>JAPCYP010000072.1:0-2726526 GCA_035048595.1 Echinosophora koreensis
ATACATTCAGAGATTTGTTTGCTTGTCTTCATCATAGCTCATCTTGCGTCCCAGTAGGTTAAGTTTATTGGTGTTTTCTTTCGTTTGTGTAACAAATTGTTTATTGTATGGCCTGAAATTTGATATCCAATGGCACGCACTATCTTGTGCAGTCACCATCTTGATCAGTAGTTCTCATTTTGGTTTTGATCATGTGCCTGCTGCAAACAATTTTATTCTGAATACCCACTTAAATTTACCAGATATTTAATTAACAACTAGATAGTTTGTTCCAAAAAAAAAAAACGATAGTTGGGCATATGGTGGACCCAAAAATAGGTGAAAATTAAATACTACTTGTATAATAATTTGCGTGTGCACGCATATTTGAGCATATATGGCTGTAACAGAATTTCTGTTAATCATATTAACAAAGTACTCTAGGTTTAGTAAAAAAAAACAAGTACTCTAGGACGAATTTATGTGGCATCAACGATTTAATTATGATGATCTATGTAGTTTGAGGAATTTTTTATTACCATTGAATAAATTTTATTAAATATTTTTATAAATACATATAATTTTGAATTGAAACTTTCTATTGTTTAGTGATATGATATCTATAAAATTTATATTAATTCAAAAATATTTAGTACTTCATTCAAATACATCAAGATTAAAGTAATAAAATAATAGTTGAATTAATAAAAATAATACACAGGTTCGAATTCTTGTGGAGTCACCCCCATTAAGAGGCTGAGAACCAAGGGGTAAAATTCTGCTCAATCAGTCGAGCCAAAAATTAGTCCCATAACGGGCCTGAAGGGCTTAAGCCGTGGGAATATCCAGGTGGACCCACTCAGCCTAAAGGGCTAATTAATTAGGGTAGGTTCCGGAAAAAAAAAAAAATCCATGAAGTGTTATTATGTGATATAAGTATGTCAAGTACATACACACAAAGGCAAGATAGGTAATTTGCTCCTGTATCTTTATTTATTTATTTTTAGTTTGGCCCCATATATTTATTTTTCCAATTTGATCATTTATTTTACAAATTGTCATCTAATATTGTTCTCTCTTACATTTCTCTACATCCCAATGAAAGTGATAATGTGTGCACCATTTGGTAATGGCTAGATGACAAGTGTAACACCCCAAAATTTCACCCTATGTTAATATATTTTAATATGGGTTAGACTTGGCTTATACATGTTTATATATGCTTGTTATGTTGGTTTTTGATGTATAAGTTAATGTTTGAAAGAAGTTTAGCCTTAGAAGGGGTTAATCCTTTCAGAGCACAAGTAACCTGTTTCATGGTTTTTGACCATATCTTGAGTTCTAGATGTCCAGTTAAGGTGATATTCGATGCGTTGGAAATCTTAGAGAATTATCTACAAGTCGTATTTCATGGGTTTTGACCAAATTCGGCTTCTAAGGCCTTGCCCCGCGAGCATTTGTTGGCCTCGCGAGAATCTGAAAAACAGCTTTGTGCTCTCGGGTTCGCCCCGCGAATTCTGTTGACAGAAATTGGTTCTCGGGCTTGCCCCGCGAGACGTGCATGACCAGAAAATGTGTTTTGGGTTCTATTTAAGCCCAAATCGTGCTTTAATGCGTTTTAACCCTCTAAAACTCGATCAAAACCCTACTTTACACGTTCCTAACCTCAGAAAAGCTACCTCTCTCCATCTCTCTTGGATTTCTTTTGAAACATTTTAATTCTCCCTAAAGTTTATAATCCTTCAATCCTTGTTTTGGGTTGTCCTTCACCAAGAACATACCCTTGGGTGTTCGATTTTGCAATTGGAGGATAGATTGCTTCTTTTGGGTTCCAATCAAGGTAAATTAGTTAATCCTAAATTCAATCCCTTTCCTTTTAAGTTCCTTGGCTTAAGGATTGAATATTAATCTTTATATGTGTTTTCTAGACCAAGCGTTGGAAGCGTAAGGAGGAATCAAAAGCAATTCCTCGTTTCTCTTACCCTTAGGATGTGCGTTTTGTCATACCAGGTATGGAGGGAGAAAGATGATAATATAATATGGGAATTGGAATGGGATTGAGGTGTTTAGGGGTTCCCATAATCCCTTTAGTGCTTGAGTGATTTGTTGTTACCATTGTTGGAGCAATGGCTTGAATAATTGTGTGATATTATTATTGTGTCGATTATATTGCATGATTATAATGTCACAAAGTGTCTATATGTTGCTATAATGTTTACAATTATGTATGGTGTATTTATGAGGTACTTTGATGATATTCCATGTTATGCATTGGTGAGATTAAAACAATAATAATGGTATGTGTTATAGTGACTATATTAGGATTAATTAAAGAGCATAGTTTTAGGTTGATTGACATCCCGTATGAATGAGTTGTTAGGCGAGGTGAGATTGATGAATATTGGTTTAGTTTGGAACAAATAGGTATGATTCTTGAGATATGGGATAATTGGCGTAGAGAGAACTTAGCAAAAGGTATGAATTATGTATGAAATGGTTTAGTTTCGAATTTAGATTATCTAAATATAACAATGGTTTAGAAATATTTATTGAATTATATTACTATTAGTCAGAATTATAAGACATGATCATTGAATTGTATTTCATGTTAATGGAAAGAGGTATGAATTATAAATCACATGTCTTGATGTTGTTAAGTAATCAGGGATGAGTGGTAACTAAATGGTTTAGACACTAGAAGAATTTAGCTTATTAGCGACCGACAATTAGGAATCGGTAATATTCGGTCACTATAGTGACCGAATTAGCGACCGATACGATTCGGTCGCTCTGTATTAGGTCGCTAATATCTTATATTTAAAAATTCTTTTTTGTTGCTCTTTTGCTACCGAGGTAGCGACCGAATAACGGTCATTAGCTAGCGACTGAAATATAGTCGGTCGCTAATTTGAATTTTAATTATAGCGACCGACGTAGTGATCAAATTAATTCGGTCGCTAAATCTGAAGTCTGTAGATCACAATAGGCTACAAATGGGTTTTCAAGTTAAAGCACAAAGCAGATGGATCCATAGAGAGGTATAAGACAAGACTAGTAGCCAAAGGCTACACTCAAACATGTGGCATTGACTACCTAGAAACATTTAGTCCTATTGTGAAAATGACCACAGTTAGAGTCCTATTATCCCTTGCCTCTACACATAACTAGCACCTACACAGGTTAGATGTGAATACAGCTTTTCTCCATGGATACCTCAATGAAGAGGTCTATATGGTTCCTCCACCTGGACTGCAGACACCTAACCCCACATTGGTCTGCAAACTTCAGAAGTCCCTCTATGGACTCAAGCAGGCCAGTCGCTAATGGTCCTAGTTTCACTGCCATCCTTGTGTATGTTGATGATCTGGTTCTGGCAAGAAATGATCTCACTAAAATCAACATAATGAAGAGCCTACTTGATGATAAATTCAGTATTAAGGACCTTGGGAATCTGAAGTTCTTCCTTGGATTTGAAATTGCAAGGTCACAAAAGGGAATCAGCCTCTGTCAGAGAGAGTATAGATTGGATTTACTGCAGGATACAAGGTTGCTTGCATCCAAACCTTGTACCACTCCAATGGATTGCAAAACCAACTTACATAGCAACTATGGAGAACCAATGAATGATGCTAGCAGCTATAGAAAATTGGTTGGTAGGCTACTGGACCTGACTCACTCCAGACCAAATATCTCTTATGGAGTGAGCCACTTGAGCCAATTTCTGCAAACTCTAACTTCTGCACATCACCAAGCTTCTCTTCGGATTCTCAGATACATAAAAAATGCACCTGGGAAAGGACTGTTCTTTCCAGAAGAGTCCAATACTCAAATAAAAGGGCTTTAGGGATTCAGATTGGGCCCACTTGCCAAGACACTAGAAAATCTATTACTGGTTTTTGTTTCTTTTTAGGTTCTTCACTGGTTTCATGGAAAAATAAAAGCAAATCACAGTCTCTAGAACCTTCTCAAAAGCTGAGTATAGAGCACTAGCTCAAGTTACTTGTGAGGCACAATGGCTTCGATATCTTCTGCACGATGTTGGCATTCTTTCCCACCAAGCCATCATATATTGTGATAACCAATATGCACTCCATATAGTAGCTAATCCAGTGTTTCATGAAAGAACGAAACACATTGGAATAGATTGTCACATTGTAAGGGTAAAGGTTCAATATGGTGTCTTACATCTTCTGCCAATATCGACTCATTTGCAAATTGCTGACATTCTTACCAAGCCTCTAGCACCTGACCCTTTTCAGCTCCTTCTTTCCAAGCTTCAAATGTTGGATATATACCTTCCAGCTTCTTTTGGGTGTGGGGGGAGCGGGGTTAAAGTAGTTAATTAGTTATTTTCGGTTGTACAGTTAGTTAGCTTCTAGCTCTTGATAGTTTAGTTAGTAGACAGTTAGCTTATTAGTTACTCACAGTTGTAAGTTAATAGGTGGTGTATATAAACACTTGTAGAACTAATTTCTAACTCATCAATGAGAATTCACTCATTCTTCAAACTCTCAGTTTCTGTGTGTTGATTCAGTGTGAGTGTGTGTATGTTTCGTGTGCTTCTCTGAAGCTTGAGACCACCCTAGTTTGCAGTTTTCACAGTTCTCGTGTGATTGACAACCTTACTTTAAACTTTATTGCTTCATACAATTTGGTATACTTGTCAACATTTCTTATCGAGTTTTTGACATCGATGCCGAGATTGATGAAATAGTGATTGTTGATTTTGATTGTTGAAAAAAGTTGTTGTGGGTAGAAGAAGAAAGATGGTTTGCAATTTTAAGAAGAATCTTGAAGACAAAATAGTGTTGTATATGATTTCTTTAACAGAAAAATAATAATAATAGAGTTTTTAGTTTAGTAGTTTTTCAAGGCGAAATCCGAAAGTATAAAACAGTCTCATGATATTAAAGTACTATGCGAGCTAGAGCTCACTCATAGTAAAAGCTTTGAATAATTTGTAAGGGATCATAACCTCAAACTTTTATTGTTTTTATGCGTATGGTTCATGACTCATGAGTTAACTTCTACAAGGTGGTCTAATAACAAAGAGCCTTAATAATAGAACTTGTCATCCTTCCACGAAACATCAGAATGATAATGACATAGAAAACAAGCCAGCTTTTAATTTCTTTTTTGATAAGAAGAAAAGTTTAGGTGAGTTAGGTCCCGAGGCTCACCATAGCCAGGGCAGGTCTCACGACTCAAAAAACGCTTACAGAGGTTTGCAATTTTAAGAAGAATCTTGAAGACAAAACAGTGTTTGTAGATGATTTTTTTAAGAGAAAAATAATAATAATAGAGTTTTAGTTTAGTAGTTTTTCAAGGCGGAATCCGAAAGTATAAAACAGTCTCATGATATTAAATTACTATGGGAGCTAGAGCTCACTCATGGTAAAAGCTTTGAATAATTTGTAAGGGATCATAACCTCAAACTTTTATTGTTTTTATGTGTATGGTTCATGACTCATGAGTTAACTTCAACAAGTGGTCTAATAACAAAGAGCCTTAATAATAGAAATTGTCATCCTTCCACGAAACATCAGAATGATAATGACATAGAAAACAAGCAGCTTTTAATTTCTTTTTTGATAAGAAGAAAAGTTTAGGTGAGTCCATAGCCAGGGCAGGCCTCACGACTCAAAGAACGCTTACAGAGGTACTTACAGATTACTCACCAACGATGTCCTCACATCGGCAGTGAGATTCGAACTCACGACCTTGTGGGTTATGAGCTGTATCCTTACCAACTGGACCAATCTTCATTTTTACAACAGCTTTTAATTTCGGGTAATAAGGTTAATTTGTTTATATCAGATATTTAATGCTGCCCTTTTAATTTTAATTAAGTAAAAATGAGATACAAAGAAGAAAAATAACGTGTACCATACGACTGTTGTTTTTTTTTTTTCCAGAGCCAATACGATTCCTGTTCTTATTTCAATATATAATTGAAGCTACTTGCTCAATGCATAATTGGTGCATGTACTGGCCGAGGTGGTAAGCTCGGCCGCCGAGCTCGGAAGCTTAACTGCTTCAAACTATACACTTATCTAGTACTCGGCTAACAACCTTACTTTAGATAAGAGATAACTCTTATCAATAAAAAGAGATAGGAGTTGAGCTAAAATAGATAAGTGATAAGTGATAAGAGATGAACTAGATCCTAGAAAATAGGATCAGCTTATCCCTCTATTCCTCTATAAAAAGAGGAAGAGTCTAAGAGGAAAGACACTTTTAACTTTTACTTGAGTTTGGTGTTCTCTCTTGAGCGTATTAGAGGTCCCGGTTGTGATCAAGAGACTACCAATAAGTCCTTGCCCCACCGGAGTACCTCAGATACAAGATTAAGAGATTGATGCACCACGTGATCAAAGGGTTGAACATAGAACTACGTTTGGCTTTGATTCCCTTTGGGATACGTAGGACCGGAACATAAGTATTCTGTCAAGCCACGGTCTAAAACAACCCCAACGTTCACCCTTGGTCTGACGTTTACGGCAAGATTCCGGTAACTCGGATCTTGGCAGGAACATTTGGCGCCCACCGTGGGGCCGAAGAAAACTTTCCCCGGTTCCATAAGATTTAATGGTGACTACACGGAATGGACCGAAGGGAGGGGCCCACAGTGCAAATCACGTCGAGGATTCAAACTCCAATCACAACAACCCCCTCCCTTCGATGAAGGTAATCCGCAGCTGGGAGAGATCATGGCACAATTAAGACAGTTGCGTCAGGAGAACGAGGAGATTCGTACGGAGTACCAAAGACTATTGGGAACTCGGAAAAGGGGAAGATCGGCAACTCATGCCGAGGAAGAGCATTCCTCCACCCGAGGACAGCCAGAGAGACCCAACTTATGTACCTTCTCGTGATGACAGAAGCCAACCTTCCAGAACTGGGCCCGAAGCCTCAAGGGTCCGATCTCGTAATGAGGAGACCACTCAGAGAGAGAAAGCACGGGAACAGACGACCGAGATTACCTTTCACTGATGCCATTGACGAGGTGATCATACCTCGGCATTTCAAGTCTCTTAACATCGATAAGTACAATGGCACTATTGATCCAACAGAACATGTGGAATCTTTCATTTCAACTGTTTACCTGATGACCGACTCGGAAGCCATCATGTGCAAGATCTTTCCAACCACTTTGCAGGGACCTGCCTTGACTTGGCTCACGAATCTTCCATCATGGTCAGTGGATTCTTTTGACATGTTGGTTACAAAGTTCACTGCACAATTCGCAGCAAGTCGAAGGCATAGAAAAGCACTCGGTCTCGCTTGTGAATTTCAGGCAGGAGAAAAATGAATCACTCAGGGATTACATGGCTCGCTTCAGTGCTCAACAGGTTTTAATCCCCAATATGAGCTCAGAACTTTGTCCTTCATACCGTTATGAATGGTTTTTGAGGCCAGGACTGTTCTTTGAATATCTATCTCGGAAGCCACCGAGGGATTTTGAAGAACTCCAAGAAAAAGCCACAGGGTTCATGAACTCGGAAGAAATGGTGGAATCAAAGAAAAGAAGTTTTGAGGAAAAAAGCATAATCTCAAACAAAGAAAGAGATAAAGGGGCCAATTCACAGAAAGCTTTCAGGAGTAATGACAGAGGATTTTCAGAAAGGCAGTCCCAACCCCGACACCAGTCCTACACTCCACTGAACCGATCCAGAACCGCTATTCTTTTAGGAGGTATGCAATACCGAGTTTGATCACTTTGCCAAGGCCATCCAAAACCCCAGCTCAGGCCGATAAGAGTAAAGAGTGCAAGTGGCATCAGAACTATGGCCACACTACTGAAGACTGTAAAACAGTTCAGGATAAAATTGAAGAATTGGTACAGGCAGGCCGACTTGATCGGTTTGTCCGTCGAGATGGTGGTGGCCGAGATGGCAGACGACGAAGAAGGCGGGGTTACGACAATCGAAACCGAGATGAAGATCATCGAAGTAATAATCAGAACGGGGATCGAGATAACAGTCAGCGACCCCCAAATGTTGAGGCAGAGGTTGGTGTCAGAGGAGTCATTAATACCATCTCGGGAGGTTTTGCAGGAGGAGGTACAACGAGTTCAGCTCGGCGACGCCACATCAAGGCTATCCGAGCTGTCAACTCGGTTTCCAGAAAAACCGCAAGGTCGAGACCACCAATTACTTTCTCAGAAAGTGACTTCCAAGGAATAGATCCCAATCAAGATGACCCAATGGTAATAACAGTTGAAGTGGCCAATTACTCGGTCAAACGTACATTAGTTGATCAGGGTAGCTCGGCCGACATTCTGTACTTGGCAACCTTTAAAAAGCTCGGAATTCCAGAAAAGTTGATAAAAGAACAGGAAGACAAGCTAGTGGGGTTCGCCGGAGAGCAGGTCAAAACTCGAGGATACATAGACCTCTTGACAACATTTGGTGAAGGCAAGCTTGCTCGAACCATATCCGTCAGATATGTCATTGTGGATGCTAACACTTCATACAACATCCTCATCGGAAGACCGACTTTGAATGAGCTCGGAGCAATTGTCTCCACACCTCACCTCACCATGAAATTTCCAGCTGATTCAGGTGAGATAGTTGCGGTCCGAGCTGATCAGAGAATGGCCAGGCAATGCTACGCAGACAGTTTAAAGGTAACTCGGGAGCCAGATATCATCGAAAAAACTGAAGATCATCAGGCAGAAGTGGTGAGCTCGGTCAGTTCAGTAAGCTCGGTGTAACACCCGGGTGCCGACGAGGGCGGGGAGTGGTCGCCGGTGCAAGAAGGCACGGACAAGGAGCGGCTCCTGGCAGGCTTCTAGGCGGAGGGACACATGAATGAACCGATTACACACCCGAATGAGAGGGATCCTGAGACTGTGTAGGTATGGGACTATACAGTTGAGGAAGGCTTATATGAATTGATTGGTACTACCTATACTAACAAGATGCATCTTCTTTTCGGTAGCCCATCACTTAAGAACTCCACAGTTAAGCGTGCTTGACTTGGAGCAATTATGGGATGGGTGACCTCCTGGGAAGTTTTCTCAGGAAGTGTGTGAGTGAGGACAAAGCACGCTGAAAAGACCCGTGTTGGTCTGTGGGGACAGTCGTCAATCCTTAGAGCAGCCAGGGATGTTACAAATGGTATCAGAGCGGCACCTCTCCCAGTACGGTGTGGTTCGGGGACGAACCAAGCGGAAGCTGGTGGGCATGTAACACCCGGGTGCCGACGAGGGCGGGGAGTGGTCGCCGGTGCAAGAAGGCACAGACAAGGAGCGGCTCCTGGCAGGCTTCTAGGCGGAGGGACACATGAATGAACCGATTACACACCCGAATGAGAGGGATCCTGAGACTGTGTAGGTATGGGACTATACAGTTGAGGAAGGCTTATATGAATTGATTGGTACTACCTATACTAACAAGATACATCTTCTTTTCGGTAGCCCATCACTTAAGAACTCCACAGTTAAGCGTGCTTGACTTGGAGCAATTATGGGATGGGTGACCTCCTGGGAAGTTTTCTCAGGAAGTGTGTGAGTGAGGACAAAGCACGCTGAAAAGACCCGTGTTGGTCTGTGGGGACAGTCGTCAATCCATAGAGCAGCCAGGGATGTTACACTCGGCAAGGTCAGATGACATGTTTGAATTGGATCCAAGAATAGAAATGTATGAATCCAGAGCAGAACCTACGGAGTCATTGGAAAAATTCCAACTTGGAGCCCAAGTCGGTCAGTGTACGAGCATCGGCAGTCAGCTCGACCCCTCGCTGAAACAACAGATACAAGCAGTCTTGAGAAAGAATGCCGACCTGTTTGCTTGGAAGACATCCGATATGCCTGGCATAGACCCCAATTTCCTGTGCCACAGGCTATCCATATGTCCGGAGGCCAAGCCCATAGCTCAGAGGAAAAGGAAGCTCGGTGAGGAGAGAAGGAAAGCTGTAGCCGAAGAGACTACAAAATTAAAAAAGGCCAACTTTATCAGAGAAGTAAAATATACTACCTGGCTAGCCAATGTCGTGTTGGTTAAAAAAGCCAACGGCAAATGGAGAATGTGCACTGATTACACCGATCTCAACAAGGTATGCCCAAAGGATTCTTATCCTCTTCCAAACATTGACAGATTGGTAGATGGAGCTTCGGGTTACAGAGTCTTAACTTTCTTGGATGCATACTCGGGTTACAATCAGATAAGAATGTATCCACCAGATGAGGAGAAAACAGCGTTTATGACCGAGGGGGCAAACTACTGCTACCGGGTAATGCCCTTCGGTTTAAAAAATGTTGGTGCAACGTATCAGAGGCTCATGGACAAAGTATTTCTCGATCAGATCGGCAAAAATCTCGAGGTTTATGTTGATGATATGGTGGTAAAGTCTGATGACCCAGAACGACACCCTGCCGACTTGGAGGAAATCTTTGCCCAACTCCGAAAGTACAACATGAGGTTGAACCCTGAAAAATGTTCTTTCGGTGTACAAGGAGGAAAGTTCTTGGGATACATGCTAACACACAGAGGGATTGAGGCCAATCCAGATAAATGCAAGGCTGTCATTGAAATGCGGAGTCCGCAAATAGTGAAAGAAATACAAAGGCTGTCAGGCCGTTTAGCTTCCCTATCTCGGTTCCTCCCCAAATCGGCCGAAAAGCTAGACCCTTTTTTCAACTATTGAAGAAACCCAAGGAGTTTGTCTGGACTGAGGAGTGTGAAAAGGCTTTTGAAGAATTGAAATTGTTTCTGGCCTCGCCTCCGATTCTAACTCGGCCAGAGCTCGGTAAGGAGCTATATTTATACTTATCTGCTAATGATTACGCAATCAGTGCAGTAATCATCCAAGAGGAGGAGAAGCAACAGATGCCAGTGTATTACATCAGTAGAATCTTGAAAGATGCGGAGACACGGTACCAAGTCATTGAAAAGCTTGCTCTCGCTTTGGTAATGGCAGCTCGGAGGCTTAGACCTTACTTCCAGTCGCACCAAGTGATAGTCAAAACAGATCATCCAATTAAACAAGTGCTTCGCAAGCCCGATCTGGCAGGACGAATGATAGCTTGGTCAGTTGAACTATCAGAGTTCGGTTTTACAATACGAACCGAGGGGGCCAATGAAAGCCCAATGCCTCTCCGACTTCGTTGCCGAGCTCTCTTCAAAGCCGAGCCCCGAACCTATTAATTGGCTTCTATATGTAGATGGCTCATCAAATTTAAAAGGAAGCGGGGCTGGAGTAATCCTGGAGGGCCCAGATAACCTTATCCTAGAGCAGTCCTTGAAGTTTGGGTTCAATGCATCAAACAACCAGGCAGAGTATGAAGCTCTTATTGCCGGGCTGGTATTAGCTAAAGAGGTTGGAGTCAAAGGATTGAAGTGCCGAAGTGACTCACAGCTGGTAACAGGGCAAGTCTCAGGGGATTATCAAACAAAAGATCCCTAATTAACCAGGTATTTGTGCAAGGTCAATAGTTTAATTTCAGAATTTGACGATTTCACTATTGAGCATATACCTCGGGAGGAAAATACTAGAGCCGACCTGTTGTCTAAGTTGGCTAGCACCAAGAAAACTGGCCAGTTAAAAACTTTCATTCAGGAAAATCTCCCTGAACCGAGCATAAAAAGTACCGAGGTAATGATAACCGAGCACTATGATCGAGGATGGATGATGCCATTCTGGGAATTCCTGACCTCGGACAAGTTACCTGCTGATCCCAAAGAAGCAAAGAAAATTCGTCTGAAGTCTTGTCATTACACAATCCGAGATGGAGAGCTGTACAGAAGAGGATTTTCAGTGCCTTTGTTGAAATGCATCACCAAGGAACAGTCCGAGTATGTAATGGATGAGATGCATAGAGGAATCTGTGGAATGCATTCTGGTGGCCGATCTCTAGCAGCTCGGGTTCTGCGAGCAGGCTTCTATTGGCCAACTATGAGATCAGATTGTGCTTCCTAGACTAACAAGTGTGATTCTTGTCAGAAGTTTGCTGCTGTGGCACGAGTTCCAGGAGAGGAGCTCCATTCAATGATGTCACCCTGGCCCTTCACTATGTGGGGGATGGACATTGTGGGCCCTTTCCCTGTTGCCAAAGGCCAAGTAAAATTCTTGCTGGTAGGAGTGGATTATTTCACTAAATGGATTGAAGCCGAGCCATTAGCTATTATAACAGCTAAAAAGGTCCAGAGTTTTGTATGGCGAAACATTATATGCCGACATGGTCTACCTTATGCGATTGTCACTGATAATGGAAAGCAATTCACCGACAAGAACCTTAAAGAATTTTACTCCAATCTCGGAATCAAACATAAGGTGACCTCAGTTGAGCACCACAGACAAATGGTCAGGCAGAGGCAGCTAACAAAGTCATCCTAAACGAGCTCAAGAAAAGGTTGGGCCAATCAAAAGGAGCATGGGCTGAAGAATTACCGAGCATCCTCTGGTCTTATCATTGCTCGCCACAGTCATCAACAGGAGAAACGCCGTTCAGGCTAACTTATGGAACTGATGCGATGATTCCAGTCGAGCTCGGCGAACTTTCTTTCAGAAGGCAGCATCACGACCAAAGCAAGAATGCAGAAGAAATTCGAGTTGAGCTTGATATGGTTGAAGAAGTCCGAGATGAAGCAAAGATCAGGGAAGAACTATGCAAGCAGAAAGCAACTCGGAAGTACAACTCAAAATTGCGACCGAGAGAGTTTATTCAAGGAGACCTAGTACTAAGATTGCAGAATGATGCAAGGAAGGACTCCAGAGAGGGGAAGCTCGCAGCAAACTGGTCTGGCCCATTCAGAATAGTTGAAAATCTTAGAAATGGTGCTTATAGGCTAGAAGAGTTATCAGGGAAGGCTGTTCCAAGAACTTGGAACACCTCCCATCTCAAGTTTTATTTTAGTTAAGCAATGTAAAGTTAGGTAATGTACTCTTTTTCCTACCATGGTCTTTTTCCCATGAGGTTTTGGCCGGGAAGGTTTTAATGAGGCATGCCTAAGAAATAAATGAATAAAGTCCGTTTTACAGGACTAAAAATTCACTTGTTTTTACACACAGAGCCTAAAAGGGTTGACCGAGCTAAAATCGGCCGAGTTGAGGTCGAAATGCCGGACCCAAGGGTAAAATTAAATCCTAAAAGGGTTAACCGAGCTAAAATCGACCGATTTAAGGTCGAAATGCCGAACCCAAAAAGGTACAAATAAAACCTAAAAGGGTTGACCGAGCTAAAATCGACCGAGTTGAGGTCGAAATGCCGGACCCAAAAAGGTACATGCGTGAGCCTGAAAAAGTTGACCGAGCTGAAATCAACCGAGTTAAGGTCGAAATGCCGAACTGAAAAAGCAACGCTTAAATTATAAAAGGCCGAGCTTGTAAGCTCAAAAGAGGCCACGCGCAAAACAAAGTTTGAAAAACCGAGCTTCATCCGGTAACAAACTTTGAAACGCACTAAAAAGTTAAGGGTAAATATTCAAGATAAGAAAAACTTAGAAATTATTCTTAGCAAGTAAAAAAGACAAGTTACAATATGAAGGCAAGAGTTGAAAAATTTCATTACTTTCTTAAGGGACAAAAGCCCAGTACAAAAAGGGGGCAAGGCCCAAGAAGCAAAATACATCCAATATTTTCTAAAGTTACTCATGGGCACCCCCCTGAGCAACTGTTTCAGTAGGAGCAGAGGTTGAGACATCGTCATTAGGTGAAGGAGCACCCCCGGATGGATCAGGTATAACCCTTCCACCTTCGTTGCATCCCCCCTCCTCAGCACCTTGTTCTGCGGTTTCTCCCTCTTGAGCTTCTTCGTCTTCTTCATCCTCGAGCTCGGACAACGGAACCAAGACCCCGTCTTTGTTAAAATCCTTGTCCACGTCAGCTTGGGAGAAGTCAGCATCAGGGTTTGAAGCGTTCAAGCTGCTTCACAGCACGAGAAAACCCCTTAACATGCTCCCGCATAATGCTGTCTAGAGCCTCATCTAGGTCGGCTTGGAGCTTGCAGTTAGCCTCCTTTTCAGCCTCCAAAGACTCTTGAGCCTGCGTCAAGGCAACCCGGGAGTCTTCCGCGGTTCTTTGAAGATTGGCTCTCTCTGACTTCTCCTTGTCCAACTCGGACTGAAGAACACCTTGCACTCTTTCAAGCTCGGCTTGCCGTGCCTTCAGCTGCCCGATAACTCGGCCTTGTTCTTCACACTTGGCAACAGCCTGAGATAGTTCGTCGCGAACTCGCAGAGCACGGGCAGCATCGGCCCTCATAGCTTCCATTTTCTTGGTGTTCTCAGAGAGTTGCCGACTCCAGAAGCGGGTAATGGAGGCAATACGCAATGCGTAAGCAGCAGCGGCCTCCATACTCTCATCAGGCCCTTGCTCCAGCAGAAGCCGAGCATCGGCAGGTTTCAGAACTTGGCCATCAATGAGTGGTCCGAAGTTACAGTCGTTACTCCAAAGAGAGCCGTAACCCGAGTTACAGTTGCCATTGAACCACTTGGTGTTCAAGGTAGACTCGGCTACCATTGGACCTTTGCCGGTTCTTCTCTCAACAACAGGCTCCTCTTCGGCAACCGGGAAGGGAGAGGTACTTCTTTGAATCTCGGTCGGGCCCTCTGGCCGACCCCGTTTGAGAAGGCGTGGGCTGGGTTCCGAAGCCTCAGCAGCTTTCTTCTTCTTCCCCCTCACATCGGCAGCAGGGGCCGATCCACCGGCTAGGTGAGCCGACTTCTTGATCAGTGCCTTGTAATTAAACTTTCCCATTGTCACTGCAAGAAAGAAATCAGTCAGATTGTAAGAAGTATATGATAAAAACTTGGCAAATACAAAAGGACTACTTACAATCAAAGTCGGCCCGCCGAGTGGAAGAGGTCGGCAGTTTTAAAATTTTCCCACAAGGCAGTGGCCGAGGGTAAAGCTTAAGAGCTTCAACGTCGGCTATCTCTTGATCAGTCATACAACCGATATCAAACCCACGAAATTTCGAGGGGTGGGGTTGCCAATAAAAGGGAAATCTGGGTTTCCCATCAGTGTCAAAGAAGGCAGATTCATTCCCGTCAGTAGGTCGGATTTTAAAGAAATCCGACTTAAAAAACTTATACGAGCTTTTGTAAAGGCCGATAATGCCTTTCCTCTCAAGTCCGCTGAGGGAGATCCATCCGATTCGATCCCCAAACCGAACCTTATAGAAGTATAAGAACTTCGGTGCGGTGGCCTCCATTCCGACTTGCCTACACAAAATCTGGAAAGCTTTCATGAAGGCCCAGCTGTTGGGATGAAGCTGAGTAGGGGCAACGTTCATAACCCGTAGCACATCACATTCAAACTGGGTGAAGGGAAAAGAGATGCCAATTTGTTCGAAGAGGGTTTTATACACATAAGTAAAATGTGTCTCAATGGGTAAAGGTTTCAAAAAAACATGTTCATTATCTGAGCATGGGAGACAACGAACAATGTGGGGACTAGGGGACACTTTGCTCTTCACAGAACGAAGAGACCCGTAACTCCTGAAGTTAGAAAAGAAAGCTCCAACCTCAGGCCTGACCCAAGAATACCCAGGGATGGTGATGTCTGGGATAGGTTCCTTTGGAACCCTTGAAGCACGACGGTGGCGCTGTGGAACCACGGTGGCTGGAGGAGTATTAGAACTACTTTCCCCAGATGAGGAAGAAGATGCTTCATCTGGGTTACCCTCATCACCATGTGAAAGAGAAGGAGAAGGAGAACCCCCAATAGGGTTAATCCCGGATTCCATGATTTGAACATCTGATGAAACACTTTGGGAAACCTCAAACGAAGGCTCCATGGTCCACAGAACGTATAAAATGAAAGAAACAAAGGGGCAGTGTTGGAAGCAGGGGCGTACCTGGCAAAGAAGTGAAATTGCAGAAGAGAAAGACACAGAAGCTTCAAGAGTAAATGTGAGAGTATGAGGGCAAACGAGCATCTGCCTCCGGAAACTCCACAATTTATAGACAACATTTGAAAAATTAAAACGTTACTGTGGGGGCCAATAATGACACCGTATGGGAGAAGGGAAACGTCTCTTCAAACCGGCGTAAGTTCGGCACACCTATCATAGAGTAACACGTGGCAAGGACATCGGAAGGCACGATGCCACTTAAGAAGGTTTTAAATGCGCAATGGCAAGACAGACCTCGGAAGTTGGACCAGCAGCCACGTGTCAGTAGCAAAATTGGTCTTGAAAGTAGCATAACGTCTCTTTTCATCTCGGTTAGTCAGAAACTGAAGTCACAAGAAAAGATTGACATGACCGTTCCTATCTCGGTTCAGCTCGGCTCCTTCAATGAAGCTGTCACACTTTATAAAGCTTAAAAGCTTGGGGGGGTTATGTCATAGCCGAGGTGGTGCACGAGCCGAGGGGTATAAAACTCGGCCAACAAACTCATCAAACCGAGATAGCTGTGAACTAAAAGCAATATGTTAAGTTCGGCCAAATGAGGCCACCGGGCTCATAAATGGGCCGAGGTACAATATCGGTCATGGAGAGCATGGCAAAAAGGAAAATAAAAACCTAAGCCATGAGTTCAGAAAATCTCCAGAAGGCAAGCTCGGCACTTGTCATGAAAACTTCTTCGCTCTTTTGAGCTCGAAGCTTGGGGGGCTTGTGTACTGGCCGAGGTGGTAAGCTCGGCCGCCGAGCTCGGAAGCTTAACTGCTTCAAACTATACACTTATCTAGTACTCGGCTAACAACCTTACTTTAGATAAGAGATAACTCTTATCAATAAAAAGAGATAGGAGTTGAGCTAAAATAGATAAGTGATAAGTGATAAGAGATGAACTAGATCCTAGAAAATAGGATCAGCTTATCCCTCTATTCCTCTATAAAAAGAGGAAGAGTGTAAGAGGAAAGACACTTTTAACTTTTACTTGAGTTTGGTGTTCTCTCTTGAGCGTATTAGAGGTCCCGGTTGTGATCAAGAGACTACCAATAAGTCCTTGCCCACCGGAGTACCTCAGATACAAGATTAAGAGATTGATGCACCACGTGATCAAGGGTTGAACATAGAACTACGTTTGGCTTTGATTCCCTTTGGGATACGTAGGACCGGAACATAAGTATTCTGTCAAGCCACGGTCTAAAACAACCCCAACGTTCACCCTTGGTCTGACGTTTACGGCGAGATTCCGGTAACTCGGATCTTGGCAGGAACAGTGCACATGTCCCATTGTTTCCCATTTCGTTGGGCATTCAAGATCATTCAACTTAATCGTCAATTATTGCACTACGTTCTTGTTTGTTTTGGTCTCTCATTATTGCATCTATCTTGCCAGGGCCGGCCCAAGCCCAAGCCCAAAGCAAGTGAAGCCCTTGCTTTAGGTCTTTCAAAAAAAAATAATTTGTTCCTTGAAAAAAAAGCTCATTTTGTATCTTTTTATATTATATCTTTTAGATACTTTTAATACATGAATAAACATAAGCTAGCCCATTTAGTATGAAAGGTTATCATTAGCAACAAGGTCTGGGGTTCAACTCCTCATTTTGTATAAAATCATTATTTTTGTATGAGCAATTTGTTGGGTTAATTTGTTTTTTTTTTTTTTTTTGAAAGGCCTCACCACAAAGTTTGCTTTAAGCCTCAATAAGTGTTGGGCCGACCCTGCTTCTTGCTACTCTGTTCTTCTCTTCTTTCCTTCATATTTACCTTTTATTTATTTATTTATTTATTTATTTGTCATTATATCTTCTTTGTATTTAGTGGTCACGAAATGGTCTCCCACGATAGTACAGCGAGAGAAATCTCAATCACTTGGTCACACGTCGTTTGTATCTTCCAATTTTCCAAATTTGTATCAAAATTTTGCTCTCTTCTAATAATTCACATCACAAAGGCTCTTTCACTTCCCAATATTCATTCCTTCCAAACGAATACTTGTCTAAAATATAACATATAAGATATATAGGTGACCACATTTGCCAGATGTAACAATTCTACCAGGAATACTTGGAAAACATCCCCATCATCTCTGTTTTAGAGCACGCTACTTCTAGATGCAGAGGGTACAAGAAAGTTACTTGGAGAAAGATTTTATAATGACAAGTGTAGAAAATATATAACAGAGTACATGCATTTTATGAATATTATTATTATTATTATTATTTTTTATTATTATTATAGAGACAAAGGCATAGAGTTCACAAAATTGGAAAGTCAAGTACACAATAATTAAGTAAATAAATAAAAGTTTACATAAATTCGTATACCTTATCTTGTTCTTTAAGATAAGTTATCAAATTTTGGCCATTCAATCTCAACTGCCTCAAATATATGCTGCTATAACTATGTAGCAGATAAAACTTTGACCCGTCATTTATTTGAACATTGGATACAATACTTTTTTTTGACTAATTGGATACAATATTTTTTTTTTTTGAGAAATTACTTTTTTATGTTTGTATACAATATAATATAACGACTCACGCTGTCATATTGTGTAATGGGTATGATGTTCCATGATTGTATTTAGAATATAAAAAAAAAAATTATTTACCTTCAAATTTTATTTTATTTTTTTATTTGAAACGCCAACTCTAAAACAGGGCACGCCTCTTACTGCCACGTATATTGGGCAATTTTTTTCGATAAGTATATGCATAATATTTAATATTTTGAAAGTTTATGTAGCATCCTTAAATTATTAATTCCTATATATTAGATTAAATTTTAGTACTCATTTTTTGTAATTAAATTATTTTTTATAATTTTGTTTATCCTTAGTGAGCCATGTGGCATCACCTCATTTTTTCTTCATTTTTCTCCTTAATTTTAGTTTTTTGTTTGAAAATCTATTAACAATACAATTATATCCCCTGTATAATGTAGTTTTGCCATGTGTCATCTTCCCTATGTATGAAATGTTGTCATATGTCATGTGCCAAGTGTCAACACTACAATTTTTCAATTTATTATTGTATTTATAAATTCGACAAAAAATAACACACTAAAAATAAAAATTGAATGAAAATTACCGAAATTGAAATTGAAATTGAAATTTTAAATGAAACTAATATAAATCTAATCTAATTATTTAATTTATTTCAATTTTAATTTCAAACCTAAGGTCATACAATATGTATTTACGTAAATTTTATCAAAGTTGAAATTAAATTTAAATTAGATGAATTAAAATTAAAATTTAAATAAATGTATCAAATCTCACCTTTTAAATAACGAGTGTTTTTAGAACAATTTTTAAGAAATCAAAAACAATACATTTTTATTAAATTATTAAGTATTTCACTTTTTCAAATATTATATATATTAATTCTCAATAAAACCTTTCTTTTTTTTCTTTTTTATAAAAATCTTTCTTTTCTTGATTTCTTAATCAGCACTCGTTAGCATTTTCAAAAGAAAAATGATACGTTTTAAAATCTTCTTGGTGCCCTCTAATTATCTGTGTAATTATATAGTAGCGTATATTTTAAAGGTTATGGGGCCGCAGTCGCTGCTTCTGAAAAACAATTTAAAAATGAGTAAATACCGTCTTTGATCTTTAAAATTGTGAAATAATATTAATCTGATCTCTGAATTTACTGAAATTCCAAATTAGTCTCTGAAATTTATAAAACGGTAATCAACTTAGGTCTTCTGTTGGAAATCGTATGGACTAAGTTGATTTTATGTTAGCAGTGTCAGGTACTTAATTGATATTAAGTGAGTAAAATAAGGGACCAAATTAATACTAAATTATCATTCAGGGACTAATTTGGAATTTCGATAATTTCAAGGACCAAGTTGATACTATTTCATAATTTCATGGACCAAATAGTGTGTTTAGTCATTTAAGAATTCTATACCAAGTAAAGTAAGCATGTCCATTGTATGGATACTAGACTTTGATCCCGTGCTTTCTTTTGTTTTTTTTATATTTGTATGAATATATAATAGACAATAAAAAGATATGATAATGACACTTGGAAATTAACACATAATAAATTTTTCTTGGAAAGAGGATTACTTTGTACTCCCTCTGGTCCTATATATAAGAGGCAAAACCCTAAAACACACAGATCAAGAAAATGCATTGAAATAAGCTATTTGTAATTAATATTCATATAAATTTATAAATTTAACCCTTCAATAATTAATGAACTAACCTACTTGTATTGAAAGTTACACTGTCTCGTAAATATAAACCCAATTATAAATAAAGGTAAAATTGGAAATGAGTATTTAATATTTGTCAAAATGCATACATGTCTCTTATATTTTGGACCAAAAAAAAGTAGTTATTTACCTTCTTATAATAAGGACCGGAGGGAGTATTATTTATAAAAGATAGATATAGATAGATATACATAAAAGCATTTATTGAGAGTTTTGGATGTTAGCATGAGCCTCATTCTTTTCTTCCTTCTAGCATTTATTAATTAGAGCGCTAAGGTGTGCTTGTTTTGTTTTTAAAAGATTCGAAACATCACTATCTAGCCACGTGACCTGCCACGAGGAAGACACCGAATCACCGATTGATACAGTAGTAGGGTCTCAACCATCAAGGTAGGGTATCATCAGCAATCATCAAGAAATTTATTCATCAATTGATTAGCTGAAAGAAAACTTAGGATCGGGAAAAAAAAAGGACGAGGTTTCGGTTATTGATCATAAGTTCAATTATTACAAGCTAAGCTATCATCACTACATTTGCATATTGCCAAATGCAATAGGTGCAACTTTACAATAACTTTAATTTACACAAGGAGATGAAAGTTTACGCTAACTTTAATTTATTGGTGTTAACATATTTATTATTTAAAACCTAATTAAAAATCATGAATATGTGTGTTGTTAAATTTAGTAAAGGTTCATTATAAATCTATAAGTAAGAAGAAACTGACAACACAATCATAAAGGAAATTCCCCCAAAATAGCAATAAGTAATAACTTCTCATGTCAGTTTGGTATGAGGCATAAAATGGAAATAAGAAGAATTCATGAGTTAGTTTTCAATATTAATTTTGTTAATAAAATAAAATTATGAATTGTTAACCTTTAATCTTACTCCACATCTTTCAAAATGATAATCAGCAGCTTTTTGAATCCATTTCGGCAGAATATGAGAGTTTGACAACTAAGAATTTTGCATATTTTCCTTTCATTTTCAGTAAGAACAATGTTATTCGTATTATCTTTGTTTTAAGTGTAACACATTCAATATAATTATCTCTTTTATTTACACAAAGAGAAAAAAGAGTAAAGTTTTAGTGTAAAGAAATGTGCAAATATCCAAAACTCTCAATAAATGTTAGGACTTGTTTGATTTATTTCAAATTTGTTGTTTAATTGTTTTCACCGTTTCTTATAGGCAAAATTACATTTTTGGTCCCTTAAGTTATTTGTTTTGTTCAAATTGGTCCCTTAAGTTTTTTTTTGTGACAAACTAGACCCTTAAGTTAGGTTCAGGTTTCAAATTGGTCCCTTAAGTTTTTTTTTGACAAACTAGACCCTTAAGTTATGCTCGGGTGACAAATTGGTCCCTTAAGTTATTAAAAATAATAAATTAAGGGTCTAATTTATTGGTCCCTTTGACAAATTAAGGGACCAATTTGTCACCTGAACATAACTTAAGGGTCTAGTTTGTCACAAAAAAACTTAAGGGACCAATTTGAAACCTGAACCTAACTTAGGGGTCTAGTTTGTCACAAAAAAAACTTAAGGGACCAATTTGAATAAAACAAATAACTTAAGGGACCAAAAGTGTAATTTTGCCTTTCTTATACAAATCTTTAAAAACACGAAATAAAATTAAAACAATGTTATATTTTTACAATTATTAATGAAAACAAGAAACAAGAATTGGTTCAAAATTCTAGCACGATGGCTTCGGCCCTATACTTACTAGCATTAATATTTCAATAACAAATTGGTTCAAAGACATCCTTCCAGAACTTTTATTCCTGTAAAATCTAAAATCCTCCACTCTTTTATAGATTGAGGACCCAACCCCCAAATGCTAAACAAAAGTTGATTTATTCATTTTTTTAATTTTTCAAATTTTAATCAATCAATCATTGGTTCAGATTATTGAAAGATAATCCTCAACCTCAAAATTGGAGGACCTTAGCTTTGCCCCTTCCTTCTACATAAAAATGGCAAACTTGGGGAAGGTATGGGAAGTTTAGGTTCAATTTGCCCTAAAGAAGGGCCATGAAAGCAGCTAGAAGTTCACTTATGGTACAGCATAAGAATCTCCCATGTGCATGTTTGGATTTGTTCTAGCACATGTATGGCGAAAACTCTATTTTGCTGTTGAAACGTCTTCTATGCATGTTTGCTAAACCTTTTCAAATAAGTATTGCCTTGAAAAGGTAATCTCCCAAATCATGAGTTTCAACTTGGTATTAAGTATCAACCTGTCTTATCTCCAGGTTTTGTTAAAGAATAAAATGAAATTTCATAAATGAAAAGTTTTCATCCATGCAATCATACATAGATAATTAGATTAAAAATTATTTAATAATTATATAACCACTTAAAAAAGTCCTTACCAACCTATAAGATCCAACGGTCAAATTAATAATTCATTAAAAAGCTAAGTATATCTCTATCCAATCTATTGAACACACAATTTTCCATATAACTTATTTTTTTTAGGAATAATGATACGATGACCATCTTCTTAAACATTGCCCTTAGGTTTGTCTTCATCAAATAATGTGTTGAAAAGAGTGTAAAAGAATGTGTTGCTATTATTGCTCAGATTAGTCAATCCATTGTTATTGGTGACTCAATAGCAACCACAAAATCAGGGGAATGACTAATGCTATCAAAGCTTTATTACATGGAACTGGTGTGGAAATCCAGCATGAATTCAGAGTCAAATCAATAAGCAGATTGGCAGGCTAACCTTAACCTTGGTCAAGAAAGTGGTACTAAATTCTGGAAATACCCTCTAATGATTCTATGTGAATTTCTGTGCCCTAAGCTTCCAGTACGTTGTTTTGTTTCTTTTCCTGGGCCTAGGCCCCATCCCAAAAAAAAAAAAAAAAAAAGAAAAGAAAATTTATCCTTTCAAAATCTTGGGCCACTATGACATCTAAATGAACTAATAACCTATAACTAGACAAGACTGTTTAATACTAGGAGAGAAGTCACTGCTACTTTTTCTTGAGAACGAAGTTCTCCTCAGGCTCCTTTTGCCAAAACTTATGTGCAGCCTCTATCCATTTGGGATGAACCAAAAACTTTTGTTCTTTCACAGCCCAACGGGCCTTCTCTGTTCCAGCATCAGTAGCAACTACATGTGTAACTGAGGGGTCAAGTTCTGTCAAACAAATGGCTCCCATTATCTCTGCCATCTTCTGGAGACCTGGTAATGCACTATGAACAATTCGGCTGAAAACAAGCACACATCCGCTCAGGATTTCACTTCGAAGCGTTTTCAAAACCTGAAAAAGAAAACCAAATTAACAAAACCTAACAGTAAAATATTCTAATATTAAATATATTTTCAATACCAAATAAATATAAAGCCACACAAAAAAATAAAATAAAATAAAATACCAGCAACATAATTACCTGCCTCACATCTCGGTCAACAAGATCTTCTTGAAGTTCCTACAAAAGGTTTCACAATACAATTTTGGCATTGGATCAGGAATAACACACTTTTTTTTTTTTAAACATGTATGACATAGTGATAAGTGACATACATCAAAGAATATATGATGGACTCGCTCTAGAACTTTAAGAATTTTTGCATGTGCTCCATCAGGTTCATTTTCATCCCTCTTCGATTCAGCAAGAGATTTGCAATTGGAACCAAATTGCCGGCAACTTGAAGAGAAAAAAAGGTATCTTTCCATCACTATCAGATTATCTTTATGCTTTATCCATGCCTACAACATTTAGTAGCAAAATTTTCATACAGAACACTACAAAAATAGATAATTTTAGTTCATAATACCAAACGACAAAGAACAGCCTCTGAAAACAACAGATCCTAGTGTATCACTTGTCATAACATGAACTTTACTACTTTAATTATATTCAATTTCAAGAAAAATCAAAAGAGAAAAAGAAAAATGGCCAATATGTTAAACCAAGAATCAGGCAAACGAAAGGCACCCTGACAAATACATTAATAATGCTTTAATCAATTCTTCAGAAACATCAAAGAGTCAAACTTGTACTCATACCAATATGTTCAGAATAAAAAGTTCAACAAGTTGGGAAATTGAAATCTGGGAACATAGTCTAATTAATCTGTAACAAATGAATATGTATCCATCCATGTGCAAATGGAAAAAAGAAGTATATTGCTTCCTAAAATAAATAAATCAACAGTAAAGTATCAGTAACCTCAAATGGGTCTAGACTCTAGAGCCATATTTCTTCATCTCTATTATTTTTAGCAGAAGGCAACATGATAAAGCAAAAAGAATCTAAACATAACAAAACATAAAAAATAATAACATTTATCTCTAAAAATGTTAAAAAGGGTTAAAAATAGTAAAATACCCGTTGACAATTTGATGCAGGCTGGCCTCCTTTGTAAAATGGGTCTCAAAAGACCTTCTGAATCAGGATGGTGGCAAGGCCACCATTTTTTTTTTTTTTTATTTTTAAAACAAAGTATCAAACTTGGACTAAATATCCATCTAGCACCAAGTTTCTTTAACACCAAAGCAAATGTAACTACATAGTAATCATGGACAACTAATTTTGTAATTCCTATGCCCTATTTCATACATCATTGTTGTATAACTTTTGTTTTGCAGTAAAAAGTTTAGGGGGAGGGTAGGTTGCCCTATTCCAAGGTCAGGGCATGCCATAAGCCTCCGTAAGGGCTACAACCAACAGTGGTATTTGCAGATGACCTATCATTGAGAGTCTACCAGCATGAATGGAACCCATGAACTTTTTGTCAATGCTGTTGGATCCTACCAATTGAGCCAACCGTCATTGGCTATAGTTATATAACTCTAATATTCATACTATATATCACCAAAAAAAAAAAAAAATTTTATTCATACTATACCATCATATTTCACTTATTTTACCTATATTGAACCAATTTTAGCTACACTGTCTGACCAAAGTAGGGAGTTCCACCAGGTAATGGATAAATGCAACGATTCCAATGCTGCTCAGCAATACAAAGACAATAATTTTCTTCCTACAATCAAATCATCTTTCTATGTCATAAGGTTTAGTTTCCTTCCCATATTAACTAAATTGATTATATACTAAAAGAAATAGACTTGACTCTGTCAAATTACGGTTTCATTCATACATAAGTGAATAGAAAAAATATTTTCCGACTGTTTTCCAAATAAAACAACTATCATCAAACAAACATACCAATTAAGTAATTAAGCATTACAAAGTCAGCAAATTGCAATGAACTCACGTTTTCTGTATCATCAAGAATCAGAACAGCACTTTCTTGCCCTAATAGAATATCAAGACCCTTCTGATGCTTCTGAGTCCCATCATCTCTAGAAATCACCTTAGAGTTGAAATATTCTCCTTTAGGATCAAGCAGCTTAGCCATCTCTAATGCATAGGGCCGATCACCCATGGTATATATGTACATATCAAACATTTTGCTGGCTTCATCTAGAAATGTGCGGACAAAGGGCCTCAACTTGGTCATCATATGCACATACTCCAATTTGAAGAGGCTGCCTTTGGAGACATCTGTTTATTTCATTATACATAATTTTCAGAAAGGCAGCATATATAGAAAGTCTTAAAAACCCAGAACAGAAAAGAAGTAATGAAGCAAAATTTTTAAAAAATGTACACACAATAATTACGAAGCCAAGTAGGTTTTTCAAACCCCAATTTACCTAAAAGAAAGAATTGAAGTTAACATGCAAATCTATTCAGAGTCTTCACCAATGTTAGAGATGCCCTATTTATAGCAGCTTTATTCTATAGATGATTTATACCGTTCTACATTATGGGTTCTACATGCATATATCACATGGTCCTTGCCAAAAAAACAAAAACACACACATACACACAATGATACCATTGTCTCGTAGCAAGCCAAGAAAAATATGAACTATTGGTATTTTAGGGATTTGATGCAAAAGAGAAAAGAGAGAAGATATTTCATTAATAAGACTTTGAATAAATGTGACCGTGATGTGCTGTGATGATAAACATTAACCAAATTGTGCTTGGGTAGGCCTAGGGACTCTTCCTCTACAGGCTGCCATGAGTAGGACAGAATTTGGGAGGAATCAAATTTGGGATGGGAAACCAAATTGGAATTGGGTAAGGAGTTAACACAATCAATGGCTGGTACTTCTGGCATAACAAACCAAGTAATTCTGAGTTTAATATCCAAATAAAAGGATCTGCCACACAAACGTTGAGGTGTAGCTTTTATAAGTGCAAGCTAAGACCTTTGGGCTTCATGACCTACAGTCTTAGTAGTGTAAAACTTCCTAAACACAACCTACTAGAAAGCTAGTTACCACAAAACAACTCCCAAAATAGAATCTTAGGCGCTCACTACTAACCCAAGCTTATTAGGAATCATCAGGCCTTTACAAATAAGACACTTGAACAAAATCTGACAAATAATACTACTTATAAACAGAAGGCCACAAAAATAAAAAATAAAAAAAACTAACTAGATATCCTGCAATTATAAAGAAAAACCCCACTTTTAATTATATTTTTCTACTGCTTCTGCATCAGAAATAGATTTACTCAAGCCCAAGGACTGAAATACCATTCCACACACTGGTATTTAGCCAATCTGGGACTCTATCAATAACAAATTACCGAAAGCAAAAGAACATTCATTAATATAATGTACCTTCAAGAGAATCAGTCTGGGTAGTTAAATGCATCTCTTCCGAGTTCAAATCAACAACCAGAGTGGAATTCAGTAGTGTGTGATCTAGGTCAAGAACCAAATAAAGCATTCTATGGCGTAATAAATCCTTCTTGTCTGTATTGCGCAATCTAGAAATTTCCTGATCATTAAGTCTCAGTCCCTGTGAATACAGACATTTCACATCATATTTATATTTACTAAAAATATTATTTGCCAACTCAACTTGGTCACGCACATGACACACCTAACAGTTTAACCATCATGCTAATTTTCTAATCAAACCATGAAAATGAATACTGGATTTTCTTTGGGGGGTGCGGGAGGGGTCTTTGACCAGGGTACCCCCCACCCCCCAGTAACCAATCAGCGTCACCAGCAAGGAAGCAAGATCACTGACATACTGGTGTCAGATATACCTCAAGTACCATCAGATACTGCTTGCAGCATCTTAGAATTTTTCACTTTTATCTACAAAACTTTATATCAAAACGGGTAGCATACAACCATAATTAGAAAATTGATAATAATTTACTTTGTCTACAATTGCCAATGCTGAGTTTTGGAAGATTTATGTCCCTGTTTAAATTAAACATTTGTTTTTATGCTAATATTATACTAATTTTACACATCACATTTCTTTATTCCCGTGTCCGTCTTGTATTCATGTTTCCTAGGTCACCAGCTCGTACAGTTCAAAAATCCACAATCAGGTCAACTGAGTTAACCTTTAAATTGCCTAATAGGATAATTACATAGGGGTGATCAAAAAGAAAATAACAAACTAGGACCTTCAACAATCTGACTTGGACCAGGTTCTCTGCTTGTATACTTATATATGAATGCCTGGCTCAACATATTCTAGTTCTTATATATAGACAATTAATTCAAAAAGAGAAAAATATAACCCAAATGAGTTGTGCTCCAGGTTAACCACTGCACACTCTGGTCATGATCCATAAAGACCAATACAGCAGCAAATAAGTTTTATACAGGCTACCACTTATTTTTTATGTTTAATCAACAGTGATGTGAAAACTATGACATGCATCAGCAGTAAAAACAGCTACTCAACCTAAATTTATAGTTACACAAGCTACTTATCTGAAACAATGTATACCTTGTGTATGTAGTCAAATGTCACACCAGACTCACCATCCAACTTTTTCCCACAAAGTATACACATATCTCCAAATGAGCCAGGATGTGTACATTCAACTACCTTCACAGATGCCTCTGCAACAACTACAAAAAGATGGGGCGAAATCAGAGCTGTTCAGAATAAGTTTAAGCAGAGTCCAGTTGTTAATTGTTATACAATGGTCCATAAAACAAAAATCTATGATCATTACTCCATAGGCCATAAGATTTGAAAAACAACCAATATAGTCTTTTTGGTGAAATGAAACGAACAACGGTTAAAGATAAAGGTCAAGCAAGTAACAGACAGCAATGCAAGAAAAAAGTACTTAGGCAAAACCATTGGAATAGTTTTAAAGAGGTTTACTAAACAATTCTTAAAAATTACATTCACTTGCACATGCAATTAGAAGGATTATTGACTCTACTGAAGAAGATAAAAATCATAAATACAACTATACAAGTAAAACAATCAAAATTACCTAAATTCTGTTCCACGAGTCCTTCTGAAGTAGAAATCTCAGTTTCCTCAATGCTCTCAACTTTACGCCTTTTAATTCTGCTTTAATTCATAAATTAAAGTTAACACATTAAGGCTTGACCAAAGCATAAAGGAAGATTTAAAAACAAATTAATAGAATGATATAAATTTATCTAACTAAACAGAGCCAAGCATAAAGTATCACCACCATGCACACATAGGAGTAATGTGGAACAACTAAGTCTCCTCTTTAAGATTTCTTAAAATTAGTTGCATGCAAGAGAGAGCAGATGATTATCTTTAGCTCTCAGAATGACATCTGCAACAAAGATTATAGCATGAATACTAGTAGACACCGAAGCACAGACCCTACAAAAATAATAAGTTATATGCAACATAAATTATTATAGAATAAACTACATAACTAGCTGTAAGTAGTGTTTATTCATCGTGCCTTAAGTTACAGTCTATACATAAAATCAATGCTCTAAAAGTAACAAAATCATAAATCCTTGCAGTCTGATCCTTCACGACTTCTCAAAAACAAAATAATCCTTCAAAATCACAGACCAATAAAACTGATATTCTTTTTAACGATTCAGGCTAAAAGCAATTTAATTCAAATTCAAACCACTTAGGAAAAGTAAGCCTAGCAAGCAACTTACAAAACAAGAAAATAACCCATGCCATATAAAATGGTAGGTTAAAATATTGTTTTGATCCCAATAATTTATATCAGTTTCCAAATTGGTCCTTATATTAAAAAAAAAATGAACCTTCCTGATTGGAATTGTTTTTACATTAGTCCCTACTGTTAGGGAAAAAAATGTATAACACCATTAAGGTTTATCCTACATGACTAGCGGAAATTGACTTGTCATCTCAACTACAAAAGGGCATGTCAAATTCTATTAACCTTTT
The DNA here is from genome assembly GCA_035048595.1 of Echinosophora koreensis. Lineage (NCBI taxonomy): Eukaryota > Viridiplantae > Streptophyta > Magnoliopsida > Fabales > Fabaceae > Echinosophora > Echinosophora koreensis. The sequence continues at coordinate 29,278 of JAPCYP010000072.1, forward strand.
TTTACTAACAAAGACTAATTTGAAAGCATAAAGACTCGTTTAAAAGAAGTTTATAAATACAGGGACCAACTTCAAGAACGAAATTAAACTAGAAGGACCATAACTATATTCTAACCAAACTAGTAATGGTGTTATGACTTTTTTATAACAAAGACTAATTTGAAAACATAAGGACTCCTTTAAAAGAAGTTTATATATACAGGGACCAACTTCAAGAACGAAATTAACCAAAACAGTAATATGCAACAGTTAGTGGTTGTAATTTAAACAGTACCTGTCACTCTCAGAATCATCATCTTGATTTTCATCCTCTTTTTCTGGCGGAGAAGTTGTATCGAGTGTAGCATTAAGATAAGAAACCAAGTCATCATCACTGCTAGATGAATGTAATGGAGATGGAGAATCCATCACTGCAGCACCAAGATACGTAGTAAACTGTGTGTCATTGCCATCCAACAGAAAGAAAAAAAAAAGATTACATTAATATAATAAATTGAAGCTGAAACAATTAAAATGCACGAAACAAAGATATATTGTAACCTCAATTATTCACCCTGAATGAAATGAAGCTGAAAAAATAGAAGAAAGAATGAGGTGTGGTAACTAAAAATAAAGCGCGTAAGGTGTTGTCCTAAATTGTCTTCAATTCAGCACGAACTCACGAACAAAACAGCAACAAGTCACGAACGAACACACGAACAAATATGGAACTCACAAACAAATCACAATAGCCTGAGGCATGTGGAAGCACACTGCCCTCAAGGGTTTATTCGCGTGGTGCGCAAACCCCCCGGGATACAAAAGGCCCCTCCCGACAAATGAATTATGTCAAACACATAGTGAACAAGGTTAAAAACAGAGCAATAACAAGAAATTCATTAGATGTCAAATGCTAACCATGTTCAAATTCAATAACAGCAATACCAGCCAAATGCTAACTATCTTTGAAAAATTTAATAGAATTGATGTAGAAGAAGAAAAAAAAACAAGAGAAGCTTGAAGAAGCAACTAAGAAGTACCTCCAAAATGAGGGATTGAACTGGCGGAGTTCTTGGAGGAAATGTCGGCAATGGCAGCCGTGTGCGACGGAGACGACGACGGCGGCGGAGGGCGTGGGAACAGGGAAAGAGAGTTAAAAATTAAAACGCGCGAAACAAAGATCTATTGTAACTTCAATTATTCACCGCAAATGAAGTGAAGCTGAAAAGTAGAAGAAGAAAGAGTGAGGTGTTGAACAAAATGAAACCATGCATGATGTAGAGAGTAGAGTTAGTTACTTACTTCAAGAACTTCTAGAAAGAAAGAGGAAAGAGAGTCAAAACTCAAAGTTAGTTATTATGGTTTGAATAATTTTGAACGAGAGGAATGGAGCTGAGAAAGAGTGAGGGATAATATATTTGTTTTTTGGTTCAATTGTGGGAATGAGTTTAGGGCCTTGCGGGTACGGTCCAATCTGATTTAGTCCGGCCCATTATAATTTGAATTTGGGAAGCAGCTTTTTGCACCTTGTTTTTTACTTTGGCACTTAGTATCTCTCTCTCTCTGTTTTTTTTTTTTAATTTGTTGTTTTGAAAATACCCTTCACTTAGTATTCCCTTTCTCCAACGCTTATTCGAAACTTTCCTTTCCTAAACCCCCAATTTCTCTGTTACGTCACCCACCTCCCAACATCTGCAAACCCCAACTTCAGAGAAGCTCTACGAAATTCGAGTTGCTCAACCACTTTCAGGAAGCACGTTCGTCATTTCCTAGAAGCACCGCCATTATCATCTCCACTAAACACAACCCAAAAACTAGATGAATCATAACGAATAATCAAAACGCAACATTAATTAATTTAGATATGTTCTGAAAAATAAATTTTGGATGGTCATTTTATACATTCGAAAATTAAATTTCGGATGATTATTTTACACGTCTAGAAATTAAATTCCGAATGGCCTTTTTACATCCTGCAATTAAATTCTGGTAACTATCAAAAAATTGTGGATGGTCATTTTACAAATCTGGAAATTAATTTCTAGATGACACGTATCTGCAAATCAAATTCCGATAACTCTCAAAAAAATGCGGATGATCATTTTACACATTCGAAAATTAAATTCCGGATGACCATTTTCCACATCCTGAAATTAAATTACGGTAACTCAAAAAATTTGAATGGTCGTTTTACACATCCGGAAATTAAATTCCGGACGACTATTTTACACATACGGAAATTAAATTTCGGTAACTTTCAAAAAATGCGGATGTCCATTTTACACATTCGGAAATTAAATTCCGGTAACTCAAAAAAAATTATGATCTTCTGGAAACCAATTTGCAATGCTATTGCACATGAATTATGGAATTTATTTTTCAGAACCATTACGGAAGACAAATTCCGGACAATACAAACATAAACAAATAAAGAAACTAACTTGGTCTTGAACGAATGCTCTTCCGCAGCGCCAACGTCTCTTTCATTTTTGCAGTGTGAGTGAAGATGCCAATAATGGGGGAGGTGTGAGAAATGGTGATGGAGGTGTGAAAAAATAGTGATGGAGGAGAGGTGTGAAAAAATGGAAGAAGGGTGTGATAGATGGTTGTCGTGGGTGAATGGTATTTTTGAAAAAGAAAAAAAAAATTCAGACTAAGTGTGCCAGCAGTTATTGTCTATACATAAGATCAATGTCCTAAAAATAACAAAACCTTGCAATCTGAACGACTTTTCAAAACCAAATAATCATCCAAAATCACAGACACAGGTAAATCTAATATTAATTCCATCGGCTAAAAGTAATTTAATTTAAATGTAAACCAGTTAGGAAAGTAAAGCAACATACAAAACAATAAATTAATGGGAAAATTAGACTTATTTCTCTCAAGCCTTGACTTAATTACACTTAACACTACTCTTATTTTAGAAATTATACTAATTAGTATAAAAAGAACTAGAGAAGTGTTTTGAAAAAGAAGTTAAAAACTATAAAAAAAATGGTTTGTAAAATGATCGATACAAAGCTTTTTGAACTCTTAGTTCAAAGGTAGAATACATCCATGCAGCAAGGAGATGACATGATTTTGCTTTTTCGTAAATAAAGTTGAAAGATAGGGAGGGGATCCACTTACTCCAAGAGTAAGTGTAAAGTGCCACTCCCCATCCTGACCTTTTATTTTGTTTGAAATCAATGGCTTAGATTATATCATTAAACTCTCACACGTGACCTTCTCAGTGTTCTCCAAATTTTGCGGTACCCATATTTTCTTCTTCATATTAAAACTTACACTTGAAACTTCACCAAGCCCACACCGCCATCGCCCACACCGTGACTCCATCACCCACACCACATAGCTGTCCTGCCATTTCGCACTGTTGTTGTCCCTTTTGCACTGCCATGCCTACTCCATGTCGGCGTCGCCCATAGCTGTGTGCCCATGTTATTGTGCGCCTCTGTTATTGCTTTGTTATGAAGTGTGAATCTAGTGATTAAAACCACCATCGTCAAAACAAAATTGCAACACATCTTTGGTTTGAACACATTTAATCTAAAATTGCCAATTGAAGTTTAAGTCTTTTGAAAGATATATAATAGTTGCCTTGTCACATTCTTTTGATTCCAGATTTTTAAACCTCAAAAAATTACAAATTACAAATCTGAATATTTAAATACATGTAAGCATCCTCACGGAGAGCCTTCTCATACAGGAGGAGGAGCAGTTGGTGGAGGATAGTCATCTGAGACTCTCTAGACTATTAGGGAGCTTGCTACTGCTATGCTACAGCAGACACAACAGAACACTCAAATGCTGCAGATGACTAGAGAGCAGCAGGAGCAGTAGAACTAGCGGAGAGCTGCAGAGGCAGAGGATGCTGGGATGGCTACCTTCCTGAAAGGGAAGCCACCACAATTCCTAGGTGACTATGATCCGGAGAGGGCAGAGTTGTGGATTCAGGAGTTGGAGAAGATATTCGATACCATGCACTGCAGACAAGATAGGAAGGTGACGTATGCAGCTTTTATGTTGACTGGAGGAGCAGAGGCCTGGTTAAGAGGTAAGAGGAGACTGTTAGAGGCAGAGGGACATATTATCACATGAGAGTTGTTCAGAGAGTGCTTCCTTGAGAAGTACTTTCCGCATCTAGTTCGACGCGAGAAGGAGAGAGAGTTTATGAGTCTTCGACAGAGTAACATGTCTGACGGGGATTTGGCAGCACGGTTCGAGGGTCTGCTGCAGTTCTCAGAGTTTTATCAGAGGTTACCCGATGAGGATTGGGTGTGCAGACGGTTCGATGAGGGTTTGAGACATGAGCTACAGAGAGCGGTGGTACCGCTAGATATACACAGCTTTCCTGAGTTAGTGGAGAGGTGCAGTGCCATAGAGAGTATTGACCAGCGGAGAGAGGTAGAGCAGAGACAGTGGAGGACCGGTGAGATCAGGTTTCCAGAGGAGAGGTGGCAGTGGTGTTAAGTCTCTAAAATGTCTGTGTGCATTTCCCTAAGTTTTGATGAAAGCTAAACATTGGATAATGATTTAATTAACCTACTTTGTGGTTGCTAACCTGTCTACTTAGTGTACAGATCATAACCTGTTTGTCCACATGAATGTCAACTTGTCTGGATAGGCAAAAGTCAACCCATCTGCTGACTAGGATTGTTGACTTTTTACAAATCAGTTTCAACCTGTCTCTGCTATGTTCTCCTACTCGTCTAAGATTCTTCGATAGGAACTCGAGTACACGAGCTTTTGGAAGCTCTCCCCTCATGCAGAAGACTTTGTATCTATCTCTCACGCTTATCAAGAAATTCAGAAGGTCATTCTCTCAAGCAACCTAGGAAGTCAGATACCAACTTTGTCACGACCCAAAACCTAAGCCGTGACCGGCGCACATGCTTACAATCCTAGCCTGGCAAGCCTATCAATTTAGAACATATTTGATAGAGATCTAGAAAATTTTACAAAAATTTTGAAAGAGTCTCCTCTGTAATTCCAACATCCCAAAACAAAAACACCTGCTGAAATATTCATATTTTCATTTCAGAAATTCAGTCATACAAAATACATCAAGTTTGGTATCTCAGACCATTAATACAACTCAAAAGAATGTAGTACTAGTTCCCTATAGCTGCAGAGTGTAAATAGTGTCAAATACATCAAGGGCCTCCAACAAAAAGAAAGGTGGCCTACCAAAAAATGACACTGTCTGGATGTTCTGAAGCTGTCAACAGCCTCTACTTAGCTACCTGGGAATCTGTACGGAAAAATAAGAAGGGTGAGTCACACAGACTCAGTGAGGGCATAACAACCACCATGAACTAGAAGGGAAACATACTAACGCACGAATAATTATTCTTTCAAACTTAGTAGCGTACTAGGATATGCATAATAAAATCTCAATGAAGCATTTATATAAAAATCATCAAACTTGCAAATTTAGCATGTTCCAATAATAACATTTCTTTACACCCAAAACTAGTTGAAGAGTTAAAAAAAATATAAATGAATAAGTAAAGTAATAAAACACAAGTTTAAAGAAATTTTTAAATCACAGTGGTTATCATCCACTCACAAGTATGGAGAGACCACAAATCTACTCTCAGCAACTCCAAGGGAAGCAGATAGATGCTAACTGACAAGTCTCAGAGAGCCTAAATGCACAACTTCATGGGGTGGGTACCTTAGTTTCTCCAGAGAGCTCCACCCCTAACCCAAAAAAATCACCACAACTTAGTTCCCAAAAATCAAAGAGGTAGAGCTTAAATATTTATACAATAAACTTACAATGTTGCTTGAGATTGGAAGGAAAATGAAGCAAAAAGGTAGAAGAAAATGGAGCAATAGTGAAATGAGAGAGTATGTAGGGGAAGAGGGCGCAGGAAATGGGGTTTAGTGGGGGAAAGGGAAAAAATGAAGGGGAGGGGTCGGGAAGCTTCTCAGACCCTCCCCTTTTGATTTGAATTTTTTTTTTTTTAATTAATTGAAACGGTGCGTTTCAAACTTCCAGTTAAAGAATATTTCCAATATACTTTATTCCCTAGTACTCTTAGTTATTACACGAAAAGGGAAATATACTCTGCAAAGTACAAAAGCATTCTGCACAACTCTGATTTGGCTACTGCACGATGCATAAAGCCATGATCCTTCATGTTAGAGTACAACCAACGTCCCTATTGCATTAATGGCTGCCCATAACGACTCTATTGTATTTAATGAAGCTCTGCTTGAAGCCATCGTTGCAAGGAATGTCTCTAACGGATATTAAATGTTTGAAGGCTATAAATACAGAAGTCATTGAAGATGAAGATATCAGAGATTACAAAGCATTAAAGAGCCATTACTTTGTTCATTCTTTCAATCTGTATTCTTCAATCATTTGAAGTTATTACGCAGTCTTTCCTAAGTCTACATTTAATCCACTCTGAGTGTTAGTGAAAGAACTGTTTGTCTGATTGTATTTATTACAAACAAACTTGTCAAAACAAACCTGTGTGTAAGCCTGAAGAGGCTAAGTGAGCAAAGAATACTTGTCTTGGAGCTTGAAAAGGCTAGGTGTGCAAACAATACTTGGAGTCTGTAACCTGATTAGTTATAGTGGATAAATCTTTGTGCTGCCAACGACTGGACGTAGCTCTTTGTGTTAAAGAGTGAACCAGGATAAACAACTGTATTAATCTCTCTTCCCTTAAACTCTTTAGTTGTTTTGATTATATTATCTGCTTTCTAACTAAGGGGTTAAAAGTGTGAATATCAAGTTTGTTTTTCATTTGTATGATTGTGTGATTTTCTGTCAAAATATATCAGACAGGTCACCTGTCTGTGTAAGCTGTCCTACACTTGTCTGAACCTAGCTTCTTTGTGAGAAAAGTTTTCAACTTTGCTTTAATTTCTGATAAACACAATTCAACCCCCTTCTCGTGTTTATAGTTGTCTATTTCAGTTGGTTTCAGAGCTCAGCCTCTAGGTTGAGCATTTAACAGTGTAGAGGTAAAAGGTCCGGAAGAATAGACATTTTTGCTGGAGCTAGTGGAGTCACCAGACTGAAGGAGCTTCCTTAACCAGACCTCCATTCTTCAATGGAGAAAACTACAACTACTGGAAACATAGATCTCAATGGTTCATTCTATCTACAAACTCTGATCTCTGGGATGTCATCACAGATGGTCCATTCATTCCTAAAAATGATGACAACACTGACAAGCCAAAAGCTAAATGGACCCCTGCAGAAAAGACAAAATGGGAGCTGAATCACAAAGCCAGATACAACATTATTTGTGCTCTCAGTCCTGAAGAATTTGAAAAGGTTTGTGCCTGTGATTCTGCTAAAGAAATATGGGACATTTTAGTTGTCACACATGAAGGAACAGCCAAAGTTAAAGAATCAAAGATTGCCATACTTGTCAGAAAGTATGAACTGTTTCTCATGGAGGAAGGAGAATCTGTTGCCCAGATGATAGGAATATTCTAAACTATCATCAATGGCCTAAAGTCTCTTGGCAAAGTTTACTCTAATGCTGAGAAGGTTGGAAAGATACTAAGGAGTCTACCTAAGCAATGGAGACCTTTGGTAACTGCTATCTCTCAAGCCAAGGATCTTACTTCCTTGACTATGGATGAACTTCTTGGTACATTCCTTGATCATGAGCGAGAACTTGGAGATAAATCACAACAAAGAAGGGTAAGTCAATTGCTCTGAAGGCAGATCAAAAATCTTCAAAAGCTTCAAGAGCTCTGAAGGCAAACGAGTCATCTAGTGATGCTGACCTGTCTAAACCCGAGGATTCTGAAAGTGATGAAGAATTATCTCTCCTAACCAGAAAGATAAAACTTCTCTTACAGAAAAAGAAGTTCAGAAAGGATAAGCCATTCAGAAGGTTCAACAAGGACAAGAACTTCAAAGAATCCACTTCAATTGACAAGAGTTCAATTATCTGCTATGAGTGCAAGAAGCCAGGTCACATCAAAGCTGAATGTCCTCAACTCAAGAAAGCCCATTTTAAGAAGTTCTTCAAGAAGAAGAAGAAGAAATGGATGATGGCTACTTGGGAAGATCTGGAGTCAACATCTTCTGATGAAGAGACAGACGAAGAAGCTAATTTCTTTCTGATGGTTAACACTGACTCAGATTCAGATAATGAGGTAAATCCTGACTATGAGGAATTACTTGATGCCTATGAGGAATTGCTGGAGGAATCCAACTGTTTATCTAAGGCTTTTAAATCCCTCAAGAGAGAGTATGTTAAGCTTCTCAGTGAGCATAAATAGAAATCTCAAGAGTGTGAGAAGTTTGCCAAAGAGAACAGTGAGCTGAAGACTGAAAAGTCTGATGAAGCTAAGATCTCTAGTGAAACATCGCAATCTGAAGAAGTTGAAAAACTTCAACAGAAAGTGGAAGAGCTCACTTCTGATCTTGTCAAATTTGTTAATGGTAGAGATAATCTGACTAAGTTGCTTGGCTGTCAGAGGCACTCCCTTAACAAAGAAGGTATTGGATATGTCGATCAGACACATTATAAAGTATCAACTAAAAACTCTAAAGTGTCTGCTAAATCCACTCTCATTAAATCTATACCTGTCTGTAACTTCTGTGGGAAAACTAGACATATTATGTCTAAGTGTATTAATAAGAAAAGAATGAAGTCTTCACAGACTCCTAGAACTAATAGAAAAGGACCCAGAAAATTATTGGTACCTAAAGAACAAATAATCTCTGTTGCAGATGTCCTCAACAGTACAAAGAAAACACCACTGCTGGTACCTGGACAGTGGTTGCTCGCGACACATGACAGGAGAAAGGTCTATGTTCCTAGACCTCCAACTTAAGAAGGGGGGACATGTGGCATTTGGTGGAAATCAGAAAGGATTAAAACACAATTTGCTTAGCATAAGTCAATTATGTGACAGTGGATTTGATGTCTCCTTTACCAAGGATTTATGCATAGTTAAAGACCTCAGTGGCAAAACCCTCTTTTCGGCTAACAGGCAACAAAATCTGTATAAGATTGAACTGACTGACCTCTCAGATCAAAGTGTAACCTATCTGATGTCTAAAGAGGATGAAAGATGGTTATGGCATAAGAAACTAGGACATGCTAGTATGAAACTAATTTCAAAATTGAAAAAGGATAACCTTGTGAGAGGAATACCTGATATTAGTTTTAAGAAAGATGTTTCGTGTGATGCATGTCAGAGAGGTAAACAAGTAAAATCAAGTTTCAAATCTAAAAACCAAGTATCAACCTCTAGACCTCTTCAGTTGTTACACATGGATCTGTTTGGACCAGTTAGTGTTGCTAGCTTGGCTGGAAGAAAATATGGATTTATCATAGTTGATGACTATTCTAGATATACATGGGTACTCTTCTTAATCCACAAGGATGAATCTTTTAAGGCTTTCTCAGTATTCTGTAAAAGAGTACAAAATGAGATGGGTTTCTGTATTTCTACTCTTAAAAGTGACCATGGGGGAGAATTTGAAAATGAGCAGTTTAGACAGTTCTGTGAGGAGAATGGAATCTCTCACAATTTCTCTGCACCTAGAACTCATCAACAAAATGGAGTGATTGAGAGAAAGAACAGATCTCTGCAAGAGATGACTAGATCTATGCTCAATGAGAATAATCTCCCTAAGTACTTATGGGCAGAAGCTGTAAACACTGCATGTTATATACAAAACAGAATACTCATTAGGCCTTTTCTGAAGAAGACACCCTATGAATTAAGGAAAGGAAAAAGCCCCAACATTTCTTACTTTCATGCATTTGGTTGTGAATGCTTCATTCTAAATACTAAGGATCAACTTGGAAAGTTTGACTCCAAAGCAGATAAAGGTATCTTTGTAGGCTATTCTGAAATGTCTAAAGTTTTTAGAATTTATAATTCTAGAACATCTGTTATTGAAGAATTTGTTCATTCAAATTTAATGATGGTTTAAAGACTGATAAGGAATTATCAGATCTAGAAGATGATCTTGCAGGTCTCGACATAAATAAAAAAGAAAATCAACAACCTGACCTGACCAAAACAGAACCTGTAATTGAACCAGTCAGACAAGTGGAGCAGACAAGTCAGCAGACAAGTCAAGATTTTCATGATGATCTTAAAAGGGACTGGAAGTTCAAAACTCATCATCCTAAGGATCTTATTATTGGAAATCCCTCAGAAGGAGTGAGAACCCGATCCACTTTAAAAGAATCAAGCAATATGGCCTTCATGTCAGAAATGGAGCCAAAACACATTGAAGAAGCTCTTGATGATGAAAGTTGGATTCTTGCTATGCAAGAAGAACTCAACCAGTTCACCAGAAATGATGTCTGGACACTTGTCTCCAAGCCCAAAAATAAGTCAGTCATTAGAACAAGATGGGTCTTCAGAAACAAATTGGATGAGGATGGCAAAGGTGTCAGAAATAAGGCAAGGTTAGTAGCTCAAGGCTATAATCAACAAGAAGGTATTGACTATACTGAAACCTTTGCACCTGTAGCTAGAATAGAAGCTATTCGCATTCTGATGTCATATGCTGCACAACACCAAACCACTCTTTTTCAAGTGGATGTGAAAAGTGCTTTTTTCAATGGTATAATTGAAGAAGAAGTATATGTTAAATAACCCCCTGGTTTTGAAGATACTGATAAACCAAATCATGTTTTCAAACTTAAAAAGGCATTGTATGGTTTAAAACAAGCACCTAGAGCATGGTATGATAGATTAAGTTCTTTTCTCATGCATAATGGTTTTATTAGAGGACAAGTAGACACTACTTTATTTAAGAAAAGTTCTAAAGAGAACTTCATCATAGTCCAAATATATGTTGATGATATTATTTTTGGAGCAACTAATGAAAAGCTATGCAAGGACTTTTCCAAGCTAATGCAAGCAGAATTTGAGATGAGCATGATGAGAGAATTAAAGTTCTTCCTTGGATTATAAATCAAACAGACAAGTGATGGAATCTACATCCATCAACAAAAGTATATCAAGGAGATGCTTAAGAAGTATAAAATGGAAAGTGCTAAACTGATGAAAACTCCCATGCAACCCAATGCAAAACTAAGTAAAGATGATGAAGGTAAAAAGGTAGACCAAACTGTCTACAGAGGTATGATTGGATCTCTATTATACTTAACTTCAAGCAGACCTGATATTCAATTTAGTGTCTGTATGTGTGCTAGATTTCAATCTGACCCAAGAGAATCTCATCTTAAAGCTGTTAAACGAATATTTAGATATATGCTTCGGACTACTAATCTTGGTTTGCTATATTTAAGAACTAAATAATATAGATTAGTGGGATTCTGTGATGCTGACTTTGCTGGAGACAGAATAGAAAGGAAAAACATCAGTGGAGGATGTTACTTCATTGGAGCAAGTTTAGTCTCTTGGTCAAGCAAAAGGCATATAACTATTGCTCTATCTACTGCTGAAGCAGAATACATCTCAGCTGCTAGCTGTTGCTCTCAACTTTTATGGGTAAAACATCAACTTGAGGATTACTTTATTTTTTAGCATAATATATCTGTATGGTGTGATAATTCTAGTGCTATTTGCTTAACTAAAAATCCAATTCAGCATTCTAAGGCTAAGCATATAGAAATCAAACATCACTTTATAAGAGATTATGTTCAGAATGGTATCTTTGATATTAAGTTTGTTAAAACTAAAAATCAATGGGCTGATATTTTCACTAAACCCTTAGCAGAAGAAAGGTTCTTATTTATTAGAGATAATCTAAACATACATTGCATTGTTGAATGAAATATCTGAGTATTGACCTGTCTATGCTACCTGTCTTATGATTTTATATCACCTGTCTATGATTACCTGTCTGACTCTGCTGAGTCACTGTGCTAAAACTCAACAGTTTTATTGAAATGGTTATTAATTATTTAATACCATTTATTAATCTAAAGCTAATCATGTGCGTGGCAGTTTTTAATCTCGAAACCATGCTTTCATTATGTCTCAAGTGGGCGCTACAGTTCCCCACAAAAATCGTGCCGTTTTAAAATTAAAAATATTTTCTTTCTCTCTCTTGCCTTTATTGCTACAAAAGGCAAATAATCAGATAGGTTCAAACTTTACCTTTTCAAATCCCTAAAGTCGTTTTATCTTCGTCTTCTCTTCTCTCAAACCCTTCTCTCTTCCAAAACCCTCGAAACCCTTCTCTAAAAATGGCATCTTCAAAGCGTCTCTCTTCAACAGAAATTGCTGAGAAATACAACATGAAGGTTGCTGATGTTGAGAAGATCCTACCTGGAAAGACTGTTGATCTTCAACAGTTGAAGAAATGAGGTATGGATGTCACTGAAAAGTTGGAATACTCTAAGTGGACTCTCTTCTTTGACATTAAGGAGCTTGTTCATCCCAAGCTTGTCAAAGATTTCTGGACAAATACTGTGGTTGTCACCAGCAAGCTTGATGGAACCAAGAGCTTTCAGGCTCCAATGATGGACAAAACCCTTCTTTTCCCCATCAGCTCTCTGGAGCTGGTTACAAAATGTCCAAGGATTGGAGCTGCTTTCAAACCTGACTGGGAAGATCAGGTGGGAGTTGAGAATGTTCAATATAGCTGTCTATGGTGTTCCCAACCCTGAGAACAAGAAGCCAATCAGCATGGTGCCAAAGTGCAAATTCTTGCACAAGCTGCTACTGGAGTGTGTGATGCCTAGGAAAGGATCACAAGATAATGTGACCAAGATGGACAAATTTTATCTGTACCACTTGATTCACAGAATCAAGGCAGACATCAATGATCTCATCTACATGTACCTTGAATCTCTGATCAAGAGGACCAACATGCAAACCTATCCTTATGGAATGCTGTTGACAAGGGTCTTCAGAAACAAACTGTATGTTCCAAGCGATGTTCATTTTGTGGACATGTCACTTCCTCTTGACAGGAAGGTCCTGTCTATGATGGACATTGAAGGTATCCCTCTGAAGGATGAAAAGGAAGATAAGAAGAAGAAGAAGAAGAAGAAGTCTGCTGCTGAGCAAAAGCAAAAGGAGAAAATGGAAGAACCAGTGGTTTCCACTGATGAATCAGAGGTTCCTATCTCTGAAAGAATCTGGAAGCCTGCTGGAAAGGTAGCCAGACAAGACCAGAAACCTGAGGTAGAGAAACCATCAGCTTCTGGAGAATCTGCTGAAACAAATGAGCCTCTAAGGTTCAAGCTGAAGAAACCCTCTCCCAATAGGAAGACAAGTGAAGCTGAGGAAGTTGTTGGTGCATCTGCACAACCCAGCAAAAGAAGAAGGCTGGTGAAGACCTTTACCAAGGTCAGACAATTGGAGTCTGAACCTAGTAAAGATGAAGTATCTGCTCAGGGGGAGCAGACAACTCCACCCTTGGGAGGAGCCCAAGGAGAAGAAAACCTCTTGATTTGGGAATCATTCCCAGAAAAAGAAGGTCAAGCTACCTAATACCAATAGTGGCTCATGCTGAAAGGGAAGAAATCCCTTGCAGAAGGACCCTCTGTTGAAAATGCTATTGCTGCTGCAACTTCTGCTGACCTGTCTGGTGGGACTCAGACAGTTGTTCATCCTGAAGTTGATACTTCCTCTCCTTCAAAGAAGAAGCCAAAGCATTTTGAGGATCAGATGATCTCCTTTTCTATCCCCTCTGCACCATCTTCTCCCCTTCACCAAGGTATCCACAACTCTGTTGTATCTTCTCCATCTGCTCTTTTTGTTTAACCTCTATCAGTTGCTTCTCCCTTTCCCTCACCTGTCTCCTCACACCACACCCAAACATCATATGACGTTGTGTTTGATCTGTGTCAGTACACAATTGTTCACAAGGACTCAACTCCCAAAGAACAATCTGGCATATCATCAAGACTGTTTGTGAGTGATCTGCAATCTCTGATGACTGCAAGTGTCTCTCATTTATCTGTCATTCCTTCTCCTCCATCTCACATTCTTAACCTTTGTAGGGAGATTTTCTTTTATCCCCCATATTGCTGTGTTCATTAGAACATTGACCAGATCTCACTATCCTGCCTCTGTTGTAATGCTACCTAATAAGTCTAGGTATTTCTTTCTTTTAGTAACAGAGTCAAACTCCTTTTTCTGTCATATAGATTCTCTGTTACCTTTACTTCCATCTGTCTTAGCTAATAAACCTCTTCCCCTCATGTACAAATTAAAGTCACTCGTCTGTCTCTATGTGAGAGATTTTCTTGTGTCTTTCCTTCTCTTGATACTGACTTAGTCAGAATCAAGTCCTTGTTTAAATTAGCTTTTCTCCCTTTCTTTTATTTCAGAACCATTCATCAATACATCTTTCCTTGTATCTCTTCACCCTTCTCTGTATCCAAGGCACCCCCAGTCTTAGCTTTGCCCTGGTATCCAGAACTATCTACTGCTTCAAACAGCTTGTATACAGAAGCCCCTTCTTCTCAGATGGTGAACGTACATAGCTTCAATTTTCTTAGAGCTGAGCTAGAAGAAGTCAGAAGACAATTGGATGAAGAAAGGCATGCCAGGCTGTTTTTAGAAAAAAGAGTTGACTCTCTGTTTTTGTTTTTTAGTCAGCCTAGGTAATCTTCATTGTAAAATTCTGCCTTGTACTCATGAAAGCTTATGATGAATGAAAATCTATGTTCTATTATCAGTGTTCTTTATTTTTTTTTTCTCTGTATGTTCCTTTTTGTTGTTGACAAAAGGGGGAGAAAGTAAAAGATAAGATGATTAAGTTATAATAAGTTAAAATTGAACTTTTGAACTTGAGGTGCATATCTCTGATATTAATGATATTAACTCTGATAATCTGCTAGTTAAAAATTAGAATTGCACCTAAGTGCACCTGTCTGCACAATACTTCTGGTGTTAGAAAATTTCAACTTGTCTTAATTGTCTTATCTCTTGTGTTGATTTTTTCTAAGGTTCGTTAAATCATCTGAATGTTTGTCATCATCAAAAAAGGGGAGATTGTTAAGTCTCTAAAATGTCTGTGTGCATTTCCCTAAGTTTTGATGAAAGCTAAACATTGGATAATGATTTAGTGTACATAACCTGTCTGTCCACATGAATGACAACCTGTCTGGATAGGCAAAATTCAACTCGTCTGCTGACTAGGATTGTTGACTTTCTACAAATCAGTTTCAACCTGTCTCTGCTATGTTCTCCTACTCGTCTAAGGTTCTTCGATAGGAACTCGAGTACACGAAGCTTTTGGAAGTTGTCCCCTCATGCAGAAGACTCCGTATCTATCTCTCACGCTTATCAAGAAATTCAGAAGGTCATTCTCTCAAGCAACCTAGGAAGTCAGAGATAACTTCCAATTAAAGAATGTTTCCAACATGCTTTATTCCCTAGTACTCTTGGTTATTAAACGAAAAGGAAAATATACTCTGCAAAGTACAAAAGCATTCTGCACAACTCTGATTTGGCTACTGCACGATGCATAAAGTCATGATCCTTTCATGTTAGAGTACAACCAACGTCCCTATTGCATTAATGGTAGCCCATAACGACTCTATTGCATTTAATAAAGCTCTGCTTGAAGCCATCGTTGCAAGGAATGTCTCTAACGGATTTTAAATGTTTGAAGGCTATAAATACAGAAGTCATTGAAGATGAAGATATCAGAGATTACAAAGCATTAAAGAGCCATTACTCTGTTCATTCTTTCAATCTGTATTCTTCAATCATTTGAAGTTATTACGCAGTCTTTCCTAAGTCTACATCTAATCCACTCTCTGAGTGTTAGTGAAAGAACTGTTTGTCTGATTTTATTTATTACAAACAAACTTCTCAAAACAAACCTGTGTGAGCCTGAAGAGGCTAAGTGAGCAAAGAATACTTGTCTTGGAGCCTGAAAAGGCTAGGTGTGCAAACAATACTTGGAGTCTGTAACCTGATCAGTTATAGTGGATAAATCTTTGTGCTGCCAAGGACTGGACGTAGCTCTTTCTGTTAAAGAGTGAACCAGGATAAACAACTGTGTTAATCTCTCTTCCCTTAAACTCTTTAGTTGTTTTGATTATATTATCTGCTTTCTAACTAAGGGGTTAAAAGTGTGAATATCAAGTTTGTTTTTCAGTTGTATGATTGTGTGATTTTCTGTCAAAATATACCAGACAGGTCACCTGTCTGTGTAAGCTGTCCTACACTTGTCTGAACCTAGCTTCTGTGTGAGAAAAGTTTTCAACTTTGCTTTAATTTCTGATAAACACATTTCAACCCCCCTTCTCGTGTTTATAGTTGTCTATTTCAAGTGGTTCCCAGTGGAGGCGGGGACCCTATACCAGACCGGTGCAGAGTGTTCAGACATCTGCACTATTACCAATTTCTACACCACTGGTTGGTGGAGAGGGCCAGCAGCAGAGAGACCCAGTCTGTTTCAGATGCGGAGGATTGCATTACATGAGGGATTCTAAAGAGAGAGTTAGTTGTTTCATATGTGGTAAACCATGTCATATGACTCGAGATTGCAAACAATGGGCTATGTAGCAGCCGGTAGCTACTGGTAGAGGAGCCAGTGTTCAGAGAGGTGGAGCTGGGAGAGGAGTTCCAGCAGCAGGACAGCAGATGGCCAGACCTCAGGCCACAGGGAGAGTGTTTACTGTGAGTGGAGCTGAATCCTCTCAATCTGCAGATTTTATCCAGGGTATGTGTTTGATATCTGATAGACTCTCGTCTGTGTTGTTTGACTCAGGTGCTACACATTCATTTATTTTCGCATGAGTGTATGGATCATTTACAGTTACCTGTTTCTCATTTACCTTATATCCTTACCGTATCTACTCTGACCAGTGATTCTTTGACTACGATGTCCGTTTGTTTACAATGTCATATAGTTGTTGAGAATAGGACATTCCTTGTGGATCTTATATGTCTGCCTATACAGCATTTAGATGTTATCATTGGCATGGATTGGCTTTCGGCTAACCATGTAGTGTTAGATTGTTCCAGCAAGACCTTGTCATTTCTTGAGCCTTCTAGCATAGTATCTGCCAATGAAGGAGTACCTATGAGGAGTGATGATTCTCGGATGTACGTGATGCTTTTCTCAGTGGAAGCTAGGGAGACTCCGAGTATAAATTCTATGCCTATCATGAGAGAATTTCCTGCGGTTTTCCCTCCGATGTTCCGGGTTTGCCACCAGAGAGGTAAGTGGAGTTCACCATAGATCTCATACCAGGGACAGGACCTATATCTATAGCACCCTATTGGATGTCACCCGTAGAGTTAGCCGAGTTAAAGAAACAATTGGATGATATGTTGAAGAAGGAATTCATCAGATCCAGTGTTTCACCGTGGGGAGATTCGATGTTGTTTGTGAAGAAGAAAGATGGAAGTGCTAGGTTGTGCACAGATTACAAGCAGCTTACTAAAGTGACGATCAAGAATAAGTATCCATTGCCTAGGATAGATGATCTGATGGATCAATTAAAAGGAGCTTCGGTATATTCTATGATTGATCTGAGGTCCGAGTATCATCAGATTAGAGTGAAGAAGGAGGATATACCCAAGACAGCTTTCAAGACGAGGTACGAACACTACGAGTATTTAGTTATGCCTTTTGGTGTGACTAATGGTCCAGCAGTGTTTATGGATTATATGAATATGATTTTTAGACCGTTCGTCGATAAGTTTGTGGTGGTGTTTATAGATGATATCCTTATCTATTCCCGCACATGAGAAAAGCATGAGGACCATATGAGAATAGTGTTGCAGGTGTTGAAAGATAGACAGTTGTATGCCAAGCTTTCTAAGTGCGAGTTTTGGTTGGAGGAGGTTCAGTTCTTAGGTCATGTTAACAAGGAAGGAATAGCAGTAGATCCTGCTAAAGTGGAAGCAGTGCTTAAGTGGGAACGACCTAAGTCAGTGAGTGAGGTGAGGAGTTTCCTAGGATTAGCTGGTTACTACCGGAGGTTTATAGAGGGTTTCTCGAAAATTACGTTGCCTATGACTCAGTTAACAAGAAAAGGTATAGCGTTTGTTTGGACAGAGAAATGTAAGGAGAGTTTTCAGAAATTGAAGGAAAAGTTGACCACATCACTAGTGCTGACTTTATCAGATCCTTTAGGACAGTTTGACGTGTATTGTGATACGTCATATCAAGGGTTGGACTGTGTGTTTTTGCAAGAGGGAAGAGTTGTGGCTTATGCTTCCCGACAGTTGAGAATTCATGAGAGAAATTATCCTACCCATGATCTGGAGCTGGCAGCTGTAGTGTTCGCACTGAAGATATGGCGACACTATTTGTATGGAGCCAAGTTCAATGTGTACAACGATCATAAGAGATTGAAGTATCTATCTAATCAGAAGGTACTGAATATGAGACAACGTAGATGGATGGAGTTTATCAAGGATTATGAGTTTGATCTTCAATACCATCCTGGGAAGGTGAATGTTGTAGCAGATGCTTTAAGTAGGAAATCTTTACATGTGTCCGTGATGATGGTAAAATAGATGGAATTGATTGAGCAGTTTAGAGATTTGAACTTAGGTATGGAGTTGACTGGGGATAGAATATGCTTAGGTAAGATTACTATTAGTAGTGAGTTTCTGAGAAATCTTAAGGATAAACAGGTTCAGGATCAATATTTTCAAAAGGTGAATAGAGGCATAGATGAGGGTAAGATTTTAGAGTTTAGTAGAGGGCCAGATGGTGTGTTGAGGTTTAGGGATAAGATATGTGTGCTAGAGGATTTAGAGCTCATGAAGATGATTTTGGAAGAGGCACATAAGAGTAAGCTGAGTTTTCACCCCGGAGCCACGAAGATGTATCAGGATTTAAAAAAGATGTTTTGGTGGCTGAGGATGAAGAAGGAAGTGGCAGAGTATGTTTTATCTTGTCTAGTTTGTCAGAAGGCTAAGATTTAGCATTAGAAGCCTGCTGGTTTGCTATAGTCCTTAGATATGCCAGAGTGGAAGTGGGATAGCATAGCTATGGATTTTGTGGTTGGATTACCACGAACTCCGAAGAGGCATGATGCGATTTTGGCAGTTGGGATGAGTTCTTGTCGTTGATTAAGTTTACATATAATAACAGTTTCCAAAGCAGTATCGGGATGGCACCTTACGAGGCTTTGTATGGCAGGAAGTGTAAAACTCTGTTGGGTTGGTATGAGACTGGTGAGAGGCAAGTATTGGGTCTTGATGTGGTCAGCAGACGACGGAACATGTTAAAAAGATAAGGGAAAAGATGAAGGAAGCGCAGGATAGGCAAATGAGCTATAATAACAAGAGGAGGAGACCCTTAGAGTTCCAGGATTTTTAGAGTCACTCCGAAGACTGGAATTGGCAGAGCTATCAATTCTAGAAAGCTTACACCTAGATTCATTGGACCTTTCCAGATTCTTCGACGGATTGTCCAGTAGCCTACCATATTGCCTTACCGTCTAAACTTTCTAATCTTCATGACATCTTTCACGTATCCCGGTTGAGAAAATATTATCCTGGTCATTTTCATATACTTGAGCCTGAGTCCATACAACTCTAAGAGAATCTAGAGTATGATGCTTTACCGCTTAGGTCGCAAATAGAAGGATTAAGGAGCTTCACGATAGACAGATTCCTTTGGTCAAGGTCATTTGGGATGAGACTACAGGAAATTCTACTTGGGAGTGTGAGGCAGATATGCAGCAGCAGTATCCATATCTTTGCTGAGGTACGTAAATTCCGGGGACAAAATTTCTTTTAAGGGGGTAGTAATGTAACATTCGTGTTTTACGGAATTATTTATATGTTTGATGACTATGTTTAAGACTTTGATTTAATGTATAATATGCATGTTTAGGCATTGGGAACCTTGCATAGAAAGTACGCGATTAATCAACTTCGAATCGAACGAGAACATATTCTAGGGTTTTCATTACACAATTTAGAAGGCTTAAGAGGGCACAATAGGAAATTTAGGTTTAGGAAGAGATTAGGCATGTTTGAGGACTTGATCTTATTCCTTAGGTATAGAAGAGTCTATGTTTCGAATTTCAGGTCAATCGAACTTCAAACGAGCTCAGAACGCGATGAAACGTATGAACCAGGATTGCTGGACAACATGGGGCACTGATCAGCACTGGTCCTGGGCGCTGAGCGCTGGAGGTGGTGGACACGTGTCATGCAGCGATTCGTGGAGGATGGCGGTGCAGCCCAGCAGCGCTGAGCATTGCTGTTGGGGCACTAAGCGTGCAGTATATAAAAAAATGTTTTAAATTGAGTCATTTCCGGTGGAGAGGGAGAGAGAAGGTTGTAGAAGCAGAAAATATAGAGAGAGAGAAGAGAGGACATGAGGGAGAGAGAAAATTCCGGAGGAGTTTCCGATCAATCCGTTTGTCCTATCGAGAAATCGATTATACCGTTGTGATCCCTGCTACGTCTACTTCATCATCCTATCTTTATTTTCTTGATTAGGCCAAGGTAAAATTTCTTGATTAGGCTAAGGTAAAACCTATGTCCTTTTTATGCTGAAATGTCGTCGGCGATGGTGTTGAGGTTATCTTTCAATCCGTTTATCGGTTTGAATTCCGTCTTCAGATTAGGGTTACCTGTAATGTGTGCTTCACAATGATGTGTTCATGTGAATTTTTAGAGTCCCAGAGAGTGGGGAACTGAATGTGGCAGCAAGCTAGAGGTGTGAGAGGAGTTCGTTTCGTTGTTCTAAACCTAGCCTACGACACTTCAGGTGGGAGAAAGAAGCCTCCTATCGTTGGAAATGGCTAAGTAACATATTTTACATTAATGGCGTAGGGCGACCTAAACCCTATTGGTGGGCGAATAATTGACAATATCAATATCACATTGGTGACTACTTAGTGGTACCAATGATGATATCGAAATTGTAGGCTTATCGCCGTTAGGTTAATTTTATGTTATTTGAGATTGTCTGATTTTATCGTATTTGAGCTGCTTGTTGTGTGCTGTTTGGATTAACATGTCAATTATAGTTTATTATGTTTATTTGAATATGTTATTGTTATTTTATTTTTATTATTTTTATTATTATTATTATTATTATTATTATTATTATTATGATTTTTATTTTATTTTTATTTTATTTTATTATGATTTTATTATAAAGATTTTATTATTATTTTATTTTGTTTATGGTTGACAATATGTATTGAGTGATAATATGTTTTATCTGCAATGATATGCTTAGTTGGCAACTAGGTGATGATATATGATATCTTAAAGTGATGCATGTTAGGGGAGAGTATGATATGTGATTTAGTAGTGCCTAACCTAATTAATTAATTAATATTTTTTATCGATGATGAGATTGATGATACGATGAGACTTGAGATATTAGATGAGATGACGATGGAAGGTTGAGGTCGGTGAGACTCATATATAGTTTGCATGATGTTGTTCACAGCCATGTGTATGTGACACACGAGGTCAGAGTATCTGATTATGGATACCGAAGTCACGGGTGAGTGCCCTGCAGGTGATGAGGTTCGAGGAAGACTACCGTGGTAGCAGAGCCACGGGTGAGTGCCCTGCAGGTGATGAGGTTCGAGGAAGACTACCGTGATACTCTCATAGTCCTTGATGAGCAAGTACGACTATTCTCCACTGGGGATGGGGATATAGTTTCATTTGGGGTATGGACACCCTAGCAGGAACTAGGGCGTGCACCAATGTTCGTGGGCTTGGACGATTGATTTATATCCCTAATCAGACGAGGGATGTGTGACAGGATTAGTTGGTGGCCATGTCAGTATACATGATTAGTTGCATGAGCATGAAGGGTAGAGGAATATAATGTACTTTGAGGATGATTGTTATATTTATATGTGTTTATTTGGTGATGCATGTCGTGTGCAGTTACTGTATATATGTTATGTAACATTTTCCACCTATGATGATAGCATGTTTCTTATCTCCCTATTTCTTTCTGTACATGTTTTATTTATATGATCAATATGAGAAGACCATGCGGAGGAGCCAGTTACTGAGGAACTAGATGAAACTCTTATGAGCCAGATGCTAGAGGACGAGCAGTGGACCTGAGTAGTTGAGTAGAGAGGCTATGGCCAGTGCATCTTTTTGCGGGTTGTTGTATCTTCAGTTATTTTGTCAGTTTGTACTTTTGGGATCCTACTCTAATGTGATACCCTGTACAGTACCTTGTACCTTTATGTATATGTTATCTATGTGTGATGACTATGTTTCCGTTCTTTATGTTTAAAGTTTTAATATTGATGATTTTCTGTTTTATATGCTTAACGCTAATATCGCGATTAAGTTATTAGTTAATTAGGTTGTTCTTTAATGGGACATCGGGGTGTCTCAACGACGAGCAGAAGGGTTACCTGGACAAACTAACTGACATTCTTTAAGCAATGAGACTCGGTAAGGAGAATGTCTCGGGGTTGAGACCCGTGTGAGAGATATCGGCCGACATGCATACGAGTGAGACCTCTTAGAAGAATGATCTGAGAGCGAACTCGAGGATGTATTGTGTTGGTATTACTCAGACGATGTTTGCTTGCTATTTGCTATATGTGTTATGTGTATATGATTATTTGCTCTATGTGTCCCCATCCTCAATTTTCATGACTATGTTCTGCTGCTTATCTCCCTCTTTCCCTCTATGTTTCTCTGTATGTATTTCCGTTAGATGAGCAGCGCCAGCCGGACAGAGATAGCAGCGGGTCAGGGTTACCAGCAAGGCACTATCTCCAGAGGATCCCTCCCAGGATCCCAATCATCGGGGACGTTGAGATAGTTTATCATGATAATCGTGGATGGCAGGTCGGCCATTCACGATTCTTCATGACATACGTCGGCATGGTGAGATTCTACATGCACATTGGAGATGGTCCTTATTTTCACATGGACGACCCGTATCGGAATGTGGAATATGGTGGACCGATCAGAGACGAGGAATCACGTGGGTATGGTGCAGAGGGGTCGGAGGTAGCGGAGTGTTCAGACAATGTATCATTGTCGTCGTCGTCGAGTCGTGATGAGTAGCGACGAGTCGGTTTGGGAGCCGAGGACCCGATATGGAGAGGGAGAGGGTAGCTTCAAGCACCCATATCGTCTGTGATATATACGGCTTAGTCAGACGTGTCCGTTAGGTTGTGACTTGTGAGCCTTCGTGAGCTTCATTTTGTATTTTGATGTATTTTGAGTGGTGGGTTGGGTAGCTTTAGAGTCTTCTCTGCTTCTGTAACCAATATATATATATTTTTCTATTTCAGTTTTTGTATAGTGTTGCTTATGTTTAGGACCCTCTATTGGGATTCGCCGTACCTGGATGACAGTTTGTATATATTATGATATTATGTACATACGTGATGTGTGTTTATTGTTGCGCATGAATTTTATTCTAACGTTCTAATTTTACGCTTCAATATAATAATATTTTCGAATGTATAATCGTGTTAACGCTAACTACGAATTAATGCTTGTTTCTATGCATCACATACAAGTAGTCTGCCAAGTTGTTTATGTTTACTTTCCAAAGTTGGTTCCAATTTTTTATTTCATCATTTTTATTGTAGAAATTTAAAGTTGACAACAAATTATCTTCACTTGACACTTGAGTATGAGAGGAGCATGTAAGGAGTATAGCTAATAAACTAAGTCAGAATATGTTATTTCAGTTGATAATCAGTTAGTCAATTATTATTACATGAAACCAAGAACTGATTACAATTAAATTGTTTACATGCAAGCCAATTATTCAAGTAGTTGTTTAAAATAATTGCAAAAATGACCCTGTGGCGTTCTAAATGACGATAATTTGGTAACTATGGAGGCATTTAGTGGCGGTTAAATTGCTCTCTAAATGTATTTTTTTGGTGTAATGTGTTTATTGACCGGTACCTTTCAAACCAAATTTGATAATAAAGAGCACCATGATGAAAGAAAATTATTATAATTGAATGTTAATTACAACATAAAGTGTTTGGGGGGTTATTTACATTAACTATTGAACCTTGATGGACTTGTTAACTAAAATAGCCTTTATATATATATATATATATATATATTAAATAAACAAAAATTTACAGCGAGGAAATATATAAAGGGCTAAAAAGAGAAACTTTTATGTGAAACTTAAAAAGAAAAAAAATGAAATTCACAATATTTTTAACCGATCAAGCTTGCTAATACAGTACCATTATCACCATCAACACATCCTCTTAGAATCCTTTCTTTACCTTATTGATATCAACAAAGTTGGTTGCACACTCTTTTTTATGTCGAACTCCAACTCCAGCAGGTTCTTGCCATGTTTCATCACATTCTGCTTCATCTTGCACACATCCATCTCTCACCAAATAATGTTGTTGATAATATCTGAAGGCCACAAATAGCACGAACACTGGAAATAACAAAACCCAATCCATTACACATGTGCAAGTGACTATGTGCAAGGGTCAATCAAGAGGAGTACTATTGCATTGTATATCAAACAAAAGAGTTTAAGACAAAATCTAAGGCTCTATGTACCCCAAAAATAAACAAATGTTATTAACCAATATTTGAAGTTCCAACATGCTTTTACTTTTACCTGCCCAAATGCGAGCAACAACTGATGACAGATTCCATACAAGCCCGAAGATGCCAAGAGCCACAGCTTTCTTGTGAGAGCATGAATCCCATGCATCCCGAAATCGACGAATCCAAAAATTTGCTTCATGTCAATAGCAAAAAGAAAAAAAGGAAAAGTGTCATTTATTAGAATACTTTAGTAGTGAAGCCCATCCAGAGAGGGCTTGGGTTTTTAGTCATGTTAGATAGATAAACACATCCTGGCATCCATAAGAATTTACCAACAAAAAGAGGAAAACATATTCATACACGAAACATGGACTATTTACTTTTGGGTCTTGCTAATGAGTGTCTTAAGGGTATTGGTTAAGGAACCTACAAAAAGTAAAGTTTGTATTGGGAAACTAAGTGTGACACTCTTCAAAATTCAAAATGCTAAATATATCATTTCCCACACAAATTTTTCTTTCTTGATTCCTTGAATAATACCTTAAGGGTACACGTTAACATCCTCCTTTACTTCTTTTTTTTTTTTTTGATTTGTACATTATTGGAATTTGCTTTGGGATTGGTGACCATGACAGATGCAGAGGACCATTAACTTATGATCCCACAGTTGTGTTCCCTTCCCTCCTAACACCTAAGACCTAAGACCACTCCAATTTGTCAAAGACAATGGGTCCAAATTGGTGAGGAATTAAAAAAAAAGGGCCCAACTATTCACACCTTTTTTTTTCTCTCCCTACAACTGGTTATTTTTTTCCTTTACTTTCTTTCCAAAATTGCCCCTTTGTCTATTCCTTCCCTTCCCCCACACAGCACATACGGAAAACCCTTGCCCAACTTTCTTTCCATAATTTCTTGCGCAGCTTCCACAAGTACAATCCAAAATTTTCGTAATCTCCTGCTCTTTTGTTTTGCTTTATGGTTTACGTTTGTTCTTGATAACTCCTAACAACAACCGCACCCCTAACTTTATTTCTCCATCTCTTTACTTTATATCATATCTATCTGTACTTTGTTTTGTCATTGTTGATAATTTCAAGTCTCCGGATTTGTTTTTCCCAGAACCTTTCCAGATTTTATTTTCCGGACATAGAATTTAGTATTCGGATTTTAAATTATGAAAGTTTTCCGGAAATAAGTTTCCAGACATGTGAAGTTTTTTTATTCTAGAGTAATATTCTGAATATCCGGAATTTAATTTTCGGACTGTTTCCGGAAGGTTCCAAGATGAACACACTAACAAGATCAAAAGGGTATTTTTGGAAAAGAAATTTTTAAAAAAATTGTAAGGTGTGTGATGGAAAAAACAAGGGGCAAAGAGCAGCCCAAACAAATGCTCATTAGGGATGGCAATTCAAACCCTACCCACTGGGTACCCGCAAAAAATACCCACAATGGGTAGGGTAAAAACCATCTTTATGGGTATGGGTACGGGCACGGGTATTTACCCTCAAATCTGAGAGGGTATGGGGGCGGGTACGGGTACCTTAGTACCCACCCCACCCCATACCCGCATATATATATAAATATAATCAAAAGTACTTTGGAGGCCCTTATGTGTGCACAAAGCTGGATAAAGCATGATAAGAAATATAATAAATGTTGCATTAATATATTTGTTTAATGAAATTTGTGTTCAGTCTAATCATTAATTTTATTTTTTGTTCTAATTTCTATTGGTATAACTGGATCAAGGCAATATTTACACATGAAAGACAAACATTTGCAGTTTTTTTAAGACTCTGATTCAGAAGATAAGGTAAGATAATCTAATAATTTGTTACTAACTATTGCTTTACAAGTTTATAATATATAACTAATATAATGTATGTTTTTTATTTTACAGGTTTTGGAGAACATCGGCAACATCGGCTCAGGAATTACAACTTGATGAGTTTATTGTTTTGGATGTTTATTGTTATTTACTTGTTTTGGATATTTTACATGTTTTTATTTAGTATAATATGCTGGTTTGTGATGTTTCATGAATATATTCGAAACATCGTTGGATGGTTTTTCAATTAAGTTATGATTTTTTGTTATTTATATTTTTTTTTCTTTGTTAAAGTGCAGGTAATGAATGCGGGTGTGGGTACTTAAGTACCCAGAGGATACGGGTAAGGGTACTGAGGTTGCTACCCATGAGGATACGGGTCCGGGTACGGGTAATTTTTTCAAACACGGGTATGGGGACGGGTACTATAGTACCCTACCCAAACCCTACCCATTGCCATCCCTAATGCTCATCCATGTCCATGTGATGTACTCAATTACGTTTTCAAATTTTTTTTTTTTTCGGTGATAAATTACGTTTTCAATTACCATATAATGACATCTAGTCACTGCAACTGTACATGTACTGTGTTTTTTTCCACCTTAACGGTATGGTGTCATAAATCAGGTATTAAATAATAATGTTTGATAAAAGCAACATCAAAGTCAGGAAATTACCATATGCAGTTAATTGTGCAGAATACGAAGAGCAGATTTTTGGTACTATAAAAACTCCAAAGAAGCCTGAGAAGTAATGAGCAGAGCCATGTGTCAGTAATCAAAAGGGCATACATGGGGAGGGGGCAAGATGCAATTTTCGAGCTGTATTATTTGCACACCTGATTGGGACACCTACTTTTGACACCTGGTTAATCATGTATAAATACTTGGTTAATTTAGTTCATTATATGGTTAATGGGCCATATGAAGCTTATTTTTTATTATCATGTAAATATTTGATTAATCACATGCAAATATCTATTTAATTCAGTTCTTTATATAATTAATAAGTCACCATGAATTAACCAAATATTTGCACGTGATTAACCAAATAATAAACTGAATTAATCAAATATTTACACCGATTAACCAAGGTGTCAAAAATAGATATCAAGTTTGGGTGTTCAAATATCTTTTCTCCAATTTTCAGTGCTCCCTTGGCAAGTGACGCAAAAAGTAAGAAACTTGAGTTGACATGTAAATGTACGTCTTTTGCACCAAAAGAACTGAACAGAAAGAAGTTTTTAGGTACTATTCTTATTTCTTATTTATCATTTATACTGTGTTTTTTTTTATAATTATAATATAATATTAATAATAATATTTAATAAAAAATACAATAACCAGTCGTATAATTGAAGTGATACACATAATATAAAATAAAAATTTAATTAGTATACATTGTCGGTGTAAATAATTGTTACACAATCAACCAATCAAAAATTGTCATATAAATTGAAATGTTTGACTCTTATCCTAATTACCTTAAAAATCAAACATACCATGATTTCTGGTTAATTAATTAACAGTGTTAAAAATTTTACCCTGATACTGCATAGAAATTAAACTCATAAAATAAACATAATTTCTTATTTGAAGAGCACCTAATAATCTCTCAAATTAAAATACCAAATACAGGGCCTTTTCAGAAAGTGTTCTCATCCCACTTTTATTGCAGTTAAATTTCTATATTAACCCTTTAAGAAGCTTACCAAATTTGGCCATCTTCCAAATGGTTATGGAGCTGCCACATCTGGCCAAAACAAAGAGCAAAACTGCCAACTGCAATTGATACATTATGGGCAAGATTAAGTTTTGGGTGTTCTTTTAGGCTACTAATGTTCCTAACATTAAGATGCTATTCATATAAAATTAGTGACTAAAGAAAATTACCTTTATTGTGGTACCAGGATCTCCAGAAAACAAGGCTTTGAGTTTTGACAGTAACTCATTCAAGTAAGGGAGGACCAATTTTAGCACCCAAATTGCTTCTTCTTCTCCTAGAACATAATTTGAGTCCTCTACATCTATGACTCCCCTGATTAATTTGATTCCAAAAAAAAAAAAGTTGAGAATAATATTGTGAGCTGTACTAAATTTCTCTCGTCATATATTTTTCACCATAGTGCATCCTTTGGTTATTACCTGCAAATTAGGGACCTGTAGAGGAAAACAACAGCTAGATAGACAAGGCCTATATAGGACATCACAGAAATAACACTGCAGAAACAAGGTAATTTTAGTACTTGTGAAATAGCAGAAGTATGTACATTGATTTTACTTGAAAATAAACTCAATTTAGTGTGGATTTCTAACCTCAGATTGATGTCCTTTGCATAAGAAGATGAGACTATAACAAATGTTCCAAACCCGAAGACAAATGCTGATCTAGAGACATCTCTCCACATGATTAAATCCACTGAAGAGTAGTAGTACAATATATATAAAGAATTAGTAATGTAATATGAAAAAAAAAAAATTGGCAACAAATTTAACATTTTTCCATAATTATGAAATGTAGATGAATCACCTAGACTCTGCAACTTGCTCTGGCTTTGTGGAAAGCTATGGTGTTCTTCTGCCTTTGGAGCTGAACCATAAAGATTAGTCACACTTTGTTAAAAATAAGCACAAAGCCCAAAAATCATATTGAAATTTGAAAGAACAAACTATGATGAAAGTCAAGAGACCTTACTTGAATTAGCTTTGGAGAAATTTTGGTAAATTTTTGAATGCCTTCTAATTGGAGAAGATTGCTTCACAGCAAGTGGTACAGACACTGGTCTTTCATTTCTGTGATGAAATCTCATGTGGGCACTCACAACCTTCTTAGGTTCTGATTCATTCACAACCTTCTTCTTCTCTGGTTCATTGATCACAACCTTCTTGTTTTCAGGTTCACTCACAACCACTTTCTTTTCT
Source organism: Echinosophora koreensis (assembly GCA_035048595.1). Lineage (NCBI taxonomy): Eukaryota > Viridiplantae > Streptophyta > Magnoliopsida > Fabales > Fabaceae > Echinosophora > Echinosophora koreensis. The sequence goes on from JAPCYP010000072.1 coordinate 58,420, forward strand.
GGTTCATTCACAACAATCTTCTCATTTTCTTGTTCCATCACAACCTTGGAATTGGATTCTGGAATATGAATTTCCTTCACATCAAAGCTCTCCTTTTCCACCTCATCCTTAACCTCCTCATCCATCTCCTCTTCCTCCTCCTCTTCTTCTTCTCCTTCATCTGCTTCATCATCAACAACACTCACATTGTCTGAATTGCTTGAAATGACCTTCTCTTGGCACACCTCAAAATCCTTGCAATTCTCATCTGACTCATCACAATCATTCTTCTTATTCTCATCTTCAACCTTTTCACATACAGCACCATCTGATTCATCAATAATCACATCCCTTGATTCATCCGAAACATGATCCGAATCCGATTTCGTCCTCCTCATTTGAACTGAATCATTATCAGCAGACACAGAGCCAGAATCTGATTTGCTCTTCCACAATTGCCTTGAATTCCTCTCACCTGATTCACCACCTTCTTTGCCAACCTCTGCAGCACCCTTTTCAGATCTCACCTTTCTGGTGTGAACTATGCTTCTATCAAATTTCTCAGCAGAAGCACCAACCTTTCTGGTGTGAATAGGTCCCTTCTTGTTACAATTTTCCTCTGAATTCTTCTCTGGTTTTCCTCTGCCTACCTGAATTGGGTTCTTATCCAACCCCTCAGAGCTATCTGATTTCCAAGTTTTTCTCTTTCCACCGGAAGCAGCAACCCCAATTGAGCTTCTTTTCAACCTGGCATTACCACCACCATTCCCAACCCTTTCTTCTTCTTCTGCATTGAGCACCTTGATTCCTTCTCTCACTTCATCACTCTTCATCCTACTCTCCCACACTGACCCTGCTGCAACAACACTTCCTCTGCCCCTTCCTCTCCTTTTATTACTCACTTGAGTCACTTCCATTTCCCAATTTATTTATCTTCTCTTTCTTCTACCTGCCAATCAGTACTGTAATGGGGTCATAGGTTGTTAATGGATAAGAGGCTTCAAGTAGAAGCAATGAAGGTTGGTGGGGTGCAACATTGGGATCCCTTTGTAAAGCAATTCAGAGAGAGAGAGAAGAGAAGATTGTGTCTGTTGGAAGAGACAGTAGTTGGTCACTTTTCTTTTCTTTCTGGTTTTTTTCCTTTGCTTTTTCCTTTTTATTTCTCTTCCTTGATGATCACTGGTGTTATGACTTAAAATAATGATATTTGGACACAAATTTTGATATCATGTAGGGACACCGTATAGCTGATGGGGTGTTTTGAGAATGATGAAATACATGATGAGAGAGAAGAAAACAATAAGTAAGTGCTGAAGTGTATTTTTATACGATGTTGAACATTATTTTTGTGTCCAAGTATCATTACTATGTGAATTATGATGGAAGGGAAAAGTGAAGATTAATTTGGTGGGGTTGAAATGATTAGGGTGTTAAGGATGAACATTTTTTAGCATTGATTCCCTTAAATCTCTCATCACTATTACCAAGGTACCCAAAAAGTCATTAGTTTCACTCTCACATCACATGTTAATTAAATAAGGTAGCTATGTACTATATTGTATACACTTGTCCTTCATGAGAGTTAGAGCGAGTGTGAAGTCTGCAGTGTATGTATTTGTTGAGTTTTGGAGTGTTTTTCTTTTGCTATTTTGTCCAAAGCTTATTGAAGAAATTGCAATTTGTCATGGTAGCAGGCTAGCAGCAAAAGCAGTACCGTGACAGAAGATCAAACAAACGCACCCCTATTTTGGACAAAGTTAGCTTCTCTTTGAGGATACGTGAATACTGATAATCTGTGCGTGTGTGGTTGGTTAATCACTATGTTGCTCGGAAATTGATGTTGGTCTTTCAATGCATGCAGGGTTTTTTTAATTTTTCCCCCAAGCCTTGAGTATTTTTTAATTATAAGAGAAGTCTTATATCCTGTTAATAAATTTTTTTAAACCTTCTTCTAATGACTTAAAACAGAAATTATTAAACGAAGAAAAAGCATTTAATATAGGATTTAATTGGTATATTTCAGTGTATATATTTTTTATATTGTTAATCAACCATAATTTATACACTACTATAAAAAAATATTTGATTTTTATCATAACTACCTTAAAGATCTCTAATGGGAGTTGCTTAAGAAATAATATTAGTTTCCTACAGGGTAGCATCATTGGAACACCAAAACATACCCCTTAATAGTTAATTTTAGAGTAATCGGTTCTTAGAGAAGAACTCTAACTTTTTAGAGTTGTACTATTAGAGTAGCGAGTTGCTTAAAGTAGTATAAAATAGAAAAAATAATGATGTGACATGGTGAAGAACATGAAAAATGAGTTTAGCAACTCTAATGATTTGCATCATTTAGAGATGACCTAAAAGTCATACATAAAATAATTTGTGGTTAGTTGACAATGTAAAATACTTTACACTAACTATGAATCAAAATTAAACTATTTAAGATATTAAATTTAAAGAGTATTTATGACTATTTATCTTTAAGTAATTAAGAGGATTATTTAGTTGACTTTAGAGCAACTTTATTAACTGTTCCTTAGCTGGTTCCTTAAGCTAAGGAACCGTTCCTTAAAAAATTTTACCACTGGAGGATGCTTATGTGGCATCTTCAGTTCCTTAAAAATAAGGAACGTTACTTATCTAAGGAACGGTTCCTTAACCATAAAAAATCATTTTTCATCAACCAGAAGCATCACAACAGAGAGGGGTGGGTCCGTCAACCACAAGCTTCACCATCGAATTGCCAACTGCCAGCCAACCACCAACCGTCGGATCTGGACCTCCGCCACGCGTGCGCGAATCGCCTCTGCATGACTGAGGGGCGGTGGAAGAGTGAGAGAGTGAGAGAGGAAGGGGCCAGAGGAAGATGGAAGAAGAAGTGAAGGGCGGTGGGTTGAGAAGAAGAGGAAGAATAAGTAGTGAAGCGACGCCTGAGAAGAAGAAAAATGAGGGTTTGGAGAGGGGTAGAAGATGATGACGTGTGGGTGTGAAAGGAAGCAGAAGTTGAGATGAAATGAAATCTAAATGAGTGGCTGAAAGCTGATGGAGCAAGCTATTTTATTTTATTTTTAATTTAAAATTTAAAATATAATATAAACGAAGGGACTAGAAGCTGATGGAGAGCAAGCTTCTGCTACTTCTCCTTAAAATATTTCTCATCGTTATATAAATATTTAATATTTATTCATTGTATTTTAAAAAACATTTTATATTTTTTAAATATTTAATATTTTTATGTATTAATTAAAATAAATGAATAAATATTTTAATTTGAAACAAAATTGAGTGTAAATAAAAAATTATAAAAACGTGGGTTCCTTAAAAATTTAAACATTGGAGCAAAATTTGGGTGAGTTGCTTAAGTATAATGTGGCACTGTGGGGGCCACTTTATAGTGTTTAATAAGGAATAAGGAACCCACTTTGGGTTCCTTAAAAAATAACCAATGGAGATGCTCTTAGTAGAATAATTTAAAAGTTCTTTTAATAATTGAACTAACACTTCGATTATTAGGTGAGGAGGATGCCAATTATGTGAGATTGGGTTGATGATCTTCAAGAATTTAATTCGTGTTATATCCATGTAGACAATACTATTTATTCATGCCAATTGACAGTTGTTCATGCCAGGGATTTTGACATCTGCTTCTGGCTAAAGTAAATGATTAAAATAAATGAAAATGGACATCCTACAGTTACTTTATCAATGCATAGAGATCTTGATCATTAATTAAATATGGTGTAAAATAAATATATTAATATAAACATAGGTGTATGAAATCCTGACTATAGACTAAGATAAACGTGTAAAACTTGTAAATGTAGGAAACTCAGGGTCCAAAATAAATTGGTTTCATTGGCTTGAGTTATCTCATCTAGACGACTGGATTGAATTTAATATCCAGACTCTACTTTCTCCCCGTGGACATTTAATATCCCCTGGTAGCAACGTTTTTTAAACCTGGTTCTAAGCAATATCTAATTGCTATTTCCTTTTTTTTTTTTTTTTTTTTTTTGGTGCTCATCTAATTGCTACTTCTAATCATGTGTCCTTTGCAATGTTAAATAAGCGGTAGATATGGCCTCGGTTACTATTAAAAAAGACCATTTATTTTGATGGACTAATGGTCCCCTCATAAATTTACACGAGAAGCCATTGTCGCATTAAGGACACTAGTACTACTAAATATATGATACAAATTAACGAAGGAGGTGAATTTGCTAACCTTCTTATGGACTCGGATCCGCTCCAGCGACGACAGGAGAGGACATCCTGCCGCGCTTCCAACCGTCCGATCATGGCCCTACATGGATCCACAGCTGGTCCCACCCTCCCAAAACGCTCCAGCGTTGTTGGATCCCTGCAGCAGGAGTGCTGGACTGCCTTCTTATCTGCTTTCGAGAGGTAGAATCTCAGAAGCTACATGCGCAAAACAAAAACTTTTATAGAGGCCCCACAATTAGCGTTTTCTCCTTCTTTTTCTCTTCGGTGGGTTTGGGGCCTCGCCATGCATGTGACGCCAAATCATACTTAGGAATCCATTTTACATCAACGTGACGACAAATTAAAAGTTGCATACGACCAATACTCACCGACACCAGCAGCAGCTACATTTTGGTAACGCATACCAATTATTATTATTATTATTATTATTATTTTTTTTTTTTGGGTAAAGACGTATTTTGGTCATCGACAAAAAATATGATACTTGTTTCAGTCCTGACAAAAAAAAAAAAAACTATTCCGTTAGTCTCTGACAATTACTAACATGGACAAGTTAGTTCCTGACAATTACTTTGGGACATTATAATCCCTAACAATATTTAAAGTGAGACTAATTAGTTCCTAACAATTATTATCGTGGGATATTTTAGTAACGGACGCTGACTATCGGAAGTCACGTAGGGACTAATTTGTTCTACGTAGTAATTGTCAGGGACTAACGGGATAGTTTTTTTTTATCAAGGACTGAAATGGACACCGTGTTTTCTGTCAGGGATCAAAATGAGTCTTTACCCATTTTTTTTTCTGGGCTTAATTTTTTTCAGTATTATATATTATATAGGCATTAATTCCACCAATATAAAAGCTGATTAATTGGAGAAAACAGAGGAAAAACTGCTATGCTTGTTTAAAGAAAAAAATTACAGCTATCAATCAATCAATCATACTCTTCATGAGGGTAATGAGTGTGTAGACTGGTTGGCTAAGCATGAAGCTGCCACGGACCAAGATTATGTGCTGTGGAAGCAATGTCCAACTCAACCGAAATCAATTTTTATGGCTGATGCTTTTGGTGTAATTAGGCTTAGGCCTTAGCTCATTTTGTTCTTTTTCCTGAAAAAAAAAAAATTACATATTGATATCCTAAGATGTTAAATGTACATCTTAGAAAAAAAAAATGTTAAATGTACATATACACATTACCTTATCAAAATCCTGTTATTTGTTAGTAAAATCACAAAAACTCATGGCACTTCTTCGGCCCCACCATATTGATATGAACTTAATATCCTAAGAAATCGTAAAAAAAAAAATTAACTATGAGACAAACTTCTTTGATTATTCAAATTCTCCACATGAAATTTTGTAATTTTGTCCTAGGTTTAGGCATCCGTGGGTTGCGGGAGTCACAACCTGCCCTTTGACACCGAAATATGGGTTTAAAAAAATCTTATTGCAACCATGATTATATTAAACATATCCTTCATGTGAGTTGAGTGCACCTGCCTCTACCACTTCAGACCCTATATAATTGCTTGGATGACAGATCTGAATAATTTAATCCAGATGATGATAGATATCTTTTATATTTATGGTTATGGATCACATTATCATTCTAGCAAAGGTTGGCGAGCTTTCCCACCTACTACATATAAACCTTTTGGCGAGGCGTTTAACCAATAAATGTCTCTTTTGGTGCGGTGGATGAACATAATAATTATGATCGAGCAAACGCAGTTCAACCTCCTTATCTGAATTGACATCTGCATTTATTTTAAAAAAATTTAATGGATTGTACCAATCCTATTTTAAAGTATGTTCGTTAAGTTTTTTTAATAAGAAATCACTTTTTACATTCTTATGTTTATTTGACTGGGATTTTACTAAAAAGTGTATATAAGAAAAAAGCTAAAATTCAATTTTCACCTTTGATATTTATATGCTTATTTGATTGTGTTTTTACTAAAAACCTTTTGTGTTGTAAATAATTATAATTATACTTAAAACGTTTATGGTAAGGTTAAAATACTTTTTGGTCCTTTATCTTTTGGGTAAAATTCATTTTGGTCCTTTATCTGTAAAAAAATTTATTTTAGTCCTTTATATTTCAAAAGTAATCCAAAATGGTCATTTCCGTAAGCTCTGTTATTTTTTCCGGTAATCATAGCCTACGTAAAAGGACCATTTTGGGTCACTTTTGAAACATAAAGGACTAAAATGAATCTTTTTAATGGCCACATCACCAATTTCTAATGGAGTTTAAATGAGAGATGACGGAAATGACCATTTTGGGTCACTTTTGAAACATAAATGACTAAAATGAATCTTTTTAAAGATAAAGGACCAAAATGAATTTTACCCAAAAGATAAAGGACCAAAAATATATTTTAACCTTTATGGTAAATATTATTTCTAAGTCTAAACGAACACCCTTGTGTTACTCAATGTATGTGATTAAGTTGGTTATGCAGGCTAAGCTTATGGAGAAGGATTTGGGTTCGAATCCCACAGAACACATTATTGGGGAGGAGCGAACAACTTTAACTGTGACTAAGAACTCGAACGGAGATTAGTTCCATAATAGGTCTAAAAGATCTAAGCTTGTGAGATACTCCATGATCCATTAAGAAGTCAAAAGCCCTAATTATGGTGAGTTCCAAACAAAAAACAAAAACAAAAACAAAATTTAAAGGAAAAAAAAAAACAAAAACAAAAGAAAATCCCTCTATTAAAAATTATGCCTAGGCTACTTCCCTTGTTTTTTTTATACATGAAACTGCAAAATTTGACCTCGCTCACACTATGTTGCCGTTGGTGCTTTGATAACTTTCGTTAGTACGAATGGGAAAGGGCATGTTAACAGTTAACTACTATTCAAAGTTCATTTTTTTCCAAGCTGCAGGAAAAAGAAAGTCTTTGTTCCCGATTTTTGTGTACATCTAATTCAGGAATCATAAAATTCAAACCTTAACAACAATATATCTAACCATATAAATGCATGCCTACTGAAATCATTGCACCTACTGAAATCATTAGACCAAGCCCTAGGGGTTTATTAATTTATCTTGGCATTATTTGCTCAGTCAACATCAAACTACCTGCATTTCAACAAATGAGTGTTATGCTATATATACGTTGATTGTGCCACCAGCTGAAGAAAGTAAGTGATACAATTTCTAGCTTCTAGTAACAAACAACAAAAAGAGTGCAATACTCTTGACTTCATTCAAGAAATGATGACAAATGTTTAATTGAAAATAAGAAATCATATAAGCTTTACATCATACAGAAGATATTCAAGCTTTGTATTACATATGTGAAATTAGTGTTGCTATCAGAGAGAACAAAATTTGACAGGGAGAAAAAGTTAATGAATTCCCTGATATGAATATCTTAGAAATTACTTACAATGATACAGTTTCTGAGCGGACATATGTACAAGATGGCTGGTGAATAGCACCATTCATCAAACTCTACCATCTCTGCATAAGGAGAATATAATCAGAAAGTCAACTAGCATAAGTGATATAATATCTAAAAAGTATCTTATAATATCTTTTTTCATATCTTCAATTATTTTAGAGTATCTTGGAAGGTCCCTTAGAAACTATTTTTTATTTACTATTTCGTGATTTATTTCCTTATTTATTATGATTAGGAGATTAATATAATGTGTTTGTCTTTTGTATTATCCTAACACATTATGATCACATTCAATCAATTTCAGTTCATATTATTCTGATTTTGTCTTCTCTCTTTTCCTCCTTCCTTAGTTAAAACCTTGCAATTCTACAATAAGGTTACCAAATAATACAATTAGCATAAGGAGGATGACAATCAGAGTGAGCAGGTCATTGGTTCAAAGAGTTAGACCTCACCTCTTGTTTGCAAAGCACTCCAACATTATGGTCCTCAGGGTCAGCTACTGCTACTTTTGTCCCACTATATAGTATTGTAATATACATAATCTTCATCCAAAATCATTAAATCATGTTAGTCTAACAAATTCCCAGCCATAATGAAGTATAACAGCAATTCTCAAAGATATTAGATGAAATTACTACTCACCCTAAAACCTAAAACCTAAAACTTGACATTATCAGTTGGATATAATGTCCGTTCTGATTCTCATTTCTTTGTCGCACTATCTTCTGTCTTCTTCATTTCAAGCTCAAGCTGGTTGCAATTTTCCTCATGGGCTTTGTTGAACATCCCAGTGAAGTTGAGCAAAGTTGTGACAACTGAAGAAAAAACTTACAAGAATTAGCAGGCAACCACTATTTAACAGTAGTACATCATATATGCTAGAGAAAAGATTAGTTCCTCAACTAGACTGCATAATAGACTTCCATAATGGTATGTCAGACACAAAGATTATGAAACTATAGTCAGGCAAATTGGGAAAGAGGGGGGAGCACATATAATTTTTTTCTCCCTAAAACAGGAATTATAATACATTCAACAAGTGATGATTTCACTGCTTCAGATTGGAACTAGGAGCATACTTAGCAGGTGCGCAGTTCAGGTATGCAATAGGTGGGTCATTTGCTACACCGTTCATCACTTTTTATATTATTATTACAAGATTTTCTTTAAAGTCAACCCAATATGCAACATGCAGTACGGTGAATTCGATACGTGGTAAGTAGAGTTAATGAGAGAACCTGATAACTATGACTAGGAGGAAGAAGGAACCTCACTAGAAATTGACATCACTAAGGAAGATTAGTTTTTAAGGCTCACTCATGCCTTTCAATTTCATGAAACTTTAGGACAACAATAAACTTCCAAGAGTTTGAGTGCAAAATGAAACCATAATTTTTTTCTTCAACAAGTAAAATTCCACTTACTAGTTGGGGTTAACAAATATTAGGAATATTGCATCATCTTCTTTGCATGCCTTGATAAATACTTCTAATTAAGAAAAACATCAAACACAATTTTAAAGGTCCCAACTCCCAACATGCATACACGTACAGATGAAATGATATCGAATGATTGAATCCATTATTAATAATATTACAATGCAACTTTTTTTATAGACAAAACTGCAAATCTGTTACCAATGCAACTTCTATGGACATAACTGCAAATACTTTGCCAATGCAACTTTTGTGGACAAAGCTGCAAAGTGCAAATCCTGTGCCAATGTAGCTTTTTATGAAGAAAGTTGAAAACCCTCTACCACTATTTCTCACCATTTTTCTTCTCATTCTATCTTGATATTAAATACTTACAACTCAAAAATAAGAAGCTACCAATAAAATTGAAAGCTATTGATAATTGTCAAGGCAGGAATTTGGGTAAAACTGAACATAAAATATATTTAGTTATACAGTCACACACCTTGCTCAAAAGGGCAGCGAGATGGGTCTTCACCAAAATAAGTAATCAAAGCATCCATATTCCCACCCTGTAGAATGAAAGACTCTCCAAGTAAAGCATAGCCTTTATATGATTTATAAAGATCCTAAAAATGTATTCTCAAAGGCCTACCACAACAGAATATAGTGAAGCCAATGAAGAGACTTCGGCCTCCGCAGAACAGAGGAACTCCTTCGAATTCTGCAAAACAAAAATACTTTGAAGACTAATAATGTAAAATTTTCCTGATTGAAAATAAAAATTGATCAAAGAACCAATTTATTAAGGATTTTCATATAATGAATATATTTGGGGTCTGGACATCATATATCAGCATATGCAAAAGATTCTTCATGTTTATATGCTAGTGACATTCAGATATTATTAGAGTTTTTAACCAACACATAAAAGGTGTGCACATTTTCAATTTTCCCATATTTCCCTAATGTCAAAGCATACAAACTCAGACCATCAGAGACAGCCTCAATGTATGCCTCGTTAGCATGGGGACTCAAAAAACAGTTGTTATTGTTAAGTGAACTTCCATGTTCTTTCAGAGAACACAATTAACAAACTCAATTCACTGTTAATGTTATATTTCCACCCAACCAACAACCAGAAGAAAAAGAGTGGTGACATGAAAAGATGAAGTTCATTACTCTATGGGGCAAAATTTATGGCCTTGTCTCCATCCAATTACGATAGAGATATACATTAATTATGTAGTATAATTTATTTATTTTTTTGTGGAAATCCAAAACTTGAAGCAAGGAAAATGAACAAAACAGGTAAAGTTAAATAAAATAAACAAACAAACAAATGAACAAGAAGAAAAGACATCACTGGGGACTGAATTGCTTCAAAGCAATAAAATAAGGAAAGGCATGATGCCTATACCTTGCAGAAAGTTTCTGATATAGGACCATCATTTTCGGAGCTCGATTGTTCATGTTTAACTTTCTCTAATCCTTTCCTTATAGCTTGCATCTCCTCTGCCAGAAACTTCAGTTGGATCTGGAAGATAATCATGCATGTCAATTTTAGCAACTATACAATGTCCATCAAAATAATGAAATGAAGAGCCAGGGATAAGTCCATAACCTTTGCTGCTGGCTCTAGGTTAGCAAGATCCTTAGAGTAGTCTAAAACTTCTGGTAGTTTATCTGCCAGAACCTATAGGTAACCACAAATATTACCATTCATTAGAAATATAATAAAAGGCATCCAAAAGTTTATAACCTAACATCAGAATGGTCTGCATCACACAGAAGATGATCATTTTCATTACAAAGAAACCAAGAATAAATAACATATACCTTACAAAGATAATGCACGAGAGTTATCTTGTTGTTTCGTGAACGTGTCTCAGTGAGTTTAAGAAGGCTATCCAATCTAAATCCAATAGCAGAGCCTAGAAGAACGTTGGAGAATATAAGCATATTGCAATTATCAGGCTGAAGATTAATAGTGTCAACACCATGTGCAGATGTGCTATAACATGAAGTCACAAGTGCTGTAAAAATTGAAATTGAAAATGGAAATGAACAATGAAAGTGTGGATTAAGGTAATGTTTCCCATAGCTCTACAAATTTATGTATCATGATATGGTATTTCCACTACAACACATGGCTCAAATGTCCATTTTCATCATTGCCGGAAAAAACACGAAGTACAAAAACCCTGCTACTATCAGCTACTAATGATATCAGCAGCCTGTTATATTAAATAAACATGGAAAAATGCAAATTATGTTTGTGAATAGATCTATCAGAATAAGGTAACAGAAAAGAAAATCCAGGATATCAAAAGTCAAAACAGACAAGAACCAGTAACCAATGTGAATAAAAAAAAACATCGAAGTTCACAGATTGTGCTAGATGCTTACAAAGTGTTATCCCCCAGATTCCCTTAACCAACCGTTATTTCAAAATGTGTATCACTATACATTATGCATTGATGTAAAATAATATTTTAGAAAGTCCAAATCTACACCAAAACTCTCCTTGCAATACAGCTAACTAAATTTTAATTTTCTTATTCTGGCTATTATAGAGGATTGCTGAAAAAACTCTGTACATCTGAAGTCACAATCAAAAAATAAATTTTATCGAGGAATGACATTAAGGGTGTATATAAATAATAGAAATTCTTAGAAATTGAATAGTAGACAAAAGGACCATAAGCCTTACAATCCTAGGGGGGAAAAGGAAAAACTCCATATAGACAACAGTGATTATCACTGTTGTGTATATGGTGAAAGGAGGTGTATCACCAAAGAATATATATATTGTTTCAAATAAAGACATGGCTTAATTGTTATACATTGTCAGTATAATTGACACACTAAAAATGTTTGACTCGTGTAGTAAACTACCTTAAAAGTAAGCCACACATATACGATTTGTTATTAATTGATAGTGTCAAATACCTTAGACTGATAGTGTATCAAAATTAAATTCATAAAGATATGCTCTAAGAATGATCATACTTTTGATTGCAATCTAAACTTTCAATATAGATGGTGCATTTGTTTAATACCATATACATTTATTTTATCTTAAAATTACCCTTGGCAGTTCCCTGGTTCAAAGCATTTCCAAGAGAAAGTATTGTCTGCATGATTCTCTTCAATTTGACAGAATTCCTGATCTGAAAAACACCATTGCAAAATCCAAAATGTTATATTTAGGAAAGGAAAATAAAGTGCAAGAAAGAGTCCAAGTATAAGGAGGATTGTCGTGCCTCTTCTGAAGCAGCATTAACAACATGCAGGCTATATCTAAGGTCAGAAACCTACAAAACAATATGTTATGGTCAAACTGCAAAGCAATTAGAACCCATATTTTTAAATGTTATTCACAGAGGTAAACTACAATCTTCTACCTGAGAGTGGAACTCAATCTTGAATGAAAAAACTCTGAGCTTAGATTCTACCTGTGGTACTTTCATCAACTCCAGGAAGAACTGTAATGAAAATTAATGAAGATATAACCCAGAATAATGCTAGACAAGCTACAAATGCAGCAGTCTCCACCATTGAAGTGAGGCGATAACAATTAAAATTGAGAAGCAAAGCAGAATTTACTTTTTCTTACATCATCATATATATAGTGTCAAACAGAAGAGATCCAAAATATAGCAAGCTTAATCATGGGAACTGCAACATCACTTATAGTTATAGCCCTATGCAATGAAAAAAAATAGAAAATAAAAAACCTGTTCACATCTCCCTAGCTTCTCCTTTTCTCCAGTATATCCCTGTGCAACAATTAACAAAAGTTATTAAATTTTTAGATAAAGGAGAGCCATCATCTTAAGGTACTTGAACTCAGAATACTAATGAATCACAACCTTGAGTACTTCTATCTCCTCTTTTGTAGGACAAAACTTTATCAGGTTCTCAACCTGGTCAGTGTCTAATGCTGACTCTTCGAGTGCTAGTACTGAGCTCTGTGAACATACCAAACAAGCCATGACTCATGAATAATAAATACAATGAGCATTGGACTAGATGATTCCATTATGAACAAGACGAGACATAGAGAAGAACAAAAAATGCAGTGTAAATGTTGCCCAAGTACTAGCCGATATACTTATGCTTTAAAAGATTTTCATTTGACAGACCAAAAGCAGAACGTTGCTGTTGCAAAATTGCAACTTCATAAATACAAATCCCCCCTCCCTGTTTTGAATCATTAACTGGAAGACGTCTCCACAACTGTATTTCATAGTAGGGTTAAAGTGATATCTATAAGAAAAAAACTCTCTTTAACCATCCTTTTGCCGACAGCCATATGCAGTAGAATGTACAAAGTATTATTCTCGATAGATCAAGTAAACCCAATTCAACCCTTATCCTCATATAAAACCTGACGAAGTTTCATTCATACAACCATTATATGAGATAAAAAGTAAATATAGATAATAATCTCTCTGATTATGTCATAAGTTTTTTTTTCTTTAAGTGGCTTCCATTACTTACAAAGAGCATGCTAGCTGTGCATGTATGAAAACAATAACAAAGCAAAATGTTTGAAAATTCGATTGAAATTTCTTATTATACCCTACACATACACACACAGAGACTCAACCACACACATATACATGTTTTTTGTGACACTCGGGACTGAAGAGATCGCCATGGCAAAAGGAAACATGGACAATGAACGGTTCCTGGTAGGTTTCTAGGTGGAGGGACAAAACCGATTTCACATCAAAACGGGAGAATCCGGAGACTGTGCAAGTAGGAGATTGTAGAGTTGAGGAAAACTTAAAAAAGAACTGATTAATACTATCTATACCAATAAGATCCATATTCTTTTCGGGAGTCATCACATAGGAATCTGAGGTTAAACTTGCTTGACTTAGAGCGATTCTGGGATGAGTGACCTCTTGAAAGTTGTTCCAGCAAGTTTTCCTAAGAGACCTATGTTAGTTTGTGGGCACAATCGTCAATTCCACTTAGGTTACTACTTCCAATCTGCCGCAGAAGTTTGTGAGTTTGTAGACAAGAAATTACAGAGTATTGAGATCTTTATTGATGTGATACAAACAAAACTGAGAACCACCAGCAAGACAATGATACCTCTTCTCTACTGTTGTACACTAAAAGTGATGCCAACATTATTTATGTTCTGTCGAACATGAATCGCTATTAAACTATTAGATAAACTCTGATTCAAATTGAACGAGACATAGTTTCCTTGAATGAATAGCACACTGTACCATTCCATAATAGCTGGTTTCGTAACTTTTGTTTACTACATTCCCAAAGTCATTATAACACTAATGTCAATCTTACCATTAAATCCTGCAATGGCACTTTCACTTTTGAAAGAAGGATTTCGCAATTGTATGCTCGTGTATGCTCAATCTGCAACAAGGGATAATGTTGATCTTGATCAAAATGAAAAAGTAAGGCATACCAGCTTTATGCCATGACCAAACAAAATATAAATATCAGTAAGTCTGTTTTAAAACTGCACCACACAGATAAACATTCATTATTTCACACACTACACTAATGGAGTGAATTCTCATAATTCCATAATATGTAGACAGGAAGAAAATACCGTAGATACTACTGATTTCAAGATGGATTAGTCATATATCAAATACCAATACTATCCTAATATTTTCAATAACCATTTATTGATAAAATTCCTGGCAATTTAGGGTGCGTTTGGTTTGGAATAGGAAACTGAAGAAAAAACAAGATGATATTTGATAAAACCCTAAACCCTAAACATTCATCTATTTTCATTAATAATTGTAAAAATGTCACCTTGTTTTCATTTTGTTTCCTGTATTTTGGCTTGTTCATGTTTTCACGAGCAAATCTTTGAAAATAGGAAACTGAAGAAAAAAACAAGATGATATTTTTTTTTACAGAAAATGGAAATTCCAAACCAAATGCACCCTTATCTTTCTTGCATTTATCACATTCAGATTTAAACAACTAGATGATGTAAAAGAGTAGCACTATCTGTCCCACTAGAGACTTAAGCTCAATTACCAGTTGCACTTTATCAGATTTAGGCCCAACTGAGCTTTGCACTTTTGACTTTTTGACAGGGCCTTTACTTGGGACTGCTGCTGAGAAGAGATTCTCAAGCTCTGACATATCAATCTCTGGTGCTCTACATTAACATAATAGAAGCAAACTCATGTAAGACACTTGAACAATAAAAGGAACATAACATATAAATTATAGAAAATGGAACACCATAGCCAAATCAATATTACTTGGAAGCTTCACCAGATTTCTGTGTCTCATCCCACAAACTTCCTTTCACTGCTCTAGATATTTTCAACCAATGCAATGGCTTCAACTTCTTGGTATTCTTTGAACTCATTGTATGTGATAGAATTCTTCCCTTTGAGCCATTGGATGAACTAGATAGATGTCCTTCTATACCTGACACATTATTTCCATCACCACCCACCGAAAGTGATGTGGGAAAACCATTGTCTGATGCAGCTGGAGGTGGTGGTGGTGGAGCAGCTGGTGCAGCAGGAACAAGTGGAGACTTCTGCAATGAAGAATTGGAGTGATTGGAGGAAGGTGGCGGCGGTGGTGGAGGTGGTGCTATAGTAGGACTTGCAGGTTTCCCATAAAGAGAAGGAGGTTGAGGTGGAGTTGGAGGGGAAAGAGAGGGCCCTGCTTTGAGATGTGTTTCATATTTTGGAGGAGGAGTTGGTGGTGATGGAGGAGGTCTAGCTCTAATTGACACATGTTCCTTTAGTGGAGGAGTGTGGGGTGATGGTGGTGTTTGAGTTTTTGAAAGAGATGAATCAGGCCTTGTTCTAACAGGTAAAATGTTTTTCTTAGGTGACTGAGTTGAAGTGATTGCAGAAGCTGAAGGATGAGAAGCAGCATCAGTTTGTGACTTATGAGGAGTGTGGGGTGATGGTGGTGTTTGAGGTTTTGAAAGAGATGAATCAGGCCTTGTTCTAACAGGTAAAATCTTTTCCTTAGGTGACTGAGTTGAAGTGATTGCAGAAGCTGAAGGATAAGAAGAAGCATCAGTTTGTGACTTATGAGGAGTGTGGGGTGATGGCGGTGTTTGTGGTTTTGAAAGAGATGGATCAGGCCTTGTTCTAACAGGTAAAATCTTTTGCTGAGGTGGCTGAGTTGAAGCGATTGCAGAAGCTGAAGGATGAGAAGCTGCATCAGTTTGTGACTTATTTTGGAAAGTACATGAAAATGGAGTCCCAGTTGTAGTGCTAGAATTAAATGACTGACTTCTGTCTTGTGATTGGGATTCAGTTTCTTCAGTAACAGGATTTCTTGATTTCAAAGGCAAAACATGATGAGAATGTGATTTCAGGTGGGGAGGAGAATCATGAACTTCTTTAACACTGCGAGTCACAGGAGGCCGTGATGGAGGCGTTTGTGGTGAAACTGAAATGGAACCACTAGGGGAGATATTATCCACAGAACCAGGTAAGGATAAATCAGATGAATGCTGTTTAGTGTTGAGATTTTTAGAATCAGTTACACAGTTATCAACCTTGATGGTCTTATCTTCTTTTTTGCTCATACCATTATCTCGGGTTTGCTTAGTTGAGGACACAGATTGGATTTCCATATTTGAGGGTAAGAAGCAGTTTGCATCACTCTTTTTCTCTTGAGGCATTTTCGGACCTGTTTGAGAGTCAGAACAACCACGCCGTGGTGAAGTAGCATCAATTTTGATATTCATGTCCTCTTTTCTGCTCATACCATTATTTGTGGTTTGCTTAGTTGAGCAAAGAGACTGGATTCCCAAATTTGAGGGCAAGATTGCTTCATTCTTTTTTTCTTGAGGCATCTTAGGAGTTGTTTGATGCAAAAAAGTGGTGGAGTCAAAACTAGGTCGTGATCGAGTATCATCAACATTGATGGTCTTGTCCTCTTTTCTGCTCATACCATTATTTGGAGTTTGTTTAGTTGAGGACTGAGACTGGATTTCCAAATTAGACGGCAAGAAGCAATTTGCTTCATTCTTTTTTTCCTGAGGCATTTTAGGACCTGTTTGATGCAAAAAAGTAGTGGAGTCAGAACAACTAGGCTGTGGTGGAGTATCACCAACCTTGATAGTCTTGTCCTCCTTTCTTCTCATATCATTATCTGGGGTTTGCTTAGTTGAGGAATGAGACTGGATTTCCACATTTGAATGCAAGAAGCAATTTGCTTCATTCTTTTTTTCCTGAAGCATTTTAGGACCTGTTTGATGCAAAAAAATGGAGTCAGAACAACTAGGTTGTGGTGGAGTAGCATCAACCTTGATAGTCTTACCCTTCTTTCTGCTCATATCATTATCTGGGGTTTTCTTAGTTAATGACACAGATTGGATTTCCATGTTTGAGTCCTGAGGCACTTTAGGATCTGTTTGATGCAAAAAAGTGGAGTCAGAACAACTTGGCCTTGCTGGAGTAGCATCAACCTTGATGGTCTTGTCCTCTTTTTTGCTCATATCATTATTTGGAGTTTGCTTAGTTGAGGACACAGATTGGATTTCCAAATTTGAGGGCACGAAGCAATTTGCATCACTCTTTTTCTCCTGGGGCATTTTTGGACCTGTTTGAGAGTTAGAACAACCACGCTGTGGTGGAGTAGCACCAAACTTGATGGTCTTGTCCTCTTTTTTGCTCATATCATTATCTTGGATTTGCTTAGTTGAGGACACAGTCTGGATTTCCGAATTTGAGGGCACGAAGCAATTTGTATCACTCTTTTTCTCTTGAGGCATTTTTGGACCTGTTTGAAAGTCAGAACAACCATGCTGTGGAGGAGTAGCACCAGCCTTGGTGGTCTTGTCCTCTTTTTTTCTCATATCATCATCTTGGATTTGCTTAGTTGAGGACACAATCTGGATTTCCGAATTTGCGGGAATGAAGCAATTTGCATTACTCTTTTTCTCCTGAGTCATTTTTGGACCTGTTTGAGAGTCAGAACAACCATGTTGTGGTGGAGTAGCACCAGCCTTGGTGGTCTTGTCCTCTTTTTTTCTCGTATCATTTTCTGGGATTTTCTTAGTTGAGGACACAGTCTGGACTTTCGAATTTGAGGGCATGAAGCAATTTGCTTCTCTCTTTTTCTCCTGAGGCATTTTTGGACCTGTTTGAGAGTCAAAACAACCATGCTGTGGTGGAGTAGAATCAAACTTGATGGTCTTGTCTTCTTTTTTTCTCATATCATTATCTGGGGTTTGCTTAGTTGAGGACACAGACTGGATTTCCAAATTTGAGGGCGCTAAGTAATTTGCTTCATTCTTTTTCTCCTGAGACATTTTAGGACCTGTTTGATGCAAAAAAGTGGCGGAGTCTGAACAACTAGGCCGTGGTGGAGTAGCATCAACCTTGATGGTCTTGTCCTCTTTTCTGCTCATACCATTATCTGCTGTTTGCTTAGTTGAGGACACAGATTGGATTTCCAAATTTGAAGGCAAGAAGCTATTTGCTTCATTATTTTTATCATGAGGCATTTTAGGACCTGTTTGATGCACAAAAGTGGCAGAGTCTGAACAACTAGGCCGTGGTGGAGTAGCATCAACCTTGATGGTCTTGTCCTCTTTTCTCTTCATACCATTATCTGCTGTTTGCTTAGTTGAGGACACAGATTGGATTTCCAAATTTGAAGGCAAGGAGCTATTTGCTTGATTCTTTTTATCCTGAGGCATTTTCGGATCTGTTTGATGCACAAAAGTGGTGGAGTCCGAACAATTAGGCCGTTGTGGAGTAGCATCAACCTTGATGGTCTTGTCCTCTTTTCTGCTCATACTGTTATCTGGGCTTTGATTAGTGGAGGACACAGATTGGATTTCCGATTTTGAGGGCAAGAAGCTATTTGATTCATTCTTTTTCTCCTGAGGCATTTTAGGACCTTTTTGTTGCAAAGAAGTGCCACTATCCACATACTGATCAGAACTTGTATCCAACTTGTCTTGTATGATATCTGAAGCACGTTTCTGTTGGAGTGCAGGATCTTCCCTGGGACTCATCCAGTCTCCATTGCTAAACATCTCTTGAGCTTTGGAAAATGCTTCAACTGGCAGTCCCTCCTTGTCCTCAAACCATGATGTGCCATTCTCAGGAACAGCTGCAGCAGCATCCATCTCTGAGAAAAGGATCTTAATACAAACATAAACCAAAAAACAAATTCCATTAGGAATATATAACCTCAATGAAATACACAATTAGAGGTGAAAAATATTTGTACCTCTGCTCTGAAATCCTTTGGAAAGTGATCTTTTGCATCCCATAAAACATCCACCTTATCCCGGTCAAGCATCAGTATATTGGATTTAAGAAAAGCTGTATTGAACATGGCATGGAACATCATCTGTTCACTCTCCATGTCACCATTCAAGTTAATGCTCTCAATCAGGACATCACCTTGAACATGGCAATTGATATCCACTATAATTAGTTCGTACTCTCCCTGCAAAACAGTTAAAGGGAATCCAAAATAATTACAAGACTTGGAACAGATGTAATATGCATCTCTCTTGCACTACTAAATAAGTTGATACACAATATTAACTAGGACATTGAATATTTTGGCATACTAGTTTATGAGAATGGCCCTCATGACCTGATCTTGGTTCTTCTTGTAACTCTTGTAAGGCCAAAAGCCAAGTTGATATTTGACTAGAATCTGATAAATGGTTATATACCCATTAGAGCATCCCTTGTGTTCCCAATACTGAACAAAGATTATATTAACTTGTCTGATGTTCCTTCTTTTAGATTTGTTTTTATTTTTCCTTTTCTGTCACTGATGATCCTAGGCTTCTGAACTACTAAAAATTACTCAATCATTCACCACATATTTAAATTTTAAAGGACTTGCCATGTCTGAATGGCTCACAATGAAACTAGCAATGAAGGATGAAAGATCAAAACACATATTTAGCCCCATTTCAACTCAGAGGTCTGTTTGTCACAAATTACGAATTGGAATTAATTCAAGGATATAGCTACTCATAGCTCTTATCCAAATTTTGGCACAACACAGTATACTTCAATTAGTTAAGACATATCTTGAACAAGTATTGTTGGAGATTTTTAGTGTTTGAGATATATATTTTGTAAATATTTGTCTGTTGTAGCAATTGTTAAGCATAAACAGTTAATTAGGTGGAGGCCCTAGACTAGAATGACATTAATAAATTTGAAACACCCCCTAACACAAGAGCCCTTCAGCCTTGAAAAGCATGGAAGATGCCCAAATCTACATAAACTTAATTTAATTATGAAAAACAACGGCAACTGGGATTTAACTTCCAACCATTTAGTCATACAGGTTCTGATACTGTGTTAATTAAGAATCCACAATCTTAAAAGCTTAGGCTGTTAGGTGGATGCTTAGGAGTGGCTTTATAGGACTCGTAGTAACAATTATCTGCCAAAATCTCAGGATAATAGTTAAAATGGCATATGTAATCAGTGCATGCCTCCTAAGAAGAACAAGTTATGATAACATCATCAACTAAAAGAAATAGTCTAAAGAAATGAACCAACTAAAAGGAATGCTTCTTTAGAGGATCCATGTGAAATAAGAGGTAATTTCACCTGCTTGTAAGCCCGGACATTTGTGGCTCTCTTTGGCATTGAGTACAAGATTTTTGAACTTTTATCAGCAATAGCAGGATCCTGTCCATAAATTCTAAACATTGGATGACAACCTCCTTTCCCATCAAAATTTGGGATATATCTCAGAATGATGCAGTCCAACCTGAGTGCCCTATCCAATGGAGGCAAATCTAATGCCACATTCCACATGGAAACATACTGTAGATACCTCAATTGGGAAGGTATTGGATCCAATGGCATCATCAAGTGCAAAAGCTCTCGCGGAGCCTGCTTGTAAACCATATCCAAAGCTTTCTCCTCCCCATTACACTGCTTCTGGAAAATCAACAAGGCAGCCAACATGAATGCCAAAACTGGCCAACCCCCACCATGCTCGCAATGCATTAACAACACATTGTGTTCCCCACGCGAGAGCCAATTTTCGCACGACCTTAAAAATTGGCGTATGGTCTCCATTTTAGGCACGGGGCAACCATGGTGTTGGCCAGGGTAGTCCATGACAGTGACATTATGCTTACAAAATTTCTTGGTTGTTTTGGTTTTCGTCTCTTCTTCATAAAAATTGCATACCATAATGGAAGCATCATGCATGTTCTCTAGAAATTCACCAACTATCCTATCCACGTACCCTTTGTAACGCTCTTTACTCCAATCATATTCCAATGTTAAGCAGCTATCAAAAACTGCATTTGCATAACAGACAGTGAATGCTTCAATATTCAAGGATATATCAACCAATATTCAATATAAATAATGATGACTGTCTTTTCTTCATGCAAAGTATTCAAATCATAGCAAGGTATCAGGTTTGAGTCTTGTGAATGAAAAAAAAAAATGATGGAAGAGCTTTGCCCCTCTTCCTGACTAAACTCGAATTAGTCGGAGTCCAATATGATTTCTAGATAACGAGAGTCTCAGACCTAAAAAAATATTCCAACCATATGTTGGACGTGGTTCATTGGGTACGTGGTTAATCATTTTTACCTTAATATTACAAGACTTTCTTTAATGTGAATCCAGTATACGATGCGTGGTACGACAAATTCAATACGTGATATGCAGGATTAATGAGAGAATCCGGTAACTATGATTCAAACAAATGCATGCATTTAAGGAAATGAAGGAAAGGAATATTGGAGAAAATTAAAGAGAAGCATATGTATACCATAAACTCTGTCTGAGATCTCGAGAAGGCCATTGGGGACTCTACGAGGCAACAGTTTGCGAGGCATGGACATGTTTGATTCCAGAACAAAGAGCTCTGTCTATTTTATTTTTTTTCTTAACAGTTTAAAGCATTTGTTTTTTGAAGAAGAATGAATGAATGAATGAAAGGGAGTTTCGGGATTCTTTCTGAGTAGGAGTGGCACGAATGGCAATTGGATTGGACGTGTCTGGTTTTGTTTTGCAGCTTAATTTTTTGAGTGATGCTCATGGACAAATTCTTTTAGATGGTCTGATTAGCGACATAGATCTTGCCATTAACGTGAATTACATTAGTATTTGTGAGCAATTATTGTGGCTTATTACTTTAATTACATGGAGTTATTTTTTAAAAATATAACATTATAGGGGTGTTAAGATCCATCCAACCTTACTAACTCATTTGGTACTAAATTAATTATGACAGGTTTCGGTTCTATAAATTATCTAGTATGTTTTTCTGTTCAATTCGGTTCATTTGTTCGAATCAGTTATGTGTGGTATATATTCATTTAAAACTTATATTTTTTTTTATAGCTAGAGTATAAATAATAAGAACATCTTAGTTTAAATTAATAACTATTTGCAAAACATCATAATATATTTATATTAATATTATTTGTTTGAAAATATATATGATAAAAAATATTATAGTTTTAGTTTCATATTTTCTTAAAATTCTATAATTTAGACATGCAAAATATTCTCAGTTATACATTATGTCAACATATCAGATTAGTTTGGTTCTACTCTGGTTAATGGTTATCATCAGGCGATCATGACCAAGTTGGGTTCAAGTCCAAATAAATGGCTCGAACATATTATCAGACTGAGTTAGGACCAAATTAAATTTACCTCCATCCATCTCATAAGAAAAAATTTAATAAATTATAAGTTATAAGCTAATTAAATTAAATATTTTATGAGAAAAAGTTATAAACTAATAAGGTAAACTTATTTACTAAATACCCTTATTTTGACAAACAAGCTTATAAGTTAGTCAAATAAGTTGTAGGCGAATTCTAGGGTGAGCAAGTAAGTTACTTGCTCACCATGAGCAAGTTTAGAAAATTAATCAGAACCGTTGGATTGAAGTGATCCCCATGATCATATCATGTACCCTCCCCACATCATCCCTCTCCCATCTCCCTCCACAGCTGCTCCCACCTTGCCTGTTGAGATATGCCTCTAAATCAACAATATGGTTAGTTAGTTAGTCATAACTAACTTGGATCATGACTCACATGGATTGATGACTCATCAAGGTTATTAGTGATTGGTTGTATTAGTCTATAAATACATCATATAATAGGTGATGAGTAGGAAGACTAATCCATAGACACATAGGTGTGTGAAAAGAAGAGAGGGATTTGAGTGTGAGGCAGATCTATCTTGAGAGAATGAGAGATGGGAAAAAGTGTATAGAGTAGAAATGTCAATCTTGGGGTAGTTCTTGGGAGGTACCATGTGGAAGACATGGGAGGCAAGACTAGGAAGATTGTGGGAGGTTTCTATTGTAAAGCACTTGTATCTCTATGATCAAGATAGTGAAGGGGAGATGAAGACTTGTTGTGCTCTCTCCCGTGGATGTAGGCCATCAATGGCCGAACCACTAAAATCCCGATGTCATCTTCTTTCACCGTTTTATGTTCTTCTTTATTCGTTTGTTCTATGTTCCATTGATTTGCATATTTTTCGGTAACGTTCTTGTACTTTGTTTTCTATGTCTGAGGTGCTTCGTGGCATGACAACAAATCCCTAACATTGCCCATCTCGCCCCACCACCACCGACCACCGCCACTCCAGAACCGTCATGCATCTCCCTCCGTCAAGAACCCACTGTCCCACCGCGAATCGCACTCCGCCGTCCAGATCAACAACTTCACGCGTCGTCCCTTCCTCTGCCACGCAACGCCGTCGACCACCATCGTAAGCAGCTCCACGCACGTCCGAAGAAGATCCGCGAGCTCCGCCATCGACCAGCCACACCACCGCGCGCCGCTGCGAGCCACTGTCACGGCCGTGTAGCAGAGCCACCCAGACGCCACTCCGTTGTCCAGATCCGCCGCGATTTCGTCTCTCTGCCATTCCTCACGCGCAGCAGAGTCCTCTGTCGCGTCACGCCGTCAAGTCCTCTGTTCGGACCGCCTCACATCGACACTCCGCCGTTTGAACCGTCGTGTGAACCCAGACGCAAACACCACCAGTTCCTCGCTCTTCACTTTACCTCTCTTTCGATTCGCTTTCTTCCTCCAACCTTCAGGTGCGTGTGCAAGATGGTGGCTTGGCCGTGATCGGTGCTGACAACGAAAGGTTGAAGATGGTGGGCATGGTTGAAGAAGGGTACCGACAAGAGAGCCACAGTGAGAGAACAAAAAAAAAATTCTGGTGTGTATAGTACATGATAACATCTGATGGAACCACATGATCCACCATTAATCAAAGTGATATACGGTGAGCAAGTAAACTTACTTGCTCACCCTAGAATTCGCCATAAGTTGTAAACTAACTTATTGGAATTATCAAATAAAGTCATGGTTTATGGCTGTTGGGCAAAGGCCAGGGTGGGAGACTTTCTTATGTCTCCCACCGTGAGTGAGGACATTTTTTGCAATAAAAAATTTGTTTTTTAGTCCTTCATTCATTTTTCCATTTACTCGTTGTCACCCCACCCCCACTCCTCGATCCTCTCTTTTTCCCCACCGCCCACTATATATCATTTCCCCACCGCACAAATTCTCTGTGCCGATAATGTCGTTAACGTCGGGCCAACCAGCACTTGTTGAAGAAGCTCAGTAGGCATGATTATTTGTTAGTCATAGGGTGGCAAATTCCTCAGACATGGGATTCAACTTTGAAAACAAATTTTTTTCCCAAATCCCTCATACCCCGCTTGAAAATCTCACCCTTATTCTCATCATGAACCCCATACATTATCATTCACCACTGTCTACTGGTTTTCGACCCCATTTCCTTCAAACCCATTTTGCAACTGACCCATTTGAGCCTAGTAGTTATTATGTGAAAATCAGTGTTGAAGGCTCTATCATGTAGTGAAACCACTTCTGAGTGAAAAGAAGAAGAAATAGAGAGAACTTGCATTTACGAAAATGGAAAAACGAAAAAAAAGTTTGAGAGAAAAAACAATCATTTTATTTCTCTGGAGACCGCACCATCAATAGCATCTTCAGGTTTTGGTTATGGGACAGATGAATTGTTCAGGGGTCTTGCACAACTTCATTGTGGTGGCAGCTGGCTTGAGGGAGGTGAGGAGGGAGAGGGGGTGAAAGAAGGAGATGGAGTCAATTTGTAAATTTAAAAAAGTTTAAGGATTTTAAAATAATTAAAATGTTGCATGAAAGTCCTTGCTCTTGGTGGGAGACATGTGAGGTCTCCCACCCTAGCCTTCACCCTAGGCATGGCAATGAAACCCGAACCCGCGGGTACCCACCCGAACCCGTCCCGACTTTGATGGGAAAAACCCGCCCCGACTGGAGACGGGGGCGGGGTGGGAATACAGATACCCGCCCCGCCCCGCCCCACCCAAAATCCGAACCCGTCCTGATATTTATGTAATTAATAATAATATTCTCATATATCTATGTAGGGTATTGAATTTGTTCTGATTGAAAGATTTAATTCTGTATAAAATAGCACTTTTATATAACACTTATTGTGCTTATTATGAAGTGTATTTAAAGCATTAGTTTCTTTTTAATTCGTAGCTAAAAGAAAAGTAAGTTTCAGCTTTTGGTTGATTGTTTTAGTTGCGTGAGAGTTTTATTTGTTTATTTTTTGGAAGTACGATTTTTGAGTTATTAATTTCAATTAAAGCAAAATAATCTTTAAATTTGGTTACTCTTTGACGGGTGCGGAAGACCCGTGGGGAAAGCCGACCCCACTGGGGGCGGGGATGGGGATCTTTTTTCCAAACCCGAAGGGGAGTGAGGCGGGGTTGGGAAAGGCAAAACCCGCCCCCGCCCCGCCCCGTTGCCAACCCTGCTTCACCCATGGTTTATATCCATTGAAACTAGAATCTTAAAAAAAAAACAAAAACAAAAACAAAGACAAACAAAAAAGGAAATATTTGGCAATCAAAAAAAAAAAAATTATTCACTATGGCATGATCTAAGGTAGTATTTGGTCAGGGGATATTATATTTTCAAATAAACTACATTCTTAGAAACCTCATTCTCATAATTTTTTTTTCCCACTCTCATACATAATAATGGAGTTTTTACGTTTTACTCACAAAATTTATTCCTAACCATTTTTTATGTCAGAGAATGATTTTTTATCTCTTATATCAAATATTGAAAAAAAATATATATCTTACTATTTTCACAAAAAAAATTCGAATATATCTAATACCAAACCTCACCTAATGGGAGGATTTAATTGATATGAAGAATCATTTTGGTTACTTTATGGATCCTCGAAAAGGTTTCTTCTCTCTGGAACCCTAGTGAACCTCCGCAGCGCCGCATATCTAAATAGAGGCGACCCCAGCGCCGCCGCAGTCCGTGCAGCCCTTGTCAGTGTCGTCCTCTATCCTGTATCCTGCACAGCCGTGCATCCTCACTGTGACTGCCACCCTCACCGATCAGAGCACCAGATTTTGCATTCTTGGACTGAGGCGACTCCCCTGCGACGGATCTCTTCCTGGACGGATCTGGTTCTAGGTCGCAAGTACTCTACGCGCGTTTCTCTTGCTCTTATGCGTTGGTTTTTGATTTGGATTTCTCTGTTTTGCTATGGCTTGTCCTTGGACATTTCTCAATCAGGAATCTCCTTTGTCTTCTCCATTGAATCCACAACGAAAATCTTTTACTCAGGCTTTGAATGGTTTGTTTGACATCCCGGTTAGTCAACTTCCTCGATCGTGCGTGAAGGGAGACTTTTTCTCTATCAAAATATTTGAGGATGAATCTCAAAAGGGGTTGGAATGTTGCAAAAACAATCTTCAGGTCGCTTGTTGTTGTTGAAGGGTAATATCCCTGTAAAGATATCCAATTTACGTGACAAACTTTCAAAACTATGGAAGTCTTTGGGTCAGTGGAGAATGATTCCAATAGGAAAGAGATTCTGTGAATTTAGTTTTGCTTCTCAAAAGAATTTGTATAGTATCTTGGTTGTTGGGGCTTGGAACCTTCAACAAGGCTATTGTGTCTTTTTCAGTGGTCTCCAAATTTTATTCCTAATAAGTAGAAACAATCTCATGCTCAATGCTGGATAAGAATTCATGACCTACCGCAAGAATATTGGCGCTCGAAATTGTTATTTGAAATTGCAGGCGGTTTAGGTACTACAATAAGTTTGGATGAAGCTACCCGTATTAGGTTATATGGTCACTATGCTCGAGTTTGAGTGGATGTTGATCTAACGGGGAAGTTGCTCAAGAAGATTATGGTTGAACGTGAAGGTTTTGTATTTTCTGTCGGTATCGAATATGAGAAGCTTCCTTCTTTTTGTTCTCATTGTCAATCAATTGGACACTTGGCTTCGACTTGTAAATTTGGTAAGGAGAACGTGGTGCAGAATGATCCGCACTTGGTGCAGAAGACTAAGCTAGCATATGTTCCTAAGGTTCCAGAGCATAAACCAGTTGATTGCCACATCGATACATCATTGGATGAAAATTTGAATGACAATGTTTCGGTTAAGGTTTTAGAGCAAAAACCAGATGAAGACAATGAACATATTGATACATCTCCGGGTGAAAATTTGAATGACAATGATTCGGTTGAAACCATTTATGATGAGTCTCCTGATCATGTCTAAAATTCAATTCCAAAGATATCATGTCTAACCCTTTTGGTCCTTGCATGAAGAAAAAATTATTAAATTAGTCCCTAATGGGGGTGTACGGCAGGGATCAAACGAATAATATTTGAAAGTATAGGGACCATTTTCATAACTTTTTTCGTATAAGGACAAAATCGAGAATTCGTGTTAAGTACAGGGACCAAATTATCACTTTGACCTTTTATTTTTCAAAAATAGACTTTGGCACTGTTTGGTTTGTCAAAAATGCTAGCGTTTAGCGTTTAGCGGATGGAAAATTAGCCTCGTTTGGCAACCGTTTCTAAAATTAGTGTATAACGTTTTTTCACTAGCATATACCGTTTTTTCCAAACACTACTTGAAGTAGCGTTTAAGCTTATAGCGTATAGCGTATCACTTTTTCTTCCATTTTTATCCTTGCTATCTTAATTAAATTCCTTACTTATCCTTTACTAACAAAATAAAATATTAATAGAAATCAATATTATTTTTATTATTCCATATTACTTATAAAAAATAACTAAAAATAAAAAATATTAAAATAAAAAAATTAATATTTTAATCTTTGAAATGATAAATAATTTAAAATAAATTAAAGCGTTAAAATTGATAATTATTTTAAAATAAACAAAATAAATAAAATATATATAAATACATATATATAATTTATATAAAAAAATACAAACATGTTCTTTTATGTCATTTTACATTAATCAGCTAGTCCAACCCCTAGTTTTCCAAACACTTCAAATCTAATTCGCTAGTTTATCCGCTATCCGCTAGCTTATCCGCTATCCGCTAGTTTGTTTGTGACCAAGAGAAGCTCCACTGTTCTTTTTTGTTGACTAATTGATACTACTAGTATTTTGCACCCGTGCAAATGCACGGGTAAACTTTTCCTAAAAATGGATTGTTATAATATCTGATTCAACTATTAATTATAATTATTATTTACAGTTTTAAAAATAAATTTAAGTTATATTTTATTATTTTAAACAGAAATATAGAAGTTATTGTTACCAAAATTATACTAAGCTAAGTAAGACATAAATAGCAAGCGGTTCTAAACTTGCACTAAACATCGTAATTAATACATATCAAAATTTATCACTGAACTAATAAAAGGATGGAACTAATAATGTCATCTCCAACGGTTAGGGGAAAAAAAGGATCTTGCCTCTTAAGATTTGGTGCTTGTAAGCACCCATTGTTAGAGTTCATTTTGAAAAAGATGTGCTTGTTGAAGCATCGATTTTTATCTTGATGTGTTGGCCATTTGTATTTTTATAAATAAAAAAATATAGGATCAGGGGTAATAAATAAATTATTGATGAAATATAAGAATGTGAGGTTACTGATGGAACCCATTTAGAAACTTTTTTGAAGTTGCTGAGTTGGAGAGATGAGGTACTTAAGTTGTAAAAAATAAAAATAAATGATATATAAAGATGAGACCCAATTACGAACTCCAAAAATTAAAACCATGGGATGCTAGGAAAAAGATGCACTAAAAAGGATTTATATTGGTTAATCACGAACTGAAGAAACAATATAAGTGAATGATGATATATTTTTTTTTTTTAAGTTATCCTTTACACTATATAAAAGAATTGATTGATGAGTAAGACTCTCCTACAGAGTATAAAAGTTAATCATATAGATTAACCATTAAATATTTAATATTATAGAGTCAACAATATAAACATTTTGACATGAAATATTATCTAAATATTAGTCTAACTGAAATGATTCTAAATATATTGGTGAAATAAGTGTCCAAAAGCATTAAAGAATAATATCTTTAATTAATATTATACAAAATTAGTCATATGTAATTAAATGGGAGAATAATATTTTAACATTATTCACCTTGAAATCACAAATTTTTATTAACTTATAATAAAAAAACAAAAAAAAAATAGATTAAATACACTTTTTTAACAATATGTCATCGACAGGAAAAAAAAAAGTTATCATTTACCATTATAAAATATTATATAATTATATATCACAATTTTTAAAACCTGTATAAAATTATTTTTGAGAACAGGTTTTTGCAAAGTATGCTTATTATTTCTATTTGTTATTTTCTATCACATATATTCATATTTATAATCTGAGATCAAGAGATCTTCTGAACATTATATATATATATATATATATATATATATATATATATATATATATATATATATATATATATATATATATAGCAAAAAAAAAAAAGAGAGATCTTCTGAGCACTAAGTTATATCTTCCTATGATTACATCAAATGGACACCTTCAATTTAACTTTGATTACATAAAACATGTAGCTCAGAATTGTATCATAGCTCGTGTGAATTTTGAAAGTTTTAAACTCGGGTCGTTATATATCACAATTTTTAAAACCTGTATAAAATTATTTGAGAACAGGTTTTTGCAAATTATGCTTATTATTTCTATTTGTTATTTTCTATCACATATATTCATATTGTTAATCCTTAGTAGTACTCCATATTTATAATCTGAGATCAAGAGATCTTCAGAACATTATATCAAAAAAGAAAAAAGAAAAAAAGTTCTTCTGAACACCAAGTTATATCATTCCTATGATATAAATACATATATATAATTTATATAAAAAAATACAAACATGTTCTTTTATGTCATTTTACATTAATCAGCTAGTCCAACCCCTAGTTTTCCAAACACTTCAAATCTAATCCGCTAGTTTATCCGCTATCCGCTAGCTTATCTGTTATCCGCTATCCGCTAGCTTATCCGCTATCCGCTAGTTTGTTTGTGACCAAGAGAAGCTCCACTGTTCTTTTTTGTTGACTAATTTATACTATGCGAAAATCAAGACCCCTCCCCTCGCGAGGCAGCGAAATTCCTATTCCCAAATCCCAAAAGAATATTCAACTCATGTTAGATACCAAAAAATAATACTCGTAATAAATTGGTGACAATTTTCGATGATTTTACTTGACATGCATGCATGCACCTATTCAATTTACTATTTTGGAAATTGAGTCCCGTATCTGGAAGACCGAATTCAAACTTCAAATTTATGAAGAATGCCTTTTGAGTTGCCTAACAATGAATTGAAAGGGAAGCAAGAAAACCATTGTCCCTTTTTTCTTATTCTATTCACCTTGTCGGGATTCTATGGTCACAATGTCTTGCAGGCCTGCACTTGCAGATTCTTTACTACTCTTCAAGGTTGCATTTTTTTTTTTCTCTTCATTTTTTTTGGGTGTACATTAGTTTATGTTACTTTTGTTGGGTGTGTTACTTTGTTTTAACATTGTTTTGTGGTTTAATTTGTCTTACAGGGCTACCACCAGAAGCCTATTCAGAACAGAAATATTGCACCCCAGTTCTCAGTACCAGGTATACATGCTGCATGCATCATACTTGTTTGCCGCCTCAAGTGAATGGTTCATGTTGTTGCTGATGTCACTTGTCAGTTACATGTTGCATGTTTTGATCAAAAGGAAGACTTGATTGATAAGAATCATTTAATAATCAATG
Source organism: Echinosophora koreensis (assembly GCA_035048595.1). NCBI lineage: Eukaryota > Viridiplantae > Streptophyta > Magnoliopsida > Fabales > Fabaceae > Echinosophora > Echinosophora koreensis. Next base: position 89,579 of record JAPCYP010000072.1, read on the forward strand.
GGTTAAAATTGTGATCACTGTGATGCTAAGAAGCCCAGATCATAGTTGGTATCATATGGGTATGATATGACACAAATATGGGGATGGTAATGTTTTGGAATTCAATATACTATACAGTCTAAATACGTTAACACAAATTTATAAAAAACATATTTTATATAGATATAGATACATAATACATAATATTTATGAAGAGACATTAGTCCTCATTGATACATAACCATGATGATCGCAATTTATAAAAGAATACTTGTGATCATAGCAAAAAAGCATATAGTTTCTCCTCATACCATAATATATTCTTACCCCTATGTCAAAATGTCAACAAAAGCATCGTTAGTATAACTCAAAAGAAGCAGACCGCCATGCAAGAGGGATGCAGGAGAGAGAGAGCACCAAAACCAACCAACCATGAGGGAGGGATATGAGAAGGAGAGAACCAGAACTAGCACGCGAGAGAGAAGAGGGGTTCAGTCAAGTCTCAACTGTGAATAAAAGACATTAGAAAAAGGGTTTTGTATGATTAGGTCAATTTAAAAAAGGTATCATATAATAGGTTGAGAAACGCTTTAAAGAAAGGGCAAACATATCTGAGCCGTATCTGTAACGTATTATAAAAATATGGGATACTTCTAAGATATATATCAGGAAGTAATGTACATGTATCGGTGTCGGATATGGGTACGACATCGATGCTTTCCCATTTTTGGAAATATATGGGCTTCATAGCTGTGATGTGTCCAATTTGATTGAATAGTGATTTTTTCCTGTTGTTCAATGGAAACATGTGCAGGAAATTCAAAGATAGTAATATAAAGCTTCAGTTGTATGTCCCTACAAGAAATTATATGCTTTATGCTTCTTCAAATTTCATAATTATTGCAGCAATATTAACTAGTTTAAAAATTTCTACTCATATTATAATAGTATTCTTAAAGTCAAATTTTGTAGAGAAAAATTAGATACCGATTATGTTCACCTCTTAATGGATATCAATGATATGGCATGGGTGACTTTGTCCCTTTAAAATAACTCATTCTCATTCTGCTACAGGCAGATGTAATTTAAATGGGGATAGTCTTGTTTGCAAAGGGTTCAGGAGTCAAAGACATTTAGTTATTAGGAAGAAACATAATGTCATACAAGCGGTGGCAATTCCAGTTGCACCATCTCCAGCAGAAAGCAACAAGTACAGAGAACTATCTGAAAGATATGGTTTTAAGCAGATTGGAGAACCTCTTCCAGAAAATGTTACTTTAAAGGATGTCATGAGTTCCCTTCCTAAGAAGGTGGTTTTCTTTATATCTATGTATTTTTTGTTATTAAATGTTACAGTGAACTTATATTAATGACATTTGTTTGTGCCAATAAATAACTTTCTTTAGCCAGTTTTCTTCTTGCTTGATAAATTGCTCCAAATTACAGGATGTGTATATAATTATAATAAACCATCAACAATGATAATAATAGTATTGTGTTTTATAATAAAGTGAAACTCTCATAGTTAGTGTCTTCAGTTTTTAAGCCATCCTTTGTTCTTTTTCTTCCAAATTTAGGTATTGCATTGTACACAAACGAAAAATAAAGAAAGGATTTATCTTCATTTTGTATATTTCCATGGCATTGGTTTTTATTTATAAATTATTAAGATTTTTCATCTTGATTTTTATATGTACTTTTTATTAAGGTGTTTGAGATTGATGAAGTGAAAGCATGGAAAACAGTTTTGATATCTGTTACTTCCTATGCACTGGGGCTCTTTCTGATTTCAAAAGCACCCTGGTATCTTCTTCCTCTGGCTTGGGCATGGACAGGGACTGCAGCAACTGGGGTTAGCTCTATCTCTATATGCATTTTTTCCTTATGTATAATGTATAATTTTGCCTGCTCAGATATTTTTTTTTTACTACATATGTATTGTCATTCTCTTTTCTTTTTGGCCACACAGTTATTTATTATAGGACATGATTGTGCCCACAAAGCATTTTCGAAGAACAAATTGATTGAAGACATTGTGGGAACTGTGGCATTAATGCCAATAATTTATCCATACGAGGCATGGCGATTTAAGCATGACCAGCATCATGCCAAGACCAACATGTAAGCAGTGTTTCCTACTAATTTGTTTTACTTGTTGCATATTGTAATTTTTGTAGAATGAGTATGTATAGTTGTAGAAGGACTAGCTATATTTCCACTTGGAGTATAAGACTTAGTTTGTTGTAGTTAAATTACCCTTATTAGATTTAAATTTGAGTCCATAGGCAAGGAAGAAAATTTTGCTGCTTACTTAATGACTTAAATGTTGATGGTTGAAAATGCCTCTCTCTGTTACATGTGAATTTGCATTCTCTTGTGTACAAAACAAGCACAAGGTGGTAATACAGAAGGAAGAGAATGCAGGCGGTATACATATATTGCTAACATTTATGATAGAGAGATATTGATCATATGCCATGATTTGCTACACACAAACATTCTTAATGCAACCTATATCTTTTCTCTTTCTTATCATGTCGACCTTAATGCGATAATAAAGCTGGAGATTAACATTTTCAATGTGTACTTTAAACTCAAAGCATCTCTTATGTGACAGGTTATATGAAGATACTGCTTGGCACCCTGTTTGGAAAGAAGATATTGATTCAAATCCTCTTTTGCGGAAAGCAATGATTTATGGTTATGGTCCTTTTCGTCCTTGGATGTCTATAGCTCACTGGTATGGCACATAAAGGAATTATTTTTTCCTTAAGGCCAACTATGCTATGGAATATTTTTGTATATATGGTTACTCAAGTATTACTTCATTGGTTTGAGCAGTCTCGATTTCAAATTTAACCTTTAATTTATGTTGGATGATGATATCGATACACATCCTCACAGGCTTATGTGGCACTTTGATTTGAAGAAGTTCAGATCACATGAAGTAAAGAGAGTGAAGATAAGTTTAGCTTGTGTTTTTGCCTTTATGGCAATTGGATGGCCATTGATTATTTACCAGACAGGAATTATAGGATGGATTAAATTCTGGTTGATGCCGTGGTTAGGTTATCACTTTTGGGTAATTTTACATTTTACTATATAGTTCGTATAAATTGTTTACCATAATGTGTTTTTTTTTTCTCTTTCTTTTTTGTTCTTGTGGGAAGTACTGATTTTGCACATATCATTATTACAGTACAACATGCATTTGTTTTTTAATTCAACTTGAAAGATTATAGTTACTTTTATCTTTTATCTTTCAATATAACTGTTATTTCTTACCATATATTAGAGTTTGGATGGCTTATTAATCTTTGTTTTCCTCTCTTTCTCCTCCCCAACCCAATAGAAAAATGTACTCCATTTCGCTCGCCTTTTTTCTGTTATTAATTATACGGCCATGTAACTTTGAGTTTAAAGTTATAATACAGAGTGGAGCTTTAAGTTTATTAAGAATTCTTTATCTAAGAAGTGTTGTTTTGCTCCTTATTATAGATGAGTACTTTTACTATTGTACATCATTCGGCACCACATATACCATTCAAATACCCTGATGAGTGGAATGCTGCACAGGCACAGCTTAATGGAACTGTTCATTGTGATTATCCTAAATGGTAATGAATTCTTCCTTTCTTCTAGTCCATGTTTTTCTTGCTAATAACTTGACACATGGATGTCGTATATGTTGCGCAATTTCCTTTGGTAACATCACCACTTATCCTTAATCCTTTTTTGAGATGAAGGAACTCAATACGAGTGCTTTCATAACAGTTTTATGAATAATCTTTGGAATGTATTAAATGCTTACAATTTTTTTATATCGATTTCATGGGGAAAAAAAAATACTCCTCTCTTCGGTTAACTAAAATGGATTGAGATCTCAATGCATTATAATTGTATAAAGCAGTGCTATTTGGTTCGAAAGTTTATTGTACGAAAAACTATTGAATTTGTTGTAACCAACTAGATGCATGTATAAAATCACCTTAATGTTGTATGTTACGGCTCACTGGATTTATTTGCATGAATGCAGCAGTAAACATTTTTTCCCCTCTTACTAGTCTTTTATAGTATTGGAGGATTTCAAAATGAACCTGATAACTATTTATTTAATTTATCATACTGGTATATACTGACTTCTTTTTTGAGCAGGGTTGAGATCCTTTGCCATGATATCAATGTTCATATTCCGCACCACATATCCTCAAGGATACCAAGCTATAACTTACGAGCAGCTCACAAGTCTTTGCAAGAAAACTGGGGAAAGGTAGTTATCATAATGCCAATTTTCTCCTTGCTCATCCGTGGCCACACATTCACTGCATCCATATATTCACACATTCACTAACGTGCACCATTGGATGCATTAGAATGTGCATTAAAAAATGAAACCACGTTGAACAATTGGTGCATTTAGTGACTTCATGAATGCGTGAATGTAATGAATCCAAATCCCCTTTTATGTGGGATGAGGGTCATTGTTTCACTAAAAGCATGTTACAACCATCATCATGACAAATGTTAGGAATTAACTCTCTTCAACACACTTTATTATTGTGAGTTCATATTGAATCCACTCTTTATTCCCATAATACAATTAAGATCAACTGATAACCTAATCTAATAGTTATTTTTTCTTAACATTATGAATTCCTAATGTGATTCTCAACTAATGTCATAGTTGCTAAATTATTTTTTGTTGTGTATTGTATGACCAGTATCTGAATGAGGCTAGTTGGAATTGGCGATTGATGAAGACAATCATGACTGTGTGCCATGTCTATGATAAGGAGCAAAATTATATTCCATTCGACGAAATTGCTCCTGAAGAATCCTTGCCAATTACATTTCTGAGGAAATTCATGCCTGAATTTGCTTGATTAGGTCCATCATGCTTTTTGTTTAAACTTTATCTCTGTGTTAAAGTATATTGGTGGGCATGCCATCTTTTTCTTTTAGTTGACCTTGGTCTTTGTGGTTTTTTTTAATATATCAATATCAATATCAATTTTAACAAGTGGCGAAAATTGATTGAAGCTCACTATTAGGAGAAGTTGTAAAGTTCCAAGTTATCCATGGTTATGCTTTTCCTATTAATGAATAATAATTTTTTAATTAAAATAAAATAGTTCTGTAAAAAAAAAAAAATTTAAAATCAAGTTGTTAAACTAAATCTGAAAGGGATTCTTGTTAGATGATCACGTAAGAATTTTTACATGTGAAAAAAGATCAGAATACATGTCGAATGTATCTTCTGCATATTTTGCAAAAGTAATACTTTATTGGAAAAGGGTTTTTCTTTGAGTTACATCTGAAGACTCTGAACATCGAGATTCTTGTTAGATATTAATCGTTATTCATTTTCACTTTTCAGTGTAAAAAAATGTTAACTAATAATGAAGTTCCCGATTATGAAAAGTATTTGATTTTATGATAGTTATCTTAGAAGTTATATATTTATAATGAGTCTTGTTAATCAGTATCATTAGGACACAGGTTAAGCAATCAATATATAAAAATAATGGAAATTATAAGTTTTGAACTTTTAATTAATGTATTGATTGTAACCATTTTCAATACAAACATTTTATATCCAATTCCTTAATCAGTGTTCCAAGGGTTCTGGTTAGCATTATTCATTTATAATTGATTGACCATTTACGTTGTAAACAACTTTATCTTAACATTATATTATCAATTAAATTCTTCAAAGTCTAAAATAAGCTGAAACTAAGGAATTTCAGGGCCTATAAAAACGTCAGAGTTTTCTCTCAAAAAAAAAAAACAAAAACGTCGGAGTTTCCCTATTTTTCATAAATTCCACTCGTTTCAATGGTTCTGGTTTAAGATGTCATCACCAATATAGGCCGCATGACAGTGAGAACCCCATCTGTTTGTAATTGTTGGGTGATAATCTTTTAATTAAGAATGCCTTTAGGACACTCGTTAACATTCTCCTTTAATTAAATAAAGGTTTAATGACCTTTTTGGTCCCTGTAATGTAGGTGAGTTTTGGTTTTAGTCCCTACATTCTTTTTTGTTGGTTTTGGTCCACATAAATTTAAAAATTTTTTGTTTTAGTCCATGTCATCAGTTACCTTTTGTTAAGTGCTGACATGGCTAACGGAGTGCCACGTCAGCACTGCCACATCATAAAAAATATTATTATTTTATGCCACATTGGCTGACATGTATAAAATAAACTTTGGTTTTAGTCTCTAAAAAACGAGTAAAGATTGTTTTAGTACCTGCACTTTTTTCGTTAGTTTTGGTAGTTATAAATTTAAAATTTTGATTTTAGTCCCTACTGTCAGTGACACTCTGTTAAGTGCTCATGTGGCTAACAGAGCGTCACATCAACATTGCTACATCAACTTAATTATTAGGTTTAAACAAGTTTTTGGTCCCTGTAAAATACACCAATTTTGGTTTTAGTCCCTTGCAAAATTTTTCCTTAGGATTTCGTCCCTATACTTTCAAAATTTTTGGAAATAGTACCTACCATCATCTCTCTCCTTTAACTGCTGACGTGGCAAACGGAATGCCACATCAGCAGGGACCATTTCCAATTTTTTTGAAAATACAAGGATGAAATCCTAAGACAAAATTTACAAGGACTAAAATCAAAATTTGTGAACTTTGCAGGGACCAAAAACTTATTTAAATTCGTGGGCATGCCATCTTTTTCTTTTAGTTGACCTTGGTCTTTGTGGTTTTTTTTAATATATCAATATCAATTTTAACGAGTGGTGAAAATTGATTGAAGCTCACTATTAGGAGAAGTTGTAAACTTCCAAGTTATCCATGGTCATCCGTGGCCACACATTCACTGCATCCATATATATTCACACATTCACTAACGTGCACCATTGGATGCATTAGAATGCGCATTAAAAAATGAAACCACGTTGAACCATTGGTGTATTTAGTGACTTTATAAATACGTGAATGCAATAAATCCAAATCCCCTTTTATGTGGGATGAGGGTCATTGTTTCACTAAAAGCTTGTTACAACCATCATCATGACAAATGTTAGGAATTAACTCTCTTCAACACACTTTATTATTGTGAGTTCATATATATATATATATATTTTATGCAAGGTGACCAGGGCCGGCCCAACACTTGTTGAGGCCTAAAGCAAACTCTAAAAATGAGGCCTTTTAGAAAAAATAATAATATTTTATTAAAATTATTATATTTTTATTTAAAGTTTATCTTTCGTGCTTTTTGTGATGCAAAATCATTTATTAAACTATTATAAACGATTTCATTTACCATTTATTTTTCAATCAATAATAAAAGCAATAATCTTATATAAAAATTATAAATTAAACCATTATAAATCAAGACTAAAGAGAAAATGTTCAGAACAATAAAACCTGGTTGTCAAAAGATTATTTCACATGAAAATTCTGGATGCTTGTTTGGCCAAATGCAACATGAACAGATACAAATTTCTGCAATTGGAGAAAAAATAAGGTTTAATTACTCTGTAGGTCCCTATACTTTTTGGGAATTTTCAAATAGGTCCCTATACTTTTAAAATTTGTAATTAGGTCCCTGAACTATTATTTCATTTGTAATTAGGTTCCTATACTAAAAAAAATTTGTAATTGGGTCCTCAAACTTTTATAAAGTTTTCAATTGGGTCCCTGAACTAAAAAAGTTTTTAATTGGGTCCCTGAACTTATATAAAATTTTCAATGGGGTCCCTAAATTATAAAATTCGTTAGTGGTATGTTGAATTGGACGGAATATAACCGATTTCATCCAAGCTGGCTTTGTAAGAGTAGTTTTGATGGAAGATGAACCTTGAGATATTGTCACAATAAAATATAGCAAGATGTAACAAGATGAAGTGAGAAGTAGTAAGTTGCAAGTGAAGAAACTATTTTGGACGAAATTATTTCAAGGAAGGGATATACAAGCGTAAAACATAAATCGGCGGATGAATGAACTATTTGTTCAGATGGAGGAAAAGCAATCACAGGTCAAGTTTTGGTTTTCTGACTCAACATTTTGGTCTCCTACAACCCTAAATACAAATTTGGAGGAATTTCAGGTCACATTTAACATCAGCAGACTTAAAGACCTCTTCACGAAACCCTACCTCAGGGACTCAATTGAAAATTTTATATAAGTTCAGGGACCCAATTAAAAACTTTTTTAGTTTAGGGACCCAATCGAAAACTTTATAAAAGTTCGAGGACCCAATTACAAATTTTTTTAGTATAGGGACCTAATTACAAATGAAATAATAGTTCAGGGACCTAATTACAAATTTTAAAAATATAGGGACCTATTTGAAAATTCCCAAAAAGTATAGGGACCTACAGAGTAATTAAACCAAAAAATAATTTATCATTTTATTGAAATATTTTTATAAAAAATTAAAGATGTTACACTTTACATAATAACAACCGCACAAAGTTGTAAAAGCCTGTAACACACTGTTGCTGACGCTACTCTACAAAACATTATACACACTATCAGAGTATCAAAACAACTAATATGTACTGACCAGCACTCTACTACAGCAAAATGGCTCTCTTTTTTTTCTTCCAAGTTCAGACACCAACAATTGCCGACTCGGCGGAATTGCGGCAAACCCCTCAATCAAACTAGTTATAGCACCGCAGCGGAGGCCGGAGAGGGAGACGTCCCGTACTCGAAGCTCCGGCGCGCCGCACTGCCGGAGGCCCCCTGGCCGCGGAGGGAGTCGCAGAGCCAACAGAGACCGTCGAGGCGCGAGGTGTCAATGGAGACGCAGTCACACAGAGAGTGAGGCCGTGAGGGTCTGAGACTGAGTCAGTGAGGCCTGAGGGAGATGCAGAGTTGAGAGCAAATCACTGAAATGAGCAAAGAGAGGTTAGGTAGTGAGGGACAGAGTCTGAGAGGAGTCACAAAGGGAGATAGAGAGACAAGAGAGAGGGAGAGATTAGAGATAAATGTGAGTAATTGTGAGTTATTAACTTTTATTTTTCAAAAAATTGGAATGCTAAACATAGGGAGATTCATTCAGATACGTGATTGGATTTGAACATGACTGAGGGGTGAAGATGGAGAGTCATGTGGACTTTTTTTTTTTTGTTTTCAAAAAAAGTAAGTAGTAAATAAAAAGTTTTTTTTGAGGCCTAAAGCCCTTGCTTGCGCTGCTTCCCCCTTGGGCCGGGCCTGAAGGTGACAAGTCACTATAAATTTATTAATAAAATAAAAAAGAAAACAAGAACATGGGGGGACCAAAATCAAAACCCATGCAAAATAAACGAGAATTAAGCATACCTAGAATTAGGTTTTTTATTCAATCTCAAGTTATACTTCTTCTGAGATTTGGACGTAACCACCGTAAAACCATACAATTAAGATCAATTGATAACCTAATCTAATAGTTATTTTTTGGTCAAAGTAATCTTTTGGTCCCTATATGTGATACTGATTTTCAATTTGGTCCCTATACATAAAAAGTTATCAATTTGGTCCCTATACATGACACTGATTTTCAATTTGGTCCTCACCACTAATTGGTCCCTATATAAGAGGGACCAAATTGCAAATTATTATCACATGTAGGGACTAAATTGAAAATAATTGTCACATGTAGGGACCGATTTCAATTTTTTTTGTTAATTGGTCCCTACATGTGACAATAATTTGCAATTTGGTCCTCTTATATAGGGACCAATTAGCGATGAGGACCAAATTGAAAACCAGTGTCACGTATACAGACCAAATTAATAATTTTTTATATATAGAAACCAAATTGAAAATCAGGGTCACATATATGGACCAAAAGATTACTTTAACCTTATTTTTTCTTAACATTATGAATTCCTAATGTGATTCTCAACTAATGTCATAGTTGCTAAATTATTTTTTGTTGTGTATTGTATGACCAGTATCTGAATGAGGCTAGTTGGAATTGGCGATTGATGAAGACAATCATGACTGTGTGCCATGTCTATGATAAGGAGCAAAATTATATTCCATTCGACGAAATTGCTCCTGAAGAATCCTTGCCAATTATATTTCTCAGGAAATTCATGCCTGAATTTGCTTGATTAGGTCCATCATGCTTTTTGTTGAACTTTATCTTTGTGTTAAAGTAAATTGGTGGGCATGCCATCTTTTTCTTTTAGTTGACCTTGGTCTTTGTGGTTATTTTTAATATATCAATATCAATTTTAACAAGTGGCGAAAATTGATTGAAGCTCACTATTAGGAGAAGTTGTAAAGTTCCAAGTTATCCATGGTTATGCTTTTCCTATTAATGAATAATAATTTTTTAATTAAAATAAAATAGTTCTGTAAAAAAAAAAAATTTAAAATCAAGTTGTTAAACTAAATCTGAAGGAGATTCTTGTTAGATGATCACGTAAGAATTTTTACATGTGAAAAAAGATCAGAATACATGTCGAATATATCTTCTGCATATTTTGCAAAAGTAATACTTTATTGGAAAAGGGTTTTTCTTTGAGTTACATCTGAAGACTCTGAACATCGAGATTCTTGTTAGATGATCACGTTGTAAATTCATTGTATGTACAATTGTGATGTATCAAAAGACGGGACACAATTTTGTAAGATATTAATCGTTATGCATTTTCACTTTTCAGTGTAAAAAATGTTAACTAATAATGAAGTTCCCGATTATGAAAAGTATTTGATTTTTATGGTAATTATCTTAGAAGTTATATATTTATAATGAGTCTTGTTAATCAGTATCATTAGGACACAGGTTAAGTAATTAATATATTAAAAAAAATGGAAATTATAAGTTTTGAACTTTTAATTAATGTATTGATTGTAACCATTTTCAATACAAACATTTTATATCCAATTCCTTAATCAGTGTTTTAGGAGTTCTGGTTAGCATTTTTCATTTATAATTGATGGACCATTTACGATGTATACAACTTTATCTTAACAATATATTATCAATTAAGAATTACCCTATAAAAACGTCAGTTTCCCTATTTTTCATAAATTCCACTCGGTTCAATGGTTCTGGTTTAAGAGTCATCACCAATATAGGCCGCGTGACAGTGAGGAACCCCATCTGTTTGTAATTGTTGGGTGATAATCTTTTAATTAAAGGTGCCTTTAAGGCACTTCTTAACATTCTCCTTTAATTAAATAAAGGTTTAATGAACTTTTTGGTCTCTATAATATAGGTGAGTTTTGGATTTTAGTCCCTACATTCTTTTTCGTTGGTTTTGGTACACGTAAATTTAAAATTTTTGGTTTTAGTTCCTGTCATCAGTTACCCTTTGTTAAATGCTGACGTGGCTAACTGAGTGCCATATCAGCATTGCCACATCATAAAAAATATTATTATTTTATGCCGCGTTGACTGACACGTATAAAATAAGCTTTGGTTTTAGTACCTAAAAAATGAGTAAAGGTTGGTTTTAGTACCTGTACTTTTTTTGTTAGTTTTGGTCGCTGTAAATTTAAAATTTTGATTTTAGTCCCTACTGTCAGTGACACTCTGTTAAGTGCTGATGTAGCTAACAGAGCACCACATCAACATTGCTACATCAACTTAATTATTATTATTATTATTATTATTATTATTATTATTAAGCTACGTAGGTTGCTACGTCATAATATTAATTTTTTTAAAAAAAAATATTAACATTAATTATTATTTTATTTTACCATTATATCATTTTAATTTGTATTATTATAATATTATAACTATTTTTTTTATTTATAAAATCATACTGTCCATTCTTCTTCTCTTTCTTCAGCGTTTCTTCATATCTTCTGCGTTTACTTTCATTCAATCTTGTGTTTTTTTTCCCTTTCTCTCATGTTTTCCCCTTTCATTCTCCTACAATCAATTTCTAAAGTCGTGATCATGATGCCCTCCTCAATGCAAAAGAGCATAAAAATTGCCGCATAAGGAGAAAGCAAGATTGCTGTGGAATGAAGGAAGAACAATGAAGAAATAGGAAGAGGAATGACACAGTCAGGTTTTTTAAGAAAAAAAAGTTATAATATTATAATAATAAAAATTAAAATAATGTAATGGTTAAATATAATAATAATTCAAGGTAATATTTTTAAAATAATTATTTTTGATGTGGCAACCTCGTGGCTTAAAATAATAATAATTAAGCTGACGTGACAAAGTTGATGTGGCGCTCTGTTAGCCACGTCAGCACGTACTTAACAGAGTGTCACTGACGGTAGAGATTAAAATCAAAAGTTTTAAATTTATAGGGACCAAAACGAACGAAAAAAAGTACAGAGACTAGAACCAAAATTTACTTACTTTTCAGAAACTAAAACCAAAGTTTATTTTTATACGTGGCAGCCAACGTTTCATATTTGATGACATGGCAGTGCTGACATGACACTCTGTTAGCCACATTAACACTTAACAGAGTATAACTAATGGTATGGTCTAAAACCAAAAGTTTTAAATTTAAAGAGATCAAAACCAATAGAAAAAAAATACAGATATTAAAATCAAAACTCACCTACTTTTTAACGATTAAAAAGTTTATTAAACCATAAATAAATTTATATTTACAAATCTGATATAGAAGAAGGTTGTCTTTGACTCTTAGCTAGTGTGTATCTGTTTTAATGGATTTGGTGTACCTGGTAGTCCTAGAGTTAAATTATATTTTATGCAGCACTAAGCCTACCGATTCCATCAGTGACCTAAAAACATAAAATTTTGGCCGAAATGATCGCAACAGTAACACCTTTAGCCGAAGTGAATATATTCAAGAATAAAGGTTCAAAATGGTCCCTCAAATTTTTCGAATAGGTTAGTTTAATTTCTAAAAAAAATAAAATGACAATTTGGTCTCCGAAATTTTAAAACGGGGGACAATCTGGTCCTTACGGAGGGATTGAATTGTCCCCCCATTTTTAAAATTTGGAGGATCAAATTGTCCTTTCTTTTTTTATAGACCAAATTGGGCTACTCAAAAAATTTGAGGGACTATTTTGAACCTTTATTCTATATTCAAAGTAGTCCATAAAGTATAACAGTTATAACTTCTATATGAGAGAGGGGCACATCTCGGCTAGAGAGAAAAGAGGAGCCTCAAAATGCTTTTGCTTTTATGAATTGGCTTATCGTAATTTATTTATCTTGTGGGTTGTGTAAGGAATTGGAAAATTTATGTATGACTTAGGCTATGTGATAATAAATGACATAATCATGATTTTTATTTTTACCAATATGATGTAAAACAATTCGTAGATAAGCGGGTCCCTTAATTATGTGGTCAGGAGTTCGATTCCTAGTTAATGTGTTGGGAATAACATTTGTTGGGAGAGATCAACTTCTTAAATGAATCTCAGTACCGCGAGGGATTGGTCTCTGGCTCTCAGTCGGAGGATACCCTGGTTAAAAAAAACAAAGAAATCAAAGAGAAGGTATTGATTGGTTGGTGAAATTTTGAAAAAGAAAAGAAAAATGAATATTCATTTCAAGGGGAAAAAAAAAGCCAAAACAAAAAAAGGAAATTGAGCTTGTTAAAAAAATAAAGAATTTAGTGAGTATCCAAGCGAAGAGAAATCAAAAGAATAAGAAAGACAAGTAATACATTGTTCAAATTAGCTGTCCTCAACACATAAATCTATTTATTTATAATATATAAAAACTGAAGTGCGAGCCATAGAGTTGCCATGTGAGCCCCTTAAATCTCTATAATTTAGCCACATAAGCAACTTTTCTCCATTAATTGTTGCTCTCAGTTTGAGAGGTTTTTCAACTTCTTCTCTATCAATTCAACCACTAATATTATATTATTCTACCTTGAATAGTTATAATAACTATTCAATCTCATCAGAACCTTACGATAGCAATAATAACTATTCAATCTCATCAATTTCTCTATTTATACTTCCTTCAATGATGCTTTTGTACATTAATTTTGCTTTCAAAAAATTTCTCTATTTATTATAATATATAAAATCTAAAGCGCGAGATGTAGAGTTACCATGTCAACTCCTTGAATCTCTATAATTTAGCCACATAAGCAACTTTTCTCCATTCTTGCTCTTTGGTTAAGAGGCTTTTCAACTTCTTCTCTATTCAATTCAACCATTAATATTATACACTTTTTAATATAGCAAGTAAAGGGGAGCTAAATACACTATTTTTGCTAAATACAATTTTTTTTTTTTTTTTTTGGGAATGTGGTTCATATTATCAAAGCATCCAAAGATGCATAAGACACAACATTTTTAGATGAAAAGTCAATCTTGATACAAAGTTTAAGGAGAAAAGATTCAATATATATATATATATATATATATAAAACTCAAGGGACAATACAGTGTGACAATGGCCGAAAAGGAAGGTTTACTAAGTTCTCAATTAACATGACACCATGAGATTCTTGATGCAATGTTAAGGTTTAGAAACTAGGGACAATTGTAGGCACATATGGGTCCATGATTGATTCATGATTTAATCAATATGTATAATCGAAGTCATTGTTTTTTGTAAAATCCACAAATATACTCAACAACGTTAGCAAAATTATTGTTTACAATAAATTAAAATTTTCATACTTTTCCGTTACGTTTAAACAATATTTCAGATTATGAACAAAAACAAATTATTCTCTGGTTAATAATTTTATAACTATATATCATATAATAAATAAGAAAAATGTAAAATAGGTACATCATAAAAAAAAAAAACAGAACCAAAAAATCATTTCCACCGGGCAACGCGCGGGGTCAAAATCTAGTGTTACTTATTTCAATTTTTTTTTTTTATTATTCTCTTAGGTTTAGTCTTCCATGTCTATGGCATTCATTTCATTTTACCATGGTCTCATTCTAACCTTGAATAAAAGTCCTTTTGATTTATGTTGTGGATGTGAATTGAGTAGTAGAAAATTAGAAGGTAGAGGAGCTTATGGTAATGCTCCTTTCTTGTAGGTGAATTTGAGTGAAACAGCTCATTTTTAAACGCTTGAGCGTATGAGGGCGTCTCCTGTAATGACTTACCATCTTGATTTAGTCTATTCAATTGGAGTTACCCCATATTTTGGTTTTCAGATGTTGATATAAGTTGCTCATGAAGGCTACGATTCTTGGCATTCCAAATTGAACTTGGGCTTGTCATTGTGAATTCTAGATATTTTTGGAGGTTTAGTTAATCTTTTTTGTTTAAGTTCTTCTTTGCTTTACCCACGATGTGTAAAAGCTAAGTTTGGGGTGTATGATGTGCAAAATTTATATGTATTTTTATACATTTAAACCTAATGAATTTGTTAGGTTTCTACTTATTTTTATTTATTCTTACTACAAATTTGATTTGGATAAAAAAATAACGAAAAAAAAAAATTTGAAGTTAATTATAAAATTTTGAAATATATAATATTTTGGATTAGATTGAGAGATCTTGGAGGCTAACAAAGAGAGTTTATAATAATCTTAATTTTGAGCTAAATCCAAAGTGATCCTATAAAAAAAATATCAAAAAGATAAAAACATAAGAGATCTCAGGTAGAAAGAGAAGCCGAACAAGGGATGTCAATGGGGTGGGGCAAGGGCGGGGAGTATCCTCCCACACCCCATCCCCACCCCCTATTTTAATTTCCTCCCCATCCCACCCCCGTTCCCCGTCTCTGGGAGTATTTCTCCCTCGTCTCCATTCCCTGCCTCCCCACGGGTCCCCACGGGAGCTCCGAAAGGACAACTGGTCCAACCCATACCATAACTTCCTCAATTGTCAATACATATCTTTCATTCACTGTAATTCCCCTTTAGATTGTATTAAATTCACTCAACCCTAGCTACATTATTGTTGTTAGCGTCATCGAAGACATTTGATTCTTTTTTCTACTTATTACCAACCACAAGATCATAGAGATGAAGAACAACTTCATTGGAGAAGTAGTGCTTGGAAGCTTGAAAGCTTGCAAGTGAAAAAGATTTCTCATAAGGAATCATATTGTAAAAGTTGATGAATTGTGTACATTATGCTCTTATTTATAGAGCTCATTGTGCTAACTATATGTGACTAACTTCCTAACCAACTAACTAATCATATATTCTATTACCCCCCTCAAGCTGATAAGTGGTAACACCACAACCAGCTTGACTTACAAGCAACAAAAAAAAAAGAAAAAAGAAAAAAGAAAAAAGAAAAAGAAATTGCTACAACTTGTAAAAGAAAAATGGACAGTAAAGCAATTAAGAAAAACATGCCCAGTAAGGCCCAACAAGACAATCCAATCCAGCAGCCAAAATCAAAAAACAAGAAAAAAATTGAGAGAGAAAAAAAAGGCCCAAGTAGTCCAGGATAGGAAGCCTAGCCCAATAGAATGTGAGTGGCCAATTTCCCTTCCATCATTCCAAACCCTAACATTCACCGGAACTTCTGATTGAGGGGGAGGCGGTTTGCGACGATGCAACTTTCGAAGGAGGGTAGCGCCACCACCATGCCCGACGACAAAGATGGAAGGAAAGCAAAAGTAGCTCCGAGAGATGGTGGTGCGCAGGGTGCGCTACTGCCAATAGCGAATTCGACGGCGAATGGCGGTGATTTCTCCTGGACCAAAGACGAAGGTTGAACGTTGTGGATTCGTTGCAGAGATGGTGCAATCAACTGTCTTCTCCAGTGACGGCATAACATTGTCGGTAGAAGCTTCCTGAGCTCGAACCATGGAGAACCAGAATTCCCGAGGCAGCTCACGGCGGGGTTGCTGATGGCGATGAGAGTTCCGTCGGGATCGAAGGTGGCGATGCATACGCTCAGGAGACCAAAGAACCTAACACAGGTTTCGACAGCGAACACTTTGGGCGCGATCTTCCGTTCCAATGCCTCCACAAGTACGTCGACCCCCTTTCTTGACTCATTGGTGGAGAACCGGGAAACGTTTACTGGAGTCGAACATGGAAGAACCACGTCCAAATAGGACTCAGAAATGTTAGATCCAGAGTTGTCGAGGAAGTCGATGAAGCTGCTGATGTGATCTATTCATGGATCACTAAGAGTTTAGGGTCTTCTTTGATCAAATTGCTTTAAAATTCTTGATCAAGAACACAATTGAATGAATCTTGATCCTTAGGTGAGAATCAAGAGGAAAACAAAAAAGTAGAAGATAATACAATTGATATATATGACTTGAATTAAAGAATATAAAAGTAAATCTAAGCTATGAAAGGTAAATTTCATGAATTAAAGAACAAGAAAGTAGAAAATGGAAGAGGTAGAAAGGGAAGGGAATGACGCCACATTCAAGCTTGTTCATACAAAATTTGAATGATAAGCCAAGGAGGATTCACCACTTGAATAAGGATATTCAAGATAAGAATCTATGGTTCAACTCATGAACCAAGAAGAAGAGAACTCTCTCTCAACTCAACTCTCAAGTGGGAGAAGTTTGCAAATGATTGGAAGTTGTGAAATGAGTTACATAAAGCCTATTTATAGATGAGAGCATGAAGCTCCTCATCCTCTAGCTAGCCCTCCTCTCACTAAATCCCAAGTGTGGACCTCTATTGGCCTAATGTATGATTCCTATGTTGGGCCTATTGGTACGCCCAAAAAGCCTAAACTACCCTAAGTGCTTTTTGAATAAGCATTTTTATTACAAAAGTTCTACTCTATACATAGGTCTTATTCCCTATATTTATTACAAAAGATCTACTCTATACATAGGTCCTAGTCCCTAATCCTAACTAGGTAATCAATTACTCAATACATAAGAGGTTCAAGATGATGCCCTCTTCATAAGGTTGCCTATGAGTCAAGTGATTGACCACCACCTTCTTGAGTGTGTCTTGGACTCTTCTTAGTCTTGCACTTGTCATGGGTCCATGTAAGTCTTCAATGCTTGGTCCTTGGCTTTGTGTGTCCATGCTCACATCAGCTGTCGTTCTTGATGGCTGAAAGAGCACGAATCTTGTCAAAGGTAGTGCCGATGTCGATGCGATGATGACCTAAGGCAAAAAGAGCGATCTCGGCAAACACCGAACGATCTGGAACCAGTGCAACTTTCTTGAAAAGATCGGTGACGATTTCCTTAGATTTGTTGGTTGTTTCAAAAAAGGCGAAATCAGATTCACCATCTTCAACAGGTGAAGAAACTTCTGAATGTTGTGCAACAGAAGAACCTCCATTAGCCATCGATTCAAAGGTGCTGGAACGTGAATTGATGAGGATGTGGGTGATTTCCCCAATCTTGATTGTGGAACCTTTGATCTCTGGCTTGATTGGCTTGATTGGAACAGGATCGGAGTAGAAACTACCGAACTCCATGAAACCAGAATCAAGAACAGAGGTGGCTTCGTCTTCATCAGAAAGGCTCGATTCTTCCTCCTCTGAAACTGAAACTTCCTACATTGAATCAGAGTCATAATCTTCGTCGTCACTCTCATCTGCTGTGGAAGCACGGTACGCTCTGATACCATGTTGCCAACCACAGGATCATAGAGATGAAGACCAACTTCATAGGAGAAGTAGTGCTTGGAAGCTTGAAAGCTTGCAAGTGAGAAAGATTTATCATAAGGAATCATATTGAAAAAGATCATGAATTGTGTACATTATGCTCTTATTGATAGAGCTCATTGTTCTAACTATATATAACTAACTTCCTAACCAACTAATTAATCATATATTCTATTACTACAGTCGCTTTTTGGATTCCAGAATCCTTAATCAGCTTTTGCTTTCAAGAATTTACAAAAAATCTGTCAAGGGATTTAATATAATAGAGTGACAGATTTGGTCGTTGTGTTTGAGGATGCAAATCTTTAAATGAAATATACTTTAAGTTTCTTTTATTAATTTAATAAAATTACATATATAAATATATATAAAAAATTACAAAAATAGGTTTATATATATCGGGGATAAGGACCCCACGGGGTGGAGGGTATGCTTCCCGTCCCCATCCCCATATTGCCTATGGGGGGAATTTCTCCCTCGTCCCCATGGGGAAAAAATCCCCGCCCACAGGGCACCAAACAGGGCAGTCCCCGCTGGGATCCCCGTCTACAGATGAAAATTACCATCCCTAAGCCGAACAACATAGGGAAAAAATGGAGTTTCACCATCGTGCACAACTTTGATCCGAAAGAATGAGACAAACATAAATTAAGAGGCACACTAGGATAAAAGGAATTTCTCCATCTGTGTTTTTAATAATGTTTGGTAATCCCTATTTTATTCTTTCTTTTATCATTTGTAGCTAAATTTTAGTTTTGCCAGATTGAGATGTATGGTTTGGATGATGTGTGGATTCGTTTAATTTAATTTTAATATTCTTTTATTCAATTGAGTAACTATCAAAGTGTTATTAACCGGAAACCGACTCCATGTCCGGTCCGGTTAGCATGTCTAACCGGCTAAGGAACTGAGCCAGGGTTAATATCATCAAATCACTGTCGAACTGGGTTGAACCAGATAACTCGGTTTGTGGTTGAACCAGACCAACTCCAATCACGTAGTCTGCGCGCGCTAGCGCGCGCACACTTTTCCAAGGTCACATACCAGAAAATGAAGTGATTTTGAGGAAAATTCAGCAAAAGGACCATGGGAGGGTTCAAACTCAGTGACTGGGACTCCGTCCAAGGCACTTAATACTGTTGTGCCATCGTGATATTGGTGTATATTGCTGAAATAAATGTTATAGATATATATTTATTATATATTTAATATATATCGAGTTAATTGGTCCAACCATCACCGGTTGAACTAGTGACCCATTAACCCTGTGCATTGATCGAGTTGATCACCGAACCGGTTTTGATAACATCATTGTTCTCAATGCTATGAATTGACCACTCATAAATTGATATTAGGAAATGTATAGGAAATTCGAAGATTTGTGCATAACTTCTACGCGATAAATGTCACAATCATAACTATCTAGGAATTTAAGTTATTATTTGTTCGAAATTTGATTGGTCGTATATAATAATGCCTAGGGGTGTTCATCAACCGATCCAAACCGATTCAAACCGCAAAAACCGAAAACCGAAAAAATCGAAAACCGAAAAAAACCGCATTTTTATATTGGATTGGATCGGATTTTGGATCCTCTAGTGAAATCCAATCCAATCCAAACCGATCTATTATATACATATACTATTATTGTTGAAATTATAGTATTACTCATACTTTTTTTTATTGCTTAGTTATTTTAGAATTTTGTCTAATTTTTTTTATAGTAAAACACATATTTCATTAATTAGATAAATCAAACAAAAAGATACATAAGTTGATCATAAGCCAAAGGGGCATTTCCAAACAGAAATCAGATCCTGATAGAGACATTCTATCAAATTGTTCCACACACGGTCCATGACAAAGGAGAAAAGAGAAGCATGTCCTGTTACGAATCATTTTTTTAACTTCTGCAAGCTCCTTTCGACTATTGGTGGTCTCGAGTTTGTCTAAATAAGCCACTTGTCCGGAGGCCAAATGATAGGCAGAGAGGATGCTGGGATTGTGTTATGAACAGAAATAACTACAAGCTAAGCTAAAGAAAAACTAAGAGCTAAGCTACTGAAAAATATACTAAATTCATTCATCATCTTTCTGGTTACATTTCTCATTCATTTCCATGCTTATATATAGTAATCTATTAGGGAATCTACTAACAAACTTGGTGACTCATAAATACACCTCATAACTAAACATATTCTAGATCATTCTATCACACCTAAGAGGAAGTTGGGCCTACTACCATATTTTGGGTCATTACACATGGTTCCCCTCTGGGCCTCTTAATCTATTCCTCAGCTAATGTATTTGGGCCTCATTACTGTCCATAACATCTCCTACCGATTGAAAACAGACCTTGTCCTCAAGGTCCAAGTTAAGGAGTTCCTTTTACATTTTTTTTTTTTGATCAATACCCAAAGAAAAGATAGCAGGAGCCAAAATAAAAGGATAGTGAAGCTAAAAAACAAAAAAAATTGTAGGAGCCCAATTCAGAATATAGCAAGGGCCAAGATAAGAAGAAATAGAAAGGCCCAAAGTGAAAGGATGCCCAGTAGCCACTAGCCCAGTATGAAGATATCCAAACCCTAATGTTCTCTGTTGTTCACAGCACCAGCCTCCATGGCGGCCATGGCAAGCCGAAAGCAGGTTCAGGAACGGAGCCGCCGCGGGACACGGAGGCTTGTCGAAGCCAAAAGGAATCCAAACGCAGCTGGACTGAGCCGAAGAAGAATGAAACATGGTGGACAACGACGTATGCGATGGAAACAGAGAGGGGGAAAACGGAAAGACACGGAGCTTTAGGAGACGGCGACGGCCGCGGAGTTGAGGACTCCTCTGAGTTCTGTCGGGATCGAAAATGAGAATGGGTTGCAGTGGCGGTGTGGCGGAGATGGTGTTCGCACTCCATGGCACCCATGGTTCGTGAGAGGTCCGCCTGGATCAAAAACGAAAACAGATGTTGGTTGCGGTGTGGCGGCGATGGAGGTCGCGGTCGTCTTCTCCGGCGACGACATGGGGTTGGCCGACACGAACATCTTGAACCACAATCCAGTACAGCGGACCAGATTTGGTGTGGAAAAAAAAGACGAAGCAGAGCTTCGAACCAAAGGATCGGATGGCGGAGGTGTGAAGATGGTGCCGTATTCTGAACGAATTGGGAACGGATTTGGCGGGCTCAGATCCTTGAAGACCTCGGTGGTTGTGGAGGCACCTTCCCCATGTGAGTTTTCTGTGTCCCCTGAATCAGAGGTGAGTGAAGCTTTGGCCGGGATTGGGGTGGAGGAGTTGGCGGTGACGGAGATTGTGTGTTCTTCGGTGATGGTGGAAGAGTTGATTGCGAGTTGCTCTGTTTCTACGTCACCATTCTCTGCTAGTTCGAAGAACAGGGGCTCGAAATCACGGTGTTGGAGGTCGGATTGTAGAAGTTGGATGGCTTGAAGGAGGGAATCATTGTAACGATTGAAGGAAGCTTTGAGGTCAGTGATGGAGTCTTTGAGTTCAGTATACTGGTTTGTGGGGTATAACAATGGTGGTTCGTAGCCATAGCTGAAACAAGAGGTGGGTGAAGGTGTGTAGCCATGGTTGAAATAGAGGTTAGATGATGGGCTGTAAATGGTAGTGGAGTTGGTAGTGAAGCTGGAAAGAAATGGAGGCATGAGAGGATCAATAAAACTCTCAATGAAAGCACCAATTGTTATGAACAGAAATAACTACAAGCTAAGCTAAAGAAAAACTAAGAGCTAAGCTACTGAAAAATATACTAAATTCATTCATCATCTTTCTGGTTACATTTCTCATTCATTTCCATGCTTATATATAGTAATCTATTAGGGAATCTACTAACAAACTTGGTGACTCATAAATACACCTCATAACTAAACATATTCTAGATCATTCTATCACACCTAAGAGGAAGTTGGGCCTACTACCATATTTTGGGTCATTACACATGGTTCCCCTCTGGGCCTCTAATCTATTCCTCAGCTAATGTATTTGGGCCTCATTACTGTCCATAACAGATTGGTGTCAGTCACATTTATATCTTCACACTCTATATGTTATTCCAAAATGCCAGGCTCTTATGGGGCATTTCATCAAACACATGAAGTGCATTCCTAAGACAGACTACCCATAAAAACACCCTGTACAAAAGAGGGTCCGCATCAACACCAGCAACAACACTAATAAAATGGAAAATTTTACCTACATTTGGTGGCTTTGATGGAGGACGAACAGGGACCAGATCTGAAGGTGGGGGAGCGATAGGAGGTACCTTCAAAGTTTTCCTCTAGTGTAGTGGTGGTGGCTCCGCTTGGGGTCGTTCCTCATGGTCGCAGAGATACGAGCGACAGGTTGGTGGAGTCGGGTTGAAGTCCGGGACCACAGCGGGAGGCTTGATTTGGGCAAGAAAACTAAGGTGGTTGTTGGCGGATGGAAGGGAATCCCTGCATGGTGGGGGGTGGTGGTGGCACAAGGGAGAGAGACAATAGAGGTGTGGAGTGAAAAGAAGGGAGGAAACCCCAAAAGATGGGGAGGAAAACCTCCACAGGGAAGGGGAAGAGGTAACGTTGGAGGGTTAAAAACCTTGACAGAGCATGAAGCCCGCAGGGAGCGTGAGATGTATTTTAGAATTTTGTCTTTAATTTTAAATTTTTTGTTTACTTTATAATTTTGCTTATTAAATCAATTCATTGATTAATCTAGTTAGTGTAAAACTCATTGAACCAAATGTATTAAATAAAATTTTGGTGAAGACGATATATTACTTACTTTATACTACTTATACTTGAAGGATTTTGATTCCCTGCATTTATTATTTTCACGCATTAATTGATATAGACCATTAGATATACTTGAGTGTGCATTAAAAAAAATTAAAAAATGAAAAACAAGATTAATCCAATGGTGTATCTTGTAACTTTGTGAATATATAAATGCGGGGAATCCAAATCCATACTTGAAACACTTGCCAAAAGCGCTTCATGTGTACTACACAAATCTCATTAGCTAAGAAATCCTATAATAGCACACACTCTCATTCAGTCATTCTTTATTATAATGGCACTTCTGGATCTTGATTGGGGTTGCCATATATACTTTACACATACTTCGTGTGTGATGAATGATGCCATAACATGAGGAGTACATGAAATGATCCCTACAGCTGGAGCAATTTGTATTTGATATAGTTTGAAGTATAAGTATTGTAGCATGATTAAAGAAAATGCTTGATATCCATAACGTCATTGTCAGCATAAAAATATTAGTGGGAATGCTATGATTATCAATCCTAAATTAATATGTCGGTGGATTCCATGCTCCTCTATTATTGCAAAGTATAATTGACTCTGACATATATTGCTTTTTTTTTTTTTAACCAAACATATTCCTTCTTTTTGAACCAACATTAATGTTGGTTCCACAGGCAAATTTTTTCGGTGTACATGTATTAAAGTAAAGAAATTTTGTTGATGAGATAGCAACGAACTATTTAGATAATAAGCTAATAGAATTTCTCCATTTGGACATCTATATCTATATATTCAATATATCTAGCCCCATTTGCAGGAAAGTTTGCCAAGTGTCATCTCTACAGAGATTCCTTCTATAAGAATCTTTCTAAAAACTTTTTATAATGGGAAACTTTTTGAAATAAAAAAAAACAATTAAAATTCGAAAAAATAAGAAAAAGAATAAAAGAGATGCAGAGAATTTATTGCTAGATACAACTTTCAAAAATTGGTTGATTGCACCTCTTCTATTCTATTGGTTATTTAAATCTTTAAAATCAATTAATATTATGGAAAAAGGAATAAAAGAAATTTGTTGGCAGCATCTTTTCTATTGGTTGGCAACATCTTTTCTATTGGTTGGTATTTTATTGCTACGAGTTTCAACAAATTGGTTGGTAAACTCCATTCAAACTTTATCTAATCATATAATAAATTCTCTCTTTATTCAAATATTCAACCACTTTAGACCTTTTCATTTTCAACATTCACACTTCAGAAGCAAGGGGAAAGGCCTGGTTCCTCTGTGCAAATATTATCTCTGTGATTCTCCTATATTGAACAAGGTATGCTTGATTCCCTCATCTCTCTATCTCTCTCTATCTCGCTCTCTTTCTGTCTCACTCTCTCTCTCTCTCTCTCTCTCTCTCTCTATTTCGCTCTCTCTCTCTCTCTCTCTATCTATCTATCTATCTATCTATCTATTCCTTATGGGATTTGATAACAAGAGCAACATGTTGCTACCGCTAAATTACAACCATTTCTTTGTGTTGATGTTGCAGAAGAAGAATGACGCCTAAAACAACAATATGACAGTGGTAAGCATTCTCGAAAACGAAAAGTCTATCAAATTTTGTCCAAATGAAATTTGTGTTTACTATGGTTGAAATTCGAATATCTAGGTAATTTTAATTTTTTAACTGGGAATCTCTCTGATTTCGATTGCAGTTTCTACGGTTTCAGATGGGGGTCTCGAAAATGGGAAGCATAAAAGAATAAAAAAAATAAAGGGGCTATAATTCACTGTCTTTTATTTCCTTTTTTTTATTTTGAAAATATATTAATATCATGTTCTCCTTTTAGGTTGAATTATGTCTTTCCTGAGAGGTTGACATCCAATTGTTGCAAGGTTCTGTTTATTCGATTCCTTCAAGGTACATATTATGAAAAAAAGCTTTTAAATATTTGAGAGATTTTGGAAGTTCATTGTTCTTAACACCAGTAATTTTATTTTCTATGATTTATTTTGGTTTCAATTATTTGGCTATGAAGCTTTTGAATTTTGAGATGGTGGAGTTCTTATGCTAATTTTAATTGTTCCCTGTGTGGCTACAATATTCAAAAATTGGTTTGCTGCACCTCTTCTATTAATATTTAAAAATCAATTAAATTTATAGAAAAAAGAATAAAATACTAAAAGAGATGCAGATAATTTATTGCTAGGTACAACTTTCAATAAAATAATATTTAATAAAAATACTATTTCGGTTTTTCTAATTTGCATTAATTTTTAGGTGAAATAATGAATTGAGTTTATTGGGTTTCCAAAGCGACAATGAATAGGGGTAGTGGGTGCAGTACACGACATTTCATAAGCCCCTGTTAATGGGATTGTTGGAATTTGCGAAAAAAATTTAAAAAATATTGAAACTGAGAAAATAAAAGAAAATCAAAACAGTTAGTTATAAGATTTGAAAAATACAATATTTAACACCATATTTAACACCAACAATCAGATTTATTTATTTACAATTAAAATTAAAGTTAAATTATTCATTTATTAATTTATTTCTTGGAATATGTTGTACCATGCCATTTCTAGGTACAACTTTAAATAAAATAATATTTAATAAAAATAATATTTTGGTTTTTCTAATTTGCATTAATTTTTAGGTGAAATAATGAATTGACTTTTATTGGGTTTCCAAAGCTTCAATGAATAGGGGTAGTGGGTGCAGTGCACGACATTTCATAAGCCCCTGTTAATGGGATTGTTGGAATTTGCGAAAAAAATTTAAAAAATATTGAAACTGAGAAAATAAAAGAAAATCAAAACAGTTAGTTATAAGATTTGAAAAATACAATATTTAACACCATATTTAACACCAACAATCAGATTTATTTATTTACAATCAAAATTAAAGTTAAATTGTTCATTTATTAATTTATTTCTTGGAATATGTTGTACCATGCCATTTCTTCTTCCCTTTCCAAGAGTATAATCAATTGTCATTAGAATTTCAATATCATGGTAAGTGAAAAGTCTTCCTAAAATTTCTTTGTAATTCTATTTTTGATGCATTATTATATTTTATTATTTATTTGATTATATTCATATATTTAAATATTTATATTTTATATTTTAATTGATGTAAACATGTTTCCTCTATTCTTTGTTATGTTAAGTGTTAATGTACAAACTGAAAAGGAGATGGCTGTTAGGTTGGTATGTTTAGTTCTCCTCAAGCTTTAAACCCTTTTTGTTCATTATATCTTCATATAAAATCAGAGTAAACAATAAATAATGTCAATCTGCAAAAAAATTCTACAGATTCATCCAGTGGTTGTGTTGATCTTATAAATCATTTTCTTGATGTTGCAGTCCGTAAGGAAAATGAATAAATGGACATCAAATTTTCGACCTGCGGAATAGAGAACCATGACATTGAAGCTCAAATCAGATATTGTTGTTGAAGATTTGTCTACAGTACACGCAACAAGTTGATGAAAACAGTGAAGCTACAGAAGAATATTTTAGTTGTTTGATCATGCTGAATTACAATGAATTTTTGTTGGAATTTTGTTTTATTCTAAAATAATTTGTTTTGAAATTTAAATGGTTTTAAATTCCTTTTATTACTATTAGATATCGTTCATTTAGCTTATTTTTATACATTTTATTACTATTTGATTTGATTTTAATTGTCTCAAATTGCATTTTGATGTCATTGTTAGATTTATTACTCTTCTACTCAAGTGAGGAGGCAACATTGGTTCTTGGAAGAAGTTGTAGGAGAAATGATTGAAGGAGAATGATCATAAATTTTCAATTAACAATGTGTAATTTAAAGTATTGATTGTGAGTTTCAGTCTCTAGAAATTTTTGCTATGATAACAAACTAAATAAACCATTGTTTGACCTTCAAAATTTTAAAGTAAACTTATTAACAATTATTATCTAACCATAACCGTCCAGAATTCAAAATAAACGTATAATTATTAAAATTACATTAAAATTGCTTTAACTCTATCTATCTAATAATAATAATAATAATAATATAATAATAATAATAATAATATATCTAGCCCTATTTGCAGGAAATAATAATAAATAATAAATATAATAAATAATATATATATATATATATATATATATATATATATATATATATATATATATATATATATATATAGCCCCATTTGCAAGAAAGTTTTACAGATGTCACATCTACAGTGAAAGTTTTTCAAGAAGTTTTCTACGAACTTTCTCTTATTAGAAAGATTGGAAATTTAAAAATCAATTAAAATTAAAATTATAAAAAATAATAATAAAAGAGATGCAGGGAATTTATTGCTAGATACAACTTTCAAAAATAGGTTGGTTGCACCTCTTCTAATGATATTTTCGAAATACTTGCATGAAAAAGGTATCTAATAAATTCTCTCTCTCTCTTAATTCTTAATTACTTTCTTATCTGAAATACAACCTGTGTCCAACTTCTGATTAGTTTTTGAAATATATATATATATATATAGCCCCATTTGCAGGAAAGTTTTAAAGGTGTCACATCTACAGTGAATGCTTTTTTCGACAAGTTTTCTACGAACTTTCTATGTTTAGAAAGATTGGATATTTAAAAATAAATTAAAATCAATTAAAATTATGAAAAAAATAATAAAAGAATATAAAGAGATGCAGGGAATTTATTGCTAGATTCAACTTTCAAAAATTAGTTGGTTGCACCTCTTCTAATGATATTTTCGAAATACATTCATGGAAAATGTATCTAATAAATTCTCTCTCTCTTAATTACTTTCTTATCTAAAATCCAAGAGGTGTCCAACTTTTGATTGGTTTTTGAAATTCAAATATCAATATAATATTTATTGTAATGATAAATTGCATTTAAAGCCTTGCACATGTTTTGAAAAGGAAGGAAAAGAAAAGGCAAGTACTATGAAAAACCTTCACTATTCTTCTCTGCTATGAAAACGTGAAAAAAGGTGAAGAAAATGTGAGGCTGCATTGTTCCAAGGCATTGAAAATGTATGCAATAATTTATAATGAAGTATTTGGTCCTCTCATTTCCAGCTATGCAAATGATGGGTGGATTTGCTTCAAATGAGAATATTAATGAAGTATTTGGTCCTTTCCTTGAAATGCAAATGCTGGTGTCTTTCCAACCTGATATAGTAATGTTAACTATCATACTCCTACCTTTTTATAGCTTTGTTCTCAATAGAAAAGAACTACCATTTTCAATTCGAAGACAGATGTGATTTTAATTATATTTAAAATATTCTTCAGAATTATTAGTTTCCTTTAATACTCTTTTATTTCCTTTAAATACATTAAATTATGTATTCAATTTGAATGAAATAAATTTGTACTTTTCAATTCGTTTCAATTTGATTGATTGTGTAAAAAAAAAATTGATTGATTGGTTCCCTCAAAAAAAAAAAAAGGTATTCAATTTGATTGAATGCAATTTAAGAGTCAATCAACAGAATTTGCTTTCAACTTTTATATGCATTTAAATTTGATTAAAATCAAATCAATTGTTTTGAACTTGGGTTCTTTTTAGTTAATGCTATTAATTGGAAATTTCTTTCCATTATGTGTTGTACATATCTTTTTGTGTAGCTGCATGATTTAATTTCTAATGTGTCGATTGCAATTCTAATATTGAATCTTTTGTATTTATTTCTATATTTATTGCAAGGGGTTAAAATCTTATATGAATATGTTTAAACTTTTTATTACCACCATTTAGTAGATGCTGGTGGGACTACATGAGAAATAGCTGTTGATTTTTTTTTAAAGTATATTTAATTGTCAACTTATATCTTATTATGTATAATTTATAATTTGATTTGAAATATGTAATCTATTTGAAAGATATACTTTGGTAGCATGAAAGTTAATTATTTTTTGAATTGTTTTGTTTGGATTACCTAGAACATGTTGTCGACATTAGCTATACAAATTGAGAATTAATGAGTTCAATTTGGCATTCAAATTGAATTCAAACTTCTTACATCGAAGAAGACGAAAGTAAAATATCAAGTTTTTGGAAGAAATTACATGTTTTAAAAAAATATATGATACATGAATGGGGAACCAACGATGAAAATATGATAGATAAAAGGTGGTGGGGGAACACCAAATGTTTATAAAAATATGAAGAAAATATGTTGTGTATGATTTCTAAGATCATTGACAAATTTCTATTATTAAAGGGGTGGAAACTTGGGTGGTGCTACTATGTGCAGCTTTAGAAACGAGTCATATTTTAAATAAATAAAAAAGAAATGACATGCTTTTAAAAAAAATATATGATAGATGGAGTAACCAATGAACAAAATATGATAGACAAAAGGTGGTTGTGGGAACTAAATGTTTATAAAAATATGAAGAAATTATGTTGTGTATGATTACTAACATTATTGACAAATTTATGTTATTAAAGGGGGTGAAAACTTGGGTGGTGCTACTATATGCAACTTTCGAAATGAGACATCTTTTAAATAAATAAAAAAGAAATGACATGTTTTTAAAAAATATATGATAGATGAACGAGGGTAACCAATGAACAAAATATGATAGATAAAGGGTGGTGGGTCGGGGGAACCAAATGTTAATAAAAACATGAAGAAAATATGTTGTGCATGATTACTAAGATCACTGACAAATTTCTATTATTAAAGGGGTTGGAAACTTGGATGGTGCTACTATGTGCGGCTTTAGAAATCAGACATATTTTAAATAAATAAATAAAAATAACATGTTTTTAAAAATATATGATAGATGAACGGGGGAACCAATGAAGAAAATATGATAGATAAAGGGTGGTGAGGGAACCAAATGTTTATAAAAATATGAAGAAAGTATATTGTGTATGATTAATTAGATCATTGACAAATTTCTATTATTAAAAGGGGCGAAAACTTGGGTAATGCTACTATGTACGACTTTACAAATGAGACATATTTTAAATATATAAAAAAAGGTTGGTAGTAAATATAATTTTTGTAAGAAGTATGATGATTATAAAATTAATGAATACAATAGTCATTGCATATTGATTATTTAAATATTTCTACATTACATATTCATATTAAATTATTCTTTTTCCCGTGCCGGGCACGGGTGAAAATTCTAGTATGTAATATATGTGAGCAATTATATTTTCGGCACGTTTTACTGTGTGCAGCCCCAAAATGTGTGCATCGATACGCACGAAAGAAACGGTTAATTATTGTTTGATAGTTAACTGAGAAAATAATCAGACGGCTGTAATTGACTACCTGTAAACGATTATTCAGGTAACAGTCGTGTTATTTAGACAACCCGCTGGGACAGCATACGGGACAACTTTGTCCTGTAGTGCACTATAGTACTACTGTAGTACTACAGTAATGCTATTTTTTTTTATACAAATGTTGACCTTTTTCTATAAAAAATCTATTTCTAAAAAACCCCAGATATTTGTACTCGATTAACTAGATATTTGCACATACTTAACCAAAAATTTTATTTCTCAACAAAACCCATTAACCAGATAATGAACCGAATTCACCAGATAATTGTATCCGATTAACTAGATATTTGCACATACTTAACCTAAAAATTTATTTCTCAAAAAAAGCCATTAACCAGATAATGAACCGAATTCACCAGATATTTGTACCCAATTAACCAGATATTTGCACATACTTAACCATAAATTTTATTTCTCAACAAAACCCATTAACCAGATAATGAAACCGAATTCACCAGATATTTGTACCTGATTAACCAAATATTTGCATATACTTAACCACAAATTTTATTTCTCAAAAAAACCCATTAACCAGATAATGAACCGAATTCACCAGATATTTATACCTGATTACCCAGATATTTACACATACTTAACCAATAATGTTAGTACTTAAAAAAAAATGTTAGTAAAAAAAAAATGCAAATTATTAATTTTTTTAAAATTTCGAAATTTTTTTTTTTAAAATAAAAGGTGAACAGTGTAGTGCTACAGTACCACACGGTAGCACTATACTATGTAACTATACGGGTTGTCCCGTATAGTTGTCTAAGCCAGTTGTTCAAAAAAACATTTCTGTTCAGGTAAACATGTGAAAAAGAGATACGAGTGTGTTTGGGAAAGATTATCTTTCCCCATTTCAGCTGTTTTTTAGCTTAAAAGCTGTTTCATAGATAATCTATCATGTTTGGCATTTTGCTTAAGTTTATAAAAAAGCTTTTTTTAGGGAAAAAAAAGCTGTTTTATGCCATCTAGTTTTTTCTAGCTTAAGATTATTGTGATTTGATTATTTTTCATTCTCAATACTCTCTTCCCTGTTTACCCCTACAAAACTAACTTCTAAAAAAATATTATTAAATTATACAAATAACTTCATACCCTTTTTCGTAATTTATTATATAAAAGTGATTTTTTTTGCACCACCCAAACGAAATAGATTATCTTAAAATTGCTTTTCAGCAAACAGACCCAAACAAAAACAGATTCTGATTATAATCGATTATCACAATAATCGATTATACAAAAATTGATTATCAGCATAATCTTTTTTTTCCAGCTTTCCCAAATACACCCGTAATCCAATATATAATACCATCATGCGAGGACCTCACGACTAATTTCTTCATACAGCATTGGACGTTCAATGCCCAAACAAGAAGCATAAAATTAATGTCTACAATGGGCATGATATCATAATTAATATGCCTAATTTGCTACTTATTTACATAGTATCTTTTCCTTGCTAAATATGTAGTATTTAATAGTATATTTATAAAATATTGAATTGAAAATTTCTATTACCAGTTTAAACAATTTAGATGTCTATCAATCATGACTAAAAAAAGAGAAAAAAATAAAGCTTTATTAACTATATGAATAAAGTTCTCCAAAGCCGTTCAACTAAAGTCATGCATACTCTCAACCGATATCTTAATTTTACTTATAAAAAATGAGAACTAATGGATTCCTCTTCTTACGGTGTCTATTTTGCCTTTATTCTAAGAGTCCAACAGCTGTGTGTTCATTATTTTTTAGGCAATTTATATAGTTTTTCCATTTTTATTTTCTTAAAATACTACTCTACCTCATTTTGGATCTCACTATTTTCTACAACATTATTTTTCCTTACTCTAATTATTTCAAAAGCCTAAAAACTCTTAAACTCCGTTATATTATGTTTTTTGGAGGTTTGATTATCCCATCGAAAAAATGTGGCTCTTAATTTCCCAATTCTTGAATTGTTTGATACTCATCCTTACATATGGATGAATGCTTAAAGTATTATTACTAAAGCACATATGCTAGAAAGCTTTTCATTAGTTTTTGCAACTTATTTGAACAGGCATGTAGTCCTAAAATCAAA
The DNA here is from genome assembly GCA_035048595.1 of Echinosophora koreensis. NCBI lineage: Eukaryota > Viridiplantae > Streptophyta > Magnoliopsida > Fabales > Fabaceae > Echinosophora > Echinosophora koreensis. Next base: position 122,136 of record JAPCYP010000072.1, read on the forward strand.
GTGGGTTTCTGCCTTAAGTATTAGAATATTCTTTATAGTAGCTTGCTTCTCGAGGATATCATTTTGTCAAATCCATTATCCATTGTTTATGCATGCATTGGGTATATGTCTGCTAACGTCTACTTATCGCAGGTATACAACCTCAATTTTATTTTTAGGAGTGTACTGAGATACCCCGATGTCCCATTAAAGGAGATCCTAATTAACTAAGCCCTAATTTGTGTATTAATGTGAGCATGCTTTATTACAGTCGAAAATATCATAATGTTAAAACGGATAAGAAATAAAATAGTTAAAGTGTTGCCTTAAAAACAGATGTTTTAAGTTGTGCAAGTATACACAATCGTAGCAAGTAATAAAGAGTAAGTAAGATCGTTCCCACGAGGATTATAATGCTGTAGCGATTACCAAAATTAAGATTAATTGTTCTAGGTAGTTAAGACTTAGGTGACAAAATATTGTGTGTGTAATGACAATGTTTAATATTGGACTTTTGCAAATAGAAATAGATTTAAAGACAAAAGATTTAAAATGGTTGTTGTTAACAGTTGGAATAAAACAACCATATGTATGCTCCCCTAGTAATTTCTGCTTAGCTTAGCTTATGCTTTGTGTATGCTGCAGCTTTTAACTCCAAGAAATAAAAGTCGTGTTTTCCAACACTAGAAAGATAATGTTCATTAAATGCTTTCTATTCCTAGATTCATATTAATTACACCATCTTCTAAATAAACTCGTTTCAGCTAGTTTAAGGACTTGAATGATTATTCCTAATCTACTCAACATCATTTAATTTTCCAATTAATGATTTCATCCTTATCTCTTAACTAATTCCACTATACTTAGTTTTTCCAAACTCAGCAAGCTAAACATTCATTCAAGTTGATCAGACTCAAACAAATAGCATTAAACACAAGTTAAGAGAAAATGCATAAGCATAACATAACATAAATTTCAGCTAAGCATCCATTACATGGTTTCATACCCATAGCTACAGCAAACTTAGCTCATGATGAGCTTAAACAAACTAAGAAATAAAACTGAAAATGAAAAGAAGTTCATTACAATGGAGGACTTGAAAAACACAGAACAACAGTGGAAGAGGAAGAATAACTTTTGGATGCTCTCCCTTAGGTCAGAAAAACAGAACGTGACTTAGTGTAATGTGGTATGTCCTTTCCTAGGGTTGCTAAGGGTTAAAAACCTCTCCCATCCTTTTTGGGCCAACCTTTATTAATATTTAATTCAAGCCCCTGACTCATCTCCAAAAATGTGGGAAACCGGATCCCTAGGTGCACGCGTGAGGCCCACAACCGATCAGTGAAAGCGCATCCAACAGGAAAGAGAAAATGTGTCCTAATATGAAAGGTATCATGGGACTTCTATGCTGCAACAATCAGGGACTCATTTCCAACGCTTAAGCCATGCTCCAGCGAGCAACTGCAAAAAAGTGCCAAAACCTTCTGAGTACATTTTTATGACTTAAAAACAAAATAAACCATCAAAAATCAAACTAACGACACTGTTTCACAAAATTAATAAAAAGACTCACAAAAACAACCTTTATCACTCAAAGATAACAATAAATCTAAGTAAAAAGGATACAAATAACTCTTATTTCTAAGAGTTATCACACCCCCAAACTTGAACCATTGCTTGTGTAACACCCCGATTTTCCGCTTTCTAAGATCGGTATAAATATAAATAAACGTTTATATTTTTATCTGAAACTTAGAAAATGATTTTGGGAAAACCAAAGTCATATTCATATCATACTTATTTTTTATAAGTATCCGGTTAAATTTTCGGTTGAAAATTCAGGCGGAACCAGGTTTGCGTTTTCACTGACAGTAAGATTTTACTAATCACAAAACCTAATTTTGACCCGAGAACGAAATGAATAAATTTTATATCTAATTTCCAACAATATAGGTTATTTTGAAAATTTTCAAAATAAATAAGTTATTGCAGGCGTAAAACCCTAAATCGGGTAATCGACCGAGTCGAGAACGGATGTGCAGAGACAAAATTCGACACCGGATGGATGAAGACATGATGACTCATACGGGGTGACTCACCAATGTCATGATTGCCTTTAAACAAAATATCTAGATATTTCTTCAAAATAGTGTAAATTTTACCCTTTGACTGTTTTACCCTTGAACTTTCATTGAAATGACAAGTTTGCCCCACAATTTGTGGACACAAATTAGCCACCTCTCCTTCAACCTCAACCACATAATTTTCCTGATTACTTTAGGCAAAATTACCATTTGTCCTTAATGTTGATTTTAATCACAAAATTGCCTTAAGTGAAATTACACCTTTGTCCCTAAAATGAATTTTTTTTGGACCCTTTAGCCCCCCTAATTCCCACGGCCCAACCCATCTTTGGAGGCCATTCCATTTCTATTTAAGCAACACTTCATCTTCTCCATCAAGCTTGTTCTTCATTTCTCAAAAACTCTAAGTTTCCATAAGCCAATTTTGTGAAGCAACTACTTGATTCCTTGCTCATTTTTCAATTCCAAGAGGTATACCATGCTTCTCTCACTCAATCATCATCATGTTCTTCATTCATTTTTGTGATTTGAAGTCTTGATCATATTTTTCAATTCCTAGATCTAGAAACTTTGTAAATTCATAGTAAATCATAGAAAAATCCTATGAGCATGAAACCAATTTCTATGATCTTAGTATCCTCTCTATATTCAAGATCCAAGAGGATGCATTAACCTAAAATCTCGTGCCTATTGTTCTTGTTGAGGCCGAACCCTAACTCAAGTGGGGGGGAGGAACTTTGTTCATTTTTTTGACATGTCTTGCTTGATTCAATCCTTATAGCTCATATAGGTATTGAATCCATGCTTGTTTAATCAAATGAAAACCTCTAAGCCATATTTTTACGCATGGCCGAAATTATGTTTTTAAGGAATAAAAAGAGTTTGTTTCATTTTCAACTTATGATAATTTATCTTAACTCTACACTACTCTAGGGTCATGGATCTAAGAGTGTGTGAAATTTTGAGATCTCTAGCCTATAGTTGGTGTCATGGCCGAAAATCTTAATGTTGTGGTTAAGATGGTTTTGATTCAACTTTTGTTAAGTAAGCCTTGTTTATGTCTTAATCTTGCTTAAGGGTCCTTAATTCAAAAGCTTGCAAAATTTTATCATGTCTAGCCAACTTAAAAACCTTAGGGCCGAACCTATCATATAGAAGCATAGGTGTTTTTAATTGTTTGTTTGTTAATTGTTGTTGTGATTTGTTGAAGGATAAAATTGTTGTGTGAATCGTGTACGCGTTTTGTGGGAACCGGACGCTTGACGAAGCTTTAGTTGGCAAGAAAAATCTTCAAGAGGTAAGGGGGTACCTGAGGGATTTTTTCGATAGCTGTATGTAAATTGTTTGTGGTCTGTATATATTATTTGGTGTATGTATTGTTTTATGTAATTAGATTTCTCTGTTTCAAAATTATCTGCTTTTAATTATTTAATTATCTGCATTGAATTGTGATTATATGTTGTTGTATGCCATTAATTGCTATTTGCTTTATTATTGGTATGAAATGATTTTTGATGTTGATTGTGGATTGGAAAGCCTGGTAGTGGTCAGTGTTCAATTAATTACGAGGTTAAAAGCATTAAAAAATTTTCATTAAATAATGAGTTGAATAGTGGAAAATAGTAATATATTATTACTTAATGTTTTGTTTGGTGAAAAATGGATAATAGTGAAAAATAATATTATTTTAATGATTTAACAACGTAAGAGTGTTTTAAGAGTCATAGTGAGGACGTAACCGTGAAAATATTTTAGCACTGCTAATTTTCACATAAGAAATTTCTAAATATTCGAAAATGTTATTTTAAGAAAATAAGTTTCAAAAATAATTTTATTATGGTGTTGAAAAAATTATTTTACTAGAAAAGTCATAATTGGACTTAAAACGTTTCTAAAACGTCAAACGTCGGACAATTTCGACAATAATTACAGTATGATTATTAAAAACAGCAATATTAGTTAAAACAGAGAATTTGTCTCGAAGTAATATTTTCAGGTTCAAAATATTGAGTTTTGAAAGAAAATAAATTTTAAGTGATTTTGATGATTTTGTAAAACGAATTTCCAACGTAAAAGGATTTTCGGTAAATGGATTTATACAATGGGTTATTTCCGACAACTTGGATAAGTTGAGGAAACTTTGTTTTTGGATTTGTGTTTCACAGAGCGAAAATGTTGTTTAAAATTGAAAACGAACCTAGCCACCGAGATGTCGGTGTCTAGTGTTCTATTATATGAGCCCGGGGTCCGAAAGGTGAAGTTATGGACTAGATGTCCTATAAAAATCTATATTGATTTTTGTACGCCAAAATCTACGAATTTAAACCTGGTGCACGGGTCTAGATTTCGTGATTCACACATTTTTGACTTGGAGTCTATTTGGATTGGTTTGGACTTGGAGTCCTTTTTATTGGAATGGTTGTTTAACATAAATGTTTAAACCTTGGTTTGGTCGTGAGCCTTTGAGCCTCAACAAGGAAAGAATGAACACAAAGAAAATGGCATGAACAAAACGTTTTACATGCATTTTTGGGCAGACATGCCTTTGCATAGGACTTGAATGCTTGATGGCAAGTATTCATGCAATTTGCATCACTGTGCCTTGATGGATATATGACCAAGAAAACCATGTGCTATACGTAGTCACCATTTTGCCTCGTTTTGGACTGTGGAATGGTTATTTGAACTTTGCCATATCTGGCATTGATTCTACCTTATTTGGCAATTGAAGCCTGATAAGCTCATTTACTTGTTGGTTGAAGCTCCGGAGATTGGGTACAAAAGTTAGTTGATGAATATTGAAGTGTCATGGTTTTTAAAACAATGTAGATTGTCGGGTATGAAACCCTTTGATAAATAGATTGTTTATTATTGATTATACTTGTTAAATGTTAATTGTGTGTCGTTCATATGATTATCGTTTTAAAATCCATATATTGGAACTCACCCTTGCATATACATGTTCTCCTGCTTTGCTGTTGTACCTTGGTACACGAATGCAGATGTTGCAAAAGAGTTCCTTAAGTCATTTGGAGACTTAAGTTTGGATTGCAGAAAGAGATGGGTGATCATGGAGATGATCACGAGGTCCTATCAGTGAGTGTCTTGTAGAGCGACCAGCTTAGGATTTTCTTTGGATAATATGTTTTGAGAAAGTCTGTGTAGGTGTTTTAAAAACCTTTATATGGTTTGACGTTTTGTTTTGAGTAATATTATTTGTACTATAGTGATGTGCAAGTTATGTTTGTAGTATTTAGAAGAAAAATTTTTATACTCAGATTTTCCGACATCCAAATAGATCAATTTCCGAAAGCAACCAGCAAAATTCTTTTTAATTTATTTCCGCACGTGTTTATATAGTAATGCCCAAGGGGGGTGTTACAGCTTGTCCTCAAGTAATGCAAAGAAAAACAAATACACATTCCTACCAAACTTCTGCATATGCATGGTCCACACGTGGTTCCTTTCCTTACATCCAAAAGGACTTTTCCACTTGCATTACATCAATTCACTTTTTCCCATTATGCAACACATTTAATACTTAACATGACTTAACCTTGAATCAAACAAAGCACATGCTACAACATTTTCACTCAGAACAGTTGGGTCTATCCCTTACCCTCTCAGTATTCAATCTCACTTCTATCACTCACCCACAGCTCTATTATAAACTTGATAAGATTCTGACTTGACTCAAACAGCAACAATATTGCACACAACAAGAGGACTATAGGTTGTAATGAGGCTTAGGACAAGTCTGATCAAACTTGGATAAGTAGTTAACACTAAGTAGAGTATAGGGGTGCTTATCATTAATGTTCACCACCCAAAGTGTTATCTACAACCGAAATCTTTAACATAAAAAACATTCCTTTCCCATTTTGACTCCCTTAATACCCCACATTTATTGTTTTATTTTTTATGAGAACAAAGAACACGTTTTCTTGTTATATTTTCATTTATTTCACTATTCCTTACTCTCATTTTATCATTTTTTTTAAAAGAAAATGTAGCTTACACTTATTATGCATTTTTCCTTACTGCTGCATTTCGCAGTTCCTTCCCTTATGTACCAACTGTACAACACCCCCTAACTTAGGATTGTGCTTGTCCTCAAGTCACCCTCAAACTTATGTTAAAAGCTAATTCTTTACAAGCATCCCTAAACTCTACTTCAGGGGGTTCATTGGTTTTTCGAGTTAGAGGCGTATTGAAGCTAAGTGATAGAACAAGGGGTTGAGGCACTAGGCTATTACCCGATACGAGTCGGTGAGACTCATATAGATGCATGGTGTTGTTCACAGCCGTATGGGTGGAACACACTGTTAAGTCTCTAAAATGTCTGTGTGCATTTTCCTAAGTTTTGATGAAAACTAAACATTGGGTAATGATTTAATTAACCTATTTTGTGGTTGCTAACCTGTCTACTTAGTGTACAGATCAGAAGATTACAAAACTCACCTGTCTGTCTACCTAAGTCTCACCTGTCCGTATAAGCCAAGAAGTCAACCTGTCTGCTGACTAGGATTGTTGACTATGTGCAAACTGGTTTTACAACCTATCTCTACTCTTCAACTTGTCTAAGGTTCTTCGTTAAAGAACTCGAAGTACAGGAAGCTTTTACAAGCTGTCCCCTCATGAAGAATACTTTGAGAACTCTCTCACGCTTATCAAGAAACTCGGAAGTGCTCTCTCTCAAGCAAACTAGGAAGTCAGAGATAAACTTCCAGTTAAAGAATGTTTCCAACATGCTTTATTCCCTAGTACTTTCAGTTATTACACAGAAAGGCAAATGTACTCTGCAAAAGTACAAAAGCACTCTGCACAACTCTGATTTGGCGTCTACACGATGCCTAAAGCTATTATCCCTCATGTTAGAGTACAACCAACGTCTTCATTGCATTAATGGCTGCCCAGAACGACTATATTGCATTTAATGAAGCTCTGCTTGAAGCCATAGTTGCAAGGAATGTCTCTAACGGATATTAAATGTTTGAAGGCTATAAATACAGAAGTCATTGAAGATGAACATAATCAGAGTTTTTACAAAGCATTAAAGAGCCATTACTCTGTTCATTTATTCATTCTGTATTCTTCAATCATTTGAAGTTATTACCCAGACTTTCCAAAAGCTTTATATTTAAAACCACTCTCTGAGTGTTAGTGAAAGGTCTGTAAGTGTATTTATTACAAACCAAACTCTCAAACAAATCTGAGTGAGCCTGAAGAGGCTAGGTGTGCAAAGAATACTTGTGTTGGAGCCTGAAGAGGCTAGGTGTGCAAACAATACTTGGAGTCTGTAACCTGATCAGTTATAGTGGATAAATCTTGGTGCTGCCAAGGACTGGACGTAGCTCTTTGTGTTAAAGAGTGAACCAGGATAAATCTCTGTGTTAATCTCTCTTCCCTTAATCTCTTTAGTTACTTTGATTATATATATCATCTGCTTTCTAACAAAGGGGTTAAAACTGTTTCTGTCAAGTCTGTTTTCTTATCTCTACGTGTGTTGTTTTTCTGAGAAAACTACAACAGACAGGTGACCTGTCTGTGTATCTTTTTACACCCGTCTGTACTTAGCTTCTGCATGCAAAAAGTTTTTAACCTTATTTTAAATTCTAATAAACACAATTCAACCCCCCTTCTCGTGTTTATAGTTGTCTATTTCAGTTGGTATCAGAGCTCAGCCTCTGGGTTGAGCATCTAACAGTGTTGAGGTAAAAGATCCTGAAGAATAGACATGACTGCTGGAGCTAGTGGAAGTAACCAGACTGAAGGAGCCTCCTTAACCAGACCTCCATTCTTCAATGGAGAAAGCTACAACTATTGGAAAGATAGATTTCAATGGTTCATTCTATCTACAAAACTCTGATCTCTGGGATGTCATCACAGATGGTCCTTTCATCCCTAAAAATGATGACAACACTGACAAGCCAAAAGCTCAGTGGACCCCTGCAGAAAAGGCAAAATGGGAGCTGAATCACAAAGCCAGATACAACATTATTTGTGCGCTCAGTCCTGATGAGTTTGAGAAGGTCTGTGCCTGTGACTCTGCCAAAGAAATATGGGACACCTTAGCTGTCACACATGAAGGAACCGCCAAGGTCAAAGAATCAAAAATTGCCATACTTGTCAGAAAGTATGAACTATTTCTCATGGAAGAAGGAGAATCTGTTGCTCAAATGATTGGGAGATTTCAAACTATCATCAATGGTCTAAAGTCTCTTGGCAAAGTTTACTCCAATGCTGAGAAGGTTGGAAAGATACTTAGGAGCCTACCTAAGCAGTGGAGACCTCTGGTAACTGCTATCTCTCAAGCCAAAGATCTTACCACCTTGACTATGGATGAACTCCTTGGAACACTTACTGTTCATGAGCAAGAACTTGGAGATGAAGTCTCAACAAAGAAGGGCAAGTCAATTGCTCTGAAGGCTGATCAAAAGTCTTCCAAAGCCTCTAAAGCTTTAAAGGCAGACGAGTCATCCAGTGATGCTGACCTGTCTGAATCTGAGGATTCTGAAAGTGATGAAGAACTATCTCTCCTAACCAGAAAGATAAAGCTTCTCCTACAGAAAAAGAAGTTCAGAAAGGATAAGCCATTCAGAAGATTCAACAAGGACAAAAATTTCAAAGATTCCACTTCAACAGACAAAAACTCAATTGTCTGCTATGAGTGCAAGAAACCAGGACACATCAAAGCAGAATGTCCTCAACTCAAGAAAGCCCCATTTAAGAAGTTCTTCAAAAAGAAGAAGAAAGGAATGATGGCCACTTGGGAAGATCTAGAGTCAACATCTACTGATGAGGAGACAGAGGAAGAAGCAAATCTTTGTCTAATGGCTAACACTGACTCTGATTCAGATAATGAGGTAAATTCTGATTATGAGGAATTACTTGATGCCTATGAAGAATTGTTGGAGGAATCCAACTGTTTGTCTAAGGCTTTCAAATCTCTCAAGAGAGATCATGTTAAGCTCCTCAGTGAGCATAAACAGAAATCTCTAGAGTGTGAGAAATTTGCCAAGGAGAACAGTGAGCTGAAGACTGAAAAGTCTAATGAAGCTAAGATCTCTAGTGATACATCACAGTCTGAAGAAGTTGAAAAACTTCAACAGAAAGTGGAAGAGCTCACTTCTGATCTTGCCAAATTTGTTAATGGTAGAGATAATCTGACAAAGCTGCTTGGCTGTCAGAGGCACTCCCTTAACAAAGAAGGTATAGGATATGTCCATCAGATACATCATAAAGTATCAACTAAGCACTCTAAAGTGTCTGCTACATCTACTTCTATTAAATCCATACCTGTCTGTAATTTCTGTGGAAAGACTGGACATGTTATGTCTAAGTGTCTCCATAAGAAAAGAAGGAAGTCTTCACTGACTCCTAGAACTAACAGAAAAGGACCCAGAAAACTATGGGTACCTAAAGATCAAATAATCTCTGTTGCAGATGTCCTCAACAGCACAAAGAAAACACCACTGCTGGTACCTGGACAGTGGCTGCTCGCGACACATGACAGGAGAAAGGTCTATGTTCCTAGACCTCCAACTTAAGAAAGGAGGACATGTGGCATTTGGTGGAAATCAGAAAGGGAAGGTTATAGGAATTGGTACTATTGGTGGTAAACCTCCTCTTCCCTCTATATCAAATGTTCTTATGGTTAAAGGATTAAAACACAATTTGCTTAGCATAAGTCAATTATGTGACAGTGGATTTGATGTCTCCTTTACCAAAGATTTATGTATAGTTAAAGATCTTAGTGGCAAAACCCTCTTTTCAGCTAAAAGGCAACAAAATCTGTATAAGATTGAACTGACTGATCTCTCATATCAAAGTGTAACATGTCTGATGTCTAAAGAGGATGAAAGATGGTTGTGGCATAAGAAACTAGGACATGCTAGTATGAAATTAATTTCAAAACTAAAAAGGGATAACCTTGTGAGAGGATTGCCTGATATTAGTTTTAAGAAAGATATTTTGTGTGATGCATGTCAGAGAGGTAAACAGATAAAATCAAGTTTCAAATCTAAAAACCAAATATCAACCTCTAGACCTCTTCAGTTGTTACACATGGATCTGTTTGGACCAGTTAGTGTTGCTAGCTTGGCTGGAAGAAAATATGGATTTGTCATAGTTGATGACTATTCTAGATATACATGGGTACTCTTCTTAACCCACAAGGATGAGTCTTTTAAGGCTTTCTCAGTATTCTGTAAAAGAGTACAAAATGAGCAGGGTTTCTGCATTTCTACTCTAAGAAGTGACCATGGGGGAGAATTTGAAAATGAGCAGTTTAGTCAGTTCTGTGAGGAGAATGGGATCTCTCACAATTTCTCTGCACCTAGAACTCCTCAACAAAATGGAGTGGTTGAGAGAAAGAACAGATCTCTGCAAGAGATGGCTAGATCTATGCTCAATGAGAATAATCTCCCTAAGTACTTCTGGGCAGAAGCAGTAAACACAGCTTGTTATGTACAAAACAGAATACTCATTAGACCTTTTCTAAAGAAGACTCCCTATGAATGTGGAAAGGAAAAAGCCCCAACATCTCTTACTTTCATGCATTTGGTTGTGAATGCTACATATTAAATACCAAGGATCAACTTGGAAAATTTGACTCTAAGACAGACAAAGGTATCTTTTTGGGATACTCTGAAATGTCTAAAGCTTTTAGAATTTACAATTCTAGAACATCTGTTATTGAAGAATCTGTTCATGTCAAATTTAATGATAACTTAAAGACTAATAAGGAATTGTCAGATCTAGAAGATGATCTTGCAGGTCTTGATATAAACAAGTCAGAAGATCAACAACCTGACTTAACCAAACCAGAACCTGAAGCAGAACCAGACAGACCAGTGGAACAGATAAGTCAACAGACACAGACAAGTCAAGGTTCTCTTGAAAGAGACTGGAAATTCAAAACTCATCATCCTAAGGATCTCATCATTGGTCATCCCTCAGAAGGAGTAAGAACCAGATCTACCTTAAGAGAATCAAGCAATGTGGCCTTTTTGTCAGAAATAAAGCCAAAGCACATTGAAGAAGCTCTTGATGATGAAAGCTGGATTCTTGCTATGCAAGAAGAACTCAACCAGTTCACCAGAAATGATGTCTGGACACTTGTCTCCAAGCCCAAAAACAAGTCTGTCATTGGAACAAGATGGGTCTTCAGAAACAAGTTAGATGAAGATGGCAAAGTTGTCAGAAACAAGGCAAGGTTAGTAGCTCAAGGCTATAACCAACAAGAAGGTATTGACTACACTGAAACATTTGCACCTGTAGCTAGAATAGAAGCTATTCGCATACTAATGTCATATGCTGCACAACACCAAATCACTCTTTTTCAAATGGATGTGAAAAGTGCTTTTCTCAATGGAATAATTGAAGAAGAAGTTTATGTTAAACAACCCCCTGGTTTTGAAGATACTAATAAACCAGATCATGTTTTTAAACTTAAAAGGGCATTATATGGTTTGAAGCAAGCACCTAGGGCATGGTATGATAGACTAAGCTCTTTTCTCATGCATAACGGCTTTACAAGAGGTCAAGTAGATACTACTCTGTTTAAGAAAAGCTATAAAGAAAATTTCATTGTAGTCCAAATATATGTTGATGATATTATTTTTGGAGCAACTAATGAGAAGCTGTGCAAGGATTTTTCAAAGCTGATGCAAGCAGAATTTGAGATGAGCATGATGGGAGAATTGAAGTTCTTCCTTGGTCTACAAATCAAACAGACAAGTGATGGAATCTACATCCATCAACAAAAGTATATCAAGGAAATGCTCAAGAAATACAAAATGGAAAATGCTAAACTTATGAAAACTCCCATGGAAACCAATGCAAAACTTAGTAAAGATGATGAAGGTAAAAAAGTAGACCAAACTGTCTACAGAGGTATGATTGGATCTTTGCTGTACTTAACTTCAAGCAGACCTGATATTCAGTTTAGTGTCTGTATGTGTGCTAGATTTCAATCTGACCCAAAAGAATCTCATCTTAAAGCTGTTAAGAGAATATTTAGATATTTGCTTGGTACTACTAATCTTGGTTTGCTGTATTTAAGAACTAATGAATACAGATTAGTGGGATTCTGTGATGCTGACTTTGCTGGAGACAGAATAGAAAGAAAGAGCACCAGTGGAGGATGCCACTTCATTGGAGCAAACTTGGTCTCTTGGTCAAGCAAAAGACAGACAACTATAGCTCTATCTACAGCTGAAGCAGAATATATTTCAGCTGCTAGTTGTTGCTCTCAGCTTTTATGGGTAAAACATCAACTTGAGGATTACTCTATTTTTGAGCATAATATATCTGTATGGTGTGATAATTCTAGTGCTATCTGCTTAACTAAAAATCCAATTCAGCATTCTAAGGCTAAGCATATAGAAATCAAACATCACTTCATTAGAGATTATGTTCAGAAAGGTATCTTTGATATTAAGTTTGTTAAAACTGAAAATCAATGGGCTGATATCTTCACTAAGCCTTTAGCAGAAGAAAGATTTTTATTTATTAGAGATAATTTAAACATGCATTGTATTGTTGAATGACATGTCTGAGTTTTTAAACTGTCTGTGATCACCTGTCTGACTCTGCTGAGTCACTATGCTGAAACCCAACAGTTTTATTGAAATGGCTATTATTTATTTATTTATTTATTTATTTAATACCATTTGTTAATCTGAAGCTAATCATGAACACGGCAGTTTTTACCTCGAAACCATGTTTTCTTTATGTCTAAGTGGGCGCTACAGTTCCCCACATAAATCGTGCCATTCTTAATTAAAAATGTCTTTTTTTTTCTCTCTCTCCTGCTTTTACTTCTTTAAAAGGCAAATCTTCAGAAAGTTTCAAACTTTATCCTTCTCAAAAAGCCCTAAGTCTTTTCGTCTTCGTCTTCCTCTCGTTCAAACCCTTCTCTCTTCCAAAACCTTCACCTTCTCTCTTTTTTCTGAAAAATGGCATCTTCAAAGCGCCTGTCTCCAAAAGACATTGCTGAGAAATACGAGATGAGATTAACTGATGTAGAGAAGATTCTACCTGGAAAGACTGTTGATCTTCAACAGATGAAGAAATGGGGAATGGATGTCACTGAGGAGTTGGAATACTCTAAGTGGACAGCCTTCTTTGATATCAAGGAGCTGGTCCATCCCAAGCTTGTCAGAGATTTCTGGAGGAATGCTGTGGTCATCACCAATGTGGTTGATGGAACCAAGAGCTTCAAGGCTCAAATGTCAGCTGATGTGACTCTTCAGTTTCCTATAAGCTCTCTGGAATTGGCAACCAGATGTCCAAGGATTGGAACTGCCTTCAGACCTGACTGGGAAGATCAGGTGGGAACTGAAAGTATCAATATTGCTGTTTATGGAGTTCCCAACCCTGAGAACAAGAAGCATGTCTGCATGGTGCCCAAGTGCAGGTTCTTGCACAAGCTGCTTCTGGAGTGTGTGATGCCCAGAAGAGGGTCAAGAGACAATGTGACCAAGTTGGACAGATTTGCTCTGTACCACTTGATTCACAAAATCAAGATAGACATCAATGATCTCATCTACATGTATCTTGAGTCTCTGATCAGAAGGACAAATATGCCTACCTACCCTTATGGAATGTTGCTGACAAGGGTTTTTAGGAACAAGATATTTGTTCCAACTGATGTCCACTTTGTGGACATGGCTCTGCCCATAGACAAGAAGGTCTTGTCTATGATGGGGATTGAAGGAATCCCTCTGGAGGATGAGGAAGAAGAGAAGAAGAAGAAGAAGAAGCCTGCTGTTGAGCAGAAACTAAAGGAAATAGCAGAGGAGCCTGCTGATTCCACTGGTGAATCAGAGTATCCTATCTCTGAAAGGATTTGGAAAGCTGCTGGAAAGGTTGCCAGACAGGATCAAAGGCCTGAGGAACCCACAGCTTCTGAAGGATCTGCTGAGACAGTAGAGCCTCTCAGATTCAAGCTGAAGAAGCCCTCTCCCAAGAGGAAGACCAGTGAGGGTGGAAAATCAGGTGTGGTTTCTACACAACTCACCAAGAGAAGAAGACTGGTGAAGACTTTTACCAAGGACAGACAAGTGAAGTCTGTGCCTAGTAAAGAGGAAGCACCTGCTCAGGGGGAGCAGACTTCTCCACCTGCAGAAGAGCCTAGGGAGATCAAATCTCTTGATCTGGGTTTCATTCCCAGAAAAAGAAGGTCAGGCTACCCTATGCCTGTAGTGGCTGTTGCTGAAAGGGAAGCTGTCCCTGCAGAAGAGCTTGCTGCTGCTACTGCTACTGCACCCTCCACTGACCTGTCTGCTGGAACACAGACAGTTGGTCATCATGAAGAAGCTTCTCTGTCTCCTTCAAGGAAGAAAGCAAGGCTTTTTGAAGAACCACTCTTCACCTTCCCTTCTGCACCATCCTCTCCCCTTCATCTAGGTATCCCAGATTCTGCTGTTTCTTCCCCCTCTGCTCTCTGTGTCAACCCTTTATCTGTTACCTCCCCTTTTCACTCACCTGTCTCCTCTCACCCCTCTCAACCATCTTTTGATGTCCTGTCTGATGTATGTCAATACACAGTTGTTCACAGGGACTCAACTCCCAGAGAACAATCTGGCATATCATCTAGACTGTTTGTGAGTGATTTGCAATCTCTGATGACTGCAAGTATATCTCACTTATCTGTCATCCCTTCTCCACCACCTCACATTCTGAACCCATGTAGGGAGATCTTCTTTTATCCCCCTATTGTGTTGTTCATTAGAACATTGGAAGGATCTAACTATCCTGCCTCTGTTGTAATGTTACCTTCTAGGTCTAGATATTTCTTTCTTTTAGTCACAGGGTCTAATTCATTCTTTTCCCACATAGACTCTCTCCTACCCCTACCTCCATCTGTCTTAGCCAATCAACCTCTTCCCCCTCCTATTCCAATAAGAGTCACTCGTCTGTCTCTTTGTGAAAGACTCTCTTATGTCTTTCCCTCTCCTGATTTTGACATAGTCAGAATCACCCCTCTGTTTAAAATAGTTTTTCTTCCTTTATTTTATTTCAGAACCATTCATCAACTTTTCTTTCCCCGTGTCTCCTCACCCTTCTCTGTACCTAAGGCACCCCCAGTTTTAGCCTTACCCTGGTATCCATCCCTGTCTGATGCTTCAACCAGCCTGTCTACAGAAGTCTCCTCCTCTCATATGGTGGATTCAGTGAGCTTCAATCTCCTTAAGACTGAGCTAGAAGAAGTCAGAAGACAATTGGCTGCAGAGAGGCATGCTAGGCTGCTGTTAGAACAGAAAGTTGATTCCCTGTATCTTATGTTTAATCAGCCTAAATAAGTAGTTGTAGGAACTGCCTTGTAATTGAATTGCTTATGATGAATACAAATTAAATTTTACTTTATTATTCTTTTTCGTTTTTTCTTCCTCTCTCCACTGTTATCTATTTAACTCTTTTTGTTGCTGACAAAAGGGGGAGAAAAATGTTAAGATGTTTAATGTAAACAATACATGCTAAGTGTTCATTCTCTGATATACTCTGATACTATGAACTTAAAACTACTGCATATTACTCTAATGCTCTTTATTGAACACTAATGCATCTGTCTGCACATATAGAAAATATCAACTTGTCTACTGTCTGTACTTCTGTACTCTGATATTTTCAAAGGTTCATTAAATCATCTGAATGTTTGTCATCATCAAAAAGGGGGAGATTGTTAAGTCTCTAAAATGTCTGTGTGCATTTTCCTAAGTTTTGATGAAAACTAAACATTGGGTAATGATTTAATTAACCTATTTTGTGGTTGCTAACCTGTCTACTTAGTGTACAGATCAGAAGATTACAAAACTCACCTGTCTGTCTACCTAAGTCTCACCTGTCCGTATAAGCCAAGAAGTCAACCTGTCTGCTGACTAGGATTGTTGACTATGTGCAAACTGGTTTTACAACCTATCTCTACTCTTCAACTTGTCTAAGGTTCTTCGTTAAAGAACTCGAAGTACAGGAAGCTTTTGCAAGCTGTCCCATCATGAAGAATACTTTGAGAACTCTCTCACGCTTATCAAGAAACTCGGAAGTGCTCTCTCTCAAGCAAACTAGGAAGTCAGAGATAAACTTCCAGTTAAAGAATGTTTCCAACATGCTTTATTCCCTAGTACTTTCAGTTATTACACAGAAAGGCAAATGTACTCTGCAAAAGTACAAAAGCACTCTGCACAACTCTGATTTGGCGTCTACACGATGCATAAAGCTATTATCCCTCATGTTAGAGTACAACCAACGTCTTCATTGCATTAATGGCTGCCCTGAACGACTATATTGCATTTAATGAAGCTCTGCTTGAAGCCATAGTTGCAAGGAATGTCTCTAACGGATATTAAATGTTTGAAGGCTATAAATACAGAAGTCATTGAAGATGAACATAATCAGAGTTTTTACAAAGCATTAAAGAGCCATTACTCTGTTCATTTATTCATTCTGTATTCTTCAATCATTTGAAGTTATTACCCAGACTTTCCAAAAGCTTTATATTTAAACCACTCTCTGAGTGTTAGTGAAAGGTCTATAAGTGTATTTATTACAAACCAAACTCTCAAACAAATCTGAGTGAGCCTGAAGAGGCTAGGTGTGCAAAGAATACTTGTGTTGGAGCCTGAAGAGGCTAGGTGTGCAAACAATACTTGGAGTCTGTAACCTGATCAGTTATAGTGGATAAATCTTGGTGCTGCCAAGGACTGGACGTAGCTCTTTGTGTTAAAGAGTGAACCAGGATAAATCTCTGTGTTAATCTCTCTTCCCTTAATCTCTTTAGTTACTTTGATTATATATATCATCTGCTTTCTAACAAAGGGGTTAAAACTGTTTCTGTCAAGTCTGTTTTCTTATCTCTACGTGTGTTGTTTTTCTGAGAAAACTACAACAGACAGGTGACCTGTCTGTGTATCTTTTTACACCCGTCTGTACTTAGCTTCTGCATGCAAAAAGTTTTTAACCTTATTTTAAATTCTAATAAACACAATTCAACCCCCCTTCTCGTGTTTATAGTTGTCTATTTCACACACGAGGTTAGAGTATCCGATTACGGATACCGGATTAACGGGTGAGTGCCCCCATGCTGAGATTTTGAGGAAGACTACCATGATACTCTTGTAGTCCTTGTCGACTCGTCCCGTATCCTAACAGGAATGGGGATACTAGTATATATTGTGCAGGTATTCCCTAACGGGAATGGGGGAATAGTGTCATTCTTTGAATGAGCGCCCTAACGGGAATGGGGGTGGCACCGGCGTTTATGGACGAGTCGCTTGGACAACTGACTAATATCCCTAATCAGCCGAGGGATGTGTGAGAGGATTATGTGGTGGCCACGTCAACATACAGGATCAGTTGCATGAGCACGAAGGGTAGAGGATGATAATATATCTCGAGGATGATTGCTATTTATATGTGTTTATTCTGTGATGCCTGTCTGTGTGCTATTATGGTATATGTACTGTGTAACCTTTTCAGCTTATGATGATAGCACATTTCTTATCTCCATACTTATTTCTGTGTATGTTTTATTTTTGTATTGCGAATCAGACCCACTTGAGCAGGATGCCACACCTCGATCATCCTTGGATGATAGGGCCTTTGGAGTTCCCACTGATGGGAACGCTTGAGTTGGATTACCATGATGACAACGGGTGGCTTGTGGACCCAGTCCCTCGTTTTGTTCTATATACAGGTCCGGTGTCCGCGTACGTGGGCTCTGGAGATGGTCCTCATTTTGGGGTTGTCGGGACTTTCTGTCTTGGCCAGACCTTCCCTTTTCCAGTTTTTGTTGATCCTCCGCCCATTCCGCAACCATATCCTTGGTCAGCTTCTGATGCAGAGGCGATGGTTCCAGTGCCAGCACTTCCTAGAGATCATGTTCGACATAGCGCTCATTATTGACGATGTTTCCAGCGCCCTCATCGAGGGAGTATCTCTGGCAATAGCGAAGCAGCAGCGTCAGGACCATCAGTGAGACCCCAGCAGCTGATGTATAGACGTACACCTGGGGAAAGTCAAGGTAATTCTAGCTGTTCACACTAGGGTTAGAGGCCAGTGCGTGCTATGTACATATGTTGTGAGCGTGAGCCTATTTTTGATGTATTTTGAGAGGGGCTGGATGTGAGGAGAGTTAGTAAGGATATCTTCTTTGGACCTTTGATGTATTTTCTTTTATATGATGGTATGTTCTATCGGGACCCTACTGATGGGGTACCATATACAGTATTTCTGCACAGTATGTTGATGATATATATGTGTGTGTATGTATGTGTGTGTGTGTGTGTGTGTGTGTGTGATATGATGTTTATATTTTTGTTCCTTATATTTATAATTTTTATATAATTGTTGTTTTCGTATATATGTTTAACGTTATATCGCGATTAAGTTTTAGTTAATTAGGTTTTTCTTTAATGGGACATCGGGGTTATCTCACTTTTCCTTAGGTTTTGCAATTTATCTGAACAAGCATATAGTCCTAAAATCAAAGTGATTTTATGCCTTTAATATTAGAATCTTCATTATAGTCGCTTGCCGCTTGAGGATATCATTTTGTCAAATCCCTTGTCCACTGTTTATGAATGCATTGATATTAATCTAGAAGTATACACCTGCTCATCCAAAAGCATATACCCGGTCAGTTTTACTTTTCATGGGTATATGCTTGGGATTTGGATTGTCTCCTGCAGGGTGTCTCCACCACCCCTCTCCTGCATAAATCTCATCCATCCGTTTAACCTAATGGTCCCAAAAAAAGCAATATTTTAAACATTAAAAAAATCCCGAAAACCTAAACCCAATACTTTCTCTGCTTACATTCCTCTCCATCCTCACCACCACATGCCACCGCCGGCCACGGAGCCGCCGCTAACGCCGCCGCCTGTGACCCTCCTCGCGCCGCCATCTCTCTTCCTCCTCGATCCACATTCTTCGTGCACGCCATCATCACTCTTGCTTCCTCTGCAGACTTCAATATTACATCAAACCTCAATATGCTTGTCCCCAATGGCAGCACAATGGCTGGACAGAGCAGAGGCTGCACCGCGAAGGTGGTGACGGTGGCGCGGCTGTGCTCGACGGAGGAAAGGAGTTTCTGAGATAAACAAAAAGGGAGAAGGGGAGGAAGGAAGAAAGGATTTTTTATCGAAGGAGGAAAGTGAGGAGAACCGAACCGTGAATGGCGGAGGCAAACGGTGGCCAGTGGCTGAAGCAGGGTGTTACCTGCTGCGACGACTTAGTGGCATGTGGTGGTGAGGATGGAGAGGGAAGTGAAGAGTATTGGGTCTGAATTTTAGTGATTTTGGGATTTTTTTTTTTAATGTTTAAAATATTGCTTTTTTTGGGGACCATTAGATTCAATGAATGGATGAGATTTATGCTGGAGAGGGGTGCTGGAGACAACCTACAGGACACAATCCAAATTGATATGTTTGCTATCATTTACTTATCACAAGTATACAACCTCAATTTTATTTTTCGCGGTGTACACTCACTCAAAAATTAAAAGTGACTGGGTCTATACCCTTAAAAATTTAAACAAGTGTAGAAAAAATATGAAAAGGCAGTTCTGAAAAAGCAGGAGCGAGTGAGCATATATCTAAGAAAAGTATAAGCAAGGGGGTGTATGCTTTTAGAGGCGTAGTTATATTCTTCTTTATGAACGTTGATGCACGAATAAACAATGGATAAAAAATTTGACAAATAATGGAATCTTCGAATATACGAGGCAAATATTTTTTATTCTAGGACTTCATCGCTTGTTTTGATAAACTGGAAAAACTAATAAAAAGTTTTCTAGCAAATGTGCTTTAACAACAATATGATTAACATCAAACCAGATGTAAGCGTGATTATGAAACAATTCAAGAACTGTGATGTTAAGAACTATCTCTTATTGATAAAATAATCAAACTCCAATAAAGTTCATATGAAAAAGTTTGAGTGTTTAGCCTTTTGAAATAACTAGATGAAGCAACAACAAAGATGCAATAAATATTGATGTCCAAATGAACTCACTACTAGAAATTTATGAATTTCCAGTGGATTTTCCTATGGATTTTTTTCGCAGGAATTTCTTGCGAATTTTGCTGCAATGTTTCCAAAAAAAAATAGATTTTTTCTCGTAGATTTTTATTCGTAGGAAATTTTGACATGTCCTGCAAATTTTTCTACAGATTTAAATTTTTCCCAAGAAAATCCGATCCACAGGAGATTTCTTGCGAATTGAAAATTCGCAGAAAAATTTACCCACTAAGTTATTACTTGGGGATGGAACCTGTAGAAAAACTTGCAGAAAACCTGTTTCATGCGAATTTTGAGCAAACTCCGCAGGTAATCAGAAGATTTCTAATAGTGACTAGAGAAGTGTTTTGAAAAAGAAAATTTAAAAACTATATAATTTGTTTTTAAAATATCCAATACAAAGCTTTCGAACACTTAGTTTAAAGAAAGAAACATCTACACAGCAAGGGGATGGCATGATTTTGCGTTTTCATAAATAAAGTTAAAAGATAAATAGTGAAACTATGAATAATTATAGCTGAACGATTTTCGAGTACTTAGTTCATAAAGTTGATAAACCTTTGTTTTTTCTCTTGTTTGATATGAGATAGACATGTTTGATGTTCAAACTGGTAATAAAAATCAACAATCCAATGTTTTATAATTACACCATTTTGTACATCTTTAGCAGGGAAAAAGATAATATGTAAATGAGTATCAAATTAGGCATATTGCATATGATATCGTGTCCATCATGGACATTGAGTTTTTGCTTCTTGTTTGGGGCACTGTTGCCCATGGTTGTATTAAGGAAACCTGACAAGATGAAAGTCGGGAATCAAGTTATATTACTTAATTCAAGACTAATATCATGTTTGATTTTCTTCATACAACCTTGGACTTCAATGCCCCAAATAAGAAGCAAAAAATCAATGTCCATGATAGGCATGATATCATAAGCAATATGCCTAATTTGATACTCATTTACATATTATCTTTTCTCCCTGCTAAAGATGCAGTACTTAATAGTGTATTTATAAAATATTGGATTGCAAATTTCTACTACCGGTTTAAACAATATAGTTGTCCATCAATCAAGTCTACAAAAGGAGAAAAAATAAAGCTTTATTAACTTTATCAATAAAGTTCTCCAAAACCTTTCAACTAAATTCATGCATACTCTCACTCGTTATCTTAACTTTACTTATAAAAAGAAGGAAAACTAATGGATTCCCCTTCCTACAGTGTCTATCTTGCCTCAATTCAAAGAGTCCAACAACTTTGTGTTGATTACTTTTTAAGCAATTTTTATAGTTTTTACATTTTCCTTTACTTAAAATACTACTCTACCTCATTTTGGATCTCTCTATTTTTTTTACAACCTTATTTTTCCTTACTCTAATTATTTCAAAATTCTAAAAACACTTAAACTTTGTTATATTAAGTTTATTGGAGGTTTGATTATCCCATCGAAAAGAGATGGTTCTTTTTAACTTCCAAGTTCTTGAATTGTTTGATACTCATTCTTGCATATGGATGAATGTTAAAAGTATTATTACTAAAGAACTTTTGCTAGAAAGCTTTTCATTAGTTTTTGCAACTTATCTTAACAAGCACGTAGTCCTAAAATCAAAGTGGTTTTATCCTTTAATATTAGAATCTTCATTATAGTAGTTTGTCGCTTGAGGATATCATTTTGTCAAATCGCTTGTCCATTGTTTATGCATGCATTGATGTTAATCTAGAAGTATACACCTACTCATCCAGAAGAATATAACCGTCCTATTTTACTTTTCTTGGGTATATGTCTGCTAGCGTTTACTTATCACAGGTATACAACCTCAATTTTATTTTTCGGGGTGTACACTCAAAAAGTAAAAGTGAGTAGGTCTATACCCTTAAAAATTTAAATAAGTGTAAAAAAATGAAAAAGCAGTGGATGTATTCCTTAAAAAGCAGAAGCGAGTGAGCATATATCTAAGAAAAGTATAAGCAAGGGGGTGTATACTTTTAGAGGCGTAGTTATATACTTCTTTATGAACATCGATGCATGAATAAACAATGGATAAAAAATTTGAAAAAATAATATCCTCTAGCAGCAAGTGACTATAATGAAGTCTTCAAATATACGAGGCCAAAATTTTTTATTCTAGGAATTCATTGCATGTTTTGATAAACTGGAAAAACTAATGAGAAGTTTTCTAGCAAATGTGCTTTAACAACAATATGATTAACATCCAACCATACGTAAGTGTGATTATGAAACAATTCAAGAACTGTGATGTTAAGAGCTATCTCTTCTTGATAAGATAATCACACTCTAATAAAGTTAAGATGAAAAAGTTTGAGCGTTTACCCTTTTGAAACAATTAGATGAAGCAACAATAAAGATGCAACAAATGTTGAGGTCCAAATGAACTCACAACTAGAACTTCAAGAATTTCCAGTGGATTTTTTTTCGCAGGAATTTCTTGCGAATTTTGCTGCAATGTTTCCAAAAATAAGATTTTTCCCATAGATTTTAATTCGTAGGAAATTTTGACATGTCCTGCAAATTTTCTTGCAGATTTAAATTTTTCACAAGAAAATAAGCGGGAAAAATTCGCAGGAAAAAATTACCTACGAAGTTATTGCTTGGGGACGGAGACCCGTAGAAAATTCACAGGAAACCTGTTTCATGCAAATTTTGAGCAAAATCCAGAGGTAATCAGAAGATTTCTAGTAATGACTAGTGAAGTCTTTTGAAAAAGGAAATTTAAAAACTATATAATTTGTTTTTAAAATATTCAATACAAAGATTCTGAACACTTACTATAAAGGAAGAAACATCTACGCAGGAAAGGATTGCATGATTTTGCTTTTTCAAAAATAAAGTTAAAATATAAATAGTGAAAATATGAATAATTCTATTTGAACGATTTTCGTGTACTTAATTCATAAAGTTGATAAACCTTTGTTTTTTCTCTTGTTTGATGTGAGATAGACATGTTTGATGTTCAAACCGGTAATAAAAATCTACAATCCAATGTTATATAATTACACCATTATGTACTGCAACTTTAGCAAGGAAAAATATAATATGTGAATGAGTATCAAATTAGGCATATTGAGTATGATATCGTGCCCATTATGGACATTGATTTTTTGCTTCTTGTTTGGGGCATTGAAGTCCAAGGTTGTATTAAGAAAACCTGACAAGATGAAAGTCGAGAATCAAGTAATATTACTTAATTCAATACTAAAATCATGTTTGATTTTCTTCATACAACCTTGGACTTCAATGCCCCAAATAAGAAGCAAAAAATCAATGTCCATGATGGTCATGATATCATAAACAATATGCCTAATTTGATACTCATTTACATATTATCTTTTCTGCCTGCTAAAGGTGCAGTACTTAATACTGTATTTATAAAATATTGGATTGCAAATTTCTACTACCGGTTTAAACAATATAGTTGTCTATCAATCATGTCTAAGAAAGGAGAAAAAACAAAGCTTTATTAACTTTATCAATAAAGTTCTCCAAAACCTTTCAACTAAATTCATGCATACTCTCACTCGATATCTTAACTTTACTTATAAAAAAAATAGGAGAACTAATGGATTCCCCTTCCTACAGTGTCTATCTTGCCTCAATTACTTTTTAAGCAATTTATATACTTTTTCCATTTTCCTTTTCTTAAAATACTACTCTACCTCATTTTGGATCTCATTATTTAAAACAACCTTACTTTTCCTTACTATATTATTTCAAAATTCTAAAAACACTTAACCTTTGTTATATTAAGTTTATTGGAGGTTTGATTATCCCATCGAAAAAAGATGGTTCTTTAACTTCCAAGTTCTTGAATTGTTTGATAGTCATCCTTACATATGGATGAATGTTAAAAGTATTATTACTAAAGAACCTCTGCTAGAAAGCTTTTCATTAGTTTTTGCAACTTATCTGAACAAGCATGTAGTCCTAAAATCAAAGAAGCTTTTTGCCTTTAATATTAGAATCTTCATTATAGTAGCTTGCTACTTAAGGATATCATTTTGTCAAATCCCTTGTCCATTGTTTATGCATGCATTGATGTTAATCTAGAAGTATACACCTGCTCATCCAGAAGCATATACCCGCTCAGTTATCATAGGTATACAACCTCAATTTTATTTTTCGGGGTGTACACTCACTCAAAAAGTAAAAGTGAGTGGGTCTATACCCTTAAAAGTTTAAACAAGTGTAGAAAAAAATGAAAACCCAGTGGATGTATTCGTCAAAAAGCAAAAGCGAGTGGGCATATATCTAAGAAATGTATAAGCAAGGGGGTATATGCCTTCAGAGGCATAGTTATATTCTTCTTTATGAACGTCAATGCATGAATAAACAATGGATAAAAAATTTGGCAAAATAATATCCTCAAGCAGCAAGTGACTATGATGAAGTCTTCGAATAAACGAAACAAAAATTTTTTGATTATAGGACTTCATCGCTTGTTTTGATAAATTGGAAAACTAATGAGAAGTTTTCTATCAAATGTGCTTTAACAACAATATATTAACATCCAACCATATGTAAGCGTGATTATGAAATAATTAAAGAACTGTGATGTTATGAACTCTCTTCTTATAAGTTTATCAAACAATAATAAACGTAATATGAAAAAGTTTGAGTGTTTAACCATTTGAAATAATTAGATGTAGCAACAATGACGATGCAGCAAATTTTGAGGTCCAATTGAAATAGAGAAGTGTTTTGAAAAAGAAAAAATTTAAAAATGTAAACCTAAATTCATATTTAGACAAGCTAATCATATGAAACAATGTGTACCTTGTACGTAGCCAAATGTCACACCAAACTCCCAACGAACTTTTGGTCACAATGTATACACATATCTCCAAAGGAGCCAGGATGTGTGCATACATTTACCTCCACAGACGCCTTTGCGACAACTACAAAAAAGAAAGCAAACAAGTTCAACCCAAACAAAAAAGTTAGTGCCAAATCAAAGTTTGTGTATCATTACATCACGGTCCATAAAATTTGGAATAGCTCTCTTGAATTATAAGTATTGAAATAATGAAAAGGGCAGCATTCTCTCAATAAAATATATTTTGAGAAGCTTCATGTCATAGTACCATTTCCAAAACTAAGTTCGGCAGCTCATTCTTCCTAATATATTTAAAAAACTAGCATACAAAAAGGCAAAATTATGCAAATCTAATATGCTTACAAAAGCATAGATGCTCAATGACCATCCTAATTGGTTTCTTTATATAAAAAATCCTTGACATCATACAACTATGGCCACAATTTTCCCACAATTGCAAGCAAGACGTAAGTGACAAAAAATTAATAGCACTGGAGATGGAATGGAGAATCAAATCCAAGTAAATTAACTTTCATTTATTGATGCTTACTACAAACCTAATGAAAAAAGAACCTAAAATTTTACCTAATCCTAGATAATATATTAAACTTCTTAAAATGGGTTAAATTTGTATTCTTATGCATACCAATTTAACATTTTCAAGTTAAACATATCGTAGTTGGATACTGCAATCTGATTGCTTTTATACTTAAAAAAGAAATAAGTTTTGGAGGGATGGAATGGAAATAATATGTTTGAATAAATCTTTTTAAAGAAGTACAACTTATTAAACAAAAATTTGGATCTTACCAAAAATCCTCTTCTGCTCACCATCTCATGCTATCACATTCAAAACATCATTACCCTAAAAGATGATTCAACTATTGTAAAATTAAATTATAGGTTCACCATAATAATATAACACATATAACCAAATAATAGGACATAAATCTTATCTCTAGAGATAACAAGGTTCAAGTTCCTTACAAAATAAAGAAAATCCTACGGCCAAACCATTCAAAAAGTTGAAGAGATCTTTGTTAAAAAACAATCATTAAAAATTACACTCGCACAACAATTAAAACCATTCTTAATTTTACAAAGAAAATGTAAATTATAAATAAAAACTAAAACAATTAAAATTACCTATATTCCATTCCACATGTCCTTCTGAGCTAGATGCCTCGGTTTCCAAACTGTTTTGAAATTTAGGTCTTTTAATTATACTGTAATTCATAATTCAAAATAGAACACAATGAGACATGACCAAAACATAAAGTGATAGTTATCTAGCTAGACAGAGTCAAGCATCAAGTATCACCACCATGCACACGATAGAGTCATAGCCAATGTTGTGAAAATCGAGATCCTAGCAAGGATCGAGAGGGGGATGAAATATCGTAAATCGGAGGAACGTAAGATCCTAGCTAAAGTAGAAAATTATACTTATACATATAGATATGCATGAAAAACAAGATAGATAAAGAAAAGAACCCTTTAAAAATTTATAGATAAGGAAAAAAATAATATACATATACATATTCTGTTTATTATATTTTTTTGTGTTTATTATTTAGTTCATTTAGTTATTTATATTATATGTTATTATTCAGTTTATTATATTATCCTGAAAGTATTTTTATTTATTTATACGTTATTCTGAAAGATAATAGTTTACTTTTTGAGGCCCAACAAAATAAAAAATAAAGAACGAAAACACATATAAAAACATTTGGGTCACATGGTCCAATTTCCTGAAACCCTAACATCCTGTTACCTCTTAACCCCATTTCCTGGAGTTCCACTGTCGTCCACATTGCCTTTGTTATTCATCAAAAAAGAAAAGCCACGCTCACACATGGCTCTGGGAGAGAGACACTGAGACAGACAGGAAACACGGTAGAGAGAGAGAGAGGCGACACTTGAGAACCAACACACCTCCAGAATCATACAAAGGGCTGCCATCGGCGTAGTCGTGAGAGAGGGAGAGAGGGGCGACTTTGTCTTTCTTTAATTGAGAGGCACGATAAAATCGCCGATCATTCGATTTTTCAGAGAAGATCGACGATTTCAAAATGGTCCCAGCTGGCGCCAATCTTCCATGTGATTTAGCTTGCTGCAGTTTCAAGAAATCATACAATCGCACAATCTTGCGATTTAGCATGTGAATCTTAACAACAATGGTCATAGTGGAACAACTAAGATCATAACATTATTATGCAAAGTAAGATTGAAACAATACCTAACACATTCAACATCTTGAATTTGCAGTGTGGCAGTAAAGTTCTGTGTCATTGCTAATAACCAACAATAATTAAAAAGCAGAGACAAAAGATAATTGGAAAATAATAATAATAGAGATAAAAAAAATCGAACCCTAAAAGATGTAGATAGGAGCAACAAGAACGGCGGGCTGATAGTATGCGATTGATAAGGTTATATATGAGCAAACAATTGGAAATTAAAAATGGATGCAGATGAGTGCAACAAAATAGAGATGCTGATCAAAATGGATTCTCTCCTTCCCTCCTGCCTTTGCAGCAAGAAAACAGGGGTGAGAGAGAGGGGGGGGAGAAGATGGGGAAATGATGAAGGGAGAGAGAAAACAAATAAGAGATATAGAGAGGATGGAGAGAGATTTGTTGGAGAAAATCCAAACTCAGACGCAAATGGGAGCAACAAGAAGTGGCTGACAGTGTGAGAGTAACATGGTTTTTATACATGAGAAATACAACCCTAATTAAAGGCTATTTTGTATGGATTTGAGGCCCAGTTGATTTGATCCAGCCCATTATAATTGAGGGCAGATTTTGTGTTAGCCCACTCATAAAAAAAAGTAATGTAATAAAGTTGGAAGTTAAATGGAAAGATATAAAATTAGGATTAATTGAAATAGTTTCCTTTTCTGAAAACCAAATTCAAAAAAAATAAAATTTAAAAATAGCCATTGAAAATGTACAAGAAAATAAATAAATTAAATTAAATATTTTCCTTTTTCTGAAAACACAATTTAGAATATTCTAAAAACTAGTCATTACAGAGATAAATGCAATTTATGAAATAATGAAAGTTTCTTTTTCTGCAACAACACTTTTCAAACACATTTTAAAAACTTACCGTAGGAGCCAAAAATGCACTAGATAAAGAAATAGAATATTTCTATTCTTCAGTGCAACATAATCAATTGTTCAATATGCAATAATCAATTATGACTTATCTGCCATAAGCTGGGTTTTGAATAAAAATATCATAAACAATTATTTGCCTCAAAATTATTTTTATGAGATAAAACCTTTTTAACCAAAAAGGAAATCAAAGATATTTCTAAAAACATTTTATGCATTTTACAAATATGTTCCAGATTGAAAATTTAAACATTTTTTTAAAGAAGTGAGTCATTATTATCATTGTTACAACTTACAAGTATTCTATGACCTTACTTATATAAATATTCTTCAAGTCCTTTTTCTTGATCTTGAATTTGTTTTTTGTTCTTCAAGAGAGTCTTTCAGAAATGTCCTTCAGATATTAAATCTTCAAGTTCTGCAAATATTGTTCCATTGTTCTTGATGATTATAGGATTGTCCCTTTTACACCTTGCTCTTCAAGCTCTTGGCACATGCTTTTGGTTCTTGATATTTCTTAAGTTTTTTAATCACCAAGACATTGACATCGTAAATTTGCTTGTTCCAACCTAAACCTTCTATTACATATTTTTTTTCTCATAGATCATATTAGTTCAAGGTATAAAAAATAATAATAATATTCAACATTTTATTCCATACACAAAGCCATGTATAATATTCTATCAAATATAATTTTCCTTTCTTGTGATTTTGATAATTATAAATGTAACATCCATGTTTTAGGACCTTGTTTATGTGACACCCTTCTACCCCGCATGTTATAAGGCATTTAAAATAAAAACAATTAAAAATAAAAACATGCATTTTACTGAGTAAAATAAAATAATTGTCCATGTGTAGAAAAGTCCCACATGAACCAGTTACAATGCGGAAAAGAAAACAAGTTTAACCAATGAAAACATAAAAAAAATGACCCAACCCCGATGTCACAATTCAGAGCTGGTATAACCATTCCGTACAACCCAGATAAACAACTAAACTAATAACTGAAAGGAAAGGCCCTAACTATGAGCGGTGGCTCCTCAGAGTCACTCCTCTCCGGGCTGCTCGTCATCCTCTGCAAAATGCCGATCAGGCCAAACACAAACAAATAACAGGGAGTAAGATTCATGTAAACATATACAGCATGGGAATAGTAAGCAAGTTTATACAACATAAAGCATACTTCAACATCCAACAATATCATTTCAACCAAGTATGCTATGTTGTGCAATGCATCAACTACTCCGCTACTCCATCTATGCATGTGGATTCAAACTAACTCAGGATGAACGACTTTGGA
The DNA here is from genome assembly GCA_035048595.1 of Echinosophora koreensis. NCBI lineage: Eukaryota > Viridiplantae > Streptophyta > Magnoliopsida > Fabales > Fabaceae > Echinosophora > Echinosophora koreensis. Next base: position 151,489 of record JAPCYP010000072.1, read on the forward strand.
GTTACATATCCGTATTGGCCATAAAACCACCAACACCTGCAGTTCACCAAACCTTGGGTGAACTCCATGGATAGCCAACGCATCAAACCGTGGATGCCTCATCATGGGGGGACCTCGGTCACCAAACCATCGGGTGACCTACCGTGGATGGTCAGATCACCGTACTCTCGGGCGATCTCCCCTATGTCGAACCTCCCCCATCAACAACTCCAATGCTATATGCAAATGGCACAACAACAAACAATCTCAACCACCTCCTTGCTTGGGCCATGAAGCTCCCAAGACTTCAACATCAACATTCAACGTAACCTTAGACCCAAACCGCGGGGTCAAGGCTCCCTTGGTCAATAAGCACCAAGGTTCAACTCAACGTGCTTGGGCCAATAAGCACCCAAGACTTCAACTTATCAACGTGCGGTAACCCAATGGATACCGACTTACCATTTTATTATCTTAATCATCCTAGATAATTATTAACCAGGTTGTCTAATCTTTCTCTTTGATTAGCTATCTCAACTTATCATCATTAGGGAATGGGGTTTAAAACTCTTAAGTCATTTAATTGTATTTCTGTCTAGGAGGGGTCAACACGGTCGTGCTTAAACCCCAGCACGGTCGTGCTTGGACACATGAGGGCGTGCTGCCCTTTTAAGTGAAGCACGGTCGTGCTTCACATTCAGCACGGTCGTGCTCAGTAGCACGGTCGTGCTTTTTGACCTGCACGGCCGTGCTGAACAGCGCGGCCATTTTCCAGAATTCAAATGGGAGCACGGTTGTGCTCCCTGTTCAGCATGGTCGTGCTCAATGCACGACTGCATTGTTCTGGGCAGAGTCTCAAATCAGATTCTTAACAAATTTTTAGGGTCTTAAACCTTTAAACTTAGCACGTTTTAACCAATTTTTCGGGTCAACTTAGCACGTTCTTCTTAGACCTAATTAACCAATCAGTATTTTTATCAATATTAACATCATCATATCAACACCATAACAGCGATCAGTCATCCAACATCATTATGTCAATAACAACATAGCATCATATTCATAGGCAACCATCATGTGCATAAGCATATAACACTAAAACAATCAGAGACATATTATCACAAATTAAATACCATATTATAATAAACATGCATACAATGACACAGGGGTCATGGGGAACCCCTTTACCTTACACTACCCCCATTGCCTATGAGTGCACTACCCTTCTCCCCATACCTGGATTGAAGGTTGCTCTAAGGACAGTTCCCAAAGGTAATCTGGTCCCGAATCCTCAAGCGGCTCACTCCGAGGTTATGCCTTAGATAACCAAAAACAACCTTAGTCAGTTTTCCCTAGCCAAAAACAATAAGGAAACTGAAAAGAGAAAGGGACCATTACCTCTAACCAACACGGACGTACAAAGCTTCCCCAACGGTTCCCAAAACTCCACTATAACAAGGAATGGAGAGGAAATAGGGAAAGAGGCACTTTGAGCCGTAACAGTGGCTGCCACAACTAGAATTTTAGGGTTTCGCGTTAACCCTCGGGTTCTGTGCCAAACATATATAGCTTGGACCTGAGCACGGTCGTGCTCACCCTTGAGCATGGTCATGCTCACCCTTGAGCACGGTTGTGCTCAACTTAGCGTCACCGAGACGCGGTCAGCGCATTGAGCACAGGCATGCTCACTATTGAGCACGGTCGTGCTCAACTTAAAATCAGAAAACGTGCTTCTAACTTTAAGCACGAGCGTGCTGGATAATGAGCACGGGCGTGCTCATGAACCAGAAAGGGACTTTTAAGCTAAAATCCCACTTAGCCCTTAACCAACACTTTTAAAATAATAAAACTGGCTTTATAAAATACTTACGAAAAACGGGGTGTTACAGTTTATGTGCTTATCATGTATGCTTAAGTGTTAGAAAGTTTGTTTGAAAAGTACGTGATCAATAGGTTTCGAATCCGAACAAGTACGTAAATTAGGGTTTTGGGCAGGCTGGCACACTCAAGCGAGGGGATGCCAGCGCTTGAGCGCCCAAAGGCAATGATATGTACTGTTTCAGAGAGATGCATGTTGGGGAGAGTATGACATGAGACTTAGATGTGCCTAGCCTAATAAAATATTATTTTATATGTGATGAGAGTATATGATGTGATCTGAGGAAAAATTTGAGTTTGTGGTGAAAGGTTAAGGTACTAGGTTATGACCCGATGCGAGTCGATGAGACTCATATAGACTGCAAGGTGTTGTTCACAGTCGTGTGAGTGGAACACACGAGGTCAGAGTATCCGATTACAGGTACCAGATATCACAGGCCAGTTTCCTAATGGGAATCATTACACCACAGTCCATAAAAATTGGAATAGCTCTCTTGAATTATAAGTATTGAAATAATGAAAACGGCATCATTCTCTCAATAAAATATATTTTGAGAAGGTTCATGTCATAGTACCATTTCCAAAACTAAGTTTGGCAGCTCATTCTTCCTAATAGATTTAAAAAACTAGCATACAAAAAGGTAAAATTATGCAAATCTAATATGCTTACACAAGCATAGATGCTCAATGACCACCCTAATTGGTTTCTTTATATAAAAATCCTTGACTTCATACAACTTTGGCCACAATTTTCCCATCATTGCAAGCAAGACGTAAGTTACAGAAAATTAATAGTACTGGAGATGGAAAGGAGAATCAAATCCAAGAAAACTAACTTTCATTATTGATGCTTACTACAAACCTAATGAAAAAAGAACCTAAAATGTTACCTAATCCTAGATAATATATTAAACTTCTAAAAATGGGTTAAATTTGTATTCTTATACATACCAATTTAACATTTTCAAGTTAAACATATCCTAGTTGGATACTGCAGTCTGGTTGCTTTTATACTTAAAAAAGAAATAAGTTTTGGAGGGATAGAATGGAAATAATATGTTTGAATAAATCTTTTAAAAGAAGTACAACTTATTAAACAAAAATATGGAACTTACCAAAAATCGGCTTCTGCTCACCATCTCATGCTATCACATTCAAAACATCATTGCCCTAAAAGATGATTCACTGTTTAAAGCAGCATATTTTTTTCAACTATTGTAAAATTAAATTATAGGTGCACTATAGTAATATAACACATATAACCAAATAATAGGACATAAATCTTATCTCTAGAGATAACAAGGTTCAAGTTCCTTACAAAGTAAAGAAAATCCTACAGCCAAACCATTCGAAAAGTTGAAGAGATCTTTGTTAAAAACAATTGTAAGATCCTAGCTAAAGTAGAAAATTATACTTATACATATTCCGTTTGTTATATTTTTGTGTTTATTATTTAGTTCATTTAGTTAATTATATTATATGTTATTATTCAGTTTATTATATTATCCTGAAAGTATTTTTATTTATTTATATGTTATAATGAAATATAATTATTTACTTTTTGAGGCCCAACAAAATAAAAAAATAAAGAAAGAAAATAGATATAAAAAAATTTGGGTCACATGGTCCAATTTCCTAAAACCCTAACATCCCGTTACCCCTTAACCCTATTTCCTGGAGTTCCACTATCGTCCACACTGCCTCTGATATTCATCAAAAAAGAAAAGTCACGCTCACACATGGCTCTGAGAGGGAGACACTGAGACAGACAGGAAACACGGTAGAGAGAGAGAGAGAGAGAGAGAGGCGACACTTGAGAACCAACACACCTCCAAAATCATAAAAAGGGTCGCCGCCGGCGTAGTCGTGAGAGTGAGAGAGGGGCGACTTTTACTTTCTTTAATCGGGAGGCACGACAAAATCGTCAATCATTCGATTTTTCAGAGAAGATCAACGATTTCAGAACGATCCCAGCTGGCGCCGATCTTCCATGCAAGTTAGCATGCTCCAGTTTCAAGAAATCATACAATAGCAAGATCTTGCGATTTAGCATGTGAATCTTAACAACAATGGTCATAGTGGAACAACTAAGATCGAAACATTAATACGCATAGTAAGATTGAAACAATACTTGACACACTCAACATCTTGGTCTGATGACAAATTTGCAGTGCAGCAAGTAAAGTTATGTGCCATTGCCAATAACCAACAATAATTAAAAAGAATAGACAAAAAATAATTGGAAAATAATAATAGAGATAGAAAATTCGAAACCTAAAAGACGCAGATGAGAGCAACAAGAACAACGGGATGATAGTGTGAGATTGATAAGGTTATATATGACCAAACAATTGGAAATTAAAATGGATGTAGATGAGAGCAACAAAATAGAGATGCTGATCAAAATGGATTCTCTCCTTCCTTCCTGCCTTTGCAGCAAGAAAAACAAGGGTGAGAGGAGAGAGAGAAAAAAATGGAGAAGATGGGGAATGATGAAGGGTGAGAGGATACAAATAAGAGAAATAGAGAGTGAGACACCCTGAAGTCCTATTAAATAAAAACTTAATTAACTAAAACTTAATCGTGATATTAGCGTTAGACGTATATCTAGAAACTCATAAATATTAAAGTTTTAAATATAAATAACAGAATATAAACATCACACTACACACGTATATAAATACAAACATACTGTGTTGATACACTATAAAGGGTACCCCATCAGTAGGACCCCATAATATACATAATGGTACAAACCGACATAAGCAACGGAAACTAAAACGTCTCAAAAAGACACACTGGTCATAGACTCTAAACTCAACTGCTAGGGTCCATTGCTCGTCCTCTAGCATCTGGCTCATAAGGAGTCCCATCAAGCTCCTCAATAGCTAGCTCCTCTACAGAGTCTTCTCATAGCAATCACATAAAAGAAACATACATAGAAAAGAAGTAGGTAGATAAGAAACTATCTATTATCATATATGGAAAAGGGTACGTAACATATAATCAACAAAGGCACAACAGACATGCGTCACAGAGATATATATATATATACAATCATCCTCGAGATACATTATCAACCTCTACCCTTCGCACTCATGCAACTTATGCTGACGTGGCCACCACCAATCCTATCACACATCCCTCGTCTGATTAGGGATGTCAGTCAGTCATCCAAGCGATGCGTCCCCAAATCCCAGTGCACACCCTCATCCACGGTGAGAATGCTCATGCAAAGCAAAGACACTATAGCTGCACATCTCGCTCATGTGCACACCCTGATTCTCTCTCGAGGGTGTTCATGCATAGCAATGACACTATAGCTGCACAGCCTAAATCTAAGTTGCGATGGTCCCACGAGGACTTTGGACCTCGTGTGTTCCAAACACACGACTGTGATCAACAACATGCATCTATATGGGTCTCGTCGACGTATAATGAGTCATACCCTAGTATCTTAACCTTTTATCACTATCTCATAAAATATCTCAAGTAATATCACATCATCAATCTCATCATAATACAATATTAATTAATTAGGTTAGGAACGTCTAAATCATATATCATACACTCCCTAACACGCAATGCTCCAGAATATAATATAATCACTGCCTAGAAAACAACTAAGCATGTTATAGCAAATCAAACATATTATCATCCAATACATATTATCAACCATAATCGTATTATAATAATAATAATAATAATAATAAAATAATAATAAAATATTTAAATAAACATAATTAATCACAATTAATATATTAATCCAAACAGCACATATCAAGCAGCTCAATATAGTAAAAACCAATCAACCTCAAATATCATAAAATCAACCTAATGGTGATAAACCTACAATCTCCATATCATCATTGGTACCACTAAGTAGTCGCCAATGTGATATTGACATTGTCAATTATTCGCCCACTAGTAGGGATTAGGTCGCCCTACGCCATTATTGAATAAAATGCTACTTAGCCATTTCCGACGTTAGATGGCTTCTTTCTCTCACCTGAAGGTGTCGTAGGCTAGCTTAGGAGCAATGAAACGAGCCCTCTCTAATCCCCCTAGTTGCTGCCACGCCAACAACAAGGGTCTCCGGACATCCAAAAATTCACCTGAACACATCATTGTGAAGCATACATTACGGGTAATCCTAATCAAAGACGGAATTGAAAACCGATAAACGGATTAAAAGGTAACCTTAATACCGTCGCCGACGGCATTTCGACATAAAAAGGACATAGGCTTACCTTAGCCTAATCAAGAAAAGAAAGATAAAATGATGAAGTAGACGTCATGATGATCACAACGGTATAATCAGTTTCTCGTTTCTCGATAGGACGAACGGATTGATCGGAAAAAGTAATAAGATTATAAAGATGATAAACATGAAACGTGGCAGCTTAATGACCATGCAAAGAAACTTGTAACGATCATGCCAATGTTCCCCAACGTTCTGAAGTGTCGTGAATATATATATATATATATATATATATATATATATATATATATTAAAAAAAATCATTTAGTTAATTTAACTTGGTTAAAAGTTGTAACTAGAGTATAATTAATAAAGATTAATAAATAATTATTAATAAAACTTGAGTACATTAATCATAATTAATTAGCTATAACTAAGTTATAGATCTATAACTATGGCTAATTATCTTTTAATTTTGTTAACGATAACCCACCTTAATTAAGGAATTAAATTGGGGTGCTTCCAATAGGGTTTTTGACGTGCTTGCTTGAGGTGCTTGCCTACTGAAAATTTTGAGGTGCTTGAATTTTGTTCTAAACTTGCATATACGTTCGGGTTCTTAAATAGTTTTGATTTATCTAACCCTCATTCCCATCTAATTAAGATATCTAATTTTTATTCGCGAAAGATAGGATATTACATTACTTCCCTCCTTAAAAGAAATTTTGTCCTCAGAATTTACGTACCTCAGAAAATATGTGGATATTGCTGCTGTATATCCGCCTCACGCTCCCACATAGCATCTCCAGAAGTATCATCCCATATGACCTTAACCAAAGGAATCTGTCTACCGCAAAGCTCCTTAATCCTTCTATCAGCAATCCTAACCGATAAAGCCTCATACTCTAGATTCTCTCGGAGTTGTATGGACTCAGGCTCAAGTACATGAAAAGGATTAAGATAATATTTTCTCAACTGGGATACGTGAAAGACGTCATGAAGATTAGAAAGGTTAGGCGGTAAGGCAATATGGTAGGCTACTGGACCAATCCGTCAAAGAATCTGGAAAGGTCCAATGAATCTAGGAGTAAGCTTTCTAGACTTGATAGCTCTGTCAATTCCAGTCTTCGGAGTGACTCTCAAAAACAAGTGATCACCTTCCTGGAACTCTAAGGATCTCATCCTCTTGTTACTGTAGCTCATTTTCCTATCCTGCGCTTCCTTCATCTTTTCCCTGATCTTTTTTTAACCTGTTCCATCGTCTGCTGTACCACATTAGGACCCAATACTTGGCTCTCACCAGTCTCATACCAACACAATGGAGTCCTACACTTCCTGCCATACAAAGCCTCGTACGGTGCCATCCCGATACTACTATGGAAATTGTTATTATATGTAAACTCAATCAAAGGCAAGAACTCATCCCAACTGCCAGTGTGCTCTAATACACAGGCTCTCAAGAGATCCTCCAATGACTGAATCGTCCTCTCTGACTGTCCATCAGTATGGGGGTGATAAGCAGAACTCATCCTCAACTTCGTCCCCAAAGCACTATGCAACTGTCTCCAAAATCTAGATGTGAACATAGGATCTTGGTCGGAGACAATGCTCGAAGGTACACCATGCAACCTAACAACTTCCTTAATGTAGATCGGGTCAATCTCTCCAGACTGTAACTCTCACCAATAGGTAAGAAGTGAGCACACTTCGTTAACCTATCGATGATAACCCAAATCACGTCATGCCTCTTCGAAGTTCGTAGCAATCCAACCACAAAATCCATAGCTATACTATCCTCCTTCCACTCTAGGATGTCTAAGAACTGTAGCAAACCAGCAGGCTTTTTGATGTTCTATCTTAACCTTCTGACAAACCAGACAAGATAAAACATATTCTGCAACTTCCTTCTTCGTCCTCGGCCACCAAAACTTCTTATTTAAATCCTGATACATCTTCGTGGCTCCAGGGTGAAAACTAAGCTTACTCTTATGCGCCTCTTCCAAAATCATCTTCCTATGCTCTAAATCCTCTGGCACACATATCATGTCCCTAAACCTCAACACACCATTTGGCCCTCTACTAAACTCTGAAATCTTACCCTCATCTATGCCTCTACTCACCTCTTGCAGATATCGATCCTGAATCTGTTTATCCTTAAGATCTCTCAGAAACTCACTACTAATGGTGATCATACCTAAGCATATTTTATCCTCAACCAACTCCATACCTAAGTTCAAATCTCTGAACTGCTCAATCAACTCCATCTATTTAATCATCATCGCGGACACATGTAAAGACTTCCTACTCAGTGCATCCGCTACAACATTCGCCTTCCAAGGATGGTATTGTAAATCAAATTCATAATCCTTGATAAACTCCATCCATCCTCGCTGCCTCATATTCAGCTCCTTCTGATCAAATAGATACTTCAAGCTCTTATGATCGCTGTACACATTGAACTTGGCTCCATACAAATAGTGTCGCCATATCTTCAGTGTAAACACTATAGCTGCCAACTCCAGATCATGGGTCGGATAGTTCCTCTCATGAATTCTCAACTGTCGGAAAGCGTAAGCTACAACTCTTCCCTCTTGTATCAACACACAGCCAAACCCTTGATATGACGCATCACAATACACGTCAAACTATCCTAAAGGATTTGGTAAAGTCAGCACTGGTGATGTTGTCAACTTTTCTTTCAACTTCTGAAAACTCTCATCACATTTCTCCGTCCAAACAAATGTTGTACCTTTTCTCGTTAAGTACATCATAGGCAACGCAATCTTTGAAAAACCTTCGATAAACCTCCTATAATACCCAGCCAATCCCAAGAAACTCCTCACTTCACTAACTGACTTAGGTCGTTCCCACTTAAGCACTGCTTCCACTTTGGCAGGAGCTACTGCTATTCCTTCCTTGTTAAACATATGACCTAAGAATTGAACCTCTTCCAACCAAAACTCGCACTCAGAAAGCTTGGCATACAACTATCTATCCTTCAACACCTGCAACACTGTTATCAGATCTTCCTCATGCTCTCCCCATGTACGGGAATAGATAAGGATGACATCTATAAACACCACCACAATCTTATCGAGGAACGGTCTAAAGATCCTAAATCCATAAAAACTGCTGGAGCATTAGTCACACCAAAAGACATAACTAAATACTCGTAGTGTCCGTACCTCGTCCTGAAAGCTGACTTGGGTATATCATCATGATGTCATCACAAGTAGCTCTCTTTGTAGGTGGCTTTTGTCACCAACCATTGTCACATATTGGAGTCAAAGATTGTTGAATTTCACCTGATGTCTCTCGTTGCCGATCTGAAAAAAAAAAAAAAAAAAAAAAAGTGGTGTAGGAAGGTTTGGGCAAGGGTGGAGGGTGCCTGGTAGTGAATAAAAATAACTCTAAAATCTGAAGGGATAATATCATATTTTTTTTTGTATTCATTAGGTTCATCGGGTTTATCAGGTTCCAAATTTTGGAAGCTGAGAACTAACCCAAACATTGTTTGGTATCTGATTTTACTTGACCTAATTTGAACCAAACCAAAATGAACCAATTCCATTGGATTGGTACAAGTTAATAAGTTCACAGATCAACTCGAATATACTTATACCCCTAACTTCTTTATAATTCATCTATTTCCTTACTTGTTTGAATTTAGTTTTTCTTTTTCAATCTCATCGATTGATTGATCTTATTAGCAGCTCAAACTCCTCATTTTTATTATTTATGCTTTGATCCAAATACTTGATGTACTTGCTAAAATATGCTCCTAATATCCATTTGATAAACTCAACTCTACACTTCATCATTTTCACTTGTGTTACCAAGTGTGACTCATCTTTATTTTTCAAAGTAGTAACAACTATCACAACATGTCCTTTTTTGTGTTATTGATAAAATTGTGACAAGTCACAACCTTAATTAATGACCTTCGCTTAAATTTTGCAGTTAGACATCTAATAAATATGTATTATTTCCTTGGTATTGGAAGCAAATAAAATCAAGAATGGAAGGCTCTTTTTTGCTTCAGACTAAGTACATCAATGACTTTCTAGTTAAAGTCGATATGATGTACCATATGGCTACTCCTACTCTCATGATTGTTGGTTTAAAGTTATCGGCAAAACAAGGTATTCTTATGGAAGAGCCTTTTCTCTATAGGTTAGTGGTGTCTACATCACTAAAAACCCTATTCATTGTAACTCCATGCTTTTCTGATTCAAACAAGGGTTCTGATCCTAATGATAGGAGAGTCATTTTATGCCATTGTGTTTATTTTGGTGGCAACTTTGTTTCTTGGACATATAAGAACTAGCTTGTTGTGTTAAGGTTAAGTGCAGAAGTCGAGTATCGTAGTTTCGCTTTTGTCATGACTAAGCTTTTCAAAATAAATCTTTATTTAATAAGATACATATTCCAATTCCTCCAATGGTCCCTAGAATCTACTTTCATATTCAGAATGCAATGATTCTCATTGATAATCCATTTTTACACTCCAGAACCAAAATTTTTGAATTAAGGTTTCATTTTGTCAAAGAAAAGGGCCAATAACAACTACTTGTTTCTATGCATCACATACAAGTAGCTCGCCAAGTTATTCATGTACTTACCAAAGTGGTTCCAATTTTTTATTTCAACATTTTTATCGTACAAACTTGGAGTTGACAACAAATCATTACTGAGTTTGAAGGGACCATGTAATGAGCATAGCAGATCAACTAAGTTAGAATATGTTATTTCAGTTGTTAGTTAGTTAGTCGGTTATTATAATTACATAAAATCAAGAATCAATTGCAATTAAATCATTTACATGCAAGAAAGTTATTCAAGTAGTTGTTTAAAACAATTGCAAAATGACCTTGCGACGCTCTAAATGACGATAATTTGGTAACTACTGAGGCATATTAGTGGCGGTTAAACTGCTCTAAATGTGTTTTCTGTTGTAGCATGTTAATTAACAAGTTAGTTATGATTCGGTTAGCTTATATGTAAGCTATATATGACATTGTATTAGGTGTAATTAATCAATAATGCTCACCAGCTGTCAGATTCAGATAATCAACTTACCAACAGACTAACCATCTGTGATATCCGTCGATATAGATGTTGGTAAGTTTTTGCATAGATTGGAACCAAAATTTGTTAAGGCTTTACTGACATAGAAGCCCATAGTAACTAAATTTGCCGATAATCTTATAGCACATTACTAACATCTATATTTGTTGGTAGTTCTCAAATTACTAACAGATTTTAAGCCTATGATAATAAGTTGTTGATAGATGAGTAACTTCTTATAGAGTACATGGGAACCCTAAATAGATTGTTCGTTATATGAGTGTCATAAGTAGATCTCATAGTGACAATGGTGTATGTGGTCCTTTGACCTAAAGTCATTAAAAATCCCTACATGAAGAGCTCATTTGTTTTAATATTGTCAAATATCACTGTAATATAGTCGATAGTAAAGTCAGTAGTTGGATACATTACGACTTATACTAAGGGATATGGTCACATGTAGATGAAATTTATCCCTCCTATTTAACAGTTATAATATCTTTGAACCTGTTGATTGAGTGAGATTGGAAAAGCATAGTTGTTCTCAAATGTGTCAATATGATGTCAATATGATATATTGATGTCATTTGTTTAGTAAGTCAACTCAATCATCAAGAAATTTTAGGTTAAGTTATACAAGGGTGACATGCTCAATGCCTTGTGTGCTGCTGAGATATTTGGACAATGGGACTAGACTACATAGTAACATTGATCACGAAAAGGTTATGATAAATCCCAAACATTCTTGCTACTTGGGTGATAGTGATGTGTTTCTATATATACCCTTCAATGTTTATAGTATTATTAAATTAAATTTGAATAGGAAACCTATAGGTCACATACATAGAACATATTCAGTTGGACTTAGGGTAAACTGAGACACCCCGATATTCCATTAAAGAAGAACCCTAATTAACTACACCTTAATTTGTTATTAACGTTAGCACGATTATACATTCGAAAATAACATAATAATTAAAACTGAAAAGAGATAAAATTGCATTGAGCATGCATAGAGATAAACCAGAAAACACGACATAGATATACAATATGTAAAACATCCAAGCATGGTGTCCTCGAAATACAGTAAATCCCAACATAAGGATCATAAACCTAGGGAAACTATACATACATACTCTGAACATAAAAACAGGTACATATACTGGTCTCATAAGGGTCCTACTATAACTACCCAGCCGCCTTGCCAAAATACATCAAAATCAAAATATGCTCAAGAGGCTCTCGCTAGCAGACGCATCCGACATAACCATATCGCAGACGATATGAGCGCCTGGAACTACCATCACCCTCACTGAAGGTACGACGGCAGACTCAGGCATCTCTGGCTCTGGGATCCCACACAACTCATCACTACTCATCACCACCCTACAGCGACGTGAATGATACATAGTCTGTACGCTCCTCCGCCTCCTGCTTCTCTGCACCATCCCAACATGACTCCTAGCCTCCAATTTGTCCACCATGTTCCACATGTCGTTTGGGAATTCCCACTGATGCGATGGAAACCACATCTCAGCAAATGGTAGGCGCTGAACGATCCTATATGGGCCATCCAGATGAAAGAAGGGACCTCCTCCAAATCTAATTAGAAACTTACCAAGCTGATATAAGTCATGAAAAACTGTGAGTGGTTAACTTGCCACCCACGGTCATCATGATAGACAATCTCAATGTTTCCCAGGATCGGGGCCCTGAGAGGGATCCTCTGCAAGTAGTGTCTCAAACGGTAGTAATGCCATCTCGTCATCTCCGTCCTGCTTGCACTGCTCATCTATCGAACAGATACATACAAAGAAAGAAAGAGAAAGAGGGAGATAAGCATCTAAACAACCCTATAAATAGGGATAGGATACAGTACAACATGTTATCAAACAACAATCATACACAAACAGCAAACATCTCTCGAGTCATTATTTCACAAACATCCTCAATTAGCCCACTAGTATCAATCCTCTAAGGAGTCACACTCCTATACATGCTGGCTGATCTCTCTCTCTCTAGGGATACTGATCCCCCGGACATTCTTTTTCTCTCTCGGGTCTTCCTTTACCCAGAGAATGTCAATTGGTTTGTCCAAGTAATTGTTCCACTTGTCGTGAACAATAAGAGTGCTTCCCCCTATGAGCTCAACTCCAATAGGGCTATCTTGGTCGCTCGGAAGGTCCACCTATGACGTGGAATACTCAGGGCCCAGATGTCGGGATAGTCGAGTATTGACGGAGATCACAACATAGTGGTTATAAAGCACTGGTCATTGTCAATCAATCCGAACCCGACTATATCCACAAGGTTCCCAGAACCGTCCCTCTAGTATTTCGTACCCGCACCCAGGTACACTAACCTCGCATGACTCCTAGTCACGCGGCTCGCCACTTTGGTAATATGCCCTTTAAAGGATGCTTATATATATTCTTAATACTCCTTGATTCAAGTCTATTTGGCAACATTGCATTCCCTCATCTAAAACTATGTTACTTTGGAGACTTACGCATAACAAAGGTTCCAATTGATGAAAACCTTTGGATTAAGGGTTGTACTATTGTTTCCATGTGTAGTTTATGCAGCACAGCAGCAGAAACCTCTAAGCATATGTTCTTTGATTTTGCTTTTCCAGCTGAGTTATGGAGATGGTTAGCCTATATTTTGGATTTGAATCTCGATCACACCTCTCTGCAGTATATTTTAGCAACCTGTTTTGGTAATTTATCCGAGCAAACATTTCATGTTCTGCTAGCAGATGTGTCTAATGTGATTTGGGGTATATGGTATTGTAGAAATCAAGATTTGAAAATAAGAAGATTCCTATGCAATATGTCCGATCCATGATCATTGGCAATGTCTCTTTATCAGGGAATTTGTCTTCTGGTTGTATGAATTCTTCAATCAAGGAATTTATCATCTTAAAAGCTTTTAAGGTTACAATAAAACCTTGTAAAGCTCCCAAATTCTTACAAGTTATATGGAGGCCACCTCCTTGTTCTTGGATAAAATATAACACCGATGAGACTGCAAAAAGAACCCCTGGATTGGCTACCTGTGGAGGTTTATTTAGAGATCATATGGCTGCAACTCTTGGTAGTTTTGCTCTTAACAATGGTAATTCATTTGCTTTTCATGTCGAGCTCATTGGAGCAATGATGGGAATTGAATTGGCCTTTGAAAGAGGTTACCATAATCTTTGGTTAGGATGTGATTCTTAGCTTGTTATTAAGGCCTTATCCTCATCTAACATTGTTCCTTGGCGCCTAAGAAATAGATGGAATAATTGCATGGCTCTAACTAGAAAAATGAATTTTATGTGCTCTCATATATATAGAGAAGGGAGTCATTGTACGGATAAACTTGCCTCTCATGGCAGTAGTATTCAGGATTTCTTTTGGTGGGATACAATTCCTTCATTCATTTGGGAGGATTTTTTTAGAAGTAGAATAGGTTTCCCTTTCTATAGATTCAAATAATGTTTTTCATGGGTTTTGGTATTTGTCCCCCCATGTTCTTTTTGTATTCTTTATTTTTATTAATAAAATTTTAGTGTGCTGTATATGATTGGTGATCTTTGAGGTGTCAACATAGTTAGGATATCAGTTTTCATTGTGATGCCTTTGCATGCCAATTCTTGCTTTAAAATATATATATATATATATATATATATGAATTATCTTTATATTTATTGTATGTGGGGTAGTGGGTGTCACACAATACCTGACATACCAAATACCATTTCCCAACAACAAAATCCCCAAAATGAACCTCCACCGGCACCAATTCCACAACCACAACCCTTTATACCGTCTTCTAGACCTCACAAAACCTTCATTTTCCATGTTAATGACCACTATGAGCCCCAATTCTATCATCAAGGGGTGAAGTTTGCAGAATGGAGACAGGCAATGCATGAAGAAATTTCTGCTTTAGAAGCCAATAACACTTGGTCAATAGTTCCATTGCCTCCCAATAAACAAAAAATTGGTTGCAGATGGATCTATAAGACCAAATTCAAGGTAGATGAGATTGTGGACAGACACAAAACCCCCTTGGTAGCCAAGGGCTACACTCAGCAAGTTGGGATAGATTTTGTTGAGACATTCTCACCTGTGGCTAAGCTCACCACTATCCAGATCTTATATCACTTGCAGCTCAGGAAAATTGGTGCATGACCAGAGGCAAATCATGCACTTGCACACACTGACTTTAATAAAATTACAAGTAAATATCTTAGGTGTTTGTATTTTGCCCCCATTATTTTTAAGTTTGAACCCACTGTCCTTTTTTCTTTATTTTTTCCAACAAACACAGTCACTCGACCCTTTCTTCTCTCTCAAACTCTCACCTTCACCCAGCCTCTGTCTTTATATTCATATTAATGATAATAATTAAGGTTAAATATGTTTTCTATCCCTATGAAATTAGTAAAATTTGATTTATTTTGGTCCCTATACAAATTTTATTCATTTTTAGTCTTGCATTTAATAAAAGAAGCGTGTTTTTAGTCTCTCACCATGGATTAAAAACACATAGTTTTTGTATATTTTCAGGGACTACAACTGAATAAAATTTTATATGGACTAAAATCAATTTTTACCAATTTTATAGGAATAAAAAAAAATTAATCCTAAAAAAAATTATTATTATTTTAAAAATAAATCGCCCCCACTGAGATAGGATCCTAGATTAGCCACTGTGCATGACTCAACTAGACATCAACAATGCCTTCTTAAATGGGGACCTTTTTGAAGAATTTTATATGGAATTACCTCTAAGTTATCATAAGAAAGGGAGAATCTCTGTTGCAAGCTCGACAAATCATTGTATGGTCTCAAGCAAGCCTCGAGACAGTGGTTTAACAAATTCAGCTCTGCATTGACAAGCTCGGGTTTCACTTAGTCAACTGCAGATTAATCCCTTTTCACAATGAGCTCAGGTAGCAATTTAGTCATTCTTCTAGTCTATGTAGTTGAGATAATTATTGCTAGCCCGAATCCTTCAATGATTACTAAGACAACACAGTTGTTGCAAAACACTTTCAAGAGCTCATTGGTGACTTGAAGTATTTTCTGGGCTTAGAAATAGTCAAATCAAGTAAAGGTATCCATCTTTGTCGGAGAAAGTACATTCTTCAATTGCTAGATGATAATGGTTTCTTAAATGCCAAGACACTCTCGGTGCCTATGGATCCTAATATCAAGTTGAATGACACAGATGGAACACCTTTGTCTAACATCTCTCAGTATAGAAGACTCATAGGTAGGCTCATGTATTTGACAATATCAAGGATTGATATAATCTATACAGTCAACAGACTTAGCCAATTCATGGCTAATCTGAGACCACCACACTTGGAAGCCATTCATCTGACCCTTCAATACCTTAAGGCAACCCCAGGCCAAGGTATTCTATTCCCTACTCACTCTTCCACCAAACTCAGTGCATATGTTGATGCTGATTGGGGAAGGTGTCAAGTGACCCGAAGATCTACAACTGGCTTTTGTGTTTTTCTTAGAGGATCCCTGGTCTCTTGCAAGTCCAAAAATCAACCCATAGTTGCTAGCTCTTCTGCAAAGGTCGATTACAGATCTTTAGCATGCCTTGCGAGTGAACTTTGTAACACCCTGTTTTCTCAATTCTTGTTTAAGGAAGGGATTAGGCATGTTTAAGGGCTTGATCTTATTCCTTAGGTGTTAGTGAGCTTATGTTTCAAATTTGAGGTCAATCAGACTTCAAACGATCTCAGAACACGATGAAACACGCGAAAGACGAATGTTGACAGCAGTGCCACGCTCAAACATTGAATGATCCACGCTCAAGCGTGGGGAGCACGCTCATGCACTGGAAGGTGGGCGCTTGAGCGCTGGGACATGTTGACACCTGTCTCGAATTTTGAAGCATGGCGTCAACATGGCAGTTCAAGGGGCCACGCTCAAGCGTGGGAAGACCCAGTGCTTAAGTGTTGGGGCGCTCGAGCGTGGGGGTTCTGGCACTCGAGCGTTCGCAGCTGGCTGAGACCCCTTTGGTCCTTTTAAACGTGAAGACTTGAGAGAAAAATATATTTTCGAAACATAAGACAGAGAGCAGAAAGTAGAGAGAGATGAGAGTATAGAGAGAGAAAGCTAGGCCGAGGAAATTCCGTCCATCCGATTTTGATTCCGACTACACCGTTGTGATCAGGGCAGCGAGTACTACACGTATCGACTATCGATTTCTCGATACAACTGATATCTAAATCCCTAACGCATCGATACGTTGACATTTTCATTTCCTTCTTTTTCAATTCTTGCTTCGATTCTAGCTCTGTTTGGAAAATTGTTGCAAGATTAGGGTTTATGACATTGTCGAGACTCTGTCTATGTGTTAGGGCAAATTTCAAAGCTCCGAGGACACCCAGAATGTGTGTGGCAGCAAGCTAGAGAGAGGGAGCACGTGTTTCGAGACGTCGAGAAAGCCTACGTGAAAAGCCAAGGTGAAGAGAAAATAACCGACAACGTCAGGGAGGCAAACGTAGAATAATAATTATATATGCATGTGTGTAGGGTGCCCCAGACCCTACTAGAATTTTCGAATAATCGACAACGGCTAAACCCTAATAAAATAATATTTTAATGTTGTCTCAGGTTTAGTCGTTGTAGGTTTATCGACTGTAAGTCTGATGCCCTAGGTTAGCAATTTTATACTGATTGAGGTTGTCTGGATTGCATGCCACTGTACTGCTTGAGTTATACATGATGATATGTGATTTCTAATATATTTGATATGTTAATATGATTATATGATTATTTTATATTTGTATTTGAGAATTGGTGATTGACTGATTATCTGATGGATATATGTCTGTATGGTTGAGTTGAGGGTTAACACCGTGGTAATGCCTTGAGACTGTGGCTTTGAGGCCGGGGATGTATGGGCATTCGTGATGAGAGTGTGAATGTATGAGAAGGTTCCAGTGTTACCATGGCGATGTTTGTTGCATTGCATTTTGCCAAAGTAGCGAGCTGTATGACTGGGATTCATACGAGGTTAGTTTTACTCTAGTGCGAGTACGGATTACGGAAGGGCCAGTCTGTGAAGAGACCTTGGGGATGTACGAACTGGACTCGGGAGGTTCACAGTGACCATTAGGTAACTCCTAGTGTGTCGTGTACCCCGGAATAGCCTGGTTTTCCCGACTTTACCCTGAGTATCCACGTCGCAGGTGGACGTTCCGAGGCGAACCAGATACCTCTGATGGAGCTGTTCTCATAGAGGGATGCACTCTTATGGGTCACGGCGAGCAGAAGGGTTACTTGAACTAACTAACTGACGTTCTCTGAGTAGTGAGGCTCAGTAAGGATAATGTCTCGGGGCTGAGACCCTGATGAGAGATATCGGCCGACATGCATAGGAGTGAGACTCCTTAGAGGATTTATCTGAGAGTGAACTTCGAGGATGTACTGTGTTACGGTGACTCGGAAGATGGTTGCCTATTATTTGTTGCCTGTGTTATATGTATATGTCTCTATCCCCATTTTCATGACCATGTTCTGTTGTTTATCTCCCTCTTTCCCTCTATGTTTCTCTGTATGTAAACCCGATAGATGAGCAGCGGCAGCAGGACGGCGACAGCGGCGGACTTGGGTTACCAGCCGAGGCATTATCTGCAGAGGATCCCACCCAGGATCCCGATACTAGGCAACGTTGAGATTGTTTACCATGACGATCGTAGATGGCAGGTCGACCATTCACGATTCTTCATGACGTACGTCGGCCCTGTGAGCTTCTATATACGGATGGGAGACGGTCCTTACTTACACTTGGACGGCCCGTATCAGATTTCGCAGAGATTACCCTTTTCAGAGATGTGGTTTCCACCTCGTCAGAGGGAGTTCCTTGATGATATGTGGAACATGGTGGACCTTTCAGAGGCGAGGAGTCATGTTGGCATGGTGCAGCAGGGTCGAAGGCAGCGGAGCGTACAGACGATGTATCACTATTGTCGTCGACGCGTCGTGATGAGCAGCGATGAGTCGGTTTAGGAGCCGAGGACCCGATACAGCAGAGTCTACCGACGCACCTATGGAGGGGGAGAGGGTAGCTCCAGGCGCCCATGTCGTCTGTGATATGGCTTAGTCGGATGCACCTGTTAGGTTGAGAGCCCTATGAGCCGATTTTATATTTTGAATGTATTTTTTAAAGGCGGGTCGTCGGGTAGCTCTAGGACTTTCCCAGTTTCAGTACCAATTTCTGAATGTATTTTCTGTATCAGAGTTTGTATAGTTTTGTAGGCCACAATCCCTCTGTTGGGATAGTTCATACTCATATGGTGACCGATATATATATTATGTATATATGTGTGGTGTGCTTATCGTTGCGCATGTTTTATTTTAAACGTTTTTAAATTTCCGCTTCTAAACGGTTATATATTTTCGTTTGTAATAATCGTGCTAATGTTAATTACGGATTAAGGCTTAGTTAATTAGGGTTTTCTTTAGTGGGACATCGGGGTGTCTCAAACTCCTTTGGTTGCAACAACTCTTTAGGTCCTTTGAAATTAAAGTACCCTCAATTATGGTATTCTGTGATAACAAGATTGCAATTCAGCTTGCCACTAATCCAACCGCAAATGAAAGGATCAAAGACATTGACATTGACTGTCATTTTATCAGGCAACATGTCAACTCTGAATTTCTCAATCTGATACACCTTCCTTCCAACCAACAGCTAGCAGATGTTTTAACCAAAGCTCTACCTCTCTCTAAGTTCTCTAAGTTGATTTCCAAGTTAGGAGTCTTAGACATTTAACTCCCAACTTGAGGGAGAGTGTTACGGTTAATATCTGTTAAGAAGTTATTAAGTTAGTTGGTTAGTTAGGGATAGTTATTGACAGTTATTCAGTTATTGTACTTAGCTCATGTATAAATAGAGCTACCCTGTGTAATTAATCACTTGTATCAATTCACTATTCAATTAATGAATACAGAGAACTTTTGTCTCACTTCTCTAGTTGCTACCCTTAATACAAAGCAGTATGGTTTTTAACACTGGAGACACAAAATATTTCATTAAAGTATTCCTATCTGACCTGTAGGCCAGTTAAGTGGGTGAGTCGGCCTATAGTATTGAGATGAGAATGGGGGCAAAGTGTAATTTTATAAACTTCAAAAGGGTTTATATAATTTACCTTAAACACAAAGCAGTACAATAATCACTTCCTACTTTTGAAAGGAAAATTAAAGAAAAAGAAACAGCCTCCATGGACCCAAAAAGGTGACAAATACTTAATGAAGAATCATTGAATTCCCACCAACAAATTCATGATATATTCACCAACCTCACACTCAATGCTAATTCAATTCAGTTCCTTCTCATTTATGAAGCTCAACCCAACTAAGCCCACCTGGCTCTTTACTTTTCCTTCCTGGCTCCTACTTCATAGTGAACTTGCATGTTCAACTGTCTCTGCCTCATTCCAAGGGTGAAAAACAAAAAATCTAGTTTTGTTTCTTTAAAATCTAGCTCCAACTAAAAACTTCTCCAACAAAGGTAAAACTGAAGCACCATAGCTTTCTCACTGTCTATAGTTCAGACAAAGACAAAGACAAATATTTTGCTTCTTGCATTGCATGGTTTATTTCTTTATTTATCTTTAATCTTTTGTTGTGTTGGTTTTCAGGGATCTGCAAATCCAGACAAAGGCTGCAACCTTTGTGTTACATTGGAGTCAATTTGTTTCCTTAAAAAAAAAAAAACAAAGTACTAGAAGTTGTTGGCTTGTAGCTTCATCCTTCTACTCTTTGCTTCATGCCTAGTATCATCCAAAGCTCAACTCTGCAGTAAAAAATATTGTTTCCTGAGTTAGATTTTTTATTTTTATTTTCAATCATTAATCTCTTTGTAAAGCAAAAAGTTAGTATGTGTTACTGATAAGTTCATGGAGATTTGGAATGCAGAAAAGCATTGGTTTCCATAGAGTCACAACAATCCATCATCATCAATGATATGGTCATTCTGGTTTTGAAGTTCTAAGAGGGGCATTTTCCCTAAGGTGGTGGAGGTTTTGGGGTAGCTGTTCTGCAATCTGCATCATTTCTTAGTATCTGACATCACTCCCTGATGGGTTTGGGGGTATTTGGTTCTGTTCTAGTTCTGACACTCTTCTTCAAGCACTTGGCATCCCAGCAACCAAACACTGATGATTTCTTTGTGTCTGAGTTCTTGAAGAAAATGGGTTTTACTTTAACATCCTCCCAAGCCTACAACTTCTCTGCTTCTGTTTGTTCATGGCAAAGGGTTTCCTGTGATGCCAAGAAAGAACATGTTGTTGAGTTAGTATTTTCTGGTATGGGCCTCTCAGGCCCTATTCCTGATACCACCATAGGCAAGCTCAGCAAGCTTGAATCTTTGGATCTTAGCAACAACAAAATCACTGGCTTACCTTCAGATTTCTGGAGTTTAAGCTTGATCAAGAGGCTTAACCTTTCCTCCAATAGTATTTCTGGCTCATTGACTGACAACATCGGAAACTTTGGTTTACTAGAGATATTTGACTTATCCAGCAACAATTTTTCTGGGGAAATTCCTGAAGCTATTAGTTCCTTTGGGAGTCTGCAGGTCCTCAAACTTGACCACAACAGGTTTGATCAAAGTATACCTTCTGGGATTCTTAAGTGCCACTCTCTAGTTTCAATTGATCTTTCATCAAATCAGCTTAGTGGGACACTTCCAGATGGTTTTGGAGCTGCTTTTCCTAACCTCAGGACCTTGAACCTTGGTCAGAATAATATTTTTGGGGGTGATTCAGATTTTTCTGGGTTGAATTCCATTGTGAGTCTCAACATTTCTGGCAATTCATTTCAAGGTTCTGTCATCTCTAATTACAATTGGTCTCAGTTAGTGTATCTGGATTTGTCAGAGAATCAGCTTAGTGGGGAAATTTTGCAAAATTTGAATAAATCTCAGAATCTAAAGCACCTCAATCTTGCTCACAATAGATTTAGCAGACAGAAATTCCCCAACTTTGAAATGCTCCCTGGATTGGAATATCTGAACTTGTCCAAAACCAGTCTGGTTGGTTATATTCCTTCTGAAATCACAAAACTGAGTAATTTGAATGCTCTTGATATTTCTATGAATCATCTTATAGGGCAAATCCCATTACTGAGCAATAAGAACCTTCAAGTTCTTGACCTTTCAAACAACAATTTGAGTGGAGAAGTCCCTCCATCAGTATTGAAGAAACTCCCACAGATGGAGAAATACAACTTCTCTTACAACAACTTAACCATCTGTGCTTTGGAAATCAAACCTTTTATCCTCCAAACAGCATTCTTTGGATCAGTGAACAGCTGCCCAATTGCTGCAAACCCAAGTCTTTTGAAAAAAAGAGACACTGAACATAAGGGAATGAAGCTAGCTCTAGCATTGAGCCTCTCAATGATATGCTTGCTTGCTGGCCTTTTGTTTCTAGCATTTGGTTGCCTTAGGAAAAGAAAATCATGGCCAGTTAAGCAAACTTCCTACAAAGAAGAACAGAATATCTCAGGTCCCTTCTCATTCCAGACTGATTCAACTACTTGGGTGGCTGATGTTAAGCAAGCAACATCAGTCCCAGTAGTAATCTTTGAGAAGCCACTGCTGAACATTACATTTGCAGACCTCTTGGCTGCAACTTCAAATTTTGATAGGGGTACCCTTTTGGCTGAAGGAAAATTTGGGCCTGTTTATAGAGGTTTTCTACCGGGTGGCATTCATGTAGCAGTTAAAGTTCTGGCCATAGGGTCTACATTGACAGATCAAGAAGCTGCAAGAGAGCTTGAGTATCTTGGTAAAATCAAGCATCCCAATCTTGTTCCTCTAACTGGATATTGTGTAGCTGGGGATCAAAGGATTGCCATATATGATTACATGGAGAATGGAAACTTGCAGAATTTGCTTTATGACTTGCCACTTGGGCTACTACAAAGGACAGATGATTGGAGCACAGACACATGGGAAGAAGATAACTGTAATGGGATTCAAAATGCTGGATCTGAAGGATTGCTCACAACTTGGAGGTTTCGCCACAAAATCGCCCTTGGCACTGCCCGAGCATTAGCGTTTCTGCATCATGGATGCTCGCCGCCAATTATTCATAGAGATGTTAAAGCTAGCAGTGTTTATTTGGACTATAACTTGGAGCCAAGACTTTCTGATTTTGGGCTAGCTAAGATTTTTGGGAATGGCTTGGATGAGGATATTGCACTTGGTTCACCTGGTTATGTTCCACCAGAGTTTTCTCAGCCAGAATTTCACACCCCAACACCAAAATCTGATGTGTACTGTTTTGGGGTTGTTCTCTTTGTGCTACTAACTGGTAAGAAGCCAGTGGAAGATGATTATCCTGATGAGAAAGAAGCAACTTTGGTAAGTTGGGTCAGAGGACTTGTAAGAAACAATCATGCTTCAAGAGCTGTTGATCTAAAAATTCGCGATACCGGACCGCAACACCTAATGGAAGAGGCCCTTAAAATTGGTTATCTGTGCACTGCAGACCTGCCTTCCAAAAGACCAAGCATGCAGCAGATAGTTGGACTACTTAAAGACATGGAACCTGCTACTAGTTAGCATGATGATCAACATGATGAAAATGAACTGGTGTTGTTTCATTTAATTTTACCCCTTTGATTTTTTATGTAAATGTAAAGCAGATAAAGTACTTGAATTCTGTTTTTGATGTTGATCTCTTTTATTTCTACTATCCATCTCTAGTAGATGGAGAAAGCTTTGCTGAATATACACTAGAACTTGGTCTTTTGAACATCATGTTGCTGCTAGTACTCTTTCACCAACTTTGCTTGTTCTTTTGATCTCTTCATGTATAAAGGTAAATGCATGCCACCAGAATGGATTCTGCTGAATGTGGTCTTTTGTATCTCTATTTTCTTGGTAGCCTTTAGGCATTTGTGGAATTACTTGAGAAATGCTTATGGGACTTCCTTGGAATGACATAACTGGGAAGGCTGCACCATAAGCAACCTTCAGTATTGTTATATTGTATTATATTATATATTTGGCTTAAATATGTTTTTGCCGATGAAAATATAGCACCTTTTTTTCTGGTTTCACTAAAAAAAAAAGGTTTTGGTCCCTTTATTAAAAGTGACCTTCATTAAATTTTTATAGGATAAATGAAGGTCTCGCAAAGGAAAGATTTGTGTCACAAACTTTTTTTTATCATTTAAAAAAAATTGAATCATTAAAAATGGAGCCCTCCACTTCTTTTGAGAAATGGAGAGGATCTGAAGACACTTACTAATGTCATGCGTCAGTAACTCCATTTTTCACATAAGTACTTAATAGATATTCAATAAAAATAAAGAGACCAAAGTAATAATAAAATTATTAGAGGGATCAAAAAACTGTCATACTTAGTTGCAGGCATAAAGAAGATTTAAACCTATATATTTTCATAGATTAAAGGCCTAAATTAGTCCTTAAAAAATTTCTGGGACCAACTTTTGGTCCTTGAAAAAATAAATTAATTACTTTGTCCTTCAAATTTACAAACACGGGACACATTAGTCATTATTTCCACTTCAAACGTCCATTTACTTGCCTATGTGTCTCGTTAACCATCTGCCTGACTCGTTAGTGGTCCTGCGTGGCCTGTGACAAATTTCAACAGTGAAAAATGAACGAAAGTTGAAGAAGAAAAAAAGCAAAGTTTTAAAACTCATACCCGAAAATTATGCATTTTTTTTCACCTTTTATTTGTTTTTCAAGATGGAAATTTGTCATTGGCTACGTAGGACATGGTCCACATGACACATAAACAAGTAAACGGACATTGAAAGTGGAAAAGGGGACTAATGTGTCTCCCATTTATATATTTGAGGGACTAAGTAATTAATTTATTTATTTTTAGAGATCAAAAGTGGTTCTCTAAATTTTTCAGGACTAATTTGATTCTATATTCTATTTTCATAATAATAAAAAAAATTAAAAAAAAAAAACAGAACTTATTCTACAATTAGATCTGTGGTCGACCAAGCAGATCTATAAAAGTGAAAGATGGACTAGACCATTTATACGAGTTAAAGGTATATGGTTGTGATTGTTAATAGGGTATAAATGTACCACTTGTGATGACACTGATGTCAATGAGATATGATAATCAGGGATGAGTAATAATATTTAGACATATAATTTGGATATCTTGTATAGATATCGTAGAGCTTATAAGTGTCATGGAGTAATAAAATTTATGATATGAGAAAAAAAATAAGTGGAGACATCATTTTTATATCCAAATATCATTATTCTAATTAAATGCATAATTCAAGTTCAGAAAAGAGTGTGTGTGTGTGTGAGAGAGAGAGAGAGATATTGATTGTCGAGGTATGTTTTGGATGTATATGAGGCCTTCTCTCCTCATCATAGCATCTTACATGCATGATAACGTTTTAACATGCGGAGAATGATGATTACACGCTTCAATCTTGAATAGTCTCCTCTGTTTGCCTGGTTTGTGCCAATGTAAGCATCCTTTTTCACTTTATAGAAAATTTGATGTGGCATATGAACTAGTGTAATTTTATTTTCATTAAAAGATAAATAAAGCGAAAAAATAAAGAACTAACTTCGGTTGTGTATTAATGCATATAAAGAAAAATAATACTAGTAAAAGTGTTATAATGTAAAGTTGTTGTTCTCAATCTTTATGTTGGATGGTGCCATGGTGGTAGCCTGGTAGGTGAGGTGTAGAAATTTCCTCCCTATTTCCTCCCATAGCGGCCTGCAAAATTTCCGCTTCACTTGACTAGCAGTGGAATTTGATTGGATTTCAAAATCAATTGATTGGAGATCTTGACTGATTAATTAATTATATTGAACATATACTATAGCGGTTGACAGTCATCACATCATAGAAGCTAATACATGTTTCGGGGTATCTGAAAGATTAACCTTTAGAAAAGTAAAATTCCCTTCAAAGTGATGACTCCAAGATTTGAACCTCTGGCTTTGTAAGTAAAATTCGTATGATGGTTATTACATTGATTTGATTATTGCAATAATATTTTAAATTCCTTTGTATTTTTCTTAATGCTTTTGATTATATTTTATCATTTATCCTTTATGGATTTGTATCCTTTCCAATGGTGTGTAACGGTGCAACCAAAATTTTTGTGTAGCTACTGACCTATCACATACGGTAATCAGGGATGTGTCCAGATATTTTGAGGCCTAAGACAGACCTATTAGAGAAACTTATAGAGAGAAAAAATAATCGTTAATTTATTAATTTCAATTCATTGTTATCAATAAAATCACATGCACAACTGATATTTTTCTAATGGTACTAACGCTTAATCTTCTTTGACGAAAAGAACAAACAGTTTCAATTGCGATCAATTACTTGCCCGAAATTTCACTCTTGCACACTCACAAGTATTATGACTATTCGTTAAAAAATATGTATTGAGACGATTGGATCATATAATTATAGCAATTTCGGCCAGCTTGGCCTAGAAAGTCACATTGCTACTTGATATTTAAATAAAAGAAAATTGTTATTGGCACCCCATAAATTACTATTCCCACCTCCACTTCTCCTTTAATTTCATTTTATCCCCTAAATACCCTTCTTAAACAAACCCATTATCCCCCAACCCGTCTACATCTTTCTCATTCTCTTAGTCATTTTTTTTTCCTTTCCTTTCTCCTCCTATCTCCTCTCACTACAACACATTCCACACTCCACACTTCAAGCAACAAAGTATCCCTTGCGTCACACCACACTCCACACTTCAAGCAAGCAATAAAGCATAAGTGGGTGTGCACGGGTCTGGTCTAGGCAGCTGTAGTGAGAATGGCGGTGTGCACGACGGAGAGGTAAGCGTGTTTGTAATTTTTTTTTTAAAATTTTTTATTTGTTATACGGAAACTATAGTTTCCGTAAGTGTCAAAAAAAATTATCACTTACGGAATATATTTTAGATCTTGAAAATTTGCATAAGGAAATCTTATTTCGTAAGTGTTAATTATTTTAACACTTATGGAAACTATAGTTTCCGTAAGTGTTTCATAAGTGTTATTATTTTGTCACTTACGGAAAGTTTATTATTCGTAAGTGTTAATTATTTTCCACAGCATTTGGCTCCAATGTCCGCAACGCTTCCACAATAGCCTCTGCAGCGGCACCTCCAACGTCCACAAAAGTTTGGCTTTTGGTTTAGGCGGTTGGTCTCGCTGGTTGGTGATATTTTGAAATCTAAACAAGGGGGAGGTGAGTAGGGTTACGGTTACGGTTACGGTTACGGGTGAGAGAGTAATGAGGGAGTGGGTGGAGGTTAGGGCTAAAATGGGGAAAATATTGAATAAAAAATTAATAGGGAGGTGGGGAAATCCAAATATGGGGTGCTAATAACAATTCCCTAAATAAAATATCTCTCACATATATGTTATTATTGGGCATTTGTCATATTTCAATGTATTTATTACATGTTAAATTTTTAGACCTTTGTATAATATATAAAATTACAAAGGGTCAACAACTATGTGAATATGGGGCCTAAAGCAAGTGCCTTAGTGGCTTTGAGGCACACACCACCTAACAGTAACCATAGGTATTGGGATCTTTACATGCATGGTCCAAATCAATCAATGCATCCATTCAACAATTGAAAATTTGCTAGAAAGAGGTGAGAGAGACAGCTACTGGAGACTGACCAATTAGTTGACCGTTCTTTCAAATACACCAAAGGTGCAAAATGAAATTGTGATGTTTTTATTTTTATGGTTTTATCGGTTTAGAAGTTGTGTGTGAATTTCTGGAAAAACAAGTCAAGGATTTTGCTGCTGTTGTGCTTCAAACTAAACAGTTATGTTATTTAAATATCAGAAAACCCGACACTTGCGATATTTGGTTAATGATTTTTAAAATCATAATTAATGATGTGTTGAGTTTGATTAACAAATACAGGCTAAATATATACATCTCAACATATTATGACTTGGTCAAAGTTAACTAAATCAAAGTATAATCATATGATTATCCTTTAACTCAGTAAATCTCATATAAAAAGGGCTACATTGTATCTACTCTTATGCTTTACACTTAAAACTCTTATAAATCTCTTTCTGACTTAAGCATCAAAGAATCTTTACATGTACTCACCCTTGCGGTTTCATTGGAGATTGATTGGAGCACTAGGACCAGAAGCACATCCTGACTAAATACCAGAAGCACAAGGACCATAGCTCCTCTCTTGAGGGGTTCCACGATTCTCCTATGAATCCTGTCTTGTTTTCGACCATTCTTCTTGCTCCTTTGAAGCAAGTCAGTTTCCTCTCTATCTAGAGCACGCCCTACTCTCCCCTTCAACATCAAATAGAAAGAGACTTTCCCGTAATAAATTTAACTTTATTTAATTTACTCAAATATAATTGTCTCACAGTGTGATAAACTCATATATATTTTAATTTTTATCACTGGATATTACAAATTTAACCATAAATTACACATTGAGTTCTATAAACATGAATGCTCAGTGTGCCACCTTAATCCAAGTATACTTACAGAGGTGTCTTCAATCAGAATGAGGATAAAAAAATAGACTAGAATCTAGGACCACATTCTTATGATGATTTTTCACCCATAGAACTGCCATAAATATATGAGCCGAATCCCCAAATGGTAACCAACAAGGAGAGTATCTTAAAACCACTCATCGGGTCATGTAGCAATATAACAGCTGCAATGCTTGTTATGGGTGTTCTTACTGCATTAAGTACACCTGCTAGCACAGTAGAAGCCAAAAATATCACAGCAGTGCCCCCCAGAACCCCCAACTGAAAAGTGATTGCACCCCAGATGAGAACAAGATAATAAGCAGCTCTACCACCTTTGAAAGTGTTAGCCTCAGATGCCATTCCTTGAAAACCACCACTTACAATTACCCCTATAGTGGTAAACATGAATGCAAATAGAGAAACCATGACTTGCTGTTCCAAAACAACAATGAAAGATCTTCTCCCAAGTAACTTCACAAAAACCAGCTCTGAGAGAGCAAAAATAAGTCCATGAAGAGCAGATGCCAAAATGTCCCATACAAATCCCATGATGTATTCCCTGTCACTGATATTAGGATATCTGTCTGAACTTGAATCCAAGGCAATGATGGTCAACGCAGCGGTTATGACAACAATGGCATTTATTATGGAAGCATTAACTTTGTTCTTCACAAGAAGATATCCAAAAAGTGTAGAAAACACAAGTGATGATGATGCCACAAGCGCGGCAGTAGATGCAGGGAGGTAAGCATAGGCATAGGCATACATGAGGTTGTCAGCAGCACTTAGGAAACCCAAACAAATATAAGATAGAGCAAGTGTTAAGCTCAGAGGAGTAGGAAAGGTTTTATTAACAAAGTATGTAGGAAACAATATCAAGGCAGTTAGAGGCCATCCAGCAACAGCCACCCAAGATATTATCCACTTGCTCTTGCCACCATTATCATAATAAACACGAGACAGAATGCTGGAGGCAGGAAATGCCACAAGCATTGCTACGATGCCGAGAACAAGAAGAATCCAATAGGCAATTGGCTTTCTTTTGTATGCTTCTGTGACCATGGCCATAAATTTGGAAATCTGAACCCTGAGTGAATCTGATGGAATTGGTGGCTCTAAGTTTGACTCCATAGGTT
Organism: Echinosophora koreensis; assembly: GCA_035048595.1. Taxonomy (NCBI): domain Eukaryota; kingdom Viridiplantae; phylum Streptophyta; class Magnoliopsida; order Fabales; family Fabaceae; genus Echinosophora; species Echinosophora koreensis. The sequence continues at coordinate 181,291 of JAPCYP010000072.1, forward strand.
CTGCCAATAAGGGTCTCATCAGAAAGAACATAGTGAACAATTGCTCTTAGGATATCAGCTGGATAAAATATGAAGAGCTGTGATACTTTGAAGGTAAGCAATTCTTTTAATGAAGATGAGAGATGGAGACAGATAGGAAGTTTCAATTTCATCCATGGAACACAAATAGTTGAATAACAATATCAGATAAGATTTAGGACAGCATGGATTAAATAAAATACAATGCTTTGCTCCTTGTACTGTTGTACACTTAATAATAGTCAGCTCATTGACTGATGCATTAAGCCCCTAACCCATAGCAAAATATCAATGCAGGGCTACCTAGGCTTGAGCTGTTAAGCATCAATCATCAATCATTTGCATAATAACCAAGTTTTCAGACAATGGGATTTTTCTGCCCCTTATCTAATTTACAGAAATCAATATTGAATCTGTAAAATCTTCTTCAAGAAAGTCAATTCCCTATTGGATTCTTCTGGATCAGCATGGAATCATCAAATCCTCAAGTAATATGAATTGAAGGAAGGTCTAAAACCATATTGATAAAGAAAATAGTATAAGTTGTCTACCAGAGCATTACTATGATTGTTGAGATGAGGGGGGATTGGGGTATAGGCCATAGTTTCAAGTTCTGATAAATGATAACAACACCCAATTTACCTAAAGAAAAAACAGAGGATGAGATAGTTTGAAATCCATAATTTGTTTTAGAAGCTAAAACTCCACTGCAAACCTATGCCAAATTAGGATCAACAAAGTTATGGTTCTATGATTTTTTTATAAGGAAAGAAATATTGTATGTTGAGAAGACAAAGTAAAAAAGAAAAGGATTCAGCTTCCTCATAATAAACAAAAATTAACAACTGAAAACTGGTGACAGAGTCATGCAATTCATGTCTACAAAAAAGAACACCACTAGAAAACCCATGGCCAGAGTATCAAAAAGATGCCAAAAGAGTAACCCTATCTCAAAGAAAGTCTAGTGTGAGGCTGTGAGCCATTGAAAATTCTACTATTTCTTTCCAACCATTTACGCTCCTATAATTTGGGTCCTAACTCAACCCAACAAAACCGACTTGTAAGTTGAGGACTGTCCAAGCCATATAAGCACTACTTAGGTCATATCTCTAGACGATGTGAGACCAAACACTCTCCTCATACCCAACACAATGACGGTGTTAGAGGCTGCAATGAACCAACCCAAAGTTGCCATAATTAAGGTGACCAGGGACGGACCGTAATTAAGGCGACTTTCCAACATACACCAAAGAATAACAAACAAGAAATTTCAGCCTTGCTTTTTACTCAAAACACCCCTCTAATTATATAATAACAGGAATTCATACTGTTCTTGTAAAAAAAAAACTTTGACCTATATCCAGAAAGACCAATGGTTCATAAAATTATCTTAGAAAATTTGGCATAGGCTCAATGAATTCTACACCTGCATATTATTTCCAACAAATGAACTTTTTAAAACCCCTATGTTTATGCAATGAAATAACAAAGAAAAACAAGTCCCAATTCATGTTTCTAGCTTCCCGTTCTGCCCAGTTCAAGAATTTAACTAATTCCGAGTTTTCAACCACTAAAAAAATGACATAGCAGCCGCAATGAAATGAAATCTAACTATTATTCCTGGTTGCATAAGAAACTAGAAAATGAATTATATAATAAACTTGATAATATAAAAACCTATAATTTCTCTAAACACACCCAGAAATTAAACAATAAAAAAATAAAAAAAATAAACACGCTGGAGATTTTAAAGTAATTATAACTGATGATAAGTTGAAATAAAAAAAAGAGATTCACAACGAACCAGGTTGAAGCAGCGGCTCGGACATCCTGATACTCGGAGTGATGAGGTATTATAAATTGTCAGGAGGAAAGAGAAACACTTGTGCTGTTGATGATTGCGTCAGCCGTCAGTCAAGGTTGGACTGAATTTGCCAATTTAAAGAAACGGCTTTCCATTGGACCTATATATTTTTTTTCACGTAAATTTTGCTAAAACATACTCCCTTTTATCCTATATATAAGAGGCAAAACCTTAAAACACACAAATCAATGAAATGCATTAAAATAAGTTATTTGTAATTAATATTCATATAAATTTACAAATGTAACCCTTCAATAATTAATGAACAAACCTACTTGTATCTAAAGTTGCATTGTCTCGTAAATATAAACCCTATTATAAATAAGGGTAAAATTGGACATGAGCATTTAATATTTGTCAAAATACATGCATGTCTCTTATATTTTGGACCAAAAAAAAATAGTTATTTGCCTCTTAAGAATAAGGATCGGAGGGAGTACTATTCTAAAGAGAGCAAATACCATTAAATTCATGAATAAAAAATATAAAAACATTTATAATTTCTTTACAATATAAAAATGAATTATGAGCTTTTATTCTCTTGACTTTTATATGTAGCGTTACTCTGGAAAATATAGTAAAAATGTTAATAATCATTATAAATTGCCATTATGCGTTGAATTAATATTCCCCAGGTGAAAAGAAAGAAATTCACTAGTGATTCATGCATGTTGCCTTGCCTGTTTTATTGGAAGCTTGGTAATTAATTAATTAATAGAAATTAAAAGCAATACAAAAATGGGTCAGACCTTTATTTTTTTTTTATTTTTTTTTGGATAACAATGGTCAGACTTTTAATTTAAATATATATAAATATATATTTGGAGAATGGTCGTGATGGTTGGAAATCAAATAATTAATAATTAAATTTTTTTAGGGCAGGACTCCAAGGCTTCAAATCAATCAAAATGGAGAAGGTGGGGTCCCTGTGTTATTCAACCACAAAAACAACATACAACCATTTTTGGATGCTTCATTCCCGGAGCTGCAGATTTCTCTCTCTTCTCATAGACACACACCCATTAATTTCTATCTTCAACACCTCATAAAATACTGAGCAAATCTTTAAACATGTTTGTTTGTGTGTCTCATGCTTATGAACTTCTTTGTGAAGAACTGAAGATACGAAAATTAATATTTATTTGGTGCCTTCTATGGTGCACCACCCTCAAAATGGAGCAGGGGTGCACCACCCAGCTATCATCCTGTTAGCCAATTAAATTGCCAAGTTGTCTATGTGGACTTTTCAAAACGTCCTATACTATTTTGTTGGTCAAAGGCATACAGTATTTCCATCAATTTTCTTTAATATTCGATATTTCCCAAATACGTTGAATTTGTTAAAAACTTAAAACTGTATACTCCCTCATATCCGACAAATTCCTGCCCTCCACTCCCTTATACCCGACACATTCGTCCCATCTACGACCACTTATTCAAACAGAGTTACATAGCTACTTCAATCCCAGCCTCTACCACATCTTAAGGGAGGTTATCTTCTACCTTCAGCTCCGGCTCGTCGAGACCTCGACCTGGCGATTGCGTGTATTTTTCGATGGTGTTTTACTGTAAGGTTCGAGATCGGAGTGGTTATTCATCCTTTCGTTATCCAAGCTTCATCTGCGTTCATCTGAGGTCGATTGTGGCCTTACTGTGTTCATTGTTTTCGGGGTAATAAGGCATCTCAGATCCTCAGCATTGGTCGCCATTTACAATATGGGCCACTCCAAATAACACTCAAAATTACAACCCATCATATTAGGCCTAAACACCTCACCATTTCATGCCCAACCTGAAATAGCTTCTTCTAGACCCGAAAATACTGCCCTACCCGACCCGGTTCAACATCTTGCCCACCCATTGCAGTCGTCGTTCCCCATTATCAACGACAAGGAACCCCCCACCTCGGACACCTTGCCAATAATTGTAACCTCCTTTGCTGCCCACAACAGATCCGCATCGGTGCAGCTAGGAGGGTCGCAAATCGAAAATGCTGCCTCCGACTTCAACTCAGGCACATAGGGGGTCTACCATTACCATAAATCAAACAAGCAATTGCTTGTGGAAAAGCGACTGACACTTTTCTTTGCTTAAAAAAATTTGGTTCCGCCGGAGACGCCGCGCACCGCCCATCTCCGACCTTCTGCAGTTGTCGCCGGTGCAACCATATGGCCGGTACGAACCAACATCGTAAAAACGGCTATCATTTCCAAACAAAAATGAACAAGCGAAATAAAAATATTCAAGAAAGACATTTTAGTATAATATTATTTTATAGTATTTTTGGTAACAATACATTTTATATACATATATTTCCATGCCCACTATACTTGTTTCACTACATTTCAGTTTGAAAAGTCAAACTGACTAAAGCAAGCACACATGTCACTTCCATTGGTACATGTAGGGACAGTTGGGTGGTGCACCACTGCTCCACTTTGGAGAGTGGTGCACCAAAGACAGAACCTATTTATAAAGCCGATATGGACCCAACGAAAATTAATAACAATAATAAACAATGAATGTCCTTGTTTGAGTTGTAAATCTAATTTATCGAATGACACAAAACATCCATGATTGAACTTGGAATTGGAATTTGATGGTCCAAATGAAGACAAGACGACATACCCAACACGATGGGGTTCAAGAAAAAACTTCGATGAAAGCATAACAAAGGTCCTCGATATTATCTTTCCACCCTTTTAACCGGTATCCAGTAGCATCAGTCACCTGCCACTTACTTTTCCACCGGTTGAGACACAAAAGATCTGTACCGTTCAATTAAAATATTACTATATCAACGGCTGTAGCTATACGAGGATCCATCCTCCCATATTGGGAGTGAGTATTGACGACAAAGCCGTTTTTATAGTCCTCAACTCCTCATAAAATAAGGTTATTTTGCTTTCAGTTTTTATGAATAATTTGCTTTTTATCCCCTAAAAAAAAGAAAATATTTATGAGCAAATTACACTCCACCACATTAGAAATTCATCAAAATAGCAATAAACTCCAAATATGATCATATATCAGACAGATCTCACCCCAATTTTTAATGTTTACTAACCATTGACTTAATACCGTTAAAAGTGTGTTTGGGAAAGCTGAAAAATAAAATTATGTTGATAATCAAATTTTGCATAATTGATTATTTTGATAATCGATTATAATCAGAATCTGTTTTTGTTTAGGTCTATTTGCTGAAAAACGATTTTAAGATAATCTATTTCGTTTGAGTAGTAAAAAAAATCACTTTTAAATAGTAAATTAGGAAAAGGGGTATGAAGTTATTTGTAAAATTTAATAATATTTGTTTAGAAGTTAGTTTTGTAGAGATAAACAAGAAAAATGAAGTACCAATTTAAGCATAGTAAAAAAAAAAAAAGCATTTCAGCAATTTATCTAACCGTGCTTCCTCTTTGCTGACCACAAAACAACTTATTTTTGTTAAAATGGTTTTTTTTTTTTAAATAACTCCTGCTTATCCAACAAAAAAAAAAAAGTAAGCTTCTTAACCAAACATAGCAAAATATTTACAAAATAACTTATTAGATGAAAAGCAGTTAAATGAGAAATAATTAATCTTTCCCAAACAAGTGCTAAGCCACTAAAAAATAAAAAATAATTTATAATTACTTATATGATTTTATACATTAATAAAGGTTTTTAAAGATTAACCTTAGGGTTTATTGGTTATAAAATAAGGTTAATTTTTAATTTTAAAACCTTATATAAAGGAACATAATTCATATAAATATTTATTTGTTAAATTGATTATATTACTTTTCTCAAATAGATGATTATATAATTACACTCTAACAAATGATAAAGATTAAACGTACATTTATTATATGAAAACTGAATTTTTTTATTTTATTCTTATTTATTTTTTTAGTCATTTAGGTGGCGTTTGGTATCTTGAATGTTTTATTCCTAGGTAAATTACATTACTGAAAATGTGATTCCCGGGAATAAAGTTTTCTCACCTTCACACATGAGAATAGAGTTTTCCCAAGTTTATAACTATCATTCACTATTTTTATTCTCAGGAATCTTTTATGCCTGGGAATAATCTTTTAAAACTTGTACCAAACATGAGAAACGTTTATTCTCATGCCTACATTCTCGAGAATATTTTTATAAAACTTATATCAAACGCTACGTTAGTTCAACAGCTTTTAAAGAATTTTCACGCTTTCGATTATGTTGTCTACAGAATATATGATTTATTAAAGACTAAAGGCCTAAAACCATTGCTGACACTTTGGGGTACACTTTTAGTTCCTCGGCAAAAAAAAAAAAAAAAAAAAAGCATCATTTAATTCTCGAGAATAATAAAATAGGGACACGTTAATCCCTCGGTCAGTTTTCTCATACGTCCGCTAGTTTCCTAAGGTGTACCATCAAGAAGCTTTTGTGTCCGTTAAAGTGTTGAGTTGTACCCTCAAGCATGAAATTTGTTAAAAACAAAAAATAAAGTTATAAATCCTTGTATCTAAAAAAAGCCCAAAACACACCTGCTTTGGTACCTATGTTTCTTCTTCCTCCATCACCGTTTGAAATCCCTAACTCCATTGAAAGAGCTTGTTGCAGGTGATTTCATACTCGAGGGACGATTTTGTTGTGTGAGAGGAGTGATCGTGGTTGACACAGTGTTGGGGTTGTGTTGATAAGATGAAGAGCTAGAGTCATGGTGGTTCCAAAAGGTCTTTCTTCCCCGAGCGTGCATGAGTGGCTTTTACCTTTATGCTAGTCCTTATACATAGAAGCGGATTATAGAGAGAAAATCATACTAGCATGCTACGACAAATCATTGGCTCATTACGGGTGATTTCAATGATATAGCTGGTTAGGAGGAACAGAAAGGTAGCCAAAGAAAGTATAGTAGCTTTGTTGATATGATTAATATATGCAATCTTATAAATTTAGGATTTATTGATCCAAATTCAGGTGTTGTCTAAGGTGTACCACCCACTAAAGTGGTGCAGTAGTGCACCACCCAAGTGGCACAATCTGGACCAATCAGATTGCCACTTGGTGTGGTTGACTTTTCAACCAGGTCATATGGTTAAAGTCAACGACCCCAAGTGACAATCTGATTGATCCAGATTGTGCCACTTGAGTGGTGCACCACTGCACCACTATGGTAGGCGGTGCACCATAGCCTTCACCCCAAATTCATATGGAGGGGTCCTTTATTTAGGTGGGTTCTAGCATGAAGTACCAGTTTTACTGTTATACCCATATACCACTAATTTTTTTATCATAGACAATTTTGAACCGTTAGATATAATAATTAAATAATAAACGATCCAGATTTATTGGTCCAAAAAAAAAATTGAAAACAAAAATTTTGGAAATATACTACTTTACCCTTCCCTCTTCTCCCCTACAATAAAAAACCCTAAATGAATCATGTTTACGGGCCGCCGCCGCCGTTCAACCTGCCGCCGTCACCGCTATCCAACCTCCGTCGTCCTACCCTCAAAACCTAAAATCTCCATTGTCGTCCCATCAGTAGATCTACAGCCGTCGCCGCCACTTCGTGAGCATCCATTGCCGCCGCTTCGCGAGAACCCACCACCTTCTGAGTTCGCAACCACCTTCGAATCATGAAGTCAGATCTGGTTCGCATGAAATAAACTTGAAGCATCGAGCCCCATGGCGGTCGCAACTCAGAATCAACACTAGACAGTTTTGAAAAGAGAGAAGAGAAAATCAGAAGTAGATGGCGACCCCCATGGCGGTCGCCGGTGTTCTATCAGCGCACGATCGCCGGATTCTGACAGCTGCCACAACGGGAGCATCGAGCCTCTCGATGGAGCGCCGAACCTCTCGTGCGACGAGTCTGGGTTATAGGGGGCGGCGAGGATGGTGTTTCCAGGTTAGATCTGGGTCGCCGCTGGCCACTGCCTTCGCGAGTCTCTTCCCACCGGAGTTGGCAAGCATTCAGATCGACGGCCACTATGCCTTCCTTGTTCAAATAATCATGTCCCTTCGTGTCCAGAGATCAATGTTTCCTTTTAATTTTTATTAAAAAAAAATCAGAAAAGATGTAGATCCATGATCAGTGATGGGTGGTGGTGAATATTGATGATAAGGGTAAAACTGAGATTTCTTATAAAATAAAAAATAAAAAAAGAAGACATTTAGTGGTATATGGGTATACCAGTAAAACTGGTACTTCATGCTAGAATCCACCCTTTATTTAATGGGTTTGCTCGTGTCTTTGAAATGTTAGATCAAGAAGAGGACTAAGATGAGCCTAAAAGAGGAATTTGGGTTGGAAGATCAAATTCCTTAGTCTAGTATTTGGGCATAGATGTGTCATCTTTTATGGAAGTGGGAAACTTACACATCAATTCATTCACTTTGTAAGACTTTGGCTCATGGTCATGCATCGTTTGTGGTGCTACATGTAGGCTTCAAGAGATACCTTTTACCAAACCAAGTTGGAGCTAGGATGGAGATTGTTGTTAGTTGGATGCCTCCATCTCCTTCTTAGCTAAATGTCAATACAAATAGTACGCTTGCAAAGGAAAGCATGGTCCTGCTCGCTGCAAATGTTTAATCTGAGGTGCAAAAGGTCAATGGATTCGTGGCTTCTCAAGGTACTTAGGAAGCACTTTAGCCTTCATCGTTGAGTTATGAGATGCCTACCAGTGACTTATGCTTGCCTGGAAGATGGTCCTCCATCGAGTTGAGTTCAAAACCTTGATTCAATTGCAAAAGTGAGGAGCATCGAGAGAGGTAGTATAGGAAGTCGCAAAGGTCGTAGGCTTCAGCATGAAATACATAGGTTGCTAGTAGGTAACTAGGAAGTAAGTGTCTTACATGTTTATAGAGTGGCAAATAGATGATCGATTTATACTCTAGCAAGCCTTAATGTTCTCAACAGGGGTGAGAATTGGCAAGGTCCAAACAGGCTTGAGCCTAACATACGTTCCAATCTCGAGATCCGGGTCTGGCCTATTAGCCTGATATAGGACAATTTTTAAGGCGTGAGTCTGGCCCTACTTAAAAGTCTGACCTGGCTTGAAAGTCTATTTAAAAGTCTACTTATCAATAAGACATTCAAATATGTCTCGACCTATAAATAGGTCATAGGCCTTCACTTGTGAATAGGATTGTATGCTTCTAATGATAAAGAGGTCGGTAGACCTATACTGATAAATAAGTCATTAGGCCATTCACAATAGACATTTACTTTCAAATATTATAAATAATATATTATAGTATTATAATATATTATACATAAAAATTTATGTCTGTATATGTGTTAAATAGATCGACTTGAAAGGCTTAGTAGGATTTTTTTAAAAGCTTTAGACTTGACCTCTTTAGCTATATAGATTTTTTAAAAAGTCTTGACCTGGTCTTTTTATTAAATATGTTAGGCTGAGCTAGACCTTAAATATGTTAGATTGGGCTAGGTCTTAAATAGGTTAGACCATAGGTCCCAACCAGCTGTCTGTCCTATTCACAACCTTAATTCTAAACAAGCTTGACTAGTTATATATAGAGCACTCTCCTCTAAATTGTTGATCTCTAATGTAACGAGAATTTATTCCCCCTATTATTATTTCAATGTGATTTCTTTTCTTGAGGTTGGGTCTTGTTATTAAAAAAAGGGGTCTTATTATGATATTGGATAAGAAATAGGTAAGGAGCAGAGTTTTATGAAAAAATAAAATATATCACTTTTTGAAATAATAAATACAATGTTTTTTATTAAATTAAAAAATTTACTTATTAGTGGTTGGAAGAAGAGAAAAAAACTCGATTCCTGAGTCCGGACTCCTGTGCAGCCTGTGCTGAGTCAAAGAACTAGTAATACACGGCGTTAACGAAACCGTCAATTCAGTTTAGCAGAACAGAAGCAAAAAGGATCCATGGCATGGCCAAATAAAGCAACGGAAGAATGGAAGGCGTCTGTTACCTTGCGTGGCAGTAGTGCAAAACTAAACCATACAATACCACATTACCACCTGAAAGAGTCAATACCAGTCAAGGACACATATACCCCCGACACAACACACCTCTCTTCCGGGAAAAAAAAATGCAAGCCAGTGTTATTAAAAGTATATTTATTATTAAATGATGCTGCTCTTTTTCAATATAACATTTTTTTAATTCCTTAAACAATTAATAGATAAGAGTAGATAAGAGTGAATAAAAATATACGCAAGAAATTAAGGGTGTATCTTTGATTAGTTCAAGTGTATTGAGATCTCAATTCATCTAACTTAGTTAGTTAATCGCGGATATACTCTAACTTTCTCATTTTATACTTATAGGCCATCTCCAATGGCAACATAAAGAGTGGATTTTGCTTAATAGGGACCGATGCTTAACTGAACCTATAGTTGAAGACAATTTTTCAATGGGAGCTTAATAAGTTGGGTTGTTTGTCGAAGAACCGATCCTTATCTCATTGAGTGGACCAGCTGAAAAAAATTTTAACAAAAAAAGGATATGATTGGAGTATTTTTTATCAAATGTAATGATGTAAAGTAACTTGTGGGACCTAATTAGTAAAAAAGTTAAAGATGCTGGATTGGAAATATGATGTGCTTAAGTTGTAAAAAATAAAAATGAGTGATTTATAAGAGTGAGACCCACTTAAAAACTCGTAAAATAAAATTTTGGAGTGCTGGGATGGAGATGCTCTTATTCACTAGGGATGACAATTTGTATCCTACCCATTGGGTACCTGCAAAAATTACCCATAGGATAATTACCTGTACAATGGGTAAGGGTCTGGGTACGGGTAATTACCCACAAATTTGAATGGGTATGAGTGTGGGTACGGGTACTATGGTACTCACCCCTCCCCGCACCCTGCACATATATATATGTATATATAATTTTAACTATAATACAAATTTTAAAACCAAAATTAATTTAAAGATTCATAACTTTCTAAATCTAGTTACATCTATAATTCCTTTTTGGATTTTTTATTTATTTAAATATCATGATTTGTAATATTTTATGAGTATATTTAAAAGACCTTTGAATCGTTTTTTAATTGTTATAACGTTTCTTTTGTTATTTATTGTTTTTTCCACGGTTAAAATACGGGTAATGGATGCGGGTACAAGTACGGGTATTTAGTTACCCAAAGGATACGTTTAAGGGTATTAAAGTTGCTACCCATTGCGGGTATGAGTCCGGGTACGAGTAATTTTTTCAAACATAATATAGAAACAGATACTATAGTACCTTACTCAGACCCTATCCATTGTCATCCCTATTATTCACTCTATTGACTTTATGTAAGGTTAGCAAGGTAAAATAAAAAATGTCATGCTAACTAGTATTTTTAAAGCCTATAAAACTTTTTATTATTTCCTTATTAAATACTATATATCTTTTTTAGATAAATCTTTTTATATTTGATTTCTTAATCAATATTGTATTGTATGGATATCGATTAACATTAAAATAAAGAGAATGTTAATCAGTACTCTAAGGATATTGGTTAAGGATCTCAAAAAGAAAATTTGGTATGGGGACTTGGTGTATTTCATATTTTAAAGAGTGATAAACTTACTTTTTTTAATAAGTTTTTATTTTTTTGGGTTTTCTTAACGAATGTCCTTGGATACTGGTTAACATTAAAATAATTATAAAACACACGACACACCCCGACATAAAACACAAACTCTCGATCAAAACCAAAATCAAAACATCGAGAAACGAATATGAAAATCCGTGCAGCTGAAATCCCGAAACAAGAAGGTTTCAGTTTCGGACACAACCAAAAACAAAAACAAACAAAAACTGTTGGAGAATCTACTGTCTCTGCTGCTACTGCGTCTTCTTTGGCCGAGCACAAGGAGAGTGAAGAAGAAGAGAATGAAAAGGAAGAGATAAACAAGCGAGTCAGCGACTCACCGCCTACCAACGAGTCCGAGTTACGCAGTTCCAATCATCACCACGAAGCGGGGCCCAATTTAGAAACCCTAGCTGTTCCCTCTTCGCTCCTGCTCCATCACAGTGCCGGTACGCTGCGTTTCGATCACTCTCCTTTTGCTTTTCACTCTTCTTTCTCTTCCATTCTGTTTTTCGTGTCTCTTTTTTCTTTTCTTTTCTTTTTTTCGTTTTTTGGGTGAAGGTGGTAAATAATTGTGTGTGGTTGATGCTGTAGATTTGCAGGGAAGCTCCACCATGGATAAGGGTGGCAAATCCGAAAATAAGGTTAGAGCATTTATTTTTATTATTATTGTCGTTGTTGTTGTGTTGTTGTTATTATTTTTTAATTGTTATGCACCGTTAATGTAAAATCTTTATATCATCACGTCATTTAAAATATTTGACTCTTATGAGAATTGATTTAAAAATTGTAAATAAGATTATTTGTGATTGATTGTCAGTACAATTTTAATCTTTGTTGCCTATGGTTCAAGCCCAAAGGGTGTTTGCGCAAAGGATCATGTTATAGATATAAATCATTCCTAGGACTTCACCTAATAGCTTAAGCTCTTGGGGTGCTTGACAAGAGACAAAAGCTTGATTTTGCAATTATGCTTCCCATCTTGATTCAGCCAATATGCATCAATGATTGAAAGAGTCTGTTTTTTTGTGTGTGCATGTGTGGTTTTATGAACAATTTAGATTATCCAAAGAGCAGTTCAGAGAAGTATTTTTCTATTCAGTCACATCTCCAGGAAGGAACTTAAGTTGTATTAAGCAATTAGTCATTTGATTGCTTTCTTGATGAACGATGCCTAACATAATCAATAGTTTTGACTTCAAATTAAGCATAAGAAAGTCGCATGCTCTGCACATGCCACATATATTTGGTTCCTTTAGTGCTGAAGTACACTATTTTATGCTTAGCAGCCAGTTGGACATACCAACAAAGAAGTTATTGTACAAGAAGTTGAGGCGCCTCAAATGCGGAAAGAAAATCAACTTCAGGTGTCTGTGCGTTCAAGTCCATTGTCTGAACCATCAATTTCTGTTGAAAAATCTTTATCATCTGCCCCTAGTCCAACTTTACCAGAACAGGGGCTGTCTAGTCCAAAGGTTAATAGTGTACATACGCTGGAGGTAGACAAAAAAATTCATAAAGGTGGCAAAACCTTATCTTCCGTTTCTGCTGCAAGGACATCTGCATCTGATGGATACAACTGGCGGAAGTATGGTCAGAAGCAAGTGAAAAGTCCTACAAGTTCTCGAAGCTATTACAGGTGTACCCATTTAGATTGTTGTGCAAAGAAGATTGAATGGTGTGACCATTCAGGTCAGCTGATGGAGATTGTTTATAAAAGTCAACACAGTCATGATCCCCCGCGGAAAACTGATTCCACTAGGGAAAGTAAGCTTATACCTGAACCTACCATTGAAAACAGTGTCCGTGAGCATCCTATCAGAATTCTAACTGATTCTGATCCATCCCCTTCTTCAAAAGAACCTAAACAAGAAGCACCGTGCAGTGCTGATAAGAAACGACAAAACTCATGTAACGATGAGAATAGTGAAGTTATCTTGAAGGAGGAGCATGTTAATGAGCCAGAGCTGAAAAGAAGGCAAGTTTGCATATGAATTCAATTCATTTTCTTTGTAAAAGCACCTCTTCTAGTTGTGGCAGGATCTAATGGTTTAATGTTATTTTATTTTATTTTATTTTATTTGATAACCAGATTGAAGAAAGATGATTTAACATGTTCAGAGTCAGCAGTAATACCTGGAAAGAAATCCAAGTTTGTTGTACATGCAGGGGGGGATGTGGGGATATCAGGTGATGGATATCGATGGCGCAAGTATGGACAAAAAATGGTGAAGGGGAATCCACATCCCAGGTGCATGCCTATATATTTCTGGCTTTCTTGTGTTTTTTTCCTTTTAAGTTTTGTTCTTAATGTGGATTTTATACCTTTGACTTGAGAAATCAGTATCTCTGGATGAAAATGTTGAAATTTGTATTTATATTTAATGGATGGTTAAATTAAAATAAAAACAATGAGATTATAGAATCTGAAACAGTTGCAAGATTTTATTTACTTGTAAATAGTTTGAAGAAAGACAACGATGCAGATATCTATAATGATTTTCAAGCTGGTTCTTTTTTTGTTATTATTACTTTGGCTGTCTTTCAAAAATACCGTCCTTATTATAATTCGCTTTTTTTCCCTTTTCTTTGGGAGTCCTTGCCTGCATTGCCGAGCTTCATAAATAAATTACCTATTGGGTTCGGTTTAAAACTTAACTTGAATGGTGACTATGATAGTTGTATTCAGCGGTGACTGGTGAGGATAAAGGTACTAAGTATATTGAGTGTCAAATTAATTAAAGACATGGTTTGCACAAAATCTTGCACGCATTTTAATTTATATATATATGACCATCTTTTGGTTGCTCGCAGAACAGGATGCACTTTTACTTAAACCAAGGTTTGCCAGTCCCTTTTAAATATTCTAAGAAAAGCTGCATCCTGCAAGGAAGTGTTTATCATTATCCATACTAATTGAATTAATTGGATCTTCAACATAATCTATTTGGACTTAATGTTTCCCGGTAAATGCCATTTCTGTATGTTCCGCATCTTGTGGTTACAAATAAGTAGTAACAAGCAATCTTTAATTGCTACAAACGTAAGTTTCAAGATGTAGAGAGCAAGACGGGAATTCAGTCAAAAGATAATTTCATTATGTGTCTAAATAAAGGATAGTGTGGTTTTGCAGTAGAAAATCATAATAGACAATCTCTTCTGTGATTCTTGGCATTCAGCTTTACAATTAAAGGGTATTTTCATAAATGCAGAATTTTTTTGGCCAAATGCAGAAATACCAAATGATAGCCTGACCAAATAGCTGAAAAACCACTTATACTGGGATTTTTTGTCAAGATTCTTTGGGTGAAATTCCCTTGACTATCCCATGACCGTAAAAGTCTTCACAAAGATATACACTGTCATATTTGGAAAAATTAAGAAATATTAGGCAGCTTCTCACTTATGGTGGTACTTTTTGGGAAACATACAAATCTCCTTGCAAAAGCTGAAGTTTCAGAACAAAGCCCAAACATGCCCTGATGATCTTGTCTGTTCGTTTTTCAAAAATTTATAATTAGCCAAACTCTATTACTTTTATCCTTCACCATTTGAATAATAGCCGCCCTTACCAATCTCATGATTACCTTTGCCCATTTGGGACTGTTGACAACATTATCAGCAACCACAATGTAAACAAGCATTGTGCCTTTAAATTTAGGTGGATTGAATTAATCCCAAAAATAGAGTAAATCACCACCTTCGATCCTGAAAAATTTCGCCAATTTCATAGTAGTCTCTTAATATTTTAAATCTAACACTTAAATCCTTGAAATATTAATTTGCTAAGCAAGTTAGTCCTTGTATTAAGTTATGTTCTCTATTTCTCAACAAAGTTGCGAATGTGGCACGTTCAAATGCTAACATGGCGGCCATTAGGTGACACCTGCATTGGACAAATTAAGCCATTTAAAAATGGTGATATTAACATGTGTCGCTTAATGGCCACGTTAGTAATAGAATGTGCCACGTTAGCAATAGAACGTGCCACATTGGCACTTCAGGTAAGGCTATTCTCACTTCCTATAGGACATGCCACATTAGCAACTTGGACATACTTTGCATTTATTATTCAAAACAAAACCATCTGACGCAACATCTATCAAAAAAAAAAAAATTGCATCCTTAGGTTGTGTTTCTATATGGTAGGAAACTTAGTGGTTAATCCCTTCCAAAACAAAGAGGATTGTGAAGTTGGATTGTTGGTGGTGTAGTCCTTTTCTTCTGTGCTTTGCTGAGAATGTTGTTTATTATGGAAAAAGGGTAGGGGACACATGTCCAAGTGATGAAGCAGCAATTCTCTAAAATTTATGTTTTCAAAAAGTTTAAACGCCCCTTTTTGTCTTTATATGGGATGTCACCTCCCCTTTTTTCTTTTCTTTAATTTGTCTATTGAAATATCTTCCTTTCCTGCTTACAAATGGCTTGAATTTTCAGAAACTACTATAGATGCACTTCCGCTGGGTGTCCTGTCCGAAAGCACATTGAGACTGCTGGGGATAACTCAAATGCAGCCATCATAACATACAAGGGAGTACATGACCACGACATGCCTGTGCCCAAGAAACGGCATGGCCCGCCAAGTGCTCCACTTGTGGCTGCTGCAGCACCTGCTTCAATGAACAATTTGAAATCCACGAAAACTGACCCGCCGCCGCAAAATCCGAAAACTTCTACTAAATGGTCAGTGGATACAGAAGGAGAATTAACCGGAGAAGCCTTGGACCTTGGCGGTGAAAAAGCAATAGAGTCGGCTCGAACTCTTCTAAGCATAGGTTTTGAAATTAAACCTTGCTGAATACTTCTTTCAGAACACACACAGTTGTATCTATATAAATTTATTGGGTGCTTTCATGTAGTCTTAGTTGCTTCTCATGTTCATCTTTTCTTCTTCTTTCATGATTATTTTCCCCATGTAGTCTTTTAGTGAAAACAGTCCATGTATATTTGCTTGTACACACCTTCAACTTCTCTGAAACACTGTGCTAGTAGTGGAGCGAATATAGAATTGATTTGTGTCATTTTATTCTCATGGATAGTGAGAAATGGGAGAGAATAGCATTATTATTATTATTATTCAATTAAATGATTCGAGACAAAGATGATGGTGGCAATCTATCAAACATGTTGGTCAAGTTGATGGATGGAAAGAGGTTTTCTTCCAAATCAAGATATTTGGTAATGCAAATTTTATTTGAAGATGTTTAAATTGGCACTGACATTGGCCAAGTTACGTGCGCATTTCATGTGGGATGGTAGGATATGTTTGAATTTGATCAATTTGATAAAGTTCAGCTGCACTATTTTTCTAGTCACTCTTTGATATCATGATTATGATGACCCAAAGAGAAAAATGTTTTTCATTCGGATGGTTACCTAACCCCTGAAGGTTGCTTGCATGTTGCATCGGAGTATCTGATTTTATGAATGGAAGCAATTTGCTTTTCGTCATGCCCCGTGCATTTTAAAAATAAAAATAAAAAATTGAGCATTGCCAAATCTAGGCACTTTTTCAGTCTCTTTAACTTCCAAAGCAAACAAGTTATTTTTCTTTAATGTGTTTGGCGAATAGCTTGGTTGATTAAACTTATAGCTGGTATTTGGTTTGTTGGGCAGTTGGAAAAATATTTCATTATGTCTATTAGCTACAAAAATTTAAAGCAAATACTTATTTTGATATCTTGGTATATCAAATTGGCCCTAAAAAATAATTGTAATTTAGTCTTTTAATCATAGTGATATTGATATTGGTTGGAAGAGAGGGACTTGAGAATAAATAAATAGGAGATAGGTGTTTTCTTTTTTCAAAAAATAATAATTAATAGGAGAGAGATTATCATACAAAGTGAGTAATAAATTCATCTTAACGTGTGAAAGGTTGTACATGATAAAAAAAACTCTTAATAATAAAACTTGAAGATTATAAAAAGCATTGCCTTAAATCATTAATTATCAAACAAATTATGTCTCCGCCACTCACAAAATAAGAAGACACGAAGGAAAACCATAAATGGTTATGTGAGAATTGACCTTGAATTTAAATTCCTATCGATTGTTGAAACTCCATCTACCACTTGGACTTGCGGACCAATATGCTTATGAAATTGATAAGTTAAGATTTTAGAGAAAATTGAAAACAAACTCTATTTGATACTAATCAGTATTTTTAGGATACTAGTAAAAAAAATTGGGGAAAAAATTATAAAAAAATAATGAATTTAATATACTAAAAAGTGATATATTTAATAAAAGATTATTCTTTCTAAATTCCTTAACATGACCCCTGGTTGATTTAAGAAAAGTGCCACTTGCCCCCATAGACCCCTTGTTCCGTGCCCCTCCATGTTGGTTTTAATTAGGCTTAATTGCACTTTTGGTCCCCCAACTTTAGCTCATGTGTGATTTTGGTCCTTATTGTTTTTTTTTAGCACATTTAGTCCCCCAATTTTTTAAAAGTTGCAAAATTAGTCCCTCCATCAAATTTTCATCAATCTATATCCTACATGGCAGGTCAAGTGCCACATGACAAGTACACCTGGATTTCTTATATTAAATAATTATTAAATTTTAAATTATAAAATAAAAAAATTAAAAAAAGGTCCTAAGTCTTCTACCTCCCTGGTTTTCTCCTCCTTTATTGGTGTATTTTAGTGCTTGTATAATTTCTTTCTCATTGCTAAAACTCAACGCTATTCCATGCCTAATCCATGAGGGGGCTAAAATAAATAAGGAGTGAACTTGACAGGTGCTCACTCTCCCCACACGCCAAACCACACCATCCGAGATTTTGATTTTGAGCTACTGTACCATATTTCTAATTTCTACCATATAAAGCAGTACATTTTGATAAATCTGCTCACAATTTATTTCTAACTTTTAATATAGGAAATTGTGGCAGAGTAATTAGAGGTTAGTGGGTCGGTGCGTTTAATTGTTGGGAGACGAAGGGTTTGCCACTTTGCCTTTTCATGTTTCTCTGCTCTAACGTTTAGTCTCTCTGCGTGGAGGACGACGGTCTGTAATGGCGACGCGGCGGCACGTTTGTGTTCCACATAGAGCTCCTGTTCGGGGTGGTGGACTTGACGGTGTGACTTGGCAGCAGTAACGAAGGAGGAGAAGACGCACGACTGAACAGTCGCATGATGATGGCTTGCGGGTCTGCGTCGTTGCTACGGCGCTCCTTGGGTCTGATTTGCGGTATAGTATGAAGCCCTCACATTGTTTTGCAGGCTTCGATCTCTTCACGATAATACAAGGAAAGTTATTTCCTATGATTATTTTTTTATTCGATGGTTCACACCCTACTGAGTTTTGGCAGTGAGATGGAATTGCAGAATCTCCTCAAGGGAGGAAGAAGATGACGGGACCCTTTTTTTTTATTTTATAATTTAAAATATAATAATTATTTAATATAATAAAATTAAATCCAGATGGATTTATCTTGTGGCATTTGGCCTACCATGTAGGACAGAGAATTGATGGAAATTGGATGGAGGGACTAATTTTGCAACTTTCAAAAAATTGAGGGACTAAATGTGATCGAAAAAAACAATAGGGACCAAAATTGCACATGAGCTAAAGTTAGGGGACCAAAAGTGCAATTAAGCCTTTTAATTAGGAATTAAATCTTTCTCTTTTGACCTCGCCTTTCTGCTTTTGTTCCTTCTTCATTGTTAGCTTTCCTTCCCTCACTTTTATGTTTGATCCAAATGAAGGATTAGTCAATCAAGAGCATAACTCAGCCTTCAGAGACTGAGCATATGAGATACTAATGGATTTTATGGGTTTAAAGTATTTTTTTTTTACCAGTTGATAGTTTTCACAATATATAAGTGTAGAGTGTAATAAGTATAACCAACAAGTAAATATTTGATAACAAACTTTTAAAAAAAAAAACAAAAAAATCAAAACTACTAGGAACATGATGAGGGTAAAATGCATATTATACATATGAAGTTTGGTCTATCTTTTCCTTTGGGGTGTGTGTGTGTGTGTTTTAATGCAATTCCCTTAACATTGGTGAGTTGTAAACTAACAAATAAGGTGTTATATTTAATGGGAAAACTTAAAACCTTTTTAGTTAGTTATTCTGTTTAGCATATAAATGTTTTGATTTTTAAAATATTAACACATGGTAGTTCTCTTTTAACTTTAATGCTTATTAGTACACCCAAAAAAAAAGAATTTAATGCTTATTTATCCAACAATGGGGTCGCAATGAAAGTGGATTATATCACAGATGAACTTTATTTGCAAGGTCAGGAATTTGAATTTTAGAACATTAATTTATGAAGGACTTTACATAATCAACACCTCAACTCGAGAGTTATCCTAATAGCTATACATTTAAAGACACCTCTTCAGAGACCAAAAAAATTGATGCTTATTTCATGGTTTTATAGTTTTTAACAAAGTTCAAGTGATTATTATGAATTAGAAAACAAACTTAATGCACCAAATATAAGTTACTCCTAGAAAAATAGATCAAACTTTAAGGATATAATTTGTATTTTACCTCAAAGTAATTTGGTAATACATGTGCTAAAAAAGGTAAAAAAAACCACACAACGAAACTTAGTTGACAAACTAAATTATGAAAGCAAAATTTATGGGTAATATAGGAATTTAAAACCCACCTAAAAATAGTAGTAAGAGCAACCGAACTATTGCCACAGATTTCATTGTCATACACCAAAAATTATTGTGCTCCACCCTTATTTCTTCGCTCTCCTCTCCCTTTTTCATATAAGACCTACTATGACTATAAGCCTCCGTTTAAATAAAAATAATAATAATAATAATAAATGTGTTTACAATACATATCCATGTTACAAAGATCTGATAACAATTTCATATGTTGTATTCAAAAAAGCATAATAGCATGTTACTTTATGCAATTAAAAATCAAATTGAAATGTCTAACTTTCTTTTACAATAACATTTGAAGAACTTTAATCCCAAAATAAAAAACCCTAAACCTAAAAAATGTTGAATCACAAAACTTATTATAATATAATCCTGGATATCATTGCTCATAGCTCACTAAGTATATCATAAACGTCATCTGCTAGCTGTCTGGACTATAAAGGGTAAGAACATAGTTGAAAATGACAATAGATATTTAAGTTTATTATATAATTGATCACCAACAATGACAAGCTCTGCC
The DNA here is from genome assembly GCA_035048595.1 of Echinosophora koreensis. Classification (NCBI taxonomy): domain Eukaryota; kingdom Viridiplantae; phylum Streptophyta; class Magnoliopsida; order Fabales; family Fabaceae; genus Echinosophora; species Echinosophora koreensis. The sequence continues at coordinate 201,898 of JAPCYP010000072.1, forward strand.
TATTGGTTCCTTAAACACGTTATGAGTAACCCAATCAAAATCTTACAGAAAACAAAAATTTGATAGTTTAATTCCTCTTCGACGTTGGAGAAGCTAATTAAGTACTATTGCAACCAAGACCAACCAACAAAAGAAAGCGCACGTATCACCCCAACTAACTAATATCATATCCAGGATGTGACTATGAGGACATTTAGCAATTGGTAAATTTTTTGAGTCACCATTTTTTAGGGTTTAGAATTGTTTCAATTGGCAAATGCTGTTATTCATATAGGGTGCGTTTGATTTGCAAAAATTTAGGGGACTGGACAGCACAAAAACTTTTGTCCCCTGTTTGATTTGAAAAGTGGTCAGGGGACAGGACAAAAAATGGGGTGAGGGACAGGACAAAAACCCAGAATTTTGTCCCCCACCAAACCATGGGACAACTTTTTGTCCCATGGACAGACTAACAAAAGACAAAATTATCCTTACATCTCTCTTCTCTCTCTCTCTTTCTCTCTCTCCCTCTCTCTCCTCTCTCTCTTTCTCTCTCCCCTTTCTCTCTCCCTCTCTCTCTTTCTCTCTCTCCTCTCTCTCACTCTCCCCCTCTCTCACTCTCTCCTCTCTTTCTCTCTCTCCCCCTCTCTCTCTCCTCTCTCTCCCTCCCTCTCTCTCCTCTCTCTCTTTCTCTCTCTCTCCTCTCTCTATCCTCTCTCTCACCCTTCTCTCACTCTCTCCTCTCTCTCTCTCTATTGTCTATATTTATATATTAAATAATATAATATATATATATATATATATATATATATATATATATATATATTATAAATGGTATTTCGATAAATTTAATATTATTTTGGTTGTGCTGTCCATTATCCATCAAACAATGTACAAGACAAAGAATTGTCCTGTGACTCAAGGATTTGTCCTGTGCTGTCCTATCTGTCCTGTGCTGTCCTGATACCTTTTGCAAATCAAACGCACCCATATAATAAAAGGATTTAATTATAGAGTTTAATTATTATGCATTGTTGGTGTAAAACTTTTTATACGGTCAACCAATCAAATCAAAAATCAATATGTGTGTAACTTTTAAGGGAATTATGATAAAAATCAAATATTTTTAATGAAATTCAAATGTTCGATTTCTGATTGATTGACAGTGTAAAATATCTTTATACTATTAGTAAATACCACCTAAATTCCTTAATTATAAGAAATTTTCGGTGTAATTGTCATACATTGACACATTAGCGCAAAAACAAAAAAAAATACTATATTAATTACTTTAAAAATTATATATAAAATAATATATAATTGATTGATAGTATAAAAACTTTATGTCAAAATTAATCTTATTAAAAGTGTTGAATACTGTTTTCAATCACATGCAGACAATGATTGTCCAAAAAAAAAAAAAAATTCACCTGCAGATAATATATTCAATATATTGCTGAGAGTGTCTGTTGTGAACTCGGATATCTTTTTTTGGGTCCGGGATAGAACCCAGGGTATCCCCACAGGCCACAGCCGATAGTCGTAAAACTAATCCCCCGAGGATGTAGAGTACTAGTTAAGGGGCAACTCCTCTACTCACAGATACAACTCTATTCATATCACCAGGATTCGAATCCTGGATATATGGTTAAATGACCCAAACTACTAGCCACTTGGACCACACCTCGATGGGTTGTGAACTCGGATCTCTAACATTACCAAACTCCATCACTCATTGATTTCCGACTCTTTTGTTTTTTTTTTTGTTGACAAATCATTGATTTCCTACTTGCCACAGATTACTGCTCAATGTACCCTCTGACTTTTTTAATGACTACAAAGCAAAGTGTTAATATATGGAAAGGACACTGCATATGGCAAATTATATGAAATAAAATAAGAGTTTAATACAAAAATTTAGGGTGAGGAGATGGTGTCTCGATCCAAGACAAGGAACCTCTCCTAGGAGATTTACATTTACCTTCACCAGGAAACTAGTGGGGGCTTAAACCTGTAACCTGTCAGATACGAGACTCTGTCATGCTCTACTAGATCAACCATTTGAGGTTATCTAACCCGGGAATGGATCCTCTGCAGTCGAAGTTTTGTGCAGTAGGATCTTCACCCTTGGAAAATAAAATGATAGGATGATTTTAAATAATGAAAAAAAAGAGGGAGATATTGTTTGAAGATGTGATCTAAAACTGGACAAAAAATGCTGAGAAAAAATTGGAGAGGATTCAATCCCTATCTAACCCATTTAAGTTTGAGTAATGATCTATTTTGAATTTATTACATGTTTAGGATGCTTGTAATCATTTGCCTTTATTTTTAAAATACAAAAAATACACGATACATTTTAGGGTAAAATTATTGGTAAAGTTCACTTAAATTACTATGAATTTAATATACTATGAACAAAAAATTAAATATTATAAAAGTTTTTCTTTATTTTCTATAAAATATTATTAACCAACCCCCATTCTAAATAAACAAAATATCAAATAAAATTTAATGGATTAAATAGATTAGGTCAAAGGCCCTTAACGAACGGCCTATTTCCACCTCTAATAATCATTATAAATATTTTATACTGTCAAACAATTAATAATTATCAAATTATTCAAAGTATTTAAATATTATAATAACTTCCTTAAAATTTATATATAAATTAATTTATGATTAATTGAGATTTTAAAAATCTTTATCAATACGTGAAAAATCTTTACCTTATTACATCATAGGTTCACGGTTAAATTCTATATATATATATATTGAGAGAGGTTAAATTCTATATTTACAGTTTTGTATATTTTTTAATTTTAATTTTTTAAATTGTATAAGAAATTTAATCTCATTTTCTACCCATATATACATTTTAATTCTGTTATTTACCCAGTCACGTGACACAAGTATTTTCCAAATAATAATCTTTATGCTCCCTCTCTTATCTTCTTCAATTCTTTAGCTCTTTTTTTCATTATCTTACTTCATCTCCATCAAAAATCATAATCATAATTCATAATAAAAAATCAGTGTTTATACCTTATAGTTGATTGTTAGATCAAATTTAAACCCCACTCTTGTACCACACTCCAGTTATTTCTCACACTCAAAGGCCACCCTTTGTTTTTCCACCCGCATTTTCCCGGAAACTAAAAACTTTCTATGCTGTTTTCTGGTAAAATATAAAAGAAGCATGAGATGAGAACTGCAAAGGAATGTGTCAGCTTTTTCTCCATATGGGGTGACTGAAAAATTCAAGCTTTGGAAAAAAAAAAACTGCTTTTTCCTTTTTGAGGTTGCAGTGCAGAGGCGCTCTCGTTTTCCACAATGCACAATGGAATCTCAGAGTCTCGAGGTTCTTTGAAGTTCGGTTTTTCAAAGTTTTTCAGGAACATTGAACAAAACCCTTTATTATTGGCTCCATTCTGAACCCCTAACTTTGTGGTCAAAAGGTGAACCCATTTTACTAACTTTTGATCATTATCATGTTGGTTTTCTGGGTTTTGGGCTGATTTGTAATTTTGGGTTTGAGATAAATGTGGGGTTTGAGTGTTCTAGTTCTAGTGGCTCTCAAAGTTGGGGTTTTGAGCCTTTAGTTGTGTGATTTGAGGATTTTTAGTGATACCCCATGATAGTTTTTACTTCAATTAGTGCATTTTGGAGGTAAAATTTGGAGATCTGTTTTGGGAGTGGTGGGAAGCTAAATCACTGTGCATTAGGTGTTTGCTGAATTTTGATATTGATTCTGGTTTTTATGGTTTCTTAAGTCTCTAACTAATGAAGAGAATGAAGCTCTAATTGAATTTTATAGGCAGGTGATGATGGATTATTACTTATTACTCTTAGAGCTTGAAGAATAATCCATAGGAATTTTCAGGTGATTGTTTTTGGAGGGTTCTGAGACCAAAAGTATATTTTTATCAATGTCTGGAGCTCCCAGATTGAGGTCTATGAATGTTGCTGATTCAGAAGCAAGGCCTGTGCTTGGACCAGCTGGAAACAAAACAGGTTCTTTGAGTTCAAGGAAACCAGCTTCAAAGCTACTGAGGAAGTCTGAGAAATTGGTAGATGAGGTGTCATCAGCCAAAGAGAAGAAACCACAACAAGTGTTGTCTTCAATTGTCACTTCCTGTCCTCAGTCATATTCTGCAAGTGTTTCTTCGGTACTCCGCCGGCATGAGCAGTTGTTGCAGTCTAATTTATCTCTGGATGCTTCATGTTCATCGGATGCCTCGACAGATTCATTTCATAGTCGAGCGTCTACTGGAAGATTGACTCGGTCCTATAGCTTAGGTAGTAGAAGGAAGCAGTATGTGTCAAAACCAAGAAGTGTTGCTTCTGATGGTGTGTTAGAATCTCCAGCGGATGGTTCACAATCTAAGAAGAGGTGTGCCTGGGTCACTCCTAATACTGGTTTGTTCTTTTTCTTTGGCTTTTCCTAAATTATTGAGGAAATATTATTATTGATTGTAACTTTTATTAAATTATTAAACCTTTTGGAAGATAGTTCAGTTTCTGTTGGATGTTCAATTACCCTCAGGAATGTGTACAAGGTAGTTCATTGCAAATTTGACTTGCCTTATTCTATATGTTTAAATGTATTTGAGCATATGTTGCAAATAGTAAGACTCTCATTTAAGTTGAAGGTAAATTTCAGTTCTTGAATCTTTAGATTTTACATCAAGTATATGCCACCATTTGGATATCTTAGTAAATTTTTCCATATAAATTGTCAAATGAGCATGAACTCTGGTTTATTAAGGGTTCCTTTTAAGATATTTAGTTCCTTCCATTTGCTTGTGCTACAAATATTCATGCTTACCCTGGATGTGTACCTTTTTCCATGTATTTAATTTGATGTTTTTGCCTGTTGAAAAGAAAATTCGGAATTTTAAGTTAATAAATAGTATGAACCTAATATGTTGATGACTGGGGGATAAATGTACATGACATGAGTTAGTCATACCTTTACCACAAATTCGTCTATAACGGCTATTTTTAGTTTCAAGTTCTGAACTGTATTGGCTTTTTTCTGTATCGTTTTCTGACTAAGTTCACCTGTTGATGCCAGAACCATGTTATGCTACTTTCCACGATGAAGAATGGGGAATTCCAGTACATGATGACAAGTGCGTGATACATTGAACTAATTTTTTATGTTGATTTGAAAAGTAACATACCTTCTTCTATTAGATGCTTTGCTTGAACACTTTTTATCTCATGTAGGAAACTATTTGAGCTTCTTGTACTTTCAAGTACTCTGGCTGAACTCACTTGGCCAGCCATTCTAAGAAAGAGGCATATTTTTAGGTATTCTTCTCTGTAGAAGTTCTGTATTTCTTTTTTCTCGTTCTTAGCCTCAAATCTGTACTGGCTGACTGCTTAAAGACTTTGTCCGCAGCCGTAGCCTATCTCCTCATGACTTTTTTTGAGTCATTTTTTCTAACAAGGTTCTTTGCAGAGAAGTTTTTGCGGACTTTGATCCAGTTGCTGTGTCAAAATTGAACGAGAAGAAGATGATGGCACCAGGAACCATTGCAATCTCCCTACTTTCTGAACTTAAATTGCGTGCTATAATTGAGAATGCACGTCAAATATCAAAGGTAGATTAATTTTCTTGTCTTATGTGACCTTTAGAAAATGCATTCTCTCGGGTTAGCTTATAACTATTTAATTCCTGGACCATTGGAAGCCAATAGAACCATAGGATTCGGGATTATCAGTATTTTAATGCCATCTCGAAATTCGTTGTTCTACATTTAGCGTTATTTACATTGTCTAGGGGACATCATAGTGATCTTACCAGCTGAACTAGGTGGTATTTCTTACTTCCCAATTCATAATATATTAATATAAAGTGGAATCCTGCGGTTTCTGCATGTTTTTCCTTATTAGAGTGTTAGTTAAGGAAGTCGACTACTTAATGTCTTGCAAGAAGATTGATGGCAATTTTTTTTAAAAAGAATTTCTGGCTTCATTTTCTGCACTGATCATTGGAAGAAATACCAAAAAGGAAAGCAAGTCGAACCTATTTCAAAATGGTAAGTATTGATTGCCAATGTTAAAATGAATGTCCTACTTAAACTGTCATCTTTCACAAATTGTGCACCAACAGGACATATAATTGCGTGTGTTTGGATAAGCATTTGATAAAAGTGATTTTGAATGAAATTGATTTTGTAATATTGATTTAGTTAAATTTGAGTTTGAAGTGAAGTGATTTATGTTTGGATGTTTTCATTTTGAAAGCAAGTTTGATGTAAAACTTAGTGTAAAATTTTCAATCCAACGCAAAAGCTATTTTTTGTAGCTTCTAGCCAAAATCACTTCTGAAGGCAAAACCAATTCTACTTGACAATAGTCAAATATCTCATTTTTACTAAAATCATGTTTGATAGGGGGCAGAATAAACACAATGCATTTGAATTTGGCAAAACTATGTGAGGCCGTCAGGCCACCTGAACTTAATGTAGTTACATTAATAGTTTGTGCACAGTTTACGAAAAATAAGTGTGTAAGTTGAATCAATCATTTGTCTTTTGGTACACATTTTGTTCCCCTTTCACAAAAATATTTTTAAGTTACTTTTCTGTTTCCATCCCATTTATTTTTAAGTTACTTTTCTGTTTCCATTCCATTTTTATCTTTTAATCTTCAGTACAATATATTTTCTTACCTGGAAAAGATTGATGTGCAAAGAAACCTCAGAGACACATGAATGGAGCTGAAAAATTTTGTACTATGTAAATTAATAGTTTGAAATTGTTTAGCCAGTCATTTCAGTATTTGTTGGATTTCTGTAAGAATAATAATAACTGTATAACTGTGCATTCATCAATACTGATTCTTACCTGTATAACTGTGACCTTTTTAGGATGTCTTAAAACTTTTGCTCGATCAATTGAATGACTTAATCTTTTATTTCCTTTTTTTGGTCTCCCTAGCGATCAAATGACTTAAAAAATGGTTTTTAATGATAATTTGATCAGGTAGGTTAAGTAATAAAGGTAAATAGCATGGTGGTCCTGATCCTTATTCAATTTGCATGACCCACTGTGGGACAAATCATGATCATGATCTTTTTATCTTCCGTACAGTGTTAGCTTGTTGTAGGGTAAAGCTGTTGGCATTCCAAATGTCCTATCCACAATCTCTAATAGCCAATTATTGTTGAGAAATGCTAGACATACTATTATTGGGTGGAACTCATGTTTGGTCTACTGAATCACATTGGTCTGCTTTCTATTTTGCGAGTCACATATGAATTCCACCCAAGTGTTGAATAGAGTGTGTTATTAGCATTGTTGGTTTTTATTTTACAACATTATCATTGATTGATGAGTGAGTGTGAATATGCAATTAGAAGTGCCAATAACTTCACCCCATGTAGTAGTCTAATTTGCAACAATGTAACTCAATTATTTGAATTCTTTAACATGCTTAGCTGAACTGGTAGTCTCAAGTCATCAACCACTACTTCAATGTCCCTTTTTAACTGAGCTGCCATAATTGCAGATTGCACAATTTGCATAATGGCTATGCCTATGATTATCTTTCCAACTAACTTTTTGCAGGTTCTTCCTGGTGCCAGGTCATAGATGAGTTTGGGTCCTTTGACAAGTATATTTGGAGTTTTGTGAACCACAAGCCTATAGTTAGCAGATTCCGATATCCAAGACAGGTTCCTGTGAAAACACCAAAGGCTGAAGTCATTAGCAAAGACCTGGTGAGGAGAGGTTTTCGTGGTGTGGGCCCCACAGTTGTATATTCCTTCATGCAGGTCGCCGGTTTAACCAATGACCATCTCATCGGTTGCTTCAGATTCCAGGAATGTATAGCTACAGCAGAAGGGGAGGAAGAGAATGGCATCATGGACAATAATGCTGAACAAAAGGAGAGTGATAATGTGATGGAATCCAATCTGTCCATTGCCATTGATCATTTGAGTTTCTCCTCTGAATGATGGTTCAACTGTGATGCTAGTGTACTATTCTCTTAGCCTTGGATTGAGTAAATGATAGGGGAATTTGTGTAAAAATCTCATGGAGCCCCTAAACAAGATGGATTCTTAGATTGTAGATTACTAAATGCAGAAGTGAATTAAATCAACTGTGTACCCTTGTTGCTGTATGAGGCTTCTGCCTTACAAATGTGTGTACAATTTTTTGTACAGTTTAAAATATAAGTGATTAGAATTTTCCTTGAAGCTAGTGGCAGCAGGAAATTGATAACCAGTTATTATTTTGTGTCACTATCTCATCACACAATATTAGGTGAGACATATCTTTCCTTTGCGCCATTTAATGTTAGACAATTCTAATGTAGAAAATTTGATAGCAAACAATGTTCCGCAAAATTAATGACTAACATTAAATGGCACATGATAAGAGATATGATTTACTCTAAAATGGCATCTAAGAATCTCTCATTTAAACCATAACCGTTATGATTTGATATCGATCCCCCTTTTAACTACATTACACATACATGCATTGTATTATAACAACTAAAATGGATTAGGCTCCTCTAAAGTCAATTTGAATGTGAAGTCTAAAGTCAGTTTGAATGTAAAGTGAGCACGTAAGCATATATTCACTTTTAATTAGTTAATTTCATTGAGATCTCAATTTACTTTAACTAATCAAGGGTGAATATATCCTTGCTTTCTAACTTTACATATGAACTTACCGTAGAAAAGCTTTATCTAGCTAGAATCATATCTGATTGATGAGTCCCACTTGTAACGGTTGACAAGGATAGAACACTGGTTATGTTTCCCTGCCACTATGGAGCAGGGAGCACTCATTGTTGAATGTTGATAGGCACATCTTCGTTTGGTTTCAAGATCAGCAACAATTGTGGGGTATTGCTTGAGATCTTAGAATTACAATTGAGACCGATGGTCGCTCGTGACCTGGAATGGTTCAGAACCTTTTCTGTGTTCTCATACCTTTCAATCTTTTAAGCAAGATACCCGGAAATATAAACTAGGAACCCCACTCCAGAAAGCCACAAGGCCTTAATACTTCTTCAATTTATTAGTTTGCTAAAGCTATTTATATACAAGGATAAAAACTCGACTAGTACAACCTCACATAAGGTAATGATATACATTATACACACAATGATTTCATTCACATATGTAACAACAGCAAATAATTGCAACTACTTAGCCCCTTATAATTAAACACATGGTATCATACTGCAACATAAAGAGAATTGACTAACCATTTATTAAAAATATTTAACCAATAAAATGCTTACATATAATCAATTATTTGAAAGGGAACTGGCAAGAACTTGTAATTAAAGGTAAGTATATTATTTGTTAAATGGATTAATAATTAATCTCGCATATTGTGATATATGTGAAGAAAATTATATGTATAAATATCATTAAACTTAAATCTTCAACGATATGGGGCTTTCATGATTTTCTCTTCACAGATAATCGCGTGCAGATGATGACTTTTTGTCTGGTTTTTGACTACTGTTGTGTGGTGTGTGCAAGAGCTCATTATTTTGTGCGTCTCGAGACAGCTGCAGAAGCGTATGGGTGCACAAGTCCAAAATGTAAGGAATCTTGATTTATGTTTGCCATTATGATAAAATTACTTTTCATTAAAAAGAAAGATGATCTGAAAAAGAATAATGTATTATTGAGTCACTGAGAAAGGGCACCACAATCAAAGGTAAGCTGTTATTATCTATTACATAAATAGTCTTTTACCAAGACAAATAACAAAAGGTAAAGAACCCTTGAATGGAAAATACAACATAAGAAAGAAACAACCAACCGCACCACCATTGTGAGATGAACAAATCATAGCACCTACAAGATCCGAAAATGACACCTGCAAGCATTCAACAGAAAGCTTCCCTTAGCAATAAATACAAATATATCAGCACCGGTTGCAACTCAACTAACTTGGATTAACGATACAACAAGTCAACAACAACAAAAGCCTATTCCATTATGTGGGATTGGCTACATGAAACAAATGACTCAATTATGCTTTCTCAAAAAACTAAATATGGCAAAATATTTCTAAAACATTACTCTTAGATAGTGTTTGGTATAAGAGATGTTTTAATATTTCTGGGAATGTGAGGATGAGAATAAAATTTTTCATGTTTGATACAAGGAAAACAAAATCATTCTCAGGTACAAAAGATGCCCCGAGAATAAAATTAGTGAATGAAAGTTAAATATTTCATTCCCATATGTAAAGGTGGTAAAGAAGTATTTTTGGGAATGAGATTCCATGAATGTAGTTTACCTGACAATAAAACATTCCATAAACCAAATGCCGCCGTAGACTTCTATGATCATGTTCTACACTTCCTTTTATTCAAAAAAGAAAAAGAAAGAAACAGAAGAGAAAAGCAATTTTTTCTCACTTCCTTATTCCCATAAAAGGGAGGTGCAGAATGAAAGTGAGGGAAATGAGATTAGGAATAACAGTTGTTTTTTCTACATGGTCTGTTGGCTATTACCTGAACATGTACGAAGCATAAACACGGACGCATAGATGCCGACAATGATAATGAGTCTTACAAAAAAACTAATGATAGACATGATTATTAAATTTTAGGTGTCTTTTAAGTGCTAGCCACATAGAAGAGTCAGCTAGGTGTTGGCTAAGTGTCCGGACCAAAAATAATTAAATAAAAAAATTGGACACCTAACAACGAGTGTCGAACATGTGACATGAGCGTTGAATGAGTGCTCTAAAGCTAGAAGTTCGAGGCTTTATACTGAGAACATTTGAGAGTTTATTTCAAGAATCTCTAGCCGTTAATTATATTGAGATCAATTGAACACTTATTTTATGAACATTTTCCTGGCAAAAAAGTGTTATCGACAAGGATTTCAAGCAAAATAGTGTACAATAGCTTAAAAAAAGTAATTCTGATTGACAACAATGCTCACCAGCAGCACTGTAACAGCTAAATATCAGCCCAACGACAAGATCAGATTAATAACAATGATGAATTATACTGAAGGACTGACCATATGGGTTACGACTTACGAGTACAATGTCATCCAATAAAACATTTACAATGAAAAAACATGTGGATGTCAAATATGATAGGGACATACTTGATCCCGTGATTGAGACTAAGCAAGTTGCTTTATCTGAACTTTAGCCTACCATTCTCCTTCCACACAGTTTTTGTATCCCCCCAAAAGAAAGACTATAGGAACTATGACATCAACTATACCTCCAACCGAAGCAGTTCAAGAGGATCATTAGAGAAAAAGGTAGCATTTGAGGTGAAAGAAAGGTTAAAAAAAAGCAAAAAAAAAAATCCTCTAGAAGTGTAAAGAAAAATAATAACCTAGAAGAGATATATATATATAAAGTTTAATGTTTTCCAATCCCTTTGAACACCCTATAGTAATTTATTGAATTAGCTTTGAGAATACACCAATATTTTCATGAATTTGGTTAAGATCTCAAAGTAGAATAAATGGTCCATTAGGGTATTGAACTATGGGAAAGCAAGAAAAAACTAACAGGAATGGCATTTTATGCTTATTTATGTTTACCTAATCTCTAAAACAAAACTGGCATGATGCTAAAAGCACAATAATAAATAATAAAGAACAAAATAATAGGGATAGCACGCATACCCCAGTAGGCCTCTGCCTTGCCAAGTTCTAGGTGTAACAGTTAAGTTGACGACTGTGCCTTGTCTTGTGATAACAACAGGTACTGTATGACCTAGGTTTGATTGAGCCTCGGAAGAAAGCCTCTGGAGCAAATTATCCCCTGCTTCCACATTGCCAAATTTCAAAATTTGATCCCCAAGTTGTAAACCATCTTCTGCTGCTGGTGATGCATCTGCAATCTCGTCAACCATTGCAAAGGGTCTAGTAACTAACACATCCACATCCATCGAGTTGGGCGACTGTCTGAGAAGAACATTTTGTGATGGGGTTGATGCAACAGCATCTACAGCTGAAGAGGTTTGAGTATCAGACCCATCATCATTACCTTGGCAGAAATGCAAACATTCAACATTGTGTAATACATATAATTGATTATTCTTCTTTGGAAAGTAATCTTAGGTTAAACAGTAGATAGAAGAAAAGAAGAAAGCTAACACCAGATGTTTACACTTAAAGAAAAAAAAAATCTTCACAAAAACTGAAAATTAGTCATTTCAACTACAAAATGTAACGACAAACAATCATCTTAGATTGTAGTATTGCAAGGCTGCATGGAAGTTCTGCAATCAGATTTTTGGAATCATTAAGGAGCAGTGGCTATGTCCGTCTTCTTTGGAAGTTGGAACAGTTGTCAATCCATTTTAGAGGCTTTGGTTGAGGAAATATTTTAGGATACTTTGGAAGTGGGCATGTTTTAGAGGGTTTATGTGCTTATAGTTGAAGACTTGAAGCATAATGGTAGAATTTTTCATCAGGGATTTCTTCCCTAAAATCTCTTATGGGATAGAATATTAGAATGGCTGTTTGGCTTCTCTATGGTTATCAACTGATGTCACAGTCTTGGTGCTGGTGGGGAGGGAGGTTACCATTATGTATTTGAAAAGGATTTGTGAGTTCTTTCTGTTAGTGACATCCTTTGTTTTGCCGGTTTGTTAAAATAGGATTTCTCGTCCACTTTCTATGTACTTCTCTTTCTCTCAAACATTATTTTGACCAAAAGGAAAAAGTAAAAAATACAATGCCAAACCCTTTTTAAGATATATAAATGACAAAAGTGGAAGATCAAACATAGAGTAAAAATTGCATGTTGATCAGGTATTCAGGTTCGGCACAAAAACAGACTTCAGCCGCTGTTTAGATTTAGAATCACTTCAAAATTGCTACAAGAACTACTTTGACTATGTCCCATAAGCTAATCATGAAGAAATAACTTATCACTATCAAGGTTGTCAAATCGCAATTCAAATTGTGAATCGTCAGGCTAATTTTTGAATCGTGAATCATAAATCGTATCGATATCGTAAGATTCACAAACACACATATAAGGTAATAAATAAGAAAAATGGCACATACAAAAAAATAGAAGGATACTTTTCTGATTATTTTTATTATTTTAGTTTTTAGTTTAAAAAACTTAAGAAATCTTAACCTACCCACTACGGAAAACTAACCCAAAATAAGCCCACCCAAAAAGAAACAAATCTGATCCAATATTAAATAAATAAAAATTAATAATGAAAGAAGAATAAATGGATCGTCACGTTGCAAAAGAGCGAGAAGGAATGTTGGCTCTATAACAAGGACAACTATGGCTGCCTTCAGTAGCGCGATGGAGAGAGCCACTAGAGGAACCAACCACCGACCGCGCCACCCAAGGCGACCCACTCAACTCCACAACCTGCATATCCCGACTGCAGATTTGGTTCTGGGTTGCAACGGACCCGACTTCGGAACCGAAAACCCAACCGCACAACTTGCAAAGTTGCAGCAGCATGAATTGCTCTCTGTCCAGCAATTCACGAGTCGGCACTGAATCGCACGTTTCGACGATTCATGGTGCGATTCCAACGACTCTCCGATTCAACCATTGATACAAATCGTTTCTCTAGCGACTTGTATCGAACCGTACGAGTCAAATCATAAATCATACAATTTTGATAACCATGATCACTATCATAGTGTATTAGAGTGTATCGTGCACCACTGCTGACTAAGCAAGGTAGTTAGGAGGTTAGCATTCAGTTAGAGAGTTGGTATTCTATAAGAGTACTGCACATCATGTACAAATAGAGCAAATCAGTATAACTGCAATCCATTCTTCAAAAATGGAATTCTGATTCAAGAGAACACCAGTCTCTCTCTCTCCTCTCTCTGTTTCTTTTCTCATATTATGGTATCCAGAGTTTGAAGATCCTCAACCATGGCTTCTAGCCCTCTCGCAAACAATGGCATTGTTCCACCACCAGTAACTCCTCCGGCCAGTCTAACTTTGATGGTAACTGCAAAGTTACACGAGAAGAACTTCTTGATTTCGAAGCAGCACGTGGAGTAGATAATCAAAGCGAACCGATTGGAAAGGTGGATTGTGGTAATAAGCCCGTGCATCACTCGAATTCCTCCACGCTTTTTATCCAAGGTGGGTTGCGAACATGGTACATGACCTGGAGCAATAGGATCAACAGTCAACACCTTTTCTCCTGAATGCTGACCTCTCTCTCTGAATCGATCCTTACGCATGTCATTGAATATGTGCATTCATGGCAAGAATTGCACTACTACTACAACTCACACACCAAAGCCTATAGTTGGCAACTCCAATCTGAGCTCTGGAACACAACAATAGGTGGAAGATCAATTTCCGAGTATCTGCTGCGGATTAAAGAAATCGTTGATTCTCTCATCTCCATCGGTACTCCAATCATACTGCAAGAACACCTCCACATCATTCTCAAAGGACTTCCCAAGGATTAGCAATCTCTCATCACTACAATTGAGAGTCAACTTGAAGCGAATATTGTTGCTGAAATTGTGCCGCTATTGTTAATCCATGAGTCTCGCTTGGAGCATGCAAGGCAGAAAACCGTTGCTCTCTCAGTGAATGTAGTGCAGGTGGCTGCACCGCCCACAAGCATCTCCTTCGATGGTCAACTACTCTTTTCCGATTTGTTTTGGTTCTTTTCAAGATCAATCATACACTGCTCCTTCCAATTATTGTTCTAGTTATGGTTATTGAGGTGGACGTGGTGGTCGCTTTGGTCGAGGCTGCAGTCAAGGAGGACGTTTTGAAAATCGGCATCGCAACGGAGGTCCTTATTGTCACCTCTATAACCAAACCTGGTCATGATGTAGCTTACTATCAATTCAATCGCTCCTCAAAGTGGTTGTGGCGGTGCATCATTTGGTTTTGGTGGTTCCAATGCTGGCTCAACTAGTTATGGTGGTTTCAGGAACCAGAACTTGGCCCACAACATTCGAGGTTTCACTATCCTCAGCATAACATTTCACAACCTTTTTATTAGATGACACCTTCCTCGACTCCACGGTATCCACCACCTCAATCACCACCTCCAGTTCTTGCCCTGGCACCGTTGCGTCAATTGCCACCTTCATTACAGTTGCCTTCGTATCCTATTAGCTCTGCTCAGTGCAGCCGTGGCTCACAAGCATCAGCCACTGGTCCCTCTGCTCAACCTGGGCAAATGGCTAAGGTAGCAACCTCCACAAGCCTGGACTCTCATACATGATACCCTGACTCAGGAGCAACACATCATCTCACTGCTGATTTTTCCAATCTGTCTAAGAGATATTGACTCTGTGCAGTGTACACTAGATTTACATGGGCAATGGACAATGGTCAAGGTTTGCCCATACATTATTTTCTTCTCCCCTCAACCCAAATGTACACTCTCACTTAATGATTTGTTACATGTTCTTTCTATCACCAAAAACCTAGTCAATGTAACCAAATTTGCTAGTAATAATTCCATTTATTTCGAATTCACTCGCGTTTCTGTTTTGTTAAATCTTAGGCAGATCGCTAGGTTCTTCTTAAAGGCTCCCTAGGACTTGATGGATTGTATATGTCTTCACGAACTTTCCTGCTTCAGCCTCTAGCTCACTACAAGTGGCGGCTGGATACAGTCCTTCACGTTGTTTGTTTTCCAGTTCCAATAAATGTATTGAGCATGATTCAACTTCAATTTCTATAAATGCTTCCAATGTTAATTCAATGCATAAGTATAGTCCGTTTACTACTAGTGTAATTCTTGTATAGGCATCTCTGAACTCTACTGTAGGAAAAAATGACATAAAGTGCCAACATCTTAAAATTTGTGGCACTGTAGGTTAGGACATCCTAGCGAGCAAGTTGTACAAGCTGTACTCAAGCAATGTAATATTCCGTTTGTTAATAAAACCAGAGTTATCAATCCCAGATAGCGACTGACCCCGAAAACACTATTGCGGGATAGCATGTAGCGGGACAGCTTCTATTTTAAGCAAGAGGGGAGGACTGAGAAGGAATGAGGGAGGAGAGGCAGAGGGGAAAGAGGAATGAAAGTGGGAGGGAGAAGAGAGGGGAGGAAGAGGCTCTGAAACAGAACAAAAATAATGATGACGTGAGGGAGAGGGGGGTGGAGGAAGAGTCAGTAAAAGAAAAAAAGGGTAAAAGAGATATTTTAGTGGGTATAAATGAGGGTAAACAAGTCATTTGCATAAATAGAAAGAGGGCAAAATAGAGAATTGGTGAGTTAAAGAAGGGCAAAATGGAGAATTTGTGAGTTAAAGAGAGGGTAGAATAGGAAGAACAGATTAAAGAATGAGCAAAACTTAAACAAAAACCCTAGATCTGAAGTGCCAGCAGCAGGAGAGGAAGACCCAGTCGTGGGAGAGGGCGACCCAACCGTGGAACAACGGTGCCGGTGGTTGGGTGTGGCCAGAAGAGGCTAGTCGGAGGGTTCTGTCAGCCCATGAAGTAATAGCGGCTCTGGAGCGCCGCTACTCCCTGCGATCCTGCGTTTTTCCGCCGCGACGGCCGCTGTAGAAAAACGCTCTGCTCTGCCCCGCACCACTGCAAACATGCCACGAACACGCGCTATTGACTACACTGAATAAAACTGCTCTTCACCTTCCTTCCGATTCCCATACCACTGTTTACAGCAAACCGTTTAAACTCTTGTTCATTGATAGTTGGGGACCGGCTCCCATACTTTATTCCTCGGGTTTCACCTACTTATACTTCTATTATTGATGCTAGCACCATATTTGCATGGCTGTATCTGCTTAAAACTAAGCCAAAATCCCTTACCCTGTTCAAACAATTTAAACAAATGGTGGCAGTACAGTTTCTAGTTTTTATTAAAGTTGTTCAAACTGATTGGGGAGGTGAATTTCGCCCCATTAGCGAGTATCTATCTGAACTAGACATTGTGCATAGAGTAATATGTCCTCACACTCACCACCAAAATGGTCATGTTGAGAGGAAACATGACATATTGTTGAAAGAAGATTGTCCCTTCTGGCCCAGGCCTCTATCCCTATGAAATTTTGGGATCATGCTTTCACTAGTGCTGTTTATCTCATTAATAGGCTTCCAACCACTGTTCTTAATAATCAAGTGTCCTTTATAGCTCTCTATAATGAGAGAACCCTGACTATAAGTTCCTCAAAAATTTTAGGTGTGATTGTTATCAGTGTCTAAGACATATAATGCCAACAAGCTGCAATATAGGTAAGGGGAGTGTCTTTGTCCTCTGAAGGGAGTTATCTGTCTCTCTCTCTCTTCTCTCTCTCTGTTTCTTTTCTCGTATTAATCACAAAACAAGCTGTGGCATTGGCAAAATAAGCAGGCCAGGGGGGCAAGATGGGAAGAGGGGCTATTCAACATGCAACTTGAAGGAGTAAAAGGTTGTTTCAAAAAATTTGGTCCCAAACTTAAATCACTCACGCATTTAGTGACTCACAAAAAGGTTGGGAGGGAAGGGAAGGCACGGCACATCTATACAGAAAGAACAAGCCATACATAATAGAGACAAAAGGATAGAACCAGAAGTATCATGGTATAATAAGGAATAAGACACTGCTAATAATACCCATAACATCAAAAGACAGACAAAAAAACAGAAAGGACATAACCAGAATTTTGGCGGTTAGAGGGGAGCTAGACAACTATTAATTAACAGCTTATTGACAAACAAATGGAGTCTCAATTCCTTTAAAAAAAAACTTACGTCCACAAGAGCGTATGAAAGCCTTGAAAAAGTGAGTTCTTTCAACAGGATCTAAATAATTAACAATAAACCACATATACTTGGTCGAGAAAATTATAGTTCATTCTAGTCACTGCAGATATGTAAGCTACATCTAACAAATTCCTTTCTCAGTGTTCAGTGGAAACAAACTATCTGGTGTATCTTTTCCCGTATAGTCAGTGCGATGTAAATTTTTCCAAATCAACATCTTCCCCTCACAAACAAAGGTGAAATGATTAAACACCATATGACTGCTACAGAAGATAGAATCCATCTTATGAATGTCACTTGTATTATAATAGGTGATGCAGAACATGTTGTCTTCAGGGCAAACAACATTCCATCATATAACATCAGTAAGAAGTAAAAATTACACTAGACAAATGATATAAATAACAACATTGATTCTTTGCTGGTACCTGAATTCTTGAAGGGTGATGATCTATTTCCAAGCCTTGCTGAATGCAGAATTTGTATATTTTGATCAATTTTCTCAGTTATCTCCTTGTGGTCATTACGCAGCTCTGCAAAGAGAACAAAAATTATGAGAGAGAGAAAAGTGGAAGTCATTCATGTAACACCACACCTTTGTTATTCACTGATGCATAATTACCACTCAATTCTCTCTCTCCCCCCTTTTTTTGGGTATTCCATTTCCTTAAATTTCCTTGAATTCTCAATTAGAAGCTAGGAATTGTAACTTCTTAAAAAAGCACATCCAAAATGTGTTTTTTTTTTTTTACTGTTTTTGCTTTTTTTTTTTAAAAAGCTCATTCAAACACCTATATTTTTTTCAAAGGCACTTTTATTTAAAAAATAAGTGCTTTTTTCCCAGAAAAAAGCCCACCCAAACGGGCTCTTTATCTCAATAGCTTATAGTTTTTTTTCATAAGCTATTTTATTTAACTTGGGACTTATAACTTATTAACTTTTCTCTCAATTTTATCCTTATTAATTTAATGAAATTTCCACTTTACTATATAACTCATAAATATGTCATTTTATATTTTATATCATTTTACATTTACAAACTAGTTCAACCACAAATTTTACCAAACACTTCAAATTCAACTAGCTAGTTTTTCTGCTATCAACGGTTAGCTCTCAGCTTTCAACTGAAAATTAGCTTATCAACTATAAACTAGCTTAGCTAGCTTATCAGCTATTTTTGTCAAACAACGCCAATGTAGTATTGGAAACAATAGGGTCATGATTCTCATGAATATAAATTTCAGCTATCAACGGTTAGCTCTCAGCTTTCAACTGAAAAATAGCTTATCAACTATAAACTAGCTTAGCTAGCTTATCAGCTATTTTTGTCAAACAAAGCCAATGTAGTATTGGAAACAATAGGGTCATGATTCCCATGAATATAAATATGAACATGCTGAATGCAAATCAAGCAATTCAAAACACTTGTGTTTATTCTCTCTTCATCATCTCCTATCTAAACCCTTCCAATTCAACAATCTCATCAATAATTTTTGTGCCAATTTTAGGGGGAAATTTATGCTAACTAATATTTTTAGCAACCATAATGAGTACAGGAAAGGGGGGAAAAAAACAGTAGAGGTTAAACATTGAATACCTACCTGCAAGACGACGTCGTTCAGCTCGAACAGCTGGAATGTCAATATCCGTACGAGGAAAGCCCTAGAGAAAAATGAAGCATGGTATCTTCTCATCAAGTCTAATTAATTATTATTTATTTATGGAAAAGATTTGTGGGAGGAAAGAATCTGAAGGAAGAAGATAAAAAAGAAAAACCTCGGAATCGACGAGATTGCCGGAGAGTCCTGGAGCACCGGGTTGAGTGAGGCGAGCGATGATAGCGTTCATCTCAGCCTCCACGACACTCCGCTTGTCCATCAGAGACATCGTTTCTGCTTTCACGTTGGTTGCCACCATTGTCACATTCGAAAATCAACCACAACACTTCTTGTTGTGTTTATAGGGTTTTGGCTTCTGGAGGAGCAAGAAACTTGCCTCACAGGAAATTTGGGCAGTGAATTCGGAATGTTCCGGAATCCATTTGCAAAAATCAGGGCTGTTTACTCTGTTTCCTTTTGGAAATAATTATAAAATTGTCAAATTTTTTTTCCATTTTATTTCCTATTCTCGTAAATAATTTAGAGTAATGATATTTGTACACTCAAAGTTGACACCTTAGTTAATCGGTACAAATATTTGGTTAATTCAGTTCATTATATGGTTAATCATATGTAAATATTTGGTTAATTTATGATGACCTATTAATCATATAAAAAATTGAATTAACTAGATATTTGCATGTGATTAACCAAATATTTACATGATTATGGAAAATAAGCTTCATATAACCCATTAATCATATAATGAACTGAATTAACCAAAAATTTACATATGATTAACCAAGGTGTCAACTTTGGGTGTCAAACACAGGTGTTCAAATATCATTACTCATAATTTATACATGAAACGCTAAAAAAATTTATTTGATAATATTATTCTCAAAAGAGTTACCAATATCACGTGGTATAGTTGGTAGATAACTGGGTTCCTTAAACATGTAGTCAGGGTTTGATTCATGACTCATATGTACTGAAGATCATCTGTTGGGAGAGGTTAACCCTTAAATGGATCTCAAGTATCTCGAGGGATTAGTCTTTGACTCCCGACCAGAGGATATCCGGGTTCACCCAAAAATTCTCAAAAGAGTTGAAAAAAATATTAACCGGCAATTAGTTGCCGGAGGTAACAATTATTTGTTCTGATACCGTAGGTCTGTGTCAAATTTTTCTTTTTATCGATAGTTAAAAAACTTAAAAAAATTATGTTCCGGCAACTAATTGCCGGAAAGTCAAAAAGATGAGGAAAAAAATATAATCCGACAATTAGTTGTCGGCAAAAATTCTTAAAAGATGATGTTCCGACATTTAGTTGATGGTGGGTAAAATAACTTCCATCTTCAAGGGTGGTTCTTCATGAGGTTCTTATGGCTAAGAACTGGTTCTTAAATTTTCTACCATTGGAGTTGGCTGATCTGGCAGCCAGGGTGGAGAACGGTTCTTGCAGAAGAACTGATTCTTAGCCATTAAGAAATAATTAAAAAGGGGAAAAAGAAAATAGGAGAAAATGAACCCACTAAAAGTATGTTAAGAACCCAAGTTGAGTTCTACCATTGGAGTGAAAACTAATAAGTGTTCTTAAATCCTTTGTGGCATTGTAGGGCCCACTAAAAGAGAGTTAAGAACCCAAATTGGGTTCTATGGTTGGAGATGCTCTTAGACCATCTCCAACGGATTGTTCTTAGGGGTTCTTATTCTTAAGAACACGTTCTTATTTTTTCAAACCATTAGAGTGCTCCACTGTGGCAGCCTAGTTGGAGAATCGTTGTTCTACAATAACTGGTTCTTAGCAATAAAATATGAATTAATATTTTAATTTGAAATAAAAATAAAAATAAATAGTATATATATATAATAAGTGGGGTCACATGTGAGACTCATTTAAGAACCCAAAATGGGTTCTTCCATTGGAGTGAAAGAAAGTTGTGTTCTTATATCCCAAGTAGCATCTTTGGGACCACTATATGATAGATAAGAACCACATTTGGGTTCTTCCATTGTGGGTGCTACCATCTCCAAAAATGATTCTTACATGAGTTCTTATTTGCAAGTACCGGTTCTTACAAGAACTTGTATTGGAGAGGGATGACATGGATGTCATGTTGTAGAACTGTTCTTGCCAATAATTTTTTTTTGGCAAAACAGATTAAAAATAAAAATAAAAATTAAATTCATTTTTTTATTAAAAATATAAATATGTGTGGTCAATTATGGGACTCACTTAAAATAAGTTAAGAACCCAACCGTTCTTGAGTTGAAGTAAAAATATATGAAAGTTCTTAAATTTTATGTGGCATTAATGGGCCCACAAAATAGGAGTTAAGAACCAAATCGATGTTCTCTTCCATTTATAAATGCTCTTACATGAACAAGATAGTCATTTGACACTCAAAAATTTAAAATGTAGAGGTGGATGAAGCATGTATGTGGGTGTAGGTAGCAGCACCCTTATCAAAATAGACTTAATGTTGGGCCGAATAGTTCAACCGTAAAGGTTTGGTGTAGGAAAATTGGGCCTCTCCTGTAAGCCTAGTCATGCTGTCCAGAAAAGATGGAGAAAAAATTTGGAGCAACAGGCGAAAAGAAGAGAGTAGAGAAAAGAATAAAAATAAAAAATAAAAACCAAAATAAAGAACCCTCGCATTAGAGTCACGCTGTCACAGAACAGTGGCATTGGCCTCACTTCACTCACTCGCAGGTCTTCATTGCCCAACAGCTACCCCATTTTTTGTCTTCTCAATTTTGTAGTTGTATGTGATCTGTGGTTACACCATTTTGTTGTTCAATTGTGCTTTTAATATTCTATACCATTGATGGGGTTTTAGATTTTCTATAGAAGAGAGTGCAATCACTCTCTTTCTCATCTCCATTGTGTTATTTCTTATGATTCTTTTTGTGTATAACCAGGATGAAGATGTCGTTGGTTCGGCCTCTATTGACAAAGCGAGGATTCAGCACAAGCTCTGAGAAGCTTGTTGCTTCTGTGCTCTTTGAGAGGTTGCCAGTGGTCATTCCGAAAATTGACCCTGTGGTTTATGCATTTCAAGAGTTCTCGTAAGTCTCTCTACTTTCATTCCTTCTTATACTTCTTATATTATGCTCTGGTTGGGTACCAAACAAAGATAAAATGGATTTGACTTTTATTTAGTCATGGGTTTGTAGTCATGGAAGAGATTAATCCAATTTTTAAGGAAAAAGATGGTTGCTGCTGCAGGAGGAATTTGGAGAAGGAAAGGATGTAAAACTCAAGTGTTGATCTTAGACTCACCTAATTTTTTTTTTTTAAATTGGGTGATTTGCAAACTAGGTGTAGGATGAAGCATCCTGTTGGCACTGTCATTATTTGTTGTGTTTTTACATCGGGCCTGGCCGAAGGTGGCGTTTGATATCAAGTATATTTTTACATTGGAAACTGAGGTGGGAATAAAATTTTCCCATGTTTGGTATAAGAGATAAAAAAATCATTCCCAGGCATAGAAGGCATAGAAGGACTCGGGAATAAATTTTGTGAATGAAATTTGAAAATTCTATTTTCACGTGTAAGGGTGGGAATGTAGTTCAATTGGGGATAAAACATTATTTGAACCAAGTGACACCTTAATTTCTGCCCCTGAAGATTGGAAAAAAACTTTCTCCTGGTTCGAGTCTGATGTCTTCAGTGAATTCTTGTTTGCCCAAATTATAAGAAATTATAGAAATCAAATAATATATGATAATTAAATTTCAAAACTTTCTTGCCTCTGGAGCTCTTCTAATTTTAAAATGGAAAAAATGAGATTATGGCTTAAAGCATGCGATTTGCTGTTAATATTTCTTGATCACATGTTTGTGCTGTGGTAGAATTTGTTTAGCAAACTTGAAGGACCTGTTGCAAAGACTGTTTGTTCTTTGTATATTCTCTTTTGTCCATTTCACTCTCTTTCTAATATCATGGTTCTTGTTCTTGTTATAATTTCCATTTTATTTTTTTTGGGTTTGGATGGTTAGATTTCGATGGCGACAGCAATATCAACGCAGATATCCTGATGAATTTCTAGACAAATCTGATGCAAGGTATGACCATATGAATATTTAAGAGTAGGTTTATAATTTATTTTTTTTTATTTGAAATTATTGCCATAGTATAGACCAAGGGTATATTCATAAGCTTCAAGAAAGTGTTAAAAAGATGAAAAGTAAAATTAAGAATGAAAATAAATGGAAAAGTAAGAGACAGGTATTGAAAAAGGATTTTGTGAAGCTGATTTTTAAGGAAACAAATGATATTTTCGAACTCTTGTTCCCCAAAATTTTGATTGAGGCATACCCAATAAAAAAACTAAATGCTCCGTAAGTTGCATCAGAGAGATGAAATGATGACCAGTCTGTTAAGTAGGAATAAAAGATGGTTGGGTTTTGAAAAATCCAATTTCATTGTGAGGCATGAGATTGGATTGTTGGAAGTTCATGAAAGAGTTGTAAAAGGTTATGTGAGAATATAAGAAATCACAATATTTTATGACAAATGTGCAAAGGCACTTGTCAATATGGATAGTTTGATATGATTGAGCATGCATTATTGTAGTAATTTCTTATTGAAGTTGGAGTTTGACATTTTCTGAATGTTTTTGATTTGTTTTACTATATCTCCGGTCACCGTCAATGATTATGATGGAATGAGCAAAATGTTTGTAGTTGTTTCTTTACCTTTCTTTTCTCACATGCATGCATCCATCTATTTAAGAGATAACACAACTGGCAGAGTTCCTTGTTTTCATCTAGTCTTATGTGAAAATCATGTTACTTCCAGGGGAAAAGGTGATTATCAAATTGACTATGTGCCGGCACCGCGAGTCACTGAAGCTGACAAAAATAATGATCAAAAGTATGTATCAAATTTGGTTGACCTGTTACTTGTGTAATTTACAGAAAGAAAATGTTTTATTTTCAATCTCTGGAATATATGAAGGAAAATGAAATAATGCTATATAAGAGATGCTATATAAGAGATGCAAACATTTCAAATACCTATGATTTTTCTTAGATTTGAACTTGGATCTTATCTTGTTCTTGTCCCCATCTTCCTTGGGAGTGGGCAAATGTCCATTTTCTTGGGTGTGGTGTTAGTTATGGATATTCATGATCATGGGTAATTCAATATATATTTTTTACTCGTTTGCTTGCTTTATTGGTATACTTGAATGAGTTTAGCTTTGACTAGTTCGAAGTGAGAAATACACCTACATGAGGGCAGGGTAGGCCAATCCTCATCATCTGACTCTGGTAACAATTAGTCGAAGCTAATATAATTTGAATGCTAGATATAGAAACCTATTCAGGCTATTTGCTTATCCTTGCAAACTTTGTTTTAGAATTAAATTTTCCTCTGAGCACCAAGCCAAGTTCATTAAAAATTGCTGTGTGATTTTACATATTCTCTTACTACTTGTCTTTTTAGGTCATTACAAAGAGCTCTTGACAGAAGACTCTATCTTCTCCTCTATGGTGATGCATATGGGGCTCCAAGTGGAAAGCCTGTGTGGCATTTGCCAGAGAAAGTTTATGAATCAGAGGACACCATGCGCAAGGTGAACATTGCAGCGTGCAGAGTCTGCATTGAAATTTTGAAAATATGTGGCTTTAATATTCTTGTTTCCTTATCTTCTTTCTAAATTTTTTTGTAATTTTGCAGTGTGCAGAGTCTGCATTGAGTTCAGTCTTAGGAGATCTTTCTAATACATATTTTGTTGGAAATGCTCCAATGGCCCATATGGTTGTTCATCCTACAGAAGACTTGTCCGGATCCACATCTTTTAAGGTATATTTATAGGGTATTTTCTGGTACTTCTGTTCTACTATTGGAAGGTTGACATCTTTCAATATGTTTATTTATATCAGCATATCATAGCATTTTTAGAAAGTGCTTTCATATGCATTTGCTTTGTGTGGTTACATACTATGATACTACCACATGATTTTAAGACCGACTTTTCCAATTCTTCTGTCTTACTTCTCTATGTGGAAATTGATTATAGTTGCTCATTCTTTCTTTTGTTGAAATCTTCTGGCAGAGATTCTTCTTCAAGTCACAAGTAATTGCTAAAAACAAGTTCGAAATTGGAAAATGCAAGGATTTTGTTTGGGTGACGAAGGATGAATTGATGGAGTATTTTCCCGAGCAAGCTGAGTTTTTTAACAAGATGATCATTAGCTGATCTCAGAGAAGTACAGTTGTTTGATTAAATTATTTGCAAATCAGTTCTATGAACGACAGTGGAGGACCTTGAAAGAAGATCAAGCTAACATACAGTTTCTGGGCCCAACAGAAGGTCTTGATTTAAAGTTAAATGAGACATCTCAAATTTTGAAAACTATTATGTAGGAGTTAATGGATGCTTGAAGGCTAAAAACTCCTCTCTCTTTTTTTCTTTTTTTTCTTTTTTTTTATATATCTGTATTTTCCTCTAGTTTTACTGTTATAAATAAGTTGCCATGGTGATTGTGACTTGAGAATACGGCGTTGCTATGTTGACAGGGTTTCTGTTTAGATATCTATCTTTCCATTTCACCAATTGTCTTGTTTTGGAGTCCATAGTAGCACTTTTCTCCTGTCTTGCCCTTGGATACTTTGCGCATTTATTGAAGGGTACTACCTACTTGCCGCTTTTACAGTTCATTTATGTTTTGATAAAAAATTTAGAGATGTGATAGGATGACACAAATTTTTGACACAAATACGGTTTACACCGTATATGTGCAGGGGACACGCACGAGGACATCACGGCACTGTAGTGTTACAGTAGCATCTTTTTTTTTATTTTAATTTTGACTTTTTAAAAAAATAAAAATTATTTCTAAAAAAACTAATTAACCAGATAATGAACTGAGTTCACCAGATATTTGTATCTGATTCACCAGATATTTGCACATATTTAACAAAAAAAATTTATTTCTCAAAAAACCCATTAACCAGATAATGAATTGAATTCACCAGATATTTGTACATGATTCACTAGATATTTGTACATACTTAACCAAAAAATTTATTTCTCAAAAAAACCCATTCACCAGATAATGAACTGAATTCACCAAATATTTGTACATGATTCACCAGATATTTGCACATGATTCACCACTTAACGAAAAAATTTATTTCTCAAAAAAACCCATTCACCAGATAATGAATTGAGTTCACCAGATATTTGTACATGATTCACCAGATATTTGCACATACTTTACCAAAAAAGTTATCTCAAAAAAATCCATTCACCAGATAATGAACTGAATTCACCAGATATTTGTACATGATTCACCACTTAACGAAAAATTTTATTTTTCAAAAAAAACCCATTCACTAGATAATGAATTGAATTCACCAGATATTTGTACATGATTCACCAGATATTTGCACATACTTAACAAAAAAATTTATCTCAAAAAAATCCATTCACCAGATAATGAACTGAATTCACCAGATATTTGTACATGATTCACTACTTAACGAAAAATTTTATTTCTCAAAAAACTCATTCACCAGATAATAAATTGAATTCACCATATATTTGTACATGATTCACCAGATAATTACACATACTTAACCAAAAAATTTATTTATCAAAAAATAACATTTTAAAAAAAAAACCAAAACTTAAATAAAAAAAGAAGAAGAAAAAAGCTACAATGCCGCACTGTGCGGCACCATACGGTGTAAGTGTAGAGATTTGTGTCAAGGAAACATTTCTCAAAAATTTAACTAACATAGTGTTTGCTTGGGAAATGAAGGGGAAGGGAGGGGAGAGGAGGGAAGGAGTTTTGATAAAAATTTCCTGCATGGTTCAATTTTTGGGAGAGAATGAGAGAAAAATGGAGGGGGAGCGAAACCCCTCACCAAATTTTGATTGTAAGGATATGTCTTTCCCTAATTTAAACTTTAGTATATAAAAATATTAATGCAAGGAAGGATATTGAAGTTTTATATTTATACTTACTCTAGTCTTAAATAATCAAGAAAAACAGTTGTGTCAGGTATACAATTATTAAATTATAGTTTCCCTTGTATTTACATTCAATTTATGGATAGGAACGTGTGTTTTTCCATAATTTGTGTTTTGTTAAGCGATTCAATGATCTAAAAGAGTAAAAATATATATAGTTTCATTCTCCAAAAGAAATTGTATAACAATTATGGTGTGTTTGGATTGATGTTTGTAATTGATGTTTGTACACTAACGTTTGAATCGGTATAATTTTGCTATTGTGATTTTGCCATTTTGGATAAAATTACGTTTGCACAAATGTGATTTTCATAGTTTAATAGTTATTCTTGGATATCTATGGATGTTCGCGGATATTCATAAAATCCGTTTAAAACCCGACTATCAATACTTGTGTACTTACTAGTGTTTTTTTACCCGTGCGTAACGCACGGGTAGTCTTTCAATAAAAAAAAAGTGTTATAATATTTAATTTAATTTTTATTTATTTTACTTTTTCATCTTGAAATATATTTATATCATGACTACACAATCATGATTACAAACACACATTTAAAATAACAGTGTCATGTTAATAGCAAAATAAAAGAGAATATTTTTCTTAACATTAAATTTTTAAGTACATAATATGGGTTTGAGCAAGTGCGTAGCAATGTAATTGAAATCTCATAAGATGAAGAAGATAGTCCTATGATTGTTTTGGATTCTGATTATCAATATCGATCACACACAAATTCATGGACAGTGACTCTATCTCGAGTAGTTGTTTCAAAGAGTAATACATTGGTATGTTTGGTATTTAGATGTTGTTGAATTGTTTATAAAATTATGTTTCAATCCTTTTACGTACACTCACACTTATGATTGTTTGGGCAAAGCATATATTCTTGCAAGCATTGTACGGGTTTTTTACTTGAATGATCAAGATGTTATCTCTATTTAAAATGAGGAGAAGAAGATCCACCACTGCAGGCTATTAAGAACTGGTCGAAGAAAGGCATGAATGTTACATAGGGCGGCAAAGAATGATATGATTTTTGTAAAGAAAAAACAATGGGAAACGGTAACAATTTAAAGATTAGAGTAGGCGATGACCTTCAGAAGGTTTTTGTGGAAATATGAAGGGTTTAGGTAGTTTAACATGTGCAACCGTTTGGTTTTATTTGATTTTTATGGAATATTGTATAAACTTAAGTTCTAATATGTTTTTGGTAGACCTTGATGGAGTTTATCTATAATGCAGGTTATGTTATTATGACTTTTATTTTATCAATGATTTGGATGTCATATGTGGAAGCAGTTTTTACACGCCAAAATCTTGATATAAAAATCATATTGATGTCATGTTTGCAAACAGTTTTATAATTTCAAATGAAATGCGTTAGGTTTATTACTATATTTGGTTTTTACATTCGTCTTTATAACCATGAAAATAATAATCACAGACACCATGGTATATAGATACAATATACCCAAAATGAAGAGATGGGGTTGTTATAGAAATGATGTAACAGATGGTTATTTAATTGATTATAATTCATATAATAGAAAAGGAGTAATAAAAAAATAAACTAATCCAATTTAATAATGAATATTCCAGTGTATTATACGTATAATATAATATAATAGAGTTGTTTCAAATTGCACCATATATAATTCAGTTTAATTTTTTTAAATAAAGATGTAGTCCCTATAAAATATATTTTTTATAAATATTTTATTACTGCTTTAGGATCTTTTCATTGGGATAACTATAATTAGGAATAATTTAAAACAATGAATAAAGATGAGAAGGTTCAATATTATCAAAAGATTACACAAAGACAATAAACTGTGAATCTACTGTAATTAAATAAAACATACATAGATCCTTACATAAGTATCAACAAAAACACATAATTAATAATATGACTTTAGATACATCAATTTTTCCAGTAAAAAAATACATCAATTTTTTTGGAATACTTCTTTATAAACAACATTC
Organism: Echinosophora koreensis; assembly: GCA_035048595.1. NCBI lineage: Eukaryota > Viridiplantae > Streptophyta > Magnoliopsida > Fabales > Fabaceae > Echinosophora > Echinosophora koreensis. The sequence goes on from JAPCYP010000072.1 coordinate 231,153, forward strand.
TTAACAATAGAGCATGGTTCACCATCATCATCAAGAGTTAAAATCTTAAGACCCAACTTACTTTTAACTCTAGACATAGCAACATATAATTGACCATGAGAAAATACTTGTCGTGGCAAATATAAACCAACATGTGATAATGTTTGCCCTTGACTCTTATTTATTGTCATTGCGAAGCTCAAAATGAGTGGAAATTGCCTTCTTTGAAATTGAAAAGGAATTGAAGCATCTGAAGGGACCATGTTCATCCTCGGAATATACACCTTGTCCCCAACATGAGTTCCTGTAGCAACTTTGCAACCGATAACATTAGAACCTAACTCATTCACAATTAATCTTGTTCCATTACATAACCCAGAAGATTGATCAATATTTCGCATTAACATGACAGGAACACCAACTTTCAACACTATCTTGTGATTTGGCAATCCTGAGCAATTTATTTGGTTAAGAAACTCATTTGTTATCCATTCAGGATTAATCCCATTAGTTTCTTCCATCTTACAAACACTATCAGCACTTAAATATTCCTTCCCTTCTCCAGGTAGTAATGCTAAAACATAATTATTCACTTTTTGTACAATTTCTAAAGTTGGGACTAATATTGCTCTATCTTCAAAAAATTTATAATCATGGATATTCTCCATCAAGTTAGGATATGTGGAACAGACAATGCTTTCAATATGATCCAAAGAATTTGAAATCAAAATATCTCTTGGGATATCAATTTCCGCTTCCCCATCATTATCAATACCCAACTTCCCATCACCAATATCAAGAATCCATTTTGCAAAATTGGTGGTTTCTTCTACATCAACATCATCTGAGCTACTTTACAACCTCATGTTTTCTGTTAATTTCAATAGTTTACAGTGTTTCCATAATGTAGATGAATTAATGGTAGCCATGACAACATCAGCCCTACCTGCTTTAGGGATAACAGGTAATATTTGTCTAAAATCACCACCAAGAACAACTACCTTCCCTCCAAATGGCTTAGATGAATTATGAACATCAACAACGTTCATAATATCTTTCAAACTCCTATCAAATGCTTCAAAAGCCCATCTATTAACCATAGGAGCTTCATCCCATATAATTAAACTTGCTTGACGAAGTAAGTCAGCTCTAAAGCTATTTTGCTTAATATGACAACATGAGTCCTCATTTAATGCCAAAGGGATAGCAAATAGTGAATGGGCAGTCCTACCCCCAGGTAATAGAAGAGAAGCAATACCGCTAGAAGCAACATTAAGAACAATCTTACTTTCAGAACGAAACTTGAAAGACAATGTTTTCCACAAGAAAGTTTTACCGGTGCCACCATAACCATCAACAAAATAGAAACCACCATGCCGATTTGTAACAGCAGCAACAATTTCATCATATATCAATCTTTGTCCGATATTCAATTGAGCTAAGCATTCAACATGTTTATCAAACATATGTTCTTTGTCATAATCAAGCTCTCGAACAATGTAAATATTAGTAAAATCAGGTAGGTCCTGGGTTTTTGGGTAAGGCATAGTAGCAAAATCCTTTAAAGACTTCCCATTCATACGCAAAAGTTTTTCAATCTCAACTAAACACAATGTCTTTAATTGGTCTTCATTCAAACATAATCCTGCATTTAGAAAAACACAAATACACACACACACATATATATATATTGCACAAATTTGGATCACCAAAAAAACTAAAATAGCAAACTATTTGAAAAAAAAAAAACACCAATAGGAAATAATTATTCAATGATAAGAAGCAATACCTGGATATCGCAGCTTCTGTCTTCTATCATATAAAATACCATCTGCCAACAGCTCCCACGTCTCTTCCCATACATGTACTGGATTACCCATGCTGTTAGACAACAATAAGGTGACAAAAAGCCTCCTAATGTATAACCCGGAAGACAAAGATGAAACCTCACGAATACCATCAACGAATTCCTTATCATCAGATAACAATCCCAAAGCAGAGCAAGCACCTTGAAAAGTCTCATGTATATGACCATTTACGGTTTTCAAACTATCATAACTGGTACAACCTTTTTGTATATTAAGCAACAATCTCATGTAATAAGACTCTCCCGTCCCCGGGGGAACGAAATTCAAACGGCCAATCATTTGCCCCATTTTCCGAGGATGCCACTCCCTTAATTGAGAATGGTAGACAAACCTTGAAGGAAATTCTGCATAAGTCAAATCCATGCCTTCACTGTATTTACGGTTAGCTTCCATCCAAGCTTGGAACATTGTTTTCTGATTTTTCTTCTTCTCGAGAACATCTTCAATATTATCTTTTTCATTGAATACTATATATTGTTCTCTAGGAAGATGAAATGTTAGTCTCTGAACTGGAGGCCATCTTTCATGGATGTCAAAAGCAAAGAGTCTCCAAACAGACTCACAAGGCGATAAATAACGACAATCATAATACTCCCTAATCTCATCAACAACTTCATTCTGATCCAGATTAGAAACACCAGCAGTCATAGCAACAGTAACACGATCTGGGCCCTTGTTAACATATTTAAATAAATATTTAATACAATCAGACTTGTTGCAATATTCAATATTAATATGGGCTTGGTATCTCATAAGTAACTTAGGATTATAAGGCACAACATATCGATTATCCAACTGAACACCACCCTTTGTAGCAGTAATTCCAGTATCCCTTCTTTTATAAATTGGATATCCATCATCATCAAAGGATGTTTGATCAACAAACTTCTTTGGGAAGTACTTTGAACATTTACCATCTTTCATGCAAGGAGATCTACCATTTACATTACCACAAGGTCCATGAAGCATAAAATTTGACACCACTTTATGTAACTCTGGGAACCTATCACTGTCTGGCAATTCAGCTGATATGACAGAGTCAATAAAATCAACATTTTGAAAATTATCCTTGTCTTCCAACCACAATATGATATGCGCATGTGGCAAACCTCGTTTTTGAAATTCAATAGTATACATGCCTACAAAAATAATACAAATCATATCAATTATATTAGTTTCTACATAATTCAGGTTATTCCGTAGAAAAATTCAGATATGGAACCACAGTATAGGTTTTATGGAATTCGGACCTGCGACAAACTTTCCAAAGAAATCCCCCTTCCTAAAATCATTCATTAATTGTTCCAGCTTCATGTGAAACACTCTACATGCAATATCAGGACGATCTGACGCAGTAAGTCCCTTTTGACTAACAAATTCATGCACTTCATTCCACTTCGGGTTACATGTGAAAGTTACAAATAAATCTGGATAACCAAAACTCTTACATATGGACATAGCATCTTGACAATTGTTAAACATGTATCGGCGACCACCAGTAAATGAAGATGGAAGGATTACTCGTTTCCCGATAGAGTTGGCTTGTACATCACCTCTTTCAACAGCTTCCTCAATGCCTTTCAAAAAATCACCCCTAATAATATCTTGATTTTTCCTAATAAAGGACAATCTTTGTGCTTCAACCATTGAGTACGAATCAACAACAAATTGTTGAAACAACCTCTTACTTTTCAACAAAATTGTTTCTTCAAAGCTTCTTTCCATCAATCTAAATGCAATAAACTCTCTAACAGAAATCCGAACCCTTGGTTTATGTGCAGTAGATGAATTATCGGTTGTCAGAGGAATATGTTCCTGATAACCTTTTTCTCCATATGGGAATAATAATGGATATTGCAATGGAATAAATGATTTATGAGTTTCTAAAATCCGTTGAAATTCACCACCACGTGTACGCAATATGATATCCCGACCACAATCATTGGAATCATAGTCACCAACGATTAGTGCAGCAACTTCATCCACAGATGGCAAATTATACATACGGGCATCCACAGGGTGATTCCGAAATAATCTCAAGGAAACGTTAGCATTTACATCCTCTTCAATAACATCCCTAACACGTCTAAAAGACTTCGCTAGAGAATTCCACTGATCTATCATTCCCAGTAAATCCTTAACCAAAGTTGGGTCTAACATTTTTTTGTCAGTAGTATCAGGCCTGAAATTTTTTATGACAACTAATTCTTAATCTGTACGGGTTTTAAATTTAACAATAATTAATGCTATAATTATACATAATAAAAACAAATTATAATTACATCAAATACCAAGAAAGACATACATAAAACATATCACGATAAATAGACAAAATATACCACTAACATTCAATAATAACATATAATGGTGTAAACAAATAACAATTTGTATATTAAAACATAATTGAAAAAATAAACATGTTCAAATACCTGAAATGAGACAATCGATTTGCTACTTCATTTTTTGTGTCATATATATACAATTGTGCAAATTTAGGAGGTTGCCCTTCAATGGGCAACAAACTTCCTATCCGGTGATAATTTTGGCCGCCAAGAATAAATTGTGGAGGTCCACCACCATAATTCAAACCTCGTTGAACTTTACCTCCCAATGAGGTAAAGGCAAACATACTATTGTAGGAACGTATATTTTCAAGGAAATTAGCACTTCTTGAATCTAGCCGATGAATCAAGTTCCAAAGTAAGTCTGGTGGTCTTTTCAAATATGGCAGCATAATTTTTCCTTTCATGCAACAAATTGAAAATGCAACACCAACAGATTTCTTGCATTTCTCTGCACGTTCTTCAAACCAAACCAAGGCACCACAATATTGGCAACAAAAATCCATACTACCAAAATCAGAATAACCTGGCATTTGATTAAAACTAAATTAAGTACCGAGTAACAAACAATTGTAAAAATATCTATATGTTAACCTTTATATATATGCACACACAATAGTGTAATTAAATACCTTCATTTTCACCTTCAACAAATAAATTATTCGCTTCAACATCAATATTCGCATGGATGGTTGACTCTCTGGTATCTATTAATTAGATCATAAAACATTGAAATGAACAAAAAAAAGCATTATGATTAAAATAAATCTATCCAAAAATGCAAAATAACAAATAATTCCATCAAACAAAAACAAAACTCTCTACCATCCATAATTGTAACAAAGGAAAACAATAACAAAAAATAACACATTCACTCATAAATACACATATTTATAGATATACATGTATGTGTCTATATATATACACACATATATAACATTAAAATAAGTACCTTTATTTTCACCTTCAACAAATAAAGTATTCACTTCTACTTCAACATTTGGATCAATGACCCGATCTCCAATATCTATTCATTAATTTTGAAAGCATTGACAACAACAAAAAGATTACATAAAAAAATAAACTATAAACAATTCATAAAATCAAAACACATAACATATAAATAATTTTAAAAAAAAATACCTGGGAAACTATTAATAGAAAAGTATTTTCTCCTAGAACACATATCCACTGATATAGTTGGTTGATGTATATTATCTACCGACGAATCCATTCCTTGTAAATAGCATAAATCTGCATTTTCAAAACATAATTCCAAGAAATTTAAAAACATCAAAGGTTATTGAAAAATTCCCTAATAAATTAAAACTCAATAAATTGTAATTGTAATAAATTATGGCAATTGCTCAAATGATATTTAAATAATATAACAAAAGATTAATATCAATTTTAATAACTTGACAACTCAAAACACTGTTACAGGAACAGTAGTAAAAAAGGTGACTATTGCTCATGTCCATTTTCAAAACATAATTCCAAGAAATTTTAAAAACATCAAAGGTTATTGAAAAAATCCTAATAAATTAAAACTCTTTAAATTGCAATTGTAATAAATTATGGCAATTGCTCAAATGATATTTAAATAATATAACAAAAGATTAAATATCAATTTTAATAACATCAATTTTAATAATATTTTGTTCCTCGACTAATAAAAATATTTATTAGCAAGTCAATCAACACTTACCATTCTCAATTGAGCGTAGAGGATTTACAAAACTACTGCATGGAGTATCTTTGTCTTTTGGCAATACCGGTTTGACACGTTTATCAGCTAATAGCAAACATCAAAAATACCCGATCAACAAAAATATTCTTTACCTCATGTGTAATAATTTGTAAAAATTATCATCTAAGAAATACAATGATATAAACCTGTATTTTCTTGATGACGTCTTTTTTTCTTCTCTCTAATCAAAGACATTCTTCTTTGTCGAACAATTTTTCCACCAGAACCAAATCCACCATTCATCTCTTTACCCCCAACATTGCTCATTGTGTGTTAACTAAAAGAAACATTGGGGAAAAAATATATAATATATGAAACTAATTATGCATATAATAAATAATATAAGTATAAGTAGTATCGTTATTTAAAACTGCAACATTACATTCAAGTAAACAAAATTTTAACCATCAAGAAGAAATGGATATATTATAACAATTCTACATGTTTTTAAAAATTTAAATGGAATCAGGAGCATGTAAATATTACCGACACAATGAAATTGAGCATCAATAAATGACTAATGAGCAGTATCATGCGTTTTTATTGGATGTATGATTTGGAATAACACAAAAAAAAAAGTGCATACATAAGAAAGCAATTTTAGTAACCTAAAATTTGAACAGGAAACAATAAAACAACTTATAGGGAAGTTGCTTTCCTTCAGCTCTAAAAGCATCAAATACCTCAAATTTAAAACCTTAAAATTAATAAGAACGTAGTGACCGACTGAAAATACATAAAGCAAAATAAAGTAAACTGAACACATAAGTCTAATAAACTAATTTTTCAAGAAATAAAATATATAGAGACACTTGGCATTCAATCAAAATATGCCAACAACATCATAAAAACATTCAAAAGTAAAATATAATAGAGTAATCAATACACATTTTACATCACAACATGAATATGTGAAGTAGAAAATTAGTTGAAATGAAGCACCTAAAACCAAATAATAAAAAATTGGCAAGGGACTGATGCAAACTAAATTAACCAAGAACTCTGGATAACTAAGAGCATCTCTAATGTTATTTTGATAAGCAATCCATTTTGGTTCCTTAAGTGATCCCCATTGTGAACCTCATTGTGCCACATTACATTTAAGCAACTCATCAAATTTTTACTCTAATGATATATACAATAAACAACCCATTATTTTATTCTTTTTTATTTACACTTAATTTTATTTTTGATTAAATATTATTTAATTTATTTTAATCAATATATTAAAAAAAAATAACTCCGCCTATAACACAGTATAAAAATATTAATTTTTATTTAGATAAATTTTTTACTTTTGCATTGGATTATATAATAATAATAATAATAACAATAATAAAATATAAACCTAGGCATAGTGTTGTACAGCTATAATATAATAATATATGTTTATATTTTTTAAAAACATATTTATATTGTTACTCCTTTAAAAAATTATACAATATTTATATTGTTACATTGTCAAGTACAGATGTACGCCATTATTATGTTGTAGTGCATTAATAGGAAGCATTTTTCTTTTTCTTTTTTTGAAATAGAAACTAATAGCAATAGAAAAATGATGGTTCAGATTCATTGAATTTTTTGGTTAAAAATTTTAAGAGAGAAAGGAAACGACAACCTTCTCTGGAACCATCCTTTTTTCTCTCACCTTCTTCCACATTTCTCTCCACACCCAACGACCTCCACCTCCCTTCTTCAGAAACAAAACTTCAACCCTTCGTTCTTCACTCTCTCAAATGTTTCATCCTTCTTCACTCTTCTTCACTCTCTCATATCGGTTCACCCTTCACTTTTCTTCACTCTCAGAAAGAAAACCTCACCCTCCCTTCTCCCTTCTTCGGTTTCTCCTCCATCACTCTCCGATCTCAATTTCTCCGCCCTTGCATGCAACGACAGATGTAATTTTCTGGATTTTATGATTTGCGCCGGTGTCTTCCTCCTCTACTCTCCACCCCCAATTGATGATCTGCACATCCCATCTGTGTTTGTGGGTTTCTGATGGAAAACACGGCGGCGCCGGGAGGAGAGGAGCTCGATGATGACAAGCAGAACAAAGGCTCCCCATCACTCTCCGATCTGGGGTTGTCCTTCATTGGGTTTGTGGGTTTATCTTATATGATTTTTGATAGTTGATTCTGTTTTGGGTTTTTGTAATTAGTTATTTGTTTTTTTTTATATTATCATTGTAGTTATATTATCATTTGTGGTGATTCTTGCTTCTTGATTTTTCTGGTTTTTCATTTTTATGTTTTTTATTTGAGTTTTTTTTTTCTAGATCTGGAAGACACAACTCAAATCATGCTCTCATAATTATTTTGATGATTTGTTGCCTTATTTACATATTTATTGTGGCTTTCCTATGACTGAGGTGTTGACCTTCTAATTGATCTGATTAGCTTAATTTGGGGGAATCCTATTAATAAGTTTTGGTGCCCTATATAGTGTAGCTGTTGTATGGCTCCTGAGCCAAGGAATAAAACTAACAGCCTAAAGCTTTTGGAGATCTAGAACCTCTAGAAGTGATCATCTCTTCTTCTGCTAGTGAACCAATCTTTATTTCATTGTTTTTTTTTTTCCTGGTTTCTCTTCTATGTTATTTCTATGAGTTGATCTCTCTTATCCTCATGAACATTTATTCCTGATAATCATCACTGTATAAAATGGTTAATTGTATCCATAAAAAACCTTTCTTAATCAGAAAGTCTGGGAAATAGTTTAAAATCCAAGAAAAGAAATATCACATGAAGTAGTTTCAATACATTTTTACACATTGAAGGGACTAATATATTTTTACACATTAAAGGACTAACCAGATAAATACATCGAACCTTGAACAATTGCAGGTTAGAAAGCAGTCTTGGAGGAGGAAACACAACAGCAAGGCAGCAAGTTTATGTGTTGATCATAATGTTGATAACTGATTTATAGAAAAAGGATGACCTATAAACACATCTTAGATATAGTCTAGCCTATTAAGTGTATTCTTCTTGATCAGCAAGTCTATGTGCACAGTAGTCAGTAAGGCAAGTTCTGGTCAGTTAGTTTTACGTGTGTAATGAGCAAAAGGCATATCAGAAGTCAGAATAGTCAGCTTGTCAAAGGCAAAGTCAGCTTTAAAGTAGTTTTAATAAATAAAATAAAAATAAAAATAATAATCCCAAATCATCGATAGCTTGACAACTCAAAACACTGTTATAGGAACAGTAGTAAAAAAAGGTGACTATTGTTCATGTGTATTGATGCAGTAGATTTTTGATCGGCGAGGCAGGTGGCAAGGAATTATTACTCATGGTCACCCCCACCCCATTGCAATAAGAACCAATTCTTATATGAGAAATGATAGATGAACACCCCCGGACACCTACGTACGTACACCGTATGGGGGGCGGTTTCTTGAGTGTTAAGTGTTGATTTTGGGAAGAGTAAAATAATATATAAGTGTAGAAATATATAAATATATGGTGTAGGTGTTCAAAATAGGTATGCAAATAACACACCTCTTCTTATATAATAGCATCATCCAAATACAAATGATATGATATATTTTTTTTCGATAAAAAAAGTTTCAGTAAGTTGGATCCCGGGGGCTCACCAGAGCCAAGGCAGCCCTCACGGCTCCAAGAGCGCTTACAGAGGTACTTTTAGATTACCCACCAATGAGGTCCTCACATCGGCAGTGGGATTTGAACTCACGACCTTGTGGGTTATGAGTCGTATCCTTACCAACTGAACCAACTTTCGTTGGCAAATGATATGATATCTAGTTATAAATTGAGTCGCTTATAGAAGCAACTAATGCTCATAAAAGCACTCTAACTTCTTAAAATTGTATCATTAGAGTTCAATTTATTTTAAGTAATATAAAGTAAAAATAATAATACAATTAGTTAAATCCATAAAAAGGGAGTTAAATAACTCGAATAGGTTTGTAACATAATTAGAGCTGGGTATGCGGACCGGTCTGGTCCGTTTAAGTCTGGTCCGCATAAGTCCGCACTTAAACGGACCGGACTTAATAGTCCGCATGATAAATGGACTTTGGAAAACAGAGTCCGCGTCCGGTCCGCATAGTCCACGAACTAAACGGACTGTCCGCGGACTTTGCACTTTTTTTTTTTTAACATATCAAGCATAAAAAACAAATAATGCCTTATATAGAAAAACAAACCAATAATTTCAATAAACAGATATCACTGAAAATGACAAATTGAAACAAAATAAAGATTTAAAAATTGTAAACTGATTTAAAAATACTTCCAGAACGGGAAACAATCAAATCCCATCTAATCTCCATTTTCAATTAAAGGAAGTAGCAAAGCAACTAGGTAAGAAAGAGAAGAAAAGCATTGGCATATTTGCACACAAGCCACAATGATTAAGATAATCCTAATTCCTAAATGCAATTCTACTGTCAAAACATCTAAACATGAAACCATTGTCTCCAATTACAACGATACATGAAGGTCTAACTTTTAACTCAACAGAACAAACTAAAGTTGCAAGTTTAACAATTAAAACGACATAAAGCTGAAATTGCGGTCATCAAACTTTACAAAAAAGAATGCAACAAATATATTTGGCCCAACAATAGCTAAATTTTTTTTTAAAAGAAAAGCTGCAATTGTCCGCGGACGGGTCCGCGGAGTCCGTTTAACCCACGGATTAAACGGACGGACCCACAAAGTCCGCATTTAAATGGACTCATATTTTTGGGTGTCCAAGTCCGCGCGGACTGCGGGTTAAACGGACTGTCCGCTGACCCGAGTCCATATACCCACCTCTAAATATAATATTTTGTCAAAAAAATGTTTGTAACATCATAATAATAATAATAATAATAATAACAACAACAGTTTTTCTAACCTGTGCAACTTTTCACATGTTAAGAAACTAAAAGTAGAAATATTGTACTGGAAGTTGTGTACAATTCCTTGAAAATTAAAAAGCTACTCTTTTTAATAGAATATTTCTATTTTATGATTCATTAACATGTGCAAAATTGTACAGGTTAGAAAAATAAAAATAATAATAATAAGTTTCCAATGCCTCTTCCAAAAAAAAAAAAAAAAAATTTATTCCAATGCCATGCCCCATCATCATGCTAACCCATTGACTCTCGATGGCATACGACAAATAAGATAGAGTCTCCCACACTCAAACAAAAATGGCATCCATTGTAGCATCATCCTTCGCCGCTTCTTCCACTTCTTCCTCCTCTTATTCTCTCTTTCTCAAAACCACACTAAAGTCCAAGTCACCCTTGCGTCTTTCTTTCTCAAAACAGAGAATCTCTGTTTTCCCTCTTCATCTTCGCCACCACTCAACACGCAACAAGCTCATCATCATGTCTCACACTCTCGGCCTCACTCACCCTTCCAACACAGAAACCCCAAAGGTCCCATCCAATCCTTCTCTCTTATTATTATTATTACTACTTAGTTTCTAAATTATTATTTATTTATGTTTATTATTTTTTCTGTATTTAAATTTAAAGATCTCTTTTGCGGCGAAAGAGGTTGTTGACGTGGCGGAATGGAAAGGGGACATACTCGCGGTTGGTGTAACGGAGAACGACATGACTCGAAAAACCGATGAACCGAAATTCGTGAACCCGGTTCTGAGCAAACTGGACTCCAAGTTGGGCGGTTTATTAGCAGAAGCTTCTTCCGAAGAAGATTTTACTGGCAAAGTTGGCCAGTCAACGATTCTCAGGATCGCCAATGGGCTTGGATTTGGATCCAAGAGGGTTGGGCTTATTGGGCTCGGACAATCGGCTACCGCCGCCGCCGCTTTTAAAGGCCTCGGCGAGGCTGTTGCCGCTGCCGCGAAGTCCGCTCAGGCGAGCAGTGTTGCGGTCGTTCTTGCCACTTCTGATGGACTCTCCGAGGAATCGAAGCTTAACACCGCGTCTGCAATTGCGTCTGGTATTTATTTGTTTTAGGAGAAAATAAATAAATAAATAAATAAAGATAAAATGTGATTTGAATAACTGATTCTAACGGACTCTAGGGTTTGGTTAAGCAGGTTAATTAAGTGCTTATCTGATAAACTTTTTTTCGAATAAGCTAAAAATAATTTATTTTCATAAGTTTCTTGTCAGCAATAAGCTAAAATGAGCTCATAGACTATTTTTATAAACTACTTGCGTAAGTTTATTTTTTTGATAAGTATTCTCGTAAACTCAAATAAGCTCCCTATAAGCTCTTCCTGACGTACCTTCAATAGTTTATGAGCAAAGTATGAGTGTCATGGGAAGTTGTCCCAAATCAGTTGTTCATATAATATTGCTGAAAATGTGATTTGAACAAGTCCTTTTACTAGCAGTCTATCGGTGTAGCTAGAAGTTGCCTGAATCTTTTCAAATAATACTATTCAAGAAAGATACTTGCATACTAAAAAATTCAACAGTGTTGTTTTAGTTTGTTGCAGTGGTTAACATTGTGCCATAAATTGGAACCACGTGGCCATGTGTATCAATTGGTTTATTGACTAATAACACGTTTTGAAAAAGTTGGTGACCAGCTGACGGATCACCGATTTTTATTTTAACAATGGTTTGCTGTGCAATTTTTGGCATGCAAGTAATGGCACAGTTTTTTTTAATATGTCCTTATACTTGCACATCAAAATGTTTACACCGGCTAATAGTGTACTACAAATTTTAGGTGAATAAATTGTTTTTTAGTCTGTTAACCAAACTATATATGTTGTTAACCAAAAATTTGTGTGTCGGTGTCAAAATGATGTAAGTAGATTAGTAGAATGGTGTGCAAGTCATATTTTTGTTGTTTTATTATGTGTGTGTGTGTAAGCTTGTGATGTTTTTAAATCACGATTGAGGTGCGTGCTTGAACTTTGCTAGGGGCTGTGCTGGGAACGTTTGAGGATAATAGGTTCAAGTCTGACTCAAAGAAATCAGCACTTAGATCTGTTGACATTATTGGTCTTGGAACAGGACCTGAATTAGAGAAGAAACTTAAGTATGCAGGAGACATTTCGTCCGGAATTAATTTTGGAAGGGAGCTTGTAAATTCTCCAGCTAATGTGCTCACACCAGGTTCATAAAAACTTGTGCTGATACATTGTAATATAATATATGTTGTTCCTATGTCAATTTCATTGTTTTGTTGCCTCAATACATCTGTGAAATACTCGTACAGTTTTACATTTCTGAGAATTTCATCTGTCCTTGATCAATTGTTTACCTCAGGGGTATTGGCAGAAGAGGCATCTAAGATTGCTTCAACATATAGTGATGTTTTTACTGCAAAAATATTAGACGCCGAGCAGTGCAAGGAATTGAAAATGGGGTCCTATCTGGCTGTTGCTGCTGCCTCGGCAAATCCTCCTCATTTTATCCATCTAGTTTATAAACCACCAAGTGGACCTGTCAATGTCAAGTTGGCGTTAGTTGGAAAAGGTTTGACTTTTGACAGGTAATTAACTTAACTGTGCCACTTTCTCTTTTAGATAAAGCTCAAAAATAGTGATCAATAGGAAATGAGATTTTTCCCATGTTGATTTTGAAATTATAACTTTTATTGGTTATGAAGTCAAAGATTGATGACTTTGTTGGTAGAGATTGTTGATATGAGTTACTAAGTAGATTGCTTCATTCTCTTCTTTCTATACAAATTGGCATAATGATACAAAATGTATATTTTATTTTTTATTTATATACCGTCGTGAAACTTTGCGGGTTCAGGAATGTTTTTTCATTGGGGAAATTGCACATACACACCAAGATCTATCATCTCAATTGCATTTTTCTCTCCTGCATCAATTAGCATATTCCACCCTAATCTATTGCTAATCATCCCATTACCAATACTCCCCTGATGTTCAAATTGCACGTAAAACTGTTCCTCGTCATCTTTGGTGAAAGGAAAAGAACTTATCCCACTTATCATCCTTAATTTGGGACTTATTTTCGAGATAAAAATTGTAATTCCAATTGCTTTTCCAATCAAAAGAGTCACATGAGGTCATATAATGATTGTTTCCATTACAGTTTATGGGCAATTTGACGGTTAGGGGGGCTATTGGTAAATAGGATGATAGATCAAGGTGGAATGTGCTGAAATTGGTTGTTTAGGGGAAGTGCTATTGGAGTGATAGATCAGTGTGGCTAAGTGCAATTTCTCCTTTTTCTTTTGCTGTTTTGATATATAATGGCAGCTTATGATTTTTCTTGTTATTTTATTTGCGTGTTATTAGTGGTGGCTACAACATCAAGACAGGACCTGGCTGTTTGATTGAACTCATGAAATTTGATATGGGTGGTTCTGCTGCAGTTTTTGGAGCGGCAAAAGCCCTTGGTCAAATCAAACCTCTTGGAGTGGAGGTCAGTCATTTATGTCATTGTTCATGACTGTTTTTCCTTTTCAATGAATAACATTTGAACTGATTGATTTGCATATAGCTTCTGTTATCATTCCAACTTTCAGAGTTATGTTAAAAGCCTTTACCTAGGGGCTAATTGGTGGCGTTTCATATATATAAGATTGTGAGGAAATTTTTATCCCATTTCATAATTGAATTATTAAAAATTAATTTGGTGGCTACTTTTCTTTTGGATAAATTGTTTGGAGTTCTCGAGCTGTTTCTCTTGGTGCCTTTTAAAGGTTTCGGTAAGAATTTGATGAGCAAAATTGAGGCAGTGAGTAGTAGTATTTGATTGTAGTGGAATGTTGGTGTTGTCTAGTGCGTCTCTTTATCCTTGCATTTGATATGGGATAGGATCGTGCATATAGCTTCTCCTTGTTGCTTTATTAATGGATGCTTTAAGGGGTCTATGTTTCTGATTTGCAATGAAATTGGGCAGCTTCATATTCATTGCAGTTTTGAGACTCTCCCACTCTCTTGGAAGATATCTTATCCATCTCTTGTTTCTCTTCTCTGTTCTCCCTAATATAGTTTCTTCTTTCGCCAACCAAAAGCATTTCATATCCAAGTTTAAAAGTCCTGCATGTGCAGGTTCATTTTATAGTTGCAGCTTGTGAGAATATGATAAGTGGAACAGGTATGAGGCCTGGAGATATTGTCACAGCTTCAAATGGAAAGACTATAGAGGTGAGGATTTATTAAGCCCATGATCTTTAATTTGTACATATAAATTATTAATATTTTTTTTTTGGAAGAAAACATATGATAAGGTCCAATTTGTTTCTTATATTGAGTCTTAATCTTGTGTTGTGGTTAAGTGCATCTATGCTGTTGGTGGATAGATAGGTGCTTTTTGTATTCTAGAAACAGATCAAGTAAAAGCAAAAAAAAAAAAAAAAAAAAAGAAGAAAAAGTTGTGGGCATAAGCCCCCATTGTATCACAAAAAAAAAAAAAAAAATTCCATAAAAATCTAGTTGGTTTCCTAACTTTCCTTGAATGTGTTATTCAAATGAAATGTATCAATTAGCAATGGCAATTTAGTGGTCTGGATTAGACCTGACCCAACCCCAAGAGATAGTTATTAACTTGTGTGTGAAAAATTCTTGGTAACAACATAGTAAACTGTTTTTTCAGATTAATAAGTCGGAATTAAGCATCAAATTTTAGAGATCTCATTCTTTTAGGTAGTAAGGAAATTATACCATACTTAAACATTACATACTACTAGGATTTATAAAACTGTTTTCAGAAAATAGTTCCTAACGACCTATCCGAAACCCACGTACTAGAACTGTACTAGACCTGTTATAGAATCGAAGGCAATAGGTTTAATAGAAAATCAGATCAAGTTCGTTCACAACCAAAAGGTAGAAATGGATAGTACAAAATGTTGCAGAAGCACATAAAACCAAATTGACGAATAGAATATGAAAGCATCTAATGACCAATTCAGAGTTTCAGGGAAGTATTAGAACCAGGTTTTGGTCAATGAGCTGAATCAGAAGCCTATTAAGCAACAGAAATAGGATTAAAATTACAGAATTCCAACCAAAACAGAACTTCCATGCAGGTGTCATCGGGGTATGCTTATTAGAGTAATGATATTGGGACACCAAAAGTTGACACCAACTTTTGACACCATGGTTAATTCAGTATATTGGTTGGTTAATTCACTTTTGACACTATTGATTGATTAACCAACCAATATATTGAATTAACCATGGTGTCAAAAGTTGGTGTCAACTTTTGGTGTCATAATATCATTTCTCGCTTATTAACCTCCCATCAGCCAGATCTTGGTACTTTCCAAGATTAATGGTACCCTTTGGGTGCCATTTTCCTATTAAGTGATAATTAGATGATATTGCCATATTTTAGGTATAAGTGAATTTAATCTAAAATATTTTGTTATTATTTTATTATTCTTGAGTTTATATATTTACAAAATATGGATATTTTGTTTGATGGATTTCTTTTCATGTGTATAATAATCAAAGTTCAATAATGGATTTTCCAATCATACCCTTCAAATAATTATTTCATACTAGCATAGTAGCATGTACATAATATGAATATTTTAAAATAAGTTTTAGATGTAATAATGATACAATTTCATTAGATTATGCTGTTTGTCATATGGTAGTCTGCCTTGTAGAGAATTGGCGTATCTCGCATATCTTTTCATATTAATCAGTCCATATTATGTTGTCAGTGTGTAGGGTTTATTAGGTTGAAAAGACAGATATATTTCAGTTATTTTATTTAATTATTTTAAAATATTGACTCAAGATAAATATATTTCAGTTGTTTTATTTTTGAAAGTCGATGAATTCAAGTTTTGGCCTCTGAGATCTATACAGTGGCAGAAGGATAATACTTGGCAGGTATAAGAATATGACATTGGGTTAACCTCTTGTGTAGGTTAACAACACAGATGCTGAGGGCAGGCTCACCCTTGCGGATGCTCTGGTATATGCTTGTAACCAAGGTGTTGAAAAGGTATGCAGCAATGCATCTGAATCTTTCTAATATTCCCATAAATCATAGCGGATTGGCTTAACATTTAATATTGCATGTTTGATAGATTTGATCATTAATTTTTCCATTTCTAATGAGTTAGAGAAAATGTTAGAACCATTCAAAATTGTACTGCTGAACTGAAATTCAATTATTTGATGAATATATATAATTTTCATTGTTAAAATACCTGTGGAATTCCAGTTCAGTTCTGTAAAAAGAGATTTGCTCGAGTATTGACTTTGGGACTTTTATGTTTACAAACATCTAGTCCCTCTGTTATCATTGTATTCTGGATTTGTAATTGTTTAAACAAACTTAAAAGTTGTTAGGTGTATGGTTTGGTTTTTGGAAACTGCTAACAGGTTGATCAACCGTTCTTTCAGATAGTTGACCTGGCAACGTTAACTGGGGCCTGTATAGTTGCTCTTGGACCCTCAATTGCAGGTAATTATACACTAAAAAATTGAAGTATTATGTATTGATTTGAATAATCATGTACCGATATTTGTTTGTGGGAGTAAAAAAAAAAGGCCCAATATATAATTGGCACTAAAAAATTGTGAAAGCTTTGGGCAAAGAGAAGAGTTTGGCTTTGGGAGAGGTAGGACCTGAAAGAGGCATCTTTGGAGATGTCCACATTATGGTGGTTTCTCCACTAATGGCACTTGCATTCTCATTAATTGCCAAACTTGTGCAATCATTTATTCATTATCAACTGATTACTGATGCTAAGTCATTAACTATTGTTTTTAAAAGGTGTGTTTACACCCAATGATGAACTGGCAAAAGAAATTTTTGATGCTTCTGAAGTGAGTGGGGAGAAACTATGGAGGTTGCCTTTAGAAGAAAGTTACTGGGAGTCAATGAAATCAGGAGTAGCTGATATGATGAACACTGGTGGTCGACAAGGTGGTGCGATTACCGCTGCTCTTTTCTTGAAGCAGGTATATGCTTAATAAATTTGTTTTTTAGCTTCTCCTTAACTTGTTAATGTCCCTTTGCTGTCAAGTAGTAGTAATAATATCTGAATGCTATACTCCTTTTCTACAGAAGATTGTGTGTCACTTTTTGTTATTGTAGTAGTGTTGCACATGAAGTGGTTTTGGATGATATGTGAACTACTTGATTTGGAGTGAGAAATTCTTGCAGAAATTACTTTTAACAGAACTTATTGTGAGGAAAAACAGCTGCCATGTAAATACGGACAATGTGTGCTAATTAGTTACCTGGCTTGTATTTGTAGTTCTCTTGCACATATTGGGTTTTCTAAAATAATCGTGCTTTTGCAGTTTGTTGATGAAAAGGTTCAATGGATGCATATTGACTTGGCTGGTCCAGTGTGGAATGACAAGAAGCGATCTGCAACAGGATTTGGTGTTGCAACTTTAGTTGAATGGGTTTTGAGAAACGCTTCATAGGTGCAAACTGAAATCATGAAATCTTGTTACACCACAAGTGAATCATAGAGGATGAGATAAATGCATCTTTTGGTGGTTATGATTGGATGAGGTCAGTTATATGAATAAATTATTTGAAAGGATAGAAAAGGTGGTGCTCTGAGGCATAGTTTTCAGCATATATAAACTTTTTTAAATGGTTATATTAGCCTCATATAATCTGTTTTCTTAATCTTTTTTGCTTTGATGATTCTAATTATGGTGTCCACTGTAAAATTGTAGCCTTGTTCTCATGATTCTGGTATATGTTTAGAAGCATTGCTTGACAGCCGTGCAAATTGATCAAACAGTTAATATTGCAGCTCTATACTTAATTCATATTTGGGCTGCAATTTCAACCATGTTTTGGTCTGTGAACCGAGTCCGTAGGTGTTAATAGTGTTAAGGGGTGTGCTATTTGCATTGCTATCTCTGCATGATGTGCTACACCATGAGTTTGGCATGGTGATAATAGTATTTTTAATAGTGTGGCATGGATACACGAAGGTCAAAACAGAGTCCAAGTTTTTGAAACTCCCTTAACTTTGTTGGTTGCCGTTGTTGGCCGTATTGGAGGCCTCCAATGTCACCGTTACCTTCTAGTTCTTCTGGTTTAGCTTATATGTCCTCTGATTAGGTGAAATAAACATAACGCTGATTTTCTCTTTCCCTTTGCTTTCTGCTTCTTGCTCACCCTCCTATGTCTTTCACTTTTTGTGTGTTCTGTTCAATCCCTTGCTTTCGCTTATGCTATGTTTTGGTTATAGGGAAAATGAGGAGTGAAGTTGAGAGGAGATAAAATAGGAGGAGATTATTCCATTTTCTCCAGTTTGGTAATCAAGAAAAATAGAGGAGAGAAAAAATTTGGTAGAATTACCCGATTTTTTTTTTTTTTCTTTTCCTAAGTGCGAAGTGCAAAGGAAACTAGAGAAGAAGAGAGAAAGCATGAGCCTAACGACGACATGATGCGAGTGGGGCCACTTGTAGCTAGCGTGTGACGTGCACAGTCCAGAGAGAATCTTCATTTGCTTTCTTTCTACTTTTCTATCAAACCAAACTAGTGGTGAAAAAACTAAACTTTTCTTTTTCTTATACTTGTCTCCCACTTCTTTTAATACAAACAACCTATTAGTTCTCTTTCTTTGTTTTATTTCTATGTTCTACAATGGATTATTTTCTTTTATCATAGGTTATGGCCGTTTACATATCGCTCAAAAGAGCTTTCTACAACTTGCCCGCTAGCGTTTGGAAGAGCTTCTAAATAGTAGATGAAAATTACTTTTGTTGAAAGCTTAGGAAACTAGCTTATGAAAATGGTTTGTCTTTATGATTTTCCTAAGTTTTTTTAGCTTGTTTCAATAAGTTTGTAAAATAAACTTATAAAATGAAGCTTTTTTAAATTAATTTCAAAACAATTCATTAAATAAGTGTTTAATTAAATTATTTACCTAAATGTACCCACCCTAATATCGGGGCTATTGTTGTTATCTAAAAGCGGTGTCTTTGTTATTTAAGAAATAATTTTATTTAGGGTTAAATATGTTTTTAGTCCCTAGAAAATGATTAGATTTTGGTTTTGAACCCTGTAAATTTTTATTTTTTTTGTTTTCAATTCTCTAAAATATGAAATTCCTAATTTCAGTCCCTATAAAATGAATAAATTTTGGTTTTGATCCCTATAAATTATTTTTCTTTGGTTTTAATCCCTCTAAAATTTAATATCACACTTTTTAGTCCCTAATATCCATTTTAAGAAAGATAAATACAATTTGTTTTAGGATTCAAGAAAAAATTTAGAGAAATTATATGCTAATATGAAATCACAAAGGTTATTGTGTATCACTTGAAATGATCATGACTTTTTATTAAACACATAAGTATTTAATAGATGTCATATGACAATAGGGATCAAAAATAGTTATTTTATATTTTATGGGGATCAAAACAAAAGAATTTTTTATAAGGATTAAAATAAAATTCGCTTATTTTGTTGGATCAAAAACATACTTAACCTTTTTATTTAACTATGTATGATATTATTATATTATTATATTATATTCTCTTTTGTACAATTGTACTCACTTGCTTCGCTCAATATCCTTATTGCCCCAGTTGGCAACACGTCGCGGGTCTCATCTCATCTCTTCATGCTTTTCTTAGAATGTTAGGATCGGAGTGGATTTATGTTTTTGTCAGGTGGTGACTATTTAATGGGACCCTCTACCATCAATAATGTTTATATTTAATTCCATAAGTCAAAGTCAATTATTATAGAAAGGAAATTTCATTACCTCGTATTCTTTCTTTCTTAGAAAAATATTTTCATTATAATTAAAAGGTAGAAATCATTCTTTCAAACTGGTCTAAAAAAGGCACTTATTATTTTTGAGGAACTTTTAAAATCATATATTGTAAATTTAAGTTAGTTTTTCAAAATCAAAATCTAAGTATCTAACTGTTATGTTATTATATAAATAACTTTTTTTTCTTGTCTGTTCTAGTTATTTTTCCCACGTACATTTATAAGTATGTTTTTATAATCGGTTCCAGTATTGTATTCGAACCTCTGACCACTTGCTTAAGGGACCCAAATATCCCTTATCTATTGGACCAATCATATGTTGGTATGACTTGCTTGTTTATGCATCCAACTGTTGTTGGTAATTTAATTATCATAAATTAATTATCATAAATGATTACAATGTTAAATGATAAATTTTTTATGAAAATACATAATTTTTCTTTACATGTTTGCGAATCCCAATGTAAAATAATACTAATAATATTAAATTTAATAGTTACTAAGTATTTTTTTTATGAGCAATAGTACTAAGGTTTTTTTTATAACCATGACATAGGTATGAAGTATCCACCGTCGTTAGCAGTGACTAATATCTCGTCGGGGAACCTGTTGGACACACAAGATGTATTCTCCATTCTGTATATTTGAAATCCTTGAACTTTGGTGAATAAATTAAAATCAAAAGCCCTTGGTGAAATTATCTACACTAATTATATAATCTACTAATTATAAAAATAAAATAAAATCGAATTTTATTAGTAGACACATTTATATAATCTATTAATTATCTTTGATTGTTTTTTTTTTATATACTATCTTTGATTTTGTTTTGATGAAATCAATTATCACATAAATTGACCAGCAAGGTGCAATATAGTAAATAGTTGAGTTCCTTAAACATATTGTCAAGGGTTTGATGTATAAAAAAGATTTTATTGAGAGAGGTAAAAACTCACTTCAATGATCTCTATATCTTGAAAGAGGTTCATCTCTGACTATCAGCAAGGGATACCCGAGACACAAAAATAAAAGAAAGATTGAACTCAATCAAGGATAGGTCTCAGGTCTATCAAATATAGACACAACCACATTTAATTATGTACATTTCGTACTCACCAAACTAAACGAATCCATACCAAAACCAATACCAAGTACCAACTAACCATTTAACTAATCATTCACTAAATTATAAAATTATAAAATAACAATATAATAAAAATAAAGGTGAGTATAGGGTTTCTTACAAAGTAGGTAATTCCGTTATGTCATAACTATCATAATCATAGTAAAACACAAATGAGATCAACCGTTGAAACTGTACGATCCAATCTCAACCGTCGATCCTCATTCATTACATTTTTATGTCCACCAGCAACTACAACAACAATGTTTTTTGTAACGAGCAAACTAAGAAAACTTGACACATAAACTAGTGAGAGGAAGGAACAAGAAGAGTGGAGAGAGAGAGAAAAGCGTTGGTTGATCTACGTTGTTTTTGGAAAACATGTTGAGAGCGCTTCTATGGCTATGGATCTCTATGTGTTTTCTGCTGCTTGTTAATGTCCACCATGGAAATTGTTTCTACCTTCCTGGTGTTGCACCCGAGGATTTCCACAAGGTTGTTCCGTTTTTCATTATTATTATTATTATTATTAAGAGAATTAATGTTTACGTGTTATTGTTGAATTTGCATGTTCATGGCTTTTATAAATTGAATCTCGGTTTAGATCAGTATTGGGTTCTCTACAGTTTATGATATTTTTCCCCCTTAAGTGTACTTTTGATACTTCAGATATCACGATTGTGACATTCAATTTTTCTAGAATTGAGATCTTTGTTTGGTTTTGTAATTTGGGTAATGGCGGTTTTGTTTATTTGGGCACTTAGCCCATCCTTCTATGTGGATTCATAAGATCTAAGAATTTTGGGATTGTGGGTGTGAAATCCGGATTTGTTCAACTGAAGCTGTAGTTAAAGACACAAAGGAATGCAGGTGCAGTTAGAGAAGAAAGGAAGATGAAGTGGGTCTCATAATCTTTTAACAATAAAGTTTTTTGAATGTTGCAAATATGGGACCCACATGTTTTTCATATATATTTTTTTTTCCTTCTAATTGCTCTGCAATTGAATTGTAGTTGATCTAAATCCATGATCAATGTCATTTGCATATCATTCTCACACCATTTCCCTTTTATTAGAAACACACTTCTTAATATACTCTTTTAATTCCTTTTGTCACAAACAACTGAAACAAGTATGTATAAACAAAAGGTGTTAAAAGTGGTGCCCAAATGTTGTTTCTTATCCGTGAAGTCCTTGCTATTTAGAAGTTAACGTGTTCCGGTGGCAGTCCTTTTACTGTATCTCTTGCATTATTTTCTTTGTTGCTGTTTTTATTGTTGATTTTAATTTACCGAGGGACTAAAGGATTTAAATTTGCAGTTCGTGTGATTGGATTTTGATCATCAAACTTAAAAAGATGATAACATGGTTTATTCATGAATATGGATATTGGATATTTTACAGTAGTTCTGCTTTTATCATGCAATGGAGGGAGGGAATTACAGGAATTAGACATGTATTTTCCTTTCCATGACTCTTTATATTTTTCATTTTCTAAGGTTTTAGGTTGACATAATTGACACGTTACAGCTTATTCACCTGAATTAGTGAATGCTTGGTTGATAAGGCAGGCCTCTTGTAATCATAACATAAAGGGCCATGCTAATGCGCCTATCTTATGTTCATTGGTGACAGGGGGATGTGTTGAGGGTGAAAGTGAACAAACTGACTTCTACAAAAACACAGCTTCCTTACTCCTACTATTCACTGCCTTACTGTCGTCCAAATCACATTGTTGATAGCGCCGAGAATCTTGGGGAAGTTCTTCGGGGTGATCGCATTGAAAATTCTCCCTATGTGGTTGGTTAAATTTTGAGCATACTTTGCAACTTTCTTCCTTTTGTTTAGCATGATCAATTAACAAAATATTGAAACAATTTGATTCTTTCAGTTTAAAATGAGAGAACCACAGATGTGCAATGTTGTTTGCCGTCTAACTCTTAATGCAAAAACAGCCAAAGAGTTCAAGGAAAAGATAGATGATGAATATCGGGTGAACATGTGAGTCATTAATGATCTTAAATTTTACTATAGACAACTATGTGCCAGTTACGAAAATCTAATTTGAATAGCTGATTCAGACAATTTCTTGCAACACCTGAGAGTTTATGAGCAAAGTATGCATACTTTATGCATAAAACTATCAGATGTCACAAGAAGTTGTCTGAATCAGTTGTTCAAATAATACTGCTCTGTCCGTTATGTCTTTATGACAAAAATTTTGTATTCTATCCTTGAATTGTTGCAGGATTTTAGACAATCTTCCTTTGGTTGTTCCCCTAAGAAGGCCCGATCAGGAATCTTCCCTAGTGTATCTGCATGGCTTCCTCATTGGTCTTAAAGGACAGTATGCTGGAGTAAGTGCCAGCTTAATGGCCATTCCTTTTTGAATCATTGGTTTGAATTCATTTTGACCTCTTGTACACAACTGTTGACAGACCAAGGAAGAAAAGCATTTTATCCACAACCACTTAACATTTGTTGTTAAGTATCACAGAGATCCAGTGACAGAGATGTCAAGGATTGTAGGCTTTGAGGTTAAACCTTTCAGGTTGTGTTATAAGTCTTTCCGTCTTGATTGTATATTAACTTTCTGATATAATTTCTTAAATTTTATGGCTAATAATACTTGTCAATGGAAATTATTTCTATGAATACAGTGTTAAGCATGAATATGAAGGTGAATGGGATGAGAATACCCGCTTAACTACCTGTGATCCCCATGCAAGAAAGATAGTCTCAGGCTCAGAACCTCCTCAAGAGGTTGAAGACAAGAAGGAAATTATTTTTACCTATGATGTTGAGTTCCAGGTTAGTTACCAATTTACCATCATAGTCGCGGTAATTGAATTACCAAAGGGTGCAACTGTGAGTTAGGTTTTGATGTTGATTTCTTTTTTAACTGTAAACATCTTGTAGGAGAGTGATGTGAAGTGGGCATCTCGCTGGGATTCCTATCTTCTAATGGCAGATGACCAGATTCACTGGTTTTCAATTGTTAATTCTTTAATGATTGTACTTTTCCTATCTGGCATGGTCGCTATGATAATGTTGAGGACACTTTACCGCGATATCTCTAAGTACAATCAATTAGAGACTCAGGAGGAAGCTCAGGAAGAGACAGGATGGAAACTTGTCCATGGGGATGTTTTTAGGCCTCCTTCAAACTCGGACTTACTTTGTGTATATGTTGGAACAGGTGTTCAGTTTCTTGGAATGATTCTTGTCACCATGATCTTTGCTGCACTTGGATTTCTGTCTCCCTCAAATAGAGGAGGGTTGATGACAGCAATGCTTTTGCTCTGGGCACTTATGGGACTGTGTGCTGGATATTCTTCCGCACGTCTTTATAAGATGTTCAAAGGAACAGAATGGAAAAGAATTGCTCTCAAGACAGCCTTTATGTTTCCTGCCATTGCCTTTTCTATATTCTTTGTGCTAAATGCTCTAATTTGGGGCCAGAAGTCTTCTGGGGCTGTGCCATTTGGAACTATGTTTGCTCTTGTTTTCTTATGGTTTGGCATCTCAGTTCCACTTGTGTTTGTTGGTGGTCACATGGGTTTTAGAAAGCCAGTGAGTGAAGATCCTGTAAAGACAAATAAGATTGCAAGACAGATCCCGGAGCAGGCTTGGTACATGAACTCAATGTTCTCTATTCTAATAGGTGGCATACTCCCTTTTGGTGCTGTCTTCATTGAGCTTTTCTTCATTCTCACATCTATCTGGTTGCATCAATTTTATTACATCTTTGGTTTCTTGTTCATTGTGTTCCTTATCCTCATTGTCACTTGTGCTGAGATCACAGTAGTTCTCTGCTACTTCCAGCTTTGTAGTGAGGACTACCTTTGGTGGTGGAGGTCATATCTCACTTCAGGTTCCTCTGCACTCTACCTTTTCTTATATGCCACTTTTTACTTCTTCACAAAGCTTGAGATCACAAAACCAATATCTGGAGTCTTGTATTTTGGGTACATGTTGCTTCTTTCATATGGTTTCTTCGTGGTGACCGGTACAATTGGTTTCTATGCATGCTTCTGGTTCACAAGGCTAATCTACTCGTCTGTGAAAATTGACTGATCCAATGGCTTGTGAAGGAAATGGTTGGATTGTTAAATCATTTCAAGAAGCTTATATTTTAGTTGGAATTGGGATTTATGGGCATCCTTAAACATATAAAATTCTTAGTCTCCTGTCCTCAGTATAGGTTGTTTTTGGAGTTTCTGATTTTGTTCAAATATATTTTCCAAGTATCATATTTTGTATTCTTAGCATTCTTCTTTCCCTCCCTCTTCTCTCTTTTAAGTTGAATATTCCCTTTGTTTTGTATGACATATTCATGAGGACTATTGAGTAATCTTCATGTCCTCAATGATTATCTAGGAAAGAAAAAGAAATTATTGTTAGTGGTAAATGTACACCTTGATATAGATATTGGGAAATAAAACCATTCCTTTTGTCAATAAGGATAACTATATTATAATCTTGCCACAACAACTCAGCACTTTGACTTGAAATTTAATGGCAGACACTTTCTTTTCATTGAAGTGGAGCATGCTTTTCTGTATATATGTGTCTTGCCTAGTATAAAAGTAAAATAAAAAATGTGGTTAGGAATAAAATTGGGCGATGTAATAGTGGCATTTTACTGATTTTGACACTGGGTATGGTTCGTCACATAGGTCTTTGATCAGCATCACAAGAAAATTAACCCGTGCGGTGTGTATGCCTGGATACATGTGGTAGTAGTAAATAATATTTGCTAAATATTCATGCTCGGCAGAACTAAAAACTCTGGGGATGGGGTTGCTAAATATACCTTCATCATATGTGTAGTGAGAAAATTTCGAAGAGGGGGCTAAATTAATGCGTTAAGGGGGCTTAATAATAAAATAAAAATTATATATAGTACCTAATGAAAAATATTTTTCGTTGCACCTGTATGCTCTAAGCAGTTCCGCTTCCTCCCCTGTTCATGCAAACAGAAGAATGCATCAACACAAGTAAAAGGATGGGGTGATGTAGGGAAAAGAAAGCAAAGAAACAATAGAATTGTGAAAATTTAGCCACTACAAGATAAGGTCAAAACTCAGATTAAATTATTAAATTAAATATAGCTGGACTTTTAAAAACTCGGAATTTTTTTTATAAGCTATTTTCAGCATAAAATAAGTTAATCCAAACACAACTAATAATAGACACACACGTCTATGATTGCCCAGTTATCATTTTTATGTTAAGTGTTCAACTATGCTAAAAAGCGTTCTAATCATAGAACCACAAGCGTGTCAATCCCGCTTCTGTTACATATCTGCCAACCAATGACCTCAATAATAAAATTGTGAACAGTGCATTGCATTCCCTGTTGCGGCCGTAACATTGACAAATTGACAAATAGTTGGCATAATTTTTAATTTACAAGGAAGCAGACGCAGAGTGCAACTCTTGAAATCCTCACAACTGCAACTGGAATAATTGTATAATATTTTTAACCTTTCATTGAAAGTTTCATTACAATATAGTCAATAAAAACATGCATTTTAAGAGAGTACTTAAACATGAAAATTTTAATCGGCATCATCTGCAGTAAAATCAGGCTCTGGAGGTTTCTGTAGTTTCACCAACTCCCTAGCAGTCTTAGCATTCCGATTGCGATGTACACCGCGAAGAGCATTAGCTGCAAATCTTGAGGCCAAGAAGGTGGCACCAAGGCTATATGAACCACCACCGGCATTGTTCTGAGTTCCTTCTGTCTCCTCAGGTTCTTCCTTCCGACGAAGTTCCATGATTTTCCTTTTCGAATACCGACGCCATGCTGCTTGAATAAAGCATGCAGCCCAAGTCCTCCATTGTTGGGAGTAAAAGCGGAAAGTGTGTTGAACCTGTCTACTGTGAAGGCGCCTAAACTGACTGGCAACAAATTTTAACTCTTCAGCAATTAAAGCAAAAGCCTCAACCTCTGTTAAAGCCTTAACTGTTCGAGTAGAAGATGGGAGGTTAGACCCAGATTTGGGGTCCAGTGCCCAGGTTAAAAGCTCCTCGCCACAGAAGTCAGCCTCTTTCAAAAAACCGCGATTAAAGAATCCGCTCCTCCCACCATCTGTAGTAACACTCTCAAGGCGACCGCGGATGATGAAAAGCATTTCATCAACTGGATCTCCTTCCCGGACAATGTATGTACTCTCTGTAAATAGACATGGCTTCAGTCTCTCACATATGGCATCAAGCAATCTCTCATCCATACTCTCAAATAGTGGAACCTACAAATCCGAGAAAAGCAATTAATATATCAACAATTACTAATTCTTTTATGTATAACTCTTTTGGTCCTTTTTTTTCCAGAAAATAATAATATGGGCCCTTTTTATAGTTAAACGTTTGAGTTAGAGGGCCTTTTCGGTGTTTAGCAAATTTTCAAGTGTTCGACAGCATACCCTTCTCACTAAAGCTAGACAGAGGTGACGCTTAATGTCTCTTCGAAGATCCTTTGGTAGACTCTGAACCAATCCTTCTTCATCTACACCACGTGTTGCCAACCACTTATATTGATCATATCGTCTCACACGCTCTCTAAGCTCTTGTGGGAGCAAGCGATGATGCATCCACTGTTCTGAATCACGCCTTTTGACTCTCATTTCCTCAAGCCTAATGGTAAGAGACTGAAGATACGTCTGTAATCATATGAAAAGAACCTTGGTATCAGTTACAAACAATCTGCTCTTCATGCTTCTATGAACATAAACTATGAAAGGTATTTAAGGCCAGACAATGATAAGGAGAAACAATATTTTGAAAACAAACAAAAAACATCCGGTGCTCTCTCCTCATCATCTGTGTGAACGTGTGAATGTGAATTTGCTTTAACTTCTTCGAAAAAGCTACTTTTTGTAGCTTCCAGTCAAAATCGCTTCTGAAGGCAAAATCAATTTTACTTGACAGTAACCAAACATCTTATTTTTACTGAAATCACGTTCGCACAGGGGCAGAATCAATTCTGGAGGTTTCCAATGTGGAACCAAACACACGAATCGTGGATTTATCTTATACCTTTCTTAGCATGAATACTTCATCAATTCTGTAAAAGGACACCAAGAAAATCTTGCAATAATAGCATTCATCTTGAACTATACATGCTTAGGCCAATGAAAAAGACAAGTGGCAGCAAATCAATCTTTCCTAAATTTAACATATAGCAGACATATGTCAACTCCAGCTGCACATACAGATAGATTCTAGATAACTGTTTGGAGGCTAGCTATGCCAATCTAAAAGCTCCATTTAATGTCCTTTAATCCCACCCACCTACCATCCACATTTTCATTCACAATATGTTAAACTAATTGATTTTAAGTATACCTGCATGTTACCAATCAGAAGTGCAAAGAGGATAAGGCCAGATATGGCTAGTGCTATTGAAAAGATAACCTCCCCAGGATAGGTGCTTGTTTGAAGCCCCTGGCCAAGTGTACTGCAGTGAAATAAATAAATAAAAAGTAAGTATTGATGTGTGATTAACCTTAGTAATCGATGAAAAGGAAAAGAACATAAAAAATGGGAACAAATGATATCATCTACACTAAATCGTTGAAAATATAAAGCACACACTGTGTGCTTTAGGTGAATTCCCTACCATTTGAAAGCAGCCTCTCTGAAAAATACAAACTATCCAAGCAAGTATTTACCTAGAAAATGTAGGTACAAAATGTTTGCCCATAATATTCTATGTATACAGTGATAAAATTCAAGGATTTGGAATCATGCTGAGTTTACAGAATAAATAATCAATTTACAGACACAAATCTTGAAACAAGCACAAAAATGTATGAGATAGAACTTAACAACTTTATAAAGAGCTCTGAGATAATATTACACAGTTGATATGGTCGGTAACACTTAAATCTTCAAATTTATAGATTCAAAGGATGAACAAGGTCCTCTAGATGTCAAATTCCGTAAAAACTAATGGACATTCTTCAAAAACCAGTACCATTTTGAATTGAGTGATTAAAATTACTAAACGACTTTCAGATATTAATTTTTTAGGGCTCGGTCTGTAATATGCTCCAAAACAATAGTGAGTAATCTTATACTTTTTTCAATAGAAAAAATAAAGGTTAAACTAATCATTTGGTCACTTTACGTGATATTGATTTTGAATTCGGTCCCTATACGTGAAATTTTTTGAAATCAGTCCCTATATGTACACTTATTTTTAATTTTTAATTTGGTCCTCACTGTTTATTTGGTATTATAATGCCGTTGGTTGAAGTTAAAGTATAGGGATCAAATTGAAAATGATTGTCAGATGTAGGGACCAAATTCAAATTTTTTGGTCCCTACATGTGACTAACATTTTTACTTTGGTCCTTACATGTGATAATGATTTTGAATTTGGTCTCTATACTTTAACTCCAACAAACGACATTATGACGCCAATAAACGGCAAGGACCAAATTAAAAATAATTGTACATAACATTTCAAAATTTTCCAATGTACAAGGACCAAATTCAAAATCAGTGACACATAGGGACCAAATGATTAACTTAGCCAAAAAGAAATAAAAAAGAAGATAGGAATACTACAACTAGGAGGAGGATAAGATATCCTCCAAAACAGCAGGCTTATCTTGAACACAACAACACATGACAATTAAAAAAGGCAAAAGATAATTGGATTGAGTGATTTTGGAACCTTGATCTGATAAACTCGAAATAAAATATAGGTAAAATAAAAGAATTCACTTTCTATGCAATTTATCTGTCATGCCCTTAACCTGGACCAAAAAAGTCTCCTTTAATGTGGGGAGGCCCATAATTCCAATTTCCAACCAAAGAGGATAAAATTCCATAGTGCCCCACTGCTACTACAATATATAATTTCTCTGATGCTTCAGACTGACTTAAGTATTCTTTCCACTTAACTTTTCAAACCCCTTGTGATATCTACAAGCAAATTTGGCAATTCATTAGATATCTTCCATCCAGTTATCAGATTTACTACAGACACAGCATATTCGTATACGGAACATCCAAAAGGAATACAGCTACCTAAGTAGAGTTCAAGATACTCGCTGCATTAGTAAACCACTATAAACCACAGTTTTTCTATCAAATTTGATTAACCCCAATAAAACAACAATAACAACAACAAAACAACAAAAAAGCCTTATCCCATTAGGTGGGTTGGCTACATGGATCAAAGGACACCAGTGTATTCTGTCAAAAACCAAGTCTTTAGAAAAGCCATTTGGATCTCAGTGCCTTATAACTGTTTCCCTTAGAATGGTCTTCCTCTTCTAATTATTGGGCTGAATCATTCTTACTGGAAAAGAGTTGTACATCTAATTTGATTATTCCCGATACATTCAAAAAATTATAATTGATCCAAAAATGTACATACTTCTGCAAAAATGTAGAACTCTTTCCCACTAGGTCTAGGTGGGTTGGCTACATGGATGAAAGGACACCATTGTGTTCTGTCAAAACAAAAACCAAGTCTTCATAAAGGTCATTTAGACCCCGGTGCTTTATAACTGTTTCCCTCAGAGTGGTCTTCCTCTTCTTTTAATTATTAGGCTGCATTATTCTTACTGGAAAAGAGTTGTCCATCTAGTTTGATTATTCCCCAAACATACAAAAAAATTATAATTAATACAAAAATGTACATACGTATGCAGAAACATTCAGTATACCAGTATTTAGTTCAGACAACATACAAAAAATTATAATTAATACAAAAATGTACATACGTATGCAGAAACATTCAGTATACCAGTATTTAGTTCAGACAAAATATAATGTTATAATGTTTTGTTTAAATTGCTTTGACAATATCAGCAAAGGAAACAATTCATTAATTACCTCAAATTCTGGAGCCCCCACCATAAACAGTAGCAGTACTTGGAGACGAACTTCTTAGATGAAACAATACCAGATGACAAGGCTTGTCCGAAAATTCCATAATCAAAAGGTGGATTGTCAGCGTCTGCAGAGCATTTTGACTTAAGAATATCTTCACTTCTATTCTGCCAGGCACTATAACCTTTCATGTATTGGTTTCCACAATACAAGAAGTTTTTATTGCACACATTATCACTAGATTCACTACAAGCCTTCTGCCAGCATGTGTCATTGCGTTCAACAGCTAACAAGTACCAAAAAGACCCAACTATCTGCAAACAATCATTGATTGAAAAAAACAAAAAAACAAAATAAGTTCCTGGCAAATTTGATGCATAGCAAGAACAATAGCATAACTATGTATAATTACTCAAATAAAACAAGGCAGGGAAGACTAACAGAATTGAACAACAAAAACTTACATGACTGGCAAGCATGAATAATAGCAAATAATATGCAGCACCTGCCCATGCAGTTTCAGCAAAGACACCAGCTGTTCTCTTAAGTTCTGAAGTTAATGGTACCATCCGGAGGAATCTAGGAATGTACTGAAGTAAGATAATGAACAGCAAGGCCTGCTTTGTTGCTAGTACAACTGAACCATTTGACCTCTGAAGAAATCTCCAAACTACAATCTGAATACAAGAATGGAGAAGGGGGAAAATAAAAGGAAGGAAAACAGAACACTTGAGTATTTTTATACTAGTGAAAATTGAAATTGTAATAAGGACAACTTACTAGTGATAAAAGACTACATTTACATACCGTCAGAGTTTTCAAAGGAATGATAGCTATAAGTAAAAGCACTCATTTCACACAAGGTGAAGAAAATATTCACTTGGCCATTGAAATACTTAGCAATATCTGGTTTGCCATAGGTCTTTAATTAGGTCTACAGAAATATGTAATTTGATAATGCATTTAGGAATTAACAGAAGAGAGAACTAGGCAACTATTAAATCATCAACAAAGGTATTATTTCTTGTTGAATTGGAGGGTTTTAGGTAAGGAAGAAGGAAAAGAGATAATATAGACTTTGAATAATGTAAGATTGATATTAATCCAATGTGATAGATTATGTGTTGTGATACAAAAGACAAACCTGAGCACTAATAGTAGAATCTTAGTCCTAATTAAATTAGGAAATAAATCAAGGAATAATAAATAGCAAATAACTTTTAAGAGATCTTCTAAGATACTCTAAATATTCTAGGATGCATTAAAGATATTATGAGATACTTTTAAGATATTCTAACTCCCCCTAAAGTTAAAGCTTACTAAGCTTTAAGCTTGTTATAGATGAACACTTCAAAAAAGAAATTGACATAAAAAAATATAAGTGGGCTCCATGAAACATGACTAATATATTACTAATTCAAATATATTAACAGTTTCTCCCCTATAAGGTGTTTAAAACCTTAGTCAGACCCTTCAAAAAAAAAAAACTTAGTCAGTCAAGACTAATTCAAATAAGTGTTGGGATTTTAGTAAAAATGCACACCAATCAACCACAAAGTGCTGCTAATATATTACTAATATTCAAAGTTTCAAATTGTGGACCGCATCACGTGATGCGGCCGCAACATCTCGGTTGTGGTGGCCCATGATTGCAGACCGCATCGGACCGCACAAAACCATGAAAGATGAGAGAGTTGCAAACATAGTTTTCATACAAAAGAATCATGAGATCCAAAGAAATAATCATACAACATTAACAAAAAGAGATTGACTCAAGTTAAACACAATCTTCTTTACCTGTGGTATGGGCAAAACAGATAGGAAATCAATAATGAAGTAACGCCTTAAGTATCGCTTGGCTATCTTTGCCGGATCTATCACAAGCTCACCCCGTCCAAAAACACGAGATGATGGAGCAATATAAGCAGTGCGAAATTGGAGAGCCACGTGTATAAGATAGAAAGCATCGATAACCGTCCTCAAGGTGGTAACTATAATTGCCAACTTTCGGTCTATACCAAGACAATGTAATGAATCATTGATGACAGGGAGATAGAAAAACAGTGGATCGACAGACACAGCCAAAATGCATGAGATAACAAAAAGCCTGTTCCACGAGAGCAAAAATTTGTCTTGAGGGTCAAATATCTTCTTTTCTGAAACTTTAAGATCTTCTGGGAATACTGCCTTAGATACCCCAAATCCAAGTGATCGGCCAATAGACTTCAGTCCTTCAGATCCCTTTTTCATTCCTCTTTTAAAAGACCTAGAGGTTGTACTGCTTCCATGGCCACCATGGTTTAATTTATCAATACTGAATCCACGTGTTTTAACTCCATAATCAGAAGGTGAAGATAGTCTAGAATCCAAGTCATCCAACCTAGAAATAAATGAAAAGAGTCCACAGAAAGAGATCATATTCCATTGTTCCTCTTACACTGTCACAAAGTAATTCGATATTCATAAACAGTCACATAAATATCCAAACTAGAACAGAGGCAGGGAGGAAAATGGGGGAATCTTTATCAAGTATCATATGCACATATTAAGGTTTAAACCTTTATTGAGTTGTGTACTAAAAAATTTAACTCAATTTAAGAAACCTACATTCGCAATATTTATGTAAAGCATCTTAAAGTGTCAGAATCTAGTATTTGTAAGATTGAAGTAGACAGACAGTAATGCTGGAGTTTTCCAAAATAGCAGGTTTTCTAGTTTCTACTTCAAAAAATATTACAAATGAGTGGCAATGGTCAATTGGTTATATATCCGAAACTGGTCACTGATGCTGCAAGTGTATATCATATTAGCATAAGTTATGTTTGCCACTGTAATGATTGGTAGAAGATAACAAATCACAGTCAACTGCAATAAACATCAAGGTGTTAGATTGTAATATTAATTTATTTACTCTTCTGCTGTCAACCACGAGTTCACTGTATCTGAAATAATTGTTAAGTGAACAATTCTAACGAATAGTCATATAAAATTTAATCTGAATTGCAAGCAAATTGTAAAACTTAAAGATGATATATTAATTGTAAATTTCTTGAAAACAAGATTGTAATTATAAAAATGAAAGCTGCAAGCATCCATGAGAAAAGCATTACTATGTTGCAATTACAGTAATGACTGCTCATGTTTGATGAATATTTAAGTAAGTAACAAAACGTGGTAAAGAACATACATATAAATATTACTAACTCTCTTCTCCTTCATATCTCTACAAGCGTAACCTTGCAATGAACTATATTGGATACCTCACAAACTTTTCCCGCTGTCCATCCACGTATTGTGACTTGTAACCACAGTCAAACATCTTTCAACCGATTATCACATGTACATATGCATAACCTGCAGTTAAACGAGAAAATTTAACCACTGATAATATTAACATTTCCATCTTCACTATAATAAGCTTCATGCTAGATAGCGGCAGGTGTAATTTACAACTAAAAAATTTAGAAAAATATATAATCATTTCATATCATACACTTCAGAAATATATGCCGACATTAACTCTCTTAAGATGTTAGAACCAAAATAGATATTTACTCTAATATTGATTGATTGCAGCACCAGAACAACAACAATAATGATGACGACGACAACAACAACAAAAGCCTGTT
Source organism: Echinosophora koreensis (assembly GCA_035048595.1). Taxonomy (NCBI): domain Eukaryota; kingdom Viridiplantae; phylum Streptophyta; class Magnoliopsida; order Fabales; family Fabaceae; genus Echinosophora; species Echinosophora koreensis. The sequence goes on from JAPCYP010000072.1 coordinate 266,345, forward strand.
CCCACTAGGTGGAGTCGACTACATGGATGATCATTATATTTAGTCATAAACCATGTCTTCGTAAAGGTCATTTAGATCTAAGTCCTTTTTAATAGTTTCACCTATAGTTTTTCTCGATCTCTCTCTCTACTTTTAACTATTGGGCTATCGGTGAGTGAAGCACGAAATCGAACCCAAAGTCGCCACAAATTACATCAGGTATTTTTGCATCTTCTAAACCAAACTGTGTTTTATTTTAAGACACAGTTCCCTTACACGATCTTAAGAAATAGCAAGCAATTTCACCATCACGGCATCACCAACTCTTCAGTAACAAGAATAAAAAAGAAATAACAGAAAACGCTGATTTCCGTTGTTATCGAAACACAGCATAAGCTATAGATAGGGATTATGAAGTGTTGGGTGAAGTTGAAGTTGAAGCTCTAACATGCACAAATGAAAGAGAAGTTGAAGTGAATCTAAATTCTAAACAATAATACTGAATTGATTCAATTGGAATGGAAAGTAAAGGGACCTTGGTGGGGGGAAACGGGATTTTCCGGTGACTGCGATTGAACGGAGCAGCATGAAAGAGCCAAGAGCAACCGACGGAAGTAGGTGGATTGCAGCGGAATCTCCGGGAAACAGAGAGAGAAAGAAATAATATAGGAACCAATAATAATAAGTTTAAAAGGAAAAAAGGGTGAAAATGGAGACAGTGAGTCAACTAAAATACCAAAGAGGTTTTTGTGGGGTTTTGACCAAACTGATCCACTTTTAGAAACTATTTACCAAAATAACCTAGTTTTGAAACTATTTACCAAACTAACCTAGTTTTAATTAAAATAATATATTTTTTTTTTAAAAAAAAAAAAAAAGCTGACAGGCGCCACGTGGCCCCTCCCGGTGCAGTGGCGCCACTGCCAACAGCGCCATTGGTGGCGCATGTGGCAGTGGCGCCACTGCACCAGGAGGTGCCATGTGGCGCCTGCCCCCCACCCCCCCCAATCAGCAATATTAAGGGCAACCCTCCCCCCTTCCTTCGACCCATTCCCCCCTCCCTATAAATACCCCTCCCCAGTTCCCTATTCTCACACACACACATTCACTTGTTATATTTCCTCTAACTTGTTTATTTTCTAACACTCTTTTAATTTTTTGCACAAAGTTTAGGTAAATGTTACATTATTTCTGATGGATTGTTGGACCTGTTCCTGTGTAAGATGGACCTGCATGCATACTCGGATCGGTTTGTGGATATTGTGGTTGCATGCTTGGGACGGTCGATCCAGAAGGAGTCGGAAGGTCTGGAAAGAAATAAGTCCGCGGAGGCTCATATGGAGTATATGGAAATGGCGAAGGAACGTAGAATGTCCCCGAATCTCGCTCTGGGAACTGTGGTAGATAAAATGGTTGTGATTCCACAGGCACTCTGTTTCGGTCTAGACCACCAGTTTCCCTGCTTGACCGATTACACAAGCTCATTGGTACCTCTGGTTGCACCTGATGTTGCATATCAAGTGGAGCTCCGTTGATAGGACTTATGACACGATCCTAGGACCCTAGTGCCATCATCATAAACTCGGTCTCACTCCTAATCTCTTCCAGCCTCATTTCCTGGCTCCCCTCTGGCATGACTAGATAATTTATCCGTTCAAGCCCATCAACCTGTGCAGCATTAAATTAATCGGATATTAGTCAAGATAATGATAACTTAACAATGTATAAAATTAAAACACACCGTTAAAAATATCCTTACCAGAATGCCATGCTGTGCATTTTTTCTACTCATCCACCGACGAGTGCGTGGCAAGTACCATCTCATATACTCTGATTGACTGTTCATTTCCCCCTGTTGTGGTACGCCTGGCTGAACCCATCCCACCCTACTGTTCCATATGTCAATCAATGGTCGCATTGTTTCGACCCAATCTTGACCACTTTTGCCCCTAAGCGTTAACTTGTGGACCCATTTCGGCTGGGATGGTGCTTTTGGAACATGTTGGGCCAGCCCAAACTGTCTCATCGTTCGATCAGGTTGATGAAACTCTCCAATATTATAGCATATCAAGGGCACAACAGCCAACCAGATATGCATGCCTTCAATGCATATATACGGCAAACTTGCCAACAGTAACTCGCTATATGGCTCCCACACAATCTACAAACAATCAACAACTATCATAAAAGAGAACTTGTTAAGAATTAATAAAATCGATGATGTATTACATCAGCACCCTTACATCGCATGGTTCCATTGTATCAAAAACATCTCGATAATGAGGCAGCTCGCGATAGTGTCTGGCAAAATTCCGCCCACGCTGCCACCTTATAGTCAAATTTAGGTTATAAGATAATAATACCAAAGCTAACGAAATGTTAGAAGTCAATTTAAAAATCAATCTCACCTGGTTCCATATGGTGTCCCTGGTGGTCTATTCTCGTTTCTCAGTACGGGTGCCACCTTTGGAAACCGCACCCATGCCACATCTGAACCAATGCAGTAAACCCTCCAATATCTTTGTTGTAGTAGTCAGTGGCATTACATAGCTCACGATACAAATAACCCAATACCGCTGCACCCCAACTTAGTTGTGCAGTAACATTAAAATCCTCTAACATCGTTAGATATCTTAATGAGACTAATGCACCAGAACGGTCTGGGACCAACACGCCACCGAGTAACCTCAAAATATATGCTCGTGTACAACGGGCAACCACTATTGGATCAGACAAATCGTGTTGGTTCAGATCTCCAAAATGTGCATTCAGCCATGACAGTCTCAAACGACCGCCATGAAAGGCTGCCGCATTTGGGACCAATCCAAGCATTTGACCAACATACTGTGGCCAATTATTATAGGTTCGACCAACAACAGGCTGTCCGTCGATGCGAAGACCCGAAAGAACAGCAATATCCTGCAGAGTGATAGTGCATTCGCCAAATGCCATGTGGAATGTGTGGGTCTCCGGCCTCCATCGTTCAACCAATGCACTTACCAGTGCGTGGTCTAAGTGAAACAGTGATAACTGAGCAGGGCCGAGAAAGCCTGTCATGTCAAGAATATCTCTGATGGGTGGGGGAATGTTTTCACCTCCATCCGTAAATTGGAATGCCTTTCTAATATTAAGAATTCTATCCTCCTCATTGTTCCACACATGTTGAGACACATGTGTCTTTTGCATGTGTAACAATTCATCGTTAATAGGGCCAGGATTGATTGATTGTGCCATATCACCTTCAAAAAAAAAAACATACACACGTAAACCATGAGTACAACAACAACAATAATAATAATAATAATAATAATATTAATAATAATAATAACAAATAACAACAATAATATTAATAATAGTTAAAACAATAATAACAATAATAACAAAAAAAATATAATCACATTAATAACAACAACAACAACAACAAAATTTATTTCAATAACCACACTAATAATTAACATAATAAAAAATTAACAAGTAATCCTAATAAATAACAAGAATAACAACTAAAAACAAACCAAATATATCACTAAGATCTATAAAAACAATACTAAAATTAACATAACCATAATACAATAAAAAATAATAAATAAAAAGATAAATAATATCAACACTGATAACCTATATGTCAACAAATAATTTTTATAAATTAAATAAAAATAGCAACTACCAAACATCATTATAATATACTGCCAGTAGCAACTGCACAAAACATCCTAATAACGTACATCACAGCAGGTTGAGAATTGTGACCCCCATCTTCGCCTGGGAGCCAACCGCAGTGCAAAATTGGATCCTGTGTGGCTTTAGCCCCTTACCATCAGGCACCACGTCCTACATTACCTGTGAAATATGTTTACAGGTAATGAAGGATGTAGTGCCTGAAGGCAAGGGGCTAATGCCACACAGGATTCAATTTTGCACTACGGTTGGCTCCCAGGCGAAGATGGGGTTACAATTCTCAACCTGCTGTGATGTACGTTATTAGGATGTTTAGATTCTTTTACTAAGCACATGAAGACATTCATGTGGTTAGTAAAGGAGTCAAAATATCATGCCGACACTTACCCGCTTCTCACGTGTGCAGTAAATAACAACAATAACATAAATAAAAAAATTAAATAACAACAACTTAAATAATAACTAAAAAAACAAAACAAAATAAATATAATAAACAAAAAATGGTACATTCTGAATTAAAAAAAAGGACATAATTAAAAAAATACAGATAAACAAATTACCAGATCTGTCAAAAATATATTATAAGAATTAACTTCAACATTATCATAAAAATAAATGACAACGATCAACGTTAAAAAAAAGTAGCAGAATGTTAGTAAATGAATATAAACCAATTAATTAAATTTAACATTTATTATAACAGAGTATAAAAGGAATTAACAGATATGTGTTGGTGGAAGGGGGAGACGGTAGAAGGGGTGAAATAAAAAACACAAATAAATATCATGTTAAATGATACAAATATATGGTATTATAAAAGTAAAAGTCAACACTTCCAGAATAATAAGTGATAAAGAAGAGTGTAAAAAGTAAACAGTAACAGAATATTGACAAATGATTATATAATTAAAAAAACTAAAATAATGATATCAGAAATAATGTAACATTTACCTAAACTTTGTGCAAAAAATTAAAAGAGTGTTAGAAAATAAACAAGTTAGAGGAAATATAACAAGTGAATGTGTGTGTGTGTAAGAATAGGGAACTGGGGAGGGGTATTTATAGGGAGGGGGGAATGGGTCGAAGGAAGGGGGGAGGGTTGCCCTTAATATTGCTGATTAGGGGGGTGGGGGGCAGGCGCCACGTGGCACCTCCCGGTGCAGTGGCGCCACTGCCACATGCGCCACCAATGGCGCTGTTGGCAGTGGCGCCACTGCACCGGGAGGTGCCACGTGGCGCCTGTCAGCTTTTTTTTTTTTTTTTTTAAAAAATAAAATATTATTTTAATTAAAACTAGGTTAGTTTGGTAAATAGTTTCAAAAACTAGGTTATTTTGGTAAATAGTTTCTAAAAGTGGGTCAGTTTGGTCAAAACTCCGGTTTTTGTTGCCTGCACGTACTGTTACTTGCTTCTATCTTTCACAATGGGATGAGAAATAGGATCCAGCTACAATTTTGGCAAACATTTACCATTTTTGTTTTAAATTTAAAAGATTAAGAGAAATTTAGGAATTTTGGATATATCTCAGTAAAATCTACGCTCCCACGCCGATGTGTATTAGGCTCTGTTTGGTAAAAACTAACGGATAGTAGTAGCGGATATGCTAGCGGATAGCGGATAGCGGATAGCGGATAGCGGATAGCGGATAGCGGATAGCTGATTAGCTAGCGGATTGGATTTGAAGTGTTTGGTAAAACTAACGGTTGGATTAGCTGATAAATGTAAGGGATGTGTATTGGTTTTTTCTTCATCAATACTTCATGTTGGAATATGAATCAAAAGATAGGTATTAGAGAGAACTTTACCTCCCTAAATGAGTTTAACTCGAACCGAATCAGTTAGAATCTAACGTGATTTTCAAATATCGAGGTGATTTGGAGGGGAAAAAAAACACTTCAATGATGTAAATATAATATTAAGTGTTGTGAATATTAATGACTGATGATGCTTTAGATTAAAAATATCTAGACTAGACTATCATATCTCCTTTTTTTTCTTTTTTTTTTCTTTCACTTTTTCACTTATGTTATTAAAATACGTTTTTGTCTTTTTCTCTTTTATAATATATAAGACAAAAAAAATATCAAGAGAGAAAATGAAAACTCACTCCAATATATTAATAGACATGTTGTCATATATTATTTGAGAATTTAATTTTGATATATTGTTAGAATTGAGATTCTCTTTTTTTTTTTCTCTCATATTTTCTATAATATTTTTTTAAGATTCTATTATATATTATGAAAGAGATAAGGACTGAAAGACAAAAGTGAATTTCCTTTTATTTACAAGGTCCATTCAAATTTACTTCCGTGTCTTTTTTCCTTACAAGTTACAACATGAGAAGAAAAAAGAATACCCATATCCTAACATATTTATCCTAATTCTAATTCTCACAACAAATTCTCCACCGTCTCACACTCCTAGCATAACGACAATGTTCGATTGTTCGCCAAATTAATTCCAAACGACAGATGGAAATAAACAAAATGAAAAACATATATTTGCTCAGGAATCCCATAAACAGAAGCTTTTTTTTTTTTTTTTAATGTGAAATAAGTTAATTTAAATATGTATTTAGATTAATCTTAAAGTAATGCTGAAAACTCACTTTTTAATTAAAATAAGTCCTAACGTGCAAGTAAGACAAAATAAATTGTGGTGACTTGTAAACGAAAATAAATTAGAACATTATACCCAACGAAATCTTTTTCCATGAATTCACCCACGTAACGTGTATTTGAAAAATTAAATAAAGAAAATGATACGCAATTAACGGCACTTGTTTCAAAATTATTCGTTGCATTTTCTGTAATCCACTCGTGACAATTAGTATTTCCTAAATAATTTATATTTTCAAATTTGACGGTGACAATAGTATATTTAGACAGCTAATATGTCGTGGACAAAAAATATTTAAGAAAGATTAGTCTATGGTTTGACATATTAGATACTAAGATAAAGATTCTTATGTATTAAGCTATTCTTTTTTTATAAGCAAATTTTAGTGTGTTAAATACAGTGTTTTAAAAACTGGTCCAACCAGACCGGTTCAATCGGTTGGACCGTCGACCGGACCCATCTCCGGTCCTGGTTGAACCACAGAACCAGAAAAGAGGTTCAACTGCTAAAAATCACAAAAAACCGGTTGAACCGGGCTAAAACAGGAAAACCGGAACCGAAAAACCGGCCGATTCATTAAAAAATTCAAAAATAAAAAAAGGCGTTTTTTTTAAATAAAAAAAAGCTAGAGCATCATAAATTGAATGACGTACTCCAATTTGTGCTTATTTAAATATTAAATAATTTGGACTTAATATGAAAATTAAAACTTGGATTGAAATTATAGTTATTATTTGATCTGTTTATTAATGTATGTGTGTGTGTGTGTGCATGGGTATATATATACCGGTTCAACCACCGGTTGAACCGGTTGAATCGGTTGGACCTTGAACCACTCTTCTTTTCGGTTCTCCGGTTCAACCGATTTTTAAAACATTGGTCAAATATTAATATTAGTATTTTTGTTAGTGAGTGAGATTTGATGTTTGAACCCACAAACCCCTTATCACTCCACTCCTTAACTCCCCCACCCAAATCACTTTGACCACCTTATGACTCCCTATGTATTAAGCTGTTTAAATTCACGATAACATTAACCTAACCCTAAGGAGTTGGTCTAGTGAAACGAGACAGAGTCTGCACGTTCGAGCCCCTACTAGTCTTCTTGGGAGAGATAGTGTAAATATTTTTATAAGTGTTCTTAGAACCCCGAAGATTTTCCCTACCTTGAATTGGAGTACCATCCCCTCACACTAATTTTTGAGAATCCAAAAAAAAAAATCACAATAACCTTCACATTGATCCTACGTTTAGCTGCCCGTTAAAAGTTTTGCTACTCGGACAATTAAATAGTATACAAGAAATAAAAATAGTAACAACTAGCTGATTTATCATAATAAAAACCTGCTAAGCTGTTAATTAAACTTTATATAAAATTGGTTATATATGGCTAACATCACTCCAGGTATTATGTAAGCTGCGCCCTTGATTATGATACTTTTTCAACATTCCCTGGCAAAAACGTGCCGACTATATATGATTTCATAAGTAGCATTCCCTTATAAAAGCATCAACATAATTAGTCATTCTAGTTTGCATATTCTCATGCTCATTTTGCTATAAAGGCATAATTCTTGTGTAGGTGCACACCACACTTAATCAACCTTTTGACTTAGATGAAGCAAAGGACAACCTCACAGCCCCCTCTTCCCTCCCCAAAGAAAAACGTGGAGGAACCAATGTAGTCACTGATCAGTAAAGAACCTCAATGGGTGAACAAACAGGTGCAAACTCAAAGCTAGTAGAACCGGTGCTCCAACATGAATCAAAATGGTTCCACCTAAGCAAAGCATGACCTGCACCACACCTCAGGAAATAACAAAAATGTTCAGTATGAACCAGAAACATTGAGAAAGCACCCCCTCCCAAAAAAATAAAATAAAATAATAATAATAATAATAGTAATAATAGTAATAAAATAATAATGTTCAGCTCGGTGTTCAGCTCGGTGCACAAGGCTCCCACTTGGTGAAGTCTAGCGAGGGTATATGTATGCAGCCTTACCCTGCAAGAGGAGAGGATGTTTCCAAGGGTTTTTGATAAATAACTGCCTCTTTCAATAAATAGATACATATATCTGACAGCACATGAACTATACAATTCGGAATTCTACTTGTGACAAGGTGCTAATGGGGTATTTGATTCTTACCTTCCCAATTCACTTCATGCACAGGGGTTTTGAGCCTCTTGTAATAGAAATTTTAAAAACTTTTTAGCAGAACATTTCTCAGGTTTGAGTCAGAGCACTTGCTATTGTCTTACTAGCTTCGTTGCATAACATGTTAGGATCCTTTCCATCTATAGGTTTATGTATAACAACTTTCACAGAACCTGGGTTCACTACACCCTCCCTTCCTGCAGGCATGATTTGGCCAGTTCCAATAAGGGTAATTGGTACCACTGGAGCATTTGTCTTTGCGGCAACACTGAAAGCACCCTTCTGCAAATTGCCCCGGAAAAACATACAAGTAACAGTTAGTTCAATGACATGAAATCCTGGAAAGCATATAGTTAGTATATTGTAAAACAACAAGCAGCAGAGAACAAAACAGTTGAAATAATATAACAACTATGCAAGAAATATCATTGTCTTTCTCAATTTGAATATGGCAATATGTTATTTTTATCACACAAACATTCGACATTTCACTTTAATCATCATATAAGCAGGGGGCCATTTTTCACAGCTTAGGTGAGCGGAGCATGTTCAAACTTGCCGAGAAAATCAAGGGTCCTGATGCCCCTTCAATTATCCATGTGCTGGGTCTAAGAGAGATAAGAATAGCTGCTATATGACCAGTGAGTCTCCGCACAACACTTCAGTAGGTGATCTAATGCCACTGTGTCACCTTGTGAAGATGCAAGATGAAAATGCATATGCTTCAAAGATGCGACATTCAAAGTATTTTGATGATGAAGAGCCAAACACATATGGCACTCCTATGTAATAAATAGTTATAGGAATATTTGTAAAGGTTTCTCTCTAAATTTAGCTTAAATGACTCAAATGTTTTTAAAAGGATAAAATAAGTTTTTCCTAAAAAGAAAAAGTAAGAAATATGTTTTGAAAAACAATCCAAGATTTGATAAGTTTGAAAAGTGTTTCTGGAACAAGTTTTGTGAAGAAAATAATCACTTTTAAGTTTTTAAGAAAAGTAGTCTACTACCTTGAAAAAAGTAATCTACTACTTTGTTCTTACAAATCACAAAAACCTTCTTAGAATCAAAGTAATCGACTACTTAGTTTTGTAATTGACTACTTTGTTTGAAACTTGAAATCTTGGCTTTTGTCGAGCAAAGTAATCGACTACCAGTGTAAGTAATCGACTACTTGGTAAAGTAATCGACTACTTTGGTAGTTAGGCACAAACGGTTGCTATCTTGATCAAAGTAGTCGACTACTCATAAAAGTAATCGACTACCTTCAGTTTTTCAAAACAGAAATTCAAAATTAAAACTCACTTTTCTCACACTTTTTCTTCTATAAATAAGAGGGATTTTGACACGAAAATTAAGAACTCTTTTCATCTATTGTTAGTCTGTCAAAAACACTCCAAAAACATTCTTGAGTCATTTGCTATCATTTTGGAGAGAAATCATTGAGCTTTCTTAGAAAAAGTACACTTCTTTAGTGTTACAATTTTCTGTGTACAAATCAATTGTAATTGCTGTTTCTTTGATTTGGTGAGGCATCCAAATCATATTCAAGGTGGGGAATCCTTGAATCTAAGGTGAGGCATCCTTAGGAGGTAAGGATTATTTTGAGTGGGGCATCTCAAAATAATCAAAGGTAAAAGGTGGGGTATCCTTTTGATTTGATAATTGTAATCTTGTAAACAATTTTCAAATAGTGGAATCTCTCAAGGGTTCTTGAGAGATGGATGTAGATCACTCAGGTTGTGATCGAACCAGTAAAATCGCTTGTGTGATCTTCTCTTTCCCTCACTCATCTAGTTCTTGCAATTATTATATAATTGTTGTTCTTGATTATATTTGGTTAATTGTGGTGGATTTAATTCTTTGATTTTTAATTAAGTGCATTCATACATAATCACTATCTTCTTCTACTCAATTCTTTGCATCATACATAGTGTTTCTTGAACAATTTTTTAAAGAAACCAAAGTTTCCAAGAAAGTGATTAAATCTCAATTCACCCCCCCTCTTGAGGTGCCATATTGATTAACACCTTGGTCATGCTCCCTACATCTACTTGAACTAAGTGTCATTCCCATGTGGAGACAGAAAGGGGGGAAGGACCTCGAACCCGATGTAAACAAAATATAAATTCAGAGTTCAGCCAATGCTTCATTTCAGAATATTATCATTCTAATTGTTTTATGAGTCTTCTTAAGTTAGTAATCTTATTAAGTTGTGCTTGTACTAGTTGTATACACGAGTACTTGAACTACATTATCTATATCCTATTTTCTATATTTATTATAAAACACAACTCATGCCTTGTCACCAATGCCATCAAATTCCTGTGAGCCAATTTCCCTAAAAAAACTTTACTCCCCCTCAACAGGAGGCTTCATACTAAAATACAATCTGTTTTATTTTTTATTTTTTATAGAATATAGACAAAGAAATTCATTAAGAAAAAGTGAATTACAAAGACAGGATGACAAAATGTCCTGTACCAGCAAATTACTAAGAAAGAAAATTAGAAAGAGCCAGCGAATCAAAAATCAAGAATAATAACAATGGACAATTGCAGCCCAATCCCAATGAAAATCAGAAACAACAACCCCCTAAACAGATCATGAGCTGAGCACCAAAGAGAAGCCAAAAACCTTATTCTATCTCACAACAATTCTAAAGAGACACTAAAACACCTTAAAATCCAGCATTCCTATCCAGCCATATGTACCAAGGAATAGCAAAGATTGCACAGTTCCACAGAATCTTGACCTCTTCTCTTCTTCCAAAACCTTTAAACCTTATTGTCAAAAAGGTCTCCAGAGAATTGGTACAAACCCACTCTTCCCAACAACACTAAATAGCCTATTCTACAAAGAATTTGCAATCGGACAATGTATAAACAGATGTATAACTGATTTAGAGTTGTTCATGCATATAACACAAATATTAGGGGAAAGGCAAACCTAATTGTCTTCTCCAACCTTCTGCTTTTATCGAGGAAAGGTATTACTCCGATTATATTATCCTGAATTTTTGTCATATTAATTTAATATTACCTTTACTTACTTTTAATATTATTTTAACACCTCATTACCAGCAAAACACAGTACTTCTCTCTTTTACTAACTTTCCATCCTTTTGCTGTAATTTCGACTCTTCATTTGTTTGTAAAGAACAGGTTAAAAGATTTTTCCCATCTGTATCCAAGGTTATGTGCTCTTTCTTATTTTATTTCTCAAATACATAAAATCCATCATGATCTACAATGGTTTGCTTCTCAAATCATGATTATCTATAACGATGAAAAGGATCACAAGAATTCTAACACTGAGTACTCACCTTGAAAGAGCCTAGTTTTCCATCTTTACTGCGAGTTCCCTCTGGAAAGAAAAATACAGAAGCCCCTTTCTTGATAAGATCCATGCATCGTTTAAGACAGTCCTACATGTGAAAAAGCAATCGAAACCATGATTTGAAAGTTATCTGTATCTTCAAATCCTAAAGGGGAAAAATAATTTCACAGAAGACATTGACATCTAATCAAGAAGAACTAGTTAAATTTAACTTCAACACTAATAGTGAAAGAATACCATCTGGCTTCGGTTGTCCATGCGCTTTAAAGGAATGGTGCCCAAAAGAAACATGGCCCACCCAATCACTGGATAGAGGAATATCCCAGTCTTGCTTATGAATTTAAAGCTTCTCCCTAGAGTAAGGAGAGTATATACGTCTAGAAAACTCTGATGATTGGAAACATACACAGCAGGGGTATCCGGAGGTGGAAGATTCTCCAATCCCTCAAACTTGATTTTGAAAAATGGAGCTACAGTCAGCATAGCCCAGACTTTAGCAACAAAATGTTGGAATTTTCTTCGGTGACGATCAAACAAGAGCACAAACGGATGTCCGACCAGCATCGGTACGATAAGGAATACAGCAGCAAAGGAAGTAACAGCATAAAAACATGCTCCCCTGACTTTTGACACCATTTTCATTTCTACAGTTTAAGCAAAGGCCAACAAATGATGAATTGGCATTACAGTTTAAATATAATACAGGAAATACAAACAAACAGGACTTCTATACAAACCAGATAATGAATAATCATCTCCTACAGCCCCAGTTGCAGCAAGTTCAGATCTCACAACTATGTCTCTGGGGATTTTATTTTGAATATGCAATTTGTAACTGTAATGAGGTCTACAAAACTCTTGTTTGGGACAAATAGAAAGCCATGAAGCATTTCTGTGATTCCTGGGGATGCCTAGCAATCTACTTTGAGCAGCTATATAGAAAAAGGAAACAAAGACATAATAAGTCTATCAAACATTCAATATTTTGACTCATAAACATAAGAAAGGAAATAAAAGACATAATTTACAAAAGCTATTTCATAATCCCACAAGTTACCCAAGAGTAGTCGGTGGCAGTGGAAGTGCCCAAGGCGAACTTTACATGCAAGGTGAGGAATTTGAATACTGGAGTCATCCTTTTGATAAGGACTTTATCTAACCATCACTCATGTCTGAAGATTAGTCTCACAACTCGAATTTGCCTCGGATAACCGGTTAAAGACCAAAAAATAATCCCCCAAGCTATATATATATATGTATATATTTGTCTTTGATCAGGTACCCACAGCTAAAGCTGCAAGACTGAGACCAACCCTCGGGGATAGTGTTAAGGTAAAGCCCTCACTCTAATGACGACTCCAATATTTATACCCATCCTTACAGGTAAAATTCGCCTGAAGGCACAGTCCACTGCCGCCGCCACCAACCATTTTGGGTCCACAAGCTAATTTATAATCTACACTATATAAAACACAATTAATTTCTTTAAGTGAAAATTGGAATATCACAGTGAAGGCAAAAGGTTACAAACTTGATTGACTTTTTGAGCACCCAAATGAAAATGAATGGAGAGGGGGAGTTAGACTTACAGACAGAAATTGATAAAGGGGTATGTTTTTTCCAATCATTGAGTCCGAGAGCGATTGATGAATGACCGGTTAGAGAGACTGTGGACGCCATTGGCTTCAACGCAAAGGGGAAATAAAGAAGATCAAGTTGAAGAAGTTTGGATTTTGAAGGAGATGGAGAAGGGTCAGAATGGTGTTAACGGATAAAGATGAATCTTATGCTTGTATCCATTCACGTCTGTTCGAAGAGCACCATGATGAAACGCGATACCGTCCAGTGATTACTTCAATTAGTTCTTATTTCTTAGGCTTAATCAGTTAATCCCCAAGGTTATTCGTGATTTGCCATTTTGGTCCTTATGTTTTTTTTTCGATTACATTTAGTCTCTTTATTTTTTTAATATTATAAAAAAAAAATTTCAATGTCTGTCAATCTTTTCAATAATCGATAAAGAGGGATTATCGCTCTAAATGCATAGAATATCTGATTGAGCTCCTCTCTCGTATGTCTCTCCATCTCAACATGATGATTAAATGGTTCCTCTACCAAACATAAGAGGAGAAGATAATGATGTGTACATCTTGAAGTCATTCTCTCCAAGTTGATGTGATGGTCTTGAATGCTTCTTGGAAGACCTTGAATATCTTTGAGTGTAGGATAGGATCTTCCTCTTCTTTCCCAAGTTTGATGGAATTTATTGTAATAATATGAGTTCTCTTTCATATGTCCGAAGACATATATTTATAGAGAAAGTGAAGAGGGGGCCTACCCTTTCACGAGGGTTATAATGGTTCATAAACTCATCATTTCATAAAGAGTCATAATACTTCAAACCATACTCTCCATGAAAAGTTGTAATGGTTCCACCCATCATGGTTCCATTCAACGGTGGGCTACACTACTTAAGCATACTTATCATGTAATTTCCAATATCCATTGATCATATAATGAATATTCCAGGACATGTCAAGATATCATTCAACCAATATTTTATAAAATCAATGGAAAACCAATACTTAGAAAATACAATTTTCTTACAGTTCCTCTTTGTCAATTGTTGAAAAAAATTGATCTACATTGGAAGAAATGATCAAATTTGCAACATTGAAAAATAAGGAGACCAAAAATGCTCGAAAAAAATCACAGGGACCAAAATCATACATAACCAATAGTTGGGGGACTAAAAGTGTAATTAAACTTATTTCTTACTAGCCTAAAGACATGCCCTAATTTTATTTTTCTCTCAATAAATATAAATAAATATTTTTAATTGATTTTTAGATGTTTTAGTTAACTAAAATATTTTTGCTATCAAGTTACTTTGTATTTTTTTCCTCAAAATTCAAGAGTTTACTGCTAATCAGTTGAGAAGGACATCGAAATAAAGATACGAGCATAAATACTTTATTCAGTAACTATATAATCATATTTTTTTGTGACAAAAGCTATAATCATATTTAGCTAAAACGTCTACAAAAATTACTAAATATTAATTTAAATATAATAAATAAAAAGTAAAATATAGCCAAATAGAATAATAGATTCATGTCTTTTTGCTAGTGTAAATAAATTTTAGTATGTGTTATAGTTGTTTATACTATTCAATGGGCGTTTGGAATCCAAAATTAACTTAAAATAACTGATTCCACGTTGATAATGTAAAATAAATTAGTTTTAGGACAAAACCCATTTTCTATTCATTTTCTCTTCTCTCCCACTTCTCTCCTCCTACTTCTTTCCTTATCCAAACAAAGCATTAAAGTTGTCCTTACATTTAGATTTAAGGCATAAAATTATTAAAAAGAATATATTATTACTTTTTAATGAATTTAGGTAGTACCAAAAAAAAAAAAAGCAGAAAAGGATACTAGAGTAATTATGCTCATATAAGGTTACTCCTTTCAAAAATTTATCTGCAAAATTCATTTACCATCGTTAAAGGGTCATACAAACTTACAAAGTACAATCACCAAACAAAAAAAAAAACTTACAAAGTACAAACATAGAGAGAAAACATTAGCAGCACTGCTGCAGCAAACACCCAAAGACATTTTCCCCATAATTTGTAAGGAAAAGGAAATAGACAACCTTAACCCAAAATATGTAAGGTCAAAATGATCATGTAAACACTTGTGTATGAATTGTTTTAATGGTTTACTCAAGTGTGCAAAGGTAAATTATATAGTATGAAGAACTTAAAGATTGATCATATCATCTAAAGGACTCGATCAAGAAGAACGACCAGTAACAAAGGTTGAAGAACTTGAAGAATAATGCAGTGTCAAGACTCAAGAGCGCATTAGTACTTCAATCAGTACTCTAGTTCCCCTCCAATCTCAATCTCATAGCTTTATTTCCTCTTCAATCTTTCCGTACTTTCAAGAGTACATAAAGCCGCAAAAAAGTAATCATATTTGAACACAAAATATGATATTCAACACTATATAAAAACACTCTTCAACACTTAATCATTGTCATGTACTTCATCACTCACAAAACACCCAATCAGCTTACGGTGTTCATACATGGTGTCAAAAATTATGTCCAAATATCATTATTGGTCTTAAAAGGACATATATGACCATTGACTTTCTCAAGGGCACTAAAGTATTCAAGCTTCAAAAGTCTAATCAAGGATGAGATATTTTCAAATATTTTAAAGAAAGATAAAGATGTCTGCAAGGAGAATATTAACCAGTGTCCTAAGAATACGGGTTATGTGACACCCTTCTACCCCGCATGTTATAAGGTATTTAAATATAAACAATTAAAAAGAAAAGCATGCATTTAACGAAATTAAATAAAACAGTTGTCCATGGGTAGAAAAGTCCCACATGAACTCGTTTACAACGCGGAAAATAAAAATAGGTTTAATCAAATAAAAACATCATCAAATAAATAACCCAACCCCGATGTCACAATTCAGAGCTGGTATAACCGTTTCGGAAATAATCCTCGGAATACAACTGGAAACAAACTATCTAAGCTTAAAACAACCCTACTATGAGTGGCGGCTCCTCAGAGTCACTCCTCTCCGGGCTGCTCATCATCCTCTGCAAATGCCAATCAGGCCAAACACAAACAATACAGGGAGTAAGATTCATGTAATCATAAAAACAGCAGGGGAATAGTACGCAAGGTAAACATACACATAAGCATACATCAACATCCAACAGTATCATAACAACCAAGTATGCTATGCTATGCAATGCATCAACTACTCCGCTACTCCAACTATGCATGTGGATCCAACTAACTCAGGATGAACGACTTTGGAGTTACATATCCGTATTGGCCATAAAAGCACCAACACCGGCAGTTCACCAAACCTTGGGTGAACCCCATGGATAGCCAACGCATCAAACCGTGGATGCCTCATCACGGGGGGCCTCGGTCACCAAACCTTGGGTGACCTACCGTGGATGGCCAGATCACCGTACTCTCGGGCGATCTCCCCTTTGTCGAACCTCCCCCATCAACTACTCCAATGCTTTATGCAAATGGCACAACAACAAACAATCTCAACCACCTCCTTGCTTGGGCCATGAAGCTCCCAAGACTTTCAACATCAAACTCAACGTAACCTTAGACCCAAACCGTGGGGTCAAGGCTCCCTTGGCCAATAAGCACCAAGGTTCAACTCAACGTGCTTGGGTCAATAAGCACCCAAGACTCAACTTAGCAACGTGCGGTAACCCAACGGATACCGACTTAACAGCTTGTTATCTTAATTATCTTATATAATTAATAACCAAGTTATCTAATATTTATCTTTGATTAATTATCTCAACTTATCATCATAGGGAAATGGGGTTTAAAAACCCCTTAAGTCCTTTAATTGTATCACTGTCCAGGAGGTCAGCACGGTCGTGCTTAGACCTTAGCACGGTCGTGCTTCACACTCAGCACGGTCGTGCTCAGCAGCACGATCGTCCTATTTGACCTGCTCGGCCGTGCTGAGCAGCGCGGCCATTTTCCGGAATTTAAATGGGAGCACGGTCGTGCTCCCTGTTCAGCACGGTGGTGCTCAACGCACGACTGCACTATTCTGGGCAGGAACAGAAGCCAAGTTCTAACCAAATATTTAGGATCTTCCAGCCATTAACTCATCACGATTTTGATCCTATTTTATCAATTCATATCTTAACTTACAGCAACATCACAATATCAACCAATCATCCAATATCATGCTTATATCAATCAAACCACATAACATAAACGTATTATGAACATAACATGTAAAACTCCAATTCACATCAAACATATTATCACAACAGTTAATCATTTACACTTACAATCATACAACAATCGGGGTCATGGAACCCCGTTACCTTACACTACCCACTGCCTAATGAATACAATCCCACTTCTCCCCATACCTGGATTGAAGGTCGCTCCAACGTTAGCTCCTAAGGCAAACGGTCACGTTTCCCCAAAGCGGCTTAACTCAACACAACCTTAGTCAAATCGAAGCACAGATATTAGTTTCCTATTCAAACCATTATGAAAAGGAAAGCACCAAGGAAGGGAACATTACCTCTAAACCAACAGGACTCACAAGAGGCTCCCAAAGGCTTCCAAAACTACAGAAATGGGTTGAGTTTAGTGAAAGTAGGGAAAGGGATCGCTCTGGCCGAACTGGTGACGGCTGCCAACAAAAGTAGGTTTTTTTTCACGTTAACCCTCGGGTTCTGCACCCACTTATAAAACTCGGACTTGAGTACGGTCGTACTTAGCATTGAGCACGGTCGTGCTTCACTTAGCGTCAGCGAGACGCCGTCCACGCATTGAGCACGGGCGTGCTCACTATTGAGCACGGTCGTGCTCAACTTAAAATCAGAGACACGCTTCTGACTTTAAGCACGGGCTTGCTGGCTGATGAGCACGAGCGTGCTCATGTACCAGAAAGGGACTTTTAAGCTAAAATCCAACTTAGCCCTTAACCAACATTTTTAAAATAATAAAACTAGCTTAATAAAACATTTTATG
The DNA here is from genome assembly GCA_035048595.1 of Echinosophora koreensis. Taxonomy (NCBI): domain Eukaryota; kingdom Viridiplantae; phylum Streptophyta; class Magnoliopsida; order Fabales; family Fabaceae; genus Echinosophora; species Echinosophora koreensis. Next base: position 284,678 of record JAPCYP010000072.1, read on the forward strand.
AAAAAAACATGGTGTTACAGGTTAGGAATCAAAAAAATACAATTTTCATTAGAAGCGATGCATTCAAATTCTTTAAAAGTGTTATATATCTTTTTCAATAAAAACTTACCTTCAAAAAGTAGCTTTTCTATTGTAGTCGATTACACCTGCTACACTAAGAAAGAGACAAACGACAAACGACTATTCTCCAACGTCTCCATATTGATGAAGTAGAAGACAATTACCCTAACATTGAAGAAGCCTATAAATACAAGAAGAATCGAAGAATTCAAGTTGGAGAACATCGTAATATTGGAATATCATACTCATTCTGAAGAATGTTCAAGCATTCATCTCATGGCGAGTTCTACGATGAGCAAGTATGGGATATCTCTCATGGTGAGAGACCACTTATGACCGTTCGATATTGTAATAAAAAAAATGAACAATCGTGATGTGTGAATTGGAAACGGTTAAGCGGGTAACTTTGAAATTGGCAATCAGACATTGTGATAGCTTGGCAGACCTCGTGGTACGATAATTGATGGGACTGCAACACATTCAACTCATTAATTTATTTATTTTTTTAATTATGTTATAGGTACAAAGTATTAACTACCGTTAATCAACTAATCTTTGTTGGGGAATCTGTTGTACACACAAGGTGTGTTCTTCCCTCTCATACAGGACTTTCTCCATACACAAGAATCAGTATTTTAACACCTGACCACTTACTTATTAAAGTGTTGGCTTTTTTACCATAGTGGTCTACTTTTAGAAACTATTTACTAAAGTAATATTGTTTTTACCAAGGTGAAATTTTTAATTATTTTTTTGGTGACCGTGGCACCATGGTCTGCCCTAGCCACAGCCACTAAGACTAGGGCTTTAGGCCTCCAAATTTTTTTTAGGTTATCAAGACTTTCATTTTTTTTTTGTTTAGTTAAGCTTAACAAGAAAAATAATTTAAAACCTTAAATCATAAACCATAGGAAATCATAAATGTAATTGCATGTACACATAATAAAAATTTACACCAACCATAATAATTACACTTTAAAAATATAGAAATTCATAATAAAGATAAATTTAAATAAAAATATAATTTTTTTAATAAAATATTATTATTGGTTTTAAAAAGGCCTGATCTCAAATTTCGTTTTAGGCCTAAAAATACGTTTGGTTGGCCCTGACTCGCTCCATTGATCTGTGATTGGTCCGTCAGAATTACCAAAAAAAAATTTGCATGACGCCACGTGTCGTGTTCTGGTAAATGGCGCCATTTCAACTAGCGCCACTCACCAGAACCTGTCACGTGGCGCGGCCTCATCTAATCATTATTTCTACACTCTTTTTAAAAAAAAAATTAAAACTAATAACACAAATTTTTTTTTAAAACAATACTTAAATAATATTTAAAAATAATAATACCAATAAAGAATATTAAAAAAAAACAAAACAATAATTATTGCATAACATGAATAATTAAATAATATTATTAAAATTTATGATTAATAATAACTAATAGTGATTTAAGAGAGTAATTAATCATAATTTGCAGTTTTAATGAATATTGTTATATAAAAGAGTAAATTGTAGTTCTAATATTATATTAGAAATATGTAGTTTAAGTTTTTAATTAATAGTTATATAATACTAATAGTAATTAATAGTTGAATAAGAATTTAGGAGTGTAATTAATAGTCATTTGTAGTTTTGATGATAATCGTTATACTAAAATTAATAATAGTTTTAATTAATAACATAAATTTGTAGTCTTAAGAGTGTAGTAAATAATTATTGTTATATTATAATTATTGCTTTAATTTTTTAATATTCTTTATTGGTATTATTATTATTATTTGTTAATATTATTTAAGTATTGTTTTATATTTTTTTAGTGTTATTAGTTTTATTTTATTTTTTAAAAGTGTAGAAATAAATAGTGTTGCCATTGACTAACACATGTCAGTCTGTGAATGGTCCATCAAAATTTTCAGGAAAATTTTTTTTAGTTGCACGTCACATTTATTTTTATTGTATTTCGTCAAAATTATTAATTATTTTTATTCCATTTTTTGCTATAAATTATTAATAATTTGTGTACTTACAAGATTTTTTACATAGTCAATTTCGATATAAATAAAAGGAAAACTATTTAATCAACCTATATGGCATAATAGATCCAAAATAAGGACCTCATTGACAATTTCAATTTATAAATGACTCAATTAGCTGTGCATCCGTTAAGAAAACACCATTTTGTCCGAATTGAAGGTTTTAAGCAACAGAACACTAGAAGGAGACTAGCTTGTCCAATAATACCCACTTGGCCCAGTAAGACTTATTTGGACCAATAAGACTATGTTGGACTAGTTTGACCTACTTGGCCCAATAAGACACGGTTGGCTCATTAAGACATACCTGGTTCAAAAGGACTGACTTGGCCCAATAAGACTTAATTGGCCCAATACTAGTCATATTGGTCCAATCAGACTTATTTGGCCCAACGGGACTTACTTGATGCAATAATACTTAATTGGACCAATTGGAATAACTTGGTTTAATGGCACTCACTTGGCCCAATATGACTTACTTGGCACAATAAGACTTAATTGGGCCAATTGGAATAACTTGGTCCGATGAGACTCTCTTGGCCCGATAAGACTCACTTGACCCAATTAGTCTCACCACTTGGCCCAATAAGATCTAATTGGCCCAAATCGAGTGACTTGGCACAATAAGACTCACTTGGCCCAATCAAACTTACTTGACCCAATAGGACTTACTTGGCATAACCAGACTTAATTGGGCCAATTGGAATAACTTGGTCCAATGAGACTCACTTGACCCAATTAAGACTTACTTGGCAATAAGACTCACCACTAGGCCCAATAGGCTTAACCTGAACCAATGAGACTCACTTGGCCCAATAGGACTGAATTGGCCCAATAAGACTCGCCACTTGGCCCAATTAAACCTATTTGACCGAGCATGACTCAGTTCGCCCAATAGGACGCACCTGGCCCAATTGGATTCAGTTGGCCCAATAAGATTTACTTATTTTTTTTATAAGCGCAATAAGACTTAATTGGCCCATTATGACTAACTTGGTACAATAAGACTCGCTCGTCAATAAGTATTACTTGTCCCGATAAGATTAACTGTGAGAGATTTTCAAAATTCTGAAACGGTTAAATCTAATTAACGGCGCATGAAAACCATTACTTGGTCGCGTAGCCCAGCGGTCGCGTTTTCATTTGTTGGGCGCCTGGATCAGTGTTCGAATCCTGCTTCCGTTATTTATGTTGAATATATTATGACCGTTGTTTAACGTTCTGGAAAAATAAAACGATAATGTGCTGTTGAGCGGATTCGAACCCGGGACGTGTACGCGAAGGGGCGCGCCTGTTGGCCGCTTGGCTGGTTCTGAAATCCTTTGAAAAGTTGTTTTGCTTCACCAAATGACATGATTTGGTCTATAAATAGAACCATTTGCATGCAGTGAAGGATACGAAAATTCTCAGAATCCATCAACCATTCTTCATTCCAAATCACCTTCTTTTCTCCCTTGTGCGCAGAGAGAGTTAGGAAGACTATTGTTCTGTAAACTACCATTGTCGATACGCTTGGTTTAGGGTGTGCAAACCAAACCAAGGTTCTCCATTGTATCCTGAAGGGGATTCGCCAGTTACACCTGTTGCATCCAATCTACGAGGAGAGATTGGTGGGGGCGAATCGAACCTAAAGCCTAGTGTCCTCACACGCCTTGGAGATTGCGCATTACCTTTGTTTTTCTTCTTCTTTGTTGCAGATCCATACCCCAGATACTAACAATCTTTAGGTTCGATTTCTGTAACAATGGCTGCAACATTGAAGGACATGACTTCTGACTTTATCAAACTTGAGAGGTTCGAAGGTGGAAACTTTAATCGTTGGCAAAAGAAGATGCACTTCCTTCTTACAGCATTGAAGGTGGTGTATGTGTTGAACACACCAAGACCAGAGGAAAAAGAAGATGAGACCATCAATGAAACTCGTGAGAGGAACAAGTGGGTGAATGATGACTACATTTGCATGGGGCATATTTTGAATGGCATGATCGACTCATTATTCGATGTGTATCAAAATGCGGGATCCTCTAAAGAACTATGGGAGAAACTTGAGGGAAGATACATGATGGAGGACGCAACAAGTAAGAAATTTCTTGTTAGTCGTTTTAATAATTATAAAATGGTTGATGGTATGCCTATCATGGAACAAATGCATGAAATTGAACGTATTCTCAATAACTACAAACAACATAATATGCACATGGATGAAACCGTCATTGTCTCCTCAATCATTGACAAACTTCCTCCTTCATGGAAAGACTTTAAAAGAAGTCTTAAACATCGGAAAGATGACATTTCTCTTGAACAGTTGGGTAATCACCTTCGTTTAGAAGAAGAGTATCGTAAACAAGATGATACTAAAGAAAATTCTGTTCATGAGAAGGTGCATGTAGTAGAGGAAGGGAAATCTGGTACGTCCTCTAGAAAGAGGAATCGAGATTTTGAAAAATCTCATGGAAACAACAATGAGAATGACAACAAGAAAAAGAAATATAAAAAAGGTTGTTTCCATTGTGGAAAACCGGGACATTTCAAGAGGAATTGTCGTCTCTTGAAGAAGAAAAATGAGAAGGAATCTAGTGCAACAAAGGACAATCTTGTTGCGGTCATTTCCGAAATCAACATGATAGAAGATGTTGGATCATGGTGGATTGACTCCGGTGCAACTCGCCATGTGTGTAAGAACAAGGATCTCTTCAAGACAATTAATGAAGAAGATGGAACCGTTCTATATATGGGAAATGCATCAACTGTCCAAGTTAAAGGCAAAGGGACAGTGGAACTAGAATTCACTTCGGGAAAAGTAGTCACTCTTACAGATGTTTATTATGTACCAGATGTTAGGAAGAATTTAATTTCTGTACCGTTACTTAATAAGTACGGGTTTAAATGTGTATTTGAGGGAGACAAGTTTATTCTCTCCAAGGGAGGAATGTTTGTAGGAAAGGGATACCTTTGTGAGAATATGTTCAAACTCAATATTATTAATGATAATGGATTTATTTCTGCTTATATTGTTGAGTCTTGTAATTTATGGCATTCTCGTTTAGGACATGTTAATTTTAGGAAAATGGATGAAATGATGAAATCATGTTTAATTCCTAAAACAAGTAGAATTTCGGATGCATGTACAACTTGTATGCTAACTAAAATAACTAGGCTTCCTTTTCCTAGAGTTGAAAGAAGTTCTAAAGTGTTAGATTTAATTCATTCTGATGTATGTGATTTACATGGTTGGCCTTCTATAGGTGGTAAAAAATATTTTGTGACATTCATAGATGATTGTACTAGATATTGGTATGTATATTTAATGCATTCAAAGGATGAAGTGTTAGATAAATTTAAGATATTTAAAACAGAAGTAGAACTTCAACATGAAACATTTATTAAATGTTTTAGGAGTGATAGAGGAGGAGAGTTCTATAACCCTAGTTACTTTGAGTCTACTGGAATAATTCATCAAACAACCGCACCTTATTCCCCACAACAAAACGGTATAGCTGAAAGGAAAAATAGGGTATTAGAAGAAATGGTAAATGCAATGTTATCATATTCTGGTCTAGCAAAGGGTTATTGGGGAGAAGCCTTGTTGACGGCTTGTTATATCTTGAATAGAGTTCCAAACAAAAGGAACAAAATAACCCCATATGAACTTTGGAAAAATAGAAAGCCCAACCTTGACTATTTCAAAGTTTGGGGTTGTAGGGCAATAGTAAAAGTTCCTGAACCAAAAAGAAAGAAATTAGGTGAAAGGGGAATTGAACTGTGTTCCTGGGCTATGCTAAAAATAGCAAAGCATATAGATTCATAGTTATAGAATCTAATGACTCATATCCTGTAAATACAGTAATTGAGTCTAGGGATGCTATCTTTCAAGAAGATAGGTTTAACTCAATTCCAAGTCACAAAAACAATGTTCATAGTAATGCACATAATCTAGAAACCAATGTATTTAATAATGATACCTTAGAGAGTTCAGAACTTAGAAGAAGTCAGAGAGCTAGGAAGGAGAAAACTTATGGACCAGACTTTTTCATGTTCCTTGTTGAAGGAGCAAGAGAGTCCATAGACAGTTATGGACCAATATGTTATAATACAGAAAGTGATCCAGAAACATTTCAAGAGGCAATAAAGTCTCATGATGCTGCTTTCTGGAAGGAAGCTATACAAGAGGAAATGGACTCAATAATGGGGAATAAAACGTGGAAATTAGTAGACCTCCCACCTGGTTCCAAACCAATAGGTTGTAAATGGATTTTCAAAAGGAAAATGAAGGTAGATGGAACCATAGATAAATTTAAGGCTAGACTAGTTGCTAAGGGATTTACACAAAAATGAGGGCATTGACTATTTTGATACATATGCACCTGTGGCAAGAATTGCCTCAATTAGAGTGCTATTGGCACTTGCATCTATCTATAAGTTTGTCATTCATCAAATGGATGTAAAAACGGCATTCCTTAATGGGGAATTAGATGAAGAGGTGTATATGACACAACCTGAAGGGTTTGTGGTTAATGGTCAAGAAAAGAAGGTGTGCAAATTGAATAAATCATTGTATGGACTAAAACAAGCTCCTAAACAATGGCATCAAAAGTTTGATCAAGTTATGCTAGCTAATGAATATAAAATAAATGAATCTGACAAGTGTATTTATAGTAAATTCCATAATGGAAAAGGTGTTATGATTTGTTTATATGTTGATGATATGTTAATATTTGATACTGATCTAGATGAGGTGGAAAAAACTAAGAGTTTCCTCTCTAGTAATTTTGATATGAAAGACTTAGGGGAAGCCGATGTGATACTAGGGATTAGAATAATAAGAGATGGTGAGAATATAGGTTTGTCCCAATCTCACTATATAGAAAAGGTGTTAAAGAAATTTAATGAATTTGATTGTCAATCTATTGTTACTCCCTTTGATCATAACACTAATTTAGTACCAAATAAAGGTTGTCCAGTAGCACAACTTGAATACTCAAAGGTAATTGGATGCTTAATGTATGCCATGATATGTACTAGACCAGACATTGCATATGCTGTAGGGAGACTAAGTAGGTATACAAGTAATCCAAGCAAAGAACATTGGCATGCTGTCCGAAGAGTATTGAAATACTTGAAGGGGACAATGAATTATAGTTTGAACTATAATGGGTATCCTTCCGTATTAGAAGGGTACACGGATGCCAGTTGGGTGACTTATACAGAAGACCATGCTTCAACAAGCGGTTGGGTCTTCACACTTGGTGGGGGTGCTATTTCTTGGGGATCCAAGAAACAAACTTGCATTGCTGACTCCACCATGGCTGCAGAATTCATAGCATTGGCAGCAGGAAGCAAAGAAGCTGAATGGCTTAGAAATTTGATGTATGAGATACCGATTTGGCCAAAGCCAATGGCACCAATATCCATACATTGTGATAGTCAATCAACACTATCAAAGGCATATAGCCAGGTTTATAATGGAAAGTCCAGGCACATTGGGCTAAGACATAGCTATGTAAAAGATTAGATTACAAATGGAGTAATATCCATAGTCTTTGTGAAAACAGAGAGGAATCTTGCGGATCCTTTGACGAAAGGACTGACAAGGGATATGGTGTTGAAAACATCATTAGGGATGGGACTCAAGCCCATATCTACATGATCACCAATGGTGGAAACCCGACTCACACTTGAGTAGCATCAAGTCTTGAGTTCAATGGGCCAAAGTACACTATGAGAGTGATTGCAAGTATTTGACAAATAGATACATCCCAAGATATAAAAGTACTTGGATACCATAAGGACATAAAAGAGAAAGGGTGAGCTTTTGCTCTTAATGGACCTATAGCATATATGTGCTGAGGTGCCCAACTTATGGGGGTGCTTTTGGTAAAGTCCACCTATATGAGAGTGAAGTGGGGCCGCTTCTTAGAGTTGGGCTTGACTCTGTAAGCTCTCATGAAAAGGATACACGACACAAGGCCTTACCAAATGTGTCACACTACCACGTCGTTCAATGGTACCGAGATTTCATGTGTAAGTCATGCACGCTTGTTCTAATGAATATTTGGTTCAAAGCTTGTCTACCATTTTATTCGGGGATGAGTGAAACCCATGGCTTACTAAGCAAAGGTTCAAATCCCCAAGATACCTTTGTCTGAAAGCATGCGATTTCCGGAATAATGGGATTTGGTTTTATTTTGAAAATGGTGGGGGATTGTGAGAGATTTTCAAAATTCTGAAACGGTTAAATCTAATTAACGGCGCATGATGACCATTACTTGGTCGCGTAGCCCAGCGGTCACGTTTTCATTTGTTGGGCGCCTGGATCAGTGTTCGAATCCTGCTTCCGTTATTTTTGTTGAATATATTATGACGTTGTTTAACGTTCTGGAAAAATAAAACGATAATGTGCTGTTGAGCGGTTTCGAACGCGGTACGTGTACGCGAAGGGGGGCGCCTGTTGGCCGCTTGGCTAACAGATATAATCTGTCATTATACGTTCGTGACAGTTACGTATGTAACGAATTTGACTGGTTCTGAAATCCTTTGAAAAGTTGTTTTGCTTCACCAAATGACATGATTTGGTCTATAAATAGAACCATTTGCATGCAGTGAAGGATACGAAAATTCTCAGAATCCATCAACCATTCTTCATTCCAAATCACCTTCTTTTCTCCCTTGTGCGCAGAGAGAGTTAGGAAGACTATTGTTCTGTAAACTACCATTGTCGATACGCTTGGTTTAGGGTGTGCAAACCAAACCAAGGTTCTCCATTGTATCCTGAAGGGGATTCGCCAGTTACACCTGTTGCATCCAATCTACGAGGAGAGATTGGTGGGGGCGAATCGAACCTAAAGCCTAGTGTCCTCACACGCCTTGGAGATTGCGCATTACCTTTGTTTTTCTTCTTCTTTGTTGCAGATCCATACCCCAGATACTAACATTAACTTGGCCCAATATGCATTTTTATTTTACATTCTATTTTTTTTTTTTTGACAAATTTATTTTACATTCTTGAGTTAAGCGTTATGTATGCCGTTTTTTATGCATATATTATGTGATTTAATATCTTATAGTTAGATACTCAGATAGTCTTATAAAATTGACTATATGTTGTTTGAAATATCTCGCTAATACTGCTATCTTTCACTGGAAGCATGAACCATTTGTTATCTTCATGGACGGAACTCACAATGTTCGATTTGTTCGGATGGAACCTAGATTCTAGAAGTGGCCGATGGGGACGCAGCACATTATGGTGAAGCCAGTTGGATGTATTTGAAGGTTCAAATAAAATCATGGTGATACTCATCTTTCTTGAATCATGGAAACCTTGCATTGGTGGAATGGGTCAAGTGATATCAATATAATGTAGTTTTCAGTATAGAGTATAGTTCTGATGAATTGAAATGCATTTTTAAATATATAATGTGGTTTCAATTATTTTGTTTTGGTTGATTTTTAAAATATTTTTTAAATTCAATATTTTATATTTCATAAATACCTATACAATGCATAAGTTACTTGTAGATTTAGTTGTAAAATTCAACACTAAAGAGATAATAAAAACAATAGTTTAATTGATATGCACCTTCAATGTAAAGTTGTTTACAGTGTCAACCATTTGGAAATAATGTTATAAATGATTTTTAAGATAGATAAGATGTCAAACATGTTGAATGATGTGTCGACTTCTTATTGGTTGATAATATAAAAATATTTACACTGATGGTGCATACTAACTAAATACTAAAATATTGTAAAAGTTATTAATTAATAATATATTTGAGTTTATCTTAAGAGTTATCAATTTGAAAATGTTTGAAATAAATCTCATTGGTAAAATAGGTAAAGAAATATTAAAACAATATGATTTTCAATATTTCAAGAGTTATTAATTTCAAAATTTTCAAATGCAAATTTGTTAGTGAGATAGGTCAAGCGAGATTAACACAATAGAGTTTTCAATATTTCAAGAATTACTAATTTCAAATATTAAATTCAAAATTTTCAAAATAAAAATCATTGGTGGGGTTGGTAAAACTGCATTGTCAGAATCACTATGAAATTTAAATTCCCTTTACAATTGGTAAAAGTTTCCACTTTTAGAAAATATATATTTATATAAATATATTTCACAAAATCACATATATTTCACAAAATTGAAATAAGAGACATACCATGAAAACATGCCATTTATTGGTAAATATATAAACTAAAGACATTGCTTAACTAAACAAAATACAACCAACATGAGTTATCACATCTAGTCAAGCCTTCCGCTCTTACTAGCTGTGACTTGGGTTTGATTCCTAGATCTCTCATGTTGGTAGGAAATATATAAATTCCACTATAAATCATCGTCGAGGTTGGTGGTATTCTCTGATCTTGCAAAGGGGCGTGCCTTTCCCCAATCTAAACCTTTTGTTACCAAAAAATATAAACAAAATACAAAAAACTACAATTTAAAACTGTGTTGTACTTAGTCAGCTCTAATTCAAAAGGAAATTGTCATAGACCATAAAATAGTTCAAATTAAGCAAAGGAAAATTATCAGAGAAGCCAAAAAAGATTCCTAGATTATAACTCAATCAATGGGATTATGAGGTTTATAAGCTTAATCTCTTAATATTTTGTTTTAAAAACATGACTTTTTTTAGCGCAATTTTATATTTCATTATTTTGCTATTATCATTTCAAAAACTAAATTTTGTATCTCAAATTTATCTATTTTTATTTAATTATTATGCTAAACAATAACTTTTCTCACTAAGTTTTTTTTTTTATTACTACTATTATTATTATTATTATTATTATAAATAATTAGTTTTTTATCTCATATTCATCTTTTGTCATTTCATTATTATATTAAACAATATTTTTTCCCTAAATTTCATTAACTATCATATTATTATTTTTTATTTTATATAGTCATATTTCTACTTTAGGGACCGAATTGAAAATTTTATATAAATTCAAGGACCTAATTAAATTTTTTTAGTTCAGGGACCAATTTAAAAATTCTCAAATAGTTAAGGGACCAACTCAATAGTTAAACCTTTAAAATATTAATTTTCATGAAATTAAATTAAAAAAATATGATATTTGTGTAAAAATTAAGTTAAATATTGTTGTATAAATTAAATTTGAAAAAGAACTGTGATCATCTTCTCCGTAGGGCAAGTCTGGAGTCGTCCTTCTAAGAAGTTGGTGATGAATCTTCTGCCATCTTAACTAGTTATTACGGTAAAAATCAATCCTAATAATTCTTACTCCTTTTTTTATATAAAAAAAAAATAACAACCCAAAAAAGCACATCTCTCTGCATCAACCACTCCCTCTGAGGCATCCCACCGTCGGCAACCCCTCAGTCGACCGCCGGCAAGGGTCAACGGCCGCACTCCCGCCGTCCCATCGAAGTAGCGCCCCGCTCCTCCTCCTCCCTAGAGGGACGGACGTACTGTGCAATTACTCTGACACGAGGTAACCCGCAAATTAATTTAAAAAAACGTATTAACCTGCTAAAACCGGTCACCCATACATCTCTCACCCTGAGCAACTTGACTACCTCGCTCACCCTAGACAAAGCCTTCATCTTGTTCTCTTTGGATCCGGATTGTCTCCAGCATCTCCAACCTCTCCAGCAGCATTTTGTTTCTCTCCCACACATAAAACTACCGCATGTGGTAGTTTCCCTTTGCTTTTTTCGTTGCTGGACGGTCTAGCTACTGAAGGCAATCCAGATTCGTTCTCTTTGTATCCCCCGTTTTCTTTGTTTGTCGCTAATCATTCTTTTAAGAATACTCTTATCTTTTAAACACTTCATTTTCTATCCACTTTGTGATGTTTTTATTTGAAGGACATCGGTCATGTATTCTGTTGTATCCTTCTATGAGCTTGGAGAGGTTGAGCTCAAAAAAATGCTCTGTTGCATAAGACCGGAGAGGTTGTATCCAAAGAATACTTATTGTATTAGCTTGGAGAGGCTGCATCTCAAAAAAAAAAAAAAAAAACTCTGTATTAGTCTAAGGAGGCTGCTTCCAAAAGAATATTTGATGTTGTAATTAGCATGAAAAGGTGGTGTTCAAAGAATACGTTATAGTAAAAATCCCGGTGTTGTCTGAGGACTAAACGAAGGTCCAAAGTTTAGTCGAATCAAGATAAATCTTATGTTTTCCTTCTTATTAACTTCATATTATCAAAAGCTATTTAAAACTAAATCATTTTTGTCAACAGAGGCAACAACAAGTACTCAAAATACTTGTTTAAGTATTATTATATCTTTTCAAAGAAAAGTATAAGTATTCTGCAAAAACAATTCAGTCATCAAAGTTTAAATGTGGACATATCATTAAGCAGCTTTCTTTTAGATTTATGAGATGATGCAACCCGTTGTCCACCTGTTTGGTAATGTAATGTTGCATAGGGAAATCAAGCGGGTTTTTTTTTCCTCATCAAATAGAAGATAAAAGAGCTAAGCCCTTTTCTTTGGCTTGAACTTGATTCAAATTGATGATAACAGCATATAGGTTATTCCCAAGTTCCTCAGAGCAAACAAAAACCTGGATGGTAATTCAAAAAAAAGCAAGGTCAGCTTTGTATCACTGTCCTTTAGCTTTGCACTTAATTCATTGCAAATTTTTTACCTATCCTAAAAAATTACCCAGATGGTTTAAAACTTGAAATAACACTAATTCCAATGACATTATTTTGTCTTCCGCCCCCAACACATTTTTATTTTGGAAGAGCCATCAAACAGGTTTCAAGATCGGGTAGGATGTAATTTTATATTTACCTTCTCTGGAAGTTACATGCCATCCCATACTTATATGGCTCAGAATGCATTATATTATAAAAACACTTTTATCAGCATAGTTTATAGAGGCTTAGTAAGTTGCTCCTGACATCAATAATTATTTTTCCGATTTCTAGCAAACTTTCCAAACAGTACCCAACTTCCCCCTCAAGAGAAGATGATTACAGAGAAGCCTCATATTGCTTTTGCTACATTAATTTGACATTAATAATTTTATACATCTTCTCCCATATGCAGAAGATAGCAGATGACACAATGTTTGGCTAACTGCCAAAAATAACCCAGCCAGCACAAACCAAGAGGAAACTATCCCAATTCTGAAGAACTCTATTGCATTCAGTTTGACATCCTACATAGTACATGCAATTTACACCATAACCAAAACTTGAGGTTTGTTAACAGGAGCATTTAATCTCAAACTACCATCTCAGATTCTTTAATAGTTGAAGGGATCCCCACATCTAGCCGCATGGTTGATTTATATTGTTCTGGTAAGGTAGCACCAGCCTGAATGCATATTTCCACTACTGCAGGTGCCTGCCCATAAAAATTCCTAAGCTCTCGTTGCAGGGGTGGTCCATTCACATCAGGAACATGCCACACAAATCTTGGCGGGATCAAGTCGTCGAGAACTGCAGACTGCCAACCATGCTGCCCGTTCCGTTGTTGGTGTTTGTGGGCTCCACAATTTTGAGCCTTGTGCCCCGAGGGACCCACATGAATTTCAGGGCAATATCCACAGACTCTCACATTGTACATCCTCATTAGTCTCTTGGCACCTCTCCTCATTCGCTCCCATGCTTGGAGTGTTTCCTCGGCGATGCAGACTGTTTCTTCATTGTTCAATGGAGCTACTATATCTGAATCAGGTATTTCAGCTAGTAACGGTTTCATAGGCTCCTCTGGGATTTTATCTGGTAGCTCACTTTCATCAGCATCAATGAATTCCTTCCTCCCAATACGGATTATAGGTTTTCTTCTCCTTTTTGTGGGGAACTCTGGAATTTCAACACCAGCTTGAATGCACAGCTCAACTACTGCTGGAATTCGAGGGATAGAGAATCTCTGTTCATGAGGAATCCGCTTTCCAAGACGATCAAAGAGGTGGTAGGCTTCAATTGGTATTAATATGTCTTCAATATGCGCATTTGTCCATCCGTGAAGGCCCTTGCGGATGTTGGTTTGTGCACCTTTGCATGACTTGAATGGATGTCCAACAGGTCCTACATGGATTTCAGTGCACCATCTGCATTCATATGCCAATTTTCAGATGCCTTACATTAAATCTCATTTTTTTTTTTTTTGTAGGAACTAAAACACATTTAATTATAAAAATACTGGACAAGGGTTAAATGAGAAAAGGAAACTTTGTAGGTGGATCTAAGATTTTGGTCAAGTACATTAGTATAGGGTAGAAAGAAAAATCACTCACATTGGGTAATCACATTCAATAAGACAAACCTGAAGAGTAGCTAGAATTTGTCTTTGATGCATGTGCCAAGTTGAAAATGCACATTAATGGACTCTTTAAGCTCAAAAGACAAAATATATAAAATAAAATAAAGCATTTAAATTTCAATCTTTGAGAACATAAAGTCAACTGATCTAAAGGTCCTACATTGTCACTGTGAGTCAGCCAACCAACTTTAGTCAATCCCCTATTCTTGCAGCTCAGGGGGCATGCTTACCATGAAAGGGTCCAAGCAGTGGACATGATTGTAAGGACTAAAGAAGCAACAAGGGTAACTGGTAAACCTATGCACTATAGCCCTTTCATGAGGGTAAAATACTATTCCATCCCTTTCATGAGGGTAAAATAGCTATACCATAATGTGTGTCTCACAAAGGTCTAAGGATCCAACCTTTGCTTTATTGAAGATGCAAGATATGAAACTATCAATTGTCCACCATGATGGCAAAATATAGGTGGCACTGGCAATATCTGATTTAGGTTCTAGTCACACTAAAGGCGACACAGATAAAAGCTGGAATATGTAGAGTGGTATAGTTGTTTTGTGATTTATGCACCACTCAAACAAATTATCAATGAAACCATAAAAGAAGCTAGAATATCTTTTTACGAGGCCAGAGAACAACAATGGTCTGTACTGCTACAATTACTCAATTAGAATAAAAACATATAACATTGAAGACATATGGTTTCCCAATATTTCACATAAGCTCCACATTGGTCAAAGTATGCTAGAGGATAAAAAGGAATATACCCACAAGCATGCACCGGCACTACTTTGAGAAGCTTCTTCAGATTGTTAATCAAAGTGATCCTTGCATTATACACATTATAAGCAGTTGGTATAAGGCTCCTCACCAGCAACCCATTCTTTGGCGCCGGCATTGGTTTTCTCGGCTGATCTTTCATCCTCTTTAATCTCTCTCTAGCTGCTCGTCGCAGCTCTACAATGGGCTTTGGAAAAGGCTTCTTCTCTTTTCTCGAATATTGCCGAGGAAAATCAGCATTTTGTGGCACTTCATTCCTGATGGTCAATGCATGGTGACAAAACTTCTTTGGAGGAATTTTAATCTTCACAGGAAGTCTAAACTTACTGCTGCTGTACTCCTAAAAAAAGGAGAGAGAAAAAAAATAAGCATTTACATAAATAGGAAATTTCACTAGAAACAGCCTCTTTACTTGCGGGAGTAAGGCTGCGTACATCTACCCTCCCCAGACCCCACAAGGTGGGACTCGTGCAGTGGACCGCCCTTTACATACATAGGAAATTTCAAGAGTTAAAACTTTTGGGACTGATACCAAAGTGAGACACACCAAGTCACACCATAACTTGATGCTCAAATTTTCTTAACGGCCATTACCAATTTAACGGAACAGAACACATCTTAGTGTCTAAGCAAGAAAAAACATTTTTTTAATAATACAAGCTCATAATTCAGTCAAATAAATAAAACTTAGATTAACAACTTGAAGCGAATATAACGAAGATAGATTTGACATATACCTGCAAAAAATGAAGTGAAGTAAAAGATGATAACAGGTTAGGCTTCAGCCAAAAACAATCTCTTTGATTTGTTATAGTAATTCCCTTGGCATTAGGAAGAGACATAATCATCCCTGAAACCATTGAAAGTGGTCACATATATTAATTAATAATTGATGATAATAATTCCAATGCAGGAAAGTGCCTAAGTAGTTAGTTTACAAACCTGGATTGGAATTGGTGAGAAGCATAACTTAGAACTAACACCCAAAACAAAAGGGATTTCACGGTAGCATTGAAAGCTTCCGTTCAGAGCAATGTTATAAAACTCGGAGCGGTCACTGATCGAAACCGGAGAGAAGAGCGGCGGTTACGGCGCAGATCGGACCAGAACGGAACGCAGCAGCGGACAGCGAGGTGCGGTAGCGGGCCGGAGAAGAAGAGGGTGGGCGCAAAACGCAAGAAGAAGAGGCTGTGTTCTGTCCCGTAATCCCTTATCCCATCTCCCCGTATAATATTGCCCCTTTGTCAAAAAAGGCCAAAAAAAAACGCAGAACAGCGCAATTTTAAAAAAAACGCAGAACAGCGCAATTTTTCAAATCCCCAAAAAAAAAAAAAAAAAAAAAACAGAAATTCACTACGAGACTATTCTCTCGTTCGACTGATTGAGCAAGATTTTATCATTGGGTTCTCAGCCTCCTAATAGGGGTGACTCCACAAGGATTCGAACCCAGGTTTTCCGAGGTTCTCCTCCTTATTGGGGTTACTTGCTTCCACTAGACCGACACTCTATTGGTTTTCTAATGTGAACGCTTTTGGTATGGCTGTTCCTTTCAAAAAGAAAAAAAAAATCAGAAATCCTCTTAATTATGAATTATTTATAAAAGTTCGGAGATACAGTTAAAAACATGGGATCCAATTATAAATTATTTGAAAATTTATTTATAATTTCTAAACCATACGGACTTATTTAGAAATTTAGAGACTTATAGAGTAGAACCATACATAAGTAAACATGACCCGGACAAGTCAAGAGGACTTGAACGAGTCACCGATTCTTACAAAAACCGGTTGCATCAACTCGGTTCTCTCTGAGTAGATTGCATAAGTGATCCATTAAACCCGGTTTGGTGATCGGATCTCAAGTCAACGGTCGGACCGACCGGATTCAGTCGAGTTTAACAACAATGTTTCAAAGTTATTATAGGAATTTAATTTAAATTTTTAAAATTATATGAATTTATTTAAAAATCGACTAAAACACTTTGGGACCAAAAGTTAGACTCAAGAATAATTGGGACACTTTGAGTGTTGTATTGGAAGCTTTTTGACACCTTCCATAGGTCTGAACACCTGCATTCTTCCCCTGCATGGATGGGATATTTTGACATTCCTTGTGGTCAACAAAAATTTATACATTCCCACATTAATGCACTATTAACGTGTGAATGTATTTGGTTTAAAAAAAGTGTGAATGTATGGTTTTTTAAACGATAGATAATCCAGATTTATTGACGTTGTTTCAAATAAAAGTATGATATTATTTAAGGTGTACCATCCATCATGATGGTGTAGTGATGTACCAACTAAGTGGTTAAATCTGAGCCAATCATATTGCTATTTGGGATAATTGACTTTTCAAAAAAGAAAATATTTAGTCAAATGGCCAAAGGCCAAAATAGGTATTATATTAAAAAAAAGAAATATATAAAATATTTTCACACAAGGTATTTTTTATTTATATTTATACATTTAATATTTTATGGCTAAAAAAATGATACATTCAATATTTTTTTTTTTAAATAGTGGTGTCACTGTCACCTCCACCCACCACCAAAACCGGCACCGGCACCAGCAGATGTCGATTAGTTGCTACCCAAATTTTTCTGTTCTTCACTCACCCAAAACGTTGATTCATCTCTGCCCAAATTTGGTGGCTTTCTCGTTCTCGGTAGTTTTCATAAGGAACCCAAAACGTAGATGATTTTATGTTGTTTATACTTTGGATATGAGATTCGTTATAAGTTGAAGGGGATCTGGGTTCCTTCTCGGCTCTAAGGATCTCGTTTCTCAAGCATCACCTCTTTGTATCTCTGTTCTCAATTTCAACAGTCCACACAGATGAAGAATTGCAGGAACTATAGATCGAAGAAGAGGAAAATACGAAGCTGGGTTGAATCGAGACACCCACCAAATCTGCAACACCGCCACCTTCACCAATTCTTGCTTTATCCATGTTTCCTTCGTTTCCACTGCAACACCACGGCCCTCCGTTTGTCCTCTGTTTTTATTATTATTATTTTTTCACCAATATACCAGTTGTATAAATACAAATGAAAAAATAAATTTGTGTATAAATACTTTATGTATTTCTCTTTTTCAGTATAATACCCACTTTGGCCTTTGATTGTTTGACTAAACATGATCTTGTTGAAAAATCATTCATCCCAAGTAGTAATCTAATTGGTTGAGATTTGGCCACTTGGGTGGTGCACAACTGCATCACTTTGGTGGGTGGTGCACCATACCCTTCCACTAATGTTTATTGCAGGATCTTATTCCTTTGAAACATGACCATTGATCAATGCCACAATACAATGATATGATGAGAATGAAGACAGAGTCATCAAAAAAATAAAATAAAATAAAGAAAAGAAAAGGTAGACTTAGTATGAGAGATTAGCTTATGCTTCAAGGTGGTAATGTATATCAACACACTCTGTGATGCTCTTTTTCCAATACACCCATCTCCTATATGTTGAAATTCACGTGGGTCCCACTTGAATTTGTTGGGACCTACATGAATTTCAACCAATAAGAATAAGTGTGTTTGAATAAAAGTGTTAGAGAGCATGTTGTCAGCATTTCTCATCTTAGTATATAAGTATATATGCTAGTGAATGGTGATCATCTAATTGCTAGGACGTGTGTTTTCTGGATGTGCCATGCCACTGGTAACCTTTGCAACATCCATGGCTGAAGCTTCAGGCTTCTTTTTGGAGTACAAAACCAAGTAACCTAGCACAGCAGTTGCTGCAAAGCCACCAATTGCCAATCTCATGGGACTCATAGGCATTTTCTTACGTTGGTGAAGTACATCTGTGGAATGTTGTTGTTGTCCAGGTGGTGAATGCCCTTTCACTGCCCCAGCATCTGCCATCTTCACTTTTCCTTGTTCAATCATATTGCTTTTTTTCAAAATTATATATGTTCTTTTCTTTGTTTTGTTATATATATATGTTTTAACCTTTTTTATGAGTGTGATTTTTGTTTGCAAGTTGAGGTGTTTATGAAAGAAGAAAGAGAGGATCATGGGAGTGGTAAGAAGGAATGTAAGGCGGAAAACAATGTGTTATGAACAAGTGGAGCTTGTAGGATTGGTGTCTTTGGCGTTTGACAAGTGGTGGTTGACCTTCAAAAATAGCTTGAAAGTGCTATGTAGTAAGAGAATTTCTCTAGAACTAAGGTTTTGTTTGTTGGAGTAGAAAATAGCAAGAGAGAAAAGAAGAAGAGAGAAAAGGAGGAAAAAATACAATTTTCTCTTGTTTGGTGGAGGAGAGAAATAGAAAAGAGAGAAGAAAATTGGTGGGACCCACCTCAAATTTTTTTCTCTCCCCAAGTGAGAAGAAAATGGAAGAGGGAGAGAGTGTTTCATATAAAATAACTTTTGTACCCTTCTTTTTTGGGTTCTCATTCAATTATTTAATAAATTTAAATAAATTGAATTAAATTAATCATTTAATTAATTAAATTAAATTGAAATAAATAAAATAATTATATTAAACTAATAAATTTTATTTAAAATAACTTAAATCAGTTAAATTAATTTAAATTATTTGATTAGTTAAAATAACTTAAATCAATTAAATTTAAATATTTTTATATTGATTTTTTACTTAAGGATATTTGTGTCTTTTTAAAAAAAATTACTTTTCTCTCTTCTTATTTTCTATCCAACCAAACAAAGGGGAGAGAGATAAAACACCTTTTTCTCCTCTATTTCTCTCATATTTCTCTTACACCAAACAACACATACAATCTACTCTATTTTTCACCATTTTCTCTCTTCTCATACTCTTTCTCACATCTTTCTCTCTTCTTCTTTTCTTCTCACAACCAAACAAAGCCTAACCAACTAAGGAGACCTACAATGGAATAATTGTTTGACCTTAATTTTCTATGTGAGTATATAATCATTCTGCATGACTTTGGCTTAAGATATATATAGAAGCTGAAACCACCCTCTACGACTTTATTAATTTATTGATAATCTAATCATACGCTACATCCGGGTGGATTGAAAGTATAATCAAAATTTTCATTTTGAAATTGAGTTTAATCTTGATATATTATCCGTGTGACTATTAAGATAATCATGTTAAGAGTCAAATATTTTTAATGATATAGTGAATTATGATTGATTTATAATATATAATTTTTTTTACACCGCCACCTAATTATGTCCATAATTAAGTCCATGATATTTACCCTCAAACTCTTCAATCTTCAATGTTTATATTTGGACATACCATTTCGGAAGGGCTCAATTGACAATTCTTATCTTGATGTGGCGTGGTTATATAACATGTTTGTAACATCAGTGCTATGGGTATTTTAAGCTCAGCAAAAATTGCATAATGAATGAATCATTTCCTATTAAACAAAAAAGACAAAGAGAACCTAAAGGGGTTGGCCTAGTAAAAGCGTGTTAGGTCCGTAAGGTGCAAAATGTGTACATGGATATTCTCAAGAAGTATGAGATTTCTGGCTCGAATCCTTGTGAAAAATATATTCCTTGGAGAGGGGTTATACCTATATCGCTCGCGGTCCTGAAGCGCTAGCTCTCTCGCCACCATTTTATTTACCGAAAAACAAAAGACGAAGAGATTAATCTCAACTGGCCCAAGCACAGTGGGGTGTAATGATATGAGAGATTTGAATTGAGCCTCCTTTGTTCTGTTCTGGTAGTTATTATTTTTTAGGAAAAACATACAAAATAATAAAAGAGTACATGTTTGGTTTTGATCCTCGAAAAAATAACTTAAAATATTAATTTAGTCTTTAAAAATATGATTATGCATTACATTAGACTAATTATTATTATTTTTTTGAAACCAGACTAAAATTCTAGTTTCTTACTTATATTATGACTTAATTCTTAATATTTATGAATTAATTTAGTCTATATCAATTATTTAATTTAATTTAATATCTTTATTTAGTTGTCTTTTAATAAAAGGAAGAAATGTGTGCTAAAATTATTATCCACGTATTACTTTTGTTAAAGCAAGATCCAGAGATAGTGTTGTACAATCAGCATTTGAACAAGCCTCTAAAACACTGGCAGTTGCAGGAGATGGATAACGTTATGCCGTCGGGAGAGGTTGCAGAGAAATGAAGAAGAACTTGCTAGGTGGGTGGAAAGAGAAAATAAAAAGGTAACTGATTTTTCTGATAAGTAATTATAAATTTTAATTAAACGAAATTAAATTAATTCAAATAATAATATGGCACGATTTGATCGGGTGTCAATGTAAACATGTTTTACACTGACAATGCATAACACCTAATCTCTTATTAAATTGTTAAAATCAGGTACAATAAAGTATTTCTGAAGTGTCATGCCAAATAATTCTACTTTATTCTTCACCTCTAACTTTTGTGAAAGTCCATTTTGTCAAATTTTAATTACCTCGAGTAATCCGCCTAGTCTTTCACCATTATAGTCCACATCCCTACCCTTAGCATTGTTTCTATATTTTCCTAGAGCATCCCCATCACTGGAGTTAAGTTATTGCTTAACTCAATTTAAATGAGTCCATACATGTCAATTCAATTTTAAGAAATTCAATCAATTTTCACTTCAATTAATCAATAAATTGCTTAACTCACAAATATCATCTCTCTCTCTTCAACATCCTTTATTCTCTCTCCCACATCTATACTCAAATGCAGAAAAAATAATATTTAAAGGCTAAGAAACGATTGCTTATATAAACAACTGTCTCTATATTTAGGCCGCGTTTGGGTAAACAACTTAATTAAGAGCTTATCACATAAGACCTTATTGCATGAGAGCTTATGCCATAAGAGCTTATGCCATAAGAGCTTATGAAGAAAGGGGCAGGAGAGGATTCGAACGGAGAAAACACGGAGGGGTCATAAGCACTTGTTAAAATTCCATAAGCTTGTTCCAGTGACTTATGAAAATAAGTCAAAAACTCCTTATGGGATGACATAAGTTACTTTTATAAGCTCTGCCAAACACAGTGCATAAGAGCTTATGTCATCAGATAAGTCAAAAGGAGCTTAAATAAGCTCTTCCAAACGCCACCTTAAGCAACTCTCAATACCACATAAGCAAGCTCCAATGGGAAGTACAAATGCAATAATCAACTACCGTTAATGCAGCTCCTAGTAAGAAATTCTTACTAACTTGCACTACATTTTTTTTCCCTACTCATTCTCATCAAGGTTGTAAGGAAATAACAAGATAGTCACCACATTTATATGACAACGTGATAGTCTATGGTGCACCTCGGAGCCTTTAGGTGTTTTTGTTTTTTTTAAGATAAACGAGCCTTTAGGAGTTTGATGCACCCTAAATCAAATTGATTTGGCTCCACACTTAAAATCTAGAAACTTTGGGTAACAAAAGGAAAACGTCCTCCACTGCACAGGACGACACTCGAGAGAGCACCCATGGATAGGAGCGGAAGAAGAAACGGGGGCTGAAGAGAAGTTTTATTTATTTATTTATATTTTAATTTTGGTTCAAGAAGCTTTCTATTATGTGTTTCGATTAGCTTATGATGCGAACATTAGGCCCACACAGAATAGGGTGTATGAGAGAAGCAAATGGAGGACTACCAAGTGGCTAAAAGTGCAGGAAGCACTGAATCATTCCTAAGAGAGAGAATATTGTAACTAACTACTGCCAGCTAGGCAGTAGTCGTGCGTGGGGAGGGAAGGGAACGAATTCTGTTAGAGAGTGGGGAGAATATAGGAGGGAATGAGGCAGAGAGGGACTCCGGCTGGAATTGGACTAGAACCCTAGGAGACCACTAGACTTCTCGAATTGTCTAGAGTTCTTTTGTAGCCTCTCCTTAATTTCTGATTTCCCAGACTAGATATCATCTTGATACTAGCTGGTAGTGAAATAATACTACAGTTTCATACTCTATTTCTATCTACTCTGTTGATACACATCAAGTGGTATCAAAGCTCACTTTCCTGGAGCTTATGGTTAGCACACGATCTGGAATGGATGCGCGAGTGGATAACTTGGAACGAGGCATCGAGAATTTGCAGCAGGGGATGGGTGAGCTGGCGCGAGGCATGGATGAAATGAGTCAGCTCCTGCTGAAGAGAAATCGGCGTCACCGAGGGCTGACCAGGCACCGGAGAACACCGGAGAGTGTTGATATTGATGACGATGGGGGAGGTGGAAGTCAGGGTTCTGACTCGCGATCTCGCTCCCACTTCAGAGACGAGAGTCGAGCTCCGACATTCGATCACGGCGAAAGGAAGCTGGAGATTCCCATGTTCAATGGAGACAAAGCGTATGGGTGGATCGTGAAGATTGAGCTTTATTTCAAAATGAACGCTGTGAGAGATGAAGATAAGCTTAACGCAGTAGTGATAGCTATGGAGGACCGAGCTCTGAATTGGTACCAATGGTGGGAGGAAGAGACACCATCGTCGAGTTGGGAGGAGTTTAAGGAGGCGGTGCTGAGGCGGTTTCAACCCGGGTTAGCCCAGAACCCGCTTGGACCGTTATTGAGTATTAAGCAAACCGGGTCGGTCATGGAGTTCCGAGACAGATTTGGAACTCGTCTCGGCTCCGTTGAAAGGATCGGAAAGGGTAATGCTGAAGGGAATCTTCCTCAATGGTCTCAAGGAGGAGATACAGGCTGAGTTGAAACTCCATGCATCCGAGTCCCTAGATGAACTGATGGATCGGGCTTTGTTACTAGAGGAGAAGAACGCTGCTCTTCGGAAAGGAGGTGGGCCGCAGAGGAGAAGAAGGGATGGAGGGACAAGGAGGGACTCATGTTGAAAAGCCAGAAAGAATTTTATAGGAACAAAGCCATAGTTCCTAAAGCTGAACCCAATGGAAAAGAGGCAGGGGATGGTAGGTCCTTGGACAGAGGAAATTTTGAAAAGAAAGTGTTTGGTGGAAATAGGTTGAGCCAAAGTGAGTTGAGGGAGAGAAGTAGAAAAGGATTGCGTTTCAAATGTGGAGAGAAATAAGGGCCTGAACATCTCTGTAAATTAAAACACTATCAATTTGTGTTGGTAGAAGACTCGGAAGAGGAGGAAGAGGAGAAATCTCCAGATAAAGAGGAACCCGTGTTGGAGGTCAAAACACTGCAGTTATCCTTGAACAGTAAAGAAGGACTTACTTCAAATAGGTCCTTCAAAACATGGGGACAAATTGGAGACAGAAGGGTGCTGGTGCTGGTGGATTGTGGCCACTAGTAATTTCATTTCAAAAAAGATAGTAGAGGAGCTGAAACTGGCAGTGAGTGACACACCTGAATTTGTGGTTGAAATTGGCAATAGAGATAAGGTGAGAAACAGGGGCATTTGTAAGAAACTGAATGTGGTGGTTCAAGGGGTCCCAATACAGCAGCACTTTTTTTTAATGGAGTTAGGAGGTACAGAGGTAGTTTTGGGAATGGATTGGCTTGCAAGCCTGGGAAACATAGAAGCTAATTTCAACAATTTGATATTGAAATGGGGAAAAAAGGGTGAAAAGAAGGAGCTGAGAGGAGACCCCTCCCTTTGCAAGTCACAGGCTTCTTGGAGAGCAATGCTCAAGGCTCTTCAAGATGAAGGAGAAGGATACTATATGGCTTATCATGAAGGAACAAATGAGGAGAGGGATGAGCTGAGTGCTGTTCCTGTTGGTCTAGAAGCAGTCCTCAAGAAATTTGAAGATGTGTTTCAGGAGCCAAAAGGTCTACCTCCTCACAGAGATCATGATCATGCCATCACTTTGAAAGAAGGGGCATCAATTCCAAACAGCAGACCCTACAAGTACCCCTATTACCAAAAAAATGAAATAGAGAGAATAGTAAAAGAAATGTTGTTAGCTGGAATTATTAGGTCAAGCACTAGCCCTTTCAGCAGCCCAGTAATTTTAGTGAAGAAGAAGGATGGAGGATGGAGATTCTGTGTTGATTACAGGGCCTTAAACAAACTCACTATTCCGGATAAATTTCCCATTCCCATCATTGATGAGTTGTTGGATGAGTTGGGTGGAGCTAGAGTCTTTTCTAAATTGGATTTGAAGTCGGGTTTGTTAAGTCTCTAAAATGTCTGTGTGCATTTCCCTAAGTTTTGATGAAAACTAAACATTGGGTAATGATTTAATTAACCTATTTTGTGGTTGCTAACCTGTCTACTTAGTGTACAGATCAGAAGATTACAAAACTCACCTGTCTGTCTACCTAAGTCTCACCTGTCCGTATAAGCCAAGAAGTCAACCTGTCTGCTGACTAGGATTGTTGACTATGTGCAAACTGATTTTACAACCTGTCTCTACTCTTCAACTTGTCTAAGGTTCTTCGTTAAAGAACTCGAAGTACAGGAAGCTTTTGCAAGCTGTCCCCTCATGAAGAATACTCTGAGAACTCTCTCACGCTTATCAAGAAAATCAGAAGTGCTCTCTCTCAAGCAACCTAGGGAGTCAGAGATAAACTCCCAGTTAAAGAATGTTTCCAACATGCTTTATTCCCTAGTACTTTTAGTTATTACATAGAAAGGGAAATGTACTCTGCAAAAGTACAAAAGCACTCTGCACAACTCTGAGTTGGCGTCTACACGATGCATAAAGCTATTATCCTTCATGTTAGAGTACAACCAACGTCTCCATTGCATTAATGGCTACCCAGAACGACTATATTGCATTTAATGAAGCTCTGCTTGAAGCCATAGTTGCAAGGAATGTCTCTAACGGATATTAAATGTTTGAAGGCTATAAATACAGAAGTCATTGAAGACGAACAGATAAGAGTTTTACAAAGCATTAAAGAGCCATTACTCTGTTCATTTATTCATTCTGTATTCTTCAATCATTTGAAGTTATTACGCAGACTTTCCTAAGCTTTATATTTAAACCACTCTCTGAGTGTTAGTGAAAGGTCTGTAAGTGTATTTATTACAAACCAAACTCTCAAACAAATCTGAGTGAGCCTGAAGAGGCTAGGTGTGCAAAGAATACTTGTGTTGGAGCCTGAAGAGGCTAGGTGTGCAAACAATACTTGGAGTCTGTAACCTGATCAGTTATAGTGGATAAATCTTGGTGCTGCCAAGGACTGGACGTAGCTCTTTGTGTTAAAGAGTGAACCAGGATAAATCTCTGTGTTAATCTCTCTTCCCTTAATCTCTTTAGTTGTTTTGATTATATATATCATCTGCTTTCTAACAAAGGGGTTAAAACTGTTTCTGTCAAGTCTGTTTTCTTATCTCTTCGTGTGTTGTTTTTCTGAGAAAACTACAACAGACAGGTGACCTGTCTGTGTATCTTTTTACACCCGTCTGTGCTTAGCTTCTGCATGCAAAAAGTTTTTAACTTTATTTTAAATTCTAATAAACACAATTCAACCCCCCTTCTCGTGTTTATAGTTGTCTATTTCAGGGTTATCACCAAATAAGGATGAAGGAGGTAGACATTCCTAAAACTGCATTTAGAACCCATGAGGGACACTATGAGTTCTTGGTCATGCCCTTTGGGTTGTCTAATGCTCCCTCTACCTTCCAAGCCCTTATGAATAAGATTTTGAAGCCTTTCCTCAGGAAATTTGCATTAGTGTTCTTTGATGACATTCTTGTCTATAGTAAAAGTGAGGAGAGTCATAAAGAGCAATTGGGCAAAGTGCTGCAGGTGCTGAGGCAAAATGGATTAGTGGTCAATAAAAAAAAAATTTCTTTCGGCCATAAGCAATTGGAATACTTGGGACACATTGTTTCAGGTCAAGGGGTGGCTACAGACCCCAACAAGATCAAAGATATGTTAGACTGGCCAATCCCTAAAGATGTGAAAGGACTAAGAGGGTTCCTTGAACTGACTGGGTACTATAGGAAGTTTGTGAAAAATTATGGGAAGATAGCTTGGCCCCTAACTCAACAACTCAAAAAAGACCAGTTCAATTGGGGTGCAGAAGCCCAAGTTGCTTTTGAAGAATTGAAAAGAGCCATGACTACCATTCCGGTGCTTGCTGTCCCGGATTTTGAAAAAACTTTTGTGGTGGAAACTGATGCTTTGGAGAAGGGAATAGGGGCTGTTTTGATGCAAGAGGGAAGGCCAGTGGCTTGCATGAGTCAAACCATCTCAGATCGAGCCCGAAGCAAGTCAGTGTATGAGAAGGAGTTAATGGCAGTGGTGTTAGCAATCCAAAAATGGAGGCACTATCTGCTAGGTAGGCATTTTGTGGTGCATACTGATCAGAAAAGCTTGAGGTTCTTAGCCGAACAGAGGTTGATGGGAGAGGAACAGCAGAGATGGATTTCCAAACTGTTAGGATTTGATTTTGAGATCAAATACAAACCAGGAACAGAAAATAAAGCAGCTGATGCTCTATCTAGGAAGCTACAATTTACAGCTCTATCCACAGTACAATTTGTGGAGTGGGATGATTTAGAGGAAGAAGTAGCAAAGGATGAAAAATTGAAGCAGTTTGTGCAGGACCTTCTGCTGGACAGCAACTCACATAGAGGTTATTCCCTCACCAAAGGCAGATTATATTATAAGAGCAAGTTGGTCATTCCTAAAGAGTCTCCAAAAATTCCTTTTATTCTTAAGGAATTCCATGACTCGGCAGTAGGAGGGCATTCAGGGTACTTCGGAATGTTCAAAAGGATTGCAGGGCTGTTTTTCTGGGAAGGAATGAGGAGAGAAATTCAAGACTATGTGGAGGCTTGTGAAACGTGTCAAAGGAACAAGTATGAGGCATTGAACCCTTCCGGACTGCTACAACCACTTCCAATTCCTTCTCAACAGTGGTCAGATGTCTCTATGGATTTCATTGGAGGGCTCCCAAAGTCTAGTGGAAGGGATACCATCTTTGTAGTGGTGGATATGCTCACAAAATATGCTCACTTCATGGCCTTAACTCATCCATACACTGCAAAGGAAGTAACTGAAGTTTTCCTCAGAGAAGTGGTTCGGCTTCATGGATTTCCCACTTCAATAGTATCGGACAGGGATCACATATTCATTAGTTCATTTTGGACTGAACTCTTCAAGCTAGCTGGAACCAAGTTGAAGTTCAGCTCAGCTTACCATCCCCAAACCGATGGGCAAACAGAAGTAGTTAATCGTTGCTTAGAGACTTATTTGAGGTGCATGACTGGCATGAGGCCGAAGCAATGGCACAAATGGCTTAGTTGGGCTGAATTCTGGTACAACACCAACTACCATTCATCAACTAAGATGACCCCTTTAAAGGCATTGTATGGAAGGGACCCCCTGCTGTGATCAGAGGTGATATTGGGGGAACCTCATTGGAGGAGGTGGATAGATTAACCTTAGAAAGAAATGAGTTGTTAGAAGAATTGAAGAAGCACTTGTCTCAGGCACAGAACCGGATGAAGCAACAAGCCAACAGACATAGAAGAAAGGTTGAGCATTAAGTGGGGGACATGGTTTATTTGAAGATCCAGCCTTACAAATTGAAGAACTTAGCAAAAAGAGTGAACCAGAAGTTAAGTCCTCGGTATTATGGTCCTTATGCCATCACTGAAAAAATTGGGGCAGTCGCATACAAGCTCCAACTACCCGAGGGAAGTAGAGTCCACCCATTTTTCCACTGCTCTTTATTGAAGAAATCAGTTTCTACAGACGTGGTTGTCCAACCACTACCACCTTTTGTATCCGAAGATTGGGAACTACAAGCTCAACCAGAAGAAGTGTTAGCAGTAAGGGGAACCAACACTACATATAGGGAAGTCTTAATGAAGTAGAAAGGGTTGCCCAGTTGTGAGAACTCATGGGAAAAGGTGACAAGCATACAAGAACTGTTTCCAGAATTTCACCTTGAGGACAAGGTGAATCTTGAAGGGAAAGGTATTGATGCGAACATTAGGCTCACACAGAATAGGGTGTATGAGAGAGGCAAATGGAGGACTACCAAGTGGCTAAAAGTGCAGGAAGCACTGAATCATTCCTAAGAGAGAGAATATTGTAACTAACTACTACCAGCTAGGCAGTAGTCGTGCGTGGGGAGGGGAGGGAACGAATTCTGTTAGAGAGTGGGGAGAATATAGGAGGGAATGAGGCAGAGAAGGACTCAGGCTGGAATTGGACTAGAACCCTAGGAGACCACTAGACTTCTCGAATTGTCTAGAGTTCTTTTGTAGCCTCTGCTTAATTTCTGATTTCCCAGACTAGATATCATCTTGATACTAGCTGGTAGTGAAATAATACTACAGTTTCATACTCTATTTCTATGTACGCTGTTGATACACATCAGCTTATAATTAAAATTGAGTGAGCTTATTTGTGGTGGTGGTGGTGGTGATTTTTGGGGGTGGGGGTGGGGCGATTTCCTACAATTTTAAGCTAAATCAAACATGTCATTAATTTAAACAAACCAAATTGCCTCACAAGTCAAAGCCAGAGTTTTTTCCTATAGGGTAATGGGATCCACGGGGATAAAAACAGGTTCATCATCAAACATAAACTTCCATGACAGGTGAACAGCCTTGCAAGGGTAAATAAAGCAGTTTGTGCCCTCATTTAAGGAGAGTCTTCACAATTGATTTGACATTGAGTTTCTTGAGGTCAGTATAGGACTGTCCGCAGCCCACAAACATGACAGGAGCACCAGATATGTAAACCATTGAAAGTGCAGCCCCCACCTGTCAAATGGAACCATCAGTAAACATTGAATTATTCATCAACAATATCCATATCAAAAACATTATTTGGACATAAAAAATGAGACAACCATAGACAACCGGTTAATGACGTTCAAAATTGTTGTTAATGACGTGTTGAACTTGATTAATGGCTACACGTGTAGTAGATGAGTAACTCGTTAACCAACAACTTGGAAAATGATGTACAAAATCTTGGTTAATGCAACTCAGTGGATAGTTAATGAGTTACCCGTCTTGAATATCCATTAACCAAGTTTAACATGTCATTAACCACGATTTTGAATATTATTAACAAGTTGTCAATTGTTGTCCCATTTTTAATGTTCAAATAGCATAACTGTATCCATATACCTTATCATCAATAGTGTCAAACTTGGTGAGCAAGATCCCATCTATCAATCTTGGATTAGAAGATGGTGATAGGTCCGCTAATTTCTGCAGTGAAATAGTTGGGGGGGGCTCAATAAAGGAAAGATTAATGAGAAAAAAGAACTTGCAGTTGGACAATATGAAACAAATATAGAACTGAACCTGATTGAACTTTGAAAGCTGATCAACTGCATCATTACCAACCAGTGCTTCTCCAACAAATAGGACCAGGTCCGGATTGTTAAGGTAGATGAGTTTTGACAGTGCTCTCATCAATGGTTCGTTATCCTGAAAATCAGTAGGGACATATCAGATGAACATAAAAACATTAAAAACTAACATTATCTGATAGTTTCCACTAGGGGGTGGCAAATGGATGAGACGGATACGTCAAATATAATCCATTAATCCATTTATAATCATCTACAAATAAAATCCAACCCATCCATGAATTGCATAACCAATCCATCCGATATTCATTTTTTATGGATGGATATATTACCAGCCAATTTGAAATTGTATTATATTTAAATTTTTGTTTTCATCAAATTATTATAGGCATAATAGGTAAATTGGTCCTATACGTTTTTTTTTTTTTTACTTTTCACATCGGTCCTATAAGTTTTTTTTTTTTTTTTTTAAATTGGTCCTACACTTTACATTCCATTTCTACGTTAGTCATTTCCGTCAATTTTGACCTAACGCCGTCATTTTTGACCTGACATGGCTATCACATTAGTCTGACACGTGACTTTTGATATGACTCCATAAGATCGAAATTGACGGAAATGACTAATGTGAAAACGGAACGTAACGTGTAGAACCAATTTGAATAAAAATAAAAATAAAGGACCGATGTGAAAAATAAAGAAAACGTATACGACTAATCTATCAATTTTGCCATTATATCTAAAGCTTTCTCTCTATTTTTTCTCTAAAGTTTCTCTCAACAAATGGATGTGCTGCTGTCGATGGTACATTTGCTTTGGTTGCATCTTTGGCGAGCTCCAACGTTGCTCAACCTCCGGCATCGTCGCCAGTTTTGTCTCTGACCAAATCATGTGAGGCCACATCGCTGAAACTGTCATCATATCCTCTGCTGGCAGTTTCCCTGTCCACTAAGTCACAGCAGAATCTCCTCCTGCTCTAGTGGAGAGAGGTTCTTCTCCTTCACCAGCTGCTGCTGTCAACTCTCCTCCATCTGAAGCTCCAGCACATGCCAGAAGCAGTGCTGCCTTGAATAGATTCACCATCGCCAGATCTGCTGCTCTCATGGCTGCATGCTGCTGTCAACACCTTCCATCTGCCAGAAACAGTACGTCTCCTCCTCTGGTTACTTTTGAGTCACCAGTTAGAAATGGTGCCGCTTTGAATAGATTCACCGTGGCCGGATCTGCTTCTGTGGTGGTTGGATGATGGATCCATTTATTTTTGCCCCATGGTTAAAGAGATTTACTGGATGGATCATTAACCATCCGTTAAAATATTTAAACCAACCCATTTAATCCATTAGTTTTTACCTAATTGGATGGATTTGGTTGGGTTAATACATGGATTGACCGGATGGTTAATAGAAAAATGGATATTATTGGTTATTGCCACCCCTAGTTTCCACAAATGGCCTTAATAACAATCTAATATGAGAATGGTCCTCTATCCCAATAACACACACAATACATGGAGGTTCATCGTTTCAAAGTACTATAACAGAAAAGAACAGAAACAGAGAACATACTTGCCAAGTATTTGTACAAATGCACACTTCACATATGATCCCAAACATAAGATAAAATCATCAAACTATTGACAAGAACAATTACCGCAGTAATACCTGCATACGACCAGCGGTATCAACCAAAACCACCTCTGAACCATTGTGTGAAGCTTCCTGAATTGCTTCTTTTGCCACAATGGCAGGATCTTTCTCATAGCCCTTCTCAAATATAGGGATCTGAAAGAAGGAAATTATAAGACTATATGCTTCTTGTAAAAAGTTTTGAAATGAACTATGAAAATATTTAAGCAGCAAACTCCATATAAACCTGAAGTCTCCGAGCATGGGTCCGCAGCTGCTCAACAGCCCCTGATCGAAATGTATCACAAGCAGCCATCATCACACTAACATTGTGCTGCAGAAGCCAGTAAGCAACCTACAGAATGACACATAAGATAAGCCATTCCCATCTGGTTAACCACTCCCTACATATGGAATCTCAAATAGATTGGAGAAATAATATGATTTTTCTCCACCTTAGCTAGGTTAGTAGATTTTCCAACTCCATTAACACCAACAAATACAACAACATATGGTTTTCTTTGTTCCTTAGAAGCATGCACATCCCTCAGTATATCAATAGAACGTCTAGGAGTTAATATACGAACAAGTGCTTCTTCCATTGCCGCCTGCATTGATATTTTTAAGCGCACTATCAGTATAGATGTTATACAAGTCTAATTATAAAGAAAAGGCAAACAAAATGTAGAGAGAAAAAGAACAGAAACAAACCTGCACAGTTGAAGATATCCTTGTAAATGATGCTAGCTTTTTGCCTTCAAGACTTGCCGCCACTGATTCGCATAGTTTCTCAGCAATCTCCTCGGCCTACAAGCAACACAGAATGTAAACACTATTAGCTAGGTAAAGGGCCAATAGATAACCATTAAGATATACAAGGAAGAAAAATGAAAGAAACAAAGAAATGCTATTGAGTAGAAACACATACCACATTCTTGGTCATGAGTCTATCCTTCAGAGCTTTCAAAGCTGGTTCTAAGTCTGACTTCTCCAAATTTGCCTTCCCTGCGATACTGATTAAGAGGATATGCGAAAATATTAATATTTTGATTGATAATTTCAGTGAGGAGATGAAAATTGAAATAAGACAGAAAAATGAAAAAATCAAACTAGAAATTGTAAGTTGGTCTGTCAAGGGTAGGAGATGAAAAAGTTTTAAATTGGTCTGTCAAGAATAACTATTTTCTTTTGTTCCCCTACTCTATCCCTTTCGAAAATTTCAGGTCAAATAGTACTAGAATATCTAACAGAATTACAAAGTGAACTAGGAGGGCTTCATGATGATATATGTAATATGTAAATAAAATGCCAAACACTACAGGATACTGAACTCATTTCGCACCAACAAGGTTTCAATTTAAGAAGTTTATAGAACGTAATTTTAATTATGACGCAATACTGCAGGAAATCATTACTAAAACAGCCAACACGTTAGGGTATCTCAAGAAAGCAATGATACAAAAAAAAAAAAAAAATTAAATGAAGTCTTCACATACAAACTAGAACATACAATGTACGGTTATTTATCAATTTGAAGACTTGAATCATGAGAGCAACAATCCATAGTATATAGTGTAAGTTAAACTAAAAATCAATCCATCAAGATATTCTAACAACTTAACATATCTGCCAATAAAGCTAGCAAATGGCCAAATGCACAATATATAAAGAGTAAGGAGAGCAATCCTACCTCTGGAACATGGACGAAAACCAACCCTTGTTTTTAGCACCAGGCTTGCTTTTCTTCCCCACATCCTCCTCCTCCTCCTCCTCACTTTCACTGCTAACAACCTCTTCTTTATCCATCATACTTTCACCTTGTTCTGCAGCCACAAAATCTATGTTCCTCTCCCCATCTTCAGCCACATGATCAGTAAAGTCCAGTTTTTTCTCAACAGGTTTATCATCCCAAACTCTATTTTTCTTCGTTGCCTTTTTATTTGGCTCTGCCTTGGAGGCCTTGGCAACAGTATCTGTTTTCTTTCCACCTTGACCTTTGGTCCTAAGCTTCTGGAGCCTATTTACATCAAAAGCCCCATTATCAGAACCCGCTTTTTTCTGTCTACCATTCACATCACTATCCATGTTAGAATCCTTAGTAACAACAAAATTGCGATCAGAGTACCCATTCTCCAACTTCCGGCCCTTATCATCATCATCACCATCGCCGCCACCATTCTTCAAACCACCCTCACTCTTCTTCTTACCCCCTCCTTCAAATCCAGACTTACCATTCCCCTGCCCTTGCTTCTTGGCATTACCACTACCCACAGGCCTTCCCACCGGATTAGACTTCTTCAAATCCTCGGCACGAGCCAAGGCTTCCATCTTCAACTGCCTAAAAGTCTCATCGAAATCATTGTAAACAGTCCTTTTCGGGTCATAAACCTGCGAAAACTCGTGCTTCACCATAGCAAGCAAATCCTCCACATACAAAAGGTGAAGGATCCGTTGATACACAGCAACAAACACAAGTCCAAGGTCATTGTGGAAGGTCCATTTGAGGGTGTAGGAAGCACCAGGTGCATCATAGTTGTATGATGCCGCACCAGATCGCTCCTCCAAGAGACAGGAACGGATCAAGGTGTCAATTGGTGAACCTTTGAGAGCATTCCCAAGTTCTTTACAAGTCCAGAGGATTAACCCTCCTCTTGTAAATATCAGTAACTGCTCTAACATCGTTAATTATTTCCAAAATTATCCTGCTAATGATAATAATAACATTAATTAACAAAAATTAGAGAAAATAATTAAAGTAAATAAATATCAGGAATTCTCAGATTCGGAAAAACCTAGAATCTAACAGTGAACAAACATGATCATAGTAAAAACATGTTGTGTCGTGTTGATTGATGATTAATTTTGAATGAATTGAGGGAGAAAAAAGAGTTGGATTTGTGAGGGATGAGAGAAGAAGGAGAAATCATGAAGGGAAGGGAAAGATACCTGTTGTGTTGTTGTTTATCGGAGCTATGATATGAGGAACCTGATGAAGAAAATAAAATAAAAGAAAATAAAAAAGAAAAAGATGTGAAATCGGAGTTTGTGAATGCTAGGTTTAAGGTTTTTATATGGGATTGATGATGCTTACTTATATGGTCGGACACGTGCTAGATTTTGGGGAATTCTGATCCGACATCATTCGTCCAACAACAAAATAGAATTCTCTTCTTCCTTTTTTTTTTTTTTCAAAAGAATGCTCTTTTTAAGTGAAATTAAACGTAAAATATAAAACTGAAGTCTAGGAAAAGACTTGGTCCTTTGAGTGCATGTTTGGCCCCTTGAACAATGTAGAAAAATGCTTCTAAAACAAAATCATAGTAAAAATGTTACAAGAGTAATTAAAAAAGGTGCAAAAGCAAAAGCAGCTCCGAACTGCTTGACGTGATAACAAACACACCATGAAGTTGTTAGCTTGGTCTAAAAAAATCAACACAACTATTGCCTTCCCACAAAATATGTTCAGAAGTGACAATTAAATCTTTGCAACATGTGTTTAGAAAAGCATGTAGAGTCACTCAAAGATGTTTCTTGAACATGGGAGTTACTAATAATAGCTTATGTTCATGTGTTTCTCCCTAGAAAAACTTGATTCTTGTTTATGGTAATTTTTGGTATTACCAAATTCGACAACAAATAATATGAATATCCGTCGATTGTGAGCTTCGAGTTATATGATAATATCGTTGTTGAAGTTTTCAAAGGATTCTCTATGAAAGGACAAGTTTGACAAAAATAAGGTTCATAAAGTGTTTTAGTGATTTTGTCAAATGAGTGTTGTAAAAGTCAAATGCTTAGTTTAAAAGAAGAATATAAATGAAAACAAGTAGACTACAGGAAATTAAAGGAAACCATATAAAGAGTGCAATGAAAAATGAAGAGTAGAAAACATAAAAGTGCATAAATTTAAAGTGTTAAAACTTAAAAGTGTAAGAATTTAAAGTACGGAGAAAGTAAATGAATTTAAAAGACAACAAGTGCATAAAGATAAAGAACTTGAATGTAAAATTGCATTGAAGATAAATTTGACTGAAAAGTATGGTGAAAGGTATACTTGATGTTTGACACCCATCAATCTACTCGTGCGAGATGTATAGAATTTTCATAAAGTATTCGACTCTTTTTAAATTATTTTCCCATCTATTTTATAATCATTAATCAAAATACTTTCGTCATAAAAATATATGGATAAATGACATATAGTTGAAATTTAGGTATAAAAAAATCGTATAATGATAGTCCAAAAAAAAAAAAGAGTTTAATTTTTACGCAAGGTTAGTGTAAAGGATTTTTATACAAACATCTAACATGACATACTACTTTAATAAATAAAAAATGTGATAAATATCTTTCTTACCAAATTAGCTTGAAATTTTCCTAACCCCAACATGACCCGTGTGTAGCCGATGGCCCGATGCAATGTTGTTAATGGCACCCGCCACCCGAGTGACAGGCCCTTTTTGGGGTTTGTTGATGAAGGGTTGGGTGGACTGGGCCCATTCTATTTTAGGCTTAAGCCTTCTGGCTTCTGTTCATAGATCATGTTGTCATTTCTATTTGGGCCATGATCAATTAAGATTTAAGAGGTATCTAACAATATGAAATCATTTGAGCTCAAACCCAATATGACAAGGACTACAGAGAAAAGGAAGAGCACAACGTATACTCATTGAAATTAAGTTTGTGTTATTATTTGATTTTTAAAACAACTTACAATTAAAATGCTAGACAAATTTGGTTTAAAACATTTTTTAAGTATGCATAACTATTTTGATTACAAACTTTTTTGAAAGCAAAATAAGCTACTCAACAGGAAAAATAAAATTTGTTGTCCTTGATGAATAGCTCATGCAATTTTAAGTTAACAATGGTGGTAAAACTCACCAAAAAAATTGATAGTCAAAATTCAAATCTCTCAAAGTTCATTTGGAGTTACCTTTCACTAGGGATGATAATTTGTACCCTACCCATTGGGTACCCGCAAAAATTACCTACAATGGGTAGGATAATTACCCGTACAATGGGTAAGGGTCTGGATAATTACCCTCAAATTTGAATGGGTATGGGTGTGGGTACGGGTACTATGGTACCCACCCCGCCCGACACCCGCACCCGCACATATGTATATGTATATAATTATATATAATTATTTATTTATTTATATTACTAATATATATAATTTTGACTAAGGAGTTATAAGGTGGCTTGGTGGTTTGGGGGAAG
Source organism: Echinosophora koreensis (assembly GCA_035048595.1). Lineage (NCBI taxonomy): Eukaryota > Viridiplantae > Streptophyta > Magnoliopsida > Fabales > Fabaceae > Echinosophora > Echinosophora koreensis. The sequence goes on from JAPCYP010000072.1 coordinate 321,806, forward strand.
GAAGATAGGGTTTGGAGTGATAAGGTCATGAGTTCAACTCCCATCACTAACATAACAAATACTAACAATCTAACATTTGCCTATCAAAAAAAAAATTTAAACTATAATACAAATTTTAAAACCAAAATTAATCTAAAGAATCTTAACTTTCTAAACCTAGTTGCATCTATAATTCCTTTTTGAATGTTTTTATTTATTTAAATATTTTGATTTGTAATGTTTCATGAGTATATTTAAAAGACCTTTGAATCGTTTTTTAATTGTTATAACTTTCTTTTGTCATTTATTGCATTTCACTGTTAAAGTGCGAGTAACGAGTGCGTGTATGAGTATTTAGGTATCCAGAGGATACGGGTAAGGGTACTAAAATTGTTATCCATGAAAGTACGGGTCCAGATATGAGTAATTTTTTCAAACACGGATATGGAACGGATACTATAATACCTTATCTATACCCAACCCATTGTGATCCTGACCTTTCACTTACACGGTAATCAACCAACCACTGTTAGGTCAGCATGAGAACTTCTGATTGATTTATTTTAAAATGCAAAATAAAGTAACCTAAATGTATAAATATTATAAATTATTAATGAAATGTTGACCTATGACTCTTAATATGAACGACAACCGCCAATAATAAGATGCGAGTCATATGATCCTTGAGTGTTCAACTTTTCTTCCTCTTTAAAATAAGAACATGCTTGAAGTACAAAAATAACCAAATAATTTATTTGATTTTATATAATAACCAGCAAGTGGCTATGGTATTGTCTTTTATTTAGTATTTTGTGGATTTAATTACAAAGTAGGATCTCATGATTCTTCAACGGAAGTGTAATAATACGGGCCGGGTCCACTAAACTTAAAGAATTTACAAGTTTTTAAGATACCATCAAGGTGATGTTTAGGGTGGAAAATCAAATAGGTAGTCCACCCATGGACCATTTTATTTTATTTTTTTGAAAATCAATCCCAATCCCTACCACTCACACTGAATGTGACAACGGTGCAAAGACAACATTACCACGCATAGTAAAGTCTCCTACTCGAATGTGACCACATCACACTTGCGAATTGATTAAATTTGCGTTAATGAATCGATTATATATGTTAGTTGGTTACTGGATTAAATTGCGAATCAATTAAATTTCCGTCGATGAATCGATTTTATATGTTAATTAGTTCATGGATTAAATTGCGTTCTACAATATCAAACGGTGATCAACGACGGTTGCGATCTGAGTGGAGACCGTGGTAGGTTGAGCAAGGGCGTGGATCTGGCACTGCATCGTAGGTCTGGATCGACAGTGGATGTAGGCTGGGCAGAGCTCGCAGTAGCCAAGAAGGTAGTGCACATTGCCACCCACCGGACCCCTTTCACCATCGGCCCCTTCCGCCGTTCTCTGCTCGAACCAGACTCACCACATAAACGCAATGACCACCGTGGTTCCAGCCAGCTCCATCCAGTACCACATCATAACCGCGCCACAACCTCGTTCTAGAGGTAGCTACCATAGTCCAGCTAGCTCCGTCGTCGTGCCAACCACAGACACCGTACTTGAAAAGGCTAGATCTGACCATTGCATTCCACTCTTTGAGCCGCATTGCCTCCTTGGAGTTGCGGCAACCACCACAACTGGAGGACATCTCTGCATGGGTATGGTAGGCTAACATGATAGCCATCCATGGAGGACGAAGCTGCCTTGCAATTTAAGGTGCACCCACCGTCTATTTTTATGGGGTGTGCTGCTAGTTGGTGGCAACGGTGGAGGAAGGGTGGTTGGACAGTGGTATAGATGGGTTGAGGATAAGGGAAAAATAGTAAAGTTGATATTTTAAATTTTTTTTAATCTATTATCCTGTTTTAATCTGGACCATACATTTATTTTATTAATATATCTAACATTTGAAATCGATGGTCGGCCCATGAACCACTTAACCCACTATTCCACTCTAGAAGCCACCACTTAACCCTAAGCTTGTTTTATGGTGGTTATGTTGCCTTTAAGGATCACTCATGGTGCCCAAATTTGACTTGGGAAATTGGAGTTAGAGGTATAGAAATCGATACATAGGGTATAGATGTCATGTCATTAGGTGAGAAGGGTTTAGTTGAATCATGAACCCTAAGATTAATTTTTTTCATCTCCCTCACCCAAGCACCACCAAAACTTTACTGAATATGCTACAAATCAGGTTCAATTGTAGATCAATCAAAACTTAATGTTGGAAAGCTGCCTTAATTACGGTCCACCCCAAACCATCTTAATTGCGGCAACTGTGGGATTTCTTCATTGTAACCTCCGGCACCTTTATTGTCTTGGGTATGAGGGGGTGTTTAGTCTCACGTCATCTAGAGATATGACCTCAATAGTGTTTATAATGTTTGGGCAGTGCTCACCTAGTCAACATACAAACCGATTTTATGGGGTTGAGTTAGGCCCAAACCCAAATTTTAAGATGATATCAGATTCTATCTTAAATCTGTTGTTGGGTCACCCGCATCGTCAACACTCCAAGTACATAGCCCTAGCATGAGGGGTGTGTTGGAAAGCCGCCTTAATTACGGTTTGCCCTAGACGCCTTAATTGCAACAACTTTTTGGGCAATTTTCATTGTAGCCTACAACACCTTCATTGTAATTATTACATGTCAAAATTTAAACTATTTACTAATTAATTAAGTCTCTCTCTCTCTCCCCCTCTAATAGATCTAGAATATATTCATATTAATATTAACTAGATAATTGATAAAGCTCTTGTTGTAAATAATTGATTTAGTAGATGGTCAAATCTTTGCTTTCCTCATCAGATTAATTAATGATAGATACAGGCAAATATATCATACTTTTTGTTGGTATTAATCCTATCCAGCAATACAAGCCACAACTTGCACCTTGTTTCCTGTTCAAAAGGGGCCCATTTACTTAATCGTATTATTTATCAAGCACATTACATGCATATAACCTTACAGTAACCATAGTCAAACTTAATAATTCAATTCAAAGGATCACGTATTAGAAGATCCCCTCATCCACTTCTCAGGACAGACAAAACAAATTAACCTGCATTAGTTAAAACTCAACAGAAGCATATAGTGGGTCAATTATTAAGTATTTATTAATTAATAATTTTATAATTAAATTCAAAAGTATGATGTTATCAAAAAATACTTGACAATTTATCTTTCATACCAAACCTTAAAAAATATCATAGTAATTGCCAGCCAATAGACAAAGTTAAAAATAATAATGTCCACTGATGAAAATCGATTAGTTAGAGTCTTATAAATAAAAAATAAATGAAAGAAGAGTTTTCTATCTTAAATGGATAAAACTCCTCTAAAATGAGTAAAAGTGTAAAGTAAGAAAGTAAAAATACATCTATTTTTGATTAGTTTAGTTAATTCAGATCTTAATACACTTCAACTAATTAAGAGTCAATACATACTTATTTTTAAATTTTACATTTTGTTTACTTTGATTAATTCATCTTAAATAGCTTTTGATGATTTTGAATATCGAGAATCTTGCTGAAAAGAGACACAGCTAAAAATCTTCTAGTAGTGCATGACGTGTATGTCTATGTAGCAACAAAAAAGTGTGCCCTACAATTTTGATTCCAGAAGATAATTAATGGCCAGAATACGCAGCGGAGAAAATGAACAAAAGTTATAGGCTCAAGAAAGAAGAAATTTTCAATACTTCAACTGCTCAAAGCCCAACCCAACCACTCAAACATGCCTTGCTTGAATGGACTATATGGCTGCGTTTCTTGAATACAGAGATGCATAAGCATAGGATCCTTTTTCTGTTTCTTTGCAACATTTAATACTACCAAGAATGTGAATCAAGTTAAAGCTGATGCATAACCATACACAGTTTTTAAGCAGTACATAGCCAATATGTCCAAAGGGAAACCCCCACATTGATCTGAATAAATAAAAAAAATGCTGGTTGTACATCATTTTATCAGTAGTTCACATTATCAAAACAGGTATATAAAAAAGAGATAAAATCAGCAGTCTTACAGTGTCAGCCAATCACTAATTAATACTCCCTCTGATCCACAATATAAACAAAAATTTTCAAATTTTTTGTTCAAAATATAAGCAAATTTGAACTACTTACATGTTATTTAATGAAGTTATTCTCAAAATACCCTTCATTTATTACAAGTTTTGTTTTCCAACATCTCCTTTTATTCTCAACAACACAAACTTAATAAATAAGAGAAAGGGTAATTTAGGTAACAAACTTAATTTTTTTATTCCCAATGACTCTTTTAAATGAGATCATTTAACCACTTTAATATATGTGTTTTATTCAATTTTTGCTTATAATAGAGACTAGAGGGAGTAAATCATTAAAAATCTTTAACTCTTATCCTAATCACCTTAAAATTGTTTATACCATGACTTCTGATTGGTTGACAATATAAAAAACTTTACTCCCTCCGGTCCACAATATAAGCAAAAAATCTCAAATTTTTTGGTCTAAAATATAAGCAAATTTCAACTACTTCCATCCTATTTAATGAAGTTATTTTCAAAATACCCTTCGTTTAATACAAATTTAGTTTTCCAATGACTCATTTTATTCTCAACAACACAAGTTTAATAAATAAGAGGAAGGGTAATTTAGGTAATAAACTTAATTTTTTATTCCCAATGACTCTTTTAAATAAGATTAACTAACTATCTTAATATATGTGTCCCATTTAATTTTTGCTTACAATAGAGACCAGAGGGAGTATACTGATAATATATAGAAATTAAACTCATTAAACATTAGAATTATGTAGAATTAAACTCAATATCGCCACTTTTTTTGAAATTTTTTTTTTTATCTAATCATCATTGACCCGACTTATTGGTGTCCTTGTGAGATTATCAACTAAAGACTAAAAAAAAAAATCAAAATCACAAATTCCGTTCTCGTTGAAACTTTTCCCCTGAATGGTGGTGATCCCCATACGCCGCAACCATACAAAAGTATACAAGCAGAAATTTTTTATTAATTGAATATACTAAACTTTTGGTCCTCAAATTGTTATTAAATGTTCAATTTGGTTCCCAAGTTTTTAAATGATTCATTTTGGTCCCCTAATTCCTTAAACTTGTTCAAATAGGTCCTTCCGTCAAGTTGACTAATGGCGATGTCAAACCTAATGTCACATGATATTAAGTTTAATTTTTTAGTGCCACTTGGTATTAAATTTAATATTTTAATGTTCATTTTGGTCCCCCAAATTGTTTTAAAATATTCATTTTGGTTCCCAAAATGTTCAATTTGGTCCTCAAGTTTTTAAAATGTTCATTGTCGTCCCTTAGTTAACTTGACGGAAGGACCTATTTGAACAAGTTTAAGGAATTAGGGGACCAAAATGAACCGTTTAAAAACTTGGGGACCAAATTGAACATTTAATAACAATTTGAAGACCAAAAATATAATTTAACCTTGAATATTTGGAGCGACTAATTATTATAATTATAATTGTAATTACAACATTGTTGGTAAGTAATCAAAAGTTACATGACACGACATTTTTTTTTGGTTTGAACCATTGATATCCAAAAATTACATCAGACTCTGATTAATCCAAGTCGTATTGAGAAAATCCATTAAAAGAGGACAAAGCTCTCCCGATGTCTATTTTTCTATTCATAAGACTCGAATTCAAAACCTTGTTCAAAGGAAACTAAAGGCCTATTGGTTTGTTTCTTATTTCCTATTTCACTTTTTTATTTTTATAAATAGTTACAACAAAAAATAATTATAAAATAAAATATGTTTCTAAATATTTGTATAGCATATATTGAAAACAATTTTTTTTGTTTATTTTCACTATTTCTTATCTTTGAAAAAAAAAACATAATAAAAATAATATAATTATTTTATAATTATTTTTATTATAATTATTTTTAAAATCAGAAAATAAAAATAAGAAAGTGGAAATAAATCAAAGAAACCGTAAATTTCTTGCCACTTGAAAGTTGAAACAACATGTGTTGGTACATGATAGGGCAACTTGCATAGGGTGTATTTGACTTTGTGCCGACTTTCAAATATCTGTCTAATTAACTGTACGTCTCTTGTAATTATTTTCCCTTGCTCTGCAGCAAAGAAATTAACATGCATGGTGATGTGATATACCCTTGTTTGTTGATTTGATTTTACCATGACCATAGGAAAAGGACAGCAAAGTAATTCAAGTCAAAGCTGCTGTTACTGATAGGAATTCAGAAATTTGGTTGTGGCATTTTTATGTTTCCTTTATATTTCCTTTTTTGATTTCTTGATTTTATAGTCTCAGTATTTTTTATCAGGTTCATTTTGTATTGAATCTTTGATTATTAATAAAATGTATTGAGTTGGTTGCTTCAAAAAAATAAAGAATAATTATAATAAAATTAATTATAAAATTATTACTTTATCTTTATTCTATTTTTTATTTTCAAAGGTTATTATATGAAATACCGGAAACAATTTTTTTTGTCTATTTTCATTGTTTCCTATATAAATTTTTTAAAATAAGAAGCAGAATGAAAATAAAATAATAATTTTTTAATTATTCTTGTTGTAATTATTCTTGAAATTAGGAAATGAAAACAGAAAATAGGAAATAAATTAAACAGACCCTTAGGGCGTGATTGGTTTGTTTCTAGTTTCCTGTTTTCATTTTCTAATTTTAAAGATAATTACAACTAAAATAATTATAAAACTATCATCTTGTTTTCATTCTTTTTCTTATTTCCAATGATTTGTACTGGAAATGGTGAAAATAAACAAAAAATTATTTTCAGTGTTTCCTGTATAAATATTTAGAAACAAAAAATAGAATAAAAATAATATTATGATTTTAAAATTATTTTAATTATAATTATTTTTACAATCAAAAAATAAAAATAGAAAATCGGAAATAAACTAAACATAACGTTAATTTGCTTGGATATTTATAGTTTCTACTTTCAACGCATACATGCACGTGGAAGCAATAGGAAACAGCAAACACTTGGACTGAAAAATCTCTTATTTATCTAATTAAGTTTTAGAAAACAAGCAATCATAATAATTGTCATTGAATTGAAGTCAGACCCTGATCACTCATCTATCTGAGGTTTTACTATTTGAAAGCGTGCTGAACCTGCCCTCTTCAATTTCTCCGTGCACATGGAGCTGGATTAATATAAATAACATTTGATTCAGCATAAACGGGAAGATGGGGGAGATCATTTTTTTTTTTTTTGCAATATATGAAATCAAATTTGACTTTTAAAATTGGAGTAAAGATAGTTAGATAAGAAAACAAAAAAAAAATGAGAAAGAATATTTTTATACAGTATTGGACATCATTTTTATATCAAAATATTATTATTCTAAAATTGGTATGATGATGTGATTTATTTTGTCTGAAACTACATCGATATCTAAAAATCACGTTAGACTCTACTGATTCAAATTAAGCTGGAAGGAACTATTTAAGGAATGAAATTCTTCAGACACTTACTTTTTCAAATCTTAAAACTTGAATCCAAAACCTTATTTAATGGAAACTAAACTCCTTATCACTGTTGGAATGATGTGATTGAAACTTGAAAACAATGACCATGCTTGATACTATATGAATAACTATTGTCTACCTATTTGCCTTGGGGACCGTGGTAGTTAAATTTATTTATTTATTTTATTTTTTTTCGCTTAGTCATTTAACAGATGGACGTATTCAGGTAAAAGTAGTGAATGAAGAAGATCGAGTCATGCATCAATAATGTATGGTTGGTAAACCGAAGTTTGGAAACCTAAGGGATTCAAGGGAAAATTAAAGTTACAACCATTCCGAAATTAGAACTGCATATAAATTAATTTATCACTAACTACCCTACTGCTGCTGAGGTGTGATTTGGCAAACAAATTGTAACTACTTTCCTTAATTGATGAGTTGGAAAGTATGATATGTGATATTTTGTTTGGTGGACTAATCCTTGAATGATTCTCCAAATTATATTTAATTAATTGTTGGCTTACACTAAACTAATTAAATCCTTAAAAAACAAATTTCTTCTCCGGGTGGCTGGTGTTGTGTTTGTGAATTGTGATTTCTTTATATATATATATATATATATACACACACTAACATGTTTAACTCTTTAACCATCCATAGAGCTGTACATTAATTAATCAAGATTTTGTATATCATTAATCAAATTGTTATTTAACAAGTTACCCATCTATTATATATAGACAGATCTATTATCCAAGTTTAACATGCCATTAATTACGAATTTACGTCATTAATCAGTTGTCGAAAGTTGTCTATTTTTTGAGTTCCAAATAACATTTTTGATTATATATATGCTTGTGCCAATATTTATCACTACTTATTGCCATTTGTATTGTTGAAAATTGGCATTGTCTTTCAGTAAAGTCGGTGTCTTTGACTTTTCACCATTGATTTCCCTCCCTTTCATCAACCTTTGCGGTTATAACTCAAACAAAAGGAGGCGATAAGGACTGGCGTATTCTTGTGAGCCCTCAAATGGTTGGGGGAGTCCTTCAACCCCATGTCTTAAAGGAATCAAAGTCTCTCTGAGCATTAAAGGTCACAAGAAATGCACCCCACAATTCTTAGGACCACAAGGGTGTGTATGCATGTGTGTGAGAATAAAGTAATAGGCTTAAATGCAGTTTTCGTCCCCTTATTTTTTTCATTTTCGCGAAAATAGTCCCCCCATTTTTTTTACGCAATTTTGGTCCTCCAATTTTTCAATTTTAGCGGAATTAGTCCCTTCGTCAGAAGGCCGTCCAAAAACTAATGACAAGTGCCACGTGTCATTTTCTGATTGGCCAAAAAAATAAAAAAATTGTTGAAAATATTTTGGCTTAAATACAGTTTTTGTCCCGCTATTTTTTCACTTTCGCAAAAATCGTCCCCCCCCCCAATTTTTAACAATCTCTCCACAATTCTTAGGACCACAAGGGTGTGTATGCATGTGTGTGGGAATAAAGTAATAGGCTTAAATGCAGTTTTTGTCCCCCTATTTTTTTCATTTTCGCGAAAATAGTCCCCCCATTTTTTTTACGCAATTTTGGTCCTCCAATTTTTCAATTTTAGCGGAATTAGTCCCTTCGTCAGAGGGCCGTCCAAAAACTAATGGCAAGTGCCACGTGTCATTTTCTGATTGGCCAAAAAAAATAAAAAAAATTGTTGAAAATATTTTGGCTTAAATACAGTTTTCGTCCCCCTATTTTTTCACTTTCGCAAAAATCGTCACTCCCCCCCCCCCCCACCCCCCCCCCCACCCCACCCCCCCCCCCCCCCCCCCCCCCCCCCCCCCCCCCCAATTTTTTAACAATCTCTCCATTTACGCTAACCAGGAACGACTGACAACGGGAATGATCACCAACCTATCAAACACACCTCCATAGCCAGATGCCTCACTACTCAACTATTAGCCAAGAACCTCTCCACCAGCAGCATAAATATACTGTCAGAGGGCCGTCCAAAAACTAACGATAGGTGACATATGTCATCTGGGATGCCACGTGTCATTTTCTGATTGGCAAAAAATAATTAAAAAATTTTTTGTTGAGAATATTTTTAGGCCCGAATCTTGTTCTAGTTACAGACCCAATGTCAGGAATGAAACAAGCCAAAAACCCCCTTTGTCATTCACATGTGAGCGTGAACGAAACAGAAGCACGGAGGCTGATGGCACGGCGGCTGAACCAGCGGAGCTCGCGGCTGAGGCTGAGGTGGATCCGGATCTGTGCTGCTGGGGGAGAGGCTGGCGGATAGTTAAGTGGTGAGGCATCTGGCTATGGAGGTCTGTTTGATAGGTTGATGATTGTTTTCAGTGTCAGTCGCTCCTGGTTAGCGCAAATGGAGATATGCCTCGATCCCGCGCTCTGTAAGTTTTAGTATTTTTTTTATTTGTTTAATAATATAATAAAAATAAATTTATAAAAGAAATCCATTTTATCAGGAAAAAAAATCGTGACTAATTGTTGAAAATAGGGGGATGATTTTCGCGAATGTGAAAAAATAGGGGGACGATTTTCGTGAAAGTGAAAAAATAGGGGACGAAAACTGTATTTAAGCCAAAATATTTTCAACATTTTTTTATTTATTTATTTTTGGCCAATCAGAAAATGACACGTGGCACCTGTCATTAGTTTTTGGACAGCTTTCTGATGGAGGGACTAATTTCGCTAAAATTGAAAAATTGGAAGACCAAAATCGCGTAAAAAAAAATGGGGGGACGATTTTCGCTAAAATAAAAAAATAAGGGGACGAAAACTGCATTTAAGCCAAAGCAATATTACAATATAGAAATTGATTCAAGATATAACTATTATGTATAAGCTAGCTGTCTTAAGGGAAGGTTGAAGCTACATATACCTAAACCTACGCCATATAGCATTAGGAGCTAAGCTACCTCACGTTTACAGTATATATGGAAATCAAAGTTTTTAATTTGATTGATTGAAAAGAAAGTCAATGTGAAATTTAATATGTGCATATATGTATGGCCAACTATTAGTTTGACCAAATAATGATAGCTATTCATGGATCAGGTATGGATTCTATAGTTTTTAGTGTTCTTTTTATTATTTGAGTCAAATTGAGACCAGTCGACTAAAACTGATAGATCTTTACATATGCTTCCTAATTACAGTTATGTTATTTACACATCCAAATGGGACACCCATTTAGGATATATTGATTAATCACATATAAATATTTGGTTATTTCAGTTTATTATATGGTTAATAGGCTTGTTTTCCATAATCATGTAAATGTTTGGTTAATCACATGTAAATATCTAGTTAATTCAGTTTTTTATATGATTAACAGATCATCATGAATTAACCAAATATTTGCACGTGATTAACCATATAATGAACTAAATTAATCCAAATATTTATATATGATTAATTAAGGTGTCCCATTTGGGATACCTATTTGGGTGTGCAAATAACATTTTTGTCCTAATTATTAGTACTCCTTCCTCAACTTAAAGACCCTCAACATACCACATTATATATACGTATTAACAAAATTTGTAGTATTTGCTCTAGATTCACAGACTAATGTATTTATGAAACGCTCAGAAAACTTCAATTCTTGTTGAAATCAAACAGTGAAAATCAAGGGCATGGACACACACACATCTCGGTGATGTATTAATTGAGATCGATGAGTAAATTTGAATCTTTAGATCATACATGAATGATTATGATAAGAAGATAAAGTCATGTGATTTTTTAAAATGATCACATAATAACCACTTACTAACTCTTAATCATGATCATTTATATATGGTTTAATAATTCAGATTTGCTTTTTTCACTCTCATATAAAAATTCGGGTTCGGATTCCTTACATTTAGGAATTCTTGAAGTTCCCTAAAGTGAGGCAAAATTGTATCTAAGTATATTTTGAAGTAAAATTTGTTGGGTGTAATAAAGACTAAAACACCTTTCATATTTGCCTAAATACATGAACTCTGGGAAAAACTTTAGAGAATCCAAATCCTAAAAATTCTTCACTCACATGATAGTCCATATAATATATAGCAATAGTGAGTGACCGAGAGAAGATGGAGGTACAGAAAGAGTAATGCATAGTATGGGTCCATGGGTGATGCATTTATGATGCTGTTTTTCTGAGTTCTCAACGGCTATCTGATCTAAGTTTCTATTGCCTTGTAGGACCATCTCTTCACACAAGTGCACATAGTAGAGAGAGAAGGTCCCCAATATTCCACAGGGATAGCCCCCAACTTGCAGGTTCCTGTGTGTAGAAGAATACAGCAATATAGCTAGCAACAAGGCCAAGTCCACCCAATTACTATCCTACAATTGAGGACATTGACACCCTCACCCAGTTCTGTGCAGTTATTATCTCCATTCACATATATATAACCTGTTTACAAATAAATTCACTACCCTACCCCATTTTTCTTCTCTCTCTCTTGTGTAAACAACACAAAGTATAGTAGAAAGAAAGAAAGGAGAATATTATAGCCTTGGTGTTATTTATGATATAAAGGGTGCAATGATGGCATTCCAAATTACCAAGGTCAATTATCTCTTCTTCCTGTGCTTATTAATCTTTTCAATTTCTTCTGTTCTTGCTGTGAGTAAGGAGCAAGAGGTAGATCGAATCTGGGCTCTACCGGGTCAGCCACCAGTGACATTTTCTCAGTTCTCTGGCTATGTCACTGTCAATGAGCAACATGGTCGAGCACTCTTCTACTGGTTCACTGAGGCCACTACTTCCCCGGAGAATAAGCCTCTTGTTCTCTGGCTCAATGGAGGTTAGTTTCATTTCATATTATAAATTTATTTATAATATATATATATATGAATAATTTGAGTGAGTGTACGTTAACAAATACTTACGTGTGTTTTCAATTTCTTACTTTCCACTATACTTGCTAGCTCCATTTCTATTCTATTAGCTTTGTGAGTTTCATCAATTTTCGTATTTGTTTTGGGCTACGTTTTGTAAAATACTAGTGTCCATCTTTGACTGCAAAAGCAAGTAGCAAAATATAGTTTACCCAGAAAGATGGAAATATGTATATAGAATAGATCCTAATTAATGAATGAAGTTTCTTCAAGTGCTTTGGAAAATATGTTCCATCCTCAAACACTGCAAATTAATAAGAATGAATTCTCTAATTCCATGCATTTAAAAAAAAAAATTCCTCTCAAAAGATCAGGACAGTGAATACTGTATCAGATTGATGAGCAAATATAGAAGAAAGGCTTGAAAACTATTAGTCATGAATAATTATATCTAAAAACGAAAAAGAAAGCAAAGAACGCTTACTTCCAAAACTGTTTGCTATTTGGGTAGATTAGATTCTTTCCTAGGAAAAAAGAATTATGAATCATAAAAATTGATATAAGTATGGAGAAATTAAAGTTACAATTAATTAATATCTCAAATTTGCAAGTAAATGGAAATTTTGCATGGCAAGAAAGAAGAAATAGATAAAGGTAAATCTTAGAAACTAGGACTCAATGCTAAAAAGAAAAAAAGAAAAGCTAATCTATAATTATAACATTTAAAGCGATCAGTTATTACTCATAAAAATGTTAGTTCATCTGATAAAATATCTTTAATATTAAAGTAATACTACAATAATGTTTTCCCAACCCTTGATATACAACACCCGCCTAGTACACCGTGATATGTATAAGTATTGTTCATTATTGTCATATATCATGATATTAAGTTAGAACAATGCATTAATATATATAATAAAAAGTGAATTGTCATTTAGATATCACCTATATTCAAATAACAAAACCCATATAATTACGTCGGGCATAAAAAAATAAAATAAATAGTAAAGCCATGAGTGCCAGTATACTTGATAAATTGTGCACACGTGATCAAGTGTAGTATTTTATTGTTCAAAAATATTCTATCTTTACACATAGTTTTATCTCTGTATAATTACATTCTAATTCGGTGAACTTAGAAGATATGAGGAGATAATAATATGACTATTAAAAATGTTTGCGAAACATTTACCTTTCGTATTAATGGGCTGTGACTTTGTGCTTGCTAAGCAATACTCCCTCCGATCCACAATGTAAGCAAAAATTTTCAAATTTTTTGGTCCAAAATATAAGTAAATTTCAATTACTTTCTTCATATTTAATGAAGTTATTCTCAAAATACCCTTTATTTAATACAAATTTTATTTTCCAATGACTCCTTTTATTCTCAATAACACAAGCTTAATAAATAAGAGGAAGGGTAAGTTAGGTAACAAACTTAATTTTTTATTCTAATTGACTCTTTTAAATGAGATCAACTAACTATCTTAATATGTGTGTCTCATTTAATTTTTGCTTAAAATAGAGACCGGAGGGAGTATGATATTCCTCTTCCCCCTTTCATCTCGGCACCGAATGTCCCCAACCCTATCTAGATTGGCCAGTTAACAACCCTGGCGCACTTGGGTTAATGTGTGCTGTTGCCTGCTAAGATACGCTACGCCACTATCACTGACTCTGAGGAGATGAAGAAATTGAGAACAACTGGTTGTTTTTAAAAGTTAAAACGTGGTACTCCCTCCGGTCCACAATGTAAGCAAAAATTTCCAAATTTTTTGGTCCAAAATATAAGCAAATTTCAACTACTTTCTTCTCATTTAATGAAGTTATTCTCAAAATACCCTTCATTTAATTCAAATTTTGTTTTCCAATGACTCCTTTTATTCTCAATAACACAAGCTTAATAAATAAGAGGAAGGGTAATTTAGGTAACAAACTTAATTTTTTATTCTCAATGACTCTTTTTAAATGAGATCAACTAACTATCTTAATATGTGTGTCCCATTTAATTTTTGCTTATAATAGAGACCGGAGGGAGTAGTTGCAGTCTAGTTCTCCATAAACAGGACAATAAAAAAAAAACTTTAATTGATATGCACTATTCTATAATCATTACCTTGGACTGAGACACTATCTACTCATCCTAAATTTTTACTAATAAAAAATAAAAAAATATTATATCATTACAAATGTTGAATATCATACTCTTATCATAATTATTTTAAAAGTCAATTATCAAATTTATAATTAATTGGTAATGTAAAAAATTTTACGGTGACATTATATAAAAATAAATTAATAGAAAATTGTTTTTTTAAAATATAAATAAAACTAGGGCTACCCACATGGGTCCTTGATCTCTTTGTGCCTGTTATCTTTTTTGAGCTTTATTCCTTCTATTCCTGACGTATATTCGCTGTTTGGAAGAAGTAAGAAGCCCTTTACCTCATAAGCAAACAAAAAGAGAAGCTTGCTTAGTACCTTTTCCTTTGTTCACTTTCTTTCTTTTTGTTCTCTCCATGGCATTTGTGTGGGAGAAAAGAAACAAACAACTAAGATGAATGCAAAGTGAACCAACTTTTCCACTATATGTCCCTTCCATAAAGATGCTCATTCCCCTTTCTCATTATTCTTTTCTCTGTGTGCCTCTTTGGCTTCACCCCAAGCACGCGCATATAGATCCAAGAAAGGGGATAGTGATCGTCATGCTGCATCATCATGGAACTGTGGGGCTATTCAATTTCCGTGACCCTCAAAGTTTGAGGTCTCTGTCACTTCACATCCCTATTAAAGACAGTGAACCATAACCAACCAAAAAGTTTGTAAGGTGAAATTAAAGAAAACAAGTTGCAAACAGTTCACATTCATATCCATATCAGTTCTCAAATCTAAAAGTTGAAAATTCAAGCCGCTGAAGCAGTGGCCCTAAAAAATACATTGAAACGAGTGTCTTGCCAAACAATGCCTATAGAACATTGGTATAGGACACTAATTATGAAATATAAAAAGAGTACTAGTAATTATTTACCTTAAAACAAAAAATATAACTTTTCAATGTACTATTCACTCATCATAAAAACTTATTTTTTTTTTTAGATTCCTTAATCAGTATCTTACGATCCTAATTAGCATTTGCCCTAAAAGAAACTAGTGCAAACTTTAGTTGTACATTAATTTGTGCAACTAAACCTGCCTCAAAATTATTGCTTTTAACTCAATCTTATATATTCTGTTTTAGTATATGTCAGGCTTTTGCTAAGTCATGTCTCCCACGGTGAGAGAGAATGACTCAAATACCATTCTGTTGGTTATATAGATGAGCTACAAATCTATATGTAAATCATCTTGTTGTTCAACTAATTCAAGCAAGAACTTGAATCTTAAATAAATTGCATGACACAATATATATATGTATATGTATATATATATATATGTATATGTATGTATTAGAATTAATTGACCAGTTACAAAATATACACAAGAAGGAGGGACCAAGTCCCACGATTGCCCCTTCTACATCCTTTACTGGCACAATTGTCTTCTACCGCAATCATTAAGATATATATCATTTAAAAGATAATTTGAAATTAAAATTTCTACATGTTTTGAAATTTTTTTAAGTATAGGACTCACGAAAATCTGATCCAATCATCACCACAAGGTAATACTAATATCTTTTGTTGTTGTTATGGTGGTGGTTCAGGGCCAGGTTGCTCATCGGTGGCATACGGGGCATCAGAGGAAATTGGGCCATTCCGCATAGACAAAACTGGCTCTTCTCTATATCTTAACAAATATGGATGGAATAGAGGTAATGGACATCAAAATGACTCAGAATTTTGGATATAATTAGTATCTATTGTTAGTATAAAAAATATATATTGTCTAGTATAAAAAAAAATTATTGTCAATCAATTATAAATTAACACATCATTAAAAATAAGATTTAATTGATATATACTGACAGTGTAAAGATTTTTTACTCTGTTAACCAATTAGAAATTGATAAATCATTAAAAATATTTGCCTCTTATCCTAACCACCTTAAAGTCATTCAAACCATGATTTCTGATTGGTTGACAGTGTAAAAAACTTTATACTGACAGTATACAACAATTAAACTCTTAAAAATATTTGACTCTTATTAATTATTTTTACATTAACAAAACTTTTTTTTAGTTTTCTACTTTAAACTTTTCACCACATAGCCCAACACATCTTTCATAGAAGCAATATCGATCTGAACTGACCCTTTTTAAAAAAAAAAATTAATAAAAATGTTGGTCTTCAGAAGCAAATATCCTATTTCTTGAATCGCCTGCTGGAGTTGGTTTTTCATACACAAATACCAGTTCTGACCTCAAAAATGCTGGAGACAAAAGGACAGGTAGAGTTTGAAACCCTGTTGAAGTTTGTTGAATTGTCACCATCTATTTTCATTACTATGCTTCCTATACTATATTGGTAATTAATGTGATATTTCCAATTTTGTGAAACAGCTCAAGATGCTCTGATTTTTCTAGTAAGATGGATGTCAAGATTTCCAGAATATAAATATAGGGAGTTTTACATTGCTGGGGAGAGCTATGCAGGTACATGTACTAGCAACAACCCCACCAACCAATAATGTTTTTTTTTAAAAAAATTTCATGCAATTTTCATACTACTCTTGAAGCTAACACTCGATTCAATTAATTATCTTCTGTTAGGGCATTACGTCCCTCAGTTGGCTAAGAAAATCCATGACTACAATAAAAAAAATCCCCATATCCTTAATCTCAAAGGGTTCATTGTAAGTCAATTCTTATGACTCCCCACTATATTATACCCATCCTTCACAATTGTATATTTATATTTGAATTTAATTGGTATGTATTGTCAACGTAAAGATTTTTTACGCTGTCGACCAATTATAAATTGTCATGTCATTAAAAATATTTGACTATTATCATAATTATCCTAAAAGTTACACATAAGATGATTTGTAATTGATTGACGGTATAAAAAACTTTACGATAATCTGATACCAAAATTAAACTCTTTATTTTTTCAATATATATATAACATGCAACTTGAAAACTATAGGTGGGAAATGCTGTGACTGATAACTACTATGATGGAGTTGGAACTGTCACATATTGGTGGAGCCACTCTATGATATCTGATCAATCATACAAATCCATCCTCAAATACTGTAATTTCACTGAAGATCAAACATCTAAAAAATGTGACGATGCAGTGAGTTATGCAGTTAACCATGAATTTGGAAACATTGATCAGTACAGCATCTATACCCCTTCATGCACAACATCACATAACAATACTTTAAGGCACACAAGGCTCAAGAGTACCATTTTACATAGGATTTCTGGGTATGATCCTTGTACTGAAGATTATGCAGAGAAATATTATAATCGTCCTGAAGTGCAGAAAGCAATGCATGCAAATGTTACAAACATTCCATACAAATGGACTGCTTGCAGGTTTGCATTCTGACTATATGTTATGCCATTAGGGAAAATAGACTATGCTATGTTTTCACAAATTAAATTGAAGGTTCCATTCATCTAAGTTTCTTAAATGGGAAGACGTTTAACATATAACCTTTTGTTGATTGAACAGTGATGTGCTCATAAAACACTGGAAGGATTCTGAAGTGTCTATATTGCCAATATACAAAGAGTTAATTGCAGCTGGTTTGAGAATCTGGGTTTTCAGGTATAGTCTAATTTCTATAGAACAAAAGAAAAAGGAACACTAGCATTTTTTCATAAGATGACCAACATAGAATTGAAAAATCCACCTCTGTCTAGTTAAACAATAATGTCCATCTCAGACGACACCCTTCCTAGAAGGTGGGGAGATTAACCACTTATGATATTGTAGCTAGATGCTTTGGAATAAATTGTCTTATTTATCGGGAAAAAAAAGGTAATGTCTATCTTAGACGACCTAACCACTTTTTGTGGTCTAAGTGACTAGTAGCTTGGACCATTTAACCATATATCCCTGGTTCGAATCCTGATGATGGAATAGAGCTACATCTGTGGGTAGAGGAGTTGTCCCTTAACTGATATTCTACATCCTCGGGGGATTAGTTCGACGGCTATCGGCGTGGAATACCCTGGGTTCCATCCCGAACAAAAAAAAGTGTAATAAAAACATTGAGACCCAATACGAATGATAGATAGTTAGATTTCTTAAGTATGTTGTTAGGGATTGGAATGTTGGATTCCTACCATATATATGAAAAAAGTTTTGTTGGAAACAAAATTCACTTAAGTGATTTTTACAATTCTAAAGAAATTAGTCTTAAACTTTTGGTCAAAAGATACCCATGATGTATCAAAAAATTAATAAGTAAAACTATAATAAAGAAATCTTCTAAAAATTGTGTATTAAATGGATGAACATTAACACAAATCATGTTGATTCCTCCACAAGAAAATTTGTGCCTTTTTCTGTATCCAAATTTAGCGAGTAAAAGGAAGGTATCCAATTTTAATTTTAATTTTTTTTTGGTAATTTGTCTTTAACCTATTTGCCTTTGTGAAATACCTTTTAAGATCACGCCCCAAGTAGGATTTGGTAAGATAAATAGTTTTCACCCATTTTTACATTAGTTTTTTTTAACCTTATGATCTTCATTGGAATTTCAACACAAAATTTTAAAATGGTATAAAATATGTATACTAGAACAATGCTGCGAAAATATCATATTCTTTGAAAACAAGGGAAACCCATTTGTCCTTTCTAAGGTCATTTTTTTTTCTCCTTATATTCAATGCGAAGAAAGGACAGTCCTGTGTCTTATAGAGTTGTAGTCTTTTGTCTTCGTTATTCCCCATTACTCCCCATCCTTGTCTTGCTTCCCAAACATCAATTTTAAAGGTCTTTTCAGTTATCACATAGATCAGTATACTACTACATCCATTACTAGGGGGACCCGACATGTTTATTTGTTGAAGAGTTATAGTTTGCATGACTTCTTCATAAATTCAAAGATATGTACCGTAATTGTATTGTTTTAATAAGAGTAATGTACAAAATTTAGTATAGGTAATTGTATAGGTATATGGATGACTCAAAAAATTCAGTTAATATTGTCAAAATCTCATATGTTCAAATATGAACAATAAGAATTGTGTTATTTGAAAACAAATTTTAGACACCGTATGTGTTTCTTTCTATTTCTCACTTAATTTTTATCATATTTGTATACACGTATATCGAAAATACATCCAAAATCCAAAAACAAAGGGGACACCGTATGGTGTTCCCAATTTTGTGTTCAAGAAACATTAATCGGTCTGAAAATAGCAAGTGTAGGTTTGTTTGTGCATTAGCAATGTACGTTCCCCAACAGAAACAAAATCCCGCTTTTACATGTGATGAAAATTATATTACACTTTTGCCACCGCTAACCCACGTTTGCTGCTCAGCAACAAATGTTGAAACAAACATAGCCTAGCATGTTTGTATACACGTTAAAAGAGGTCATAAACACTTGAAAATCAAAAACTATTCGCAGTAGCTTCAAGGAAAAACATTTTCGGGGCTAAACCAGAAACCACCATGCATTTTGTAATTAGATACATTAGATAATAGATATCATTCACTTCCATTTTATCATATTATTATGTTTTTGTGTAAAAAAATAAATAAATAATCCAAACAATGACAACTTTATTTCATTTCATTCTATTCAATCAAAATTCAACTAATCTCTGGACTGTTGCTCTTTGATATAATGCAGCGGGGACACAGATTCAGTGGTTCCAGTAACTGCCACTAGGTTTTCTCTCAACCATCTCAACCTTACCATCAAAACTCGTTGGTATCCATGGTACTCAGAGAAACAGGTATTTACCAAATCTAAAACCGATGTTAAAAAAAACTCAGATTTTCAAAGCCCTAATCAATTCATCAATTGGGTCTTTTCTTTTGGGTCTATATAGGTAGGTGGATGGACTGAGGTATATGATGGACTAACATTTGCAACAGTGAGAGGAGCAGGGCATGAGGTACCATTGTTTCAGCCTGAGAGGGCTTACACACTTTTCAGGTCGTTTTTGGCAGGGAAACAGCTACCAAAATCTTGACATATTACTTGTTAAATTGTAACATCTTATCCATTTATCTTTTATGCAATTCAATTTAATTGGTGTCCATAATCCCAAGGAATTGGTGGGTTAGAAAAACAACAGTTTTTTATTCATATTGGTGGTGCAATTTGTATACAATATATGCTGTATTGCTCAACAGTTTATGAGCAAACTTCACTTCAACAAAAGAAACTAGCTATATTGTTTTTTGGATGTCTGTGTGCTGGTTTCAAACCGAGTATGTGGTGGTTGGAAGATGTTTTCCAAACCAACAAGCCACTTGGGAAACTAAAAAAAATAAACAAATTTATCCAACATAATATAGCTAGTAGAAACTAGCTATATTTGTTAGTTTTTAAAAATTTGTGTGTATAATTTAGTAAACATTCTTAACCAACATAATCTATCCATGCACCATGTCACCAACATAATAACAGAATAAATATTTTCCAAAAAGCAATGCTACTTTCAGTTTACAGGAAGTTTGGTGTTTTCTTATTTGCAAATATGGATGTTAATTGCTAAGTCATCCATATCTACAAATCCTCTATAAAAGTCATGCTTTCTTCTACCATATATTATTGGCTTCTAATCCTGCCATTAAGTTAATTCAATAAAACCTATATAAAACATTTTCTTCTATGGTTGTACCATCTATTGGATTCTAATGCCTTCACATGAGGCTTCACTTTCTCAGTTTCAGCTAGTGACTCAACATCAAAACCTAGTCTAGGATTTTCATTATTGACAAGGACTAGAATAACAGGCCGAATAGAATTGATTTGTCACCATTAAAAAAAAAAATATGGATAACAGAAAGGGGTTCCACAAATTTCAATAAACTCCAGGCTTACATTTATCAATAATCAAGATTGCAAATTCATGGCAATAGTAAATGAAGAACTAAGTATATATGTCATGTGTTTGTATGCAAAACTGTGGCCCAGGTCATAGTCTAAAATAAAAATATTCATCACTTCAATCCTTCACCAAGTCCTTGTGGCATTCCCAAGCTCTGTGCAAGATCATCCATCCTTTCCTTCATGGCCTACAAACATAAGCAACATGTTTTTTCAATCCAATTACCATAAATGAAAATGAAGTTTTATTCTTTCTCTTGAAAATAAAGATGCTTACCAGGACACTCTTCTGGTGGGCATCCTTGTATGCCTCGGTGATTAAAAGCGACAGTTTCTGCAACCACAAATGTTTGATAATAAATAGTAGTTAATCTTTGGGACTCAAGACCATACTTTGTTTTATAAAAAGGAGAATACTAACGAGTCTGCCCCAAATCACTGTACATGAAACTCATATCAATCGTTCATAGCGATTCCCATAACTTAGTGATCTAGGCAAGTTAACTGAAAGTGTACCCTACTATCAAAATTCTAAAATTTGGTTTCTAAACCTAGATATTTCTTTGAAAATGTTTAAGATCATAGTAGATATTCCCAAAACGTTGTTCTTGAGATATAAGGAAGAAATAAAAATAAATTAGAGGATCTTGACATGGTGTTTATTCCACCCTCTGTTAGTAGTACAGAAAAACAATAGAAGAATTTGTATTTGAACATTTGGCATCTCTGGATATCTATTAATTTTTTAAGCACCCAACCCTATTTCAACAAATAGTTGTGTGCTATTTACTCACTTCTGGTCCCAGTTCCATAGCTGCTTCAGTAATTTCTGTTCGTACAGGATGCTGGTTCCCAGATAGTGTTACCTAAAAATTAAACATCATTTAAAATGAGTTAACAAATGAAATCAAACTTATGTTGATAATGTAATTCGACACGTCATGACGTTGAATACAGCTAGAAAAGGAGCTATGAAACATATTTAGATTAAGTAAAACTGAACTGTGATATTGTTCTTGTAAAACCGCATCAAATGTATTGAGTATAAAATATTGGTATTGGTAAGATTATACAAATAAAGTTCCCCTTTTAAAAGGAAAAGTAAAGGGAAAATCAAGGACCAGCAGATTCTGCTTCGAAAAACCTAAAGAAGTTACAACAAGGTGGGGGTGTGTGGGTGTGTGTGTGTGTGTGTGTGTGTGTGTGTGTGTGTGTGTATATATATATATATAGAGAGAGAGAGAGAGAGAGAGAAACCATACTTTTATCAACTCTCCCTCACAGTAACCATCAAACTCTGCACTGCACAGTAGAATAAGACATATAAGTCACTGAGAACAATTTGCATAACTCGGAAAAACAAAAGAAAAACCATTAATACAGCCATACGCTGCAAGCTCTTTCTGCACTCGCACTGCTTCAACTTGGACAACCATTTGCGCTTTCTTCACAGTCTCATAAAGATTTTGCATGTTTCCAAAAATTCCTGCCTGAAATGAACACGCAATAAGTGAAACCCATCAATTAAGAATATCGCTCTGTGGACAAAAAATACAACCTACCAACAAAAGTGTGAAAATTAGAGCTTAGTAGCTTACAATATGTGTACATGCCAGTTCGGGGGCAGGGTTATATCAACGGAAAGCATTCGTATATTGTGAGAATGAGATGAGTAAATCCAAATGAGTACATTAGCATTAAATAATGCGCACGTGTACTTAGCCAAATGACATTGAAAAAACGACATTGAAGAAAATATCATAACAAAGAGAAATTCTTGTATAAGCACAAACCTTAAAGTTCATAGACATAATCAATCACAAATTTATAACAAATAAAATAAAAAAAAGGCAGTACGTAAAATAAGAAGAAGAAATAAAAGCTACAAACCTTAAAGTTCATAGACACAATCAATCACAAATTTATAACAAATAAAATAATAAAAAAAGCCAGTTCGTAAAATAAGAAGAAATAAAAGCTCTCTTAGTTTCCTCTAAATACCTCATAAATAGTGGTTTGCGTAACCATGAGCAATCAGTCTAATCATATTTACTCAAGTAGTCTTCTTTAGCGACTCCTTCGGACTTGTTAATTTTCCAATCTAGGCTTAAAATCAGTGGAAAACTAAAATGTTCTCCAATTAATAAGAAGCATTACTTGCATCAAACTGCACTCTTGATTTATAGTCACCGGCTCTAGGGGCTGATTAACAGGTATTTCCATGTATAGCCACTGCCATCATCAGTCTAATCATATCTACTTAAGTAGTAGTCGCATTTTAAAGACTCATTTAGACTTGGTAATTTTGCATTTTAAGCTTCTGTGAAGAACTGAAAACTTGAAAAGTTCTTGGGTTAATACGTGCTACTTCCTTCAGTCTGCTCTTGCTTTCCAGTCACTATGGATTCTAAACTAGGGTTCACAAGTCAACAACTCATCTAACTTGAACTTCACAATCACTTAAAACTTACCTAATACAAAACAAATCTACGATTTAAAAAAGAAAAGGATAGAAAGTAAAATAACCTAACCCAGACGATGTGGCCTTATCTAGCATGCTGCCTATATGCACATGATCATGAACAATCAAATAAGTCCTGAACCTTTTCCGAAATATTAGTGATTTCTTGCATTGAACTTTTATTTAGAATAATAGAATTTGTGCACATGGATAATATCACAAATTTTGCAATACAGAAGGGAACAAGAACAACTTTAGTTTAATTTAAGCATCTCTACCGTAGGTTCCCTAGCATTGAAATAGATAATCAAATGATACCAACTTGTTCGAGGCCAAAATAAAACCACAAAATCATAGGCAGAGAGAATTACCATTCACCAGATGTTGCTATCACAAAAATTCAATGCATATGCTGCTTTGATCCAACTCTTATTTTATCAGAAAAAAAGAAATAATGCAATACACACACAGAGGGAAGCATAACCAATAGACCAACCGACACAAATATAACCTTCAAAGTCAATTATTAGCTTGGGAAGTAAATATCATACTTTGCAACTATGAAAGGAAAAAGTTTCAATTGAAAATTAGGCACCAAATGGAGGAGTGTGATGCATAATAGATGCAGGATTATTATCATGACAATTTAGGAATTTCATGTATAATTATGTTGTTAAGGAATTTTGATATTTTTCCATATTTTTAGGGATTTTATCTTTTAAAGAGATTTGTTTTAAGAAGCTATTATCAGTTAGGATTTATATTTGATTGGAGATTAGGGTTTTTCTAAACGTGGGTAACACACCATTTTCCCTATGTTCTTCAGATTTTGATACTAATAATAAAGATTTATCGTGTGTTCAAACCACGTTTGCTCTGGAGAGAATTGTGTTTGTAACACAAACTACTCATAGTATCTTCTGGAAAAAGCACATCAAGGACCAATTTCACGCGTTCCAAAAGCATTATGTGTGAAATTAATCCTTGACTAATGATTTTGGCACGAGGGAAATTAGTCCTTGACGTACACTTTACAAAAGCTACTCAAACATAATTTCCTCCAAAATGGCCTTGGTTTCGAATACACGGATTATTAAGTTTGAATTACGAGCATTCTTGTTTGCTTTGTTTCTAGATTTTTTGTTTTCATTTCTTGTTTTCATTAATAATTGCAAAAAGTCATCTTGTTTTCATTATGTTTCCTATTTTTTGGAACCTTTTCTAAGTGTTTCCTTTACAATTTTTCAAAAACAGGAAACAAAATGAAAACAAGGTGACACTTTCATAATTATTTGTGAAA
This sequence comes from Echinosophora koreensis, assembly GCA_035048595.1. Taxonomy (NCBI): domain Eukaryota; kingdom Viridiplantae; phylum Streptophyta; class Magnoliopsida; order Fabales; family Fabaceae; genus Echinosophora; species Echinosophora koreensis. The sequence goes on from JAPCYP010000072.1 coordinate 346,893, forward strand.
ACAGGAAATGAAAATACAAAACTAGAAACAAACAAAAAGGCCCTTTGTCTCCTATGTTATTCAAACTTTGATGTTGATAATAAATATTTATATTGTGTTTGGAACCACGTCCGTTTCGGAGAAAATTGCATTTCCAATACAAAAACTACTCATAATAGCTTCTCCAAAACACACATCAACAACCAGTTACACATGTTTCCAAATACATTATGTGTGAAACTAGTCCTTGACGTGCATTTTGCAAAAGCTACTCTTTTGCATTACAAACGAAATTTCCCCAAAACGGACGTGGTTCCAAATACAAGATTATTAAGTTTGAATTCCAAGCATTCTTGTTTGATTTGTTTCCAGTTTTCTGTTTTCATTTCTTGTTTTCAATAATATTTGCAAAAAAAAAAAAATCTTGTTTTCATTATATTTCCTATTTTTTGTCATCTTGTTTTCAGTATTTCTTGTACAATATTTCGAAAACAGTAAACAGAATGAAAAAATGTGACACTTTCATAATTATTTATCTAAACAAGAAATGAAAATAAAGCAAACAGGTCCTTAGTTTCCATATATGTTATTCAGGCTATGATACTACTAATAAAGATTTATAGTGTGTTTGGAATCACGACCATTTTGAAGAGAAAGGCGTTGGTAATGCAAAAACTACTTAGAGTAGCTTTTGCAAAACGCAAGTCAAGGACTGGTTTCATGCATTTCCAAGCACAGTATGTGTGAAATTGGTCCTTGACTTGGGAAACACGTGAAACTAGTCCTTGACCTATGTTTTGCATAGTAGCTTTTGCATTATAAACACAATTTTCTCCAAAACAAACATGATTCCAAACACTCGAATAATTAAGTTTGAATTCCAAGGATTCTAGTTGGAACCATGAGTTCCTAGTTCTTTCTCTTGTTCGATCTACATCAAGGGGATTGGCAAGTTTCACGTCAGGTGATTATTTATGCAATTAACATACAAGATAACGGTTAATGATCATAAATATTCTCTTTGAAATCTTTATCCGATGAGAGTATTATAAGTCTCATTTTTCTTCTGTGTTTAATCTTCTCTCATTAGTTTACACTAGATACAGGATATTTCTTATATTTTGTTGAAGAGGAAAACGGATCATTTTGGTAAGAATTATAAGACGAGCAAAACGCATAACATGATATCTCAACAACAATGTTCTCTTTTAAAGAGCACGAGTTTTTGAATGAACTCATGTATTATTCTTTGTGGGTACTTCTCATATGGTATGCAGAAAAGTTCCTTAGAAAGACACATTTACAGAATCTAATCTATTTTAAGACTTTATTGGGCACAAGATTCTCACAATGATAAAATGGATACAAAAGAAAATTTGCGATCCTGTGAGTATATACATAACAATGACTGCAAGAGAAAGGAAACTAAGCTAACCTTCGAAGGTGCATCATCACTTTTCTCATTATTTTCTTTTTTCCCTCCAAATAGACCATATACTCGGAAACATCTTTTGCCATGTCCAACTTCTTGACAATCACGCTGCGAAAATATCTTCATGTCAACTATACTTGCACTTGAGTTTAGTTTACCTATACAATCATAGCCAATGATGAGTAGCAATTTAAATTTGATAGTCAAAAAACATATATGATTATGGATTCAGCTCACATAACCTGGTTCTCAATCTTGCCTCTTATTATGTTCATATTGTCAGCTATGTTATAAAAATAAGCATACAGGAAGCTCAATTTTTGAATCATGGTGTTCCTGTTCTTATTATTTATTTTTTTTTAGTGAAAAAAAAAAACTCTTGAAATAAACATCCGCGCCAAGCTCTCAATTTCCCACAATAAGAATGAATCCACAATTAATTCACATCATTTCAAGATAAATTTAATCTTCAACAGAATTAAACAAAGAGAGAACCTTCAAGGAATCAATAAAATATTTAAATAGGGAAAACACTGTACTTCCCCATTGTCCATCACACCCACGTCAATACAAACAAGACACAATTTACAGTATGCTCCAGCTCTATAAACCCCCCAAAAAAAAACCCTTCATTTATTTCACTGTAAATTGAAGGATCATTACACCCAAGGAAGAAAGTATCAAAATTGAAAGGGTTTCTGAGGACCCAAATGAAAAAGAATGAAGAGTGAAACTTACAGAGAGAAGTTGATAAAGGGGTATGCTTTTTCAGGTCATTGAGTTTGAATGCGTTTGACAAGTGACCAGTTAGAGAAACTGTGGATGCCATTGGCTACCACACCCAATGAAGCAGGAGAAGAAGAAGTTAAAAAGTTTGGATTTTGAAGAAGCGATGTGAAAGTGTTATATGTTGGATAGGAAGAAGACTTTTTATGCAGGAGCGAGGACTCGATGGTGTTGGTGTGACTAGTAGGACTCTTGAAATAACATGCGGTTCTGTTCTTGGGATTTTTTTTTATTTTTTTTTGGTAATTATTTTTTCGAACCCTGCCCACTTATTAAAGATTTCGAACTCGTTACCACTTGGATCATATTACATTACTTTTAAGATAGTCATAACAAGAGTTAAATTTTTTTCTTTCTTTTTTACATGTCAAAAAAGTGTTAAATATTTTTAATAATATAATAATATATGATTAATTGAAAATGTAAAAAAATCTTTATTCTAATAATGCACACCAATTAAATCATCTATCGGAAAACCTTTTATTTGATACAAAAATTTATTTACATATATGTATATATTATATAAGTCAAAAAAATTATATTTTACATGTTTAATTAAGTATACTTTTAAATAAAATCATTAATGTTTTACTATTATAAAAAAATATTATACTTATAACAAAAAATATATTATATAAATAAATATTAAGCTAAGTAGGTAATTTTTCAATGTTTTATAAATAACATTAAATAGGCTTAAATTTTTGTTCAATGTTTTGGGATATAAAAAGTTTTTTCTTGAAAAAAAATTCAAATCTTAAAAATGCCTAAACTTGGCTTACCAACGGATTTACGACCCTACCTCGGGCTTTACTACCGGGAACACCCTCACGGCTGACCAACGCTGAATATATGGGATTCATAAATTCTTTTTGAAGTTTCTGTTTATCAATGTAAAATTTTGTAATAACAAAACATTGATTTACTTCAAAACTTTGATTTATCTCAGATTGAGTCGGAGACTCTCTCTGTTGTACTGTTTGAGGGGTTTCAACCCTATACTCCGGTTGAGGAGTAACAGGATGATCCCTAATTCCTGCTAATCTTAATGAGTGAATTGGGTTATCTACTGATCTTCTGGAACCAATTGATTGGAATCCGCAAAAGTAAGGACTGTGGAACTTTTGACTTCGACTTCGCTTTACTGTAGCCATGTGAAGTTGTCGGCCAATAAGTCAGTGTCGGCACAACAAAACAAACTACTTTAATAAAGTCGAATCTCCTTTACTGTGAGTGATTGAATGACGCTGTCGGCCAGTGCTAAATCTGTCGGCACTATGCGACAAAACTTCTTTATTGAATTTTAATCAAAGAATCCTTCGTCTGGATCATGATTTTCCAGATAAGGATTGTAATCCGATCCATGGGAGGATTGCTTATCAGCTTCATCTTCATCTGAGTCTATGGAAGATAATGCTTCCAACAATAACTTCTTATATTCAGAGGGAGAGGTAGCATTAATGTTTACTGAGAAAGGAGATGCAATTATTGGTTCTTCTGCAGGATTGCAAACTTCTTTTAATTTCTGCGGGGACCGAGGAATAGGATTAACTGATTTATTTGATCTGGTCCTTTTCCAAGTACTGAATTTAGTGACCACAACATTATTATTGAACCGTTGCCACCAAGATACAATGTTATTGGAACATATATATTTGGGAAAAGGTTCGGGGAGATGCTGATGGTATTCAAAGTTGAATTTAAGTAACCAGGCTATGCCGAATTGGGCACAGAAATGAAGTAACTTGCTGTAAATCGGGATTGTAGGAGTTAATTTTTTATACTCCTCATAAATTGCGAAAATGGAGTTGGGCAGGATTTCGGCTGACAAGCCAAAATGCCAAAACCATTCCATAAACCAATGCGGAAATCGGGTTTGGTTATTAAGGAAATTGAAGTACCATGAATGCCTAGGATTGGGTTGTTGGAGAACCATATCCCAAGCAGCGATATAATCAAAGTAATTGTAAACTGGAGGATCATATATCCTAGAGAACCTTTTGTACTTTTGTGGTTCTTGACCCCAATCAGTTAGAGTCAGGACTTTAAATATCTTGCATGTGGAATATGCAATGACTCCAGGGTTATTATCATTAGTTTTTTCTTCGAGTTTTATTGACTGTGTCTCGATAAGGATGAATTGATAGAACTGTAAGTCTTTTTTGTAACTTGAGGGACCCCATCCATGTCCTTTTGGGATTATTTGTTGAAGCATATCCCAAGGGGATATATCGAGGTTACCATATTCAACTTCTGTGACGGTTATCTTATAGCACTGAGACTTTGTTTTGCATAGTAGAGGCTCACGGGTAGCCTTTTCAACAGAGGCATTTAAATGGGCTAGAGTCTCTGAAGTTAATGGGCTAAATCTGTTGGAGGTTGATGGGTTATTTGTAGCTGGGCTTTGGAGCAATTCAACTAGATCCTACAGAACTCCTGAAGGGTCTAGACAATCAATTGGTTCCAGAAGATCAGTAGATAACCCAATTCACTCATTAAGATTAGCAGGAATTAGGGATCATCCTGTTACTCCTCAACCGGAGTATAGGGTTGAAACCCCTCAAACAGTACAACAGAGAGAGTCTCCGACTCAATCTGAGATAAATCAAAGTTTTGAAGTAAATCAATGTTTTGTTATTACAAAATTTTACATTGATAAACAGAAACTTCAAAAAGAATTTATGAATCCCATATATGATTTACACAAAGAAACTGTTAAAGACACAGATTTCTTTTTACAAATAAAAACCATGCAACAAAAATGGCATGTTAGAGTTAATCTAAAAATTAAAAACTCTTTTCACAAACCATTTATTGCATTAATTGATTCAGGAGCAGACTTAAATTGTATTCAAGAAGGTTTAATTCCCACACAATATTATCAAAAGACACTCCAAAGATTATACACAGCCAATAATCAGAAATTACAGGTAAAATACAAACTAGAAGATGCAAAGATTTGTAATAATGGAATTTGCTTCAAAAGTTCTTTCCTTCTAGTAAAAGATACATCAGAACAAATAATCTTAGGAACCCCATTCCTAACACAACTATATCCATTAAACATAACTGAAGAAGGTATAACAACAATAAAAGATAACCAAGAAGTTCTCTTTGAATTTATCAATCCAATTAAACAAAAGGAATTAAATACTTTAAATGATAAAATTGATGAAAAGAATTTCTTATCAATAATTAAAAGAAAAGAAAATCAAATTGGATTTTTACAAAAAGAAATATTATATGCAAAAATAGAAAAGCAACTTCAAGATCCTTTGATAAAAGAAAAAATATTACAAATACAAAAAGAATTTGAACAAGAAGTTTGTTCAGAAGTCCCTAATGCTTTTTGGGAACGAAAAACTCATATGGTTTCCTTACCATATGAAGAAGGTTTTCATGAAAGCAAAATACCTACAAAAGCAAGACCCATTCAAATGAATAATGAAACCCTTGAATATTGCAAGAAGGATATTAAAGGTTTTCTTGATAAGAAATTAATCAGGTCAAGCAAATCTCCTTGGAGCTGCACAGCTTTTTATGTTAATCATAATGCTGAGCTGGAACGAGGGGAACCTCGCATGGTTATAAATTATAAACCACTCAATAAAGTTTTAAAATGGATTCGCTATCCAATTCCAAATAAAAGAGATTTATTGAAAAGATTATATGACTCTGTCATATTTTCTAAGTTTGATATGAAGTCAGGATTTTATCAAATAAAGTTGACAGAAGAAGATAAATACAAAACTGCTTTTACAGTTCCTTTTGGTCATTACGAATGGAATGTAATGCCCATGGGACTTAAAAATGCACCTTCAGAATTTCAACATATCATGAATGATATTCTGAATCCTCATTCTGAATTTACTATTGTCTACATAGATGATGTCTTAATTTACTCAAAATCAATAGATCAACACTATAAGCATTTACAAACATTCAAAGAAACAATTAAAAGAAATGGCATGGTCATTTCTGCAAAAAAGATAAAATTGTTTCAAACAAAGATGAGATTTCTAGGTCATGAAATTCATCAGGGAACAATCACTCCAATAAGCAGAAGTATTGCTTTTGCTGAAAAATTTCCAAATGAACTTAAAGATAAGAAGCAGTTACAAAGATTCTTAGGATGTCTAAATTATGTCTCTGAGTTTATTCCCAATATTAGGATAAAGTGTAAACCTCTGTATGCTAGGCTTAGAAAGACCTCTAATCCTAAGCCCTGGTCAGAAGAGTTATCCAAACTAGTTTCCGAAGTAAAAAAGGATGTCAAGTCTCTTCCGTGTCTTGGTATCCCTCATCCAAATGCTAGTCTAATTGTTCAGACAGATGCATCCGATTTAGGATATGGTGGTATCTTACTCCAGATCCTTCCAGAGTCAAAGGTTGAACAAATAGTCCGTTATCATTCAGGTCTTTGGATCTCATCTCAATTAAAATATAGTACTATTAAAAAAGAAATTTTATCTATAGTACTATGCATTACAAAGTTTCAAGATGATTTAGTCAATAAAAGGTTTTTACTTCGAATTGATTGTAAAGCTGCCAAAGATGTTTTACAAAAAGATGTTCAAAATCTAGTTTCAAAACACATTTTTGCCAGATGGCAAAGTTTATTAAGTTGTTTTGATTTTGACATTGAATATTTGAAAGGAGAAAATAATTTTATCCCTGATTTCTTAACCAGGGAATTTTTACAAGGATCACTTTCCGGATGACAACCAGATCCCGTGGTGGATCCTCCTCTCGAGGAGGTATACCTCCATCTCCTTCCAAATCCAAAGAATTAACCATTGATGACTTTGCCCCATCAGCGGCCCAAATAACCAAAGCTAACTTCCCAAATTTACCAAAAAGCCCAGCTACAAATAACCCATCAACCTCCAACAGATTTAGCCCATTAACTTCAGAGACTCTAGCCCATTTAAATGCCTCTGTTGAAAAGGCTACCCGTGAGCCTCTACTATGCAAAACAAAGTCTCAGTGCTATAAGATAACCGTCACAGAAGTTGAATATGGTAACCTCGATATATCCCCTTGGGATATGCTTCAACAAATAATCCCAAAAGGACATGGATGGGGTCCCTCAAGTTACAAAAAAGACTTACAGTTCTATCAATTCATCCTTATCGAGACACAGTCAATAAAACTCGAAGAAAAAACTAATGATAATAACCCTGGAGTCATTGCATATTCCACATGCAAGATATTTAAAGTCCTGACTCTAACTGATTGGGGTCAAGAACCACAAAAGTACAAAAGGTTCTCTAGGATATATGATCCTCCAGTTTACAATTACTTTGATTATATCGCTGCTTGGGATATGGTTCTCCAACAACCCAATCCTAGGCATTCATGGTACTTCAATTTCCTTAATAACCAAACCCGATTTCCGCATTGGTTTATGGAATGGTTTTGGCATTTTGGCTTGTCAGCCGAAATCCTGCCCAACTCCATTTTCGCAATTTATGAGGAGTATAAAAAATTAACTCCTACAATCCCGATTTACAGCAAGTTACTTCATTTCTGTGCCCAATTCGGCATAGCCTGGTTACTTAAATTCAACTTTGAATACCATCAGCATCTCCCCGAACCTTTTCCCAAATATATATGTTCCAATAACATTGTATCTTGGTGGCAACGGTTCAATAATAATGTTGTGGTCACTAAATTCAGTACTTGGAAAAGGACCAGATCAAATAAATCAGTTAATCCTATTCCTCGGTCCCCGCAGAAATTAAAAGAAGTTTGCAATCCTGCAGAAGAACCAATAATTGCATCTCCTTTCTCAGTAAACATTAATGCTACCTCTCCCTCTGAATATAAGAAGTTATTGTTGGAAGCATTATCTTCCATAGACTCAGATGAAGATGAAGCTGATAAGCAATCCTCCCATGGATCGGATTACAATCCTTATCTGGAAAATCATGATCCAGACGAAGGATTCTTTGATTAAAATTCAATAAAGAAGTTTTGTCGCATAGTGCCGACAGATTTAGCACTGGCCGACAGCGTCATTCAATCACTCACAGTAAAGGAGATTCGACTTTATTAAAGTAGTTTGTTTTGTTGTGCCGACACTGACTTATTGGCCGACAACTTCACATGGCTACAGTAAAGCGAAGTCGAAGTCAAAAGTTCCACAGTCCTTACTTTTGCGGATTCCAAACTTATTCAAATCCGTTCGAAGGCTTCTCCCCTCTATTTAAGAAGACCATCGATGAAGTGAAGACTCAGAGCTTTGATACCCACCTTGTACTAATTCAATTATTTTTGTAATCTTGTAGTTTGATTTCCATTTTCAAGAAAGCTGCTTCAGCTACTGTCTGTAAGTACTATAGTTCTACTATAGTGTGTTCATTTATGTACTTGTGAATTATCAGTTTTAAATAAAGATTTTCATACACACTGTTTCTGTTACTCTGATACAACTATTTTCACTATTTATCTTAACCAATACTTGAGATGATCCGCAGTGGCACTCTGGTATCAAAGCCTTAGGGTTCTGGTACTTGTTTAAGTTCCAGGTGTTCTTTCCATTCAGCGTTGGTCAGCCGTGAGGGTGTTCCCGGTAGTAAAGCCCGAGGTAGGGTCGTAAATCCGTTGGTAAGCCAGGTGGTCCCGTTGTCGTGGTAAGAGTTTCTTGTGTCTTACAAGTACTAGAGCAATAAGGTTCAGTAATCATGTCTAGCCTTCTAAAGATGGTCTCTAGGAAGGGTAAAGAAAAAATAGACGAATTAGGTGAATCAAGTAACAGTGAAAGTTTAGGTGAAAATCTTAATTCATCTTTGATAAATGAACAACAAATAATGTTACCTGAAATTGAACAAAAATTAAATAATTGGAATATCCCTTCCATGGATATTTCAAATATTTACAAAACAAAGCTCTTAGATATGTTTAAATCAGATTACATCATTAAAACTGCTGAATATACAATAAAAGTTGATAAAACTCAAGAGAGTTTAAATTTATTAAGTCCTTCAATGTTAAAGGAACACAAGCAAAAATATAGATTTTTGCATATTGGTTTAATACAAGTTGCAATAAAGCCTTTGCATAGATTAGGCATAGATACACCTGTATGTGTATGCCTAAGAGATACTCGACCTGCAAAGTTCGAGGATCAGATTCTTTCAATAATTGAGACCAACCTTCACAGTGGTCCAACCTTTTTTAATAACTATCCAAACTATACTATGTCCTTAGATAGTCTTGGAAAACATAAACATAATATCAAATTAGATATAAAAATAAAAGAAGGGATTTGGAACCCAGAATCCTATCCCATGGCTGTCATTTATAAAATATATTATAAAGCCATGAAAACAAATATTTCTCCAAAAGCATTAAATATCTCTTCCAAAGAAGAAACTTTGCTTTTACAAGTCAACCTTGAAAAAGCAAATGCTGTTACCCCAAAGAGACTTAACCATGATCAAGTCTCTAGAAATTTGGATTGGCAACTAGAGGAAGTTCTGCCCCCAGAGGAGCCAGAACCTTCTCAAGTAACCATTCCCATAGAATATAAATCCGGTAATGTTTCAATAAGTTTTGCACCTCTAAGTAGGAGCAATTCAACTAGATCCTACAGAACTCCTGAAGGGTCTAGACAATCAATTGGTTCCAGAAGATCAGTAGATAACCCAATTCACTCATTAAGATTAGCAGGAATTAGGGATCATCCTGTTACTCCTCAACCGGAGTATAGGGTTGAAACCCCTCAAACAGTACAACAGAGAGAGTCTCCGACTCAATCTGAGATAAATCAAAGTTTTGAAGTAAATCAATGTTTTGTTATTACAAAATTTTACATTGATAAACAGAAACTTCAAAAAGAATTTATGAATCCCATATATGATTTACACAGACAATGGTTTTTTAACACATTTTCTCAAGATCAAATAAAGCATTATAGGTCTTCCTATTATGCTTATTTGGAGGAGGTAAAGGACGATAACATCCCTTACTTCCAATGGTTTAAAGAATTTTGCTTTCCAAAATTAGAAATTAAAACATTAAAATCTGCAAAGAAAATATGGAAAACAGCTAAGGGTAAAGAAGTCATTTCAGAAATTCCTCCCTTAGAAGAAATTACTTTCCCTCATAACAAGATGGAAATAACTGCATCACCATTTAAGATATTGGATGAAGATCCAATAAAATTAAAAATACAAAATTCAACAAAATATGATATAAATAATGTTTTTAAACAATTAAATTACACCAATCAACTTCTTCATCAGGTCGCTAGTTTATCTGACGAAGTTGAACCTCCAAAGATTGAAAAAGCCTCCACTTCACAGAAGCTGGAAAAGTCATTAATAACCCCTTATAAACTTTCAGACTCTGAAATCAAAGAAATAAAAATAGGAAGGGAACCTACAAGTGATCTTTTAGAAGAAATTAATAAAAGATTAACTAATCTAAAGATAACCCAACCTTCTGTTAATATGATAAAAAATGATGATATAGAAGAATTAGAAAAACAATTTAATAATACACACATTGAAATTGATACAGTAAATAAAATAAAAAATACTTCAAGAAATTATCCAACCTCTAGAAATTACTACCCAAAACCTACAATGCCAGATATTCAATTTGAAGAAAATTATTTAGATTTAGCATCACAATATAATGGTGAAGGTATCTGTGAATGGAACATTGATGGGTTCACAGAACACCAAATAATGCGAAAATTAGAAGAAATGACAATGGCTGCAACTGCGTACAGAGTCAAACGCAATAGTGCTGCTAGTACAGTTAAAATCCTTGTCCAAGGCTTTACAGGAAGCCTGAAAGGATGGTGGGAAAATAATTTAAATGAAACTGAAAGACAAAGTGTGTTAAATTGTACAAGAACTGAAATAAATACAAATGAAAGAGGAGAAATAAATACTAATGTAATTGAACAACAAGTTGAAGCATTAATCTTTGCAATCTCAAAAGCGTTTATTGGAGACGCTAATGTTTTTGCTGATAGATCTTTAGAAATATTAAATAATCTGTATTGTCCAACACTTGGAGAATTCAGATGGTACAAAGATAATTTTATAACAAAAATTTATACTAGGTCAGACTGTAGACACGCCTACTGGAAAGATAGGTTTATCTCTGGTCTCCCTAAAAACTTTGCTCAAAAAGTAAGAGATAATATTAAACTAAACTATGATGGAATACCAATGGAAGATATTTCCTATGGAAGTTTAATCTCATTAATTAATAAAATAGGTTTACAATTTTGCACAGATATTAAAATGCATAGACAAGCAAAATTTGAAAGTAAAACTAATCACAAAGAATTAGGTAATTTTTGTGAACAATTTGGTTATGAAAAATTAACCCCTCCTTCTAAACAAAGGAAACCAAAACAACAAACATTTAAAAGGTATAAACCTAAGTATTATAAAAATAAAAGAGAAGAGAAACCAATAAAACCTTATAGAAAACCCTATAATAAAACATATAAAAAAACCTTTTACAAATAATTTTGATAAAAATATAGTTTGTTACAAATGTGGTCGCACTGGTCACATAGCAAAACAATGCAAAGTTAAACAGAAAATAAAAGAATTAAAAATGGATGAAGAAATAAAAGAACAAATAACAAAAATACTTTTATACGAAACAGATTCATCCAGTGACTCCTCTACTGAGGATGAGCAAGAAATAATATATCAGAATCAAGAAACATCTTCTGATTCTGATGTAGGATGTATCAGTTGTGGCTGTTTAGGTGATAACTGTGAATGTAAATTCACTATTAATGTTCTCACCAAAGAAGCTCGTGTCCTTTTAGATTTAATAAGTAATATTGAAGACCCTCAAGTAAAACTGGCAATGTTAGAAAAATACAAAGAGTTAGAGAATCAAGAAATAACTACCCAAGAATTTAAAGGATATAATTTACAAGATATTTTAAATCCTCAATCGACTTTTCTAGAAGAACCCCTAACTCTGCCCTCTTTATATAAAGAAGTTAAGAATTTAAAATCTGAAATAACTCAATTAAAACAACAATATAAAATTTTATCACAAAATTTTCAAAAATCATTGGGGAAAGGAAAGGAAATTGCCTCCTCTTCCTCCGCTTCTCCTTATGATACTGACCTTGAAAATGAATTTAATAACCTTTACAAAGAACACAAAGAAACTGTTAAAGACACAGATTTCTTTTTACAAATAAAAACCATGCAACAAAAATGGCATGTTAGAGTTAATCTAAAAATTAAAAACTCTTTTCACAAACCATTTATTGCATTAATTGATTCAGGAGCAGACTTAAATTGTATTCAAGAAGGTTTAATTCCCACACAATATTATCAAAAGACACTCCAAAGATTATACACAGCCAATAATCAGAAATTACAGGTAAAATACAAACTAGAAGATGCAAAGATTTGTAATAATGGAATTTGCTTCAAAAGTTCTTTCCTTCTAGTAAAAGATACATCAGAACAAATAATCTTAGGAACCCCATTCCTAACACAACTATATCCATTAAACATAACTGAAGAAGGTATAACAACAATAAAAGATAACCAAGAAGTTCTCTTTGAATTTATCAATCCAATTAAACAAAAGGAATTAAATACTTTAAATGATAAAATTGATGAAAAGAATTTCTTATCAATAATTAAAAGAAAAGAAAATCAAATTGGATTTTTGCAAAAAGAAATATTATATGCAAAAATAGAAAAGCAACTTCAAGATCCTTTGATAAAAGAAAAAATATTACAAATACAAAAAGAATTTGAACAAGAAGTTTGTTCAGAAGTCCCTAATGCTTTTTGGGAACGAAAAACTCATATGGTTTCCTTACCATATGAAGAAGGTTTTCATGAAAGCAAAATACCTACAAAAGCAAGACCCATTCAAATGAATAATGAAACCCTTGAATATTGCAAGAAGGATATTAAAGGTTTTCTTGATAAGAAATTAATCAGGTCAAGCAAATCTCCTTGGAGCTGCACAGCTTTTTATGTTAATCATAATGCTGAGCTGGAACGAGGGGAACCTCGCATGGTTATAAATTATAAACCACTCAATAAAGTTTTAAAATGGATTCGCTATCCAATTCCAAATAAAAGAGATTTATTGAAAAGATTATATGACTCTGTCATATTTTCTAAGTTTGATATGAAGTCAGGATTTTATCAAATAAAGTTGACAGAAGAAGATAAATACAAAACTGCTTTTACAGTTCCTTTTGGTCATTACGAATGGAATGTAATGCCCATGGGACTTAAAAATGCACCTTCAGAATTTCAACATATCATGAATGATATTCTGAATCCTCATTCTGAATTTACTATTGTCTACATAGATGATGTCTTAATTTACTCAAAATCAATAGATCAACACTATAAGCATTTACAAACATTCAAAGAAACAATTAAAAGAAATGGCATGGTCATTTCTGCAAAAATGATAAAATTGTTTCAAACAAAGATGAGATTTCTAGGTCATGAAATTCATCAGGGAACAATCACTCCAATAAGCAGAAGTATTGCTTTTGCTGAAAAATTTCCAAATGAACTTAAAGATAAGAAGCAGTTACAAAGATTCTTAGGATGTCTAAATTATGTCTCTGAGTTTATTCCCAATATTAGGATAAAGTGTAAACCTCTGTATGCTAGGCTTAGAAAGACCTCTAATCCTAAGCCCTGGTCAGAAGAGTTATCCAAACTAGTTTCCGAAGTAAAAAAGGATGTCAAGTCTCTTCCGTGTCTTGGTATCCCTCATCCAAATGCTAGTCTAATTGTTCAGACAGATGCATCCGATTTAGGATATGGTGGTATCTTACTCCAGATCCTTCCAGAGTCAAAGGTTGAACAAATAGTCCGTTATCATTCAGGTCTTTGGATCTCATCTCAATTAAAATATAGTACTATTAAAAAAGAAATTTTATCTATAGTACTATGCATTACAAAGTTTCAAGATGATTTAGTCAATAAAAGGTTTTTACTTCGAATTGATTGTAAAGCTGCCAAAGATGTTTTACAAAAAGATGTTCAAAATCTAGTTTCAAAACACATTTTTGCCAGATGGCAAAGTTTATTAAGTTGTTTTGATTTTGACATTGAATATTTGAAAGGAGAAAATAATTTTATCCCTGATTTCTTAACCAGGGAATTTTTACAAGGATCACTTTCCGGATGACAACCAGATCCCGTGGTGGATCCTCCTCTCGAGGAGGTATACCTCCATCTCCTTCCAAATCCAAAGAATTAACCATTGATGACTTTGCCCCATCAGCGGCCCAAATAACCAAAGCTAACTTCCCAAATTTACCAAAAAGCCCAGCTACAAATAACCCATCAACCTCCAACAGATTTAGCCCATTAACTTCAGAGACTCTAGCCCATTTAAATGCCTCTGTTGAAAAGGCTACCCGTGAGCCTCTACTATGCAAAACAAAGTCTCAGTGCTATAAGATAACCGTCACAGAAGTTGAATATGGTAACCTCGATATATCCCCTTGGGATATGCTTCAACAAATAATCCCAAAAGGACATGGATGGGGTCCCTCAAGTTACAAAAAAGACTTACAGTTCTATCAATTCATCCTTATCGAGACACAGTCAATAAAACTCGAAGAAAAAACTAATGATAATAACCCTGGAGTCATTGCATATTCCACATGCAAGATATTTAAAGTCCTGACTCTAACTGATTGGGGTCAAGAACCACAAAAGTACAAAAGGTTCTCTAGGATATATGATCCTCCAGTTTACAATTACTTTGATTATATCGCTGCTTGGGATATGGTTCTCCAACAACCCAATCCTAGGCATTCATGGTACTTCAATTTCCTTAATAACCAAACCCGATTTCCGCATTGGTTTATGGAATGGTTTTGGCATTTTGGCTTGTCAGCCGAAATCCTGCCCAACTCCATTTTCGCAATTTATGAGGAGTATAAAAAATTAACTCCTACAATCCCGATTTACAGCAAGTTACTTCATTTCTGTGCCCAATTCGGCATAGCCTGGTTACTTAAATTCAACTTTGAATACCATCAGCATCTCCCCGAACCTTTTCCCAAATATATATGTTCCAATAACATTGTATCTTGGTGGCAACGGTTCAATAATAATGTTGTGGTCACTAAATTCAGTACTTGGAAAAGGACCAGATCAAATAAATCAGTTAATCCTATTCCTCGGTCCCCGCAGAAATTAAAAGAAGTTTGCAATCCTGCAGAAGAACCAATAATTGCATCTCCTTTCTCAGTAAACATTAATGCTACCTCTCCCTCTGAATATAAGAAGTTATTGTTGGAAGCATTATCTTCCATAGACTCAGATGAAGATGAAGCTGATAAGCAATCCTCCCATGGATCGGATTACAATCCTTATCTGGAAAATCATGATCCAGACGAAGGATTCTTTGATTAAAATTCAATAAAGAAGTTTTGTCGCATAGTGCCGACAGATTTAGCACTGGCCGACAGCGTCATTCAATCACTCACAGTAAAGGAGATTCGACTTTATTAAAGTAGTTTGTTTTGTTGTGCCGACACTGACTTATTGGCCGACAACTTCACATGGCTACAGTAAAGCGAAGTCGAAGTCAAAAGTTCCACAGTCCTTACTTTTGCGGATTCCAAACTTATTCAAATCCGTTCGAAGGCTTCTCCCCTCTATTTAAGAAGACCATCGATGAAGTGAAGACTCAGAGCTTTGATACCCACCTTGTACTAATTCAATTATTTTTGTAATCTTGTAGTTTGATTTCCATTTTCAAGAAAGCTGCTTCAGCTACTGTCTGTAAGTACTATAGTTCTACTATAGTGTGTTCATTTATGTACTTGTGAATTATCAGTTTTAAATAAAGATTTTCATACACACTGTTTCTGTTACTCTGATACAATATATATATATATATATATATTATATATATATATATATATTATAAGGAATAATATTTTTAAAATTTTAATGAGGCATAATTTTTAATAAAAGAATTAATGTTATATTATTATATAAAAAATATATATTTATATATAAAATAATAAATATTATGCTGACTGTTAAGTAAGTAAATTTCCTATATTGTATATATATATATATATATATATATATATATATATATATTAAAAAAGTATATTTATATATAAAATAATAAATATTATGGTAACTGTTAAGTAAGTAAATTTCCTATATTGTATAAATAATATTAAATAGGTTGTTCTTGTACAATGAATCAGCTTTTAAAAAAAAAAAACTCAATTCTTAAAAAAAGTCTAAACTTGACTTATTTACAAAATAAGTTATGCCTGAATAAGTCAAAAATAAATTAGAACAAACCTAACTTATTTCCGACTTCGGTTGAATACATTTTTTTTTTTTCATTGCACCATGGAGAAGCTTACAACACATAGCATTAAACAATGCGCACATGTACTTATCAAATGACATTGAAAAACCACATTGAAGAAAATCAATAATATATAACCTATAATAATCTACACGAAGTTAAATGTATTCATGATCCCGTTCTTCGAATGTCATTCTCTAGCAACATTCACATCAGCATCATCCTAAGTGTCGATCATACCATGAAGCAAGGGTTGACTGGAAATGCCTTTAATGATTCTTGTATCTTAACGCTGTCAACGAAGGATTATTCACTGTTCGCGAGACGTGACTTCCTACTGGCCAAGCATTATTTTAACACAACCAGAAATCGAACCTGGGAGCAAATCGAGTCGACCCCTAGAGTATCCCAGGGCAGGCCTTACAACCAACTCGGCCAAGAGACTTGGTTGTGGTGTGTTCTATTAATAGCAGCATATCACTTCACAATAAAGGGTCATTCATATACAAATCTCATGTTTCAAACAATTCTCTATAAGGCACATTTTTTAAATAAATTAATGCTCATTCACGCGTTTTTAGCTTAATTTATGCATTTCGGACCGCTTCTTTGCTATGCAAATCTCGTGTTTTTAAAAACTTGAAATAATGCATTCATTATAAGATATCGGTTCAGAGATTCCAATCATTCATTCGTGGGATGTGTGGTCTATAAATGTTTAGTTGCTTCTGAACGAAGAACAATGTTACCTTGAGGCTAACAGTATCTAGATAGTAGATTAATCCTTTTGCTTTTTTTTTTTTCTTTTTTTTTGCTTTGTTGGCATATGTAATAGATCTTGTTTTGCTTGGTTTTTTGAATGACAAAAAAAAAAAAAAAAATTTTGCCAAACTTGCTTGGAAAGGTACTCACATAGCCTATCACAAGACTTTCTAATAGGGACACCAATTTGTACCATTCATGATTTAGGTGGTGTTTGGAAGAGCTTAAATAAGCTTCTTTTAACTTATCTTATGATATAAGCACTTATGCCATGTGTTTGGCATAACTTTTCAAAAGAACTTATGTCATCCCATAAGTTATTTTGGGCTTATTTTCATAAGCTGGTGGGAGAAGCTTATGGGAATTTCAAAAGGGCTTATGCGGACAAGTCCCGTGTTTTTCACTATTCGATCCTCTCTGCCCCCTTTCTTTTTTCTTCTGTTCTTTCGATCGGTTTCAAAGTGCAACCCCTAACCTCTTCTTCTTCTTCGTATAGCAGAGGTATAGCAGAGCAGAGGTAGAGTGAACCCTAGGGGCCCAAGGTGCGACCGTCGCCTGCCATCCGTCGTTTCTCTATTCGTCTGATTCTGTCCATCACTCCCCTTCGCATATCAGAGGCAGAGAGGAACCTTAGCCGCCCGACCACCGTTGCCGTTTGCCGTCCAGATCGTCGATAACCTCTGCGCCGCCTTCTCCCTTTCCCTTTTCTTTCCCCTCCCCCTCTCCCTTTCCTTCCCTCCCCCTCTCACGCCTGAAACTATCATGGGGAGATTTTTGGACGGCTCTTTGGATCTGGAAGATTTTTGTTCAGAGGAAGATTTTTGTTCGGCTCTTTGGCTTGTATCTTGCTGGTTTGACCACTTTTTCGGATTTTGATGGGTGGTTCTTGGTATCTATTTGCCTGGTTAGTGAGTATGGATTGTGTAAAATCATCGATTCTTAAAATTATTTGTTAAAATTACACTTTTTTTTATTGTAATTTAATAAATTCAATTTTTTTTAATTTTAAAATGTTAATAAGCTCTTATATATTAATGTATCCAAACACCTTAATTTTATATAAGTGCTTTTCGAAGTGTGCATCCAAACGTGCATAACTTATTGAATTAAGCGCTTATGGCATAAGCTCTCATGCGATAAGGTCTTATGCGATAAGCACTTAATTAAGTTGTTTACCCAAACGCGGCCTTAAAGTATTGCAAGAAGGTCGAACTTATTGTTGACATTGACTGTTGGTGGTACCATGCTTGCTGCTTGTGCAACTACAGAGTCTACCCAGACTCTGAGTATATTCATTTGTCTAAACTATTGCAGTCATTTAGCGGCAGACATCAATTTGGGAGAGGTTCCATTTTGTTTGCATTTACTTTTAAACCGGCAACCTTAATTGAAATTTGTTAAATGCTAATATGCTATGGAGAACTATCTTGGTTATAGCAGCTGACGACGAGAATTATTAGAATCTTTACTTAAGTTGGCCTTTTTTGATTAATTAACAATCTAACGGAAATGACTAACGTAAAAACGGACCAATTTGTAAAATAAAAAATTTATAGGACCAATATGAAAAACAAAATAAACGTTTAGGACCAATTTACCTATTTTGCCTATAATTTATATTGAAAAATCATAAAAAAATATAATTTTTATCAAAATATTCATTCATAGTAACATATATTAATATTCTTTTGAGCCCCCGGGACCCAACTCATCTAAACTTTTATTCACCAAAAAAAGATCTTAATATTCTTTTTTATATAAAATTTTCAATCTCCTTATAATATTTTTTACTTTATAATTCGAATACAATAAGTAAAAACTAAAATAAAATAAGTTAAAAAAATGAATCAAGAAAAAATTATTTTAGAAAAATATTCAACTAAACTGTAATTTCTATCCTATTAATTTAGATATTAATATATTTTTACGTAAACTGTTCAATCCCTGAATAATATATTAATATACTACATATTATATTAAAAATTATTTATTTACTATTTAAATTTCAAATTGATTACATGAATTTGTCTATTACTGGAAATATATATTTAAAACTTTACTCTAAAAATATTTTTTGTAGTTTTTTTTGGACTCCAAGTTGAACCTTCCCTTGGAAATGGTATAATTATCACTTCACAATCATTATTTTAAGTATTCTACGATATCATCCATGTTTAAATATATCAATTTTTTTAGTTTATGGTGTACAGTTTTTGAAAAATTAATATTAAAGATAATAATCTATACATTTTTCATAAGCAATATATACCCCATGTATGACACGGGTCACTATTATTTTATGCTCTCAACTGTTGGAATAGATGACTTTGACTCAAGAAGAAGGATAAATTGAGTCTAAAAATTTCTTGCAAATTTTTCAAAAATATTTTCTTTGACCAAATTAATCACACAAACAAGTATATAAAATAAATAATCACGCAAACAATTATATATAAAATAAATAAATAAAAATCGAAGGGAAGAGAATACTTGCACGAGGATTAATTTATCCTGATTCAGCCACCCACCTTTGGTGATCTAGTCCAGTTCCCAGAATACGTTTCCGAGATTTATCCACTAATACCAAGCTTGCATGTGCTTGAAAACCTTTCTTTACATCACAGAGCACTCTAGTTACGCCTATGGGATACCTCACCCATGTGTAAGAGTCAATAACCACTAGCACTCTCCCTCGCACCTTTGAGATACATCACCCATGCTTTTGAGCCTAAAGTCTCACACCAAAAGGGATGTCACACCCTTTACAACAAAATGATACCTTACATTCTAATTAGAGGGATACCTCATCCTCCTCGTACAAGGGTTAACAAAGAAAGAATAAGATGAAACAACACTTTTCTAATGCAGATGATTACAACTTGAAGTCCCACGAGTGAGAAAGAGTAACAAATGGAGATGACTCAAATATTTCTGATGAAGAATAAGAATGATTTTTCTCAAAGATGATACAAGTCTACATTGCTATATATCTTTGTATCCTTAAAACCCTATTTTTATAATCTCTGAAAAATGTGAACGTTGAAAACCAAATGAGGAAATAGCCAATTTCTCGTAAGTGTATGTTGCCAATTGATTTTCTTCGAGTGCATCGATGTATTAGAAATGCAGCTCAGTTCAATTCAAACACGATTTTATAACGTGTACATCAATGTAATTTAATTGTACATCGATGTAAAAGATTCCTACATCAATGTAATTAATTTTAATTTAAAATACGCAGAATCAAGTTTTTCAATGAAAAGTACACTGATGTATTTAATTTGTACATCAGTGTATTTAATTAACACATAAAAAAACTTGCTCTTGAATAAAGAGATATTGAAAGAGAGAGAAGTTATATTTCATTGTATTGAATGAAGAATGTGATTGGTTCTTGCATTGAACTGTTACACGAATGAGTATTTATACTCTTACAAATGAGGGAACTGAATCTAGCTATTACAGCTGGCAATTTAACTACCAAAACTGAATCTGTTACATTGCAATACTTGTACAGTTATACATTGAATATTTATACATATGGAGTATTCTACTCATATACTCTGATAGCCCCCCACAAGATCAAGGTGGTTTGGGGAAGGAAACGACCTTGAGCTTGGTCCTTGATTCAGTGAACACAGCTGAAGGCAGGTTTAGTCAATGGATCTGCTAGTTGACAGGAAGCTGGTACATGTTGAACTATGAGTGACTTGGACACCACCTTTTCTCTCACAAAGTGAATATCTAACTCCATATGTTTTGTACGAGCATGAAGAATAGGATTATGAGCAAGCAACACTGCACTCAGATTATCACAAAGTAACATAGGTGTGTGATACTGAATTTGAAGCTCAGTTAACAGAGATTCTAGCCAAAGTAACTCAGAGGTGGTGTGTGCCATGCTTCTATATTCAGCTTCGGTACTGGACCTGGCTGCTAGGGGCTGCTTTTTGGAGCTCCAAGACACAAGATTTGGTCCAACAAAGATGCATGATCCAGAGGTTGAACATCTGTCATCGGGGTCACTAGCCCAATCAGAGTCACTATAGGCTCTCAGGGACAATTTGCCATCGGGTGAAGCTGGTTGCAGCAGTAAACCAAACTGATTAGTGGTACTGAGGTATCTAAGTATGCGTTTGACAGCTTTCCAGTGAGACTCAAGAGGAGAAGCCATAAATTGACATACTTTGTTAACACAATATGAGATTTCTGGTCTGGTTAGGGTCACATACTGAAGCGCACCCACTATTGACCTGTATAGAGAGGCATCCTGTAGTGTATCAGTGCCATGCCTGCCAATTTGCAGTCACTGACCATAGGGGTAGATATCCCTTTGCAATCTGTCATGCTTGCTTTTTGTAACAAATCTCTAATATACTTGGACTGTTTCAGTAACATAGAACCATTAGTCAAATGCTGAACTTCTATGCCAAGGAAATAATCAGGCTTGCCAAGACGCTTGAGTGCAAATTTTGCATTTAATTTGGCAATAAGATCAGAGATAAGCTTGGTTGATGTCCTTGTAATCAGGATGTCATCAACATAAATCAAGATGTATAAAGTGACTCCATGATTGCTATATATGAATAAGGATGGATCACAGCGACTAGCTTTAAAGCCAAATTGCAGCAAAGCCTGGGTTAACCTTTCATACCATGCACGTGGGGCCTGTTTGAGGCTATAGAGAGCTCTATTTAACCTGCAAACCAATGTTTTGTCAGAGGATTCAAAACCAGGAGGTTGTTGCATATAGACCTCTTCATGTAAAATGCCATTTAGGAAGGCATTATTTATATCTATCTACTGAATGTCCCACTTGTAGGTGAGGGCAAGTGTCAGGATTACTCTAATAGTGGTTGGCTTAACCACTGGTGAAAAAGTTTCACTGAAATCAGTTCCAGCTTGTTGATGGAATCCTTTCGCGACAAGTCTGGCTTTGTACTTGTTAACACTGCCATCTGGGTTCTCCTTGACCCGAAACACCCATTTACAGCCTATGGCTCTTCTGTGAGATGGTAAGGAAACTAGGGACCAAGTATTGTTTACTAGCAGAGCATCATATTCTGCTTTCATAGCAGCCAGCCACTGAGAACTTGCCAAAGCTTGTTTGACACTAGTTGGTTCAACATGTGCTAAAAACAGGCGAGGTTTGAGACTTCCAGTCTTTGATCTAGTGACCATTTGATGACTGTTGTGATGACAGGATGCAGGAACAGGTGAAGCAACAGTTTCAGTAGTGGAAGGAATATTGTGATCAGTTTCAGTGTGCACAATACAGGGTAAGGGTGTGGAGTTGGCTAACAAAGGTTCGGAGGAAGTATTTGGTGGAATGTCAGTTTCTGATATATTGGAAGAATTGGGAAGGGGATGAGGTCTGGATTGATAAGACGGAATTGGTGCAGGATTGGGACTCATCTGGCTAGGATTTGCGGGTGTAGGACTGTCATGAACCAACAAAGGGAAAGAAGGAGGATATGAAGATTGACAAGAGTGAGTAGATGTTGTAGCCTCTGGGAACAATTGAGGAAAGGGAAATCAAAATTCATTGAAAAGAACATCTTTTGAAATGTACACACGACCATCTGAACTGAGACACTTATGGCCTTTGTGAGTTGGAGATATTCCCAAGTAAATACACTTAGTGCTTCTAAACTGAAGCTTGTGTTTGTTATATGGCCTGAGTAATGGAAAACAAGCACAACCGAAGGCTCTGAGTAATTTATAGTCAGGAATGGAATTGTAAAGAGCATGATAAGGGGAAATGAACTCAGAGAAAGCTGAGGTTGGCAACCTATTTATCAGATGCACAGCTGTAGTGAAGCTATGATCCCAAAAGTTGAGAGGCATTGATGCATGAGCAAGTAAAGATAGTCCCATCTCAACTATTTGACGATGTTTCCTCTCAACAGTGCCATTTTGGTGTGAGGTGTGTGGACAAGTAAGTCTGTGACTGACTCCAAGATCATTTAAGTATTTGGTAAAGCTCCTAAACTCACCACCCCAATCAGACTGGACAGCTCTTATAGTTTTAGAAAACTGAGTTTGGATGAGAGTAAAGAACTGTTTAAAGGCAGATAGAGCATCTGATTTGTTTTTAAGAAAGTATATCCAAGTATACTTTGTACAAGCATCTACAAAAGCTATGTAATAAGAGTAACCTCCATGTGAGGGGGAGGGTGCAGGCCCCCACAAATCAGTATGGACAAGTTCAAAAGTAGTGGTGTGAGGATTAGAGGATGGGGGGGCATACAACCTATGGGATTTTCCTAAACAACATGAATTACAGAAGTCAGAAGCAGTTTTATTCATGACAGGGATATTACAAAGTTGTAATACAGTTTTTATTGCTTTGGAATTGGCATGGCCAAGCCTGAGATGCCAAGTGGAAACAACAGTATTTACATTGTTTGATTGAGTACAATTTGAAAGCTTAGTGCTATTTTGCACACTATTACAGACATGAGAGTAAACACTAGAGTTGTTATTATGAGTGCTAGTACAAGCTATGGGAAGATGACCACTACTGCTTGACTTGACCTGAGAAGTGGAAGGTCCCTTGAGCAGAGGCAGGCCTTGAAAACTGTACAGGCCATCAGCTCCTAGGGTACCCTCAAGAAGAACATGCTTAGACACCTGAGATTTCACAAAGCAAGTGTAAGGATAGAATTCAAAAAATACATTGTTATCCTGAGCAAATTTGGACACAGATCAAATTCTTGGTTATAGTAGGCACATGTAACAGGTTATTTAAAGAAAGCATGGTACTGGGATTTAAATGAGAGGGAAATTTGGATGAACCAACTGAGTGAATGAATAAACCTTGTCCATTTCCCATGTGCACCTGATCAGTGCCCACATAGGAAGTACCTTGTTGCAGGTTGTTGATATTGAAAGAGAGAGAGAAGTTATATTTCATTGTATTGAATGAAGAATGTGATTGATTCTTGCATTGAACTGTTACACGAATGAGTATTTATACTCTTACAAATGAGGGAACTGAATCTAGCTATTACAGCTGGCAATGTAACTACCAAAACTGAATCTGTTACATTGCAATACTTGTACAGTTATACATTGAATATTTATACATATGGAGTATTCTACTCATATACTCTGATATTGAATCATTTGAAAAGAATGTATTTTAAGAAAAACTTTTGGACTAAGAATTCCTTTCTTGAAAACTTAGGGCATGTTTGCTTTGTTTCCAGTTTCCTGTTTTAAAAGCTAATTACAAAACTGTCACCTTATTTTCATTTTGTTTCCAATTTCCAAAGATTTGTACAGGAAATGGTGAAAACGGGAAAAAATTATTTTTCAGTATTTCCTATACAAATTTTTGAAAACAAGAAACAAAATGAAAACAAGGTGATAATTTTATAATTATTTCTGAAAATAGGAAACTGGAAACAAAGCAAACACATCCTTAAGCTTATACATAAATAGTACATATTTAAAATCAGAGGTCAGGTTGATAGATTCTGCTTATGTAGGTAAAATACACAATTTATTAAATCTTCAGAATAGGGTTGGCCTAAGTAATTTTAATGATGATTTACTCAAGTGCTGATTACTAAATATGCCTGCGAGTTGCGATGACATTCCAAATATAAAAGGTACTACCCATCTTGACACTGCACCTTCAAGTTGTCTGTCTAAGCTCTCATAGTTTTCCTATTAATACCTCATAAATAGTAGTTTTGCATAGCCATGAGCAATCAATCTAATCATATTTACTCAAGTAGTCTTCTTTAATGACTCCTTTGGACTTGTTAATTTTCCAATCTTAGGCTTAGAATCAGTGGAAAACTAAAATATTCTCCAATTAATAAGAAGCACTACTTCCATCAAACTGCACCCTTGATTTATAGCCATCGGCTCTAGGGCTCATTAACAGCTATTTCCATGTAGCACTGCCATAATCAGTCTAATCACATGAATATCTACTTAAGTAGTCACATTTTAAAGACTCGTTTGGACTTGGTAATTTTACATTTTTCCTTGAGACTGCTCTTGCTTTCCAGTCATTGACTATGGATTCTATACTAGGGCTCACAAGTCAACAACTCATCTAAGTTGAACTTACTCAATCACTTAAAACTGACCTAATACATTGCCTACTATTTAAAAAGGAATAGGATAGAAATTAAAATAACCTAACCCAAATGATATGGCCTTATCTAGCATGCTGCCCATATGCACATGATCGTGAACAATCAAATAAGTCCCAAACCTTTTCTGAAATATTAGTGATTTCTTGCGTTCAAATTTTAATTAGAATAACAGAATTTGTGCACATGGATAATATCACAAATTTTGCAATACAGAAGGAAACAAGAACTACTTTGATTTAATTTAAGATAAACATCTATACCATAGGTTCCAGAGCATCGAAAATTTGTTTTAGGCCTAAATAAGTGTTGGGGCGGCTCTGTTTAAGATAAGCATCTCTACCATAGGTTCCACGACATTGAAATAGATAATCAAATGATACCAACTTGTTCGAGGCCAAAACAAAACCACATAAAATCATAGGCAGAGAGAATCACCAGATATTACTTTCACAAACATTCAATGCAATATGCTCCAATTCAATGAATAAATAGAGTAGCTGCATATTGTAAACTTCACTTTTTCATCAATTAAATGAACATTCAGTTTTGTTTCTCTAGATTCAATAACTCATTCTAACTGTACTTCAGACATTTCAGTTGATTAACTAAACCTAACTGTAATCATACCAATAGGCCAACCTACACTAACATAACCTTCGAAGTAAATTATTATCTTGGCAAGTAAATATTGTACTTCACAATTATATAAAAGGAAAAATTTCAATTGACTTCCGTTTCCTGTTTTTTGTCACCTTGATTTCAGTATTTCTTGTACAATTTTCGAAAACAGTAAATAGAATGAAAACAAGGTGACACTTTCGTAATTATTTATGAAAGCAGAAAATGAAAATATGAAATTGGAAACAAAACAAACAAGCTCATAGTTTCCCTAAGTTATTTAGACTTTGATGCTGATAATAAAGATTTATCATGTTTTTGAACCATGTCTTTTTCGGAGAAAATTGTGTTTCTACTCACAATAGCTTTTTCAAAACGCAAGTCAAGTATTAGTTTCACGCATTTCCAAATACATTATGTGTGAAAATGGTCCTTGACGTGCGTTTTTTCCAAAGCTACTATGAGTAGCTTTTGCATTACAAACAAAATTTCCCCATAACGGACGCAGTTCCAAACACAGGAATATTAAGTTTGAATTACAAACATATCCTTGTTTGCTTTGTTTCGAGTTTTCATTTATTGTTTACATTAATAATTGCAAAAATCTATCTTGTTTTCATTCTGTTCCCTGTTTCTATCACCTTACTTTCAGTGTTTGTACAACTTTTCGAAAACAAATAGAATGAAAACAAGATGACACTTTCGTAATTATTTATGAAAATAAGAAATGAAAATACGAAATTGGAAACAAAACAAAGAGGCTTGTAGTTTCCTTATGTTATTCAGACTTTGATATTGATAATAAATATTTATCATGTGTTTGGAACCACGTCCGTTTTGGAGAAAATTGCGTTTCAACACTACAAGAATTTAAGCTATTTCCCAGGGCATATTACCCTGGGCAGAAATTCCCTAGGAAATTTTGACATTTCCCACGGTCAAAGCCCTTGGAAACTTCTCGCTAGGGTTCCCACGGGTTGGGCCTAGGGAAACAGAGGCGCCAACTATTCCCGCTTGTTTTCCCACGGAATGGGCCGTAGGTACAAGATTTCGCTGTTTCCCAAGGGCTGGACCCTGGGAAAATATGTCAGTTTCCCACGGACTGGGCCGCAACAAATAAATGCGGTGTTTCCCACGGATATAGCCGTGGGAAAAGATGTAAATTCCCACCGTAGGTGCCGTCGGAACAGTCGGCACCGTTTCCCATGGGCCAAGCCGTGGGAATATGTAAATACAAACCCTGATTTGCGCCTTCTTCCTTCCTTCACTCGTGTGGTCCTCCCTCCTTCACTCCCTGTACACGAACGGTGCCGCCCCCCACTTCCTTCGTGCCGTCCAGTCGTTTCCCGGTCCGGCAGCGCCTCCCTCGTCCTCCTCTTGGTCCAGTAAGCTTCTTCTTTCCCTCTTTCTCTCTTCTTCTTCTCCTATTTCTCTTTCCCTCTTTCTATATTTTCCCTCTCTCATGACCAACTCTGGCCACCGTGAAGAACCACTGCAGCTCCACAGAACCACCGCCCGCGGCTGTAGCACCTATTCCGACCCACACACCTCAGGTTAGAACCTCTGTTCAGCTTCCCTTGGAACCCTATGCTACTGTTAGTGTCCCTTTGAACCCTATGCTAAAATTGTTCTTATCTGTTGCATTGGAATTTTGTGAAAAATGGTAGAGTATATGGTAGATGACCTACCATTCTTTAACTGTTAGTTGATTACTGTGTCTGAAAAATGCATTAAGCCACTCATTGTCAAATAGAAAAGAACATTGTCAAATGCACTTGAGAGGCTCTGATTAAATGCAGAGATAATTTTCAAAGTGCATACTATTGCTCAATACTCCGTAGAAGTAGTGTAGAACCTTAGTCATTATCAGTTTTGTATACCAAGTTTTGGTGGGAGTTTCTATGTTACATTAATGGGTTAGCTCATCCATCAAATTGAAGAACTGCCCAATTTGTTTCAACATATTATTTTCTTGTCCATACTCCCATCCTTCAAAGTAAACAAGAAACAAAACAATCTTAATTGATAGTTCATTTAAATTGATACTACGATGTTATGGAAATTGCTATAAGTAACTTCACAAAGCATCCAAGACTAATGTCTGATGTCTGACAAACTAAAATTGCTCTCATGTTTGATGTATTTTGATGATACTTAAACTTATTATATCTGCCAAAGTCAGCAATCACTCATCTAGGAGGACTGGTAAGTGCTGCTACAAGCCTACAACACTTTATATTTTGATGGTTTCATTAATTCATACATAAAAACAATCATCTATAATGGTAGATGGCATAAGAGCTGGATGTTTAATTTTTCTGATTCTGCATTATAGACATTCCTATTACTTAAGCTTTTTTTGAGAATTAGTAATTTATTGCTTTGCTCTATTGGATTTTTGCAGTGAGATGTTTACATGATTGCTGCTCATTTGACTCCAAAATGTTCATCTTTTTGGGAATTGCTTTATACCTGGTCCAAGTGAGATGTTCCTCATTTTTGTTGCTATCTTTAGTTTTTCAAAGTTATTCTAGTAGAAATGTTCAGCTGCATGAATTTACATTCCTGCATCATAGTCTTTGCAATCACTACCCTTATTTCAGTGAACCTTCTCTCTGACTGCTACAGATTCCCTCATCCTGAACATGGGACTATTAGGAACTCTTCCTACATTGATGCTGTCAAGATGTACCTTGGTGAGTAAGGTGTCTTCTATTATTTATCTGGAGCATTGTACAGTGATTTATTAAGAAATCTTAATATTGAGTTGTGGATTGATTGTAATAAGGTGATACAAGACAAAAGGTGTGTGGAGTCCTAGCGCTTGCAAACTTATATGGGTGTACCACTGTTTATGTCATTACAACTGGTATCTGCATCAGGTAAGATCCATTTATTTTTGTTGGAGCTTGAGTTTTTTCTGCTATAAACTTAATGGGGTGTTAAGGATGATAGCAATAATATATGTGTGCTGAATACTTTTGAAGCTTTGATTTCTCCCAGAAATATATAACAGTTAAACCAGATATGGTAGTGCAACTGCTACCTCACATTCAACATTACTAAAAATACAACAAAAATATCCTGGGCCTACATGGATATTACTTTGAATTTTTTCAAGAAAATGCCAACGCTTCCTTGGTCACATTTGCATATTCATGAAATATTTTTTTAATTTATTCAGTGAATCCACCCTAATGATTGCTGCTTATTTATATGTCTGAATATATATGTCTTTACATAAGATACTTATAGTTATCAAATAGCTTGCTACTGATGTTTCTTTTATAACATCTGGGGAAATTTTGCCTAAGATACATGTCTCTGATATTGTTATGTTGAATAAGAATAGCAAGTTTGGTGTAAGAATTGGACAATCTCAAGTGGATGATCATTCTTTTGTTTTCTTTTCTTATAAGCTTGCAGACCTATTAAGTGTAACATCTCTTGCTATAAGTCAAAATATTAGCTTTTGTTAAACCAAATTGGGGTAGCTTCCAATTGGAACTGAGGGTAGATGTTAGATGCACTACGCTTTAAAAGAAGTGCAAGTTTGCAACGGAACATGAACAAATTTTTAGTTAATATTGCTCACATATATTTGTTTTAAGCTAGGAGACCATTTAGGTGCTGTTATTGTAATTTGATTTAGTTATTTTAGCTACTAATACTGTTTTTGCTAGCATTATTATGTATCAGTACCACATTGTGTTAATTCAATTCTTAGAGTTGTTTCACTAAACAGTTTCTGCTCATTTGATATGCACATCAATCATCTTGTAATTGTTAGTGTTATATGGAACTAGGTTCAAGCATTGACAGAAAGTGATTTAAGCTCCAATTCCTTAATTATTATTTGGAAGCACCAATTTGCTTAACTAAGATATCTAGGGTCATACTTGAATTTTATGATGAGAACCCATTACGGAGCCTTTACACTGTTGCTTGTGTTTTCGGGTGATAGAAAATGATTTAGTTGCAGCAAGACAAGTAGACAGGAGCCTGAATCACCAAGATTTAATTAAGCACATGTTTTTCTTTTAATTATGATGTCAATTATGGTTTGGACTTTTTTTTTTTTGTGGTTGAACAAATGGCTTGTATTACTTTTATTTGTTGAACAAATTGTTTGAATTATATTTAAGTGGTTTGAATTATGATATTAAATTATGATATTAATTTCTTTGTTCATGCATCAATATAAAAAATATAAGTATTTATTTATTTAGTTTAACTATAATTAATTTAATTATTAAGCTATAAACTATTTTTTTTTTTAAATAGATTTGGTTTCCCAGGGCTAAAGCCCTCGGAATGTTTCCCAGGGATAAAACCGTAGGAAATGTCTCCCAGGGTCAAAGCCTTGGGAAATGTTTCTTAGGGATTATACCGTGGGAAATTTCCCAGGGGCTTAACCGCGGGAAATTTCTCAGGGCTTGCCTGTGGGAACGGTTTCCGACGACCTGAAAACCGACGGATCTGGATCCGTGGGTCATCCATGGAAAATGTGTATTTTCCCACGGATTTGTTAGATTTCCCAGGGCCAGAGGCCCTGGGAAATTGCGAAAATTCTTGTAGTGCAAAAGCAGAAACTGCTCACCATAGCATTTCAAAAACACATGCCAATGACCAATTTTATATGTTTCCAAATACATTATGTGTGAAGCTAGTCCTTGACGTTCATTTTGCAAAAATTACTGTGAGCAACTTTTGCATTACAAATATAATTTCCCCAAAACGGATGTGATTCCAAACATAGGATTATTAGGTTTGAATTCCGAGCATTCTTATTTTCTCTGTTTCTAGTTTTCTGTTTTCATTTCTTGTTTTGATTAATAATTGTAAAAACAAACTATCTTGTTTTCATTCTGTTTCCTATTTTCTATTACCTTTTCTTAGTGTTTCTGTACAATTTTTCGAAAACAAGAAATAGAATAAAAAAAAGGTGACACTTTCTTAATTATTTGTGAAAAAAGGAAATGAAAATACAAAACTAGAAACAAAAAATTAACAAACAACCCTTAGTTTCCCTATGTTATTTAGACTTTGATGCTGATAATAAACATTTATCATGTATTTAGAACCACGTCTGTTTCCGAGAGATTTGCGCTTGTAACACAAAAACTATTCATAGTAGCTTTTGCAAAACACATGTCAAGGACCAGTTTCACGCGTTTTCAAACACATTATGTGTGAAACTGGTCCTTGACTAATGCGTTTGACAACGCGTGAAACTAGTCATTGATGTGTGTTTTGCAAAAGCCACAATGAGCAGTTTTTGCATTACAAACACAATTTCCTCCAAAACATATGTGGTTACAAACACACGAATTATTAAAATTGAATTCTGAGGATTCTTTTTTTTTTTTTTAATTTCTAATTTTCTGTTTTCATTTCTTATTTTCATTATTAATTGCAAAAAAAATTATCTTGTTTTCATTCTATTTCTTGCTTTCTGTCACCTTGTTTCCAGTGTTTCTTATACAAATTTTCGAAAATAGGAACTAGAATGGAAACAAGGTGACGCTTTCATAATTATTTATGAAAATAGGAAATGAAAATACGAAATCTATATCTATATCTATATAATACATTTGAGAATGTTTTCAAAATGGTAATCTCACACATGTCAATCATTGGTGCATTAACTCAAAGAATCTATATATAATACATTTGAGAATGTTTTCAAAATGGTAATCTCACACATGTCAATCATTGGTGCATTAACTCAAAGAATCTATATCTATATCTATATATAATATAATACATTTAAGAATGTTTTCAAAATGGTGGCAACACCATAGTCTTTCCCTCCTTTTTTTGCTTACGTGTCGAGATGTGGTTCATTTGAAGACAAATATTATTTAATATACTTTTTTAATTAAAAAATAATCAATAAACTTTGAAATTAAATCAATATATTAATGGTAAGATATTGATTGACTCAGAAAATGGGAGAATCAAAAGCATCGATGGTAAGATATATCTATCATAAATGAAAATATTTCAAATTGAATATCAATCATCATTAATTTAATTATTATTTAATTTCAAATTTTAAATTAAGATAATATATTTCTAGAGCACATGCATTGTCTCTCTATCTATTTGTTTCGTTACTCTTCTTCACCTTTCATCTTCACTCTCTCTTCAAATTTGCTTTGTTTTTCAAATTGTGTCTTCTCTGATACCATTTTTCCTTGCTTTTCTCTTCTTATTATTCCATTTTGCTTTATTTATTGAACAATCGCAAGAAGATGTCTGACAATATTTAACTATTTTCTATAAATGTGCACTCCATGCACCTCGCTCATTTAATAATTTTCTCTGCTCATTCTCATATTTTTTTCTCTCAGGTTCTTTGAAGACCATATTTGCTCCTTTCTTATTTGATCATCTATCATCTCGGGTGATGACTCGCATCTCTTCCAAGATATCTTTGTTTATTATTACAAGGTTCTGAAAATTGGAACCCTCTAATTCTCGCTCATTTTGATTTTTTCAGAGCACCATCTCAAATCTTTAAAAGGTAAGCATACTTCTAAGTTTACATTTCATTTGTTTGTTACTTTATGGGTTTCTGTTGTTCATTATTACAAGCAATGAAGACTGAAATGTAAGAGCTAAAAAGGTGTGGGCTTGAACAGCAAAAAAATAATAATAAAAAAAATGCAGGGCATCCTTAATGATCACTATGCATTTTTGAAGAATCAAAGGGTGACTTGGTTTTATTCTCTTCAAGACAAGACTTGAGCAGCAGTAAAAGTAAGGTCCATTCCAATTCATCAGGTTCCAATAAAGAGAATTATTATTCTTGGTTATCAAAGCATCTTAAGCATAATTAATAATTTAGTGTTAATTTATTCTCTTCTTTATATCTATATGATGCACACAGATTTAGGGGTTATGGTTCATTTAAAAAAAATGAACCCATAGGATGAATCTCAAGAAGATGATACCAATATTGATCTTCACTCACAAAGGATGAAGAAGACGGTCTCTTCAATTTTCATTTAGTTCATTCTCATATTGGTCTTTTTTGTCAGGAATTAAACTATTGTATATTTAATTTTATTTCAAAAAATTAAGTTCGAATTTTTTATTTGAAATTAATTATCTTAAATTCTACTTATTGTCATACAATTCTCTTAACTATATATTTCATTTAATTATTTTAATTATAAACATTTAATTACTTCCAACAATTTAAAATTTTCTTATTCAGACTTACTATCAAATTCGATTTCAAATCAAATTTGTCATGAATGTGTGGTGATTATTTTAAAGCTAATAAATGATTTTTTTTTTCAATAAGTATTAGGCAAGTGCAGATTCATGCCTTTTCAATATATTTTTTCACGCATAAAATCAAGATTTTCATCATAACATTAACTTATAATAACACTATGTTGGAATATGCACTTAATGGAATCAGATAATTAGTGATAATAATAATAATAATAATTAATAAATAAATAAATAATTCAAGATTTTCATTTTTCCGCCAAAACCATTTTTTATTACTTTTACTCTTATTTTAGCACCATCAATATTATAATATCTTAATTAATAAATGACCCATTACAGATTGAAAGTCACATCTTTATGATCTATTTATGCAGACAACCTTGCATTACTCTTTCATACATGACCCATTACAGATTGAAAGTCTATGTTTTGGTCTTTTTTTTTTTTCCTTCTCTCATTCTTTAAATTTATTTCAGGTTCTCTTTTCATGTTGGGTATAGATAGATTGGCAAGGCACACGTTAATATAAATTTTTTAAGATAAAGTTTTTTTTTTTACACTTCATGAGCCATTATACTATAGATATGTTGTTTCTAGAATTTAATATAATAAAAATTACTGCATAGGACTTCTATGTAAGTTATATTTTAAATTTAATTCTTAATCTTATTTCAAATTGGAAATATTTTTGGCTATTTGATACTCTTAACATTATACAAAAAGATGAGCAATTTAGTAATTAACTACAAAAAATTCTTTTAGCAGGGTCAACATTTTTTATCGACCTTATATAAGTTATAAACACTTTTTTTATTAGGGGTTATAAGCATATTATGGAATACCATGCCAACATACAAGGTTTAAAAAATTGAAAAACATGGAGTCAAAAAATTTATTGAAAAACATGTTTGCAATTAATTTTGTCTCTTAAATGCTCCTCAACCATTAACATTCAACTGCTAGATACACTATAATTGGACCATCCATATTTGTTTATAATATTCCATGCAAAACAAATATGCTAATGAGAAGTTGACGACAAACTAAAAAACATAGGTGGGTTAATTTCTTTCCACAAATTAGCTCTTGATCTCAAATTAAAAAATATAATGAAGTGTGTTTCAATTGATTTCACCTCAGTATTTATTTTTATATTAAAATTCATTTAAAATTTTCTAAATAGTTTAAGTCATCATGATAACCTCAACTCGAAGGATATAACCCGTGCATTGCAATGGTCAAACAAGCTAGTGGGAAACAAAGCAAAAGGGCCCTTAATTTCTCAATGTTATTCATGTTTGTATTGCTAAAACTACTTAGAGTAGCTTTTGCAAAATACAAGTCAAAGACTGGTTTCACGCATTTCCAAACACATCATGTGTGAAATTTGTCCTTGACAAGGGAAACACATGAAATCATTGACCTGCGTTTTGCACTAGTTATGTTATTTGAACACCTGAATTTGGACATCCAAGTGACTCTCCACTCACAATTACATACTATACATATATTCTATCTTAAAATACTATATATCTCCATCTCACCCACAATCACATCAATCTACGGTGTCTATACAAGTGTTCAAATTCAGGTGTTCAAATAACATAACTCTTTTGCATAGCAGCTTTTGCATTTTAAACACAATTTTCTCCAAAATGGACATGATCCCAAACACTCGAATAATTAAGTTTGAATTCCATGGATTCTTGTTGGAACCATGAGTTCCTAGTTCTTTCTCTAGCTCGCTCTACATCAAGGGGATTGGCAGGTTTAACGTCAGGTGATTATATGTAATTCACATACAATATAATGGTTAATGAACCTTAATATTCTCTTTGAAATATTCATCCGAATCCGATCAGAGTATTATAGGTTTCATTTTTCTTATGTGTTTAATCTTCTCTCATTAGTTTACACTGGATAGTGGATAATTCTTATATCTTGTTGAAGAGAAAATTGAATCATTCTGGTAAGAATTATAAGACGAGCAGAGCACATAACATGATATCTCAACAACAGTGTTCTCTTTTAGGCTTTGTTTGTTGGAGTAGAAAATAGCAAGAGAGAAAACAAGAAGAGAGAAAAGGAGGAGAAAATACACTTTTCTCTTGTTTGGTGGAGGAGAGAAATAGGGAAGAGGGAAGAAAATTGGTGGGACCCACCTCAAATTTTTTTCTCTCCCCAAGTGAGAAGAAAATGGAAGAGGGAGAGAGTGTTTCATATAAAATGACTTTTGTACCCTTTTTTTTTGTTCTTATTCAATTATTTAATAAATTTAAATAAATTGAATTAAATTAATCATTTAATTAATTAAATTAAATTGAAATAAATAAAATAATTATATTAAACTAATAAATTTTATTTAAAATAACTTAAATCAGTTAAATTAATTTAAATTATTTGATTAGTTAAAATAACTTAAATCAATTAAATTTAAATATTTTTATATTGATTTTTTAATTAAGGATATTTTTGTCTTTTTAAAAAAAATTACTTTTCTCTCTTCTTATTTTCTATCCAACCAAACAAAGGGGAGAGAGAGAAAACACTTCTTTCTCCTCTATTTCTCTCCTATTTCTCTTACATCAAACAACACATAAAATCTACTCTATTTCTCACCATTTTCTCTCTTCTCATACTCTTTCTCACCTCTTTCTCTCTTCTCCTTTTCTTCTCACAACCAAACAAAGCCTTAAAGAGCAAGAGTTTCTGAAATAACTCGTGTATTATTCTTTGTGAGTACTTCTCATATGGTATGCATAAAAGTTCCTTAGAAAGACACATTTACAGAATCTAATCTATTTTGGGACTTTATTGGGCACAAGGCCACAAGACTCTCCCAATGATAAAAACGGTATACAAAAGAAAATTTGTGATCATACACATAACAATGACTGGTAGATAAAGCAAGCCAAGATAACCTTAGAAGGTGCGTCATCGCTTTTCTCATTATTTTCCTTTTATCCCTCCAAATAGACCGGTGGATTCTAGGGTCAACTTGGTTATTCATGGGCATACCCATATCCCATTAAATACTCTTTCTTTTATATATGGGAAAATCCATTTCTACCTTTATCTTGAACATACTAATATTTTTGCACCCGTGCTTACTATTATTATTGATAGCATTGTTACCATTAATAACTTAATTATGCATTTATATCTACCAAACTTTTTTCTTTCCTTTATCCCAAATTAAATCCACTATGTCAAACCTTTTCTTTACTTATTTCACACTTTGCCTTCAATCTTTCCTTCCCACCCTTAATGGTGGTACCCATTCATCTCAAAGACTTTTTATTTATAGACAGAAGTGATTAGCAAAAACCTTGAAACAATCTTATCTATAACTTGAGTGCAAAAAATTGAATATTTTTTTTATTTTAAAATGATATTACAATACGTAATGTAACATTATGTGTTAAGTGTTCCTTTTTGATTATTACTAATGATAAACTAATCCTCTTAAATCATGTGGTGCTGACATGTGTCCATTTATTAGAAAATCAGCAATTCCCCTTATTAATTAGTATAGATATAGATTTATTATTTAAAATAGAAAAAACAAAGACAAGGATGTAGACAAAAAATATATTAGAAAATATGAATAGCTCTGCCTCTATTTATGTCAATTCAGAGATTGACATTTTTGACTCCCAAAACATTGTGCCTTTACCGGTTTGTAAATATTTTAAAACAAAAATATATATAAATTTTAGAAAATAAATAAAAAAATAAAAAAAATTCCATAACCTGAAATGTGGCTTACACTATCGTGCTACACTAAAATAAGAATTTCCCCTAATTAATTAGTATAGATATTGATTTATTATTTAAAATAGAAAAAACAAAGGCAAGGATGTAGCCAAAAAAGGTATTAACAAAAAAAAATTAAGAAAAAAAGCTAGAGAAATAAAAGTAGAGAAAAAATATTGAAGAAAAATTTTAGCAAAAAAAAATTACAAAAATTAAGAAACAAGTTTTTAGAAAAAATTATTTAAAAAAAAATAGGAAAATGAAGTAATTCTAAAAAATATTTAAAATAATTAGAAAAAATATATTTAACAAAAATTAGAAAAATAAATTAATAATTTTTTTCTAATTTAAATTTTTTAAATATTTATTTTTATAAATAATTTTTTAAAATTCATTTAAAATATATTATTTTCCAATTATTTTAAAAAAATAATAAAAAATTTATAATTTGACACGTGGCTTGCACTATTGTGCTACACTAAAATCAAAATTTCCCCTTATTAATTAGTATAGATATAGATTTATTATTTAAAATAGAAAAAAAGGTAAGGATGTAGCAAAAAAAAAAAGCTTTAACAAAAAAAATATTAGGAAAAGAAAGTAGAAAAAAAGATATTTAATTTTTTTTACATAAATTAGGAAAAAATATTTAAAAATAATTAGAACAAATATATTTAAAAAAAATAATAATCAGGAAAAAAATTAGAAAAAAAAAATATTTTTAAAAAATTAGAAAAATATAATTAATAATTTTTTTACAAATTTATTTTTTAAATATTTTTTCTAATAAATTTTTTTAAACTAAATTTTCTTCTAAATATTTTAAATAACTTTTTTTAATTTTTTTTAATGAGGAATAAAAAATAGAAAATAATTAATTATAAAAAATATTTTAAAAGGAAAAAGAAAAAAATAAAATTAGAATTCGAAAAAAATTAGAAAAAAAATAATTTGGAAAAAATATTTAAAAAATTTAAAAAATTAAAATTAATTACAAACAAATTATTTAAAATAATTATAAAAAATATATTTTAAAAAAATTTAAACAATAATTAAAAAAAATCTATTTAAAAAAATTTTGAAAAATAACATCTATTATAAAAAAGCTGTAAAAAAAAGAAAAAAGTAAATTAGAAAAAAAAATTAGAAAAAGAAATTTAAAAATTAGGAAAAAATTATTTTTAAAAAATTTAAAAAAAATTTTGAAAAAAAAGTAATCTATTACAATTGGTTAGGAAAGTTGGTTTGTTTAGTTAGTTGCTGGCCACAACTAACTAGAACTGTTTTCAATTAACTTTGTTATGCTTTAAGCCTAATTGGAATTGGTTTCTGATTGTCTATATAAGCAGCCTTTCACTGCTGCTAGTTACACGTTTTATCATTCTTTGAGAATTCATTATTGTTGAGACTAAAGAGGAAAGAAAGAAAAGATCAGGGAAGTGTGAAAATAGAGTGTGCAAGGTTTGGGTGATTTCTGTATAAGTCAATACTGAGGGTGGAAATTAGGAACCAAGGAACTCTATTGTAAGCTTGATCTTTGTGGTTGAATCATGGTGTGAAGCTGCTCCTCCCCGTGGATGTAGGTCATAGATATATGACCGAACCACTAAATCTTGGTGTCTCCTCTTTCCCTTTCTTTACTTTGTTCTGTTTGTGTTAATAGTTCGCTTTATTTTCTGTTTTTGTTTCTGCAAGTATTCTTGGTACTGTGTGTGTGCATTTTGGTGTTTTTTAGTTTCCTTTCTCTACAATTGGTGCCGTTTGTAGGAAACAAGAACCTGAGAAAGGAAGCAGCCATGGGAGCAACCAAGTTTGATATTGAGAAGTTCACAAGCTCCAATGATTTTGGATTATGGAGGATAAAGATGCAAGCAATCTTGGTGCATCAAGGTCTAGCAGATGCACTGAAGGGAGAGGCTGCTCTACCTAGAACTCTGTCCGAGAAGGAGAAGAAAGACCTGATAGAAAAGGCCAGAAGCACAATAATCTTGTGCCTTGGAGACAAAGCTCTGAGAGAAGTAGCTCGAGAAACAACTGCTACAGCAATGTGGCTCAAACTGGAATCATTGTACATGACGAAATTAGTGGCTAATCGGCTCTTCTTGAAACAACAACTGTATTCATTCAAGATGACTGAGGATCGATTACTCAGTGATCAGATTGCAGACTTCAACAGGACCTTGGATGATCTTGAAAATATTGATATGAAATTGGATGATGAAGACAAGGCTCTAATCTTACTCAGTGCCTTGCCAAATTCATATAAACACTTTAAAGATGCTATGCTATTTGGTAGAGATCAAACAATCTCTCTAGAAGAAGTGCAATTAGCCATCCAGACAAAGGAATTTCAGAAAAGACAGGAATCCAAGAATGATAACAATGCAGAAGGACTCAATGTTGTGAGGGGCAGATCAGAAAATAGGAACTACAAGGGAAACAATCACAGATCAAAGTCCAAG
This sequence comes from Echinosophora koreensis, assembly GCA_035048595.1. Taxonomy (NCBI): domain Eukaryota; kingdom Viridiplantae; phylum Streptophyta; class Magnoliopsida; order Fabales; family Fabaceae; genus Echinosophora; species Echinosophora koreensis. The sequence continues at coordinate 386,378 of JAPCYP010000072.1, forward strand.
AACAAGTCACAAAGCAAGTATAAATGCTTTCATTGTCACAAGAAAGGACATTTTAAGAAGAATTGTCCAGAAAGAAGGAATAAAGATTCAAAGAATATCAAGAACCAGGTGATGCTGCTATAGTTACTGATGGATATGATTCAGCAGAGGCATTGGTAGTTTCAAATACTGAAATAGAGAAAGATTGGGTAATGGACTCTGGTTGTACCTACCATATGTGTCCAAGAAAGGATTACTTTGAAACCATAGAAATGAAGGAAGGTGGAGTTGTGTTGCTAGGCAACAACAAGCCTTGTAAAGTACAAGGCATGGGCTCAGTTAGATTAAAGATGTTCAATGGCCAAAAAACTCTACTTCAGGGAGTAAGGTATGTACCAGAACTCAAAAGGAATCTTATATCCATAAGCATGTTTGATAGTTTAGGTTATGCTACTAATATTGAACATGGAACTACGAAAATCACTAGTGGAAATCTGATAATTGCTTGAGGAATTAAAAGGAATGGTCTATATATACTTGATGGTTGTACTATAATTTCTTAAGCTACTGTAGCAAGCCAAAAACCAATTTATAAAACCAAATTATGGCACATGAGGTTAGGACATTTAAGTGAAAAGGGCTTAATTGAATTAGCTAAGCAAAACTTACTGAATGGTGATAAAATAGACAAGCTAGAGTTCTGTGATCACTGCATATTAGGAAAGGCTCAAAGAGTTAAATTTGGCATAGGACTGCATGTTACACATAGACCATTTGAATATGCACATTCAGATCTTTGGGGTCCAGCAAGGACTATGACTCATGGTGGAGGATTCTATTTCCTCACCATCATTGATGATTACTCTAGGAGAGTGTCGCTCTATGTTTTGAAAAATAAAAGTGATACTTTTTGGAAAATTCAAAGAGTGGCATACTCTCATAGAGAATCAAATGGGATCAAACCTGAAACATTTGAGAACTGACAATGGTCTGGAGTTTGTGTCAGAACCGTTTAGTAAGTTTTGCAGGGAACATGGAATTCAAAGACACGAGATAGTTGCAGGAACTCCTCAACAGAATGGATTGGCAGAAAGAATGAATAGGACAATTCTTGAGAGGGTAAGATGCATATTGATAAGTGTTGGAATGCCAAAAAGCTTCTGGGGTGAAGCAGCTACCACTGTTGCATGCTTGATCAATAGATGTCCTTCCTCTTCAATAGGCTTTAAAACACCTATGGAATTATGGAATGGAAAACCTGCAGACTACTCATCATTGAGGATATTTGGTTCTCTTGCATTTGCTTATGTCAAGCAAGACAAGCTTGGAGCCCGTGCAATCAGATGTGCATTCATAGGATATCCTACTGGTATTAAAGGATACAAGCTATGGAAAATGGAACAAGGTGAACCCAAATGCATAATCAGTAGGGATGTTGTCTTTAATGAAACTAGAATGACCATGATGACTAAGGATCAAGAAGGAGCAGGCAGCAAAGCAAGCACATCAGATAATGCTCAGGTTGAGGTGGAGTTACCCTTTTACCAAGGCAATGAAGACAGAATACAACCTGAAGAAGAAGTTGAATATCAGCAACCTGAACCAATTGCAAATGATTACAATTTGGTTAGAGATAGAGCTAGAAGAATCACAGTTCCACCAAGGAGATTTGGATATGCAGATCTCATCTATTATGCTCTAAATGTTGCTGATGAAATACAGGACAATGAGCCTAGCAATTTCAGAGAAGCACTGGCATGTAAAGACAGTGATAATTGGATGGCAGCAATGGCAGAAGAGATGAACTCTCTTGAAAAGAATAGAACCTGTGAGCTGGTTAGTCTACCAAGGAATCAAAGAGTGGTAGGCTGCAAATGGATCTTCAAAAGGAAGGAAGGTATTCCTGGGGTTTAAAAAGCCAGATTCAAAGCAAGGCTTGTTGCCAAGGGATTCACCCAACTAGAAGGAGTAGATTTAGTCAAGCACTGCTCAATTAGGATCATGCTGTCAATTGTTACTCAGTATGATCTTGATTTAGAACAACTTGATGTTAAAACAACATTTCTTCATGGAGACCTTGAAGAAACCATATACATGCAACAACCAGAGGGCTTCACTAAAGGCAATGACAAGGTTTACTTGTTGAAGAAGTCCCTATATGATCTAAAACAAAGTCCTAGGCACTGGTACAAAAGATTTGATGACTTTATGATAAAAATGGGGTTTCAAAGATTCAGTTATGATAGCTGTGTATATATCCTGAAAAGAAATGAAATCTCATTTCTGTATTTACTTTTATATGTAGATGATATACTTATAGCTAGTTCATGTAAAAGTGAGATAGAAAGACTCAAATCAGAACTGAACTCTGAATTTGAAATGAAGGACCTTGGTGCAGCCAAGAGAATCCTAGGCATGGATATTAGCAAAGACAGATCCAAAGGAGAGTTGTTCCTATCTCAAGAAAGCTACTTAAAGAAAGTTGTTGAGAGGTTTAGATTGCATGAATCTAAACCTGTCACAACTCCTTTGGGGCAGAATGACAAACTTTCTTCACAGCACAGTCCAAGTACAGATGAAGAAAGGACTAGAATGGCATCAGTACCATATGCTAGTGGAGTTGGCAGCATAATGTATGGCATGGTGTGCAACAGACCAGACTTAGCTCATGCTGTGAATGTAGTAAGCAGATTAATGGCAGATCCAGGACCAATACATTGGGGAGCACTGAAATGGATTCTAAGATACTTGAAAGGCACTCTATCTTCTGGACTGAAGTATAAAAGGAAGCTACAACCTGAAGGTGCAATCAAGGGATTTGTAGACTCAGACTATGCTGGAAACATTGATACAAGGAAGTCTTTGTCTGGATATGTTTTCACTCTATATGGGACTACAATCAGTTGGAAATCAGTCCTTCAGTCTGTTGTGGCTTTGTCAACAACTCAGGCAGAAAACATTGCTCTTACTGAAGGATTCAAAGAAGCAATGTGGTTGAAAGGTATGCTTGGTGAACTTGGAATCACTCAAAACAGTATCACAGTTTTCTGTGATAGTCAAAGTGCAATTCATCTATCAAAGCATCAAGTCTACCATGAGAAATCAAAACACATAGATATGAGGCTCCATTTCATCTGGGATGTCATTGAAGCTAAGGAGATTCTGGTGGAGAAGATAGCATCAAAGGAAAACCCTGCAGATGCTTTTACAAAGTCACTTCCTCAGGCCAAGTTCAAACTCTACTTGGACCTGATTGGACGTTGTGAAAGATAAAAGGGTTTTGAATGGGAGAAGCAGCAGCATGAAAACTATGATGGAAGCTCTCTGATTTAAGAGACAAGGTGGAGAATTTGAATGATGTGTCTCAGAAATCAATTACAATTAGTTAGGAAAGTTAGTTAGTTTAGTTGGTTGCTGGCCACAACTAACTATAACTGTTTTCAACTAACTTTGTTATCCTTTAAGCCTAATTGGAATTGGTTTCTGATTGTCTATATAAGCAGCCTTTCACTGTTGCTAGAGACACGTTTTATCATTCTTTGAGAATTCATTATTGTTGAGACTAGAGAGGAAAGAAAGAAAAGATCAGGGAAGTGTGAAAATAGAGTGTGCAAGGCTTGGGTGATTTCTGTATAAGTCAGTACTAAGGGTAGAAATTAGGAACCAAGGAACTCTATTGTAAGCTTGATCTTTGTGGTTGAATCATAGTGTGAAGCTGCTCCTCCCCATGGATGTAGGTCATAGATATATGACCGAACCACTAAATCTTCGTGTCTCCTCTTTCCCTTTCTTTACTTTGTTCTGTTTGTGTTAATAGTTCTCTTTATTTTCTGTTTCTGTTTCTGCAAGTATTCTTGGTACTGTGTGTGTGCATTTTGGTGTTTTTCAGTTTCCTTTCTCTACAAAAGACAATACACAATTATACAAGCTAATTTATAGTATGCTCTATCTCTATAAACCCAAAAAAAATCCTGCATTTATTTCACTGTAAATTATGGGATCATTACACCCAAGGAAGAAAGTATCTAACTTGAAAGGGTTTCTGAGGACCCAAATGAAAATGAATGAAGAAGGGAAACTTACAGAGAGAAGATGATAAAGGAGGGGTATGCCTTTTCTGGCCATTGAGTCCGAGTGCGTTTGACAAGTGACCAGCTAGAGAAACCGTGCACGCCATTGGCTGCCGCACGCAATGATGAAGAAATTAAAGAGTTAGAGAAACTGAGTCAGAACGCGTTAGAGAAACTGTGGATGTCATTGGCTACCACACACAATGAAGAAGAAGTTTAAAAATTTTGGATTTTGAAGGATGTGAAGTGTTACAGTGGTGTTATATGTTCGATAAAATCCAGATTGGCAAAATAAGTAGATTGGTCCTATACGTTTATTTTATTTTTCATATTGGTCATATACGTTCTTTATATTTCAAATTGATCCTACACATTACGTTCCGTTTTCACATTAGTCCTTTCCGTCAATTTTGACCTTACGCTGTCAGTTTTGATCTGACGTTGCTATCACCTTAGTCCGACACGTGGCATTTTACACACATATGTAAGGTCAAAATTGACTTATAGGACCAATATGAAAAATAAAATAAACGTATTGGACCAATTTACCTACTTTGCCAAAAAAAAAAGTTTGCCAACACCTGACAGGCAATATGTAAATTCCACTATAAATCCTTACTGAGGTTGATGGTATTCCTTGACCTTGCAAAGGCGCCTTCCCCCAATATAAACCATTTTGTACAAAAAAAAAAAAAGACTTTTATATAGGAGTGGGGGGACTCGATGGTGCTAGTGTGACTAGCAGTGTGGTGGGAATAGGTCATGCCGCCCGTCAAGGCGTATGGCCTAACCTATTTAACACTCACTCACACACACACATATAATAATAATAATAATAATAATAATAATAATAATAATAATAATAATAATAATAATAATAATAATAATAATAATAATAATTTAAAATATTATAGTATTATAATGTTTATTTATAATATTTGAAAGTAAAGGCCTATTGGCCTATTTATCAGTATAGACCTACCAACCTTTTATTATTTGAGGCTTACAAGTTTATTAACAAGTGAAGGCCTATGATTCATTTATAGTTGGAGACACCCACGCCAGGTCAGGCTTTGAAGAAGGTCATGCTCGGGCCTTAAAAATCTACATCAGGCTAATAGGTCAGGCTCAAGCCTTGAAATTGGAACACAGGCCAGACCTGTTCATGTCATGGGCCTAGCTTGTAACTCAAAAACTGCTCACAGTAGCTTTTGCAGTACACACGTCAAGAGACAATTTCAAGCATTTCCAAACACATTATGTATGAAACTGGCCTTTGACTAATGTATTTGGAAACACGTGAAACTTGTATTTGACGTTCGTTTTGCAAAAGCCACTACTAGCAGCTTTTGCATTACAAACGCAATTTCCTCCAAAATAGACGTGGTTTCAAACACACGAATTATTAAGTTTGAATTCTGAGGATTCTTGTTTGTTCAGTTTTCCAGTTTTCATTTCTCGTTTTCAATAATATTTGCAAAAAAAGAAATATTTTTTCATTCTGTTTCCTATTTTGTGTCACCTTTCTTTCAGTGTTTCCAGTTCAGCTTTTCAAAAACAGGATACTGAATGACAACAAGATGACACTTTCGTAATTATTTATGAAAATAGGAAATGAAAATAAGAATCAAGAAACAAGGTAAACAGATCCTTAGCTTTCCTATGTTATTCAAACTTTGATAGTGATAATAAAGACTTATCATGCGTTTGGAACCACATCCATTTCGAAGAGAATTGCGCTTGTAATGCAAAAACTACTCACAATAGCTTTTGTGATACGCAAGTCAAGGACCACTTTCACGTGTTTCCAAACACATTATGTGTGAAACTGGTCCTTGACTAATGCATTTGGAAACACGTGAAACTTGTATCTGGCGTGCATTTTGCAAAAGTCACTATGGTCTATGAGTAGATTTTGCATTACAAAAGCAATTTCCTCAGAAATTGACATGGTTCCAAACACGCGAATTATTAAGTTTGAATTCTGGGGATTCTTGTTTGCTTAGTTTCTAGTTTTTCGTTTTCATTTATATTTTTCATTTATAATTCCAAAAAAGTTATATTATTTTCATTCTGCTTCCTTTTTCTGTCACCTTACTTTCAGAGTTTCCTGTTCAATTTTTTGAAAACAAAAAATAGAATCAAAACAAGGTGACACTTTCGTAATTATTTACGAAAACAGTAAATGAAAATACAAAATTGAAAACAAAGAAAATAGGCTTTTAGTTTCCCTATGTTATTCCGACTTTGATGGTGATAATAAAGATTTATCGTGTGTTTGGAACCACCTCCGTTTTTGAAAGAATTGCACTTGTAACACAAAAACTACTCATAGTAACTTTTACAGTACGAATGTGAAGGACCAGTTTCACACATTTCCAAACACATTATGTGTGAAACTGGTCCTTAACTAGTGTTTGAGAACGCATGAAACTTGTTATTGACATGCGTTTTGCAAAAGCCACTATGAGCAGTTTTTGCATTAAAAATGCAATTTCCTCCAAAATGAATGTGGTTCCAAACAAACGAATTATTAAGTTTGAATTCGGATAATTCTTGTTTGCTTAGTTTCCAGTTTTTTGTTTTCATTTCTTATTTTCATTAAAAATTGCAAAAAAAAGTCATATTGTTTCATTATGTTTCCTCTATTCTGTCACCTTTCTTATTTTCCTGTACAAATCTTTGAAAACAGGAAACATAATGAAAATAAGGTGGCAGTTTTATAATTATTTTTGAAAACAGGAATTGAAAACAGAAAACTGGAAACAAAACAAACTGGCCCTTAGATTTTAGTTTTCTGTTTTCATTTCTTGTTTTCATTAATAATTGCAAAAAAAACCATCTTGTTTTCTATTTTCTATTACCTTGTTTTCAGCGTTTCCAGTAAAATTTTTCGAAAAAAGTAAATAGAATGAAAACAAAGTAACACTTTCGTAATTATTTACGAAAAAAGGAAATGAAAATGTGAAACTGGAAACAAAACAAACAGGCTCGTAGTTTCTAACGCAAAAAATTACTCATAGTAGCTTCTCCAAAACACACATCAACAACCAGTTACACATATTTCCGAATACATTATGTGTGAAACTAGTCCTTGACATGCATTTTGCAGAAGCTACTGTCAGTACCTTTTTCATTACAAATGCAATTTCCCCAAAACGAACGTTGTTCCAAAAACAGGAATATTAGGTTTGAATTTCGAGCATTCTTATTGGCTTTAGTTTCAGTTTTCTATTTTCATTTCTTGTTTTCAATAATAATTACAAAAAACTATCTTGTTTTCATTCTGTTTCCTGTTTTTGACATCTTGTTTTAAGTGTTTCTTGTACAGTTTTTCGAAAACAGTAAATAGAACGAAAACAATTTGACACTTTTGTAAGTATTAATCAAAACAAGAAATGAAAATACAAAATTAGAAACAAAGAAAATGTGTTCTTAGTTTCCCTATGTTATTCAGGCTTTGATACTAATAATAAAGATTTATAGTGTGTTTGGAATCATGACCGTTTTGAAGAGAAATGTGTTTGTAACGCAAAAAACTACTTAGAGTAGTTTTTGCAAAACGCAAGTCAAGGACTGGTTTCACGCATTTCCAAACACATTATGTCTGAAATTGGTCCTTGACTTGGGAAACACGTGAAACTAGTCCTTGACCTGCGTCTTGCACAATAACTTTTACATTATAAACACAATTTTCTCCAAAACGGACATGGTTTCCAACAATGACGGCAAGAGAAAGCAAGCTAAGCTAACCTTAGAAGGTGCATCATCGATTTTCTCATTATTTTCTTTTTCCCTCTCCAATAGACCATGTAATCGGAAATATCTTTGGCCATGTCCAACTTTTCCACAATCACGCCGCGAAAATATCTTCGTGTCAACTATATTTGCACTTGAGTTTAGTTTACCTATACAACCATAGCCAATGATGAGTAACAATTTAAATTCGGTAGTCAAAAAACATATATGATTATGGATTAATCTCACAACCATATAGGAAGCTCAAATTTAGGGATTTAAAAAAAGCTCTTGAAATAAACATCCGCACCAAAGCTCTCATTTTTCCCACAATAAGAATGAACTATGAATCTACAATTAATTCACATCATTTAAAGATAAATTCATTCTTCAACAGAATCAAACAAAGAAAGAACTTTCTAGGAAGCAATAAAATACTTAAATAGAGAAGACACTGTACTGCCCCATTGTCCATCACACCCACATAAATACAAACAATACACAATTCATACAAGCTAATTTACAGTATGCTCCATCTCTATAAACCCAAAAAAAGATGCATTTTTTCGCTGTAAATTGAAGGATCGTTACACCCAAGGAAAAAAGTTCCTAACTTGAAAGGCTTTCTGAGGACCCAAATGAAAATGAATGAAGAGGGAAACTTACGGAGAGAAGTTGATTAAGGAGGGGTGTGCCTTTTCCGGTCATTGAGTTTGAATGCATTTGACAAGTGACCAGCTAGAGAAACTGAGTTGGAATGCGTTAGAGAAACTGTGGAAGCCATTGGCTACCACATGCAATGAAGAAGAAGAAGAAATTAAAAAGTTTGGAGTGATGTGAAAGTGTTAGAGTGGTGTTATATGTTGGATAAAAACAAGACTTTTATACAGGAGTGGGGGACTTGATGGTGCTGGTGTGACTTGTAGGATGCCAAATGTAACGTACGGTTCAGATTTTGGTTTGTCATGTTTTCGTGCTTTTCAACCTGACAAAAATATAGGAACACATATTAAAATTGAGTTTAATTTTATATATGGTCAGTATAAAGGTTTTTTACATTGTCAATCAATCAAAAATCATGATATATATGATTTTTAAGGTAGTTCAGATAAGAGTCAAATATTTAACTTATGTGACAATTTTGATTGGTTGACTATGTAAAAATTTCATATACTGAAAATACATGTCAATTAAATCCATTTTTATTCCGAAATAAATGTCAATTTAGTTGGTAAGAATCTCAAATGTCGATCAAAATAGTTTTTGATAAGGGTTAAAACGTTCCTAAAAATCATCTTTGAAGGATTAATTTGATCGACATTTGAAATTCTCGAGGATCAAATTTGTATTCTTCATTTCACATGGACCAAATATGCCTTCATGTTTTTTGTCGGAGAACGATTTGGTTTTTATTCCAAATCATATTATATGACTTTTAAGATAGTTGTAATAAATTTTGTCAAAAAAAAAAAAAAGATAGTTGTAATAAAAGACATTTTTTTTAATGACATGATAATTTAATATTGAGTGACGGTGTAAAAATCTTTACTCTAATAATCCACATCAATTAAATTATTTATCATAAAAGTTTTTTTTGTTTGGGTCATGTGTTTATATAAATATAAAAATCTAGATTGATCCAAAAATTTATTTGCATATATGTTTATATTATATAAGTAACAAAATTTATATTTTTAATGTTTAATTAGGTATAATTTTAAATAAAATCATTAATGTTTTACTATTATAAAAAACATTATATTTGTACCAAAAAATATGTTATATAAATAAATATTAGGCTGAGTAAGTAATTTTTCTGTTTTATAAATAACATTAAATAGACTGATCTGGTATAAAAAATAAGTTTTTCTAAAAATACTCAAATTTTAATAAAGTCTAAACTTGACTGGTTTATAAAATAATAATTCATGCCACCAACCTTGATTGGCCATCTAATTTATTTACTGAGTCAAAAAAAAAAAGAGATTAATTGCTAAACACTGTCAGTGTAAACCATCTTTACACAGTCATCCACTAAAATTTTGCCACCTCAAAAGTTCTGAAATAAAATAGATTTATCTAATTTTTTTTAAAAAAACCCAATATTTCTTCTTCATCTCAACTCCCCCAACCCAGTGAACGGGTTCATCTCCCCCAATGTTCGTCTCCAGAAAAGAAATCCTTCACAACATTTGTCATCCTCCCAATGTCCAACCCAACAATGCTTCTTCTCAATGTCACAGTTTTCATTCCATAAGATAGCAACCTCCTCCATTGGACCCATTCCTCTCACCTTCTCCCACCTCCTCCTCCTCCTCCTCCTCCCACCACCTGCCTCCCTACTCTCCTCCCCATCTAGTCCATCTCCATCACCCACAACTCTGCCAACGATTTCTCCCTCAACGAGATCTCATTACTCACCTGGACTGCTACACCACCCCCTCCATCGATCGCCGTCCATGGCGTCGGACTGTCGGAGACCTCCTTCACTTCTCTCTTTTTGGCCGTGGTATGCCTTCTCCGATATTCTCCCAGTCCCAGGCCATGGATGCTTTTTGTTTGTTTCTGCAGATCTAGAGGGGAGATGAACGTGTCTGTGGCAGGGAGTTGTGGAGAGAGAAATATCATATTATATTTTATTTTTAAATTTTAATGGAATGAATATTATTATGATGTGGCAAAATTTTAGTGGATGACTGTGTAAAGATGCTTTACACTGACAGTGCATAGCAATTACACTCAAAAAAAAAATCTATTTTATTTACGACTACCGCTGATATTTTTATTTTTTTTGTCAATTCACATCACCGAAGCTTACAACTTAGCACTAAACAATGTGCACATGTACTTAGACAAATGACAATGAAAAGCCACATTATAGAAAATGTCATAACAAAGAGAAATTCTTGTGTATGAGTATAAATTAACCTACCAGTTCATTCTAAACACAATCAATTACAAAATTACAACAAAGAAAAAAAAATGCCAGCTTGTAAAATAAGAAACAAAAAGCATTTATCATAAAAACTTTATTTTTGTTTAAGTCGTGTGTTTATATAAATATAAAAATCTAGATTGATCCAAAAATTTATTTACTTATATGTATATATTATATAAGTTAAAAATTTATATTTTTAATGTTTAATTAGATATAATTTTAAATAAAATCATTAATGTTTAACTATTATAAAAAAAACATTATATTTATACCAAAAAATATTATATAAATAAATATTAAGCTGAATAAGTAATTTTTAATGTTTTATAAATAACATTAAACAGGCTAATCTGGTATAATAAATAAGTTTTTTTCCCTAAAAAATCTCAAATCTTAAAAAAGTCTAAACTTGACTTACTTACAAAATAACTCATGCACTGGTCTTGATAGGACATCAAATTTATTCCCGACTACAGTTGAATACATTAAAGAAAATGTCATAATAAAGAGAAAATCTTTTTTTTTTTTTTGATAAAAAATAAAGAGAAAATTTTGTATAAGCACAAAACTAACATTCATCCTTAAACACAATCAATGACAAAACTACAATAAATAAAATTAAAAAAAAAGTGAGCTTGTAAAATAAGAAGCAAAAAGCCTTTATCATAAAACTTTTTTTTTTTATCATAAAACTTTATCACAGATTGATCCAAAAATTTATTTGCATATATGTATATATTATGTAAGTAAAAATTTTATATTTATAATGTTTAATTTGGTATAATTTTAAATAAAATCATTAATGTTTTACTATTATAAAAAATTTATAAAAAAAAATTATATTTATACCAAAAAATATTATATAAATAATATTAAGCTGGGTAATTAATTTTTCAATGCTTTATAAATAACATTAAATAGGCTGATCTGGTATAATAAATAAGTTTTTTTTTTATAAAAAAAAACTCAAATCTTAAAAAATTATAAACTTTCTATTTAAAAAATAACTCATGCCACCAACTTTGATAGGCCATCTAACTACGGTCGGCCTAAGGGTGAGGCAACTAAAACACTATCTTTAAGCCTACCAGTAAAAAAATTTATTTACTCTTACATTTTATAAAGCAAAAAGGTCACACATGGTGGTAAAAAGGTCCAATCTAAGGCACAACTTGACTCAGATACACTTTTTCAAATAAAAAAAGGTTTCACTCAAAATTTGCTTTAGGTCTCATTCACCGTTGGGTTAGCTCTGCATCTAACTTATTCCCGGCTACGGTTAAATACATTCTTTTTGACAGTTGACTGCATCATTGAGAAACTTACAACTTGGAACTAAACAATGTACACACAATGTACTTAGACAAATGACAATGAAAAGTCACATTAAAGAAAATGTCATAACAAAGAGAAATTCTTGTATGAGTACAAACCTAACCTTCATCTTAGTGGGTGTTTGGTTCCACTTTTTTCCCCCCTTCCAACGTGCCTTTAGTGGGTGAAACGTGAAAAATAATGGTTGGCCTATATGTTTGGATGAAGTGTGTGTAACACCCCGTTTTTTGTAAGTGTTTTTATTATGCTGGTTTTATGAAGTTAAAAGTGTTGGTTAAGGGCTAAGTGAGATTTTGGCTTAAAAGTCCCTTTCTGGTACATGAGCACGCCCGTGCTCAATAACCAGCACGCTCGTGCTTAAAGTCAGAAGCGTGTTTCTGATTTTAAGTTGAGCACGACCGTGCTCAATAGTGAGCACGCCCGTGCTCAATGCGCTGACCGCGTCTCGGTGATGCTAAGTTGAGCACGACCGTGCTCAGGTCCGAGCTATATAGGTTTGGCACAGAGCCCGAGGGTTAATGTGAAACCCTATTTTCTGTTGGCAGCCGTCACCAGTTTCGGCCATAGTGATCTATTTCCCTATTTCCTCTTTTTCCATTGCAATAGTGGAGTTTTGGAAGCTATTTGGGAAGCTTAGTGCGTCTGTGTTAGTGTAGAGGTAATGGTCCCTTTTCCTTTGTCAGTTTCCTTTCGTTTTAATGAGGGATACTGATTAATTGTGTTTCTGATCAACCAAGGCTTAGTACCGGAGTAAGCCGCTTGAGGATTCGGGATCAGTTCGCTGTTTAGGACGTTGTTGGAGCTACCTTCAATCCAGGTATGGGGAGAAGGGTAGTGTAACCATAGGCAATGGGGGTAATGTAAGGTGAAGGGGTTTCTCATAACCCCGGTATTATTTTATGTTGTCTGATTTAGATGTTAAATGCTGTTCTGTCAATAACATGCTCTCCATGGTTGATTTTGTTGAATATGTATGTTATCGATATGTTAGTTGTTAGTATATTAGCATGATGATGTGTTTTGTCAAATGGTTGATATTGTTGCTGTTATGATTGTTGTGTTGGAACCCTTGAGGCTAATGTTTCAATTGGTAAAATAGGCATAAAATCGTGTTAAACTAAATGGGTTAATGAACCCTATAAATTGGCCAAGAATCTGACTTAAATCCTGCCCAGAACCGTATTGTCGCGCGACGAGCACAACCGTGCTGAACAGGGAGCACGACCGTGCTTCTAATTGAATTCTAAAAAATGGCCGCGCTGTTTAGCACAGCCGTGCAGGTCAAAAAGCACGACCGTGCTGCTGAGCACGACCGTGCTGAATATGAAGCATGACCGTGCTTCACTTAAAGGGCAGCACGCCCTTCACGTGTTTAAAGCACGACCGTGCTGTGGTTTAAGCACGACCGTGCTCACTCCTCCTGGACAGAAACAGAATTAAAAGACTTAAGGGGTTTCAAACCCCATTTCCCCAATGATGATAAGTTGAGATAGATAATCAAATATGAAGATTAGACAACTTGGTTAATGATTATCTAAGATGATTAAGATAATAAGATTTTAAGTCGGTATCCGTTGGGTTACCGCACGTTGATAAGTTGAAGTCTTGGGTGCTTATTTGACCCAAGCATGTTGAGTTGAACCTTGGTGCTTATTGGCCAAGGGAGCCTTGACCCCACGGTTTGGGTCTAAGGTTACGTTGAGGTTGATGTTGAAGTCTTGGGAGCTTCAAGGCCCAAGCAAGGAGGTGGTTGAGATTGTTTGTTGTTGTGCCATTTGCATATAGCATTGGAGTTGTTGATGGGGGAGGTTCGACATAGGGGAGATCGCCCGAGAGTACGGTGATCTCGCCATCCACGGTAGGTCACTCGATGGTTTGGTGACCGAGGCCCCCCGTGATGAGGCATCCACGGTTTGATGCTTGGCTATCCATGGGGTTCACCCAAGGTTTGGTGAACTGCCGGTGTTGGTGCTTCTATGGCCAATACGGATATGTAACTCCAAAATCTTCATCGTGAGTTAGTTTGGATCTACATGCATAGATGGAGTAGCGGAGTAGTTGATGCATTGCACACCATAGCATACTTGGTTGATATGATATTGTTGGATGTTGATGTATGCTTATGTTGTATGTTGACCTTGCTTACTATTCCCATGCTGTATATGTTTACATGAATCTTACTCCCCGTTATTTGTTTGTGTTTGGCCTGATCGGCATTTTGCAGAGGATGACGAGCAGCCCGGAAAGGAGTGACTCTGAGGAGCCACCGCTCATAGTTAGGGCCTTTCCTTTCAGTTATTAGTTTAGTTGTTTATCCGGTTTGTACGGAATGGTTATACCAGCTCTGAATTGTGACATCGGGGTTGGGTCGTTATTTTTATGTTTTCATTGTGTAAACTTGTTTTCTTTTCCGCGTTGTAACTGGTTCATGTGGGACTTTTCTACCCATGGACAATTATTTTATTTTATTCAGTAAAATGCATGTTTTTCTTTTTGATTGTTTTTATATGAAATGCCTTATAACATGCGGGATAGAAGGTTGTCACAGTGTGAAAACGTGATTCAATACATCATAATCGCGTTTCAATTGAAGCTCCCATTATTAGCTTCTGAGGTTGGGAAAATCGATTTTCCATATGAGCTAAAATATGTTCTCCTATTTACCCTTTTTTTTGTACGCCTTCTCCTTCTCCACTACATTTTTTTTGCAGCTTTCGACTCTTTTTTTGAGTTTCTTTTTCTTCTCTGTGATTTCTATTCGTGTTTTTGTCTCTCCTTTCTTGCTGCAGCTGCTAGGGTTGTCTTTGGGGAAGAAGGCTGATGGAGAAGAAGATGGTGTTGGGTCCGGGTAAAAAATGGGCCCAGGGTGAAAATTGTAACACCCTGTTTTTCGGTTTAATTTTATTTAAGTTGGATTTATTGTTTAAGGGCTTAGTGGGATTTTTGGCTAAAAGTCCCTTTCTGGTACATGAGCACACCCGTGCTCATTAGCCAGCAAGCCCGTGCTTAAAGTCAGAAGCGTGTTTCTGATTTTAAGTTGAGCACGACCGTGCTCAACAGGTAGCACGCCCGTGCTCATTAGCCAGCAAGCCCGTGCTTAAAGTCAGAAGCGTGTTTCTGATTTTAAGTTGAGCACGACCGTGCTCAACAGGTAGCACGCCCGTGCTCAAGCTGTTGACCGCGTCTCGTAACGTTAAGTTGAGCACGACCGTGCTCAAGTCCGGACCTATATACGTTGAGCAGACCCCGGGTTGCGCCGTACACTTCCTTTTTGCTACTAAAAACCCTAGTACGGCTGCAACCTCCCTTCCTCCCTTTTTCCTTCATACTCAGTGTGGTTTTGAGTATTGGAGACGCTAGGGAAACGTGGTTTCGTCAGCACTCTGTGTATAGGTAACGTTCCGTTCCTTTTCTCTAGTTTCCTTTCGTTTTTGATTGGGAAACTAACATCGTTTAATCTGTTTGTTTAAGGCTCGTTCGTGCGTGAGCCACCAAAAGGAGAGGAACCAATTGCTATTAGGAAGTCTTAGAGAGCTACCTTCAATCCAGGTATGGGGAGAAGGGTAGTATTTACATAGGTTTGGGTTTAGGGTAAAGTAAAGGGGTTCCCATAACCCCGGTTGATGCATGTTATGTATGTATGATTGGCTGATTTGTTGATAACATGTTAATGTTTGATATTATGTTATGGTTGTGTTCATGGTTGGTTGAGTTTATGTTGGCTGCTTTACTATGAACATGTTGATATTGTTGGTTGATGCCACTGCTACGTTGATGTTGATTTTATTGCTGAGTTTAATCCGTGAAATACGTTGATAACTGAATTAGGATGTTTAATGGATTAAATCACTGTTTTTGGTTAAGTATCAGCCTCTGTTCCTGCCCAGAACAGCACTGTCGCGCGATGAGCACGACCGTGCTGAACAGGGAGCACGACCGTGCTCCCAGTTGAATTCTGGGGAGATGGCCGCGCTGTTGAGCACGGCCATACAGGACCAAGAGCACGATCGTGCTGCTGAGCACGACCGTGCTCATTAAGAAGCACGACCGTGCTTCACTTACAGGGGAGCACGCCCCTCACGTGCTTAAGCACGACCGTGCTGGGTTACGAGCACGACCGTGCTCAACCCACTGTGACAGAACCAGATTAAAGGACTTAAGGGGTTTTTAAACCCCACTTCCCCATGATGATAACTGTTTAGACAACTTGGTAAATGTTAATAAAGATAAATAAAGATGATGAGATGGTGAGATGTTAAGTCGATACCCTCTGGGGTGCCGCAAGCTGATGAGTTGTGCCTTGGTGCTTTTTGGCCAAGGAGGCCTTGACCCCACGGTTTGGGTCTAAGGTGTTGTTGTTACGTACCTTGGTGGCCGAGAGTTTGCCCCAGGTACTGCGGTTGTTTTCGCTTAAGTCCTCAGGTAGATTCCGCGAGGCAAGTTGGTGCGGTTGATCCCGCTGTTACCTTCGGTCGATCCCGTTGGAGTTATGGAGGTGGTGTTGCTGTTGTTGTTGTGTTGCATACGCATTGCATCGGAGTTGTTGTTTAGGGATGTTCGACATAGGGGAGATCGTCCTAGAGTACGGCGATCCGGTCATCCACGGTTGGAGTAGATTCTCCTAGCGCCCCCGTGACGAGGCATTCGTTGGTTTGATGCGTTGGCTATCCAAAGAGTAGATTCTCCGGCGTTGAGTAGATTCTCAATGTGGATATGTAACTCCGAAGTCGTTCATCCCGAGTTTAGTGGATCCACATGCATTGATGGTTTAGCGGAGTAGGACTGCATTGCACTACATAGCATGATGATGATGTTGATGTTTGATGTGATGCTGCTATGCTTGCTGTTTACTTTACTGTCTATTCCCATGCTATTATGTTTATACGATTCTTACTCCCTATATGTTTGTTGTTTGTGTTTGGCCTGATTGGCACCTTGCAGAGGATGACGAGCAGCCCGGGGAGGAGTGACTCTGAGGAGCCGCCACTCATCGTAGGGCTAGTTTATGTTTCATAGTTGTTAGTTTTAGTTGTTTTCCGTGGATTTTATTCCGGAACGGTTATACCAGCTCTGTATGTGACATCGGGGTTGGGTTTTATTATTTTGGTTTGTTATGTTTTCGTTATTTAAAACTGATTTGATTTCCGCGTTGTAAACGGTTCATGTGGGACTTTTCTACCCATGGACAATTGTTTATTTTATCCAGTATTTGCATGTTTTCTTTTAAATGATTTAAATTTAATTGGTTTTTAACATGCGGGGTAGAAGGGTGTCACAAAAATTAACTTGAAAAACACGATACATTTCTAGCCATACAGGGGATATACTGATATAGGCCCGAGATTTATTCTTCGCCCATGTGCTGGAGCAGATTTTTTTAATAAAAAAAAATATACAAATGATATTATATAGAGAGAGATATACCAACTGAGGTTGGCGTGAGTGGTTAAAGGCCTCTCGCTCCTTAACCAAGGTCTCAGGTTCGACCTTGGGTATGGAAAAAATCTCAGCTGAGAGGGATGCCACCCATCGAGGTGCCGAACAAACTCCCGCAGGAGATTAGTCCCCGTCTTAGGTTAGCGGTGGGATACTCCTCGAAGTAGATCAAAAAAATATAGAGAGATATTAACACTAAAATTATTACATCAAGTTCTGGTCCAACACTAGCATACACATTTTGTGGCAAGAACAAGTATAAAATTATTTATATAATTTAATAATATTTGTTTGGTAATTAGTTTTCCTTGGGTGAAATAAAAAGAATGTTATTAGTTTCAAAATAATCTATCATTTTTTAAATAAGTTACAAACTTTCACCTTCTCTAAAAACTTTTTTCTCGTAAAAAGAATTATTTTATAATTTAATAAGTTTATTCAAACATATTAGCTTTTACTTAAAAATAACTTTCATCATGAAGAAAGAATGGCTGCTTGCCCAAGATTCATTCTTATCGAAACACCCTTTAGGCCTTTACATAACACTCCAATTTTTATTTTTTTATTTTTTTTTGTAACGTTTCTGGACTCAAAGTTTCACGGGGCATTTTTCTTCTACTAGTACGTGTATGATAAAGAAGCAGTATTTTTTATTTTTTGTTTTCAGAGGATCATCTACGAACAACGATAGAGACTAATCCCTAGAGATATTGGACGACATCGAAAGGTTAACCTTTCCTAACTAGATTTTCTTCATATGCAAGAGTCAGGGATCAAATCCCTAACCACTTACTTAAGGGACCCAAGTCCGTTATCACTTGAACCAACCACGTGTTGATAAAGAAGCCATATATATTTAGTTTGTCAATGAAAGAAAGTCCTTTAATTTATTATTCAAAAATAAAATTTCTATTTATTGTTAAAAAAATAAACATCAGTTAAATAAATCTTTATTAAAACAAATTTTAAAATGAATTAATCTCTATCAAAACCTATTTAAACTCGTATTTAATATTTTTAAAGGTTATATTTTGATTTTAATCTAAGTTTAATTTTTATGCACGATCAGTATAAAAAAAATTACAATGACAACCAATCAAAAATTATCGAATTGATGACTTTTAAGATGATTAAAATAAGAATCAAACATTTATGATGATATATCAAATTTTGATTAGTTGACAGTATAAAAAAACTTTATACTGTCTGTATATATCAATTAAATCCTTTTAATCTTTGTAAACTGAAGATATTTGTTCTCACAAATAAACATGAATATTTACTCATAAAAAAAATAAATGGATGACTCATTTGGATTAGCTTATAAGAAAATGGCTTTTATGAGGTAGCTAGAAGTATACGTAAAAGTTATTATTAGAAATAAAAATTATTTTACCTTTGAATGGGTTTTAAAAGAAGACTTCTTTGAAATTTGTTGCAGATATATTATTGTTCAATAATTTATATAAAACCTTCTTTTTTTTTTTTACAAATTTTTTTATAAAACTTGATTGGTCACCATCTTTATTTTAGAATGTTGGAATTATAACTTCTAAAAAATAATGATATATTTTTTTTCACTGTTTATACATTTTTTTTTACTCATTTTCTTTTTTTTTTAAAATACTTTTATTTTTAAAATAAATATTTTTTCACAAAGAAAAGTCCATCCAACATGGCTCAATTATCTTTCAATAATAACTAGTAGGTAGTAGTAACTATTAGGGGTTTTGACCAAACTGACCCACTTTTAGAAACTATTTACCAAAATAACCTAGTTTTTAAACTATTTACCAAACTAACCTAGTTTTAATTAAAATAATATTTTTTTAATAAAAAAAAAAAAAACTGACAGGCGCCACGTGACACCTCCCGGTGCAGTGGCGCCACTGCCAACAGCGCCATTGGTGGCGCATGTGGCAGTGGCGCCACTGCACCAGGAGGTGCCACGTGGCGCCTGCCCCCCACCCCCCCAATCAGCAATATTAAGGGCAACCCTCCCCCCTTCCTTCGACCCATTCCCCCTCCCTATAAATACCCCTCCCCAGTTCCCTATTCTCACACACACACACATTCACTTGTTATATTTCCTCTAACTTGTTTATTTTCTAACACTCTTTTAATTTTTTGCACAAAGTTTAGGTAAATGTTACATTATTTCTGATATCATTATTTTAGTTTTTTTAATTATATAATCATTTGTCAATATTCTGTTACTGTTTACTTTTTACACTCTTCTTTATCACTTATTATTCTGGAAGTGTTGACTTTTACTTTTATAATACCATATATTTGTATCATTTAACATGATATTTATTTGTGTTTTTTATTTCACCCCTTCTACCGTCTCCCCCTTCCACCAACACATATCTGTTAATTCCTTTTACACTCTGTTATAATAAATGTTAAATTTAATTAATTGGTTTATATTCATTTACTAACATTCTGCTACTTTTTTTTAACGTTGATCGTTGTCATTTATTTTTATGATAATGTTGAAGTTAATTCTTATAATATATTTTTTGACAGATCTGGTAATTTGTTTATCTGTATTTTTTTAATTATGTCCTTTTTTTTTAATTCAGAATGTACCATTTTTTGTTTATTATATTTATTTTGTTTTGTTTTCTTAGTTATTATTTAAGTTGTTGTTATTTAATTTTTTTATTTATGTTATTGTTGTTATTTACTGCACACGTGAGAAGCGGGTAAGTGTCGGCATGATATTTTGACTCCTTTACTAACCACATGAATGTCTTCATGTGCTTAGTAAAAGAATCTAAACATCCTAATAACGTACATCACAGCAGGTTGAGAATTGTAACCCTCATCTTCGCTTGGGAGCCAACCGTAGTGCAAAATTGCATCCTGTGTGGCATTAGCCCCTTGCCTTCAGGCACCACATCCTTCATTACCTGTAAACATATTTCACAGGTAATGTAGGACGTGGTGCCTGATGGTAAGGGGCTAAAGCCACACAGGATCCAATTTTGCACTGCGGTTGGCTCCCAGGCGAAGATGGGGGTCACAATTCTCAACCTGCTGTGATGTACGTTATTAGGATGTTTTGTGCAGTTGCTACTGGCCAGTAGCCGAGCAAACAGATGTTTTGATGTATATAAAATATAAAATTTCTAATAAACCCGGTAATATACTGCCTTATTACCGTGTTGTATGCACAATTCATTATTGTTAAATACCATCAGCAGTGGTAATTTATTCATTTATTATCATGTTTATTTATTTATTTATTATTATTATTATTGTTGTAGGCCGACAATATGAGTCAAGTTGTTAGGGTTTTGCTTTACTGGAACGGTAGGGTATATGATGGAGATCATGGCCTTACTTTTGAAGGAAATACCAAATTCATGAAAATAAAACAAGGAATCAAGTATGAAACGCTGAGATCACGGATACATTCTAGGTTGCAACTTCAATGGAATCAGTGTATTTCAAAGATAACGGCCAAATATCTTGTACAAATAACACCTCCAATTTTCACCGGTTACCAATTAACTGATGATGCGGATGTGAGTTGCATATTGGACGCTTTTTTGCAAACGCCGGATCTGACAACACTTGAGATCTATATGGACATTGATTTGGTTGGTAGCTCCATTATACCTGATCAACCACTATACGGTAATCTTGAAGTACAACAATATGACTTGCCGGATCAATCAGTTAGCGATGATGAGGAATGGTACAGTGAAATGGAGTCCGTTTCAGATGCAAATGAAGACGGCGATGAATTTACAAATTGTGATTCACATGAATCAGCTGATTCCGAAGATGAATGTGAAGCTGGGTCCAATATAATACCATCCGGGTTGGTTTCTCCGGTGTCATCGGTACCGCCCGGTGGTGGTGTTCCACAACAGTCACGTATGTGTTTTAATAACGTTATTCCATTCTAATATTATTATAATCAATAACGTACGTATATAAAATAAGTTAATCTACTGCAGCTCAATCACATGGTCCATTCATCAATCCATCTCCACACTACAGTTATATTAATTGGAATCATCCAGACGAAGAGACGGATTTCGCAGGCCTGGACGTTCCTGGATCTTGGCAGATCGGCCAGGAGTTGTATGTGGGGTTGCGATTTGAGAGCAAACAGGCTGTTCAGGATGCGGTGAAGCAACATTCAATGAAAATTCACCAATCATTTGAAGTTGGAAAATCAACGAAATCCCTATGGGATGTGCGTTGTCCAAATTGTGCAGATGGTTGTCGTTGGAGGTTAAGGGCCATTTTGTCGAAGAAGTCAGACATGTGGGAAGTGTCGAAGTACGGTGGTCCTCACAACTGTGTCAATGCAATGTTGTCACAAGATCACGCAATAGGGCCAGGATTGATTGATTGTGCCATATCACCTTCAAAAAAAAAAACATACACACGTAAACCATGAGTACAACAATAACAACAACAACAATAATAATAATAATAATAATAATAATAATAATAATAACAATAATAATAATATTAATAATAACAAATAACAACAATAATATTAATAATAGTTAAAACAATAATAACAATAATAACAAAAAAAATATAATCACATTAATAATAACAACAACAACAACAAAATTTATTTCAATAACCACACTAATAATTAACATAATAAAAAATTAACAAGTAATCCTAATAAATAACAAGAATAACAACTAAAAACAAACCAAATATATTACTAAGATCTATAAAAACAATACTAAAATTAACATAACCATAATACAATAAAAAATAATAAATAAAAAGATAAATAATATCAACACTGATAACCTATATGTCAACAAATAATTTTTATAAATTAAATAAAAATAGCAACTACCAAACATCATTATAATATATTGCCAGTAGCAACTGCACAAAACATCCTAATAATGTACATCACAGCAGGTTGAGAATTGTGACCCCATCTTCGCCTGGGAGCCAACCGCAGTGCAAAATTGGATCCTGTGTGGCTTTAGCCCCTTACCATCAGGCACCACGTCCTACATTACCTGTGAAATATGTTTACAAGTAATGAAGGATGTGGTGCCTGAAGGCAAGGGGCTAATGCCACACAGGATTCAATTTTGCACTACGGTTGGCTCCCAGGCGAAGATGAGGGTTACAATTCTCAACCTGCTGTGATGTACGTTATTAGGATGTTTAGATTCTTTTACTAAGCACATGAAGACATTCATGTGGTTAGTAAAGGAGTCAAAATATCATGCCGACACTTACCCGCTTCTCACGTGTGCAGTAAATAACAACAATAACATAAATAAAAAAATTAAATAACAACAACTTAAATAATAACTAAGAAAACAAAACAAAATAAATATAATAAACAAAAAATGGTACATTCTGAATTAAAAAAAAGGACATAATTAAAAAAATACAGATAAACAAATTACCAGATCTGTCAAAAAATATATTATAAGAATTAACTTCAACATTATCATAAAAATAAATGACAACGATCAACGTTAAAAAAAAGTAGCAGAATGTTAGTAAATGAATATAAACCAATTAATTAAATTTAACATTTATTATAACAGAGTGTAAAAGGAATTAACAGATATGTGTTGGTGGAAGGGGGAGACGGTAGAAGGGGTGAAATAAAAAACACAAATAAATATCATGTTAAATGATACAAATATATGGTATTATAAAAGTAAAAGTTAACACTTCCAGAATAATAAGTGATAAAGAAGAGTGTAAAAAGTAAACAGTAACAGAATATTGACAAATGATTATATAATTAAAAAAACTAAAATAATGATATCAGAAATAATGTAACATTTACCTAAACTTTGTGCAAAAAATTAAAAGAGTGTTAGAAAATAAACAAGTTAGAGGAAATATAACAAGTGAATGTGTGTGTGTGTGAGAATAGGGAACTGGGGAGGGGTATTTATAGGGAGGGGGGAATGGGTCGAAGGAAGGGGGAGGGTTGCCCTTAATATTGCTGATTGGGGGGGGGGGGGTGGGGGGCAGGCGCCACGTGGCACCTCCGGGTGCAGTGGCGCCACTGCCACATGCGCCACCAATGGCGCTGTTGGCAGTGGCGCCACTGTACCGGGAGGTGCCACGTGGCGCCTGTCAGCTTTTTTTTTTTTTTTTTATTAAAAAAATATTATTTTAATTAAAACTAGATTAGTTTGGTAAATAGTTTCAAAACTAGGTTATTTTGGTAAATAGTTTCTAAAAGTGGGTCAGTTTGGTCAAAACCCCGTAACTATTAGGCAGCAGGTAGGGTGGTGTCACACAACAAAGTCCTGAAAGTAGGGGTGCTGGTGGTTTCCTTCTTATCCCATTCAAGAAGATGGAGGAAACATTAAATATATAGATAGTGATTCATCACTTTGGTGTAGATGACAAAATCCCCAATTCACCCCTCCAATGATAGAGAGAGAAGAGCAAAGTGGGAGGAATATGAGGGAGAGACTAAGAACATACATAATGTATCCCCCTTTTCCGGATCATGCACACAAAATAATGGAGCAATAGGCAAATGGGGTTTTCTCTGGCTTGAAGCCAAATAAGGATCTTTCTTCTTCACTTTTATCCAAATTCATCATCAAAAAAGCCATATTGAGTTTTCTCCCACCCAGGACAAAATGGGTGAAAAGAAAAGCAGTAAAAGAAGGAAAAGCATCTTTTCCTTGGCACCAAAGAAAACTGAAACAAAAAAAAGGGTATGCAAGTAAATGCACACAATTTGAGTTTGACTGCATATGATGATGCTAGTAATAATGGGCAATGAAATGAAAGGCATCTGTGTTGTTTGTTATGCCTAAAAATAAGGTGCTACCAACAACAACAACTGCCACAACAGCTTAGCAGAGAAAAACAGCATCATCATTCATCCCATTTCATAACATTTATCTCATCTTCAATGCCTATCTCTATCTCTATCTTTCTCTCTCTATGACCCATTCCTTCTTTCTCTCTCTACACAGAGGCCAAACAAACAAACACCAAAATACAATCAAAGAAGAAACATGGAAACTCCACACATCCTCAAATCAAAACCCCTCTTTCTCTATGATCAATGGCCCAGCTGTACCAAAATTTATGTGGAAGAAAAACAAAATAAGAAACAAAGCAAGAATGGGAAAAACAAAAAAAAGAAAAAGAAAAAAAAAGAGAGAAAGAAAGAGAAGTTAGCTACTTAGCTAGATGGCTTCAAATGTCCTCCAACTACACACCCACCACCTTACAATACAACCTTTCTTTCTCTATCATAAAACTATGTTCCCTGAATTGCCCTTCTGCAAGACCAAAAAAATCCCAATCTTCATTCATCAGTGTCTCTCAAAAAAGAACAATTTTTTTCACCGGGTTATGTGGGTTTTCTTTTTGGGTTTTCTTTGTCTTGGTCAGCAGTTTCACAGAGAAAACAGGAAAACCAGAACCTTCTTACCACTTACCTCTTTACCTCTTCCCTTTTCTTTCTCTCTCTCTTCTCTATCTCTCTCTATCTTTCTTTTCTCTCTTTCATTCAATTCATTCCTTTGTTGTGTTGTGTGCCTCTTTTTCTCTCTACCTTCTTTTACATCCTATTCCACATCTCACCTACCCTCTTCTCGTTTTGGTTTATATATTTAATTGTTGATTTTTGTGGTTCTTTGTTTGTGGGTTGGGATTTTATTTTCTGATCTGATGAAGAAGATGAAAGGGGTTGTTGTCTCTATGGAGTCTCATCATCCTTATCATGTGTATGATGAGGATCAGAGGACAAGGTTGAGGCATCAGAGTCTCTTGCAGGACTATGAAGATCTTCAGAAGGTAACCCTTTTCCCAGTTTTTGATAAAGTTTGAATTTTTTTATTGTTGGTTCAATGGATCTGTTGTTTTCCTTTGTTATCTTTGTGGCTTTTGATTGATTAGGCTCTATGTTGGTTTGTTGTTGGGGAAGAAATTACATGGATCTTATGTTGTAATATGTTTGTTTGGTATTTTGTTTGAATAAAACCTATGTTTATGACTTTATGTTGGGATCATGTGAGATGTTTTTCATTCTTATTAGGTTTTTCCTATCTTTTTTTTTTCGGTTTTTTTTCATTCTAGAATTTATCAGTTACCTCCTTCCACTTACACTGAAAAATCAAATTTTTGGATTCCAAAACCCTTCCTTTGAATGCTTTAATAAAAAACATGAAACCTCTTTTTGGACCCTGATTCACATAGTGAAGTATTTTGGGTCTTGAAGCTAGTTGGCTATATTTTGTTGTTTTATATTATCTTTTAGGGATTTTGAATTTTGAACTCTTTAACTCCTGAATTTAAGAATTAGATAGATGATGAATTGTTATGCCTCCATTTTTAGGTCTCACTTTGCTGAGGAATTAAGTTTTGTCAAATGAATTTCGTTTGTTTGTTTTTTCTTCAGCTAGTCTTGTTTTGGTTGTTGTAAAAGTTAAAAATTTTTTTTTCTTAGCAAACTCTATCTGTCCATAATTTGCAAACATTGTAATTTATTATTATTATTTTTTTGAAAAATTTGTAATTAAATTTTAAATATGTGCAGGAAACAAATGCCATGAGAGTAAGATTGCAGGCTGCAAAGCAGAAAAAGTCGATACTGTCAGACGAAGTTCGGTAAAATCTCCTGCCTTTATGAAAAATCCTTGGATTTTTAGTGGTGTTTCACAGTTTGCAATTTTTTTATCTATAGGGAGTTTATCCTCAGCTCTAATCACCCTTGCAACTGCAGGTTTTTGAGGCAACGTTACAGATACTTGATGAAAAATCCTTCTCCAAAGCCTCAACCAAAGCAAGACACTCCTAAGCCGCGAAAGCTGAAAATCCAAGCTCCCATTCCCTCGAATGGCCGGAATCCCTATAGAAAGGAATCCACTTTGCGGCCCCCGGTTGCTTCTCATTTGAAACCAAAAGAAAGGGTTTCCAATGGGGTTGATATCTCATTGCAAAAGACAACTCATATGTTTGATTTAAACCAGAGTGCTAGGAGTCTTAGTAAACAAGACCCTTCTTTCCTCAGTTCTGCTCCAGCACTTGAATTGAATCACAAAGATAGGATTCAGGCTGGGAAAGAAGCTCCAAAGAAGAGTGTCACTCCAGTTTTTGACTTGAACCAGATTTCGGTAAGTAATTCCACATACTGTGTTTACATGATGAGTCCTTGTTTATGTTTCATTCTAGTAGGCTTATATTTTGGTGCCATACCATGCAGACAGAAGAGGAGGAATTGCTAGACAGTATTGAGCCCTTGAGGATTGAAGAACCAAAGAGAATTACACAAAGAGGTGTCAGTGAAGAGCAGCAAAACGACATCAAGTTGTCCATTTGTAGAAACTTGGGGAATGGATCAAATAGGACTGTGAAGAGGAAGATCTCATGGCAAGATCAGGTGGCATTAAGGGTTTGAACTAGCACTGTAGGCAAAATTCCTGCTCTTTTGGAATTGAAGTCTGCCTTGATAATATATATGTAGTAGATTTTTGACATCCAGTAAACCATGTTAGTTTTATTTTCTTTCTGTATAGATAAAATATAGGATTATGTTTGAATATATGTATGATGAAATGGGGAATTTATTTGGAGACATGATATCATCTTGAATCGTTTTAATTTGACATGTAGACTAAGTTGTTTTAAGGATTCAATTGGTATGTACTCTCAGTGTAAAGATTTTTTACATTGTCAACTAATCATAAATTGTCACGTTTAACTAATCTTAAAAGTTCATCATATGATGATTTGTGATTGGTTGATAGTGTAATTAACTTTACATTGACAGTGTACCAAAATGAAACTCATTTTAATCCCAAGCCTGTGTTCTTGATGGTTATTAACTTCCATATTTGAGACCTTATTTGATGGTCTGGGAGTGGGTGGGGAGGGGGGTTGGTTTGTCTACAATGTCTGCCTATTGGTTGTCTTAGCAACTTGGTGTTTGGATGCTAATTTGTTTTTTAAGTTAACTTAAATAAGATTCTCTATTTTGGCCTCATACTGTTTTCTATATTCTGTGTTGGCCTCCTTCTAAGTCATTTGGAGGATATATATGTACAGAAGTCAGCTATTGACTCAAATTTGTGATTCTAACATTGGCTTTGTCAGAAGAAAATCCAATAGTTTGTGATGTTCTTTGAAGGAGTTTCCTATGAATCAGAATAACTTGACTGTTCTTTTGTACATAATGCTTCTTATTTGCTCCAATTGGTGATGTCTGGCTGTTGAAGCCACCAGCCCTTTTTCTTTTCTACATTTGGATGCTTGCTATACCTACAAATACTAAAGTTCAAACTTAATTTTGCAAGATCATCCACAAGTCTCTTTTCTTTTTCTTTAGCTTTTAACAAAAAGTTTTATTGCAAGCACCCTTCTTAACTTTTGAAAAGAGAATGATTTTTCCCCCTAACTTTGTTTCTTATGGGGGTCGAACTTGGGAAGTTGCTACAACGGAACCAAAAACAATGTTTCTTCCTTGGCACTAATAACCACCACACAAGGAATGTCTTATGAGATAGAGATTAATGGATAGAAATCCGCACTTTTTTTTTTTTACTCTTTTTTTTCTCTCATGTTAGGAAAGAGAAAGACACAAGCAAATTTTTTTTCGTGTCTTTTTCTCTCTAACATGAGAGAAGAAAAGGAGAGGATCCTAATTCGACGTTGACACTAAAAACTCTATTTACTCAAGCTGTTGTGAATAATATAGCATATAATATGCAACATAATTAGTTTTGTGGATTTCACAATTTGCAGCCCTTTTCATGTGATCATAGTCTTAAACACCTGCTCTTATCTCCACTTGATTCAACCACTGGAGATGCACCTGATGTATCTAAATTTGCCAAACTTTCTGCAATCTTTATCACTGTTCTTTGTCCCTTAAAATATCACCCTCTTATAATATAATCTCAAAATATAATTATATCAAGAAATATAAAAAATCTATTAATCTCCAAACTAATATATCTTGGGTCTTTATGTGCAACAAACATGTGTAAACATCTATTCTACCATAATAAAACTGTCCCTCTGGAACAGTTTTAGACAATTTAAACAAGGCAAGGTTTGGGAGGCAATTCGTACGGAGGAAGTTGAAATATGCATCTTGCAACTCAAGAATACATTAATCATCTTAAAATGGTACCTAGCTATGCAAAAGTAGATATGTACAAAGTAAAACTGAATTACAAAAATTATAATTTTGCTTAACTTTTGCACTTATATATTACTTAAATATAGAAAAAAATTTAAATCGTTTAGTTCTTTTAAAATAATTGTTAGTTACTTGATTCAAATTGTTTGTAGAAGTAAAAAGAATTTATTTGATTATTGAAAAATACTTGCTCGAGTTATTGAGCACATAAACAAATCCTAAACAAGATTAAATATGACACTCCTCAATGCAGATAAGTTATTTAATTGATTTTAATAAAAATTATCTTATTTAAGACACAAATAAAATTTAGAATATACCTTTAATTGATGGTTCCAATGAATAGAAGGAAAGAAAGCCAACCCAACAAAGATGGCAGGATACATATTTAAGCCAAAAGCTTATCATTTTTCTTTATTCAAAAGGCAGGAAGGTACAACTCACATCAGCCAAGAATGAAAAATCTAACATGTATCTTATAAACCCTCACCATAGAACTCAAGAGGTTAAATCTCAGCCCAAACTCTATCATTGCCATTTGTTTTAAGGAGGGTAAACTAAATGTCATTCAATTTCTACATTCAACTAATAAACAATTTTAGTTGAGCTAACTTATGACTAACTAATTAACTAATTGTCTAACTAATAGTAACTACAAACAATCACAAATTATAAAAATTACTAATCTTGGTTGATTTTTGTTCTAGACCGGGTCAAAGCCCAACTTGACTTAGCCCATCACACTTTTTTTGGTAAGATACCTATCACTCTTTATATGGAGTAAAAGTTCAACTATACATATAATAATGTGTCTAGACTATATGTGATGAATTACAAAGCATGATATTACTGTTATGACAAGGCATTTTAACATCATTCAAAAAAGAAACGTCATATTAATAAGCTGTTCTGATAAATTGCATAGCAGATTAATCCCACCTAAGTAAATTATAAAGATACGGCATTAATGCAAGTCCACATAGTACATAAATGCAACATAATTAGTTTTGTCAAGTCCATATTTTGCAGCCCTTTTCATGTGATCACAGTCCCTTCACAACCATGGAGATAGACCTGATTTTTCTGAATCTGCAAAACCTTCTTCCATCTTGATTGTTCTTTGTTCAGAACACATGTCATCTCTTGGTCTGTTAGGATTAACAGCATCTTTATCTCTGATTGATCCAGTAGTTTCTAATGATGCAGTAGAAGACATGGCCATGGGTGAAGCACTCTTATCCTTCTGATCAAGTTTCTTCATTCGAGTCAAGTGTTTTTTCCCTTTTTTATGGTCTTCCATCACAGCTTGTGAGTGAGTTCTAACTTGACAAATTTCACACCACAAAACAATCTTTCTCCTCTTCAATGCATTTATATTCTGTACTTCCTGATCCTCCCATGTTGCAGTCCCATTTTGTTTCTTTGAATCTTCAGCATTTTGATTTCTCTCCTCATTTTTAAAGTTCAAGAGACATTCATCAACCACAGTTTGATCTGACTGCTCCTTGTTTAGGCCTTCACAGGCTACTGCAGGTTGAAGTGATTGCTCATCTGCTTTTGCATCCAACCCTGAAGTTGTGGCAACAATTGCTTCATTAGGCTATTATATAAAGTATGATATAGAATGAGTTTCAAAGTCTGAACCAGGCTTTTCACTTTTTAATTTGGGTTAACCAGTCAGAAATAAACATTTTGAAAGTTAATTGTAACACATGCACATGTCTCATGTCATGTGTTTCTTACCAATCATTTTAGTTCTAAGTGCTGCTTCTTTTGCGTTGTGCTTCTTACCCTGAAAGTGCTCATTCAACAATTTCTCACTGGTGACATTGACCTGACAAAATTCACAGCTCCACTCATTGGATTTTTTCTCCACAGCAGGTGTTACAGCTTTCCTCTTTGAAGCATAAAGATCTGGATCTGGCCTAGCCTGCAAGGATACTAACATATACTAACTGGCCAATAATGAGGTTTTAAATTCCCTATATTAACTCCAACTTTCTGCTTTGTATATATGAATGACACATCTATGTGATCACACAACATGGATGTATTGTCAGTGAAGCTTTTGTAATGCAAATTTACCAGGAAGAAAAGGTATTGCCATGCAGAACAGATCCTTGTTCTTAAAAGTATATAGACATGTGATAGGCAAAAGCAAAGAAAATTAGACAATAGAAGAACTACAAAAAGAAATGACAAAATCCAACAATATCCATGTTCAATCTTAAATAGCATTAAGGTTTATCCAGGACATGACATCAAAGAATTATCTATCAAGAAAGGACAAAATAGAATCATTTCAATTCCAGTACTTTTAAGAGCAAATTGACACAGATCACCATGCAAAATCTGCTAAAACAGTTGTTCACAACTTTCAGAGGAAAACAAAGCAGATAAGAGTGCTCTAGTGGGCAAGAACATAATAGACAATTACTGGTGTAAACTGTGAGCTAAACACAATTCCTCTTCTTAGAGTGTGTTTGGGAAAGCTGGAAAAAAAAGATTATGCTGATAATCTGTTTTCAAATAATCGATTATTGTGATAATCGATTATAATCAGAATCTGTTTTTGTTTGGGTATGTTTGCTGAAAAGCGATTTTGAAGATAATCTATTTCGTTTGGGTGATATAAAAATAATCACTTTTACATAGTAAATTACGAAAAAGGGTATGAAGATATTATTTATAATGTTTGTTTTTCTTTTAACATTAGATTTTTTTTTTTAAATCTTATCTTCAAAATTTTACCTATTTATGAAAATTAAACAAAAACACACCCACAGACAGAACAACCGAGCAGCAGTCACGCCCTCTTTCCTCCACCATCTTCACCATCTTCATCCAAGCCATCACCACAACAAAAACATCATATCCTCTTTCTAAACAAGAACCAAAAGCAAACGGAGAAATCCAAACACAGATCCGATTCTTGTTCAAGCTCCTCTGTCATCTTCGCCAAACAACGCTATTGCTTCTCCTCCGCGAGCTCCGTCTTGAATCCGCCGCGCACCACCTAACCAGAACCATCGTTTTCCTCCGCTCCGCCATCGTCGTCCTTCCCGCCGCGTCAAGCTTCGCAGATCTCGGACTTCAACGCCACGCCCAAACGCACCTGTGGCCGTACGAATTAAATGTTGATATGGGAAGATGTAAAGGACAACGATGGCGGAGGGTTATTACGGGAATGGAAAGGTTTAAGTGCAAAATAATCAAAACATAAACATCAAACAGTCGTGTATCATAGATGGTAAAAAAAAGCTGAAAATTGTTTCAAAAAGCTTTTTATAATGATAAGCAAAATACCCAAACATAATTGATTTTTTTCAAACCAGCTGAAAAGGGCAAAACAGCTGAATGGGAAAGATTATAATCTTTCCCAAACATGCTCTTAGTTCTCAATAATCTGATTGGAAATAGAGCTATGAGATTGGAATAAGAATGCTCCAGCAGACAACAATATTAGGATTAGGAATGCTAGTAGTGTGGATTATCATTATCTGCACAATTTGGAAACTTATTATAACTAAATGATCAGACTAATATGTTATCCAATGTTTCATTCCCAATTACAAAATCATCTCAATCCATACAATTGCATTTTTATATAATCCCAATACTTCTTACCCATATCATATTTTTCCTTTCTCCTATCCAAATCAGAAATAATTATGAAAATGTACTGGCAATCAATTTGTTGTGTATTGTGTGTTGTACCTAACCCCGTGACCCCATGGGTCCGGATCCTCTCCAGCGGTGCAGCACTTGATTTTCCACACCTACCACACGCGGGAGGTTTGCAGCGATGAACAAAACTCGCTAGGAGAGGATCCAAGCTACTATATACCAAAGAGGACTCTCTTCTTCATCACTTGATTATTGAGTATTGCCTTGGAACAATTTTTCTGTTTTTTAGGAAAAAAGTGCTACTTCAAAGAAAAAGAGTACTAAGCTTTCTTCCATAACAACTTAACCACAAAAAGAGGGTAAGGCCCACCACCCTACACCAAAGTTTTGCTTAATGTATTACACATACTAATAATGCTTTCACAAACACCACAATTGATATATTCATCCTAAATTATACATCAAGCAAAACTTAATAAGTACAGCCTCCCAGTATCATAGCTTTTTGTGGCAAACTTACACTCTTCTATGTAATGCAGCTAGTAATATTAGAAAGCAATGAATAACTTTCTCATTGATTAACTTGTGTGTTACAATGTTTATATACAGAGGAGGATAGCTAACAAACTGACTTGTTTGATAACTAAATTTCAACTAACTTTACAGCTGTATTTTTAACTAAACCAACTAACTAGTCCTAACACCCCCTTCAAGCTGGAGAGTGGATGTTTAGAACTCCCAGCTTGGAAATGAAGCTGGAAAACAGAGCTAGTTCAAGAGGTTTGGTGAAACAATCAGCTAGCTGTTGAGCAGAAGCGATGGGAAGCAAATGGAACAAATTTGCCTGGAGCTTTTCTCTGACTATGTGACAATCAATGTCTATGTGCTTCGTGCGTTCGTGGAAACTAGGATTGGAAGCAATATGTCTAGCCGATTGGCTATCACAATACAATAGGGCAGGAGAGGTAAAAGGCACAGCAAAGTCTTTTAGAAGATAAGTCAGCCACTGAATTTCACATGTGGTGGAGGCAAGAGCACGATATTCTGCTTCGGAGGAAGAACGGGAGACTGTTGTTTGCTTCTTGGAACGCCAAGAAACCAAAGAAGCACCAAGGAATATGCAGAATCCGGTTACTGACTTGCGAGTGGAAGGACATGATGCCCAATCTGAGTCGCTAAAGGCCTTTAACTGCAGCTGCGATTTGCAGGAAAAGAATAGGCCCTGAGCAGGTGCCTTTTTAATGTAGCGAATGATCCTCAAAGCTGCCTCAAAGTGATGAACAGTAGGAGCTTGCATAAACTGGCTTAATTGCTGAACCGCGAAAGTAATGTCAGGCCTTGTGGTTGTGAGATACAAGAGACGCCCAATTAAGCGCCTATAAGAAGTAGGATCATGCTGGGCAGCATCAGTTTCAAAGAGCAACTTGGTATCCTTGATCATTGGAGTGCTAGCTGGTTTGGCAGCAAGCATTCCTGCATCGGAAAGAATATCAAGTGCATATTTTCGTTGACAGAGATGAATTCCAAGCTTAGAGCGAGATACCTCAAGTCCCAAAAAATATTTTAGATCCCCAAGGTCTTTAATTCGAAATGTTGAGTGCAGAAACTGTTTTACTGAGTCAATCTCAGTTAAGCAATTGCCCGTTAGGATCACATCATCAACATAGATGAGCAAGGCTGTGAAGGAATCAGCTTGGCGCTTGATAAACAGGGAATGATCATGCTGAGAGTGTGTGAAACCAATGGTGAGCAGAGCAGAAGAGAGTTTAGCAAACCATTGGCGACTAGCTTGCTTCAAGCCATATAAGGACTTTGTTAGTCTGCACACCTGACCAGATTTGGTGGAGTTAAGGCCTGGAGGAAGCTCCATGTATACCTCTTCATGAAGGTCTCCGTGAAGAAAAGCGTTATCTACATCCAACTGTTTCAAGTGCCAATTTTGAGTTGCTGCAATGGCAAGCAACATTCGAACAGTTGTAACCTTGGCAACGGGTGAAAAGGTATCAAAGAAGTCCACACCCTCTTGTTGAGTGTAGCCTTTGGCTACAAGTCTTGCTTTGTAACGTTCAATGGATCCATCAGCTCTGTATTTGATGCGGTAGACCCACCTACAACCGATAGGAACTTTGCCTTGTGGCAAATCAGTGAGCTGCCAAGTATGATTAGCTTCAAGAGCTGTCAGTTCAGCATTCATGGCATTAATCCAATCAATTGATTTAGTTGCTTCAGCATAGGAACGTGGTTCAGAATGGATAGAAACAGCAAGTGTATACTTTAAATGAGAAGGAGAAAGAGAGTGATAGGAAAGAACTGAAGATAAAGGGTAAGAGAGGTTACCAGAATTACCATGGATTGAAAGATGATTGTTGCTTGCTGGCTGTAAATGTTGACAGTGGAAATCCTGTAAGTATGCAGGGGCTGTTTTGGTTCTAGTGGAGCGTCTTAGAGGTGGGTTTGGATCAGTAGGTGGGGTTGGGCTTGGAGAATTAGGTGAAGATGAGTGTAGGCTAGAAGGAGTGGTGCTGCTGGTTGGTGGAGATTGAGTTGGTAGTTCAAAGAGAAAATTAAAAGGTTCAGGTTCAGTATCATTAGAGTGGGAATGTTCAGGATTTTGGCCATGTGGGGGGGATGAATAAGGAAAGATGTTTTCATGAAAAATAACATTTCGTGAAAGGAATAACTCTCTGGTGTGAAGATCATACAGCATATATCCTTTTGTTCCAAATTTGAAACCAAGAAAGATGCACTTTCTAGATCTCGGGTCTAGTTTTGTTCTATGGTGTTCCAAGGTGGAAGCAAAACATAGTGAACCAAAGACCTTAAGGTCAATGATGACAGGAGGTTGATTGTGCAACTTTTCATAAGGAGATTTGTTACCAATGGAGGGTGAGGGTATTCTATTGATGAGATGAACAGCATGTGTTACAGCATATGACCAAAAGCACTTTGGTAAATTGGAGTGAAATAAAAGACTACGTGCCACATTGAGAATATGGCGATGCTTTCTTTCCACAACAGAGTTTTGTTGTGGAGTTTCAATGCATGAAGTTTGATGTATAATTCCAAATTTGGAAAAAAGTTCAGGGTAAAGAAATTCAGCTCCATTATCAGATCTTATGATCTTAATGCAAAGATGAAACTGAGTTTTAACAAACATAACAAAATCATGCATGAGCTTCCTAGTTTCAGATTTGGCTTTCATCAAAAACAACCAAGTATGGCGTGTATGATCATCCACAACAGTGAGGAAATACTTGTGACCATGTAAAGATGGTATGGCAAGAGGTCCCCATATATCCATATGAATTAAATCGAAGGGGTGGGGGGAAACAGTATTGCTAAGGGAAAAGGGTAGTCTGGCTTGTTTTGCTAAGTGACAAAAGTCACAAACTTTATTTGCATTGTATTTCACAAAGGGGAAGTGTGTACAAATTGTATCAAGAACTTTATTTGAAGGGTGGCCTAATCTATAGTGCCAAAGATCAAATACAAAATTTGTAAAGGCAGTATGCAGATTGTTTACAAGGTTTTTACAAAGAATTGGTTTGGAGACAGGTTCTTTGAGATGGTATAGTCCACTGTGAAGTTCAGCAAGCCCAATCATCTTCAATGTGTTGGTATCCTGGATTCGACAAAAGGAATTGGCAAAGATTAGTTGACAATTCAGAGAAGAAATGAGTTGTTGAACAGAAATTATGTTAATGGTAAACTCAGGAATGTATAGGACATTGTAGAGTTTGAAATGATTTGAAAAGGAAACTAAACCAGAATACTTAGCAATAACTACAGCACCATTGGGTAAAGTAACATGAATAGGCCTGATAGCATGAAAGCTAACAAAATTAGACATGGAATTGGTGACATGGTCAGTTGCACCAGTGTCAAGAATCCACATGTTTAAAGGAAAACCTGTTTTACCTGAATTAGGAGTTGAATTTTGTTGGTGAGTAGAAGACTCACTAACAAATGGTTTACCAGTTTGGTTAACACTATGTGGCTGAGAAAGTTGGGATTGCTGCAGCAAAGAAATCAATTGTTGCATTTGGTCAGAATTGAACTGAGGTGTGGCAACTGCATGACTTGCTTGAGGCAAGGACTGCTCGGGTGTATGTGAGTCTGATCCTTCACCAGAAACAGAGTTGTGTATTGTGTGCTGGTTTTTCTTGTACCCTGGAGTGTACCCTGGTGGAAAACCATGTTTGAAGTAACATTGTTCAATTGTATGGCCAAATCTTTCACAAAAAGTGCATTGTTTGGCAGAACTTCTTCCTGGATCGGACCGTCCCCTTCCTCTTCCACCATTGCCTCTACCTTGTTGTTTTTGATTATCGCTGGCATTAAACATTATCTTCTGATCTCCAAAAGATGAACCAGTCAAGTGTTCTTCTTGTTGAAGTACCATAGAAAATGCCTTGCCAATTGGGGGTAACGGATCCATCATCAGAATTTGGCTTTTAACATGACTATAGGTGTCGCCAAGACCTTTCAAGAAACAAACTACATACTCGGATTCCCTTTGCTGTTGAAGATTCTTGATTGTAATGCAGCAATTTGCTCTAATAGAGCAAGAACAATTGGGGATAGGTCTGAGAGTTTCCAAATTTTGCCATACAGTTTTGAAATCGGTGAAGAAATCGGAAACGGATCGTTCACCCTGCTTGATCGAATTCACTTCTTGAAGAAGACTTGATAAACGGTAAGCATTCCCTTTAGTAAAACGCATACGAAGCTCATCCCAGAGTGTTTTTGCATCATCAATGTCAACTATACTTTGTGCAATTTGGGGAACTAGGGTTCGGTGAATCCAAGAAATTACGGTACTGTTGCAGCGATCCCAGGCTTCAAACACACGATCATTTTCGTCTGGAACCGAAATGCTTCCATTGATGAACTTCAATTTATTCTTTGACACAAGCGCTCGTCGCATTGCTTTGCTCCAGGAGTAGTAATTCGAACCATTGAGTGGAGGAGAGATGAGAACCATACCTGGATTTTCTCCAGGATGGAGATAGTAAGGAGAAGAAGGATTTTGGCAGGGATCAACGCCACCGCCATTAATCGGAGCAGAGCTCGCTGAATCATCAGAATCCGAGTCCGCCATGGAAATGAGGGTTTAGAACAAGAAAGCTCAGAGTCGCAGAGCTCAGAGTCGCAGAGAAGAGAGTAATATCTCTGATACCATATTAGAAAGCAATGAATAACTTTCTCATTGATTAACTTGTGTGTTACAATGTTTATATACAGAGGAGGATAGCTAACAAACTGACTTGTTTGATAACTAAATTTCAACTAACTTTACAGCTGTATTTTTAACTAAACCAACTAACTAGTCCTAACAAGTAAAATGTCTGATTCAGATTTTATAAAGTTGCAATTTTTCAGAGAGCTAACAGATGAATACACCCGGTTTATCATTAAAATCCTCTCTTCTGTTAAAACCCAGGATCCGTTTCATTGGTGGTAAGTGGTAACGTAACAGTTAAATTACCATCATTATTGTCATTATGACAACATGTCATTGTTAATAGAAAAATATTACTTTCACCACTTTTTTTAACTTTAATTCCTAAACCATATATTATTATTGTTTCCAAAACAAGAATCTTTTTATCATTGATTATAAAAAATATATAAAACGGGTATTACGATTATATTAATAAAGGCAACAACACCTAAACAAGTTCAGGGGCCAGTGTACAACCATCTTAATAAATATTGGCTGCACTAATACATAAGTATTTTTACAGTGAAATTGATGTATATATGAAAGATGTGACTGATTTGTTTCTAAAAGAAAAAAGAAAATCATTTTAGAGCATAAAACAACTAATCTAACTGAGTTTTTTTAACTTCCTGTGACAAGACACAAATAAGTATTAGCAAATTTAGAAGATTCTATTATTCTAACTCCACCGAGTCTGACTAACCAGTTTGATGAATTTATCCATGTTCTCAGGAGCAGGTTGGGTTTGAGGTTGTTGTGGAAGCATCATAGCCAAGTTGCTATGCATTGCCAACATCAGCTCCTTCCACACCTCCTTTTCCAGCACCTGCCTTCTTGTTATGATGCCTGTGAGTATCTCTCTTCTTATTTCATCTTTCTCCAGCTCTCTCTGTAATGCTTCTAAGCTGTTGTTGGAGCCCAGCATTTCGCTAAGGTTTGGTGTAGGAACCATGGTTGATGACCCAACTGATATATATATCCAGACACAAAACAAAAAAAATATTTGAAACATAAAATGATAATAACAAAGAAAGAAAAAGAGGTTTTTTCTTTGCATATTTTCAGGAACAAGAGAAAGAAGGGTATGGAAAAGTGTATGGAAAGAAGGGTGGTCATAAAGGAATGAGAGTAGAGAGGTTACGAACCTGGGAATGTTGGGTGAGAGAGGCAGGTGGTGGTGATGGTGGAAAGAGGGGATGAAAGAGGTGCTGTTGTTGGTGTTGGTGTTGTT
Organism: Echinosophora koreensis; assembly: GCA_035048595.1. Classification (NCBI taxonomy): domain Eukaryota; kingdom Viridiplantae; phylum Streptophyta; class Magnoliopsida; order Fabales; family Fabaceae; genus Echinosophora; species Echinosophora koreensis. The sequence continues at coordinate 425,093 of JAPCYP010000072.1, forward strand.
GATGATGTGGAGCCTTGGACAGCACGGATCTTGAACTCCATGGAAATGAAGTGAAGACAAGAACAGAAAGGTTGAAGTTGAAACTTGAGAAGTGGTGAAGGGTATAAAATGAGGAGAGCTTCTCTCTTGTGTATAAGAATTACAACAACGTTGTTTGAACACCAGAATGGGGCATGTCTCCTTTGTTTTTTAATTTTTATGCAAAGAAATGCTACCAACACACTTTCTAGAATACTCTTTCCAATACACTCTATCCTATTGGTTGAAATTTATATGAGTCTCACTATTTTGAAAATGGGTCCCATTAATCCATGTGGGTCTCACTTGAATTTTATAGGACTCATGTGAATTTCAACTAATAGTAAGGAATGTGTTAGAAAGAGTATGTTAAAGAGTATATTGGTAGCACTCCTCTTACTATGTATGTTCGAAATGTGTGTATACATAAATGATAAAAAGTAAGTGAGAGATAAAAAGAAATATATATGATATCACATACAATGTCTAAATTTTGATATTAGAAATAACACAACTCAAAAAATTACGTTTGTTTTATCCAAAGGAACTAAAACTATGCAGATGTTTTGTCTTAAATGTACCTTAGCAGCTTTGCAACACTAAACCAAACATGCACAAAGTTGGTAAGAAAGGTTATATCCAGTTTTTATAGCTGCTAAAGTTAGTTAACTGATCTCAATGTAGGTAGCTGATTAACACACTCTTGCTTCTTTATTTTACCCTCTATGGCCTTAGCTAGAGAGTTATTAATATCCTAAAAAATTACAAAATGGTTGTTGAGTAAATCTTTTTGCGTGTAGAAATGGTACTGATCAGTGATCACGAGAATATCACTGTCTGACACTGCAGTGAGATTTCTTCAGGTTTGAATGCTTTTTCGGTTTTGTTCATCCTTATATGGATATATTCTAGTACTGGCGACCCAGGTTCAGTCCTAATAAGGAGCAGTTTGTAGAAAGTATGCATGCACCGTTTTATTATTATTTACTTCTGCATTAAGTAATAAATAAGATAATCAATGAGTAGTTGTAGTTTAATTGATATTTTTCCAGCCTAATCAAAGATACAGGTTTGATGTTTGAATTAAAAAAGAGTTTAATTTCTATATATTGTCAATATAAAAGATTCTTGTATATATATATCAATAAAATCTTGACAAATCAATATAATTGTTATTTCTCTTTCTTAGTTAGTAAAATAAAAGCACATGTATCAAAATGTCATTAGATATCAGTGTAAAACTGTTTACACTAACAGTGGATACTACTTTAATTCATTAAAAAAAAAACTACCAAAAATATAGAAATTTACATGTATATTAATTAGTGTATACATTTATATTTATCTTTTGATTATAATCAATACAATAATGCTAATTAGTATAACAGATATTTTTAAGAATTTTATGAATATAAATAATTTGAATTGAAAGATTTGAAAGAGATGTAAGGTCAAAATGGAATAATTGGATATTAAAAGCAAATCAACCAATCAAAATCATTCTCATGTATATGATGAATTTATTTTCGTACTATTGTGTATTAGTGGATTACAATTCATCTTCATTTTATGAACAATTACATTCCACATTTAGAGATGTAAACCTTACGTATGTGTGATAAGTATTTTCCAAATTATAAGCTACATTTATTACATTTTTTTCCTATTATATTGTGCTATTAGATTATTAAAATGGGTCAAGCCCTATAAGTTTTAATAGCATGATAAAATACACAAATTAGATTGATGAAATCTAAGGCAAAATATAATTTGGCTCGACGATGGACCTGGTGATTGTTGTGAGCTGTGACAATCTCCCATGCCAATGTTGTTCCTTGTCATTGTACCTATTACAGATCTGATTTCTTTATTTTTTTTTTCCTTTTTTTTTCTTTTTGAAAGTTGGCTTTGGTGAATTTGATCCAAGGGTGGCGATTTCTGGTGTTGTCGCTGATGCAGTGGTGAAAGGTGTTCTCTTAGACGACGACAATGTCTTGACCTGGATTTTTGGGTTGAGCTTTTGATTTGATCCCAAGGGTAGTTGGATGGCTACTCCTTGCATGGTGGCTTCGGTTAATACTTGAGGGATCTTTCCCTGTACAGTGTAGTGAGTTAGATTAGGAGAGGGTGTTTGGGACATTCAGCTTTAGATCCATTTAATTGGGATTAGACTCATCTTCCAACCAAAACATTTTCTGTAGAATAATGCATAGTGAACACAAAAATTTGATACAGATACGGCGACACCGTACAGTACGGTACTGTAGCTGCACTGTAAGGCACTGTAACAGGTTTTTTTTTTTTTTTTTTAATTTTAGTTTTTTTTTAAATGCTTTTTTTTCATAAATAAATTTTTTGGTTAAGTATGTGTAAATATCTAGTGAATCAAGTATAAATATCTGGTGAATTCAGTTCATTATCTGGTGAATGGGGTTTTTTGAGAAATAAATTGTTTGGTTAAGTATGTGCAAATATCTTGTGAATCAGGTACAAATATCTGGTGAATTCAGTTCATTATCTGGTGAATGCGTTTTTTTGAGAAATAAATTTTTTGGTTAAGTATGTGCAAATATCTGTTGAATTCAGTTCATTATCTGGTGAATGAGTTTTTTTTTAGAAATAAATTTTTTCGTTAAGTATGTGCAAATATCTGGTGAACCAGGTACAAATATCTGGTGAATTCAGTTCATTATCTGGCGAATGGGTTTTTTTGAGATAAAATTATTTGTTAAGTATGTGTAAATATCTGGTGAATCAGGTACAAATATCTGGTGAATTCAGTTCATTATCTGGTGAATGAATTTTTTGAAAAATAATTTTTTTATTTTTTTAAAAAAATTCAAAAAAAAAAAGTGGCGCTACAGTACGTTACTGTAGCGTGATGTCGCGTATTGTTTGTCACATCCGTGTGTTCAATTATCACACCTCTTTTCTGTATAAGTTAATGGCCAGCCTAGATTAGGGATACCATACCCATGGATATCCGCGGATAATATCCACAACGGGTAGAAAATGGATACATTAATGGGTATCCATGGATAAATTAAACAGATATTTTCTCTACCCGCTTATTAATGGGACGGAGGTGGATATTGTAGCATTCATACCCGCAGGTACCCGCTAAGGTGAAATTACTAAAACACATTTACATATATAAACTAAATGTCCTATTTTTTCACTATCCTTGTTTTGTTTCTGAAATACAACAGTCGCAGCACCTAAACCCCATCACACCCAAGCCCTATGGATCATTGTTACATATTATTGCTTTTATTCAACTATTGTGTTATGGATTAACTCTTATGGATTATTGCTTCTGGATTAATACTTATGTGGTGTTTGAATAAAAACAAATAGCCTAATATTCAATAATTTTGTGAGGTGTTTGAATATCTATGGATATTTACATATATAAACCAAATGTCCTATTTTTTTTCACAATCCTTATTTTGTTTTTGAAATATAGCAGTCGTAGCACCTAAACCCCATCATACCCAAGCCCTATGGATCATTGTTACATATTATTGCTTTTGTTCAGCTATTGTGTTATGGATTAATTCTTATGGATTATTGCTTCTGGATTAATGCTTATGTGGTGTTTGAATAAAAAAAAAAAAAGCCTAATATTCAATAATTTTGTGAGGTGTTTGAATATCTATGGATATCCATGGATACCCCAAATATTGATAAATCTGTTTAAAACCTACAAGATGGATACCCACATGGATATGGAGTGGGGACGAGTAGGGATGTAAATGGGGCGGGGTGGGTACAGGTAGTAGTCCCCCACTACCCACTCCATTGGATGAATTTCATATCCGTCCCTGCCTCATATCCATGCGGGTATCCATCTTGCGGATTTTAAACAAATTTATCAATATTTGCGGGTATCCATGGATATCCATGGATATTATAACACATCACAAAATTTATGAATATTAGGCTAATTTTTTTTTATTCAAACAACACTATCTTATCTCGACATCATTTACACATAAACATTAATCGATAAGCATTAATCCATAAGCAATAATACATAAGCATTAATCCATAACATAATGATTAAACAAAAGCAATAATATTTAACACAATGATCCATAGGACTTGAGAATGATAAGGTTTGGGTGCTACGGATGCCAATTTTCAGAAACAAAATAAGGATGGTGAAAAAAAAAGACATTATATGTAAAGGGGTATTTTAGTAATTTCATCTTAGCAGGTACCCACGGTTATGGATACTACAATACCCTTCTCCTTCCCATGAATAAGCGGGTAGAGAAAATATCCATTAAATTTATCAGTGAATACCCATTAAAGTATTCATTTTCTACCCATTGCGGATAATATCCACAGATATCCGTGGGTACGGGTAAAATTTACATCCCTAGGGATGAGTATGAAATTCATCTAATGGGGCGGGTAGTGGGGGGCTACTACCCGTACCCTCCCCGCCCCACTTACATCCCTAGTCTAGATCTTCTCAATTTAGGGGAGATATGGAGATCTCCATTCCTTTACATCTCCCGCTGACAAGTGGTACTAAATAAATTCAAGGGTCCAGATTCATTTTATTTTAAATCAATTTAAAATAAAACAAAACAGGGATAAAAATTGACGGAGCACGTTCCCTCCTGCATTCACCTTCTTCTTCCCTCTCCACTTCTAAAATAATTGTCGTCATAGTGTCACTGCATCGTCGATCTGTCTACCCTCTATGTCGTCGTTCCTATGCTCTTCTCCATACCTGACTACCACTGTGTCGCCATGCTGCCATACCACCCCTCTACCTCGCCGTCGTGCAGCTACGCTGCCTCGCGATGTAAAAAATGTCGCTCCTCCTTCATGTTGGGCCAAGTACAATAACATTAATAAGCTCATCCATTCCAACAACGAAGTCTCTGTTTCTAGTTCTGGTTTTATGTGCTATTTCTCTACACTCCATTGCAGCCTCCTTCATCACCTATCCTTCTACCAGTGTCCCTGATGCCGATTCCGGTGAGTTCTCCCCCGCGAGCGGCGAACGTATTGATCTCCTTCCACCTCCTCGACAAGAAGTGTACGATGATGGGTATGGAGAAGAGCAATAACGGCTGCGAGGCAGAGCGACGAAGTGTAGATTTTGACGCACCTGGTTCTGTTATGTTACTATTCATGTAGGAGCTTATGGAGCAGAGCAAAGGACCGGCAACACGGTGGCAAGGCATATCGGTGGTGAGGCAGCACGATGACAGTCATATTAGAAGTAAACAAGGGAAGAACACTACAAGAAAATAGATGTTTAGCGACCGAATAACTCAGTTGCTAATTCAATAAAATCGGTCGCTATTTCCATTACGACCAAAGGTAGCTTGTAGCTAAAACCATGGTCGCTAAGCAATTAGCGACCGAATTTTATCATCGGTAGCTAATTAGCGACTGAATAATGCGGTCGAAAAAGCTAATTAGTTGGTCGCTAATTACTGGTACCAGATGCTGTTTTTGGTTCCACTGGCGACCATTTTAGCGACCGAATTGAGTCGGTCGCTAAGTTATTTTATCATTTTATTATTTTTCATTCTGTTTTCTAGTATCGCATTAGCGACCGAGCTATTTCGATCGCTAAATTTATTTATTAATTTTTTTTTGTAATTGGATTTTTTTTTAAAAACAAATTGAAAACCTGTTTCACACTCAAGATTGTATTGATAGTTCAAGTAATATATATTGAATAAAATAAAATACGATAAAAATTTAATTACAAACTGTCAAATAAATAAAAATACAAGTCAACTAGGTGAGGGTAGTGGGGGGTACCAATGATCATCGGCATCATGATCATCTGCATCATGTGGCTGGCCAGAGACATCAGGAACAGACGGGTCATCAGGAGCAGTAGGGGCATCAGCACGGGTACCCGAAGCAGCAACGTCCTCAGGGACGGAACCAGATCCGTCGGGTCGGAATCCCAAGTGCTAGTACAACATCTCCCTCTCCCTCTCCAGAGCAGCCACCCTTTCCGCAAGCTGACTAATGAGCCCGGTGTTGAGGTCGGAGACGAGCCCTCTGACGTCTGGTATAGGGCCATGTACTAATTGAGAAGATGGTGTGGCAGAGGCTACATACTCATCTCTCAGGGCTCCCAAACCATCTACATGACCCTTCTTGTTCCTGCCACCAACCACCTCCAGGAAAATGGCATTGTCAGAGGCAACAGAAAAATATCTCAGCAATAGGTTAGGCGGGAAAATGCAGAAGAAAACACTCGATATTGGAACCAAAGTAGTTATGGTTAATAATCTCTAAAAACTTTTATGTTGACAAAAAGATTAAATTTGTATGACAAAGTTAGGTTTATCAACTAACTCGTCTAATCAAGTTGCAGGACTAAATATGACTCACTAGACGAGCACACAAGTCTATAGAAGCACCTTTAAATAAGCCCAAAGGTTTATCACTGATATAAACTAAGTTAGCTAGACAAGCCTCTAGTCTACTCCATGGGAAGTTTGCTAGTCTAGAAAAGCAAGTCCAAAGACTAAGTAGACTACCCAATAAACTCTAGACGACCTGATAGTAGACTACCTGGATGTTACACTTCAGTTTTATAACTTCACGTCCAAAGACTTATATTTTCGAATCTCGTCTACTTAGTACTGTTCCCTCAGAATGTTTATGTGTTTAATATATATGTTTCAGAAGTTTTACCTTGTATGTTTAATTGTTTAGACATTATTCTTCTTGGTAAAAAAAAAAAAAACATAGTACCCTCGATTACATAACTACCTTTCTGCCCTGACACAAGCTCTGCAAAGTTGACTCCGTTTACAAACAAGGAAAGACAAAAGGCAACTTTCAGGTATAAAAGATAAGTGACAGTTCTACTTTGAGCATTTATGATAACCAAGATCTTCTATAAATACTAGACGACCCTAGTGAAGAAGATGACGAAGATCTGATTATTCAAAGTGCTAAAATTCTGTTAAAACTTCTCTTAAATACTTTCTTTGATATTGTATTTGAACTTAAATTTTCATATCCTCACATATAGTGAGTTGTTCCTAGATTAAACTTTTTTAATCTCTTAAGTTAGAAGGAGCCTGAAGAGGCTTGACTGCAAAAGAATACTTGAGTGCCTGGAGTGGTGTTGAATACTTATGAGCTTGTAAGCTTGAAAAGGCAAGTGAAAATAATACTTGTAAGCTATTTGATAATAGTGGAGAAAACTTTCAAGTAAAAGAGACTGGACGTAACTCTCAGTTGGAAGAGAGTGAACCAGGGTAAATCCTTGTATGATTGTTCTCTTATCCCTTATCTCTTGTCAAATTTGTTTTGAACTAACGTTCGGGGATTTGATATTAAGTTTATTAACTCTTCTTTAAAAAGGATTTTATTGTGTGCATTTATCTTCTTGCTTGCTTGCAAACTGTTTTCGAAAGAATTTTGAAAAATCTGTTAAGAAACACAATTCAACCCCCCTTCTTGTGTTTTACTTTTTCCTGTGTCGTCTTTACTCAGACGTGCCAACGAGGCAACACACAGTGACACGTGTCGCGACACTAAAGTGATACCTAAAATTACCCTAACCTAACCTAGACTAAGACCATGACACTTGTACTCCACTAACATTCCTAGCTTAAACCAAATAATGACACCTAAGCTACTAAGACACCTAATATATAAGTTCACTAACTAATATTATAACCATAATCAAATCAAAATGATAAAACATTATCTTCTTTCCTTCATTTTGTACGCACAAACAGAGAGGAAAAGTGAAGGGAAACTCTCTTTGAGAAGCCATTTTCATGGCTTAGAGAGCTTGGGTTGAAGTGGTTTCGATTGTCAGATTTTCAAACCGATCGCGTATTCGTATTTGCGGCTTTGACATCTTCGAGGTTGCGCCCTTGCATGTGAGTTTCGTCAAGGTAAGTCGATGTCGACGTCGTTGACATTTATCCTTTTAAGCTATTTAAATTCATTCTACTCCTATTCTTAGTCCCGATGTCATTTTCGATGCATTTTATGATTTTATGAATTTTCTGTCAAATAAGTCGACCGGGAAATTGACCGCGGGCTAGGAGACGAATCTGACGTCGTGGGACAGCAGTTGCGCTAGTGAGTTTCCTCTTTTATTTCTTGTGTTTAATTCATTTCGAATCCTGTGTTGGTCTGTTGTTGATTCTACAATTGTTCCTGTGTTTCTGCTTGTTTTTGGAAGCCGTGCGTGTGCTTGGGACAATTTTTGGTCCAATGCACGTGTCAGGGGTATTGATGGCAGATTTGGTGTTGTTGGGAAATGTGTCAATTCGTGTCGGTAGCACGGACACATTCAGAGCTTGTACGGGAAAGCGTGCACGTCAATAAGGTGGGAGAAAGAACCTTACTATTGTCGGAGAGGCAAGGGTAGTATAAAATTCAATGATAGGTGTAGGGAACCTAAACCCTACTAGTGGCCGAGTAATCGACAATGCCAAAGGCATGTTGGCGACTACCTCATAGTACTAATGATGACTTAAGGATTGTAGATTTACCGTCGTTAGGTTAATTTTACGTAAATCGAGGATGTCTGTTATTTACTGTTGAGCTGCTTGCTATGTGCTAGTTGTTTGATTGCATTTAACATGCTTTATATGATTTTTCATGATAACATGCTTGTTTTATTATTATTTAATATATTCAATATGTGTAACATGCTCAATATGCTTAACATATGATATCTATGATTTTATGCATAGTTGGAGATATGCATGTTGGGGAGTGTATGATATGATATATAAAAGTGCCTAGCCTAATAAAATATAATTTTATATGTGATCGGTTATTATGGAATAATATGAGGATTTATTTGAGGTTATGGTAAAAGGTTGAGGCACTAGGTTATGACTCGATAAGAGTTGGTGAGACTCACACTAGGTTGCATGGTGTTGTTCACAGCCGTGTGAATGGAGCACACGAGGTCAGAGTAACTGAGTACAGATACCGGATATCATGGGATAGTTGATTAGTGATGCTACCATGATACTCCCGTAGTCCTTGCCGAGAGGCTCCGTTTTATGTGTAGCTTCGGGCTACTTGTGCACCATGGGTAGTGACTGCGCTAAGACAACTTATTATATATATATATTTAGAGGTGCACTATTGGTTGTGACTGCGCTGAGGCAACTTGTGTGTGTGTGTGTGTGTGTGTTTATTGGGTATTGCTCGCTTGGACGACTGACTAACATCCCTAACAGAAATGGGGAATGTGTGACAGGATTTGTAGGTGGCCACGTCAGCATACAGGCATAGCTGCATGAGTGATAAGGGTAGATGGTGATACAAGGATTTTGAGGATGATTGCTATGTTTACGTGATGCATGTCTATGTGCTATTTTGTAATTTTATGTTATGATTCCTTTCCATTGCATGATGGTAGTTTAGATTCTTATCTCCTATTTCTCTTTATTGTATATGTTTATGTTACTTCATGAGAAGACCCTGAGGATGAACCAACTACTGAAGAGCTCAATGGAACTCCTTATGAACCTGATGTTGGCGGGTGAGCTGCGGATACCAGTGTTGGGGTTTAGTGTCTATGGTCAGTAAGTCTTTTAGATGATGTATTTTGGACTGAGGAGAGCAAGTTTGATGTATATTTTATTTTACTATGTTTCCGTTATGTGTGTCGTACTCTGATGTTAGTAGGTGTTATATGTAGGCTCTACTGAGAGAGCCGCTTACACTCATATGCTCTATGTATCTATTAGTGTGCTTATACATAATGGTCATATATATGTATAGATATGTGTATTGGTTTTAAATTCCTCCATATTTTTTTATGCATGCTAACATTTAATAACGTAATCAAGATTAGTTAATTAGGATCTTTAATGAGGTAAGGGGACGCCTCAAAATGGAGATCTCCATTTCTCCCCAAATGGAGAGGATCTAGACTCGAGGAGATGAAAGGGAGAAGTTACAATCACTCGTGTTAAAATTAATCCAAGGGAGTTTGCTTAATAGTTAAGGAAGTATGGTTCTTGTCTGAACAATTTAGGTTCAAATTAGAACCTAAATAAATTACATAATTAATCTGATTTGACGTCAAAGCTTAATACTTCTTTACCATATAACAAATATTTTTTAAGAAAAAAATATAGTATGCCTAATTTTATAAATCAGGGTAGAAAGTGAAATAATAAATCATGGGATGAAATACATTTTCCCTGTTAGAAAATTTAAGATCTGGAGGGCTTCTTTATATATTGACAAAAAAGGAACCTTCACAAAAGATGCTAAGTGCTTGTTTGCTTTGAATTTTGGAAGGTCCAAAATTATGTTTGCTTTCAATAAAAGTGATTTTGATATTCTGAAGATGTTTGTTTTAAATTTAGCATCCAATAAAATCAATTTTGGGTTGGCTAGAATTGATTTTAAGAGAAGCAAAAATTTATAGTTTTTCGGTTGAATAGAATTGATTCTAGGTATGAGACCCACAATATTCTTTATATTTACACCTCAAAAGTGATTTTGCTTTATCATCCAAACAAGACCAATTATTCTAAACTCACTTTTAAAATATCATTACCAAACACAACACATTTTTTTTTTAAAATCAATTCTTTCAAAATCAATTCCTTCAAAATTAATTTTTTTAAAGCAAAAAGGTATGCAAAAGCATAACTGTAATGTAGAAGATCCCAGCTAGGTTGACACCTTTAACACCATCAATCATATACAGCGTACATTAATATTATTAAAAAGAAATAAAAGAACAAGAAAAACATGGGGGCATTGACCTGACCCGTGGAAGAATTATCTAAACCTATAACTAGGAAGACCACTTCTTTTTTCTTTTTCATTTTTGATAACAACTAGGAAGACCACTTCTATTTCTAAAGAAGTCTTCCTTAATAAAATTAGGGGCTAGATCCCACCAAACAAATCCATGGATAAGAGTAACATAATTGACTAATTTATCAGCACAAAAATTATCCTCCCTATAAATATGAGACACTCTAAAGCCCATTCTCTTAGTCAAATCAATACAATTGTTCCATCTATTTCTTAATCTCCAAGGAACTACTTGCTGTCTTTGAAAGCTAACACAACCAATTGAGAGTCACATTCAAGCCAAAGGTTAACCCAACCTTTCAAGCCATGGTTGCTCATTCTTTTAGGCCATATATCAAATTAAAATCTCTATATTTCAAGCCATGGTTGCTCATTCTTTTAGGCCATATATCAAATTAAAATCTCTATATTTTAAGCCATGGTTGCTCACTCCTTTTTTTTTTATTGCGTGAACAAAGGGGCAAAAACATCCAAGAAAAAAAAAAAAAACTAACTACTAGGAACAAAACGGAGTAAAAAGACCCCAATGGCATCATTAAAAATAAGAGCGGCCAGACCCGTTGGAGGGGAATCAAGCACATAAGGACCTATGTCCTAAGAAAGGCTTTAGTTCGCTAGCCAGTCAAGCAACTGTTGCCTTCCCTATAGGTATGGACCATCTCGATAGACAAATCCTTAGCTAGCCAACCATCTATACACCAGATAAGTTTGTTCTAGGAAGAATGACTATTGCCTTTAAGAAGGGCAATTATAATAGCAGAATCTGACTACATAATGATTCTCCTTAAATCTTTGTTCCAAGCCAACCCAAGACCTTTGAGAATGCCCCATAATTTTGCTGAGAAGGCTAAGCAAGTACCCAAGTTAACCACGAACCCTGCAACCCAATCACCACTTGCATCTCTAATAAGGCCCCACAACCCGCACAACTTGGGTTTCCTTTTGGTGCACTGTCTGTATTGGTCTTGTACCACCCAAGAGGAGGAAAGCTCCAACCAATTAGTTTATGAACTCTATTCCCAGTCGGTAGGCTTTGACACATGCAGGACATGCATGGTGGTTTATGGGACACCCACATACAATTATGACAATCACGGGAGCTGTGTGTCCAATGGCTTTGACACATGTTTGTCAGCAGCTTGGTGTGTGATACTTCCTACGGATGAATCTGCATGCGGTGAGGTCCTTTCCAACGACATATGTTCTTCCAAGTTGGTTTGGGAGGTTGACTAGGGATCATGTGGCACAGGGTGTAGGCACTTTTAACCATAAAGTTACCTGATGGAGTTCCTGTCCAAGCTAAAACACCTTTCTCATCTAAGCCATGGTTGTTCATTCTATTTTGTACTAAGTCTTTAACTTTGAGGGGAAGGCTAGGGTGGGAGACTTGACATCCCACCGTGAGCAAGATTTACAAGTTTCGAGGGAAAATTAATTATATCACAATCTAAAACATGAAATGCAGAGTCCAAAATACAATTATACAAGGTCATTATCAACGTTATATATAGAGCATATCATGTGAGAACTATTATCTATTGTGAGAAATGAGAACTACTAATAAGGACCGTTGGATCGCAATTAATTTGAACGAAGGGATCAGATTAAAAAATTGATGAAAAAGTCACGTGAGAGACAAATTAAAATCACTGTTTGAGTCACCTTGTCAATCATATATCAGTGAGAATCCTATCACCGTTTCAGTCACTTCTCTCTCGTTTGCCATCAATCTGAGTAAAATTGAACAAACGTTCATGAACCTCAAAACGAAAATCTCAATGAAAAACTCAAACTCCCATCACTTTAAAAGCAAGTTTAGCAACAACAATGACTCCCAACAATGGCAAGAAATCGTGGCGGAGATCTGGGTACAGAAACCATGGAGGAGGACCTCAGAGGTCCGGGCGAACGAGATAGAAGGCAGCGTGGCAGAGGGCGGACGGTGCGTTTGAGAAGGGAGGTCTGGTACGACATGGAGGAGGACGGTGGAGGTCTGGTGCGGTGTTTGCTAAGGTCTGGTGCGACGTGGTGGAGGACAGTGGAGGACGACGTGGCGGTGAAGCCCCTTCCATATGTACTAGCGCACACAAGAATGAAGGAGGGGAGGCAATGGCGGTTTGGGTTCGTGACGCAGCGGATCAGCGGCGGCTTACGATGGCCATGGCGTCGGGATGGGTTCTTGTCTGAGAGGAGGTCCGGATCTGGGCGGAACAGGGACAGTTCGCGTGCGGTGGTGTTATGTGACGACGATGCCACCGTGGCTGGCGGACGACTGCATTGCGGTGGGGCGATTCCGGTCAAAATGGCGTCGTGCAAGGGAGGTCCGATGGCATCTGCTTGACGGCGTTCGCAGCCAGAGGGAACAAGGACATTTCGCGGCGGAGTACAGCTCAAGTCCACGATACAGACGCATTGTTCGTGGTGGCCGGTGGAGAGATGCCGGTGGTCTATAAACGGCGGCGTGGTGCCGCTATTCCAGTCTGCATGAGGAAGATGACGTTACTGGGGAGGAAGATGACATGGTCTTGGTGTGGGCAAATGAGGGAGAGGTCATGTGACTTAATTTCTTTTAACTGTCATCTAACGGTTCTTATCAACAATTCTTATTTCTCACATTAACAAGGAGTTCTCACTTTATATGCTATATATAGTTTTTCACTTTACATTTAATATTACTTTAGAGCATTGTCATTCATTTAAGTTGCATACTTCCTCTTTTTACGAATCCTACCATACCACATCACCACTTTTTATTTCATCTTACTTTAAGCAACTCTCTATTCCAATGATATAGGTCTAAATATTCATTACATCACATCTTCATTTATATTTATCCTCTATTTTTTTTTCCTTATATAAGATCAACTTGCTTACTTATAGAAACAACTATGGTTATATATATATATATAGGGAGCAACTCAAGTGAGAGTGATATTTTATTGTGAGAGTGAGAGGAGCAGATCTGAGCCATTAAACCATATATGGATAGTTAGGATTAGAAGTTAGTTGGCTGTCATGTGATCACTTAAAAAAGTCATATGACTTTATGTTCTAATCTTGATCATTTATGTATGATCCAAAGGTTCAGATTTACTGCTCTCATATATCATAATAACACACTCCTCTCACTTGAGTTACTTCATATATATATATATATATATGTATGTATAAATAATCAGTTTAAGAATTAGTTAAGCAAGGGAGTTACTATGGATAAGTCTATAATGCAACAAACAAATAACATGCTAGAGCTTCTGACATGGTCCCTTGTTTGTTTTAAAGTATTTAATTTGGTCCCTGTATTTTAGAAATATTCAAATTGGTTCCTCAATTGTCAAACGTTAAGCAATTTGGCCATTTCAGCTAAGTTTGACTTTTGCTGCAAAACACCGTTAGAATCTAGAAAATAGAGGGATTAAATTGAATATTTTAAAATACATGAGGAATCATATTGAATATTTTTAAACAAATGAGAGCCAAAATGATGAATTTTTTTAGATTCCGACAAGGTTTTTTGGTGAGAGTCAAAACTTGACGGTGAAACTTAACGGAAATAACCACGTTGGTTAATATTTAACATTTAACGGTCTAGTGTTTCATTTACCATCTCGAACGAAAGTAGTAGGTCCAGAAGCGCGATCAAGGCACAAACGAGATCCAATCTCTGTTGACAGATTCATCGTAAAACAAACAGAGTACGAGAATTCAGAAATGCCGACTCGGTGTGAAATATGTTGTGAGATAATGATCGCCATCTTGCTCCCTCCTGTGGGAGTTTGCTTCCGTCATGGTTGCTGCAGTGTACGTCTCCCTCTCCTATATATATGTATATATATTTTTGTAATATATATATATATATATATATATATATTGCTCTTTATTACACACTATTATTCATCATTTCATCATGTAACTTCTCTTTGTATTTCACCCCTTCATCTCAAATATAAAGAACACATTTTATGATTTATTTTTCTTTTTAAATCTCAAAATATTTTCTCTTTCCATAGTCCTTTTTCTGCTTTTTCTCTAGTTCCTCAAATTTTATGCATCAAAATAATTTTAACATTATACTACTATATTGTTGGGAGGATTCATATTTTAAAGTTGTCAGCCAAATGTATTTTTGAATTCTAATCTTCTAGATTGAGTAGATGGAAAAAATGAAAGAGTTACGAGATTCTTTTAACATAATATGCGTTTCATGAGTTCTACATTGACAGAATAAGGAAGTTTAATGTGATACTCAAGTTATGAGACCCTCCAACGTAAAGAATTGATCTTTTGGGTTAGACTCTTTTCGTGCACGACTTAAGTTATAATAATTGGTGCTTTTGTTGAGAGTCAGGCTACGGAGAGGACTGACTACATATAGGTTGTATTAAGGTGCAGTAGCGAGAGTGCTAGTCATCAAAGAGGAAACGACTATTACCGGGTTAGTGTTGATAGAGTAAAGCCACTGTGATGTCGGCTCTTAAGGAGATGACAATGTTATAAGTCCCATGTTGAGTAAATAAAAAAGTTTAATGTGATACTCAAATCATGAGGTTCACTCACTTAGTAAATGGATTCTCTTTATAGGCTTAAGTGACCACAGTGTGAACATGATTTTTGTTTTTTTGGCTTTAGTAAGTGAGTTCATTAAAGTTTCTTAAGATTTGATTGTGACAGAATGACAATGACTGTGATTACAATGTTGCAGGTTGAATTCATCATCTGCTTGCTCCTGACTATACTGGGGTATATTCCAGGGATAATTTATGCCCTGTATTCTATTGTCTATGTTGATCGTGATCAGTATTTTGATGAATATAGGCGTCCCCTTTATGCTGCATAACAAGTTTAAGTCATCATACCTACGGTGTTTGCCCCTCTTTTTCAGCATCTATGCAATAAGTCTATGATGTCATGCATTTGCTCTTAAGACTAGAAAAGACCCCACTAGAACATTATTCTTATTAAGATTACACTTGGCCTGTTTCTGATTTAAAGCATTTTATCTTGTAGCATGTTATATGAGAACAGAATATGAAAGCATTCAAGTTGTGGACATTTATCTGGTAATATGATTACTAATTTATGGCTACATTTCAGTTACTTATATAATCAGATTATGAAAAAGTAACCTTGTTATATACATATATATATATATTCGATTCAGTTGATGCTAGTGCTAGAAGCCTGGAATTGATGTTCATAGCTTGCTCAATACTCAATAGTTGATCATAGTCATAGCATACCTATCAGAAATGAGTTTATATATTCAATTTGCTATGTCTTGAAACTTAAATTTTATGTACTCGTGATTCTTCTATGCTGTGTTGTGTGTCTTTAGTGTGTACTTCTTGGTTTTGCATGGATCTAAATCTCAATATTAATCTTTAATTGCAAAGGGGTTTGAAAGTTGAACCGTATATTTTTATTTTCTGGAAG
The DNA here is from genome assembly GCA_035048595.1 of Echinosophora koreensis. NCBI lineage: Eukaryota > Viridiplantae > Streptophyta > Magnoliopsida > Fabales > Fabaceae > Echinosophora > Echinosophora koreensis. The sequence continues at coordinate 441,356 of JAPCYP010000072.1, forward strand.
TGATTCAAACAGATAAAAGAATAGATTCTTGTTTCGTTTGCTTTTTGCAAACTGAATGAAACTTCATACGTGCCATCCATTGATTAGGTAAGTCTTATCCTTTTCAAACCTTTGCATGTGACCTTTCTCTACATTACATTCCCTCATTTGTTGCCTTACCTATTTTAACACGAACGGTGAAAGACTAATCTCTCAAGATATAGTCCGACGCCTAAGCGGGGACCTCTTCCAACGGTTTTCTTTCATTCACATGAATTTGAGTTTGAATTCAGAACCACATGCTTAAGGAACTCGAGTTGCTTCACTCATACCGACACACATTGATTTACATATTTTATATCATCCTTAATCGAGACTCTTTATCAAGCCTTGGGAAAAAATTTTGTTTTCTCTAGCCTTTCATCACTTTCCGTGGGAAGGGGGTTGAGTGGACCTTATGAATTTTCTAGGTAAATATGCAATCAATTAAAGAACTCCATTGCTTATAAATTTTGGATGCGTCAAAACTCTTTCTCAATCTTATTACTTACTGTTATACTAATTAATATTTTAGCTTTCTTCAAAGTCTAACCTAGATGTGATTTACCTTCAGCTTGTCTGGTGATTTTGAAAACTCACATTAGGTTCTTTCAGGTGAAACATGAATTTAACATGAAACATTATGTACATTTTTCTGTACTGCTATATCCTACCTAGGGTAGATTGGAAGAGAAAAAAATCAATGGCTTTTGTCACTAGCAGGGTATATTGGCTTATCAAGCAAGTTTTCCCAAAGGAATGACTGAAGTTACATTGGTTCAAACAACTAAAATTTAGTACCTAGGGTGCCTAATTGAACCATTTCAAAACCTTTCACTACAACTAGATTTATGGTCTATGCAGTAAATTAAACACAATATTTAGTCCCCAAGACCTAAAGGCTGGCAGCCTGGCATGACTGACTGCACTTATTTCATATAGCTCATGAGAGTAGGATATGGCTTCCATCGTTTAATTTGAATTTTTCTTTCAATTATTGACATGATCATTCTCATTTGTGTCTGATGGAATAACACTGGATGGATAAACTTGGTGAAATAGGTTCTATGAAAGAATCTGCAAAGTGATTGCTCTTTTTTACTGATATACTGGTGCAAAAAGGCAAATTTTGCAATCTGCTGAAATTTTGATTGCAGAAAAACAATTTTGAAATGGGAAAAAAAATGAATGAAAAATGAAAGGCATTCTGTTAAAAAAATCCAAAGATTCAGAAGTTCAGGAACATGCGAAAAATCAAAATCTGAATGGAACATCATTTGTTTGTCACTATAACTAATTTTGAAGAATTAATCAGGATGCACCTTGGTGAATCAATCACGATGCATTATGCAAGCAAACACAAAATACACACAAATGTGATGTATTTTGGCCTTTGACTTTCTGATTTTCTACCACCGGGGGAATCAAATATGTCAGTTTTTTTTTTAAAGAAGTGCAGATAGACTGATATAACAATTGTGCAGGATTTTTATATTAAATTTCAGTAAAATAAGCTAAAAGAAAGGGAAAAAAGGATGCCATTACATCCCATCATATGCAGCAAAAAGAATATTGAATCTGATGCCATCAAGATGAATAAAGCATCTGAATGGCGGCCGCGAATATTGGCTGTTGGAAAGTGTGTTGATCATGTGGAATCTGATATCATGGTGGCCTTAGATTAAACCTTGCCGTGGAAAACCAAAATTTAAGTCTATTTTAAAAAAAAAAAAATCATCTATTTAGTTTTTTTTTTTTTTGAAATCATCTATTTATATTTAGATACACACATGTTCCAGAATCCTTTTATAGGGTCCTTGCACCAGTTTGTGCTTTGTATCATTCTGATAGGATTTTAAGTTTAAATATTGAAATTGTTTATGTGGTGAACTTTATATAGGCTATCAGGTCAGAACAGAACAGAGTTTTAATTCTGGAACTGGGGTTTAGGTTGTAATTATAGTAGCTGAGTGTTCTGTGGTGGTTTGAACTATCTTCTGCTAATTTCAGTATATCACATTTGACCCTGTAGCCTTATTTTCTGTGCGACCTCTAAAGCCTAACCTTCTTTGATTTTGATTATTGAATCAAACACTTACACTTGGTCAAATCAAAAGTTATGGTTGACATATCAATAGGCTGGGTGATTACCGGCCTTCTATAAAACCAACTGCTCATCTCCTGTATGATAGTGTGTAACTTGACTTTAGATCATAGTTACTAGGTATGCGGTTCGTTTGGCATGTGGTTCATCACTTTTTACAATATTATTTGTACAAGACTTTCTTTAATGTTAACCCAGTACGCAGTACGCAGTACGCAGTACGCAGTACGCAGTACGCGATACATTGAATCCAGTGGGATAATGAGAGAAATCGGTAACTATGCTTTGCCCAAATGATGTTGAAGTTTTATCAATCAGAAGCTGCCCTTGTGTTACAGATGACTAATATCTATATAATAGCTTTTTAATGTCCAAAGCTTAGGGAACTGGACATCAGCAACTGCTATGAACATGATATATCACATAAGTCATTGGTATTGATTGGAAAAAATTGCCCCAAAAAAGTTCTGATGGAAAACTCATGAGTTGGCTTGATCCTTCCCCCACAAGCGGGAATTGCTCCCCAATGAGTATCTAAATGCTTGTCCACTAGATGGGGTGTCTGAATCCTAAAGCTGCAGCTATTGCAAATTCTATGCCTCTTCTAGAGTAACTAGTTCAATTTGGCACACTGGAAACTGGAAAGAAATTAAAAATCCAAATTTCTTCAGCCTAAGATTTGTCTTCCAGATAATAATTTGGTCAAAAGTTATAGATAATAGCAAGGTGCAACTTTATTTCTTTTAATTCTCATAGCTACATCAAGTATTAAGGGCTACATTCATTATAAGTGGCTAACATAAATAAAGCCAACATAAGGGTTTCAAAAGAGGAAAACTTCTCACCAAAAGGAAAGGTTACAAATGCAGTTCACTGATATGTATATAACACAAATCAAAAAGCATCATTAGCTAGTCTACAGTTGTATCTTCCCTAGAAACAGGAAAAGATCCTCTCAATTTCTCATTAAAATGGATATGATCATTACTATCCTTTTGGAAAAATAAATGATATTCTCTGCTATATGTGTATCATCTTCATTTCATTTATTTTCCAAAAATATAGTAATAGACATCTTCATTTCTCATGATAATACAAAGGATCTTTTCTCGGAGACGAGTGGTAGCTTGAAGCATTGGACATCAAAAGAAGCAACCAACCAGAAGCAATCCGAGAACAAGATGATAGAGTGCTGCCATGAACAGAGATGAAGATTTGATTGAATAGGAGCTTGAACCACTCTTACTCTTTCGTGGACTCTTTACATTATTCACTCCAGCATTAGCATTCTTTGAATGTTGGACAACATGCAATCCTTTGTATGTTCCTTGAGTGCTGCTTTGTTTGCTTGACTCCATCATGATACCATACATGGCTGCATGACACAGAAGAAACTTAGTAATCATAATGAATATATGTTTTGTGCAATTTGAATATAATTTTGATGCACAAAATCAAATGAAAACCCAAAAAATGGAGAAAAAGAGAACTATAGCAAAGAAGCTCAAAGTTGGTTACATTTAGGCTCCTTTTGTTGCTTGGTAGTCCTAAAATCTTCAATTGTTGATGTGGATTTGCTCCCATAAGCTGAAAACATGTGGATGTTGATCAACAAAAAGAACCATAAAAGTAGTGTTTTAATCATTTTTTCAACTTGTTTTGAAGTAACTATCAAGTGCTTGAGGAGAGGCGATTAAATTAGTAGAGATTTTCGTTATTTATAATGGATTTCTTGCTAATTGAAAAAGATTATAGTGAATGGTAAATTACCAAAATGCCCGGTTTTGCCCACTTTGAAAAGATTCCCTACAAGAATGTGTTTGTGCTATTCACATGCTTTATTTAAAGCTTGTCTGGTTCTTTCTATTTACAAATTCAAATCAAATTCATTGAATGTAAAAGGTTTAATTAATATAAGGTTTTGTATTATTTCATTGAGTTCAAGAATATGAGACAATCTTGATCGACGAAAATAGATTCGATTTCTTAATGAGCAAAACTTAAACCAAGTAAAGTGCAATTCAACTCGACTCATTGACGCCCCAGTTAAAAAAGAATAACTTAGTGTGGTTGGTTTTGAACATTGACGTACAGAACATGTTCTTTAGGAAGTGTGGAGATGAAAAAGTAAATGAATATAGATACCTTTACAAGAAAAAAGAACATGTTCTCATAACCGAAAAACGAAAAGAATAATGATCTTGTAACAAAAGAGATTAAAGAACATGTTCTTTATCAGTGGTCGAGATCAAACAGAATTCATTTTGATTTGGTTCGATTCAATTCGGTTTTGTATGGTTCAGTTTGGTCTTGTTTGACTTGGGCGGATCTGGTTGGTCCGATCTGGTTCGGTCCGGCCTGGACTGGTGTGGTTTGGCCAGGTGTGATTTAGTTTGGTTTGGTTATGTCTAGTTCGATTCGATTTGGTTCGATCCACCTTGGTTCGATCTAGCTCAGTTCGATTCAGTCCCGTTTGACTCGATTAGTTGTGGTTGGTCTGATTCGGTTCAGTCCATTCTTGTTTGATCCGGTCCGGTGTGGTTTGGTCCCATCCAGTCTGACCCAATTTGGTTCGGGTTGGTCTCAATTAATCTAGTCTGATTTGATCTGGTTGGTTTCCTTATATTATTATTTAATCAATGTCATTCAAAATTTAAATTTGATCCAATCCGATTTAATGTAATTTGACCCACCCAATCTATATTTGTTTGAATTGGATTGATTATTTTAGTTTTTTTTTTTAAAAAAATTAGTAAACAAATATATCAAAATTTTCAAAAACAAAAAATCAAATTCATTGAGATATATTAAATGGTGAGAAAAATGATGGTGTTGAACCATCATCGCATTCTTTTACTAATATATCAGCTAACTATAGATGTTATAAGAAATAAATTCCCAAATATTTAGACTCGCATATATTTTCTATGTTTTTTTTACTAACGCATTAATATGATATACGAAGATGGCACAAGTGGAAGTACAAATGAATGACAAAGTATTAGTCCTCTTAGTTTTGTGACTCCACATGATTTTTCCTCCCAAACTGAAGGTTTACCCATTGGTACCTCAACTAAGAAGATATCTCCTATTCCATCAACCAATAATATGATATATGAAGGTTGCACAAGTGGAACGAAAAATGGAGGTAAGAGTTTCAGTCATTTCTGTGTTATTACTTCAAATAAAGATACATCAAGTGGGTCGACTTATATATTAATGCAACCTCACTATTCAAATAACATTCCAGATACGACTAAGTTTGCACGACTAGCCAGAAAATCAATCATTCAAAGTAAAAGACTAAGAAGCAACATATTGAAACAAGATAGACAAATCAGTTAAAACATTATTTCTTACCTTTCTTTTTTTGCCATTTATCAATCGGTTTGTATATACATATTTAAAAAATTCTTTTTCATGTTTCATGCTAATTGTTGCTTATATTTTTATAGATGCAAATGCTAAGGAAAATATTGGTGATCGAAGAATAAACAAAAAGAAATTTGGGAGCAATGTCGATGGGAACAGAGGTCCAATGTCTCCATTACCAACTCCTAATTCAAGTGTTTCAGCCCAATCAGAAGGTTTACCCATTGGAGCACCCACTGCTAGGACCTTATTATTGAATAAAAAAATACTGTATAAAGTGAAAAATGTCTTCCATTGCATCACCTACTAATATATCATGTAACAATAAATTCCTAAATAATTGTACTCATATATATATTTTCTATGTTTTTTCACTAGCGCATTAATATGATATATGAAGGTGGCACAAGCGGAAGTACAAATGAAAGACAAAGTATTAGTCCTCTCAGTTTTGTTACTCCTTCTAATGATAAATCAAGTGCAACAGCTTATATATCAATACAAAATCTGTCTTCGGTATGTGAAGCAACTTATTCTCCAAATTCAGTGGTTACTAATTTACCAACATATGAATATCTAAGTGGTAATATCCTATTAAAATTAATATTAATTCCATTTTAAATTTCAAAGGAGTATCAACTCTAATCATTATAATTTTACTATAGACATTCTACATTGCAGAAAATGACTTATTTCAAATTTATCTTGCTTAACTTATTTTAGGGTATTCACCTATAAGAAACATGGATCAACTACGGACTTCTTCTCCTTCATATTTGACCTCTGAAGAAATAAATATAGACCTTCTTGCTACTTCAAGTAGTGAAGAACAATTAAGAACCAATACACACTAAGACATTGGAACCGCTTTCATTCCATCCGAGCTGTATTCTAAGGCAGAAAACCAATGTAAGAGAAACCGATAAACTTAGTTTTTTTTTCTTATCAAAGGAAATTTTTTAATTATATTTTATTTTTTATCTGAATATATTTAATGAACTACTTGTTTTGGGTCAATAAACTATACATCCAAAACTCAAAATACATAAAACAAAAATAAATCAATAAACTTTCTAACACTTATTCCAAAACACAAATGGATGCTTGAATCGACTCCGATGAGTTGGTATCAAGGTTTTACTCTCAGATTTTTGTTAAATGGATTCCTCCAGCCCTCCCTCTTGGTTTCGATTGGACAAAGATAAGGGTCTTGGGCCCCAAGACTTGGGGTCCTTCGATTAGTGATGGCCCCGTAAGGGTATGAATGGATAATTTTTTTTCATAGACACATATTAGTGTTAATATTAGTATTTTGTTAATGGATGTGGTTTGAACACTCAACCTCCTTATCACTCCACTTCTTAACTCCCCACCTCAACTACCAAGTCAATCTTATAACACCTGAATGGTCGATGGTTAGTGAATATCTACTAGTAGCTATAGTAGTGAGAAACATCTTATACATGAGATTCCCGGGATGATGGGAAGTTGCTCATGTTTATTGAAGAGACTAATAAATGCCATGTGGCTTTATTAAATAGGAGAAAACTTAAATATAATTGGGTTACCGATGGACTAAAACCGAACTTTTGTAAAAAATGAGGGACTAAAAATGTATGATTGTCAAAATTGAGGGACTAAAAAATATTGGTGCAGGGACCATTTCCGACATATTTTAAAAAACGGGGGACTAAAAAAGTATATTTTTCAAACGAGGGACTAAAACCGAACTTTTGTCAAAAATGAGGGACTAAAAACATATTTAACCCAATATAATTTTATTGATACATTAGGTATTGTTTTTCTTCAATAGGATTAACTATTAAGACATTTGTAACAGCTCATACACATGTTATGTTTTCATCGATTATTTGTTATACATGTCATCATCCTAATAAAATACAATACCTATTATACTTATGGAATTGTAGCTAATTTTTGTTCTCTTTGGTTGTGATATGATCACCAAGAAGCCTGTCACTTATGTTCATCTTCCTTTGTTATTGTCAGGTTGGTTCTGCTTGATGTAACAGGAGTTGTTACTTCCTGTAGTATTATTTCATTGTAACCTCTCTTTGGAACCTCGTTATTTACAAAATAAAGTAAAAATACAAGTCCAAACCGGTGTTATTAAAACCGGACCGGACCGATCGGTCCAACCGGACCAATGGCTAGTCCAGTTAGCTTATTGGACCGCATAAGGTGTTGAACCGGTGCTGATGTCATCAACCTACGGTTGAACCGGTTTTATTCGGCTGACTCGATAGGTTGAACCGCTTCTCCAAACCGACCGGTCCAGCAGTGAGCGCTCCCGATTTAAAATTATGCTGGAATTCCAAAAATCCTTCAAGAGCAACGTTGGTAGGAATCAAACACGGGCCAACTTGATGCTTGTGCGAATGGACTACCACTAGACTACCAAATGTGCTTGAATTATGTCTCAAAAATATATTATATATACGTGTTTTATAATTTTTTTTAATATATACCGGTTCATCCGGTTCAACTATCGACTCACTAGTTCGACCAGCGAACCATTAACCCAGTGACCTGACCGAGTCGATGATCGGTCCGGTTTTAATAACACTGATCCAAACTCATTTTAATTCTACAATATATATTTTTTCTTCCCACGGAATCTATAAATATAAAGAGTGTTCCCCTATGATAAGCTTAGACATCTAAGCAAAATCCCTCGTAGCAGTATTTTTTTTTCAATAAACATGGCAATATATACTAAGTAACTTGATTCCATACCACTCAAACAAATACATAATGATAGAAAAATTTAAATTTAAGTTAAGGTATAATAGAGAGGAAAAACATAAGAATATTCTTAACATATTTTAAGAGAACATATAAATCTTTTTATGTTGGTTTCCCAGGGTATCCTCCGTGCGTAACTGCGGAGACTAATCCATCGAGCCGGGTAGGACTACAAGGACGGCAAAGGAAAATATATAAATCTTTAATTTAATTTAGATTAGATCATTTTTTAAATGGGTCTAATTTTGACATTTTTACACACTATCAAGCAATCACAAAACCTATATGTATATCATTATATATTGACGGTAAACATATAATAATTAAATCCTTTGTAAATTTGAAGCCAAAAAAAAATGGGAGATAGACAAATAATACAAAACTATGAGAATATAAATAAAAGAAAAGAAAATTTATTCAAATTCCATAACATGCACAGTACAAAAAACGAGTACACAAAAAGGGACAAATAATGCAAAACTATGAGAGTATATAAATGACACTCATGTCTACTTAAACGAGTAAGAAACCAAGTAAAAGGGATATGCAAAAAATTGAGCTTGCATGGGATATGGATATTCCACTCCTGATCGCCGATGATTTCCCATGCTTATGCTTTTTCTTTTTCTTCTTCTTCTTCTTCTTAATTTCTATTGAAATTCCAAGCTTTCTATTGATGCTGCGATCTGTGACTACCCTCTTCTCTATAGATTGAAATTGATGGTTAACAACCGCACTTGTTTGTGAATCCATCATGGCTCCCTCATGTTCCTCATCATCAGCCGAAGTTGGTAGCCAATGTGACAACAACAAGAGAGTGAGGAAGGAAGCACACAAAATGCTTCTTTTATGTGTCATACCTGCGAGTTTTCTAAGTGCTATGTAAAATATAATGCACTTATTAACAGCCCTTGTGGTGTGATTATGAGGATCCCTTTATATAGTCTCGAACTAAAATAGGTACATATTGAAGCTTGAAACTTTGAAACACCACAAGATTTGATTTCTCGTATGTTTCTCCTGTTTCTCCTTTGACTTAGTATTTAACCGTGCATCTTGTTCTGCAAACTCATCCTTGTTTTAATTCAGTTACAACATATGTGGTGGAAATGCCCTACCTTATAGGTAACAAAATAATTTAGCCATTTCATCCATTTATAATGAATTTTTTTTGTTTAAATTTCCTGTATGATATGATCTTTAAATTGCCACCTCATTCATGGGATAATTAGTTATGAGATATCATTAATTATAAAGCAAAATAACTAACAGAATACTATATACAAAAAGGATAAAAATCTTCTATCTCACTTTCCTTTCCCCTACTATGTCACACCGCTTATATTTTGTCACTTCAATTAAAAAAACTTTCTTCACATTTGGAACTTCTTAATTTTTTTAATAAGAAATTGAATATTATTAAATCAAAGTATCAATTGATTAGGTGTTTTTAATTTGAGCAAACATTATTTAATGTGTGTCGCATCTCTTAAATCATTAAAAATGGAGTTATTATAGTGGAAGATAACAATAATTCATTGTTGCAACTTGCAACGCCCTCTCCACGGAGCGTATCAGCGTAATGTAGAGTAGTGACTTCTTGCCATATTCACTATTTGTTGATTAAGAATAAAAAGAAATCAATGGCTGATATGCTTGACTGGCTACATGAATGACCGGTGCACATTGCTCCCTAGCATCCAATGGCAGCAATTGAAGCTGGGAAACTCGTCTATCCAACCGAAAAAAAAAAATCAAAAGAAAAATATTAAACTAAAACGACGATAAGAACCTGACCTCATAGGAGATAAGGATGAGTGTGACAAAAACACTACCCACCTCCACCCACCCGAACATATTATTGGATCGACAGATTTGGTAAAAGGGGGTAGAGGGAGAAAAACGTAATTAAGTCCAAAAAAAAAAAAATAAATAATTCATTCAAATTTGTTATAATATTTTCATATGAGACAATCTCTCTAAGCATAAAAAACGAAAAGTAGTAGAACAAGTAACCCTTATTTACAAGAAAATAAGAACAATCACTTTATTTCCATGACCATACACCAACTACAAGGACTTTGGATCAAGGAAATAACACAAGGCTTCACTCACAGCACTCAAAGTCGATTCTTAAATATTCATCATGGATCCTAAACAAATCTTTAAAAGACAAATGAAAAATAAAATTAATGCTCAATCCATAATAACCACAGTACCAAAATAAAATAAAATAAAAAATGCAGAATTATGAGATAAGGAAGAAACCAAGTAAAAGGGATGTGCACAAAATTGAGGTAGCATGTAATAGAGGTATTTTAGTCTGGATGGCTGATGATTTTTTCCCAGCAACACGAGTTCCTATTCCCCTTTTTCTTGTGTAAACTCCAAGCTTTCTGTTGTTGTGCCTGAGATCTGCAAGTAAGTACGTCTTCTTTACAGTTTCATGTTGAAGGCTAACAACTCCACCTCTTTGTGCCTTCAAGATTCCCTTATGTCCCACATCAGCTGAAGTTGGAGGCCAATGGGACATTAACAAGAGAGTGAGAAGAGAGACACACAGCATGCTTCTTGTGAGGGTCATACCTGCGAGTCTGCTCAGTGCCAAGTAAAGCAAACACCAACAATCCTCTAGTGATGCAGTGAATGTGAATGTCCCTTTGTATACTACTATCATCTAGAGCGTGGACCACCTCACAGAGCCATAAATAATGAAAGGTTAAAGTAATACTTTGGTCCATATCGTGGACACGAATTTTCAATTTGGTCCCTATATAAAAAAAATTATAAAAATTGTCCTATACGTATAAAAAGTACCCGTTTGATCCATAGCGTACATTATGTTAAGGATCGATCTAATAATTTTTTATTTCGTATAGGGACCAAAGGGGTAATATATAGGGACCAAACGAGTACTTTTTATATGTATAGGGATCATTTTAATAATTTTTTATCTATAAGGATCAAATCGAGAATTTGTATCGAGTATATGGACTAAAATATTACTTTAACCATGATGAAAAAAATGACTTATTTATTTTTTAACTGTTAATAGGGACATCATATAAAATAAGTTTTGTAACTAAAAAATCATATAAAATAAGTTTAATTACATTTTTTTTATTCTTCTATTATTGGTGATTTGTGATTTTGGTTAGTATTTTTTTTTTTAACATATTTGATCCACTTGTTTATTTTTTATTTTACAAATTCGACCATTTTGTTCAATAATTATCAAATTTTTAAATGTTCGACGGAAAGAAACCATTCTTTAAGCATATAAAACGTAAGGTTAAATTTCTCTTTCCTCTGCTTCTTTGTTTAAACGTGATTCGATATTTCATCTTTAATTGTATGTTAATATGAAAAAATATTTTACACTACATATTCAAATAATGAGCTTTATCGTCAAAGTAGCGGTGGTTGTTGCGGTGGGCTTAAGCGGAAAACAGGTGATGGCTCAAAACAATTTTTTTTTGTCTTTTTAACATTAAGATTTTCAACATGTGAGTATGTAAGGACTCTCCAACGGAATTATTATACAAATTTATATAGTAAAAATTTAAAAAGGTCCAAGGATCATCCCGGAAATGAAGATTTATTATCCCATTTTGATGTATCACATTTTATTCCTATTAATATTTTGTCACATAAGTTAAAATTCATATAATATTAAAAAAGTAAAATATATGACAAGATAGAAGCATGATGTAATTCATAAAAATGAGACAACAAATTCTTAATTCCTTGTCCCCTCCCATGCGTTGGGCCTCATTCTGAAGGCGGGTTATTTCTTGTATTGGTTGATTTGCATATTTGATGTTCTTGCTTGTTTGCTTTCATGGTGCATTACCTCTATGGAGGTTTCGTGGCCCCCAATTACCCAACGGCCCCTACTAGCCTGTGCCTTTGACACATTTAAACTTATTTACGGGCCTTAGAGCATCTTCAAAGGAGGTATTTGTAAAAAAAATTCTTATTAAGTATTGATGCTGAATAATAAGATCATATATTGGAGTGAAGTGATTCATAAGCATCAATTGGGATGAGGTGCTTGTATAAGTACTTGATGCTTAAAAAACAGTGGGGCATTTCTTATGCTATAAAAGTATATTGATGAGACCCATTTAGTAAAATTATTGATTAAATGTAATGATGTGGGGTAACTTGTGGTACTCATTTAGTAAAAATTTTAAAGCTGCTAAATTGGAGAAATGAGATGTTTAAGTTGTAAAAAGTGAAAATGAGTGATGTGTAAAAGCTGCATCGCCTGCTCCCATAGGTTGCGGGCTCGGGTCATGTTATAGGGGTAAGTGGGGAACCAAAAGAGGAAGAAAAAAAAAAAAAGAGTGATGTGTAAGAGTGACACCCACTTAAGAACTCCTAGAAGTAAAAAATTTGAGGTGGTGAGATGGAGATCCTTTTAATAACTTGTGGAAGAAAGGGTCCAAAAAGTAAACAACGGTGGTTTAGACACTTCCATCAAATTTTAATCCTTCCATGTTGAAATTAGGTGGTGTCACTTTTTCAAAACATCAATTCCAAGTTCAACCATAAACCGTGTGATTATAACATGGAAAAATAAAATAGTGCGGTTTGGAGCATACTTCATTTTCCAGTGGCAATCAACATATGGGACGTAAGAACGGGTAGGTTTTTCCTTTCTAGCTATGGAAATGCATTATAGACGCAAAGGCGACAAAAAGCATTAGAATCTTTCCATTCTCGACACAAGTAACTTTCTGAAGATGGCAAAATTAGATTATGGCCAAGGATAGAAGGAAGATAATGATTGAACACTAGCGATAATGACAGATGGTGAAAGGCATCAAGTTTGAGAGTAACAAAAATATCAACGTGCATGTGACTTCCCCTAACCCTAAATGCGCAATCTAAATAGTGAGCATTTTTTTATGTAGTGACCTAAAGGACTGAAAAGTAAATATGAACAATTTTTGGACTTATATAAAAACCGTGTAAACTTGACTACAGGCCACTTTGGTATGTGCATCAAACGTTTAAATCCCTAAAGCAATTCTATGATGGCATTATGGTAAATAAAATACCAATTTGGTTCCTGAAATTGTAAAGTAGTATCAACCTGGTCCTTGAAATTATCGAAATTCCAAATTAGTCCTTGAAATTGTAAAACGGTAATCAACTTAGTCCTTCCGTTGAAAATCGTATGGACTAAGTTGATTTTAAGTTAGCAGTATCAGGGGCTTAACTGATATTAAGTGAGTAAAAATGAGGGACCAAATTGATATTAACTTATCATTCAGGGATGTTTTTGGAATTTCGATAATTTCAAGGACCAAGTTGGTACTACTTCACAATTTCAGGGACCAAATTGGGTATTTACTCTTACTTCAACCATAGCTACAACTGACCTGTTTCAGAAAACCGTACGTACACATCAAAACATAATCTCCACCAAACATGCACTTAGGCTTTGTTTGTGAGTTAGGAGGGAAAGGAAGAGGAGGAGATCAAAAGGAAAGGAAGGGGGAGGGAGGGAAGGAGAATCAGAGGATTATCTCTCATAATTTGGGAGTATGTTTTATGTGAGGGGAAGAAAATAGAGGGTTTATGTTATGCTTTTGCAATTTTACTCTTATTCGAAAATATTAACAAAAGTAATATTCTTTAAATAATTTTATTAAAAAAATAATAAAAAATATTTCTTCAAAAATATCCCAAATTAGTAATTCAGGTTAGTTTTCTTCCAAAATACCCCAAATTGGGGGGGGGGGGGGGGGGGGGGGGGGGGGGGGGGGGGGGGGGAAACAAAACAAAAGTGGGAAGATTAGTGTTTGTTGCCATGGTGGCGTTATGGCATGGCGAATCTTGTGCCCGCCGCCATAGGCCGCAATGCCTATTATATCCTCTATGTTTCTGCCATAGGCCGCAATGCCATATTAATACGGCGGGTTTTTGGCTAACAGCCATATTCTGCCATCCGTCATTGATAACACTGGTTTGAATGAGTATAAGGTGATACAATGAGCCAACGAGGATGATTTATATATTAGCTAACAACCTATAGTTAATACCTAGTTGACTCTAACTAACTATATTTTCAATATATCTAGAAATATAGTTGGCTATAGCCATTTAGGTCCTAGTTACAAGTTGTTAGCTAGTATATGTTGAGACCTCATAAGTCTAAAAACACATAAAAAAGTATAAATCCTCTATGTTTTGATGATTCCAAATAGTTCAAGTATGGTAATATTGAGCCAAAATAAATTACTGATATATTTGATAAGTGTGCAGGAAAATAGACTTGAAGTCACTCGTCTAAATTTCACCCGTCTATCTTTTAGTAGAAGCTCAGCATTGACTCGTCTAAGTTTCACTCGTCTAGAAAATTAATCAAAGAAAGTCAACGCTCAAGAAAGACTAAGCTCAGTTGATGACGTGGCAAGAAGCATGCGTCTAAGTTTGGCTCAGCCAAGCTTTCACCCGTCTAACTTTGGAACAAGCTTTCACCCGTCTAACTTTGGAACAAGCTTTCACCCGTCTAAGTTTGGAACAAGCTTTCACCCGTCTAAGTTTGGAACAAGCTTTCACCCGTCTAAGTTTTTGGATGACTTCCACCCGTCTAAAAATTCTCATTGCTGACACCAAGTCAGTATGTCAGAAATCAAGTCCTAGTCACCATATTCAAAATTATAGGCCATCCTTAAGGATCTCGAAGACCTATGGACAATAGCTCGAAGGACAAAGAATAAAGAACGTTGTTTCAAGGTTTTAAGGAATAAACACGCTATCTCTGCACCACTGCAGTAACCTTTTGCCTGTTCTAGTACAAAGTAAAAAGTACTTTATGCAAAGTAAACTGATGTTGCACTAAAAGA
The DNA here is from genome assembly GCA_035048595.1 of Echinosophora koreensis. Classification (NCBI taxonomy): domain Eukaryota; kingdom Viridiplantae; phylum Streptophyta; class Magnoliopsida; order Fabales; family Fabaceae; genus Echinosophora; species Echinosophora koreensis. The sequence continues at coordinate 456,476 of JAPCYP010000072.1, forward strand.
AGAAAACTCTCTGCAACAAGTACAAGAAGCCTGCTGCCATATACTCTGAAAGAACAGCTGTTCAGTTTAAAGTGTACTCTTGGACACCCTTGACAATGCCCAATGTTTTCAAGCATTTAATGAATACTCAGAACGACTCTTTGGCATTAAATGGTGTCTCAGAAAGCTCAAGTCAGATGCAAACACTTTCTGAAGCTGTGTCAAAACGGATCTCTTGATTGAAGCCTTTAAATAGATCAAACAATGAAGATGAAGCCAAGAAGTTGAATATCAAAAGAACTCTGCACAGAAGCATTTACTCTCTTCATTAACTTCTTCATTCCTTCATTGAATACATATTCAATCATTAGATATAAATTCACAGTCTTTCATACTTCATATTTACTTCCACTCTCTGAGTGTGATCTGAAAGACTTGCAAGTTGTATTAACTATACAAACCTTTTATCTCTTACTGTTTTTGAGCCTGAAGAGGCTAGGTGAGAAAAGAATACTTGTTTGAGTGTTGAGCCTGAAGAGGCTAGGTGTGCAAAGAATACTTGTACTGTAATTTACTCAGTTATAGTAGAAACTTGGTGCTGCCAAGAAACTGGACGTAGCCCTGTGGATTTTGGGGTGAACCAGTATAAATCTCTTTGAGTGATATTTCTACTCCCTTATCTTTTAATTTGCTTGAGTATTATTTCAGTCTTAGCTTTTTAACTTGGGGAGTTAATACTGTGGTTATCAAACTCATTTTAACCTTCTTGGTTTGTGTGTGCTATTCTGTTTTAATTTTAGACGGTTCACTCGTCTAATCCTCTCTTAATCAAACTTTCTTGCTGTGCCTGCGAAAATCTTTTTAAGTAACCGAAAAAGTTGGTAAACACAATTCAACCCCCCTTCTTGTGTTCACTTTGGTTATTTCAGTTGGTATCAGAGCTCAGCCTCTAGGTTGAGCACTTAACAGTGTAGAGGAAAAGATCTTGGAGATGGCAGGAGAAACCAGTGGAAGCAAGAACCATGCTGGAGAAGGATCCTCAATGTCGAGACCTCCTTTCTTCAATCGAGAGGACTACATCTACTGGAAAGAAAAGATGAAGTGGTTTTTACAATCCACTAACTCTGATCTTTGGGATATCATTGATGAAGGTCCTTTTGTCCCTAAAGATGACAAATGAGAGGAAGTTCCTAAAGCAAACATGACCACTGATCAAAGAACAAAGTGGCAGCTTAATGCCAAAGCTAGATATGCAATCATGTGTGCTCTGAGCAGAGAAGAATTTGAAAAAGTCTGTGCTTGTGAGTCTGCAAAAGAAATGTGGGACTCACTAGCTATTGCTCATGAAGGAACTAGCAAAGTCAAAGAAACAAAAGTCAGCATGCTTGTCAGAAAGTATGAGCTGTTCAAAATGGAGGAAGGTGAAACTATTGGGCAAATGTATGGAAGGTTTCAAACCATAACCAATGGATTGAAATCTCTGGGAAAAATTTACAAGACTGAGGAACACATTCAAAAGATTCTCAGAAGTCTTCCAAAACAATGGAGACCACTTGTAACTGCTGTGTCTCAGGCCAAGGATCTAACAACAATGAAGCTTGATGAGCTTCTTGGGACTCTTCAGATTCATGAACAAGAACTGATTGAAGAGAACAATGGAAAGAAAAACAAGTCCATTGCACTCAAAGCTGACAAGAAGTCATATAAGGGAGCAAGTTCAAAAGCTCTCAAAGCAGATGAATCTTCAGAAGAATCTGGAGAATGAAATGAGGATGACTCAGATGATGAAGATGATGAACTGTCTCTCTTCACCAGAAAAATGAAGAAGCTGTGGAAGAAAAGAAACTTCAGAAAAGACAAACCCTTCAGGCGCTTCAGCAAAGACAAGCACAACAAGGATGGTGGATCTAATGACAGAAATGTCATTGTATGCTATGAATGTAAAAAGCCTGGTCACATCAAGGCAGAATGCCCTCAACTCAAAAAGCAATCTTCCAGGAAATTCTTCAACCAGAAAAAGAAAGGAATGATGGCTACTTGGAAAGATCTTGATGAAAGCTCCACTGAAAGTGAAGGAGAGGAGCTTGAAGCAAACCTCTGTCTTATGGCTGATACAGATTCAGAATCAGAAACTGAGGTACATTCTGAACTTGAAAAATTGAATGATGCCTATGATGAACTTTTGGAAGAATCCAACTATATATCTAAAGCTTTTAGATCCCTCAAGAGACAGTATGCCAAACTCTCTAATGAGTATACACAGAAATCTCTAGAGTGTGAAAAGTTAGCTGAAGAGAATAGTAAACTTAAGACTGAAAAGTCTGAAGTTGAGATCTCAGTTGAAACTCTTCCATCTGAAGAAGTAACTAAACTTCAACAGAAAGTAGAAGAGCTCACCTCAGATCTTGCCAAGTTTGTTAATGGTAGAGATAATCTGACTAAACTCTTAGGAAGTCAGAGGCACTCCCTTAACAAAGAAGGTATAGGATATTCCAATCAAGAAACATCATAAAGGATCAACAAAGTTTTCAAATACAGCTGTTAAATCTATATGTTCCTACTGTGGAAAAGCTGGACATATCATGTCTAAGTGTATTCACAAAAAGAGAAGGAAGTCTTTACAGACTCCTCACACTAACACAAAAGGACCCAAGAAAATATGGGTACCTAAGGTCATGATCATTCCTGTTGCAGACATTCTCAACAGAACAAAGCAAACACCTGTCATGGTATCTGGACAGTGGATGCTCGCGACACATGACAGGCGAAAGGTCTATGTTCCTAGACCTCCAACCTAAGAAAGGTGGACATGTAACTTTTGGTGGCAACCAGAAAGGAAAAGTTGTTGGTTTAGGTAAAATTGGTGGTAAACCTCCCTTACCTATTATCCATGATGTGTTATTTGTGAAAGGATTAAAACATAATCTGCTTAGCATAAGTCAATTATGTGACAGTGGACTTTCTGTATCTTTTTCTAAGGATGCATGCATGGTCAATGACTGTAATGGAAAAACCCTCTTTTCTGCTAAAAGGCAAAACAATCTGTATAAGATTGACATGACTGAACTTTCAGATCAAAGTGTAACATGCTTTATGTCTAAAGAGGATGAAAAATGGCTGTGGCATAAGAAATTAGGACATGTTAGTATGAAGCAAATTTCAAAATTGAAAAAGCATAACCTTGTGAGAGGATTGCCTGACATTTCTTTTAAGAAAGATATTCTGTGTGATGCATGTCAGAAAGGTAAACAAGTAAAATCAAGTTTCAAATCCAAGAAAGAAGTCACATCCTCTAGACCTTTGCAACTGTTACACATGGATCTGTTTGGACCAGTTAGTGTAGCTAGCCTAGGTGGAAAGAAATATGGTTTTGTCATAGTTGATGACTATTCTAGATTTACATGGGTACTCTTCTTAACCCACAAGGATGAATCTTATAAGACATTTTCAGTATTCAGTAAAAGAGTACAAAATGAGCAAGGTTTTTGTATCTCTGCTATAAGAAGTGATCATGGAGGAGAATTTGAAAATGAGAAGTTCAAACTGTTCTGTGAGGAAAATGGTATTTCTCACAATTTCTCTGCACCTAGAACTCCACAACAAAATGGAGTAGTTGAGAGAAAGAACAGATCTCTTCAAGAGATGGGAAGAACAATGCTTAATGAAAATAATCTTCCTAAGTACTTCTGGGCAGAAGCTATTAAACACTGCTTGTTATGTACAAAACAGAATACTGATTAGGCCTATTCTAAATAAGACTCCTTATGAATTGTGGAAAGACAGAAAACCCAACATATCATATTTTCATGCATTTGGTTGTGAATGTTATATTCTCAACACAAAAGATCATCTTGGTAAATTCGATTCTAAAGTAGATAAAGGAATATTTATTGGTTATTCTGAAATATCTAAAGCTTTTAGAATTTTCAATTCCAGAACTTCTGTTGTAGAAGAATCAATTCATGTAAAGTTTAATGATGGTTTGAAGACTGATAGGGAACTATCAGATCTAGAAGATGATGTTGCAGGTATTGAACTCAATCCTACAGTAGAAGAACCTTCAGACAAGTCAAAAGTAGACGTATCTGAAATACAGACTAATGCTGATAAGTCTGAAACTCAGACTCTGAAGAAAGATTGGAAATTCAAGACCTATCATCCAGAAGATCTCATCATTGGAAGTCCATCTCAAGGAGTTAGAACCAGATCTGCCTTCAATGAAAACAACAACATGACCTTCATATCAGATTTGGATCCTAAAAAGATTGAAGAAGCTCTGCAAGATGAAAGCTGGATTCTAGCCATGCAAGAAGAGCTAAATCAGTTCAAAAGGAATGATGTCTGGACACTAGTTTCTAAACCCAAAGAGAAAACCATTATTGGAACCAGATGGGTGTTTAGAAACAAACTAGATGAAGATGGAAAAGTGGTAAGGAACAAGGCAAGACTAGTTGCTCAAGGTTACAATCAACAGGAAGGTATTGATTTCACTGAAACTTTTGCTCCTGTAGCTAGACTAGAAGCAATTAGGATTCTCATGTCATATGCTGCACAACATAATATGACTCTTTATCAAATGGATGTTAAAAGTGCATTTCTAAATGGAATAATTGAGGAGGAAGTTTATGTCAAGCAACCTCCAGGTTTTGAGGACTCTGAAAATCCTCACCATGTCTTTAAGCTTAAGAAAGCTTTATATGGACTCAAACAAGCTCCTAGAGCTTGGTATGATAGATTAAGCACATATCTAATGGAAAATAACTTCATTAGAGGAAAAGTAGACACTACACTTTTTAAGAAATGCTCAAGAAAAGACTTCATAATAGTACAGATCTATGTTGATGATATTATATTTGGTGCTACTAATGAAAAGCTCTGCAAAGAGTTCTCTGAGTTGATGCAGAATGAATTTGAAATGAGCATGATGGGAGAGTTGAAGTTCTTCCTTGGTCTTCAAATAAAACAGTCAAATGATGGAATCTATATCCATCAACAGAAGTACACCAAGGAGCTTCTGAAAAAGTACAAAATGGAAAATTCAAAGCCTATGAGTACTACTATGCATCCAACGGTTGTTCTAAACAAAGATGAGGAAGGTAAAAAGGTAAATCAAACTGTCTACCGAGGTATGATTGGATCTTTGCTATATTTAACTGCTAGCAGACCTGATATTCAATTCAGTGTCTGTCTTTGTGCTAGATTTCAATCTGACCCTAAGGAATCTCATTATAAGGCTGTCAAAAGAATTTTCAGATATTTAATTGGAACCACTAACCTTGGTCTATTATATAAGAAATCTGAAGATTTCAGGTTAGCTGGATTTTGTGATGCTGATTTTGCTAGAGACAGAATTGATAGAAAAAGCACCAGTGGAGGATGTCACTTCATTGGAACAAATATGATCTCTTGGTCAAGCAAAAGGCAAAGCACCATTGCTCTATCAACTGCAGAAGCTGAATATATATCTGCAGCTGGTTGTTGTTCACAACTACTCTGGGTAAAATATCAACTTGAAGATTATTCAATGATTGAGCATAATATACCTGTTTGGTGTGATAATACTAGTGCTATTAATCTGTCTAAAAATCCAATACAGCATTCTAGAGCAAAGCATATAGAAATAAAGCATCATTTCATTAGAGATTATGTTCAAAAAGGTGTTTTTGAAATTAAGTTTATAAACACTGATTATCAGTGGGCAGACATTTTTACCAAACCCTTAAGTGAAGACAGATTTGTTTTTATAAGAAGAAATCTTAACATGCATAATGTACCTGATTAAATGTTTTTGCTGTGTTGTCAGAAAAATTACTTGTCTATATTTTCTATGATTACTTGACTCGTCTAATTTAGCCAAGCGTCTAATGACGTGGCTAAAAGCACTCAGTGCTAAATTCTGACTGAGACACACGTACATTGCACTTTCCCTCCTTTTCTTAAATACTTTATTTTATTCTGTTTAAAATTGATTGTTTGTCATTTATGGCAACACTCTCTTTCCTCTTTCCCAATGCAAAAAGCACTCAAGCGTTTTTAGCATAAACCCGTGTCTTTTCAAAAACTACCCACTCAAAAGTTCCTTGCTTACAAACTCTCTCTCTAAGCTCTCTTCGTCTTCACCTTCACGAAACCTTCTCTGTCAAACCCTAATCTCTTCTCTCAAATCAATGGCACCCAAAAGCCTCCTTGAGACGCTATCTGAGAAGACCAAGGTATCTGTTACTGAGTTGAAGAAGGTGCTCCCTGGAAGAGTTCCAAACTTTGATGAACTCAGAACCAAAGGTTTGGACGTACTCCCGGAACTTAACCATGCTGGATGGTTACCATTCTTCCAACTGCAAGAACTTGTCTTCCCTGCTCTTGTTAGGGATTTCTGGACTACAGCGAAGATCACCAAGGACACCACTACCCACATGATTTCTGGGGATGTTGGTGAGGATCATATCTTCATCACTCATGAGTTACTCGCTGAAGTAACAAGATGCCCTAGGGAAGGAGCTGGGCATTACAAAGACTGGATGAAGGATCAAGGGGAAGCTAATGTAAATTTGGTACTCTATGGGACTGCAAACCCTGACAACATGGACTCTAAGTATCTGACCCCCAAGGCAAGGTTTTTACATGTTTTGCTTATCAACTGTGTAATGCCTAGGACTGGGTCTAGAAACCATGTCAATTTACTTGAAAAGTTTGCCCTATTCCATCTTGTCCAAAGAATAAAGATAGACATAACTGATCTAATCTTTATTCATATGGAGAAAGCTGTAAAGGGAAAAGATAAAGATTACCCCTTTGGAATGGTTATGACTAGGATCTTCAGGGCTTGTAAGTTGGATTTAAGAAGGGCTGTTTCTGCTGATCTCTGTACTGAGATTACCACAAAAACCCTGGCCTTAATGAAGATGAACCTGAATCCTACTCTGGATGGCAATGCTGAAGCCTCTGCTCAGATGGAAGCAACTGTTTCCATTCCTGGTGTTAAATCTGAAGTGGTTGAGGAACCAGCTGAGGAAATTACTGATCAGCTTCAGAGGAAGAAGAGGAAGATTACAAAAACCACTGCTGAAACTGCTGGGACTGAAGAGTCTACTCAGGTTGTTGAACCTGCTGCTGCTGCTGTCTCTGAGGAAGCTACTGCCTCTGTACCTAAGATCACCAAGGTATTCAAGAGAAAGAGGACAGTACAAGCTGAGGGGGAGTCTCAATCAGAAGAGACTGTGATCCCTAAAAAGAAGAGGACAACTGTTACAAAGAGGAAACTTGTTTTGCCTCCCTCTTCATCTCCATCACCATCACCCTCACCTCAGAAGGATTCAACCCCTCCACCTCAGGAAACAGAACCTTCTATCACCACAGTTCCAACTCCACAACCTTCACCTCAAAGAATGCCTACACCACCACACAAATCACCTACACCCCCTCCATCACCAAAAATTCCAACACCCCTCCATCACCAAAAATTCCAACACCACCTCTATCACCAAGAATTCCCACTCCACATACTTCACCACAAATCCAAACCCCACCACATACATCACCTAACCATCACTCTCCTGAACCTAACCCTACCACATCAGAACCTCACATGTCTGATACTCACTCACCTGCTCCACCCTCACCACAAATATCTCACCATTCTGATATTCCTCAAACTGAGGATATCAATGACTTTGAGTATTTTGACAACCCTATTTCACCACCCTCACCACAATCACCAATCCCTGACCATATCTCAAACCAATGCCAAGTGCCTCTGAGAACAGTCTTTCCAGACTTATTCTCTGAAACCAGACACAACTCTCTCCCCTTAGCCACTTTACCACCCTACAACTCATCCTCCAGAACCACACCCTTCTCTGTAACAGATGATCTCTGTCCCTTCTACCTTGATGGCAAGACTCTGGACATGATTGCTTCTCTGGAAGCTGAAAGGCAGATTGTGAGGCTGGAAAGGTTGCAGAAGCCAGTAGGAAAATGGCTATTTAATCCTCACATCTTCATGAAGCCCTCCACTGCCATAAGAGTAATGCCTGACTCAATGGTGTTGAAAGGAAAGCAGAAGACAATATCCCTGCCAGTAGAGCAGAAGTTTTCCCTTATCAGGAGAACTGATCAGAAGCTGAAATTCAAAGAAAAGATGTTCTCTAAGGGTGGCTGCTGTTCTGGATTGACAGAAGAAGAGAAGGCAGACATTCCCACTAGAGGTAGCCAAGCCTATGCTCTCTACCCCGTCTCACCCTCTATTTACTTTATCCCTCCCTTTTTCATGGTATTCCCCTTCTCTGTCCTAAACTTTCCTGAAACTGCCCCTTTTACTCACATAAATCTCATTAGGAGATCTTATGAGTTTCTTCTATCTATCACAAATTCCCCTCTTCATCATGACAGAATTCATGCCTTTTTAAAAGAATTCTGCCCTAATAATGATTTTTGAAACCACTCTGTCAACAAATGTGTTTCTAGATCCTCACCCTGAGGATGATATTATTGTTGAAGAGTTACCTCCTACCCCTCCTCCTTGTCCATCAGCTTCTGGAACTTCTCTGGCCACTACAGATTCTACTGCTCCAGTTGTTGCATTTGATCCTGCTGCACATCAAAGACTGGATGAAATGGCTACAAGTTTGCAGACTGTCATTCAAAGACAGGATGAAGCAATTGCTCAACAGACTGCATTTCAAGCTCAGATGTTGGCTCAGCAGCAAGCAATGCAGCAGATGATGGAAGCTTTCTTCAAAAGCCAAGGAGGCCCTAGCTCTTAGTGTTTAGAAATCTGTTTTTTCATTTCTTTGTTGAGTCATGCAATGTACTAAGTCAGTGATGTCTATCACTTGTAATCTTTCATGACTTTGATTAAATGAAATGAGTTTTTCATCTGGCAATTTATCTTCTACGATTTTTTATCTGTTTGATTGATGCCAAAAGGGGGAGGAAATATAATCAAGTTTTCATGATTTTATGCATGTTATTCTTTCTAACATCATGATGTTCTGATATCTGCATAAACTAAGGGGGAGCTTAACATACCCTGATCAATTATATCTGTTTAGAAATTTCTACTGTTTCTTTTTGATGTTCAATAAAATCAGAAAAGATATTTGTCATCATAAAAAAGGGGGAGAATGTTGAGACCTCATAAGTCTAAAACACATTCAAAGTGTAAATCCTCTATGTTTTGATGATTCCAAATAGTTCAAGTATGGTAATATTGAGCCAAAATAAATTACTGATATATTTGATAAGTGTGCAGGAAAATAGACTTGAAGTCACTCGTCTAAATTTCACCCGTCTATCTTTTAGTAGAAGCTCAGCATTGACTCGTCTAAGTTTCACTCGTCTAGAAAATTAATCAAAGAAAGTCAACGCTCAAGAAAGACTAAGCTCAGTTGATGACGTGGCAAGAAGCATGCGTCTAAGTTTGGCTCAGCCAAGCTTTCACCCGTCTAACTTTGGAACAAGCTTTCACCCGTCTAACTTTGGAACAAGCTTTCACCCGTCTAACTTTGGAACAAGCTTTCACCCGTCTAAGTTTGGAACAAGCTTTCACCCGTCTAAGTTTTTGGATGACTTCCACCCGTCTAAAAATTCTCATTGCTGACACCAAGTCAGTATGTCAGAAATCAAGTCCTAGTCACCATATTCAAAATTATAGGCCATCCTTAAGGATCTCGAAGACCTATGGACAATAGCTCGAAGGACAAAGAATAAAGAACGTTGTTTCAAGGTTTTAAGGAATAAACACGCTATCTCTGCACCACTGCAGTAACCTTTTGCCTGTTCTAGTACAAAGTAAAAAGTACTTTATGCAAAGTAAACTGATGTTGCACTAAAAGAAGAAAACTCTCTGCAACAAGTACAAGAAGCTTGCTGCCATATACTCTGAAAGAACAGCTGTTCAGTTTAAAGTGTACTCTTGGACACCCTTGACAATGCCCAATGTTTTCAAGCATTTAATGAATACTCAGAACGACTCTTTGGCATTAAATGGTGTCTTAGAAAGCTCAAGTCAGATGCAAACACTTTCTGAAGCTGTGTCAAAACGGATCTCTTGATTGAAGCCCTTTAAATAGATCAAACAATGAAGATGAAGCCAAGAAGTTGAATATCAAAAGAACTCTGCACAGAAGCATTTACTCTCTTCATTAACTTCTTCATTCCTTCATTGAATACATATTCAATCATTAGATATAAATTCGCAGTCTTTCATACTTCATATTTACTCCACTCTCTGAGTGTGATCTGAAAGACTTGCAAGTTGTATTATCTATACAAACCTTTTATCTCTTACTGTTTTTGAGCCTGAAGAGGCTAGGTGAGAAAAGAATACTTGTTTGAGTGTTGAGCCTGAAGAGGCTAGGTGTGCAAAGAATACTTGTACTGTAATTTACTCAGTTATAGTGGAAACTTGGTGCTGCCAAGAAACTGGACGTAGCCCTGTGGATTTTGGGGTGAACCAGTATAAATCTCTTTGAGTGATATTTCTACTCCCTTATCTTTTAATTTGCTTGAGTATTATTTCAGTCTTAGCTTTTTAACTTGGGGAGTTAATACTGTGGTTATCAAACTCATTTTAACCTTCTTGGTTTGTGTGTGCTATTCTGTTTTAATTTTAGACGGTTCACTCGTCTAATCCTCTCTTAATCAAACTTTCTTGCTGTGCCTGCGAAAATCTTTTTAAGTAACCGAAAAAGTTGGTAAACACAATTCAACCCCCCCTTCTTGTGTTCACTTTGGTTATTTCAGTATATAGGTCTTATTTTCCTTGTTTAAGAAGCTGTTTACCACCATTACATTAACTAAGTATATTAGAAGTATATTGTCTGATTTTAAGACATGCTTCTGTGCACTCCTTCTTGGCTTCCTAATAATCTCAGTCCCTGCATACTTTATGATGTTGCTTGTTGCTATCTATTATATAGTATCCCAGCTGTGGATTGTGCCTTCATTGGTTATAGGAACTGTACTGGCCGAGGTGGTAAGCTCGGTCGCCGAGCTCGGAAGCTTAACTAATTTAATGATACACTTATCTAAAACTCAGCTAACAACCTTACTTTAGATAAGGGATAACTCTTATCAATGAAAGAAATGAGAGTTGAGATAAAAGAGATAAGTGATAAGTGATAAGAGGTAAACTAGATCCTAGAAAATAGGATCGGCCTACTTCTCTCCTCCTCTATAAAAGGAGGAAGAGTCTAAGAGAGAAGACACTTTTTAACTTTCACTAGAGCTTGGTGTTCTCTCTTAAGCGTATTAGAGGTCCCGGTTGTGATCAATAGACTATCAATATAGGTCCTTGCCCACCGGAGTACATCAAATACAAGATTAAGAGATTGATGCACCACGTGACCAAGGGTTGAACACAGAACTACGTTTGGCTTTGATTCCCATTGGGATACGTAGGACCGGAACATAAGCATTCTGTCAAGCCACGATCTAAACAACCCCAACGTTCACCCTTGGTCTGACGTCTACGGCCAGATTCCGACAACTCAGATCTCGGCAGGAACATTTGGCGCCCACCGTGGGACCGAGGAAAAAACTTTCCCCGGTTCCATAAGAAGATCTAATGGTGACTACACGGAATGGACCGAAGGGAGGGGCGCACAGTGCAAATCATGTTGAGGAATCAAACTCTAACCATAACAACCCCCCACCTCCTCCCTTCGATGAAAATCCGCAACTGGGAGAGGTCATGGCACAATTGAGATAGTTGCGTCAGGAGAACGAGGAGATTCGTACAGAGTACCAAAGGCTGTTGAGAACTCGGAAAAGGGGAAGATCGGCAACACATGCCGAGGAAGAACAGTCCTCACCCGAGGACAGTCAGAGAGACCCCACTTATGTGCCTTCTCGTGATGACACAAGCCGACCTTCCAGAACCAGGCTCGGGCTTGAGGTCTCAAGGGTCAGATCTCGTACTGAGGAGACCACTCAGAGAGAGAGGGCAAGGGACAGACGACCGAGATTACCTTTCACTGATGCCATTGACGAGGTGATCATACCTCGGCATTTCAAATCTCTTAATATTGATAGGTATAATGGCACCACTGATCCAACTGAACATGTAGAATCTTTTGTTTCATCCGTTTACTTGGTGACCGATTTGGAAGCCATCATGTGCAAGATCTTTCCAACCACTTTGCAAGGGCCTGCCTTGACTTGGCTCACGAATCTTCCACCTCGGTCAGTGGATTCATTTGATATGTTGGTTACGAAGTTCACCGCACAATTCGCAGTGAGCCGAAGGCATAAAAAGCACTCGGTCTCACTTGTGAATTTCAGGCAGGAGAAAAACGAATCACGCAGAGATTATATGGCTCGCTTTAGCGCTCAACAGGTTTTAATCCCCAATATGAGCTCGGAACTCTGCCTTCATACTGTTATGAATGGTTTGAGGCCAGGACCGTTCTTTGAGTATTTATCTCGAAAAGCCACCGAGAGATTTTGAAGAACTTCAGGAAAAAGCCACAGGGTTCATGAACTCGGAAGAGATGGTAGAATCCAAAAAAAAGAAGTTTTGAAGAAAAAAGCATAATCTCAAACAAAGAAAGAGATAAAGGAGTCAATCCACAGAAGGCTTTCAAAAGTAATGACAGAGGTTTCGAAAAGGCAATCCCAACCACCCCGACACCAGTCTTACACTCCACTGAACCGATCCAGAGCCGCTATTCTCCAAGAGGTGTGCAATACCGAGTTGATCACATTGCCGAAGCCATCCAAAACTCCTGCTCAGGATGATAGAAGTAAGGAGTGCAAGTGGCATCAAAACTATGGCCACTCCACTGAAGACTGCAAAACAGCCCAGGATAAAATTGAAGAATTGGTACAGGCAGGCCGACTTGACCGGTTCGTTCGCCGAGAGGGTGAAGGTGGCGGACGAGCTGGCCGACGACGAAGAAGACGGGGTTATGACAATCGTAACCTAGATGAGAATCAGCGAGGTAATAATCAGAACGGAGATCGGGATAACAGCTAGAGACCATCTAATGATGAGGCAGAGGTTGGCGTCAGAGGAGTCATTAATACCATCTCAGGAGGTTTCACAGGGGGGGGACACAACGAGTTCAGCTCGGAGACGTCACATAAAGGCTATCCGATCTGTCAACTCGGTTTCTAGAAAATCTGCAAGGCCGAGACCACCAATTACTTTCTCAGATGATGACTTCCAAGGATTAGATCCTAATCAAGATGACCCAATGGTAATAACAGTTGAAGTAGCCAATTACTCGGTCAAACGTACACTTGTTGATCAGGGTAGCTCAGCTGACATATTGTACTTGGCAACCTTTAAAAAGCTTGGAATTCCAGAAAAGTTGATAAAAGAACAGGAGGACAAGCTAGTGGGGTTCGCCGGAGAACAGGTCAAGACTCGAGGTTATATAGACCTCTTGACAACATTTGGTGAGGGCAAGCTTGCCCGGACCATATCTGTTAGGTATGTCATTGTGGATGCCAACACTTCATACAACATCCTCATCAGGAGACCGACTCTGAATGAGCTCGGAGCAATTATCTCAACACCTCACCTCACCATGAAATTTCTAGCTGATTCGGGTGAGATAGTTGCAGTCCGAGCTAACCAGAGGATGGCCAGACAGTGTTACGCAGATAGTTTGAAGGTAACTCGGGAGCCGGATATCACAGAAAATGCTAAGGATCATAAAGCAGAAGTGGTAAACTCAGTCAGTTCAGTTAGCTCGGCAAGATCGGATGGCATGTTTGAATTGGATCCAAGGATAGAAATGTATGAATCCAGAGCAGAACCTACAGAATCTTTGGAAAAATTTCAATTGGGAGCCCAGGCCGGTCAGTGCACAAGCATCGGCAGTCAGCTCGACCCCTCATTGAAACAACAGATACAAACGGTGTTGAAAAAGAATGCCGACCTGTTTGCTTGGAAGACATCGGATATGCCTGGCATAGACCCCAATTTTCTGTGCCACAGGCTATCTATATGTCCCGAGGCCAAGCCCGTCGCCCAGAGGAAAAGGAAGCTCGGCGAAGAAAGAAGAAAGGCAGTAGCGAGGAGACTACAAAACTGATGAAAGCCAATTTTATCAGAGAAGTGAAGTATACTACTTGGCTAGCCAATGTTGTGTTGGTAAAGAAGGCCAATGGCAAGTGGAGAATGTGTACTGACTACACCAATCTCAATAAGGCATGTCCAAAAGATTCTTATCCCCTTCCAAACATTGACAGATTGGTAGATGGAGCATCGGGTTACAGAGTCTTAACCTTCTTGGATGCCTACTCGGGTTACAACCAGATAAGTATGCATCCACCAGATGAAGAGAAAACGGCGTTTATGACCGAGGGGGCAAACTACTGCTACCGGGTAATGCCCTCCGGTTTAAAAAATGCTGGTGCAACATATCAGAGGCTCATGGACAAAGGGTTTCTCAATCAGATTGGAAAAAACCTAGAGGTTTATGTTGATGATATGGTGGTAAAGTCTGATGACCCAAAGCAACACCCTGCCGACTTGGAGGAAATCTTTGGCCAACTCAGAAAGTACAACATGAGGTTGAACCCGGAAAAATGTTCTTTCGGAGTGCAAGGAGGAAAGTTCCTGGGGTATATGCTAACACACAGAGGGATTGAGGCCAATCCAGATAAATGTAAGGCTGTCATTGAAATTCGGAGTCCGCAAACTGTGAAAGAAATACAAAGGCTGTCAGGCCGTTTAGCTTCCTTATCTCGATTCCTCCGCAAATCAGCCAAAAAGGCCAGACCCTATTTCCAACTCTTGAAGAAACCCAAGGAGTTTGTTTGGACCGAGGAGTGTGAAAAGGCTTTTGAAGAGTTGAAATTGTTTCTAGCCTCGCCTCCTATTTTAACTCGGCCAGAGCTCGGTAAGGATCTATATTTGTACTTATCTGTCAATGATTACGCAATCAGTACAGTAATCATCCAAGAAGAGGAGAAGCAGCAAATGCCAATGTATTACATTAGTAGAATCTTGAAAGATGTAGAGACACGGTATCAAGTAATTGAAAAGCTTGCCCTCGCTTTGGTAATGGCAGTTCGGAGGCTAAGACCTTATTTCCAGTAGCACCAAGTCATAGTCAAAACATATCATCCAATTAAGCAAGTGCTTCGAAAGCCTGATCTGGTAGGATGAATGATAGCTTGGTCTGTAGAACTATCAGAGTTTGGTCTACAGTATGAGCCGAGGGAGCCAATGAAAGCCCAATGCCTCTCTGACTTCATCGCCGAGCTCTCTTCAAAGCCGAGTCCTGAACCCATTAATTGGCTTCTATATGTGGATGGCTCATCAAATTTAAAAGGAAGCGGGGCCGGAATAATTCTCGAGGGCCCAGATAACCTTATCTTGGAGCAGTCCCTGAAGTTTGGGTTCAAAGCATCAAACAACCAAGCAGAGTATGAAGCTCTTATTGCCGGGCTGATATTAGCTAAAGAAGTTGGAGTCAAAGGATTGAAGTGCCGAAGTGACTCACAGCTTGTAACAGGACAAGTCTCGGGGGATTACCAAACAAAGGATCCTCAATTAACCAGGTATTTGTGCAAAGTCAATAGTTTAATTTCAGAGTTTGACAACTTCACTATTGAGCATATACCTCGGGAGGAAAATGCTAGGGCCGACCTGTTGTCCAAGTTGGCTAGCACCAAGAGAACTGGCCAGCTAAGAACTTTCATTCAGGAAAATCTCCCTGAACCGAGCATAAAAAGTTCCGAAGTATTGATAACCGAGCACTATAATCGGGGCTCGATGACGCCATTCTGGAAGTTCCTGACCTCAGACAAGTTACCTGATGATCCCAAAGAGGCAAAGAAAATTCGTCTGAAGTCTTATCATTACACCATCCGAGATGGAGAGCAGTACAGAAGAGGATTTTCCATGCCTTTATTGAAATGCATAACAAAGGAACAATCCGAGTACGTAATGGACGAGATGCATAGAGGGATATGTGGAATGCATTCCAATGGCAGATCCCTAGCAGCTCGGGTTCTGTGAGCAGGCTTCTATTGGCCAACCATGACATCAGACTGTGCTTCCTGGACTAATAAATGTGACCCTTGTCAGAAATTTGCTAATGTGGCATGAGTCCCAGGAGAAGAGCTCCATTCCATGCTGTCACCTTGGCCCTTCACTATGTGGGGGATGGACATTGTGGGTCCTTTCCTTATTGCTAAAGGCCAAGTGAAGTTCTTGCTAGTAGGAGTGGATTACTTTACTAAATGGATTGAAGCCGAGTCATTAGCTACTATAACAGCTAAAAGGTTCAGAGTTTTGTGTGGAAAAACATCATATGCAGACATGGCCTGCCTTATGCAATTGTCACTGACAATGGAAAGCAATTCACTGATAAAGGGCTTAAAGAATTCTACTCCAACCTCGGAATCAAACATAAGGTGACCTCGGTTGAGCATCCACAAATAAATGGTCAGGCAGAGGCAGCTAATAAAGTCATTTTGAACGAGCTCAAGAAAAGGTTGGGTCAATCAAAAGAAGCATGGGCTGAAGAATTACCGAGCATCCTCTGGTCTTACCATTGCTCACCACAGTCATCAACTGGAGAAACGCCATTCAAGCTAACCTATGGAACTGATGCAATGATTCCGGTTGAGCTCGGCGAACTTTCGTTCAGAAGGCAGCATCATGACCAGAGCAAAAATGAGGAAGAAATCCGAGTTGAGCTTGACATGGTTGAAGAAGTCCGAGATGAAGCAAAGATCAGGGAAGAACTATGCAAGCAGAAGGCAACTCGGAAGTACAACTCAAAGCTGCGACCGAGAGAGTTTGTTCAAGGAGACCTAGTACTAAGATTGCAAAATGATGCAAGAAAGGACTCCAAAGAGGGCAAGCTCGCAGCAAACTGGTCTAGCCCATTCAGAATAGTTGAAAGTCTCGGAAATGGTGCTTATAGGCTAGAAGAGTTGTCAGGGAAGGCTGTTCCAAGAACTTGGAACACTTCTCATCTTAAGTTTTATTTTAGTTGAGTAATGTAAAGCTAGGTAATGTACTCTTTTTCCTACCCTGGTCTTTTTCCCATGTAGTTTTGGCCAGGAAGGTTTTAATGAGGCATGCCTGAGAAAATAAATGAATAAAGTCCATTTCACTTACATGTATTTGTTACAGGACTAAAAATTCACTTGTTTTTACATTTAAAAATACAAAGCCTAAAAGGGTTGACCGAGCTGAAATCGACCGAATTGAGGTCGAAATGCCGGACTCGAAGAGGTACAATCAAAGCCTAAAAGGGTTGACCGAGCTGAAATTGACCGAGTTGAGGTCGAAATGCTGGACCCGAAGAGGTACAAATCAAAGCCTAAAAGGGTTGACCGAGCTGAAATCGACCGAGTTGAGGTCGAAATGCCGGACCCGAAAAGGTAAGCATAAGCTTAAAAAGGTCAACCGAGCTAAAATCGACCGAGTTAAGGTCGAAATGCCATGCCTAAAAAAGTAACACTAACATTTATAAAGGCCGAGCTCATATGCTCAAAAGAGGCCAAGCGCGAAACTAAAAAAGGTTGAAAAACCGAGATCATCCAATGAAAAACTTGAGCAAACTACTAATGTTAATATATAGTAGGAAGCTAAAAGCAAACATCCGAGCTGAGAAAAACTTGGAAAATTTTCCAAGTTATCAAAAAGGAACAAATTGCAATCTGAAAACAAGAGTTGCAAAATTTCATTAGTTTAACATTTTGGGAGGGTTATTTACTAAGTACATGGTTGAAATTATCATTCTTATCCAATGTGCTTGTTTTTCTTTAATGCTAAGGTGCCCTTGAGATTCTAGAATACTGGTTTTTAGGATTTAGTAGTATTCATTATCTAGTGGACATTTACAAAGTATCATTCAAAGTGGAGGCATGTGATGTGGGATACTAGTTTCTTTCATAGTGGATCTTGATATCAAGATAAATACGATAATTCTTTAATTGGTAGCCATTATGAACTATGCTGGTATAATTTTCAGGTTCTAGTTGATGTACATGTTGATCCCAATCTAACACTCTTTTTCATGTGGGTTCTACAGAATTTAAGTGAGACCCACATAAATTAGTGGGACTCATTTCCAAAATAGTAGAACCCACATAAATTTCAACCAATAGAAGGTACTATATTAGAAAAAGTGTTAGAGACTGTGTCAATATCACTCCTCTTAGTGGCACATAGTAAGATCAGCTTAATTTTAGAAAGATGGGTGGGAAAGTACAACTGTGTGAAGAATAAGATATTCTGTAAAACACAAAAGCAGATATACAAAGTGGAACATGAAAATGTCAAGAATGCTGCTAAGCTACCCGTGTGCTATAAATTGGAACTCTTCCTGAAACGGCCATGAGCAGGAGTGAAGGACAGAAAAGAGAAGTTGCAAATCTAACAAGTTTAAGGGAAAACAGACACCATCCAACCATATGCAATTTAATGTGTTCCAAAAATAACTAAAGTTCATATTGATGACATTAAACAAATTTCTTATACATTTCCAATATGAGGATGGTTACTATAAGTTAGCTTGGAATTGTATTTTGATTTCCTTAATGTAACAGGTTGAGTAAACTCCGAGCTCAATTTGCTTAGTTAAGATTTCTCATTGATATTTTTGCCTTTGCTTCATTTTTTTAATCCTGTGCTAACATTTCCTAGTAAATTAACAATTCATTAATGCTACTAGTTCGTCAAAAAAATATTAATGCTACTAGTTAAGAACTTTACTTGGATAATAATACATGTACAAACTGCTCATAAAAGGTTAAGTATATACATAAACATGTGTGTGCCTGTTAGATAATAACTGTGAACGGGAAGTAAAGATTTAAAATTCTTGGATGATAAATTATCATTGGCAAGAAATTGTAATTTTATTAGTGGTCATGTATTAGTGGGTGAAGAATTTTTTTTCCAATTTAATATAATTATTTAGTCTATTATAATTGTCATATTTTTTTTATTACATAAAAAAAAGACGTTCGGTTATTACCTTAAGACAACACCTAGATATAGAGACAGACAGATTTTGTGTCTCAACTTCACATATTTGAGATAGAAAACATTCGTTTCTAATATTTCGTGACAAATCTTTTTAGAGGCGAAATAACAGGAGCTTAGGTGGAAGTATCTGTCTCTAAATCTGATTGTTCCAATTGTGACCTAGGAAAATGTCACAAGAGATAAATTATTGAGTGACATTTTGCTATGTCGTTTCGAAAGGGTGAGACTTTGATATTGTTTTTTCCCAGATGGGCATAATGATATAAAAAAAAGCCTAGGCTATGTTTGGAAGTTTTCAAGGAAATGAAGTAAATTACTTAATAATGGAGTTGGGTGGAAATATAAAAGTATCTCACTTTATTGTTTGAAAGTTTAACGAGAGAATGAAAGAAAATCCCAAACCCCTTAATTTGACAGGTATGAAAATGAGAGGGTTTGTATGGAGAGAGTGGTTGGATTACCATCCTCAATCATCTCACTCCATTGATAAAAAAATGTTTTCACCACCTCACTATATTACTAACCATCTCACTCCATCTTCTCAAGCATAGTGTAAAATTTTATCTCCATCGACATTTATTCTTGATTATGATAATCAAAACATGATTGAATGCGTCATATGATATTGGTTACTTGGGACTTTTTTCCCCCGTTGGTGGGGTGTTTGTTTTTTTATGGGTATAGAGCCTTTGCAATTTAACCCCAACTCTTTTGTTTGATATGCAATCCAATAGTTATCCTCTCTAGGTAAGCTATGTTTGACCTTTAGCACATCCACGCATGCACTAATACGGATTGTATTATGCTACTCGAAATGTTTGTGCTATTTGTCGCCATCAAATATTATCAGCAACATTATTTGGTAACAGAAGATGCGTACCAAATGGAGCAAAAAATGAAATGAAACATGGCAAGAAATAGCTGCACTGAGTTGGACAAAAAGAAGGGCGTGCAAAGGGAAACACACTTCTAAATACTCCTTTCTTTTTTCCGCAGTAGTAGGTACAACAAAAACGTATAAAAACAATGCAAAAATCATCTCTCAAGAGTCCAATGCAAGAAAATACTTCTTAGTCTAATGTCAGGACAAATCTCTCAGAACCGAAATCATTCATTTGTCATTAGCCACAAGTTGACAAAGTGAACCGACCCATTAGTGCCTCACGGAAAATAAGCATGCTGCATGAGCATTAGAGTTGTGTGAAAGGTTTAACACCAACAAAAAGTCGTATGTTATTGCATTGTTAATTAACAATGCAAAAGACAATAATTGAATTGATATTTCTGTGAAGCAAGACATTAAAATAAAATGGTTTATGCCATTTCAAATAATCAACAAAAGATGCAATTTTGTGCAAACTAAACAGTGATTAATCTGACATAACTTCTAACTAGAGTAATAAGCAAAATACCAACATGGAAGACAGTTCCTTTCTAATAGGCCTATCTTAACATCAATGTTATTCATGACGGATGTTGGATTATGACGGCCAACCAAAAATCCACCATATAAATATGGTGTTGCAGCTTATGACGGAAACATGACGGATATAATAAGCATTGCAGCCTATGGCAGCTGACACAGAATCCACCATGCCATAACGTCATTGTGGCAATTTGACAACACTACTTAACATATAACATTCCAGAAGACATCCACAATCTGACCACAGAACTAGAGTATGAGAAAATCAGTGCAAGATCATGCTCAAATACCTAACATAAATCTTAAACAATAAACACGATATAACGATAAAGAAATTTATGAACTGACCAATCAAACAATTACTGTGAACAAAATTGCGGAAAAAATGGGAACTAATGTAATACACCCCTAATGGGCCACTTTTTTGGATACACTTGGCACATGATTAGCCAAGCAACAAAACAAAATCCAAATCTTTATGGTTTGACCTTTCCCTCAATAATCTCTACGACCTCAACAAAAATAAAAAATTATACAGTACCTGATACTGGAATCTCCCCATTATAACAATACTTTTGATACAAATGCTCTTACTCAAAAAGTAAGAGAATGAAATTAAGGGTTGAAAGAAGGCAGAAATGTTCACCCAGTTACAGAAATGGGCATTGTCATTCACTTGAGCAGGCTCTGGCAGGCCTTGATATCAGATGCTTGCGAATCCAATACAGCTTGCCCGGACGCAGATCTGATGACACCTACAGCAGAGTCAAAAATCACTTTCTGGAACAGATCATCTTCCACCTTCTTGAGTATTTCTATCACCACCTTAAAATCCAAACCCCCAGCCAAAATTAGTTTCCCAATTATGTCACCAAAATTATTTGGTGCTTTAGGTAAATCTATGCCAACATCATCCAGCACTGAAGCAAATAACAAACAACCAGTCCCTATGTCTGTAGCTGTAAGAGTCTTCTTCATAAACAGATACTCAAGAAGTTTGGCAACGGGTTCAACACATGGTGGACTTTTATCAAGTGCAAGGGAAATGGCCTGCTTAACAACCTCAGGGTGGTAAAATGGAGATTTTAATTCCTCCACGCACTGTAATGCCTCTTCCAAAATCCTGACACTGAAATATTCTTCCAGAAGAGAGGTGGTTTTGCGGCGAAGATCATCGGGATTCATTCTTGCAGCTGGAGCCTGTGGCTTCTCAGAGGGCGCAGCAGAAACAGTTTTTGCAGGTGAAGGGGATTGAGATACAGCCTCTGCACCTAAACTGAAGTTTGATGGGCGAGCAGAAAGTGCACCACCTCCTTGCACTAGGAGACTACTTCCAGTTATAATACCACCACTACCTTGAGGTAGCAACTTTGAGTTCATGGTTGTGGCCTTGTTGGAAAGTAAAGCAGGGTTGCTGCGTCCTGCGGCTTGATTACCAGCCAATTCTCCTCTAGGCATGGACCGAGTTCTAGCCATCTCCCAGTTGTCATTATCAATTCCAGGCATCCCAGGCATCTTCCGAGTCCCCGGCATTCCAGGCATCAAACCCCCTGCACCAGGTCGGGCAATGGGGAAGCCCCCAGGGTTGGCAATTCCTTGAACACCACCACGGCTATTTCTAATACTAGCAGTGGCACCTGGACGCAATCCAAGATTTTTTTCTGCCTCTGAATGAATTTCAGTGATGGTTTTGGCTTTCACCTACATGAGTGAACATTAAAACTTGATCAATAACAAGAGCATTTAAAACATTAGTTGGCATAACATATACCAAAAGTGGATAAATTTACCTCTTCGCGTCTAGGAACCCAGTTATTAGCACGCAACTCTATGACATTACGAACCATGAACCTAAGCCGCGGTACAAGTTGGGGGTTTGTGCTCAATTCTTTCAAGCGGCTAAAGTACATATCATTTATACGCCGGGATTTAGGACTTTCATCAAGCTGCTTGCCTATAGTGTTGAAAAATTGACATATGGCTTCAACATTTTCCTCAGCTGGACAAGACTTGCTGTCTGGGGCTCCTAAAAGCTCCTGTTCCAAATAAAAACCATGCAGATAAGTGGATACTCCCAAACCAACATGAATTATTATGTAACATTAGTCTTAATTTCTGTTAGAACCTGAACAATGTGATGGACAATCTTTTCAGGAACCATCTTTTGCTTCAACAGCTCACCAATTAAACGGATATTTCCAAGGGTACGAAGCTTGATCAGTCTTTCCTTGTCCGTACGCTCCAACTCCTGCCCAGGGGCAGTCAGTTGTTTTACTTCTTCCCTAAGATTATACGCACCTTCAAAAGCCTCCTGGCAGATATTCAAGAGTATTCTCTTAAAAGTGATTTCTTTCCCACCAGATTCTTCAGATGGGAAAGGAGGCAGCTTTTCATTAAGATCAGAACACAGTTGAGCATACATGGGGCAAAATGTTGGTTCAAGAACAGCCTTGTCAAATATAAGAGAAATGACTCCCTGCAATCACAAAGCAGGGTAAGTCAATTTAGACAAAGGAAGTGAACAGAAATAGATTGATAACAGCCATTAAAGACTAACCTTCAATATGTCAGCTGAAGTAATGCCAGAATCAATCAACTGACCCTTCAGGAGATCAAACTTCTCAGGAGTCAACTTATTTAGTATTCTGTATAAAAGTACACAGCAGCATATGAATAGCAAGAACCACACAACTCTTAAGGCCCTTAACAGAGTAACATGAGGGAAAAAAATTCAAAAGTAGTTCTGATAGGAACTAATACTGATAGTACAAAAACAGCAGGAAAACCAAGAAGCCGAGCTCTAATTACAATGATAGAAAATAAAGATGAAGGTTTGAAGAGAGAATGAAAGAAAATCAGAGCCGCAAGCGTAGCCTCTGCAGCCAGGCCACAACACAAACGCTCCAAGTTCCATAATATCTAAATCATACCCTCCACTTCCCTATTTATTACCTATTTATTAGCCATATCCCCCTTGGGTAACTGCTAATTGTTCCCTCTTTAGTCTCTCTACCTACCTCCCACTGGGTGTAAATGTTCCCTCTAGCTCCTACTAACTGTAACTGCTTTGCCACTAGTTCTCACTGGCTGTAAATGCTCCCACTTTCGGTCCTCTTGTTCCACTTCCACCCAACTAGTTGTTTAATTGCGAGTCTATCAAGTTCATTGGTGTTTACACGGAAAAAAAAAAATTAAGTACCAATAATCTTTTGTCAAAAGTATAAACTTATTCATTATTTTTAACATCTAATATGGTCTAATCCCTCAAGGTGTTCATGACAGAAGATATGTTCACCTGCCAATACCAACATCCAAGGGAAACCACTTAACAACTAAGGTACAGGTATGAAAGTTAAGACTCAAGCAACATGACAACCTACCCTTTCACAGTCTTCAAGACACGATCCTTTTCAGAGAGACTTCCCCTTTTAGCTGACCATGGAACCTCAGCCTTGACTAGAGTAGGAGTAGGTCCTCCCTGAATTAATAGACAGCAGAATTGTAAATAAGATAAAACAAACAATAATGTCACATTTAATAGGTAAGCAATGGAGGATTATACAAATTATCATGCAATTTAATAAACTTGCATAAATGTGACAATTATATTAAATCAATTGATCAAGTAATTCTAAACAATGCCAAACACAAGCTGTCATCATCATTCATAAGCCTAAGCAGGAAAAGTCAGGCTTCAAAAGAACATTGCAGACAATAAAAGACCTTGATGATTGTAATTACTATAATTACTATACCAAAACAATACAAATAAGTTCTTTGCACAAAAGCAAACCTACAAACACCAACTGCATATAAACAAAATAAAAAAATGAATGGCAAATCTAAAGAGGTCATTGGATAAAAGGATATGAGGCTACATTGATAACCACCAGATAAAGAAACACGAGAAAAGCCAAAAAAGTTTAATTACCAAGATAAAATCTCCATCAATTAAGATATCAATTTAAGTGGTAATGATTACATCGCATGTCCAGTTTGATCATGATGCATAGCAAACCAGGGTTGCCATAAAAAACTAATAAACGAACACGTAAATCTTAGTCGCGAATTCATCTGAGCACATGTAATAACAACTTATCTTAATAATAATTAGGTCAGGGCACAATAAATGTACTTCAAAAAGACCTCATGTAACCAAATCCACATCAAACAGATTGACAAAGGACATAAAAGAATGTTTAGAACTTTGAAGAAAACATAACGGATGCAATTTTAAAAGCTTTTACTTCAATTAGAAAACCTTAAACTAACATTGAACCAATTTTAAACTCATAAAATATTAAGAACAAAACTGATTTCATGTATCTAAGCCAATGATTATTATTACCCCTTGGTTGAAAGAGATTTGCGTCCTTGCAAACTGCGAACTCAGTTGTTCTTGGTCCTGCTGTCTTGGATTTTCCCAAGACCTCTCATCTGGATTTGTAGGGAGTTGTCCAGAACGACCACGCCAGTCACGGTTATCTGGCTCAGAATATCGATTTTGTAATTCATGTGGAGGCTGCAGAAGATAATGTGAACATTATTATAGAAGATTTGAGCTTATTATTGTAAAATTATCACATAAAAAACCATGAAAGAGAGCATTTAATTGCACCAATCAAAAGAAAAAGTGTATCAGTATATGACATACAAACACAAGCATCTTCTTCCAATTATTCACAAGTCTCTATATGATACAAGTATGTTCACCAAAAATCAATCAACCGTAATCAACTTCACTGATCAACTTACAACTGGGATGAAAGAGGATTTAGGGTTCTTAGAAAAGTTATCAATATAATTAGAAGACAGAAAAGACACTTACATTGCTTTCTGCATGGCCCCAACTTTGATCTTCACCAAAAAGTTCAGCATCTATATCTTGTTTAATCTTTAGAATATCATTAGTAACCTCAACAGCCTATGAGTAAAAAGGTTCAACAGTAAGTACAATGACTAAAGCATAAATATCAGTTTAGATTCAAAAGTCAAAACAAATATTAGTCACGCAAAAACAACGAATCATGCTATTTCAGTAGTAGTTTCCTAGTGAAAGGAGTGGGAAAGCGAGAAAAACGAACAAAGGAATATGAAGGCAATATCAAGGCTTAGTAAACAACATGGACTGCCTTCTAGTGGACCAGAAAAGGCTTCATCTAAATCGAAAAGGAATAAGCAAAAGTAAGCTTATGACAAAGAGCACAAACTAGAAAATGTATAGAAAGATACAATGAGAAATTAGAAATATAGACAGATAATCCAGCAGCCATCACAATGCAGATAAATGTGATTAGTAATTTAGCTCGAAATCAAACTTAAAAAATTAATTTTATTATAATTTAATTATAAGCAAATTTGCTGCTTCAGAAGAGATACAAGAACTAAAAAATCCATTTAAACAGCAAGAGCAAATGACAATTACCTCTCTAAGCTGTAAAAGCTGAACTCTGGTATATCGCACACGCTCATGACCCTCAAACCGTGAATCTCCAGCCTATAAAACCACAAGTATTAAGATACAAACCTCTTAACATAGTCCACAGTTAAACAATCACCATACATGCATATGTGTCACAAAAGAACAAGACAAGTCAGATTGATGGATAGAATAGTATGCAATTATAGAAAAAAGTTTACTCAAAACTAAAACAACTGAGTTCTGTGCCCAAATGTTGTAGATTTTTTTTTCAAATTTCAATTGTTTTCCAGACAAGTACTTCTATGAATTATGGTGATAAAAATCACAATGCATTAACTATATATGAAACACGATAATAAACCAACAGCAATAATATTTGTGTGGATATAAGTGTATCACATTTAAACAAATTCATTAGTAATAAATATACTTATGACGTCAATAGAATCATTTAGTATGTTAGGTTGCGAAATGCAGCTCCGAAAAACTTGTTCTTTAAAGCATTGCATAAATGAATTAACACTAAGGAAGTAGAAGATTTATCAGAACCCCCTCAAACACTAGCTGCACAGGCAAAGAAACCATGCCATGTGGTACACTGTGAAATACTGATCATTAACAAGACATCACACAGACCACTGTACCAAGAAAATTACATCAAATTCTATGCCACAACAAAGCTGCTGCCTCCGCCAAATCACGAAATGAGTGCCGATGTATGTAGGTCCTTTATAGGCAATATGAAACTTATTCAAGCCCACCTAAAGCCCACATGTTGCTTTCTGTCCCATATTTACAGCAGGAACACATGCTTAGTGCCCCCGCCAAGAATTAGGACATTCAACTTCAGGTTTCCCTTTGTCCTATGGAACTTACTAGGAAGCATAGATACAATACGGGACACATATGATATGACAAACTTTTAAAATTTAGGACTTGACACAGATAATACAACATATAAAATTAGGACAAAACTTGCATAAAAATAGAAAACATAAATTAAAAGAGAGAATCAATGTTTTAAAAGTTACCATTAGTCAATGCAGACATGCATACATAACAAACTACTACCATTTATTTAATTATTGATATTGATATTCCCATATGTATTATAAAAAGTAAATTAGTAAAAAAACTCAAAATAAAAGAATTGTTGAATGCAGTAAGGAGTATCCAATCAGTGTCTGGCACGATAGTTTTGAAGTGTCCCTGCTTCCTTGTTAACTTACATTCCAAGCATTGAACAGTGAACAAACAAAATAACCATGAGAGATACATCTTCCTCCTCTTAGTCCTTGTTTGTTCTCTCACTCTTTTAGTTCTTGTCATGGGTTCTCCCATTAATTTTTCATACCCAAATCATATTAAAAATTTAAAATTTAAAACCCATAACACAGTCAAGTATACGAATTAGACCCAAAAAAAAAAACCCTAAAATAAAATTCCAGAATTTAAAAGCCACCAATAAAAACTCAAGCCTCAGGAAAAACAAAAACATAGAAAAAAAAAACAAGTTGAACTCATCAAGTTGACATTTTGAAAACCAAATAAAACATAGTTAACCTAGTCTGACAAAACCACAAAAACAATGATAAATGAAAATACCCAGAAAGCAAAATCAAAAGTAATGAATAAAAAGAGCATAAATTTAATGGAAAGGATGGAAATTTAAGAGATCGAGAAAAAAGGGTACCTTGATAGAGAAAGAAGAGGGTGCGGCAGCATGGGTTCGTGAGAAAGAGAGATCAGCGTTGAAGGAACCAAAAGCGGGAGAATCAAATCGAGAAGAAGCGAGAAGCCTCGTGCTGCTGTTGGCACGACCACCACCAGGCCTCAAGCTTAGAACCGTTCGATCACCTTCCTGCATCATATCACAAAAAATCTTCTTTCGCTGAGAGAGAGATTGGAGGGAGGTGTGTGTTTCTCTCTCTTCTGCGGAGTGCGAAGAGGAAGAGAAAGAGAAGAGAAAGATGAAACCCTTGTTGTTCGTTACAATTGTGTTGGAAATATATAACCTATTTTCCAATCCCAATATTTAATTTTAAATAGAAATTCAAAATACCCAAACACGAAAATGTGACTAGGATTAGGAGTGGGATTGGGATTTGGATTTACTACTACGGGGATAGTTAAGGTAAGGTTTAATTAGGATTACTAAAGTATTGAGGAGAATGTATCTCTAGTGTTCTTTTGCCACTAAAACAGAAAAAAGTCAAAAACTTAAGATATTATACCAAAAAAAAATAAAAATAAAATATATATATATATATATATATATCTTTTAAAAATTAAAGATATTATACCAAAATTAGCATTTGATTAGGATTACAATCGGAATTTAATTTTGATAGTGTAAAGTCTTTTACATCATCATTCCATGAAAAATCATTACCGCTATGGCTATTAAGATATTTATGATAAGAGTCAAATATTTTGAATGATATGATAATTTATGATAAGTTGATATAATAAAAAAATATTTAATTATACTACTAGTGTCTATCAATTAAATCCTTATAACTGATACAAGGAGACAATGGAGATAAAGTTTTTTCTTCCCCCATATTTGTAGGGTTGTTACTGAGTAAAAACAATTAAAAAAAATATACTAAAATTATAATTTGATTAGAAATAAGATTAAGATTAAGATATAAATTTTTTTATAAGTGCCAACGAAGGTTGGTCCAGTTGGTAAGGATATGGCTCATTACCCACAAGATCGTGAGTTCGAATCCCGCTACTAATGTGAGGATCTCGTTGATGGGTAATCTGTAAGTACATGTAAGCGTTTTTTGAGCCCGAATGTTGCAGGTTCGAGTCCTCATTAGTCTCCTGGAGTGAGGTAAATGCAAATCCCTTTATAAGTGCTCAGAGAACTCGAAGGTTTTCCCTACCTTGGACTGGGGCATCATCCCCTCACCCTAAATTTTTTTAAGATTTTTTTTTTTTTAAAGGTGTGCTTTATATAAAGTGAACAAGCAAAAATGTATTTATTATTAAATTAGATTTTAAAGAATTAAGATTCTAATGTACCTTAGAATTGAATTAGAGTTTAATTTTGATAGCGTAAAGTATTTTACATTATAGGTGAATGTATCTTTTTATTTTCTTACTTTATAAAGTGAACAAGCAAAAATGTATTTAATTTTGACAATAATTAGTGCATCATAATTAAATCCATTTAATTATAGGTGAATGTATCTTTTTATTTTCTTACTTTAAAGATAAACTTTATAAGATTATTATTTAAGTAAATTATTTTATTATTTTGGATTATAAATACCTTAGCTGCATTATTTTACTATTGATTTCAATTAAAAGTAAGGAAATATTGATTTCAATTAAAAGTAAGGAAATATTATTAAATAAGATTTGATTAAGATTTCTTAATTATATTTAAAGTTAAGAATACTCCTATATATGTTTTGCTATTGAATTTTATACTTGGTAAATTTTGTAATTATTACAACTTCTTCTTCTTTTGACAGAAAAATAGCAAATTTATTCATTGAAGAAACCAAGGTCCATCACAGTACAATTTAAGATACAAGGGGGAGTTTCCTCCATTCAAACTAATCCCCATGGGCCAAAGCATGCTTTGCTAGATAATGGGCTACCATGTTTCTTGAACGACCCACATGAGAATAAACAATGTTTGAGAACTGGACTTCCAAGATTTTACAATTAAAAATCATTGAGCCCAAGTAAGAACCCATCCCCTTTGCTCCTTTCAAACCATGAACGACCAACATACAGTCATACTCGACCACCAAATTTAGGAAAAGGAGATCCAGGGCAAACATCATCCCTAATCTCATAACAGCCGCTTCAACCAAGCTAGGGTCCTTCATGCACCGGAGTCTCCATGAAGCTACCGCCAGAACATCACCTTCGTTGTTATGGATTACTGCTCCGATTCCACATTCTCCATCGACTGGGATAGCACTCCACAGAATCATTAAAAGATTTTTCTCGCCGAGGCATACAAGTTTTCAAATAGCCATAACAGGTCATAATAAGCACTTAGAAAAGACTCCAAAAACCCTCACACCAAAAAGACGACTTCACAACGGGTCAAACTCAGAGATGTCCGTTGGGAATTTCTCCAACATCATCCCATCAATCAGATACCTCGAAAAACAAGGTGCCATAGCTTACTCCAGTGAGTAGTACGAAAGAAAAGTGGGCCTTGCCCATAACAGCTCACACATCCTCCTTGTTAGCATCATAACTTTCGAACCTCAAGGTCTCGTGGTGATCCATAATACCGTTGAGGCAAAACTGTACACGTATCCAAAAATACCAGAAGGCATTCCACATGTACATAGCAAGGGTGAGATACTCATATATAAGGTTTATCACGGTAGCCACATACACGACACTCAAGCAAAACATATATGTTCACAGTGATATATAATAACTTGAATGAAAATAAAGTCTCTACGACAATATAATCGACTCAAGGGATTTCCACTCAGACAAACAAATAATTTTCAAAAGATGCATGATACTTCAAATATCACTATCTATTTCTTAATCTTTAGAGATGCTAACTTCCCTTCGTCGAGCAGTATAGGCCGCAATATCCCTATAACACAATTGTTCTCATGAGATCGACCTCTCAATTTAGGTCCGATTTCCGATTGTTCAAGGGTATCACGTCAACACCTAAGTAATATTAAGTAGTTCTCTATTGAGCACATCTGTGTTTGGCAGTTTATTACAACGACTCGAGGTTGCAAGGCCCCGGCCTTCTGTGGCATTCGAACCCAGATGTCCCTAAAGACCCTTCTTGGTCCGTAACTATCCAATTTATCAATCCACTAATGGATTGTAGCTCGTCAACGCAGTGACACGTCTACCGGTTCATGCATGTAAAACAGTTGGTTTGCTGTTTTCTTTTTCCTTCGTTCTTTCTTGTCGAGGCTCAAAGCACACGACTAAAGGCATAAAGCCCAAATCATTCTCAACACAGGACACGCAGTCCGAGTGCTCAATCATGAAACCCTAGACCGATACATCAGTCACTAGGTTCGTCGATATTTGACACGAAGTCAAGTGCGCCAACTGGGACTTGAACCGACGACACACAGGACATATATTCCAATTACTTACTTATAGGAGCTCTAGCCTGACGTCTCGGTCGCTAGGTCCTCATAATTTTGAAATTCATCAAAATGGTTTTTGTTCTGCGAAAACAAATACCAAAACAAAAATTCGAAACTCGTTAAAGTTCATCGGAAATATTTTCGCACTTTTAAAACATGTTACAGAAAATCTTTTCCGCTAAAATTCATTTCTAAAATGTTAAATCGTCAAAACCCATTTTAAAATCTTTTGACTCGAAAGCAAATCTTTAACGGAATTTCCGCCACAATGGATTTTTCTAAGATTTTTCATCGGAATCAACTTTTCATAAAATAAAAGATTTTTCATTTTAAACAAAACCTTCTTCTTCTTTTTTCCTTAACAACGTTAAATTGTTTTAGAGACTTCTCTTTTTGGAAAACATTTTGGGAAATTATCAGTAATGCAAATTTTCACTGTTTGTCCTCGCTAACACTCACTTCTTAAATATTATTTCAAAATCGCCTTGAATCTCTCGAATTAGTGAATTTTATCGAGAATGTCCTTATATCACATTATTTTTAAAGATCTTTCGCTGACGAAAATTAAAACCCTTAAGTTTTCTGATTAAGGCTTTTAGTGACTTAATCATCATTATCAAGCTATGGCCAATGCCATGCTCTCATCTAATGCAGTCATACCAAACAGAAACAATATATACATATAGACAGTTTTAAAACACAATATAACTATACATTCACAGACTAACATCACAAGACCAAAATATCACGTAATGATAACAAATCATGTACACACAACCATCAACTACAAGTATATGACTACCAAACTCATGATGTAAGCTCCACTTACCCTTGTAGACAAGAAAAAGATCCTCTTCTTGATGCTCCAACAATTGGTTTCCTTCTCAATGATGTCCTGGGTCCTTTGACGTTTCACAACATGTAACACCCCGTTTTTCGTGTTAAGCCCTTAAGTATGTTTAAGTGTTGCATGTTGTTAAGTTTAACCTTAGAAAGGTTCAATCCTTTTAGAGTCCTAGTAACATTTTTCACCATTTTGGCTATATCTTGAGTTCTAGATGTCCGACTCAGGTGATCTTTGATGCGTTGGAAAGCTAAGATAATTATCTACAAGTCTTATTTCAGGTATTTTGGCCAAATTCTGTTGTTAGTATGCATGGCCGTACATATTTATGCACGGTTGTATATATTGTCGATTCGCTGAATGCTTCGTAAATAACTTATGCACGGCCGTACATCACGAATCACGGTCGTACATACTATCCTGACAGTATAAATAGGTAGCTTAAGGGGGGTTGCGGCTGTAATCCTCAATTTTGGCACTTTGGGCTATCCTAGTGTGACAGAAACCTCTTCCATTTCCCTTCCCTTGAACCCTTCGAAGTTCTTGGTGCTCTAGAGTCTGTTTGGGAGAGAAGTCACGCGCTAGTGTCATCTAATTTAATGTTGTCACCCCTCTTTTTAATCTCCTTCCCCTTTTCTTAAATTGGAGATTAATTGGTTAATCCTCTTGTGTTTGACGAAGGCTTGAAGAGTTCTTTTAGCCGCTTGAGGGAACGTTAGTAGAACTGCTTACATCGGTGTTAGTGGAATCTTTATACCAGGTATGGGGAGAAAGGCTAATATGAACATGTAGGTTATAGTGTAAGATGAAGGGTTAACTCATGACCCTATTTGCTTGCTATCTGTTTAATTGAGGTCTTGCTATATGCTTGTTCATGATAATGATAATTGGCATGCTTATTGTTATTATATTTGATGATGATGTTTTATGATGATGATGTTGTATTGCTTTGATGATGATATTGCCATGGATGATTGATGTGGCTGTTTGTTGATGATGTGTTAAATCAGAGATCAATGTTATAAGACATTAAAAGACGTTAATAACGACGAATGGAATTAAGGGATAAAGTCCCAATTGTTCATAAGACTCGAACTATAGTAAAGAGTGAGATATTTGCTCAAAGGCTTAGTTAAAACCCTAGGAGTGATTCTTGAGTGTTTAGGGACATTAATAATGAGACATGAATTAAAGGATTAATTCCCCTTAGTTATAAGACATGAAGATTAATTGAGACTAATGAAACTGATGTGAATGGTTAGTAAAAGCCAATTGGAATGACCTTTGGATACCCTAGGAAGCTTAGCAAGGGTTCTTCAACCCTTCTGCCCAGAAATAGTACGACCACGCTTCATTGAGCACGGCCATGCTCAACAGTCAGCATAACCGTGCTTGACTTAATAGTCAGCACGCCTGTGCTGGGGGAGGCACGACCGTGCTTCCTTGTTCAGATCAGAATGCAGAAACAGAACAGGGGTATTTCATCCCAATTGTTCCTAGTGATGTAATAAGACACCAAACGAAGTAAAGGCAAGTTAGACAACTTAATGAAGACCCAATGAAGAATAAATAACAAGTGATAAGATGTTATACCTTGGTAGCCGAGTGGCCAAGGGGGCCTTGATGCTTATTGGTCAAGGTGTTGAGCTCTGGTGCTTATTAACCAGAGTGTTAATTAAAAGATATTGTACCTTGGTAGCCGAGTGGCCAAGGGGGCCTTGATGCTTAGTGGTCAAGGTGTTGAGCTCTGGTACTTATTGGCCAGAGTGTAAGAGCAAAGATTAAAAGATAAATGTTAACTTCGGTGCTTATTGGCCAAAGGCGATAAGCCATAATTAATGGTGTTGATGGGGGTGGTGGTTAAACGATTGTTTACTGTATGCATACATCATGCATGAAGATATTAGGGGAGGTACGACAGCTGGGGAGGTCGTCCGAGAGTAAGGCGATCTAGCTGTCTGTGGTGATTCAGATGAATCATGTGCACCCGTGGTGGCGTATCCTAGACTACGGTGCGTCGGCTATCCAAGGGGTTCACACATGGTTTGGTGAACTGCTGGTGTTGGTGCTTGTTGGCCAATGTGGATATGTAACTCCAAAGTCGTATGCCCGGTATAGATGGATCCACATGCATTCGGAGTAGTGAGTCACATTGCTTTATATAATGTTGATATATGTGTTATGCTTTGGAATGTTTGGTATGATGTGCCATGCTATAATTGCTTTGTTGCATGTTCATCTTGCTAACTATCATGTTGTCGTTATGTTTATATATATGGTTCTTACTCCTCGTTTCTTCTGGTGTTTTGTTGAGGAGTGACTCTAAGGAGCCGCTACTCTTAGTCAGGATTTCTTTTAGTCTATGTTGTTTATCCGAGTTATTTTATCGTATTGGTTATACCAGCTCTGTAATGTGACACCGGGGTTGGGTTTCGTTTCTTTTATCATTTATGTTTTATGTTATGTTTATTTTAATAACATGTGTTATTTCCGCGCTTGACATTTTGTTACAATGTGGTAACCTTTATCCGATTTTTATTATTATGATATAATATGCATGTGTTCATTTTACCTCTTTTATGCTTTACGAATACATGTGGGGCAGAGGGCGTCACACAACAGATGTTGGTGTAAGTCCTAGAGGTCAATCTATTTTGAATATATCATCATTTGTATCATGAATTTGATCATATATTTGATATATGAATAAGGCATTCATTTATTATGTTATTAGTTTATAGCATAATAAAGTCCTTAGAATAGACAGTTCATTCAATGAGATATTAAGTGCGTGACTTAATCGTGAGACCTTATTGAATAATAGAACTCTATTCTTAAATATCCGTAGTCGAGTATTATTGTTAATTAGGACGATAATAATACATAGAGACTATTGTGTGAGTAGACTGATGACCACATCTCACGGGTCATGGACATGTGATATCAAGTCGGCACACAGGTATAAATATTAGGAGTAATATTTATACTGGATGACCCACTATGAGAATACTTCATGATAGTTATGTAAGTGTCATAAGTATTCTCATGGTGACCATAGTAAAGTAGTCCTTCGACTTGAAGTCACTACGATTCCTACATGAGGATTTGTAGGCTTTAATGCTATCAAACGTCACGCGTAATAGGGTGATCATAAAGTTAGTTATTGGGATTGCAATAAATCATGTTGAGGAGTGTGAGTGATGTAGATAGGATTCGTCCCTCCTACATAACAGGGGTAATGTCTTGGGCCCCTCGATAGAGTGAGACGTAAAATATGCGTGGCCACGCGGGTGTGGGCAAATATGTGATATTGGGCCCATTTGTGACTACACGTCTACTCTGGGATCATGGAATAAATAATTGAATATAACAAGGATGACACTCTTATGCCTTGTGTTCAATTAAGACATATGGACGAAGGGACATTTACGGCACAGTAAATTTTGGTCGCGGTAAGGCTAAACTCGGATCACCGGTACTCTCTCTAATTGGGTAGTAATGATGTATTGCTAGATGCCGCTCATTATTTATAATATTTAATATTATTGCCAACTTAGTGGGAGCCTATAGGGTCACACGTATAGAGCAAATGCGGAGCAGATATATTAATTAAATATGATTTAATTAATATAAGGACAATTGGGCTTGTAGTATACAAAGCCCAATAGGGTAAGCAGTTAGGGTAAATGGAGCTGCCAACTTATAAATAGACGTGCTCTCCTCTCTAACCTAGTCTTGCTAACCATGCCTCCCCGTAGCCGTTAGCTAGCATAAGACGCTTTGCTCCGACGCCCATTTGCTCGCGTGGACTGAGTAGAGATGCTGCCCCTTCGTGGCACTGATGATTGAAAAGTAAAGTATGCTTCAAGAGGTAAACGTTATTGCCGATTCATGTTTGTAATGCGCGATCCATGGGGATGGTTTTCTTCCGCCTTGAGATTTGATTTTAGATGAGGATAATCTCATGAAAACCCAACAACACACGCAGGCAACTCCGCGACAGCTCCAAAAAAAGTAAAAGTTGCTCTCCCAAGCAAGCACAAACCCGATCAACATCAAAGGAAGAGCGTCCACGCACATTCAACAACCAAACAATGTAATAATCAATAACTCAACATCAAACATACAATCTAATAATTTCAAACATTTAATTTAACAAAACAGAACCAATATCCCAATAAAATCAATTTGGGCAAAATCGGGTTCATCACTAAAATTGGAGAAAATTGATTTGATTAGAGAATCATGAAATTGAGCTTAGAAAACATCAATTACAAGTCTCAATTGCACTAAAACAAAAACAATTTCATAATTGAAGTAAGATGAAAAATTAGGGTTTAAGTGAAATTGGGGGAAATGAGATTTGATCATAAAATTGTGAAACACTACAAAAAAAAACGGTATTACCGACGGCTTTGGCCGTCGGAAAAGACAAAAAGCCGTCGGAAAACACCATTTCCGATGGACGGTATTCGGTCGGTACTAGACGCGTAGGAAACGGTTTCCGACGGACGGGCAAAATCCGTCGGAAATTTCCGACGGAAAAAGCCGTCGGAAAATGTTGGTTTATTTCTGATGGAAGTTTCCGTCGAAAATCTGGTGAGTGGTTACCGACGGCAACTTCCGTCGGAAAACTTTTCCGAAGGATTTTCGGTCGAAAATTTGTCTGTACTTACCGACGGTAGTATCCGTTGGAAACTTTTCCGACGGAAATGATTATTTTTTATTTTTTTTAAATTTTAAATTATTATTTTTTTAAATATAATTTTTTAAGTATTTATTTTTATTTGATTTATTATAATTAATATATCATATTATTAATTTGAAACCAAAATTGAAATTACAAAT
Organism: Echinosophora koreensis; assembly: GCA_035048595.1. Classification (NCBI taxonomy): domain Eukaryota; kingdom Viridiplantae; phylum Streptophyta; class Magnoliopsida; order Fabales; family Fabaceae; genus Echinosophora; species Echinosophora koreensis. Next base: position 493,067 of record JAPCYP010000072.1, read on the forward strand.
AAATTTTAAAAGGCATTTAAATTAATATAAAAATATAAATATTTCATACATAAAATATCCATCTATCTACAAAACACAACTAAATCTAAAACTTTCCTAATAATCATCATAATAACTGCCATCGTTATCCTGTCGGGGAGAGTTCACCGGCGTCAGCTGACTATCATGATGCGGACTGGAAGACACACCAGCATCATGTGGCTGTGGTGGTGGCACGGTAGAAGTAGTGGAGGGCTGGCCGGCATGGATGACATCCTATATAGCGCTGCGCCTCTCTGGTGGAAGCAAATCGAGCAGAGAGGTCATCACCGTAGACCATGTCTCCATCTGCTGCTGCATGAGATCTGCCCGCTGCTGCATGCGCTCTGCAGTCTGCTTCTGCTCCTGCACCTCCTGCCTCAGCTGCCGCACCTCCTCCGTGTCATGTGAACCGGAGGAGGTAGACTCCCGAATAGTCAAGCTCGGTGTCGACCCCCGAGTGATGGAACGAGCCAAAATCGCGGTCCCGTAAATCCGCCCCTTCTTCTTCCCGCTCGCCATATCCATCCAGACCTGAGTTTGTAATCGCTCAACAGAGGCAACCTCAGACGCTACCTGACTGAACCTGCCATTGTAATCCTCCTGCGTCAATACAGTACAAAAATTATATTATTAAACTATAATAATAAAAAGATACATTAAATGTAAAAAGACACTTTAGCTCACCACTGTCTGCCTCGACCTCTTATCAACAAACTCGCCTGTGTCCGAGCGAATATGCGTCTACTCAAAGACCATGGGGACATCAACAGACCGGGCAAGCTCTCCTGCCTGCTCAATTGTATCATCACTGTCGTACTTTGGATGGAAACCTTCCTCGATCATATAATTCATTGCTACAAATTATTACTTAATTAGCTAGATGCTTCATTATTCCAAGGTTATTTAATTAAATCAATATTTCAATTAATTAGTTTTATTAATTCAAATTTAGTTGCATCAATTTAAATGTTAGCTAAATATTAGCAACAAAAGGAATTAAAATCCTACAATAATTATAAATCGAAAACATAACATCCCACAAAATCCTAAACTTTCAAATCAACAAATATAATTGTACAACCAATCTAAAAAAAATGATAATTATACAAATTATATATTATTACACACTTAACAAAATAAACAATTTCAAACCAATTTAACAAAATAAAAAAAAATAGAAACATGGCAGTGTAGACAGTGGTGGCTCCTCTGCAGCGGTGGTGATGATGGTAACAACAACTCTGTAACAAACAAAAAACATCAAGTAGTATAAAAGCGAAGAAAAAACAAGGCTTTATTAACTTTATGAATAAAGTTTGAAATAACCAAAGTTAACACAAGGAAGCGGGTTGAATTGTGTTTACCAACTTTTTACGAAACTTTGAAAATTATTTTCGCATGCACAACAAGCAAGAAATAAAGCTAAGGAAAGTAAGACGGGTGACTCGTCTAATTTCAGAACAGTACACGCACGCATACAGAGAAGGTTAAAACAAGATTTGATATTCACAATATTAACTCCCCAAGTTAAAAGCTTAAACAAATAAACTCTTAAATAAATTAAAGAGATTAGGGAAGAGGAATATCACTCAAGAGTTTAATACTAGTTCACCCCAAAATCAACAGGGCTATGTCCAATTCTTGGCCGCACCAAGGTTTCCACTATAACTGATCAGAATACAGTACAAGTATTCTTTTCACACCTAGCCTCTCCAGGCTTACACTCAAACAAGTATTATTTTCTCACCTAGCCTCTTTAGGCTCAAACAATAAAGGGTAAAAGGTTTTGAGTATTTAATATAACTTTGCAAGTCTTTCAGATAACACTCAGAGAGTGGAATAAATGAAGGAATGAAAGACTGCGAAATTTATGTCAAATGATTGAAGAGATAATCAATGAAGGAATGAAGAAGTAAATGAGCATAGTAAATGCTTCTTTGAATATGCGCAGTGTATCTCTTAACTTCATCTTCATGGTTTGCCCTATTTAAATGCTTTAATCTATTTGATCCGTTAGGCACAGCTTCAGAAAGTGTGCTCCTTTGATTTGAACTTTTGGGACACCATTAATGCCAAAGAGTCGTTCTGTGTAAGCATTAAATGTTTAGGGACTTTGGACTTTGACATATGCGACACTTTGTTTCTGAGCAGTTGTTGTTTCAGAGTTGAAGTAGCAGACTTCTTGTACTTGTAGCAAAGAGCCTTTCATTTTAGTGCCACACTCAGTTCACTTTCAGGAGAGTACTTTTACTTTGTACTAAAACAGCTAAAAGCTATTGACTTGGTGCAGAGGTAGCGTGTTTATTCCTTAAACACTTGAAAGAATAAATTCTTTATTCTTTGTCCTTGGTGTTATTGTCCAGAGGTCTTCGAGATCCTTAAGGAAGACTTCTTTTTCAAATAAGGTTGACTTGGACTTTCTTCTGACAGTCTGACACTTGAACTGGTTCAGCAGAGTCTAAAAATTAGATGGGTGATTTAATCCAAAACTTAGACATGTAAGAGAGCCTTTTTTAGGTGGGTAGTCCACTGAAGCTTCTTCAGACTTTTGATCCTTGCCACATTATCAATTAGATCAGAACTTTGATTGAGAGTTGACTTGGTCTTTGTCTAAGTTGACTAACTTTCAGACCAGTGGTTTTCAGTCGAGTATGAAAATTGCACCTTAGGGAAATTTAGACGTGCCAAATTTAGACGAGTGACCTTAAGTCTATTTTCTTGCATTCTTAGCATACTTATCAGTAATTTCATATGGTTCAATATTACCATACTTAATATATTTGGAATCATCAAAACTTAAAGAATTTACATATTGAATGTGCTCCAGACTTATGATGTCTCAACAAAGTTCTCCAAAACCTTTCAACTAAAGTCATGCATACTTTCCCTCATTATCTTAACTTCAGTTGTAAAAAAAAAAAAAAAAGGATAACTAATGGATTTCCCTTCCTACATTGATTCTTTGTATAGTTTTTCCATTTTCCTTTATTTTTTAAAAATACTACTCTACCTCATTTGGATCTCACTATTTGCTACAACCTTATTTTTCCACACTCTAATTACTTCAAAAGCCTAGAAACTCTTGAACTCCCTTATATTAAGTTTATTGGAGGTTTGATTATCCCATCGAAAAGAGATGGTTCTTAACTTCCCGGTTCATGAATTGTTTGATACTCATCCTTACACAAGGATGAATGTTAAAAGTATTATTGCTAAAGTAACTTTGCTAGAAAGCTTTTCATTAGCTTTTGCAAATTTTGATTGGAGGAGTACTTCAATGCTTGTTTTGATAAACTGAAAAAACTGATGAGAAATCTCCTACCAAAAGTTCTTTAACAATAATATAAGAACAACCAACCATATGTAAGAGTGACCATGAAAGAATTCAAGAATTGGGAAGTTAATAACTATCTCTTCTTGATAAGATAATCAAACTATGATAAACTTAATATGAAAAAGTTTGGGAGTGTTTAGGCTTTTAAAAATAATTAGTGGAAGCAAAAATAAAGATGCAACAAAAGTAAGGTCCAAATGAACTAGAGAAGTGTTTTCAAAAAGAAAAAGTATAAAACTATGAAAGTTGTTTGTAAAATAATCAACACAAAGCTTTTAAACTCTTAGTTTAAAGGCATAATACATCCACACAACAAGCGGATGACATGATTTTGCTTAAATAAAGTTAAAAGATAAATGGTGAAAATATGAACAATATTAATTGAACGATTTTAGAGCACTTAGTTTATATATAAAGTTGAAAAACCATTGTTTTTTCTCTCTTGATTAATGTGAGATAGATATCTTCATTGTTCAAACTGGTAATAAAAATCTACAATCCAAAGTTTTATAAGCACGCCATTATGCACTACATCTTTAATAGGGAGTCAAGATAATACGTCAATGAGAATCAAATCAGGCATATTGTTAATGATATCATGCCGATCATGGACAACGATTCTCGCTTCTTGTTTGAGGCATTGGTACCCGTGGTTGAATGAAGAAAACCTGACAGGATGAAAGTCGGGAATTAAGTTATTGCAATATTACTTAATTCACGACTCACATCAAGTTTGATTTTCTTCATACAAACTTGGATGTCAATGCCTCAAACAAGAAGCAGAAAATCAATGTCCATGATGGACATGATATCATAAGCAGTATGCCTAATTAGATAATCAATTACATATTATCTTTTCTCCCCACTAAAGACATAGTACATAATAGTGTATTAATGAAATATTGGATTGTAAATTTCTACAACCGGTTTAAACAACGAAGATGTCTATCAATCATATCTAAAAAGAAGAAAAAACAAAGCTTTATTAACTTTATGAATAAAGTTCTCCAAAACCGTTCAACTAAAGTCATCCATACTTTCCCTCGTTATCTTAACTTCAATTGTATAAAAAGAATAACTAATTGCCTACAGTGTTTCTTTGGCCTAACTCTAAGAGTCCAACAACTTTGTGTTTATTATCTTTTAATCAATTTTTATAGTTTTTCCATTTTTCTTTATTTTTTTAAATACTCCTTTACCTCATTTGGATCTCACTATTTGCTACAACCTTATTTTTCCTCACTTTAATTATTTCAAAAGCCTAAAAACTCTTAAACTCCCTGATATTAGGTTTATTGGAGGTTTGATTATCCCATCAAACTGAGATGGTTCTTAACTTCCCAGTTCATGAATTGTTTGATACTCATCCTTACACAATGATGAATGTTAAAACTATTATTGCTAAAGCAACTTTGCTAGAAAGCTTTTCATTAGTTTTTGCAAAAAAAATTATTGTAGGAGTACTTCAATGCTTGTTTTGATAAATTGAAAAAAACTAATGAGAAATTTCCTACTAAAAGTTCTTTAACAATAATATATGAACAACCAACCAAATGTAACAACCAACCATATGTAAGAGTGACTATGAAACAATTCAAGAATTGGGAAGCTAATCACTATCTCTTCTTGATAAGATAATCAAACTCTGATAAACTTAATATGAAAAAGTTTGAGAGTGTTTAGGCTTTTGAAATAACAAGAAGAAGCAAAAATAAAGATGCAACAAAAGTTAAGGTCGAAATGAACTAGAGAAGTGTTTTCAAAAAGAAAAATTTAAAAACTATGAAAGTCGTTTGTAAAATAATCAACACAAATCTTTTGAACTCTTAGTTTAAAGGCATAATACATATGGCATGATTTTACTTCTTTTTTTTTTTGTCTTGTTTGATGTGAGATAGACATCTTCAATATTCAAACTGGTAATAGAATTCTACAATCCAATGTTTTATAAGCACACCATTATGTGCTACATCTTTAGTAGGGAGTCAAGATAATACGTCAATGAGAATCAAATCAGGCATATTATTATTGATATCATGCCGATCATGGCCGACAACAGTTCTCTGCTTCTTATTTGAGACATTGGTGCCCATGGTTGAATGAAGTAAACCTGACAAGATGAAAGTCGGGAATTAAGTTATTGCAATATTACTTAATTCACGACTAACATCATATTTGATTTTCTTCATACAACCTGGGACGTCAATGCCTCAAACAAGAAGCATAAAATCAATGTTCATGATGGATATGATATCATAAGCAATATGCCTAATTAGATATTCAATTACATATGATCTTTTCTCACCACTAAAGACGTAGTACACAATAGTATATTTTTCAAATATTGGATTGTAAATTTCTACAACTGGTTTAAACAACGAAGATGTCTATCAATCATATCTAAAAAAGAAGAAGAAACAAAGCTTTATTAACTTTATGAATAAAGTTCTCCAAAACCGTTCAACTAAAGTCATGCATACTTTTCCTCGTTATCTTAACTTCAATTGTACAAAAAAAAAAAAAAGGATAACTAATGGATTCCCCTTCCTTCAGTGTTTCTTTGGCCTCAACTCAACTCTAAGAGTCCCACAACTTTGTGTTTGTTTTTTTTTTAAGCAATTTTTATAGTTTTTTCCATTTTCCTTTATTTTTTTAAAATACTACTTTACTTCATTTGGATCTTACTATTTGCTACAACCTTATTTTTTCCTCACTCTAATTACTTCAAAAGCCTAAAAACTCTTAAACTCTCTGATATTAAGTTTATTGGAAGTTTGATATTACATAAAAAAGAAATGGTTCTTAACTTCCCAGTTCATGAATTGTTTGATACCCATCCTTACATATGGATGCATGTTATAAGTATTATTACAAATTACCTTTGCTAGAAAGCTTTTCATTAGTTTTTGCAAATTTTGATTGTATGAGTACTTCATCGCTTGTTTTGATAAATTGGAAAAACTAGTGAGACGCTTCCTACCAAAAGTGCTTTAACAATAATATATCAACAACAAACCGTATGTAAGCGTGACTATGAAACAATTCAAGAATTGGGAAGTTAATAACTATCTTTTCTTGATAAGATAATCAAACTCTGATAAACTTAATATGAAAAAGTTTGAGAGTGTTTGGGCTTTTGAAACAATAAGAGAAAGCAAAAATAAAGATGCAACAAATGTTAGTGTCCAAATGAACTAGAGAAGTGTTTTACAAAAGTAAAAAACTATAAAAAGTCGTTTGTAAAATAATCAACACAAAGCTTTTGAACTCTTAGTTTAAAGGCATAATACATCCACGCAGCAAGGGGATGACATGATTTTTCTTTTTCATAAATAAAGTTAAAAGATAAATGGTGAAAATATGAACAATATTAATTGAACGATTTTCGAGCACTTAGTTCATAAAGTTGATAAACCATTGTTTTTTTTTTATTTCTCTTGTTTGATGTAAGATAGACATCTTCAATATTCAAACTGGTAATAGAAATCTACAATCCAATGTTTTAAGCACACCATTATGTACTACATCTTCAGTAGGGAGTCAAGATAATACGTCAATGAGAATCAAATTAGGCATATTGTTAATGATATCATGCCGATCATGGACAACGATTCTCTGCTTCTTGTTTGAGGCATTGGTGCCCGTGGTTGAATGAAGAAAACCTGACAAGATGAAAGTCGGGAATTAAGTTATTGCAATATTACTTAATTCACGACTCACATCATGTTTGATTTTCTTCATACAAACTTGGAAGTCAATGCCTCAAACAAGAAGCAGAAAATCAATGTTCATGATGGACATGATATCATAAGCAGTATACCTAATTAGATAATCAATTACATATTATCTTTTCTCCCCACTAAAGACTAGTACATAATAGTGTATTAATGAAATATTGGATTGTAAATTTCTACAACCGGTTTAAACAATGAAGATGTCTATCAATCATATCTAAAAAAGAAGAAAAAACAAAGCTTTATTAACTTTATGAATAAAGTTATCCAAAACTGTTCAACTAAAGTCATGCATACTTTCCCTCCTTATCTTAACTTCAATAGTAAAAAAATAAAATAAAGGGTTAAATATGTTTTTAGTCCCTATAAAATTTCACTTTTTCGTTTTCAGTCCCTATAAAATTTTTCTATCAACTTTAGTCCCTACAAAGTTCCCTGTTATCAAAATTAGTCCCTGATGTTAACTCTCTTCTGTCAAATGCTGAGCTGTCTGACAGGAGTCCACATCACCACATGCCACCTGGCCTTTATTAATGACGTGGCATGCATTACTATTTTTTAATATTAATTAATGAATTAATTATTTTTTAATTCTTTCCAAAATGGCCAAATGTGCATAATTGGCTCAATCCCCAAATTGCATTTCGAACCTAACCTGCGTATCCATCCCTGTTTCTCCATTTTTATGAGCGATTCATTTCCCAAATAGGCATTTGAACCCTAACCTGCGTGCTTTCCTCCCTAGTTTGGTTCCTATCTCCATCTACCTCTTATCGCCATTTCTGACAATGCGAAGAGTGCTGTAAGTGACAACTCTGCGATGAAGAAGATCTCCACCTGCATCTCGTCTTCTTCGTTGTTGTTGATGTCCAAAATCCAGAAAAAAACCCAGGAAGAAAGTTTTGGAGATGCCCAAATTGGAGGGTAAGCATTGATTGGTCTGTTTTGCTCCTTTTTTATATTTGACTCTTCTCATTTTTTCTTCTCATTTTTTCATATCTGATTGTTATGCATTTATGCTCATGAACAGATACCCGAAAATTACAATTTGTTTAAATGGGCTGATGAAGTGGCTGTACCAGCTAGTGGAAAGAGTGTTATCACTGTTGTGGAATTTGATGGAGAACTAATGGAGGAGCTAGAAAGGAAGAATGCTAAGATGCAGTTCTTGCGCTGCTTAGGATTAGTGTTGAGTGTGTTGCTTGTAATTGTTATCAATTGTAGTGGTTATCATTTGTAATGTGGACTCCAGTCAGACAGCTTAGCATTTGACAGAAGAGAGTTAACGTCAGGGACTGATTTTGGTAACAGGAAATTTTGTAGGGACTAAAGTTCATAGAAAAATTTTATAGGGACTAAAAACAAAAAAATGAAATTTTATAGGGACTAAAAACATATTTAAATCTAAAATAAATAACTAATGGATTCCCCTTTGTTTTTTTTTGTAAATTACTACTCTACCTCATTTGGATCTCACTATTTGCTACGACCTTATTTTTCCTCACCCTAATTACTTCCAAAGCTTAAAAACTCTTCAATTATATGATATTAAGTTTACTGGAGGTTTGATTTTCCCATCAAAAAGATATGGTTCTTAACTTCTCAGTTCTTGAATTGCTTGTTACTTATCCTTACATAGGCTAATGCTAGGGTGAGAGAGTAGGTCATATCTCTCACCATGGCAATACCTTAAATGCAAAAAAAAATTATTGTTTCAGAATCCTTCAACCTTTTCAAATTTACAAAATCATCCTATCTTCTTCTCTCTCACTCTTCCTCTCTCACCTCCTCCCTCAGCCACCACCAAGACCCCCCCCCCCCCCCCCCCCCTCTCACCTCCTCCCTCGAGAGCTCTGTTCTCTTCGTTAGCACCGACACGCCAGTCGTCGAAGGTTTGAGGAATCATGCAAAGTGCAGTGTGCTAAAGGACAGTGGTGCTGTGATCGAAGTACGATGGGAATGTGACAGGGTATGGTGATGGTGTTGGTATAGTTCGGGTGCCGGAGGCAGGAGGGGAGGCGAACTCCTCCGACGCCGCCATTTCGAGGCGGGTCTTGGAGAGGGTTGGGGCGGGGTGCGGATGGCGGAGGAGAGAGGGGGTGGGGTGGCGGAGGAAAGAGGGGCTCTATGGGGTGGAAATGATGGTTGATGCACGCACAGCACTGATTTCAAAGTCCTTGTTCTGTTCAATCTGTATGATATTGGTTGTTAGTGAGGTTGTGTGGTAGGGGGAGATGGACGTTGGGGGTAGGAATGACCGCCATCGGAGTGCGGTGCAGCGGAGAGACGCGACAGAGATGCCGCACGGGGGTAGATCTGGCCAGAGAAGATGACGGAGTGGCGGTGAAGATGACAGATGGCGATGACAGTGGTACGGAAGAAAGCGTAAGGGAAGTGAGTGTGTTTGCCGGGGAGGGCGGGCGGTGGCGGTGGCGGCAGCGAAGGTGGTGGCGTTGTTGACAGGGGCGGCAAGGGAGAGGATAGTGAAGAAGAGGCAGAGGTTGACGAGGAAAGGGGCTGAAGAAAAAATATTCAGGGACTGGATTGCAATTTTTTATTTCTAAAATGGGCTTGCTCATGGTGAGCAACTTGGAAGCTTGCTCACCCTAGAAGCACCCTCCTTACATATATGGATGAATGTTAAAAGTACGATACCTAAAGCACCTTTGTTAGAAAGTTTTTCATTAGTTTTTGTAACTTATCTGAACAAGCACGTATTCCTAAAATCAAAGTGGTTTTTTGCCTTGAATATTAGAAGATTCATTATAGTTGCTTGCTGCTTGAGGATATTATTTGTCAAATCCCTTATCCATTGTTTATGCGTGCATTAATGTTCATCTAGAAATATACACCTGCTCATCTAGAAGCATACTTTTCTTGGGTATATATATGTATGCTAGCATTTACTTATCACACGTATACTGCCTCAATTTTATTTTTCTGGGTGTTCGCTTACTCAGAAAGTAAAAGCGAGTGGGTATATACCCTAAAAAATTAAAACAAGTGTAGAAAAAAAATAAAAAAACTAGTGGATGTATTCCTAAAGAAGCAAAAGCGAGTAGGCATATAACTAAGAAATGTATATGCAATGGGATATATGCTTTTAGAGGCGTAGTTATATTTTTTTGATCAGACAGTATACTTCTATATGAACTTCAATGTATGAATAAACAATGGATAAAGAATTTGACAAAATAATTTCCTCAAGAAGCAAGTGACTATGATGAAATCTTCGAATATATGAGGCACATATTTTTTATTGTAGGACTTCATCACTTGTTTTGATAAATTGGAAAAACTAATGTGAAGTTTTCTAGCAAAAGTGTTGTAACGACAATATGATTAACATCCAACCATATGTAAGCGTGATTATGAAACGATTCAAGAATGAGATGTTAAGAACTATCTCTTCTTAATAAGATAATCACACTGATCTAATAAACCTGATATGATAAAGTTGGAGTGTTTAAGCTTTTGAAATAATTGGATGAAGCAACAATTGATAAGGATGCGTAGCAAATGTTGAGGTCCAAATGACTAGAGAGATGTTTTGAAAATGAAAAATATAAAAACGTAAACCTAAATTTATAGTTAGACAAGCTACTCATATGAAACAATGTATACCTTGTGTATGTAGCCAAATGTCACACCACATGACCAAACTCTATCCAAATTTTGCTCACAATGTATATACATGTCTCCAAAGGATCTAGGATGTGTGCATACATTTACCTTCACAGACGCCTTTGCAACAACTACAAAAAAGGAAAAAAAAAATCAAGTTAAAAACCAAACAAAATGATGGTGTCGATTCAACGCTCTTGAACTGGAAGTGTTGAAATAATGAAAAGATCAACATTCTCTCAACTAAATATATTTTGAGAAGGTTCATGTCATAGTACCATTTCTAAAACCCAGTTCAGGAGCCCATTATTTTTCCCATTAATAGATTTCAAAAACTAGCATACAAACAGCTAAAATTATGGAAATCTGAAAGGCCTACGCAAGCAAAGATGCTCATTGACCCCTTCCTTCAATTGGTTTCTTTATAGGAAAAATCCTCGATATCATACAGCTTTGGCCATTGTTTTCTAGTCACTACAAGCAAGACATAAGTTACATTCACACTTAGAAGTACTAAAAATGGAAAGGAGAACTAAATACAAGAAAATTAACTTTCATTTATTGATGCTTCAAAATTACTGATGGAAAAAGAACCTAACATTTTACCTATTCATGGATAATTTATTAATCTTCTAAAAAATGGCTAAATTTGTATTCTAATGCATACCAATTTAACATTTTCAAGTGAATCATATCGTAGCTGGATTCTACAGTCTGGATGCTTTCATACAAAAAAGGAAACAAGCTTCAGAGGGATGAGATGGAAATAATATGTTTGAATAAAAACTTTTTATAGAACAATTTAATAAACAAAAAACTAGAACTTTCCAAAAATCCACTTCTGCATTTCACTGTTTAAAGCAGCTTGTTTTTTATCCTACTATTGTTAAATTAAATGATAGCTCCTGCACTATAAGAATGTGACGCATATACACCGAATAGTAGGACAAAAATCTGATATGTAGAGACAAGAAGATTCAAGTTCCTTACAAATAAAAATATATATATATTCCTTCAGCCAAACCATTGGAAAAGTTCTAGATAGCTTTGTTAAAAACAATTCTTAAAATAAAATTAAACTCGAACAACAATTAGAACGATTTTGAATTCTACAAATAACATGTCATTTATAAATATAATTAAAACAATTAAATTACCCATATTCCTTTCCACAAGGTCTTCTGAGGTAGAAGCCTAGGTTTCCTCATTGTTTTGAACTTTAAGCCTTTTAATTCTGCTTTAATTCATAATTCAAAGCAGATCAATGAGATAATTATCCAACTGAACATAGTAAGCATCAAGTATCACCACCATGCACACAATGGAGTAATAATGAAACAACTAAGATCGAAACAATAATACGCAAAGTAAGATTGAAACAATACCTGACACACTCAACATCTTGGTCTGATGACGAATTTCCAGTGCAGCACCAAGATACGTAGTAAAGTTCATGTCATTGCCATCCAACGGGAAAAAAGTGATTAGATTAACTACAACAACCAATAATAATTAAAAACAGAGACAACAAATAATTGGAAAATAAAAATAGAGATAGCAAATTCGAACCCTAAAAGATGTAGAAGAGAGCAACAAGAACAGTGGACTGATAGGGTTTTATATATGAGCAAATAATTGAAAATTAAAAACAGATGCAGATGAGAGCAACAAAATAGAGATCCAAATCAAAATGGATTCTTTCCTTCCTTCCAGCCACTGCAGCAAGGAAAAAAAAAAAGAAAAAGGGTGGGAGGAGAGAGAAAAAAAAGGGTGAAGATGGGGGAAGTGATGAAGGGAGCGAGAAAAAATAAGAGAGATAAAGGGGATGGAGAGAATCTAAACCCCAAATGCAGATGGGAGCGACAAGAGGTGGCTAATAGTGTGACACTAACAAGGTTTTTATACATGAGAAATACAACCTTAAAGGCCATATGTAAGGATTTAAGGCCCAATTGATATCATCTGGCACATTATAATTTAAAATAGATTTTGTGTTAGCCCATTCATTAAAACATGGCTAAATTTATGTAATAAAGTTAAAAGTTATTGTATTTAAATTTTGGAATGATTGAAAATAAGAATGATTTAGTTTTATTTAAATTGATTTGATTTAATTTACAAATCAAATTTTGAGTTTGAAAAATATGAAAATTAGTTTAGATTTGAATTGATTTCGACACTAATTCCTATTTCAGAAACTCATTAAAAAAATTATTTTGATATTCTCTTAAGTTTAGTTTAATATCTAGGATTCAGCTACGCATGGGGATGGCAAACAAAATGGAACCGTAGGGCTGGACATCGGTCAGTTATGGTCGGATTCGGTGAAAAATCCAAATCAGACCAAAACCGACAAGCAGAATATGCCACCCATTTTCGTCCGTCAGCACCTTCGGGTTGGTCGAGTGGCAGATTGTGCGCGTCGACGGGCTGGCGGGTAGGTTGTCTCAGTTTAGGGTCAAAAATTTTTTTTTTTTTTTTTGCAGAAAGGTAGAGGGAAGCCACAAAACCAGCAACAGAAACAAATCCACAAATTAATCCAAAACAAGATGAATAAAAGTGTACAAATCTGGTGAAGCAATTTACAACTTTTAACATTACAATTTACAACAAACATAAACAGTGAAGCAAAAAAATCAACCTAATAATCTATCCAAACACAAATCTGGTGCTTGAATCCTGAAGATCTGGCACTTGAAGAACACTCACCTCCCTTTTGTAGAGATCTAGCACACTCTGGCTTATAGATCTGGCACACGACCACCATTTGCAACCATCTGCTCGTGAGAGACTCGTGGGTAGGGGTGGGAATAGGCCAAGTCGCTCGTCAGGAGCCTACTGCCTGGCCTATTTAAGGCCTAGCCTGGCCTGGCTTGTTTATTAAAAAGGCTAGGCCTGAGCTTGTCAAAAAGCCTTTTTAGTTAAATAGGTCAGGCTTAGGCTTATAAAAATCCCTTCTAAGTCTGATAGGCCGGCCTACTTATATATATATATATATATATATATTATTATGGGTGGGGATCAAGTTACTTACTCTTAATCTAAACCATTTATTTTATCCTAATCTAACGATTTGGATTAATCCATTAACACCCTCACGTGACCATCTTCCCTGTTTTGGCAGTGCCTTCTTCTTCCTATTTTTTCAACCTCTGTTGTTCATGTGTTTCTCTCCCACATATTTTCTCTCTTTGCTGCAACTTCCTTCCACGGCGTCCAATTTTACGGACAACATCTTATTCACGTTCTTTACCTTTTAATAATATCAATTTCATTAGATTCCATATTCTCCAAATACTCACACAGATACTCAATAAGGCCACTAAGCCCAATGTGTGCAAAGAAGCCAAGGAGATAAACATTAAGACCTCTTAAGTCCAAAGGTGATATTCCCTCTGATTTCTGTACACAAATTAAACAACATCCATTATCATTTTCAACCAAAATGGGAATTAAAGAAGAACCCTTTTGATATTTTCTAACTTCGGTAGCTAGGCTTCAGAAATCCCCAAATGGAACAGGACCCACCTCCAAATATGTCATCATATGATTAGTTAGAGTAAGACCAAAGTTGTAGCGGCGGCGGCACAAATTGGGCGGCGACGACGATGACGGGCTGCGACCGTCCAAGGCAAAAAAGTGAATGAGAAGAGCAATTGGGTGATGACTACCGTAGAAAGAAGCAATCGCTACCGCCGCCGTCTCACTCTGTTCGCGGAATTGGACGCAGAGGAGCAAAGAGATAATATTTGGGAGAAAAAAATGCAGGAATCAAAGAGAGGCTGAAAAATAGAAAGAAGAAGGTCACGTGTGTTGCTGTCAATGAGTTAATCCAAATCAATCCCGATCGTTGAATTAAGATAGAATACACGGTTCAGATTAGGAGTAGATTTTTAAAGTTACTCTTGGAGTAACTTGATCCCTTCCCTTATATTATATATATATATATATATATATATATATATATTATATTATCATATATTATATAATATAATTATAATTGTTATTCTATAATTATATTACTATTTTTTTATTTGAATAATATGCATTTTGCTATTTATTTATAGAATGTCGGTTTGCTTCACATGTATATTTTGAGAGATGTGGGACTAACTCAATGAAGCATCACTGACTCACTATATATATGAACCTTGCGTCATTGAGAAGGAAAAGTAGTGGGTTTTCTCGCAGTGCATCCATTTATCGGGGAGTAACGAGGCATCATCAACATGAACATGATAGATGGCAAGCGGGGATTGGAAGAGTTGCAAGCAACAAAGATCTCTACCTGGGACTTTTAGCACCCACGAAGAGGCGGATGAGGCATATGACAATGAATTCCAATATGGCTCTCTGCCGTGGAGCTCCACCGTTCACAATATTGCCTTATCAATAGCTAGAACTTATAATGGAGAAGGATATGTATACACCCATCACTGATTTCCTAATTGAGTTTTTCACTTTTTATTCTTGTATCTTCCTCAGTTAGATTCTTCTAGTTACTAACATTGATTTAAGTAGTTTTGTCTTTGGCAGAACAATAACTTGCAATGAATTTTAGGACAGTGTACACTGATAAAAAATATATATAACAGTAGTTAGTCCCACATTGCTAAAAGTATATATTTGAAGTAGACTATCATTCTATAAATAGAGAGCAAATAGAAATTAGAATCATTGGATATAAGTGACTAAGAAGGCCTATTGGATGCCTTATATTGCTTGCTAGAAGTCCTTATGATTAGTCCCAATATAGAACTTGACCAATTTAATGGCCTATTAGCCTAATTTGAGATATGTCAAATGTCCTATTTGAAACCCTTAATATCAAATAGGCTTTTAAAAAGGCCAACAGGTTAGGCCAGGCTTTTAAAAAGGCCAGGCCAGGCTTCAAAAAAAGTCTTTGACAGGTAACAGGTTAGGCTCAGGCTTTTTTTTTTTTTTTTTTAAACAGGCTAGGCCTATTTAAGCAAAGCCTAGCCTGGCCTGGCCTATTCTCACCCCTACTCGTGGGACTCGTCGGAGATGCAGATCTGGAGAGCTCTTGAAGCGTCAAGAACTGATGTGGTATGGGGTCACCATTTTCAGAGATCCCTGCTTGAGATATGAGGAACGAAGGAGAGAGGCAGTGGAAGAGAGTGAGCAGCGCGAAGAAAAGATAGAGAAGAGATTGGGGAAGGAGAAACAGAGAGGGACTGGCGCATGGATACCAACGAGAAGGGAGAAAGAGCATAATGAGATAGATAGTGACAATGAGTTAGAAAAGTGAAAAATGAATGAGAAAAGTGTGGATGTAACACCCCGATTTTTCTGATTTCTAAGATCGATATAAATATAAATAAACGTTTATATTTTTATCTGAAACTTAGAAAATGATTTTGGGAAAACCAAAGTCATATTCATATTATACTTATTTTTATAAGTATACGGTTAAATTTTTTGTTGAAAATTTAGATGGAACCTGGTCTATGTCTTCACTGACAGTAAGACTTTACTGATTAGAAAACCTAATTTTGACCCGAGAACGAAATGGATAGATTTTATATCTCATTTTCAATGATATAGGTTATTTTTAAAATTTTCAAAATACATAGGTTATTATACTTGTTTCGAGCGTAAAACCTAAATCGGGTAATCGACGGAGTCGAGAATGGATGTGCAGAGACAAAACCCGACATCGGATGAGGAGACATCTTGCCACCTAGGGTGGTGAGTCATATGGGTGACTCACCAATGTAATGATTACATTTAGCAAATATCTAGATGTTTCTTCAAAATAGTGTAAAGACCATTTTGCCCGTGGACTGTTTTACCCTTGAACTTTGTCCCAACAATTTTGTGGACACAAATCAGCCACATCTCCAACCAATCCTCACCACATGTTTGTCATCATGGCTTTTGGAGTGAAATGACCATTTTGTCCTTAAGTTCTAATTAATCCACAAAATTGCCATTAAGAGAGATTACTCTTTGGTCCTTAATTTTTTATGACTTGGACCCTTTTGCCCTTAATTCCCACGGCCCAAACCCATTTCCTTAGGCCATCATACTCATTTGTGCATCACTTCATTTTCTTCCTCTCGTTTTCTCTCAATAAGCTCTAAGTTCCATAGCCAAAAAGTGTGAAGCAACTACTTGATTCTTTGCTCATTTTGAAATTCCAAGAGGCATACCTTACTTCTCATCATCAATAAGCTATATGTTCTTCATTTATTTTCATGATTCAAGGCCATGATCATCATTTGAAATTCCTAGATCTAGAACTTTGAAAATCTCTAGAAAATTGTAGAAAAATCTTGTGATCATGAAACCAATTTCTATGATCCTGTAATCAACTCTATGCTCATAATCCAAGAGTATGCATCAAGCAAAAATTTCTTGCCCATTTGTTTTATCAAGGCCGCCCTAACTTGTGTGGGGGAGGAACCTTGTTCATTTTTTTTTAACAAAACATGCTTGATTCAATCCTTTTTTATTCATGTATGTATTGAATCCAATATGTTGAATAAAACTCAAATCTCTAGCCTATATTTTGTGTAATGGCCGAAATTGGTTTTTTAAAAAAGGTTGAAGTATTTTATTTCAATCTTTGTATTTTAATCATTGGTTTAGGGTTTCAAGTGATTGAGGATCATTAATCGAAGAGCTTGAAATTTTTAGTCATGAAATCACCTCATGGCCGAATCCTTGTTCTTGAGAACTTGGATGATTTTGTTTTATTTTTCAACCTATGATCATTGTTCATAACTCTATACTACTCTAAGGTCATGTATCTAAGAGTATGTATAATTTTGAGATTTCTAGCCTAAATAATTCATCATGGCCGAACCTAGCCATAGGAATTAGGTGATTTTATTTGTTTTGTTAATTTTGTTGTGGTTTGTTTTGTGTTGGCCATTATGCCAGGAGTTTGGACAATGTGCCATGTTTGTGTTGACCATTGTTTCTTTCGTTGACAATGTGCCATGTAAGAGCCTGATATGCTCAAACGAAAAGAAGTTTGGAATCTCCGGAGATTAGGTATAAAAGTTAGATGTCGAACCTTGAAGTGCCATGCATTTTTGCAAAGGACGATGATTGTCGGGTATGAAACCCCTTGATAAACTATCTTGTTTATTTCTGAATATTTTTATGTTGTGATAACTATATATGTTGTTATAACTATATATGTTATATGTTGGTTGGTGTGTCGCGCATGTAGTTATCGTTTTAAAATCCATATATTGGTTCTCACCCTTGCGTATATCTGTTCGCCTGTTTTCTCTTGTACCTTGGTACACGAGTACAGATGTTGCAGAGGAGTTCCTTAAGTCACTTGGAGACTTAAGTCCGGATGCGGGAAGAGGTGTTTGATCATAGGGATGACCACAAGGTCTTTTCAATGAATGTCTTGTAGAATGACCAGCTTAGGTTTTTGTTTGGGAAGGTTTGATTATAAATAAAATTGGTATATGTGTGTGGTAAAGTATAGTGTAAATGTACTATTGTGTTGTGTGCATCACATTCTTCCGAAGTGTTAAGAGGAAAAAAATTTACACCCAGATTTTTCTAACTTAATGTAAATAAATTTTCGAAAGCAACTAGCAAATTTCTTTTAATTTATTTCCACACGTGTTCACAAGGTAATACCCAAGGGGGGTGTTACAGTGGAAACAAACAGAAAATGATAAAATCTTAGCCATTCATTACTAAGTGATCCTCGTCATTGGTAATCTAACGGTTCTCCTTAATCCTCAGTCGGGTTCGGATTTCGATGGATTTTATTTTTTAAATCCGAACCCGCCGCCCAAAACCGTGTAGAACTGAAACATTAAACAGACGACTCGTTTACCGCCCGTACCCATCCAATAGCTTCATTCTCCCATCGGGTTGATCGGATTTCGGTCGGGCCTTTTGGGCTTGTCCAGCCCTAGAAGGGAGCGAGAGAAAATAAGAGAGATACAGGGGATGGAGAGAATCCAAATCCCAGATGCAGATGGGAGTAACAAGAGGTGGCTAACAGTGTGACACTAACAAGGTTTTTATACATGAGAAATACAACCCTAAAGGTCATATGTAAGGATTTAAGGCCCAATTGATCTCATCCGGCCCATTATAATTTAAAATAGATTTTGTGTTAGCCCATTCATTAAAACATGGCTAAAGTTATTATGTAATAAAGTTAAAAGTTATTGTATTTAAATTTTGGAATGATTGAAAATAAGAATGATTTAGTTTTATTTAAATTGATTTGATTTGATTTACAAATCAAATTTTGAGTTTGAAAAAAATGCAAATTAGTTTAGATTTGAATTGATTTCGACATTAATATTCCTCCATCAGGAATTCATTAAAAAAATTATTTTGATATTCTCTTAAGTTTAGTTTAATATCTAGGATTCAGCTACGCATGGGGATGGCAAATAAAATGGAACCCTACAAGATGCAAAAAGCTACATGCTACCTTTAACAACTTTGTTTCTTTCACAAGTTGCAACATAGAAAGAAAGAAAGAGGAATGTTACCTACGAGTTCAGAGGACTCATAGGGAATTTTTGGTTCAACATACTCAAGAGATTTGTTGGCCGTGGCAACCATCACCCAAGAGTGGAGTGAATTGGGTGTTTAAATAAAAATAAAATCTTTTTCGATAAATCAAAACCTTTTTTTATTGTAAAACAAAATAATTTGATAAATTAATAGGAAAAGGTAAGGGAAGAAAAGTCATACACTAGGATTTTGTCATAGTTCAACCACCAACCACCAGTTGAAGAACAATAAGGTGCACCTTAAATGTGCAACAGTACAATCAAGAACTTATACTATTCAAATGGCTAACAATAATTCAAGAATTTCAAGGTGAAAGAGAACGGAGAAGAAAAAGATTATTTCAAAGTATAGTGTTCTCTCTTATCCCAAAGGCTCTCAAAAATGTATTTATAACTTTTAAAATAGTCGGCAGGAATATAAAAGTTATTTAAATAATTAAAACAATTTCCTTTTCTAAAAACAGAATTCAAAACAATTTGAAAAGTAGCCATTGAATATATACGAGGAAATAAATTAATTAAATATTTTCCTTTTCTGAAAACAGAGTTTAAGATATTTTCAAAATTAGTCGTTGCAGAGATAAATGCAATTTATGAAATAATGAGAGTTTCCTTTTCTGCAAAACGCATTTCAAACACATTTTAAAAACTCACTGTTGGAGCAAAAAAAATGTAACATATAAAGAAATATAATATTTCCATTTTCAGCGCAACATAATTGATTATTCAATACGCAATAATCAATTATGACTTCTTTGCCATAAGCTGAGATTTGAATAAAAATATCACAATAAATTATTTCCTTCAAAATTATTTTTCAAAGATAAAACATTTAACCAAAAAGGAAATCAAAGATATTTCTTAAAAACATTTTATGTATTTTTAAAACATGTTTCAAAAACAGTTTTTGAAAATTTAAAACATTTTTTTAAGAAGTGAGTCATTATTATCTTTGTCATACTACGACCTTACTTATATATGAATATTCTTGAAGTCCTTTTATCTTGGTCTAGAATTTTTTTTTTGTTCTTCTTGAGAGTCTTTTAGGAATATCATCCATATACTAATTCTTCAAGTTCTGGACATATTCTTCCATTGTTCTTGATGATTATAGGATTGTCCTTTTAGTCTTCCATTGATGATTATAGGATTGTTCTTCCATTGTCCTTTTGTTTAGATATTAATTCTTCAAGTTCTGAACATATTCTTCCATACTTTAAGGTTTTTTTTATTTTTATAAAGGTCCATTTTGGTCCCTAACAATTTTCGAGGTGCCCATTTCAATCCCTAAGGAAAAAAAATCGCTCGTCAGTCCCTAACAATTATAAACCAGGGACAGGTTAGTCCCTCCATTAATGTCCGTTAGGAAGGCTCCGTTAGTTTGTTGATGTGCCACGTTAACTCATTTGACTATTCTGTTAAGTGGATTAAACGACATCCTTTTTAACTCCATTTGTTTTATCTTCTTCATCCTTTCTTCTTCCTCCATCCTTTCTTTATTTCATTTCTTTCTCTAAACCCAGAAATTCAATCAATTTCAGAGACCCAAAACATCAATCCCTACCCAAGGTAATACATGGGTCCTGATCTTCTCCACGGGGTAATGCCCTAGTTAGTTGCTCTTTGCTCTTCAGTAGTTACTTTTGTGTATCTATGGTATGCGTCAAGTCCATAAAGCTGGAGTGAGAGCATTCTCTCACATCTCACAGCTTCATGGAGATCTGCGACAAAATATGCAAAACCACCTTTATCTTCTTCTTCTTCTTTTTTTTGTTATTTTATGTTGACCTTTTGAACCTTCTACTAATTTTTTTTTTTGGGTGATAACCTTCTACTATTTCTGATTTGTTCATTCTTAAATTCTTTCTAATTCCAATTTCTTTTTTTTCCCTATTTGAAAGGAATTCTTTTCTTTAAAAAACTTCTTATGGAAAGGAAGAGGGTGAGAAATAATATTTTGATGCAGCTAAACGAGATGAAGACGCAAAGGGTCCGAAAAGTCGTACTCTTTGTTGCAGGGAAAATTGCAAAGGCAGCTAAAAGAAGGAACGCCATTTGATAATATTTATTGTAGTTCATGTACTAACAATCATGTATTATCTTGGGTAGCTAGGGATTGATTTTTGAGTCTCTAAATTTGATTGAATTTTTGGGTTTAGAGGAAGAAATGAGAAAAGAAATGATGAAGGAAGAAGAAAGGATGAAGAAGATTGAAAAAAAAAAAAAATTAGAGCTACAAAACGACGTCGTTTAATCCATTTAACTGACCATATCATCAAACTAACGGAACCTTCCTAACGTACATTAACGGAGGGACTAACGTGTCCCTATTTGTAATTGTCAGGGACTAACGAGCGAGTTTTTTTTCCCAGAGGGACTAAAATGGGCACCGTGAAAATTGTCAGGGACCAAAATGAGCCTTTATCCCCGTTTTTTTTTTTAATTTCTCTTGACTTCATCTTCTTCAACTCCCCTCCCCACCGGACATCCCATCCCCATCCCCACCCCCACACCCATCTTCTCTCCCCTTTACAACCCTAATTAAAACCCAGAAATCAAACCCCCTGCAACCCAAACAGCCACCATCAACTCGTTCCAAGCTGGAGAAGCTGCCAAATATAATGTTAGTGCTAGCAAACTAACCTTGAATTTGATCTAATTTTCTTGGCTTTTCGCATGTTTATTGTATGCAGTACTCCTTGTTTGGCTCCATCTTGACTTTTGGTGCGATGATAGGTGCCATAACAAGTGGACCTCTTGCCGATTTCATTGGACGAAAAGGGGTAAGTAAAGGGAAAACAATGTTTAGAGTGTAAAATAACAAATCGGGAATAGCAGGAAAGATGTTGATGAACACTAACAATATTAGCAATTAAGGGTTTTACAGAGCAACTTTGTGCGACACCTTTAATATTAAAGAATAGGATGCAAACCCTCACAGTTTCACTGCCCTCACAGTTTCACTGATCCACAACAGAGAGACGTCGAGTGTGTGGTGTGCCGGTAGTGAGAAAAGGAAGGTAAGGTTCTGCAGTGAGAATTGAGGAGAAAGACTTTGAATCTTTGATGCAGGTTTTGATTAGGTTTAGTTTAGGTAAAAGAAAAATAATATGAAATAAATTTTATTTATTTATTTTTTTAAAATTATTAATTTATGATATTTATTAACGAGTAAATACCCAATTTGGTCCCTGAAATTGTGAAGTGGTATCAACTTGATCCTTGAAATTATCGAAATTCCAAAAGCATCCCTGAATGATAAGTTAGTATCAATTTAGTCCCTCATTTTACTCACTTAATATCAATTAAGTCCCTGATACTGCAAACTTAATATCAACTTAGTCCATACGATTTTTAACAGAGGGACTAAGTTGATCACCGTTTTACAATTTCAAGGACTAATTAGGAATTTCGATAATTTCAGGGACCAAGTTGATACTACTTCACAATTTCAGGGACCAAATTGGGTGTTTACTATCAACCATGCTAGGTAGGTTCGGAGTGCCACATAGGTTTGGAGATGACAGATTCCGGAGAATGGTAAAAAAAGAGAAAAGAAAAAAAAAAGCCTAAATTTGTCACCCGAACCTAACTTAAGGGACCTATTTGACACAAAATAAACTTAGGGGATCAAATCGAAAAAAAGAAATTAACTTAAGGGACCAATCAAATAGTTTTGCCTAAAATTTAATATTTGTTACGACATAGCCTGAGTAAAAGCTCGACTCATAGCCATTATCCAAACATGATAACACATATATTCAACACTTAAACTATGATTCTAAATACATTACTACCCTCTTAAAAGAAATTTCATCCTTGAAATTTACGTACCTCAAAACAGATGTGGATACTGCTGCTGTATGTCTGCCTCGCACTCCCGTGTAGCATCACTGGTAACATCATCCCATATGACCTTAACCAAAGGGATCTGTCTACGGCGAAGCTCCTTAATCTTTCCATCTGCGATCCTCACAGGTAAAGCCTCATACTCTAAATTCTCTCGGAGTAGTATTGACTCAGGCTCAAGGACATGAGAAGGATCATGGTAATACTTTCTCAACTAGGATACATGAAAGACATCATGAAGGTTAGAAAGGTTAGGCAGTAAGGCTATGTGATAGGCCACTGGATCAACCCAGCGAATAATCTAGAAAGGTCCAATGAATCTAGGAGTTAGCTTTCTAGACTTGATAGCTCTGCCAATTCCAGTCTTCGGAGTAACTCTCAAGAACACGTGATCACCTTCCTGGAACTCTAAGGGCCTCCTCCTCTTGTTATTGTAGCTTCTTTGTCTATCCTGCGTTTCCTTCATCTTTTACCTTATCTTTCTCACATGTTTCGTTGTCTGCTGTACCACATCTTGTCCCAACACTTGGCTCTCTAGTCTCATACCAGCACAATAGAGTCCTACACTTCCTTCCATATAAATCCTCATATGGTGCCATCCCTATACTGTTGTGAAAGCTGTTATTATAGGTGAACTCAATCAAAGGAAAGAACTCATCCCAACTCCCAGTGTGTTCCAACACACAAGCTCTCAAGAGATCTTCGAATGACTGAATCGTCTGCTCAGACTTTCCATTTGTCTGAGGATGATAAGCAGAACTAAGGCCTCAACTTCGTCCCTAAGGCACTATGCAACTGTCTCCAAAATCTAGATGTAAATCTAAGAACTTGGTCAGAGACAATGCTAGATGGCACACCATGCGACCTCACAACTTTCTTGATGTAGATCTGGGTTAACCTCTCCAAGGTATATGTCTCACCTATAGGTAAGAAGTGAGCACACTTCGTTAACGTATCAATGATAACCCAAAATCGCATCATGCCTCTTAAGAGTTTGTGGTAGTCCAACCACAAAATCCATAGCTATACTATCTCATTTCCATTCTGGGATATCCAAGGATTGCAACAAACATGCGGGCTTCTGGTGTTCAATCTTAGCCTTCTGACACACCAGACAAGATAAACGTACTCCGCCACTTCCTTCTTCATCCTCGACCACCAAAACATCTTCTTTAGATCTTGATATATCTTTGTGGCTTCGGGGTGAAAACTCAACTTACTCTTATGTGCCTCTTCTAAAATCGTCCTCCCAAGCTCTACATCCTCTGGCACACAGATCCGGTCACTAAACCTCAACACTCCATTTGGTCCTCTCCTAAACTCAGATACCTTACCCTCATCTATCCTCTGACTCACCTCCTACAAATGCTGATCTTGTCCTTGCTTCTTGAGAATGTTCATGAACTCACTAATGATAGTGACCATACCCAAATGCATCTTGTTCTCTGATAACTCCGTCCCTAGGTTAAGATCGCTAAGCTGTTCAATCAATTCTGTTTCCTTAACCATCATAGGGGACACATGCAAAGATTTCATACTTAATGCATCTGCCACCACATCCACCATCCCATGATGATACTGAAGATCAAACTCATAATCATTGATGAACTTCATCCATCTCCTCTGTCTCATTGTGAACACCCTATTTTGACCAGGTCCTTTTTATTTTATTTTTTTTGCTTAAATTTAGAAAAATCCAAAAAAAAATTGGAAAAAACCAAAATCATACAAAAATTTATTTTTTTTTAAAAACAAATTCAAAAAAAAAAAGAGGAGAAAGGCATCAAAAGAAGTTTAGAAAGAAAAATAAAAAAAATGTTGGAGCATGCATTTAAAGAAAATGATTTGTTTCATTTAGAATAATTTGAATATTTAAAAGGGAAATAAATTACGGAGGAAATTGACTTGTTTGAGATTTAATGGGTAATAAAAATGATTTATTTCCCTTTAAACATTGAAAATTCAAAAAGGGTATAAATTGGATTTAATGAAATTAACTATGGAGATTAGAGTACATGATTGACCTAATGAGATTTTATATATATATATATATATATATATATAGGGGGCATATCTAGTGAGAGAGCTTTTCTTATATGAGAGTGAGAGGGATAAATCTGGACCATACAACCATACATGGATGGTTAGGATTAAAAGTTATTTCATGATTTTAAAATGTCACATGACCACTTAAAAAAGTCACATGACTTTGTGGTTTAATCTTGACCGTTTAAAGTTTGATTCAATGGCTATGATATAATCCTCCCACTCTCATATAAATAAGGCTCTCTCACTTGATATGTCCCCATAATATATATATATATATAAAGATATGCGGGTCATTTGGAGAAGGGCCTCCACTCAGCCTTCACATAAACTCTACCCATTCTTCTCTATCCCTTCACCGTCATACAACAGCCATCATTCTCAGCCTCCACCAAGCCTACACTACTGAAACGCTAGCCTCTCTTGGTCTCTTCCTCATCATACAAATGGCTACCCTATCAGTTTGATTTTGGAAAGCTACATTGTCACCTTTTCATGGCCATCACACGGTAGCCACCACTACCTTCTCCAATAAGCACTTACTCCTTCAAAACTTGGTCAACACACCACTCATCAAACCCAAAACAACCTCACCGTTTTCTCTCTTCACAGTTTATCATGACTACTAGTCTTAAAAGGTTATACCCATTATGCCACAAAAAACGAAAGATAAAGCAGCGTCTATCACTATAGATATTAAAATATGATAAACTCCAGTCTCTTTCTGTGAATCTTGCTTAAAATCTTGGATCGAATTCGACCAAGAATATCTTGTGGAGTTTTTTTCTCCCAACATTTCCTAGACAAAGGTAGAGAGGAATTTCACAAGGTTGACATGGAAACAATTCTTGGGCCTTTGAAGGCGAGCAAACCTTTAGAGTGAAGTCATGAGGAGAATGAATGCTAGCTAGGATTCAGGTATGCATGGGAGTTTTCAAATTGAAATTTTTTGAGAAATCCATAATTGGCAGCAATTTCTAAGTTATGGTCTTTACATTTCAAAATATTATGATAACAGTAATGTTATTTTGATAAGAAAAATGCTCAGAAGCTGTAAAGTGTAAAATGATAAGCAAACAATGCATTTGAAAATAAATTGGAATCAAAATATAGAAGACCAAATAAAATGGTCAAGCAAATGTGTCAAAGACATAATGGACATACACAAAGTTTGGTCACTGAAACTGATTTAGAATTGAATCCTTCAACATTGCAAAATCCCGGATGAGCATCGGCCACTCAGCTTCGATTTCAGCCGAATGACTCTTTGCCATGAGGTGCCTTGGTCGCATTTTCTTGCGGGATCTATTCAGCTCATTGACACGAGTTGCCAGTTTTTTCCCTTGAACATGAAGGTCATTTATCTTTTGCTGAAATTTATTTTGAATTGAATCCTTCAACATTTCAAAATCCCTGATGAGTATCGGCCACTCAGCTTCGATTTCAGTCGAATCACTCTTTGCCATGAGGTGCCTTGGTCGCATTTCCTCGCGGGATTTATTCAGCTCATCGACACGAGTTGCCAGTTCTTTCCCTTGAAAATGAAGGTCATTTATCTGTTGCTGACAGTTGGAACGCAGAAACAAATCCTTTCCTTGGTCTTTCCTAAGGTTTTCCAGGTTCCTTTCTTCTTCAGCTAGCTTTGACTTTAAGACTTCAATAGTTGTTAGAGAGGCTGCAATTCGACTTTCTCGCATAGCAATATCAGAATTCAAGTTTTTCTCTTGTGTGGCAATAGAGAGTAGAGAAGATTGGGCCTTGGTGGTCTGTTCCTTTAGGTCCATTCGACGAGTATCTAACATGTGCCTTTCAACCAGGGTGATGAAAGCATTGTTGTATTTCTTTAGGGACTCAATAACAGAAGTTTGTAGAGAAGCCAAGATCCCTTTCTGAATTTCACTAAGACTAGAATGCTTCAACAGTGTGGTGAAAGCCTGCGAACAGGTGTCAACTGCTTTAAGGTTAGTTCGCAGATTAGGCAGATCCTGTTGCAGTAAGTTGTTAAGTGAGTCCAAAGCCGAACGAATTTCATCCTGAGTGGATGGTTGAAGGACTTGGTATTCGGTAGGACTGAGTGATTCTTCATCACTGTCATGAAGTTGATCCTGAATCCATGCAAATAAGTCATCAGATTCGGGGATAGGCTGGGCTTGGGGCGATTCAACTGCCTTTTCTGCCAAAACAAACACCTGTACATGGGAAATCACAATTAGCAATGAAGGACTAAGCATGCAAATCTTAGTCATGGATTCATCTGGGCACGTGATAAACAAATTTCTTAACAAAATAGATATACCTGGGAACAATAAATGTAATTAAGGCCTACTTTCTGTTGAAAAACCTCTTGTAACCAAATCCACGTCAAACAAATGGATGTTCAGAACATTGAAAACAACATAACAGATGGAATTTAAGATTGATTAACATGACACCATAACTGAACCATATGAGCCACATATTTAAAAGCTTCTGCTCCAAGTAGAAAACCTTAGTTATGGCAATGATGTGGCACTTTCTTGTTGACTAATAAAGAGTTTTACAATAACATTGAATCAATTTTAAATTCATAAAACATTCTGAGTTCATGTAGCCAATGCTTATTACCCCTTGGTTAGCAGAAATTTGTGTCCCTGCAAACTGGGAATTCAGTTGGTCTTGGCAATTAACCTGGCTAGCATCTTGCTGTCTAGAGTCAAATCTATTACCGAACTCCCTCTTTTCTCTAAGATTTCCCCAAGACCTCTCATCTTGATTTGTAGGGAGTTGTCCAGAACGACCCTGCCAGTCATGGTTATTTGGCTCAGAATACCGATTCTGAAATTGATGTGGAGACTGCAGCAAATGATATAAACATTATTATAGAATTTTTGAGCTTATTATTGTGAAAATTATCACAGATAAATTCAGGAAACAAGTAGCATTTAATAATTGCACCAATCAAATGAAAATATGTATCAGCATGACATAAAAATATGAGCATCTCTTTCTCATTATTCATGAGTCTCTATATGATTATGATACAAGCATGTTCTCCACCAAAAATCAATCAACCATGACCAACTTCATTGATCCACTTACCAATTGGGATGAAAGAGGATTTAGGGTCGTTAGCAAAGTTAACATTATAATTAGAAGATGGAAAGACTACTTGCATTGCTTTCTGCATGGCCCCAACTTTGATCTTCACCAAAAAGTTCACATTTTACATATTATTATCTTGTTTGATCTTTAGAATATTATCAGGGACCTCAACAGCCTATGAGTAAACTTGAGAAAACTGAATTTTGGACTAAACTGCTTGAGAGATCAACCCTCAGCCTTTGAATTTAAATTAACATGCAGACATAACTAAATCCCTCAATTTCTGGGACTGACAAGCTAATCATAGCAGTTTCCTAATATACACTTGTACAGCTAATGAAATATAATCTCAACAAATCTCAACACTTCCCCTCAAGTTGGTGCATATATGTCATATGCATCAAGCGTGTCAGATATATATGTTATACTTAGACCTCTGAGAGACTTAAGTAAGCATGTCAGCTAGCTGATCGTTGGAGTTCACAAATGATTTACTGACTTCGCCATAGAGGACTTTCTCACAGATAAAATGACAATATGTTCTGTTCGTTCATGGGAAACTGGATTGGATTCAATCTGTAGGGCTGCCTGATTATCACAAATAAGACTCAATGACCCGATTTTGCAGAACTTCAAATCAGAAAGGAGTTGTTTCAGCCATATAAGCTCACATGTAATAAGGACCATGACTTGATACTCTGCCTCTGCGCTTGATCTAGCAACAACATTCCGCTTCTTGCTTTTCCATGCGATAAGATTGCTTCCAATAAATGGACAATAACTTGCAGTGGACAAGTGGATTGATGAAGGATGCCATGAGAAGCCATGAAATGATTGAAGGGAGCAAAAAAAATATTATTTTGCAATATCACTGCACAAAATGTGAAGTAGATATCCAAATTGGGTTTGAATTTCATTGCAAAAAACCTAAAAGACAGTTGAACGTTAATTCATCAAGTAACAAAGTACTTATACCCTAAGGCAGACCTGACACGACTCAAACATCAAACATCTGAATGAACAAGATCAAAAGGAGAGTTTGCCTTACTATGAACCTTCCTTGAAAAGGAAGCCCAAACATGTTTACCAAGCTGACACAACTCACACTCCAAAGGTTGCAAGTCAGAGAGATGAGGGACCATTTTCTTCAACTTATTCAGATTTGGATGACCAAGACGACGATGAAGGAGACTTGGGGGATCTGAAACTAGGGGTGTTCGCGGATAAGTTTGGATCGGTTTTCAGGCAAAAAGTCATCCGATCCAAAAATTAAAAAGAAATGCGGTTCGGTTCGGTTTGGATTGCTTCCTTAAAACAATCCGATTCGATCCGATTAAATGCAGTTTGGATTGGATCGGTTGATTCGGTTTTTACCGACACATCGTTACATATTTATATTACATCAAAGAATCAAGATTACAAGCTAAATTGAACATCTTAAACATTTATATACTTGTTGATACATTCATATGATAACATTTCATAAAATATGTTTAAGACAAATAAATATCATCATCATCTAGTTTCAAATCATCTTTTATTTATGTTTAGAACATTAGAAATAATAAAAATTATATCAAATCAAACTAGTAAGCATTATTAGGGGCAAAAATAAAAAATAAAAATTAATAATGCAAAAAATAGAATAAACATATATTAAATTTTACGTATGCAATTTGGTTTGGACTGGTTTGGTTTTAAAAAATCGATCCAAAATCCGATATGATCCGATCGTTTTTCAGAAAACAAAATCCAAAAAAATCCAATAAACATCGATTTTGTTCGGTTTTAGGTTTTCTTTTGGATCGATTTGGATATGAACACCCCTATCTGAAACAGTGCAGGCAACATGAGATGGATGCGTAAAATAGTAGAAACCATGTGATTCACATCTTGCGCCAATCATTTGTCACATACTACGATCTTGTATAGAAAAGAATGATCAGTTAAGGTTATGGAAGATTTAAGAGTGTAAGTTGACTAACAGAAACCAAATTAAAAGGATGACCAGGTATAAAAATAACAAAATTTAAAGGCATGGGAGGAAGATGTGTGCCTTGACCTATGCCAGTGGCTTTGACCTTGGAACCACTGGCAAGAGTGATGTGCTGCGGTGTGTTGTTTTAGGAGGTGACAAATTTGAGAAAACAGAGGCGTTAGCATTTATATGAACAACGGCACCAGAATCCAAAATCCATGATCCGACAAGCGAGGAATAAGAGAGACAAGCTGTAGAATTACTAGAACAAGTTACAATGGCTGACTTTTCAGGGAATCGAATCAAGGAATAACATTTATCCAAGGGGTGTCCCATATGTTTGCAATAAAAGCATGGTGGCCTCTGATTGCTTGGGGTGGGAGCAACGGAAATGGCACTGGATGTGGCTGATGTGGAAGGCATGAGACCAAAGTGGAGTTAGGTGAGGGGGCAACGTGATAGTGAGTGACAAAGAAGGTGGTAGGAGAGGCGCTGATGAACAGGATGGCACCGGCGGCAGGCCGAATGGAGGTCAGGAAGGCAGCACGTGGCTCACACGCGTCGACGAAAGTTTATGCTAGCGATGACGCGTGACTCGATAGTGGTGACGGCAATCGATGGGACAATCGATCTGAAGGTTCTGAGGCTAGGGCCGATGAACAAGCCTCAGTGGCTGGACATTGGGACTGCTAGGACGAGTAGGATTTCTCAAAACTACAAGACGTGGGCTCTAATACCAACCTGAGAAAACTTAATTTTGGACTAAATTGCTTAAGAAATCAACTCTCAACCTTTGAATTTATATTAACATGAATACAAAACTGAATCCCTTAATTTTAGGGATATAATAAGCTAATTACAGCTGTTTTCTAATATACACATAGAACATACATAGCTAATCAAATATAATCTCAACAAGTAAAAAGGTTCAACATTAAGAACAACGGTTAAAACATAAATATGAGTTTAGAGTGAAAACAAATATTACTCATGCAAAAATACTGAATCATGCTATTTCAAAAGTAGATTCCTAGTGAAAGGAAGCAAAAAAGGGAGAAAAATGACTGGAACAATATTCGGTGTTCCCGAGGCAACATGGATGCCTTCTAATGGACCAGAAACTTCAAAAACAATTAAATCTAAAAGCATAACTGCATAAGCATAAGTTAACCCATGAGCTATGTGATAGGAACCAACTGATATTACTATAGAAATTAGGGAAAACCCCTTTACAAAATGTATTCCTAGAGTATTCGAGAGACTCTCCCAATGCCCAAAGGCCCCAACTATTCCCAAATGACAAGATACCCTCCTCTCTCAATCTCTCCTTTATTTATAGGCTACATGCCTCATTCCCTTAACTAACTCTCTAACTCACCCACTAACCAATTAACTAACTAACTATCTACTAAACTAACAATATCTAACACTATGACAAAGAGGACACGCAAGAAAATCTATAGATACAAAAAGATTAGAAATATAGGTAAATAATAACAGGTGATGGTTTTGACTGTCACCTACATGAGAAAACATTAAAACTTGATCAATAACAAGTGCATTTAAAACATCAGTTGGCATAACATATAACACAACAATAAATTGTATAAATTTACCTCTTGGCGTCTAGGAACCCAGTTATTAGCACGCAAATCTATAACATCATGAATCATGAACTTAAGCCGGGTTACAAGATGGAAGTTCGTGCTCAGTTCTTTCAATCGGCTAAAGTGCATATCATTTATACGCCAGGATTTAGGACTTTCATCAAGCTGCTTGCCAACAGCCTTGAAAATTTGACATATGGCTTCAACATTTTCCTCAGCTGGACAAGACATGCTGTCTGGGGCACTTAAAAGTACCTGATCCAAATAAAAAACCATATAAGTGGATACTCCCAAACCAACATGAACTATCATGTAACAGTACAGTCTTAATTTCTCTTAGAACCTGAACAATCTCATGGACAAGCTTTTCAGTAACCATCTTCTGCTTCCACAGCTCCCCAATTAAACGGATATTTCCAAGGGTACGAAGCTTGACCAGTCTTTCCTTGTCCGTACGCTCCAACTTCTGCTCAGGGGCAGTCATTTGTTTTACTTCTTCCCTCAGATTATCCACACCTTCAAAAGCCTCCCGGCATATATTCAAGAGTACTCTCTTAAAAGTGATTTCTTTCCCACTAGGTTCTTCAGATGGGGAAGGAGGCAGCTTTTCATTAAGATCAGAACACAGCTGAGCATACATGGGGCAAAATCTTGGTTCTAGAACAGCCTTACCAAATATAAGTGAAACGACCCCCTCCATTCACAAAGTAAACCAATTCAATTTAGAACAAGATGTTAACAGAAATAGATTGACAATAGCAATTGAAGAGTAACCTTCAATATGTCAGCTGAAGTAATGCCAGAATCAATCAACTGACCCTTCAGGAAGTCATACTTCTTGGGAGTCAACCTATGTAGTATTCTGTATAAAAGTAAACAGCAGCATATGAATAGCAGGAACCACACAATTCAAAAGGCCCTTAACAGAGTAACATGAGGGGGAGAATTCTGACTTATTCAGCACCAGAAATATTTTGTCAAAAATATTGACTTGTTATTTTCCACAGAAATCAACCACACAAACCAGTTAAATGGACAATCATATTTAATTGTTACTCAAATCAAAACTCAAAAGTATTACAAATCTTACCCTTTCACAGTCTTCAAGACACGAACCTTTTCAGAGAGACTCCCCCTTCTATCTGACCATGGAACCTCAGCCTTGACAAGAGTAGGAGTATATCCTCCCAGATTAATAGAGAAGCATAATTATATATAAGATAAAGAACAAAAAATGCCACATTTCATAGGTAAGCCTTGGAGAATTATAAAAACCATCATGCGATCTAATAAACTTACTTGCATAAATGACAATAATTTTAAATCAATTGATCAAGTTATTCGAATAATGCCAAACAAAAGTTGTCATCATCATCATTTACATGCCTAAGCATGAATAAGCCAGACTTTAAAGGAGAATAATAGAATATCAAAGCCCATGGTAATTGCAATTACTATATAAATTTTTCTCAAAAGCAAGCCTACAAATGCCAACTGCAAATAAACAAATCAGTTGTAAATCTAAAATGTTCATTGAATACATAGATAATAGGACATGGTGGCTACATTTATCGTTTTCTCGACAAACTCCAAACTTTCAAATCTGGTCTCGAGGACCTCAGATTTGAATCACAGCCCTCAGATCGCCTAGAAAGCAAAATCGCGCTGCCTGAAGCCTATCCACTGCCGCTGGAAGCTCGCTGCCACAGTCCACACGCGTTGGCAAGTGAGGGAGTGTGAGACACTGTCACACCATTGTTCTTCCACAGAAACACTCGAAATCACCTTTAGAAGCCATCACAGGACTTTTAAACCCCAACCATGGTCGTTTTGAGGACTTTCCAGTTGTGGGTATCTCAGTTTCCGTGTTTCTTCAGGGTTTTTTGTTACATATATAGTTGACCCCAAGACCTCAATATGCAGACATGCAATGCAACCTGATTGTCACATATAAGCTCCATTGGTTGCGGTTCACAAAATTTCAACTCTTTAGGTAATTGCTTTAACCATGAGTTCACCAGTTGCTGTGGTCATGGCTCGATACTCACCTTTTGCACTTGACAACTATCGTTTGGTTCTTGCTTTTCCAATATATCAGGTCTCCTCTAAGGACACAATAACCTGATGTAGAACATCTATCTGAGGGAGAACCTACCCAAACAACGTCTATATAACCACAAATCTCCACATGCCCCTTATCTTCATACAGTAAGCCTCATCCAGGTGATCCTTTAATCTACCGGAGCATTCGAATAACATCCCACAGTTGCAGAGAGAGTCACATGGAGAATCAATAAATAGACTGACCACACTCATAAAAGAGATATCAATTGTAGTTACTGTGAGCTAATTCAATTTGCCTACCAACCTTCGAGAACGTCCAGGATCTGTTATTAGCTCCCCCAATCCTAGTAGAGCTTGACATTGAGATCCATGGGTGTATCAATGGGTTTGCATCCTAACTTCCTAATTTCCTCCCAAGATGTCCGGGGTGTATTTCCTCTAGGAGATAGAAATACCATGTCTAGATTGTACCATTGAAAATACATGAATCAGTGTTGTTTTAATTATTCAATGTCAACATGGTCATTCTCAATAACGACAATGTCATCCACATAAACCACAAGGTAGATGCATTGATTGAACGATTGATGTCGTTACAGAACAGAATGATTGACGTCACTGCGAATCATACCAAAGGCTTGAACAACTGCACTAAATAGACCAAAGCAAGCTCTAGGAGACTGTTTTAGGCCATCAATGATTTATGGAGTTTGCACACCAATCTAGACTCCACATGAGACCAGGCAGTTGCTACAATTACACATCCTCCTGTAAATCACCATGTGAGATAGTATTCTTGATGTCCAATTGATAAAGAGGCAATCTTAGCAACCGGAGAAAACATGATGCTATAGTCTAGTCCAAACATTTGAGTATAATCCTTGCCAACTAATTGAGTCTTCAATCGGTCAACAAAACCATCAGGACCTACTTTAACTACAACCACCCATCTACAACCAACAACAGATTTTCCCACCGGTTTAGGAACTAGATCCTATGTGCCATTAGAGTGTAAAGCAGACATCTCATCTATCATCATTTAGCGCCGACCTGGATGGGATATTGTTTCACTTGTGGTTTTGGCGATGGAATCAAAAGACAGATTTGAAACAAATGTGTAATTTTGTGAAGAAAGGCAGTCATAACTCAAAAAAGCATAAAGAGGATGAGAGTTGCAAGTGAACTGTATACTTTTTCGAAGAGCAATAGGTGGACTATTTGAGATAGACACCAGAGCAAAGGGACCGACAGTCAAAGGCAGTGAGTCATCAAGGCATAGTGAACAACAAGGATTGCCTTCTAATGGACCAAAAACTTCCAACAAAAATGACAGCCTTTAGTTAAATCTAAAAAGTGTAAGCATAAGTAAACCTACAACAAAAATGACAAACAAGAAAATCTATAGAAAGAAAAATTTAGAAATATAGACACATAATCCAGCAGCCATCAGTTCACAATGCAAATAAATGTGATTAGTAATTTAGTATGAAGCTCAAAATCAATGTTAAAAATTATATAATTTAATTATGAAAAATTTTGTTGCTTCAGAAAGAGTTAACAGAATAAAAAAAAAAGAACCATTTAAACATCAAGAGCAAATGTCAATTACCTCTATAAGCTGTAAAAGCTGATCTCTGGTATATCGCACACACTCATGATCCTCAAACCGTGAATCTCCAGCCTACGAAACCATAAGCATTCAGATACAAATATCTTAACATAGGACAAAGCTAAACAATCACCATACAAAGCATATACATCACAAAAACCAAGACAAGCGAGGGTGATGGATCTAGACAGAGAAGATTAATAATTTAGTATGAAGCTCAAAATCAACAATAAAAGAATATAATTTAATTTAATTTAAGAAAAAAATTGTTTTCTTAGCGAGTGTTTACAGAATTAAAAACAATATTTAAACAGCAAGAGCAAATGACAATAACCTCATTAAGTTGTAAAAGCTGATCTCTAGTATAACGCACACGCTCATCACCAGCAAACCATGAATCTCCAGCCTATAAAACCATAAGCATTCAGATGTAAATTTATCAATATAGGCCACATTTTAACAATCATACATCACAAAAGAACAAGACAAGTGACGTTGATGGATATACAAAGAAAAAATTATAGACTGATAAAATTAAGAAAGAGACAGATAAAATAAGTGAGTTAATATGAAGCTCAAAATCAATGTTTAGAAGACCGGGAGATGGAACAGTGGTGCAGAAAACGGATGATAGTGAAAGATGATACAGGTCCTAGGACTCGCATCTTGCGCCAATCACCTGTCATGTACTGTGATCGTTGATAACAACAGATGGGAAAGTGCTTGGTTTTTGTTATTGTTATATTGACTCACTCAGTAAGAATCCTAGCACTTGTTCTCTTGCTTTGAATGGGAAGCATTCTCTTGCTAAATAACCGGGAGGGCTCTAACACCTTCTCAGAATACCTTATACGGATGATCAATGTAAGTGGCTCTAACTTCTTGCTCTCAAGGTTCCATGTCAGATTCTAATTGCCTCTCAAGGTTCCATATCAGATTCTAATATTCGGCTTCGGTGCAAACTTCTGAGACATCCTCCGTTTAGTGTTCTCAAATACATGCTCTCTCCTTTATTGTCGGGTGTCTCGGTTGATCACTTCATTGTGAACTTGCAAAGCATCACATTGTAACTTTCCACCCTAGTTAAAAAAAAAAAACAAAACAAAAGTGTTTGACCTTTTTCTCTGATTCACTCTAATATTTGGAGTCCAGCCAAAATTTCGAATGACACTTGAGCTACGTGTTTTGCTTCTTTTATTGATGATTACACTAGAAATTTCTCAACTTTTCATAAATTTCTATCACAAAATTGAGACTCAATTCAGCGTTACAGTTAAAATGTCTTTGTTCTGGTAATGGCAAAGAGTATGCTAACCAAATTCGTTCAAATTTCTTTACAGAAAATGAGTTTGTTTATGAGTTTACATGTCAACATACACCCTAACAAAATGATATTGCTGAGGGGGGAAATCGCCATTTGTTAGAGGTAACAAGATCTTTGTTATTCCAAATGTTCGTTCCCAATTGATATTGGGGAAGTAATGTCAATTGCAGCCTACTTGATAAAAAGGCTTGCATCTAGTATTCCTGACAATAAAACTCCTATATAGGTGATGATGTCATTCGTTTTTCCCTCTATACCAATTATGAGAAGTCTTCAACCTCTGACTTATATATATATATATATATATATATATATATATATATATGTATATATATATATATATATAATTTCAATATAGAAAATAGGATAACAGTGAGGTGGCAGTGAGCAGTTGTTGAATGCAGTCACTGTAGCTATCCTAAATTTTTTGAAAAATCAAGTTTTTACCTATAACTTTTTAAAAGTATATAAATATTTTTACTTTGACCCATATCAATGATGTATTTGGGCTCCTAACAGAAATCTTCTCGCTTCACCACTGATAATACATTGATGGCGTCAGTAGAATCATTTACCCTATGTTTGTTTTGAGGGGAAAGAAGAGGAAAAAAATAAAAATCTCCTTTGGATGACAAAGGAAAAGGGAAGATAAAAAATTTGTGAGGCCTACATGAAAAAAAGGTAATCCACCCCAATTGGAAAATAACTACACAAACCAAACAAAACAAAAATGTTTAAGACTGTGGAATGGTAATAGAGTGGAATGGTAAAAATATAATACAATAATCCCTTATTTGGGAGTTTCGGTTAAGAATGGCAAGCTAGTCAGACCATCCCACCCAAACCCAAACATAGCCTAAGTCAGGTTGCTGAACGCAGCTCTGAAATACTTATACTTTGAAGCATTGCGTGAATGGGAATTGAGTTTTCCCATCTTCACACATGATAATAGAATTTTTCCAAATTTATAACTATCATTCACTAATTTTATTCCCGAAAATTTTTTATGTCTGAGGATAACTTTTTAAAATTTGTACTTATTCCATGCCTATATTTCCAGAAATATTTTTATTAAACTTCTGCCAAACACTACCAAAGGAAGTAGAAGATTTATCAAAAACCCCTCAAACAGTAGCTATATGAAATACGGAGGAATGAAACATTAACAGAACAACAGTTACCGGTGTAAGGGAGATTCCAGGAAAGGGAAGCATGCTTCCGGTTGAGCTGACACGAGGCTGCCTCAAGCTCATTCGCGTCGATACCATGCCCTGAGCTGAGAGAGATAGAGCTTAGAGATTAGAGGGATGCTTCTCTCTCTTCTGCGGAATGCGAAGAGTTTAAATTACCGCGCAGCACGAGTGTTAATGCCTAATTTCAAATTCCAAAATTTCGCAAAATCAGCTGATAAGCTAGCATGAGCTAGCGTATAGTTACTGGGTTTTTCCTTCCCGTGCAACGTTGCACGAGGATATCAAGTAAATTTATATAACAATATGTGTATCTTATATTTTAAAAAGAGTACACCAAAAGTTGATACCAACTTTTGACACCATGGTTAATTCAGTATATTGGTTGATTAATCAATCAATAGTATCAAAAGTGAATTAATCAACCAATATACTGAATTAACCATGGTGTTTAAAACAAGGATCTTTCTAACATGTGCAATCTTGTACATGTTAAGAAATCAAAAAATAGAAATATTATATTAGAAATAATAGCTCTTAGACTTTCAAGGAATTGAATACACAACTTTCAACACAACATTTCTATATTTGATTCCTTAACATGTGCAATGTTGCACATGTTAAATAAATCGTTAAAACAAAACTGTAAAACTTAGTTTTCTAATAAATAGTAGTTGTTTTTGGATTTTTTAACCTGTGTAAAGTCGCATATGATGGAAAAACTTATAGTTAATAAGCTAATCTTTAGCTAATAGCTTATAGTTGATAATTGATAGCTAAAAAGTCAGCTCATTGAATTTAAAATGTTTGGTAAAATTAAAAATTAAAGGGTAAAGGCCCATTTTGATACCTGACAAAAAGTGTGTAGGTCATTTTAGTCCCTGACAAAAAAAAACTATTTCGTTAGTCCCTGGTAATTACTAACTGGGACAAGTTAGTCCCTACGTTGACTCCGTTAGTCAGCATCCGTTACTAAATTGTCCCACGATACTAATTGTCAGGGACTAATTAGTCCCACTTTAAATATTGTTAGGGACTATAATGTCCCATAGTAATTGTCAGGGACTAACTTGTCCCAGTTAGTAATTGTCAGGGACTAACGATGTAGTTTTTTTTTGTTAGGGACTAAAATGACCCACACACTTTTTGTCAAGGACCAAAATGAGTCTTTACCCAAAATTAAACTAGTTTATAAATTTAAAATGACATAAAATAACATATTAATGATAGACATGATAAAGTGTGGATTTCATTAAATGAATGAGGGATAAAAATGAGAGAAAAATCAATAAGCTATAAGTCATAAGCTAAATTAGCTTATGGCCCTGTTTGGCAAAAATAGCTGATAAGCTAGCTTATAACTGATAAGCTAGCTCATAGTTGATAAGCTAATTTTTAGCTGATAGTTGATAGCTAAAAAGCCAGCTGATTGAATTTGATGTGTTTGGTAAAATTAGCAGTTGAACGAGCTTATAAATGTAAAATGAAATAAAAGGACACATTTATGATAGACATGATAAAGTGAAAAATTCATTAAATGAATGGGGTAAAAATGAGAGAAAATTCAATAAGCTATATAAGCTAAATAAGCTATATTAGCTTACAAAGAAAAACTATAAGCTAATGAGATAAGCTTGTTTACCAAACACCTCTATTTCAGTCAAACAAGATTATAAGCTAGTCAAATAAGCTATAAGCTAACTTATTGGACTAGCCAAACAGGGCCTATGAAAAAAAGGTATAAGCTAATGAGATCAGCTTGTTTACCAAACATCTCTATTTCAGTCAAACAAGTTTATAAGCTAGTCGAATAAGTAAAGGGTTGCAAAATTGGTTGGACCCGACGGGCCAACCCGTTTAACCCATCTTTTTTTTGGGGGGGGGGGGGGCTACACTATTCAGCCCACCAACCCGTCTTGACACGCCCCGCCTAACCCGCCTATAAAACGGGGCGGGGACGGGGGTGGTTGACCCGTAAAACCAACTTTCATTTTTTTTAAAAAAAATCTTTTTTATTTTTCTATATTAATTTAAATATTTTGTTTTAGCCTACATAAATATAATCATACAGTGTTTTTTTATCTATATTATTATATTTATGATGTTTAAAATTTGTAACAATACTCAAATATTATTAATAGAACTCGAATAAATAATAAACAATAAACATTTTTTCCAATATTATAATAGTAAAATCATATACAAAAGAAATTAATTATACAAATGGGGCGGGGTATGATTTTCAAGTGGGAACATGATTAATTTAAAGATGTTTTAGGAAATTAAATGTTTAATTTTGCATTTTTTTAATTTTTGGCGGGCCCCGCCAACCTGCCGTTAAACTAAGAGGGGTGTGATTTTCAACCCACTTTCAACATTCAACCCACCCCGTTTTAGGTGGGTTGGCGGCGAGGCGGGGCGGACTGGCACGTTTTGCCATCCCTACAAATAAGCTATAAGCTACCTTATTGGACTTGCCCAACAAAGCCTTATAAGTAAAACAGTTAATTGAAAAACTGAATGTATTGCACTAAAAATCGGAACATCAAAAAAGGGTACAACAAACAATCTACAACATGATATTCAAAAGGACAACTTAGGTACAACTCATAGGTACAATTCCACATATGTCATACATGTTATATTTTCATGAATTATGTTTGTTGAGCACATATGGGGACACCATACGGTGTCTTCATTGCTTTTTTTGGTATTCTCGAAACATGTGTATACAAAGATGATAAAAATAAGTGACAGATAGAACAAAAACGTATGGTGTCACATACGGTGTCTAAATTTTGTGTTCAAACAACATAACTCCAAAATAAAGTACCAACACACTTTGTAACACTATTTTTTCAATGCACTCTCTCCTACTAGTCGAAATTCATATGGGTCTCACTATTTTGGAAATGGGTCCTATTATTTTGGAAATGGGTCTCACTATTTTATGTGGTTCCCACTCAAACTCTGTAGGACTCGCATCAATTTCAACCAATATGAAAAAATGTATTGGAAAAAGAGTGTGTTGCTAGCATTTCTCATCAAAATAATGGTTAATGGAGCGTTAATTTGGTTAATGGGTATGCCAAATATTGCAACTCACTAACCATCAATTGATAGGGGTGTTCATGGGTCGAGTTTGGTCGGATTTGACCAAACTCGTTACCCGAACCAATCAATTTTGTACGGGTTGGTTGATAATTTTTTTTAGCAAATCGGAACCATACCAACCCGACTCAAAGCATGTTGGTTCGGGTCGGGCTTACTGGGTCACATAATTGTTGCAGATGTTAAACTTTAAAATAAAATAATTTAAAAAAAAAAACTCAACAACAGCCCAAAACGCAACCCATCCCAAGAACAAAAAAAAAAAGAGTGCAGCCATCCAAAACCCTAATATTCATTAAGAAGTTGTTGCTGCACTGGTGCCTGATTATCTATCACGGTGTGGCAGTGTCAACAACTCCTGAACACATGAACCATGATGCGCGAGGAGGAGATCGGAACTGGATGATGGTGCATCATGCCTAATGGCTAGTTGTCGTAGTGGCTGCGAGGTACGGTAGCTAGGGGAGATGAGACAGAGAATATGGAGACATGAGGTCGCGCGCGGTGCTTAGCTGGTAGAGCGAGGTCACGCGCGGTGCTTATCTGGTCGAGCGAGACTGCACGCGATGGAGGAGAGAGCACGATGGACCTGTGGTAGAGGCGGACATCGGACGGCAGCACTGTTGGAATCTCTTTAGATGGTGGCATGGTGAAATCTCTTTGGATGACGACACTGTTGGAATGTTAACTGTTGAGATTCATTGCAAAACTAAAAGGCAAAGATGAAGGAGGAAGGCAGAAACGTAATTAGGGTTGGGTAATTGGGTAGGGTAAACGGGTCTCAGGTTTGAAATCCATAAATTCATAACCCGAACCAAATAAGTTTGGTTTTGATTGGGTTGGTTCGGGTTGGATCTGAAAAGCAACTAAACTTAACCAAATGCATCAGTTTGGGTTGGGTCTTCGGGTTCATCAGGACGACCTAGACCCATGAACACCCCTATCCATGAAGCTACATTAATCAAGATCTTGTACATCATTAGTCAAGTTGTCAGTTAATGAATCACCTCATCTACTACCTTTGTACTCATT
Source organism: Echinosophora koreensis (assembly GCA_035048595.1). NCBI lineage: Eukaryota > Viridiplantae > Streptophyta > Magnoliopsida > Fabales > Fabaceae > Echinosophora > Echinosophora koreensis. The sequence goes on from JAPCYP010000072.1 coordinate 535,199, forward strand.
AAACTAGTAAAACAAGTTATTAAGCATTGAATACCATTAACCGTTGTTGATTGTTGTCTCACTTTTTAATGTCCAAACTGAAATAGACATATATAAACACGAGAATGGAGGTTGAATTGTGTTTATAAGACATTTAGTTAAAGTTAAAAACTTTTTGTAAGCAGAAGCTCAGAGCAGACAAGCGAAAAAAAAGCTATCAGACAAGTGACTTGTCTGAAGGTTTTGAGCAGAAAACACACAAGCATTAATGATAAAACTTTGTTTAATATTCACAGCTTTAACCAATTTAGTTAGTTGACAGTTAATATAACGCCCCATTTACTCGATTCTTGTTTAAGGAAGAGATTAGGCATGTTTAAGTGCTTAATCTTATTCATTTGGTGTTGATGAGCTTATGTTTCAAATTTGAGGTCAATCGGACTTCAAACGAGCTCAGAAAGCGACGACACGCACGAAAGGCGGAAACCGACAGCAAGTGCCACGCTCAAACGTTGGAGGACCCAACGTTCAAGCGTGGGCACTCTCAAGCGTTGGGTACTGGCCGCTTGAGACCTGGCCTGTTTTTCGATGTGTGGCAGAAAATGGCATTCAAAGAGCCATGCTCAAGCATGCGAGGACCTAGCGCTTGGGCGTAGGAATGCTTGAGAGTGGAGAACCCAACGCTCGAGTGTTCTCAGCTGACAACAACCCCTTAAATGTTTTCATTTTGAAAACTTGAGAAAAACCAAAGTTTCGAGAGAGAAGGCAGAGAGCTCGTGGAGAGAGAGAGGCTGAAAGTTTAGAGAGATAAAGTTGAGCTCGGAGACAATCCATTCGTCCGTCCGATCTCAATTCAGACTTCGATTATGTAATCAGGGCAACGAGTACTACAAGTATCGACTATCGATTCTTCGATACGACTGAGGTAATACCCGAATCCCTAACACGCCGACATTGTCATTTCCTTATTTTTCGATTCTTGCTTCGATTCTAGCTTTGTTTGAAAATCTGTTGCAAGGTTATGGTTTATGACATTGTTGGGACTCTGTCCATGTGTTAGGGAAAATTTCGGAGCTCCAAGGATACCCGGAGTGTACGTGGCAGCGAGCTAGAGGGAGAGTAACATATGTTTCGAGACATCGAGCAAGCTTACAAGAATAGCCAAGGTGGGGAGAAAGTAACCGACATCCTCGGGGAGGCAAGTGTAGAACAATAATTATATATGCATATGTGTAGGGTTCCCCAGACCCTACTAGAATGTCGAATAATCGACAACGGCTAAACCCTAATTAATTAAATAATATTTAATGTTGTCTCGGGTTTAGTGGTTATAGGTTTATCGACTGTAAGTCTGAAATCCTAGGTTAGCAATTTATGCTGGTTGAGGTTGTCTGGATTGCATGCTGCTCTACTATATGACTATATGTGATCTCTGATATATTTAACATGTTGAACATGATTATATGAATATTTTATGTTTATATATGAGAATTGGTGACTGGTTGATGTTCTGATGAATATATTCCTGTATGGTTGAATTGAGGGTTAACACCGTGATAATGCCTTGACACTGTGGCTTTGAGGCCAGAGGTGTATGGGCATCCACAATGAGAGTGTGAATGTGTAAGAAGGTTCCGGTGTTAACCTTGGTGATGTTTGTTGCATTGCATTTTGCCAAAGTGGCGAGACGTATGACCGGGAGTCATACGAGGTTAGTTGTACTCGAGTGCGAGTACGGATTAAGAGGGGCCGGTCTGTGAAGAGACCTTGGGGATGTACGAACTGGACTCGGGAAGCTCACATTGACCATTAGGTAGCTCCTAGTGTGTCGTGTACCCTGGTATAGCCTGGTTTTCCCTACTTTACCCTGAGTATCCACTTCACAGGTGGACGTTCTGAGGCGACCCAGATACCTCTAATGGAGCTGTGCTCATAGAGGGATGCACTCTTATGGGTCACGGCGAGCAGAAGGGTTACTTGGACAAACTAATTGACGTTCTCTAAGTAGTGAGGCTCGGTAAGGAGAATGTCTCAGGGCTGAGACCCGGATGAGATATATCGACCGACATGCATAGGAGTGAGACTCCTTATAGGATTGATCTGAGAGTAAACTTTGAGGATGTACTGTGTTGGTGTGACTTGGGAGATGATAGTTTTACTTGTTGTATGTGTATATATGTATATGCTTATTTGCTCTATATATCCCCATCCCCATTTTATTACTATGTCAACGTTGTTTATCTCCCCATTTCCTTCTATGTTTCTCTGTATATAAAACCGTTAGATGAGCAGCACCAACAGGACGACGACAGCGACGAACTTGGGTTACCAGCCGAGGCATTATCTGCAGAGGATCCGTCCTTAGATCCAGATCATCGAGGACGACGTTGAGATCGTCTATCATGATGATCGTGGATGGCAGGTCGACCATTCACGATTCTTCATGGCGTACATCGGCTTGGTGAGCTTCTATATGCGGATGGGGGATGGTCCTTACTTTCACTTAGATGGTACATATCGGATTTTGCAGAGGTTACCTTTCCCAAGAGATGTGGTTTCCACCTCTTCAGAGGGAGTTCCTTAACGATATGTGGAACATGGTGGACCGCTCAGAGGGGAGGATCACGTCGGTATGATGCAACGGGGTCGGAGGCAGCAGAGTGTTCAAACGATGTACCACTATCGTCGCTGATGCGTCATTATGAGCAGCGATGAGTCGGTTTGGGAGCTGAGGACCGGGTACGGCAGAGTCTACTGACGACACTATGGAGAGGGAGAGGGTAGCTCCAGGTGCCCATATTGTAACATCCTGCTTTTTATATACACTGTAATTACCGGTAACAATATTTTTATTTATATTTTTATTTGAGACCAAGAAAATGATTTTGGATAGAACAAAATCATATTTAGACTCTAATTTATAGTAGAAAATTCAGACGGAACCCAGTCTGCGTTTTCACTTGCAGTAAAATTTTACTGATCAGAAAACCTAATTTTGATTCGTGAACAAAACAGTTTAGATTTAAATCACATTTTCAACGATATAGGCTATTTTGAAATTTTCACTCAAAAAAATAAATTATTATACTTTTTACAGGTGAATTTTCAAAGAAATAGGCGAAAAACCTAAATCAAGTAATCGACGGAGTCGGGAACGGAGGTGCAGAGATAGAACCGGACACCGGATGGATGCCGCCACCTAGGGGTAGTGAGTCATGGGGTGAGTCACCACCATGACTCACCATATAATGATGGTGTTTTAGAAAAAAATGCTAGCCTCCTTAATGTAATGACCAAATTGCCCTTGACCTTTCATTCTAATTACAACATTGTCCCAACATTTGGTGGACTAAATTGCCTCCCATTACACGGCCCTAAGCCCATTGGAGACACTTAGGCATTTCATTCATCAACATCACAAATCCTTCATGTTCATTTTCTCTCAAAAACTGAGTTTCATTCCTGACAAAGCTTGAACTTTGATCATTTCTCTTCAATTTTCTTCATTTCAAGGTGAGGATTCTCTTCCTCATCACCTTAGCTCTCTTTATCATCCACTATTTTGCATTTCCCTCAAGTTTTCCTTCATTTCAAGTTTTAGATCTACTTTTTCAAAAATCTTGCAAAAATGCTTAGAAAAGTATTTGATGAGTTATGATTCTTGTTTTCACCTCTCTTATACCTATACTTTCACTATCCAAGAGATTAGAATCAAAAGAAATTTATAACCCTATTTTCATGTCTTGTCCGAATACCTATCCAAGTGAGTTAAATAAGTTTTCTTCAATTTTTAACTTGGATGATGATTGTTATAAGCAATCTAAGGCCTCTAGATTCTAGAGCCAAAAGGATGAGAGCAAAAGAAATTTCTAACCAATATTTTCTATCATGGCCAAAACCCTAGCTAGTGGGTTAGATGAGTTTTGTTTCAAATTTTTGACTTGTGACAATCTTTCTACGCTATCTAAGACCCTAACAACTAGTATCCAAAAGATTGAAATGAGAAAAGAACCTAGCCCTATTTGAAGCCCTTGGCCGAACCCTAGTTCTTTGTTACTCTAGAAGGATTTTGTTTGAATAACTTGTTTTTATGTTGATTTGGTTGAAGGTTGATTGGTAGATTTTGGTGTGGTGACGAGGAGCTTCAATTTTGTGATTCCAGTGTTAGCTCAGGTGGGAGAAAGAAATATCCTATCGTCGGAACGACTAAGTAGCATATATTATAATAATGGTGTAGGGCAACCTAAACCTACTAGTGGGTGAATAATCGATAATACCAAAATCACATTGGCAACTACCTCGTAGTACCAATGATGATTTGAGGATTGTAGGTTTATCACCGTTAGAATAATTTTACAATAATCGAGGATGTATGATTTTATCCCTGTTAAATTGCTTGTGATGCGCTGGTTGTGATAAACTGCTTTATGAGATGTTTTGTGATACATGAATATTTTATTATTATTTTACTGTGTATAATATGTTTGGTCTGATAACGTGCAATATATGGTATTTCATGCTTAATTGACATCTAGGCAATGATATATGTTGGTCGGGAGATATGTATATTGGGGAGAGAATGAATGTGATTTAGACGTGCCTAACCTAATTAAATAATATTTTATTATGAAGAGATTAATGACGTGATATAACTTGAGATATTTTATGAGATGGTGATGAGAGGTTAAGGCACTAGGGTATGACTCGATATACGTCGGCGAGACCCATGTAGATACATGATGTAGATTACAGCTATGTGAGTGGAACACATAAGGTCAGCATATCCGTAGTCCTTGCAGAGCGCTCCGTGTCGCTTTGGGCCACTGTGGCTTTGAGCTATTGTGGTTTCAGACCATTTATGTACACATATACATCTGGATATAAATATGATAGAGGGGAGAGCTCGCTCGGACGAAGGACTAACATCCCTATTATGATGGAGGATGGTGACAGGAGTAGAAATGGCCACGTCAGCATAAAAGTTTAGTTGCAACTTACATGAGATTAAGGGTAGAGGATGATATCGTAAATTAAGGACGAATGTTATTTATATGTGATGCATGTCTTTGACTATTATTGTATTGTATGCTATGTATTCCTTTTCCGCTTATGATGATAGAACTGTTTCTTATCTTATCTCCTCTTTTGCTACATTGTATATGTTTTGTATGTGATCGTAAGAGAAGATCCTGTAGAGGAACCAGCGATTGAGGATCTGGATGGAACTCCTTATGAGCCAAATGATGGAGGACGAGTTGTGGATTCTAGCAGTAGAGTCTAGGGATTATGGCCAGTGCGTCTTGTGAGACGTTTTATTTTTTGTTGCTTATGATAGTGTGTAACAGTATGTACCTGCAAGGGATCCTACTGATGGGATGCCATAGACAGTGTTTTGTACCTTGATGGATAAACTTATGTGGTGTATGTGTAGTATGTTTATGGTATGATGGTTTATCTTTCAGAAGTTGTATGTTTTAATATTTTCGTTTTTCTTTATATACGTTTAACGTTAAGAATGCGATTAAGATTTTAAAAAAGTGAGGTTTTTATTTAATGGCACAATGGGGTGTCTCACATATCATCTATGATATGGCTTGGTCGGATGCGCCTATTAGGTGGTGAGCCTCTGTGAGATTATTTTGCTTTTTGGATGTATTTTGGAGAGGCGGATCGGGTACTTCTAGGACTTTTTCTTCTATCTTTGTGATCAGTTATGTGTTTATGTTCAATTCCTGTTTTACTAGTATCTGTATAGTTGTCCTAGGTATGGTCCCTCTGTTGGGACAACTCATACTCTGATGATTGCATGTAGATATTATGTATATATGTATGCTGTGTTTATCGTTGCGCATGTTTTATGTTTTAAACATTTTAAATTTTCCACTTCCAAATCATTATATATTTTCGTCTGTAATAATCATGTTAACGTTAATTACGAATTAAGGCTTAGTTAATTAGGATTTTCTTAAATGGGACATCGGGGTGTCTCATTTAAGATAAGCAAATAAATTAAAGATAAGGATAGAGCTAGACACAACTATTTTATCTTGGTTCACCAATTAATAACTAGGGCTACGTCCAATTCTTGGCAGCACTAAGTTTTCTCCACTATAACTTTGAGTGCATTTCTGGTTTTGCTTGGACCTATTGTTGGTGCATGCCTGTACATATAGGGACTATTTTGGCCAAAGAGTGAAACTTTAGGGACCTAATTGGGTCACTAATATATTATGCAAGACTAAGCTGGTATATGTAAACAAAGACAAGGACTAAAAAAACAATTTGATGCAAGTTTGGTGGTTGGATTGGTGCATACAATGGTCTGTTGCATGCTTGGTCTACTGCACCACTTGGAGTACTCCCACTCCAACTCACGTCGTGCTTGGAGAGGAAATCAGAACTCACAAGCCACCTTAGCTTTTCATCTGGTCAACCCAGGCCACGGAGGTGCAAAACATTCTTTCTTACCACCACAAAGAAATTAGCAGCGAAGAAGATGGAAGATGCTGCAATGGAGGTAGGGGTTTAAACGGATGATGGAGGAAGAAGGAGCCCCAAGAAGAAACATCACCTTTTTTCTGGTTTTTGCAGCACATGCTTTACACATTTTTAGCCCCCTTTTTTTTTTAATTGATTAATTGATTTGTGTTAGAGACTAAAAGTATACTATCATTTTGTCTAAGGGATCAATTTCGGCATTTAGTCTTCAATATATAAGTTAAGGTAGTTAGACAAATAAACAAGATAGTTGACTAAGATCGGAAACCTACTTGTCTCTAGGATTGCATTAAATCATGGTTGGACAAACCATAAAGGTCCACTTAAGTTTAGTATTTCCTTTTGAGCTCTTAGTGACTGCATGACTCAATTGATAGAATCGTATATGATAGCTAATAGATTTGCGCTAAAATATAAGAGCCTTCATCTATCAAGATTGCTGCAAGAAGAATGTAGGTAAATTTTTCCTTGACTCCAGCTAGGAAAAAACACATTTGCATTGCCAAAGAATCAAGAGGCTAAGTATTTGCTATTCGTAACTGGACTAGTTTTGCATCCGTTGAGGATAGCTAATTTTAGTAGTGCGCGAGTCGGATTAAACAAAGCACTTAAAGTTTGGACTTAGATTGTGAATAAAAGGTTACTCAAGTTTGACTTGTTTAAAAATATGAAGTTGAAGTTGGTTAATTTAGCTCTTTCGCGTTTTGATTATTTTCTCTCCTGTTTATGAAATTTTTGGAATGGTTTCTAAGTTTATTAATTTAATATTTAATAAACATATCCATGCTAGAAGATGAAACAAAAATAAAATTAAAAATAATTTTGTATTTATTAATCCATTTCATAAAAAAAATCATAACTCCCGACTATTACTCCTTCATAATGCACACATGCGCTAGCTATTTTTAAGTTTCTTTTTTGGTTTAAGACTCTCGGTATCCGAAAATCACATTTGATTTCGACTAATCCGAGTCGAACTACGAAAAGTGAAGACTCATTCAAGGGGGCAAAGTTTTTCCAGCGCCTATTTTTTCATTACCCGAACTCGAGACCTTGCTTAAGGGGGAACCAAACTCGTTGTGACTTGGCCAACAAGTGTTAATAGCTATTTGTAAGCTATTAATGTCAAGTTTATAAAGTTTGAATTTTACTTATTTAAATAATCGAATTTACCTTCAAAAATGAGCTAATTTGTTTAGCTAAACATGTTTAATTGAATATTTATTCGACTCCAATAATTCACATAGCTACGCTCGTATACACCCTAGTTCCAAAGAGTGCTCCATAATTCTTTCTGAATTAGTAGAAATTGAGTAGTAACACCGAGGGTTATTGGAGTGCCATCAGGTCGCAAACGTGTTATCACGACTAATCGAAAAAGGTTATACCCATTATGCCACAAAAAGAAAGATAAAGCAAAGTCTATCACTATAGATATTAAAATAATATGATAAACTCCAGTCTCTTTCTATGAATCTTGCTTAAAATCTTGGATCGAATTCAACCAAGAAAGTATCTTGGAGTTTTTTTTCTCTTAACATTTCCTAGACAAAGGTAGAGGGGAATTTCACAACTTGCAAATTTTTACAAGGTTGATATGGAAACAATTCTTGGGCCTTTGAAGGCGAGCAAACCTGCAAGAGAGAAGTCATGAGGAGAATGTATGCTAGAATTCAGGTATGCATGGTTGTTTTCAAATGGAAAATCCTTGTGAAATCCATAATTGGCAGCAATTTCAAAGTTGTTAACTTGTTATGGTCTTTGCATTTATAGTGTGGTTAGTTACAACTTTACACATGGACAGCTTCAAATATCATTCATCTTCAAAATATTATGATAACAATAATGTTATTTTGATAAGAAAAAGAGTTCAGAAGCTGAAAGATGATAAGCAAACAATGGATTTGTAAATAAATTGGATTCAAATCATAAAAGACCGAATAAAATGGCCAAGCAAATGTGTCAAAGACATAATGGACATACTCACGTACACAAAGTTTGGTCACTGAAACTGACTTAGAATTGAATCCTTCAACATTGCAAAAGCCCTGATGAGTATTGGCCACTCAGCTTCGATTTCAGTCGAATCACTCTTTGCCATGAGGTGCCTTGGTCGCATTTTCTCGCGGGATTTATTCAGCTCATCGACACGAGTTGCCAGTTCTTTCCCTTGAACATGAAGGTCATTTATCTGTTGCTGACAGTTGGAACACAGAAACAAATCCTTTTCTTGGTCTTTCCTAAGGTTTTCCAGGTTCCTTTCTTCTTCAGCTAGCTTTGACTTTAAGACTTCAATAGTTGTTAGAGAGGCTGCAATTCGTCTTTCTCGCATAGCAACATCAGAATTCAAGTTTTTCTGTTGTGTGGCAATAGAGAGTAGAGAAGATTGGGCCTTGGTGGTCTGTTCCTTTAGGTCCATTCGACGAGTATCTAACATGTGCCTTTCAGCCAGGGTGATGAAAGCATTGTTGTATTTCTTTAGGGACACAATAACAGAAGTTTGTAGAGAAGCCAAGATCCTTTTCTGCTTTTCACTAAGAAGACTAGAATGCTTCAACAGTGTGGTGAAAGCCTGTGAACAAGTGTCGACTGCTTTAAGGTTGGTTCGCAGAATAGGCAGATCCTGTTGCAGCAAGTTGTCAAGTGAGTCCAAAGCCGAACAAATTTCATCCTGAATGGATGGTTGAAGGACTTGGTCTTCAGTGGGACTGAGCGATTCTTCATCACTGTCATGAAGTTGATCCTGAATCCATGCAAATAAGTCATCAGATTTTTTGGGGACAGACTGGGCATGGGGCGATTCAGCTGCCTTTTCTGCAAAAACAAACACCTGTACATGGTAAATCACAGTTAGCAATGAATGACTAAGCGCACAAATCTTAGTCATGGATTCATCTGGGCACATGTGACAAACAATTTTCTTAACAAAATAGATATACCAGGGAACAATAAATGTAATTAAAGCCTACTTTCTGTTGAAAAACCTCTTGTAACCAAATCCATGTCAAACAGTTTTATAGAGGTCGTCGTCTTCTTTTTTTTTCCTTTTTTTTTTTTTATAAGCTAGTGTTAGTATTTAATGTTAATTGTTATGTTAGTGGGGATGGGGGTGGGGTTTGAACTCCTTATCTTCAAGTAAACTTGGAGTCTCCTATGTCCCTTAGCATCACCAAGTGAGCTACCTAAGTGGGACAGTTTTGTAGAGGTCATAAATGGATATTCAGAACATTGAAGACGACATAACAGATGGAATTTAAGATTGATCAACAGGATACCATAACTGAACCATATTAGCCACATATTTAAAAGCTTCTGCTCCAAGTAGAAAACCATAGTTACTGCAATGATGCGGCACTTTCTTGTTTACTAATAAAGAGTTTTACACTAACATTGAATCAATTTTAAATTCATAAAACATTCTGAGTTCATGTAGCCAATGCTTATTACCCCTTGGTTAGCAGAAATTTGTGTCCTTGAAAACTGGAATTTCAGTTGGTCTTGGCGATTAACCTGGCTAGCATCTTGCTGTCTAGAGTCAAATCTATTACCGAACTCCCTCTTTTCTCTACCATTTTCCCAAGACCTCTCATCTTCATCTGTAGGAAGGTCTCCAGAACAACCCTGCCAGTCATGGTTATCTGGCTCAGAATACCAATCCTGAAATTTATGTGGAGACTGCAGAAGATGATATAAACATTATTATAGAAAATCTGAGCGTATTATTGTGAAAATTATCACAGATAAATTCAGGAAACAAATAACATTTAATAACTAAACCAATCAAACTTTTTTAGCGAGTGTTTAGAGAATTAAAAACAAGATTTAAACAGCATGAGCAAATGACAATAACCTCATTAAGTTGTAAAAGCTGATCTCTAGTATAACGCACACGCTCATCACCCGCAAACCATGAATCTCCAGCCTATAAAACCATAAGCATTCAGATGTAAATTTATTAATATAGACCACATTTTAACAATCATACATCACAAAAGAACAAGACAAGTGAGGTTGATGGATATACAAAGAAAAAATTATAGACTGATAAAATTAAGAAAGAGACAGATAAAATAAGTGAGTTAGTATGAAGCTCAAAATCAATGTTTAGAAGATCAGGAGATGGAACAGTGGTGCAAAAAACGGATGATAGTGAGAGATGATACAAGTCCTAGGACTCACATCTTGCACCAATCACCTGTCATGTACTACGATCGTTGATAACCATTAGATGGGAAAGGGCTTGGTTGTTGTTATTGTTATATTGACTCACTTGGTAAGAATCCTAGCACTTGTTCTCTTGCTTTGAATGGGAAGCATTCTCTTGCTAAATAACCAGGAGGGCTCTAACACCTTCTCGGAATACCTTATAAGGATGATCAATGTAAGTGGCTGCTAACTTCTTGCTCTCAAGGTACCATGTCAGATTCTAATTGCCTCTCAAGGTTCCATGTCCAATTATAATATTTGGCTTCAGTGCAAACTTCTAAGACATCCTCCATTTAGTGTTCTCAAATACACACTCTCTAATATTCAATCTAATATTTGGAGTCCTCCCAAAATTTCTAATGCCTCTTGAGCTAAGTGGTTTGTTTCTTTTATTGATGATTACAATAGAGCCACCTAGATTTTCTAAATCAGAGATAAATATGAAATTTCTCAACTTTTCATAAATTTCTATCACAAAATTGAGACTCAATTCGGGGCTACAGTTAAAATGTCTTTGTTCTGGTAACGGCAAAGAGTATGCTAACCAAATTCATTCAAATTTCTTCGCAGAAAATGAGTTTTACATGTCAACATACACCCTAACAAAATGATATTGTTGAAGGGGGAAATTGCCATTTGATAGAAGTAACAATATCTTTGTTATTCCAAATTGAGATACTGGGGAAACAATGTCAATTGCAGCATCCCCAATATCAATTGCAGCCTAATTGATAAAAAGACTTCCATCTAGTATTCCTGACAATAAAAATCCTATATAGGTCTCCAATTATGAGAAGTCTCCAACCTCTGACTTTTATTGCATCGTTTTTGTCCATATCCACAAAGAGCATCAAGGTAAACTTGATATCTAAGCTTATATATATAGTCTACCTCTAATTTCAATATAGAAAATAAGATAACAGTGAGGTGAGACTGAGTAGTTGTTGAATGCAATCACTGTAGCTATCCTAATTTTTTTTAAAAAAACATGTTTTTTTTACCTTTAAATTTTCTAAAAATAGATAAATATTTTAAATTTGACCCATATCAATAATGTATTTGGACTCCTAACAGAAATCTTCTCGCTCCACCACTGATAATACATTGATGGCGTCAGTAGAATCATTTACCCAATACTTGTTTTGAGGGGAAAGAAGAGAAGAAAAGAATGAGTGAATCACCACTTTGGTCCCTGAAATTGTAAGGTGGTGACAAGTTGGTCTCTGAAATTAAGCAATAGGCAAAAACACCTCTATCAATTCAAAAACGTTTCATCATCTTAGTCCGATTTGGCTACGTTTTTTAATTTGGATGACCATAACATTATAAACGTCTTCAAATCAAATTTACGAGACGTTTTTGTCTATTTCTTAATGTAATGGATTAACTTGTCACCGTCCAACAATTACAGGGAATGGTGGTTCAATCAAAAAAAGAATTTCTCTCATTGCACAAAAAGGGAAAAAGGAAAAAAAAATTGTGATCCCCACATGGTAATCCACCCGAATTGGAAAATAAATACACAAACCATTGCGTGAATGGATTAACACTACTATAAAGGAAGTAGAAGATTTATCAAAAAACCCTCAAACAGTGCACGAAAATTACATCAGTTACCGGTGTAGGGGAGACTCGAGGAAAGGGAAGCATGCTTCCGGTTGAGCTGACACGAGGGCTCAAGCTCATTGGCTTCGACACCATGCAGTGAGATTAGAGGTATGCTTCTCCTTCCTCTTCTGCGGAATGAGAAGAGTGTTAATATTGGACGCAAATCAAGGAGTCCGGTAGGATTGTTATCAGATTTTACAATTATTAAGATAACAACATATCAGTTGTTGATTAGGATAATGGGCACATATCAATGATAGCAGATCTTATGTTGATTAGAATTGATCAGGATATAAATAGTTGGTTTAATTACTCTGTAGGTCCATGTACTTTTTGGAAATTTTTAAATAGGTCTCTATACTTTTAAAATTTGTAATTAGGTCCCTGAACTATTATTTCATTTGTAATTAGATCTTTATACTAAAAAAATTTGTAATTGGGTCCTCGAACTTTTATAAAATTTTCAATTGGGTCCATGAACTTATATAAAATTTTCAATGGAGCTCCTGTGGTAGGGTTCCGTGAAGAGGTCTTTAAGTCTGATGATGTTAAACGTGACCTGCAATTCCCCCAAATTTGTATTTAGGGTTGTAGGAGACCAAAATGTTGAGTCAGAAAACCAAAACTTGACTTGTGATTGCTTTTCCTCCTGAACAAATAGTTCATTCCTTCCTCGATTTATGTTTTAAGGTTGTATATCCCTTCCTTGAAATAATTTCTTCCAAAATAGTTTCTTCACTTGCACCTTACTATATTTCACTTCATTTTGTTATATCTTGCTACATTTTATTGTGACAATATCTCAAGGTTCATCTTCCACCCAAACTACTCTTAAATAGCCAGCTTGGATGAAATCAGTTACATTCCATCCAATTCAATATATCACTAACGAATTTTATAATTTAAGGACCCAATTGAAAATTTTATATAAGTTCAGGGACCCAATTAAAAACTTTTTTAGTTCAGGGACCCAATTGAAAACTTTATAAAAGTTTAAGGACCTAATTAAAATTTTTTTTACTATAGGGACCTAATTACAAATGAAATAATAGTTCAAGGACCTAATTACAAATTTAAAAAGGTATAGGGACCTATATGAAATTTCCCAAAAAGTATAGGGACCTACAGAGTAATTAAACCTAAATAGTTTTAGGGTCTTGCTAATCGATCTCATTATTTGGGATGGCAATTTGGACCCTACCATGCCGGTACCCGCAAAAAATACCCATAACGGGTAGGGTAATTACCCATTTTATGGGTATGGGTAATTATCTGCAAACAAGAGAGGGTGCGGGTATGGGTACTCTAGTACTCACCCCACCCCGCACCCGCATATATATATATTTATATATTTATTTATTGATATTTGTATATATAATTATAATTGTATATCAATTTCTAAGAATAAAATTAATATAAAAGTTCTAAACCTAGGGCTCGTTAGTGTTTTTCCCTTTCCCGACTTACAAGTTTATAAATTTATTGTTTTTGATGTTTATTGTGATATTTACTCGTTTTGGATGTTTTTATTTAGTTTAATACTTTGGTTTTTAATGTTTCATGAGTAGATTTAAAAGATCTTTGGATGATTTTTAATTGAGTTATAATGTTATTTATTGTTTTTTCTTCATTAAAGTGAGGGTAACGGGTGCGGGTCTGGGTATACAGAGGATACGGGTAAGGATACTAAAGTTGCTACCCATGCAGGTATGGATCCGAGTACGAGTAATTTTTTCAAATACGGGTATGGGACGGGTACTATAGTACCCCACCCAGACCCTAACCATTGTAATCCCTAATCAATATATAGAAAAACTTATTGGAAATCACAAGTTTTAATTTTAAACTTTTAATGTATTGAATGCAACAATTTCTAAGACAAACTTTCTATAGCTGTTACTACGTTGGTTTTAATTAGGATTTCAAATTGCTTGTGCATCATCATATTTATTCTTAGCATATCAATAATCAATAAAATTAATAAAAATTATACAATTCAAGATTCTTACGTTAATGTCTATTTTCAAATTCCAAAATTTCATTTTAGAAGTAAAAGAAGAAACTAAATGAATGTATTGCACGAATATCATGTTTGGTTGGAGGGAAATGGGGGAAGGGAGGGGAGGGGAGGGGAGGGATTTTTATTACGGTTCAATTTTTTGAAAGGGAGATGAGGGGAATGAAGGAGAGCAAAATACTTCCTCATTCCATTAAAATTCTTCATCTCCCCTTCTCTCAACTAAACACATCATCTAATTAAAATTCCTCTCCTCCCTTCCCCTCCCTCTACTCCCATCATTTGAACCAAACATAGCCTAAAAATTAGAACATCAAAAAATGGCACGACAATCTACAACATAATACTCAAAATAGATGAGTGTTATCAACACACTCCCTAACACTATCTTTTTTCAATACATTCTTTCCTATTGGTCAGAAATTCATACAGGTCCCAATAATTTATGTGGACCACACTTGAATTGAATTTTGTATGTGTGTTGAAAAAAGAGTGCTAGAAAGTGTGCTGCTAGTATTTCTCTTCAAAATAATGGTTAATTACGTGTTAATTTGGTTAATGGGTATACCGAATATGGTAACTTATTAACCATCTGTTGAGCTACATTAATCAATATCTTATACATCGTTAGCCAAGTAGCTAGTTAACGAATTACCTCATCTACTAACTGTGTACTCATTAAACAAGTAAAACAAGTTATTAAGCATGATTTTGAATATCATTAATCATGATGATTGTTGTCCCAATTTTAATGGCATTATATAGAGTTAAAGGTTAGGATTAACTTTGTGTAGCATTTTAAAATTAGAGGACTAAAATAAAGCAAAAATAAAGCAAAAATATATATATATATATATATATATATATATATATATATATATATGACGATGTTGAAAAAATAAATAAAGTTAGAAGAACAAAAAAACCTATTTTAAATATGACTAAAGGATCAAACTGGTTCCTTAGGAAAAAAAGAGAGGGTATACTTTTAGCCCCTAACAAAAATTAATTAATCAATTAGTCCCCAAAATTACAAACGTTGGACAAGTTAGTCCTTTTGTCATCTTCCGTCCAGGGAATTCCATTAATATGTTGAGGTGACCCGTTAAGTACCTTGGTGTACAACGTTACCTTATTTCCACGGTGGAATTTGTTTAGAAAACAAACAAAATGGGGCCCGAATTGCTGAAACATCGTCGTTTTTGTCCCAAAGCGAATTTGAAATTTCATTCACAAAGCTATGTCATTTTGGAGTGGGTTTTTTTTTTTTTTTCATTCCAAATTTTGAATCAAATTCCCCTTTTGGGACATGAATCCTAGAGAACCTTAATTTAGAAACTGAAATCACATTTCTGAAAATCCCTTATGTAAACCCACTTTAATTCGACCGCTCTCCAATCGAAATCTCTCCGTTAATGAGTGAGATTTTGGAGCATTCATCTCAGTTGGCATTTTTTGACAACGATTTCACTCAACAAAGGTGAGTTCTAACATACTATGCTTTCTACTAGTTTGAACATGTAAGGTTCTTATCATTTGTCATTCCTTTGTTTCAGAGTCAAGAGGACATAGAAATTGTCCAGGCATACCCCATAAATACTAAAGTAAGATATGACTTGGTGATTGTTGTATATTGTTGCTTATGTATGGTGTTGAATTTGTGGTTTTGCTTGGACCTATTGTTGGTGCATGCCTAGTGTATATAAGGACTATTTTGGCCCGAGAGTGAAATTTAGGGACCTAATTTGGTAATTAATATATTAGTGCAGGACTAAGCTGGTATATGTAAACAAAGACAAGGACTAAAAAAACAATTTGATGCGTGCATAGTTGGGCTGGTTCATACATTGGTCTGCTGCATGCTTGGTCTACTGCACCACTTGGAGTACTCCCACTCCAACTCATGTCATTGTTGAAGAGGAAATTAGAACTCACAGGCCACCTTAGCTTTTCATCTCGTCAACCCAACCACAAAGGCGAATTTTTTTTTTTCTTCCCACCATACAGAAATTAGCAGCGAAGAAGATGGAAGATGCTGCAATGGAGGTAAGGCTTTAAACGAATGATGGAGGAAGAGGAAAACCTAAGAAGAAACATCACCTTTTCTGGTTTTGTAGCACATGCTTTACACATTTTTAGCCCCTATTTTTTGTTTTTGTAATTGATTAATTGATTTGTATTAGAGACTAAAAGTATACTATCATTTTTTCTAAGGGATCATTTGGGCCTTTAGTCTTAAATATATATGCTAAGGTAGTTAGACAAATAAACAAGATAGTTGACTAAGATCGGAAACCTACATGTGTCTAGGATTGCATTAAGCCATGGTTGAACAAACCACAAAGGTCCGCTTAAGTTTAGTACTTCCTTTTGAGCTCTTAGTGACTTCATGACTCGATTGATAGAATCGTACATGATAGCTAATAGATTTGCGCTAAAATATAAGAGGCCTCATCTATCATGATTGCTGGAAGAAGAATGTAAGTAACATTTTCCTTGACTCCAGCTAGGCAAAAACACATTTGCATTGCCAAAGAATCAAAAAGGCTAAGTATTTGCTATTTGTAACTGGACTAGTTTTGCATCCATTGAGGATAGCTAATTTTAGTAGTGTGTGAGTCGCATTAAACTAAGCACTTAAAGTTTAGACTTAGTTTGTGAAGAAAAGGTTACTCAAGTTTGACTCATTTAAAAATATGAAGTTTGAAGTTGATTTGTTTAGCTCTTTTGCGATTTGATTATTTTCTTTCCTTTTATCAAATTTTTGGAATGATTTCTAAGTTTGTTAATTTAATATTTAATAAACATATCTATGCTAGAAGATGAAACAAAAATAGAATTAAAAATAATTGTGTATTTATTAATCCATTTCATAAAAAATTCATAACTCCTTACTATTATTCCTTCATAATGCACACATGTGCTAGCTATTTATAAGTACCTTTTTTGGTTTCAAACTCATAGTATTCGAAAATCACATTGGATTCCGACTAATCCGAGTCGAGCTGGGAAGAGGGAAGACCCATTTAAGGGGGGCAAAGTTTTTCCGACGCCTATTTTTTCAATTACTCGAATCCGTGACCCTACTTAAGGGAGAACCAAGCTCGTTGTCACTTGACCAACAAGTGTTAATAACTATTTGTAAGCTATTAATGTCAAGTTTATAAAGTTTGTATTTTACTTATTTAAATAATCGAATTTACCTTCAAGAATGAGCTAATTTGTTTAGCTAAACAACATGTTTAATTGAATATTTATCGAGTCCAATAATTCACATAGCTACCCTCGTATACACCCTTAGTTCCAAAGAGTGCTCCATAATTCTTTCTAAATTAGTAGAAATTGTGTAGTAACACCAGGGGTTATTGGACTGTCACCAGGTCGCAAACCAGTTATCACGACTAGGTTGAAAAAGGTTATAACCATTATGCTACAAAAAGAAAGATAAAGCAGCGTTTATCACAATAGATATTAAAATAATATGATAAACTCCGGTGTCTTTCTATGAATCTTGCTTAAAATCTTGGATCGAATTCAACCAAGAAAGTATCTTGGAGTTTTTTTCTCCTAACATTTCCTAGACAAAGGTAGAGGGGAATATCACAACTGGCAAATTTTCACAAGGTTGACATGGAAACAATTCTTGGGCCTCTGAAGGCAAGCAAACCTTCAGAGTAAAGTCATGAGGAGAATGTATGCTAGAGTTCAGGTATGCATGGTTGTTTTCAAATTGAAAATGTTTGTGAAATCCATACTTGGCAGCAATTTCAAAGTTGTTATGGTCTTTGCATTTATAGTGTGGTTAGTTACAACTTTACACATGGACAGCTTCAAATATCATTTATCTTCAAAATATTATGATAACAATAATGTTATTTTGATAAGAAAAAGAGTTCAGAAGCTGTAAAATGATAAGCAAACAATGGATTTGTTTGTAAATAAATTGGATTCAAATCATAAAAGACCGAATAAAATGGCCAAGCAGATGTGTCAAAGAGATAATGGACATACACAAAGTTTGGTCACTGAAACTGATTTAGAATTGAATCCTTCAACATTGCAAAATCCCGGATGAGTATCGGCCACTCAGCTTCGATTTCAGCCGAATCACTCTTTGCCATGAGGTGTCTTGGCCGCATTTTCTTGCGGGATTTATTCAGCTTGTTGACACGAGTTGCCCGTTCTTTCCCTTGAACATGAAGGTCATTTATCTGTTGCTGAAATTTATTTAGAATTGAATCCTTCAACATTTCAAAATCCCTGATGAGTATCGGCCACTCAGCTTCGATTTCAGTCGAATCACTCTTTGCCATGAGGTGCCTTGGTCGCATTTCCTTGCGGGATTTATTCAGCTCATCGACACGAGTTGCCAGTTCTTTCCCTTGAACATGAAGGTCATTTAACTGTTGTTGACAGTTGGAAAGCAGAAACAAATCCATTCCTTGGTCTTTCCTAAGGTTTTCCAGGTTCCTTTCTTCTTCAGCTAGCTTTGACTTTAAGACTTCAATTGTTGTTAGAGAGGCTGCAATTCGACTTTCTCGCGTAGCAATATCAGAGTTCAAGTTTTTCTCTTGTGTGGCAATAGACAGTAGAGAAGATTGAGCCTTGGTGGTCTGTTCCTTTAGGTCCATTCGTTGAGTGTCTAACATGTGCCTTTCAACCAGGGTGATGAAAGCATTGTTGTATTTCTTTAGGGACTCAATAACAGAAGTTTGTAGAGAAGCCAAGATCCCTTTCTGCATTTCACTAAGAAGACTAGAATGCTTCAACAGTGTGGTGAAAGCCTGCGAACAAGTGTCGACTGCTTTAAGGTCGGTTCGCAGAATAGGCAGATCTTGTTGCAGCAAGTTGTTAAGTGAGTCCAAAGCCGAACAAATTTCATCCTGAATAGATGGTTGAAGGACTTGTTGCTCAGTGGGACTGAGCGATTCTTCATCACTGCAATGAAGTTGATCCTGAATCCATGCAAATAAGTCATCAGATTCGGGGATAGACTGGGCTTGGGGCGATTCAACTGCCTTTTCTGCAAAATCAAACAAGGATGAGGACATTTTAAATCAGCTAGTGGATATGGAAATTAGAGACAGGAAGCAACGCAATGGAGGTAAAGACAACAGGAAGTGCGAGGGGGTTCTCAACGTGACATAATGCGGATTGCCTCATATAACATAAGAGGCTTGGGGGGGAGAGTAAAAAAGAGGGAAATCAGATATTTGATTAAAAAAGAGAAGATAGACTTCATTTGTATTCAGGAAACAAAAATGGAACGAATTGATCAGTTTCTATGCCAATCACTGTGGGGTGGAGCAGAAGTGGAATGGTGCTACAAGAGTTCCTCAGGGAGCTCAGGAGGTATGTTGTGTCTCTGGAACAGAAACTGCTTTGCTTTAGAAGATACTTTTATTGGTAATGGATATCTGGGGGTGAAAGGGAGTTGGGGTGATAATAATGCCCACTGTTTCATTTTTAATATATACTCACCATGCTCCATGTCCGGTAAAAGAGCTTTGTGGGAAGATCTGTGTGAAATCAGGGCTAATAACATGGAGTCTGCGTGGTGTTTAGGAGGTGATTTTAACGCTATCAGGTGCGCCAGTGAAAGAAGAGGCTCCTCTAATCTGGCGGCCACAAGAGAAATGTTAGAATTTGATGAATTCATAGAAGATATGGGTTTGAACGATCTTCCTCTAGCAGGCAGGAAATATACTTGGCATAGGGCGGATGGGAGTTGTATGAGCAGAATTGATAGATTCCTGTTGTCAGATGAATGGCTGGATCGTTGGGAAGACTTATCTCAATGGGGTTTGGACAGGACGGTCTCCGATCACTGCCCTATATTGCTGAAATCTTCGGTAAAAAACTGGGGGCCGAAACCGTTTAGAGTTCTCAATTGCTGGACAGAGCAGAAAGATTTTGTTAAGTTGGTAAAGGATAAGTGGCAACAACTGGTCATATCGGGGTGGGGCTCCTACGTGCTCAAGGAAAAGTTGAAATTCTTAAAACAGGAGGTGAAGGAATGGAATAAAGGTTCCTTCGGGAATGTGGAAGACAATTTGAAGGATGTGGTGGC
The DNA here is from genome assembly GCA_035048595.1 of Echinosophora koreensis. Taxonomy (NCBI): domain Eukaryota; kingdom Viridiplantae; phylum Streptophyta; class Magnoliopsida; order Fabales; family Fabaceae; genus Echinosophora; species Echinosophora koreensis. The sequence continues at coordinate 555,577 of JAPCYP010000072.1, forward strand.
AGAGATAAAATTACTAGATGAAAAAGGAGAGAATGGGCTATTTTCAGATGGTGACATGTTGCAAAGAAGAGTCTTGTTTGAAAAATTCTGGAAATTATCAAGAATAAAGGAATCGATTGTGTTCCAGAAGTCAAGGCTGAAGTGGTTACAAGTGGGTGATTCAAATTCAGCATATTTTCATGCATGTGTGAATAAGAGAAGAAAAGAGAATGAATTGCAAGGCATTTGGCATGAGGGCAGCTAGATAGAAGAACCAATGTTGCTGAAACAGGCCATTTCCAGTCACTTCAAGAACCTTTTCAAACAACAAAACTGCCTTAGACCGACACTGGATGGGATAGAATTCAAGAGAATTTCACTTCTCCAAAGCAAGATGCTCATTGAGAAATTTTCTAGGGTGGAGATAAAAAATGCAGTGTGGGGGTGTGATGGTAATAAGTGCCCGGGTCCGGATGGCTTCAATTTCTCCTTCATCAAAAAGTTTTGGGATGTCCTTGGTGATGACATATGCAGGATGGTTGAGGATTTTCATTCGAATGGAAGGATAGCTAGAGGGTGCAATGCTTCTTTCTTGGCACTTATTCCTAAAAAGGAAAACCCAATGGGGTTGAACGAATATAGGCCTATATCACTAGTAGGCTGCATGTATAAAATCGTGGCCAAATTGCTTGCAGGAAGACTAAGCAGAGTTATGGATTCAGTGATTACGGGGAACCAGACGGCGTTCCTGAAAGGTAGAAACATCCTAGACGGGGTGGTGGCAATCAACGAAATAATAGATTATGCCAGGAAGAAAAGGAAGCCGTGTATGTTGTTCAAGGTGGACTTCGAGAAAGCGTACGACTCAGTCAGTTGGGAATTTCTAGATTACATGTTAGCTAGATTGGGGTTCCCAAACAAGTGGAGATCGTGGATTAGAGAATGCCTACAGTCGGCCTCAATTTCAGTATTGGTAAATGGTAGCCCAACAACGGAATTCCTAATGTCTAGAGGGATTCGTCAAGGGGACCCAATGGCACCGTTCTTGTTCCTCATTGTTGCAGAAGGTCTTGGTGGGCTAGTAAAAAGCGCGGTTCAGAAAAACTTGTATGATGAATTTGTGATTGAAGGAAGGGAGCAGAAAATTGGAGTTTCACATATCCAATATGCCGATGACACAATTTTGGTGGGCGACATGAGTTCTTCGAATGTGCGGGTAGTTAAATGTATCTTGAGATCCTTTGAACTTGCAGCTGGTCTAACAGTTAATTTCCACAAGAGTGGCTTGATAGGCATCAAGGCAAATGAAGGGACTATCCAACAGGCGGCTCATATTCTAAACTGCAAAGTAAGTAACCTTCCTTTTAAGTTTCTTGGCATCTTGGTGGGAGCAAACCCGAGAAGATCAACAACATGGGAGCCTCTTATCAATTCCCTACAAAAGAGGCTAATGGGTTGGAGGAATAAATACCTTTCTTTTGGTGGTAGAGTCATTTTGATAAATGCAGTCCTTTCAGCTTTACCTGTATATTATTTATCAATGTACAAGGCACCAAAGAAGGTATTGAACAAAATCACAAAAATCCAAAGAAGGTTCCTTTGGGGTGGGAGTGATGAATGCAGAAAAATATGTTGGGTAAAGTGGGATATTGTCTGTAGAGCTAGAGAGGATGGGGGTTTAGGAATTAGAAACATAAAAGCATTTAATCTTGCTTTACTAGGGAAATGGAGATGGCGTTACTTCACAGAAAAAGAGTCTTTGTGGTCAAGCATTCTTAGGGTAAGGTATGGGGACCAATCTAGTTGGGGGAAAAAATTGGTGTGAAAAAACATTAGAGGGAGGAGAGGTATCAAATTGGTGGAGTGACTTGGGAAAATTAGAGGGGGTGGATTCGCAAAAGGAGGGGTGGTTGACAAATAATATTAGGAGAGTCTTAGGTTGTGGAAAGAACATTTCTTTTTGGAATGATAAATGGGTGGGTCCGGATGCATTGTCTTTTACTTTCCACAGGCTATACAACATTTCATTGATGAAGGAGGCAAAAATAGATCAAATGGGCGACTGGAGTGATGGACAATGGTGCTGGAAATTCACTTGGAGAAGGAGGCTTTTCGTTTGGGAGGACGAGTTACTAGGAAACATGTTGGAAATACTAAACCAGAAAAGTGTTAAAGCAAATGTTGAGGATACCTGGTGCTGGATGGGAAACTGCAGCCATCCTTATGCAGTGAATGTGGCATACAAGGTAATCACTGCTTTGGAAGGTGTTACTGAAAGAGATATATATAGAATCATGTGGGAAACAAGTGTACCACTCAAGGTAGCGGCTTTTTGTTGGAGATCCATTCAAGATAGAGTTCCAAGTGCAGTCAACCTGTTTAACAGAGGTATCACCACTAGTTCGGGCACTCTTTTGTGTTGCTTTTGTGTACAGGAGTTAGAAACTTGCAATCACTTGTTTTTGTCATGCAAATTCTCCTACTCTGTTTGGCTATTCATCTATAATTGGATGGGAATATATACTGTGTTGGCAGGGGACTTAAAAGGCCTATTACTACAACACAATGGGCTTTTCTACACAAAGGGATACGCTAATGGGTGGAGGATGGTTTGGTTCGCTACGATCTGGTCATTGTGGTTGCATCGTAATGACATCATTTTTAACCAAGCTGTGTTGGACTTTGAAAAGGTTATAGAACTGATAAAAGTGAGGGTCTAGAGTTGGTGCAAAGCATCGGTAAAGAGGAATAGCTTTTCCTTTACAGATTGGTGCCTAAACCCGGGCTATTGTTTGCAATCTTTAGGCTAGAACTCTCTATCAGGTTCTGTTTGTCTATCTCTGAGTGTGGCTTAGTTTTTACAATTGGCTATGACATTTTAATCATATCCTTTAAAAACTTCGCTCTGTCTTGGAGAATCAGAATCTGTGAAGGATAGATTATGTTCCTAGGTGGGCTTTTAGCATGTAATCAATTCACTTCATGTATATGGGTTCCGAGTACCCCTTGTACTCTATCTAATATACTTTTGGCTTATCAAAAAAAAAAAAAAAACACCTGTACATGGTAAATCACAGTTAGCAATGAATGACTAAGAACACAAATCTTAGTCATGGATTCATGTTGGCACATGTGACAAACAATTCTCTTAACCAAATAGATATACCAGGGAACAATAAATGTAATTAAGGCCTACTTTCTGTTAAAAAACTTCTTGTAACCAAATCCACGTCAAACAGTTTTACAGAGGTCATAAATGGATATTCAGAACATTGAAGACAACATAACATGGTTAATGACCCTGCTTATAAAATAAAATAAAAAAAACATGGTTAATGACCCCATGTATATTTGAACACTTGGAAATCGTGATTAGTGACGTTCAAAATCATGGTTAATTACGTTCAATGGATGGTTAATGAGTTGCAACACCTTGTACTTGAATTGCGTTAACCATCCAAATTGTTATCCCATTTTTGTGTTCAAAAATCATTTCTGACCTTAAAGAGTGTCTTGTGGAAACAAGAAGGAATAAGGTACATTGTTGTTCAAAGCAGAAGATGACATTCAATTTATTAAGAAACTAGCAGTTAGAACATCACCCCAAAACATTAAAGGTGCATTAGAATGAAACAAAAGAGTACGAGTAGGTTTAATAATACGGTGGTATTTTCCTTCAGCAATACCATTTTGTTAGGTTTGTGTGGACAAGTGGATTGAGGAAAGATGCCATGAGAAGGCATGAATTGATTGAAGGGAGAAAAAAAAATATTCTTTTACACAAAATATAAATGGGACATCCAAATTGGGTTTGAATTTCATTGCAAAAAATCTGAAAACGGGACAGTAACAGGGAAAGTGGTAGGAGAGGCACTGACGAACAGGATGGCACTAACGACAGGCCGAATGGAGGTAAGGAGGGCGGTGCTTGGCTCACACACGTCGGCGAAAGTTTGTGCTGGCTACTACGCGTGACTGGACATTACAATGGTGGATGGCAATCGGCGGGACAGTCAATCGGAAGGTTCTAAGGCTAGGGCGGATGGACAAGCCTTGACAGTGGCTGGACAAGAGGATTGCTAGGACGGGTAAGGGCCTGTTTGGTTTGTATTTTCATTTCCTGTTTTCATTTTCTACGATTTGTGTTAATTTTAGTATTTGCCACATCATTTTCTTTTTCAAATTTTGAAAAAAATCCAGCATTTCTAGAAATTTTGAAAATGTCAAATAGTTGCTTTCATTGTTTCCGGAAATGCATTCTTCCTAACTAGTCTTCTATCCTCTCTTTGTCACAATTGTTTATTGTAAGAGCCTTCCATCCTTTTGTTAGCAATTTAAAATCAATACAAATTTTAGAAAATGAAAACAGGAAATGAAAATGCAAACCAAACAGGCCCTAAGGTTTCTTAGACCTACAAGACGTCACGTGAGCTATAATAACAACTTGAGAAAACTGAATTTTGGACAAAATTCCTGAAGAGATCAACTCTCAGCCTTTGAATTTATATTAACATGAATACAAAACTGAATCCCTTAATTTCAGGGATTGAATAAGCTGATTACAGCAGTTTCCTAATATATACAAATATAGCTAATCAAATATAATCTCAACAATATTTCAAAGCAGAATCCTAGTGAAAGGAGGTAAAAGAGGGAGAAAATGACTGAAACAATATGAAGACATTACCGAGGATTAGGGTTAGGGAACAACATGGATTGCCTTCTAATGGACCAGAAACTTCGAGAACATATAAATCTAAAAGCGTAAGCATAAGTAAACCTATGACAAAGAGGACACACAAGAAAATCAATAGAAAAAATAGAAATATAGGCAAATAACAAGTGATGGTTTTGACTGTCACCTACATGAGTAAACATTAAGACTTGATCAATAACAGGTGCGTTTGAAACATCAGTTGGCATAAGCCGCACAACACATAACAGAACAATAAAGTGTATAAATTTACCTCTTCGCGTCGAGGAACCCAGTTATTAGCACGCAAATCTATAACATCACGAATCATGAACCTAAGCCGCGGTACAAGTTGGGGGTTTGTGCTCAATTCTTTCAAACGGCTAAAGGAAATATCATTTACACGCCGGGATTTAGAACTTTTGTCAAGCTGCTTGCCAATAGTGTTGAAAAATTGACATATGGCTTCAACATTTTCCTCAGCTGGACAAGACTTGCTGTCTGGGGCTCCTAAAAGCTCCTGTTCCAAATGAAAACCATGCAGATAAGTGGTTACTCCCAAACCAACATGAATTATTATGTAACATTAGTCTTAATTTCTGTTAGAACCTGAACAATGTGATGGACAATCTTTTTAGGAACCATCTTCTGCTTCCACAGCTCACCAATTAAACGGACATTTCCAATTAAACGAAGCTTGATCAGTCTTTCCTTGTCCGTACGCTCCAACTCCTGCTCAGGGGCAGTCAGTTGTTTCACTTCTTCCCTAAGATTATCCGCACCTTCAAAAGCATCCTGGCAGACATTCAAGAGTATTCTCTTAAAAGTGATTTCTTTCCCATCAGGTTCTTCAGATGGGAAAGGAGGCAGCTTTTCATTAAGATCAGAACACAGTTGAGCATACATGGGGCAAAATGTTGATTCTAGAACAGCCTTATCAAATATAAGACGAATGACTCCCTGCATTCACAAAGCAAATCAAATCAAATTAGGACAAGGTTGTGAACAGAAATAGATTGACTAGCAATTGAATAATAACCTTTAATATGTCAGCTGAAGTAATGCCAGAATCGATCAACTGACCCTTCAGGAAATCAAACTTCTCAGGAGTCAACCTATGTAGTATTCTGTACAAACGTAAACAACAGCATATGAATAGCAGGAACTACACAATTCAGAAGGCCCTTAACAGAGTAACATGGGGGGAAAGGATTTCGAAGTAGTTCATTGAAATATATAGGGGGGGAAATTAAGTACCGAAAATCTCTTGTCAAAAATATTGACTTGTTCATTATTTTTCACAGAAATCAATCACACAGCACAGTTAGATGGACACCAATATCTAATTGTTACTCAAAAGTATTACAAATCTTACCCTTTCACGGTCTTCAAGACACACCTTTTCAGAGAGACTTCCCCTTCTATCTGATTCTGACCATGGAACCTCAGCCTTGACAAGGGTAGGAGTAGGTCCGCCCTGAATTAATAGAGACAGCAGAATTATAAATAAGATTAAAGAATAAAAAATGCCACAGTTAATAAGTAAACAATGGAGGATTATAAAAACCATCATGCAATCCAATATACTTACTTGCATAAATATGACAATAATTTTAAATCAATTGATCAAGTAAATAATGTCAAACAAAAGTTGAAACCCAATAATAAACCAACCAGCAGTAATATTTTTGTGGATAAAACTGTACCGCTTTTAAACAAATTCATTAGTAATAAATATGTCGTAAAGTCACACATTGGTTGGGTGTAATAATTATGTTGATCCTGTACAGATTAGTTAATGCTGATTATCTAATTATTTCTAACAATGTAACTATTTCCTGATTGTATGTACTAATTAAATCCTTGTATCTGGCCAACAATTAAGCCCCTGGACGAGATTGATTAGGTCAACCTGTCTTGGCTAACTATGCCTGTATATGTGTAATCTACCTGTCATTATTTTTTTGTTGAATAAAGGGACCTAAGCCCAAGAAAAAATGAATTATATAGTAATTAAACGGGGAGTGGAAACTCCAATAACATCATAAAACAACACTTGTGTAAGTTGCACAGGTGATTTCTCAATTTCTCATAAATTACCAATTGAGAATCATGCTCAAACCCTAAATCAGCTAGCATATCTGCACTCCTATTAGCTTCACAATACACATGCAAGACCCGAACTATCCAATCTGAATTCAGCAGTTTGCAGATTTGTTTAATCAAGCTCCAGCCACTTACACTTCCTGCTGCCTCACCCTTTAAACAACAAACCACTACTTCAGCGTCCATCTCAAGCTCAACCTCAGTAAATCCTCTAGACCTTGCCAACGTAAACCCTCCAAAGCCCCCCAGAAGTTCGGCTATGTAAGCAGAAGTCTACCCACATTCTTCGAAAAACCACATATCGACCTCCTATGCTCCCCTCTCAATAACCCCCTGCAACCTGCCATGCCAGCATCTCTCAGTGATGCTGGATGAAAAGCCAAATGATGGGTCCACTATGAATAGATCATGGCTAAGTCTTCCAAGCCAGCCACAAGACAACTATTAGTGCAGTCATTGCGGGAGATCAGGCCACATGAAGGAAAATTGTTTGAAGCTCTATGATAAGGAACAAGTTATTAGTTTTACAGGTGAATTCCAGGGCATTCAGCTTAGCAAAGCCAATTTGGCTTCCCCAAATATGACTAATGGTGGAATCTCCCAAGAATGGGGATGATATTCAAGCCTTTCATTAAAGAAGAGTTGGAGCATTCAAGGTCCCTTATTGACTCACTAAGTAAGACTCCCAGCACTTGTTTTCTTGCTCTGAATGGCAAGCATTCTCTGCCTAAAGAACAGGGAGGGCTCTACCACCTTCTCAGAATACCTTATAAGGATGATCATCGTAAAGGGCTGCTGACTTCTTGCTCTCAAGGTTCCATGTCAGATTCTTAATGCCTCACTTCTAATATTCGGCTTTAATGCAAACTTCTAAGACATCCTCCATTTAGGTTCTCAAATACATGCTCTGTTGACAATAACCATCCTATACTAATACAAGTGATGTATTGATGTCATTTGTTTTTCCTTCTATACCAACTATGAGAAGTCTTCAACCTCGACTTTTTATTGCATGGCTTTTGTGCATGTATCTAAAGCCTATATATGTATAATCTACCTCTAATTTCAGAAAATAGAAAAGAGTGAGGGGGCAGCGCATAGTGTTGAATGCAGTCATTGTAGCTGCCCTATAATTTTTAAAAATAAAGTTTTTTACATATAATTTTTTTCACTTGACCCACATCATTAGAATACTGTTCTGATGCATTCACGGTGGCAATAGAACCATTTACCATCTCAGGTTGCTGAATGCAGCTCCAAAAACGTTGTTTAAGGCTATGTTTTGGAATTTTGAAAGAAATGAAGTGGATTAGTAAGTAAAGTGATTTAAAATGAAATGAGTGGAAAGATGAAAGTATAGGGTCAAAGTATACATTCCATTGGTTGCAAGTTTTTTTTTTTAACCATGTAATAGGAACTAAATATCCACATCCGTTAGCGGGTCCTGTTGGAGACACAAGGGATTCTTCCCTCCCAACCAGATTAGGATTCAAACCCCTGACTACTTGCTTAAGACGTCCGAGTCCCTTATCACCCGGACCAACCACATGTGGGTCCATTGGTTACAAGTTTTAAGGAGGGAATGTTGGGAGATCTCAGTCCATTATTTGGCAGTCATAATTAACAGAGTCTCCATCCCAATCCCAAACCTCCCAAGATGGAAGTTACAAAAATGTGAGGGTTCCGTTGACATGTAGTAGTTTGAGTTTCCATCCTATACCACTTCACTCTTTTACTTAAAAAAAATTCCCAAACAATAACTTTAAAGTTTTTTTTCCGCTCCACCTCAAGCATCCAGACAAACCCTAAAGATTTGTGTGAATGAGTTAACCGTTAACACTATAAAGGAAGTAGAAGATTTATCAAAATCCCCTCAAACAGTAGCTCGACAGAAAAAGAAACTGAGGCATTTGGTACACTATGAAATACGGAAGAATGAAGCATTAGGAAAATTACATCAGTTACCAGTGTACAAGTGTTTTCCCGTGGAGGAAAGAAAAACATGCTTCCGGTTGAGCTGACACGACTAACACGAGAACTCGAGCTCAGGACCGTTCGATCACCTTGCTATGCTATCGCTTCAATATCATGCACTGAGAGAGAGAGACAGAGATTAGAGGTATGTTTCTCTCTCTTCTGCTGAATGCGATGACTTTAAAACAGCGCTACACGAGTGTTATTGGCTTAATGCCTATTTTCAATTCACAAAATTTATTTTTTAAAAAAAATTTGTACAGCCGTATCTATACATAATACTCCCTCCAGAAGCATATAGGCAAAATTAACTAATTTCATATTTATTAAAGAAGTTAGTTGATTTATTTTAAGGATTTATTTAATCTGTGTAATTTTGTATATATTAAGGATCTTGTAAATTTATGTAGGAAACTGTGTATTTTATACTTTCAAAACTGAAATGCTTAAATTTCTAATCAATAATTGCTACTTTTGAGTTCTTAACCTGTGCAAAGTTGCAAATGATAGAAAAACCCTTATTTTAATTATCTTGATTTATGTAAAAAATGAGTTATAATTACTAAATTACCTTTACTTATAACAATCACCACATTTAATTCTTGGAACTGTGTATTGCTCTTGGAAAAGTAAAATGACATTAATTAACCAAGGGTATTTTTGGAACACTGGCATTAAATAGAATTGAATTGATTAGATTTTATTTATATTTGAGTCCACCAAATATAGATTTTTTTCCTTATAATTGAGTCCGGAGTAGCACAGTTCAAGGCTACCCCGAAGAAAAGTTTTAACTATATAACAAAAAATTATTTAACAGGTGGCAGCATCTCATGAATTTGGATCTTGGGTCTTTCAATTGAATCTATTTATTATTTATTATTAGAAAATACCTCATCAAGTTGTGATGGTTAGCTCATTTATGCACATTTTACTTTAAATTTATTATTAGGTTCAAATTTTACAATTATGCTTTCATTGTTTCAATACCTTGAAAATAGCAACTAATTATTTGACTCTCCATTCAACTAGATAGCTATTCATTTATACCGTTTTGATAAAAAGAAACCTTTCATTTAGCCTGCCTTTCTTTATCTCACTTTTATTTTCCTTTTCTCCATCTCAATTTAGACCACCACCACTACCAATATACCACCGCCGGCGGCGTAGACACATCGATGTCCCATTAAAGAAGAACTCTAATTAACTAAGCCTTAATCTGTTATTAACATTCGTGCGCTTTGTTACAAACGAAAAATATTATAATACTAAAACCGTAAAGAATTAAAACAGTTAACATGCTCAAACAGTAAAGAAAACATAAACACCAGTTATATACAATATATACAGTATGTCACCAATGTACAGTAAATCCCAATAGAGGGATCACAGGCCTAGAAAAACTATACAGACTTTGAAAATAAAAAGATACATATAAACTGGTCATAGAGGTCCTACCATAACTACCCGACCCGTCTCTCTAAAAAATATATCAAAATACAAAACAAAACTCACAAAGGCTCACTACCTACAGACACATCCGGCAGTGATGTGGGTGTATGGAACTACCCTTTCCCTCGTCGTAATGACGTCTATATACACGCAGCAGGATCTTCTATAGATAGTGTTGCGGTCGGTTATTCTACCAAACTGTCATCCCCGTCTTACTGTTGTTGCTCATCTACCGTATTGAAACATACATAGAAAGATAGAGAAAGAAGGGAGATAAGTAACTCAAACATGATCATAAAAGGGGATTAGGACACATAGAGTAGAATATTTTGCATACACGGCACATACAGCAAACAACAAACATCTTCCGAGTCACACCAACACAATACATCTTCAAAGTTCCCTCTCGGATCATTCATCTAAGGAGTCTCACTCCTATGCATGTCAGCCGATACCTCTCATCCGGGTATCATCCCTGAGACATTCTCCTTACCGATAATCACTGCTCAGAGAACGTAGGTTAGTTTGTCCAAGTAACCCTTCCGCTCACTGTGACCAATAAGAGTGCATCCCCCTATGAGCTCAGCTCCATTAAGGGTATCTTGGTCGCCTCCCAAGTCCGGTTCGAACATCCTCAAGGTCTCTTCACAGACTGGCCCTTCCGTAACCCATACTCGCACTTGAGTACAACTAACCTCGTATGACTCCCAGTCATACGGCTCGTCACTTGTTAAACCCTAAGTGTGACGACAGCCTCTCCCTTCCTTCCTCTTTGATCCTAATTGTTTCTTGGTGTTCCGTTCGTGTTTGGGAGAGTAAGATCATGTGTTAAGTGCCAATCTAAAAGTAATAGTTCTTCCCTCTTATTAATTCCTTTTTCTTGTCATGAATTGGGAATTAATTGGTTAACCTTTTTTGTGTTAGCCAAGGCTTGGGACGTTCGTCGAGATGTCGAGGGAACCGGTTTGGAGTCTTCGTCAGTTTAAAGGAGGAATCTTCATACCAGGTATGGGGAGAAGGAATAGTATGAGTATGTAGGCTTGGGGGTAGCGTAAGGCGAAGGGTTACCCATGACCCTGATGTTTGGTTAAATGTCTATATGCTTATCTGTTGAGAACATGTTTATATATGCCTGTTTGATACCTTGATGTTTAAGTATTTATGTTTGGCATGTTTAAACTGATTATTATGATTATTATGATGATGATGTTGATGTGTTTGATAATATGTCGTTGTGATGAACATGATGAATTTATGATGTGTTGATTGTTGGTTGTTCGTTGTGAACGCGTTAATGTTTAAAACAATGAAAACTGTTAATGATGTTAAGGGAGGTTTTTCCCCTTTTGTTCATAAAACTGAATGATAGTAATGAGAGGCAAGGATTATGCCAAAAGGTTTAGTTAAAGACCATAGGGATTGATCTATGAGTGTTTAGGGACAATTAATATGAAACTAAGATTAAAGGACAAATTTTCCCGTTGTTATAAGACATGAAGATTAAGCCAAGAGTAATGAAATTAATGGTCAAAGACTTACTAAGAGCCAATAGGTTTAATCCGTGAATTACCCCAAGAGGTTTAGGAAAGGGTTTATGACCCTTTCTACCCAGATCAGTACAGCCATGCCCCAGGTAGCACGGACGTGCTTAATAAGGAGCACGCCCGTGCTCCATTCCAAATTCAAAAAGGGCGCGCTGCTTAAGCATGCCCGTGCTCAATAGTCAGCACGGTTGTGCTTGACCGAAAGTTCGGCACGCCCGTGCTTCCCTGTACATATCAGAACGCAGAAACCGCAACAAGGGGTGTTTCACCCCAAACGTCTTAAATAAATTATAAGACACCCAACGAACATGAAGACAAAAGACAAGTGATAAGATGTTGTACCTTGGTAACCGAGTGGCCAAGGGGCCTTGATGCATGATGGTCAAGGTGGTAATCTCTGGTGCTTAATGGTCAGAGTGCTAATTAAAGATGATGATATACCTTCGTAGCCTAGTAGCCAAGGGGGTCTCGATAGCCGAGTGGTCGAGGTGGTAATATCTGGTGTAGAACGGCCAGAGTGTTTAAAAGACTAAACGATGACAGATAACGTTAATCCTCGATAGCCGAGTGGTCGAGGTGTTGATGGTGATAAAACTTGGGTAGCCTAGTGGCCCAAGCGGAGGTGGTGGTTGTGTTTGTGTGTTTTATTGATCATGCATTCAAGCATCGGAGATGTTAGTGGGGGATGTTCAACATAGGGAAGGTCGTCAGAGAGTAAGGCGATCTGACCGTTCGCGGTGATTCATCCGAGAGTTAGGTGAATCGTGCACCCCCTTGATGGTGCATCCGAGAGTAAGGTGCGTCGGCTATCCAAGGGATCCACCCAAGGTAAGGTGGATTGCCCCGGCGTTGATGCTTATGGGCCAATGTGGATATGTAACTCTGAAGTTGACTTCCTAAAGTAGATTGGATCCAAGCGCATAAGGGTGTAGTGGAATAGAACTGTATCGCATAGTATACATTTGTGTATGAAGAGAATGATTGTTTATGTTATATGTTGTTGCTGTGATAACATGATTGTTGTGATACATGCTCGTCTTCTAACTGCTTCCTTGCCATTATATTCATATATATGTTTCTTAATCCCTGTTTCTATGCCTTGTGTTTTGTGGCATGTATCTTTTATGTAGAGGACGGCGAGCAGTCAGTTGAGGAGTGACTCTAAGGAGCCGCGACTCGTAGTTAGGATTTCCAGTTGTTCTAGATTGGTTATACCAGCTCTGTATATGACATCAGGGGTTGGGTTTTGTTTCATGTTATGTTTTCTTGTTATGTTATCGTTTCAGAACTTATGTTATTTCCACGTTTGAGACTTGTTATAATGTGGTATTCTCTACCCGTTGTTTTTTACAATTAAATATATGTCACACATTCCTTATATAGCATATGTTGTTAGCACAGTTAGTTGATATATGCATAATCCTGGTAAGGATCATTGGAATGCTGTGAAATGGATTTTTCGGTATCCAAAAGGTACATCCGATATCAGCTTGGTATTTGACAACAACAAAACGACAACCAATGATATAGGTTTTGTTGATTCGGATTATGGCGGTTATCTTAACCCACTACAAAAAACAACTAATTACTGACAGCCAAAAGCTGTCGGAAACCCCCAAAAAGCAGCCGGTAGTGGGTATTTACTGATGGATTTCTGACGGACACGTGTCTGTCGGTTATAAGTTCGTCGGTAAGGGTTTCCGACGGAAATGGGGCGTCCGTTGGTAATTACCGACGGAATAAGTCATCGGTAATTAGCTTGAACAACTGCCACATTATCGACGGATAAGCCCGTCGGTAACACACATGCCAGAATTACCGACAAAATTGTCCGTCGGTAACACGTTAGTGTAGTTGCCTAATTACCGACAGACATATCCGTCGATAAGCTCCCTTTTTTGTTTTATATTAATTTTAATTAATTTTAATATTTTAATATAATTAATTTTAATATAATTATTAATTATATTTATATTTTTAATTTTGTTTTTTAAGCAAAACTATCGGGACTGGAAAATTTGGCAAACAAATAGTCATTGCATTACTTAATTAATTAGATTAGAGCTATATTAATTATTTCACAAACAAAATCCATTAATTATTTTTACTAATTGAAATTAAATTAGATATAATATATGCCAAACAAACTTCAATTTATAACAAACTTCATAAGTACAAAATCAGAATTTCATACTAATTAACAATAAAAACAAATTCAAATAAATAGAAAATTAAAAATAAACTACATAATTTCATAATTTCGCAAACTACATAATTACAAACAAACCACATAATTTGAGAAACAAAATTGACAGTGCACCACATAATTTCATACAAACTACATAATTTCACAAACAAACTATCAGATTTTCAAACTAATTAACAATAAAAACAATTTACAACAAATTCAAAAAAAAATTAAATATAAACTGATAAACCTGATAGTGCAAATCCCTACTGACAGTGGTGGCTGCTGCCGCGGTGGTGGTGGTGACACTGTGCCTTCAACAAAAAAATAGGGACAAGTCTCATCAAATCAACCAAAAAATAGTGAAGAAAAAAAAAAATTTCATGGTGGAGACATGGCAAACTTGTGGCAGTGGTGGGAGTGGCAATGGGGGGCTTCTTAGGTGGTGGCAGAGGGTGTGGCACGCGGCCAGAGCTGGGTGTGGGCGCAAGGAAACAGGGAGAGGGAGAGAGTGAGAGGGAGAAGAGAGAGAAAGCAGAGGGTCACTGTGATGGGGTGGGGTGCTCAGGTGGCAGGCGACGGTCATAGGGGCGGTGGTCACGGGCGCGCGACTGAGAGTAGAGAGAGAGAGAGGTCTGAGAGTGAGAGAAAGGAGAAAAGGAAAGTTGGGGGGGGGGGGGGGGTTCGTGGTGGTCCTAAATTGCGCATTTTCCGATGGCCACTTAACATTTCCGACGGCTTTATCTGTCGGTAATTCAAATTACGGATGGAAATGTCCGTCGGTAATGGGAAATAAATTTTCCGACGGGCACCCCGCCGATAAAATCCTAGACAGTTTTGACGGGCTTATCGTCGAAAAATGTCTCGTGCGAAAAATAAATGTCTTTCTCGCCACCTTTGCCGACGGATTTTGCGATGGAATACCCCTCGGAAATGTTACCGACGACCTTTCCGTCGGTAATTTTAAAAACTTTTCATATTCATTATTATCGACGGCTTTTTCCGTCGGTAATGTAAACATTTCCGACGGAACCCATGTCCATCGGTTAATTTGCCGTCGGTAATCAACAATTTTCTTGTAATGACCGGAAAAGATCTCTTTCTGGTTATATCTTTACTCTTTATAATTGTGCTACCTGTTGGAAAGCTACACTTCAGTCTAGCATTGTCTACAACTGAAGCAGAATATATTGCGACATTAGAGGGTGTGAAGGAGGCTCTTTGGCTGCAAGGTTTGGTTAATGAACTTGGTTTAAAAAAAGATGTTCTTATTGTGTTTTTGTCATAGCCAAAGTGTTATTCATTTGACCAAGAATAGTGGTTATCACGACAAGATGAAACACATTGATGTGAAGCATCACTTTAATCAGAGGTATTGTTGCTGCTAGTAAAGTTATAGTGACAAAGATTCACACGTCTGAGAATCTAGCAGACATGCTCACTAATTCACTTCCTAATGTCAAGTTCCAGCATTGTTTGGACTTGGTTGGTCTCCACAGTGTTTGAAGACATAGTGATTAACAACTAGTTGAATTCGAGCCAAGGTGGAGATTGTTAGGTAGATTGTGGCTGTTGTGTCCATTATTTATAGCAATGTAAACAAAAGGTTATAATTTACATTTTCATATTAACCATTGTTTAGTTAATGGTTGAAATTATTCTTTGTAAGTGTGACACCCTTAACCCAAGTATCACATTAACTGCCCTTATTTTAAATATACTAATCATGTTTAGTGAGTGTCGAATTTACTTTCGGAAAAATTCAGATTTTTTATTGATTTTCTAAAAATATTTAATTTCAAAATTTGTTTAATGCGTAACATCATATATAAGGAAATACAAATAATTTAATGACCACATCACGCACATTAATTCTTAGAAGTCACAACATGATAATTCAAGAGAAAGACATAACAAGGTTCCATCACAAGTTAAAGGTTGAGTTCTAGAGTCATAGAAATAGAGTTTGCTCAAGACAGAAGACACCACTCAAAATACAGTACCCCAAGAAGAAAATCCTACAGCTGGTCGGACCTAATGATGCCCATTTGGGAGACCATGGTGGTCATCCCTGACCTCTAGTGGTGCATCAACTCCCGCTCCTGGGGCGTCATCACCAACCGCCATTTCTTCCGGCTCCTCTCCCACAAATTCTTCTGGGTCTTCCTCTATCGGCGAGTCAGGGGCTGCCTCCGGTTGCTGTGGGTCCTACGGGGGATTCAGAGCCACAATCCCTAAGTTTGCTAGATGCTGAAGATAAATATCCACAGTATGTGTACGTCTCTACACTCCTGCTCCGTTCACTCCATCCACAATACACACTGGTCATGTATAAACCGCAACATGTGTCCCCACGAGAAAGGTCCATGCGGCTGGATCATTAGCGTTCTCAAGTAGGATGGCTCGAGTGCGGAGGTGAGCCAATTGTATTTCCGCAGGGTCCATCTATCCTCAAGTATGTACGTAAACATATTCCAAGAAGGAGAAGCATAACAAAATGCAAGAGTGAGATACCATTATATATATATATATATATATATATATATATATATATATATATATATATATATATATATATATATTATGACGACTAAGATGCCCAAACACAAACAATAGATATAGGTAACATTCATATTCATTATAGAGGTATACAGAATAAACATGCCAACACACAAGTTATCGTCGTTTTTGAAAAATATGGCACTTCTATATCTCATCATTCTGTCCTAATCTTCGGAGATCTCCAACACCATGCAATTTTGAAAAACAGTGAGCTGATCAGGCTCATTAGCCATCCAGGCTTAAAATTTTGGCCACACAGGCTCATAATATTGGCCACACAGGCCCAATTGCCACACAGGCTAAATTTTGGCCACACAGGCCCAACTGCCTCACCGGCTTGAGTTATAAAGCTGGGCACGTCTGCCGAAAAACAATGCATGTAAAATCATTTTATTTTTGCGGCTTTTCTTTGTGCTTTGTTCTTTTCCTTGTCGAGGCTCAAGGCTCATGATCACCGTGAATTTTTTTTGTGTTTTAATGCTTTTATTGTTAACACAGGACATTAAAGTCCGAGTGTCCAATCACAACAGTCCTAGACCCGTGCACTGATCCAGAACTTTGTGGTAGTAGAAAACAGTCTTTACCCCTTTTTAATCCGTTCACACGTTTATCACAACTCACATAGGACACATAGTCCAAACCACTTTTTATCGGGACACACAATCCATAATACATATATAGGACACACAGTCCACAGCAGTGTTGTGATATGGATCATGGATCCACGTGCCAGAACTCTAGTACTCTGACATCTCGGTTACTAGGCTCACTTTTCATCTTATTTTTCGTTAGTGAAAAAAAAATACCAAAAGAAAATCTTTTAGATAAAACGTTTTCCGTCAAAATTCATTTTGTTTAAAGCCTTAAAAAAATTCATTTCCATCAGTAAAACTAATTTATTTAAATCTTTTTTTTTCTCAAACATAAATAAAGGTTACTAAATAATTTCCTTCCAAACTTCTAAGAATTAAGTTTTGATATTTCCAAAAAAAAAAAAACTTATTTTATTTTGATGGAAAATTTATTTTAATTTTATTATAGGAATGTGCTTTGTAAAATTTTCATTTACCCATCTAAAAGACTATTCAATATAAAAGTTTGCTTAACTTTCCAATTTTATTAAATCCTTATTTAAATTTAGGTCCTCACTTATGATTTTTCTTAATGAATATTTTCTTAAAGCTTTTATCTTTATTAATTGAGCTCTAACCAATAAGTTGGGCTTTCAAGGATCATCCACAAGGCATATACAATAATTACAACATTCAAAAGCACAATCATATAATTCATAATTTCATCAACATATTTAGCACCTTCACATATGATTTAACAACTTAAACACATATATGAGCATAGGAAGTTCAAACTAATTCCAAACAGTCACAAGTATAACAAGATCAACCAATACATTAAAACAACACATACCACTCAGGTTATCTCCCCTTACCTTGATCGAGTGAATAAGGAAATTGGAGTTTTCCGCTTTTGGACGAAAGCGAACCCACAATGATCCTACTCTTGGCAATCTAAGTAAAAATTCAAGTGTAAAATATAAGTTAAAAATACAGAAAATTTTCCACATCTTCTCTATGTATGTATTCGGCCATGATAAGACTTTTGGGGAGGAAATTTTCAATTTTCGCAAGCTTTTGGATCAATGATCCTTGAGCATTTTAGAGACAAAATTGTGGTCTATTACCTTGAAATAAAATTTTAATTTCACCTACTCCAAAGGAGGGTGTTTCGGCCTACTAAAAAAAATTGGCATAAGAATTCATTTCAAATCCTCTAAATTTTGTACAAGAAATCAAAATGTTGTTTTCCTTTAAAACATTCAAATAAAATTCCTTTAACTTGAAATTTTAATTCACATGACTTTTCCAATAATCATTTTGTTAAAAACAATTCATGGCCTCCTCAACTCAGTTCCATTGAGTTTCGGCCTATGCTAAAAAAATAGCAAGTTGGACTTTTCAATTTTACAACTTCATGCATGCAACAAAAATAATGTTTCCTTCAACAATTTAATAAAAATCTTTTCAACTCAAAATATCATTTCATAAAACTTTAATATTCTAGGATCAAAATAACATTTTCAATAACCATCATTAAAGAAAACTACTAGGCTTCCTTAACTCAAAATTTTTGAGTTTCGGCCTCCACAAAATAAATGGCCAAGAAATTGATTTTTCAACTTTATAAATTCATGCATGTATCCACAAAATAAATTAAACTGTTTTCCATTCCAAAAAAAAAAAAAAAAACTCATCCAAAACATACATTTAAACTCATGCATGTAAAAATCAATATGATCAAAATACACATTTTCATAAAAAACCAAAAACCAAGCTTCATCAACCCTTAAGGATAGGGTTTCGGCCCTATTAAAATAATGGGTCGGAAATTTAAAATTTTTTATGCAACTCATAAACTCCAAATACTAGTTACAATGGATTTCAAGTCATGCATGTTGAAAATAAACCAAAAACATTAATTTTCTCCCTATAGGGGTCTCGGCCACCCCTTAAAAATATAGTTTTGAAAAGCTTTTGTTACATGCAATCCCTCCAATCGGTAGTAATAATGAGTATAAGACTATAAAAATTCAGTTTCATAAAAAAAAAACTTGATAGGAAAATAATTTTCTTAATCTAGTTGAACCATGAACAAGAAACACTAACATGCAAGCATAAATTTTTTGGCAAAACATTATTTTTCTTTCCTAGAGGTTTCGGCCTCCTTAAGAATTTGTGAAAATGTTTTCTTTGCAACATGCAAGCATTGATCATAGTAGTATGGATAATAGTAAGCTCAAATACACTTGTTTCATGAACATGCACCCAAAGAAACTAACATGCATGCAATAAAATCATGTTTCTTGACAAGAAGAGGAGTAGAGTGAAGATGTTATACCCTTAGAATGTTGATGAGGCTGAGTTGATGACAAGAATCCCTAGCTTGTTAGAGTGAAAATTGGAGAAATGAAGTGCAACAATATGGTGGTATGTATGAAAGCTTATGGGGAGTGATCAAACTTGAACAAGAGTGAAGAGGAGGGTATATATAGACACAAGAAGGGGGGAGGGGCGCTGCACTTCAGAAAGAGGAGTGGGATTAAAAAAAGAGAATTTCTATCATACACAGTAAAAACATAAGGTTTTAAAACCCGACTATTGTGGACCACTATATGGAGGTCAGTGTGTGTAAACCTTGCCATGTCATAAAAAACATTTAACTTTTTCATTTGTACCTTTATTTGTTGATAATGCAGTTTAGTCCCTAACTCTATTCTTGCAACTGAATCCAAATTAAACTCATGTAATGTAATTCCTTTCTTTCGCTCTGGTCGAACTCGCCGAAAGCCCTGGGGATTCCACATCTTCATCCTCATCACAAAATACAGACAAATGATTTCCATTAACTAGTTTCCATAAAATGGGTATACCCATTAGCATTGTTGTTACAACAATTACAAATCTGTAACATTTTCCTTTTATCCTATGGTCTAATTCTCTTTTTTACTAGTTGTTATTTTTCATTTGTTATCAACTTTATTTTCTATTTCATGGACCACCTACTTTCAATCTTCTGTTACTAATGGTTCAAGGGCGGCTTCTAGGGTGAGCGACCCTAAGAAGTCGCTCATGGTGGGAGACCAAAGTATGACAAAAAAAAAGGGTTCAGATGAATACAAGGTGACTGGTTGGGTAGGTTAGCCTTGAAATTTTCACTCAGTGATGAACACTGTACCGAAGTGATACAAACCTTTGCCGCAGCGGTAAAGACCTCACCGGCGGCATTGTCGGGGATGGTGGTGCCTTCTTCTTCGAATCAGATTGTAGATCTATGGCGGAGGGGAGTCTAGGGACGACAATTCCAAAACAAGAAGGGGAAGGGTGGGAGTATTCCTGAACCGCCCCGCTCCGCCAACTTCTCTGGTCATCATCACTTACGCACGCCCCACCACTGTTTCCGTTCCGCGCCTTCCTCCGCTGTGGTTCTTCGATGGAACTTCCCGCCGTCCCACCACGTCGCAGTTCCGCGTCTTTTCTGGCCACCATCGCGCCTCTATTGCTTGCTATGAGCCCCTTTGCTTTCAAAGTTTACTTGCTGGGATCCTTGTTTTGTGGCTTCATAAGAACCTATGTAAAATGAAATCTTGGGGGCTTGTTTTTTGTGTCTATGAGATGAATAGAGAGAGAAATAGATGATAAAGGCGGAGGTGAGGAGAAGGAGAACGCGCAGAGAGACAGACACAGTGGAAACGTGGCAATGGAATGGATTGGCGAAGAGAAACATGGCAGCAAGATGGAGGAGAGAGAATAAGGACTAGTAAATAATAAAGTAACAGCAATGGGTAAGTAATAGTACATGTGAGAGCGTCCATGTCATGAAGGTTCCAAAACCCAACATTTTATGTGGGTTTCGTAGCAATGCCCTTAAAAAAATTCATATTTTGACCAAATTATTTTTACTTGTAGACTTAGGCAAAAATTTAAATAATGTGTAAGATCATAATTAGATTCCAAGAGTCAAGTCACTTCAAGTCAGTCCCAATTCCTCCATTATCTGCTGCAAAACTGTTCACAAATATTTTGGCTCGTTCTGGTGCCATTTGTTTCGTAACTGTGAAAACCGTTCGTATTTAATTTGTGAATTTTCCACAAAAATATCATTATATATATAAAAAATACTTTAAAATCATAAAAATAATTAGGATTGAGTGGATAAAATAGAGTTTATATATATTTGGTCGAAATTAATTTTTTTCCGGGTCAGTACAGCTCAACTGACAGTATGAATTCAGCCCGGTATCGTCTGAATTTTCAACCGAAAAATTTCACAAATAATTTTATAAATTAAAATAGATTATGAAAGTATATTTTTGGTTTATTAAAATATTTTTTCTCAAATCAAAATAATTAATCACATAATCACACTTATAACACTAATTGTAACTAAACAAAAAAATCGAGGTGTTACAGTAAGCTATAAAAACATATTGTAGTTTTCATTCAATTCATTCAAGGCAATAACTTCTTTGCTCATCTAGTTTTATAGAGTTTTCTTTGTTAACTCTTGTGTCCATCTCCTTTTTGTTGTATTTGCTTTTCTAGTTTTCAACCGATTTGATCTAGTGCTTCCGCATAGTATAATTCTTATATCTTAACAATTCTATCATTTCTATTCCTAAAATCGCCAAATTCTACTTATTTTCTACACAACTGCTAACTTTTAGCCCTATAAATCTACATCGCATGTAGATGTATCACAATCCAAATTTAAAAATTTTGCTTGTCGTCAAGCAAATAATTATATACAAAATGTATTAGAGATAAGATTTGTTAGGTGTTAGTTACTAATGTGTTACCCTCTATAAAGGCTTAGGTGTAATCACTTTGAATCACTCTTTACCATTTTTTGTATCATTAATTTTACCTTCTTTGATCAATACAATTTTCTATCAATTTTTCTCAATTTTCTCCTCTTGCTTTAATGGATACCATGTTTTCTAACAAAATGATGTTGAGTGAATTTTCATGACCAGTTCCTCTTTTCATCACTCCACCCAAGCTAAGTTTTTATTCTTGATCAATCCACAAAATTTTCACTTTCTTCTGGTGATGGACTATAATTTTTATCAGGGAAAAGTGTATATACACCCCCCTAAACTTTTACCTGTTTGCAAATAGGCACCTCCAACTATTAATTCTTCCTGATTAATCCTCAAACTCCAGCTATTAATGAAATCAGTCCTTCGTTAACCCAAAGTTATATAGCTAATGGTGATCGAATCTAACCATTCATTTCAAGATAATCTCAACCATTGATTGTATTATATTTTTAATTTTTAATTTTTATTTAAAAAAAAGCAGAGATAGTCGTTTTCTTCTTCTCTGGTTCATTCTCCCCCTCTTCTTACATCATCAGCATCTTCAATTGTGGCTGGAATTTTACACCATTCACGGTTTTTTATATGCCATTTTCTGGAGCCAATGAACTTTTTAACACTTCAGCTCATGTTTTAATGCTATCCATCTTTGTTACTTTTCATCCGCTAAGTTGTATTTCCACATGTATCAGAATGTAGGCAAATGTTTCTTTTTCTTTTCTTTCTTTTTTTCCATATGGAATATGAATAAATACAACATCTATCCAATGATGCCGATTCTCTGTTTAGTAATGTTTGGAACCACGTTGAGAGGCCAATTCCATGCTTTTACATCGACCAAATGTGATTTGACTATAAATTTTTTTGTTTGGCTTCAATAAAGAAGAATCAATTCCAACCCCAAAATCAATTTTACCTTGAAGCTGAAATTCTGAGCTTCAACGCTAGATTAAAATTGATTCTAAATTTATTTAAGCAGTGACAATACATATTCTCTTATCTACCCTCCTGGTGTGCAACAGCTCTCCCTCTTACCTCTCGGTGTTGTGGCATGTGTTTCTCCTTGTTGCAGCACATCACATCCATGTTTCTTTATTAATGTTCTTAATATAAACCATGTGGAATGCCTATTCTGTGTTTGCAAAAAGTCAAATTTCCTTTATAATATTTTTATAGTAAAATTTATGCCTTTCAACATCTAAATAAAAATTATGCATTTTACCAATAAAGAAATCGTTTGCACTTCTCAGTAATTAGTATATGAGAATATGAGAATCAAAACATAATGTCATAACATGATATATTTAAAAATTAAATAATAATTAATAATAATTAAAATTTAAATAATTTAATATTTCCTATATATTAATACCCAATTTGGTAATTGCATACTTAAAAGCAATTTTGATCCAAACTATCCAAACAACATAAATTGATAAAAATCATTTTTTTATGAATGTATCTAAACATAAATCACGTTATGTTCAACTCACTTCTAAATAAAAATTATTTTATAAAACCAATTCAGTCGAAATCAATTTTGGCCAATGCAGAACCAAACACACGGAGTTATATCTTATTCAAGTAACTAGGGGTGGGAATAGGCCAGGCTTTAGCTAAATAGGCCTGGCCAATTTCAAAAATATGAAACATAAGCCTGGCATGTTACCTGACATAGGCTTTTTTTAAGGCCTGGCCTGGCCTTTTTAAAAGCCTGGCCTGGCCTGAAAGCTTTTTTAAAGGCCTATTTCCTGTGAAGGCCTTAATAAGGCCACAAGCCTGCTGCTAAATAGGCCACATGCCTACTGCTAAAAAGGCCGAAGCAAATAGGCCAATGATTAAATAGGCCTTAGGCCATAAAATACAAAATACAACCAATAGATATTCAAGGTCTATGACAAAAACACGAAATAGTAGCAAATAGGCCTCAGGCCATAAAATACAAAATACAACCATAACAAATCGGCCTCAGGCCATAAAAACAAAATACAACCATAACAAATAGGCCTTAGGCTATAAAATACAAAATACAACCAATAGATATTCAAGTTCTATGACAAAAACACAAAACAGTAACAAATACAACAAGTAGCAAAGAACACATCAAATCTTCAAGGTAATCTCTTCACGTCCTTCATTCACCTTCAAAATGAGAAAACAATTCATGTCATTAGACTAAAAAATACTTTAAAAATAATTATGTTAACAAATATAAGGAATAAAACATGTCACAATGCAAAAGTTCTAACCTTTAAATTTCTATTCAAATTAAACTTATGACGAAGCCAATCCCCATCACAAATGAGTGCCTCAATAGATTCCTCATTTAATTTAGAGCGATATTCATCAAACAATTGAGATTGGAATGGCTAGTATATCAGCAGCCATGCATCTTTGACAAAACCTTGTATTTTAGGCTGTTACTCCTCCACCACTCCAAGGCACTAAAAGGGTTATTACCATCAGGAATATAAACGCCTTCATCAAAGTAAGCTTGTAATTCTGATTTCATTGGAGGAACTGCTTCCTTCTCACGCACAATGCTCATAATTTGGTCAAATCCAATTATGAGTGAAGATTTAGGCTCAGTGGAAGATGTTGGATTGTTGCCACCATTATTTCCTTCTGTAGAGGATGACTCTTCCAGACTTAGACACACATACTCATCATATAACTCTTCCAATGAACATCGTACCTTCTTTATATTCTCTTTTGCTACTTCTTCAGGTTTATATATCAAGGGAAAACATATGTCAACAATGTGAAATTTGCACCTCGGATCCAAAACACTAGCAATCGCCATAAGCAAATTACATTCCCTTCAATTCTTGTCAAACTTTATTTTCATTGGAGATGCCAATTCTCTCATGAAGAGATCTCGATCCTCAGCCGCATTGTCAATCACTTGTTTCACCCTCCAACTTCAGCAAGATACAAATTAGCAGTAGGATACTCACTACCTGAGATCACATGAGTAGCTAGATTAACCACCTCAAGAAGTTTACAAACTTTCTCAACCTTGTCCCAATTTTCAAGTGAAGATGCATAATCATAGTGCGGCTCTCTTTCCTTATAAGAAGCAAAAACAATCTTAAATTTTAAAGCAGTTGATAACATATGAAATGTTGAATTCCATCTTGTTGGACAATCAATGATACGCTTCCTATCTTTCAACCCTTTCTCCTCAACAACTTCACAAAAAGACTTTAGTCTTGCATCATTATAGTTAATATACTTCACACTTTCACGAATGTTGAAAATGATATCCTTGATCTGACTAAGTCCATCTTGCTCTAGCAGATTTAGTATGTGTGCACAACATCTAACATGAAACAAGGCACCACCAAGGAATAACTTATTACTACGAGACAAGTTCTCCTTAAGATTTCTCAGGCATGAATCGTTATAAGTAACATTATCAACAGATACCGAAAATACTTTATTTTCAATTCCCCAAGCTTTTAAACATTTAAAAATTGCATCAGCCACTTCAATTCCACCCCTTGGAGCAGGCACTTTCACAAAACTCACTCTCTTTTGAAGTTTCCACCCTGCATCAATGAAATGGCTAGTGATAACCATATATTCTGCTACTTGATGGCTTGATTTCCACATATCTATTGTTAAACTAATCTTACTCACAATTTTCAACAATGTCTTCAAATTTTTCTTCTCCGCCTTATATATTGCTAAACAATCATTTCTAGCAGTTTTACGACTAAATTTTTGAAAATCTGGATTTGCATATTGGAAAGCCCAGATCCAAACCTCATCCTTAACAATACTAAAAGGATGTTCATGAACCATAATAGCAGTAGCAATTATTTCTCTCATCTTCTCATTAGAGTATCTAACACTAGAACTCACAAATGGATTACCTAGATTAGAAGGCTAAAAAGGAATGACTGTTTGCTTATTTTCTTGAGCCATTTGCCACCTCCTTTGCAAGCAATTTTCGGAGTGTCTCTTAAGATGGCTAGTGCTAGACCCTTTCCCACCAGTAGCGAATTTATCTTTACAAAATTTGCAAACAGCTTTCCTTACACCTCCAGCAATTTCAACCTCATCAAAATCATTCCATACAACTAACGTTTTCTGCCTCTTCCTCTTAATGACAACCTCTTCAGCTACTTGATCTTTGTCTTTTTCATTTCCTTGTGTGTTATCTTCTAGTTGACTTGAATTTGTTGGTACACGTTCACTCACCTCATTAGTTCAAGGAGGAGTAGATGAAATTGTTTCATTGCTGCCCCCAAATGGAGAAGACATTTTGTGGACCTGGAAAACATAATGCAGTCATCAGATTGTAGCAAAAGAGACTAAAATTGAAACTTTGTAACAGAAAAAATCGACCCACACCAACTAATTAATCACTTTCACTCCAAAAAATCTCCTACATTTTTGCCTTTTCTGTTTTAGTTAACTTTTTTGCTACATTCATTCATTCTTCTGCTATTCAATACTCTTACTGTAATGGAGAACCAAAGCATGAATTCAAAAAGCTGGTTTTTTTTTTCCTACCATAACCCTTGTAAGATTTTGCACCATGTTTTTTGTAAGGATAGGGAGAGACACAGATGGAAGATTCAGTGTGAAAACCCCAGCAAAAATAAAATGGTAAAGCAATAGGTAAAGATGAAACATCAAATACCTGTTAATGAAGAGAGGACACCGCCAGAAAAGGGAGGAGCTGACGACGAGCGATGGCGAAGCGACGACGAACGAACGAAGCGAATGAAGCGACGGCCGAACGAGGAGGAATCGAACGAACGAAGCAGCTTGTGACACAGTGTGGCGGCCGGCGACTGGTGACGAGTGAATGAACGACTCTTTCTTTGTTAGGGTTTTAGTCTGATTAGGTTTTTTCTTTCTTTGTACTATATGTTTACTAATGTTTACTAATTAGGATTCTGTAATAAATATTTTATTATTGTATATTATATATTTAATATTTATTTATATGTAATTCTAATCAGGCCTGCCTATCAGACTTCATAAGCTTTTTCTGAAGCTCAAGCCTAGTCTATTTATCTAAAAAGGCTTTTGAAAAATTTTTGACCTGGCCTTTTTATTAAACAGGCCAGGCCATAAACAGGCCAGGCCATAGGCCTCTGTCGGGCGGCCTGGCCTATTCACACCCCTACAAGTAACGATGACTTCAAGGATGATTTTAACTTTCCAAACCGATGGACAAAAGCCATTCCTATATGCTGATGACGTAAGAAGAGGAGGAAGAGAACAAGAAAACGATGATTTTTGTTTTTTTAAATAAAAATAAAAAATATAATACATTAATTAATCAATGGTTGGAATTATCTTTAAATGAATGGTTGGATTCAATCACCGTTAGTTGTATAACTTTAGGTTAATGGAAGGACTAATTTCACTAATAGTTGAAATTTGAGGATTAATCATGAAAAATTAATAGTTGGTGATGTCTATTTGCAAAACAAGTACAAGTTTAGGGGATGTATATACACTTTCTCTTTTTTATTATTATCATTTTTGAACGGTGAAGTTGAAAATAAACCTTCTACTGGTCCAATCCAATGCACGTCAAATTGGTGACTAGTGCAAGCCACTGCTAGGCTTCATACTTCATGGTGTTATCTAAGGTGCACCACCCATCAAAGTGGTACAGTGGTGCACCACCCAAGTAGTACAATCTGGACCATCCATATTGCCACTTGGGGTGATTGGACTTTTGACCATATGACCTGGTTAAAAAGTCAACCACCCAAATGACAATCTGGATGGTCCAGATTGTGTCATTTAGGTAGTGCACTACTATACTACTTTGATGGGTGGTGCATCATATCCTTCCCCATCCTTCATTCATACTTTTCATAAAGGAGTATACTGTCCCAACAACATAGGCATTTGGCAATTGCCATTTGCAAGCCATCAATTTCTAGTGAATATGCGTTCTTGGTATGATGGTAAGCGGAACACGGTTCCCTATTTTAGGGGGCGGGGGCTGCTCAATGCTTATATATCGTGGTCTCAGAGTTGGAGTGACAACTCTATCGTAAGATGTAGAAGCTGCAACTTACGTACCTAACGATTTGAATCTAGCTTAGTTTTGAAGTACTTACGTTCCAAGAATGGTCACATGTTCTTTTACTTGCATAGAACGTAGTCTCCAGAAAGCAACACGCTACATTTACGATAGTTTTATTTTTCAATTCTAATGTATTTTTCTTTTTTGTTTCTCTCTGTGTATTGAAATTATGTAATTTGACAGGAGTTCAAGATCGACCAGTCAATTTTAGTGCATTTTTATAGATGTGATGTGAAATTAAACCTTTTCTTGTTGATTACACCTATATATTCTAGTTTGGTGGTGTGATTTTCGATCTTAACCTTCCGTTACAATGTCCTCATAATGCTAAATGGATAACTTTGAAGTATATTTCATTATACCATAAAAACCTCATAGGTACTAAGAAATACAATATTGGGTATCTTGTCTAGTATATAGTATATAAAAAGTACTACTATAATAGAGAAAATAAAGTGGCACATATTAGTACAATAAATTTTGTAAATAAAAAAACAGTCGAAAATTTGAAACAATGTTAATAAAATTAAAAACTAGAAATCAATATGAATATTTAAAAGAAGAAATAAAAATTAATAAATTAAAATAATGCTATATATATGTACAAAAAAAGTTGGATAATGCTATTAAAAAGACTAATTTTAGGATTTAATTGAATTTAAGATACTAATATGCTCGAGTTAAAATAAAATAAAGTAGGATAATGATAAAAGATTCACCGGAATTCATACTTCGAATAAAATTATGATACTCGTATGCTTGAGCAATAAAATAAATTATATAGAAAAGTTCACAACATAAGAAAAAATAAATGATGTCTTCAAATAGCTTCGTGGTTTAATCCGTATAACATCAAAGAGAAAAAATAACAAGCTTTCATAGTCTGTTATTCTCATTTCTTACGACACATCGACGCATCGTGTGTCTTATGAACTTGTACATTTAAGCTTGGTTATTTGCTTAAATCCTTCAAATAACTTGTTCTATGAAACTAAAACTTATTTTGATTGATACTAATAAACTATCCTATCACATCAGTCAAGCTTTCAGCTAATAGGCTGGTTTGGTGCATCTTACCCACTCGTAATTAAGCTTGTAATATGATTTATGAACAACCGGAAAACAGTGTGCCAAAATCAATTTAAAAAGGCTAGGAAAATAATGCTTACAAACCAAAAATTGTACATGATTTTTACACCGGTTAAAGGCTTATCAAATTTCGATTAATAATGTGCATTTTAAAGTTAAAAGGATATTAATTAAATAGAATATTGTAGTAATATATTACTAATGTCTCAACCAAATAATTGACATTATTAACTAAATTAAATTTTGAACATTATTAACCGGTACAACATCGGTGTGCATATAACAGTATAGTCAAGGTAAATAATATACCACCACGGTTATTTATGCATTTATTTCAAAAAATGTCAAGATAACTTTATTATTTATTATATGGATTTAATTGGTATATACTGACAGTGTAAAGTTTTTTTTATACTAATTGATATAAGTACAAATATTTTATGATATCAATAGTAAAGTTATACCAAAGTTGTTTGAAGTTAAATAAAAAACGTTTTCAATATGATTTAATATATAATATCAGTGGTTTGAAAATTTTACACTTTCAATCAATTATAAATTATCACATTATTATAAATGTTTGAAAATCTTAGCATAACTATCTTAAAAGCAAGTCATACATAAGATAATCCGTGATTGATTGTCGATATAAAATTTTTTTGTTACCGTCACAATGTGTTTAAATTAAAGTCTTTTCAATGATATAGAAAGACCATTTTTGGAGCCTTGTAATTCTTGAAATATTGAATTGAAAAAGAAAGAAGAAAAGAAAAAAAAAGGAAGGAAGGCAGGAAAAGCAAGATTCACAGCAAAGTAGCTGTTGGAGAAGGCTTCAAAACCATGGTAGTTGAAAAATACACGAAGCTTAGCTTAGCTTTAAGGCAATGGGGACACTGCAACCAACAACATCACTCTTATGTGGACACATTAGGTGTGAGCTGAATACCAAGCCCTGCAAAGAGCACAAATCTTCCTTCATAAAACACAACCAAGCCTTTCATCTCAACCTCACCATATCACACCACACCCTTGTGTTGTGTTTGATTATTTCATTGTCACATTCACCAAGTCACCACCAAAGATATGGAAGCCAGTGCTGGACTGGTTGCTGGGTCTCACAACCGCAATGAGCTTGTGGTCATTCATGGTCATGAAGAGGTAACTGTAATAACCATGCATGAAAGCTACTACAACAAATACAAGACAAAAGTTTTAGTGTTTGTTTTCATCAAAAAGTTTATGAATGATAATCATACTATTATGTGGTTTTGGTGCAGCACAAGCCTTTGAAGAACTTGGATGGCCAGGTGTGTGAGATTTGTGGTGATGGTGTGGGTCTCACGGTGGATGGAGACTTGTTTGTGGCCTGTAATGAGTGTGGTTTTCCGGCGTGCCGGCCGTGTTATGAGTATGAAAGGAGAGAAGGGAACCAGGTTTGCCCACAGTGCAAGACCAGATATAAGCGTCTCAAAGGTACCCCTTTTTCTTTTTTGGCATGTGTTAGTGATTAGCTTTAATGAATTTGGATTTGGATTCTCTGCATTCACACATTCACGAGTTACAAGACACACCGTTGGATCAATCTTGTTTAATTTTTTATTTTATTTTAATGATCTATATCAGTGACTGTGTGAGTGCGTAAAAATAGTGAATACAAGAAACCCAAATCCAATGAATTTAGTGTTTGGTTTTTTAATCTTATGTGAACTAGCATAGTCACATAAACATTCACCCATTTAAGAAAAATACTTTACTATGGTATAGTTAGATATAGTTGTATTAGTATAAGGAATCAAATTTTGTACTTGGTTAAATTTTTTGAATTCAAATGGTAAACAAGGAGAGAACTGATATGGCCTGTTTGTTCATTGTGTTCAAATTGTGTGCTCAGGGAGCCCGCGGGTGCAGGGAGATGAAGATGAGGAGGACGTGGATGATATTGAGCATGAATTTAATATTGAGGACCAACAAAACAAGCATGGCCATGCTGCTGAAGCCATGCTGTATGGGAAAATGAGCTATGGAAGAGGTCCTGAAGATGATGAGCATGCCCTATTCCCACCTGTAATTGCTGGTGGTCGTTCTAGGCCTGTAAGATTTGCACCATTTTCTGTCCAATTTATACTCAGGAGAACTTGTTTTTACATTCAATAGAGCTAAAAAGTTTTCATGCATACATGCAGGTCAGTGGAGAGTTATCAGTAGCATCTCATGGTTATGGGGATCAGATGTTATCTTCTTCGCTGCATAAGCGAGTGCATCCATATCCGATGTCTGAACCTGGTAAGATGTTGTCTAGGCTGTGCTCTTGAGATTTGATGACAATGATTGAAGAATTTACCATCCCTCTTTCATTAGTGAAAACCTTTGGCACTTGAATACATCCTTGAAATGTTTTTCTTAGTCTATTTTAACATGGTGAAATTTGTCCCTAATGTGTGGCATTATATGATCAATGCAGGAAGTGCAAGATGGGAAGAAAGGAAAGAGGATGGATGGAAAGACAGAATGGATGACTGGAAATTGCAGCAGGGCAATTTAGGACCTGAACCTGATGAAGATCCAGATGCAACCTTGTATGCTTTCAGTACTGCAATTAGGAAATTGTTATGCACTTCTTGATAGTTAACTATAACTAGCTTATCAAAAAAAAAAAAATACTATAACTAAATAATAGTAATGATAGCCAGCCCTTAACTGATATTTTGTTTACTGTGAAATGTAAATTGTTGCAGGTTAGATGAAGCAAGGCAGCCACTGTCAAGGAAAGTTCCAATAGCATCTAGCAAAATCAACCCATATCGGATGGTGATCGTGGCACGGCTTGTTATTCTTGCTTTCTTCCTCCGATACAGAATTTTGAATCCAGTACATGATGCAATGGGGCTATGGCTAACCTCTATTATATGTGAAATCTGGTTTGCTTTTTCATGGATTCTTGATCAGTTTCCCAAATGGTTTCCCATCGATCGAGAGACCTACCTTGATCGTCTTTCCATCAGGTAAAGGTTTCACTTGACACAATTCCTGCAGAAGCACAACTATGTGATAAAATGGTTAATTTGAATGAGAGACTAATTACTAATAAGGAGACAAAAGAGAAGGGAAAAACATTATTTTAATTTTTTTCCTTATGAGAACGGCTTAATAAATCATGTGAAACCAGTTTATATACATATTAAAGCTTTTGCAAACATCACTCTTCAAATTTTATATCAAAGGAAAGAACAGCTTTATGCAACATTTGATACCATTTCTGATCAGCTTCTTACTTATGCAAACGGAGGCCAATCAAGGATACTCCAATTGATTGGCTTTGATAGTATGCAACCTTAGCAGAAGTAATGGTTTTTTCAAAGTCATGTAATTAGGCATATGAAATTATAAATTGAGTTTTATAGTGTCATTTCACTGATGATATTGAGATCCCAAAGTTTAAACTTGTATTGCTGACCAAAATGCTGTTTTTCAGGTATGAGCGTGAAGGTGAACCCAATATGCTTGCTCCTGTGGATGTCTTTGTTAGTACTGTGGATCCCATGAAGGAACCTCCTTTGGTTACAGCAAACACTATTCTTTCAATCTTGGCCATGGATTATCCAGTTGATAAGATATCATGCTACATTTCTGATGATGGAGCTTCAATGTGTACATTTGAAGCCCTGTCAGAAACTGCAGAGTTTGCAAGGAAGTGGGTACCATTTTGTAAGAAATTTGCTATAGAACCTAGAGCACCTGAGATGTACTTCTCTGAGAAGATAGACTACCTAAAGGACAAAGTGCAACCCACCTTTGTTAAGGAGCGTCGAGCTATGAAGGTTTGCATTAAGTCTATCATAGTACCAAATGTTTATAAATCTAAAACTTTGACATCAGTTTAGAACAAGATTTCACTGTTTATTGGTTGCTTGACAGAGAGAATATGAAGAGTTTAAGGTTAGGATCAACGCACTTGTTGCGAAAGCCCAGAAGGTTCCTCCAGGGGGGTGGATCATGCAGGATGGGACACCTTGGCCAGGGAACAACACAAAGGATCATCCTGGTATGATTCAAGTCTTTCTTGGTAACAGTGGAGGTCTTGATGCTGAAGGACACCAACTTCCTCGCCTTGTTTACGTTTCACGAGAGAAAAGACCTGGTTTTCAACACCACAAGAAAGCTGGTGCCATGAATGCTCTGGTAGAATTTTTGAGGCAGCTTTTGTTAGTTGCATCATGTTCATTCACCTTTATGAATCACAATTATTTGACCTTACCAATATTTGCTGTGATTTCCAGGTTCGGGTGTCTGCTGTTCTCACAAATGCACCTTTCATGCTGAACTTGGATTGTGATCATTATATCAATAACAGCAAGGCTGTCCGAGAGGCCATGTGCTTCTTGATGGACCCACAAACTGGGAAGAAGGTCTGCTATGTCCAGTTTCCTCAGAGATTCGATGGCATTGATACACACGATCGTTATGCCAACAGGAACACAGTTTTCTTTGATGTGAGTAACTGCAAGAAATTCAGCACCATCATTATCTTTTTAATGCATTTGATTTTCTTTTAGCATTGTAAGCGGAATATTTGATTACTTCCCCTTCCTTCTTTCTTTTTGCAGATTAATATGAAGGGTCTAGATGGTATTCAGGGTCCAGTATATGTTGGCACAGGTTGTGTTTTCAGGAGGCAAGCTTTATATGGCTATAATCCTCCCAAGGGTCCCAAGCGCCCAAAAATGGTAAGTTGTGACTGCTGCCCATGTTTTGGAAGCCGCAAGAAGTTTAAGCATTCAAAAAGTGATGCAAATGGAGAGGCTGCAAACCTAAAAGGTTGTCATTTTATTTTTTAATCTTTAGTCTTTCTTTCCCCGAAGTTCCTAACTAATATCCAAATTGATTTCCTTTTACCTATTTAAACCATCTGTCATTTGTCTACAAATAGGAATGGATGATGACAAAGAGCTGCTGATGTCCCACATGAATTTTGAGAAGAAATTTGGGCAGTCATCCATCTTTGTGACTTCAACCTTGATGGAAGAGGGTGGTGTACCTCCTTCCTCAAGTCCAGCAGGCCTGCTTAAAGAAGCCATTCATGTAATCAGCTGTGGGTATGAAGACAAAACTGAATGGGGATTAGAGGTACATCAACAACACCTGCCTTGGGGCTCCTTGATATCTTACTTGAGTTCCAATAAAGGCAGTTAACTCATCCATGCTTTTGCTTTCCAAATGTGCAGCTTGGTTGGATCTATGGATCTATCACAGAGGATATTCTAACAGGTTTTAAGATGCACTGTCGTGGTTGGAGGTCCATTTACTGTAATCCAAAGAGAGCTGCATTCAAGGGTACTGCTCCTATCAACCTGTCAGATCGACTCAACCAGGTTCTTCGATGGGCCCTTGGCTCCATTGAGATCTACTTCAGTCACCATTGCCCTTTATGGTATGGCTTCAAGGAAGGGAAACTAAAGTGGCTTGAGAGATTTGCCTATGCAAACACTACTGTCTACCCCTTCACATCCATACCTCTAGTTGCCTACTGTATTCTTCCAGCAGTTTGCTTGCTTACTGACAAATTCATCATGCCACCGGTAACAATTTTATTCTGTTCCCTTCCTGATATGAATTGAGTTATACATGACATGCTTATGAAATTATGACATGCCACATTCCGTAATAACCATCAAAACCACAAGACATGATTTGAATGCTAATCATCTTTCTTATGTAGTAGGATTTAACCTTTTAATCCATCAATCTGTCATGGCTAAAAATGCTAGGTCCTTCAATCCTAATTCAAGGTGCTAATAGAATGCATGCCAAGTCTCTTTGCTCATAATGCTAATTTTTTGCTTGCTGATGATCCAGATAAGTACTTTTGCTGGTTTGTACTTTGTTGCTCTCTTCTCTTCAATCATAGCAACGGGTGTTCTTGAGTTGAAATGGAGTGGAGTGAGCATTGAAGAATGGTGGAGAAATGAGCAATTCTGGGTCATTGGTGGTGTATCAGCACACCTCTTTGCTGTTATACAAGGTCTTCTGAAGGTTCTAGCTGGAATTGACACCAACTTCACTGTGACATCCAAGGCAACAGATGATGAGGAGTTTGGAGAATTATACACATTTAAGTGGACCACTCTCCTAATTCCTCCAACCACTATCTTAATCATCAATATTGTTGGGGTTGTTGCTGGAGTCTCAGATGCTATAAACAATGGTTACCAATCCTGGGGACCTCTATTTGGAAAGCTCTTCTTTTCCTTTTGGGTGATTGTTCATCTGTATCCATTCCTTAAAGGTTTGATGGGTAAGCAAAACCGCACACCTACCATTGTAGTTATATGGTCAGTGTTATTGGCATCTATTTTCTCCTTGCTTTGGGTAAGAATTGATCCATTTGTGCTCAAGACTAAGGGACCTGATACCAAGCTATGCGGAATCAACTGCTGAAGTAATGGTTTTCCTATGGTATTCTTTGATGAACATCTTTAGAAGATTTATGTGCATTCTTGATTTTACAGTATGATGCGCAAACCAACAAAGAGGCGATGCCAAGGATGAATAAGGAAAGAGTGAAAATTTTGTGTAGTATAAATGGAGTGTTCTAATTTTTGTAAATGTTCTAAAAATGACATCTTGGTTGCCATATATTTTGGCTCAAACTGCCCAGGGATTGTAATTTGTAAAGTAAATCAAAATTACTGTTCTATCTATTCACTGTTGCAAGATTGGTATATTGATAATGTTGCATCATATTCACTGGAATCTTGCTCAAGAGGTCCAATTCCAAAGCATATATAAAATTAAAGGATGAAAATGCTGTAAACATTAAAAACTCCCAAAGTCCCAAGCATAAACAAGAAAGAGAAAGGTGGAAAAAAGAAGAAGCAATAATATGAACAATAATATTTGGACTAAAACAGTGACATCAATGGTTGCAATTTCAGCAGGAACTGTACCTGAAAAATAAAACTTTGTTTTGATTCAGCTGCCAAAAGCAGAGTCCGAAACTCAGACCAAATTGATGTAAGGATCGAGTGACATATATCCATCATGCATCTCAGAAAACCTGCGGAAATGACATCCATCTAGTCGAACAACAATCCATGTAGATGGGATTGTTATCATCAAATTCAAAGGTCCTAAGCACATACTCTGGTTTCACATTGTCAATCTCCTCCACAAAAGCACCAAGTTCCTTCAAAAGAACACTTTTCAGTGTTCATTCAAAAATCTTCTACTTGCTATTTTCTTCGTATGCTCCTTGATTATCTTTCTCCTCCTTTGCCTTTTAACCAGATCGCCATTCACAATATCCTCCACCTTGTCCAACGGGATGGATGCATGTTACTTGGGGTGGTGGTGAGGGGTTATCTAACATGAGTTACTAATAGCATCTCTAATGTTACAACTCAATTTAGGCTGTTAAGTATTTTAGTGGGTCCTATAATGTCATATATGATTTAAGAACTTCTACTAATTTTTACTCCAATAATAATACTCTACTTGGGTTCTTAACATATTTCCTCTCTCATCTCTTGTCATCTCTTGGTTGATTCTAAAGGAAGGAAATCTTTTTTTAAAAGAATTGGGTTCTTATAGAAGAACTCAGCTCATCTCTCTTCAATAGTATTTCTATGTAAGAATCGTTCTTACCTCTAAGAACTCAGCCTAAAAACCTATATTGGAGATGCTCTAGTGTGTGTTTGGGTTAAAGTTCGAAACCTTTGGAATTGATTCTGCCATGGAATTGATTCTGCCATCTAACCAACGTAATTTTAGTAAAAAAATGAGATGTTTGGTTACTGTCAGCTAAAATTGATTTTGCCTCAAGAAGCGATTCTGACTAGAAACTAATGTGTTTGGTTTCACGTTAGAAACCTCCAGAATTGATTTTATTCTTTGTCAAATGTGATTTTAGTTAAAATGATATGTTTGATTACTGTAAGATAAAATTGATTTTGCATCCAGAAGCGATTCTGACTAGAAGCTACAAAAAGTAGCTTTTGAGTTGAGTTGAAAAATTAATACTAAGTTTTGCATTAAACTTGCTTTCAAAATAAAAACATCCAAACATAAATCATTTCACTTCAAACTCAATTCTAACCAAATCAATTTTACAAAATCAATTACATTCAAAATCACTTTTATGAAACGTTTATCCAAACACACACAAAAAGTAGCTTTTGAGTTGAGTTGAAAAATTTACACTAAGTTTTACATCAAACTTGCTTTCAAAATAAAAACAGCCAAACATAAATCATTTCACTTCAAACTCAATTTTACAAAACCAATTACATTTAAAATCATTTTTATCAAACGCTCATCTAATTACACACTAATTAAGACGAAAAATTAGTTAAAAGAATGGATGTTACTTATATCATAGCAAGAGTTTAAAAGATCGGATATTACTTATTGCATAGCAGGAGTTTAAGGACTAATTTGGAAGAAAAAATATTTAAGGTATCTCTATTCACAAATGGAATAAGGTTCAGGAGTGTGTATACATTTTTTTCTTATTTAAAATGTTTTTGACAAAAGTGATTAATATAAAATCATTTTATTTTTTGTATTTCGCTATAAATCTAAAAGTAATTTTACTTTGAGAGAAGTGATTTTAATATGTTTAGATTTTAGAGTGTCATATTAAAAAAATGATATTTTTTCATATGAAATTACAATAAAAGACATAAAAACTATCTTTGGATAAACATTTTCTTGGATAAAAAAATGTTTTTTATTATCCAATAAACACTTGCTCCGTAATTCTTTCACTATTTTTGTTTTTGGGTTTAATTATTCCTAGGCAATCTACTATATACAGATGTTTCACAAACATTCAACTGAATAAATTCCTTAAAACGTGGACTAAAAAGCAGCGCAGGAAAGAACTTACTTGATCAATACATTGGTATCTGGTGATCTATTTTTTGTTCATAAAATCAGCTTCTTCGAATCCAACCATTTACGGGTGAAGATATTTTTCTTGTACCTAATATAAAAGGAGGAAGAAGAGAGAGGAGAATAAGTTATATATTTTTTTGTCCTTTGTTTCCGTATGTGTTAGGACATGAAAAATGGGTTCATATAGAAGTCAATATCAATACTTTAAAATAGAATTTCTTTAACATTCCTATCATGTCAAATTCAACAAATAAATAGCTGAACTCACCCTAACTATGATGGTAATTGAATGTAAAAGGTGAGACCTTATATCTTCTAAGTGAAGAAAGAAGGTGGTGACATCCTATCCATATGTTCCCTTATAGTCATTTTTAAAGGGTATAATTAAAACAACATAAAGCATCACTTTTTGTGTGAGGAAACATCAAGAGAAGGATCTCAATATCCTGAAAAAGATTTGGTTTCAAGATGGATCTGAACAAGTAGCATATAAGTCACATATAGGTATAAAACATCAAGCATCTAAGGAAGAATGTCCAGTTTCTGTAGTTGTTGTATAAACATTATGAAACTGAAATATGAGATGCTTATTCCACCTTTGTATCTTAACAAAAGGAGAACTTTCACCAATAATCTTCATAGCAGAACATGCCCTCTTCAGAAAGGTGTTACCTTTGCATTAAGCTTTATTT
Organism: Echinosophora koreensis; assembly: GCA_035048595.1. Classification (NCBI taxonomy): domain Eukaryota; kingdom Viridiplantae; phylum Streptophyta; class Magnoliopsida; order Fabales; family Fabaceae; genus Echinosophora; species Echinosophora koreensis. The sequence continues at coordinate 594,201 of JAPCYP010000072.1, forward strand.
CTTAAAAATGTAAACTCTACACTGATTTGAACATAAATTTAGTTGCACCATAAACTTCAACTCTCCAAGTCAATAATAACACAACAACCGATAATAGTACCCCTTATGTGGACACAAGAAAAACATGCACCTAAATGCTTTACCTTAATTCATCACAAGAGTTATATATGTGAACCCCAACCTCAGTCACACATACTTGCACTGCTTCCATTCCACACTCACCATGGAAGCAAGTACTGGACTCTTTGCAGGTTCTAATAACAGCAATGAACTTGTGGTCATTCAAGGACATGATGAGGTAAGTAAACCATAGACAAGGAAGAGAAGTTCTTTCTTTGTATTATAATCTGGTGACATTTTCTATAGGGTTAAATATATTTTTAGTTCGCCAAATTTGGGTGATGTTCAGTTTTAGTCCCTCGTTTGGAAAACGTATTTTTTTAGTTCTCCAAATTCTAAAACCTGTCGGTCGCGGTCGGTCTCCAAACGAGATTAAAACATAGGTAAATTTAAAAGGTACGTTTGGGAACCACGACGGACATGTTTTAGAATTTGAGGACTAAAAAAGTACGTTTTCTAAATGGAGGACTAAATCCAAACATTGTCTTTCAGGGACTAAAAAACATATTTAACCCTTTTCTTTATGTTGGACTGACATACATTTAATTTTGCAGCCTAAGCATGTGAAGAACTTAGATGGTCAGCTATGTGAGATATGCGGCGATTCGGTGGGACTCACGGTGGATGGAGACTTATTTATAGCTTGTGAAGAGTGTGGTTTCCCAGTTTGCAGGCCATGCTATGAGTATGAAAGAAGGGAAGGGACTCAAGTTTGTCCACAGTGCCATACAAGATACAAGCGTATCAAAGGTAACTGGAAAATAGATATAAAGAGATGTACTGTCAAACACATCTAAATAGTGTCATTTAGTCACTCTTGTCCCATTTTAGTACCAACAAGCAAGTAGATTCTGAATATATGGGAAAACAAATTGAAAGTGAAAATGGAAATGGAAAAGAAATATATATACAATCTTTTAACTGTTATTTCTTGTTGCTCAAAGGAAGCCCAAGAGTAGATGGGGATGAAGATGAAGATGATGTGGATGATATTGAACATGAATTCAAAATGGAAGAAGAAAACTACAAGCTTAAGCATGAAGAGATGATGCAAGGAAAGATGAGCCATGGAGATGATGATGATAATGCTAAATCAACATCAGTAGCAAAGGTCAGTCTATGTCAGATTGCTTTAGAGATATTCATTTTTATTTTGACTAAACTATTCCTTTAGATAGTAGATTTGATTATTTGTATGCAAACATGCAGGTGAATGAGGAGCTTCCCATATCTTCTTACAGTATTGGAGAACCTGGTATGTTTTACCTTCTCCTTTATTTAGGCTTCAAAATCACCTTTAGTTTTTTTCCTCCTAGTTTGTAAGTTGAAGTTATGGATCTCTTTATGAGGAAGCAGCAAATTTCTCTTCTTGATAAATAAGTAAAGGAAATATAGAAAGAAAATAAAGTAAAAACACTTGCTTATTTTAACTAGCATGTTGTCATGAATATGAAGCAGGCATTGCAAAATTGGATGACAAGAAGAGAACAGATGACTGGAAGCTGCACCAAGGCAATCTGTTGCATGAAACAAATGCCTCAGTTGATCCTGAAAAGGACATGTATGCACCATGACATTGTATTTGTTCCAAATTTAGGAACCTTGTAATACTATTTGAAGTTTTTAACAGCCATGGATCCTGGAGCCAAGGAAAATCCTAGACTAATTAATGTTTTGTGTACTGTCATATAATATGGTGCAGGAAAGATGAAACTAGACAGCCACTCTCAAGGAAAGTAGCAATACCATCAGGCAAACTCAGTCCTTATAGAATGATGGTTGTGGCTCGGCTTATCATTCTAATACTCTTCTTTCAGTATAGAATCTTCCATCCAGTACCTGATGTAATTGGACTCTGGTTCACATCTGTGATATGTGAAATCTGGCTTGCTTTGTCATGGCTAGTTGATCAGATTCCCAAATGGTTTCCTATTGATCGCGAGACATACCTTGATCGTCTTTCAATCAGGTGTCCTGAATTTCTCTACTAGCTGTGATCCAAATGGAACTAATTTTCATATTCTTATGAATTATAAGAGCAAGAGTTGGCACCAAGTAACCAATGTTACAAAATAACTTATGCTATTATAATGATCGAGTCACTAACAACCTATTAGGATTTATTTCTTACTTATATTCCCTGATTTGTTTTCTTATTTAATTAGGACTAAGAATCTACTATTATTATAAATAAGACCATTAGATTTGTATTTTGTATCACATAATCATCACATCAAATTAACTCATAATGCAGGTTTGAACCGGAGAACAAACCCAATATGCTTTCTCCAATAGATGTCTTTGTCACTACAGTAGATCCAATCAAGGAACCTCCTCTAGTTACAGCCAATACTGTTCTTTCAATCTTGGCCTTGGATTACCCTGCTGACAAAATCTCATGCTATGTTTCTGATGATGGAGCTTCCATGCTCACCTTTGAAGCTCTTCAAGAAACTGCTGAATTTGCACGAAAATGGGTACCATTCTGTAAAAAATACTCTGCAGAACCTCGAGCACCGGAGAAGTACTTCTCTGAGAAGATAGATTATCTGAAGGATAAGCTTCAGACCACATATGTCAAAGATCGTCGTACCATGAAGGTTAGTATTAACCCTCTTAATGCCTTCTCTTAGAATATTATACCATTTTCAGTTGTGAAGATTAACAAAGTTTCATGGCTTCTTGGTACTTATTTTGACAGAGAGAATATGAAGAATTTAAGGTGAGGATAAATGCACTTGTGGCTAATTCTCTGAGAGTTCCCCCAGAAGGGTGGACTATGAAAGATGAGACACCATGGCCAGGAAACAATACCAAAGATCATCCTGGTATGATACAAATACTTCTTGCTCGCAGTGGAGGCAATGAATGTGATGAACTTCCCTGCCTTGTCTACATGTCTCGCGAGAAAAGGCCTGCATTTCAACACCATAGCAAAGCTGGTGCAATGAATGCCTTGGTAAACATTCCAACCACCATCTCTCACCTTTCACATTATGCTTTTTCTCATCCTCATAGACATAAAGCTAAAATAAGCTTGCTGTGGCCTAATGTTCCTGGATTTCCAGCTTCGCGTATCAGCGGTGCTAAGCAATTCTCCTTTCGTGCTGAACTTGGATTGCAATCATTATGTGAATAACAGCAAAGCCGTGCGAGAGGCCATGTGTTTCTTTATGGACATACAACTTGGAAATAGCATTGGCTTTGTCCAGTTTCCACAAAGATTTGACAGCCTTGATAGGCATGACCGTTATGCCAACAAAAACACTGTTTTATTTGATGTAAGCGCAAAAGTTTTAGCACTAAATTATCCTTTTTATATAAAACTTCATTTTGCTTCCTTGATTGTGTGAATGGAATTTGATATGAAACTTGTTCTATATGTTCTTCTGCAGATTAACATGAGGTGCCTAGATGGAATTCAGGGGCCTGTTTATGTTGGTTCAGGATGTATCTTTAGAAGGAAAGCTTTATATGGCAGTGATCCTCCAAAAGCTTCTAAGCGCCCTCGATTGGTACAAGTTCACTCAAAACAAGATGAAAATGGAGAAGATGCAAGCATAACAGGTTACCAGAATCCACAATAAAATTAACATAAACACACTTTTTTTTTCCCCCTCCCATCTCAAATAACTAGTTTACTTTTTCAGAAGGAACAGATGAAGACAACAAACAACTATTGAAGTCACAGATGAATTCTGAAAATAAATTTGGAAAGTCTACACTTTTTGTGAATTCTTCATTAACAGAAGAAGGTGGTATTGATGCTTCTTCGGGTCAGGCAGACCTGCTTAAAGAAGCCATTCATGTCATGAGTTGTAGCTATGAAGATAGAACTCTCTGGGGATATGAGGTACTACAGAAAGCTCTTTTCCATGTCCCATGCAAGTAGGGGTGGCTGGTAGTGTTTGCATGAGGCAGCTGTGACTACCACAAAATTCTTAAAAATCAAGTTAATAACAAGTAATTTTTAAAAAAAAAAAGAATTATAAACTTTTAACTTGGCCTCCATGAATAAAGGTGGACCCGGATTCTCTGCGGTCGCTTATACCCTGCAGTTGTTGGAAACCGTGTACGGTTTCCATTTAAACCATGGTATAAGCGAATGCAGGGAATCCAAATCCGAATAAAGTGTTGTTGTTCTTTAGCTTTCACATTAAAATTCTTCTGGCTCCACCCCTGCAAATGAGGTCTTCCCATATGAAATGGTAGATAAGATATACAGCTGAAACTTTCTTGATCACTTTTGCCATACACAGGTAGGACTGAGCTATGGATCTATAGCAGCAGATATTCTGACAAGTTTCAAGTTGCATACTCGTGGCTGGAGATCTATATACTGCATGCCAGAGAGGCCTGCATTCAGGGGTACAGCTCCTATCAACCTTACAGATAGACTCAACCAGGTGCTTAAATGGGCAGTGGGATCACTTGAGATCCTATTCAGCCGCCATTGCCCACTGTGGTATGGTTTCAAGGAAGGAAGACTCAAGGGACTTCAAAGGATTGCCTATATTAACAGCACTGTCTATCCTTTCAGCTCAATACCCCTCCTAATATATTGTCTCATTCCTGCCATCTGCTTGCTCACTGATAAATTCATCATATCATCGGTAAAAATTTCCTTTCTTTTTTTCTTTTTCTGCTGTATTAAAAAAGACAGATAATATACCAATTGATGATCATGAACCTTTAATTTTGAAGCACATATATAACATAGGACACGGATATAATACATCCAGACATGAGGATACTGCTAGTTTTAAAATAAAAGGCCACACAAATCTAATACAAGATATAAAGTTAGTATAAGATTGTCATAAAAGCACAAATTTTAAATTAAAAGAAAGGAACAACTTTTTAAAAGTTAGCACAAGTTATTGTAAGCATAATAAAATGGTAACATTTATTGAATCATTGTTGCATTTCCATCTATAATAATATAAAAGTTCAAAAAGTAAAAGTAAAAAATTATAGAGTATAATTAGGAGTATCCAAAAGTATCCGTGAAAGCAACTATTTTGAAATGTCTGTTCTTTATAGACCTCTAGCATGCCAGTTTGTCAGTTACATTTAGAAAGAATGTGCTAGCTTAAATGAATTGTAATGCATGTTGCAAGGTTAAATATCCAATATCTAAAATGAATAAACAAAAGTATAGTCTGCATTCCCTATAAAATGAAAGTAGAAACATAAATCTAATTTCTTTAAAGTTCTTTTCTTGCAATGGTAGTTTCTTGAGTTCTTCTTAAATAAATGCTAATGTGGTTCTTGCTTTATTCACTGATAAGGTCATTGTTCATCTGTTCATTGTCCAGGTAGGCACTGTTGCAAGTTTAATCTTTATTTCTCTGTTCATTTCAATCCTTGCGTCAGCTATTCTTGAAGTGAGATGGAGTGGAGTTAGCCTTGAGGAATGGTGGAGAAATCAGCAATTTTGGGTCATTGGCAGTGTTTCTGCACACCTCTTTGCCATTGTACAAGGCCTAATGACAGCCCTATCTAAAGCTAATACAAACTTCAGTGTTGTATCAAAGGCACCAGATGATGGCGAGTTTCGTGAATTATACGCCATTAAATGGACTGCACTCCTGATACCTCCAACCACAATCATAGTAATCAACCTTATTGGTATTGTAGCTGGTTTCACAGATGCCATGAACAGTGGTGAACATTCATGGGGAGCATTGCTTGGGAAGCTCTTCTTTTCTTTATGGGTTATTGTGCATCTATATCCATTCCTTAAAGGTCTGATGGGTAGACAGAACCGAACACCAACTCTCATTGTCATATGGTCAGTGCTTTTGGCTTCTATCTTCTCCTTGGTTTGGGTAAGAATTGACCCTTTTGTGTTAAAAACAAAGGGACCTGACATCAAGCAATGTGGAATCAGTTGCTGAATCCATATACCTACATCTACTGAAGATGCATGTCCTATCTTTGCAAGTATGAAATGAGCCCCAGGAGCCGAGATGTATCGAAATGAATTTTTGTGAAAGAACATGCAGCATGCCCTTTTCTTTTCTTTTCTATTTTCCCATTTCCATCAAATGAAAGGAGAAAGCAGAGGGCAATATATTATTTATTTTTGTAAATAGGAAAACAAATGTTTCTTATGATGCTTTTTGGCTGCAAATGAGATCGTGATCACTTAATTTATTCAACTAAAGCTCCAAATAGCATAGACGGTTATTAGACTGGCTGAAATCTAGAGTAGATACTGGATAAAGAATCAAAAATGGAAATAACAAAGGAAAATATTGAGGACACTTGATAACCAGATAGATGATGAAACATTGTGACTTTCTCTCGCTTACGGTTCAATTTTTTTTTTTTTGGTAAGCCAAAAGTATATTAGATAGAGTACAAGGGGTACTCTTAACCCATATACATGAGTAGATACAGCATTACATACAAAACGCCAGCTTAGGAACAGCAAACTAACCTACTCAGTTCTGAAAGACAGACTCAAGGAGTAGAGTTTTTAAAGGATATGAAAATCAGTCATAGCCAAATAGAAAAACTAAGCCCAGCCTAGAGATAATCCAAACAGAACCTGTTATAGAACTCCTAGCCTAAAGATTGCAAACAGTCGCTCGGGTTTAGACACCAATCTGTAAAGGAAAAACCACTCCTCTTTACCGTAGATTTGCACCAAGTCCATACCCTCACTTTTATTAGCTCTATCACCTTTTCAAAATCCACAGCAGCTTGGTTGAAGATAATGTCGTTACGATGCAGCCACAACGACCAAATCGTAGCGAATCAAAACATCCTCCACCCATATGTGCATCCCTTTGTGTAGAAAAGACCATTATGTTGTAGTAATAGTTCCTTTAAATCCCCTGCCAAAACAGTGTATATTCCCATCCAATTATAGATGAATAACCAAACAGCATAGGAGAATTTGCAAGTCAAAAACAAGTGATTGCAAGTTTCTATCTCCTGCTCACAAAAACAGCACAGCAGAGATCCTGAGCCGGTAGTGATTCCTCTCTTAAACATGTTGACAGCACTTGGAACTCTATCTTGAATGGATCTCCAACAAAAAGCCGCGACCTTGAGTGGCACTCTTGTTTCCCACATGATTCTATATAAATCTCTTTCAGAAACACCTTCCAAAACCGTGATTACAACGTTGAAAATGATTCCTTAAAAGCTCTGTTATAAAAGTTCAGTGAAGATTTAAACCACATTGATTGCAACTAAATATGATTTCCGTGCATTTTCAAAGAGAACATCATCTATATGGAAAACAGAATGCAATGCTAGTAAGTGTTTGTCAAAGATGGTTTAAAGTAAACTTATTTGTATACTTTTTAGGTGAAATTCAATAGACAAATTTACAACTTATCATTCAGTTTAACTAACTTCAAAAAAAAATTCTACTTAACAAGCGCTTTGACAGAGCATATATTATAGTAACTTAAAGAATCTGAAACCAAAAGGTTAGATGCCGCTTACACGCCAATAAGTCATAGCTAAACCGGTGAAATTTTTTCATTCTGCTTTACCAATAATCCACAAGAATAGATCCCATCTTAGAAATGGTGGAATCTGTTGACATCCCTATCCATAATCACCCTTGGTTTAGTTGCAATAACAAACCCGGAGATTTTTTCTGATCCTGATCTCATCCCAGGTTCAGTTGCAAGAAAGCCAAGAGCAATGACTAACCTTACAATATGAACATTTGTCATGCACTCCTTTTCATCCTCTTCCACATCTTGCAAAGCAGTGACAGTCTCTGAATGATATCCTACTTTCCTCATCTTCCCTGTTAACTTCTCCAGCATTTGCATAGATAGCTGTTGCATGAGAATGGAACCAAAGACCAGATACAAACACATGTGGTGTCCCAATAACCTCAATTAGAGTGCACCTCACAGTCTTTACCACTTTTCCTGACTACTTGCATTGAAGCAGCCTATGGAAAGATTCTCTCAATAGAGTATTTCACGGTCTTGAATTGCAGTCTGCAACCGTAATTGCAGCCACAATATTTATGTCATGTTAGTTCTACAACCACAATGCTGACCACAATTATGACCATTCCAGCCATAACAACTGCGGTAAACACAATGTAACCGTGTCGAGGATCACTCTGGCCATAGGCATAGCAATTGCAGTAAACACATTGTAACTGTGGTCATGACCGCACCTATATAGTTCAAAATCATGTGGTATATAATAAGGGTTTTTCTATCATGTACACAGGTTAAGAAATCCAAAAACAGCAATTATTTATTGGAAAACTAAGCATTTCAGTTTTGAAAGTATAAAATACACAAATTCCTATATAACTTTACCCTTTTAAGATTCTTAACATGTGCAAAATTGCACAAGTTAGAAAAACCCATATAATAATATTTACTCCTTTTGCTTCCTTTTTTAGGATATTTGTGGCTTTAGAAAATTTATTTTTTAATTTATATGCCACTTTAAAAAATCAAATAAGTTCTCGTCCAAAAATGTCCACCATGTACGCATAGTTCATAGTTATAGCTGAATCCCTTATCTATTCAGTATTGCCAATAGCATGGAAATTTCGTTTGCTTGTCTATGAAAAGAACTTTGTTGAAGATGAAGACGTCAGAATTGGTAATTTGGTAATGGTGAAGAAAAGAGATGAAGTCCGTTCATACCCGACTATCAGATATTGATAGAATAGTAGTAGTTTTGAATGCTTTTAAAAATGGTTTTGCTAACCATTGCCAACAATGGTTAAACAATCAGAGAAAATTATTTTTTCTGGGAACTGGGAAGTGATATTGAAGTGGTATATTTAATAAATCAAAGCGTGATTATCTAATTTTTGAATAAAAATACTTTTTTTCCCCTTAACCACTGGTATGCAAAACCATTTTAAAAATGCAGCTTAAAAAAACCTTTTTTTTTTTTTTATATTAGTGCATATGTTATGCAGCTTTTCATTTCTGGGTCCTAGCCTAGCCCCATGGAAAAAGAAAAAGAAAATATCATACTCGAATTGTGAATAATTACTTTATTGAAAATTTAATTTAAATATAATAATTCTGTTAAAAAATAAAAATGGGTATGGTTCTGAGTGACTTCTTTAACAATATTTTCCAGATCAGTTGGAATAAGCCAGACTGTCTAGAGCCTCAGCCATACTAAGAATCTTCTGCCATAAAGTCACAGTGTGGTTGGTGAATATGATAAAAGCAAAGCGCAAATTTGGATGGATGTCAATATTTTACTCCATTGCTTTTCATTTCCTTTTCCTTTGCCTGATACAAAATTACAAGTGGAAGCCTAGTATTGAAGAAAAAAGAAAAAGAAGGTAATCAAACAATATGGATTCCAACATATTTAAGGGTAAAAAAAAAACCTATTTGAAAATTTACAATGGTAAAGAACCTGAAGGATATTAGATAGCAATACTATGGCTGAAACCGCATGTTGTTAGCTTAGCAGCAGGTCAGGTTCATTCTTGTTTACATTTCCAAAATTGCCTACTTGCTTCTCCCTAAAGCTTGCTTGATTTGCATGAGATGCGTCCGAAGGCTACTTTCCTCTGCCTGTTTTTGCCAAAAATAGTTAGAAACCAACACAAGGATAATGGTGGTCATGAAGCAATGTAATCTATTCTATTATGTTTATGCATTAAAGAGTGGCTTAGTACACAAGGCTCCCACCTAGTGGGGTCTGGGGAGGGTAGATATGCGCAGCCTTATCCTGCAAGCTGAGAGACTATTTTCAGGATTTAAACATGTGACCCCCAGGTCTCAAGGCAGCAATTTCGGGATTTAAACCTATGACCTCCAAGTTACAAGGCAACAACCTTACCATTGCGCCAAAGCTCGCTCTCGTTCTCTTTATGCATTAATTGAAGAAAAACATTTTCACAAACATATATGTCCTTTCAAACTGTCCTAACTGATCAAGCCCCATGTTCAAAGGATGTTCTCAGAGGACGGCCAGTCATTATCTTCAAACAGAAATAGAAATGAAATATCCATCGTTCCCTAAGTACCTAACTGTCCTTTCAAGAATTTATCATATGACATATTGGAACCATATCAGGTCAGCTACTTCATAGTCAACATTACTCAATCTCAAATGGAAAAGGTCCTTGTCCTAACATTGTCTTATGACACCAGTAAACCCTATGCTTAAAAATTTCTTTCCAAATTCTAGAAATTCACTTTACATCCCAGGAAGTTTTAGCAAAAATCAATAAGAAAAATTCTGACCCTTAGAAGCATTTTTAAATAGTGACATGCTTAAGGCTCCTCAACAACTCACTCATTTTGAGAAACAAAGTGGTACTGTGGTAGCCTAATGTGAGGAAGGAGGCAGTGTAGCTCAACTGCTCAAGAGCAAGAAAACTCCATAATCCCACTTCTCACTATCCTTAACATATGCTGCTGACACCATCGAAGAAAGACAGACCAAAAAGAAAGGCACTAGTATATTAAAAACATTAGCATAGTAAGGAAATGTCACTAGTTTACAATCAAACTAAGGTCTTGATGATCTAGATCTAGACTACATTAGTATAATTCTCTATCCAGCATGACTTAAATGTTGAATCCCTACAATGTGCAATGCAAAACAGATCAAATTTAAATTATTTAATTTAATGCACACTATGATAACTGACAAGTGACAATGGAATTTATTGCCTACTAATTTATGTTCACAAGCAACATAAAGTTCAGATATTTGTTGGGAACAAATCATGTTCTTAAACCATATATCACGACTCTCACCTGCATAGCTGCTACTGAAGCCAGTATCACTTCACATTCATCAAGCATGGATTTTTCCTGTGCTACTACAACAGCAACTTCAGAAATTAAATTATTCATGCCTTCCACCTGTCAAACACAAAAATAACATGGTATCGGAAGTTAGAATCTAGAATAGACCATTTGATCTGACAGATAAAAAAAATGATAGTAAGGTCCTTTACCAATGAATCTAAAATTGTAATTTTACAAATTTGGAAATCAAAAGAAAAAGATAAACATGCAACCAGGGAAAAAGAAAAAGTTCATTAGTAACTGCATTGGCCAACAATGTTGGATAGACAAGTGTTAGGTGATTATGCAAATATTAGAAATCTTAATTTGTTATATTCATCCTCATTAGAAGAACTCTAGAACAATTAACTCACCCGTGAGAGCAAAGAGCAGATTGCGGATCCCATTGCTTTCATGACATCAACAGCTTGACAGATAGCAACCTTCAAATGCTCAATATCTGCCTGTAAAAGTGCAAACACAGTAATGAAGTTGGTGCCTCTCTCCAGATATCAAATAAAAAGGCACCCTAACACCATTCATACCGTTGCCCCTCCAGTTAGAGGAAGACGAAGAGTGCTTGCCTCCAAGTCTTCTACAGCCCCAGATAGGGCATCAACGTGATCTCTTTCAAGCACAGCCCAATCATCAAGGTAGGTCATCTGCTTCGGTCGTTTTAAAGGGCCCCGCATTAAAAAAATGTATCACCAAGAGTTGAAAGTTGAAGCAATCAACAAATGAAAGCAAATAGCACTATCAAACATCTATGGCATATGAAATTAGAGCCTCAACTTTGAAGAATATTTCACAAAATACCAGTATCTAGATCAAATGTTTCGTTAGCCCCTTTCAAAACTTTATCAAACGTTCTAACCATACCCATTAGCTTATGCGAAAGTCCAACTTGAACAAACAGAATCATAAGCTTTTATTTTATATAAACCATAATATGAATAACCTATATAAAGAACTAAGAAACTAAGTGTCCAATATATAGGGCCAATCTCTAGCAGTGTATATTTGCATCACTTATAAACTCACTAGTAGCTATCTTAAGTTATATTATCCCATAAAAGATTAAAAAAAAAAAAAACTACAATATGCCATTAACAATAAAAGCTTCATATAAATAATATAATAATATACTCTAGGAAAAAGAGAAACATTACTTGATCATTCAAAACAGAATTCAGCTTAAGCTCAAGCTTCAGCTGCTGGAGATTGATCCTCTTCCTAATGACAGAGTCCCACAGAGATAAAGTAGTGTTCCATACATTATATAGAGTTTTCTGCACCATTGAACAAGTTCATGTAAAAAAGATTTGATATATACATAATCATACATATACACTTCAAAATGAGTTTGCCAGTTTGTAAAAAATAGTAAGAAATACCTGTACAATTGCAGTTTGGATGTAACGTACACCCTCAGCTCTCGCATTGGCAAATCTCCATTGCAAGTATCTGTTATAGAGAAGTCGTAATTGGTGAGCATCTTCTATGTGGGCTGCACCCTTTTTCCCTTTTTTCAAATCAGCAATAAAGCTGAGCACTGAAATTGAATTGTTGGATTGAATGGATGAACTGGTTGGCCTTATTCGAGATGGACTAACCCCTCTAGAAGGAGGAGTTGATGGCCTTGACCTAGATGGACTTGTACCTCTTGATATCGCCGAGGTCCTACCAGGTGAGGGTGGACGTGACAACGACTGAGATCTGATTCCAGCAATTGATAATCCTGCTGGAACAGATTTCTGAGGTCTTAATACATGTAGCGAACAGTCATCAACCGATTTCACCTCACTTCCAACAAGCGATAATAGTCTTACAGCGTCACTAGAAGCCCTTTGCAAGGGTCTACTTGCTTCTGATGACGAAGACAATCTTCTCAGTGAAGACAAACCAGTTCCTGGAACTGAAGTGTTCACCATTCTGGTATCAGCACGATCGACATTTTTATTTAATGAACAAGAAGACACCTTCCCACCTATCCTACTCGGCCATCGATGTTGATCTATCAATCGAGAAGACAAAACATCAACAACTGGTTTAGAATTCTCAGACTGATCAGGGCCATTCTTCCCTTTAAGAGGACTCCTCTTTCTCTCTGGTGTAGGCTTTCTTATGGTTGGAGTCTCAGGCTGCTGCTGCTTGTGTGCCACATTTGAAGCCGGCCGCAGAGTTCGATCAGAAGCACTGCTGACCGGCTTCTCCTTCTTGCTAACAGGTATTGAAATGCTATCTGACTGGAAAGACACACTCAAACTTCTCATAGTGGAAGGCCATACACCACCTGCTACTATCCTTCTAGATGAGTCAAGGACAGGTGTAGAAGGTCTTGGTGGCGGCGGGGAAGGAGGAGTTGAAGGCCTCTTCCTTTCTGCTGAGTGAGCTCTCTTAGGATACAACAACAAATGGGAAGGTGCAGATGTAGATGCAGATGCAGATGATGTTGTTGTTCTTGTGAGGTTTGGTGAAGAACATCTACGAGAACCAGATGATGGGGTTGCTGGTGTAGGTGACTTATACCTAGAACTAACTTCCCTTGTTCTGCAAAACCTAGTAGTAGTAGTAGTGGTTCCTGCATTGTTCTTTTCTGCAAGAACCAAGGGTGTTCTTGGTCTTGGGGTTTCTACACCTTTGTGTTTCCTTGATCCTTTCTCTGATTCACATACATCCATCCACTCTACCCCAATTACACCACATTGATACAAACATTCATCAAACTAAACTAGATTTAGTGATTTACCAACCTTGCCAGTCAATCATACCAAATTATATCCACAAAGTAGATCCTTTTCTGTGCACTGAATCTGCCATAAAATGTACAAAGCATAAAAGTCAGAAAAGTAAATAAATTAACAAACCCATCAAAAAGGTAAAGTAAGAAAAATGGATAAAGCTCACATCTTTACATAGACCCAGATCTGTTGATGAATGAATTTGACAATTACACACAATAAACGCAGAAGGGTATGTTTTTATCATCAAATAAAGTCCAAATCCAACGAGATCAGGACAGAGGAAGAAGAGGGTAAACAACATTTGGTGTAATGGGTGATAGAAACTTGCGGAAACTGTCACAACGTGCATTTAACGTTCATTAACATTAGACGTTAGTTGGTTATTGTTTAACTGACAGAACAAAAAATAAAAAATGGATTCAAATTGCAGCGAAATTGGGGATACTGGGGATAGTGGAGGGTGGAGGATAAGAGAGAGAAGTGCGTAGGATAAGGTACAGGCTTCTAAATCAAAATCTATAAAGCAACTATCTCGCCCTATCTTCTATTTCTTCTTCTCTCACAACCCCCTTTTCATTCGATGAAACTGAAACTACAGGCTAAAAGAAACAAACACTTAAATCAATGTTACGCTTTAATCAATGTTGTGGGTTTGTGGGTTTTCATAGGATGAATCGCATACTAATTTGTAGTAATCGATGAAATAGTAGTAGTAACTGTTTATTTATGAGTTTCCTCTAAATTGTGTCTTTTTGTATCATGGATATATTTTCTTAATTTAATCGAAGGTTAGTGTCGCAGTGGTGGCAATGTTCTTGGGGAAATGGTTAAAAGACATGGAGGTCCACGTGCAGGGACGATCATTGTCTATCCCCATTAAACTAACACTATTTTATGAACGTTTAAGAGGTACTTATAAATTACTCACCAACGAGGTCCTAATATTGGTAGTGAGATTCGAACTCATGACATTATGTGTTATGAGCAAAGCTATTATACGTGTATTTTAAACATTTGATTCATGAGTGATATATATATATATATATATATATATATATATAGTATATTGGAGTGAAATATACTGTAAAAAGATTTTAAACTATTAATATTTTAACTACTTATTTACATTTTTATTAATTGATAATAATTTAATAACATATAGATATAAAATAATAATTAGTCAATATATAAATTATAAATAAATAATTTAGATTAATAAAATTAGAATTTAATTTTCAAACATTAATACCTCGTATAATGTGATAGTAAATGAAGCGATCTACATAGAATGATTTTATTTTAAAAACAATGGGAAATGGAAATTAATTAGAACATTTTCTCAATTATAATAATTTTCGCAAACCTGCTTTTTAATTTATTGAAGCAACTTGAAACTCAAAGCTTCATATACTGAATTGAAGGCAAAATCCGGAATCTAGGACAATTCAATTCTTCCAAAGTAGAAAAAGACACAAAAATTTAAAGAGAGAAGATTCAATGATTTCATATTCCCCAAAACCAAAAAGTTTCATTAAGAAAAATTTAAAATAAATACTTTTTTAAAAGTACATAGGAGAAAACGGTTTCGGTTGAAAATGGAGGGAGGAGTTAGTAGGGGGTGGGGACAGTTGTTTTCGCGCCACCTACTTTTAATTAGTCTTAGTCTTTAAGCAGTAATTATTAGTTATATACTTGTATTATAATTATTAATCATTTTGAATCAGCTAACCTGTTATATTATTTTAACTTAAAGTGCAATTATCTAATGGCATTAGCAACAATCATAAGAACATGTACCAAAATAAAATAATAACAAAAACAAAAACAGGAACTTTTTTTTAAAAAAAAAACAAATGAGAAGCATAAAAAGAACAAAAATTATCTTTTATTAACTGAATAGGATAATATAAGTTTAACCAATTCCAATGGTATACTCTCACACGTCAGATTCAAACTCTAATCAGTAAGTTTTTTTTTTTTGAAACAACTCTAATCAGTAAGTTAATCGGTATATTTATGTATATATCCTTCAGAGTATGTGAATAAATGACTTCATAGGTTGGTTTTTTAATTTAATTTTTACTTTAGCTTATACTGGTCATTTAGTTTTCATTAAATATGCAATGACATTAAATATTACTTTGTGAAAAGAACATTTATTAATTAATAGATGATGCATACATATTTTAACACATTATGCGGTTTCAGCTGTGTTATTTAGACAACCAACACGGGACAACTCGTACTGTAGCGCTACAGTAATGCAGTTTTTTTTTTTTTTTTTTTTTTTACAAATTTTGACTTTTTTATAAAAAAAAATAAAAAAAGTATTTCTAAAAAAACTCATTAACCAGATAATGAACTGAATTAACCAGATATTTATACCTGATTAACCAGATATTTGCACATACTTAACCAAAATTTTATTTCTCAAAAAAAACCCATTAACCAAATAATGAACTGAATTAATCAGATATTTGCACATACTTAACCAAACAATTTATTTCTCAAAAAAACCCATTAACCAGATAATGAACTGAATTAACCAGATATTTGTACCTGATTAACCAGATATTTGCACATACTTAACCAAAAATTTTATTTCTCAAAAACACTCATTCACCAGATAATGAACTCAATTAACCAGATATTTGTAACTGATTAACCAGATATTTGCACATACTTAACCAAAATTTTATTTATCAAAAAAACCCATTAACCAGATAATGAACTGAATTAACCAGATATTTGTACCTGATTAACCAGATATTTGCACATACTTAACCAAAAATTTAATTTATCAAAAAAACCATTAACCAGATAATGAACTGAATTAACCAGATATTTATACATGATTAACCAGATATTTGCACATACTTAACAAAAGATTTTATTTTTTCAAAAGAAAGTCAAAATTTGAAGAAAAAAAAATAAAAAAAAAAATGCTACAGTGCAGCACTGCACTGTTCAACTATACGGGTTGTCCCGTATAGTTGTCAAAACCAATGTCAAAAAAACATTTCTGATGCTGTTTAGGTATATTTCATGCCTCCACGCTTGTTTTTGACAATAACAAACATATATAACATGCATTTGTCGTCGTGCCTTAATAATTGTTTATACGTATCAATGTAATCATCGTTAACTAGTTTTTTTATTTATTTATTATTTGTTCTTGTTGAATTTGGTCGAGGCCCAATAACACTCCATCTGGCCTAGCAACTCTAGCACTCGATGATCTCGCTACGTGAAAGCATCAAGATCCATGAATCTTTAATCCAAGCTCTTTGGGCCGACCTCTTGTCCCGAGCTCTCCGACACAAAGTCTATATTCCTTCAAACCTCCCCAAATTAAGCCAAAGTAACCGAGCTCTTCTGATTAGTGCCCGATGATCGAGGACTTTTGGTCAAGTACCAACACTTGGGTATTGGACCAAACTCTTACATGACTACCTGGTGGCCTTTCGAGAAGATAGCCCCATGACCCGAGAAGTATACAATTTGACACACTTGTGATACGTTAAGGAGAGAATCTTCTAGAAGAAGAGGTCACACCAAAAGGATGAGGACACACACAGCAGGTGACACAACGGAAAAGGAGGGGGGGCATCCCGCGAATCCCCGCTAACAGAATGGGGCCCACCTAAGCAACCGAAGGACACCTTCACCCCTCTCACTAGCCTATAAAGCTGACCTCCTTGTGTCAAACTAAGGGGACTTCTCATATACACAATAGACGAGGGTATTCCTTCAGTTACTCTTGATCCGGCACAAGCTCTGGATCCCCAAGCTTGAAAATATGATATCTTAATTTAGGTATTTCAATATTAATTAACTCTGGTCCAAGGACGAAGTCGCTTATATGTTGGGAGGGGCCTTGGCCCCCCTTAACTTTTTCATTATTATTTTACACTAGTGCAATAAGTTCTTTTTACGTCAATCAAAATTGATTTTACACGTCAGAATAATGTCTGACTGTAAATACAGCTGACGTTAATAGTTAATATTTTAACGTCAGTTGTTTAAATAACTGACGTTAAAAGTAAAACTATTAACGTCAATTGTTTAATAAAACTGACGTTAATAGTGTAAAACTAACGTCAGTTGTATTAATGAACTGACGTTAATAGTTAAATTTTTAACTTTAGTTTTATTAAACAACTGACGTTAATAGATTATCTTTTTAAAAAAAATACTATTAACGTCAGTTGTTTGAAACAACTGACGTTAAGAGATTTTTTTTTTTTTTAAATTTCTGCTAAAATAACACTACCCCCAGCTATCCTTGCATTCAGTAAACATTATCCCAGTAATATTCATGTCAATTAACCAATCCCTGCATTCAATAAACAGTCCAGTCCAATATACAGTCTAGTAACAGTCTTCACTTAAATTTCATTAATAAAAGAAAAGTATATACATACAAAGGAATAAATGGGGGGATAAAACATAACTAAAAGTTTCTATACTAATTACTACACACCTACATATAATAAGTTTCTATACTAATTACTAACTACACATCTTCTATATACTCTTGAGGTATACTTTCGGGCAATCCTTTCTCTTTAGCATACTTGAAGAAAAATTCTGCAAACCGCGTCCTCAAGTCTTTGAACTGTTTTTTGTCAAGAGGAGATTGGTCGCTGTTAAAAGCCTGCACACGTTCAAATAAATCACGGTAACATTAATTAACGCAAGGAAAAGGAAAACTAAAATATATAATTAAATAAGTTGTTTAATTAAGTATTACCTTCTTCCATCCCTCTGTAATAGATGAGGAGACTATGTTCAGCATATGATGCATCACATAATATCCACACGACCAACCGTCTGTCTGATATCGAGACTACGAAAGAAATGAAATTTAATGTCAGTTAAATAAACATATATATTTGGAATGAGTAATTAGTAATTCTAATGTTATATACTATTTAAAAAACTAGCAACCTTGAGGATAATCCAGTCAGGATTTCCTTTAGACTTAAAAGTCCCACTGCTCCCGTTGGCACAGCTCAAACTACAAGTCTTCAGCGCACTATCATAAACAGAATATTCATGTCAATTAACCAATTCATCATGTGTCGCATAAAATTAAATTAAATGTTAAAACTTAAATTAAATAGAAGATTAATTACTAACCTATTGATAGGTTCCACCACCTCCCGTGGCGGGTTCTGGTGGAGAGAGCATAGGAAGATGACAGTATGCCTGGCAGGATGAATTATGAGCAACTGCCAATGCCCTCCCATTATGTACGGTGCCAGATATAGCTCCTTGCGATCATCACCTCCCATTAATCTCGTTAAGTACGCTGTGACTTCGTTGTGATTGGCAAAGAATTCAGGCCGAAGGAAGTAGGGCTCTAAGAAGCCGAATTTTTTGGAGCCCATATCGAGTTGAAGTCGATGGAGATACCTACGATATGAATACAGTAAATCATAAAATTCAAAAAAATATATATAAATTGAATTAATTATAAAATTATAAAGCATACTTACGTCGACCAAAGACTCACAATCACGGTGGGTAGTTGTCGGCCATCATTGCAAAAATCTGCAATATCGTCACCACTGAATATAAATCCAAGCTCATGCTCATGAAGTGGGCGTGCCAGCCAACCATCATGCTCCAACTCCCATTGAAAAAGCATGTTCCCATAATCCTCGCCAATCGAGAACAATCGAGTCATGAGAGACATCTTACCCGCCTTTGCCTTCAATATTAAATAAATCAGGTATATAAGTTGTTGATAGTTAAAAAAAAAAACATAAGTAATTAATTGAAAATTTTGGACATTAATAATGAATATATACCTTCCGTGCCAACTCGAGCTCCCGCTGCACCAGCTCAAACTCCCGCTATTTCGCTTCCAACTCAAGCTCACAGCGTCGGATCTCCACCCCCCGCTCCCTATCTGCCAACTCATCCACCTCCACATGTGTCCTATTATAGTTCTCTTTTGTGCTCACATGTGAAGGGTTGGAAGCTCCCGCAGTGTCCTGGGAACCCACGAAGACAAGCTCCCTAACAAGCGCCTGCTTGAAATCTGGGTTGGATAAGAAGTGGCTTATCAGATGGCCTGTAATGGCTGGGTTCGAGAAGAGCTGCTGTGTGATGGATTCTCTAAGTGCATCCTCATCGACGACCCGCCTTCGTGAACTAGACTTGCCATAATATTCTTTGATGCCCACCGTCTCTGGAACACCGATCACCCGACCAGGATGGTCGTCCTTGCCTAGAGCAGTGAGCAATATATCCCGGCGTCCAGAAGGGACGAATGAGCCCTGGGAGCATTTTTCCTTAAGCTCCATCTACAATGAAGAATTGAAAAAACGTGTAAGAGAAAGGTTCCTTAAAAATATCAACCATACGCAGATTACAAATATCAACTATAAATGCATATAGTTAGTTACTTACAATCTTATCTGCCACATCGTGAGTGGCTTTAGCTTTAAAAGAGCCTTTCTTTATCATCCGACCGGCTAACCAGACATCCTCGCGCGGGATGGGTGACGGAGGACTAACTGGTGTGCCCTTAGGCACCTCTCCATTTGCTATCCTCGCAGCCAGCTCTTCCTGCTTCACCCTCAGCTTCTCCGCCATCATCTCGATCGTCGATCCTAGTGGCATACCCACCCTGAGACAAGGTGTGGGAGTGGATGTTCTTAGCTTGATTCTTCTTACCCCTCTCCGCCTTAGTCTATTTAAACAAAAACACATAATTAATAGAGTTAAATACATTTAATTTCTTTACTTAAATGATCTTTAAGAAGCATAAATAAATTAACTTCATCAACTAACCTGAAATTTGGCATCATGTCGACTCCTAACAAAGTCATCCCACGTCCCCCTATCAATCCAGGGGTAATCCAAGAACATCTTATCAAGCTTCTTCTTCCCAGATACATAGAACCTAGTAAGATCATGCTTGAACCCACTCCAGCGCCTTGCCCCAAATGAGAGCCATTTCTTCCAATGATGCTCGTCATCCGGCACGGTCCAAGCTATCTACACATTAAATACATATAACAAGCAGGATGAATTAGAACTCGAATAATTATTTAATAATGTACATCAAAAGAATGTAAAAGTAAAATACCACGATAGCCTCCCAAATTTGATCCTTAACGTTATGTGGAACGTCATCCCAATGGTTGTATAGGATGCTAACGTGCTGCTTGGTTTATAGAATCACCCACGTTTTAAATGCTTTAGCATGGGGACCTTGGGGCTTTAGTTTAGCATCAAAGGACACCTCAAGCTTCTGACCACTTTGCCTAGCTTTCTCTAATTTCTTCAATGACGTGGCTCCTCTACCCCGTTTCCTCCGAGACTGTGATGTCTGTTTGGACAAAAAAATGTTAAATTAGAGGGTTATGTATAACAAGGATAAATAAATAATATATAAAGAACTTAAACTTACATTATAAATACTGGATAAATTTTATATAACATGTAAACTTACAGTATCATCAGGCGTAGGCCCCATAGTGTCCTCTCGTGCATGCGGGTCCGAGTGATCCATGTGTATGCCTGTTCAGAAACGGTAAATATTAAAATATGTGTTTTTAACATGGATAACTAAAGATAAATCAAAAATAGCATACTCACATAACCTATGTTAGAGATAAGCTATGGCTTATCACACATACTCACAGAAACATCAAAAATAGCATAGAAAATAATGATTTATTTACCTCAGATAAATCTAAAACCTATGATACTAATGTTCAGTTAGACAAGTCTATGCCATATTAAGCACCAACCGAAGAGATAGATAAAACAGAACCTAATAGAGAACTATCCTAAAGATTGTAAACAAAACCACTAATGTTAAGATAAGCAAAACCAAAAAAGAAAATGAAACTTTGGGGGTTTGGGGTTACCTGAGTTCAGAGAGAGGAGAAGGAGAGTGGCTCAATGGTGGTGCTATCACTAGCGGTCGCCATTCGATATGGCTGAGAGTGAGGGGGAAAGACAGAGTTAGGGCGCGCACGAAGTGAGAGAAAGATAGTGTACAATAATTCAGAGAGAGAGAGAGAGAAAGAGTGTACCTCGCGGTGGTGGTGAAGAAGACCTCGCGGTGGTGGCGGTGCAATGGAGCTCGTGGTGGTGGAGAAGGGTTAGGGCAGAAGAGGCAGAGGCAGAGAGTGAAAGTGCAGAGATAGAGAGTAAAGAGGAAGGCGCGAAGATTTGTAGTAACGTATACATTAAATAAAAACATTAGAATCCACTTTTAACGTCCGTTGTTTAAAAAACTGACGTTAAAGAGGAACTGTTAACGTCAGTTGTTTAAACAACTGACGTTAAAAGTGACCAGCATCGCTTTTAACGTCAGTTGTGTATACAACTGACGTTAAAGGTGATTTAAGTGACCCTGATAATTACAGTTATGCCACCGCCTCCTTTTTAACGTCTAAGTTTTGGTTAACAGACATTAACCTTCCCCGTTTATTACATATTTTGCACTAGTGTTAAAAAACTTAATTTAGTATCTTCTAAATCTAAAATTACTAATAGCCTTAAAATTTATTTCCAATTAATGTCATTAGCTGGTAACAACTACAAAAGCATAAATTTATCATTTTGTGTATAGAGTGGTAACTCGATCGTATTCTCATACTTCGTGCTTTTATAGTTAATACAAAGCGATCTTTTTAAGCTATATATATAGTCAAGACTACACTTTACCACAAGATGGAATATAATTTTTTGACTGACAGCCTACTACCACTAGTATACAATGAAAAGGAAAATCATTCAAAAATTTTGTGACATGCAGGAGAGACATTTTGATGTAATTATCATTTTGGAACATATAATTATGAATATTTTATATGATATTTCATACATATATATTTTGGATAAACTTTAATTTTTTAGTTGGCTCCCCTTGTCATCCAAGTTTGACTCCGTCCCTGGGTCTATGAGCACCATCAAGGCTAAAAAATCTAAATTAAAGAAAGAAGATAGATTACCAATGGTCACTATCAACTATAGTAAAAATTCCATTCCTTGGTGGGTTCTTGTTCGTAAACAATTAAACATCAATGAATGTTTCTTATAAAAACATTGTTTAGATGCATTTTATTTTTTGAAAGGATTGTTTTTTTTTTGAAAAACTTTGAAAGGATTGTTAGATGCATGTTTTTTGTCTACTTTTCCGGTTTTCCCTGTTTAATTCTCTTCTGACCGCTGACCGGAAGCTACGGTCACTAGGCGGGTTACTTAACCGCATCTACCACGACTACTATATGCCAATGGCTCAACCACTTTTATTATCTTTTCATCATCTCACTCACTTTTGGCATATGTTAATTTATCCATATTTCAATCAGTTCAATAATCTCTCTACCAAAAAAACATAAAAAAATCAGTTCAAAAGTCTCTTAAATTAATCCAAAATTTTTATCTAAAATTCGAGTTTAATTTTCAATAATGCATGCATGCTTCATGAAGATCTTTATTATTTGTTTTAAGTATATTTACATAAATTTTAAACAAAATAATTTAAGTCAATAATATATATATATCTTTTCAAAACATGCATTTATTACTATTCCAAGATTAAACTATAATTTCTCGTGAATCTGGGTCTGCTATTTTATTCATCAATATCTTTTGGTTATAATAGATAATCTACAATCTCCGCAAATCAATTCAAACGAAGCTACTAAAAAGCTTAGCACTTTCTAACATAACAAAAAGAGTCAAATGGAGGGGTAAATCTTCAGTTTGTGCATTGGGGAACCAATACCATTCATCGCTTTGACCTTTAAGTCAGATGTTTGTGGAGGGAATGATAGTCACCACATACTTTCAATATATCATGAGAGATAAGTGCGAAGTATCCACTGGTTTCGTCGATTATTAATCTCCATTAGGGAACCTGGCTAGCCATCTTTAGTAGGATCTCCTCTTCCAACCACGTTTTTTTCTATTCATTGGACTCGAACTCGAGACCTTACTTAAAGGATCTGAGTCAAGTTTCACTCGGACCATCACTCGGAACCATCACTCGGACCAAGATAACATTGATATGTACTTTCAACCTTCACCCTTTCCTTCGGCTGCTACACACTTTAGTTCTTTAGAATTTACACTAATAATAATTATGCACTTCATTTTAGCCGAAAGGCGTGATAAACTGCTCCAAATATAATATGTACATCTTATAAAAAAGCATGCTCTGGGCCAAACCTAAAGGCCCAGATTTTTTATTCTTTCTTGTTAAAATCATTTGTCAATTTGTAATACATAATGAATAAAGAACTACTCTAAATAATTATTTCTTCTTTAATTATATATTTGGCTTAATTGCACTTTTGATCCTCATACTATTGGTCATGTGTGGTTTTGGTCCCTAAAGTTTTTTTTTTTTGAACATTTGGTCCCCTTATTTTTTTCAATGTTGCAAATTTGATGCTTCCGTAAAATGTTCATCAATTTTTAAATGATCAATAATGGGAACCATTGCTCTAAACATAAAGAACCTCTTATTGAACTTATGTGGTAAAGGACTATGTGTTCGAACCAAAAAAATGTCTCAAAAAGGAGGGACAAAACTAATAAATAATATAGAAAAACCGTTGAATCATGTTGAATAAGAGAGACAGAGGAGGGAGAACTCAATCAGAGCTTCTGTGCGCTTAAATGAGTGATTCTTCTATATTATCATTGAAAAAATTGACATACATTAGACGGAAAGGCCGAATTTATAACATTGGAGACCAAATGTGCAGAAGAAAAAAATATAAGGACTAAAATCACACATAATCGATAATAAAAGGAATAAAAATGTAATTAAGCCTATATATATATATATATATATATATATATTTTTATGTCAGATCCATGTTTATTTCAAAAAAAAAAAATTTCTCCCTCAAATTAAGGTAGGAAAAGAACAGTTTGTCCTAACTTCATGTCTGATACATCACGAATAATGTCTCACCGTACGTACTGTACATGTTTTCCAAATTGTAGCAATCAGTTTCATATTTCATTGTTATTATAGGAACAGGCAATCTGTAGGGTTTCTCTTTGTTATATTCATTACATGCAATGATGTTGACAAATCCTATCACACGTACATATCTCCCATCTCATCTCAGGTCTTGTCTTTGTTTTTCAATGTAATCTATCTGTTCCATTAGTTTCGCATAATTTTCTATTCTCCACATTTTCATATAATGATGATATATCCACTTGAAGGTAAGTTGTTTATTATTAATCATAATTGATAGATTATCTATATCTGCTTATATTAGAAATAACCATATTTGGTATAGAATATTTTTTTTTGACAAAAATATTTGGTATAGAATATTATTCGCTGTCTCACATTTTTTTTATTGTATTCTGCTATATCCCTTTAATTCTAAAGTAAGAAAGAAAATTATATTAACTGGAAGTGGTATATTTACGGATAGTTATCGGGGCGGTCCTGAAAATTTGGGTGTCATGTACAAACTAAGAAAATGGTGCTTTTAAAATTATTTGAATAGTATCATCTTTACATTTTTTGCTGCAAAATTATTAATAATCATTTCACAATCAATGTCTTTTAAAAAACTATTTTCGACAAAAATCAAAGGAAGTCTATTTAATCTACTTTGTGACATAGTAGATCACAAATAAGATTTTAACAATTTCAATTTACAAAAACTTCTCTCAGTTGATACAAGAGTATCAATGATAGTTAATATTATTATATGAGTTGTGCATACTTTAGGAAAATAATTAAATGTCTTCAAAGAACTCAATATCATAAAGATTCAACTGTTGAACCCTCTCTAATGACCGTTAATTCTTCAAATATAATTTCACCATTAAGATCATAAGAGGTATCATGTTTTAGATAAGTTTCAAGATGTTTGCAACATAATTTTAAGTTCTTATAAGAGAATGACCTAAGCCTTTCAATACTTAAAAAAAAAAAATACAAAACAAAAATCTCATTATATGTGCTATACTGCTCAAATCTTCTGCTAAGTGAGTGAATTGCTTGATCTACAATGTATTAAAAATAATGGATCCTAAAAGACTCATCAGACACAAGGTTTGGTAGTATGCATTCAGAGAGATTTTCATCATTGTGGTTTTTTCTACGAATTTGACGTTTCTCAACAAACACATATTTAATCTCCATTTCATTTACAATTTTTTCAACACAAACAATAGCATTTGTAAATCCAAATTTTCTATATTTTTTCAAGTACTTAATCAAGCCTTTTATTCTATAGCTACATCAATACATTTTTTTTTTTGCAAGCAGAAGTTAGAGAGAGAGAAAAAGAATGAGAGAAATAGGGAAAAGGAAATATCTAAATATAACATGAGCGTAACAAATTTTAAAATGAATTAAATTAAAAAGATATTCTAATATATACAGATACACTTGTCATATTATATTCTATCACTCTATTATTAATTTTTGAAACAATTATTTTTTATTGGTAAAAAATTAATTATATAAAAAAATTATTTTATTTTAATATTTATATATACTAAGTAAAATTTTGCCAACTATCTAATGCCCCCAAAAAATGTGACCCTGGACAATCATCCACCCCAATCATGCTCAGGGCCGTCACTGATAGTTATAATAATATAACAACTACTCCGCTATTTAATCTTCGTCTATCTCTATATCTTATCTTTAGGGGAACAGATATAATTAAATCACATTATTTTCAGAATTTAAAGTTGAGTTTTTCTTTTTCTTTTTTTGCTTACCAAAAAAATATATTTGAGTTTTATATATATCTATCTATCTATAAACAATACATTTCTATCCCCTATGCAATGTCATGTTGCCATGTGTCATCTTCCCTATGCAGCATGTGTCATATGCCAAGTGTCAACAATATAATTTTTTGATTTATTATTGTGTTTATAAATTTAACCAAAAAAAAACAAAATAAAAATAAAAAAATGAGGGAAAATAAATTGAAAACAAATTTTTGAATTTGTCTTAATTTATCTTCAACATTTGGATTAATTTCGAAAATTTAAATTTAAAATGTAATCAATCTTATCTAATTAATGTTATCTAATTATTTAATTTTAATTTCAATTTATTTTTAATATAATTTTTTGATTTATTATTGTGTTTATAAATTTAACAAAAAAATAACAAAATAAAAATAAAAAAAATGAGGCAAAATAAATTTAAAACAAATTTTTGAATTTGTCTTAATTTGTCTTCAACATTTGGGTTAATTTCGAAAATTTAAAATTAAAATGTAATCAATCTTATCTAATTAATGTTATCTAAGTATTTAATTTATTTCAATTTTAATTTCAAATTTAAGGTCATACAAAATGTATTTACGTAAATCTTATCAAAATTAAAAATAAATTGAAATTGGAATTGAAATTAAAAAATTTAAATTTAAATTTAAATTTTAAATATCTATCTATCTATCTATAAACAATACATTTCTATCCCCTATGCAATGTCATGTTGCCATGTGTCATCTTCCCTATGCAGCATGTGTCATATGCCAAGTGTCAACAATATAATTTTTTGATTTATTATTGTGTTTATAAATTTAACAAAAAAAAACAAAATAAAAATAAAAAAATGAGGGAAAATAAATTGAAAACAAATTTTTGAATTTGTCTTAATTTATCTTCAACATTTGGATTAATTTCGAAAATTTAAATTTAAAATGTAACCAATCTAATGTTATCTAATTATTTAATTTTAATTTCAATTTATTTTTAATATAATTTTTTGATTTATTATTGTGTTTATAAATTTAACAAAAAAAATAACAAAATAAAAATAAAAAAAATGAGGCAAAATAAATTTAAAACAAATTTTTGAATTTGTCTTAATTTGTCTTCAACATTTGGGTTAATTTCGAAAATTTAAAATTAAAATGTAATCAATCTTATCTAATTAATGTTATCTAAGTATTTAATTTATTTCAATTTTAATTTCAAATTTAAGGTCATACAAAATGTATTTACGTAAATCTTATCAAAATTAAAAATAAATTGAAATTGGAATTGAAATTAAAAAATTTAAATTTAAATTTAAATTTTAAATATCTATCTATCTATCTATAAACAATACATTTCTATCCCCTATGCAATGTCATGTTGCCATGTGTCATATGCCAAGTGTCAACAATATAATTTTTTGATTTATTATTGTGTTTATAAATTTAACAAAAAAAAACAAAATAAAAATAAAAAAATGAGGGAAAATAAATTGAAAACAAATTTTTGAATTTGTCTTAATTTATCTTCAACATTTGGATTAATTTCGAAAATTTAAATTTAAAATGTAATCAATCTTATCTAATTAATGTTATCTAATTATTTAATTTTAATTTCAATTTATTTTTAATATAATTTTTTGATTTATTATTGTGTTTATAAATTTAACAAAAAAATAACAAAATAAAAAAAAAAAATGAGGGAAAATAAATTTAAAACAAATTTTTGAATTTGTCTTAATTTGTCTTCAACATTTGGGTTAATTTCGAAAATTTAAAATTAAAATGTAATCAATCTTATCTAATTAATGTTATCTAAGTATTTAATTTATTTCAATTTTAATTTCAAATTTAAGGTCATACAAAATGTATTTACGTAAATCTTATCAAAATTAAAAATAAATTGGAATTGGAATTGAAATTAAAAAATTTAAATTTAAATTTAAATTTTAAATATCTATCTATCTATCTATCTATAAACAATACATTTCTATCCCCTATGCAATGTCATGTTGCCATGTGTCATCTTCCCTATGCAGCATGTGTCATATGCCAAGTGTCAACAATATAATTTTTTGATTTATTATTGTGTTTATAAATTTAACCAAAAAAAACAAAATAAATTGAAAACAAATTTTTGAATTTGTCTTAATTTATCTTCAACATTTGGATTAATTTCGAAAATTTAAATTTAAAATGTAATCAATCTTATCTAATTAATGTTATCTAATTATTTAATTTTAATTTCAATTTTAATTTTAATTTTAATTTATTTTTAATATAATTTTTTGATTTATTTTGTGTTTATAAATTTAACAAAAAAATAACAAAATAAAAATAAAAAAAATGAGGGAAAATAAATTTAAAACAAAATTTTGAATTTGTCTTAATTTGTCTTCAACATTTGGGTTAATTTCGAAAATTTAAAATTAAAATGTAATCAATCTTATCTAATTAATGTTATCTAAGTATTTAATTTATTTAAATTTTAATTTCAAATTTAAGGTCATACAAAATCTATTTACGTAAATCTTATCAAAATTAAAAATAAATTGCAATTGGAATTGAAATTAAAAGATTTAAATTTAAATTTAAATTTTAAATATCCATCTATCTATCTATAAACAATACATTTCTATCCCCTATGCAATGTCATGTTGTCATGTGTCATCTTCCCTATGCAGCATGTGTCATATGCCAAGTGTCAACAATATAATTTTTTGATTTATTATTGTGCTTATAAATTTAACCAAAAAAAACAAAATAAAAATAAAAAAATGAGGGAAAATAAATTGGAAACAAATTTTTGAATTTGTCTTAATTTATCTTCAACATTTGGATTAATTTCGAAAATTTAAATTTAAAATGTAATCAATCTTATCTAATTAATGTTATCTAATTATTTAATTTTAATTTCAATTTTAATTTCAATTTATTTTTAATATAATTTTTTGATTTATTATTGTGTTTATAAATTTAACAAAAAAATAACAAAATAAAAATAAAAAAATGAGGGAATTCAACATTTGGGTTAATTTCGAAAATTTAAAATTAAAATGTAATCAATCTTATCTAATTAATGTTTTCTAAGTATTTAATTTATTTCAATTTTAATTTCAAATTTAAGGTCATACAAAATGTATTTACGTAAATCTTATCAAAATTAAAAATAAATTGAAATTGGAATTGAAATTAAAAAATTTAAATTTTAAATATAATTAAACTTATCTAATTATTTAATTTATTTCAATTTTAAGGTCATACAAAATGTGTTTACGCAAATCTTATCAAAGTTGAATTTAAATTGAAATTATATAAATTGAAATTAAAATTTTAAATGTAATTTATCTTACCTAATTATTTAATTTATTTCAATTTTAAGGTCATACAAAATGTATTTATGTAAGTCTTATCAAAATTGAAATTAAAATTTTAAATTTAGTTTATCTTATCTAATTATGTAATTTATTTCAATTTTAAGGTCATACAAAATGTATTCACGTAAATCTTATAAAAATGAAATAAAATTGAAATTATGTAATTCAAAAATGTATTTAATCTTATTTGAATGACTAACTTTAAATGCATTTTGGGTTATTTATGTAATCCTTATTTTTAATTTATTTAAATTTTAATTTCCAAAATAGTAAATTTGTTTTAAAAAATAACTTATTCTAAATACTTACCTTATCTCTTTTTATCTTCTTCACTTTTTTTTTTTTTGTAAAACGAGTAACACTGTAACAACTTATTTTACAATAATTATTTGTTTATAGATTTAATTTCAAGTTTGATATTTGATTTAGATTCAACATTGAAATTCAAAAATTAGTCTTTAAATAAGATTATTTACAATTAATATTGTATGCTTTCTCTTACCAACCATATATAAGTTGGTTGTTTATACTCCATATTATCGTATTCTGTTCACTACTTATGTTCCCTTCAATTCTCTATTGACTCAAGATGGCCTCTGAATATACTTATCTTGATGACATAACGCCTAAAAAGGAGAATTGAAAGATCAAAGTAAAGATTATGCGGCTGTACTTATCTTGATGACATAATGCCTGAAAAGGTTTTATGCCCATCAATTACGTTATAGTCTCATAAGATAAAAAACTTGATCCTAGCAATATATCAAATTTTATAATCAATATTTTTTATTTCTCAATTTATTGAATAGGTCCTTTAAACTTAACTAATTATATGATATTCACATGCACTATATATTTTATATAAATTTGTGTGTATTATGTTAAAAACTTTATATAATTGATGTGTCAAAATTCAAAAGTTATTTTATAATGCAAGTATTGTTAATCAAATAATTTAAAAATCATCCATAATTTATCCCGTGCGGGCACGGGATCAAATTCTAGTATATATACACGCACACTACACAATGGAAAGGAAACATCTCTACAAGAATTCGAACTATATAAATCCTATTTTAGTTACACTTCTAATCTAAAATTGGGTGAGCAATTGATCAAAAACCAAAATATCTCTTTTTCTTGATGAATTTTTCAATTTATTTTTTGATAAAAATGGAATTTGAAAACAAATTCTTACATCCATTTATAGTGAAGTTTATTTAGTTAATCTTGAAACTGTCACTCAAAAACTTTCACTCCAAAAAAAAGTTTCATCTTAAGTGAGGGGATAGTTTAGAAAATAAAGTTTATGTGAGATCGTAATCGTCAATAAAAAAATAAAAAAAAGAGGATTATTATAAATGTGTGATTGGCTAGGTAGATGTTTATATATCTTTGTTTCAAAAGAAAATGTTTATATATATCTTATAAAATTTAATTCCTTTATTTTCTTAACATGGCTAGAATCCTACATTTTATTACTTTCGATTTAAATACACCCTTATTTTAAAGAGCTGTGTTACCATGACACAGTTTTTTGACACACATACGGTTTACACCGTATGTGTGCAGGGGACGCGCACGAGGATATCACAGTGCCGCACTGTGCGGCACTGTAGCTGCACTGTGCGGCACTGTAGCGAGTCTTTTTTTTTAAAAAATTTTAAATTTAAGTTTTTTTATAAAAAATAAAATTTTATTTATAAAAAAACCCATTCACCAGATAATGAACTGAGGTCACCAGATATTTGTACATGATTCACCACTTAACGAAAAATTTTATTTCTAAAAAAAAACCATTCACCAGATAATGAATTGAATTCACCAGATATTTGTACATGATTCACCAGATATTTGCACGTACTTAACTAAAAAATTTATTTCTCGAAAAAATTCATTCACCAGATAATGAACTGAATTCACCAGATATTTGTACATGATTCACCACTTAACGAAAAATTTTATTTCTAAAAAAAAAAACCCATTCACCAGATAATGAATTGAATTCACCAGATATTTGTACATGATTCACCAGATATTTGTACATGCTTAACCAAAAAAATTATTTCTCAAAAAAACCCATTCACCAGATAATGAACTGAATTCACCAGATATTTGTACATGATTCACCACTTAACGAAAAATTTTATTTCTCAAAAAAACCCATTCACCAGATAATGAATTGAATTCACCAGATATTTGTCATGATTCACCAGATAATTACACATACTTAACCAAAAAATTTATTTATCAAAAAATAACATAAAAAAAAAACCAAAACTAAAAAAAAAAAAAAAAATGCTACAGTGCCGCACAGTGCAGCTACAGTGCCGCACTGTGCGGCACTATACGGTGTATGGTGTAAAGAAATGTGTCACCGAAACATTTCTCTATTTTAAATGAGCCAAATCTATGTACTCCTTCCTACAATGTCATGTGACTTAACTTCAATTAATTATATAAATTTAAGTGTATTGGTCATAGTAACGATAAGAATATAAGGTTTCTGGCTTATTAAAAGAAAAAAGGTACAAGGTTTCTGTTTTCAGCCATAGGCAATCATGCAAGGTTAATCCAACACTAACTGCAGTATATGATGGTTGTTATGATTTTGTTTTCCAAAATATCCCTAAGAGCAATAGACTAGGTGCAGTTGGGTACTTTTTTTTTCCATAGTGGGCACTCATCATGTGAAAGAATAGGGAAACACAATAATAATTGCTCAAAGACTATGCATATGCATGCATTGAGTGTCCTATTGCTACTCCAACATATCAGTTCCAAAGTTCCCTGTTTGTTGTATCCCCTTCTCCAAATTTAGATTCGCTGTTGTTTAACCAGATTTATGTGTACTTGTTTCTAGACACACATCATGATGTGCTTCGTACCAAAATGTGAATGTTGACTACTCAGAAACTGTACAACCATTTAGATTCACACCGATGGTTTTTGTCTGTGCCAGAATAGAAAATTTCATGATTCTGATTCACAGATTTTATTCTTTGCTTTGTACGTTGAATTATTTGCCTTAGCATTGGATACCCTGTCGATTGCAATTAAGAAAGGAAAATGCTAGTACAATATATTGGTATCAACTGAGGCCTCCTGAGATATATATAAACCAGTACTATATAATAATACGAATATCGTCCATGATTTAATAGGCTCTTTTGAAAAGAATTTCTAGACACTCAAAATTGGTAGAATAATGTGTAACAATTCACTAAAAAAGGAGAGAAAAATGTTTTTGTTCTCCAAGAAAAGGAAGCTCCCATAGTAATTTTAGAAACCAAAGAGATAGAAAAGGCTCGTGCTTTTTGCTCTCTCGAAAAGCTAATCAATTTGGAAGCTCTTTTTTATTTTGAAAACAAAAACTGTTTACGTTTTTTCAGTTCTTTGAATAAAAAAAATGGGCAATCCCTATATTTCCCTTGCACCTTTTTAAAAGCAATTAAAGAGAAATGATGCGGAATGTTTTCCTCAAAGCTGATTATCACATTTTGCGCACACGGAAAAAATTGGACAACAGACAATGACATAAAAGATCTAAAAAAGCAATAAACCATTAAAGGGAATGTTGGAGAAAATAAATTAAAATAAGAAGCAGAATTTAAAATATTTCAAATTCAAATTTCATTTAAAAAATACATTGTGTTTATTGCAATTATGAAT
This sequence comes from Echinosophora koreensis, assembly GCA_035048595.1. NCBI lineage: Eukaryota > Viridiplantae > Streptophyta > Magnoliopsida > Fabales > Fabaceae > Echinosophora > Echinosophora koreensis. The sequence goes on from JAPCYP010000072.1 coordinate 627,617, forward strand.
AATTGCGGGAAAATGCCATTGTAATTACAACTGTGATGCAATTGTTGAGACTACCAAAATCACAATATTGCAGCCTTAAAAAGCATTTTAAAAAACTGGTTACAACAACATTGGGTGAGGGTGAGGGTGAGGGTGAGGGTGAGGGACAGGGTAGCTACACAAGTGTTTCACCACAATCAACCAAAATTGCAGCTAACAAGTAAAATATTCACAAGCTTGTCACAAGATCCAACTTCCAACCTGCATGCAAGCCTCTGGTATGCTATTCAATTTATGTCATGACCAATGGGGAAAGACAGCAACCTTAATGAGTGTTGAAACTTGAGATAATTCCTATCTCAGCCCATCAGTCTGGAAGACAATCTTGTTAGCTGAACAAGTATAACAAGGAAAGATATCAATTATCATCAATGTTTCTTCCATGAGAAGTTAACAATTCTAAGGAGAAACAAGAACAAAAGCATAATTAATGCACTACCTCGATATTCTGTAGTGTAACTGGGAATTGACAACTGGCCTATATGACCAACATGTAGTTGATCACATATTTAAGTTGGTATGCCTAGCACCAAGAACAGTGAAACCCTGAAAAAATTAGATCTGCTCTAATCCTCTAGTACTTGACAAATCCAACATTTTGAGCCTTGCCCAAAACAGACTCAAGATCTCCATGAAATAAGCTGAATTTTTTTGCCACAGCAAAACCAGCATGCATTCCATCTACTGCTGCACTAATGATGCCACCAGCATAACCTGCTCCTTCACCAACTGGATATAGTCCTTTCAGCGAAGTGCTTTCGTAAGAGTCAACATTGCGTGGAATCTGGATTGGGGAACTAGTCCTAGTCTGGAACAAAATCATTGTTAAGCATAAATGAATAACAATTCAGAAGCAAATTCATGAAAATGACTTGCTTTATACATAAATTTTAATTAATGACTGCAGACTGAACCAAGAGCTGGGGAATACTACAAGGAATTTTAGTATATATACATAAATGGCAAATGCAATGGAACATATTACACCAAACCCAAAAAGAGCATATTACTTATTACCTCCACGCCATGAAGGAGAGCCTCATTGCATATAAATCCTGGTAACTGAAAAGATAAATGGTTCTTAGTAATTTTGTTAGATAATTTTATATAGGTCCATGAAATACTAGTTCAGAAAAGAAGTTGCAAACCTCCTTGTCAAATGTTACAAGTGAATGCTGCAAAGCTTCAGTTATACGAGTGGGAAATAGCCGATGGAGATTTGCTGCCTTCACACCCAAACGATAACTTGATGGGGGTACAGATGTTACTGGCACAAAAAGTCAAGTAAAGTTAAAGTGTTAAACTAAGAGCTGAGAACCTGGGAGTAACAAATAAAGGGTAATAATTGATAATTTTACCAGACAACTTGTTTCCGAGAAAGTCTTTAACTGTCTGGACAGGCACTACAAGATTTCCTCCTCCCAGCATAGCAGCTCTTCGTTCAAACTCTCTCTAAATAATAGAAGTATTTGATATCAGATATAACAGAGATACTGTCAAATTTGTAAGTTCAAGAACTCTGCTGTTTATGTATCCATAAAGAACAAGGACATCTAATTGAACAAAATTTCCTCTGATGCAATATTGGTCCATTTCTTATATCACTTATGCTTATAGGCCAGAGAAACATAATTATAGATTTATATATTCTACTATTAGTTAGTTAGTTAGTTAGTGTTGAAACATGGCTAGGCTCTAGGGAATGAAAATTAGATTTATTATGAAAAAAGAAAGGACCAAGAAGTCCTCACATTTTAACTTCATAGTTGCTTTCGTTTAAATGTTTAAAAGCAGAAGAACACAAACCTTAGAATATAAGAATTTAGATCTACCTGAAATTCGACCCCTGCAAGAGGACCATGAAAATTCAAAGCTTCAAAATCCTTCATCGTAACTGTCACCACAAGTGCAGCATTTGCCCACCTAGATGCTCTCCGAGAAAATGACATGCCATTGATGCACATTTCTGATGGATTTGTACTAGTGAGGACAACCTACAAGTTCCAATATTCCATAGTTCACTACCAGTTGACTAAATCATATAATAGCTTTACATAAATTAAAACACATAAATTTTTAATGCTACTAATTCTCCCACAGCAACCAAATGCACTGCCCCCCTCACCTTTGCAAATTAATCAGTATTTTTTTATATCAGCCCATTACTAGAAAGGCACAAATTTGCTATGTCATGTACCTTTATGTGCACGGAATTAGCACCACGAAGAAGTCATGTTCCGATTAATATGATATGCAGGTTAAAGTAGAATGCATACCTGCCCACCTGGACACATGCAGAAAGAGTAACAACTACGATTTGCCAGCCCTGAATCAGATGATTCATAGAATTCCTCTTTGTCAATATAGTTGGTAACTTTGTAATCTGCCACCGGTACTTTACCACGTCCACGACAAACCTCGGATGCCAATTCAGAATACTACACATTTAAATGAAACAAATTGCATGAATCATTCATGACAAAAAATAAATAGGTCATGATAAACATCTTTAATGATAAAAAATAAACTGCTAAAAAAGACAGAACAAGGTAATTTCTCCATCATGTCTTAGAGAATCGAGTTATTATCACCTTATTTCCCCCAATTAGTAGTTAATAGTATATATAGACATCTGGCAGGACTGGGGATATGATAAATTTACTTCGTCCTTCTTATCAAATGGGAAAACTATAGTGAAACATCAAATATTTATAAAATTAAAAAATCTAGTAATTTTCCTATTTTGGGATAGGGCGGACATTAAGTAAAAAAAAAACTAATCCACTCATGCCCACACCCCCACACACACACCCACGCACTCACACACACAATTATGACATCCCATTGGTCCTCAAAAGACACACACATGACATCCCATGGGTCCTCAAAAGGATGAATTGATGTCATAAATTGACATTGAAGTGCCTTTTTGTATTATAAATGGAGGATCAACCTGATGATAGTTATATCTCCAGAGCACCAAAATTGAAAGCAAAGGAATGGTTTTATATCTCTAACATCATCAATGTCATAATTTGGCATACCTTATTATACACATGTCAATAGACCAGATCAATGCATAATATTTTGCAAGTTGAACTGATAAATAGATTGAGCAGAAAAATAAGGGTGCAGAATAATAATTGACTAGATACAAACCTGTATGCTGTTTATTAGTTCTTGAGGATGCTCAATCCGTAGCCCTATCTATTACCAATGTAAGAAACAAAAAAAATAAGAAAATAATGACATGAATGAATTTCAAAGCAAACATCACAATATATGATCATTTTATTGCACTAAAAAAAATCACGAATGGACCAGAAAAGGGTGCATTATTTTGCAACAATGACAAATATTAATTTGGATTCTGAATGTTAATTCGAAAAATTAGCCAATCCAGTGGCACCTCAACTATTGTGCTAAGTATCCCACATATGCCAAAAGAAAACTGAAAATTCCAGTGGATTTACAATTTAAACCACTGCAATAAAACAGAACAATTATCCATCAGAAGTGATCATGCAGATAGGCCTGGCAAAAGGCATCCTAAAGTATGGCATCCTCCTAATCACCAAAGGATTTGTCATGTAATACTATGGTATTGTCCAGAATGGTCACTACTGAGACACCACAATAAGCATCAAGAACCAATGGTGAAATGTCAGCTGAAATTTTCCATCCTAATGAATGTCAAAAGACTCAAAACTATCTCCTTCCACATGTAAGAGACAAAAAACACTGATGAGAATACCATATAATTCTTAATGACAAGTCTTTGAAAAAAATAAAAATAAAAACTGAACCAGCTGTGTAACTAAAGGAAATCCACATCAATCAGACATAAGTTTTACACTGTCTGTTATGAAGAAGCAACAGTGCTACCATTTGAAAATGGTAAGATACACAAACCTTAAATAAAGATATGCGAACAGATATGCATCATGAATAAAAATAGGCAACACAATTTTAATAAATGAGGATGTCTTCATAAACTATTAAACTCACAGCAAAGTCTTTTGGTACGAAGACCAAGTTATGAGAAAGAAGCATTTGATATATATCACGAGCAGAATGACCGACAGCCAGAATAACTGCATCGCATTCCATCTTCTGGCTGCTTAAACATAATTCATCAGCAGATTCGGATACCTTAACCCCCAGAACATGTCCATCTTTTACAAGTAGATCATCTACTCTTGTTCCAAACTTGATGGTGACCTAGAATGAAAACAGCAGTACTATTTTGACAAAATGAAGACAGCTATAAAAAGGACAACTACCTTGACAAATAGATGTATTTTCAATATAAATAAATTATTCGAACTCACACCCAAATCTTGCAGATGTCGCCTAAAGTTGCGAAGTAATGGAACCAACCTATCTGTTCCTAAGTGAGGCTTTCCATCAATCAATATATGTTTTGGAGCTCCAAACTGCACTAGAGTTTTCATAACCTAAAATGAAGACATCAAGTCAACCATTCAGTAAGACATCAACGTTGAGCATGAAAGCTACAACAGGGTGAAACTAGACAACAAAATCAGGCTATATTGTGCTTTCTAAATCATTGCTTGATTTCAATTCTGAGCATGGATCTTTTTCCTCCGTCAGTAAATAAGGAAAACAAAAATACTACTTGATAATGAATTTAATAGCAGAATAAGCATTCAAAGAAATTCTTTACAAAGTTCATATACTACACTTTTCTTACCAAAAAGAACCTATCTGGAGAGACTTAGAGCCCGTTTGGATGACCTTTTTTTAATTAAAAAAAACTTATTTTTAAAATAGAAGTTCTTTTAAAAAAATATAGGTGTTTGGATGGCTTTTAAAAAAAAGCAAAAGCAGTGAAAAAAACACATTTTGGTGTTTTTTAAGAAGCTACAATTCATAGCTTCTAAAAAAAGAAGCAGTAGGAGAGACAAAGTGAGGACCAATCATGTTTTATTGGACAACAATGTCCCTGTAATAAATCTCATACAAGCCCTTTTTTATAAAGTTCATCCAAACGCAAAATAGCTTCTACTTTTAATAATAGCTCCTGCTTTGACTTCTACAATCTACAGCATAAAAGCCCTTTTTTAAAGCTCATCCAAACGAGCTTTTATTTAAACTTGTGTGTCTGATCTAAGGACCACAGACAAAGGCCATGCTGCACCATGGCGAGAGATCGTTGTGACAGCTTGGCAACATCATGTATTTCTAAATTTTTATATGCTTACACTATCACCATTTTAATATCAATATCAGAGAGCAAGAAAACCATTTAGAAAATTTTTCTTAAAAGTCTACAAGAAAAAGGATCAAATGGACATATACATGGATGGAAGGCACATATCTACTTCATAAATGCAGTATAAGGAAACTAACCGCAAGAACACTGCCACTGTTGCGTCCAATTCTAGTTATCAACTTTCCATCACTCCAGGTACCTGCACCACCCTGCCACACATAAGTCCTTTATAAATAACAAAGTAAATAAACAAGTAAATCACATGGAAAAATGACTAGGTGAATAATAAAAGCAACACAAGAGAATCACAAACGAGCTGACCAACTATCCTAAAGATGATTTTCATATGCATTTCAGAACCTGTTAGAAATGTCTAAATCTTGCAGCTTAGATGAGCATTAAAAAGGGGCACATATTTCCATTAACTCCAATAACATGTCACAATAAGCTCTTTGGCTATTGGCTGCTGTGAAGATAGTTCAAACTTTAGCAACCAGGCTGCACAAATTAGACAAATGAATAATCCCATGCATTTTTTTTTAAATCAGAATATTTATCAGAACCTGATGATTTAGAATAAAAAAATAAGTGGACGACCAAGTAAGTAGTGTCCACAAACAAACTCCTTTAAGTCAAAAGTGATGAATGATGCGATCATAATTGACACATCTATTATGCTGAGACAATAAACCATCACTGAGAAATAAATAAAGATGCATAGGACAACCTCCCCAAAGCAGAAGTTGCTTTCCGATTCTAAACTTCGACGAACTACAAGAGCACCAATATCACGCCCCCTTTTTTCGACTGCTTGACCTCTTTCTATTAATGTGACATCAGCACCAAGCTCTGCAAGAACAAGAGATGCAAATAGGCCAGAAGGCCCACTACCCACTACCACAATTTTTGGTTTTCTGGTTGCCTGGATCTGGTACAACTCTCCTGCGAAAATGCTATGTCCATTTTCAGCTTTCACTACAGATTCCTTATTTTCTTTACAGTCACGGATGATACTCATCAAATCACCAAAATCTCTTTCATCATGCACATGTTCCACGAGGCCAACTTTAGGCTCCAGCCGAGAAATAAAGTCCCAAGTACGAGGCTCCAGACTGAGGAGCTTTTTGACATCCATGTCCACAGTATGCACAAATTTGGGCTCCTTTAATTTCTAAAAAACATCAGCCAACAAAATAAGACAATGATAACTAAAAAAGTAGTTTCACTTGTAAGTTATGACAACCCGAATCCAGATTGTTAAGAAGTAGAAAAAATAGAAGCATATTATGAAAACTGTGGTGCTTCAACTACACCACGGACTGTATATTTATATAATGATTGTAATTGTTGAGATCCCCGTTATTCCACCAGCATTAGTCCATGCTTCAAATGTCCAGTCCTGAGCGTGAGGGGGTGTGTTGAGAGTCTCACATCAACTAGAGATATGGCCTAAGTAGTGCTTATAAAGTTTGGGCAATCCTCACCTCACAAGCCGGTTTTGTGGGGTTGAGTTAGGCCTAAAGCCCAAAATTTTAAGATAGTATCAGAGCCTAACCTAGATTGGTTATTGGGCCAAGATCTATATTATTCCACCCGCATTTGTCCACGCTCCATATGTCCAGGCCTAGGCGTGAGGGGGTGTGTTGAGATCCCTGTTATTCCACCCGCATTAGTCCACGCTTCAGATGTTCAATCCTGAGCGTGAGGGGGTGTGTTGAGAGTCTCACATCAACTAGAGATATGACCTAAGTAGTGCTTATAAGGCTTGGGCAATCCTTAGCTTACAAGCCGGTTTTGTGGGGTTGAGTTAGGCCTAAAGCCCAAAATTTTAAGAGTAATAAATACAAAGATCCAATTTCTTAATTAGCATATTTACATGATACAGTGAACCTAGACACTTACATAATACTACATGTTTCTAACACTCCTCAAGTTTTAGCCATACAAGTCATATGCACCAAGCTTGTTAAAAAATAACTAATCCGAGGACCTCTCAAAGACTTAGTGACAACATTTGCTAGATGATCATTTGAAATTAAATTGACAAAACTAGTGGTGGTATCGCCTGATAATATTTTTTCTTTGATGAAGTGACAATCTATCTCAATGTGTTTAGTCCTCTTATGCAAAAAAATATTGGAGGCAATATGCAAGGTTGTAAAAATCAAAATCCTACGTAGGATCGAAGGGGGGGAAGGACACATAAAACGTGGAACCGTAACATGGAACATAAGATCCTACCAAGAACATAAATGTATATCTAACATTTATAATGTCATAAGTAAACTGACATATCTAACATTTATAACATTTATAAAATCCATATAAACTGACACAGGTAAACAAACAAAAAAGGTCTCAAAATCACAATTGAGTTCAAATTAAAGAACAAGTTAAGGCTAAATATCACAAGTTATAATGTCTGCACAAAAGATATCAATTTATGATCATCCATAATTAGGGTTCAATAGAAGGAATGGTATTAGAAGAAGAGGAACGGAGAAAGAAGAAAAAAAGAACAGATATTAAATTTTATTAGAGTAAATTACATCCCGACCCCTAGAGGTTTTGCTAAAAGATACACAACCCCAAACTTACCTAAAAATTACACTCCATCCCATTGACGTTGTTGACCATTAACTAACTTAACAGATTCCAACCGAATATTCTTTTTAATCTTACTAGTTTTGAAATAATTAGATAGAGTGGTTAACGAAATTAAAATTTAAAATACAAATAAGAGTAAATTACATCCCATCCCCTTGAGGTTTTGCTAAAAGACACACAACCCCAAACTTACCTAAAAATTACACTCCATCCAGTTGACCTTGTTGGCCGTTAACTAAGTTAACTAATTCCAACAGAATATTCTTTTTAATAAGTTTCGATTCAACACATTGTTTCCCAGGTAAACTATATTCCTGGGAATCTCATTCCCAATAATATTTCTTTCCCTCCCTTACACACCGGAATGAAGTTTTCAACCATCATTCACAAATTATATACTCGGGTATATTTTATGTCCGGGAATGATTTTCTATTCCTTGTACCAAACATGAGAAATTTCTCACCTCACTTTCTCGAGAATAATAAACTATGTCTGATATCAAACTCTACCTATGAGTTTAGGATCCTAGGTCACAAAAACAAGATAACTAGCACGTAAACTCCCTTTTTGATAAACTCATAAGACGAAATGGATAAAGACAACAATGAGTTCATTTTAATTTAGTTCCAACATACCTTCCTAGCATCAAACGACTTCCTAACAACCGAGAAAGCTTCGCGTGGCAACAACGAAGCAACCTGAAACGGAAATTGAAAGTTAACGGTTTAAGAGTAACTCACATTTGTCATTTAAAAAGGAGGGAGAGAGAGAGAGAGAGAAGTTACTGGGAACTTGAGAACTTTGGCAATTTCTTGGAGAAGGCCATCGGAAACGTCGACAAAGTCCTTGCCAGGGTCTTGATCGAGTGGAACGGCGAGCTTGAATAGTCTCCATGTACCTTCAAACTTGTTCTTCTCTTTGGAATCTGATAAAAGCTCTTTATGCTTTGATTTCAGCTTCTTCTTCTCGGAAGGGTACCTCTGTTTGCCGGTTCTCTTGGCACAGCAGATGCGGAGTGTTTGGTTACGAGTGGAAGGGATTCCTATTCCTACTGTGCGTGGGTAAATGGGACCGTGAAATTTGAAAGCACTGTGGAGGTTGGAGTAGGAAATGGAAGAGGAGTGAAGAAGGAGCATGGTGAGTGAATTATGAGACTGAGCGAGTTTGTGATTCGGATTGGATAAGAAATTTTCGCATTAGCCCCGCTTATGTACTTTGCGCTCAGTCTACTCTTGAGAAAACACAGACGGAAAATTCGACTAACCTATAAAATGTTGATTTCACGGCCGCGTCTAAAATGAGGTAGGATGCCAAGTGTCTCATGGTGAGATATTACTTTTAAGTCATTAAATATATTATTATTATAATGAATGGTTTAGATTTCCTTCTTTTAAAAAAAAAAAAAAATCACCTACTACTTATTATTCAGGTAACAAGAAAAAGAAAAAGAATTAGAATTTTATCACTCACCGCTGACCACCCCGTCGACCTGTTGAGTCTTGTTTTAGTTTTAATAGCTTAAGGCTTAGTCAATATAATCTGTTAGTTAGTTATTTCTGTTTTCTGTTAGTTTGTTAGCTTTGGTTGGCTTAGTTAGTTTTCTTATTGTTTTGTACTTGCTATATAAGAGCTTAGCCTCTCAATTCAATATCAAGGAAGTTTATCCATCTCATTAAGAGTTGATCCAAGCTTAACATTTTGGCATCAGAGCTCCTACTGGGCCCTGAGAAGAAAAGTCGTATACTTAGAAGTGTTAGCAACAATGGCGAATGAAGGAAACTTTGTGCAACCTGCAATTCCTCGTTTCGATGGTCATTATGATCATTGGAGCATGCTAATGGAGAATTTCTTGCGATCCAAGGAGTATTGGAGTCTAGTCGAGACAGGTTTCACAGAAACAACAAAGGGGCAAGTGATGAATGAGGCTCAACAGAAGAGGTTTGATGAGTCAAAATTGAAAGATCTCAAGGTGAAGAATTATTTGTTTCAGGCGATTGACAGAACAATCTTGGAAACAATCTTGGAGAAGAACACCTCCAAGGAGATCTGGGACTCGATGAAAAGGAAGTATGAAGGCAATGCCAGGGTGAAAAGATCCATTCTTCAAGCTTTGAGGAAGGATTTTGAGGTTCTTGAAATGAAAACTGGAGAAACCATCACTGATTACTTCTCTAGAGTGATGAGTGTGGCAAACAAGATGAGGAGTCATGGTGAACAGATGAGAGATGTCACCATAGTTGAGAAGATCCTTAGATCCTTAACTGACAAATTTAATTACATTGTTTGTTCAATTGAAGAATCTAAGGACACTGATGTGCTATCTGTTGATGAGCTGCAGAGTTCTTTAATAGTTCATGAACAGAAGTTTCACAAGAATCATGGAGAAGAGCAGGCCTTGAAGATTAGCTCTGAAGAAAGGGGTGATCTTGGAGGCAGAGGAAGGGGTGGCTATAGAGGAAGAGGTAGAGGCCGAGGGAGGCAAAGTAGAGCAACAATTGAGTGCTTCAAATGTCACAAAATAGGGCATTACAAATATGAATGCCCTGAGTGGGATAAGGAGGTGAGTTATGCGGAATTCAATGAGGAGGAAGAGATGCTGTTAATGGCCTATGATGAGAAATGTGATGTACAGCAAGGAGATGCTTGGTTCTTGGACTCTGGCTGTTCAAACCACATGTGTGGGAAGAAAGCCTGGTTCTGTGAATTAGATGAAAGTTTCAAACAACAAGTGAAGCTAGGAAACAACACAAGAATGGATGTAACTGGAAAAGGAAATGTGAAGCTGAGCATAAATGGAGTCAAACACGTGATCTGTGATGTGTTCCTTGAGCCTGAACTCAAGAACAACCTTTTGAGTATTGGACAATTACAAGAAAGAGGCTTGACAGTTATGTTTCAATCAGGAAAATGCAAGGTGTACCATTCTGAGAAGGGTTTGATTTTGCAAACCATTATGACAAATAACAGAATGTTCATTCTGTATGCTAAGCCTCCTGCCAAGAAGAATACATGTTTCCATACCAGTGCACAAAATCTCACTCACTTGTGGCATAGTAGATATGGTCATCTGAGTCTTAAAGGTTTAAAAACCTTGCACAACAAAGGAATGGTCAAAGGACTTCCTCAGTTGACAGCATCAGAAATTGTATGTTCTGATTGTATGAAAGGAAAGCAGCATAGAGATCCAATACCAAAGAAGAGCAAGTGGAGAGCATCACAGAAACTTGAGCTTGTGCATGCTGATATTTGTGGTTCCATCACTCCAGTCTCTAACAGTCAAAAGAGGTACTTTCTATGCTTTATAGATGATTTTTCAAGGAAAGCATGGATTTACTTCTTAGTAGAAAAGTCAGAAGCCTTTCATTACTTCAAATGTTTCAAGAATTTAGTGGAAAAAGAAACAGGATTGCCTATCAAATGCTTTAGAACAGATAGAGGTGGAGAATTTACTTCTAAAGAATTCAATGATTTTTGTCAAAGGAATGGAATAAAGAGGCAATTAACCACAGCTTACACTCCCCAACAGAATGGGGTAGCTGAGAGGAAGAATAGAACTGTTATGAACATGGTTAGGTCACTGCTTTCTGAGAAGAAAATTCCCAAAAGTTTCTGGCCTGAAGCAGTGAATTGGACTGCATATGTTTTGAACAGATCACCAATTTTGGCTGTCAAGCATCAGACTCCAGAAGAGGCATGGAGTGGCAAAAAACCAGCAATTGATCATTTCAGGGTTTTTGGATGTGTGGCATATGTTCATGTTCCAGATGCCAAAAGAACCAAACTAGAGAACAAGAGTTGCAAATGTGTGCTTCTTGGCATGAGTGATGAATCAAAAGGATACAGGTTGTATGATCCAATTACAAAAAGGATCATTGTAAGTAGAGATGTGATTTTTGAAGAAGAAACAACATGGAACTGGGAGATCAACTACAAAGAAGACTTGACAGTAGATATGGATTTTGGTGAATCAGAAACAGAAGAATCAACTGATGCTGACAGTATCTCTAATGAAGAAGCAGATGAGCCTGATTTGCCTCTTAACACATCAACTGAAGCTGATAGTAACAGAGAAAGAAGATATAGGCATCCTCCTGGATGGATGAGTGACTATGTCACAGGTGAAGAAATTACAGAAGAAGAGGAAGATACAGTGAACATGGCTCAGGTAGATTCAGCAGATCCTGAGACATTTGAAGCAGCAGTAAAAAGTGACAAATGGAGGATAGCCATGGATGCAGAAATCAGTTCCATCATCAAGAATGGAACTTGGGAACTTACTAATCTTCCAAATAATGCAAAGAAGATAGGAGTGAAATGGATCTATAAGACTAAGTTGAATGAACTTGGTCGTGTGGATAAATATAAGGCTAGATTGGTGGCAAAGGGGTATTCTCAGCAGTATGGAGTGGATTACACTGAGGTATTTGCACCAGTAAGCAGAATGGACACAGTTAGGATGATAATTGCAGTTGCTGCACACAGAGGTTGGAAAGTGTATCAGTTGGATGTCAAATCTGCTTTTCTATATGGAAAACTGAATGAAGATGTATATGTTGAACAACCAAAGGGTTATGTGAAGCAGGGTAGTGAGCACAAGGTCTACAAGTTGCACAAGGCCATATATGGCCTCAAACAAGCTCCAAGAGCTTGGTTTAGCCGTATAGAGTCTTATTTCATCAGTGAAGGTTTCCAAAGGAGTAAGAATGAACAAACTTTGTTTTTAAAGCACAGTAAGGAGGGAAATGTTCTTATTGTCAGTGTTTATGTGGATGATCTCATTTACACTGGCAATGATGAATGCTTAATGAATTCCTTTAGAAGTTCCATGCAGCAGGAGTTTGAAATGACAGATTTAGGAAAGATGAGATTCTTTCTTGGCATTGAAGTATTGCAGAATGAGCATGGAATTTATATATATCAAAAGCAATATGCTATGGAAGTCTTGAGCAGATTTGGCATGACAGAAAGCAATTCAGTGGGAATCCCTATGGTTCCAGGACAAAAATTGCACAAAGATGAAGATGGAGAAAAGATAAATGAGACTTACTATAAGCAAATAGTAGGAAGTCTCATATACATCATTGCCACTGGACCAGATATGATGTTTGCTGTTAGCCTAATCAGCAGATACATGAGTAAGCCAACACAATTACACTTTCAAGCTGCCAAAAGAGTTTTAAGGTATTTGCAAGGAACTGTGAATTTTGGGATCTTATACAAGAAGGGAGGGAATGAAGAGCTGCTGTCCTACACAGACAGTGATTATGCAGGTGACTTGGAGGATAGAAAGAGTACATCCGGATATGCTTTTCTGATCAGTGGTGGAGCAGTAGCCTGGAGCTCTAAGAAACAGCCTATTGTCACTCTTTCCACCACTGAAGCCGAATTTATAGCAGCTGCAGCATGTGCTTGTCAGGCTGTTTGGATGAGGAGAATCCTGAGGGAATTAGGCCATGTACAGGAAGGTTGCACTACTCTAATGTGTGACAACAGCTCTGCCATAAAATTGTCCAGGAATCCAATCATGCATGGAAGAAGTAAGCACATTGATGTGCGGTTTCACTTTCTTAGAGATCTTACAAAGGAAGGAACTATTAAAATGGTTCATTGTGGAACAAAGGATCAGATTGCTGACTTGATGACCAAGCCACTGAAATTGGACCTGTTTGTCAAGCTTCGAGGGCTGCTTGGTGTGTGTGAAATTCCCAAGTTAAACTAGTTGCATCTCTTTCTTATATGCAATAGTTTAAAGGAGGGTTTGTTGAGTCTTGTTTTAGTTTTAATAGCTTAAGGCTTAGTCAATATAATCTGTTAGTTAGTTATTTCAGTTTTCTGTTAGTTTGTTAGCTTTGGTTGGCTTAGTTAGTTTTCTTATTGTTTTGTACTTGCTATATAAGAGCTTAGCCTCTCAATTCAATATCAAGGAAGTTTATCCATCTCATTAAGAGTTGATCCAAGCTTAACACGACCACCCCAGCCAGCCGACCACCACCGCAACCACCACCACCACACATCTTTGTTCGTTCTCTCGTTTTCCATTTTTTGCTAACCTTCCAAACACTTTTTCACCCATATCCGAAATTTCACATTAAACACACCATCCCTAGATCTGGTGCGGTGGGAGTCCGATCACCTTTGCTGCTTGTGTCGTATGAGGTGAAGCTAAGACAAATAACTATATCATTATAGATAGACGCATGCATGATGAGCAGTTAAAGAGTGCCACTTAGATTGGAAGGAGGTAGTAACAGCTTCAATTTTTGGCAATTGGATGCAGTGAGGATAGAATTTTGGGTGATGAGGTAAGATGCCATGGAAAGGCAAGGCAACAAGATGAGATGTTTTGTTCACCATTCCTCTATCCTGTTAAATCAAGATGGGAAAAAAATTTGCAGCTTTTTGAATGAATTGCTTCCAGTTTGTGGGTATGAGCTCAGGCCAACCAATTTCTTCGAAGGCATTGAGGGGTGGACAATGTGGGGTGTGGGAGAGGTGAATGAGAAGACATGAACAGGACAATGGATTCTGGGTATTCATTGCGGTGCGGAAGAGATAGAGACGAGAGTGGAGAGATCAGAGATGGATGGGCAACGCGAATAGAGGTTTAAACGGAACGAGACGCTAGATCTGGAGGTGGATCGCGGGTATGAATGGCACGGTGGAGAGGAGGGATTTGTGGGAGGTGGAGAGGTATGAGAACATTGAGATGCAAATCTGACTCTGAGCCTGAAGGAGTAACAGATCTGGAGAAGAACGGAGCTGGGACAGTCGGACTCCGACGAGACGAACGGCGACGGTCGGCGAAGATGGGATCCTGGACTAAAGTGAGTATGGGGTCGAATGGGGATAAACTTGTAATTTGAACAATAAAATAATTTAAAATAAAAAATAAAGAAAACTGATAAACCTATTATGATGGGCACATGATGACATACCTCATTGTAGACACGTCCTTATTTTACCTTCTTTTTTTTTTGGTTAAAGTAATAATTTGGTCCCTATAGTTGATATGAATTTTTCGTTTAGTCCATATACGTAAAAAATTATTAAAAAGATCCTCGTACGTGCAATCGTTACCCATATGATCTCTCTCGTTATCTTGTCGTATCTAATGAACAGTTTTTTTTTGGGTAAACCCGGGTATCCTCCGACCGAGAGCCAGAGACTAATCTTTCGAGGTATCGAGATCCATTTAAGGGGTTGACCTATCCCAACAAATGTTATTCCATACACATGAGCTAGGAATTGAACATCTGACCACATGCTTAAAGGACCCGGTTATCTACCAACCGTGTCACACTATGTTGGTTAATGATATGTTAACTACTACATATAAATGAAGAATTTGTGTGACCCCATAATTTAGGTTAAAGTATTTGTAAGAATAGAAGAATCTGTTAACTCCCAATATTTTGTGTCAATCTAGTGACAGGATGTTATTATTGATCTAAGATTTGTTGAATGAGGGTGTTGGAGGCATTTTCAGCTTGAAGAATCAATTGAAATGTCATTAACCACGATTTTGAACGTCATTAACCATGATTTTAAGGTATTCAAATATACATGTAAATTGTAATAGATTTGAACACTTGAAAATCATTGTTAATGATGTTCTAAATCATGGTTAATGAAATTCAGTTAATGGTTAATAAGTTGCGATACATTGATATATCCATTAACCAAACTCAACACTTTATTAACCACACTTTTTGAACTACATTAACCATAAAAACTATTGTCAAATTTTGTTATCTCATTTTGATGTTTAAATAATACAACTGTTTGCGTGCAAAGAGGATTTCAAAGAAACAATTACTACCTATGTTGCACACTCAGGCTGATCCCTGCATTTCATATGCTACTGCTCAGCAGGCTGATTAGGCACATGCTCTTTTCCTAAAAGATTTTTGTGGTGTTTTTTCTTTTTGCCGCTGTTTCCATACCAAAAGAAAAATGAAAAAGTGAAAAAAAACAATTTTTTTTAACTTCCTGGCAAATATATTTTTGTATAAGAACAATATATCATACAAGCAAATAATGACGTTCAAAGAGGGATTAATTAAATACCCCTAAATTGAATATTTTTTGCAAGGAATCTCTAAAATGTAAGTGTCCCGGAAATATGTAAATGGTTCAAGTCGTATAGATGACCTGAGCCTAATATGGTAAGTCCTTTAGCATCACATTAGTATAAGGTCAATCAAGACCTTAATCACAAATTTGATTCACCATAATAAAAATATCGCACTCTTTTCAAGCAACAATCTCAGTGTTATACAAACAAGTACATCATTAACCCTCTACAGTTGGTCAATGGTTTCAAGATATTTTCTAAGCCACCTGATACATGAACCCAAAGCTACTGGTTGGTGTGAGCCAGCCTTCGCTGAAGAATGGCTTTACCAATTGGCACCGTCTGCATCCCGTGACTGGTAGAAATCATTAGGCCGAATAATGTTGACCTCCTCAAACTCATTATCATCTGGAACCAACAAATGGATAAAATTTCATTATGTTGTTTCTTAAAATCACAGGCAATAATAGTGTAGGCACTTGCAAAATGATCTGTCAAAATACAAGTTGCAGAAGATCAAATGTGTATGTGTGTGATTGTGTGGGTGTGTGTATGTGTGTTGGGGTTTACTTACCCCAAATCAAATGTTTAGAAGATCAATAGAACGGTCATCCAGAAGATCTTGAAACCTATATGTAGGCAGACCTTGGTTAACACATTCGCTAACTGAAACCCTGATAGAACATTTGTCGCTGTACCAAAAACCCACATATGATGTTGTTGTTATTACCGATAACAATCAAGAACTGGATTACAACACTGAACCACGATACTAACACATATGATGTTGTTGTTATCACTGATAACGATCAAATGAGTATTGAACACTTGAAGCTGCATTTGTTCAAAATCTTTTAGACTATGGATCTTGGCAAGCTTCGATACTTTTTGGGTGTAGAAGTTGTATATGTTACGGAGAAAATTGTAATCTGGTTCAGTGTTGTACAGAACAGTAAATGGGGATTTGTGAGAGAGGATGGGAGTGGGCAAACGATTGATGAGATGAGATGCAGTAGAGAAAGCATGACCCCGAAACCTCAAAGGCAAAGAGGCTTGGGCAAGGAGAGCCAAACCAATCTCCACAATGTGTCTATGTTTTCTCTCAACACTCCCATTTTGGTGGTGAGTGTGAGGACAGATAACACGATGGACAATACTCAAATCAGTGAGGTATTTGGCAAAGGGGCGAAATTCCCCGCCCCAATCAGATTGAACAGATTTTATTAGTGTGAGATTGAACCTTAAGAGAGACCTTGAGAGTTCACTTGTCCAGTTAAGAGAACCTGTTAATTAACCTGAGATACGACATAGCAGACATGAGAGTCAAACTCAAAGAAGACACAATTTCATGGGAGAATTTACTAACACGAAGAAGGTTCTTTGTTATTTTTGGCACATATAGAATATCATTGAGTGCAAGAGTGATAGTGGAATCATGAGGTGAATAGGCAAAAGTAGAACCTACAGACATAATAGGGAGGCCAAGACCATTACCCATAAAGACCTGATCAAGGCCACATGAACAAGTTTGCTGATGGAGGTTGGCAACATCTGAAGTCACATGGTGTGTAGCACCACTGTCTGCATACGAAACACCAGAATCAGTTCCTGAACTTGAAGCTACCATGGTCATGGGATCTGAACCAGCTACAACCATAGCCATAGGCCCACCGGATTGTGAGGCGGGTCTGGAATTCTGCCAGGAGTTAGAGGACTGCCATGGTAAAGGCAACACAGGTGGTGGATTGGCTGGAGTGGGAGCTTGCTGGTTGTTGAAAGGAGACGATTCTGGTGAGAATACTGAGCATTCTGGTGTGGATACTGAGCATAGTGCTGTGAGTGATGAGGATCATAATACTGAGACTGATGCTGAGTTCTATCAGAATGGTAAGGCTGATTCACAGGAGCAATGTAGGTCTGATCAAAGCGATAGTAGCAATTCGCAGCATTATGATTATTGCGATGGCAAATTTGGCTTTCAACACCCCCATGATTGAAGAGCCTACCACCTCTGCCTCGGCCACGATGACCATAGTGGCCACCAAGACCACCTCGAAACCATTACCAGAAGAAGGATAGGAGGAATTAGGAGGCTGATAATGAGTATTATTTTGAAAAGAATTTGAAGAAGATGGAGGCATAGAAACTTGCACCTGATTTGGCACATGGTTGGAGGTGTGAGCCAAATTGACAGAGAAAGCATCAACTGCAGTTTTAGCTTTGAGACGTTCGAGAAGTGATTCATGAGAAAGTAATAGAGCTTCGATCTCAGCAACCGAATGAGGATCTAGGCGACTCTCGATCGTAGGAAACAGAACATTAAATTCCTCAGGCAAGCCCTCAAAAATCGCATCAATATGCTCCTGAAGAGTAATAGGGTTTCCAATTGAAACAAAAGCATCATCTATGGCTTTGATTCGAAGCAAGTACTCATTGATTTTACGATCTGCCTTCGTTATGTTCCTTAATTCAGACCTCAATTGCGCACTCCGAGCTCTCGTTTGAGAATTGAAGTGATTGTGGAGTTCATCCCAGAGCTCCCAAGCGTGGGTGCAACCAGTGACACGTGCATGAATGGAATCTGACAACGAATTCAGCAAACGGATGAACAAATACTGATCTTGCGCTTCCCAAGCAAGAAATTCAGGATTAGTGCGATCGACAACGTGATCGTCTTCATTGAGGTATCGCGGTAGAACTCGAGGACACACAACAAAACGTTCGAGGCGATTTGCTCTGAGAACCGCTTCAACAATTTGCTTCAAATGAAGGAAATTGTTGTCGACAGTAACAGTTGATGCGAAATTCGGAAGAGAGCTTCACGAAGTCGGTTCAGGCGGCGGCGGCGGAGGAGGATCATGATCGAAAGCGGAAGTCATGGCCAGAACCTCAAGCTCTGGATACCATATCAGAAACAGAGAATAGGGAGGAAGAGAGAGCAACTGAAAGAGAGAAACTGAAAATTCTGAATCTGTATTGATTGAAGTCTAGATACAATAGTCTCATCTCATCTATTTATAATAGATGGATAGGGTCCACAGTATAACTACTCTCTAACTAACTCTGCTGAGTCAGCAGGGATCTATAACTAATCCTAACTATCTAACAGCTCATATACGTACATACACTAACAAATGGAAAGGACAATGAGAAGCTGTGAATCAATTTGTTTCCATTTAGTCGACTGATTTGCAGGGACATCTTCCAACTTAGTTGTAAGGTGTTTTGACTTTGCCTGGGTAACAAACCAAATGTTCACAAAGAGGCCCATGACTTGTAAGTGGCAGAGCTCGTCAGTCTCTTACTTGTGATGGATGGAACAGACAAGTTGGAGAGAGTAAATTGCTCCTTTATATCCTCCCACTTTAAGGAGCAAATGAGGTATTGGAAAGTCACAAGAAGTTGAAAATTCGCTGGAAAAGTTTCTAGCATGATGCACGACAGAGATTGGGACAGACAGGAAGATGCACAACTGAGCAATATTATTATTGGACAGTGATTTAGCACAGTTGAACAGAGTCAAGTCAAGACCCACTCTGATACCAACTTGAGTAAGGCTTAGGGAATTTTAGAGAAGGGATTTTCTAAATTGCTTAAGTGAGTAGCACTCGGCACATATGATATTTAATTATTTATATACATCAAGAGAGTAAATAATCTTCTATTAACAAGACAGTAATAAATTAATTTAAGTTATTTCCTATGCCACTATCTAAGCTATTTCCAACACTCAAATAATTATGAGACTCTAATAGAGCCTAATATTCCACCATGCTCCACAGCCTTTGCGCCCATGTAAGCTAGTTTTGCACTAGTCCTTTGACTACCCCCAAATGAATACTGCAATGTTAGCATCACTACCTGTGCCACTCATTTGCAACTAATAGACAAGGTGGAAGACTCTAATACCAACACCACAAAAGGTAGCCAACTAGCCATTGTGGTTAGAGATCCCAAGTCCATATCAACCCTGTATTTGAAATCCCATACTTCCAATGTAGGACTCAAGTCCCATACCTTGCAATTGGATCCTAATAGACATGCATAAAATTTCTCATTTTTTTTTTTGGGGGGGGGGGGGAGGCAGGAGGTGGGGGCAGATGAGAAAATGATATATACATTACCTTTTCTCAAGGTCAGTGCAACAACAGCATCATTTTCAACCTGAAGTCAACATCTATGACACATAAGACTAAGTCATATAAAAAGAATGCGGGAATTTCAGGCTAGATAGAGATTAAGAAAAGATAAAATAAAAAGATCTGAGTTAGATATCTACTAAATGCTAACATTAAAAAAAGAATAGAAAAGAAATAAATAAAAATCACATTAAGCATGATAGGACAGTACCTTTTGCTCTGCCAGAGTCTTAGAGTCCTCTAATATTTCCCCTGTACCAGGTAGGATTAACCGTTGATTATTAGCTGGTTGATCAACGAGTTCCTGCAACTTCTGCTTTATGTCAAGAATTTTATCGGATGGCTTGCACCGGATGAAGTATGTTGTCTTACTACGCTTAACACGAATGTACATATCCTGTCATGAAATGATAGTTTGGATCATTCAAAATTTCCGATAATGCACAACAGATAAATAAAAATAATTAGAGCTGCTAGGATGGATTTCAATGTAAAACAGGGCAAAAAAATCCACATTTCTGTTATGAGTAATTAGCATTGACATAGAACCTTATCATAGTTTAGTGTAGCAATTTTATAATTTAACATGATATGGTAGTGTGTGTATTT
Organism: Echinosophora koreensis; assembly: GCA_035048595.1. Lineage (NCBI taxonomy): Eukaryota > Viridiplantae > Streptophyta > Magnoliopsida > Fabales > Fabaceae > Echinosophora > Echinosophora koreensis. The sequence continues at coordinate 648,322 of JAPCYP010000072.1, forward strand.
GGTTTTCTATTGGGGAAGATCCAGACAGAAGTTTGGCCAAAAACTACTGACCGGAAAACCAAACGTACCTGTATTAGTGCACACAAGCCAGATACCTCTAGAAATTGCTAATGAATTTGAAAGAGAACAAGCGATTGTTTTTTTATAAACAATAACTACTATATTATAGCAAGATATCAACCAAATTAATTCATTCTTATCTTCAAGAAAATGAAATTCAAACAAAACTTAAACAAGAAATAAATATCTTCACAATTGCCTGTCATCGCTATAAACATGTCAAGATTGCATAAATGCCTAAAATCATTAATACCATATAAACTACGCTAATTTTTTTTTTTTAATAAAATCCAAGACATGTCTCAAATCCTCTTTTCATTCTCGAGCAAGCACGGCAAAGACACTTGTTTTTACAAATTCATCTTCTCTTTTACTACCCTTCCCAACCTATCAATCAGACAATTAATATAACAAGAGACATGATACAAGAGACATTTTATTCTAGGAAGAACAGATAAGACAAGAGACATGATACAACACAACACAGACACATGGATATGACAGATTAAATTACAGGACACGACTATGATACAGGATATAAAATTAATATAATGTTAACACAAAAGCATAAATCTTAAAGTAAAAGAAAGGAAATATAATGTTTTAAAAGTAAGCATATAGCATGAGTGTAAACATAATAAAATACTAACATTTATCTAATTATTGTGCCATTTACATCTATAGTGGTATAAAGTTCAAAGAGTAAATGATAAAATATAGTTAGGAGTGTCTAAATGTGTCCGATACCAATAGTGTCCAACACAAACACATGTCTGTGCTTCGTAGAGTTTATTGTCTTTTATAACAATAACAATTCCTACTCCTACCACTTTCCCTCACTTTGCTTCAGATGAATTCAAAACAAACTCTGTAACCCAATTCTTAACTGTTAATTTGAAGCCATATCGTCCCTCTCCTATAACAATGCCTTAAAGCAGTTTCTAGCAAATCCACCTACACCTAGTAGTCACAGAATCAATAGCTTAAGCTAAGCAGCACTCTCCAATGTCATAAACACGTAATTTCATAATTAATTCACTTTGCTCACACAATTCAAACTTTAATTATTAGTCACAAAAAACAATGATCCCAAAGAAAAGCGATGCACATACCATTTCTTACGCTTCCGGTGACTTCACTTCTCCTTATAATTGAAATTTAAGGGTGCTGCAGTTCACAGAAATAAATAATAAATTTTTAAAAATAACATAAAATAAAACAATGTCTAATACTTGGAATTTCAGTGTAATTGGTATCTTTGTGAAGCGATTGAAGTTGGGTTTATGAATATGAAAATAATAACATGAAAACGGGAATTGGGAGTAACTAACTAATAATTAGAGACATTTAACAACAAATGAGGTTGAAATAAAGGAATTGTACCTGGGAATTGGTAAACTTGTGTGGTAGTGTCAGATTCCGAAGAGGTATTCTCACTCTCAGTTTCCCATTCCCTCACCAAACCGCGGTTTAAGCTTTCTCGCACTTACTCCGCCACCTGATCTAAGGGTGTGTTTGGTATCCAAATTTTGGATGGAAACAAGACAAAGAGTAAGGGAGGAAACGTAAAACCCTGTTTGGTATTAATTAATTATTAAATTAAGGGTATGTTTGGGAGGATAGGGTGGGGTGGTTAGTAATGGGGTGGGATGGTATAAAAGGCTTGACCCATTGTTTGGGAGTTCATTCATTAATGGGGTGAGATGGTTTAGGATGGTAACCCAAACCACTTCATCCTATCCAAACCCCCAATTTTTATACCCTCCAAATTGGGGGTTTAGGATTTCCCCTCAAATTCCAAACAATGCAGTGGTATATTTTTACCACTCTATCCCACTCCACCCTAAACCACTCCATTACTAACCACTCCACTCCATCCTCTCCAAAACTCCCAAACATAACCTAAGGGAGAAAGAGAAAGAAATAAGATAGAAAATGAAATTAATTCTTATCAATGTTTTAATAGGTAAATGTACTGGTTCAAGATTAAAATTTTTTTTTTTTAACCATGGTCAAATTAGTGATACTTATTATATTATATTATATATTTCATGAGATAAAAAAACGAAGAAGTATAAATACTAAAACTCATGTACATGTATTTAATAACTTGTCATTCGATCTTTATTTAACTAAAAAATATATTTTTATATTTAAGAATAAAAAAATTCAAAAAATTTGAAACATAAAAAATGATGTGTCCAAATTTGCATTAGTTTTGGACCGGTTTGATTGATTCTTGATTGGTTCTAAAACCAACTACTTTTTTAGTTGAACGGACCAAACACCTGATCGATTTCCGGTTGAACTAGTTAATAAGATCTGATTTTCAAAACTATGATTCTTATAGATTCCACAATATACATCCTTTCATTTATTTCGGGGAGAACAAGGGAAAAGAAAGTAAAGGAACCATTTTTATAGGTCTTATTATTTATTTTTTTATTTTTTGTCCATTTTTAAGTCTTTTAATGTCAACTAATTTTATTAGAAAATTAATAAAGGTCAAAAATATATTTTTGGTCTCTAAATGTGCCAATGTTTTTAACTTGGTTCATGTATATAGAAAGTTTTCAATTTAGTCTTTATATGTATAATTATTTTCAATTTAGTTCCCATTGTTTATTGTAATTGTTATAATATGGTATGATAGAATTAAAGTATAGAGATCAAACGGCCCAATCCGAACCAACTTACTCATCTATATTTGTGACCCAAATCCGCCCGATGGGTTTGTCGGTTTCGAAGGGTGGCTGGTGGGTTGGGGCGGGTTGGAACCTTTTTTTTTTTTTTAAAGAAACAAAATGAAGGGCCCAATTAGAGAGAAAAACGGGTTAAAGTTTGTGTCTGGGCTCTGTATCTCTTCTTCTATATTTTGGTGCCGCTGTTGTAGAGAGGCTGGAGGTGAAGCAGAATAGCAGATGGCGGCGCAAGGCCACCGGAGGTGAAGCAGATAGTGACGACGTGGCGTTCTTCTCGTGAAACAGATGGCGGGGACACGACAATCTAGATTGAAGAACGAAGAACGTCGAGTTGAGATCTGGATCGAAGAACGAAGAACGCCACGTCAAGATCTGGATCGAAAAACGAAGGAAGGAAGAGAGAAGAAATAAGAACAAAGAGAGAAGGAACAAGAATGAAGATCAGATCTGTAACTTTTTGTTGTGTTGGTCGTCTACAACAGAGAAGGAAGAGTGAGTTCACTGAGTTGAGAATCTTGCTAGGGTTCTGTAACCTCTGCATCTCCATTCTCCTCCACCCTCGGTCGAGTTCGATAATCGACGGTATGAAATTTCCTTAATCGAGCCTGATTGCTGTCAACCGCTTCAACCCTATTCTTTCAATCCGCCAACCCGAAGATCTGTGGCAACCCGCCCACGGTCTTGTTTCCACTTGCAGGTATGTTGAGTTTGGGCCGGAAACAGGTCCTTGTCCAGCCCCATCAGCACTCTAATGAAGTGTTTAGGACGAAGACAAATGGAAGACTAATGTATCATTATTTCGTCATTCTCAAAAACTGTCCGGTAATTTTTTTTTCTCCTTGGGATAAAAAACAGTGTTGCCTCAAAAATTATTGTGGGACTAAAATGGGCTTTTATAAATAAAAAAAAAAAAAAAAAAAACAACAAAATGGGACTTTTTCCCTTTCCTCATTTTTTCATCAAAGCATCAGAACAGAACATTACTTACGATACGAAGGTTCCGTTTCCACTGTCGCCGACGCTGCTCACTTCCACCGCCGCGTGAGAAGGTTCCCTTTCCAGTGACGCCGTCACCTGCATCGCCGGAGCCACCGCTGCCCGCATCGCCGGACCCACAGCACAATCATGACTCTCAACCTTCGTCAGAAGCAAACAGGTAACTCACTCTCCAATCCCTCAAACACTCTTTCTATTTTCTCAATTTCAATCTCCACTTTCATTTCTACACACACACACACACAAATGTTCCGAATCAATAAATAAATAAACAAAAACAAAATCAGAACATGATTTCTGGGATCCGTTTCATTTTTTTTTTCCTATGTAGAATGCATTGCTCGAATGCTAAACCTGAACCAACCCATAAACGCCGCAAGTGGAACGAACAACGAAGAAGTGTATAAGATCTTGATCTACGACAAGTTCTGCCAGAACATCTTATCCCCATTGATTCACGTCAAGGATCTACGCAAACACGGTGTCACTCTCTACTTCCTCATCGACAAGGATCGAAAACCCGTCCACGACGTCCCCGCCGTTTATTTCGTCCAGCCTAACCAACTCAATGTCCAAAGGATCGTTGCTGATGCTTCCTCATCGCTGTATCAGAGCTTTCACCTCAATTTCTCAACCTCAATTCCACGCCCCCTCCTCGAAGATCTCGCCTCCGGTACCCTCAATTCCAATTCCGTTCAGCGGATTTCCAAGGTTCACGATCAGGTGCGTGTTACTGTTTGGATTAACAGCTTATTTTGTGTTCAATTAGGGTGCGTTTGTGCAAACAGCTTAATTAAGCGCTTATTCAATAAGCTTTTTCTAAATAAGCTGAAAACAGCTTATTTTCATAAGCTATTTTGACAAGCTTATTGAAATAAGCTAAAAAGAGCTTATAGGAAGATCATAAACTATTTTTATGAACTATTTATATACGTTTATTATCATTAGCTATTTTCATAGTCCCTGGTGTTGTCCTAGGCTTGCCAGTTTAGTCCCTGATTTTGATTATTGTATAAGTTAGTCCCTGAATTGACAATTAGGGTCCGTTTCTTTAGGTTTTTTCATGACTTGATTGGTTAAGGTGTTACCAAACAGCAGAAGCTGAAAAATCTGAAAATCCGCACTTATGAGAAGTTAGGCCCTGTTTGTTTCAGATTTTCTATCATAGCAAAATGAAAAAATTTGGCTTCCCGAAACAAAAACTCTTTTAAGCAACAATTTCCTCCTTCGATCAAACTTGCATTGGGAAGTCAATTTTTTAGTATTTCTGGATAGAAATTAGAAATCTAAAAAAGCATGCTCTTATTGTTTTCAGCTTCTAAAAAAAACCATGTTTTGTAAAATCATTTTTTTATAATCACTTTTTTTAAACTTAAACTAACTGGCCCTTGGTCATTCTTAAGGACTAAGTGGGATACATAAAGTATTGAGTTTATACTAGTTTTATAAATTTAGAGACTAACTTGTACAATAAATAAATTCAGGGACAAAATTGTAAATGCAGAATAATTCTAGGGTCTAAGTTGTGAATTAACTTAAGATAAGTTATTATTTCTCCCAAAATAATGAAATTCAAATATGGTGCAGTACCTGGAGTTTGTCACGCTAGAAGATAACTTGTTTTCCTTGGCACACAAGCCTTGTTATGTTCAGCTTAATGATCCTTCGGCAGGGGACCGTGAAATTGAGGAGATTGTGGAGAAGGTTGTTAATGGATTGTTCTGTGTGTTGGCTACCTTGGCAGTTGTGCCGATTATAAGGTGTCCGAGGGGTGGTCCTGCTGAGATGGTTGCATCAGCGTTGGATCAGAGGTTGAGGGATCATTTGTTGTCGAAGAACAATTTGTTTACTGAGGGTGGGAATTTTGTGAGCTCGTTTCAGCGGCCGGTGTTGTGCATATTCGACAGGAACTTCGAGTTGCCGGTTGTGATTCAGCATGACTTTCGGTACCGGTCACTTGTCCATGATGTGTTTGGGTTGAAGCTGAATAGGTTGAGTGTGCAAGGGGAGAAAGGCGGGATGAGGTCGTATGAGTTGGATAGTTCAGACTCGTTTTGGGTCGCGAATGGGTCGCTGGAATTTCCTGAAGTTGCAGTGGAGATTGAGGCACAATTGAATAAGTATAAGAAAGACGTGGACGAGGTGAATAAGAGGACTGGTGGAACACATGGAGCTGAGTTTGAAGGGACAGACTTGATTGGTAACACGAAGCATTTAATGAATGCAGTGAACTCACTGCCTGAGCTGACCGAAAGGAAGCAGGTAATTGATAAGCATACAAACATTGCTACTACATTGTTGGGTGAGATCAAGGAGAGATCACTTGATTCTTATGCGAAAAAGGAGAATGACATGATGGTTAGAGGGGGGATTGAACGTAATGAGCTTATTGGTGTGCTCAAAGGGAAGGGAACAAAGATGGATAAGCTTCGCTTTGCCATCATTTATCTTATTTCTTCTGAATCCATTAATCAGTCAGAAGTAGAAGCTGTGGAAGCGGCACTAAGAGAGTTTGAGGTTGATACTGCTGCTTTTCAGTATGTGAAAAAGATCAAGTCATTGAATGTTTCATTGGCATCAGCAAATTCTGCCAGCAGAAGTAATATTGTTGACTGGGCTGAGAAGCTCTATGGACAGTCAATCAGTGCAGTGACAGCTGGTGTGAAAAATCTTTTATCTAATGACAGGCAGCTTGCATTGGCAAGGACAGTTGAAGCCTTGATTGAAGGGAGGCAAAATCCTGAAATAGATTCATACCTTGCATTTGATCCTCGTGCTCCTAAATCTGGTTCTGGAGCAAGTAGCAGCCATTTGAAAGGACCATTTAAGGAAGCAATTGTATTCATGATTGGTGGCGGTAATTACGTTGAATATGGCAGTCTGCAAGAGCTTGCACAAAGTCAGCAGCCTCCCAAGCATGTTATATATGGAACAACAGAACTTCTAACTGGAGTGGATTTTGTAGAGCAGCTTACATTTTTGGGGCAGAAGATGGGTTTGGGCAATGTTGGTTCTACCCCTACTCAGTAGTTCAGATGTGAATGTATTCACTCTTCAGTGTGCCAAATCATTCTTTAGTACACAAAGGAAAACTTGCAGACATTAAGGTAATACAGGCAAAATCTATCTGACTTTGATGTTCATTGCCTGAAAAAGGTTGAAGGATTTTGTGCTATACAGTACCTCCTTGATTATAAAGCGAGGGGATTGCTGGTTGCTTTGTAATTTCTTGTAGCACAGCCTTTTATGCTTTATTTTCATTGTAGTAAAAAGTTTTTCATTGAAAAGCCTGATGTGCCTTATATGCTATATTTTCATTGTAGTGACAAGTGAAAAGTTTCGGTTATAAAAAAAGCATTATGTATTAATTAGAGCTACTGTCTGTAATTGATATGTTCTGTTGTTCTTTCAACAAATTCTTGAAACGTGTTGGTTTAAATTGATCTGTTTGACAGATTAGTGAGTACTACCTGAATCATTAGTATGAAGTATACAATCAACTCTTTGGTCATGAAGTTTTGTTTATTATTAGGCACAAGGTTGTCAGACTCGCGTGTCTAGGTAGACTCGTTTTGGGTACGTAAACTCGACACGTAGACTCGACTCGTAGACTCGTACGAGTCTACCTATTATAAAAAACAACTATAAATGACATATATATATAACATAAAAGCAACAACACAACAACAATATAATCCAAAAACATCTAACATCATCATAATCATCAAAAAGTAACATCATAATCCAAATCCAAATCCAAACATTAACAAAACATTTAAGTAAATAACAATAATCCAATCCTAAATGTCTAAATCCAATCCTCTAACAACATCATCTCCATTGTCACCACCATCTCCATCATCATCAGAATCATCATAATCAAGTTCTTCCCCGGATGAAACAACTTCTTCCATATTTGCATCAAAGTCCAAATCAAGTCTTGGATCATTGATAGGTTGCTCAATATTCTCTTCAATTGCTTCATCAACATTGATAGGTTCCTCAACATTCTCCTCATCAACATTTGGAACATCCCCCTCTTCAGTTATCCATTCATCATCAGAATGAATATCTTCAAAGGGAAGAGCAACAACTTTTCTATTTTCCCTACCCTTTAACTTCAAGTTATACATCACATACACCAAGTCATTCATCTTTTGTTGATGCAACCTATTTCTTCTCTTAGTGTGAACCTAGAAAATAAAACATAAAAATAAAAACTCAATATTTCTAAACAAAGAAAAGTTGATAACTACAAACAAAATCATAACTTCACTTACCATTTCAAATGCACTCCAATTACGTTCACACCCACAAGAGCTACAAGTCAAGCTAAGGACACGAATAGCAAATCTCTTCAGTTCAACTGCTCCATCCCCATAAAAGTCCCACCATTCTGCAGGAAGCATACTTTTCCTACTTTCCTTCGTAGCATCAATACCAAAGAGCCCTCTATAATAATGAAAATCTGCAAGCTGCAACCCAATCTTCTCTCTCTCCCCTCAGGATCCTTTACCAACTTTCCCATACTTGTGTACAACCCAATTTTAACCTCGACATCTTCATGATCGAACTTGGGTTCATAGTGTAACGAGGGATTAAGTTAATAAGCAGCTGCATGTAAGGGCCTATGGAGCTGGTTATCCCATCGCTCATCAATAATATTCCAGATGGGTTCATAGCTACAAATTCCATATATCCTATATTAGTAACACACAATACAAATAAGCTAATTAATTTTCAAATGAGATCAAGTTAGGAAAGTTTACCATTTTTTAACATCATTGAAGTTTCTTTTAATCCGCTCTTTGGCACAATCCATCCCTTCATATATAAAACCCATGGCGGGTTTTTCATCAGAATCCACCAAATGAAGGACTATAATGAGAGGGGCAGCTGCCTTGAGGCATACAATTATATTCTTCCAAAACCGAGTATCACAAATCATGTCTTCCACCTTTCTTCCCTCTGCAGTTTTGGCAAACTTGCTTGAAGTCCAATCTTCTGAGCTAAACATGCTCAACAATGATGCCTTATGCTCATTAAGACAAGCTACGGTCAAATAAGCAGTGGCAAATCTAGTCTTGCCCGGCCTAATCAAGTCCCTCCCTTTGGTTAACTTCTTCACCGTGCTAATGAGCTGTGTCCTACAATATATCTAGGTGCACTTCTTTCTCCCCTTATGTATTGTAACTTGATGCACCTTCAGATGTTTCTCAAAATCCTCCAACATCAAGTCAATGCAATGGGCGGCACATGTAGTCCAATACAAGTTGGGTCGCTTCAGCATCAGCATTTCACCCGCTGCCTTGAAATTTGCAGCATTGTCGGTGACAACTTGGACCACATTTTCCTCTCCAACTTCTTCTACAACATCATCCAACATCTTAAACACTTTTTCAGTTGTTTTTGAGATGTCAGAAGTGTCCAATGAATACAGAAACACTGTCCCCTTAGGACTGTTCACCAAGAAGTTACAAATGGAACGCCTCTTCTTGTCTGTCCACCCATCAGACATGATTGTGCAATCGGTTCTCTTCCACTCCTCCTTAAACTCTTGAAGCATGTCATCTGTTTGAGCCACTGCTTTTTTCAAAAGCTTTCCTCTTATATCATGGTAAGAGGGAGGTTTGTAGCCAATCCCAAATTTCCCAATCTTCTCACACATCTTTGCAAACTCCACATTTTTATAGTATTGAAAGGAATTGCACTTGTATAAAAATACTTGGCCACCTGATCATCAACTTCCTCTTTAAATCCCTTTTTCACTATTTGATTAATTGTTGCTTGAACTGGACGACTGACTTTTGCTTTCCCTTTTGCAAAGGAAAAACCTTTTTGTTGAGAGCTAGCTACTACAACCTCATCATCTTCATCAACATCAAGTATTCTTTTCTTTTTTTTTTCCTTGATGCCGCTTTAGCCTTAGCCACAATTCTCATAAACACATGTTTAACTTCATCCGGCACCGTAGCACATGGTTCAGAATCTTCACCAGTCCCAGCAAGATGATGCTTGAATCTGAAAATTCCTCCTCTAACAGTCTTTGAACAATAATTGCATTTCACTTTTTTTTCCACTACCCTATAACATCAATCCCATGTTTCCACCCAGGGTTAGTCCTATTACCAGGAAAATTTTTCCTACCCCTGCCTCTAGAACTCCCAGTTGCTGCTGTGTTGTTTTCCGCTTGAGACATTGCAAAGTGAAGATTTTTTTCAGACTGAAATGGATGGAAGAGATATTATGAGTGAAATATAATGACTCAAAGGAACACCCAACAAAGGCTTCTCACTTAAAGTCCTTTGAAATGCACTTACCTCTGAACACAAGTTTGCCGACAGTAGAGTTTTTGTCTCAACAGGCGCGGGTTCATGCAGGGTTGTGAACTTCAAGCAGGGGAGAATGGTTCCGGTCGAGCAAGGAAGAGGCGCGATAAGCTACTCCGGTCTCCGGCGGAAGAGAGCGAGGCGCGACAGGGGAGGAGGCGCGATGGGGAGTTGCGTGCGCGATTAGGGCTTCGCCTTTGTGAACGAAGAAGGGATTTGGGTCGAGACTCGAGACCGAGAGTGGAGTATCGAGAGGCGAGGGTCAATTTCTAACCTAAACGCACCGTTTTCAGACTTTTGTGCAGCATCTTCAATTTTCACTCAAACTCGCCTCACTCGCTGTAGAATCACGATTCTGTACGAGTCCGAACGAGTCCACCCGAGTCACGGCGAGTCTACCCCGAAAACGAGTCTGACCACGAATTCACCCGTTTTCCACATGTAGAAACGTGGAATCGTCCGAGTCTACGAGTTGACTCGCGGTTCTGACAACCATGATTAGGCAGATGTTTTTCTTTCTTGTTTCTATTTTTCTTTTTATTGTCAAGCTGAACGTCATAATCAAAATGAATAATTTTCATTAGTTTTAAGGTACCATCCTATAAGTCTGTTACCCGTTGGCATGAATGCATCATCGTCTTAAATAGACGACTAGCTTTGAGGTACAGAAAACATGAGATATGCTGGTTCTTCAATGACCTTCGTAGTTGATCGATTTTTTCGGTTACAAATCGATTTACACCAATTTAATGGAGGCTCTGGTGGGTCCCACTTTCTCTATCGACGTTCCATCATCTCCGATGTTGCGGTCATACGGTGGAGACCACCTGACCGCCGACGCCGATCAATGTGCTGTTTTATCCACCCTTTTAGATGGTGGATCAGGTTACCGAGCTTGAGGTAGGCTCGAGCTTTTTGCTGGCAAATCGTCGGAGAGTTCATCGTCGATCGGCACCCTGGATGACAACGACAATGAAAACGACGGCGTGTCAGGCGAAGAAGAAGTTCAGAGCAAGTTGAAGGGTTTGGGCTCTTTTGATTCTTTGGAAGACTCTCTTCCCATCAAGTTAGTTCCTCTATCCAACCTTTTATTTTTTGTTTTTCTTAATTCATTCATGTCAAAGAGTTTTTCCCCTTCTGTGAGATCCTTTCAATTTTGGTACTCTATTACAATATTTTTACTAATTACTAGGTTCAGGAAAAAAATTATGAGATACAGGAGCAAAGGAAATTTTTCATTTATTTCTGTGGTGTAATTGGTGTGTGTTTTGTTTTCTGTTTCTATTAGCCTTAGAACTCTCTTGGTATGGATTTTGTTCATGCATGTTTGATAGATGCTATATCTTGGCATGCATGTGAATTTCAAGTGTCTCGTGGTGCTAGAGACCTAAGCTCTGTTTGATTCTGTTTGCATGCTTAATAATGAGTTTCTAAGTTGATGGAAATGATGGTTTGGTCACCTGAACCAAATTTGATGCATGCATGTAACTCAAAAGTGTTGAAAGATGATGCCTTTGGTGTTTTTTGTTTAATGGTGCTTGTGATTGCATTTATTTAAAATGGATCCAGAATGAAACAAATTGAACAACCTGTTGTTTTGTGATACTATATGTGTCTTCTTGCTACCCATAAAGTTTCATTAAGATTGGATTTCATTTGATCGGTCAAACATGATGGAATGTTCAAGTAGGGTTACTGCAGTGTTCTGGAAAATCTGGTTCTGTTTTAAATAAAATCAAGGAGTTTCCATGATGAATTATGGAATAAAAAAAATATATACATGTTCTTATATGTGTTACGATGTTGCCTATAAAATTGTGTTGAATTTAGATAAGGTTTGATATGTCATAAAAATTCTGGAAGGGAGATAGTGCAGAATGTAGGTTGCTGGAAAATTCTGGATAAAAACCCTAACTTGATCAAATTTTCTGGAACAATCTGTGTTGTTTTAATTTGAAATAAAAATATGACAATACTTCTATATGTGTTTGTGATGTACCTGTAAAAATATGACAATACTTCTTGAGTATATATCATAGGCCATAGCTAATCATTAAAGAGATTTGGCTGCATAGTTTGATCACTTGCCTTCTTTAACACCAGATTTCTTTCCCTGCCTCCTGACCATCCCCTTTTCCTTACTAGGTTCTTGCTTGCTTTCCCAGGGATATGTCTCTTTTATGCTACCGTACTTCCTTAATGGAGTTGGAGAAGTCAAGCATGGCTGAATGCACTGAACTTTGAAACTATTCACATTACATCATTTTTCTTGATTTTAATAAAAAATCATCTGGTCAAGTTTATGAATATCTGTGAGGGGAAATTAATCATGTTAGTCTGAAATATGAGTATAAAATATGCAAAAGAGGTGAGAACATTCTGATTTGGCTGTTGTCAATGGGCTGTCAGCTCTAACACTTTAGTTTATTTATTTTTTAACAGAATTTGGGTTTTAATTTGAAGGAAACAAGTGTAAGTATGATTATCACATGAAAAGTTATATACTTTAGTGTCTCTGAGCTCGTTCTGAGGACAACTTACTTTGTCTACTTGAATGAGTCCTATGATTTTTGCTTCTTTGCTGTTCTATCACTACTGTATCAATGGGCATATTGAATTTATCATTCAGAATTCTCTAAGTTCAGTACTAAAGTTGTAAAACCCCCACCCCTGAATGAAGAATGTGCATGGATTCTTTTGTGTGACATTGATATATGACCTGTGCACTTTATTGTGCTTACATAATATTTCATCCCTTAAAGATGGAGGAGTTTAGATATGCACACGAGCAGGTATAATAAACCTCCCCAGAATGTAAATGGTTTTTACTGGCTATATTGATGAGATTATTTTAGGAGGGATTCGTGTTAAGTGTGGAGTTGGTTCATAAATCATAAGACAGATGTTCTGTTCATTGAGCTTTAAATTTTGTTCGGAAACATTACCATACATGTGTAACAAAGCCAAAGAGGTAAGATAAGTTAGCAAATAGAAGTTCAATTTAAATAACTTTTGAATAATATAATATGGGTATAGTGGAGGGGGAAGCTTGGGAAAATGAGGCAGAATTAGGTGATATGCATAGGCTGGAGAAGTAATAAAATTGAGGGGTTAATTGAAAACAAGCTACATTTGTAAGGACTAAAGTTTTCAATTTACAAAATCTGTTAATTTTTTTTTTTTTTTTCATGGTGGTCACATACTGCATTATATAATCCTTTTTGTGGTAATATTTGATATATGAATTTATGCAGGTGTGACAAACCTGTCAACAGGGTCGACAAACATGAATGAGTTACTCCAATGGAATGAACTTTATGGAGAAAGGGGGATTGAGAAAAATGAGATCTATGAGCTATTTTATTAATTTTTTGGAAACCCTTATTTCATGTTGATGTCCAAATTTTATATGCCTACTTAGAAGCAGTTTTCACTTGCAAATAATTGCAACGGCACAAGCTGTCACATTGGTTGGCAGTTATAGTTAGTTTTTATTTTAAAATTGAGAAGAGCGTATAAAGAACTGCAACTACTTTTGTATTTGAACTTATCCACGGGGATTCGATTGTGTTTGGGAAAGATGATTAAATATTTCCTATTCAGTTGTTTTTGAGTACCTAAGTGGTTTTGTGAAAAAATTGTATATTTCGATACCTAGATTATTTTCTAAAAAAGTTTTTTTCCCCTCAGTTTAGTTATTTTCTAACCAGCAGCTAGACCTATCTATTCGCAATGTTCTCCATTTTTACTATATAAAAGTAATATTTTTGTATCATACAAATAAAATATATTATTTTACAATCAATTTTTAACAAACATACCCAAACAAAAAATATTATGATTATAATCGTTTATTATAATAATTGATTATTTAAAAATAGATTATTAGTATAATTTTTTTTTTTCCAGCTTTCTCAACATATTATGTGGGAATTGTATCTTTCTTTCTTTCCTTTTTTTTAACTTTTATTTTGCTTCATTGGCAATGTGTGTTGAAAAAAAAAAAAAAAAAGGAAATGCGAACAAATAGCCACGACAGTATGTAGGGATTTGTTTGTAGGGTCATACTACTAAATTTATTAACATGTTAAATGATAAAAAAAAAAAAAAAATTACACGGTGCTAGATCATCGTTTGGTGCCATGCTAAATCATATCCAACTGTGGTGTATAGATTAGTCTTTAAATTTGAGTATGACATTGTGCACGTCATTGTTAAAAGAAATTATGGTTTTTTTTTTTTGTGTGTGATTTTGGTGTTAAATAAATACAACAAATATGTATTGGTTAAATACAACACTACCTTTTATATATATATAATATATAATTTCATTGAAAAAAAAGATGCATTTATTAAGTTTGTAACTCTCTATGTGAATGCGAATTACTTTTTGGTAAACTGTCAAAGGTCCATTAATAGAAGGAAGAAAACCTTGACGGATTATTATTATTATTATTAGGCTAAATTACTATTTTGGTCCTTAGCTTATTTTAAAATATTCAATTTGGTCTTCCAGTTTTTAAAATATTTAGTCCCTTAATTCCTAAAAGTTATTCAAATAGGTCCTTCTGTCAAGTTGACTAACGACGATATCCTACCTAATGCCACGTGGTATTAAATTTAATATTTTAATACCACGTGACGTTAAATTTAATAGGCTAAATTACTATTTTGGTCCCCAAATTATTTTAAAATGTTCAATTTGGTCCTCAAGTTTTTTAAATGTTCATTTTTGTCCCTTAGTCAACTTGACAAAAGAACCTATTTGAATAAGTTTTAAGAATTAAGAAATCAAAATAAATATTTTAAAAACTTGAGGACCAAATTGAACGTTTTAAAATAATCTGTAATTTAGCCTTATTATTATTCCTTTGATCCCTGCCATGTGTGGGAGTTGACTCTATCTTCTATTTTAAATCCGCTGGTCGGCAATACTTACGTGATAGTGGCTGTGCTTCGTCGTAACTCATGGCAATGATGCCTTGAACAAGGTCACACTCACTCACGCTCTATTTTCTATTTCTATTTATCTATTTTTCTTCAATTATTAATTTCTTTCAAATTATATTGCGTTTTTTTTTTTGGACAAATAAATTATATTGAGTTTAATCGTCATAAAAGAAAGTCAAACATCATTTTAAATGATGTAATAATTTAGTAAACAGAATTTTTACTATATATATATATATATATATATAATGCACTCGTAAAAAAATAAAAAACACCACCTAGAAATTAGAATAGAACAGAACAAAAGAATCTGACAAGGAACCATGATTTTGTCTGTAACTGGAAACCGAAAGCCACTCTCTGTTTTCTTCTTCTAACTGGGTGTGTGGGTGTTGTTCCTGCACAAAAAGGTTCCGTTTTTTTTTTTCTTCTTCTTTGTTAATGCTTGTGTTCTCTCACACACAGATCATTTTTGCATCAGATTGGTTCACAGAGAAACAACAACGAGTTTTTCATGTTTCTCTCATTCAACCCATTGACGCTCATTTTGGAAAGGTGTGTGTATGTGTGCATATTATAATACTAGATTGGTATTAACTCTTTTTTCCTTTTTAAGAAACCGTGTTTCAGTTTTACATACTCTTATTTATTCATTCCCCTGTATGTGCAAATCAAACCAGACCCTGATTCGCTGCAGCCACTATACCATTCTTTGAAAACCGTGTATACGGTTTTCGTTTAAATCATAGTATAAGTGATTGCAAGGAATCCAAATTCAACCATCTTTTCTTTTGGACCAAACACGACCTCGATTTGCCCGAGAACTATAGGCCTTTCTTGAAACGTGATCTCTTTCTGATTTGGGCTGTGTCATTGTGTTGAGATTTTGTAGTGGTAAGTACTAGTAGTTGCTTTCTCTCATTGTGTTTATCTTCGTTAAGGATCAAATATTTGCTTGATTTCACCAAATGGATCACCTTCCTCGGTGTGAAAAGTCATTATTCTGTTTGATATTATGAAAATTTGGCAATGAAGTAATTTTTTTTTTAATGCTCAAAATTTCGTCAAGGTAACTAATTGCAATGATGTCTGTGTTTCTGAGACAGCACATGGACTAGACTTTCAAAACAAGCTTTTCCTCTCCCCCAAACACTCATTGGTCATCTTCATGAATTTGTATTTTTAGTTTTTGTTTTTTTACCATGCTCACATGCCTTAGTGACTACATGTTAATTTAATATTTTATGTCCAAATAGTGAAATACTTTAAATTCAAAAAAATTATTTGTTCCCTACTTTTCTTTGGATACTTAACGGTGAGTGAAATGCTATGGAATGAAATGAGATGGAACAGAATAAAGGTTTCTGTAACATTGTTTGGATAGTTTATGATCGAATAGAGGAAAGCTTCTACTCTATTGTTTTTGGAATGGTGATCAATGAAACGGAATGGAATGATAAGAAATAACCAAATGAAAATTCCATTCCTTCCTGTACCTCCCAATTTGGAGGGGAAGGAAATTTGGGGTATGGAGTGGAATTGGATGGAATGGGTTCATTGTTATTTTTTTAAAATCCAACAATAGAACTATGTAACATTCCATTCCATTTCCTCATTTAACATAAATCCAAACAAAAAATTGCAATTTGAAGGCTGATATAAAACTTCTGTTTTGTGTTTTCAGGAATTAGTGATTGCTTCAATTCAGCATTTTATCAAGTGTAGGCATAGCATGGCAGAAACAGGCACATGTTCTGTGATTTCTCAAACTCAAGGTGAAGCAGCCATGAAGGAGACACTTCGTGCCCAACAACTTCTTCTGCAAAAGCTATGCACCGAGTTGGATCAGGAAAGAGAAGCCTTCAGCTACTGCAGCCAGTGAAGCACTGGACATGATACTGCGTCTGCAAGGAGAGAAGGCTGCAGTGAAGATGGAAGCAAGTCACTATAAAAGAATGGCAGAAGAGAAGATAGGCCATGCTGAGGCCACCCTTGAAATCTTTGAAGAGCTTGTGTATCAGAAGGAAATGGAAATTGCGTCGCTCGAGTTTCAAATCCAAGCTTATAAACACAAACTTCTGAGCTTGGGGTGTGATCTCAATGCCAGTGAGTTTGAATTCCCAGAGGATCTTCTGTTGAATAGAAGTGAACAACAAAATGGAGAAAATGGTCAAATTAGTACTATAAGAAGGCTACATTCATTGCCCCCTCTTCCTTTTAAGAATTCCTTAAGAGTTTCTAGAAATGGGGAAAGATCAACTAGTCCAGTTCCAATTCCAGTTTCAGATGTGGTTTCTAAGGTAGTGGAGGAGAGC
Organism: Echinosophora koreensis; assembly: GCA_035048595.1. Lineage (NCBI taxonomy): Eukaryota > Viridiplantae > Streptophyta > Magnoliopsida > Fabales > Fabaceae > Echinosophora > Echinosophora koreensis. The sequence continues at coordinate 665,674 of JAPCYP010000072.1, forward strand.
ACTGACCAGGAAGTTAGTCCACCAAGCTTGGATTTGACAAGAAAGTCAGTGGAATTTGCGTATGGAACCCTTGATTCATACTGGGACCAAATAAAACATTTAGACGAAAAACTGAAAGTGATTTCAGATTGTACTGAAGGGGAAAAGAGTGCAAACTTGTGGAGTAAAAGAGGGAGGTCATGTTCAATATTATCACAAGCTAGCACTAAGATAACTTGTGACCAAATAGACAGATTGCCCTCTACTAATTTTGATAAAGTAAATCATGGTGAAGGTACACAAGATAGAAAAGAAATCGCTAATCCTCCTTGCTCGCCCAATGTCCACGATGTATTTGAAGTCCCACAAACTAGTGAAAAGCATAAAGCCAGTGAGCATGGGAGAAAAAGGCTTGTGAAATGGTATTCTGAAGCAGAGAACAGATTAACAAAACCAGACTCTTTGTCTGAGGGAATGGTTGCTTCACATGTTAAACATGATGCTGGAAAGCAGAAGGGCATTCTTAGAGTACACAGTGAAATCAAAATACATTGTCCTAAAGATATGCCAACTATCACTGATCAGAAAAAACATGGGAGCAATGCTCAAGCTGAGTTTCTAAAGCTGCATCAGAGAATTGAGCGGCTGGAGAGGGAGAGAATTAGTACAAGGCAAGAGATTATCCATGAAGGGGATGTTAAAGAGCAGTTGAGGCTGTTGAAGGACATACAAAGTCAACTCACAGTGATACAATCAGAGATAAGAAGCTGGAAAACCAAAAAAGGCACCCCTAAGGATGATGTGCCTTTAGGTCCTCTCCAAGAGGTAAAAATGTACTCTGATGTTTATTTTTATCCTTTTTGTTTTTCGAGAAAAGAAAATTTCTATTTCTTGCATGAATCTTCTTTGACTCTCTCCCCTCTTGACACTAGTTATCATTTGGTATTATTTTATATGTGATGATAAGGGGGTGGGATATGTTGGGACTGGCATTTGATGAAATATTGGATTATTTGTTCTCTCTCACCTTTGAATTTTGAAATAAGAATTACTAATAGCAAATTTCTATCAACAGGCAATGTTGCATTTTTGGCTTTGATCAAGTAATTACAGATTGACCATCTCAGACATGACAACCATTCAACTCACCTCATGATATGATGTACATATGCTTTGTCTGCAAAGAGAATTTTGTGGGGGGATAGGAAGGTAAAATAGATCTTATAATTTGAATTTTGTCACTGAAAAATGTATACTTTTCTATAACAACATGCTGTCCATTAGGCATTGCTATTATGAAGGTGATTTGAAATTCTTTATGTTCAAATATTGTTTCCTTGTGTCCTTTTTCCCCCTAAGATTGAGTTGTGAATTGTGATACACATGGCCTAGTAGATTGAAGAGCTTTCTGCCTTGCAAAATGAATATTGTATGGTGTGTTGTTCACCCTCAAAACTTATTATATTGAAGTGGAAGCAAATAAATAATGTCCTCAATTCCTTGGTTTTTATGTCTACGGAAGAGAAAATTGAGATTTCTCACTATAGTTTCACTGTTCCTCTTGCTAATTCTTATCAAGAGAATAGCCATAAACTGACTTTTGATTATGCTGAGAAGTGTAAATTAACAGTTATGTTATTTGACCATCAGATTTTGGACACCGTACATGACACCGTATATGGTTATGTCTATTTCTTACTTACTTTTTATCTTCTTTGTATACACGCATTCCAAAGATACATCAAAAACAAAGGGACACCGTATTGTTGTCCCTATTTGGATGTCCTAAAATCATTTTCCTAAATCAATGAAGGAAGTTTGACATCATAGATACATATCAGTATTGAGTTTCCTCTGCAGCAGAAGTATTAGATGGTGACTTCAGGTTGCTAAGAAGTTTATATAGATCACACCTCAAACTTTGTTTCTTCTTCGGTGGAATTTTATGCATATAAATTGCTGGAGCAAAGATCAATCTACATAACAAGCTTGAGTGGCCCTATATTTGAGATTTGTGACATTTCAATAGACATCATGCCTTTTGGCTAGCTTGATATAAGACAGTTTAATTTGACTACGCTAGCAACCTATTAAAGCCCACAAAATGATTGAAGTGGTTAAGTAAATGCACATACAAATTCTTTTGAGTTCTTGGCAAGAGAATTACCTAGTTTTCAGCTCCTGCTAATCCAGTTTTCACAAGGTTTCATATAAGCCAAGGGTGGCAAATAAATAGATTGGATGCATTTGGGTGGTAAAAAGATGAATCATTAATCCATCTATGATCTACTAAAACTTATGGAAAAGAAATCCATGTCTTAATGAAAGCTTATAGTAGTACTTAATATTCACCTACCTATAGAGATCCTTGGCAGGGGAATTGAACCCAAGACTTTCAAGTGAAGTCTTCCATCATTAGCTGCTGTACAAACCCCTCATTGGCATTTATTATGGGCAAACGTACGTTTGTCCCAACAACAATTTATCCTATAAGTTACTAAATTTTACATGTCTTAATAACAATTTAATTATATAACAATGGTGGTAATGGAGGTCACCATCACGTAGCACCATAGCAAATTTACCTTCCTCTATTCCTTGCACAAAAGATGAGCGCTTTGTTTTTGTATCATTTGCTCCTACCTGAAAGTTACTTCCAGTATTATCCTATTGTATCCAAGTCCAGTTTATGTTATTTGATAATTTGTAATTTGTTTTTTTAAGGAAAGATTAAAGCAATAGCTTATATAAGGATATAGTGCACCACCCACCATAGTGATGTAGTGGTGCACCACCCCATATGACAGTTTCTTGTTCGATCATACTCGTGTGCCATTTGACTTTTCAACCCATTTAATAGTATTCCAGTTTTCAAACATATACGGTATTTCCAAACCTTCATTTTTTGTATTTCTTATTTCCCAAATACATTGAGGCAATCAAATTACTATAACATAATGTAATTTGGGCCTCGGTAACCAGCAGTTACCAGCTAATTGAAACCCTACCCGGATTCCCTCTTCCATACCCAATTGAACTCTCCCTACTGGTTCCATCGACACTCGTCGTACAGCTCCACCAAACCATCCTGTCACACCTATGCACAACCACTAAAGTCTAAAGTCCAGGATCGACAACAACCATCCCCTAATCTTCGGATGAAATTGACAACGCCGTCGAACAACACAACATTTTCAGATTCAAGTCACGACGCCTCGCCATTACACACAAAATAGTCACCATTGTTTACTAACAACTAGAGCTACACCGCTACCGCCGCATGGCTCCGGTGAATATCGCAACCAAACTTAGGTCTACGATGTCTTCGCCATAACAACACCCAAGTCATATGTCGCCGCCATAACAACACCCAAGCCATATTGTTCCAATGGTTGGGAAAACCCCATCGTCACCATCCTTTGCTAACCACAACGGAACCACCATTGTGGCAGCCTCGCTCTGGTCTCAGCTTCCGCCACCATTACACCATCCAAGTGCAAAAGGTGCAGTGTTTGGGAGAAGAAGATTGCTTTTGTGAACAAAAACAAATAATTTAAATGTATAAACACAACAAAAAAGTAATGAACCACATGACTCTTTATTAAAATTAAATTGGTATTTCAAAATAATTAATGACTGTATTTGAATGAAAAATACAATGGAAATACAACTTTGACTATAAATGGGGTTGAAAAGTCAAACACACTACCACTAACACACATGGCAAATATATTGGCTGACAGGCTGACACGTGAGTGGCGTACCACTGCACCATATTGGTGGGTGGTGCACATTAGACAACACCATATTAGCAGGTGTTCTATTCAACCCTTTATCACGATACACGGTGGAAGATAATACGCCAGTTTATTTCTTATCTCTTGTCATGTTAGAAACAAAGAGAGGGAGAAAGAATGGGTGGGGCTATTGAAATTCTTAATTACCTGATTACATTTTTTATATCAAAGGGAGGATACAAAAAACCTACCTCATACTAGAGGGACAAACTATCCCAGTATCTCTGTTAAAGAGTAACTCCAACAAGGGAAAAGCTGAATAAAAATAGAGAAACACTAGCATCACACTCTTCGCCACACTCCTCTTAGCACACCCTTTATTATTGGATAGATTTCATGTGGGACCATTTGTTTTGGTGGGTCTCACATGAAAGCCACCCAATAAGAGAGAGTGCATTGAAGAAGAGTGTGTTCTTAGCATTTTTCTAAAAAAATAACTGTACAAAACGCTGAACTGTGACTCTTGTTGGCAAGCATATCCATACACATATTTCCTTCACGATTAACCAAGGAAATGGACATTAGCCAGGCAGAATTTCAAAGCAGAGAAGAAGCCTCTTTGAGCAGAGGTTGAAGAGAAGGGCAAGAGGTGAAGTCTTTGCTCACCATATCAAAGAGAACCTTAGAATCAACTTTAAAAATAACTTGCTTTAAATCTAAGGACTTGGCAAGTATTATCCCTTGAAGAAGACCAAAAAGCTCAGCCCGTAGAGCATTACACGGGTTTATCTTACAACAAGAGCCTTAAATGAAATCATCGGAGTCACTACGGATGACTCCTCCACACGAAGAATTACCAGCAGTGGGCTTAAAAGTTCCATCTATATTTTAATTGATCAAAGTAACTTTGCAAAATAAAAAACCGAAAATAATGATTGATTAGTAGGGAGAGTGAAAGGCAATTTAGAATGTCAATAACATTAATCTAGTTGGAGAGCTTGCGATGCACCGGTAGCTAACTCAATTTTTCTTCCTTCAATATTTAAATAAAGTATTTTGATAAAATCGTCACGGTTCTTGTAAATAATACCATAACATTAGCTTATATGAACTAAGTTAGATGACATAATTTTACTGTAAATTTGAAGATATTTTCTTGGGGCGGGCATGGTTTGGTTAGGTCGGATTTGGGGAAAAAGTGGGTCCAAACTCCAAACAGACCAAACGTGTTCGATTTGGGTTTGGGTTGGTTTAGGTTCCAAAGAGTTTTTAGTAACCTGAACCGAACCAACCTGATTACATTTAGGTTGTTTCGGATCGAGGCAATAAAAAATCCATTTCCCGCGCCTTAACCACTCCATTAAGTTTGCTTCTATTTTTTGGTGGCTTGGAGAACTAGAGATGAGGAAGTGTTGGGTCTTAATAAAATTGCTTTTGGTAATGCAACAGAATTCATTCCTTGGCCGCCTCCTGTACTTCTCCTTTCCTTTGCAACGAGTAGGATGTGGTGAAGGAAACTCGATGGGTTTGTTGGCCTCCTCCTTCAATTGGATTTATAAAACTTAATGTGGATGGTAGTAGTTTCTGGAATCCGGGGAAAGCTGGCTTTGTGGGTGTTGTTAGAGATCATTTCGACATTTGGAAGCTGGGGATTTTACGATCGTTTGGCGAAGAGACTAATCTCTTGGCAGAGCTTCACGCCATTAGAAAGGCTCTAGATTTGTGTTGGCAGCATGGGTGGAGAAACGTCTTTTTGAGTCTGACTCTCTGGAAGCAATTGAGCTTATCAAAATCTGATCTAGCAATCTTTATGTTGGGCTTATGAATGATATCAAGCTTATTCTGGCATAGAAATGGATATTTGATATTAGTCATGTTCTTTGTGAGGCCAACCAAATAGCTGACTTTCTTGCCAAAGTTGAGCTGGGTTCATAGGGTTATGAATGATAGAGCATGCCGGAGTATCCCCCCTCTAAGTTATCTCCTAAGCTACTTGCGGATGCATATCTGTAGCCTTCCTTGGAGTTTACTCTTTCTCTTTCATTGCCGTTATCTAAAAAAAAAAAAAAAAACACAGTGCGAATGGCCATATAGAAATAGAGAACTGACTTTTGAACGCAAAAATGAGACAACAATTTTCAACAACAATTTGGATGGTTAATGCAGTTCAAATACGTGGTTAATTATATTCAGTGGATAGTTACTGGATATAACAAGGTATCGCAACTCATTAACCATCAACTGACTGTAATTAACCATGATTTTGAACGTCACTAACCACGATTTTCAGGTTTACATAGACAGAAAACAGAAGTGTTTAAGCTTAACTAATTAAACCCTTGTTAGCACAAACAAATAAACAATGCAGAAGTAAAGAGACAAGAGTAAGAAGGAACACACATAAATTTATACTGGTTCACCCCAAATCTTATGCTACGTCCACTCCATGGCCTCACCAAGTATTCACACTATAACTGATCAGGTTACATACAAATATTATTTTCTCACCTAGCCTCTTCAGGCTCCTACAATTATTGTTTTCCTACCTAACCTCTCCAGGCTCAACCAAGTATTCTTTTCGCTAGCCTCTTCAGTTTGTACATCCTTAGAGAATGTTTGTGAACTAAATGCTTCAAGTTATAACTTTGCAAGTCAACCGAGTAACACTCAAAGAGTGAATATTAATGAAGGTTGGTATGACTGTAGAAAGAACTTATCAATAAATACAAATGATTGAGCGAGAAGTATTCTAAGAAAGAATGAAAGAATTTAAGAGCTTTGAATGCACAACTTGTAATGAATATTCGCAGTTGTTCAGTTCTTGAAAGTGCCTTCAATGTCTTCTTTATATAGTCATCAGCAATAAATTCGTTGAGGGATATTCTTCAAAGGATCAGGGCATTGTTCTTTCAATCATAAATGCCAGAGTTCTTCTGAGCTTCCATTTAATGTTTATGGTCTTTAGAGAGCTTCATAGTACAAGGAATGTACTTATTTGCATACTTTATCAGAGTGCGGGCACGGGTCAGAGCAAGTGCAGTTGCTTTTCTAGCTTGGGCAGCGCGAACTTCCCCTTTTGTGCAATAGTGAGATATGACAAGTTAAAGTAGACTGTTTGTTGCATGTAAAAGGGTTGTAGCAATTGCTTTATGCTTTTGCTTTTGTACTTGAGTCAGCATATTTAAATTTGTATTGAAGAGGTTGCTTGACTTTGAGTGAGGAGTCTGAACTTTAATTTCAGATGCATGGTCTCCAATTGTTTTGAATTCTGGATCAGACAGTTATTGCGCATCAAGTCTCCAGAGCCATCGGTTAGACGCTTGATAGAATATCAGACGCTTAATTCACTTTTGATTAACTGACTTAGATATTCTATTTTCTACACACTTAATACACTTGTTAGTAAATTTCAAATAGTTCACTTAAAATCATTTATCACAAATGTTTGGATCCATCAAAATCACGAGTAACAAAGCTTTAGACGCTTGGAGACTCAACAAAGATCAGGCAGGCCAATCTCAAGCTTAGGGGCCGTTTTGGGTCTTGATTGCCATGTGTACGGTTACTTTGATTTTCCTTTCTTTTGTGGGTATGGACTTGGTTTTGTTATCGGTTGTAAACCTTTCTTTTTAGTTTGGTTCAGGATGTAAACCTTTTGATTTATGTCTTACTTTGATGAATTAAATTCATGTTATGATATTTATGTTGGGAATTCCAAGTGTCAGCGAGATATGGATGAAGAAGTCCACATTTATAAGAACTTGAGTGGTTGAAGGCTATATAAGTGGAGAAGACCCATAGACTCATTGGGTTAAGGCTTTGGGTCAAGAAGTGGTGTTAAGCTCACTTATGTGGTTCTTCAGTTAGCCCATGGAAGGAGATCTCTCGGAGAGCTGATGGTTCAACATGGACAAGTACTGTAGAGAATACAGTTGTTGGTGGATCCCCGTGTAGGGTCCCTTGTGTCAAAAGTCTTCCTAACAATGTGGAGGCTAGGTGGCATGTTCCATTGTGGATGATGGACAACTGTGGTACAAATATGAAGTAGACCATGTGTGTGGCCCAAGTTGGAGCTGGGATGACCTCTTGGTGATATCGTCAAATTCTCAAAAAAGGCTTCCGCTCGATGGGGAGTAAACCCATGTGAAGGACACACTCTTGAGAGGGAGATAGTTGGAAATTCCAAGTGTAAGTGAGATGTGGATGAAGAAGTTTCACATTTGAAAAAACTTGAGTGGTTGAAGGCTATATAAGTGGAGAGGATCCATAGACCCATTGTCTTAAGGTTTTGGGTCGAGATGTGGTATCAAGCCTGCTGATGTGGTTCTTCAGTTAGCCCATGGAAGGAGATCTCTCGGTGCTGGCACTCCCCCAATCCCAACAATTTCAATAAACGAGATCCTTATACTTTGAATGACAGATTTTGTATGTTTGGTAGACTTTGTAATATCCTAAACTGCTCTATGGATTGACGACTGTCCACACAAACCAACACAGGTCTTTTCAACGTGCTTTGTCCTCACTCACACGCTTCCTAGGAAAACTTCCCAGGAGGTCACCCATCCCAGAATTGCTCCAAGTAAAGCACGCTTAAGTGTAGATTTCTTAAGTGATGGACTCTCGAAAAGAAGATGCATCTTGTTGGTATAGGTAGTACCAATCAATTCATATAAGCCACTGTATAGTTCCATACCTACACAGACTCAGGGTCCCTATCATTCCAGTATGTAATCGGTTCATTCATGTATCCCTCCACCTATAAGCCTGCCAAGAGCCGCTCCTTGTCCATGCCTTCTTGCACCGACGACCACTCCCCGCCCTCATCAGCACCAGGTGTCACAGACTTCGAAACAGAAAGATCCTCCTTTCTCTCTCAGTCGATCATGAGTACCAAATCCAGTTCATGTTAGATAATTGAACGTTCTGTCCGTCTTTCAAGCTTTCTGATAGTTGATTTGTCTTCTTGTGGGTTGAGAAAACCATTAGTCTTATATCTAGCATTTAGAATCAAGTTTTGGCCTTTTAAAGTAAGGTTTTAGAATGATTCAGATATCCAAGTTTTCTGAGAGGATGATTAGTATATCATGCTTCCTTTTTGGTAATAGAATCACATCCAAAGTGAGAAAGTAATTATGAGTATTTTTTTTCTAAAAAAAAAGATATTTTAAGAGTGTTTTCTTGTTAAGAACATCCTTACAAAGTCAACTTTGACTTGTTTTGAATTCTTATATGTTGTTGAAAATTCTCTGGTATGACTAGTGTTCTTTAGTTATATGAGCGCTCTCTTATTAGTTATTAGAAAAGCCTTCTCCAAAGTTATGACATTCTTCACTTAGAAAAGCGTTCTCTAGTCCCACTAGCATTCTTTGAAGAAAACTTAAGAACTAGCAATAGTCTTTTTGTCTTCAAAAGCAATCTCTTCTAAGAATGTTCTCTCAAAGTCTTCTCCTTCGAACTTGAGAATGCCTTGATTTTCCAAACTTGTTCTCTTGAGAGAGTAAGCTCTTTGCTCTCGAGAAAATTTTGAATATCCAACTAATGTACTCTTAGCAAACTCATTATCAAACTTCACACATTCTATTCTTTCATGATTTCATTAGTTTGGGTTTTCTTATTAATTGCAAGAAAGGCATAGTTTGTTATTAACCATAACTCATACTTAAGTAACAATTAGAGCCAAGTAGACTGTGCTGGAACTTTTGTCTTAACATATGTAGCAAGATATGAATCAAAGAATTTATAACAAGAAATTAAGCTTTAAGAAAAAATAATATAAATAGATGAACATTGTGTCAAAGAAAAAACTTTCAAAGCATGTTTCATTTAATTTATATTTTGGTTTAACATGGTTTTTCAACTAAAACCTCTTTCAATAGCATTTTTTTTAAGATTTTCTTGACCTGAAACAAGTCAATCCAAACATAAATTTAAGTTGATAATTTTAATAATAAAATAGTTATCACAAACTCTAATTAAATAAAAAAAAAGTAACAAGAATAAATTTAAAAACTCATAGTCAAAATAAAATATTATATCTATACAATAAGATAATGGCAAAGTACCAAAAAAAAAAAAAACAGTTTTTTGGTGTCAATTTTTTAATATTACAACAATACCCCTATCAACTATATAGAATGTACCCCACTAAATTAAATACTTCTGCAACTCACTCAATAAAACTAACTCAAATTTTGTTTTAAAAAAATAATAATAATAACCACTCAATTCAAAACCATAACTGCATCTGACTCCAACAATTCAATAAAACTAACTCATTTTTTAAATAAAAAAAAAAATGAAAAAACATCATCACTTCAAAATCAATACTGCAGATGAACGTGGGATATCAAAACGTGGGTTATCACAGACCGGTTGCAGATAAAATCAGTTACAAACTCCTCCTCCCTATAACTATACATCCTTTATCCTTGGCTCCTTATAACTGACTAATATATTTGTCAAAAAAAAAAAAAAAAATCCGTTCTGTGCTTTGTCAGTTCAATTCACTCTGCATGTGGGAAAAAAAGAAATCTGTCAACCAGAGTCGAGAGATCAACAATTTGATCACAATTCGTCATTTGCATCCACGCTTTCAACCCACGCCTCTCCGTCACCCACCATCAACAACGTTATCTTCAACTTGGGCGGAGGAGTAAGGCACTTCTTCTGACTTCTGGTGTTCCTTTAACCCACATCTAATGTCTTTCTTCTTTTATTTTTATTTTTTTTTGTCAATTTCATTTTTAAGGTTTGTGTACAAGGGCTGAGTTACATGGCCCATTTAATCCAAAATTCATATACTAATAATCATATAAAATATTGTACATACGTAAATATATGAAAGAAAGAAAAAACCTTTACTTTTTTTTTACAAAAAGTTTTTTTTTAAAAACAAAATGTATTGTTACAAAATGTGTAAACAATATGATAATACATGTGTTGAAAACTTATTATAAAGGAATCACTTTTTAACTATTGATATATATATATATATATATTCACAATTTCATATGTTTTTAGTACTATTTTTGCTCACATTTTCTATTTGATTAGATGGGAAATTGACTATTGTATGATATATGGTATGATATCCACATTTAATATGTATTGATTAAATGCGATATTGGCTAAATAACTTCATCTTCAAATTTTTCACACATTTATTTAAGTAATAATGATGATTAGCCCTTTGTCCTTTATCATGGCCTCTGAGTCAAATATTCATTGTATTATGGGCATTGGTTTCCTTGAAAAAAAGGGGAGGGGGAATCAGATGAGATTATTTAAAAGTTAACAAAATATATCAATTTAAATAATTTAATTATCTTTAATTCATTTAAATATGTACTTATACTAATTTTTTAAAAAATACTTGAAATTGTGTATTCCAAATCTTAAATAAACAAATTGTAAGCCTAAATGGAAGCAGTAAAAATAGTAGATTTATTTTTTTAAAGGTAGTACACTTAAAACTTAACCATTAATAAGTTCATAAACATTTTTTATAAAATTGTATGCCTAAATTGTAGCAATCAAATAGTACACTAAAAATCATTAATAAGATCATAAAAAAATTAACTACTATTTCCCAGGTGGTCAACTATTTTTCTCACATTTACTATTGATTCAATGGGATTTTTTTTAAAAGTTTTTGACAAGGATTAAATGGGAATACTACAATGGGATATGGTCATTATATTCTCATTTTTAGAGTTTGTCCTATATCATGGCCTCCAAATCAAATATTCATTGGATGACATGATTTGCTTTAAACGGTAACGAAATATTTCAAGTTAAATAGCATATTTATCTTTAATTCATTTAAAGGTATACTTTTTCTAATTTTTTTTAAAAACCTTGAAATTGAGTAATCTAAATTTTATATAACCAAATTGTAGGCCTAAGTTGTAGCAGTAAAAATAGTACACCTAAAACTTTACTTTTAAAAGGTAGTACACTTAAAACTTGAAATGAATTAATCTACATGATATTTATTTACATACAATATATATATATATATATATATATATATATATATATATCTTATTTTTAATTTTATTGAATAAATAGATTAAATAGATATACACAATTTAAATAAAAACACTAACTCACATCACATTACATTAATAGTTTTTTTTCGCAATTACATCAATAGTTTAATATATCTAGATAATATTTGCCTCAAAAAATAAACTAGATAATATTGAGGTCATTTTGTGCCATTTTACTTTTTTTTTCTTTTTTTAATGTGCTCGGTAACTCCTACTAAATCACTTTACCATATTGATGTTTCTAAAAACTATTCTAAGAAGTAAAAAAAAAATATTTTAAAAAATATACAATATAATTATTTTAAAAGATTTAATTAATGCCTATTTATATATAATTAGGTTTTATTTCGACATGGAAAATATTAACAATCAACGATCTCGAGAGCATCAACGAGAGATGTAGAGGCAATTTACAAGAAGTAGAAGGCAGAGAATGACCGCAGAGCAACGACAAGAACAATCAGCTAGATGACAAGAAAATTATAGACGTGGAAGGAATAAAGATGCTATGGAGTCAGGAACAATGAGTGTGACAACTATGCGACGTCTTGCTCGGTCAACTGGTAATCAACAAAATAGTACAGGTATAGAATATATATATATTTTTTAAGAAATAAGGTATAGAATAATTTAATCATATATTAATTTTATTTAAATTTAATCATCAAGGTAATTAGCAACTATATTACTTTAGCATTAAAAATTTAACCCAACCCTCCCATTATTTTGGTCTATTTAAATATTTAAATTATTTAGACCAATTTTATTAAATTACATAGGTATAAAATGATTTATCTATAAAATTCTGCGGCCTAGAACTTATTCTTAGCACCAAAGTTTCTATTTTTGTAATGCATAAATGTGATATTTCTCATTCACATTTTTAATGTCCCTATATATAAACATTTGATTACCTTATGTTATTTAATAATTATTTTTTTAACATTTAATCATGCAGATCTTAATATTGCTTCAATAAGGTTTCAAGGAACACATGACCATGAAGCCGGAACAAGTGGTGGACATGGTTAGTGGTGGACATTTAGAAAATATAAACTTAAAATTTTATGCCATCTTTGAATTTAGTAATTTATATTAAAATTTTAAAACTTAATTATTATTCCTTTTCAAATAATTATTAACAATTACATAACGTAATTTGCCAACAACATATATATTAGTGTACATAACTATTATTGAATTAGATAAGTAAAAATGATTTATCTATAAAATTTTGAAGCTTAAAATTTTTCCTTAGCAACAAAGTTTCTATTATTGAAATAAATAAATTTGATATCTCTTATTCTAATTTTGAATGTAGCGTTACATAAAAATTTGATTACTTTATTTTATTTAATAATTCTTTTTTCAACAATAAATCATGCAGAACCTAATTTTGCCTCAACAAGGTTTCAAGGAACACATGACCATGAAGCTGGGACAAGTGATGGACATGGTTAGTGGTGGACATTTAGAAATTTAAATCTTTAAATTTTTGGCAGATTGTAATTTTTGATATTTTATATTTAAAATTTATACATTAATTGATACTGACGTGTCTATCTGGCGGCATTTCTAATGCTTTTGAATGTATCTAAACATAAAAATTTGATTACCTTATGTTATTTAATAATTCTTTTTTCAACAATAAATCATGCAGAACCTAATATTGCCTCAACAAGGTTTCAAGGAACACATGACGATGAAGCTGGAACAAGTGGTGGACATGGTTAGTAATAGGCATTTACAAATTTTATTTCTTAAATTTTTGGCGGATTGTATGATATTATTATAGTTCATACATGGAAAATAAATTATTATGTACATTCAATGATCTTATTTTCTAAATTTAATTTTTTCTTGCATATCAAATATTACACATATGATGAAAATGGATGCAGAACATTGTTAATATATGACGAAAAAAAAATTCTGAATATTTAAAAGTATGTTTTGTATTTTTTTTTACACGCAGACTTGCGATGTAATTTCAAAACAAAACATAACAATGCTAGAGATTTTCGGTGCACTTCAACAATGGCCGCTTCCCGTCTGCCACCCCCAAGCACATGTACATGTTGCAATGCCCGGTTATTTTATCACGAATCACGTTACATGTGTTGCTCTGGTGGGAAGATATCGTTTGAACAAGTAGATGCACCTCTAGAGTTGATAGAAATATTTTCAAACAATTCTGTCGAAGGAAGACTTTTTAGACAACATATTAGGAGTTACAATCATGTGCTTTCATTCACATCAATGGGTGTACATATTGATGAGAATATCGCTGCAACTGGACGTGGCATATATAGTTTTCGTGCTCAAGGTGCAATTTATCATAAGATAGGAGGATTCTATCTAATTGAGGGTTCAAGACCACGATTCTTGCAAATGTACATCTACGATACAAAGCATGAGTTACAAAATAGGATGCTTGAAAACCCCCAACTTCAACAAAATATTGTTCAAAAGTTGCAACAAATGCTCCATGGTTGCATCCTTATGTGCACACATTAAGGCAACTTGCACAACGTCCAGATGTACATAATTGTAGTCTACTCATCAAGGAGCGCCCTGCTAATCAACCACAATATAACATGCCAACTGCATCCCAAGTCGCAGCAATTGTCGTTGGTGGAGATGCGGTATCAATCTCAACTGAAAGGGATATCAACGTTATGAGTCATGTCGGGAATCTAATAAATGTTAAAGAAACTACGGGATATTATGATCCATTACAGTATCCTCTATTATTCCCTTACGAAACGTTTGGATGGGACCGCGAAACCATAAATGATGAAGGACAAACTATAACATGTCTAGAATATTACAGTTACATGCTTCAGGTACATAATGTAATTTCTACAATATTTTTATTTATAAAATAATATTTGACACAAAATTAGTTTTCATTAGTCATTAATGGTTTCATGGATTGTAGATTCGTTCCAATGATTATTCCATATTGCTAAAAGCGGGACGATTACTACAACAATATGTTGTAGACAACTATGTCAAGATCGAAGCAGCAAGGTTAAAGTGGGTCCAAACTAACCAAAGTAAAATTCGCTCGGAATTATATCAAGGCCTGCAAGATGCTTTGCATATGGGAGAAACTGCTACAGGTACTCTTCATAAAATATATCAAAATTATTTATACAAAGATATATTTCAATTACATTAACACCATCAACACGTATAATTACTCTTTTCAGAAAATATCGGACGGAGAACCATATTGCCTTCATCTTTTATTGGTAGCCGTCGAGGCATGACACAACGATATGAAGATGGTATGGCTATTGTGCTTCATGACGGCAAACCTGATATTTTTCTTACCATGACATGCAATCCTTCATGGAGTGAAATATCAGCTGAACTTAGCCCATTTCAAACTCCACAAGATCATCCAGACTTGCTGACAAGAATCTTCCGGTCAAAATTTGAGCAATTAAAGCATGACGTAATTGTTAAAGGGGTCTTAGGAAAGGTCAAAAGATATCTGTATGTAACAGAATTCCAAAAACGAGGATTGCCTCACGTGCATATGCTACTGATCATGGACCCTAACGACAGATTACGTAACCCAGAAGAATATGATAGTGTTGTTAGAGCAGAAATACCAAAATTTGATCAAGAACCACAATTACATGCCGCAGTGCTAAAACACATGATTCATGGGCCTTGCGGTAGACTGAATCCAAGATCACCATGTATGAAGGATGACCAATGTAAAAAGGGGTTCCCAAAAGAGTTCATCCAAGAGACACGACAAGGTATTGATTCATATCCACGGTACAGAAGACGGAATGATGGTCCAGTAACTTTGAATAGACAGATGTCTATAGATAATAGATGGGTGGTCCCTTATAATCCATGGTTGCTGTTAAAGTATGACTGTTGTCGCAACCACATCGCGACGGGAGCGGCAAACAAAAATTAATTAATATTGTAAAAATGGAGTCGCCACCAAGGTTTATTTATTTAGGGAAACATTGGAAAAACCCTTTTAAAATGAATAGTCTTCAAACACAGATTTAGAGTTCGGGAGTCAATTATGCGTATGGAATGTATTAGCACCCTACGACATCCATCAAAAAAATGGTTACCTCTAGTTAATTGTGCAAAATTTTATGTTAACTTCAAAAATATTTATTTCACCCTTTTATTAAAAGAAACCATAAAAGATTTTATTTTATTATTTTTCAAGGAAAGAAAATGAATATTAATGAGAAATTAAAAAGGATTTGATGAAAATTTATCTTTAGGCTTAACAGGATTAAATCCTGCTCCTACATATCCCTGGGTGCAATAGGGAATTCAAAGCTACGGAGTTCTTTTTATAAAATGTTTGTTGGTTTGGTTGATTTTAGTTATTATTATTATTTTCAGAAATTTAGGCTATCGCGATAACCAGACAGGAAGAAGATCCAAAATGGTCATCCTAACTGTTGGAACCAAAGTAATTCGGATTAAATAATCTTTAGGTTTTGATGTTAACAATAAGAATTAAATTTGTGTAGCAAAGTGTTAAGCTTTAAATCTAACAAGTGCCTTCAGTCTTGAAGGATCTCTGTTTTTATAAGTTAAAATGTTAAGTCTATTTTCTTTGCAATCCGCGTCCATATATTTTATATTGAAAGAGTGGTCGAGTCCACTCTATCAAGGATCTCCTTTAAACTCAAGTGCCACGTCAGTGGACGAGCGCTTGAATGTTTCTGTAGACGGAGAAATTCTTTTCATGTAGACGTGAGCTTCTCTCAAATAATAACATTAGTTTTCTTTTGCCACGTCACTGGACGGAGATTTTAAATGTCTCAAGTACTGGCAAGACCGTTGTTCTTAGTAGACGAAGTTTTGGTTGCCACGTCAGTGGACGGAGCCTTAAAACTCTTCTTACTTACCTTGCCTTTGCATTTGTTTGTTGGACGAAGAATTTTGAGCATTTATATCAATCTGAACCAAAGCGAATTTATTTCATATGATTGATATTCATTTCATACATTTATAATGGTCCTTCTCATTTTCTATTAACGGTTTTTATTGTCTTGTTTCAATGAGAGAGACATAGTACAAATAAGGAATTACAAAAAGTAGAATAGTACAATGCAAAACGTTGTGTACCCTGTCACCTTTTACGCTGAAATAGCTGGAACTTGTACAAGGAAGGCAAGACTGTTTTTCAAGTTGCATTGTCTCAGAGGTGTGCCATTACATGCAAGAATTTTGTCACATAGTACAAAGGCCACGAGCAAGCTGAGTCACAACGGATATTTACTTGGTTGATTCTATCACTAAATGGAAAATTCAAAAACAACCGTTGATGATTCTGAAGAGAAGATCAAGGACCCTATAAATAGAAGACTAAGGCTTTTTGAAGAAATAACTTTTGAGCATACAAATAAAATCTCAAGAAATCTCTTGCGAGCAAATATTCTCTTATTCTTTCAAGAAGCAAAAGTCTGTAATATCATAGTTTGAATATTGCTATAATATTCATCTGATCTTAAACTTTCATATTCTCACACATTGTGAGTTAGAAGATCAAAGACATCAAAAACTCTTTATTAGAGGTAGAGCCTGAAGAGGCTTGGTAAGAAAGAAATACTTGTGAGCCTGAAGAGGTGTTGAATACTTGCTGTAATCTATTTGGAAAAATAGTGGAGAAATCCTTCAAGTAGAATGGACTGGACGTAGCTCTTGGTTGGAAGAGAGTGAACCAGGATAAAACAACTTGTGTGAATCTTCTAATCCCTTATCTCTTTGGCTTTACGTGTTTTTACTAACTGTGGGGATTTGAACTTGAATTTGTTATTCTTTCAAAAGATTGTTTTTCTGTGTGCTTTATTCTGCCTCCTTATCTTTGTGTGAGAAAACTATTCTTGAAAAGGTTGTTTTCGAAAAATATTAACAAACACAATTCAACCCCCCTTCTTGTGTTTGCCTGTGTCAACTTCACTAACAACCTATTTTAATTATTTTTGAAATTTAATTACAATAACCAAACAGGAAGAAGATCCAAAGTGGCTATCATTAACAACCTATATTTTAATTTTTAGAATGCAAGATGCCCTCGATAACCAAATAGGAAGCAGATCCAAAGTGACTATCGTTAGCAACTTAATTCTTATTTCGGAAATGTAAGGTTGTTTGCGATAGCCAAACAGGAAGAAGATCCAAAGTGACTACCACTGACAACCATTTTCTTAATTTTAGAACAAAAGATGTTAATGATAACCAAACAGGAAGAAGATCCAAAGTGATTACTATTAACAACATATTTTATTTTTAGAAGATAATTATTTATAAAATTTGTTTAAGGTTATTCGATATATTAATATTAAGAATGCATGCAATTTAATAGAATAAAATTTAATACAACATAATGTTTAGATACCTAGTAACATTAATTGAAATTACAAAGCCCAAATACCTGCTTTAGCACATTAGCTTTTTGCCTCCCTTTCTTTTCATAATTTATTAATAACATTGATCCTTTATTTTTATATTTTACTATTTTTTAACACAAACAATCAGATTACTAAACATTAAAAATCAAACAAAATGGGTTTGTAGCTTCCTTTACCCACAAGAAGAATAACGAAAGTGCCAATGGAGGTGCAGCGTGAGGCGGCTAGACGAGTACCACCGTTCGTGACTGGGCGGAGGTGGAGCTGGACGGCGGCGTGTACTGGACGATGGAAGATTGGTGGCCAATGGACTGGGTGTTCGTGGAGGAAGGCGTAACGGCGGAGGGCGGCGATGCTGGACAGTGGAGTTCGCAGACCCTCCTCGGATCTGCTACAGGTGGAAGACGGTGATGTCGCGAAACAACGGTTACGACGGCGGAACGTGATTGAACGGAGTAGACAAACAGTAAAGTTACTATGCTATAACGTATGTCTAAGATGGGAAAGGTTGTTAATGATGAAGCTCTATGATGTTTTGGGTGAGAAGAAAATGGAGTGGACTAAGAGAAGATGAGAGTATGAATGGAAATGAAGGATAAAGTGATAAAAAAAATGTTAGTCAAGAGAAGAAAGTCAGGTGATGAAATGGAGGATAGGTGCTATGAAGATTGATGAAGAAGATGAAGGCCAAATTTTTTTATGAGTTTATCTGCAATAGTTCTCTCAGCCCCCTACTGCTATTCCTTCATTATTTTTTATGGTGGAATCCATTCTGGTATATAGAGTGGGAGGTCCAGAAAAATGAACGTTGCCTCCCCCTTATATTATCACTCTCAATCATTCTCCTTTTGTAACTACTTGAAATGTTATGAAACCAGGATTTATTAACAATTAGAGGTGAATTATTGCTATTGATTCTTGCTCTTAAGACCTGATCCCAACTGCTGCAGAAATCCAAGAGCCAACCCTTTATTTTTCATTTCATCAATTATTTATTTTTATTGTTTTCATTTATGTTTTATTTTTTTATTTTATAATAGTATGAAAAAGGGAGGACAAAATATGGTGTTCACAACTGTCATATAAATGTTGAAGTGTGCAGTAACTTCAAAAGTATCAAGTACCTGTATAAATATGTCTATAAAGGTCCTGATCGAGTTGCTATGGAGGTTCATATGGATGAGGTCAAGCAGTATATTGATGCGACCATGTACCGAATCTACCTAAGTGTTGAAAGATTACAGATACACCTGCCAAATCACCATCAAGTGCGATACCGTACAAATCAAAGAATCGGTGATGTACTAAATGATGCGTTTAACTCCATAACAATGCTCACACAATTCTTTGCCCTGGACCGGAGAGATCCACAAGCAAGATGTTATTTATATAGGGAGATTACATAACACTATTTGTGGAAAAGAGGAAATAAAGAATGGGTCAGACGAAGAATACAAAGGAAAGTTATTGGACGAATCTATACAGTGTCACCGTCAGACAACGAGAAATTCTATTTGCGTGTATTATTATTATCTCATATAAGAGGACCAACCAGTTGGGATTACTTGCTCACAGTAAACAACACGCGCTACCCCACTTTCCAAAAAGCAGCTGAGCGATTGGGCTTTTTAGAACAAGACAACAGTATTCGTGAATGCTTGGTTGAAGCATCAGGTCTATGAATGCCAATTGATGTAAGAAGCCTCTGGGATGAGTTTTACACCCACATGGTAGAGGACTATCCATCAACATCCACTGCGAATGGGCCAGCATTGACTAACATGCTATTAAAGGATTTGAATGACCTATTACTTCAACATAGAAAACAAATCACTGGTTATGCTTTGCCTGAATTATCATTGGAGACCGCTGAAGGTAATCCTGTTCCAAGAGTTATACAGGAAGAGTTATCGGTCCAAGTTCCTATTGAAGATTTGAGTTTCGTTGAGATGTTAAATGATGGCCAGTTGTTTGCTTACGATGCCATTATGTATGTTATCCAACGTAAGCAAAGTCGGGTTTTCTTTGTGGATGGGCCAGGAGGAATGGGTAAGACATTCCTTTATCGCACATGAATTGCAAAATTAAGAAATTTAGGTAAAATTGTCTTAGCGACTGCCTCATCTGGTATAGCAGCTACATTATTACCCAGTGGTAGGACGGCACATTCCCGATTTAAGATACCCATCAATACAGAAGAAGGGGCTTTTTGCTCAATAAGTAGACAATAAACAATCTGATCTCGCAAAGCTAATAAGAGAAACCACAGCAATCATTTGGGATGAGGCACCCATGACAAGTAGATATGCTGTAGAAGCATTAGATCGCACATTGAAGGATATTCTAGATTGTGATGCTCTATTCGGGGGGAAAGTGATGATCATGGGAGGGGATTTTTGTCAAGTGCTTCCTGTTGTTCCAAAAGGGACTAAGGCACAGACGATTTCTGCATGTATTGTTAAATCACATCTATGGGCTAACACAAAGGTATTACGTCTACGCCAAAACATGCGCGCATTACACGATCGAGAATTTGCTGACTTTCTTATGCGTATTGGAGATGGTGTCGAACCTACAAAGGATGATGATATGGTGAGGGTACCCCAACAGATTGCAATTCCATGGGAAGGGGGAAGTTCGATACGTATACTTATACAACAAGCATTCCCCCAATTAGAAGACCATGGTTGGGATGCATCTTATATGGTAGAAAGAGCAATTCTAACACCGAAAAATGAGGATGTTCAGAAGCTAAATGACATGATTATCCAACAATTCCCAGGTGAAGAGCAGAGTTTGTTGTCATTTGATGAGGTCGAAGGGGACACACGAAACTTATATCAACAGGAGTACTTAAATTCCATTGTGTAACACCCCGAGTTTTTCTGTTTTCTAATATCAGAAATTTATATAATTAAGTTTATATTTTTATCTGAGACTTAGAAAATTTATTTAATAAATTGAAACCTTATTTATACTCTACTTAATGGTAGAGAGTTACGATTAAAATTTAGGTTGAAAAGTCAGGCGAAACCCGGTCTGTGAATTTCACTGACAGTATATTTATATTGATCAGAAGACCTAATTTTGACTCGTGAACGAAACACTTAAGGTTTTTATTTAATTTCCAACGTTTTTGGTTATTTTGAAATATTTCACTAGAAAGTGAAATATTATATTTTATCCGGGCGACATCTTAATCGGGTAAACGACGGAGCTGAATACGGGATTTTCGGGAGCCTCTAAGGGATAATATCAATAAGTCATATAAGATGACTCACCCATGTGAATGCATTTATTATGCACATGGTTATGATGACTATTTTTAGGTTAATTGCATTTTGGTCCTTACACTTTCTCTAAATTGCATTTTAGTCCATAAACTAGTTGTCATGATCTTCCAATCAATTTTCATGCTTCCAAACCATAATGGGCTGCGGTTTTGAGGCCCAACACCATGGTCAAGATGTTGTTCTCCATGAAGCCATTTCTACTCTTAAACTTTCCTATGTTATTCTTTATGTCTTAAGCATTTTATGCTTGAAAATTCAAGTAAATGGACTTAGATTTCTTCAAGCCCAATTGCCCAAGCCCAAGCCCATCCTTGGCTCATAAACTCTTGAAGAGTCAAGAGCATTCTAGCTCATTCTCACACATTCCATCATCTTCTCCATTTCTCTCCATTCTTCCATTTCTCTCTAACACAAGAAAGCTCCATTTGTGAAGCAAGTTGGTGAATCTTGCACTTTTCTTCAATTCCAAGAGGTAATCCATGATCCTCATCATCATTTAGCTATATGTTCTTCAATAAGTTTTCCATTTCAAGCCTTAATCATCTTTTCAAATTCTTAGATCTAGAAACTTTGATAATTCATAGAAAATCATAGAAAAATCCTAAAAATGTGAAACCAATTTCTATGTTCCTATTATCATCTCTACTATCATAATCCAAGAGTTTGTTGCAAACAAAGCTTTCCTCCCCATTTAATTTGTCAAAACCGAATTCTATGAAAAGTGGGTGGAGGAACTTTTGTTCAATTTTTAGAAAGTGACCATATATCTCATCTTTCTAATATGTATTGATGATGAATCCAAGTGTTTATGTCAAACTAATATTTCTTTCTCTATTTTCTTGTCTTGGCTGAATTTGAGTCTTAGAGAACTAGGAAGATTTTGTTCATGTCTTTCATAAGTAATCTTGTTTATCATCTTGTTAACATATGTCCTTATTGAATCCAAGTTAGTTGATCAAGAAAAAATCCCTAACTCTATGAACTCATCATGGCCGAATCTAGGTCTTTGAGAGTTAGGAAGTTTTTGATTCAATCTTTGAGGATTAGTCACTAATTCTATGTTTAAAGTATTAAGGATCATTAATCCAAATACTTAATCAATTTTTTGGGAATTATAGTCACCAAATCCTTAGGAGGCCGTGACCTATATAGGTGCATAGATGATTTTGTTTTGCTTGTTTGTAATTGGATGAGTGTGTTTTGTTGAAGGAAAAAGTGTGTTGATCGTACATAAGACGTGACACCGGAGTTGACATCCGTTCGAGAAAGGAAATCGGAAACTTAGTTCTTCAAGAGGTAAGGGGGGATTGCCTGAGGGATTTTTCCGATGGCTATATGCTATCTGTGTTGGTCTGTTTGGTTGTGGTGTTTGATTAAAGTGTGTTATTTATCTGTGTTTATCTTCTGCTTTTAATTGATTATCTGTTATTAATTAGTTATCTGCAGTCATATTGTTGTGATGCATGATCTGTCTGGATTCATTGTTATAATGATGTTGATGGGATGTTGTTTGAGAAGGCTGACAGTGGTCAGTGCCTAATTAATTAAACGAGGTAAAAGCTCTAAGAAGACTTTACGAGGAATATTCAACAGTTAATTGAGAAACATTGGAGGATAAAACGGTTTAAATAATTATTTGAGAAAATAAGGAATTATTTGAAAATATTATTATTTTAATTATTTATCAGTGTAAAAACAATTTATGAGTCACGGTGAGGACGAAACCGTGAAAATATTTTACTACTGCTAATTTTTACATAAGATATTCCGCAATATTATAAAAAGTTATTTTGTGAAATTAATCTGTGAAATTAACTTAACTGTGAATTTAGAAAAATGTTTAAGCGGAAAAAGCTAAGTTTTACCTTAAAATACTTAAAAATGTCTTTTAAAAAAAATGTTTAATGACGGTAATTTGAAAAAGTATCGACGACAAGTGTTTCTAAAACGGCTGTATGTGTTTTAAACTGAGTTTGAGCCTCAAGTGACTCTCTTTTTGAATCATAATATTTTCGGAAAAAGGTTTCAAGTGTTAGTTGAAATGATTTTTTTCAGAATCAAATTTTACTCAACGACGGTATTTCCGGCAACTTGGATAAGTTGTGGGGGTTTGGTTTTAGATTTGTCTTTCACAGAACGAAAAGGATGTAAACGATGAAATGGAACTTAATAACCGAGACGTCAGGGTACTAGTGTTCTTACGACGTTAAGGACTTGATGTCCTATGGACATTGTGTCTACTTTGTGGAGTAATAAACGATGTTAAAAGACTAATGTTGTTTTCTATTACCACGAACCTAAGATTGGGGCACCGGTCTAGGGTTTCGTGATTGAGCACCCGGACTTTGTGTCCTGTGTTAATAATGATGATTTTAAAACATTGAAAACTACGATGGTCGTAAGCTTTTGAGCTTTGACAAAGGAAAGATTGAACACGAAGAAAAACGACGAAAACAAAATGATTTACATGCATTATCGGCAGACGTGCCTACGAAGTTAATCATGGTATCTTGATGATATTCATGTCTCGACGTATCTGTTAATCATGGTATCATGACGATATTCATGTCTCGACGTATCATTGTACCTTGGTGGTCAATGAAAACCATACACGACGTTCTCATTGTGCCTAGTGTTGGACAATGGGCTATGGTAACCATACACGACGTTCTCATTGTGCCTAGTGTTGGACAATGGGCTATGGTAAAAAGCGACGTGCCTTATTTGGCAATCGAGTCTGATCAACTCATTCATACGACGTTGGGTGATCTCCGGAGATTAGGTAAAAGATAGACGACGATTATTGAAGTGTACATGCATGGTTTTTCAATGACGATGATCGGGTATGAAACCCAATGATGACTACTTGTTTATTTAAGAACTGGATGTTGTATGGAAATATATCTGTTTATATGCTTTCCTTTGAGTCGCGCATGTAGTTATCGAGATTAATCCATATATTGGTTTCTCACCCTTGCATTGTTGTTTTCTGTACTGTGATGTATATTGTGGAGTTCAGAGGAACCACTCAAGGGATATGACTTCTACAAGAAGAAGAAGGCTATTTAGTTTAGAGTATGCGGATGTTATTTACTACTTTCATAGTGTCTGTTAGTTACGACCAGCTTAGGGTTTTAATTACCTTATGTTTTGTTTCGAAGGACCTATACTTATTAAGGATGGGTTGTATAAACCATTATGATGCAGTATGGAAGTGTGTTATATTTATATGCATATTTAATCTTATATGATCATGTTTACGTTGTAGTTGTGGTTGTCAAAAGGAAAAGAAAAGGAAAAATTTTTATCACCATTTTGAGGAATGTTAATAACTTAAGAAATTAATATTTTCCGAAAGCAACCAGCGAAATAAAGTTTATTTTCCGCAACGAGTAACCATGTGATGATCCAAGTTAGGGTGTCACACATTGCTCCAGGTGGTTTGCCACCGCATGTTCTGAAGGTGAAAAAAGGAGCACCGTTGATGTTGTTACGGAATATTGACTCTAAATCTGGCCTCTGTAATGGTTCATGATTACTATATCAGGGTGTATTTATGAATATGTTGGATGTAGAAATCATAACAGGCAACCATGCTGGAAGGAGAGCTTTCTTGCCCAGGATTAAACTAAAGACAATTGAGAGCGTGGGACTTCCCTTTGTGCTTATTAGGAAGCAATTTCCTGTTAAACTGAGTTTTGCAATAACTATAAATAAGGCACAGGGACAGACTATTCCCAATGTTGGGATTTATCTTCCACGACATGTGTTCAGCCATGGTCAATCATATGTGGCATTATCAAGAGGCGTATCTCAAAATGCCACAAAAATCGTGATAAAAGAAGGAAAAATTGAAGGGGAAGATGGGCACTTCACCAGAAATGTTGTCTTCAAGGATATTTTGTTATCTCAAACTCTGGTATTGTATTTTTACATTTATTATATCATCTATATATATAATGCATTACACTAATATATTACACAACAACCAAAAATCGCCTTCTATATTTAAAATGTACCGTTGAACTAGAGTTCAAGGAGAGCTACTATTTATTGCAAGAGATGATGGCAAATATCTCGGGCAAGTGTTGTGACAAGCAGGTAGGTTCTAAGTTTCCAACTTTTTTTTAAAATATTTTTTCATATCAATCTATTAACAATTCGACTAAACAAATCATAGGATGACGACTTTCAAAAACTATGGAAAATATGGAAGGTTGAGTGATCAATCGCATCTATATGCCCAGTTGACAATAAGGTGAATTATAAATTTATATTAAATACATCATATTATGTCATTGTAAAAAAACCGTTATTCTAATATTTTGATAATCAAGTACATCGTCTAAAGATATACTCTTTTGGGTGGGGTTCTACAGTAATATCAGATAAGACTCAGCTCTGGAACATGGTAAAAAGAGAATTGTGGGCTCAAAAGTTAGAAAGATAATGTATTGTGTATTGTATTCATTGTGATAATATACATATTTACTGTATAATAAGTTATAGTATTTCCACGATTTATTAAAATACTATCTTTTTTTTTAATGATTATGAAACTTGAAGCTACATTACCAAGCAAAAAATGTCGTGATAGCTCAATACATTTGAAACAAAAAATGGTCTTACTTGAGAATGTAATATGTTCTTTTAATAATACTTTATATTTGTTACAATTGATTACCATAATGGATGTTCCAAATTTTATACTTACATTATTTATTTAATTTGTAGTTTATCAAACATAAAAACCTTAAAGATGATGAAAAGTACGAAGATTTTTTGAGAATCGTGACAAGGTAAACAACTATTGGAAGTAATTTACGTGTTTTTTCTTTCAATTTGGTATGCTTTATTACTTTTTATTTAAACAAAATTAACCATATAGATTTATTTTAATTGTGATGCAGGGAAATGTACAAAGCTCCTGAAATTCAATCCAAATCTCCTACTTCAGCTAGACTATGAGATCCCGAAGCCAAATGACAGTTGTAGCTAAATTATATTTGGTATCATGGATTTGTTTTTAATTTAAATATGTATGTCATTTATTTTTAGATTTATTCACAACATAATGTTATTAACGTAATGATTAAGTATATAATATGTGTTTAAATTAAGAAATCACATTGTAAAGTTGAAAAATTTACATCATAAAAATGAGTAAAAACATTAGAAATGCGGCCAGACAGGCACGTGAGTGCCTGGTTTGCCGCTAGTACATATAATGTCATGGAAAAGAGAGATAAGAAAATTAAGAAATTTAATATAAAATCAGTACTAAAAAAAGAAGAAGAAATGAATATTTCATATTCCAGTCCTTCAATAAGAATATCAAAGCAATGTTTGGTATAAATTCGTTTTTGTATTAAAACAATTTTTCTATACCGGATAAGCTAAATTTCGTATATAGAAAATGGAAGGCGTAAATGAATTGTGTATGTTCGTGTCCTCCAAGAAAAAAATATTAAAACATATTTGGTTCAACTTATCCTTTTGTATTAAGATAGTTATTCATAATTAAAAATAAAATATGATACATACATCGGCATGTTATAAATGTTGAATAAAACAAAATAAGTACCAAAAGAAAGAAATGAAATAACAATTCAGATTCACATTATTCAAAAAACAACGTTTTAGGACATATTTGGTTTAAATTATTTTTTTGCATTTACTCGATTCTCATCTAAAACCTTTCTTTCATACCAATACCAACTGAGGTTGGCGTGAGTGGTTAAAGACCTCTCGTCTCTTAATTAAGATCTCGAGTTCGAGCCTTACGTATGGAAAAAACCTCAGCTGTGAGGGATGCCACCCTTAGAGGTGCCGAACAAACTCCCGCAGGAGATTAGTCCCCATCTCAGGTTGGCGGTAGGATACTCCTCGAAATAGACCGAAAAAAAAAAAACATTTCTCTCATACCAATTTGATTATAAACTTTGTCAACACGGAAATAAGATAAATCAAACATGTATTTAGTCTAACAATCATATGAACAAGAAGATAATAAAAAAATAAATTAAATTAGAAAAGCATCATAATAATAAAAAAAAAAGCAACAAATTAAGAAATTAACAATAATTCCTAAAAAATAATAGGGAATGAACCTTCTTCCCTTTTTTTTTAAAAAAAAAAAAAAAAAACTAAATTTAGCAAAATAAATTTAAAAAATAAAAAAATCTTCTCCCGGGTCCATCATCACCATAGTACAAGAAGGTTTAAGAGAGGTTTCAATTTCATCCTCTTCCACCAGACAGACCATTAACCAACACAACACAATCATCCTCTCACATACCGATAACCCCTTCCTTCCTCTCTCTTTCTCCCCCGCCACTCTCTTAACTCTCCACATACCAATTCCTCTACGTATTCGTATACGAATAGTATCTATCTACACAATGACATTAACATCTTCATTCCCCACCCCTTACATTCACGCCACCGCCACCACCAGAAACAACCACCACAACTACAACCACCACCACCGCCACCACCACCTTCAAATTAAAAGAAAACCTCACAGAAACCTTCATTTTCTCTTCATTTCAAGTTCAACCACTCCCTTATCTTCTTCTTCTTCTTTCCCTCTCACCTCTTCCAATCCAATTACCCACTCCCACCACCTCTTATCAGACTCCACCAGCGACAATTTCATCCTCGACACCGTCTCCGACGGCATCTTCACCCGAGAACCACTGCCAATCTGGATCTCCTCCTTCTTCCTCAACGACTTGCTGAAGAAAACGAACAACAACCAGAACCTCAAGCTCGAGTTCAACGAAATCGCGAAATCGAAGAACTACAACACGCTACGACGTCGTCAGATTAAGGCGGAGACGGAAGCGTGGGAGAGGATGGTGGAGGAGTACAAGGAGCTGGAGAGGGAGATGAGGGAGAAGCACTTGGCTCCTCATCTGCCTCACGTGAAGGCGCTCCTCTTGGGATGGTTCGAGCCGATGAAGGAGGCGGTGGAGGCGGAGCAGAGGGAGCACAGGATGCGGTCGAGGAAGCAGCAGGGGTCGATAGCGCCGAATGTGGACTCGTTGCCGGCGGCGAAGGTGGCGGTTATTGTGATGCATAAGATGATGGGCTTGATGATGGAGAGTGAGGCAGGGTGTGTTCAGCTTGTTCAGGCTGCGGTTCAGATTGGCATGGCAATAGAACAAGAGGTACATAGGTCATGATACTATCGATTGCACAAGTAGGAACCGATTTAAAAACTTTTTAGTTATTAGATTGGCATGACAGATGGAAGGAACGAAATTACTATCGATTACACTTGTAGGGATCGATTTAAAAACTTTTTAGTTATTAGATTGGCATGGCAGATGACAGGGACGAAATTACTATCGACTACACATGTAGGGGCATTTAAAAACTTTTTAGTTATAGAGACTAAATAAAAAATGTGTGTAACGTATAAGGACTGATTTGTTGACGGCATAGATGAATTTGCTAACGTTTGCATATGTAGAGACCGATTTTCAAATTTTTTAGGTATGGGGACCAAATTAAAAATCCGCATTTTGTATAGGGAC
Source organism: Echinosophora koreensis (assembly GCA_035048595.1). Lineage (NCBI taxonomy): Eukaryota > Viridiplantae > Streptophyta > Magnoliopsida > Fabales > Fabaceae > Echinosophora > Echinosophora koreensis. Next base: position 694,685 of record JAPCYP010000072.1, read on the forward strand.
CAAAACATTAGTTAAACTTCAATTATTTTATTTCTGTGGTTATAAAAATTGGTACAGTGCCATTTAGGGGCCCTATTAAGGGTGTGTCCATCTCTTCACATAAAAAGCATGTGCGAGAGGATACATTTCCCGTATTTTCAAATAATGTATAATAAATAGTATGCACGTGGTATCTTAGTTTTTATTTTTTTTCTTTTTTGTTCTGTAGTGATATGATGAACTGATATCATCAATTTCTGGGGGGATTTGTATTTGGTAAGCAAGGAGGCTTTATTTGTATCAATTGATGAATGTGTTTGCCTATTGTCAACTGTGTAATAAATAGTACTGCGGGGGCTCTAATGAATTCTGTTTGACCTTATTCAAGTTTAATTTTTCTTATAGTATGTTGTTATTCTTGACTGTGTTGGAACGTGGAATGATACAACCTCTACCTGCCTCCAATGGTTAAGCAGTTAATTGATTGTATCTTACTAAAAATTTTCATAAAAGGTTTCACCCTTTTGTAGGTGTCACTTGGCTGAACACTTATTTTATATATTAAATATATGTTGTAATTATCTTACTGTTTTTCAGGTTAGGATTCATAAGTTCCTTGAAAAAAATAAAAGTCGCCAGAGTAAGAAAACAGAGGTTGTTTGCTGAAGATAGTACCGATAATGATAAAGAAAAACGAAGGAAATGCATAAATGGTTTGATTAAAAGAAAAAGACTGAAAGAGGTGCAGATGGTACTGAAAAAAGAAGAATTTAGCCCTTGGGGTCGTGCTACCCAGGCTAAGGTTTGTGCAATGTCTTTGTGTAATCAATCATTATCTTCATTTTTTAATTTTTATTTTATTTGTTTTGAAATTGGAATATGATGAGTTAACTCTATGAAACTATGCAGCTGGGAACTCGATTAATAGAATTATTAATTGAAACAGCATATGTGCACTCTCCGGTTAACCAGTCTGCGGATACTCCACCTGATATTCGACCAGCTTTCAAGCACGGGTTTAAAGCTGTATCAAGGAATCCAGGGTGAGGTTTCACATTTTTCGGGGTCTTTAAATCAATAATTAATTTTTAGGGCCTTACACCTCTTAACAACTAAATGACACTGTCTGATTAGAGAAAGTGAAGATGGGATGTTTCTGTGGTATGACTATAGGAGATTATTTGAATATTATGGATAATATGTCTCGTTTATTATTTATTTATCTCTCTCTCGCCCCCCTTCACACACAACCTTGGGGGGGGGGGGGGGGTGAGCAAGCATGTGCACCCACATATGCACAAACAGAAATTAAAAGGTATTGTAATGGAGTATGACTGTGTGACAGGCATAATGTTTTGCTTAAGGAAAAAGAAAAAAATAAAAGTTCCACATTTAAGAGTATCACAAAATTTCTCATATTTGTGTGCTAGATGTTTTTAACTGTAACCAAGGAAATATATTGAAAGAGTAGGTATGCAAAGGATTGATGGATGTGCTTTATCACACTCAATTTTCAGTGGTAGTTCTGAATAACTGTTTGGTACTTGTAGGCAAAAGATTCCGAAGAATTATGGCGTTATACAATGTGATCCTTTAGTCCTAGCTGGGATTGATAAATGTGTAAGTTGAGACATCTTTATTCTTTCCTTTTTATGTCATAGTTGAACTTACAACATGGTAAATGTTTTTATGATAGCTTCCTGACCATTAATGCAGGGGAAATCCATTATTATCTCTAACAATATGTTTATGATCTTCCTGTAAATCAGAACTATTTTTAATTTAATCCCACTTTTCACTCCCCAAAAGAGAGAGAGAACTGGAATTTAGTTAAAGGTTGAACAGGACCTTGACACCTTGCTTCTTATAAATCTGTGTAAACATTTTGCTAAAAGTGTTTCACTTGAATGGACACTGGTACATTTTTTCCTGACTGCACTGTGTTTCCCTACTACAATGACACAATCATATAGTCTATCCATGTCATAATTATTTGACAAAGATTTACGTTGGCTGTTGACTCCCTAAGACAATCCTCCTCTTTACGGGCTTGGGACTGGCTGTGTTATGATTTTAAGTATGCATGACACGGGCAAGGTTTTGTGCTTTCTTATTAGGGCTATAGCTAAAATCATGAAGATTTTTTATGGAATCATTAAACATCAACATAACTACTGGTCAGCTGTTCTGTTGTTCCCAAAGTTGTTTGCTTTTAACATGCCATAAGGCATTATTTAAACGTCAGATACTTCAAAACCTTTCTGGATAATTAGCATGCACCACATAAAGTGGATATATGATATATCTTTAGTTGCTTACTTACTAATCAATGCCTTATTTTTGTGCAGGCTAAGCAAATGTTGATACCTTACATCCCAATGTTAATACCTCCGAAAAAGTGGAAAGGGTATGACTGATGAATCAGTCCTACTTTTATTGCATTTTGAAAATTTTGATTGGTTTGATTTAATGTTGTTATACCATGATTTATTGTGCTTAATTACAACCTCTCTCAAAAATCAAACAGAATTGCGGGAAACTGATCAAATGAACTTTTAGCTAGTTATTTAAACATGGAAGTTTACTTGAATTTGAGAAAAATATGGATAGTATTTCAGGATGCAAATACCTATTCACATTTTGTGTATAATCTTTATGTCTTAGCTGCTTCTCTGTGTGCATGTATGCCTGATATCTTACCACACCAATTGACAGGTATGACAAGGGTGGGCACTTGTTCTTACCGTCTTATATCATGCGTACTCATGGATCTAGGAAGCAGCAAGATGTAATGAAGAATGTCAAAGGGGCACAAATGCAAAAAGTTTTTGAGGTATCATGTGTAATTTCCATTTCCCTTTTTGGTTGCCAAGGAAGGAGTGTGACAGTATTACATAAAAGACATAATCTGGTGAAAAAATTGATGCATGATATCAAATCAGTGATCAGGAACTCACTGCGAGTCATTATAGTCTCTTCCAGTGATTACAAGTATATTTTTAAGTTTTTATTTAAACTATATTTCAATTTTTTATAACATTCAATTTTGTAGTCTTCTACATTTACCGGTGGATTGAATTGTATCTAAAATCCTACCTTAGGCATCATTCTTTTTAATTTCTCAACAAAAGGGCACAATTCTTTTGGCATTATGGCTTCTTTCTTTTTTAGTATGAATTTGTCACTAAGCATCTTGTATATAAGTTTCTCCCATCTTTATATGAATAATACTTTTGTGCAGGCCTTGGATATTCTTGGAAGCACCAAATGGAGAGTAAATAGAAGATTACTTGATGTTGTGGAGTCCATCTGGGCTGCCGGAGGTAACATTGCAGGACTGGTTGATTGTAAAGATGTAAGCATAAACTGATAAACAACGCAATGAGTTCCTTGTAATATTCTTCTGTCCATCCTATTGAATTTCTTCTTTTAAGTGTAAAAAAACTGATAAGCAGCTTTTCAAGGTATAAATGGGGACAGATGTTGAAATCTTCATAGAGGAATGATTTTGTTCGTACCTTCTTATTTTTATTTAGCTGTTGCTTTTGACAATTAGACTACAAAGCTAAATAAAATGGACTCTACAGAAACTAATTAAATATATTCACCTCTATATGGTGACATTTGAATCATTTGATGTTCTTAAACAAACAAGCTTTGTTATTGTTCTGATTACTATAGGAATATTTGATTCCATTGAGACTTGAATGAGCTAGTATTGATCATGGTATAAGATTTCCTTGTTTGAATTTGCCAAAGGAGCACCATGCCCAAGTTCAAAAACTATTTTGCAGTTTTTTTTTTTTTTTGTCAATCCATAATGAATTCTTGAAGTTACCTATTACTATGTAATTAATCTGGTCTACATATATTCTTCTTCAACTTGTAGGTTCCTATACCAGATAAGCCACTTGTAGAGGATTTAAAACAAATTCAGGAGTGGAAATGCAGTGTGAGGAAGGCAAAAAAAATAAATCTAGAGAGGCATTCTCAAAGATGTGACACTGAACTTAAGCTTTCTGTAAGACCTTCCCCTTCATTGTCAAATATCTTTCTCTGTTGTCTTTGGAAAATCGAGAGCAACTGAATTTCAATTTTAGTTTTAATATCAGAACCTATGATCTTGCCTACATCTTGCATAATAGGTTGTTGATCAATTTAACCATATTTAGATAGATTTGGATCCTCCCATGTTAGATTAACACATGATAAGGTCATGTCAAGACCCTGCACATGATAAACTTTTGAATCCCTGTGAAGGGTTTCTGTAATCTGTATCTATTGCTCTCGAATCTCTTCAGATGACATACTCAAATAAAAGGATCCAAATACATAGTTATATTTGATTATCAAAGTTTATGTTTGTTCAACATGATCATCATGAATATCATAATCTCAACTAGATTTTGTATGATCATGTTCAAACCTGTCCCTTGTTTCATTAGACGAGCAATAATTACTATAAAATACATTCTGAAACAGGTAGCACGAAAAATGAAGGATGAGGAAGGCTTTTATTATCCTCACAATCTTGACTTCCGTGGCAGAGCATATCCTATGCATCCTCATCTGAATCATTTAGGTTCTGATCTGTGTCGGGGACTACTTGAGTTTTCTGAAGGGCGGCCATTGGGAAAGTCTGGACTACTTTGGCTGAAGATACATTTAGCAAATTTATATGCTGGTGGTATTGAAAAGCTGTCTTATGATGGGCGCCTAGGATTTGTAGAGAACCATATTCATGATATATTTGACTCTGCTGATAACCCTATTAATGGAAGTCGTTGGTGGTTAATGGCTGAGGATCCTTTCCAGTGCCTCGCTGCTTGTATTAATCTATCAGAAGCCTTAAGAAGCCCCTCACCAAACTCTGTTATCTCACATCTGCCAATTCATCAGGTAAATGCTTCCTTGGAAGCCTTAAAAGCAGTGAAAGAAAAGCTGTTGTTTCTTTTGCAGAGTTCTTTTGTAGTTAGCTTTCGGAGAGAACTTTTGTTGTGAGATCTTTAGTAAGTTTTACTATCTAAAAGGTAACATGCAAATGAAGGGAAAACCAAAAAAAAAAAAAAGAAGAAAAAACTTGAAATTCTGTACCGAAACCCTAGAAGTCACAGCATGGTAGGTTTTTCACGTTGCAAAACTCTTCATCATATTTTTTACTATTCAATGTCAATTGTTTTCTGTATCTAATGTTTTAACAAAATTTGATAGTAATGCTGCTCTGATGAATTTTTAGGATGGTTCCTGTAATGGTTTACAGCACTATGCAGCTTTGGGAAGAGATAATGTAGGTTTACTTGTATCTCATTTCTTCAATTTTGGAATCACTCTTAATATAATCTGTATTTTCTTCATCAGATTTATATACTTCCTGTATTTGGAATGATTTCAGTATTATATAATTTTTTATGTAAGTTTCTCATTATTTTATTCTTCAGTCACTTTGACATTGAACATGTCAGTATTGCTAGAGAGAAAATCATTCGTAAATCATGAGCTTCCCCCGTAAGCTTTTGGAAAGTCGGTCCTTGACATGGTAGTTCTCTATAACCAAGTGGTTAGGATTTCGATCCTTGCCAACCCCATTCTTCATAATTAAGTTGAATTGAAAAACAAGGTAAAGTGGGCATGTGCATTGTTCTCGCTTCAAGACCAAAGGGCTTTTGCATGAAGGGGTGTGTTAACTTGTAAAATCATTTATGGGCCTCCACCTAATAGATTTTAAGCTTTGAGAAAAGTTGTTTCTCAACAAGTATCGTTATGGTATATTAAGATAACCATTTTCTAGCACCCCTGTGGCATCATGTTGACATAGCTTATTCAGTACCTAGAATATGGTCTCCCTTTTTGTTTTATTTTGGGAGCTTTTAGCTACTCCATTACCTTCATTTCATATCTCCATTGTAGCTAACTTTTACGATAGCACGGCCAGTAATTTTACATTTAAGTGATGGCAATCTTTATTATTTATAATTTGTTCATTGCTTTCCCATTCTCCCAATTATTGGTTATTAAATTTATGTGCATCAGCATCCTTCTAGCTAATTGTGGGTGACTAGGCTTTCTGTTCTCTTTCTGGTCTGTTGGATAGGGTCTATTTAAAGTTGGACATGCTTTACACTGATGTTCTGTTTTCTGGACACAAGCCAATGATCTGTATCACCAGAAATGACTCATGATTACAGTGCTTGATAACTAATTACATTCCTATAGCAATTAATTTGTTTGTTAGTTCCAGCTCATATTCTAAAATGACTACCACGACCTTAGTCAGTGCAGAGCTCATTAATCTGTGCTGTGCGATATACCTATATGGCCCCTTATCCCTTATCTTCTGCAAAGATTTGATCCACTGGCTTACATTACTGGGCGGTTAAAGTGATAAACTATTCAATAGTGTTTTCTGTTTCTGATTAATTTGAATGGCAATGTGCTTTTTTAGCTGGAGGCTGCTGCTGTTAATTTGGTTGCTAAAGAGAAACCTGCTGATGTTTACTCAGAGATTGCTGTTAGGTATGTCAAATCCATTATCAGCAATTTCTAAGTTCTTCACTTGAATCTGTTTCATGTTACATTATTTTGAGATCAAAGTCTTTCATTTTATCATCTTACTTCCTTGCGGAATTGAAAAGGCGCTAATTTACATGTTTCTGTGTTTTTCATTGTGTTGGTTGCTTTTTCGTTAAAATCTTATGTATACCTTCTTTGACTGTGTAAGTTAAATCACCTTCGTGATCCATCATGCCATGGGTGAAAAATTGATTGTTGCCCCCGTTACTATTGATTATTAATATTTAATTGTCACTTTAATTGTAATATGAGCAGGGTTCATGATATTATGACAAGGGACAGCAACAAAGACCCAGCTACCTTTCCAAATGCTTTATTAGCCAAGATTTTGATTGATCAGGTCAGTCTTGTATTTGAAGTTTCAAAGTTGTGCTAAATGATAAAATCTAAATTGGCCGTGTGGACTCTTTTTCTGTTCTACTCTAACTTTTGGAAGTATTCAGATTGATAGAAAACTGGTCAAACAGACAGTGATGACTTCAGTTTATGGTGTTACTTTTATTGGGGCACGAGAGCAAATAAAGAGAAGATTAGAGGAAAAAGGCCTTATTACTGATGACAGACTTTTATTTACTGCAGCTTGCTATACTGCTAAAGTGAGTATCAGTTACCTTATATGCAAGGATCTTAGCTATTAGAGATTGCAATAGCTTCCTTGATGTGCAATTCTTATTGTTGCATTATTAGATGATTCCCCTCTGGAATGCTTAATAGAATAGAACAACAAAGTATTCTGTCTAATAAGATCTCTTCTTTGATTTATTTTTATTTTTTTAAAAAGAAGAAAATTCTTTCTAGAGAAAGAAAGGAGCATAAAGATGCTGACACCTTTCAAACCTCATCAATATAAAACCCAGATAGTGATTTAAGATTGAGTATTTTACGGTATTGTATATTAAAAGTTGACTATCCAAGTGTTTGGTTCCTGATGGCTTTGGTTCAATACTATGCAAGCAAAGACATGTGTATACATACCATCTGCTTTATGTGCATTGCATTTAGATACTCTTATCGTTCTGAGTTATATTAGGACATCTGATCAACATCATCAAACTTAATTTCCGTTTAAGAACTAGGTTTAGGGTTAGGGAACAGATAAAGGAGAGGAAAATGGCTAACACTGAATATATTATTGATAGGTATAATGTGACACAATATGATAACCTAATATCCTATATATATATATATATATATATATATACACTATTAATTTGGTCAAATACTTATACTACTAATACAAGCCCAAGTCCACTAACTATAAGACTAATAACCTATTTAAATAAGGAAATATATGAAAGATATTCTGAGATAATATAAAGATATTCTATACAATTTCTATAGGTGACATTGGCTGCCCTTGGAGAAGTTTTTGAAGCTGCACGTGGCATTATGGGCTGGCTTGGTGATTGTGCAAAGGTTAGCTCTCTTATTGCATGCTACACTCCAAATGATGCTGTTGGTCCTATTGGTTAATTATGGCAATTTTGCCTGTGGGTTTGTGCATCTGTTATATGTTTGTGGCTGCATGTTCCCTTGCTTTGTCTCTTTTCCTGAATGTGGGGGTCTGAAACATTCTACAGGTGATTGCTTATGAAAACCAGGCTGTTTGTTGGACCACTCCTCTTGGTCTTCCTATTGTACAACCATACTGTAAAACTGAACGTCATTTGGTGAGCATTCTATATACAGATCTTCTTTTTCTTTTCCTTTTTTTTAGGTATTAATATACTTAACAGCAACAGAGGTAAAACCAATCTAAAAAAAAAAAAATACAAAGTAAGAGGTTAAAGAAAGGATATAACATGCTCTAAAATTTGAAAGACTTATAAAGTATGTGACAATCCCACTAAAGAAGTATGTAGGTAATTTTATGTGACACGATGCAATAGAAGAATCCATTTACTGCATAATATGGATCCTTCTTTAGCACGCTGTTATACCCATTTGGCTGCAATTATTGGTGTAGCACAATATTCTTGATCAGATGTCATTCTAAGTTGGCTGTGCTGCCGTGCATCATTTCAGCCATCTTCTTCTATTTGTCTTTGTAGTATTGCTCTCTTTTTGTCTCTTTAGTAGTCAACAGTGTTTGGAATGTCTCATTTTGGTGTTATCTCTCCAGCATTGTCTGGGTCACCTTTTGCACTGGTTTATTTTGCTCATTATATTTTTAGAGTTATTTTGTTTTCTAGGTGTGTTTAATTGTAATTAGTTGAGATCTTAATAAGCTTTGGTTTGAAGGAAGTGTTATAATATTGGAATTACTGTTGTGTTAGGAGTCTTATTATGTAGTATTATCGGGTTGAACATGTTTTAGTTGCACACTGGTACTTGATCTTGAATATTAGTACAAATAGAAGTCTTAGGTTAGTGTTTTGTATCATCACATCTCATTACTCAAATATACTTCTATATTTTCATCTTTTCTCTACAAACCTATAATTTCCAAAAGTAACCAGTAACACGGCTTTGAGGTACCTAAAAAAGTCCTACAGTTAGGCAATGCAGTGAGACTAGATCAATCAGTCAACCAACACAATGTAATAATAAATTAGTGATGGTGGCCATAGCAATCCATTTAGCTTGGAATTAGTTGGGTATAGACAACCTGATATTTTCTCATAAATGTCTAAGCCTGTAAGCCATAATAATATTCTTTTGAAGACTGCATCTCAGGGTAATGCCCAAATGGCCAAATATCATTAGTTTTCTGCAAGATAGATTTGTGAAGTGTTGTATTAGCTTTAGAAGCTCGTGCCAGGTGCCAGTAACTATACATTTGAACCAAATTATATATATTTTAAACTTTTTGGCCTATCACAAAACTCCACAGTAATAAATCTCACCATGGACTGCAGATCAGAACATCTCTTCAGGTTTTGGCTTTGAAGAGGGAGAGCAATGCAGTAAGTACACATAATCTTTGTTCCAGTTTCCTTTTGTTTCTGAACTATTTTAATTAGTTATTAAAACTATTTGTACTTCAGGTATCTGTGAAGAAACAGAGAAGTGCATTTCCTCCTAATTTTGTACATTCACTGGATAGCTCACACATGATGATGACTGCCCTTGCCTGCAGCGATGCCGGCTTATGTTTTGCAGGTTTGAACTCACCAATGAAATAATAAAAATATCTGAAACCTCCCTTTAAAGTCAACAAACTATTCAATCTTATTTTATTAGACTTTTAAGTGTATAGGTATTGTATGTTTTGTCTTTGTTTTATTAATGGTTAGTACTTTAGTTGCAATTTGCTGCCCTGATCTATTAGTCCAATTTCAGTTTCCTTCTTGACCTTTTGATTTGAGCTGTTGTATTATTTATCTCTTTTTATAAAAAGATAACTGGATAATTCTTGCTTCATTTTCTGGTTGAGTTTATAATTAGGGAAACCAAAACAATTACTTGTTTGTAAAATTCTTGATTCATTTCTGTAAATTGCTTGTTGAAACTCTTGCTCTCTCACTCATTCAAGCTTTTTTGTTTTTGGAGAAAAAGAGAATTTGAGCTTTAATTAACAAGTATGGATGGGATTGGTCCTATGTTATATTGTTATTACAAAAATGTTATTTGGACATCAACAGATGGGACAACAATCGACAATGGTTAATGATGTTCAAAATCATAGTTAATAACATGTTGAACTTGCTTAATGGATATATATGTAGTAGATGGGGTAACTCGTTAACCAACAACTTGGTTAATGATGTACAAAATCTTGGTTAATGTAGCTCAGTGGATGGTTAATGAGTTATCCATCTTTGGTGTACCTATTAACCAAGTTTAACACGTCATTAACCATGATTTTGAACATCATTAACCGTTGTCAATTGTTGTCCCATTTTTTGGTGTTCAAATAATAGAATTGATGTTATTATATCATAGTTTGTGCAGTTGAATGTTATTCTTCCATTACTGCGGCCCATCCTCTATTTTCTACATCTCAAGCCTCTCATTTTGTCATATCACATGTGATCCATAGAATATACGAAAGATCTTGGGATCTTGCTTCAGATCAACTTGCATTTGAATTTTTTAAGACTTCTAATAATCATGTTGGAGGTCATCATATTAATGCTTAAGTTAAGGCACATCTAGACTCTAAGAATAGCTACAAGTGCTGTTAAACTCATCTTTAGATTTTCGTTATCTGGTTCTGTGAATATATTTATATTTATTTTAACTTTGTAGGCTCAACTTTGAGAAATTTAGTGGCAGGAAATGTATATGAAAGAAGTATTCTTTTTTTTTTTGGTTGCATGTATCATGCTGCTTACATTTTTTTAAATAATTGTTTGCAGGGGTTCATGACTCATTTTGGACGCACGCATGTGATGTCGATAAAATGAATCAGATTCTTAGAGAAAAATTTGTGGAGCTTTATAACATGCCTATACTGGAAAATGTAAGTTCTTGCTGTTTTGAGAAGTTTGGGCTTATTTTATAGGAATACATGGAGAAAATTTATTACTTATTTTATGTTAAAATAAAACTATATGCAAGTTCTTGGAGGTCTTCAAATGCCATGTGTTGTGGGGTAAGTTAAAGAATTTCTTAATATAAAACATAAATTGTCAGATGAGAGCAAAACAGCAAAAGAATGTTATTTATAGAAAAAGGAAAAATATACATACCATCATTGACCTTCATCCCATTTTAAAGTACTACCATGAACATTCAAATTCAAGGGAGAGGTTCTTAATATTTCTGAAACATGCAAATAGATCCTTCTGTCCTTCATCATGTGGCTTGCACAAGTTCATTAACACAATGACCATTTAGCATAAGGATTGAAAGCATTGACAAAGTATAGATTTATATTATTGTGGAGCTTATTTAATAAATATTTATTCAAAACCGCACCAGTGTTTTATAGACAGCTTAACCTTGAAGCTAGAACTATGGAAACTCCTACTATATTCTATTACAGATAAATTGTCGAGAAACTGCTGTATATTTTTCAGTAAAATATTTGTCCATAGACTTTTTAAACTAGCATCACATCTGAGTTCAAACTCATGCTAAAATTAATAGGATCATATGCTTCCTGCTTAATCCAAGACTTTTGCCTTTGTAAACCAAAAGAACGAGGAAAACATACCTCATGGTTTTTTTTCCTTTAATCTTGTTGTCATTAAACATTGTTTTGTTGACAGTTGCTGGAGGGCTTCCAGACTTCATATCCAGGATTGGCTTTCCCTCCACTGCCTAAGAGAGGTGATTTTGACTTACAGAAGGTTATTGATTCTCCATACTTTTTCAACTAAGTGATTCTCCACAATCAGCAACTATAAATTTCTGCGGAAGCATTCTTTACCTCTAATGCAAATTCATTGAGGAACTTCTGAGACATAATTCATCCTGTTTCGGAAGTGGAGAATGGTTGTTTCTGGAAAAGACCAGGAAGGAAAGAAAATAGGTTCTGATGATATTTCGAAGAAGCATCTTGTTCCTAGAATGCTCAGAACTCTACTAATTTGGTGATCTAATTAATGGAAGCTTGGTTGAATACGGTATAAGCTTTTTTCAACCATCAAGTTTTTAATCAACATACAATGAAGGGAATCCTTCATGAAATTTTTGTCAGTGATTCCCGACACATGAATTGAGTTGCTGCAGGGAAATAGCCAGTGGCTAATGCTAAAGCTAGCAGCAGGTCTTCTGTACAGTGCGGAGCCAAGGGCAGAGCTAACTTTGATAATGCCAAAAAGGATTTTTCTGTTTATATGTAAAATAGATGGATAGATGTATTATAGCAGATCAGAGAAAGGTAATTAGGGATAGATATATGCTCCTTGTAATAAAATTAGTCATTTTCATTGAATTCAATTACATTGAGAATAAATGGAAAAAGATGGTTCATCCCCGTTTTCACAGCTTTAAATTAAATTGGACAAAATCCGGTTAATTTGATGCACTGAATCAAATATGCAGTTCATTTATGGGTCGCATAGTGTTATCCGTACTCAAGTTAATTGGAAACCATTAACTTCTCATAATATATGTAGACGCAGGAAGTACTGAAACTAGTCAAACTACAGATGTTATACAATAATGTTATTTGTTCATTTTCAATTTGACGATATCTAATTAATGGAATTCAAAATTATGATTAATGGTGTGTTGAATTTGATTAATAACTACACCTATAGTAAATTAGTAAGTTGTTAACTATTCACTAAGTTTCATTAACCAAGATTTTATACATCATTAAATCAAATTGTCGGTTAACAAATTACCTATTTGCTACACGTGTTGTAAATTGTCAAATTGAAGGTGTACAAATAAAATTATTGGATGTTATAAGATTGCACAAGTGCAAATATCCACGATCACTTGGTTGACAACTTATCTTATTTCTTTCATGTTAGAACTACGTGTTGGGGAGAAATGGGGTGATATATTAATTCAACAGGCATAAGCCTTTACGTGGCATGAAAGGGCAATGCATTTGGTTTTCGATGCCTTGTCTGAGTTCAAGAATAGAAAGACAAAGGCATTCGGATTCCTCACTGCTTAGTGCTAACTGATGCAGGAATATAGATGTGTCTCAGAGGTAGGGTCTCTACCGTATTTTAATGAGAAAAAAGTGTAATTACATTTTAGGAACAATTCATTGATGACTGGAATAAATGAGCCCCACATAAATGATAAATGTAACTAAAAAAAAATTCCTTCAATAATATGTCCAGTAATTTCTATTTCAATTTAAAGCGGTTATAAAGAGCAAGATTCATGGGACTACGCATTATCAGAACTGGAAGAGCCATGGCAACACCGAACCAACAAGGTAACAGCATGGCAAAATCAATGGCAAACAGAATAAAACTGATACACAACCACCATGAAAGCTGCTCTCTCAGTAGTATGTGCCCACATCATACAGTGCAGCCCTCGATAATCTGCTTTTTCGTGTGAAATTGCATTGCAAGCAACCATGACATATGGCGTCAAAGGAATGTCCCAGCTCTGCATACAAACTTCACGAATGTTGCATCAATCATTTACTTTGATAGCCATGTGGAAACTGCCAACAACGGAAGCATTAAAAGCATGCCATAGCACACAAAAGCATCAATGCTTTCAAAAGTATTCACATTGCTGAGAATAGTATTCCATAGTTGTCCAAAACTATCCCGTAGATATTCCTGCACAATCCACTCTCAACGAGTTAGCTAGACATTGAATAGTGTAACTAATGCTAATGAAGGAATATGAAAAATACTAGTAACATACTTTTTTTAACACTCTCCAATACACTCTTTACGATTAGGTGAATTTCATGTGGATCCCACTAAATAGTGTCTCACATAAAATTCATGGCCCCACATGAAATTCATCCAATAACAGAGTTTGTCGCAGAATGTTGAGAAAAGTGTGTTGGTAGCATTGCTCGGAGAAATATAGAGTTCACACCTCTGCTACCAGAAAAAAAAAAGAGAAAAAAAGTCACCTCTGCACTTAAATTATGAAACTGATCCTCGTCATCAAAGTTTCTCAAAAATCTTCTGTCATTGTCAGAGATTGATCGATCCAAAGACATTTTGGTTTTAGCACCTCCAACATTTTTATTTGACCAGGATCTGTAAGCAGAATCAGTGTGTATTGTTTCCATTACAGAGCCAAAGAAGTTTGTCACAGGTACCTAGAAATAAGTGACCACACAATAACTCATCACTTCAATATAACAAAGCATCTAAGGTGGCAGATTTTACATCAATCATAATAAACCATTTAAAGCATCGAAGCTTCTAGGCACAGAGCCTGAATATAAACTTAAATCACAACATCTACATTTCAGCCAAAAGAAATATATAGAAATTGACAGCTTTTGAAATGACAGTCAAGCTTAGTGAATGACATACAGTAGCATAAACACATTAAAACAACCTACCTGTCCAGTGTAACATGGAAGCAGTTAATTGTTGTTAAGTGTTATCACAAACCAGTAAACAACCTACCATGAATGAGAAAACAATTTTGTTTGAGGTTTTACTATCTATCTATATCTAGTTACTTAGGTAGTAGCTTAACAAAATGAGCTAGAAAATAAATATAATATTTGAATGGAGTTGAAAATGAAAACACATTGTACAGAAAGTATATGCCGGAAAGTTGAAGCTTGATTTATTAAAGACATTACTAAATCTCACGACAGGAATCCAATTTTCAAATGATGCGATGTCAGATAGTGCCAGTAGCAGCAATTTGAGTAAAGCAAAGCAAGTATCCTCTGCTTATATATATGTGATCCCTCAACAGATAATAAAGAAAAATAGGCTATAAAAAAAAGATAATACAGAAAATAGATTCCACACCACATAAATGATCCAAATAAGTTCACAAAAAATTAAGCAAAATATCAAATTATTTCCATAACTTTATTACCTCCTCTAAATTGCGTTGGTATAGGTCCGTTCTATAATATGCAGTTGACATCAGCAAATTTGGATTATATGATTTGAAAAGACTGCAAAGAAAGCACAAAATCCCAGAGTAAACAATCTATCCCTCAAAAGATTATGATACTGCATAGCTTGACATACTGCACACACAATTATGTAGAGTGCTTTAGCTTCTCATGACTACTAACTTCAGTAACAAATAAGACCAGGGTAAAGGTTTTGTGCACGCACAAAATGATAGAACATCTGAAAAATGTTTTTTTTTTTTCCAAAAAAGGTCAAATTAATTTTAATCGGCATCGACGATGGGTTTTAAAAAGAATTGGTGAAAGCCGAGACTAAGAAACAGAACTGCAGCAAAATGTTTGGAAAGTAAAATTCAATTAAAACGCAGATACTAGAGAGAGACACTTGGAAAGTAAAGTTTTGATCTACCTGCTCAACGAGGCATTGTCATACATATTCAGTCTCTCAAAGAAGGCGAGAGTGTAGAATGTAAAACGATCGACAACTGAAACACCAACCTGTATTACATTTTAAAGAACGCGTACCAAAGACAATTTAAGTTGTGCAGAACAAGGACCCAAACATGAAGAAATCCAATGGATAAACTGTAGCAAATCATGTCAAATACTTGCATAAAGGATCCAGCAGATGGTTAATGCTATTAAATGCATACATACATCTGAGTCCAAGTGATGTGAATATGAATTCTCTCCTTTCTTGCTACTTCCGATGGCCAAAACACCTGGTGAATGAAGCTGGCAAGCTCAGAAAAGGGAAAACCCAGTCAGCAACAAAACTTGGGGAAGAATATATATATATATATATATATATGTGTGTGTGTGTGTGTGTGTGTGTGTGTGTGTGTGTGTGCAAAATAAGCAATGATAAGTTTCAGGACACTAATGAAACAAATGGCTTCTAATGACCTATATGTGTTAACAATGCATAGAGATTGCTAAGAGTATCAATTTAATAAAGCAACTAGATTAGGAGAAGAAAAGTTGCAACAAACAAAATCAGACTGGGTAAAGTCCTAATCTTTGTACTTCACAATATGATATTTAATATGGAGGAAATATGCTATACAATTAGTTCTGCAGGTATATATAGGTTTACATTGAGATGAAATTAAAACCTTAACTTTTCGCTATGTATGATATTTGTAAATCTCAATTCATAATTATGGAATCTCTATAGGATGTTAGGACAGAGGCAAAGTAGTTAGGATTAGCTGAGGCAGATAGTTAGTTAGAAGGGTTGAGGCAGTTAGTAGGCTGAGGCAGCAGTTAGTTAGAAGGGTTGAGGGTAGATAAATAGAAGGAAGAGGGTAGAATGGACACTCATTCTGAATCGTTAGCTTTGTAATAACTGAGCAAGAGCTCAATCGGAAAGGAATAGCCCTTTGTGAAGGAGAAACACTTGGAGGAGATCATCTCTGTTAGAATATATGAACTTATCTTATCTTAGAGCACATCTTATCTCAAGAGTATCTTCGATTATCTCATAGGATTAGGTTCTTATCACTTAGTTATTATCATAATTAGTTTCCCTATTCAATTAGGATTAGGATTAGGAGTCTTGAATCCCTATAAATAGGGGTTAGTGCTTAAGCATTTTGAACTGCAAGATAATAATCAATCATCAATCATAATCATATTTTATCATCTTCATTCTTCTCTTTCTCTATCTATAATCCATAACTTCGACAATCACCTTGTTCTGTTTGTTTCAGTAAAGTAATAAAATGGTTCTAATTCTTTCTCTGTTTTCTGACAGTTTCTGAGCTTGCTTGTTTGGGTTCCTAACAGATGCTCATGACTGAAAGCAAAGTAACCATAATTTATACACAAGGCGAATATTTGAGTGAAGACTCTCTTTATATTTAAATATACATATCCTTAACCACCAAATTATAAGCCATCTGTTGAGAATGAGATATTATCAGATATTGATATTATCGGAGATTGGTAATATCATTTTAGGATATTATTCAGTTTAGTTTTTGTTTCCTAGTTTACTTAGTCAATTGAACCTAATCCCTAAACTTTAGGGATAGTTTCTGTTTCTTATGTTTATAAATATTGTACAAACCATTCATGAAATACAACAATATTCATTATTCCATTCAACAGCAGTTAAACAGCCTAACAACAGACAATATGAGCAATACCGAGTTTAAGACTTCCATATACCCCAACCCTGCACTGTTTTACCAATGATTCAATGAGGAATAGGAGTTTCCTTAAAAAAAACATCAGTTCATAAGTAATTTCAGACCTGTGAGAAGAGAGTGGAGGCTTGGCAGGTGTCCACCATTATCAGCAGCTCCTTAAACCTAACAAATGCCATTATGACCAAAATGTGAGTTCTTTGTCCAATAAAGAGATTATGTTCTGATGATTACAAATGTCAATCACTAATAAATATAAAGCCAATTATAAGAACTAAGATTCCTGTCATAATTTTATTACAAAAAGTAAAGTTTCGTAGTAAACTTTCCAGAAACAAATATATTATCTTGAACTCATGGAAACATATTGGTAGAGTCCCCAGCTTTGGTAGGTAGCCGTACATACTTGTAACAATGACAAGTATATCAAGCCATAGTCCGTATTACTTAGGTAGGGTTTGGTGTGTGAATGGTTCCGTTCTCTTTGGTTCCACCCTTTTAAGTGGAATTAAAATGTTCCACTTTTTAACCCTATGTCCTATTTTGTTCTATTTATAAAATACATCAAACAAGAATAAAACCCATATATTTTGTTCCATCCCGTTCTGACACTTCTACAAAATGCTACCTTAGTCTATATGTTGAGGTATTGGGAAGTTTTGTTTCATCAATTTCCTGCTTTGTACTTTTGTTAAGGAGGAATTCTAATCGTCCCTTCTCTGTGTAATATTTTTCCCCTTCGTCTCAATAAATCTTATTATATCTTAAAAAATTCCTTTTTTCATGTCATGTATACAAGTTACAATTCAATGGTCAAAAATAAACAGCTGAATAAGAATCCACACCTCCGCTTCTCTTTCATTTGCTTCACAGCATCAGCTAAATCATGACTTTGGAGCTCTTCTGAGTCCTGAAACTTCAAAAACTCATCACCTCCGTGCCCTGTCATGTACAGAAGGATGTGACTCCCTTCATCACTTAGAAGACGCTTGGACCTCGGAACAGCAGTCTCATGACGACCGGTTAGTACCCGTAGAAAGTTTTCCACTGTCACTTCGTACCCACGGTAATCAACCTGAGGGATTGCAAGCAAAATGATCATCCTCAAAAAACTACTACATATCAACTATCAAGTGCCTTAAAACAAGAAGAAAGTGATATCTCTTCTAAAAACTACGTGTGTTTGGATGAGCGTTTGACAAACGTGATTTTGAATGGAATTGATTTTGTAGAATTGATTTCAATATAATTGAGTTTGAAGTGAAGTGATTTATATTTGGATGATTTTATTTTAAAAGCAAAGTTTGATATAAAACTTAGTGCAATTTTTCAATCCAGAAGCAGAAGCTACTTCAAGATGCTTCTGATAGAATTGATTCTGGAATCCAAAATTGCTTCTGCATCCAGGAGCCAAACATCTTAAAAAGTGGTCAAACCCACATTTAACCATTGCAAAAGTGAGTTTGGTTGTTTCCACCATGGAACCAACCATGCACAAGAGTAGAGGTACAATTAAAATGAGATAAAAAATTAAAAATGGGGCCTTTTCAAGTTATAACCATTGCAAATTAAAAGACTAGTTTCTTCTGTACTATGAGAACATAACATTTAGTGCCAAGTAAAATATATTTTCTGAATGAGTTCAATTTTCAGAAAAGGACATAGACGTAGGGAAACTATCAGAGAAGCCAAGGGTCATGGCTATAATCTACTGCAGTACCAGTGCCCAAAAGATGAACTAAACTACATTATGGTAGATTCAGATCTGACTCAGCAAGTTCTCTACAAGGCCCACATACTTGTACTCTATAAAAGAATCTTTATTTACATGATTGTACCATGTGCGCCTTGGTATCAAAATGTATGAATAATTAAACGTTGTTATATATTTCAATCTACTTATATATTAGTTCAAAGGTGAATCTTACAACTTTTAAATATTTTATATCTCAAACATACAGTCAAGAAAGCAAACATAGAGAAGCCTCTACTCAACTCATGTACCATATAAGACTAAAATCGGCTAAATTAATCTTTTCATCCTCTAACTTATTTGTTTTGTTCAAGTTGGTCCTCTAACTTCTATTTGTGCCAAGTTAATAGTTTAACTTTGTAAAGGTCAAAAACATTAGCCTAACCGCCAGAAACATTATTACACCGTCAAAAAATATGTTAAAAGTCAATAGAAAATTATTTATTCTCTCTTCTCTCTCTTCCTTCCACCATTTTTTCTGGCTATTGAAGTCGAACCACCATTTCACGCCCAACACGCGACACCATTTCACCAACTGCCTGACCACAACGCTTTCAACCCATAGTTGTGCCTCTCCAAGCTTAGACCCCAACTGCTGCTTGTAGAGCTACAAGCCACCACCCACCCATCCCAGACGACCACCACCACCTTGCTAACTCCATCCAAACCCGCTTTCCACACCACACGTCGCTGCGCTTTGCTCCAAATTTGAAGGAACTCATTGATGTAGTGCTTGAAGCTTGAAGGAAGCCATTAATAGAGTTTAGGGTTTTAAGAAGAAGAAAGAAGGGAAAAGAGAAAAAAATATAATTTTTATTGACTATAACGGGGTTTTTTGATGATATTATAATGATTATGACAGTTAGGCTAACGTTAACGTTTACAAATTTAAAGGGCTAACGTGACACAAATAAAAGTTAGAAAACTAACTTGAACAAAACAAATAAGTTACAGGACGAAAACACGAATTTTTCCCAGTAAAATTAGTCTAGAGCTCTGATGGATTAGATAGTGAATCTAGCTCAAGTTAGATTCATTAACAAGAAGCTTGTGAACACTGCAAGTTATTTACTACCATGTCAACTACAAGACAAACTTGGAATAGGGGTAGAAGACTAGAAGAACAACATATCCATGATAAGCCGATAAAATACTTCCCATATCCCAGATAAAGTACTTGAGATAGATCTAGAGACAGGATATCATTGTTATATATAGGATAATAACCTCAAGATCGGACCCCATATCTTGACAATTCTATCAAAGGCAGTAGAACAGCTGCCTCAGCTATGAGGCGAGGCAGAATATTAGGGCAGCACCTTAGATGGTCGAGGCACTTCAATACGGAAGAGGCATCAATGAAGCATCTGTAATGATTGATTTTGTGTTAAAACTGATTACCATGTCATTTTTTCTGGTTTAAATGATATGGCCCCACATCACCGCCTCAAAGTGAGGTGGTTTTTAAGGATGCTGCCTCAAACTGCCTTTTGCCATGTGACAACACTTCCTGGCAAATTTGTAGATTGCAGGGATATGTTGCATTTACAAAGGAGATTCAGTTCTACATGAAAACCATAAACTATAAGTAAAGAAGAGCACATGCAAGAAATGGCTTTTGGATAAATTTCATCCATCCAATCTGCAGTTTGGTAAACTGAAGTCTTTTCATTTATTACAAACAGTGATAAACAACATTTTGGAATGTAATGGAAACGATTTACCTTAGGTGTTTGTGATTTGTAAAACAAAAAAACTTGGGTTTGTATTGAGACAGAGCAAAACCTAACAATAAAGATCTTTCCTAAAGTCAAGAGAAGGGCCGAACCTAAAAATGCATAGATAAAACTCACCTCCACATTATCCCCATACAGGTTAAGTCTATGGTTTTCATTATTAAAAACTTGGGCAGGGTACTTGTTTCTTGCATTACATGCCATGTCATCTGCTAGCATGAGTATGATCCTCTCATCGGGTATTCCTAGCCGCTTAACTGTCCTGAGTGAGAAAGAATTTATAATGAACAACTGATCGTTACCAAGCATAATTCAAACAATTTAAAATACAGGTAAAATTGGAGAGGATACTAACCTATACAATGACAAAGTATTGGCCATATGACGATAATTAAACCTGAAGAAGGGAAGCGACACATTTAACATATTTGTCACATCATACAATACAACCATAAACCCAAGGTAAATTACAATTCAATTTTCATCTATAAACCATACATAGTAGTGAGTCAACAAAGTGCTCAGTAAACAACTAGACAAATTGCATTTTCACTAAGTATCCGATTTTTCATTCACATTCTTTGTTGCCATAGATGCTCGGCAAACAATTAGACAAAACTAAAAATAAAACATGAGCAGCTTTGTATCACCCATAAAATCAGAATAAGGAACCAAAACCGAAACATATCAATAAGACACTAAGACATTGTTGTTTCGAAGAAATTCTTATAAATTAAAGATGAAACCTTGATTTACCAGAAGCGAGATGTGCAGACCAAAACAGCCCAATTATTGGTGTGCATTGTAGTATCAGATGACAAATATGCTACAGAGTTGCTGATATTGCTCAGAAATATCAGCAATATCACCAATACTTTCATAGGGAGCTTTAAAAAACTTAAGACCGGAAATTCCATGAGTTTATCCAGTTATTCTCGCATCAACTTCACCAAATTTGTTGTTCTTTTAGATGTGGAATTCAATGTCTGTTGCTACTTTTCTTCCAGTATCAAGGAAATCTTCCATAACTGCAAACAAAATTCAGCCAAAATACAAATCAATCAATTCCACAAAACTGTAATATTTCTTCTGACTCTTCTAAACATATGACCCAATCAAATTACTAACAAATTACAACAATTAGCCAGAATGATTCCAGTAAAAAATCATAGCTTCATAGCCCGGTCCCGGAGATACCAGCTGGGACCCCTCAAAATGCAAAACCAAAATCGGAAAGAAATCAAATAAAATTGAAAAGAAAAGAAAGCTCAAGCACAATGTTAAGTTCGGAACATCAAATTCAAGGGTTCTAAAACAAGTTCAAAAAACTGGAGATCGAACTGGCGAGGCCTCCGAGTCATGGTTCAATTGGTTCTACCGATTCAAGCAACGGTTAAAACGGTTAAACTGGATGATTAACAAATAAATAAATAAATTATATATACAGGTGTGTGTGTGTGTATGTATGTATAAAAAAATATATGTCAGCTAAACAAAAAAAAAAAAAAAAATGTAGTTCCCAGTATATGTACTTCCCTAGTTCCTAATATATGTAATTACCAAATTATTTAGATCCCCAAAAAATTATACAACCTTCCCAATACCACAAAATCCCATCACTACTTACTAGCAACGGTTCATTTCCACACATTGCATAAAAAAAATTAACCTCAGCCCTTATTTCCCAAAATCAACTCTCATTGGAACCCTTTCCCCCACCCCTCCCTCCGCCGCTGCTCCCTCCACGCCACTACGCCTCCGGAGAAAACCCATCTGATTATCCCAAGTGGCGAGCAGAGAACTGAATCAACCAATGCGAACAAAACAGAGAACTAGATGAAGCAGAGAACTTTAAGATTAGGAAATACCTCGAAAATTAGGAACTTTGAGATTACTTCGGATTAGGAACTGTGCTCAAACCAAGAATGGGTGCGCTGGCTAGGATACAACAGCTCTGGGATCGTCGACGACGTGGCGAGCTGGGGCTGGGAGTCACCGTACAGAGGGCAGAGGCTATCGGTAGGTATGGTGTTTTCGTTTTGGTTTTTGAATGTGGGAATGAAGAAAACCGTAAAAAAAAAAATAGAGTGATGAACAGGTGGTTCCTCAAATTTTTGAAGTAAAGTAGTTTGGTCCCTGAAAAAAAAAAAAAATTTGATCCCCAAATTTTAAAATAAGAGATAATTTGATCTCCCAAATTTCATAACGGGGGACAATTTGGGGGACCAAATTGTCCCCCGTTATGAAATTTGGGGGACCAAATCATAGGGACCAAATTGTCCCCCGTTATGAAATTTGGGGGATCAAATTGTCTTTTTTTTTTCAGGACTGTCCTACATGAAAATTTTGAGAAACCACTTTGGGTCTTTACTCAAAAAAAAATTGCAAATGGGTGACAGTCCGATTTTCAGAAACTGTTGCCGGTTTATCGGTTCACCCCGGCCCATCTTGGTTTTGCCTGGTTGCAGCATTTTTTTGCCGATTTTATATGACTTCCTTTTGTAATAGCTCAACCGAATCGTAGGTACGACCGGTTTTCGATTCAATTGGTTGAATCCACATTTCTAGTTTGATTTCGTCCATCATTAGGGTAATAAAACTAAACTATTAAATAAATATTATTTTTTTGTATTCAAATAAATATTATTAAATTATATAAATAATTAATAATTATTTTTTTATAATTTATTATATTAAAATATCTTTTTATACAACACAAATAATATAGATTATTTTAAAATCGTTTTTCAATAAATATATTCAGACATAAGTTGTCATCTAACATGTACCTTACAAATAAGGTGTTTGGATGCTCATTAAAGCAAGATCATTGATCTATAAAACTTGATAGTCGTGGAAAATATGGAATTTGTTGACTCGGTTTTTTGAAAAAAATTATGATGACTACAAAGGTTTCCCACCATTTAATTCTCTCCCCTCTCTCATTCTTCATCGACAATCGCTTCACCACATCACCACCACCACCCACCACCATAGGATCCAACCACCTCGCTCCCACCTCCGACCGCAATTTTCACCCTTGTCCCTTATAGGATATGCAATCCTCTCACTCTTGCAAGTACTCGCGAAAGAAAAGTCTTCCATGGCCACACTCCTCCAAGGCAAGATCAGTAGTTCCGTGAAACCGCCCTATGCCATTGCACTTGTTTATTGTAGATCTGTGAGATACCCCTGTACCGCCACCTTGTTAGCACAGGCCCATCATTAGCCACCAATAATTATATATAGTTTTTGGGTTTTGTTTTCCTTACCACAGAACGTCATCCTCCATAGCCCTTCCTTCTCTGGCGTCCTCCATTCTCACTACTACCTTCCACCTTTATCACTTCTCAGCATGGAACCTTGCACCCACCAAAGAGGCAAAGGAGCAATGGTGGAGGAGTGATGAGATCTAAATCTAAAATTTGAACCTAGGATGTGAATCCGAGATCTAAGTCTGGAATTTGAGAAACACGCCAAGCACTCTTCTCAATTGTTGTCTCTGTCTTCGGTAACAATGTTGAGCACCGGAGAAACCCGAACGATGTTCGATCCATTCTTTGGCAATATAGGGACTCGATGGGGAGGGAAGGAAGAAAGGAGGTGGTGATTATTCGTGGAGGGCGATAATGGTGGCGAAATGAGGAGGAAAGGTGGTAGGATGAAGGGGCAATAGCAGTGAGATGGGCTTATTGCCAAAAAAAAAATTTGTTGACCGGTTTTTTTTTATAAGCAAAATTTTGTTATTAATGCAAGTACTTGGGGTACTCGAACCCATATACAAAAAGGCCAATAGACCAAAGGATGTAAAAAACAACTAGGTCATTGTTCAACCCAAAGAAAAGGTTTCCCATAGGTTGAAAAACTAAATATAACTGCATAACCCCACTACAACCAACATAGTGAAAGATCAAATAATCGAATCCTGAACAATAGAACCCCACCAGAATAAGCTTTAGGACACTGGTAGTAAGAAACATCCACAAACCCAACAACATAAAAAAAAAAAAATCCCACCACAGACCATCAAATTAGCATCAAATCACAGCAAGCTTCATGACCAAGAAGAGATAAAGAACACCAACATTTCCACCTTTCCACCACCACAAACCAAAACCAATACCTCTAGCTCTAACAAATTGTAGCTTATGTGTCCCACCAATATTTGTGCAAACCAATATAATTGCTTCAAAGGACTCAAACATAAAACTAATTATATTATAGGGTGCATGATACGGTGATGAAGTTAAAATCTAGGGTGCATGATAGAAGGCACTCAAACATAAAACTAATTATATTATAATAGATATTAGATTATATATATAATCAATTACCGAAATAATTAATTTTTCACAGCTAATACAAACACACATTAATTGCTAAAGGTAATTAATTCTTCTAATTTAACTATTGGGGCTGGATTTGACACAATGATAGATCCATTTCTTCCAATCCCACCCCTAGTTGACATTATCCAATTCTTCTATCTCATGATTAATGACAACATTTTGTGGGAATTAAGCAGCTGTATATTTGACCTAACTAAGTTGTTCTTAACACAATTTTTTAGTGTAAATTTTTGTATATAGGCATATACTTATATTTTGATATTTATGCTTTTATTTTAATAATTAAGAGAGAGAAACAATAATAATATCTATTTTGTTAAATTTCATTCTAAAATCAATTGGTGTTAACTTAACATTGTTAAGTAGAGTTGCTATACACGGGAAAATTGTCATATCAAACGATAAACGACAGAGATGACTGATCAAAAAAGAGTGTAACAATATATCTTAACATTTTTTTTTTGTTGAAATATCTTAACTTGATTTTATAGTATCAATATTAATCTTTTTTTTAAAAAAAAATTGAAATTTCTATCAATTATTTGACATTACATGTATGCTTATGTAATTTTGAAAGTTTTGGATATTCAATTCTTATTAAGATAATTTAATTGAAATTTTTTTAGTACATATTTATTAATATATCTTAAATTGATCTTATAATATCGACTTTTTTTAAAACTATGAAATGGCACAAAACAACACTAGAAGGGGGTTGAATAGTATTTTCGCAAAAAAAAAGTTTTCTAGCACAAATAAAAAACTAGTGCAGGTCAGACGCGACGCCTATTTCAGTAAAATGAAATACTTAGAACTATTGCAAACACGCCCCAAAGATTAGTATCAATAAATCAAGTGCAATAATTAAAATAGTAAGAAAGGGAAGAGGACACTAAAAGATTTATCCTGGTTCACCCACAAACTTTGTCCCACATCTAGTCCTTGGCTTCACCAAGTTTTTCCACTATTACTGATCAAGTTACAGACGAGTATTATTTGCACACTTAGCCTCTCTAGGCTCCACAGCAAGTATTGTTTGCACACCTAGTCTCTTCAGGCTCAACAACAAGTATTCTTTTAGCAAGCCTCTTCAGGCTCTACAAGATATGATATTTGTTTTGAAGCACAGCTTCAAGTTTACAGAATTGTGAATCAACCAGATAACACTTCAGAGAGTGAATAAGAGCTTAAGAACTGGTAGATTGCAGAGTTTGATCTTCTCTAAAAAAAATTATATTGAGAGAAGAATATCAGAGTTTATGAGAGCTTTCCGCGTATGTGATTTCTTTTGGATATCTCTGACTTGTATTGTATGTCTACTGATGGGATTAGATCTATCTTTAGTCTTCTTGTTATTCCTTTTATACTTATCCAAGAGAGATCCTTAAGATATAATATTCGATTTGTAGGTATCTTCTCTTTGTCTTCTGGACACAAAATAGTTGTTCTGACTTGCATTAAATATTTATGAACATTGGAGAGTTTTGTTCACCCGAGAACCGAGCAGGGATGCTTTTCTCACTCGGCCAATGTAGCTTTCTTTATTTGTGTAACATTGAGAAAAGCTCGGAGAAAGGTGCTTTTAGCTTACTGTGAGAAAAAGGATTATAGCAGAGTCTTCATGCTTTCTACTTTTTATACCTTTCCGAGACAAGAGAATTAATATTATATTCCTTTTGAACGTTTGATCCCTTTCTTTGATAATTCTCTTTCCTTTAGATTCCAGAGTGAGGATTCAAGTAATATTCTTCCTTTGACGTTCTTCAGTAACAAAAGACTATAATCTTTTGCTCAAAAGCTTCATTTAACATATCCTCCAACTTCTGTTTAGTTCATTAGATGCATTCTTTGTACTTGTCAGTTTTGACATGCCTTCAAACGCTTTCTTGGTTTTGATAGGTCTTCAAACACTTTCTTAGATTTTCAGACACTTTCTTCTATAACTTTGCTTGAAGTATGGTTTAGAGATACTGTAGAGGAATTGATGGATTTGTCATATAACTTGATCTTCTTTTAGTTTGTCTTCAATCTTTCTTCATGTAGTTGCAAGTTTAGCTTTGCAATTTTTCTTAGACGCTTGTTGAAAACGGTGTTGGTGCAGCTTCTAACGGTTCTTGATATTTGCAACTTTTGATGTAAAGATGTGAAGGTCTTATTGTTCCTTGATCCGATCTTCAACAAGAGTTTTGAGAAACTTCAGTCTTCATTATTTAAGAGAATCTTCAATCTGAGTAAGCTTGGCAAAAGATGTATAGCTTCTCTTTCAGCTTTTGGTCTACTCATCAGACGCATTTATCTTCCAGCTTTTGAACGTGATCACCAAGACGTTTCTTGGATTATAACTGAGTTACTTCTTTGTCTTCAAGAGATCTTATGATGTAATATACTATTGGTTAAATAAATATGGGCTTCAGCTTGTCTGAAGTTGATCAAACGCTTTGCTTCCGCTGATCTTTAAATCCAAAGAGCAAGATGCATTAATAGTATTCTTTGTTTCTTTCATTCTTATTATAATTTGTACTTATATTGTGTTTCCTGCACATCTTAAGTAAATGATTAGCAATACTCAGACAGTTCAATTAAAATCATTTGCTTAATATTTGGATGCATCAGAACACAAGGGTCAACTAGAAAGAGAGTCAGATGCTTGACACAGTGTCAGACTCTTTGTGACTTAACAAACTATAATATCGACTTTTTAATCAATCAATATAAAGCTTTCTTTAAAACAATGAGATTGGATGACGACTATTTGTTGGTTCAAGTAGTAAAAAACTATTTTTTTCTTTAAGGTCTCATATTTAAATTTTGTGAATGGAATAATTTGACATTTCAGGAGTTTTACACTTTAAATAAGTGTTTTCGACTCAACTTGAATTAATCACGGTCCATGTGACTTTCAAATATCAAGAGACTTAGACAAGATTGGATAAAGATTTCTTATAACTGATATATATAGAGTGTAAGGATCAATTGACACCAGATGTCTAATTTTATTTTGACACCAAATTTTACTCATTGATCTTATTTAATCTAACAGCTTAAGTTTTTTTTTTATCAAACAGAAGCAAAAGAACAACAAAGAAAAGACAGAGAAAACTCAGTCCTCAAATGAAGGACCCCTATAGCATCAGTAAGAACACTGCTGGAGAGCTCATGAGGGCAAGAATTCCAAATCGGAAGGCCCTGATCATTATTAGCTCCATGCTTAGCTTGTCAATCAGCATGCGCATTCTCTTCTCTTAAGGTATGACAAAAGGACAAAGACCAATAGCTATCTTTAAACCTTCTAATGCAGTTCACCACAGAGGCATAAGGATGGACACTGTCCACACCTTCCTCAATAAAACTCAAAGCTGTTTTAGAATCAGATTCATAAACAACCCTGCGATAACCATTGGACCAAGCCAACTTAAGACCATGCATAATATCTAGTAACTCGACATTAAGGTTATATGTGATCCCGCAGAAACCAGAGAAACCAATGAGCCATTCACCATCACAATTACGAATAAGACCACCATAACCAGAACGACCAGGATTCCCAAAGGAGCTTCCATCAACATTAATCTTCACAAAATCCACATCTGGAGCATTAACAGAATCCCCATAGACTTTCACAACTGAACTCATCGTATTATGGATGCTATTTAGAATGTGTCAATCTTCCTATTTACTATCAGAAAAGACCTCATCATTCCGGGCCCTCCAGATGAACCAGCAACTAATAACGAATAGTTAGCCTTGATCACCCAAAGCATGACATTTAAACCAATCACATTGGTTGTCAAAATTGAAATTCGGTTGCTGAGAAAAACCAAGTCTATCCCAAATCCTCTTAGCTTGCAGGCAGTCCCTCAAGGTGTGCAATAAGGATTCACTATTGAAACCACACTTATGACAAGAGGGATCATCAGTTACATGCCGAACATTCCTGAACAGGTTAGCAGGCAAACTACTATGCATAATAAGCCAGACAAAGTACTTCATATTTTCAGGAATTTTAATTTTCCAAATCCAAGCCCAATTACCTGAATTGGAATCCACATTAAGGGAATGAATATGATCCTGATGCAACAATCACTGGAAGGCACTCCTAGCTGAATAATCTCCAGAATTAGAAGCACTCAAAATCAGGATATCTTCAGTGTTATCATCAATGAAAACAGACTGCATCTCTAGTTTAATATCCTCGGGTAACTGAGTAGCTAGATTTTCAAAATGCCACTTTCCATCATACAAAATATCCTTGATAAGTAACTGTGTATCATGAATACTGACAAAAGGAACTTGGTTACAGCGACAGCCTCTATTCAACTATTTATCATACCATAGACTGATATCCCCCTTGCCTACTCTATTAATGAAACCATCTTTCAACAAATCAGCAGCTCTCATAATAGATTTCCAGCTATAAGAGGCCCAAGCTTGTGACTACAATTCAAAATGTGAGAGTTTGACAGGTACTTAGAAGAGAGCAACTGGACCTAAAGTTTCTCAGGGTTGTGAATGATCTCCCAGACATGTTTCCCAAGCATAGAGATATTAGTAGCTCTAGCTGGATGGATGTGACACCCTACTCCCGGGTCATCACATGGTTACCCATTTGCGGAAAAATAAGATTTTATTTGCTGGTTGCTTTCGGAAAATATTAATTTCTCAACGTGAATCTCTTCAAAATATGGTGATAAATTTTTTTTTCCTTTTAACTCCCTAACAACGACATAATCATAACCATACTTAGATATATAAGCAGATACAGAAGTCGTACAACTATACTACCTCATAAGTGTCACACTTAGATCTTTATCAACTTCGTTTATTTCAACACATGACCTCACATAAAAAGAACCTAAGCTGGTCGTAACTAACAAACAGTTATTGAGAATACCCTTATGGTCATTCCCACTAACAGATACTTCTTCAAGCATCTAGGAGTTCAGTCCTCGAGCGACTTAGTGAATCCCTCCGCTTCGTCCATACTAGTATACCAAAGGAATACGGTAGACTAGAGTAACCTGTTATATTGTAAGGGTGAGACGCCAATATATGGATTTAACACAATAACTAAAAGCGTGACTCACAAAACAGCATATACACACATATAGTCATAGCGGCATACATTCTCATAATTATACAAGTACTTTATCAATGGATTCACATCCGAACAGACAATGTAACCTACACAAGATTTCATGGCACTTCATCATTCAACATCTAAAGTTTATACTAAATCTCTAAAGATTCCAACAACGTATAAATGAGCTGATCAGGCTCCCACATGGCACATTGTCTACAAAAGAAGCAATGGTCAACTCAACATGGCACATTGCCCAATCATTTGGCACAACGGTCAACACGAAACATGGCACATTGACCGAACTCCCGGCACAACGGTCAACGCAAATCATGGCACATCGCCTAAAACTCCCAGCACGATGGTCAACACAGATCATGGCACATCATCCAAAACTCTTGGCATGATGGTCAACGTAAGACATGGCACATTGTCCAAACATTCTGGCACAATGGTCAACAACAACAATTCATGGCACATTGTCCATCAAGGTACAATGGTCAACACGATAAATGGAAATATTATCCATACAACACATAATTATCAACAACACATGACACATTGTCCACTAAGGTACAATGGTCCACTTTACATGACACATTACCCATCAAGGCGCAATGGTCAACGCAACGCGAAATACCTCACACCTCAAGGCATTCACACAAAACAACGTGGCATGTAATACCTTACTCATTAAGGCATCACACTTAACAACATCGGGCACGTCTGCCGTAAATACAAATGCAAATCATTTTATTCTTGACACTTTTCTTTGTGTAATAAGTTTCCTTTATCGAAGCACAACAAAAGCTTACGACCTTCTCAGTTTTAAACGTCTTAAAACTTTTATTAAAACACAGGACCCCAAGTCCGAGTGCTCAATCACGAAACCTCAAAACCTTGCAATCAGTCTTAGGTTCGTGGTAGTAGAAAACATCTTTAAAACCATCTTTAATAACTCGGTATACCATCTTGTATACGGTAGACACCAAGTCTACAGGACACCCAGTCCAAAGGACACTAAGTCCACAACGCAAAGAACCTTAATACCCCAACGTCTCGGTCATTAAGTTCAAACATCTTTAAAACAACTTTCAACTTAAACTTGATTTCTGGAAAACTTGTTAAGTGGGAAGATTTCTGTCATAAAAACACCGGGATCGAAAAATATCATTTTCAGAAAAGACGGTCACAGAGGTTTAAGGTCATCTAAAATTACGAGCTGCCACTTCTAAAATACTTGCCGTCATCGGTTTTCCAAATTGCCGTCGTTAAGTCAGTTTAAAGTATTTTAAGCCAAAACTTAGCTTTTTCCGCTTAAACAATTTTCTGAAATCACGGTTAAGATATTTTCGCAGATTAACTTCACAAAATAACTTTTTATAATATTGCGGAATATCTTACGTAAAAATTAGCAATAGTAAAATATTTTCACGGTTGCGCCCTCTCTGTGACTCACAGCTCACTTTCTAACAATAAATCATTAAAATAATAATATTTCTCAAATACTTATTATTTTTCCCAAATAATATTTTCCACAACTATTTTATTCCAA
Source organism: Echinosophora koreensis (assembly GCA_035048595.1). NCBI lineage: Eukaryota > Viridiplantae > Streptophyta > Magnoliopsida > Fabales > Fabaceae > Echinosophora > Echinosophora koreensis. The sequence continues at coordinate 726,285 of JAPCYP010000072.1, forward strand.
CATTTCCCATAAAACATTGAATATAGTTTGTACAGCTTATTAAAGCTTTTGATCTGATTAATCGGTTGTGCACTGACCACTGTCAGGCTTCTCAAACGACATTCAACAACATCATCAGAATTATATCACCAGGCAGATCATGCATCATAGCAATATAATATACAACTGCAGATAATTAACTAAATTAAAAGCAGATAATCACCGAAACACAGATAAACAACACAACGTAAACAACATAAACAAAACACCACAACCACACATAAATTATACAGACCACACTAAAAGCAAATAGTTATTGGGAAAAATCCCTCAGGTAAGCTCCCCTTACCTCTTGAAGAACTTAGCCTCCGATTAAGAAAGTTGACACGGCTCCGAATAACTTTGACACGGCTCCGAATAATCGGTGACACACGTACGTGTCACGAAACACTAACCTTCAACAACACATCCAAACAACCAATCAAAACAAGCAAAACAAACACCTAATCCTCTTTAATAGGTCACGGCCTCCTTATGGTTTTGTGGCTCAAAATCACTAAACTTGCTTAAGTCATGGATTAATGATCCTAAGCACTTAAGACAATGGTTTAAGGATAAAACAACAAAGTTTTAAATCAAAAACCTCCTAACCTCAAAGACATCATTTTCGGCCATCAAGGGTACACAAAGCTAGGGTTTTCATTTTGTTAAACCAACTTGGATTTGTGAAGATTACATGATCCTTAAGTGGTACAAAACTTAAGTTCATGAACCAAGAACACAAAATCATACTTATACATCTTTGAAGAATTTCGGCCATGACCTAACAATGAAGCTAGAGGATTTTGTTTCTCAAATAAACTTGGATCTAGCATGGCTATATGGCATAAAGATGGAATACATGATCATTCTCAACATAGGAGAACAAAGTTTCCTCCACCTAGTTAAGCTAGGTTTCGGTCTTAAGAGGAAAACAAGGAAGCAAACTTTTGTTCATGACAAGCTCATAGATAACAATAGTTGAGATGATTATAAGCACATAGAAATTGGTTTCACCATTTTAGGAGTTTTCTATGATTTATGGTGATTTTTCAAAGTTCTAGATCTAGAAATGAGAAAATATGATTCATGGCATAAACATGAGAAACAATTGAATATGAAAGCTTAGATGATCAAGGGGTTGAGCTTTTACCTCTTGAAGATTGAAGAAATGAAGAAAATGATCAACCAACACTTATATAAAATATGAACAGTTTGAGGGTGTGTTGGTTTTGTGAGTATATCTCATGATCTACTCATCCAAAAATTAAAAAATTTGGCTTATTGGAAAGATAAGAAGAAAAGGAACAACTTTTATGTTGAAGGTTTCATTTGGTTCGGATCATAACATGGGTAAAAATAGGCTTATTTCTGCTGTCTCGCATGGATCTGAGGATTTAGAGCTGTTTCAGTATTTTGGGGATATCTCCCAATCCACTTATCCGTTTTTGATGATCTTTAGCTCGTTGGAAAGAAGAGAGAAATAGGAACAACTTTCATGTTGAGAGTTTTTCGAGTTTCATCACATAAAAGGGTCATAATTTCGGTGGAATTTCTGCTATCATGAACACCAAAGTGTGTTCTTAGAGGAAGAAGATGAAGTTGGAGAAGATGAAGTTGGAGAAGATGAAGAAGATTGTGGAAGAATGGAGAAGGATGTGGAGACTTCTTGCACTTATGACAGCCAAGGAAAAGCTTGGGCCTTGTGCCATTTGGGCCTTGCAAGAGTCCAACAAAGTTTCAGGCCCAAAACATAATTTCCAACATAAAAAAACGTTTAAAACTTTAATCAAAAACTTAGGAAATTAATAGTAGGAAATTAGTTTTATGCAATTGAATTCTTGGCCATGATATTGGGCCTTAAAATCGCAGCCCAACACAGGTTTGGATGGGCCAGAATCGATCCAATTCCCTTGGAAGTTCATAGAAACTAGTTTAGGGACCAAAGTGCAATTATTTAAAATTTGCAAACATAACCCTGAGCCACATCACACTCTCACATATAAGACTTATTCCTAAGAGGATATAGGATTTATCTACTCATCGAATCTCGAAACTCTTGCTGTTAGCTCCGTCGTTCGCCCGAATAAAATAATAATATTTTAGTGCTAACGTATTTTTCCGAAACGTGGGAAATTGTTCGGGGCGAAATATAAAACCTAATAGTTTCGTTCACGAGTCGAAATTATGATTCCTGATCAGTAAAATCTTACTATCAGTGAAAATACAGAAAACACAGACCGGTTTCAGTCTGAATTTTCATCCCAAAATTTCCCCATAACCATATGAAAATAAGTATGACAGGGAAATGACTTTAGTTTATCCAAAGTCATTTTCTAAATCTCGGATAAAAATATAATCATTTATATAATTATTACCGATATTAGAAAGTCGAAAATCGGGGTGTTACAATGGATACCAAGACCTCAATGGATTTTGGACTGAGACACTTTATTCCACTTCACCCAATGGCAAGCTTTGCCTCCCCAAATGAATTGGCGAACAGTAGAATCAATATTAGCACAAATCCCTTCTGGAAACCACAAATTCTGCATTGAATAAATTGACATGGAACTGATCACAGACTTGGCAAGAGTGACCCTACCAACTCTGCTCAAGAGTTTTCCTTTCCAACCTGCAAGTCTACTATGGATACGATCAAGAATATAGGAGAAATCATTTTTAGTGACTCTCACTGAGAGAAATGTAAAAACCCTTATCTATCAATATTGTAAGTGTGATGAAACTCCAGAATACCCTCAAATTTAGTCACCTTCGACCTAGGAATGTTCTTAGAAGGAAGGAACCTGGACTTCTGGATATTAATTTTCATACCCGAGGCTAAGCAAAAAGAATTTAGGACCTCTTGAACCACTCTAGCTTGAGAGGATTTAGCCTTGGTAAAAAGCAGACAGTCATCTGCAAAAAAGAGATGAGAGATGGCTGGTCCATGCTTGAAGATTTTGATAGGAATCCAGTGTTTAGCAGCAACTTTTTCCTGGATAAGCAGACCCAACTTCTCCATACAGAGAACAAACAAGTATGGAGACATGGGATCTCCTTGTATCAACCCCCTAGTTGGAAGAAAACTCTCTAATGTTTCGTTGTTCCACTTCAGTGATAAGGAAAAAGATGTGATGTAGCTCATAATTAGGTTAATTATCTGTTGAGGGAAGCCAATATTAGTGAGAGTAAGCCTGAGAAAATTCCAGTCCACCTTATCATAGGCTTTCTCAAAGTCTATTTTTTACATGAGATAGCCATTTTTCCCTTTCTTCTTGTGCATATGGTGAACTAACTCCTGAGCTATGAGAGCATTATCCGAGGTTCCTCTCTTGGGAATGAAACTACTCTGGAGAAGGCCAACAATATCATCAAGATAAGGATGAATCCTTCTGACTAGCACTTTAGAAATTAATTTAAACAAGACATTGCAGAGACTGATAGGTCTGAAATCCTTCAAGCTTCTAGGCTCATCCACCTTAGGAATAGGAACTATCATTGTTTCAGCAAGAGAGTGATCAATTGACCTTGTGGCAAAGGCTCTAGAAACAACATTCCAAACATCCTTGCCCACTATATGCCAATATGTTCTAAAGAAAATGGGTTGAAACCCATCAGGCCCAGGGGCTTTGTTGGGAGCCATAGAGAACAAGGCTTCTTTAACTTTATTCATAGAAACAGGAAGTAACAAGATGTCATGCAGCTCATCCCCGATCTTAGGTACATAATTAATAGTCAAACTGTATGGATAGGAATGATCATTAGATTGGAAAACTTACATGAAATATTTAAAGGCATCCTTTTGCAAAGAGCTTTCATCTGTGCACCATACTCCATTAATATCCAATCCTGAAACTTTATTTCTCCTTCTCCGAATAATAGTGGTGTGAAAGAACTTTGTGTTTTTATTGCCAAATTTCACCTACTTTTCTCTTAACTGCTGATACAAGAGAATTTCTTCTCCAGCTAATTGTAGGTCTTTCTCTAACTGAATGAGATCAGAAAAAAGATAAACATCCAACTATTTATGAACACCTCTGATTCGGGCTTCCAACTGTCTTTTTCTTCTAAATATGTTACCAAAAGTTTCTCTATTGAAAACAACATATTTCTCTCTGATCTTTCCCGACTTGAAGATAACAGTATTAAGTTTATCATATTTATTGAAAAAATAGAATAATTAAATGCCACTTTAATAGGAGATAAAAAATAGGATTTATTTAATGAAAAAGATACTAAGTATCTTGATATTATTCATCAAAATTATAATATTTATTCAATAATTATTTTATATTTTTAATTGAAAATACATATTATGCTATGTTTTTTATACAATACATTCTCAAAGAAAATTAATACGTATTTTATCATATTCTTTTAACAATATGATATTACCGAGATAATTAAAATAAAATAAAATATATCAATTAATAAAATATAAAAGGTTTATCGGATAAATATATATATTTTTTAAATTTCTAATTTCATTTTTAATAAAATATAAGAATTTGATAAATATTTTATATATTCAATTCATCAATATTATTGTTTATTTAACTAGTTTTGTAATCATTTTTATTTCTTTATTAACCTAAATATATAATAAATTAAATACTAAATTAATTTTTGCCTTCTAGTGAAATAAACCTATTAATTATCTTACCTAATAAAATTATTTGTGAATAAATTAATATTTATGAGAATTAACTTTTTATCTAAAAATATAAAAGGCCGGTATTAATTATATATATATATATATATAATTAATATTTTTAATTTGCAGATAAAGAATTAATTTAATATCTATTTCATATTATAATTAACTTAATAACGAAGAAAAAGACTGCAAAGTTATTACAATAAATATCGATTAATTGAATATATAAAATTTATTAAATATTTATATTTGATAAAGCTATAAAACTAAAAATGTTAAAATATTAAATATTTATTTCATAAAACTGATTATTATAAGGATTTCTTAAAACTGATTATATAAAATATTTATTAAATAAAGATCATAACTTTGATGAATAGTCAAGATACTTCCAGTCAAAAAAAATAGTCAAGATATTGATATTTTTCAGTCAAAAAAATAAAATTGTCAAGATACTTAATATCTCTTTCATTAAAAAAATCTTATTTTTTCCCTTCCTATTAAAATTGTTTTAAATTGAAATTGTATTGGCTTAATATTTTTAAAAGAAAATAAGTGATTTTTTTTTTATAAATACCATAAAAATAATTCAATAAAGTACTTATAGTTTTTCCTTGAGCTAAGAAACAAAAAAAAAAGTCTGTTTTATGCTAGCAACAGGTTAGTCTTACTTTTCTTATGAAAACAGCACCTTATCAAATAAGTCCTCCATTCTATTGCTCTCATGAAGTACTTCTACCATTATGTTTCACATTCCTTTAAAAAAAAAAAAAAATTATGTTTCACAGGGTGTTGGTGTCAAATTATATATTGTCATATATTTGAAAGTAAAGAATACGTGTCTTCTTCCGATCTAAACTTTTTTTTTATTAAAAATATTGTTTTGAATTGTTCTCTCTCTTCAATAAATATAATAAACTTAAGCTATTAGATTAAATAAAGATCAATGGTTTAAACTTGGTATCAAAGTAAAATTTGACACCTGGTGTCCATGGATCCCGACTCTCATACACACACACACATATATATATATGAGTTTAATTGTTATGCACTGACAGTGAAAAGTTTTTTACACTATCAACCAATCACCAATCATGATATGAATGACTTTTAAGGTAGTTAGGGTAAGAGTCAAAATTTTCTTTGATGATGTGACAATTTATAATTGGATGTCTGTGTAAAATGACTTTACACTGTTAGTGTATAACAATTAAACTCTCTGTATATACAGTGGAGAGAGACTACTTTAAAAGAATATTAAAGAAATAATAACATTATTAAAAGGATTTAATGTATATGCACTAACAGTCTAAAAAAGTTTTACACAATCATCTAATCATATCTCATCATCACATAGATATTTGTGAAGATGTTTATGAATTAATATAACAAGTAACATAATGGTGAAATATGATTGAACGACTGTGTAATATTTTTTTATACCGTCAGTATATATTTATTAAACTCTCATTAAAATACCTTTAATTTAGGAGGAAAATTTGCCTTGTATTCCCTTTTTATATATTAAAGAGTGAGAATTCATTTATTTTTAGCTCAATTTTGATATACTCTTAGTGTAAAATTAATTTTTTTTATTGTTAACCAATCATAAGTCATATTAATTGGTAGTTATGATAAAAGTCAAACAATTTTAATATTATGATTCTTTCAAATTTTTTTAATATTATGATAATACACAATTGATTGACGATATAAAAAAAATCTTTATACTGATGATACATATCAATCAAATTCTTCTTTGTTAAGAAAAACTTAATTGCATTACATATCTAAAAAATTTATGATAAAAGTACGTATAAAGATTTGATAAGATAAGCCAAAAAACTCTGTAACCAATTCTCATCAACCACACCGATAATCATCCTTAATGAATTATCGTTATCATAACTGCTAATTTTAATCATACACAAACTATATCTTCTTAATTAGATACTATTTATTCATAAGCTAGGGATCCCTCTCAAGGGACAACTCTTCGTTGCAACTTGCAATACACCCTCTAACAGTATTTACACCCTTCTCTGCCTCAGCCGTGAAAAAGCCAGGTACATCAATTTTCTTTTTGGTCCTTTCATCAATGACCACTTTCAATATAACTACATATTTCAGTAAAACTCTAAACAAACGTTACAGTCTCCCTTTTCTCTTGAATTTGGTAAAGTTGCTGCGCTTGTTTTCAGATTATTTCAGGTAGGATATTGATTGGTTTTGTTTTGACAGTTTTAGGCCACAATCATATTTAACCTACAAGAGGCACTAGCATGTAAATTACAAAGCCACTTAAGCATAACATTCATATATATATATATATGATGTTTAATAAAACTTGGGTGGGGGTCTATTCGAGTTATTTCTGCTGATTAAATTTCTGGACATGAATTATGACTGTGTAGGTTCAATCTTCACAATGTATTTCGCCTTTTTCTCATTCTCTTATCTCCTTTTACTCTGCCTCCTGTAAGGCCTACTATGAATCTCCTCATGGACTCGGGAAAAAAAATAAAACTTTGGGGTGGTCATGGCCATCTTATGTCACACCTTTATTGTTTACCTAAAATCTATACCACTCTTACAGAATTTTGTTATCATTTAGATTTCTTAGTGAGTTTTTCTTTTTTTCTAATTTTTTATGAGAACTTTGTTATCAATATACAGATATCTTATTTGGAAGTTGGAATTGAGCAAAGATTAGAGACCTGCAATACATGGCATCTGCACCAGCTACTCACCAAAACGAAGAAAACAAACTCTTGACGCAGATTGAAGAACCAATCGCCTCTAGATTGAGGTCAAGCTGCAGAATTCGAGATGTGCAGACATCCCACACAGGAGAAATTGATGTAAATAATCAATCAGGTAATGCATCCAGCAAAAGAGAAAGTGTTAGACATAATAATACATCAGTCCGAGGTTTTAAATTGTGGTTATAATCACTGTTAATTTTGCAGCCTAATACGGCCAATGCAATTTGCAATTACAACCCGATGCGATTGTGACGACAACCAAAATATTGTGGTTGTGTCACATGATGCGTACCACATTTTAAAAAACATGGGTTAGATGAAATAAAAACTTCTTGCATTTAGCAAATATTTTATGTCAAGAGAGTAGTTGTCTCACTTTTTTCCTTTGTCTCTCTCAGAAGATAAACCAAGTCTACTTTCAAGGAAACAGAAGGGTAAGACTAAGAGCAAAAATTCAGTTGCTAAGGAGAGTGAAGACCATACTGTATCTACTAACAAGACTGGCCAGCCTTCAACAGATATTCATAAGGGTAGTGAAGTCCATACTGCTAAGAAGAGCAATGGTTCTACACCTAAGGGTAATGAAGTCCATATTTCATCTTCTTGCACAAGAAGATTACCTTCAAAGGACTCCAGTGAAACCAAGAGAAAAGAACAAGATTTAAAGAATCAGCATGCTAAGAGCAAGGCTTCTCAACCTCAGAGTGAAACCAAGGCTTGTTCTACTAGCAGAACAAGCAAGAACTCACAGGGTCAGGAACTTGAGAAGATCAAGAGCTCTGCACCCAAGAAGAGTAACACTGGTGAGCCCTCTTGTTCTCATTTAGGGAAGGAGAAAGAGAAGACCAGACCTTCGGTGCAATTCAATATGAAATCAATAAAGGAGGAACACCCCGTATACCATATTAGATGGAAAGGTGAGACATGGTTTATTGAATTTATTCCTATTCTGTATGGATAGTTTACAAATTGAAACATGCATGACTTTAATTTTGCTACATTTTTGGTTTAAATTATCATTAGTCAACTAACATTATTATTATATGTATAAAATTTAAGACTCTTATTAGGCTTAGTTGCACTTTTAGTTTCCCTATTACTCTGTTATTAACCATATACGATTTTGGTTCATATAAATTTTTTTTGTGTGTATATTTAGTCCCTCTATTTTTTCAATGTTGCAATTCGGCCCTTCAGTCCATTGTCTATTAATTTTTTCAATAATCAAAGAGAAGAATCACTCCTATAAACACACAACATGATTCAATGTTTCATATCTACTATTTACTGGCTTTTTCCCTCCTTTCCGAGACCTATTTTTTGTTCCACCACATGGTCCTTTACCACATAAGAATCAGATATTCTATGCGCTTAGAGCAGTCCTTTTCTACTACTCATTGAAAAACAACATTGAAAAAATGAGGGATCAAATGTGTACAAAAAAAACTTTAGGAACCAAAATCACATATGACCAATAATAGGATGACCAAAAGTGCAATTAAGCCCTCTTATTATGAGTTAAATATTTAATTTTAATAATATGGTAGGGTATAAATGGATAATAATAGTGTAAAAAACTTGTATAGTAAAAGTGTATCCAAACTATATTAGATTTTGGGCCTAACTCAATCCCAAAAGCTAGCTCATAGGATGAGGATTGCCCATTACTTATAAACTCTTATTAGAGACTATCTCTAGTCAATGTGGGACTTGGGTTTTTCCCTATACACCCCCTCACGCCCAGCACTATTGGGCTTGGTGCGTGGATAATATGGTGGGTGGCCCAATAATGAATCTAGGATAGCTCTGATACCATATTAGATTTTGGGCCTAACTCAATCCCAAAAGCTAGCTCATAGGATGAGGATTGCCCATTACTTATAAACTCTTATTAGAGACTATCTCTAGTCAATGTGGGACTTGGGTTTTTCCCTATAAACTAAGGGTGTAATTAGGAGAGCTTATATAGAGTTTATTTGATCTTATAAAAATAGCTTATGTAATTAAACTTATTAAATTTATGTAAATAATTTATGAAGATGAATATTGGTTTATCTGTAATATACTATTAGTTAACGTAAGAATGTCATCTTCAGGTTTAGGAGAAACAAGTACCCGTCACTACTGTTCGTTGTGTGACAAAGATATTGCATATTCACCAAATGAAGAAGAATGGAAGTATCCTATTCATGAAGAAAATGAGCTGGAGCACTCAATTTACTCCAGTATGGTAGAGGAACAGAGGCAGTGTGCTATTCTTCCAGAAGTTGCTATTCTTCCATGTAGTCATGTCTTCCACAGCACGTGCTTATCTGAGAATTTGATGCAGCATAGTGACCCTCCCTGCCCTATATGTAATATGTTTTAGGCATGTTGTGAACTTCATCCTCCACTCTATAATATGGAAAACTGATTTTCAACGGTGATAGAGCATGTGTAACAACTCATCAAAAAAAATATAATATATATAATAGTTATTATACATGTCCTAATACTATTGAAAAACAACGCATTTTTTATAAGGTGGAAAGCAACACTTAATATACATATGGAATTGTACCTAAGTTTTAGCCTTCCAATATTCCTATTATTTGATTTAACATAAATTGTGTTGAATGGTAAAAAGAAAGATTATTTGCAAACAATATTTTTGGTTTATTTGAATCCTCTCGCAAGGATGTGTCGGAAAAAAGTGTTACCACATGTGATAGCTTTAAAAATTCACGTTTGCTTTATTTCCATATTCTTGTTTTAAAAATATAATTACAAAACTGTCACCTTATTTTTATTTTATTTCATGTTTTCAAATATTTGTACAAAAAACGGTAAAAATAGAAAAAAAGTTGTTTTCAATGTTTCTTGTAGAAGTTTTTGGAAACAGGAAACAGAATGAAAACAATGTGACAGTTTTGTAAGGACTTGTTTAGTTTATTTCCAGTTTCCTGTTTTCATTTCCTGATTTCAAAGATAATTATAATTAAAATAATTACAAAAGTGTCACAACATAAATACAGTATGGTTGTGGATTTTTGTTGTGGATTGTTGTTTTCACATCAGCAGTATGGAAACATTATTTTTGCTGTTTTCACATTATCACATAAATACAGTCTTGATTTCATTTTATTAATGCTGTGATGCATGATCTGCCTGGGAATATTACTGTGATATTTGTTGTGGATTGTTGTTTGAGAAGCCTGACAGTGGTCAGTGCCCAATCAATTAATCAGATAAAAGCTTGAAAAGCTTCGTAAATTATATTCAATGTTTTAACGGTAAAATATTGGAATATAATATTAATGGGAAATTTTATTTGGGAAAAATAAGGAATATTGGAAAATATCATTATTTTAATGATTTATCCGTGTAAGAGTGAACTATGAGTCACAGTGAGGACGTAACCGTGAAATTATTTTTGTACTGCTGATTTTTACGTAAGAAATTTCGGAATATTATAAAAAGTTATTTTATGAAATTAATTTTCGAAAATAACTTAATTATGATTTTAGAAAATTATTTAAGTGGAAAAAGCCAATATTTGGCTTAAATGGTTTTTAAAATGCTAATTGATGGCAATTTGGAAAAATACCGACGGCAAGAAATTCTAAAGCGGCAGTACGTGTTTTAAACAACTTTGAGCCTCAAGTGACCATCTTTTCTAAAGTTAAACTTTTAACAGATGATTTTATTTTCCATTTGAAATGATTTTCCAAAATCAAGTTGAACTCAACTGTGTTAAAAGTGGTTTTGAACTTAGTAACCGAGATGTCGGGGTACTAAGGTTCGTGTTGTGTTATGTACTTGGTGTCCTTTGGACTTTGAGGTACTGTAGACTTGGTGTCTACTGTAGACTTGGTGTCTACTGTGTTAAAAACATTTAAGATGTTTTCTATTACCTTGAACCTATGGCTGGTGCATCGGTCTAGGGGTGTCGTGATTGAGCACTCGGACTTTGAGGTCCTGTGTTATTAATGAAAGTTTTAAAGATGTTTGAAACTATGATTAGTCGTAAGCCATTTTGAGCTTCGGCAAGGAGAGATTGAACACAAAGAAAAGTGTCAAGAACAAAGTGTTTTTGCATGCATTTGGCAGACATGCCCACGGTTTATGTGTGAGTACCTTGCGGAGTCAGGTATCTCATGCTACGATTTTCTTCATTGTGTCCGGGTTGGACAATGAAACCCCATTTACGGTTTTATCACCGTGCCTTGGGTTTGGAGAGTGTGCAATGGGTTTTGGCTGTGTGCCTATGGCTGCATGCCTTTTTGCCTTGTGTGGCAATCGAGCCTGATCAACTCACTACAGTTGGGATATCTCATGAGATTAAGTGCGAAGTTAGACGATGTGTTTGAAGTGTTCATGCATAGTTTTTCAAATGATGACGTGTAGGGTATGAAACCCGTTGATAAACTATTACTTTGATATGAATGCTTATGTTGATATAACATGTATATGTGTATGTGTTATCTGTGGTGTCGCGCAGGTAGTTGTCGAGTTAAATCCATATATTTGTTTCTCACTCTTGCATGTTTTATTTGTGGTTTCTCTACTTGTGCATATATATTTACATCTGAGATTAGATGGACCCGGATATGCCTCTGGCACATTCGAGGCTGCGTTCGATCATGTTTGATCACGCACACCATGCTGGTGCTTGGGAGATTAACCCGGGGGCACTGAGCTCCACGTATTTTGGCCCTAGTCGAGAGGTCGTTGGCACAGTAGTTGCGGGACCAGAGCGGAGGACGCATGCTGTGGAGACTATCGAGGTATCTCTACCTCCAGTTTGACTTACCTACAGTTCTTGGTTGAGCACGGGTTACTTGTCGTTCCACCTCAGCCGATTCAGCCTCTTCAGATAGCAGCACCAGCAGTACCTCCTGCCGAGGTAGTAAAGGATCCTGAGATCGAGGAGGACCCCAATGGTTTTCATTAGCTTGACCAGCTATAAGTATAGTTTTGGGGTAGCGAGTCTTGTCAGTTTTTGATCTGGCTACTGAGAGCCATGAGTTTTTGGTATGGTTCTAGACTGCTCGTTACTTTACACTACAAAAAATAAGGCGTTTACCGACAGCCAAAACCCGTCGGAAAGTCAAAGAAGCCGTCGGAAAACAGAGTTTCCGACGGACTATCGACCATCGGAATCCAGCGCGTCGGAAAGCATTTCCGACAGAATGGAGCTCCGTCGGTAACATTACCGACGGATTACACCGTCGGAAATTGAAGACGGATTTTCCGACGGAATTGTCCGTCGGAAATTCTTCCGACGGAAAAGTCCGTTGGAAATTCTGAGCATTGGTTTCCGACGGAATTTTCCGTCGGAAATTCTGAGCATGTTTTCCGACGGAAATATCCGTCGGAAATTTTTTCTGAATTATTTTTTATATATTTTAATACTATTTTGTTTTTAAATATTAATTAATTTGTTAATGTTATTTTATTTATAATTATTAAATAATTTTTTATTTTAAATATTATTTATTATTTAATTTTTATTTTAAATAGTGATTATTATTTTATTTTTATTTTAAACGTTAAGTTTAATTTGATTTTATTATAATTAATTAAATATAATAATTTAAATTCAAAACTGAAATTACAAATTAAATTAAAAAATGCAGTTACATTAAAATAAAAACAAATACATAAATATCCGTCAATGTACTAAACTCAGCTACATCTATATAACTATCCTAATCGTCATCATAATAATGGATAACGTCGTCATCCTGTCGGGGGGATGTCGCCGGTGTCAGGTGACCATCATCCTGCGGCCCAGTAGGCGCATCGGCATCATGCGGCTGCGGCGGTGGATCGGTACGAGTAGTGGAGGGCTCGCCAGTATCGAGTACCCTCTGCATAGCGCTGCGTGTGACACCCTACTCCCGGGTCATCACATGGTTAACCGTTTGCGGAAAATAAGATTTTATTTGCTGGTTACTTTCGGAAAATATTAATTTCTCAACGTGAATCTCTTCAAAATATGGTGATAAAATTTTTTCCTTTTAACTCCCTCACAACGACATAATCATAACCATACTAAGCATATACAGAAGTCATACAGCTATACTACCTCGTAAGTTTCACACTTAGATCTTTATCAACTTCGTTTATTTTAACACATGACATCACATAAAAAGAACCTAAGCTGGTCGTAACTAACAGACATTATTGGAAAGACCCCCATGGTCTTTTCCCACAAACAGATACTTCTTCAAGCATCTAGCATCTAAGTCCGCAAGTGACTTAAAGAACTCCTCCGCTTCATCTGTACCAGTATCCCAGGATACAACGGCAATTACCAGTAGAACCTGATATATTTGTAAGGGTGAGACGCCAATATATGGATTTAACACAATAACTAAAAGCGCGACTCACAAAACATCATATGCACACATACAACTATAGCATGATACATTCTCATAAGTAAACAAGTACTTTATCAATGGGTTTCATACCCCAAACATCAACGTTTGAAAACTATGCATGAACACTTCAATATATAGTCTCTACATTTTGCTAAATCTCCGGAGATCCCCAACAACGTGTAAATGAGCTGATCAGGCTCGATTGCTAGGTATATTAGGCACAACGTGTTTACCATAGCACACTGTCCACACAAGGCACAGTGATCAACGTATATGGTATTGCCAGGTATATTAGGCACAACGTGTTTACCATAGCACACTGTCCAACACAAGGCACAGTGATCAACGTATATGGTTTTCCATTGTCCATCAAGGCACAATGAATCAACGTAGCATGAAATACCTCACACCCAAGGCATTCACACAAAACAACGTGGCAAGGAATACCTTACTCATTAAGGTACCACACTTCACAACGTGGGCACGTCTGCCAATGCATGCATGTAAAACGTTTGTTCTCATCATTTTTCTTTGTGTTCAGTCTTTATTTGCCGAAGCTCAAAATGGCTTACGACTACTCGTGATTTTCAACGTATTAACTTAACAACATGTTTAGATCTTTCAACGTCAACACAGGACACGAAGTCCGAGTGCTCAATCACAAAACCTTAGACCTTGCAATAAGCCTTGGGGTTTGTGGTCGTAGAAAACAACATTTACCTTTTACAATGTAACCCACCACGTGGATATACAACGTGAAAAGGACACAAAGTCCATAACAACGTAACTCATAACATGGGTACTCAACGTAACACGGATCAAAGATCTTCGTGCTTAAATTAAAGAACACTAGTATCGCGACGTCTCTGATACTAGGCTCACGTTTCAACGTAAACACCATTTTCGTTCATTGAAAAACAAATCCAAAACAAAGTCTCCACAACTTATCCAAGTTGACGGAAAATAACACGATTAGAAAAACTCCTTTACAAAAACTCCTTTATAAAAACTCCTTTATAAAATCATCGATTACTTGAAATTCTTTTCTATAACGTTTATGTGCCAAAAAGAGAATCACGTGAGGCTCAAGTTTATCTAAAATACGTACTGTCGCTTTAAAAATACTTGTCGTCGACACTTTTCCAATTTGCCGTCAAATTACATCTTTTAAGCCAAAACTTAGCTTTTTCCACTTAAACAATTTTCCAAAATCATACTTAAGTTATTTTTGAAGATTAATTTCATAAAATAACTTTTTATAATATTATGGAATTTCTCACGTAAAAATTAGCAGTACTAAAATATTTTCACGGTTACGTCCTCACTGTGACTCATAGTTGACTTTTTATCAATAAATTATTAAAATAATAATATTTCTCAATATTCATTTATTTTCCCAAATAATATTTTCCACTACTATTATATTCCAACATTTCCCATAAAACATTGAATATAATGTATATAGCTTATTAAAGCTTTTATCTGATTAAATCGGTTGTGCACTGACCACTGTCAGGCTTCACAAACAACACTCAACAACATCATCAGAATTATATCACCAGGCATATCATGCATCATAGTAATATAATAAACAACAACTGCAGATAATTGAATAAATTAAAAGCAGATAAATCATCGTACACAGATAAACAACACAAAGTAAACAACATAATTAAAGCACCACAGCCACATATCAAGTATACAGACCACACTAAAGCTAATAGTTATTGGGAAAAATCCCTCAGGTAAGCTCCCCTTACCTCTTGAAGAACTTGAACCTCCGATTTTCAGTCTTGACACTGTTTCGAGAAATCAGCGACATACGTACGCGTCAGAAATACTAACCTTCAACAACACATCCAAACAGCCAATCAAAACAAGCAAAACAAACACCTAATCTGTTAAGTCTCTAAAATGTCTGTGTGCATTTCCCTAAGTTTTGATGAAAACTAAACATTGGTTAATGATTTAATTAACCTACTTTGTGGTTGCTAACCTGTCTACTTAGTGTACAGATCAGAAGATTACAAAACTCACCTGTCTGTCTACCTAAGTATCAACCTGTCAGTTTAAGCCAAAAAATCAACCTGTCTGCTGACTAGGATTGTTGACTATATGCAAACTGGTTTACAACCTGTCTCTACTCTACTCTTCAACTTGTCCAAGATTCTTTGTTAAAGAACTCGAAGTACAGGAAGCTTTTGCAAGCTGTCCCCTCATGAAGAATACTCTGAGAACTCTCTCTCACGCTTATCAAGAAACTCAGAAGTTCTCTCTCTCAAGCAACCTAGGAAGTCAGAGATAAACTTCCAGTTAAAGAATGTTTCCAACATGCTTTATTCCCTGATACTTTCAGTCATTACACAGAAAGGGAAATGTACTCTGCAAAAGTACAAAAGCACTCTGCACAACTGAGTTAATTTCTACACGATGCATAAAGCTATTATCCTTCATGTTAGAGTACAACCAACGTCTCCATTGCATTAATGGCTGCCCAGAACGACTATATTGCATTTAATGAAGCTCTGCTTGAAGCCATCGTTGCAAGGAATGTCTCTAACGGATATTAAATGTTTGAAGGCTATAAATACAGAAGTCATTGAAGATGAACACATCATAGTTTAAAAAGCATTAAAGAGCCATTACTCTGTTCATTTATTTACTTTGTATTCTTCAATCATTTGAAGTTATTACGCAGACTTTCCTAAGCTTTACATTTAAACCACTCTCTGAGTGTTAGTGAAAGATCTGTCTGTCTGTAAGTGTATTTATTACAAACCAAACTCTCAAACAAATCTGAGTGAGCCTGAAGAGGCTAGGTGTGCAAAGAATACTTGTGTTGGAGCCTGAAGAGGTTAGGTGTGCAAACAATACTTGGAGTCTGTAACCTGATCAGTTATAGTGGATAAATCTTGGTGCTGCCAAGGACTGGACGTAGCTCTTTGTGTTAAAGAGTGAACCAGGATAAATCTCTGTGTTAATCTCTATTCCCTTAATCTCTTTAGTTGTTTTGATTATATATCATCTGCTTTCTAACTAAGGGGTTAAAACTGTTTTTATCAAGACTGTTTTTCATCTACGTGTGTTGTTTTCTGAGAAAACTACAACAGACAGGTGACCTGTCTGTGTAACCTTTTTACACCCGTCTGTGCTTAGCTTCTGCATGCAAAAAGTTTTTAACTTTATTTTAATTTCTAATAAACACAATTCAACCCCCCTTCTCGTGTTTATAGTTGTCTATTTCAGTTGGTATCAGAGCTCAGCCTCTGGGTTGAGCATCTAACAGTGTAGAGGTAAAAGATCCTGAAGAATAGACATGACTGCTGGAGCTAGTGGAAGTAACCAGACTGAAGGAGCCTCCTTAACCAGACCTCCATTCTTCAATGGAGAAAACTACAACTATTGGAAAGACAGATTTCAATGGTTCATTCTATCTACAAACTCTGATCTCTGGGATGTCATCACTGATGGTCCTTTCATTCCTAAAAACGATGACAACACTGATAAGCCAAAAGCTCAGTGGACCCCTGCAGAAAAGGCAAAGTGGGAGCTGAATCACAAAGCCAGATACAACATTATTTGTGCTCTCAGTCCTGATGAATTTGAGAAGGTCTGTGCCTGTGATTTTGCCAAAGAAATATGGGACACCTTAGCTGTCACACATGAAGGAACAGCCAAAGTCAAAGAATCAAAAATTGCCATACTTGTCAGAAAGTATGAACTGTTTCTCATGGAGGAAGGAGAATCTGTTGCTCAAATGATTGGGAGATTCCAAACTATCATCAATGGTCTAAAGTCTCTTGGCAAAATTTACTCTAATGCTGAGAAGGTTGGAAAGATACTTAGGAGTCTACCTAAGCAGTGGAGACCTCTGGTAACTGCTATCTCTCAAGCCAAAGATCTTACCACCTTGACCATGGATGAACTCCTTAGAACACTTACTGTTCATGAGCAAGAACTTGGAGATGAAGTCTCAACAAAGAAGGGCAAGTCAATTGCTCTGAAGGCTGATCAAAAGTCTTCCAAAGCTTCTAAAGCTTTGAAGGCATACGAGTCATCCAGTGATAATGACCTGTCTGAATCTGAGGATTCTGAAAGTGATGAAGAACTATCTCTCCTAACCAGAAAGATAAAGCTTCTCTTACAGAAAAAGAAGTTCAGAAAGGATAAGCCATTCAGAAGATTCAACAAGGACAAGAACTTCAAGGATTCCACTTCAACAGACAAGAACTCAATTGTCTGCTATGAGTGCAAGAAACCAGGTCACATCAAAGCAGAATGTCCTCAACTCAAGAAAGCCCCGTTTAAGAAGTTCTTCAAAAATAAGAAGAAAGGAATGATGGCTACTTGAGAAGATCTAGAGTCAACATGTACTGATGAGGAGACAGAGGAAGAAGCAAATCTCTGTCTAATGGCTAACACTGACTCTGATTCAGATAATGAGGTAAATTCTGATTATGAGGAATTACTTGATGCCTATGAAGAATTGTTGGAGGAATCCAATTGTTTATCCAAGGCTTTCAAATCTCTCAAGAGAGATCATGTTAAGCTCCTCAGTGAGCATAAACAGAAATCTCTAGAGTGTGAGAAATTTGCCAAGGAGAACAGTGAGCTGAAGACTGAAAAGTCTAATGAAGCTAAGATCTCTAGTGATACGTCACAGTATGAAGAAGTTGAAAAACTTCAACAGAAAGTGGAAGAGCTCACTTCTGATCTTGCCAAATTTGTTAATGGTAGAGAAAATCTGACCAAGCTGCTTGGCTGTCAGAGGCACTCCCTTAACAAAGAAGGTATAGGATATGTCCATCAGACACATCATAAAGTATCAACTAAGCACTCTAAAGTGTCTGCTACATCTACTTCTATTAATTCCATACCTGTCTGTAATTTCTGTGGAAAGACTGGACATGTTATGTCTAAGTGTCTTCATAAGAAAAGAAGGAAGTCTTCACAGACTCCTAGAACTAACAGAAAAGGACCCAGAAAACTATGGGTACCTAAAGATCAAATAATCTCTGTTGCAAATGTCCTCAACAGCACAAAGAAAACACCACTGCTGGTACCTGGACAGTGGCTGCTCGCGACACATGACAGGAGAAAGGTCTATGTTCCTAGACCTCCAACTTAAAAAGGAAGGACATGTGGCATTTGGTGGAAATCAGAAAGGGAAGGTTATAGGAATTGGTACTATTGGTGGTAAACCTCCTCTTCCCTCTATATCAAATGTTCTTATGGTTAAAGGATTAAAACAAAATTTGCTTAGCATAAGTCAATTATGTGACAGTGGATTTGATGTCTCCTTTACCAAAGATTTCTGTATAGTTAAAGATCTAAGTGGCAAAACCCTCTTTTCAGCTAAAAGGCAACAAAATCTGTATAAGATTGAACTGACTGATCTCTCAGATCAAAGTGTAACCTGTCTGATGTCTAAAGAGGATGAAAGATGGTTGTGGCACAAGAAACTAGGACATGCTAGTATGAAATTAATTTCAAAACTAAAAAGGGATAACCTTGTGAGAGGATTGCCTGATATTAGTTTTAAGAAAGATGTTTTGTGTGATGCATGTCAGAGAGGTAAACAGATAAAATCAAGTTTCAAATCTAAAAACAAAGTATCAACCTCTAGACCTCTTCAGTTGTTACACATGGATCTGTTTGGACCAGTTAGTGTTGCTAGCTTAGCTGGAAGGAAATATGGATTTGTCATAGTTGATGACTATTCTAGATATACATGGGTACTCTTCTTAACTCACAAGGATGAGTCTTTTAAGGCTTTCTCAGTATTTTGTAAAAGAGTACAAAATGAGCAGGGTTTCTGCATTTCTACTCTTAGAAGTGACCATGGGGGAGAATTTGAAAATGAGCAGTTTAGTCAGTTCTGTGAGGAGAATGGGATCTCTCACAATTTCTCTGCACCTAGAACTCCTCAACAAAATGGAGTGGTTGAGAGAAAGAACAGATCTCTGCAAGAGATGGCTAGATCTATGCTCAATGAGAATAATCTCCATAAGTACTTCTGGGCAGAAGCAGTAAACACAGCCTGTTATGTACAAAACAGAATACTCATTAGGCCTTTTCTAAAGAAGACTCCCTATGAACTGTGGAAAGGAAAAAGCCCCAACATTTCTTACTTTCATGCATTTGGTTGTGAATGCTTCATCTTAAATACCAAGGATCAACTTGGAAAATTTGACTCTAAGACAGACAAAGGTATCTTTTTGGGATACTCTGAAATGTCTAAAGCCTTTAGAATTTACAATTTTAGAACATCTGTTATTGAAGAATCTGTTCATGTCAAATTTAATGATAACTTAAAGACTGATAAGGAATTGTCAGATCTAGAAGATGATCTTGCAGGTCTTGATATAAACAAGTCAGAAGATCAACAACCTGACTTAACCAAATCAGAACCTGAAGCAGAACCAGACAGACAAGTGGAGCAGACAA
This sequence comes from Echinosophora koreensis, assembly GCA_035048595.1. Classification (NCBI taxonomy): domain Eukaryota; kingdom Viridiplantae; phylum Streptophyta; class Magnoliopsida; order Fabales; family Fabaceae; genus Echinosophora; species Echinosophora koreensis. Next base: position 746,540 of record JAPCYP010000072.1, read on the forward strand.
GTCAACAGACAAGTCAGGATCCTCTTGAAAGAGAATGGAAATTCAAAACTCATCATCCTAAGGATCTCATCATTGGACATCCCTCAGAAGGAGTGAGAACCAGATCTACCTTAAGAGAATCAAGCAATGTGGCCTTTTTGTCAGAAATAGAGCCAAAGCACATTGAAGAAGCTCTTGATGATGAAAGCTGGATTCTTGCTATGCAAGAAGAACTCAACCCGTTCACCAGAAATGATGTCTGGACACTTGTCTCTAAGCCCAAAAACAAGTCTGTCATTGGAACAAGAAGGGTCTTCAGAAACAAGTTAGATGAAGATGGCAAAGTTGTCAGAAACAAGGCAAGGTTAGTAGCTCAAGGCTATAACCAACAAGAAGGTATTGACTATACTGAAACCTTTGTACCTGTAGCTAGAATAGAAGCTATTCGCATACTGATGTCATATGCTGCACAACACCAAATCACTCTTTTTCAAATGGATGTGAAAAGTGCGTTTCTCAATGGAATAATTGAATAAGAAGTTTATGTTAAAAAACCCCCTGGTTTTGAAGATATTGATAAACCAGATCATGTTTTTAAACTTAAAAAGGCATTATATGGTTTAAAGCAAGCACCTAGGGCATGGTATGATAGACTAAGCTCTTTTCTCATGCATAATGGTTTTACAAGAGGTCAAGTAGATACTACTCTGTTTAAGAAAAGCTATAAAGAAAATTTCATTGTAGTCCAAATATATGTTGATGATATTATTTTTGGAGCAACTAATGAAAAGCTGTGCAAGGATTTTTCAAAGCTGATGCAAGCAGAATTTGAGATGAGCATGATGGGAGAATTGAAGTTCTTCCTTGGTCTACAAATCAAACAAACAAGTGATGGAATCTACATCCATCAACAAAAGTATATCAAGGAAATGCTCAAGAAATACAAAATGGAAAGTGCTAAACTTATGAAAACTCCCATGGAAACCAATGCAAAACTCAGTAAAGATGATGAAGGTAAAAAGGTAGACCAAACTGTCTACAGAGGTATGATTGGATCTTTACTGTATTTAACCTCAAGCAGACCTGATATTCAATTTAGTGTCTGCATGTGTGCTAGATTTCAATCTGACCCAAGAGAATCTCATCTTAAAGCTGTTAAGAGAATATTTAGATATTTGCTTGGTACTACTAATCTTAGTTTGCTGTATTTAAGAACTAAAGAATACAGATTAGTGGGATTCTGTGATGCTGACTTTGCTGGAGACAGAATAGAAAGAAAAAGCACCAGTGGAGGATGCCACTTCATTGGAGCAAATTTGGTCTCTTGGTCAAGCAAAAGGCAGACAACTATTGCTCTATCTACTGCTGAAGCAGAATATATCTCAGCTGCTAGTTGTTGCTCTCAACTCTTATGGGTAACACATCAACTTGAGGATTACTCTATTTTTGAGCATAATATATCTGTATGGTGTGATAATTCTAGTGCTATCTGCTTAACTAAAAATCCAATTCAGCATTCTAAGGCTAAGCATATAGAGATCAAACATCACTTCATTAGAGATTATGTTTAGAAAGGTATCTTTGATATTAAGTTTGTTAAAACTGAAAATCAATGGGCTGATATCTTCACTAAGCCTTTAGCAGAAGAAAGATTTTTATTTATTAGAGATAATTTAAACATGCATTGTATTGTTGAATAAAATGTCTGAGTTTTTTGAACTGTCTGTGATCACCTGTCTGACTCTGCTGAGTCAATATGATGAAACCCAACAGTTTTATTAAAATGGTTATTATTTATTTATCTATTTATTTAATACCATTTGTTAATCTGAAGCTAATCATGGACACGGTAGTTTTTACCTCGAAACCATGTTTTCATTATGTCTAAGTGGGCGCTACAGTTCCCCACATAAATCGTGCCATTCTTAATTAAATTTTTTTTCTCTCTCCTGCTTTTACTGCTTTAAAAGGCAAATCTTCAGAAAGTTTCAAACTTTATCCTTCTCTAAAGCCCTAAGTCTTTTCGTCTTCGTCTTCCTCTCGTTCAAACCCTTCTCTCTTCCAAAACTTTCTTTTTCTCTCTTCTCTGAAAAATGGCATCTTCAAAGCGCCTGTCTCCAAAAGAGATTGCTGAGCAATACGAAATGAGAATAGCTGATGTAGAGAAGATTCTACCTGGAAAGACTGTTGATCTTCAACAGATGAAGAAATGGGGAATGGATGTCACTGAAGAGTTGGAATACTCTAAGTGGACAGCCTTCTTTGATATCAAGGAGTTGGTCCATCCCAAGCTTGTCAGAGACTTCTGGAGAAATGCTGTGGTCATCACCAACGTGGTTGATGGAACCAAGAGCTTCAAGGCTCAAATGTCAGCTGATGTGACTCTCCAGTTTCCTATCAGCTCTCTGGAATTGGCAACCAGATGCCCAAGGATTGGAACTGCTTTCAGACCTGACTGGGAAGATCAGGTGGGAACTGAAAGTGTCAATATTGCTATATATGGAGTTCCCAACCCTGAGAACAAGAAGCCTGTCAGCAGTGCCCAAGTGTAGGTTCTTGCACAAGCTGCTTCTGGAGTGTGTGATACCCAGAAAAGGGTCAAGAGACAATGTGACCAAGTTGGACAGATTTGCTCTGTACCACTTGATTCACAAAATCAAGATAGACATCAATGATCTCATCTACATGTATCTTGAGTCTCTGATCAGAAGGACAAATATGCCTACCTACCCTTATGGAATGCTGCTGACAAGGGTTTTTAGGAACAAGATATTTGTTCCAACTGATGTCCACTTTGTGGACATGGCTCTGCCCATAGATAAGAAGGTCTTGTCTATGATGGGGATTGAGGGAATCCCTCTGGAGGATGAAGAAGAAGAAGAAGAAGAAGAAGAAGAAGCCTGTTGTTGAGCAGAAGCTGAAGGAAAAATCAGAAGACCCTGCTGATTCCACTGGTGAATCAGAGTTTCCAATCTCTGAAAGAATTTGGAAAGCTGCTGGAAAGGTTGCCAGACAGGATCAGAGGCCGGAGGAACCCACAGCTTCTGAAGGATCTGTTGAGACAGTTGAGCCTCTCAGATTCAAGCTGAAGAAGCCCTCTCCCAAGAGGAAGACCAGTGAGGCTGGAAAATCTGGTGTGGTTTCTGCACAACCCACCAAGAGAAGAAGACCGGTGAAGACCTTTACCAAGGTCAGACAAGTGGAGTCTGTGCCTAGTAAAGAGGAAGCACCTGCTCAGGGGGAGCAGATATCTCCACCCTCAGAGGAGCCTAGGGAAATCAAATCTCTTGATTTGGGATTCATACCCAGAAAAAGAAGGTCAGGCTACCCTATGCCTGTAGTGGCTGTTGCTGAAAGGGAAGCAGTCCCTGCAGAAGAGCCTGTTGCTGCTGCTGCTACTGCACCCTCTGCTGACCTGTCTGCTGGAACACAGACAGTTGGTCATCATGAAGAAGCTTCTTTGTCCCCTTCAAGGAAGAAAGCAAGGCACTTTGAAGATCAGCTCTTCACCTTCCCTTCTGCACCATCCTCTCCCCTTCATCTAGGTATTCCAGATTCTGTTGTTTCTTCCCCCTCTACTCTCTGTGTCAACCCTTTATCTGTTGCCTCCCCTTTTCATTCACCTGTCTCCTCTCACCCCACTCAAACATCTTTTGATGTCGTGTCTGATGTATGTCAGTACACAGTTGTTCACAGGGACTCAACTCCCAGAGAACAATCTGGCATATCATCTAGACTGTTTGTGAGTGATTTGCAATCTCTGATGACTGCAAGTATATCTCACTTATCTGTCATCCCTTCTCCTCCACCTCACATTCTGAACCCATGTAGGGAGATTTTATTTTATCCCCCTATTGTGTTGTTCATTAGAACATTGGAAGGATCTCACTATCCTGCCTCTGTTGTAATGTTACCCTCTAGGTCTAGATACTTTTTTCTTTTAGTCACAAGATCTAATTCATTCTTTTCCCACATAGACTCTCTCTTACCCCTACCTCCATCTGTCTTAGCCAATCAACCTCTTCCCCCTCCTATTCCAATAAGAGTCACTCGTCTGTCTCTTTGTGAAAGACTCTCCTGTGTCTTTCCCTCTCCTGATTGTGACCCAGTCAGAATCACCCCTCTGTTTAAAATAGCATTTCTTCCTTTATTTTATTTCAGAACCATTCATCAACTTTTCTTTCCCCGTGTCTCCTCACCTTTCTCTGTACCTAAAGCACCCCCAGTTTTAGTCTTACCCTGGTATCCATCCCTGTCTGCTGCTTCAACCAGCTTGTCTACAGAAGTCTCCTCCTCTCAGATGGTGGATTCAGATAGCTTTAATCTTCTTAAGACTGAGCTAGAAGAAGTCAGAAGACAATTGGATGCAGAAAGGCATGCTAGGCTGCTGTTAGAACAGAAAGTTGATTCCCTGTATCTTCTTTTTAATCAGCCTAGATGAGTAGCTGTAGGAACTGCCTTGTAATTGAAATGCTTATGATGAATACAAATCAATTTTACTTTATTATTTTCTCTTTATTGTCTCTTTTTCTCTCCACTGTTATATGTTTACTCTTTTTGTTGCTGACAAAAGGGGGAGAAAAATGTAAGATGATTAATGTAAAATGTTTGGAGAAAATTATGTGATATATGCTAAGTGTTCTGGAGAATATAAACATTTACTCTGATATTTTGAACTTAAACCTGCTACATATTACTCTGATGCTCTCTATTGAACACAAATGCATCTGTCTGCACATATGGAAAATATCAACTTGTCTACTGTCTGTTATTCTGTACTATGATATTTTCAAAGGTTCATTAAATCATCTGAATGTTTGTCATCATAAAAAAGGGGGAGATTGTTAAGTCTCTAAAATGTCTATGTGCATTTCCCTAAGTTTTGATGAAAACTAAACATTGGTTAATGATTTAATTAACCTACTTTGTGGTTGCTAACCTGTCTACTTAGTGTACAGATCAGAAGATTACAAAACTCACCTGTCTGTCTACCTAAGTATCAACCTGTCCGTTTAAGCCAAAAAATCAACCTGTCTGCTGACTAGGATTGTTGACTATATGCAAACTGGTTTACAACCTGTCTCTACTCTACTCTTCAACTTGTCCAAGATTCTTTGTTAAAGAACTCGAAGTACAGGAAGCTTTTGCAAGCTGTCCCCTCATGAAGAATACTCTGAGAACTCTCTCTCACGCTTATCAAGAAACTCAGAAGTGCTCCCTCTCAAGCAACCTAGGAAGTCAGAGATAAACTTTCAGTTAAAGAATGTTTCCAACATGCTTTATTCCCTGGTACTTTCAGTCATTACACAGAAAGGGAAATGTACTCTGCAAAAGTACAAAAGCACTCTGCACAACTGAGTTAATTTCTACACGATGCATAAAGCTATTATCCTTCATGTTAGAGTACAACCAACGTCTCCATTGCATTAATGACTGCCCAGAACGACTATATTGTATTTAATGAAGCTCTGCTTGAAGCCATCGTTGCAAGGAATGTCTCTAACGGATATTAAATGTTTGAAGGCTATAAATACAGAAGTCATTGAAGATGAACACATCAGAGTTTACAAAGCATTAAAGAGCCATTACTCTGTTCATTTATTTACTTTGTATTCTTCAATCATTTGAAGTTATTATGCAGACTTTCCTAAGCTTTACATTTAAACCACTCTCTGAGTGTTAGTGAAAGATCTGTCTGTCTGTAAGTGTATTTATTACAAACCAAACTCTCAAACAAATCTGAGTGAGCCTGAAGAGGCTAGGTGTGCAAAGAATACTTGCGTTGGAGCCTCAAGAGGCTAGGTGTGCAAACAATACTTGGAGTCTGTAACCTGATCAGTTATAGTGGATAAATCTTGGTGCTGCCAAGGACTGGACGTAGCTCTTTGTGTTAAAGAGTGAACCAGGATAAATCTGTGTTAATCTCTCTTCCCTTAATCTCTTTAGTTGTTTTGATTATATATCATCTGCTTTCTAACTAAGGGGTTAAAACTATTTTTATCAAGACTGTTTTTCATCTACGTGTGTTGTTTTCTGAGAAAACTACAACAGACAGGTCACCTGTCTGTGTAACCTTTTTACACCCGTCTGTGCTTAGCTTCTGCATGCAAAAAGTTTTTAACTTTATTTTAATTTCTGATAAACACAATTCAACCCCCCTTCTCGTGTTTATAGTTGTCTATTTCATAATCCTCTTTAATAGGTCACGGCCTCCTTAGGGTGTTGTGGCTCAAAATCACTAAACTTGCTTAAGACTTCAATCAAAAACCTAGGAAATTAAGAGTAGGAAATTGGTTTTTCATGGAATAACTCTTGGCCACGAAATTTGGGCCTCAAAACTGCAGCCCAACATGATTTGGATGAGTGAAAAATTGATCCACTTCACTTAGTGTATCATAGAAACTAGTTTAGGGACCAAAGTGCAATTAAGAATAAGTTTAAGGACCAAAAATGCAATTATTAAAAATTGCTAATACAACCCTAAGCCACATCAAACCACTCACATGGAAGCCTTATTCCTAGGAGAATTTAGGATTTATCCACTTATCGAGTCCCGAACATCCCGTTGTTAGCTCCGTCGTTCGCCCAATTGAGTATTACGCCCGTAAAACTTAAATTATTTCACTGTAAATGAAATAATTCTAAAAACACACAATCATAGGAAATAAAATAAAAACCTTAAGTTTTTCGTTCACGAATTAAAATTAGGTCTCCTGATCAGTATAAATATACTGTCAGTGAAATTCGTGGGCCGGGATTCGCCTGACTTTCAAACCTAAATTTTAATCGTAGCTTCCTACGTTCAAATAGGATTGAGTGATGAACTCCGTTTATTTAAAATAATTTTCTAACACTCATATAAAAATATAATCATAATCGTCCGAATTTCGATTATTTTGAAACAGTGAAAATCGGGGTGTTACACTGTGCCTCTCAGGTGGAAGCAAATCGATCAGAGAGGTCATCACCTGCGACCATGACTCCATCCGCTGCTACATGCGCTCTGAATTCCGCCTATGCTCCTCCAGCTCCTGCCTCATCCGCTGCATCTCCTCCGTGTCCTGTGAGCCGGAGGGTGGAGTCTCCCGAATGGTCAAGTTCGACGACGACCCCCGACGGATGGTACGAGCTAGAGACGCGGTACCGTAGATCTGCCCTTTCTTCTTCCCGCCCGTGACATCCATCCAGACCTGGGTCTGCATCCGCTCAACCTCAGCAGGGTCTAGCTGAGAAGGATTCGAGGCACCAGAGCAGGAGGCAACCTCAGATGTAACCTGACTGAACCTGGCATTGTACTCCTCCTGTGATGAATACATTACAAAAATTATGTTATTAAACTATAACACTAACATATACTTTAAATGTGATAGCACTTTATATATTTATAGCTCACCATGGTCTGCCTCCACCTCTCATCAACATACTGGCCGGTGTCCGAGCGAATATGCGTCTGCTGAAAGACGGTAGGGACATCGACGGTTCGGGCAAGCTCTCCTGCCTGCAATCAACACAGGAATAAAATCAATTAAATATTTTTTAAATTATTAACAAAAATGTACAGTTTATATATCAAATTATTTATATATGCATACCATGTTAATGGCATGCTGCATGTGGCTAATCGAGCCACCGGTGTGCATGCTCCCACCCCTCTCTGAAGCCCGATTCCTCTTCGCCTGCAGACACTTCAGCTTGTAAGCTAGAATGTCCCAGTAGGCACATAGCTGGGCCCAGATGTTGGGCCCGATGTAATCCCGACGTATCCGATCCTCCCTACACTCCCGGAGCATGTCCCTCAGTCGGTGCGGTGCGCGCTCGTTAAAGATAGCGCGTATCTCTGAGTCATGCTCCGGTAACCAACGCATAAGCTCCTGTGGACAAAAAAAAAAACATTAATAACATTATACAAAAAAATATATATATAAAATACGTGAAAAAATTAAGGGACAATTACAGGAAATAATAAACAACAACTTACCCCGAATCGTCAGAAGATACGATCCCTGTCGGCATCGGGGATCACCCCCCATGATGGCCAGAAGCGACGATAATGCTTCTTGATGGCCCAGGTAACGTGCTTGGATCCCACTTTCGATGGGATCCACCCGAAAAATTTATAAATTTATTAATACAATAATATGGCAACCAACAAATATACACTAAATGAATAGTAACTAAAATAGTCAAAGTTAAAAAAACACTAAATTAAATGAAACTTACGTGTGAGAAACTGGCCGGATCCATGGTCGATCCTCAGGTGCGGGAGTCCTGGCCCACCTAGGAGTCTCCTCTGCCGCGACTGACTGCTGTGCAGTCGATGAGGATGGCATGGTGACATCGTGATCGTGAGCGGCCGCGGATGATGCGGATGGAATGCTAGTATCTGGCTGTGGCCGCCTCCCAGGAGTCAGCATAAATGCCAATCCTGGTGACTGTGTGGCCGGTGCAGTCGATGATGGTGGTGGGGCTGGGTGTGGGTGTGGTCTGGGTCCAGTAGGGGGCGGCGAGTAGCCGGCTGGTGTGTGTCCTGGCGCAAAGCGACTGGACGAAGGGACATAGATGGAGGGTGGTACAGTATGGGTAGGGGATGGTGTCGTATGGGTCGGTGAGGGTGTAGAATGGGTGGGGGATGGTGTAGAATGGGTGGGGGAGCCTGCTGTAGATGCCGCTGGGGTGGATGAGGCGGGGAAGGGGGTAGGTACGGTGGGTGCGGAGGTGGCTGCAACAAAACGAGCAAGCACCTGGGGCCTGATGGTGTATCATCCCCGTGCCTTAGCCTTCCCCTTCCCCTTATCACCGCTGGGCGGTGGGGGACGGGGCGGCTCTCCTCCTGATGCTGACATATCTATTTTTATAGCACAATTATAAATCCATGTAAATTTAGTAAATCGATCGACATTTAAGTCACTAATTAGGCACATATTTAAAATACAACAAAATCTGTCAACTCTTACATTGAAGTGCATAAGAAAATATTTAAAATACAATAAATTTAACTTAACAGAGACATTCCTATTCAGTGTCAGTATCATCATCTGATTGTAAGTCTGACACTTCTTCTTCTTGCATTGAGTCATCACTTTGGACCTCTTCCTCTGGTGACTGATTGCCAATGACCACTTCTTCCCCTTCATTTGCAGATCCCAACATGCCAGTAATATGCTCGATCTCAATGACTTCATTGACATGTGACGGTTCATCCGCCTGGAAGGGCGTCTCATCCTCTCCATCATCGATTTCTATGCGACCCCTAGGCTTGGTATTGACAGCAACACACCAACCTCGTTTGTCCGTTCTCATTGCTGGATAAGGGACATAGTAAAGTTGTTTTGCATTCTGAGCAATTATAAACGGATCAAACAGTTGATATCTTCTATCCATGCGAATGTCCACAGTTCCATACTTGGGATCCACCTTTGTTCCTACCCTTGATGGATCAAACCAGTTACAATAGAATAAGACTACTTTTTTAGGATAAGTAGTAGTATTGTATTGTAACTCGTATATGTGTTTTATGACCCCATAAAATGCACCAGTACCTTCACCCTGTACGACAACTCCGCTATTAACTGTCTTTTTGCCCACGTTCCATTCATCTGTGTGGAATTTGTACCCATTAACAAAGTATGTATGCCATGATCTAACACAACTATAGGGCTCGTACGCTAAATCTCTCAAGTGTTGAATAGTCACGCTTAATGGTTGCTGATAAACCTACGAATATGTAAGTCATAGTAAATAATTACTTTATCAATTAGAACTTAAGCTTAATATATATTGACACTTACTTGTTGCTTGAACCATTCAGGAAATTCTGCATGTGTACGAGCAGAACCATCTTGTTCACTTAATTGATTAATTTGCAGGAACACACTGACAAATAAAATGAGTACAATGTGTTTACAGAGAAATTGATATAATATGTATATATTATGTCAAAATTAAGTCATTGAAACTTACTCGTGGTATGGTTTCACCTCGGTGCAATTTATCAACACATGAACATGGGCCGATGTATACTCCTCATCACTTAACCAGTAAGTAAGCTCCTTGTAAGCATGACGACCAGGAAGGTTAAATACGGACAGCATATAAGGATACCCTGCACTATCAGCACTTACCTCGTTCCTAATATTTCTTGGGGCCAACATGAAGTTATTGAAATAGTGGGAACAAAAATGGCTTGTCTCACGGTGTAAGTAAGAAGCACAAATTGATCCTTCCACCCTAGCCTTGTTTTTAACTGATCGTTTAGAGCCGCCAATGAATCTAAGTAATAAAAAAATGAATGACAAGTCATTATCCAATGCATGGACGATCTAAGAGTTTAATGTGAAAATATAATAAAATTACCTTTCAAACGGATACATCCACCTATATTGTACTGGTCCACCAAGCTTCGCCTCATATGCAAGATGGACAGGGAGATGTTCCATTGAGTCAAAAAATCCGGGGGGAAATACCCTCTCCATCTTACATAGAATTATTGGAATGTTTTCTTCCATCTTATTCAGACCATCCGCGCTTAAAGTTGCAGAGCATAGATCTTTGAAGAAATGACTGATTTCAGTAAGCGTGTTCGAAACAACCGAGGGCAATGATCCGAAAGCAATAGGAAGCAAACACTCCATGAACACATGACAATCATGACTTTTCATCCCATGAAGCCTTCCCGTTCTTACATCAGCACATCGTGCCAAATTTGACGAATAACCATCAGGCATCCTAAGGTCTTTTAACCACCGACAAATTGACTTTGCTTCATCGGCAGTTAGACTGTAACAAGTTTTTGGTTTGACCATTTTTCCCTTTGGCTGCGGCTTCAGCTCCAAATCCTTTCGTCTACAGTACAGAGCTAAGTCCATCCTTGCCTTCTCATTTTCCTTCGTCTTGCCAGACACATTCATAACCATGTTAAAAATGTTATCAAAGAAATTCTTCTCGATATGCATCACATCAAGATTATGCCTTAACAGATTATCCTTCCAATACGGTAGTTCCCAAAAAATACTTTGTTTTGTCCAGTTATGCCATTCTCCATACCCTGGTAATTTTGAGACACCTGCTTCAGTGACCTTAGGAAGATCCCTAATCCGACCCCAAATTTGTTCAGGAGTCAACAAAGGCGGTGGACCTTCCTCTTCTGTCTAATTCTTTTTGAATGCCCGGGTATTCCTCCGGAAGGGATGATCACGATCTAAGAACCGACGATGAGAATCAAACCAGGAACTTTTGCCACCATATCTCAGGGTAAAAGCCTTTCCATGTTCCATGCAATACGGGCACGCCAATTTACCATGGGTCCCCCAACCAGATAACATGCCATATGCAGGAAAATCATTGATAGTCCACATCAGTGATGCCCTCATCATAAAGTTTCGCTTCTTTGAAACGTCATAAGTCACCACACCATCCCAACACTTTTTCAGATCATCGATAAGAGGCTGCAAATATACATCTATCCCAGCCTTCGGGTTAGATGGTCCCGGTATGAGACAAGTCAGAAACATATATGGTTTTGACATGCACATCTCGGGAGGAAGATTGTATGGCGTAATAATCACTGGCCAACATGAATATGGCGAGGCTGACGCTTGAATGTACGGTGTGAAACCATCCGAGCACAGCCCAAGTCATACATTGCGAGGATCTGCTGCAAAATCAAGATGTACCCGATCGAAGTGCTTCCAGGCTTCACCGTCAGAAGGGTGGCGTATAACGCCTATACTTCTTCTATTTTCATAATGCCACCTCATCTGTCCCGCAGTCTGCGATGATGCAAACAGTCTCTGCAACCTTGGAATTATAGGCAGATAGAACATTGCCTTCTCAGGAACTCGTTTGTTTTTACTACGGTCACTACTTTGAACGCGGTACCTAGATGTCTGACAAAATTTACATTGATCGAGCGTGCTGTCATTTGTTCCCGAAGCACTATCATAATACAGCATGCACCCGTTCGGACAACAATCAATCCTCTTAGCCCCCAACCCAAGTTTCGACACCAACCGCTTCGCATCATAATAACTTTTTGGCAACAACTCTTTGAAGGGTGTCACATCTTGAAGCATTTTACAAAAAAACTCCAAACACTGCTCGGGGACATTCCAATTGGACTTGCAAGGTAGAAGCCTAACACAAACTGATAATTTTGAATCTGACGCCCCTTCAAACAATGGCTTATTTGTCTCTAACAATAAGTTGTAGAATCTCTGCGCCGATTCATTAGGAGGCTCTTCCATGTCATCAGACTCATCCGCCTCGAAATTCCCATGTTGCCCAAGACAATGATCCACCATCATATGCATTGACTGGAGTTGTTCGACATAGTCATCGTGTAAGCCATTGCCTGATGCACCCATGTCAAGATCGTCACCACCGACTTCATTCATATTAATATCCGCCAACTCCTCGCCATGATCAGTCCATATCCAATAATTAGGATTGAACCCACGTCGGTATAGGTGTAACCTCACGTTATCATCACTCAAAACCGTCATACAATTGCACTTTATGCACGGACATCTAATCCCCCCCTCTTCGGCATAATCACTATGTTGCTTGGCTTTCAATATAAACTCCTCGACTCCATCTACAAATGATTGTTTCAGAAGTCGTCTCCCAGACTCGTTCCTATCATACACCCAACTACGGCTCGGGGGATAATATTCCATCCTTCTGCATTTCCAGATAAATTAACGTATTTTTAAACTTGATACTATAACCCCGAACGGCTCCCTTTCCTTAAAAGGTGTGGCCCTATCCCATTCGAGGAAAAACTTTTTCAACACTGTATTATACTAGTTACTCATCGCTTCTCATGCCTTATAGCTAACGAAATTTCGGCAGCATTTCCCATTGGTGTCCAAGTACACGACTTGACCGCGGTAAGATACCACAATCAAATATGGACCCGGAGAACAAAAGGAAATGCTTCGACCCGAAATTTCATCAACTATTTAACAGATGAGAATCAGTGAGTAATTAATATATCAATGGAGAAAAAGTTGCTTCCCAAACTGTCCCAATTGGACAATTCAAGATTCAATAAAATGAGCGATACCATGACCACGAGTACACATACTCAATAATATTGAATCTTGAACGGGTGACTAAGGTTTTTCTCAATGACGTATTAAATTATACTCGAAAATAAACTAAAACTTTTTTAAGTAACAGAGATAATTTGCATAAAGTTTAACAAAAATATTAAACAATTAAACACATAATTAAACAAAGCCTTGTCCAAAAAAATTTCGTATTATTATTTGTCTAATGTTTTATTAAATAATTTATGTTTTAAATTAATTTTAATTAACAAAACATTTTATTGAATTAGTTAATTACTTATGTTTGTTTACTTGACTTTTAATTATTTATCAACTTTTAAAATCTATTATTAGTATATTAGTTAATTGTCTGCAATAATTGTTACTAACAAATTTCTTTTTAAATATTTTTTTTATTCTTCTCACTTATTACGTTACTTGACTATTTAAAATCCTATGATGTTAATTACTTAAATAATAATTAGTAATTCTTCCCATAAGATTGATTTATTCAAATATGACATTTTTAAATAATAACTAATTACTTTAGTTTAAATTAATGATTTAATTAATTAACTTCTTCACTAATATCAAGTATTACATAACCAAGAACTAATTACTCATTATTATGTAATTATTTTATTGATTAATTAAACCATAACTACATACAAACGATCCCGATCACGCTTAACCGGTCACCATGAGCTACTGGCAAATCTACTCATTACTGTCAAATCTGATTTAATTAATTAACTTCTTAAGTATTATTTAATCACTCCATTATTTACGTACAAATAATCCCGATCATGCTTATAATCGATCACCATCGCTACGTCGAATCAGCTAGCTTCATCACTACTGCTGCAAGTATATGTGGGAGGAAAACGATTTTACCGGTTAACTAATCCTAGCTATGTCTCATCCTATCAACGGTACTTGTCCTTATGATTTTATATTAGAGTAAATTCATTAATTAATCTACATTCATTAATTAATTTATGCAATTAGCAAAAACAATAGCTTACTAAATTTAAAACTAATAAACACAATTTTGTTAATTACAACTAGACAAATATATATAAAAAAAAATACACCCAAACAAATTAAACAGGTATATACAAATTACAACAAATTAGACAAATAAAATTTATACAATTTCTTTAGCATGCATTGAACAATTATAATTAATATCCCAAAATAGAAAACCGTCAGTACCTCCAGGGGCCCAAGAAACTGTTGTACGCAAAGGAGGTGACGGTGGCTAGTCTCAACCTCTGGTAGCTCTCAAAACAAAGAGCACAAAAATAACAAAATAAATCAGATTCACAAAATTTCAGACATCACAACAACAGCCAACAAAACACAAAAAATAACCTTAATCAACATTAATTATAATTAATCAATAAATCCAATTTTTGTTTTAAAAATAAATAAGAATAAAATTAGGAGGATACATACACTGTGGTGGTGGTGAATCTGGTGGTGGTTAATGGTGGTGGTGGTTTTGCAAGGGAATGTGGGTCTGGTGGGAATGGAGGGGACAGGGAGAGGGGAGGAGAATGAGAGAGGTGGTGGTGGGTTTCGAAGGGTGGTTCACGGTGGTTTGGTGGTGGTTCGCGGAGAGGGGAGGAGAAAAGGAGAGGAGGAAATGAGAGGAGAAAGGGGTGGATGCAGGGGCTGTTCACGTCACGAACGGAGGCGGCGATGGTGGTGTTTGGTGGCGGCGACGGTGGCGGCGACGGTGGTGGGCAGAGAGGGCAGAGAGACAGAGAGGGAAAGCAGAGAGGGAGAAGTGAGGGAGGGGGGAGAAGGGTCGTTACGGTCAGGATAAATAGAATGTTACCAACGGCTTCCGACGGATATTTCTGTCGAAAATTCAAAATAAATGATTACCGACGGACTATTCCATCGGAAATTCAAAATAAATGATTACCGACGGACTATTCCGTCAGTACTCACAAGAATAGTTCCGACGGTTTAATCCGTCGGTACTTACAGTTCAAAATTACCGATGGAATTATCCGTCGGTACAGTCTCCCGCCAAGAATTTGTCATTCCCACCGTCACTTTCGACGGATTTTTCGACGGAAACGGCCCTCAGTAATGCTACCGACGGAAATTACGTCGGTAATGCGTGCAACTATTGATATTCTTACTTACCGACGGCTAAATCCGTCGGAAATTTACTATCTACCGACGGAAATGCAGTCCGTCGCTAATTTCATGTTTTCTAGTAGTGTTATATGTATATGTCTTTATTTTTCTGACTTAGTTTTATGGAGAATGTCCTATACTTATGAGGGCCCTTCTGTGATCTCCTATTAGTGATGTAGTATATATTTAACTGATGATGCATATATGTATAGATATGTTTGTTTATGTTATCGATGTTTTAAAAAAAAAATTACCACCATTTCTGTGAACCTAAAGTTTATTTTCCGAAAGTAACCAGCGATTAATAATTTTATTTTACGCATTTGGGTAACTATGTGATGACCCTAGAAGGGGTGTCGCACTACCGGCTATGGAGATACCCTAGGTCCATCCCGGACCTAGAAAAAAATCTTTATATTTATTAAATTACACCTATGATCTGCCATCCTTTGTCGAAGAAAATATAGGGTAATAACCACATCTAAAGTAAATGATATATGTGTAATTTCTCATTCAAACATTCAGAGTGTATGGATAGCTATACTTTTTCAAATTAAAAATACGGTTAAATACGTTTGTGGTCCCTACTGTCACGTGCATCTTGACATCTATCAACTACTTATGTATTTAACAGAAGGTCATGCGATCATCTCAAGTGATACAAAATAATGTCAGTTGTGTCATATTAATATGTGATTCCGCTAAATCTTCCTTGAACCCTAAAATGAATCCTATTTATATGCCCTAAAATAAATGCTATGGACTAAAAACGGTGATATGTGATTTTAGAGGGATGAAAACCGAAGAAAAATATTTTATAGGGACTAAAACAAAAATTTTCCCATTTTATAGAGATAAAAAATAGTAATTTTATATTTTAGAGAGATGAAAACCAAAGAAAATTTTTACTGGGACCAAAACTAAAATTGACTCATTTTCTTGGGACTAAAAACATATCTAATCCTAAAAAATATCATATATAATGAAATCACATCTTAAAAAAAGGTAAATGAGAATAATTTCAGGCACACTTTTGGTCACTGAAAAAAATAATTAATCATTTGGTCATCAAATTTACAAATGAGAGACATATTAGTCCCTCAAACCTGTTTCAAAGTTCGTTTAGTTGCTTACGTATCCCGTTAACAATCCTGCCTGGCACGTCGGCAGTCTTGTGCGGCTTGTATATATGCGTTTTCGTTTGCTTTTCTTCGTTTTTCACTGTGAAAGTTTGTCATAGGCCACATAGGACTACCATCGAACTAGGTAGGATGGTTAACGGGATATGTGGGAAAGTAAATGGACGTTGAAACTGGTCTTGGGACTAGCATGTCCTGCATTTTTAAATTTGATGGCCTACATAATTAATTTATTGTTTTCAAGAACCAAAAGTGTCTCTGTGAGTATTTTTAGAGATCAAATTGGGTCTTTACTCTATATTTAAACAGTCATATTTAAACTAATACAAAATTTATTTCTAAGAAAAAAAGTTCATGCGTAAGTGATTTTTTGAAAAGTTGCATATTAAAATAAATTTTTTAATATCTAGTAATTATACCTTTTTCAATTTATTCAATTACAATTTTTTTGTCAATTATTATTTTTTATTTAACTAATAAAATCATACATAACATTTGTTGTTTTAAGTTTTTTTAAATATAATATTCAAAATGATATAATAATAGATTTACTGAATTTAACTATGATTTAATTGGCATGCAGTCATGCAAGTCACTTTAAAAAAGTTTACACTGTCAACCAATAAAAATTACTATGTCATTAAAAAATATTTGACTTCTATCGTAACTAATTAAAAATCACACATGAGATTAGTTATGATAGATGGCAGTGTAAACAAATTTACACTGATAGTATACTAAAACTAAAATCATTCAACTACTCCCTTTTTTTCAATAGAATCAGTGTTTCTCTTCATCAAAATAAAACTTTACTATTATCTTCTTGTTTTTTTCCCAATTAAATTTTGAACTTTGAATATTAATTCAAGAATTTTACTATATGTCCCTGAAGTATGGTTGTTTCAAGAAACTAATTTTTTGTATAAGCGATTTAATGTAGCTTACTAATATAATTCTTTCCAAAAATAAGTGAAAATATATTAGTAACTCACATTTGATTCTATTATAATAGAGTTTAATTTTGGTAAATGGTATAAAAATTGTACTCCATCAACCAATCATAAAACATCCTATATATAAATTATGATAAGAATCAAATAATTGATAATTATTTGACAGCATAAAAATTCTTTTCATTAATAACACATTACAATTAAATCCTTAAGAATAATGTAATTTAATTATAAGATATTATTCCCACGGAATCCAAGTAAACCTTTTTTTTCTTCCACAATCCATGTAAATCTTTTAAACACAAATAATCTATATATAAAAGTAAGATGGTGACTAGGATATAATTGTGTGAAATCACTTAGGCAGTTTAGGGATAAAAACGTCAATTCACTTATCAATTCATACCGTATATATATACTAGCACTGATACCCGTACGATGCATGGGATTTTTCGAGGTATGAATAATATTTTTTACGTTTTATATATGGGTTATATTTGAAATGAGAAATATGTTCATAAAAAAAGAAAATAAATGAGAACTATAGTTAAAAAATTGAGTTACATATATTAAATAATTGGATGGATCTTGAACGTAATCGTACGGAGACTTACTGTTCTTTTTGGTGGATGAATGATAATTTAAAAGAATTTCGGAATGAAACATTTATTTATTTATTTTGTCACTTATCTTTATTTTTTTTTTATCTCATTTTATAAATAATTTTTATAAAAATTAGTCTCTAAATACAATTTATTCAAACTTTAGAGCATACAGTTACAAATAGAAAATAAAATTGCAAACTTTTTTTTAATTCTCAGATTTTTAAAGATTTAGCTTGTTACTAAAAAGTATCATAACATCAAAGCACAATTATAGGATGATTTATTTGTAAATAATCAAATTATAAATGGTATGTAAATTTGTATAAATTGTCAACATGAAAGGTATTACATCTAAGATTACATTTATAAAGAGGTAAAAATCATATAAATCTGAAAGGTATAAACGACTCTTAAAATAGGAAAATGAAAAATTGGTTTAATCCTTATCACTTGTTTCTTTACTTTTATGTTCTGAGATATGATTGCATAATTGTGTAAAACTTTTTTATGCTGTCTTTGTATATCTATTAGATCCTTACTTATAGTCACCAAAAAAAAAAAATTTGACACAACACCAAAAAAATTTTAAATCCGTAATTATAAATATCCATAAAAAAAAGCAATGAACAAATATACTTACAACATAAATATATTAAGTCCTTACTTCTTTTGTAAAATAAAAAAGAAAGTGTCCAAATCGCAGAGTTCAAGTTGTCAAGAAGCCATTGTTCCAAGTGACATAACCAATTAGTGAACAATAAATTGAATAATCATATCCAAAAATATTGAGTAGGAAAAAAAGGAGGAAATAAAATTATAAACTTAGGATAATTTCTGCCAAAAAAAATAAAATAAAAAAGATATAATTAACATCTGATGAAGTAAATTCAAGTTATGATCAAATCTAAAAAAATTATTAAATTATTTAATTGGAATAAATTAATAATTTAAATAGTCATTTGTAATTTAGTAGTGTTGACACGTGATGAAGAAAATTCAAGTTAAAATCAAATCTTAATAATTTACTAAATCATTTAGTTGGAAATTTAATATTTTTAAAAGTTGACATAAAAATATATTATAGAAAGTTTTCTTGAAATTTAAAATTTAAAAATCAAATATTTAAAAAAAGTTATATAATAAATCCATTCAAGATTTATATGATTGTAATGTTCTCTCACTCGATGCTGAAAATTTAATGCAAAATCCATTCTACATAATTGTTTGAATAATGTAATTGAAATAGTTTACTAATTCAAATCAAATAGGTAGAGGTAATTTAGAAAGGTTTATGAAATCTAAGAAAAGTGTCTTACTGTATAGTATTTAATTTTTTAAAATTTGTATAATTTTTGTTTCTACATTGTAATTTTTTTTGAGACATACATTATAATTTTATTAATATATATTATTTAAAAGACACGAAATTGAAACTTTGAAAAAATATACATGTTGAGATTGAGAAATTTGAGGTTGGAAAGGATACGACTCATAACCCAAAAGGTCATGAGTTCGAATCACATTGCCGATGGAAGGACCACGTTGGTGGGTAATCTGTAAATACGTCTGTAATTGCTCTTTAAGCCGTGAGGCCTGCCCTGACCCTGGTGAGCCACCGGGACCCAACTCACCTAAACTTTTCCCAAAAACCTTAGGGATAAAATTACCCGTACCTTTGAAATGAAGACCGACTAAGGCTGTAATTTTAAATCTAAATACCAATTTAACTTTTAATCAATTAAGGTTGTGTTAATTTTTAAATAAATGTCAATTAAGAAAATTTAAAAAGTCGATGGAAGTAAGAGCTAGTTAATAAAATTTTAATGACAATAATTTTTTTTAATTTTTATAACTAAGGTTGTGTTAATTTGTAAATAAATATCAATTAAGAGAATGAAAGAGCGTCATTCAAAATGTAACCTTTAAAAATTCCTTAACATATGTTATAATGGGAAAATCAGTCATATCATTAAAATAAAGATCAATGAAGGTTGCAAGTTAAAATCTAAATGTCAATTAAGCAATAAAAAAAACCAATCAAAATGAAAATAGAATCTCTTCTAAATTATTGACAGCAACTGTATTGAAAGAACTCACTTGCAGTTGCAGCAAAAGAAGGTTCCATTGGTGGAGGCCATAATCCAATCATGGGAAGATTCAAGATATAATATAATATAATGTATTATCTTGCTATGCCTATGACATTCTTTAAATTTTGTTCCCAATGCTTTACTAATTATAGCCAAGTCCCACCTCCAGCAAAAGAACACTCCATGACCGCAACAAAATAATGTGGCAATAGTGTTTTCCCAAACTAATTGTAATAATTCAATTAACAAAATCATCTCAATGAGAGCTAATATCAAACACCAAGCAGGTATTCATGTGGGCTCATTTTACATTGCCATAACCAAGCAGGAATTTAATTGGGTTAAAAATGTTTTATTACTATAGCTGGCAGTTTTTAACCTTTTATCTATATTATATTATACTAATAAATGAGAAATTCTAGATTTGAATCCAATTCAAAGAAATAGCTAATTAGTTATTAGTTATGTAATAAAGCTTAAACTAATGGTCTAGTGAAACAAAGGAAGCCTGGCCAATAATCCTGCACATAATAAAAGGATAAGAGGATAAATACATGTATTTGCTATTCACAGAGCATAACAGGATGCGACAAGTGCTCTTTTGCTATTTGACCTGGTTAAAGTTAAACCCAAAAAGAAATACATGAGAGTCTAATACACAAAATAGAAAATGTATTGAATGAAATTGAATGGAAGATAGACAATTTTACAATCAATTACAATTTTTTAGAAGTGGATATACAATTTTTCCCCCAGCACCACCTTACTTCTACATGCCATTCTCAAGTGAGTTTACAAATATGCCTCCAAACACTCCCTTCCTTATTCTCAAGTGATTTTACAGATATGCCCCCAATCACTTCCTTCCTTTTAATAATAAAGATACCAGTAAATGCAAATGTAATTTATTTTTCAACTCTTGCCATTGCAGATGATGAGCATTTCAACTCTTTTTGCCTCACAAATTTTATTATTATTTTAAGTTGAGAATTAAAATGAAAAAAATAGAAAGAGTGAATTTGTGAGGATCGAACACATGACCTGCGAGTAGGGGTGTAAACGAGTTGAGCCGAATTGAGCACTTGAAGCTCGAGCTTGACTTGTGAAAAAATAGTAAAGCTCGAGCTTGACTCGTTTAATTAAACGAGTCTAACTAAAAGCTTCAAATTGATTTGTTTAAAAATAATAAAGCTTGGATTTGACCTGTTTAGCTCATTTATAATTAAACTATTTTGCATATGAAATTTTTTCTTTAATTACTTTTAATTTTATTAATTTAGTACTTAATAAAGATATGATAATATTTAAAAATAGAGATATGTACTTAACATTTGGTATGTGAAATTCAATATTTCTTGACTACTACAAAAAAGAAACTTCAAAAGCTTGACCAAAACATCCTAAAAATATGAACTTACCGAATACAATTTAAGCTTGACCATTGCAAAAGTATGAGTCCAAATATACAATTTAAGCTTAATCATTACCAAAGCATGAGTAAAAAAAAAATGACTACCATCTATTTATTGAGATATCTAGTCCAATGCTAGCAAAAAAACCTTCACCCAACAAAACACCACGACAATAACTTAAATACCACAACACCTATATGAGCTATTCACGAGTCATTTAATGTCGAGCCTGTAATCCTTGGGCTCGACTCATTTAAATAATCGAGCTCAATCTCAAGCTTGAGTTTGGCTCATTTAATTAAAGAAACGAGCTTGATCAAGCATTTAACGATTCAAGCCCGAATAATTCACGAATAACTTAGCTCATTTACACCCCTACTTGCAATCGAGCTCTGTTCCACAGAATCTATTCAGCGAGCCACGAGCGAAATTATGTTAATAGGTAATATTTATTTTTATTTGCAGTTAAAAAAAGTCATCTTCTACCTCCAGTCAGGTCAACCTGACTCGTTTTTTGGAGACGGCTATTTACGCTACCCAATATGAATCCATTCGTTTTTTTTTTGTCGATTATACATCTTTTCTACCCAAAAATAAAGCATCCATCGACCCGCAAATCATCATAGCCATCAAATGCGTCGAGCCGCCATCCCAGACCCCCCAACCGTTACACACTACTAGCCTCTTCAGTGGACCACGCCCAGTAGCTACCGTTCACCTCCAACTACAGGTCTCTCCACCGCACCAAATCTGTGATGCCATCCACACCACACTCAGCCACTGTTGCACTACCTACCGCCGTTGAGCCCAACCGTCATGCTGTTGTCCAACCACCAAGAAGAATACGATGGAAGGATAAAAAAGATCAATATGCTTGGTGTAGGGACTATCATGCAATCTAACAAAATTATATAATACCGGCCTTATAAAATTTTATATTAAAAATTGACCCCTGAGATTACCTATAAAACTAGAAATAACAGGTCAAGTTTAAGCTCCACCGGTGTACTCCTAATCTAAAGGCTTCAACCAGTGACTTGGCCCCAAGACCTCACAAAGGTACATTCCATCATTGAAAAGTATGAGCGTAAAAAGAGTAAGAATCCTCCAGAGATGTCCGATCTCCAAGACTATTTAAAGAATAAGAAGTATTTGGTTGAAGCTGGTATTTCCAAATTGATAATAGACATCCTCAAGATCAAGTATCCAACTTGGGATCCAAGTTTAAACAACCTAGAAAATCAGCAGCTTACGAACTTTATTGCCATGTTGGACACTAAGATTGAAGCCTGTAGTCAAAGAATTAACATATCGTTGAAAACAAAGAGTGATGCCCCAATGCCAAGTGAAGTCAATTCCATGCAGAACATCTCTCAAAGCCAGTTTATTCCTTCTCTTATGAATCCACTTGATGATAATAGCCAGCTAGTATCTTTATCTTCCCTGCCTAAGCATGATATGGATTCTTAATCTCACATGCCTGACTTTTATCCGAAGCTTGTGCAAGTGATGGTAAAGAATAATGTGGTCATAGATTCTGAGCTAATCTTGTTGAAGTGCCCCTGAATTATACTAAACAAAGTGAAGTTGTTATAAATGATACAAATCAACTAGGTGAGCCGGACTGGCCTAGTCTACTTAATGAGCCTATTGCAATTATATGTCTAACAATCTCCAACTATCTCTAACACCTATTGACTGGTTTAATGAACTTGGTTTAATGAAGATTGGGCTAGTATAATATAAATCTTGAAACTTCCATATCCTCTTCTTTTCTTCATTTTGGTAAGCTTCTTTTCTTTTATTTTTAACTGTTATGATATGGCACTCAATTTGATTGCTCTATGTATATATATATATATATGCCTCAAGTTTTTTTTAATTTTTGATAATGTGCTTGTCTGAATTTCTTTTATGGCTCTAATTTTATATACATCGGAAAATTGATATCAATTTGTATATTACTTGGGATATACATCCTTTAACTGTTATGAAAATTAGAAACAAATGAGATGAGTTTATTTATCATACATATATATGCTTTAGTCAAACAAACTTATAAGCTAGTCAAATAAGTTACAAGCTAGCTTATTAGACTTGCATGTGTGGAATTCCCTCTATTTGAAAATTTCTTTTGTTTTTAGAAAAAAAAAAATCATCTATATTTCTGTTGACCTTTAGCTTTTTCAGCCTGATCGATGTGCTATAAATAACCATGCTGTTGGAGCTGAAGGAGTGAGTACATTAACTATTATGTGTAGAATGTAAGGGAGTTATTTCTCAATATGCAGATTTGCTATCTCTCAGTATCATGGGTAACTTTTCCTGCATGATTTGCAAAGTTTTTGTTTTTGTTTTGGAGCATGATTTGCTGATATTTTCCCATTTTCATTTCCATCTTTGTCCTTCCCTGATGTTCTTTTCATCTTAGAATATAGCATTTTGTTGCATATTAATTTATATAGAAGCCCCTCTGAATTTGTTCATCGGTGTTCAAAATTTCAACAGCTGCAGGTGAGAACAATTGGACTAGAACCATTAGATGATGATTGATGAGTACAAGTAGTTAACTGAGATTCTTGTTCCTTCTTCAGCTTCCCTGCACCTTTATCTTTATGTAACCAGTAATGCTTTTCTTTCTTAGTTTAGTTCTAGTTTTAAATGTTTGGCAAAGATCATTATATATCTTTCTTTTTTTTTTTTGTTAACCATGTTATAGGTATGAAGTATCCATCACTGTTAGCAGTGACTAATCTCCGTCGTGGAACCTATTGGGTGCCGGCACACAAGGTGAGATCTCCCCTCCGAACCAGGTTTTTTCCCTACACAAAAGCTAGGGTTTGACCTTTGACCATTTGTTTAAGGTGTCCGAATCCCTTACCACTTGAACCATCCACATGTTAGTAAGAGATTAGTATATCAAATATATCAAGTAGTTAAATGTTCAAATGATACTCTTATAAGGCAAGCCAACCCAAGCCAGCATCTATGGAGCATTTTCTTGGCTAATTCTTTGAAAATTAGTTATTTTTGTTAAGGTGTGATTTTTCTTTTATTTGTTCTTTTGCATCAAGGACACAGTAGTCAGGACAAATCCATTCTACTTCTGGGTCTCGTTGGATTTATTTACTAATTACTTTTCACTTCTGCGGCATGTCAAATTCACTGCCTCAAAGTTTGAGTAGTTCTTTAATTAGGTTTAAAAAACTGGTACAAATTAAAACAAAAGTTTAAACTCTCAATTCTCTATTCAGTTATGTTATTTGTATACCTGAAAAATTGACATCGACATCTGATTAATGACATTCAAAATCGTGGATAATAACGTATTGAGTTTGGTTAACGAGTACACCAAGATTGGATAACTTATTAACTATTCACTGAGCTCCGTTAACCAAAATTTTATACATCATTTAACGAAATTGCCAGTTAACGAGTTATCCATATAGGTACAAATGTAGTCATTAATCAAGTCCAACACAACATTAACCACAATTTTGAATATCATTAACCAGGTGTCCCGAAGTTGTCAAATTTTGAATGTGCCAATAACATTATTGTTCTCTATTCATGCATACTATACAATACAATCACAAACATATATATAAGGGCTAAGTTTAATTTTGATATATCGTGAGTCTAAAAGGTTTTTTTACACCGTGAATCCAATAACAGATTATCTTATTACAACAGTCAATCATTTTTAATAATATGAATATGTGATAATACTATGAACTCTGAACCAATCACAGATTATCTTACATGTGACTTTTAAAATAATTATATAAGAGTCAAACATATTTTTACATATGACAATTGATAATTAGTTAACCATGAGGCGCATAAGTAATAACAATTTCATTTGTGTTTGACAATTGTGGTGAAAATTGTTGACAAATTGCAAGAAATGAACAAGGTCACAAATGAAAGTTAATTCCTCATGTGTCACGGTCTCATAGGTTTCCATTCAATGGTGGCAGCCCAATCCAACAAGTCGAAGAAGACAATAAACCCTATAATCAACTGTCCATACGTGCCAATAAGGTTCACAGTCACACGAAAGACATAGGAAGAGAGACAGAGACGATGAGGTGTCAAACAAGAATCACATAACAAAAATGAGAGGCCTCAAATTTCTAGCCTTACATTCTCTTTGTGCATGTGTACAAACTTTGCTTACCCTTGTGCCTTACCTTATCCTATCCACACTCTACTTTTGTTTTAGTGTTTTTCATTTCATTCTATCTCTCACAATCTCTATTCGCTTCTCTTCCCCTCCCTTTTTGTGCTATATACACTTTCACTTGCTTCTTATTGTTAAGTCCTAGTTACCCTTTTAATATCATGTTCCTCAAATGCTCTTAGCTTCATCCATTTCATTTATCTCCAATCCAGTCTTTTATTTCCATTAAAATTTAAAAGAAAAAAAACATATTTTTTTGTTCTTGCAAGTTTCATTATTATAATTATTGTGTCTTGCCTTTTTGTGTTGTGTTTGTTCTAAAGAAACTTCCAGAGTTTAGGGACAGAGATTATATGTTTATTCGATGAATTCAACTATTGTTTCTTAGTTATTTCCGTCCAAGAAGAAGCTATAAATTTTGAAAGACATAACCAGTTCAACGAATATATATTATCTTGAAGTGCAATGGCTCCGAAAACTGGGAAAACCAAACCTCACAAAGCTAAGGGAGAGAAGAAGAAAAAAGAAGAGAAAGGTTCACATATTCTATCTTCTCTTTGCTATTTATTATTCATTATAATAAAATTATTCCAAATTCTAAGTTATATATAATATAAGTTGCTATGTGATTCAAAACTATAAAATTGTACTTATTTTATGGTTTTAATTTCTTTCCATGCAATTTACCAGTTTAGAATATTCATTATTCAAAGTTCAAAACCTGGTTTGATTTTGTTTTATGGTAGCAAAATGCATTACTACCATTATCTTGAATTTCATTGGTTCTGGAAATTCTGTACCTTATCTTTTGAAAATTGCACCTAATCAGGATTACATTATCCATTGCAGTTTTGCCGACCGTTATTGAAATTACAGTAGAAACACCGGACGAGTCACAAGTTACCCTCAAGGTATGGACTATAGAGTAAATTCTAGTTTCTTTGTCTTTTTGCTCACAATGGAATATTTTAAGTTCATTCTTTAGCGTTTACGAATTGCTAGTTTTCCAGATAATAATTGAAGTTCATTTTTCTTTATGAATTAATAGAAATGCAACCATATTTAAAGTTTAAACCATATAATTTTATATTACGTCAAAAAATATGAAATATGTATGGACTTTTTGTTTTTACTAGACAACTTTTAAGTGTCTTATTTCGGTGTTGGCAAATAAAACTAATCAATTTGAGAAATGAATCCACCCTACACTTGTTTAACTCAGTGATAGTGAATTATATTTATTTATCACAATTAGTGTTGTAAACCATGGTTGTATTTTGAAATAAATAGAACCACTAATGTAAGTATACCAAAACCTGTGATGCCACATTTTTTGTGTTTCTTTATGTTTTTCATGTTGTTTAGTTATTTCCCAAGTTGAGTTTATACAATTTGCTTTTATAATACCAACTTGTGATATTAACCCACGTTATTCACAATGTCGCTTATGTTGCAGATTTTACTTTCAAAACTTTGTAAGAACTTTGTGGAAATTAGAACATGACCCATATCCATTTTTTGTTATTTGTTTTCGAGCCTAACTTGTTATTATTTTTCTAATAACAATTAACAATTTTATTTATATTTATTGTTGTGAGGACAGGGTATTTCTACGGACAGGATCCTAGATGTGAGAAAGCTTTTAGCGGTCCACGTCGAGACTTGTCACTTGACTAATTTCTCTTTATCACACGAGGTATGCTTCTTTTGCTTGTACTTTTGAATTTCTCCTTAATGCAATAATGACAAATACTATATATCAAATTGTGTATGCACATACCTCCCGACCGAACCCCGGATTAGTCAGGGTCAAAAACTCTGGACTCCGGAATGGAGGTCAAAGACCCTCCTGACAAAAAAAAAAAAGTGTGTATGCACATAAGAAACGTACACTTCTGGAATATTTCTGTAAATTTTACCAAAAAAATGTAAGGAGATTTGCTTAAAAGATGTAAAATTCTGACGAATGTGAGTCAATCATACTTTATAGTTTATGCATAACATTAGTGTTGTTTTTTTAAATGATTGCTCGTTGCATATATTTATGTTAGTTGAAAAGGAGAAAATTCACGTTGATTTCTTTTGAATTTTTATTTTTGTTTAAATTATTTATTTCTCTTTTGTTTAAAAGTTGCATGATAGATTGATAGAGTACTTTTTTCCCCCTAATTTTTTGATAAATGAATATCAATTCAGCTATAAAAACAAATAAATATCAAGTATTTAAAATCTTTTAAAGCCTGCTCACTTCGTTTGAAGTGGGCATGCTGTTGCATTAATTGGTTGCTCCAACTAGCTTATTGGCCCCCTCTCATCGTAGAATCCAGTTGAGTGCGTGGGACACGTTTGTTTATACATTTTCGGCAATTCAATTTCCACTATTTCATAAAGTGTGTCACTGTCACAATCTTGTATGCTAAATTATAATTGGACAATCAACATGTGATTGGTTTCAACCCTAACGTATTCAAGTCCCTTAAGCAAGTAGTGATGTGTTTGATCCTGATTCTTGTGTATAGAAAAAATCTGATTGAAAGATAATCAACCATTTAATGTCGGCAAGTACTTTGAGGGATAGTTTTCAAAGATGTGAGCAGATAGATACTATGGGAAGTCAAAAAAAAAATAATTGGACAAGAAAATTGTTAATTATAAATTATAATCTCCTATTGTTGATTAATAATATTTAAATTAAAAATTTATGATATAAGATTATAACACACTTTATGAGATAATATACATTTTTTCTTATACTTCACGAGTTGTTCCTCCATGATTACACATGTATCACGAGGATAGAGCTTGGAAAACTATCATATGTATCACGAGTTTATATATAGAGAATATGTAGCTCTATTATATATTTATGACAAAAAATTAAGTATTCTCGTAACTCGTATCATGACCAAGGATTAATCTCACTTTTATAAAGGATGCAGGAAACACCTAAACCTAATAAACTAGTGTCTAATTGTTTTGTTTCCGATTTCCTATTTTCAATTTTTGTGTTCAGAAATAATTATAAAATTGTCACCTTATTTTAATTATGTTTCATATTTTCAAAGATTTATACAGGAAACACTGGAAACAACTTTTTTCTGTTTTCACCGTTTCATGTACAAATCTTTGAAAATAGGAAACAGAATGAAAACAAGGTGACAGTTTTGTAATTATTTCAGAAAACAAGAAATGAAAACAGGAAACTGAAAACAAAGCAAACAGATCCTTAGAGTTTAAGTAATTTTTTTTTAAAATTTTGAAATCTATTTATAAAAAATACATGTTCAAATAATCAAAATATTAAATTAATTATTAATTTAAGCTTCTCTGAAATGTATAAAATGTAAATGTAAATTAAGAAAGTAGGATTATATTTACTTTAAATTAGTTAAAATCTATTGAGATTTCAATTTACTTTAATTAATCAAGAGTGAATGTATATTTATTTTATATTTTATATTTTGACCACTTTATATGGGATTTTTCCTTACATTTTAACTAGCTGAATCCCCCGTCCCCCGTGCATTGCACGGGTATATAAAAATAGATTAAATTATTATAAAAAACACTCAATAATTTCAAGTTCATAATTTCAATAACTTCAATGAGATTTCCCACCATGTTCATAATATCAGTAACGACACACATTTATACCATAGCAAGTTGGAATCAACATTACAACATCTACAAAATCTGCTACTACATTGGAGATTAATAATAAAGGAATATGAATGAATTGCTTTTCTTATAGCAGAAAGAAAGAAAGAAAGGATAGATAGGTATTGGGAAAAGGGTTTGGGCCGTTGGGCTATTGGAGACATTGGGCGGGAAAAAATCAGTAGGAAAGACACTGATTTTAGATATATATATATGATATGATGTGTTATTTGCACATAATTCCACTCATTAAATAATATGCATTAACAATTAATTATTTAGGCCATCTCTCGCGACGGTACTTAACTGGGTTTCTTAAGGTTAGGTTATTCTTAAATGAGTTCACCATTAGAGGAGGATGACAAGAATGTCACATGGAACAATCGATTCTTAACCATTAAAAAATAATTGTGTGATAACTTGTAAGACCTATTTTAAAGAAATATAAAAATGTTGGATAATTTGTGAGACTCATTTTAAGTTCTTAAAAAGTTTACACCATCCGAGTGAAAAGTTGCTAAAGTTCTTAAAATTGATGTAGCATGAAAGAACCCATCTAACGAGTACTCTTACAGTTAAATAACGAGGACATACTGCCACCCAAATTAGCTATAGGATATGCTCTTACAGTTAAATAACGAGGATGTACTGCCACCCAAATTAACTACACTAGTAGAAACAATTAATTTAATTACAATATATAATTTTACACTAATTTTTTGTTGAGCAAATATTCTTACGCTAATTATTAATCATATATTATACATTATTTAAAATATTTGACTTTTATCATAAGAAAATTCACATACTAACTAGGGTGTGATTACTAACAGAGGAGTGCTAGCAACTCACTTTCTAATACATTTTTTTTTGGTCGTTGAAATTCATGTGAGTCCCACACTTAAATTTCAAGCAATAAGAATGAGTGTGTTCGAAGAAAGTGTTAGAAGGCGCGTTGCCAACAAATTTTTTTTTTTTTTTTAATCCTCCGTTGCTAGCATTTCTCTTGCTAACTTGGGTGTGATTGATTTACTAAACGGAAATTATAATTACAAGTTTACAACTATAATAACGAACAAAACGGCTGAGAGAGTACATTCCACAGGTGCGAGGAAGTAGGCTGAAAGACTCGGTGGAAATCGTGTCTCTCAAACCTTGCCACCTCTCGATAGTCCAAGGTATACATACTGAAGAACCTTCTTAACATTCTCACTCACTGCAGTGCTTTCTCACACTCTATTTCTTTGTTTTTTTTTCAGAGGACTATTCGGAAGATCTCGCTGTCGCGCACATTCGGCGGCTCCTCGACATCGTTGCCTGCACCACCTCCTTCGGCTCTTCAGGAGGAAAAACCGCCCCAGCAAGGTCCAACCCCAAAGATTCCGGTTCGGCCGAGACAGAAAATGGACCGGAGACAAGCCCCAAACACAAACCCGTGGACCCCGCTTCGGATTCGGGCAATGGAAAAAGCGAGAAAGTGGAGGGTGACATCTCCATGTGTCCACCACCCAGACTGGGACAATTCTACGATTTCTTTTCCTTTTCCCACCTTACGCCGCCGTTTCAATGTGAGTTCTCTAATTTTATCCTGTCTTTTTTTTTTTTTTACGTGTATTTAATTGGTATCTACTACACTACCAATACAGTCTCTATTACTCTCTTTTTAACCCTCTTTTATTCATTTATTAATTAAAATTCAAATGAGTCCCGGTATTTGACATTGGGTCCCACTAATTCATGTGGGTCCCACTAGAATTCCTGTAAATTTATTGAATTTCGACCAACGGGAGTGAGTGGGTTGAAAACTGAAAAGTGAAGGTTAAAGAGTCTGTTACTAACATTTCTCATCGACACATTATTTAAAAAGTTTAACTCGTATCTAACTATCTTAAAAGTATTACATATTATGATTGGTTGTTAGTATGCGAACCAATTAAACTCCTTTTACATTGTGGAGAGTTTTTACTTCTCAAGGACTAGATTGGAGTTCCAAATTTTACCTTTGGATTACTCTACCTTTTATTTTTATTTTGAGTTTAATTTTAATACATAGCAGGAGTACATCGTCAACCAATCAGGAATTTACTTACGTGTGATTTATCTAGTTATGATAAGAGTCAAACAATTTTAATGATGTGAATATGTGATAATTATGATTAGTTGACAGTGTAAAACTACACTTACCGTGCATACCAATTATTTATTTTTCATAATTTGAGTACATCACAATTTGTTTGTGGAAAAGGCATGCAGGCTGCAATGCCAAAACGGCAAAACCCTATACCTATCTAACTTTATATTATAGGTTCAGTTGTACGAATTTTATATTTTAGCTGACATAGATGAACATGAGGCAGCTGAGTCAGCAGAGCCTCCTAGCTGGTTTTCAGTTGTAAAGTCAGTTAGAAAAAGCTTCCGGTTAGTTACTAGATCATACTATATAAACAAATTGTATCATTCATCTGAAGTTGGGAAAATTCATTTAGCATTTTCATTCCCCTTCTTCACGAGTTCTTTACTTCTTATCATACTTAGACTATTTATCCTCTAATTTGGTGAAACCATCTACTTCTGTGAAAACCTTTTGGACAAAATCAACCACTTAACTGCAATGTAATTTTTGTTTCCCTTACCAGACATACTATATTTATTTTTTGAAATTTTAATTTGGTTCCCTCTTTCTTGGATTTATTACAAGTTAGCAAAGTGGTTCATAAATATAATTGTTTGTGACTGTGCATACTATTCGAATTATCAAACACTAAAATATTAAGAATATGCTTGATTGTGAAAGGAACCTGAAGCCCTGATTTTATTGGTGTGCTTTTGATTTTCTCGCAGATATACGAAGATCAAATCGTCCGTTCCTTGAAGATAAGACGGAAGATGATTTCTTTCAGATTGATGTGAGGGTTATAGTCTTAATTATTTATGTCTCGCTATTCTAATTTCTTTGAATGACCACATACTGTTATGCAACTTTCACTTGAATGAGCTATGGCAGCCAGAGTACTAACATATCTTTGATGTGGGATTGTTGTGAATATGGCACGTGCAGGTTAGGGTCTGCAGTGGAAAACCAACTACAATTGTGGCTTCTAGAATAGGATTCTACCCTGCTGGAAAACGTCTTCTTGTGAGTCATACTTTGGTCGGTCTTCTTCAGCAGATAAGCAGGGTGTTTGATGCTGTAAGTTTAAACTTATTAATGTTTCTTTACAGTCATACTTTGGAATGCCACTAGCCTTACACCGATAATGTATTGTAGAATGGGGCTAAACAATAATCTTTTCTTTTGTCAAATAATAAATAAATAATAATCTTTCTTGCAGGCCTACAGAGCTCTTATGAAAGCGTTCACAGAACACAATAAGGTGTGTACTTCTCATCATAAATTTTCACACTGCTCGGCTAATTTTACTAGATGTTTTAACAATTATAGTGGTATATTTCAGTTCGGCAACCTTCCTTATGGTTTTCGTGCAAACACATGGGTTGTCCCTCCAGTTGTTGCTGACAATCCATCTGTCTTTCCTCCACTTCCCATGGAAGATGAGGTTTGGGGAGGAAATGGGGGTGGGCAAGGCAGAGATGGTAAACATGAAAAGAGACAATGGGCTAGAGATTTTGCAATTTTAGCTGCAATGCCTTGTCAGACAGCAGAAGAGAGACAAGTTAGAGACAGGAAAGCCTTTCTGCTTCATAGTTTATTTGTCGACGTATCAGTCTTCAAAGCAGTTTCTGTAATAAAGCATCTTAAAGACAGTAAGCAAAGCTCTTTCAGTGATACTGATATTCCAACTTCCTATGAAGAAAGAACAGGAGATTTAACTATTAAGGTGACAAGAGATGTATCTGATGCAAGTATTAAGTTGGACTGCAAAAATGATGGGAATCAGGTTCTTGGATTGTCAGAGGAAGAACTTGCTCAGAGAAACTTGCTTAAGGGCATAACCGCTGATGAGAGTGCAACTGTTCATGTAAGTGAAATAAGTTTTGTTAACCTATTATAATGCATTAAAATGGTTTTTCTTTCTGTAAATTGTTCTGGTCTTTCATTCTTGTAGGATACTCCTACTTTAGGTGCAGTCATTATAAGACATAGTGGCTACACTGCTGTTGTAAAGGTTTCAGCTGAGAAGGAATGGGAGACGAGTCCTAATTCCTTGGAAATTGATATCGAGGACCAGCCTGAAGGAGGTGCAAATGCATTAAATGTAAACAGGTCATTAATCTATCACTGGCTTGATCTATTCTGGTAAACAAGGTCTATCACGAGTACCTAATATAGACATATTTCTATCATTAACTTCTGAGAAACTTTTATGCCTCAAAATCGTGAACAAATCCATACACCAATAAAGTAGGAAAACTTGCTGCCTTTGCGATTTATAATGCAAAAGTGTCAATTTGGTTTAGTAATTCATATGGGTACATCTGATACAACTTTTTGGCAAATTAGCTTCAGCTTGTGGATGCTTTTACTTCATTTTTTCCCCTTTGGGGTAAGTCAGTTTCACAAGTCCCTGATACAATTTTCTTTCAAATTATTTTTCAGCTTGAGGATTCTGTTGCATAAGTCATCCATTCCCCAATCATCTAATTCAATTCAACGAATCCAGAGCACAGATTTTGAAAATTCACGTTATTCTCGGTCTTTGGTAAGGAAAGTTATAGAGGAAAGTTTACTGAAATTGAAGGAAGAACCTACCAGTCATATTAAGTCTATCAGATGGGAGCTAGGGGCTTGTTGGGTACAACATTTGCAAAATCAAGCTACCGGAAAAACTGAGCCAAAAAAGGCAGAAGAAGCTAAACTTGAACCCACTGTAAAAGGTCTTGGGAAGCAAGGTGGATTACTAAAGGAATTGAAGAAAAAGATTGACATTAGGAACTCCAAAGTTGAACAAGGGAAGGATATTTCCACATGTAATGGTGTCGACATGAACAAGCCAGATGCCACTCAACAAGAATTAGAGAGAGAAGAGGAAGAAAAGGAAACTTTGTGGAGAAAACTGCTTCCTGATGCTGCATATACACGCCTTAAAGAATCTAAAACTGGTCTTCATCTGAAGGTTCATCTTTGCTTTCTGACATGAATGACCCCCTTCACTGTACTCTGTTTAATATGTTTCCTCTTTTTTCCATGTCCGTAGCTGTGATGTGATTCTCTGAAAGAATATATGAATTTTTTAATTTCTAACTAGTATTGTCTACAGTCTGTGTACTTAATATTATATATATATACTTTGATGCAATACTTTGCTGATTCTTTATTTTTGCAGTCACCTGATGAATTGATGGAAATGGCACATAAGTACTATGTTGATACTGCACTCCCAAAGCTGGTTAGTTTCTTAATGACGAACATGTTTTTCACCTGAATTATTCTGGAATATGTTTAATTATTGTTTTATCAAATTCTTAGGTGGCGGATTTTGGGTCCCTTGAACTCTCACCAGTTGATGGAAGGACATTGACAGACTTCATGCATACCAGGGGCTTGCAAATGTCTTCCTTAGGACGAGTGGTAATATATCTAATCTTTTCTCCTTTTCTACTTCCTTCTTTTACTTATCCCATCAGTTCACCTTATCTTAGTTTTGACTATATTTTTCCTCCTTTAAGTAACTGTTGTTGTCTTGCATTTTAACCTTATGCAAACTGAAGATAAATTGTCAACTAATTGATGCTGCTCAGTAACACCCATTTGATGAACGTATTGGATAAAAATATAACTAACTACTTTGATTTCGGATTTGAAGGACCCAAATGTATGTTTGCCATAAGTAACACAAGCTAGAAGAAATAGGATGCACTGGGTTTGTAAACTCTATGGAATGAGAATGGAAAGGAATGGAATTGCCATTGTAGTATACATTTTGGTAGCTTTAGGAATGAAACTCCTTGTTTATTACGAATGAAACTCTACTCTATATATTAGTCTCCGCTGTGTAATTCATAATTTCATACACATTGTATTTCACCACGTCTCTTTTTTTCTCTCTCTTTACTCTTAACAGAATGGAACATATATTTTTTTATACCAAACTTGATGTTAATGTGTTTCTGTTCGCATAGCAAAACCACATTTTGATCTTGGTTATCTTTTTTGTTGTTGTTGCTTACATTGGTTTGCACATTAACAAACTCACTCTATGCTCTCTTTTACATGTGCATTGTGTTGCAAAGACCTTGCTGAAAGTTTTTAAGCATATGTAGACGACTTCACCAGTATTATCTTTTATTCAAATTCTATCTGCCAGGTTGAGCTTGCAGATAAGCTTCCTCATGTGCAATCACTATGTATACATGAGATGATAGTTCGAGCCTACAAGCACATCTTGCAAGCTGTTGTTGCATCAGTTGATACTGTTTCTGAATTGGCTACATCTATAGCATCATGCTTAAATATATTGTTGGGAACACCATCACCTGAAACTAATGATGCTGATATTACTAATTGTGATGAACTGAAATGGAAATGGGTAGAAATTTTTCTTCAGAAGAGGTTTGGCTGGAAATGGAAGTATGAGAATGGTCAAGATTTAAGGAAGTTTGCCATTCTCCGTGGACTGTGCCACAAGGTAAAAACAGAAGACCCACTCTGTGATATACTGATATTGACATTTTCTGCCCTTATTATTTCAATTACAAGAATCTTTTTACAGGTTGGACTTGAGCTCGTTCCGAGGGACTATGATATGAATACATCATCTCCTTTCAGGAATTCAGATATTGTAAGCATGGTCCCCATATATAAGGTGAAATACATGACAAATTGACTTCATGACAAGGGAAATTGACACCTTTTTCTCAAGCCCTAATGATTCAGTTCCAATTACAATTATTTTCGCAGCATGTGGCATGCTCATCTGCTGATGGCCGCACATTGTTGGAATCATCAAAGACTTCCTTGGATAAAGGTAAATTAGAGGATGCTGTCAACTATGGCACCAAGGTATGAACACATTCCTCCATCTTACAGTATGGTTTGTTCATGGATGAAATATTGTTTGATCTTGTACTGACATTTTGTTTTTGCAATGAATTTTGGAGGCACTAACAAAATTAGTGTCAGTTTGTGGGCCTTACCATAGAATGACCGCAGGAGCATATAGTCTCTTGGCTGTTGTGCTGTACCATACTGGAGATTTCAATCAGGTATGCATTTTAATATCTTTAAGTGCTCTTTGTTCATTCATCACACTTGGTGACTTATGCCATGAAAAAGTGCATAGATGCAATATATTAGATTCCATAAAGCATTTGGTTTAAAACAGTTGAATTCGAAGATGTAGTAAATCTGCAACAAAACTAAAACTCCATTAAAGAGGTATTAATTCTAATTTACCGAATTTGTTTACTTGATAGTTCAGTTAATTACATATAACAAATATGTTTTCTTCTTTTTTTAACGTAACTGATTTATTTTGCTTTGAATGATATTTGTTCTCTCATAGAATTATTTTTTTCTTGTTAAAACCATTCTACTTTTGCTATAACAAAATTACAAAAAACTTAGAGAACTATATTTTGCTATGATATCTTATGTATCCAAGATGAAACCAGGTAACATAGAATCGTGTGTGACTCCATAATATTATGTATGTAAAGGATATCATTATTTAGATCTATCCTTATTCCGAAGCCTTCAATTGACAAATATGCTTTCAACTTCAGTTACTTCAAACTATTGTTGACCTTTTCTAATTCATGATCAACAGTGTTTAAGAAGATGTGTAAAATATATTATTCAGTATCCACTTATCTTGGATGGTTTTTTCTAGTTAATTTTGTAGTAACATGTATCACGGGTAAGAAGATGAAATTTTTTATCAGGTTGGAGTGGAGAATTCCCTTGGGGATGGAATTATTTTTCTAAAGTACATTTTCGTAATTGCAAATTGCTAAACTATTTCAATCAAGAACCGAGACTTAACATTTTCTTAACTCCATAGAAAACGTAGACACCTAAGATTTGAGGTACTTTCTGAATAACTTGGTTGCCAAGTTCATTCCATTCAATATCATTGTAATACTTCTAGTTGTGGTTTTGTTAGGCAACTATCTATCAGCAAAAGGCACTAGATATTAATGAAAGAGAGCTTGGACTGGACCATCCTGATACTATGAAAAGTTACGGGGATCTTGCTGTTTTTTACTACCGACTCCAACATACAGAGTTGGCTTTAAAGTATGCTTCTGTATATCCTATTCTTATATAAGTTGTTTGATTGTTATACCATGACAATGACCTTCGCGGTCTTAATATGAGGAGAATCTACTGTCCCAGTCCTGCGGGACCCTTTCTATCTCTTATAATAGAAGTCTTCTAAAAGCATTAAAATTAACAAAATGTTAGTAGTGCTTCTTAAATTTGACAACTTGGGACACCTGGTTAATGGAGTTCTTAATGGTGTCTTGGACTTGGTTAATGGGTATACTTGTACTTGTATGAGTAACTTGTTAATCGACAAGTTGGTTAATGAAGCTCAGTGGATGGTTAACAAGTTATCCATCTATTACATGTACGGATGAACCCATTAACTAAGTTCAACACACCATTAACCACGGTTTTGAACCCTTGTAACCAAGTGTCCCAAGTTGTCAAATTTAAGGTGTACAAATAACATTGCTAAAGCACGTGGATATCGGTATCATTCAATATGAATTTTGTCTTGAAACAAAATTCTTTAAACAACTATTGTTGAAATTAAAGGGATTAGATGGAGAGGGGAGAAGACTCGGAATTATTGATACGAGAATAACACCTATTTATACTAGTAATTTAGGTCAAGCACTAGTGTCTTTCAACTACTACAATCCTAGCTCAATAAGAATCCTAATAATCTTTTTTTTTTTTTTTTTGATAAGCAAGAATCCAAATGACTGGGAAAAAGGAATCCTAATAATCTAACAGCTGTTATAAGATTCATATTGGGGAAAAGGATAAACATTAAACTTTATCGATTTCTATCAAACATTTATTTATTTATAACTGGGTACTTAAGAAAAAGGAGGAAAAAATGAAAAATCATCATAAAGTCAAGGGTGTCCAAAGGAAAATTAGAGTTTGCAAATATTTTCATAGTGAGAGAATTTTGATTCAAATATATATTTAGATACACTCTTGTATTCTATATGTATTCCTTAGTTATGAGAATTATCTAATAGTTATCCAAATCAAACTTTATTTTAAAAATAAAAACAATAAGAAGATCATTAAGACCAACAAGAATCTCAAGATTTTGTGTTTATATGTAGTCTGAGATAAATAAATATGCATTTTAAGAGGATCTGTGGATGATATTAATTTGTCATCAGGAGAGTTTGATAATGTTGCTGTTTGCCTCAATGGGAAAACTAATTTTTTATATATACTATCGTCATGACAAGAAAGTTGTGGTAGCAAAGATCAGCCAACTAGGGATCTATAAGAACTGAATACATCATGGAAATTTAGTTATATTTTTCCTTTGACTAGCCATATCATAAGGAAAAGTACTGTGAATAACTACACCCATCTTTTTTTTCTTATATGTATCTAGGTATGTCAATCGTGCATTGTATCTTTTGCACTTAACTTGTGGACCTTCACATCCAAACACTGCTGCCACCTACATTAATGTAGCAATGATGGAAGAAGGACTGGGGAATGTCCATGTTGCTCTCAGATACCTTCATGAGGCCTTAAAGTGTAACAAAAGATTACTTGGAGCTGATCATATACAGGTTCCCTCTCATTCCTGGAGTGAACAACCTTACATGTTGCTACTGCATGAGACTTTATATTACTAGGATGGTTTGATACAATGCTTGAGTTGAGATTTTTAAATCTAGGCAGCATGCTCAGTTATTTGCAATTATTAATGTTGGTCCTTTGTGAATAAGATGTTTGACTAGATTATAAAGGAGGAAATAAAAGCTCAAATCGTTTGGTGAGTTAAATTGGATTTCCAAGCTAACATTTTTGTGGCCCAAAAGATCATAATAACAAACAAAAGTAAATTAGTATTGGCTAAGAGTGTCCCGACCGAAGGATGCAGCTCCTGAACATGTCCATGGCATGCCATCCTTCTATAATAGGTGAAATTTACTATCCATAGTTCAAAAAGTTAATATAATTATTTTTTTCTCATTTCATAATTCGATAATATGTTTAGTTGGATTTGGATGAAAGAAAATGCTTAATTGATTCTTGGAGCTAATTTACTTTAAATTAAGTTCAAATTGGTGTGATTAGTTGAACCACTCAAAAAATTTTTAATTTGTCTGATTAGTTGAACCAATCATCTTGTGACCTGACAAATTCTCAACCTTTTTAGTTGCTGTTCGGGCTTGGTTTTAAAATGCTGGACAAATGCTTTAGTAACTTAATATTTAGGTTTAATTAATCTATAGGTCCCTATACGTTTTGTGAATTTTCAAATAAGTCCCTTTGGTTTGAAATTTTTAATTTGGTCCCTCTAATTTGCATAAGCTTTTCTGATTGGGTCCCTACTATTAGAAAAAGAATTGAAACTAGAGGTGACTCACTTAGAAATTTTAAACTATTGGGATTTGGGACCTATAGATTAATTTAACATATTGATTTACCCAACTGTGGTAAAGTGACGTGGGACTTGTATGCTTTCACTGTATCATTAAAGGTCAATAAAAGGGATTGTATGGAAATTATAAGAATAAGGCAGTTCCTTATCAATGACAGTATGCAAATTTGTAAAATGTTGCGGTTTTCTTTCTAAGAAATACAATTTCATGCAGTACCAGTTTGTGAGTTGGAATGCCAAAATTATTATTGGTACATTATGATCTCTGAAGCACATGCTCATGTTCTGCTTCAAGAATATGCATCAGATAAGAATAGTTGCCATTTTTAACTTGTTTTATAAATTCTTGGCTTATTCAGACGGCTGCAAGCTATCATGCAATAGCTATTGCTCTATCTTTGATGGAAGCATACTCTCTAAGCGTTCAGCATGAACAAACTACCCTCCAGATACTGCAGGCCAAACTAGGGTCTGACGATCTAAGGACACAGGTAGCCTGACATATTCTCATTGCTGGAAGGTCAATATATAAACTGCAATCTTTGTTCCTTATGCCTATAGATGTGTTACAGGATGCAGCTGCTTGGCTTGAATACTTTGAGTCGAAGGCTCTGGAACAACAGGAGGCTGCACGCAACGGTACACCTAAGCCAGATGCCTCAATCTCCAGCAAGGGTCACTTAAGGTAGATATTACAATTAGAATAAGTTCAGCTTATGTGAGAGTCCATCTGGTCCAATTGAATGCTTTTCCTCTTTTAACAAGTAGAATAAACTCATTTCAACCCTGTGACGTGTTACATGCACTTTGATTCAATCATCCATATCAATGCTGATTCTGGCAGTGGATATCTTTCTATCAACATTTTTTTTTACAAAGGCACCAAATGGAATGTGTTTAAACTTCCTGTTGAGTCAGCATGTAAATGTATTAGTACCGATTTGCATATCCTTGTCTGGCTCCATGCAAGCCAAAGCTAGTTAATAAGTTGGCTGAACAAAGAGCAAACCTGTTTGTTTTTCATTTTAATGTAAACCAAAAAAAAAAAAAAAGTACAAGGATGTAAAAGAGAAGGCACAGAGTTCTTTGGACTTTAAAGGACTAATGATTGAGCTATGCATCAAAATTTCCCCGTGTCTTGATGTCTTACAGCTAACTTATTTTTGAATTACTGGATTACATTACATTTTGAGTATGTCCCTTTTGTTGCTGTAGTATTGTTGATTCTTTTATAGTAATTATGTTCATTTTTTGGCTGAAAATCTCATGTTGTTATTGCATGAAGAATTTCAAGGATCAAATTTCCTAAAAGCTTACTCCAACCTAGGAATGGTTTTATATCTAACAAAAAAGTTTGCCACTGTCCACTGGTTAAATCAAAAGCCCTGCAAGACTTATGATTCTAATTAAATATATCCTTTTGTTTTTAGTCCAAGCTCCATTAACTTATATTACAATAAAAAATGCCTTTTATCAGTGTGTCGGACCTCTTGGATTACATAGCACCAGATGCGGATCTGAAAGCAAGAGAAGCACAAAAAAAGGCCCGAGCAAAGGTAATACATAACTTCTTTTATTCAGGATATACCTGTTAATACTCCCATTCATTTTATTACTTCTAACTTTGCTTTCCTATCTTTTACTGAAAAAAACTAAATTATCATCCATCTTTCAGTTAAAGGGAAAACCAGGCCAAAACTGGGAAACAGCTTCTGATGAAAATCACAAGGACGAAGATATGT
This sequence comes from Echinosophora koreensis, assembly GCA_035048595.1. NCBI lineage: Eukaryota > Viridiplantae > Streptophyta > Magnoliopsida > Fabales > Fabaceae > Echinosophora > Echinosophora koreensis. Next base: position 788,056 of record JAPCYP010000072.1, read on the forward strand.
CTCAAGTTTATTCAGTTGCAGAGACTACAAGTGATAAAGAAAATAAGTCTGCCACTCAATTTGATGAGAACAGGATCGATAAAGTTGAGTCGCCTCACTTGGACCACACAATCCTCAACGAAAATAATAACCTGGCACAGGATGACAGCTTAGATGAAGGATGGCAGGAGGCTATTCCCAAAGGTCGTTCACTTGCTGGCCGCAAGTCATCTTCATCAAGGAGGCCTACCCTAGCAAAACTGAATACTAACTTCATGAATGTTTCCCAGTCATCTAGATATCGAGGCAAGTCCACAAATTTTTCTTCTCCAAGAACAAATTTAAATGAGACTACTGGCTCTTCTGGGCCTTCCCTTCCCATTACAAAGAAGTTCAACAAGAGTGCAAGCTTCAGTCCTAAGCTGAATAGCGCTAACATCCAAGCTGCTGGACCAGAGAAGTTAGCAGACTCAAAGTCAGCTCCAACCAGCCCAGCTCCAGGCGATCAAATTTCTAAATATGCTCCTGCTAGCAGTAGCACTAGTGTTCAGTCAGCAGGCAAACTTTTCTCTTACAAAGAAGTTGCCTTAGCCCCACCTGGGACAATTGTGAAGGCTGTGGCTGAACAGTCACCAAAAGGAAATCCTATTGCTCAACAGAATCCTGAGATGAGTCAAGAGATGGTTGCAACAAAGGAGACTCATAGTAATGTGGCAACGACAAAGGATGTGGAAGATTCTGTACAGAAACCAATTGATGAGATACAGCAAAACTCTGTCCATGATGAACAAAAAGAAAAGGAAGCTGCAGTGGTGACAGATAATACAGAAACAGTAAAAACTAATGATGTCACACAGGAGGTTGTCGAAGTTAAATCCAAGGAAGTAAACAATGATGCTGCAGCAATGGAGGTTGAGAATTCTGATCGTTTACATCATATTAGCAATAGTGCCTCTGAAGGTGCATCAGAGATAGAAGCTCAAGAAAGTTGCCAAGCAACTTTCCCTGATTTAAATCCCTTAACCATTTTATCTGAAGATGAAAAACAGTTACTTGAAAATAACGCCTCTGTATCAAAAGAGAATGTTACTGAGGGAGATGATAAACAACATGAATTACCCAGTGGTAATACAGATAGTAAGCCACTGCCATCTGAAGGAGAAAAGCAAGATGAAATAGAAACTGTAAAGGAAACAACCAAGAAACTTTCTGCAGCTGCACCACCATTTAATCCATCCACAATTCCAGTTTTTGGCTCAGTTCCAGTTCCAGTTCCAGGTTTCAATGATCATGTTGGAATTTTGCCCCCACCAGTAAATATTTCTCCTATGCTTGCAGTCAATCCCCGAAGATCGCCTCATCAGTCAGCAACAGCTAGGGTTCCATATGGTCCACGAATATCTGGTAACTATAACAGATATGGGAACCGTGTTCCACGGAGTAAAACTGTATTCCACTCAGGTGAAAAGTCCACTGATGGTAATCCCAACAGCCCTCCTAGAATAATGAACCCGCATGCCACAGAGTTTGTACCTGGCCAAACTTGGGTTCCCAATGGCTATCCTGTGCCTCCTAATGAATATATAGCTTCTCCAAATGGCATTCCAGTATCTCCAAATAGCTTCTCCTCTGTGTCTCCCAATGGTATTCCAGTGTCACCCAGTGGATATCCTGCTTGTATCCCAGTGGATCAAAATGGGGTCGCAACTCCTCCAACCAGCTCAACAGATTCAGCACAAGCTGTATTTGTTGAAACCCATCTTGAAAACAAAAATGAAGCTCTGGATGAGGAAAATAAAGATGCTTCTTCGACGGTAATCAGTTGTGAAAAGCAGGAGGTTGAGCAAAATCCTCAAGATCACCTTCCTGCCACCAATGAAAATTGTCCTAATAAAATTGAAGAAAAGCCTGCAGACCTCAGCCCCACTGCTGGTTCTAGTCAAGACGATAATGTAACCAGCAAGGACACAGAAGATGAGAAAAAGCCAAGCAAGTGTTGGGGAGATTACAGTGACAGTGAAGCTGATATGATTGAGGTCACAAGTTAAGGAATGATAAGCTTTCTTTTACTGCACAGGTTTCATACCAACTCAAATGTGACGCCAGGGATTGACGGGACTGAGAGGAGTTCTTTGACCTGAATTCCCATGGTAGTACTGACTTCTTATAAGGCAATGTGAAAGTCCCATACATCTTGGTACATACTAAAATAGTGATTGAGGAGGTTCAAGCTCATAGCCTGTTTTGGGAAGGTCACCATGACCATTGAAGGCTTTCTTGAGTAGCTATTTGGCAATGTGTTTTAAATTGTTATAATCTTTTTTCTGCTACATTTTTTGCTTGTTAAAAATGGAATTGTAGCTTTGAGGTCATAATACTTTGGACGGCTGGTGAATAGGTTGCATGACAATAAGGTCTCATTTTTCAGGCCTGTGTTTTTGTTCCATGTTGTAGCAGCAGCTCTTGTCTATGCATTCACAAAATTGTTCATATTTCTATTTTTGAAATGAAACCTTCCATACGATAAATAACAATGTTCTTCAGTAAAAATACTGGACTGGATTATATTTTGAGATAGGAAGGGGAACATATGTATGTACATTATACACCAAAATATCCTAATTTTCATTTTCGTTTAATAAACTGTCTGAGTTATATCTGAATTGTTAAAGCATATTATTATAGATAGTCTCTGCTTTTTTTTTTGGATAGGCAATTGTTAGTAGTTAGTTGTTATGTTAATTGTTTCCTCCAACTCCTTAAACCCCATAGCTCAAACCAGTTGAGCTATCCAACCCCCTCAAATCGATAGTCTCTGAGTTGGTGGCCATTCGTTAAATTAACTAATCCATTTCTTCCTAGAATTATAATGCAATTCATACAACAGGAACAACCAACAAAAGATGTTGCTAACTACTGGTTTTGTTTCCATCATTTTAATGGTAGGCTATGTTTGAATTGACTAAAATGCACAGGTTGGTAATCCCTGCCGAAATTCCATTATCACTAGTGTAGCAACACTGTGTGCAAGCGCCCCAAGAACAACAAAAACATGAAAAATCTGATGGCTGTGTCCTGCAATATCAAATGCTCCAGGCTTCCATCGTTCTGGTACTCTAGTAATGTAAAAAACAGTTCCTGTTGCATAAAGAATGCCCATAACAAGCTCATACCCAAATGCTGCAAGAATATAGGGGTGACCACGATGGAGGACAAGGGCATGAACTGCTGGAATGATACCTGAAAATCCCATAGAGAGGAACAAATATGCCTTGTAGGGCCTAAAGCAGGGTGCATAAAGGGTTATGATTGCCACTACTCCAACCAAAGATATTACAGCCAAATATATGAACCTTATGGTAGGATTGCATGAAAAGACATAGTAAATTGGAGCAAAGAAAGAGCAAACTATCATAAGAGAGATTCCTGCATAATCTAGATTCCAGAAAAAGAGGTTGAAGCGTTTGGAGTGGCAGGCAAGAAGATGGGAAAGAGAACTGCAAGCCAAGCACCCCATTCCTCCAGCTAAGAAAACAAACCATGGCCATCTAGGAAGTGTTTCTGCACCATATTCACTCAGCTCATGAAAGATGGATGGCTTCAGAATGTGTCTCAAATGAGAATCCTGAAAAACAAAAATTGAAAATAAAATCAAGTTAGTTGAATTATTAATGAATTTCTTTAGCTACTCATGTTTAGAGCTTCCATTGTTCATCATAATAAAGGAATTTAATTTTACTTTTTTTCCCCGGTCAAATATATAGGTTTCTGCTACTAAATCACAGATACTGAAAACATAATTATACGATTTATGAATTCAGAGGAAGATTGTAACCTCAGATTTCTTGGAAAGTCTGACATGTTGCTCTAACATGAGCAAGGTATGAATTTTGGTCCAAAATCCATTAGACCAATTGCTACTGCACAGAGTCTTTTGTAAAATAAAAACTCTTTTAAGCATATTTTTGTCATAAACATTCATCCATTCCCTCCAATCCAAAAGGATGTTGTAAGCTTACAAGCAATGTTGATGAGTAATGACACATTAAATTATTAAAGGATAATGAACTAAATAGCATTATTAAAACATCGTATAACTTGGACCAAAATTGTTTCATTTGTCTATGACAAAGTAAACAAGTAATAGAAGTTATTGTTGATTAAGTTATAACTTAAAAGTAATGACATAATATAAAACATTGTTTTATTATTTTAAGTAATGTGTTATAAGTTGAAACGAATCAGCCGCTTAAAGCAGTTGAACCACAAATTATTTCTGTGTTTGGTTAAATTTTTTTTTTTTTAAAGTTCCATTACGATTTAATTACGGTTTAAATTTAAATTTTACCAATTCACCTAACTGAACTATGATTCAAGAGTCATTAGCACTTTGATTTCTAAAAAGATTTAACCAAAACTAATAAAAATACTTAAACATCAAATAAAATAATCCCTAATAAAACTTTTTTCTTTAATTTTTGAAAATCTTATATTAAATAAAAATAACGGTAAATCTTAATTAACATGTTCCACACTTTCCGGCATGTAACTCTCCAAAAAATGAAATGTAGGATATTTTGATTGCGGAACAACCTAAGGAGAAGTGGCGAACAACCTAGGGTTGTTCACGGGTTGGTTTGGTTCAGATTTGCATGAAAAACAAATCTGAACACTAGGCTTTCAAAGCACAGTTGTCAATTTAGCATTTATTTATTTATTTATTTATTTTATAATTGTCGTCAACTATTTTTTGGAAAGGATAAATTCAAATATCTAAATACACCAAACTATATATTATGTTGTCACTAAATATATATATTTTTAGAAATTATAAAAAATTAATTATATAAAATATATTAAGTCATAATATAAGCACATTTGCTTACTAAAGAGAGAAATAAGGAAAACATGTGACAAATATTGGTAATTACTTATACTAAATGGTACTGATACAATCACAAAAAGAAAAGAGTTGTGTTATTTGAACATCAAAATTTAGACACCGTATGTGTTTATTTCTATCTTTCAGTTATTTTTTTTATCATTTTTGTACACACACATAACGAAAATACATCAAGAAAACAAAGGTGACACAGTGTCCCCATTCTGATTTCAAAAAAATGTTTCCGAAAGAAAATATAACAAATATACCTTCATATATATATATATATATATATATATATATATATATAATATAATATAATATAATATAATTACCACATATAGGATTCATTTGCTATAACCCATACGTAAAAGAACACAACTACTACATTAATCGTAATTTCGGACCATCCTCATACTATATCAACTTTATACTTTTGGTAATTTAAAAGTTAATTGAAACATGGCAAGCACTACACCATATCACAAGGGCTAAGCTGGCGCACTTATCAGTAAAAGCTTAAGAATCAGATTATCAGAATCAATGGGTCATGGGTGTATGCCAATTGCAGTTTTCAAAATTACAATCATATATCATCCCCAGAAAAATCATAATCATAATCCTGTAAATTAACAAATAAAAAAATAAAATAAACAAACCGGGAATCCGTTGCTGTCAGAATCAGAACGGTTGATCTCCTTCCATGTCTTAAACGACCGTGCTCTGGTCCCACCACAACACACACAGAGACACAAAACGAAATGACTCAACATTAGATCATTCTTCTATCTACTACATAACAAAGCATCTTACATAATACCATAAAACACCACAAACAAATCTTAAAATGACCAAAATGTCCTTCACCTGTAAACATTAGAGAGAAAACCTCCGAGCCAAACCTCCACCGTTGCCACTGGCAAACTCATCACCGTCATCACCGCAAATATCAGAAACCCTCCCAAATGCCTGCACAAAATATCATCATCGTACCAAAACATATATAACATCAAACACTGTAACAACAACAACAACAGCACAACGTTGTTCCTGTTCACAAGCACGAAAATGATGAATGAGAGAACATAAAATTGCTTACGTCCAAACGTTTAAGGTTTCGTTGTGCCATGCGAAGATGCTCCATAGAGCTTCCTTCACTGACCATTCAGAACGGTAATGGTCCAAGATGAACTCGTTGTCTTGCAGGTACTCCGGCAACTCCTCAAACTTCACCAATCGCCGTTCGGATTTTGATGAACCGTTCTTCGCCTTCATCGTTCCTACGCTGTTGTTGTTGTTTCTGTTGCCGCCTCTCCTGTTTCCTCTCCGGCGATAACTGCTCATCTTCATCGACGCACGAGCTCGCCGGAAAATATTCTCCGGTTATGTTTTCCGGCTAGAAAGTGCCTCTTTTTCTCTCTTGTAGATCTCTGCTTGCACTTTTAGCTCTTACTTGGTCCTTCTATTTATACTCAACCAACAATGGCATGTGATTAGGAAGTTTATTTTTTTTTTTTAAATTTAACTTTTGTGATTTTTTTTATTTAAAAAAAGGAAGAGAAAAAAAAAAGAAGTTTGGTTGTAGTGATGGAGTTGGGGTGAAAATGGTTTTGTGGCATGGACTGGTGGGGTTTTGATTCTTGAAGGAAGTCACATGATAAGTGAGGACTAATGTTTGTTTGGTTTTATGTGATGGTGGAATCACCGCCTCGGATGATGATCACGCCTAGGATCATAATCCTGTAATTTTTCATGTGTCGGGTAGCGATGATTCTGTAATTTTTTGTTTTATGTGATGGTGGAATCACGCCTCAGATGATAATCCTGTAATTTTTCATGTGTCGGGTAGCGATGATTCAGTAAATTTTTGTTTTATGTGATGGTGGAATCATGCATCGGATGATAATCCTGTAATTTTTCATGTGTCGAGTAGCGATGATTCTGTAATTTTTTGTTTTATGTGATGGTGGAATCACGTCCTGGATGATAATCATATAATTTTCATGTGTCGGGTACCGATGATTAGGTAATTTTTTGTTTTATATGATGGTGGAATCACTTATTGGATGATAATCCTGTAATTTTTCTTGTCTCGGGTAGCGAAGATTCTATAATTTTTTTATGTGATGGTGGAATATCCTTTAATTTTTCATGTGTCGGGTAGCGATGATTCTGTAATTTTTTGTTTTATGTGATGGTGGAATCATGCCTCAGATGATAATCCTATAATTTTCATGTGTTGGGTAGCGATGATTCAGCAATTTTTTGTTTTGTGTGATGGTAGAATCACGCCTCGGATGATAATCCTGTAATTTTTCATGTGTCGGGTAGCGATAATTTTGTTGTAACAGATTTTTACGTTAAATGTGAAAGCATTAGCTGGTTCTTGGAATCACATTTGCATCATGTTCCACTCAACTAAACACGTACGTTACTATTAGCCTGTTTGGTTTGGAATAATTAATTCCAATGCAAACGACAAAACTTAGTGTCCCGAGGTACTTTTATTGATTAATTCCAATGCAAACGACAAAACTTAGTGTCCCGAGGTACTTTTATTGAAAGCTCAGAGTGTGTGCTTTCTATTATCGTAGTTTCAAGTGTGGTTTACTCGTCCGGAAACCGGACCTATAGCCGGTCCGGTCATCATTTCAAACCGGATGAGCCACTGACCTGGTGCTGACATCATCGAACCGCGGTTAAACCAGATCAAACGTCACGCGCGGGTGATGCTACAGACGCTTCTTCCCCACTCACAGCAATTTGAAAGTTAATTAGCAAAAGTTGGCAAAGTGGGGGATCGAACCCTGGTGAAATGCTTATTTGGATGGCATTCTACCACTGCGCCGCATTGATGTTTGTTAATATTGTTGACAAATATTATATATATACACTGGGTTAATGTTTGTTATTGTTATTTTGAATTTGGAGTATGGACATGTTGAATTATGTTGTCATATATATGAATATTTTAGAATTTTTTAATGTATACCGGTTCAAACCGAGTCAACCAGTGACCCCCGGTTTACTCGTCCGGAAACCGGACCTATAGCCGGTCCGGTCATCATTTCAAACCGGATGAGCCACTGACCCGGTGCTGACATCATCGAACCGCGGTTAAACCGGATCAAACGTCACGCGCGGGTGATGCTACAGACGCTTCTTCCCCACTCACAGCAATTTGAAAGTTAATTAGCAAAAGTTGGCAAAGTGGGGGATCGAACCCTGGTGAAATGCTTATTTGGATGGCATTCTACCACTGCGCCGCATTGATGTTTGTTAATATTGTTGACAAATATTATATATATACACTGGGTTAATGTTTGTTATTGTTATTTTGAATTTGGAGTATGGACATGTTGAATTATGTTGTCATATATATGAATATTTTAGAATTTTTTAATGTATACCGGTTCAAACCGAGTCAACCAGTGACCCCCGGTTGAACCAGTGACCCATTAACCCAGTGCCCTGACCGAGTCGATCACCGGTTCAGTTTTAACAACATTGGTAAATTGTATGTATATATATATATATATATATTAACTTGAAGCTAAATCTAGTGACTCATTTTTGGTTCTAGATTGAGGAATTGATGAATCACATTTTTGGAGAAGTTGAAGAATGAGGATTATGTGAACTAAAGAAATATGAAAACCAAAGTTTTAAGAGTTGGGTTTGAGAAGAATGAGTAGTTATAACTCATGCATAATCACGGTTATACCATGCCATACATAACAATTCCGCTTCATGGTTTGAAATTGGTCATATATTTTGGTTCAAAAAAAAAAGGAAAAGAAATTGCCTATATATTTCATATTTTTCTTTTCATACGAAACCTTATGGTGTACGGATAATAACAGAAATGTTATTTCTTTTTTACTCAATTGAAACCTTTGTTGTTTGGGAGTGGATGCTTCATGTTTTCCCAATTCCCAAATTTGCAATAGACTCATATTCATTTATCGGTATTATTTTTATGCATATAGACGAGTTTACTTAAATTGTATTTTCTGAAGTCTTAATTAACTGAATTCATTTTGAAACAACTTGGTTGTAATTATGTAATATACGTATGAAGTAACGTGTAAAATATAAAAAAATTAGCAATTGGATTTCTGTGCTGCTGATTTTATTTAAATATGATCAGCATTACCAATGATTAAAAAAATGAATTCTTCACCATCAATGCAGTATCGAGTTGAACAATTGGGATTTGGGGGTATTGTTTTAGTGTAGATCCTATAGATGGATATACTAAATTTTCACTTGTCTATAAATGTGGGTTCAGCTTCACTCTTTTTTCTCTATTCACAAACTAAATGGTGGTGGCACTGTTGTTAAGGACGAATGGTTCGTGCTTTGCATGAGTTCGATCCTTGGTAGCAACAACTCTTGACCAGACTTTACTTACCTCCCTGCCGCACTCGAAATAGTCAGGGTCAAAAGACTGAACACCGAGACGGGGGTCAAAGACCCTCTGAACCAAAAAAAAAAAAGAAACTAAGCTGCATCTGTTGAAAACCTTGAAGCCATTAGAGAAAGCTTGAACAAGGGTGAAGAACACAGGGAAGAGGAAGGAGAAATGAGCAAGAGAGAGAGGGATCGAGAGATCAGAGAGCAAGAGATTGTGTGAGAGATGATTCTCATTGATTATGTAAAATGTACAGCTAATTAGATATTTATACAAGATAGGTAGCTTGTGCTACAAGTTTCTACAGCTAACTTAATTTAACTGATTTAACTAACTAGCCTAACTACTGCAACAGAATTGCTAACTAACTATTGCAACTGAGTGGAGTCAGGGTGGCTCTTCATCATGATCAACTTTGTTGAGTTGTAACACCCCCCCCCACCCCACAAGCTGGAAGGTGTATGTCACACATTCCAAGCTTGCCATTAAGAGCTGAGAATGGAGCAGGTGCTAGGGGCTTAGTGAGTATGTCTGCTATCTGGTTAGTTGTGGAAACAGGCAGCAAATGTAGTGTGCCTTCCTGGACTTTATCTCGAATTAAGTGGCAATCAAGCTCAATATGCTTGGTTCTTTCATGGAAAACCGGATTATTGGCTTTGTGAAGGGCTGATTGATTGTCACAGTATAGAATAACAGGTCCTGGATGAGGAATATGCAGGTCTCCCAGTAGGTACAAAAGCCACTGTGCTTCACAAGAGGCTTGTGCCATTGCACGATATTCAGCTTCGGATGAGGACCTTGAGACAACTGATTGCTTTTTGGTTTTCCAAGATATAAGGGAGGAACCAAGGAAAAAACAAAAACCACTTACTGATCTCCTAGTGTCAGGGCATGTGGCCCAATCAGAGTCAGTAAAACCTTTGAGGTTAGCTGTGGAGTCAGCAGAAAAAAATAGCCCTTGGCCAGGATTCCTTTTTAGATATTTGAGGACTTTGAGTGCAGCTTGATAGTGTGTATCAGTAGGGCAATCTAGGAATTGGCTGAGGTTGCTAACTGCATAGCATATGTCTGGCCGAGTGTGAGTGAGATAGATGAGCCTTCCCAAAAGTCTTCTATAAACAGTTGGATCATGGAGAGGAGAGCCTAACAGCTTGTGCAGTTTCACAGAATAGTCCATTGGAGAACTGGGTTTGGTGGCAAGGAGACTTGTGTCTTTGAGGAGATCCAGGGTGTATTTCCTCTGGCAAACATTGAGGCCTTGGTGAGACCTTGCAAACTCTAACCCGAGGAAATACTTGAGGGAGACCTTAATGTTGGTGATCTCTGTGAGATCATTTCCTGTCAGAACCAAGTCATCAACATAAACAAGTATTGCTGTAAAACCAGAGGCTGAAGACTTGGTGAATAGGGAATAATCAGCCTTAGACTGAACATAACCAGAGTCAAGTACGACCATAGTGAGCTTGGCATTCCATTGCCTACTGGCTTGTTTCAGCCCATAAAGTGACTTTTGCAGCTTGCATACTAAGTTTGTATCATCAATAGGAAGTCCAGGTGGTGGCAGCATGTAAACTTCTTCAGGCAGATCCCCATGAAGAAAGGCAGTGTTGACATCTAACTGATGAAGGTGCCAACTGTGAATGGCAGCTAAAGACAGAAGCATCCTCACTGTTGTCATTTTAACAACAGGGCTAAAGGTTTCCAGATAGTCAATCCCAGCAGTTTGAGTATATCCTTTAGCCACTAATCTAGCCTTGTGTCTTTCTATAGTCCCATCAGCTTTGTGTTTAACTTTAAAAACCCATTTGCAACCTATTGCTCTTTTGTTGGGAGGAAGAGGAGTAAGTATCCAAGTTTGATTCTTCTCAAGAGCCTTCAACTCAGCATTGATGGCCTCTCTCCAACAGTCATGAACCACTGCATCTGCATACGAGTTTGGTTCTATGGTAGTGGAAATGGTGAGTGAAAAGTGTTTTTGGCTAGGTGATAAGTGATGCTATGAGAGGGAATGAGAGATAGGATACCTGACCTTGGATGAGGATGATTGGTCTAGTGAGTCAGAACTGGCCAACATACAATGATAGTCCTGCAAGTACTGAGGTGCTTTTCTTGTCCTTAGAGATTGTCTTACAACTGGTGGTTCAGGAGACTGTTGAGGGGAAATTGGACTTGGTGGGATATCATTTGCAATGGGAGAGTCGGAGTGGTTAAGGATAGGCACTGGATCAATGGGTTGTGGGTGAGCAGAAGGGAATTGGGCAGGGAAGTCAAGGTAAGTGTCTAAGTTGGAATAAGAGGTAGTGGGAGGGTTGAGGGGAGTTGTGCTGTTGCTAATCTCAGCACCTTTGAAAGGAAATATGTGTTCATAAAAACTCACATTTCTAGAGAGAAAGGTCTCTTTTGTTTTAGTGTCAAAATGTATGTATCCTTTAACTCCATGTTTTAAGCCAAGGAAGACACATTTCCTTGCTCTTGGATCCAATTTCTTTCTCTGTACTTGTGAAGTAGAAGCAAAACACAGGCAACCAAAGGACTTAAGATCTATGAGTGTTGGATCTTTGTTATACAGAACTTGATAAGGAGATTTGTTTGATAAAAAAGGGCTTGGAAGCCTGTTTATCAGAAAAACTGCATGAACTACTGCATAATTCCAGAAACATTTTGGAAGAGTGGATTGGAACATCAAAGCTCGGGCTATGCCTAAAATGTTTTGATGTTTCCTTTCCACTATTCCATTTTGTTGTGGTGTTCCAACACAACTTGTTTGATGTTCAATGCCCTTAGATGCATAAAATTCTTTAAGTTGAAACTCTAAACCATTATCTGATCTTAGGCATTTCAACTTGGCATTGAACTGTGTTTCAATTAAATTCACAAAAGATTTTATGAGTGAGGAAGCCTCAGATTTTAATTTCATTAGAAAGATCCAGGTATGCCTTGTTTTGTCATCTACAATGGTCAAGAAATATTTATGTCCAAAGACAGAAGGGAAAGAAATAGGACCCCATATATCAACATGAATTATATCAAAAGCATTAATGGCAATAGAATTACTCAAAGGAAAAGGAGAATTCTTATGTTTAGCATAGTGACATACATCACAAGGGTCTTTATTTCTATTACAATGAATAAAAGGGAAAGAATTGTGTAAAACAGCAAGCTTATCATGAGAAGGATGACCAAGCCTCACATGCCAAATGTCATTATTGTAACTGGTAAAATTGTTTACAAGATGTGGTTTAGGAAGGATCAATTTTGCAGAACTCATTGCATAGAGGCCAGCTTGCTGCTCAGCTACACCAATCATCCTCAAGGTAGATATGTCTTGTAATTGGCATTGTGTAGATGAAAATATTAGTTTGCAATGAAGAGATTTGGTGAGCTTTGAAACAGATATGAGATTAAAAGTGAATTTGGGAATGTATAAGACATCAGTTAGGTATAAGTGTTTGGAGAAAAGAATAGTTCCTGAGATGGAAGCCAAGACTCGGCTACCATCAGGAAGTTTGACAGAAATTGGTTTTTATCTTTTTGTAACATTGGAACTCCAATAAAGAGTAACAGACATGATCTGTTGCTCCTGTATCAAGGATCCAAGAAGTGTTACCTGAGGGGTTTGGTGGTTGTGTGTGGCTATTAAGTGTAGTTACTTGGTTGGCAGTATGCAAATTTGATGATCCTTACTGTGGGAGTAAAGTCAGCAATGCCATTTGTTGGTCAAGAGTGAGAAGCAATTTGGAACTGTCCTGAACTTCCTGTGCATCCTCATAAGTTTCTTCCTCATAACCATTAGCTGATGCAGCACATTGATTCACATTGAAATTTTTGTTGTAGTTAGGTGGATAACCATGCTTCTTGTAGCATGTATCCACTGTATGTCCATTTCTATTGCAATAAGTGCACACTTTCTGATTATATCCTCTGCCACTAGGACCTCTTCCAAGGATACCTGTCCCTCTATTGCCTCTCCCCCTTCCTCTACCTCGGCCATTATTGTAACTCTCAGCAGTGTTTATCAAAACATTAGAATTGTCAAGGGGAGCATTAAACTGTCTTTCTTGTTGCACAAGCATGGAGAAAACTTTATTAACTTCGGGCAGTGGTTGCATAAGCATGATATTGGATCTTACACCAGAAAATTGTTCATTAAGACCCCTCAAGAAACGAATCACATAGTCATTATCTCTATAGGAAGTAACTGTTGGGACCAGAGTACAAGAACACTGAATTGCACAAGCACATGATGGAATTGGTCTGAAACTGTCTAATTCTTGCCATATTCCTTTCAAGTATGTGAAATAGGCAGTAATTGAAAGATTACCTTGTCTAGCTGAATATAGTTCTTCTTGCAGATCACATATTCGATAAATGTCTCCTTGATAAAGTCTGTCCTTCAGGTCTTTCCATACTGCAGCTGCAGTATCCAATCCACGAATGCTCTTCTTGACTTCAGGATTAAGGGATTGGTGAATCCAAGCAAGAACCATAGTATTGCACCTATCCCAGGGTTTGAACAAAGCATCATTCAATTGTGGCTTTGGCAATGTGCCATCGATGAACTCAAGTTTATTCTTTATCTTCAGTGCCATGTTCATGTCTCGAGCCCAATCATGATAATTTCCTCCTGTCAGAGGAGGAGAAATCGATAAAGTTCCAGGGTTCTCATTTGGATGCAGATAGTAGGAACTAGAAGGATCATTGATTGGATTTACTGCTGGATTAATAACATCGGCCATTGTTATGCAGATACAGTTTTTCAAAGAATGAGATTGAATAGAAGAAAGAAGAGAATGTAGAAGGAGAAGAAGAAGAAATTTCAGGAATCACAATTGATATCAAATCAGAGTATCCAGGCGCGGCAGAGCTCCTTCAAGAGGAGCTCTGATACCATGTTGAAAACCTTGAAGCCATTAGAGAAAGCTTGAACAAGGGTGAAGAACACAGGGAAGAAGAAGGAGAAATGAGCAAGAGAGAGAGGGATCGAGAGATCAGAGAGCAAGAGATTGTGTGAGAGATGATTCTCATTGATTATGTAAAATGTACAGCTAATTAGATATTTATACAAGATAGGTAGCTTGTGCTACAAGTTTCTACAGCTAACTTAATTTAACTGATTTAACTAACTAGCCTAACTACTGCAACAGAATTGCTAACTGATCACTATTGCAACTGAGTGGAGTCAGGGTGGCTCTTCATCATGATCAACTTTGTTGAGTTGTAACAGCATCTGTGCAAAGTGATAGTATTGCGATACATGCAAACACCCATCACGAATCACTTCTAATTTTTATTTTGTTCTCTCTTAAAGACAATACAATCAAGAATTGCATTATGTCATGTGTTATTCCGTATTGAAGAAGAGCCATCCTTGTTTTTTTCCCCTCAAATTTTATGGGGCTAAAATAACAAGCAAAAAAAGGTTAAGGCAAAGTTATTCTGCAATCTTTTATCTATTAATTTTATATATTTTATATTTCATGTTTACTATGCAGGCATTTTTATTTATGTTATAAAAAGCGTATATATTTAAAAGGTTGATTTGACAGTCCATATAATGATTGGACGCTACGAATATGCTATGTAAAGTATCTTAGACTAATTAGCATATTGGGATGAGACTCATGAGAGGGTTCAATATATATATAAAGGTAGTAACGTAGGTCCTTTCTCTAACCCAACTTAACATTATATAATTGTAAGGCATTTCTATAAATGATCGATAGTCCTTGTACTGGATATTGGGAACGTAAAGTTTATAAAATTAAATATACGCTGGTAATTTTTTTTTTATAGCATATTAATAATCATATATAATTGCTTATAAAATAAAATAAAATAAAAATAATCATATATAACTTCATCCCAAATGTTATTTCAATGAGGGAGGATTGTTAAGTCGTTATAAGGAAAACTTTGTTCATGTTCTTATCCAATGTGATATACTTAATGAATACTTTTTTTTTAAAAAAAAATTATATATCTAGGAAATAAAGTTTGTGTATAAAAAAATTCTGTATTTCTAAACTTTGATAAAATAATGGTATTATAATATTTTAGACTTTGTAGTTTTTTTTTAAAAATGCAATAGAAATTTATATGATTTTTTTTATGATATATTTATATGAATTTTTGATAATAGAAAAATAGGCGTTACATAAAAATATATTTCCTGTTTTCATCAATACATTTGTTCCTTTTATTATTTTTATATATAAATATATAATTAAAATATTCTTCAGTTCTTTAACTTTTTGGTTACTAATATTCTTTGGAGAAATTATATTTGAACACCAAATTTGGGACACCATCCAGTGTTCCTTTGGTTTTTTGGTGTATTTTTGGAATGTGTGTATAAAAAGAAGATGAAAAAGTAAGAGAGAGATAGAGATAAAGACATACGGTATCATATATGATGTCAAAAATTGGATGTTCAAATATCATAATTCATACATTAAGAGCTGTGATAAATGGACACAGCTTTGCGACATCATATACGGCGACATCGTACATGTCTAATGACATTTTTGTAATTTTGGTTTTTTTTAAGAAAAGTTTTTTTTAAATGCTTAACTCTTTTGAATACTTAGCTCTGATACCAGATTGGTATCACCCTATTAATTACAATTTTTTTTAATTTATCCATAATTTTGGGGTAGTAATTTTTAGAAATACTCATGTTCATTAATATCTCATAAAAATATTCATGATGGCCATTTAATATTTCATACCCGTTTTAAAATACTAATTCGCTTATAGATTCATCTATTTCTAATAATTCTTCATATATCCTTTTACGTTCTTTTTTATTATAGTCTAGCTGTATTCTTAATTGTACTTGACTTAGTAGAAATTTTCTTGTGAATATTGATACCTTAGTTTATTAATTATTATTTGTTTATAGTCTTTTGGTAATTTCATATCTAGTATACTTAATATCTCTTTATCCATTATTCAAAATACCAATATTCATCATGTGAATATCTTTGCTCTTCAATAAATTTCATTTCTTCTAAATATTCAAATTCAGTATTTATATCTATGTTATTTAAATAAAGTTCCTCCTGCCTATATTGTTCTTTTATCTTTTTTATCATAATTTGTTTACAATCAACTGATAGTTTTAATTGTAATACACTTATTATTTCTTTATATGTCTATTCATCAAAATCCATTTATTTCAATCATTATCACTGTCTTCAAAAGAAGGAGCTTCTATTCTAAAATAATTAGTAGGTTTTGAGGAGGAACTTGAGGGTATAAGTCCCCATTTATTCCTTATATATTCCATTCCTTCTTTGAAACGTTTCTTTATTTTTCTTTCATTGTTTTCTAAATTAGTTAATTCGTCTTCTTTTCTTATAATTTGTTTTTCAATTAATTTTCTATCTCTGTTCTCTGGATCTTTTTTAAGATAATAACTTAAAACTCTGGTAAGATCTTTAATATCTAATTTAGTTCTTTCTTTCTTTGAGTTAAATTATTTAATCAATCATTTTAATTCTTCTGTATTACTCATATTTTATTTTTTAAATATAAAGATAAATCTTTTACTTGATTTGTTAATTTAATAATATCATTTTTCCTCATTAGGTCTTTCTTGATCTGGAATAATGATTGGTCTTGGGATTGATTCGATCTCAAGTATTCTTGGTCTATTTATTAAGGTTCCTAATTCTGTTATTTCATTTTTTAGGATAATAAATCTTTCCTATATTGTCAAATCACCTTGGAATATCTATTCGATCATTATTTGTAAAAGTAATACTATGATGTGATTTTGTTAATGCATAATTTACACAATATGTTATAAAAAAATGTGATGCCAGGGATTGATGGGACTAAGAGGAGTTCTTTGACTTGAATTCCCATGGTAGTACTGACTTCTTATAAGGCAATGTGAAAGTCCCATACATCTTGGTACATACTGAAATAGTGATTGAGGAGGTTCAAGCTCATAGCCTGATTTGGGAAGGTCACCATGACCATTGAAGGCTTTCTTGAGTAACTATTTGGCAATGTGTTTTAAATTGTTATAATCTTTTTTCAGCTACATTTATTACTTGTTAAAAATGGAATTGTAGCTTTGAGGTCATAATACTTTGGACAACTGGTGAATAGGTTGCATGACAATAAGGTCTCATTTTTCAGGCCTGTGTTTTTTGTTTCATGTTGAAGCAACAGCTCTTGTCTATGCATTCACCAAATTGTTCATATTTCTATTTTTTGAAATGGAACCTTCCATACGAAGAATAACAATGTTCAGCAGTAAAAATGCTGAACTTGATTATATTTTGAGATAGGAAGGGAAACATATGTATGTACTTTAAGTACAACAAAATATCCTGATTTTTATTTTCGTTTAATAAATTGTTTGAATTATATCTGAATTGTTAAAGCATATTATTATCGATAGTCTCTTCTTGAAAGGAATTAAAATAGTAAGTTTATGGATAAAACTTAGGTACAATTCCATAGGTACATTAGATATTGTTTTTCCAATGACAATAGGACATCTGTAACAGGCATGACACATGTTATTTATTTATTTATTTTTTTGATGAGCTGTTACATATGTTCTATTGCCATTGAAAAACAACACCTAATATAGCTATGGAATTGTACCCAAGTCTTATCCCAAGTTTAACCGCACAATACGCCCATATGCATCTAGTATGACAGACTAATCAATATATACGACATGAATTGGTGGCCACAATCATTAAATTAGTCAATCCATTTCTTCCTAGAATTATAATGCAATTCATAATACAATAGGAACAACCAACAAAATATGATGCTAACTACAGGTTTTATTTGCTACATTTTAATGATAAGCTATGACTGAATTGACTAAAATGCACAGGTTGGCGATACCTGCCGAAATTCCATCATCACCAGTGTAGCAACACTATGTGCAAGCGCCCCAAGAACAACAAGGACATGAAAAGTCTGATGGATGTGTCCTGCAATATCAAATGCTGTGGGCTTCCATCGTTCTGGTACTCTAGTAATATAAAAAACAGTTCTTGTGGCATATAGAATGGCCATAACAAGCTCATATCCAAATGCTGCAAGAATATAGGCGTGACCCTAATGGAGGACAAGGGCATCAACTGCTGAAGTGAAACCTGAAAAGCCCATAAAAAGGAACAAATATGCCCAGTAGGGCTTGAAGCGAGGTGTAGAAAATGTGGGTGTAAGAAGGGTTATGATGGCCATTACTCCAAGCAGAGATACTGAAGTCAAATATATGAACCTTAATTATGTTAGGATGGCATGAAAAGACATAGTATGGTGCAAAGAAAGAACAAACTATCATAAGAGAAATTCCTGCATATATAATCTAGACTCCAGAAAAAGAGGTTGAAGCATATGGAGTGACAGATAAGAAAATGGGAAAGAGAACTGCATGCCAAGCACCCCATTCCTCCAGCTAAGAAAACAAACCATGGCCATCTAGGAAGTGTTTCTGCACCATATTCACTCAACTCATGAAAGATAGATGGCTTCAGAATGTGTCTCAAATGAGAATCCTAAAAAAAAAATTAAAAAAAAAATCCACAATTATTAATGAATTTCTTTACCTACTTATGTTTAGTTTAGAGCTCCAATTGCTCATCATGATAATAAAGGAATTTGATTATACTGTTTTTTTTCCTGGTCAAATATCAAGGTTTGTTCTTGTAACACCCCCCCCCCCCCCCCCCCCCCCCCAAGCATTACCTCGTGCGGAAATAAATAAAAAATAAATTTGCTGGTTGCTTTTAGAAATTGATTTACTTTAAGTCAAAATCTGGGTGTAAAAATTTTTCTTCTGAATACTTCGAAAAATGATGCACACATCACAATAGTAAGAACTCTCTTTTGCTCACCAATACATATAAACTAAGTTTATTCATAATCCAACCTTCCACAACGTACTAGTTTTTCTTAAAAGTCTTTTCTCATAAACTATATAAAAATTATCAAATCACTTAAAACTCATTTTCTTCAAAAATTCTTTATTTGAAACTTTAGTTCAAAGAAACATCGTTTTGAGACTAATTCTCTGTTCTAACAAAAATTGCTGTTTTTAAGAATCGTAAATATTTTCGGAATTGTCCGTCGTTTGCGTTTTAAAAACATTTTAAGTCAAAATTTGACTTTTTTAGTAAAATAATTTTCTCAACACCATAATTAAATTATTTTTGAAACTTAACTTTTTATAATAACAATTGCTAATATCTTGTAATTTCTTACGTAAAAATTAGCAGTACTAAAATATTTTCACGGTTACGTCCTTATTGTGATTCATAAAAAACTCTTACGCCGATAAATCATTAAAATAATAGTATTTTCAACTAATCCATTTTTCTAATCAATCAAAAATTTAAACAACATTTTATTACTATATTCCAACAATTAAAAATTTGATATTTCTTAAAAACCTTTTTAACGCTTTTAACCTCGTAATTAATTAAGCACTGACCACTGTCAGACTTTTCAATGCACAACCAACATCAATAATAATTTCATGTCAACACTATAGATAATATCACAGTTTATGACATGCATTAAAATGCTATAACAATTAACTGTAGATAAACAATTAAAAGCAGATAACAACAACAAGTAAATTAACTACGCAAACTAATTTAAAAGCACCATAACCACACTTAAATAAATTATACAGACCACATACTAATAGCATATAGCTATCGGAAAAATCCCTTAGGTACTCCCCTTACCTCTTGAAGTTCCTTAGATTATTTTCCTTCTCGAACAGAGTTCCAATCCGCAGTACAACGTACACGATCACACCAAAAGCACTTATCCTTCATCAAATCACAACCAAAATAATCAACATCAAACAATTAGATCACCTAAATTCTATGGTGAGGGTTTGGTCATGTCTAGTAAATATGGTTAGGAATTTCACAAAATAATTTGGCTAAAGATGTTAAAATTTTACATACTCTTGGATCAGTGATCCTTAAGTACTATAATGACATAATCAATGATCATAAGTCAAGAACTTGAAGAAAATCCATCTAACTCACATGAGTTAGGTTTCGGCCAAGACTAGAAATTTAGGCTAGGGATATCAAAATTTCACATACTCTTAGATCCATGATCTTAGAGTAGTATATAGTTAAGAACAATGATCATAAGTTGACAAATAAAACAAAATTATCCAAGTTCTCAAGAACAATGATTCGGCCTTCACAAAAAAATAGGCTAGGGATTTCATTTTGATTCAATCTCCTGGATTCAATACATATATGAACTAGAAAGATGAAATCCATTGTCATTTTCTAAAGGATTGAACAAAAATTCCTCCACCCACGCAAGTTAGGGTTTCGGCCTCATCAAGGAAAATAGGGAAGAAAATTTTGTTGGATTCATGCTCTTGAATACTAAACATAGAGATGATAACAAGTTGATAGAAATTAGTTTCATGATCATAGGATTTTTCTATGATTTTCTAGAGATTTTTGAACATGAAAACCCTATAATGGAAAATGATGATCATGGCCTTGAATCATGAAAATAAATGAAGAACATAGAGTTTATTGATGATGAGGAGTAAGGTATACCTCTTGGAAATAGAAAAATAGCAAGAGATCTACTAGTTGCTTCACAAATTTTGGTTATGGAACTTAGAGAATTTTGAGAGAAAATATGAGGAAGAAGATGAAGTCTTAATGAAATGAATGGAATGGCCTAAGGGTATGGTCTTGGCCGTGAATCACAAGGGCAAAGGATGTCTAAATTGTTTTTCATTTGAGGACAATGGTGTAATTTCACTTAGGGGCAATTTTGGCATTTTAAGAACAACTTAAGGACATAATGGTCTTTTCATGCATAAGGTAATCATGACAAACACGTGGTGGAAAATTTATAGGGAATGTGGCTGATTTGTGACCACAAAACAAGGAGGAAGAAGTCAATTGGAACTTGTCTTGCCTTAACCATGGTTAATGTTTAACTAGGATAGGTTAGGTTAGGGGTATGTTGGTCTTTTCACACTTAAACCCATCATTACATGATTTAAATTCTAGGTGAGTCACCCCTATGACTCACCACCCTATAGGTGGCAAGATGTCTCCTCATCCGATGTCGGGTTTTGTCTCTGCACGTCCGTTCTCGACTCCGTCGATTACCCGATTTAGGTTTTACGCCCGAAATAACTTATTTATTTTGAAAATTTTCAAAATAAACTATATAGTTGGAAATGAGATTTAAAATCTAACCATTTCGTTCACAAGTCAAAATTAGGTTTTCTGATCAGTAAAATCTTACTGTCAGTGAAAACGCAGACAGAGTTCCGTTTGAATTTTCAACCCAAAATTTAACCGTAACCTTATAAAAATAATTATAATATAATTATGACTTTGGTTTTCCCAAAATCATTTTCTAAGTCTCGGATAAAAATATAACATTTATATATTTATTACCGATATTATAACGTAGTGAAAAATCGGGGTGTTACATTGCTACTAAATCAGATATTCTGAATGAAAACATAATTATAAGATTTATGAATTTGGAGGAAGTTGGTAAACTCAGATTTCTAGCAAAGTCTGACATGTCTTTATAACATGAATAAGGCATGAATTTGGTCAAAAATCCATCAGACCAAAGACCAATTGCTACTGGCCAGAGTCTTTTGTAAAATAAAAACTCCTTTAGGAAGATTTTTGTCATAAAACACTCATCAATTCCCTCCAATCCAAAAGGATGTTGCAAGCTTACAAGCAATGCTAATGAGTAAAGACACATTAAATTATTAAAACATCCTAGAACTTGGACCAAAATCGTTTCATTTGTCTATGAGCTTACAAGTAATGACATAATATAAAGAATTAATTTATTATTTTAAGTAATATTTTGTTAAAAGTTGAACCGAATCAGCCACTTAAAGCAGTTGGACCACAAATTATTTATGCATTTGGTTCAAGTACTTTTTAGTTCCATTACGATTTAATTATAGTTTAAATATAAATTTAATCAATTCACCTAACAGAACTATGATTCTGGAGTCCTCAGCACTTTGATTTTTAAAAAGATTCAACCAAAACCAACTTTTTTCTTTAATTTTTAAAATTTTATATTAAATAAAAATAACAGTAAATCTTAATTAACATGTTCAAGACTTTACTGCATGTAGCTCTCCAAAAAATGAAATGTAGGAGATTTTGATTGCACGACAACCTAAGGAAAGTGGCGAACAACCTACTAGCACTAGGCTTTCAAAGCACAGTTGCAATTTAGTATTTATTTTCATTTATCATTGCCGGTAACTCTTTTTTTTGAAGGATAAATTCAAATTTCTAAATACAATACGAAACTATAAATATATTATGTTGTTACTAAATATATATTTTTAGAAATTATAAAAAAATATAAATTTTAAATATATTTAAGTCATAATAAATGCACATTTGCTTACTAAAGAGAGAAGAAAATATAACAAATATACCTTTTAAAACATTTGCTTACAATGTATATATATAATCATTTTAAAACATATATAATATAACTACCACATATAGGATTCAGTTGCTATAACCCATAAGTAAAAGAACACAACTCATACTACATTAACTTTTGTTTAAAAAAAAAACTTTGATTTTGGACCATCCTCATACTATTCTAACTTTATTATTATGGTAATGGTAATGTATATGTTAACTGAAACATGGCAAGCACTGCACCATGTCACATGGACTAAGCTGGCCCACTTATCAGCAAAAGCTTAGGAATCAGATTAATGGGACATGGGGGGTGTACGCCAATTGCAGTTTTCGAAATCACAATCATATTTCTTGTAATTTCGTAATTTTTTGTTTTATGTGATGGTGAAATCACCCCTCGGATGATAATCCGGTAATTTTTCATGTCGGGTAGCGATGATAATGTAATTTTTTGTTTTATGTGATGGTGGAATCATGCCTCAGATGATAATCCTGTAATTTTTCATGTGTTGGGTAGTTTGATTCTTAAATTTTTTGTTTTATGTGATGGTGGAATCACACCTCGGACGATAATCTTGTAATTTTTCTTGTGTCGTATAGCGATGATTCTATAATTTTTTGTTTTATGTGGAATCGCACCTCGGGACCTGTATTTTTCTTGTGTCGGGTAGCGATGATTCCGTAATTTTTTGTTTTATGTTATGGTAGAATCGCACCTCGGGACCTGTATTTTTCATGTGTCGGGTTGCAATGATTCTGTAATTTTTTGGTTTTATGTGATGGTGCGATTCGACCATCACATAAGACCCTGGGACCTGTAATTTTTCATGTGTCAGGTGGCGATGATTTTGTAACAAACTTTTATGTTAAATTTGGAAGCAATAGCTGGTTTTTGGAATGACGTTCGCATCATGTTCTACTCAATGTAAAGGCATATTATTATCGATAGTCTCTACTTGAAAGGAATTAAAAGAGTAAGTTTAATTACAAGTTACGCCAGTCTGCATCTAGTATGACAGAATAATCAATATATACAACATCAATTGATGAGCATTCATTAATTCAGTTAATCCATTTCTTCCTAGAATATTAATGCAGCTCATACAACAGGAACAACCAACAACATATGATACTAATTACTAGTTTTTATTTCCAACATTTTAATGGTAGGCTATGTTTGAATTGACTAAAATGCACTGGTTGACGATCCCTGCTGAAATTCCATTATCACCAATGTAGCAACACTATGTGCAATATCAACAAAGACATGAAAAATCTGATGGCTGTGTCCTGCAATATCAAATGCTCCAGGCTTCCATCGTTCTAGTACTCTAGTAATATAAAAAACAGTTCCTGTGGCATATAGAATGGCCATAACAAGCTCATATCCAAATGCTTCAAGAATATAGAGCTGACTCCAATGGAGGACAAGGGCATGAACCTTCAACGAGTGCGTTGAGCACGACCATGCTCTCCACTAAGCCCGCCTGTGCTTGTGACCCAGACAGCCACATAGCACGTGCCTTGAGCACGGGCGTGCTGATACATGAGCATGGTCGTGCTCATGCATCAGGAAGGGATTTTCCGCTTAAAAACCCCACTTAGCCTTTTCTAAACAATCCTAAACAATCCTAAACAAACCTCTAACAAACCAACATGCAAACAAGCATAAAGAAGCGCTTATAACGAAAAACAGGGTGTTACAATTCCACCCGTAATAAAAATTTCATCCTCGAAATTTCTACCCACCTCGAACAAAAAGGTGTGGGTATGCCTCCATGATCTTGCTCTCAAGCTCTCACGTAGCACTTTCCTCAGTTGCCCCACTCCAAACGACTTTAACCAAAAGAATCTTCTTGTCCCTCAGCTGCTTCACCCTCCGATCCTCAACTCGAAGAGGTAGTATCTCAAAAGTCAAGTTTTCTTTTAACTGAATTGTATCGGGTACTATCACATGGTTCGGATCATGAATGTATTTTCTAAGTTGTGACACATGGAACACATTATGAAGTTTGGACAAGAACGGTGGCAAGGCTATTTGGTAAGCAACTTCGCCGACTCTTTTAAGAATTTGGTAGGGGCCAATGAATTTGGGAGTAAGTTTCTTTGCTTTCATCACTCTACCAACCCCAGTTGCTGGTGTAACTCTCAAGAATACATGATCACCTTTCTGGAATTCGAGCACCTTCCTCCTTTTGGTCATGGTAGCTCTTTTGCCTACTTTGTGTTACTTTCATCTTTTCCTGAATCATCCTCACTTTTTCTGTGGTTTCTTGCACTATCTCAGGTCCCAACACCACATTGTCACCTGGTTCATTCCAACATAAGGGTGTCCTACATCTCCTCCCATAAAGAACTTCATAGGGAGCCATCCCAATACTGGAATGGAAGCTATTTTTGTAGGTGAACTCTATTAGGGAAAAAACTTGTCCCAACTACCAGACTGTTCTAGAACACGCCCTCAACAAGTCCTCTAAGGACTGGATGGTCCTCTAAGGACTGGATGGTCTTCTCAGACTGTCCATCAGTCTGTGGGTGATAAGCTGAACTCAGCCAGAGCTTAGTCCCTAAAACCTTATACAAACTATTCCAAAACCTAGAGGTAAATCTAGGGTCTCTATCCGACACTATGCTAGAGGGCACACCATGAAGCCTAACTATCTCTTTGATATACGTCAACTTTTCCAAAGGGTATTCCATGTTCATATGGATGAAATGGGCAGACTTAGTCAATCTATCCACAAAAACCCATATAACATCACACCCAGCTAGAGTCCTAGGGAGTCCCCATTTTCATTATGGGATACTCAAAGGTTACAACTTTCCTGAAGGCTTTTGGCGTTCTATCTTGCCTTTTGGCACACTAAGCACACATAGACAAACTCAGCTACATCCTTTTTGATCCTAGGCCACCAAAACATACGCTTAAGATCCTGGTACATCTTAGTGGCACCTAAGTGCACACTCAAACCACTCCTATGTCCTTCCTCGAGGATGAACTTCCTAAGCTCAGGAGCATTTGGCATACAAACTCTATCTTTGAACCTCAAAACTCCATCACTTCCCTCCTTAAAACTAAGGTCTCTACCTTGAGCAAGCAACTCCCTCTGTTCTAAGAGAAACTTATCTATCTTTTGGCCTTCTCTAACTTGATCCATCAAACTGTTGGTAACCTTTAAGGTTCCAAGCCTAATACTCTTTAGGGTAACTTCCCATGCTAAACTCAGATCTCTAAACTCCTCAATCAAATCCATCTCCCTAATCATCAAAACGAAGACGTGCAAGGTTTTACTACTCAAAGCATCTGCCACTACATTGGCCTTTCCTGGGTGGTAGGTCAACTTAAACTCATAATCCTTAAGGAATTCCATCCACCTACGTTGCCTCATATTGAGCTCTTTCTGGTCAAACAAATATTTCAAACTTTTATGATCACTAAAGACCTCAAACTTAGCTCCATAAAGGTAATGCCTCCAAATCTTTAAGGCAAACACCACAGCTCCTAACTCTAGATCATAAGTAGGGTAGATCTTCTCATGGGTTTTTAACTGCCTAGAAGCATAAACCACTACCTTACCATCCTGTATCAACACTCCACCTAAACTTTGCTTAGAAGCATCGCAGTACACTATGAAAGATCTACTAGGATCACGTAAAACTAAGACTGGTGCTGATTTCAACCTATCCTTCAAAGTTTGGAAACTCTCCTCACACTTAGAGTCCCACACAAAAAGCTGTCCTTTCTTGGTGAGACGGGTCAAGGGTAAGGTTATCTTAGAGAAACCTTCGATGAACCTCCTATAGTACCCTGCTAAACCCCAGAAACTCTTATTCTCGGTCACTGACTTCGTTGCTTCCTAGTGGAGCACCGTCTCTACTTTAGCCGGATCCATGGTTATCCCACCTTTAGAGATTACGTGACCTAAGAAACTCACCTCCTCTAACCAAAACTCACACTTAGATAACTTAGCATACAACTTCTTCTCCTTAAGGGTTTGCAATACAAACCTCAAGTGTTCCTCATGATCCTCCTTGGTCTTGGAGTACACTAAGATGTCATCTATGAAAACCACCACAAACTTATCCAAGCAAGGGTGAAAAGTCTTGTTCATGTAGTCCATGAACACAGCAGGAGCATTGGTCACACCAAAGGGCATAACCATATACTCATAGTGACCATAACGCGTCCTAAACGCTGTCTTCGGGATGTCCTCGGACTTAACCCGAATCTGATGGTACCTTGACGTCAAATCTATCTTAGAGAAGACACAAGCTCTTATCAACTGGTCGATAAGGTCATCAATCCTAGGGTGGGGATACCGATTCTTAATGGTCACTTTGTTGAGTTGTCGATAGTCGACACGCAATCTCATACTGCCATCTTTCTTCTTCACCAACAACACTGGCGCTCCCCATGGGGATACGCCAGGCCTAATGAACTGCTTCTGCATCAGGTCCTCTATCTGTTTCTTCAACTCAACTAGCTCTAGAGGAGACATCCTATAATGTGCTATGGATATAGGCCCGGTGCCAGGCACTAAGTTTATGGTAAACTCCACATCTCTTTTGGGGGCAGTTCATAAACATCCCCCGGAAACACTTCAGGAAATTCTCACACAACAGGCACGCTTTCAACATCAGGAGGGCTCTCTACTTCCAGGGAAGATAGAATCATGTATACTTGGGCTTCTTCTTTTATCGAAGCCTTAACTTGGTTGGCAGAGAGAAACCTAGGATCCTTAGTCTCCACAGGAGTTCCAAAAACTATGGTAATAAGAATATTCTTGCATTCATGAGAAGTAAGAACAAGTTTATTCGTGGGTGTGGCAACAATCAAATCACACTCAAGAAGTGTCACAGGTAAATTAAGACGCTTAACACATTCATGTGATACGAACGAGTGAGTCGCACCCGAATCAAACAATATAGCCAAATGAATTCCATTAATGAGGCACATACCTTGAATCAATTCTCCAGACTCGGAGGCCTCTGCTCCACTGAGAGTAAAGACTCTCCCCGTATTCTTCAGTTGGTTGGCTTGAGGCTTCTGACTCTTGCTAGCACTTTGTGGCTCTGACTTTCCTCCTCCGCAGTCCTAGCTAATGTGCCATACTTGCCACACTTGAAGCAGATGATGTCTATTTCCTTGCACTGAGTAGTAAAATGATCCCATCCACACTTACCGTACCGAAGAGGTCTAGGAGCATAAGAATCCCATCTCCTGGACCTATCTGAAGAAAACTAAGGCTTCTTGCCATCCCACTTGAAGTCCCGGCCAGCTGGAGTGAGATGCAGCTTCTACTTGTTCCCTGATCACTCTTCTTGCCACTCTAGTTATCTCATCCCTTGGAGCATGACTCTCTGGATTTGTAGGCATCTTCAAAGATCCTACACTTGTTTACTAAATCTGGAAAGACTCGGATCTCCTGATAGCTGATAGCCTGCTTAATTTATGGATGCAGACCATCCTCAAACTTCACGCACTTGGAGTGGTCATCCGTCACATACTGAGACAAAGTATAGTAACGAGCGAGCTCCTTAAACTTAGCCGCATACTCTCCTAGGGACATGTTACCCTGCTTCAGCGCCAAGAACTCCATCTCCTTTCTGTCAGGATGTTTACTGGAAAGTACTTCTCTAGAAACATGTCCTTGAAGACAGTCCATGTAACCATAGTACCCTCAGCCTGCATGCGATGGCAACAGTTCTCCCACTAGTGCTCAACCTCCTCTGTCAGCTTAAAGGTCCCAAAAATGACCTTCTGCTTGTCGTTGCATCCCATTGCTTGGAAGATCTTCTCAATCTCCCTCATCCACAATAGGGCCACCCTCAGGATCATAAGCTCCCTTGAAAGACGGCGGATTATTCCGCTGGAACTTGTCAAGATCCTGAAACTCAGCTGGTCCCCCGTTGTTGTTGGCGTTCTGATTCTGCCCTATCGCGTTGTCAAGGAGTGTCGAAGCGTCCGCGATAGCCTGGTTGTTCCTGCCTCTTCCTGCCATAAGTTCCTGTAAATGCCCATGACATTTTGTTAAATACAGAGAACTTAAAGCAGGAAAAGCTATCGGTCACTAACACTAAGCATCATTATCTATAATAAATATAGATAATTCAAACAAGAGCACACAAAAGAATCGCAACAGACTCATACCACGGCCTGATAGGACAGACCTGCTCTGATACCACTAAATGTGACACCCACTACCCCGCATACATATATAAATGATAAAAAGATAAGATAGACATAAAAACATGCGTAATTTATTTAATAATAAAAAATAACGGGTAAATGCTACCACATTGTAAGAAGTCTCAAACGTAGAAATAAAAGAAACATAACATAGGTTCAAAACGAAACATGAAAACAAAACCCAGCCCCTGATGTCACTTACAGAGCTAATATAACCAATCCGGTAAGTATCCTCGGATAAACAAACTAAACCAAACTAAACTAATAACAAAAAACTGGAAATCCTAACTACGAGTTGTGGCTCCTCAGAGTCACTCCTCAACTGGTTGCTCGCCGTCCTCTGCATAAAAGATACATGCCAAACACAAATAGAAAACGGGGAGTAAGAAACATATATATATGAATATAATGGCAAGGAAGCAGTTAGCAAGACGAGTATGAATCACAACAAGGATGTTATAACAAGCAACAATATAACATAATCAATCATTCTCATCATACAATAATGTATGCTATGCGATGCAATGCTACTCCACTACTCCCTTATGCGCTTGGATCCAATCTACCTCAAGAAGTCAACTTCGGAGTTACATATCAACATTGGCCAATAAGCACCAACGCCGGGGCATTCCACCAAACCTTGGGTGGATCCCTTGGATAGCCGACGCACCTTACTCTCAGATGAATCACTGCGGACGGCCAGATCGCCTTACTCTCGGATGACATCCCCTATGTTGAACATCCCCACTAACATCTCCGATGCATGAATGTATTATCAACACAACACACAAACACAACCACCACCTCCGCTTGGGCCACTAGGCTACCCAAGTTTTATCACCATCAACACCTCGATCAATTGGCCATCGAGGTTTAACATTATCTTTTCGTCATTTAATCTTTTAACACTCTGGCCGTTCTGCACCAGAGATTACCACCTCGATCACTCGGCCATCGAGGCCCCCTTGGCCACTAGGCTACCAAGGTGCACATCATCTTTAATTAACGCTCTAACCATTAAGCACCAGAGATCACCACCTTGACCATCATGCATCAAGGCCCCCTTGGCCACTCGGCTACCAAGGTTCAACATCTTATCACTTGTCTTTTGTCTTCATGTTTGTTTGGTGTCTTATTAGATTGTTAAAAGGTTTGGGGTTGAAACACCCCTGTTTCAGCTCTGTTTTCTGTTCTGGGCAGGGAAGCTCGGGCGTGCTCCCAATTCAGCACCGACGTGCAGTCACTTTAATCAAGCACTGTCGTGCTGACTATTAAGCACGACCGTACTTGTGCAGCGCAGCTTTTTTGAACTTGAAAGTGGAGCACGGGCATGCTCCTTACTAAGCACAGTCGTGCTACCTGGAGCATGGTTGTACTGGTCTTGGCAGAAAGGGTCAAAAACCCTTTCCCAAACCTCTTGGGGGTAATTCATGGATTAAACCTATTGGCTTTTGCTAAGTCTTTGACCATTAATTTCATTACTCTTGGCTTAATCTTCATGTCTTATAGAAACAGGAAATTAGTCCTTTAATATCAGTTTCATATTAATTGTCCCTAACACTCAAAGATCAATCCCTATGGTCATTGACTAAACCTTTTGGCATAAACCTTGCCTCTCATTACTATCGTTCAGTTTTATGAGCAAAAGGGGAAAAACCCCCATTAACATCATTAACAGTTTTTCATCGTTTTAACATTAACGCGTTCACAACGAACAACCAATAACCAATAATGTTATAAATCATCTAATCATGGCATCAATAATTCGACATGTTATAGCAAACAAATATATATATGTATATATATATATATATATATATATATATATATTCATGTTATCAACCAATAATCATTTAGGCATTTTATCAAACATTAGGGTTATGGGAAACCCTTCGTCTTATGCTACCCCCAAGCCTACATACTCATACTATCTCTTCTGCTCATACTTAGTATGAAGATTCCCCCTTTAAACTGACGAAGATTCTAAACTGGTTCCTGCGATTGGCTCGATGAACGTCTCAAGCCTTGGCCAACACAAAAAGGTTAACCAATTACTTCCCAATTCATGAAAAGGAAAAGGAAACAAAAGAGGGAATGGCCATTACCTTTATATTGGCACTTAGCGTGATCTTACTCTCCCAAACACGAACGGAACACCAAGGAACGATTGGGTTCAAAGGAAAAGAAAAAGAGGCTGTCGTCACACTTAGGGTTGCCTAAAGTGCCAAAGTGAGGGTTTAACTCGTAACCCTCGCCGACTGGCGCATTATAAACTCTGACACGAGCACGACTGTGCTCCCTCTAAGCACGGTCATGCTTAGCTTAAGCACGGGGTTGTGCTTAAGGTAGCACGGTCAGACAAAAAGACCGTCAACGAGTGCGTTGAGCACGGCTGTGCTTGTGGCCCAGACAGCCACAAAGCACGCGCCTTGAGCACGGGCGTGCTGATACTTGAGCATGGTCGTGCTCATGCATCAGGAAGGGATTTTCAGCTTAAAAACCCCACTTAGCCCTTTCTAAAAACCCTAAACAAACCTCTAACAAACCAACATGCAAACAAGCATAAAGAAGCGCTTATAACGAAAAACAAGGTGTTACAATGGGAATCTGTTGCTGTCAGAATCAGAACTACTGATCTCCTTCCATGTCTTAAACGACCGTGCTCTGGTCACACCACAGCACACGAAATGACTCAGCAATAGATCATTCTTCTATCTACTACATAATAAAAGCATCTTACATAATACCGTAAAATACCACAAACAAATCTTAAAATGACCAAAATGCCGTTCACTTGTAAACATTCGGCAGAAAACCTCTGACCCAGAGCTCCGTCATCGCCAAAAATATCAGAAACCCTCCCAAATGCCTGCACAAAACATCATCATTGTACCAAAACATCAAACACCGTAATAACAACACATAACACACAACGTTGTTCTTGTTCACACGCACTAAAAAGATGAATAAGAGCATAAAATTACTTACGTCCAAACATTTAAGGTTTCAATGTGCCATGCGAAGACGCTCCATAGAGCTTCCTTCACTGACCATTCAGAACGGTAATGGTCCAAGATGAACTCGTTATCTTGCAAGTACTCCGGCAACTCCTCAAGCTTCACCAATCGTCGTTCAGATTTCGATGAACTGATCTTCGCATTCATCATTTATCTTGAAAGTACTCCGGCAACTCCTCTGACACCATCGTTGTTGTTTTTGTTGTTGTTGTTGTTGTTGTTGTTGTTGTTGTTGTTATTGTTGTTGTTTCTGTTGCCGCTACGGTTTCCTCTCCAGCGATAACTGCTCATCTTTGTCGACGAACGTGCTCGCCGAAAATCTCCTCCGGTTATGTTTTCTGGCGAGAAAGTCGCCGCCTCTTTTTCTCATGCAGATCTCTGCTCGACTTTTAGCTCTTACTTGGTCCTTCCATTTATATTCGACCAACAATGGCATGTGATTATGAATCATTTTTTTAAAAAATCTTTTGTGAGTTTTTTATTTAAAAAAGAAAAGAAAAAACAAGTTTGGTTGTAGTAGTGGAATTGTGAGAGAAATGGTTTTGTGGCATGGATTGGTGGGGTTTTGATTCTTGAAGGAAGTCATACATGATAAGTGAGTATTAATATTGTGTTTGGTTTTATGTGATGGTGGAATCACCCGTCGAATGATAATCCTGTAATTTTTCATATGTTAGGTAGTGATGATTCTATAATTTTTTGTTCTATGTGATGGTGGAAACACGCCTCGGATGATAATCCTGTAATTTTTCTTGTGTCAGGTAGCGATGAGTCTGTAATTTTTTGGTTTTATGTGATGGTGAAATCACACCTCGGATGATAATCCTGTAATTTTTCATGTCGAGTAGCGATGATTCTGTAATTTTCTTGTTTTATGTGATGGTGGAATCACACCTCAGATGATAATTGTTATAACCCAAGAGGGGGAGAATTGGGTTTATAAAATTTTCTAATTTAAATTTCTAAAAATAAATTTCTCAATATAAAATAGTAAATCACACAATAAGAAATATACAAATTATGAATATGTGAGAAATAATATCAATTAAACAATGGAGATACACTACAAAAAAAAAAAAAAAAAAAAAAAAAAAAACCTGTTTAGCGATCGGTCGCTAAACATGCTAATTCGGTCGCTATCTTGTTTAGCGACCGAAATAGCGACCGAAAAAATGGGGTGGCAGAAATCCTGGTCGCTAAGGTTTTAGCGATCGAATTTATGTTTCGGTCGCCAAATAGAGATCGAATTATCGGTCACTAAATTATATAATTCGGTCACAGCCTAGTTGGTCGCGTGATCAGGGTAACCGAAATTGGTGACTGATAATCGGTCACTAATATTGGTTACAGTAACCAATATTAGCGACCAATACTTCGGTCGCTAAAAATGAAATAATTTAATATATTGATTTATTTTTCCTAATTTAATATTAGCGACCGACGTTTGGGGTGCCAATTTCGGTCGCTAATATTTAAATTTTTTTTTATTTTGATTTTTGATTTTAAATTTTATTTTAAAAATTAATAATTATTATTTTTTACTTTAATATTCTTCAATATACTACTGCAACTCACCAATATAAAAAATAAACAAAGTATCATATAAATAAATAAAAAATGTCATACAATAAAGTGAATGTAAATCCATAAAATAGAAAAAATACAACAGAAAATCATTAGTCCTGGGGAGGCGGACGCGGCAGACGTGGAAGGGACCAACCCTGTGTGCCGCCGTCGTCTGGCTTCTCCTCGTCCTCCAGATCAGCATCATTAGCAGGAGGAGGCGGCAGAACTGGAGGAGCGATAGCAGGCAGCACAACTGCCGGAGCATCTACCTGAGCAACTGGAGCTTGGATCCTCATCTGCTCCAACATCAATCACAATGTCTGTCTTGCCCTGCTCCATCATCGTCTGCAGTAGGTGTTGGTGTGCCTGAGTCAAATGTGTAATCTGCTACTGCATCTGTCGCTCTCTCTCCCTCTTCTTCCGGAGCTCTGCGTTCAGTTGTGTGATTGTGTCCTGCATCTGGTTGAACTGCTCCGGAGGGATGGTATCCGCGTACGAAGGAGCAGGTGTGCCATACGACGATGCAATAAACTCGCTGCCCAAGTGTCCGAGGCCATACACGTGCCCCTTCTTGTTCCTACCCCCGACGACCTCCAAATATATGGCGTTGTCGTCAACGGAGACAGGAGAGCGGGGCCCCTCACCTGCTCCGGAGGGACGATATCCGCGTACGAATGGAGAAGGATGATGATGGCGCGCGGTGGGGTGCGGCGTGCGGTGGTGGTGCGGCTAAATGGAGAACCAGAGTGAGGGAGAGAAAGAAAGGGAGTGAGGGAGAAACAGAACAAAAATGAGGAAGAAGGAGTTGGTTTTGCGATTTAGGGATTTAGTATTAAGCTACCGAATTTTTCGGTCGCCGTTCAATTAAAAATAAATTTGATAGCTAAAATCGGTCGCAATTTGCCTCTTCTTGAAAGTTCAATTAATGTGACTTAGCGACCGAACACACTTCGGTCGCTAATTGGCTCCAATTTGGCCATTGCATTATAAACGGTCACCAAGTCGGTCGCTAGACGTTCAACAAAAAAATTAATTCCAAGTCAACGTTTTGGCGACTGAATTAGCGACCGTTTTGTTTGCCACCATAACATTCGGTCGCTATTTTGATTGCCAAGTTCATGTTGTAATATGAATCTGAAAAATGCCATTTTGGTCTCAATTAGCGACCGTTTAGATCGATCGCAAAATTGCGGTCGCTAAATGAATTTTTTTTTTTTTTTAAGTGATAGGGAAAAGAATAGTTGCACACCGATTCAGCCACCAACCACCAGTGACCAACGTCCAGTGCCCACTCCACCTGTGGGATTTTATTCCACTCATAAACAAGCTTATGAATTTGAGTTGACACACAAAGAGTAGAAGAAATTTGAAGCACTCTAGATAGTGCAGATAATACAAGTTGAAGTCCTATGAGATTGATAAGAGTAGGAACAATTGATAGCCCATGTTTATTTTACAATAGTGCAAAAAATATTTTTGATTCAAACAATTAGTGTGTGCATTTGTATGTATTGCCCTTTGTCTTAGCCTGATGCAAAACACTTTTTAAAGGGAACTGAAAAATTTGAACGTTGCATCAACAGTAAATGGCACGATCATGATCTCATATTGCCTTCAATGCAATATTTTATTTATTTATTGTTTCAATTAAAATATTGATTGCCAAATAAACATATAATGCTTCAGTAATTTCATTGCTATTTAAAAGAAATATGGACGTTGAACAAGACCAAGATATGAACGTTACAGCACAACCAAAATGCCATATTGATTTGCATTCAATGCATATTTATTTTCCAATAAGTATATTAATTTCCATTAACACCAAAAAAATGAACGTTAATACTTTGAACCAAAATGTGACATTGAAGCCATGAAATGGGAACCTGATGCGCAGGAGATTTTGACATTAATTTTCATTCACTACTTAAAATTTAAAAGAAAATTAACGTGTAATGTAAGGCTTCAGCAAACGAAATTTGTTTTAATTTGCTATTTAAAAAATGATTGGAATAGATTAGGAAGCTCAATATAATTAAAAAAAAAATTATTTAAAAAAAATATTGAAACAATAAAAGCTTGAATGAGAGATCTTTTGAGGATTATAGAAATTTCAGAATTTGTTTTGATAAAACATTTTTAGCTAGATTTAGAAAAAAGTATTTTGCTTTTCATCATTAAAAAACCTTGAGCCATAATAGAGCCTAATCAAATCAATCTCCTACAAATATATTTAAGACCTAATGATTTACCCATTGAATTCTTTGGTCTTGATACTTGAAACTTTTATACTCCTTGCTTTTTATTTCTTTGCTTTGCTAACCTTTAAGTATCTGCATGCTTGTCAATTATATTTTTTTTTCGTCCTGCATGATTATGGTTAGTGTTTGTCAATCATCAAAATGAGGCATATACAAAATGTGGTTCGTCTCCGGACCTAGCATATACTGATACTGGACCGGTATATACAACAAAGCGAGTGACTTGATCCACGAGTCACTCGTTCTCATCCAGGAACTCAAACTTGTGGGTGCCCATTAGTGGGATCCCCGTGGACCCCGTCATCCAGGGGTGATCTAAATGAGGCATCCTACTCCTCTGGACCTGCTTCGCTATATAACATAAAATATACACCAAAGAGAACAGGAGATAAGAAACTAGCTATCATCATAAGCGGAAAAGGTTACATAGCATATCTACAATAATAGCACAAAGGCATGCATCACAGAATAAGCACATATAAATACCAATCATCCTCGGTACATGTTATCATCCTCTACCCTTCGCGCTCATGCAACTGATTATGTATGCTGACGTAGCCACCATGCAATCCTGTCACACATCCCTCGTCTGATTAGGGATATTAGTCAGACGTCCAAGCCCATGAACATCGGTGCATGCCCTAGTTCCCTCTAGGGTGTCCATTCCTCGAATGAAACTATGTAACCATCCTCTGTGGAGAATAGTCGCACTGCTCAGCAAGGATTACGAGAGTATCACGGTAGTTTTCCTCAAACCTCAGGGTGAGAGGGCACTCACCTATGAATCCGGTATCCGTAAATCGGATACTCTGACCTCGTGTGTTCCACCCACACGACTCTGATCAGCACAATGCATCTACATGAATCTCGCCAACTAGTATCGGGTCATAACCTAGTGCCTCAACCTTCCATCACCATCTTAGATTATATCATGTCTCAAGTCGCATAACATAAGCTCATCATGAATAAAATATCATTTAATTAGGTTAGGCGCGACTAAGTCCCATGTCTTTCGCTCCCCAACATGCATCTCTCCAAAACGACATATATCATCACCTAGATGCCGACTAAGCATACAAAAATAATCATAGCATGTTATCACTCAAAGCATGTTATCACGTATTAAAATAATATTAAAATATTAAATATTCCTAATTAACCAAATAGCATGTATTAAGCATATTATCACAAACAACACACAGCAAGAAGCTCAATAGGCAAAATCATGCAACCTCGAATATCATAAATTTAACCTAACGACGATAAATCTACAATCTTCATATCATAAATGATACTACTAAGTAGTCCCAAATGTGATATTGATATTGTCGATTCCTCGCTCACTAGTAGGGTTTAGGTCGTCCTACGCCATTATCATAAAATATACTACTTAGCCATTTCCGATGATAGATGGCTTCTTTCTCCCACCTGAGATGTCTTATGCTAGCTCCGACGCAACGAAACGAACACACTCTTCCCTCTAAGCTTGCTGCCACACCCTGTTCTACACACTCTTAGGCTCCAAAAATTCGTCTGAACACATATACATGAAGCACGTGTTACGAGTAATCCTAATATGTAAACAAAATTGGAAACCTAAACGAATAGAGAGAAAACCTCAATATCGTCACCGATGACATTTCGACATAAAAAGGACATAGGCTTTCCCTAGCCTAATCAAGAAATGAAAGATAGGGTTAAGAAGATGTCGTCGCCGTGATCACAATGATGTATTCGGAATTGCGTTAGGACGAACGGATTGCTCGGAATCGACCTCGGAAGTTTTCTCTCACTCTCAACCTCCCTGCTCTGTTATTCAATTTTTGAAGTTTATGTTATAAGGCAACTTAAGCTACCTCTCAGATTTACGTCCTTATTTTTTTTTTCCATGTTTTGATGCTGGCGCTCAAACGCTGTTTTCCCAGCATCCAAACGTTCAGGCGCTCAGACGCCATTGTTTCAGCGTTTGAGCTTTGACTCTCAGGTCAACAGCTTCTTGATGAAGTCTTCGCGCCACGTGTCCCATGCGTCGTCTATGCTCGCCACATGTTGCCACGTATCAGAAGACACTGGGCGCTCAAACGTGGATATATTGGTGCTCAAGTTGACCAGGTTGACCAGCAACCCTGATTCGCGCGTTTTGTCGCTTTCTGAGCTCGTTTGAAGTCCGATTGACCTCAAATTTGAAATGTAGACTCCTCAGCTCCTAAGGAATAAGATCAAGTCCTCAAACATGCCTAATTTCTTCCTCGAACATAAATTTCCTACTCTGCATGCTTGAGCATTCCAAGCTAAGTAGGAAACCCTAGTTTATGTTCTCGCTCGATTCGAAGCCGATCGTCTGCGTACTTTTCAAACAAACTTCCAAACACATTAACATGCATCTTAAACACTTAAACAAGATCTTAAAACATGGTTGTTACAAAGATCTGGTTGGTCATCTGACAAACGAAGACCCAGCCCCCACTCAATACACCACTCCAGATCCCAATAACACCACAAACCCAGAAAAATTTGTCCCAAAATTAAATGACGAAGCACTTGGCCTCATTATTGGTTTAGACACTGCCCATGCTGTTTAGACCGCACTCAAAGATGCATATGCAGAAGATTCATAAGAACGTGAATTTACACTTCGTCAACAAATCACGTACCTACGTAAGGAAGAGGATCGAACCATTGGGGAACACATTCACATTTTCCAAGGTCTATGCGACAATCTTGCTGCAATTGGGAAACATGTCCTAGACAAAGAAAAGGTATTCTATCTTCTCACAAGCCTTAGCCATGAGTATGAAACATTCACAACAACTATGCTAAAACCTCCCAGGTTATCATACTCTGAGCTAATCTCACAAATTTAGAGCCTCGATCTATGGCGCAATTGGTTTTCCAGCCATGCCAATATGCCAAACCCTCTTGCTCCACGAATGGCCTTCTATGGCCAACAACAACGATCTCTTCAATTTTCCTCTCGACATCGTGGGAATTCTCAAGCCTTCACATCATCAGGGTGAGGGTTTTAGGTTCAACAACCAAGTAACCAACAAAATAAGGAATCCACTTTGACCACCCAGTTGAGGTGTCCTCCGCCATCGGGAGAGCGTCGTATGACTCCTGCAGAACGAGAGCTCTATCGAAATGAAAAATGTCAATATTGTGGAATGATGGTCATATAGCAAGGATATGTTGGCGAGCGCCCAAGAAACAAACTCAATCTGATGATATACCACAAGCACTTGTAGCACTCACCTTGGACAACACCATTGCTGAAACAGAATGGACCTCGGACACCGGAGCCTCCAATCATTTGATAGGTAAAGCAAGTATGTTGAGTAACATTCGACAATATTCAGGTACAGATTCTGTGCTTATTGGTGATGGTTCTTCTCTACCAATTCATGCTATTGGAGATTCCTTCATTAAGCAAAAGAATATTACTCTAATTCTTCATGATGTCTTACTAGTCCCTGCTTTAACAAAAAATTTGCTCTCTGTAAGCCAACTAACTAAACAATTTCCTGTTAACTATGAGTTTTCAAATGCTGATTTTTGTGTTAAGGAGCGAGAAACATGGGAACCAATGATCACAAGGAGGCGCAAGGGTGACCTATATGTTCTTTCCTCTTTGCCTGAATTGCATTTTTCACATCGTTTCAAATCTGGATCAGCAGACATTTGGCATTAGCGATTAGGACATCCTCAAACTATGGCTTTACAATTACTGAAGCATAAAGGGTTAATTGATGTAGTTGGAACTTTGAAATCTGAACATCTTTGTAATAGTTGTCAATTGGGAAAACTTAGTAAATTACCTTTCTCTTCCTTTGAGCATTCTAGTTCTGCTATCTTTGAAAAAATACATTGTGACTTATGGGGACTGCTCCTATCTTATCTATTGGTAATTTCAAATATTATGCATGCTTGGTTGATGACTTCTCCAAATATACATGGATTATTCCCTTACAACATAAATCTGATTTTATTAATGCTTACTTATCCTTTGAACAATATGTTAAAAAACAATTTAACAAAGAAATCAAGGTCTTTCATTCTGATGGAGGAGGTGAATTTATCAACTCTAAACTTTCAACTCACTTTCGTTTAACAGGTACTATTCATCAGGTATCATGCCCGTATACCCCCGAACAAACAGGTATGGCTGAAAGGAGACATAGAATAATACACCATGGTTAACATTGCAGCTGAACTCACAT
This sequence comes from Echinosophora koreensis, assembly GCA_035048595.1. Lineage (NCBI taxonomy): Eukaryota > Viridiplantae > Streptophyta > Magnoliopsida > Fabales > Fabaceae > Echinosophora > Echinosophora koreensis. The sequence goes on from JAPCYP010000072.1 coordinate 828,039, forward strand.
GGCTGGCATTTATCTTAAAAGATCTTCACATTTCACTTGCCTCCCCTCTGATACTCTAGTGTGACAATATTAGTGCTCTTCACATGACCATCAATCCAATTTTTCATGCCTGAAGCAAACACATTGATTGGATTATCATTTCGTTCGCGAACGAGTTGCACTTGGCCTTCTTGTCACTCATCACATTCCCACCAATGATCAAGTTGCTAACCTTTTCACTAAACCTGTGTAAAGGCTATTCTCATGCATTTTCAAACCAAACTCTGCCTTCAACCTCAACCTCAACCTCGTTTGAGGGAGGGTATTAGCGATACCCAGCTGTCATTAGACAGAAGTGATTGTGGCAGTTACTGGACATAATAGGAAATGCAAAACTGTTGTAACGATAAGGATGAGAATCCCCATAATAGTGCCAGCACCAATGGATAGTCGTTGAGGAATAAAGAGAAGTAAATGCAGCAAATAAAACCTGAGTTATTGAGGATTAAAGAGCAGTAAATGCAACAAATCAAAACAGCAAAATAAGGAAACTTGGTCTGTGTTTGGGATATGACAATCAGAAATTATGCAAAGCCGTTGTACTCTATTTGCTATATATTTCCTTTACCCCTTTTGTACGTAGTGCAGTGTTCACGTTTCTAATAAAAATTACTCCACTCATCCCTTTCTCTTTTTTCTACTAGTACTAATGTTGTGTTTGGTTTTATGTGATGGTGGTATTATGCCTCGGATGATAATCCTCTAATTTTTTATGTGTCTAGTAGTGATGATTATGTAATTTTTGGTTTTAAGTGATGTGAAATCACGCCTCGGATGATAATCTTATAATTTTTCATGTCGGGTAGCGACGATTCGGTAATTTTTTGTTTTATGTGATGATGGAATCACGCCTCAGGTGATAATTGTTGGCCGTGACAACTATAACCCGGGGGGGCGGGGGGGGCGGGGGGGAGGGGGGGTGGTTTGGGTTTATAAAGTTTTCTAATTTAAATTTCTAAAAATAAATTTATCAATATAAAATATTAAATCACATAATAAGAAATAAACAAATTATGAATATGTGAGAAATAATATGAATTAAACAATGGAGATATGGAAGAGAATACTTGCTTATGGATTTTATCCTGGTTCAGTCACCAACCACCAGTAACCTACGTCCAGTCCCCACCCCACGTAGTCCCCACCCCACCTGTGGGATTTTATTCCACTCATAAACAAGCTTGTAAACGGGTGCTTGCAACCTTTGTACACAACAGAGCACTCTAACCATACCTCCTGGATACCTCACCCACCACGTGTAAGAGTCTCAACGACCACTATCACTCTCCCTCGCGCCTCCGAGATACCTCACCCGTGCTTCTGAGCCTAAAGTCGCACACCAAAGGAATGTCGCACCAAAGGATACATCACCTTCTAAACATAGGAATATACCTCACCCTCAACCTAGGGATAACACACCCTATTTTTGAGTTGACACACAAAGAGTAGAAGAAATTTGCAGCACTCTAGATAGTGCAAATAATACAAGTTAAAGGATATTCATTCATAGCTCAAGTTTTTTTTTTTTTGACTAAAAAGGATATTCATTCATCCAAATTGGTAAAATATATCGAAAACAACACAAATTCAACATCTCTAAAAAAAACTGAAAAGGATGAATATGAGAACAAACTCACGGCACCCAGGTTAATAGCATAACATGGCAAAATGGCTACAAATGTGACAAAATCAAAGTGACCGGAATATCTATGCCTCCGGATCTGTAATGTTGACACCCAAGTCTTGATTGAAGCTGATCTGCTAATCTGAACCAAACGAACACCGGAACAAGACGGGAAATCAAACGTCGCTGCAACAAGACGACGAACAAAACGCCGCCGCACGCAAACGACAAAAACACGGAAAAACACGAAAGAAAAACCAGATCTATGTGGAACAACCACTTATTTAGATAAAAGGAGAGAAAAAAGATGTGGGAGGGTGATTCCAGGGCAAAAGATGACCCAAAATCACCCCTTCCGGTGGATGAGAAAGAATGAAAAGAGGAGTAGAGGGAAGGCTGAGAGAGAGAGAGATCTCAAGTTTATTTTAGAAGAGTGCAAAAAATATTTTTGATTCAAACAATCAGTGTGTGCACTCGTATGTATTGCCCTTTTTTTAGCCTGATGCAAAACACTTGTTAAAGGGAACTAAAATATTTGAACGTTGCATCAAGAGTAAATGGCACGATCATGATCTCATATTGCCTTCAAATCAATCTTTTATTTATTTATTGTTTCAATTAAAACATTGATTGCCAAATAAAACATATAATGCTTCAGCAATTTCATTGCTATTCAAAAGAAATATGGACGTTGAACAGGACCAAGATATGAACGTTACAGAACAACCAAAATGCCATATTAATTTGCATTTAATGCATATTTATTTCCAATAAGTATATTAATTTCCATTAACACCAAAAAAATGAACGTTAATACTTTGAACCAAAATGTGACTTTGAAGCCATGAAATGGGAACCTGATGCACAAGAGAGTTTGACATTAATTTTCATTCACTACTTAAAAGAATCAATTGCCATTTAAAAGAAAATTAACGTGTAAGGCTTCTGCAAACGAAATTTGTTTTGCTATTTAAAAAATGATTGGAATAGGTTAGGAAGCTCAATATCATTAAAAAAGAATTTTATTTAAAAAAATATTGAAACAATAAAAGCTTGAATGAGATCTTTTGAGGATTATAGAATTTTCAGAATTTGTTTTGATAAAACATTTTTAGCGAGATTTAGAAAAAAGTATTTTGCTTTTCATCATTAAAAAACGTTGAGCCATAATAGGACCTAATCAAATCAATCTCTTTCTTATTGTCCTGCATGATTATGGTTAGTGTTTGTCAATCATCAAAACATAATCAAATATATACTTACATACTCTCCTTTTTTATGATGACAAACCTTACCATTCTTACCTGAGTAATGTGTTTATCAGAGTGTACTTGCAGCATGTATGCGTAGAAAATATATTTCCTTTCTATAGAACAATACTCGAAGAAAGTATTAGCCTGTAATTTTTCATATGTCGGGTAGGGATGATTTTGAAATTTTTTTGTTTTATGTGATGGTGGAATCACACATCGGATGATAATCCTGTAATTTTTCTTGTGTCGGGTAGCGATGATTCAGTAATTTTTTGTTTTATGTAATGGTGGAATCACACCTCGGGACCTATAATTTTTCATGTGTAGGGTAGCGATGATTCTGTAATTTTTTGGTTTTATGTGATGGTGGAATCACGTGACCTGTAATTTTCGATGTGTCAGGTGGTGATGATCTTGTAACAAATTTTTACGTTAAATTTGGAAGCATTAGCTGGTTTTTGGAATGACGTTCGCATCATGTTCCACCCAACCAATTACGTTACTAGTTAAATTGTATGCTGTGATTTTTTTGTTTTATGTGATGGTGGAATCACACCTCAGAACCTGTAATTTTTCAAGTGATAGGTGACGATGAATTTGTAACAAATTTTTAGGTTAAATTTGGAAGCATTAGCTAGTTTTTGGAATGACGTTCACGTCATGTTTCACTCAATGTAAAAGCATATTATTATCAATAGTCTCTGCTTGAAAGGAATTAAAAGAGTAAGTTTAACTGCATAGTACGCCCATCTGCATCTAGAATATTAATGCAATTCATACAACAGGAACAACCAACAAAATATGATGCTAACTACTGGTTTTATTTCCAACATTTTAATGGTAGGCTATGTTTGAATTGACTAAAATGCACAGGTTGGTGATCCCTGCAGAAATTCCATTATCACCAGTGTAGCAACAATATGTGCAAGCGCCCCAAGGACAACAAAGGCATGAAAAATCATATGTCTGTGTCCTGCAATATCAAATGCTCCGGGCTTCCATCGTTCTGGTACTTTAGTAATATAAAAAATAGTTATTGTGGCATATAGAATGGCCATAACAAGCTCATATCTAAATGCCGCAAGAATATAGGGGTGACCCAAATGTAGGACAAGGGCATGAACTGCTGGAATGAAACCTGAAAAGCCCATAAAGAGGAACAAATATGCCCGGTAGGGCATGAAGCGAGGTGTAGAAATATGGGTGTAAGAAGGGTTATGATGACCACTACTCCAAGCATAGATATTGAAGTCAAATATATGAACGTTATGTTAGGATGGCATGAAAAGACATAGTAAATTGGAGCAAAGAAAGAACAAACTATCATAAGAGAAATTCCTGCATAATCTAGACTCTAGAAAAAGAGGTTGAAGTGTTTGGAGTGACAGGCAAGAAGATGGGAAAGAGAATTGCATGCCACGCACCCCATTCCTCCAGCTAAAAGAACAAACCATGGCCATCTAGGAAGTGTTTCTGCACCATATTCACTCAGCTCATGAAAGATGGATGTCTTCGAATGTGTCTCAAATGAGAATCCTGAAAAAATAAAAAATAAAAAAAATCAGCAATTATTAATGAATTTCTTTGCCTACTTATGTTTAGAGCTCCAATTGTTCATCATGATAATAATGGAATATAATTATACTGTTTTTTTCCTGGTCAAATATCAAGGTTTGTGCTACTAACTTTGATATGCTAAATGAAAACATAATTATACGATTTATGAATTAGGAGGAAGATGGTAACCTTGGATTTCTAGGAAAGTCTGACATGTCTTTATAACAAGAGCAAGGCATGAATTTGGTCAAAAATCCATCAGACCAAAGACCAATTGCTACTGGCCAGAGTCTTTTGTAAAATAAAAACTCCTTTAGGAAGATTTTTGTCATAAAACACTCATCAATTCCCTCCAATCCAAAAGGTTGGTACAAGCTTACAAGCAATGCCGATGAGTAATGACACATTAAATTATTAAAACATCCTTTAACTTGGACCAAAATCATTTAATTTGTCTATGACAAAGTAAACACGTAATAGAAGTTATAGCTTACAAGTGATGACATAAATTCAAATATCTAAATACAATATGAAACTAAATATATTATATTGTTACTAAATATATATTTTTAGAAATTATAAAAAATATTTAAGTCATAAAAAAGCACATTTGCTTACTAAAGAGAGAAGAAAATATAACAAATATACCTTTTAAAACATTTGCTTGCAATGTATATATATAATCATTTTATAACATATATAATATAATTACTACATATAGGATTCAGTTGTTACAACCCATATGTAAAAGAACACAACTCATACTACATTAACTTTTGTTTCAAAAAAAAAAAAAAAAAAATTAACTTTGATTTTGGACCATCCTCATACTACATTAACTTTATTCTTATGGCAATGGTAATGTTTATATTAACTAGGGCCGGGCCAACACCTTTGGAGGCATAAAGCGAACTCTAAAAGTGAGACCTTTTTAAATAAAATAATTTTATTTATTAAAATTATTATATTTTTATTTAAAGTTTATTTTTTGTGCCTTTTGGGATGCAAAGTCATTTATTAAAAAGTTATAATCGATTTCATTTAACAAAATCATTTATTAATTTCTATTTCTTGTTCATTAACTAATATTTCTTATCTATTTTCATTTTCATCTATGTCTTCATTATTAACTTTTTCATTCAACGAACAATCACCTATATTTTCAAATTGACTTTTCTTGTTTGGTTTGAAAAATTTATCTATAGCCCCATTTTGTGCTTCAAATTTTTTCTTCGTCATTTTATTATTACTTTACATAAACAAACAAAAATACACATAAACAAATAACAAATGACCATAAGTCCATAACAGTTAACACTTAACACTAACCAGTGACCAACAAGTAGCGCAAGTCTCGTCTCTTCCAGAAGACCAGAAGTCGCCGCCTCGCCGACCGGAAACCATAGTAGTCAGACCAGTCGCACGCTGTAGAGGAGGACAGAGGCTAGAGGGAGTTGCTGTACTCCAATCGAAGCGCGGCAAGCGCCGGCGACGGCATAGACAGTGGAGGCGGTCGGCGTAGATGTGGAGAGTGAGGCCGTCACCGTGAGTGTCTGAGATTGAGGGTGAGGCCGTGAGGGAGATGCAAAATTGAGAGTGGAAACTTGAGATCTTGATGACTGATTACTGATGGGAGTGATTAGAGTAAAGAGATGAGGGAGATAGAGAGACTGACGTGAGGGAGAGATTGAGGGAGGTGAATGAAATTTCTTTTCTTGAATAAAATTTTTTTGTTAAACAGATTACAATGAGATGTGCATTAGTGCATTACGTATTACGGAACGGATGTTACGTGACTACGTGAGTGAGATGGAGAGTCTGCTGACTCTTGGCTTTCTTTATAAAAAAAAAATAAAAATAACTAGTATTTTTTTTTGGAGGCCTAAAACCCTTGCTTGGGCTGCTTCCCCCTTGAGCCGGGCCTGATATTAACTGAAACATGGCAAGCACTGCACCATTTCAAATGGACTAAGCTGGCCCACTTATCAGCAAAAGCTTAGGAATCAGATTATCAGAATGGGGGGTACGCCAATTGTAGTTTCAAAATCAAAATCATATATCTTACCCAAAAAAATCATAATCATAATTCTATAAATTAACAAATAAAAAAATATTAACAAACCTGTAATCTATTGCTATTAGATTCAGAGCTGTTGATCTCCTTCCATGTCTTAAATGACCGTGCTCTGGTCCCACCACAACACACGAAATGACTCAACATTAGATCATTCTTCTATCAACTATATAATAAAAGCATCTTACGCAATACCACAAAACACCACAAACAAATATTAAAACGACCAAAATGTCCTTCACACGCAAACATTCGACAAAAAATCTCCGAGCCAAAGCTCCGTTGTCGCCGCCGGCAAACTCATCACCGTCATCACTGCAAATATCAGAAACCCTCCCAAATGCCTACACAAAACATCATCATCGTACCAAAACATCAAAAACCGTAACAACAACACATAACACACAACGTTGTTCTTGTTCACACGCACGAAAAAGATGAATGAGAGCATAAAATTGCTTACATCCAAACATTTAAGGTTTTGTTGTGCCATTCGAAGATGCTCCATAGAGCTTCCTTCATTGACCAATCAGAACAATAATGGTCCAAGATGAACTCGTTGTCTTGTAAGCACTCTAGCAACTCCTCAAACTTCACCAATCGCCATTCATATTTCGATGAACCATTCTTCGGGTTCATTGTTCCAACACCACCGTTGTTGTTTTTGTTGCCGCTCTAGTTTCCTCTCCTGTGATAACTGCTCATCTTCGTCGATGCACTTGTACGTTTTCCAGTGAGAAAGTCGCTGCCTCTTTTTCTCTCGCAGAACTCTGCTTGCACTTTTAGCTCGTACTTGGTCCTTCTATTTATACTCAACCAACAATGGCATGTGATTACAAATTATTTTTTTAAAAAAAATTTGTGAGTTTTTTATTTAAAAAAGGAAAGAAAAAACAAGTTTTGTTGTAGTAGTGGAATTGAGGGAAAAATGGTTTTATGGCATGGATTGGTGGGGTTTGATTCTTGAAGGAAGTCACGTGATAAGTGAGGACTAATGTTTTGTTTGGTTTTATGTGATGGTGGAATCACGCTTTGGATGATAGTCCTATAATTTTTCATATGTCAGGTAGTGATGATTCTGTAATTTTTTTGTTTTATGTGATGGTGGAATCACCCCTGGATGATAATCATGTAATTTCTCATGTGTCGGGTAGTGATGGTTCTGTAATTTTTTGTTTTATGTGATGGTGAAACCACGCTTCGGATAATAATCCTGTAATTTTTCATGTCAAGTAGCGATGATTAAGTAATTTTTTGTTTTTTTAATGGTGGAATCATGCCTCAGATGATAATCCTGTAATTTTTCATGTGTCAGGTAACGATAATTCTGAATTTTTTTGTTTTATGTGATGGTGGAATCACACCTCGGGACCTGTAATTTTTAATGTGTCGTGTAGCGATGATTCTTTAATTTTTTTTTTGTTTTTTTTTTATGGTGGAATCATACCTCGGGACCTGTACTTTTTCATGTGTCAAGTGGCGATGATTTTGTAACAAATTTTAATGTTAAATTTGGAAGCATTAGCTGGTTTTTGGAATGACGTTCGTGTCATGTTCCACCCAACCAAATACGTTACTAGGTAAATTGTATGCTGCAATTTTTTTGTTTTATGTGATGGTGGAATCACTTCTTGGGACCTGTAATTTTTCATGTGTCAGGTTGCGATGATTTTGTAACAAATTTTTATGTTAAATTTGGAAGCATTAGCTTGTTTTTGGAATGATGTTCGCGTCATGTTCCACTCAATGTAAAATCATATTATTATCGATAGTCTCTACTTGAAAGGAATTAAAAGAGTAAGTCTAACTGCACAGTACGCCAGTCTGCATCTAGTATGATAGAATAATCAATATATACAACATCAATTGGTGAGCATTCATTAATTTAGCTAATCCATTTCTTCCTAGAATATTAATGCAGCTCATACAAAATATGATGCTAACTACTGGTTTTATTTCCAACGTTTTAATGGTAGGCTATGTTTGAATTGACTAAAATGCACAGGTTGGAGATCCCTGTCGAAATTCCATTATCATCAGTGTAGCAACACTATGAGCAAGTGCCCCAAGAACAACAAAGACATAAAAAATCTGATGACTGTGTCCTCCAATATCAAATGCTCAGGGCTTCCATCGTTCTGGTACTCTAGTAATATAAAAAATAGTTCTTGTGGCATATAGAATGACCATAACAAGCTCATATCCAAATGCTGCAAGAATACAGGGGTGACCCCAATGGAGGACAATGGCATCAACTGTTGGAATGAAACCTGAAAAGCCCAAAAAGAGGAACAAATATGCCCAGTAGGGCTTGAAGCGAGGTGTAGAACATGTGACTTTAAGAAGGGTTATGATGGCCAGTACTCCAAGAAAAGATATTGATGCCAAATATATGAACCATATGTTAGGATGGCATGAAAAGACATAGTAAATTGGAGCAAAGAAAGAACAAACTATCATAAGAGAAATTACTGCATAATCTAGACTCTAGAAAAAGAGGTTGAAGCGTTTGGAGTGGCAGTAAAGAAAATGGGAAAGAGAACTGCATGCCAAGCACCCCATTCCTCTGGCTAAGAAAAGAAACCTTGGCCATTGATAATCCGGGCTTATCAAGTTTTATTTATTATTTTAGAGTGGATTTCGTCAATTAAGTTGAGTTAAACACTTGATTTAGCCCAAATTAGACTTTTTTCCCCCTATTTTGATTTATTAGAGTCAATATTTGCATTTAATTAATTTTAATTAGTTTTTTATTCATTTTTTCATGTTAATTTTATTTTGTGATTTTTAGGAAAGTATGGATGAAAAAAATGAGTCAAATTAAAATTGAAAGATGGAAGGCCAGAGAGCAAATTGAGGCCACGTATGTAACACCTGTTTTCCACGTAAAAGCTATAAGTGTTGGTTATATTTCGTATATGTTAATAAAGGGCTAAGTGGGATTTCAAAGCAGGAAATCCCTTTTTGGTGCATGAGCATGACTGTGCTCATGACGCGTGCTATGTGGCTGCCTGAGACACATGCACGTGTCCGAAATACGCATTTTTTGATGCTAATGTTGCTGACCTCGTGCTTAGGGAAGCACGACCGTGCCCACATTAAGCACGTCCGTGGTTAGTAGGAGCACGGCCGTGCTCGGGTCTGAAGCTATATAAACAGAGGAGTTTGTGAGGATTTCGAGTATAAGCCTCACATTGGCACTTTGGGCAACCCTAATGTGACATAAACCTCTCATTTTCCCTTTCCTTTGAACCCAACCAAGTTCTTAGTGTTCTTACGTCCATTTAGGAGAGAAGTCATGCGCTAGTGCCATCTAAAGTAATGTTGTCATCCCTCTATTAATCTCTTTTCCTATTTCTTGGATTTGTTATTAATTTATTATCCTTTTGTGTCTGGCCAAGGCTTGGGGAACTCGTCGAGCCGCTCGAGGGAACAAGGATAGTTGCTTGCGTTGTCGTAGTAGGAATCTTCAAACCAGGTATGGGGAGAAGGGATAGTATGAACATGTAGGCATTGGGGGTAGCGTAAGATGGAGGGTTAACCCATGATCCTATTGCTTGCTATTTGTTTAATTGTTGTCTTGATATATGCTTGTTTATGATATTGATAATTGGCACGCTTATTGTTATTATAATTGGTGATGATGTTTTATGCCATGAATGTTGTTTTGTTTGATGATATAATTCATTACCATAAATGAATGACTTGATTTTTTGGTTGATGTTGTGATACGATGACGATGTTAATAAGACATTAAAAGATGTTAATAATGACGACTGGAATTTAGGAATGTTTTCCTCAATTGTTCATAAGACTTGAACGATATTAATGGGAGGCATGGTTATTGTTCAAAGGTTTAGTCAAGACCCTAGGATTGATTCATGAGCGTTTTAGGGACATGAATAATGAAACATGAATTAAAGGATTAATTCCCAATAATTCTAAGACATGGAGATTAAGAGAATAATGAAACTGATGATTGATGGTTAGTTAAAAGCCAATAGGATTGATCTTTGAATGCCCTAGGAAACTTAGCAAGGGTTTCCAACCCTTTCTGCCCAGACACAGTACGACCATGCTCCAATAAGCACGGCCATGCATAACAGATAACACGATCGTGCTTGACTTAAAAGACAGCACACCCATACTGGGGGCAGCACGATTGTGTCCCCTAGACAGAAACATGGGTGTTTTACCCCAATTGTTCCCAATAATGTAATAAGACACCAATCGAAGTAAAGACAAGACAGATAATACAATGAAGACTTAAACAAATATAATTAAACGCGAACGTTAAAGATGGTTAAGTCGGTAACGATGCTTACCACGTTGTGAACCTTGGTGCTTAGTGGCCAAGGGGGCTCGATGGTTAATGGTCGAGGTGTTGATGGTGATAAAACTTTGGTAGCCTAGTGGCCAAAGCGGAGGTGGTGATTGTTTGATTGTATGTTGTTGTTGCACATGCATTCACGCATTGGAGATGTTAGTGGGGGATGTGCAACATAGGGGTTCATCCGAGAGTTAGGTGAATCTGGCCCCCCGCGGTGGTGCATCCGAGAGTAAGATGCATCGGCTATCCAAAGGATTCACCCATGGTTTGGTGTACTGCCGGCGTTGGTGCTTAATAGCCAATGTGGATATGTAACTCCGAAGTTGACTTCCTGAGGTAGATTGGATCCACATGCATAGCAGAGTAGTGGAGTAGTGTTGCACCACATAACATACATTGATTGAATTGTTATGGACGATATAAATGTGTTATGTATGTTTACTTGTGATAACATGCTATTGTTATGACGTATGCTCATCTTGCTAACTGCTTCCATGCCATTATGTTTTATGAGACACCCCATTGTTTTATTAAATTAAAACCTTATTAATTAATTATTTAATTCACATGCTTAACGTTTAAACATGTGTTCCGAAATACGTGAAAATTTAAAACTTAATTAGAAACATACAGCGTGAGAAAATGACAACAACACACCATATATATAAAATACATACACATATATGTCTACATCAGAGTTATCAAAACACTATCTAGGATATCCCATCAGTAGGATCCCGTGCAGGTGCATACTTATACAAACTATTATACTTAGCGGAAAATATAAAACGTCTCACAAGACGCACTGGCCTTCACTATCTAAACTCTACCACTCGGGTCCACAGTTCACCCTCCAGCTTCTGGCTCATAAGGAGTTCCATCCAACTCCTCATCAACAGGCTCCTCCATAGGGTCTTCTCATACGATCACGTAAGAAATAAAATACAACATACAGAAAAATAGGGGATAAGAAACAGTTTTATTATCAAAAGCAGAAAGGAATACATAACATATAATATAACAATAGTCACAGACAATCATCACTCATAATCAACCATCATCCTTAATTCACGATATCATCCTCTACCCTCAATCTCATGCAACTAAACCTTTATGCTAACGGCCATCTCTACTCCTGTCACGTTAGTCAGTAGTCCAGAACGGTCTGGGGTCAAGAACTCGGTGCGCCCCTATTCCCTTATCTCTCGTAGGGAATAGTGCATTAAGCATAGTGTGTGTCACTATCCCCCATTGGAAATAGCACAATAAGCACCAAATACCTAGTAGATCAGTGCGCCCCTATTCCCTAATCTCTAATAGGAAATAATGCATTAAGCACGGTGCGCGTCACTAATCCCCCATTGAAAATAGTACAATAAGCATAAAGACATGGTAACTTTCTCTTTGTGCGTCACTAATCCCCCATTGGAAATAGCACAATAAGCACAAAGACATGGTAACTCTCTCTTTGATAGGATCATCAGAAAAACGCGTTAAGGACTAAAAGAGCATTACGGTAGGCTACCTCGGCATCAATATCCGTAGGTTACTCACCCGTAATATCTGGTATCCAAGATAGGATATCCTGACCTCGTGTTTCCACTCACACGGCTGTGAACAATAATGCATATACATACATCTCACGGACTCTCATCGGTTACAACCTAGTGCCTCAACCTTCCATCATAGCCTCAACAATGTTCTACGTCACAATGGTGTTGAATCAAAAACTTGTTGTCCAAAAAGTTGTGATGTGCAAGTATACACAATCGTAACAAGTAATAAAGTATGAATATAGATCATTCCCACGAGGATTTAAATGAATTGAATATAAATTCTAGTTTTAACCTTTCATACTTAGCTTAATAAAAATAAAGAGTAATTTTAAGCATGTAAAGTAAATGGAATAATTGGGTGTCAGAGCAGTAATTAATTAATGTAAGGAATTAATAAAAACAATAAATGGTTGCTTAAAAATAGAGATGGAAACAGTTAGGATTCTAATCCTTTGTAATATTCACTTCAGGGTAATTTATGCTTCAGGATGTTACAACATTTAGCCCAGGAATTGAGAATTGCTTTCCAGCAGTAAAACTGAGTTCATTAAAAACTTCTTATTCCTAAGTTCAAATTAATTTCCCTCAGCTGTCAGATAAAAACGTCCAGCTACTTAAAGACTTGAAGGCTATTCCTAGCTCATTCAACACAATTAATTTTCCAATTAATTGCTCTATCTTTATCTTCTAATCAAGTCCACTAACTTGGTTTTTCCAAACTTAGTTAGCTGATATTTCAGATCAGTTGATCAGGCTAAACTGAAATTAAACATTAACGCAGAAAAGAAGAAAATGCATAACATCCATTGCATTGAATTACCCATCAGTTTAATTACAAATTCATAGAATCCTAACTTGAGGGAATTAGCTCATAATGAGCTTAAAGTTAAAACAAGTAAGGAAATGGTTAAATAAAGACATAAGCGTAAAAATGAAATTACAGAGAAGACAAGGAAGCTGACGGCTGCTACAGTACGAGCGGCTGTAGTACAAGCTGCCACAGTACAAGCTACCCTAAAAGCAAGGTCACACTTACTATTTGTACTACCTCCCAAAATAGGGCTACACTCTCTCTCATGCCTCACTTTTTGGGCTATTACACAATTCAAATACTAAAATATTCCTTGGCCCAATTCCCAAGTATATTCAGCTGCTGCATAATATTCTGTCTCTTCCTTTTTGCACAACGCAGCAGGTACTTTGTCTTCAAGTGAGCATTAGTTTGGAAATGATTTTAGCTTGTAATGACCTGCTCTCCCGATGCTGCGACATTCCGAAACATCATAGAGCACTTCCTTCAGCAATTTACACTTCTAAATCCTGCTCAAGCTCAAACAAACTTTTTAGCAATAACAATTCATTAATTGCAGCTTTTTTTCCTGCAGTTAATGAAATCAACTTAGATATTTACTCAATCAAACTTAGGTTTCTTTTCCCAAAATTGATCAAAACAAGTCCAATGATTAAGCTAAAAGAATAGTAATAACTCTTGTTTCTAAGAGTTATCACACCCCCAAACTTGAACCATTGCTTGTCCTCAAGTAATGACATTCAATCAAACATTATCAAACAAAATCAGAATAGTAAAAGCAAAGTCCATGGCAGTCTTCAGATGCAATTTCAGAAACATGGTTAACACAAAATACCCCCTTTCTTTTTTTCAGTCACCTTCCAAAGTGTGTGTGCTCCCTAAGCTTTCAACTCAGTTATAGCAAGGAACTCCAACCAACCCACTTCTCAACAGAGTCTTAGGTGCAAATTCCAAATGTCCTTTGGATTCGAGGGTGAAACTTCACTAGATTATCTTCCTAAGAACAGAGACTTAACAGAAGATTGGATTTATCATTTCACTCAATTCACTCTATTTTATGTTCTATGTTGTTGGTTCACTCTATCTTCATTCACATGTAACTCTATCATAGGCTTGACAAATTTCTATCAACCAAAAACACAAACACAAATTGCACACAGCAAGAGGACTTTAATGGGTTGTAATGAGGCTAATGTTAAGGTGAGAAATTTTTGGAAAGTAGCTAACTTAGGTGGAGTTCAAAATCTCTTATTCAAACCACCCACCCCCAAACTTAGACATTTCTGTGCTCCTACCCACATCTCTTATTACATGAGGTTTTTTTTTTTTTTTGAAGAACAAGAACAGACATTGGTGAGAGGAAGGGCAGCACATTCAGTGCATCATATTCAGTGCGACATAGTCTGCAATTTCTCTGCACTTTTCAATTTTTACATTGTTCTTGTTATAACTTGCCCTTTCCTTCTTTTTATTGCTTAGGTACCCTTAGGCACCCCCACCCCCCCCCCCAAAAAAAAAAAAAAAACTTATATTGATGGTTGTCCTCAACCATTGTGGTTAGGAACCATAACCAAATGAACCAGAATCAAGACCCAAACTCCACCTAAACAGGGTAGTACATTGTTTTTTAGGGAAATGAGCTTGTAATGTTGGTTAATACGAAGAAAAAGGTCTCAAGCTCAAAAGGGGGTTACAAAGGTTAACACATGAGGGTTGGCCTTGTAAGTCTCAGTAGGTAAAACAAGAAAAGTGTCTCAAGCTATTGTGTGTGCAACAGTGAAATATGCAATCAATCACAGCAATAAGTCAAGTTCTGCAGAGAAAACACATGAATGGAATGCATGATGAAAGAATTTGTTGAAGCCCAATAGCTCACAGGATCGATGCTGTAGAGTGTCGTAGCATCACATTTATTCTATCTCACCCCCAATCTTAGGTTGAAATCTAATACAAACCTCACCCTCTCTTCCTTTAGACAAGGGTCCTTGCAATCCAATTCCCCCAATTGATTGATGATTTAACTGAAGTCCTTCATTTAAGTTCATTTAAGCTAGGAATTTTTGTGGTGGGAAGGGATTAATTGATGGTATGTATGTATTTCACATGCATTAAAACACATGCAAACAAAGTATCTTCATCAGATGCACATGGACAGCCAAAACCATTCATTCATTCAGTTAAAATTTGCTTTCAAAAAGGGCCCCCCACTTTCCATTAATCACAAATTCTTTGAAGGAGTGGGGGTAGACACACTTCTACTAATTAATTAACAGCACAAACAACTACTTCTAATAGCAAAAAATTAAAAACATTAAGCTAAAGGGAGATTAAAGGGTAGTCCTGGTCATCTGATGCTACAGCATGCTGCAGCACCTTGGGTGGAATTTCTGCTCAAGGCTGAGCCAATCTGGCACTGCTCCTAGTGCCTCCTCTTCTGGCCATCTGCTTCATGGTGGGCCTGCTTGTTGCTGGGTTTTCTTTTGTGATTACCACCTAAACACTAGGCTCTTGTTCAGCATCTTCAGCCACTCCTCCACTAGCCTTAGCTTTAGCTATTGTCCCCTTTGTAAACTTTTGACTTAGAGGAATGTTATCCTCTAAATCATCACTAGAGTCAGAGTGTTGTAAGCTGCCAATTCTACTTTGGTTAGTCTTGGTCTAGGGGGAGCTGTGTGCTTGATTCTGCCTTTCTTGGGTGGAGGAGGGCCTTCAGGCTCAGCTTCAGCTACTTTCTTCTTGCCTTTGTCCTTGGTGCTAGGTTGTGCTGGAGCTGGAGTTGGGTCTCTTGAAGGTGCAGGAGGTGTCCAGTCAGAACTGATCTCATTGTTGTTCACTGAATGCTCACTGTTAGTAGGGTCCACATTAGGAATTTCTGGTTCAGGTTCTGGCCTGTTGGGGTTTTCATGAGAGTCTGTAGGGTCTTGTTCTGGAGCAGGGGGATTTCTTGGGACAGTCTTCTTCTTGGGCTCAGGTGCAGTATATTTGAATGTCTCAAAAACAGCTTTAGGGAACAGGGGAGGATTACTACCTTGTCTCATTTTGTTGACTCCAAGGTTCCTCTGCTGCCAAAGATATTGCTCTTTGGAGAATTCCCAAAAGAACTGTTGTTGCTTCAAGCTATGTTGTAGCAGTTGATAGCACATATCCACCTTTGAGTTCACATCACCTGGGTGATCCTGCTGCCCAGATGGAGGAACTGAACCTTGTACCTTTGCTGCTGAGATTCCAAAAAGCTTAATAGCCAGCCAATCTATAGCCCCCTTGTTGCCTTTAACTTCATCTTCAGGTCTGACCTTCACTCCACATGTCAGATACAAAGAAGTGATCAAAGATGAGAAAAACAAAAGTCTTTTTGGCTTGAAAGCGCATGAGATGATTTCCTTCTCAATCAGCCTCCCCACATTAATCTTTTTCCCTTTTAGAATGCAATATAGCAGGGTTAACCTTTCCCTGTTCACTGTTTCCAGACAAGCAGTGGGTAGAATCTTGGTTCTGATTATATGGTACCACACCTTGGCCAAGGGAGTGAGGTCAGGTCTGGCCACTTTCCAGTTATCACCTTTTTGAATCCAGTCCGCCTCTTCCACTATGACTTCCCTCATCATATCATTCAGCTCTGTTTCTTCAGCATCCTTCAACCCTTGATATTCATCCTGAACCTCTTTCAATCCCCACATTATGTTCAAAGTTGTGGCAGTGAAAGAAACCTTGCAATCCCTCACTCTCACGTATTTTTGCTCAGGTGAAGTGAGGTTTGCATAGAACTCTCTGACAAAGGGGATAATGGGTTCTCTCGGATAGGCTACAAATTTCTTCCAGTTGTGAGTATTAATGAGCTTAGAAACCTCCTCTGTTAACCCAAAGTGCGATGAATCAAGGAGGAAGAAACCCTTCTCCAGGTGGAAGCTACGCTTCTTTACCTCCTTATCAAACTTCCTTCTCGCTTCTTCATTCGCGAAACACCTATCAATGCTTTCAGTAGAAGAAGAGGAAATGGGGGTAACTGTCTTTTTGGATGATTGACCTCTTGTCTTACCCCTAGTGTTGGAAGTGGGTACTCATAGGGTTTGGGTGATGGTGACAGACAAAGATGGATGGTGACAGGAGAAGAGAAGTTGCGGAAGTGGGGTTGAGTGTGGGGTTAGGGTAGAGATGGTAGGAGCTTAAATAAAAAGTGGAAGATTGAGGTGAGAGGTTGAGGATGGACATGAGTGGTGGAGAGAATGGGTGGCATTGAGTGGGTCACTATTTCTGTAACTCCTCCCCTCCCACAAACTGTTCAGTTTTTGAAATTGAAATTTCCCAATTCTTGCATTTGAACTTGGGCTTTGGAGCTGTCCCAACTGACACATCCCCTAGAACCTGAATAATGGGCTGGACTTGCCAAGACCCAACTCCCAGCACAACCTTTAGAACCCAGCGCATGCTATAGCTTACTGTGACACAGGTGACAAAAGTTATTTAATCCAACTAAAATAACATAGAGTAAAACTAACATTAAAATTAAACTAAAATTAAAATTAACTAATTAAGTAAAGGATAAAAGCTGGGCTGCCTCCCAGTAGCGCTTGGTTTAATGTCCTTCACCCTGACTCCATACTTGTGGTTAAGGGTCTATGAGATGAATGGTGGCCTTCATTCTTGCACAAGGCTCACCCCAATATTGCTTCACCCTTTGACCATTAACTTTGAACTCTCTTCCAGAGCTTTCATCTAACAAATCCACAGCTCCATGAGGGTACACTTTGACCAATTTAAAAGGTCCAGACCACCTTGACTTCAGCTTCCCAGGGAATAGTTTCAGTCTGGAATTGAACAAGAGCACCTGCATGCCGTCAAATAATTCCCTGGGCTGGATTTTCTAATCATGCCAGGCTTTGACCTTGCTTTTGTATGCTTCAGCATTTTCATAAGCAAAGAGCCTAAACTCTTCAAGTTCATTCAATTGCAACATTCGTGCTTCCCCAGCTGCTTGTGCATCAAAATTCAGCTTTTTTATGGCCCAGAATGCCTTATGTTTCAGCTCTATTGGTAAATGGCAAGCCTTGCCATTAACCAATATGTAAGGGGACATGCCAATGGGAGTCTTGAATGCTGTTTTGTAAGCCCAGGGAGCATCATCTAGGTGTAAGGACCAATCCTTTCTGGAAGGATTCACCATCTTCTTGAGAATTCTTTTTATCTCTCTGTTGGAGACTTCAGCTTGACCACTGGTCTGAGGGTGATAAGCAGTAGCCACTTTGTGTTTCACTTCATATTTGGCCAGCAAGTTAGCAAACATCTTGTTGCAAAAATGAGAGCCTTCATCACTGATTATAGCTCTAGAGGTGCCAAATCTGGTAAATATGTTCTTATGCAGGAATTTTGTGACTACTCTTGCATCATTGGAGGGCAATGCTACTGCTTCTACCCATTTGGAGACATAATCCACTGCTACTAATATGTAGGCATTTTCATAGGACATAGGAAAAGGTCCCATAAAATCTATCCCCCACACATCAAACAATTCAATCTCCAAAATTGTGTTTAGTGGTAGCTCTTGTTTGTTGGAAATATTCTCCACCCTCTGACATCTGTCACAATTCTTGGCCAACTCTTGAGCATCTTTAAACAAAGTGGGCCAAAAATACCCTGATTGCAGTACTTTAGCTACAGTTCTTTTCCCTCCAAAGTGACCACCATAAGGAGCTGTGTGGCAATCACTAAGGATATCTTGCATTTCCTCCTCAGCAGCGTATCTTCTCATGATCTGATCTTGACATCTTTTGTACAAAAAAGGTTCATCCCAGTAAAAATGTTTGACTAGACGTAAGAACCTCCTCTTCTGTTGAGAGTTCATTTCCACTGGAATTACCCCACTGACCAGGAAATTCACAGTGTCTGCGTACTAGGGTGCTGTAGCATCTTCTATATGCAAAAGATGTTCATCAGGAAAATTCTCCTTGATTTCTCCTTGAAGTTTAACTTCTTCTCCTTTGACAATTCTGGAGAGATGATCAGCCACCTGATTCTCAACACCCTTCTTGTCCTTGATTTCCAAAATCAAATTCTTGAAGCAATAATACCCATCTGATAAGCCTTGGTTTTGCATCTATCTTGTCAATGAGATATTTGATAGCTGCATGATCTGTGTATACCACTACCTTGGTCCCCACCAAATACGGTCTGAACTTATCAAAAGCAAACACCACTGCCAGTAACTCTTTTTATGTAGTGGTATAGTTGACCTGAGCATCAATGAGGGTCTTGCTAGCAATCTTGTTATGCCTTTGACCTAGCACAGCCCCTACTGCAAAATCACTTGCATCACACATCAATTCAAATGGCTTTTCCCAATCTGGAGCTACTATTACAGGGGCAGTGACCAGAGCCTTCTTCAAAGTTTCAAAGGCTGATAAGCATTCATCTGTGAAGTCGAATGCACTATCATGCTCCAGCAATTTGCACAGTGGCTTGGAAAGTTTTGAGAAATCCTTGATGAATCTCCTATAGAACCCAGCATGTCCTAGAAAACTTCCAATGCCCTTGACAGAATTGGGTGGTGGAAGTTTTTCAATTACCTCAATCTTAGCTTTGTCCACCTCTAAACCTTTCTTTGACACTTTGTGCCCTAGCACAATGCCTTCCTTGACCATAAAATGACACTTCTCCCAATTCAGAATCAGATTAGTTTCTTCACATCTGTCCAACACATGCTCTAGATTTTCCAAACATCCCATGAATGAATCTCCAAACACTGAAAAATCATCCTTGAAAATCTCCATAGCCTTTTCAATAAAGTCAGAAAAGATGGCCATCATGCACCTCTGGAAAGTTGCTGGAGCATTACAGAGCCCAAAAGGCATTCTTCTGAAAGCAAATGTACCATATGGACATGTAAATGTGGTCTTCTGCTGATCTTCTGGTGCCACTGCTATCTGATTGTAGCCTGAATAGCTATCTAGGAAACAATAAAAGCCTTTCCCAGATAACCTATCAAGCATCTGATCAATGAATGGTAGTGGAAAATGATCCTTTCTAGTGGCTTTGTTCAGTTTTCTGTAATCCATGCAAATCCTCCATCCTGTGACTGTCCTTGTGGGAATAAGTTCATTCTTTTCATTTTTTACCATAGTAACTTCTCCTTTCTTGGGAACACATTGTACAGGGCTCACCCACACACTATCTGAAATGGGGTATATAATTCCTGCATCAAGCCATTTTATGATCTCTTTCTTCACCACTTCTTTCATGATTGGATTCAGTTTTCTCTAGCATTCAATACAATTCTTGGCATCTTCTTCCAACAAGATTCTGTGCATGCAGAGACTAGGGCTGATTCCTCTAATATCTGTCATTTGCCATCCAATAGCCTTCTTATGCTTCTTCAAAACTGAAATGAGATTGCTCTCCTGCTCAGAAGTTAAAATGGAAGAAATGATGATGGGAAGGGTTTCTTGATCTCCAAGATAAGCATACTTCAAATGTGAAGGAAGTTTTTTCAGTTCAAGGGTGGGAGGTCTTTCAATAGAGGGTACAATTTCCTTGAAGGTGTCTGCAGATACATCTAAAGACTCATATTTCCTGATCCAAGATCTTTGCACCACATTCTCTTCAACTAGCAGTTTCAACTTTTCAACTCCAAAATCAGTTTCATTATTCTGTTCAAATTCATCCTCTGAGTCTTTCCCTGATTCTTACAACTGTTCTTGCACTAGAGATTCAATACTAGTAATAACAGAACAGCTCTCCATCTCTTCATCAGGATATTGCAATGCATTGAATACATTGAAAGTGACTTGTTGATCATTGACCCTCATAGTAAGCTCTCCTTTTTGTACATCTGTCAATGTTCTCCCAGTTGCAAGAAAAGGTCTTCCAAGGATAATTGGTACTTCCTTGCCAGCTTCAAAGTCAAGAATAATAAAATCCACTGGAAACACAAACCTATCCACCTTGATTAGAACATCCTCAATCTTTCCTTCAGGATAAGCAATAGATCTGTCAACAAATTGCAAAGTTACAGTGGTAGCCCTTGCCTCACCAATCTTCAGTTGCTTGAAAATGGACATTGGCATCAGATTGATACTAGCTCCAAGATCACACAAAGCCTTCCCATAGTAAGTATTCCCTATAGAACAAGGAATTATGAAACTGCCTGGATCTTTCATTTTTCGAGGGACCTTATTCTGTAACAGCTGGCTACACTCCTTTGTCATTACCACTGTCTCAAATTCTCTCAACCTCTTTCTCTTGGTCAGAATGTCCTTCATAAATTTGGTGTAATTAGGCATCAACTGCAAGGCTTCAACCAGAGGTATGTTGATATGCAACAGTTTCAGAATTTCCAGAAATTTGTTGAACGGTTTTTCTTGAGTTGCTTTCCTCAACCTTTGTGGGAATGGAGGGGGTGGCCTTTCTGGGATCAGCTTAGCCTCTTTCTGCTTGGTAATTTCCAGCACTAGTTCTACAGCTACTGGAATCACTTCAGGAATTTCCTTTTCTGTCTCAGCTGTATCAGTCTTCTTTGTTGCTGACTGCTTAAATGCTACAGCATCTGGAAGCTCTTTACCACTTCTCAGATTTATAGCCTTGACCTGCTCCTTTCCCTTATCAGTTGGAGATGATGGAGTTTCTGTAGATGCAGGCAAGGTTCCAGTTGACCTATTTGTGAGAGCAGTAGTCAACTGACCTACCTGATTCTCTAAGTTCCTCATAGCTACTCCTTGATTCTGAATTTGAACCTTAGTTTCAGTCATAAAAGCCTTCAGAATGGCTTCAAGAGAATGATCCTTAGCTGGAACTTGAGTCTGCTGATACTGATTTTTCTGACCTTGTTGCTGATTTTGCTGTGGAACATGACCAGAAGGTGGATTCAAAGTATTGTTGTAATTGCCATAACTGAGATTGGGGTGAGGATGCTTGAATCCAGAGTTATAATTGTTGTTGTAGGCATAATTTCCCATATTTCCCACACAGTTTACTGAAACAGGATTACTTGGACATGCTTCAAATAAATGCTCCTCTCCACAAAAGACACATGACAGTGCATTTACTGGAGCTACTGGTTCAGTCTTAACAGGTTCTTGACTTGAGCTAGGGGTAGTCAAATTCTTCAGCATGTTTGTGATGGCAGCCAATTGAGTAGACATCACAGTCATTTCCTTGATTTCATGCATATCAGCTACATTTTTGGATGGGTTACCTCTGCTGGTGGGCCATTGGTAGCTATTAGCTGCTATGCTCTCAATAAGGTCAAAACCCTCATTATAAGACTTAATCAACAGTTGTCCTCCAGAAGAGGCACTAACATCAGCTTTGAAGGAGGAGACAGTCTATTGTAGAAAGTTTCCAACTGAATACAGGAAGGAATTCCATGGTGTGGACACTTCCTCAACAAATCCTTGAATCTTTCCCATGTGTCATAAAGAGTTTCATCATCATTTTGGCTGAAAGAGTGGATTTCACCCCTCATTTTTGCATTCTTGATAGGGGGAAAATACTTGTTCAAAAACTTCTCAGCTAGAGCATTCCAAGAAGTCATGGAGTTAGGTTCCAACGAATCCAACCAAGTTTTAGCTCTATCCCTAAGAGAATAAGGGAAAAGCCTCAACCTGAATGCATCATCACTGATTCCAGGTATTTTGAAATTGCTGGCCACTTCCAGAAATTGCCTCAAATGCAAATGAGGGTCTTCACTAGCAGCTCCACTGAACTGCCCAACAGTTTGAAGCATTTGGAACATCATAGGCTTGAATTCAAACTGCTTGGTGGTTATCTCTGGCCTCACTAATGCAGTACTCATGGTTTGAGGATCAAACACAGCATAACCCCTAATGGGTCTATCTTTGTCATTAGCCAGCTCAATCATTCCAAGTTATTCCTCATCATCATTTCCCAGAATGTGAGCCATGAAGCCTAAGTCAGAGTTCTGATCTCTAGCTCTTTGTTCTTTAGTTCTCTTCCTTAGCCTCTTTGCTGTTTTCTCTATCTCCAAGTCTATTTGAAATTCGGGTGTACCCTTGCTGCGCATGTAGATGTAAACCTGTTGCTGAGCAAAGCACACAGAGCTTTAAGTACTAGCTAAATAGATAAAGTTAACAAAAGAATTTAAATATTCAACACCATTGTAAAATCCCCGGCAACGGCGCCAAAAACTTGTTGTCGAAAAAGTTGTGATGTGCAAGTATACACAATCGTAACAAGTAAGAAAGTGTGAATAAAGATCGTTCCCATGAGGATTTAAATGAATTGAATATAAATTCTAGTTTTAACCTTTCATACTAAGTTTAATAAAAATAAAGAGTAATTTTAAGCATGTAAAGTAAATGGAATAATTAGGTGTCAGAGCAGTAATTAATAAATGTAAGAAATTAATAAAAACAATAAATGGTTGCTTCAAAACAGAGATGGAAACAGCTAGGATTCTAATCCTTTGTAATATTCACTTCAGGGTAATTTATGCTTCAGTATGCTACATCACTTGGCCTAGGAATTGAGAATTGCTTTCCAACAGTAAAACTGAGTTCATTAGAAGCTTCTTATTCCTAAGTTCAAATTAATTTCCCTCAGCTGTCAGATAAAAATGTCCAGCTACTTAAAGACTTGAAGGCTATTCCTAGCTTATTCAACACAATTAATTTTCCAATTAATTGCTCTATCTTTATCTTTTAATCAAGTCCACTAACTTGGTTTTTCCAAACTTAGTCAGCTGATATTTCAGATCAGTTGATCAGGCTAAACTGAAATTAAACATTAACACAGAAAAGAAGAAAATGCATAACATCCATTGCATGGAATTACCCATCAGTTTAATTAAAAATTCATAGAATCCTAACTTGAGGGAATTAGCTCATAATGAGCTTAAAGTTAAAACAAGTAAGGAAATGGTAAAATAAAGACATAAGCATAAAAATGAAATTACAGAGAAGGCAAGGGAGCTGACGGCTGCTACAGTACGAACTGCTGTAGTACAAGCTGCCCTAAAAGCAAGGTCACACTTACTATTTGTACTACACTCTCTCTCATGCCTCACTTTTTGGGCTATTACACAATTCAAATACTAAAATATTCCTTGGCCCAATTCCCAAGTACACTCAGCTGCTGCATAATATTCTCTCTCTTCCTTTTTGCACAGCGCAACAGGTACTTTGTCTGCTAGTGAGCATTAGTTTGGAAATGATTTTAGCTTGTAATGACCTGCTCTCCCGATGCTATGACATTTCGAAACATCCCAGAGCACTTCCTTCAGCAATTTACACTTCTAAATCCTGCTCAAGCTCAAACAAACTTTTTAGCAATAACAATTCATTAATTGCAGCTTTTTTTTCTTCTGCAATTAATAAAATCAACTCAGATATTTACTCAATCAAACAAAACTTGAGTTTCTTTCCCCAAAATTGATCAAAACAAGTACAATGATTAAGCTAAAAGAATAGTAATAACTCTTGTTTCTAAGAGTTATCACCTCTCATTTATAAAATAATTAATTTAGGCTAGGCACCTCTATGTCAATTCATTCTCTCATCCACATGAACGTCTCCCGAACAACATATATCTTTACTTAAAAGACAACTAAGCACACTATCAAACCAGGCAGATCATGCATAACCCAATCATCATAAAATATTCAAACAAGCAGTAGAATACCTCAACCAACACATCACAAAAGATCAATAATAATAAAGTCAGACATCCTCAAATATTATAATATTATCCTAACGTCGATAAATCTACAATCCCCAAATCATCATTGATAATACGGAAAAGTTTCCAATGCGATTTTGGTCTTGTCGATTACTCGACCACTAGTAGAGTTTAGGTCGTCCTACACAATTATTATATTATAAACTACTTATCCATTCTGATGATAGGTTGAATCTTTCCCCCACATGAACTTATCACCAAAGTCTTGAACTTTCTGATCCTTGTTACCCTACCACGATTTATGGTTAACCTTTAACCAAAACAACATAACCACTAGTTAATCAAACATAATCCAATCATGATAACCCTAGGTTAGTTTTGGCCATGACTCAAAAATAGGGCTAGGGTTATTTTCTCAATTCCATCTTTTAGATCCTAGTTATTAGAGTATCAACTAACATAAATCAACTATTACTAGTTAAAAATATGAAACAAAATCCTCTAACCAAATACGTTAGGGTTTCGGCCAAGCATAGTGAAATTGACTAGAAACTCTTTTTGCTCACATGCTCTTGGATCTAGAATCTACACACCTTAGATAGTTGATATAAATCATGACCTAATTAAAGATTGAAGAAAACTTATTTTGCCCACATGAACACAAATTCGGCCAAGGCTAGAAAATAGGGTTAGGAATTTATTTTGATTTCAGGTTTCTAGATATAACAACTATAGGTTTTAAGTAGTTAAGATCAGGTGTCATACTTTAAAAATTGAACAAAACTTCATTTGCCTAAAACCACATAGGTTCAGCCATTAATAGATAAATAGGGAGTAAAATTATTTTGCTTTCGTGCTCTTATATTATGAAAGTAGAAGCCATATAAAGATCATATAAATTGATTTCACATTAAAATGATTTTTCTACAATTTTCTAGAATTATTTGAAAATCTAGATCTAGAAATTGAAATAGGTGAAAAACTTGATGAACATGAAGATTGATGGATGATTAATGAAGCTAAGATGATGAGGAATGGAATCCTCACCTTGAAATGAAGAGATTTGATGAAGGAAATGAAGAACAATGATGAACTTAGCAAGAATACTACGAAGTTCTTAGTGTTTTGTGAGTAAAATGCCTTAGGAAAGAAAATGAAATGTTTAAGTGTGTGAGTGGGGTGTGTGAGCCGTGTATGTTGAGTGAGTGAGGAGAGGAAATTGTTTAGTTAATTGTTTAAGAGAACCATGGTCGAAATTAACTTGACATAGGTTAGGTTAAGCTTAGAAAAATAATATAATTCTTAACTAAGGTTAATAGTCATGGTTAGGTTAAAATGTGTGGTAGAGGGTGATGGAATGGTGTGGCTGATTTTTCACCACATAATAGGAAGAAGAAGCCAATTTGTACATGACTTGCCTTAACCATGGTTAAAATCTAACTAGAATGGGTTAGGTTAAGCTTAAGGACATTTTGGTCATTTCACACCTTAACATCATTTATTACATGGTGAGTCACACCATGACTCACTAGATGACTCACCCCCCCATGAGTCATCCGTGACTCATTGTCTCCATCCATTAGCGGGTCCCGAAAATCCCGTATTCAGCTCCGTCGTTTACCCTATTTAGGTTTTAAGCCCGAATAAAACATAATATTTCATTTCCGAACGAAAAATTCCAAAATAATGAAAGTTGTTGGAAATGAGATATAAAGTCTAACCATTTCGTTCTCGAGTCGAAATTAGATTTTTTACTCAATAAAATCTTATTGTCAGTGAAAACGCAGACCGGTTTCCGATTAAAATTTCACCGTGACCCTCTATCATAAGATAAACTATGAATATGATTTTATTTTATTCAAAATCATTTTTTTGGTCTCCGATTAAAATAAAAATAATTATATCTTAACCGATAATGCAGTGTAATTAAAAACAGGCTGTTACATTTTATACATTTTTCTTACTCCCTGTTCTTCTATTGTTTTGTTTGGCATGTATCTTTTATGCAGAGAATGGTGAGCAGCCTGTTGAGGAGCGACTCTAAGGAGCCGCTACTCGTAGTTATGATTTATCTTTAGTTTATGTTGTTATTCGATGTGTTTCCGGATTTTGGTTATACCAGCTCCATAAGGTGACATTGGGGTTGGGTTTTGTTTTATTGTTATGTTTTCTTTTAAAATTTGTTTTTATTTCCGCGTTGAGAAGTTTGTTGCAATGTGGTATCTTCTGCCAATTGGTTTTTATTATTATGATATAATATGCATGTGTTTATTTTAATATTTATTTTATACGTTATGCCTTTATAAATACATGCGGGGTAGAGGGTATCACAACGTAATTGAAGTTTCAAAATCAAATTGAAGATTGGATTTGCACTATCATGTGGCCATGTAATCAAAATTTCAATTGAAACAAGGAAGTAGGAGAATTGGCTTAAACAAATAAAAGTACACGTGAGTTGCAAAAAATAAGGAGGCCCCACGTGAATTGAAGTTGAAGTAAATAGGATTGATGTTTGAATACTCTAGGAAACTTAGCAAGGGTTCCCAACCCTTTCTGCCCAAACATAGTATGGCCATTCTCCAGTAAGCACGGCCGTGCTCAACAGATAGCACGATCGTGCATGACTTAAAAGTCAGCACACCCGTGCTGGGGGTAGCATGACCATGCTCCCATAGATAGAACATAATGCTAAAGTTAGAAACAAGGGTGTTTTACCCCCCAATTGTTCCTAATAATGTAATAAAACACCAATCGAAGTAAAGCCAAGACAGATAATTCAATGAAGAGTTAACAAATATAATTAAACACGAACGTTAAAGATGGTTAAGTTGGTAACGATATTTATCGAACGTTGTTGTACCTTCGTGCTTATTGGCCAAAGGGGCCTTGATGCGTAATGGTCAAGGTGTTGTTAATGTTGAACCTTGGTGCCTAGTGGCCAAGGGGCCCTCGATGCTTAATGGTCGAGGTGTTGATGGTGATAAAACTTTGGTAGCTTAGTGGCCAAAGCGGAGGTGGTAATTGTTTGCTTGTGTGTTGTTGTTGTATGTGCATTCACTCATTGAAGATATTGGTGGGGGATGTGCAACATATGGGAGGTCATCCGAGAGTAAGGCGATCTGGTTATCCTCGGTGATTCATCCGAGAGTTAGGTGAATCTGCCCCCCCGTAGTAGTGCATCCGAGAGTAAGGTGCATCGGCTATCCAAGGGGTTCACCCATGGTTTGATGAACTGCCGGCGTTGGTGCTTAATGGCCAATGTGGATATGTAACTCCGAAGTTGACTTCCTGAGGTAGATTGGATCCACATGCAAAATGAAGTAGTGGAGTAGTGTTGCACTGCTTAGGATATATTGATTGAATTGTTATGGATGATATAAATGTGTTGTGTAAGTTGACTTGTCATAACATGCTATTGTTATGATGTATGCTCATCTTGCTAACTGCTTTCATGCCATTATGTTTTATACATGTTTCTTACTCCCCGTTCTTCTGTTGTTTTGTTTGGCATGTATCTATTATGCAGAGAATTGTGAGCAGTCTGTTGAGGGGTGACTCTGAGGAGTCCCTACTCGTAGTTAGGATTTATCTTTAGTTTATGTTGTTATCCGATGTGTTTCCGGATTTGGATTATACCCTCTCGGTAATGTGACATTGGGTTTGGTTTTGTTTTATTGTTAGGTTTTCTTTTAAAACTTTTTTTTTTAATTTCCGCATTGAGAAGTTTGTTACAATGTGGTATCTTCTGCCCATTGGTTTTTATTATTATGATATAATATGTATGTGTTTATTTTATACGTTATGCCTTTATAAATATATGTAAGGTAGAAGGTGTCACATTTAGTGGTATCAAAGTGGGTCTGTCCTATCAGGGCATGGTATGAGTCTGTTATGAGTCTTCTGTGTGCTCTTGTTTGAATTGTCTATATTTATTATAGACAATAATGCATAGTGAATAGGAACCTATATTTCTTCCTGCTTGGTTCTCTGTATTTAAAAGTTATCTTGGGCAAGTGTAGGAACCAATGGCAGGAAGAGGTAGGAATGACCAAGCTACCGGTGATGCTTTTGCACTGCTTGCCAATGCAATAGGACAGAACTAGAACAACAACAATGGAGGACCAGCTGAATTTCAGGGTTTGGATAAGTTAAAGCGGAATAATCCGCCTTCCTTCAGAGGAGCTTATGACCCTGAAGTTGCTCTTTTGTGGATGCGGGAGATTGATAAGATCTTCCTGGCTATGGCATGCAACGACATTTAGAAAGTCATCTTTGGGACTTTCATGCTGACAGAAGAAGCTAAGCATTGGTGGGAGAATTGTCGCCAGCGTATGGAAGCTGAGGGTACAATGGTTACTTGGAATGTCTTCAAGGACAAATTCTTGGAGAAGTACTTTCCAGCTGACATCCGCGATAAGGAGACAAGTTCTTGGCTTTGAAGCAAGGGAATATGTCCATGGGAGAGTATGTTGCAAAGTTTGAGGAGCTTGCTTGCGGACGGCCAGATTGCCGTACTCTAGGACGACCTCCCCTATGTTGATCTTCCCCCACTCGCAACTCTAATGCGTGAATGCATGAACACAACAACAAACAAATGGGCAACTGCCACCTCCGTTTGGGCCAATAAGCACTCAAGTTTATCACCATTAACATCAACACCTTAACCCATATGAGTCAAGGCCCCCTTGGCCAAAAAGCACCAAGGTTCAACTTATCAACACCTCGACCAAAAAGCATCGAGGCCACTTTGGCCAAAAAGTACCAAAGCATATCAACATGCGGCAACCCATTGGGCACTAACTTAACCAACTTATTAATCTTAATTAGCTTAATAAATCTTTAATTAAGTTATCTAACTTATCATAATTTGATTGATGTATTATTTCATAATTTTGGGAATTTGGGGTAAAATACCCCTTAAAACCTTTAATCTCAGATTATGTCCTGGAGGGGGAGCACGGGCGTGCTCACCCTATGCACGGGCGTGCTTCCACTTAAGTGGAGCACGATCGTGCTTCCTATTATGCATGACCGTGCTTAATACGCAGCCATCTTCCAAAATTCAAACTAGGAGCAGGGGCGTGCTCCCTGTTAAGCAAGACCGTGCTCTTAGAGTAGGCCGTACTATCTGATCATAAATTGGTTAAGTTCGCTTAGCCAAAAACTCCCTAAACACCCTTAAATCAATCATAGGGTATTGACTAAACCATTTGTCATAAACTCACCTCTCATTATTGAATCCATGTTTTATGAACACATTTGGGGAAATTAAGCCATTAATTCTCATGTTAATAAAGAGCCCTATTTTAACCAATTAGAGTTTTATTAACTGTTTCAACATCAACTATCATACGTTCAACCAACAACACAATGAACATCATCCGACAACAATATTCATGTCATTAGTAGCATACCAATTGAACCAATTAAATCAGGTCATAAATCATATCATTAAACGTACATTAATTGGCATACAACATCATGAACAGTTCAACCAATATATCAAATAGGTATCATAACAGGCTTACCAATTAACTAATGATCATAAAGTCAAACATATCATAGGCATTAACAACATATAGGCATATTAAAAAATAGCATTTAACATTCAATAACCAATGGGGTCATGGGCAGCTCTTATCTTACGCTACCCCCTTTCCTAATGTTTACACTATCCTTCTCCCCATACCTGGTATGAAGATTCCAACAGTGATGGCTCAAACAGTAAACCTAATGCGTTCCCTCGAGCGGCTCGACTAGTTTTCCAAGCCTTGGTCAAACAAGGGGATAACCAGTTAGTTCCCAATTCAAAGAAAAATAAAAGGAAACCAAAAAGGGAAGAACTATTACCTTTCTAGGATTGGCACAGACTAATTAGACCTTCTCGAACGTCTCCAAAACTCCAAGAACACAATGAGTTGTCTAACATTTATTAGTGATTAGTTGTGTTATCATCATACCATTGGGGAGGATTGGGGTTAAAAAACCCCTGTAAGTCCTTAATCTCATTTTCTATCCAGAGGGGTGAGCACGGGCGTGCTTAACCCCAGCACGGGCATGCTATCACATAAGTGAAGCACGATCGTGCTTCCTTTTAGGCACGGCCGTGCTCAGCTGCACGGTCGTGCTTCTCTACTGCACGACCATGCTATACGCGGCCATTTTCTAGAATTCAAATTGGGAGCACGGGCGTGCTCCCTATTCAGCACGGTCGTGGTCAATGCACGACAGTACTGTTCTAGGCAGAATTGAAACACCGATTTTAACCAATTTTTAGGGAAAGTTAATCCTTTAATCCTAGGTCATTTAACAGCATATTTTTGGGTAAGAACTCATCATCAAGATTAGTCAATAACATCAAACATTCCACCAACACCATACCAACAACAATCATCATCATGGCACCATAAACATGGAATAACCAACATGAACATAAAATACATATTATGAACATATCAACCATAAACAACAATTCATTATAGCTTAATCATATATCATACAGGACATAAAAACCAAACAACGTAAAATAACACCAGGGTCATGGGAAACCCTTTTACCTTACGCTACCCCCATTGCCTATGATTACACTACCCTTCTCCCCATACCTGGATTGAAGGTTCCAACATAAGCTCCTAATAGCAAACCGGTTCCATCCCCTCGAACGGCTCAACCCAAACTAAGCCTTGGTTGACAAAAACATAACCAGTTAGTCCCTAACTTCATAAACATGAAAAGGAACAGAAGGGGAAGAAACCATTACCTCTAAACTGACACAAAGGCACAAGAGCTTTCCCATGGCTTCCAAAACTCCAAGAACTGGTTGAGTTTAGTGGAAATAAGGGAGGAAACTGTTCTAGCCACACTAGGTGACGGCTGACGTCAGAAATTAGGGTTAAAACGTAACCCTCGATTTCTGTGCCAATTATTTATAGGCTGCACCTAAGCACGGTCGTGCTCCCCCTTGAGCACGGTCGTGCTGGACTTAGCGTCGGCAAGACGCGGTCCGCACATTCGGGCGTGCTCAACTTAAACTTGGTAATGCGCGCCTGAACTTAAGCATGGCCGTGCTGGCTAATGAGCATGGACGTGCTCATGCACCAGAAAGGGACTTTTGATCCAAAAATCCCACTGAGCCCTTAGCCAACTATCCTAGCTTAACACAACTAGCTTAAACAACCAAACGAGCAAAAAGAAGCACTTAACAAAAAAAGCGGGGTGTTACAATTCCATCCACCTTATAAAAATTTTGTCCCGGAAATTTCTACGTACCTCAAACGAAAAGATGTGGGTATGCTTCCATCATCTTGCTTTCCAGCTCACAGGTAGCACTTTCCTCAGTAGCCCCGCTCCAAACGACTTTGACCAAAGGAATCTCCTTGCCTCTTATTTGCTTCACCCTCCTATCCTCGACTCGAAGGGGTATCACCTCAAACATCAAGTTCTCTTTCAACTGTATAGCGTCGGGTACTATCACGTGACTAGGGTCATGGATATACTTTCTGAGTTGAGACACATGAAAAACATTATGGAGGTTGGACAAGAACGGTGGTAAGGCTATCTGATAGGCGACTTCGCCGACTCTTTTAAGGATCTGGTAAGGACCAATGAATCTCGGAGTAAGTATCCTCGCCTTCATCACTCTACCAACCCCAGTCATTGGAGTAACTCTCAAGAATACATGATCTCCTTCCTGGAATTCGAGCGCCTTCCTCCTTTTGTCATGGTAGCTTTTTTGCCTACTTTGTGCCACTCTCAACTTTTCCTGAATCAGTCTCACTTTCTCTGTTGTTTCTTGCACTATCTCAAGTCCT
Source organism: Echinosophora koreensis (assembly GCA_035048595.1). NCBI lineage: Eukaryota > Viridiplantae > Streptophyta > Magnoliopsida > Fabales > Fabaceae > Echinosophora > Echinosophora koreensis. The sequence goes on from JAPCYP010000072.1 coordinate 860,722, forward strand.
AACACCACATTTACACTAGGTTCATTCCAACACAAGGGTGTCCTGCATCTCCTCCCATAAAGAGCTTCATACGGTGCCATCCCAATGCTGGAATGGAAGCTGTTGTTGTAGGTGAACTCTATCAGGGGCAAAAACTTGTCCCAACTACCCGACTGCTCTAGCACACAAGCCCTCAACAAGTCCTCTAAGGACTGGATGGTCCTCTCAGACTGCCCATCAGTCTGTGGGTGGTAAGATGAACTAAGCCTTAGCTTTGTCCCTAAAGCCTCTAGCAAACTATTCCAAAACCTAGAAGTAAACCTCGGGTCTCTATCTGATACTATGCTAGAGGGTACACCATGAAGCATAACTATCTCTTTGATGTACACCTTAGCCAACTTCTCCAATGGATATTCCATATTCATCAGGATGAAATAGGCAGACTTAATCAGTCTATCCACAACAACCCATATAGTCTCAAAACCAGCTGGAGTCCTAAGGAGTCCAGACACAAAATCCATGGAGATGCTATCCCATTTCCATTCTAGGACACTCAAAGGTTGCAACTTACCTGAAGGCCTTTGGTGTTCTATCTTGGCCTTCTGACAACTAGGCATGCATACACAAACTCAGCCACATCCTTTTTCATCCTAGGCCACCAAAACATCCTCTTAAGGTCCTGATACATCTTGGTGGCACCTGGGTGCACACTCAGTCCACTCCTATGTCCTTCTTCAAGGAACAACTTTCTAAGCTCTGGGACGTCTGGTAGGCAAACTCTATATCTAAACCTCAAGACCTCATCATTTCCATCCTTAAAACTAAGGTCTATACCCTGAGCAAGCAACTCTCGCTGGTCTAAGAGAAACTTGTCTAACTTCTGACCCTCTTTGATCTGGTCCATCAAGCTATTGGTAACCCTCAAGGTTCCAAGCCTAATACTCTTAGGGGTAAACGCACAAGCTAGACTAAGGTCTCTAAACTCCTCAATCAGATCCATCTCCCTAGAGACGTGTAAGGTTTTCCTACTTAAAGCATCAGCCACCACATTGGCCTTTCCTGGGTGATAGATAGGTCTTGTTCTTGTAGTCCATGAACACCGCAGGAGCATTGGTCACGCCAAAAGGCATAACCAAGTACTCGTAGTGACCATATCGCGTCCTGAACGCTGTCTTTGGATGTCCTGAGACTTAACCCGAATCTGATGGTACCCTGACCTTAAATCTATCTTTGAAAAAGGCGCAAGCACCCATCAACTGGTCCATGAGATCATCAATCCTAGGGAGGGGATACCAATTCATTATGGTCACCCTGTTGAGCTGTCGATAGTCGACACACAACCTCATACTACCATCCTTTTTCTTCACCAACAGCACAAGTGCTCCCCACGGAGACACACTGGGCCTAATGAACTGCTTCTTCATCAAGTCCTCCAATTGTTCCTTCAACTTAGCTAGCTCTAGAGGAGACATTCTATAGGGTGCTATGGAGATTGACACTGTGCCAGGCACTAAGTCTATGGCAAACTCAACATCTCTCTCTGGGGTAAGTTATAAACATCCCCCGGAAACACCTCAGGAAATTCTCGCACAACAGGCAAGCTGGCAACATCAGGAGGGCTGCTCTCTACTTCCAGGGAAGCTATCATCATGTATACTTGGGCTTCGTCTCTCATCAAAGCTTGAACTTGGCTAGCAGAGAGAAGGTCCGGATTCTTAGACTCGTTTGGAGTTCTAAAAACCAAGGTTTTATGAAAACAGTTCAGAAGGACATGGTTGGAAGATAACCAGTCCATGCCAAGAATGATATCAAGGTCTTTCAGGGGCAAGCATACAAGATCAGCAACAAAGGTTTTACCATTTATGACAATATGACAGTCCTTGCATGCATAAGAAGTGGAAACAGGTTTATTCGTGGGTGTAGGAATGGCAACGGGCACGGGTAGCACCACCCCCACCCCCGCCCACGGCGGATAAATCCGTGCCCGTCCCCGCCCGCTACCCGTGCGGGTACCCGTTGGGCGGGTATTTAGCGGGTTTCGCGGATATCCGCGGGTACGGCGGGTACCCATGGATATTTGAAAGCAATTATGTTTTTATTTTTATTTTTTAAATGCACTAATTCCTTAAATCCATGGACATAAATAAATAGAATCAATAATTACTTGGAAATTTGCTATACTATAATTCTTGCCAACAGATATGCATAAGCAATCAAAGAAAGTAGCCAATGTCTTTGTAATATCCAATCTCTAGTATCAACAATGATTTGAAAATCTCTAGTATCAACAATGACTTGAGTAATTAGACTTTTCCTGGGCTATGCTAAAGCTTGTGCTTATTAGTGGCACTTGTGGATTCCTCACTCATTGGTGTGTTAAGGCAATGTTATTTTTATTTTTGATGAATCTCTGGTTTGGTTGCTTCTCTAGCTGCGGTTTTGGTGGTTTTTAGGGGCACAACAAAAAGTTTTCCCCTGGATGGACACTTTAGCTACGTGTCTAGATCTATTAGTTTTTGTCCTTCTAAGAATGTTTCATTATTGTGACTCTGGGTAGACAATTAGTAAGAGCTGCATTTATCCTTTCGGTTTCTACTGTATGCGCTGCCATGGTGATGTTCTTTTAGTACTCAATAGAGCACGTGTTTCATAGGCTTCATTCTTTGTGTTTCTATAACCTACGTTATGTATTCTCTGAGATCATTTGGAGTATAACCCAGTTTTCAGATTTCTTTTTGTCTGACATGGCATATCATGAGAAATGCTATAGAAACTGAAGTTGAATTTCACTGCCAGCCACTTTCAGTTCACAGTTCATAAAAGCCAAGGGTTAGTAAGGGTATTTAGGTACTCCCTTGGCGGGTACGGGTATCCGCAGGCACGGGTACCTCGATACCCGCCCCCGCCCGTGAATAAACGGGTAGTATAAAAAATCCGTTTATTTAACCCGCGGATACCCATTTAACCTCCCCGCCCGTGCTCGTTGCGGGTTTTGCCAGCAGGTACCCGCGGGTGCGGGTAAAATTGCCATCCCTACGTGGGTGTAGATACAAGCAAATCATACTTAAGAAAGGTAACTGCCAATTTAAGACTCTTGACCCTACCATGCGATATAAATGAGTGAGTAGCACCCGAATCATATAATACAGTCAATTGAGTTCCATCAATAAAACATGTACCTTGAATCAAGTCATCGGACTCGGAGGCTTTAGCTCCACTAAGAGTAAAGACTCTCCCAATGGTCTTCAGTCGGTTGGCCTGAGACTTTTGACTCTTTCTAGCGGTGGGAGGCTCTGCCTTGGCTCCCTCACAATCACGGCTGATGTGACCCGACTTGCCACACCTGAAGCAAATCACAGCTGGTTCCTTGCATTGAGAAGAGTAATGATCCCGTGCGCCGCACTTGCCGCACCTCATGGGTCTAGAGGCATTGGAAAACCCACCCCTAAACTTATCCTGCTGAAACTGTGGCTTCTTGCCACTCTGCTTGAAGTCCTTGCCGGTCGGAGCATAGCGCTATTTACCCTTGTCTCTCTGATCAGTCCTCTTGCCGCTTTGACTATCCGATCCTCTGGAACTGGCAATTTTAAATTGACTAGCATCCTCATAGATCCTACACTTGTTGACCAGAAGTGGGAAGACTCTGATCTCCTGGTAGCTGATCGCCTGCTTGATCTCAGGGTTAAGTCCAGCTTCGAACTTAATGCACTTAGAACGCTCATCCGCAGTATGCTAGTACGGAGTGTAATACCTCGCCAGCTCCTCAAACTTGGCAGCATAGTCACCAACTGACATCGAATCCTGCCTCAAAGCCAAGAACTCCGTTTCATTCTTGTCCTTGATGTTTGCAGGAAAGTATTTCTCCAGAAACCTCTGCCTAAACTCAACCCATGTAACCGCTGTGCCCTCAGTTTGCTTCCTCCGCCTGCAGTTTTCCCACCAATGCTCAACCTCCTCAGTCGGCATGAAGCTAGCAAAGATGAGCTTCTGCTGATCGTTACAATCCGTAACTCGGAAGATCTTCTCAGTCTCCCTCAACCATAGCAAAGCTCCTTCCGGATCATAAGCTCCCTTGAACGACGGAGGGTTGTTCCTCTGAAACTTATCCAGGCCTTGAAACTCTGCTGGCCCACCATTGTTGTTGGGGTTGTTAACTTGACCGATAGCATTGGAAAGGAGTGCCAACGCGTTCGTAATTGCCTGATCATTACGTCCTCTACTTGCCATGAGTTCCTGTATATGTCCAAAACAACTCTTAATACAGAAACTTAAGCCGGTAAAAGCGATTGACAACTAAACTTAGAGCATCATTGTCTATAATAAGTATAGACAATTCAAACAAGAGCACACAACAGACTCACAACAGACTCATACCAAAGCCTGATAGGACAGACCTGCTCTGATACCACTAAATGTGACACCCTTCTACCCCGCATGTTATACAACATAAAAAGATATAAATAATAAAAATAAAAACATGCATTTAATGAATAAATGAAAAACATTTGTCCATGGGTAGAAAAGTCCCACATGAACGAGTCCTCAAACACGGAATAAACCATGTTTTAGACAATTAACAATATAAAAAAAACCCAACCCGATGTCACAACAGAGCTGGTATAACCATTCCGTACAATTCGGAATACAACTGAAAACTAACTAACAAAGGGAAAAACCCTAACTATGAGTGATGGCTCCTCATAGTCACTCATCTCCGGGCTGCTTGCCATCCTCTGCATGAAGCCAATCAGGCCAAACAAGAAACAGAAAAACGGGGAGTAAGAATCATGTAAACATATATGGCATGGAGATAGGAAGCAACATTTAATCATCATAACATCAATCCTCATCATAACCAGGTATGCTATGTGATGCAATGCAAACTACTCCGCTACTCCAATATGCATGTGGATCCAACTAACTCATGATGAACGACTTCGGAGTTACATATCCGTATTGGTCATAGAAGTACCAACACCGGCAGTTCACCGAACCTCGGGTGAACCCCATGGATAGCCAGCGCATCAAACCATAGATGCCTCATCACGGGGGGCCGCGGTCACCAAACCTTGGGTGACCTACCGTGGATGGCCAGATCACCGTATTCTCGGGTGATCTCCCCTATGTCAAACCTCCCCCTCAACCATCAACTCAAATGCTCTATGCATGGCACAACAACAAACCACAACAACCATCACCTTTGCTCGGGCCAACATCATCGTGCTTGCGCCAAAAGTGCCCAAGACTTAACATCATTAGCACCTTAGACCCAAACCATGGGGTCAAGGTCCCCCTGCCAATAAGCACCAAGGTAAAACGTACGGTGATCCAATGGATACCGACTTAACCATCTTTAGACTTCTTCATTAACCATTACCCGAGTTGTCTAATATTTATCAGTGGTTAGTTGTGTTATCATCATACCATTGGGGAGGATTGGGGTTAAAAACCCCCTTTAAGTCCTTAATCTTAGTTTCTGTCCAGAGGGGTTAGCACGGGCATGCTTAACCCCAACACGGGCGTGCTGTCACATAAGTGAAGTGCGGTCGTGCTTCCCTTTAGGCACGGCCGTGCTCAGCTGCACGGTCGTGCTCCTCTACTGCACGGCCATTTTCCAGAATCCAAACTGGGAGCACGAGCGTGCTCCCTATTCAGCACGGCCGTGCTCAATGCACGATAGTACTATTCTGGGCAGAGTTCAAACACCGATTCTAACCAATTTTTAGGGAAAGTTAATCCTTTAATCCTAGGTCATTTAACAACATATTTTTGGGTAAGAACTCATCATCAAGATTAGTCAATAACATCAAACATTCCACCAACACCATACCAACAACAATTATCATCATGGCACCATAAACATGGAATAACCAACATGAACATAAAATACATATTATAAACATATCAACCATAAACAACAATTCATTATAGCTTAATCATATATTGTTGGCCATGGCAACCATACCCAAGAGGGGGGTGAATTGGGTTTTAAATAAAAAAGAAAACTTTTTCGATAAATCAAAAACCCTTTAAGATATAAAACAGAATTAGCAGCGGATATGAAATTCTTTTCAAATTAAAACGTTATCGCGTGCAAGTAAAAACGTTTTTGCAAATGATAAAGCAAAATTAAAAGAGATAGGGATAAGAAGATTGACACAGCGATATATCCTGGTTCGGCCACAGACTACCCACGTGGCCTACGTCCAGTCCCCAAGGCAATACGACCAAGGGTTTTCAATCAACTCTAGTTTTTAAACAGGATCAACTAGAACCTTTACAAAACAGAGAACCCTTAACACAAATCACAGGACATACTATCCCTTGTGTAAGAGCCTCAAACAATTGCTTTTAAACAGGCGCAGCTAGAACCTTTACAATTCAGAGAACCATTAACACAAATCATAGGACATACTATCCCTTGTGTAAGAGCCTCAAATATATCCCAAGAGATATACCCTCTCTTGTAAGAATAGTAATCAAAAGAAGGTTTGAGTCAATCCGACTCTTACCAATATAAAGCACTCTAATTAGTGCAGATAAAAACAAATTGAAGCACAATACAACAACACCTATATGGTGTGTAGAACTCTCAAGATAATATGGTCAAGTGTAAGTGCAAGAGATGAAATAGTATATTGAAAATCTATCAGAGTTTTAGCATAGAGTAATAGGGGTGTAAGTGGACCGGGTCAACCCGACCAACCCGACAAAACCGAACCGAACCAATCCAGAAAAAACCGAACATGATTGGTTCGGGTAAAAAACCGAACCGAACCAATGAAAACCAATTACCATTGGTTCGGGCATTGGATTTTGGCTTCCAGGTCCAATGACCCGTCGACCCGAACCGATGAATTTTTTTTTTAAATAATAATTATGTGGCTATTTGCCACACTCAGACTCTCAGAGGGTGAGAGACCTAAAATCCCTAAACCCGAAATCGACCTAACCTAAGTGCTCAGTCCCTCTCCCTTCGAAGTTCGAATCGTTCGTCCCTGGCTCCCTGCGGCTGCGCCTGCGACCGTGGCTCCGTGACTGTGCCGTCTATGCATCTCGCTTTTCCGCCGCCTCGCCACTCCCGTCCGCCGTTGCAGAGCCGCTGTGGTCTTGAGTCGTGAACGGAGTAGCTCGCCTTCCATTCCAGCCGTCGTCGTGAACGGAGCTCGTGGTCCACCGCCGCTGCGCCGCACCTCCGCCGTCCACTGGTGAGTGATGCTTCTCCCCTTCTCCCTTTTCCCACCTCTCCCCTTTCCCCTTTGCCCCTTTCCCCTGCTGTGAAGTCATGAACATTTAACATTTTACTTATTTGAACATGAATATTGAATCAGGTATGGAGATTGAAGACTTGTTGTAACTCTCAAATTTGTTTTTTTTATTTGATTACAATATCAACTTAATTGTGTGCTTTTGTGCTTATGTTTAAATTTGTAGAAATTTCTGGATTATGTTCAACTGAAGTTTGATGCTAGGGAAGGCTTGACTTAGATGTAGTCTAATCTTTTAAGGTAACATTCAATTTCATCTAGTCAATTATTTTATAAATTATTCAATGTTCTAAGCAACTACTAACTATTTGTTTATCTCATTACAGGATGATTATGGACTATGGAGTGACTTGCGTTGGATGGTGTTCTATGTATTCTATTTACTCTTATTCTAAACTATTTGGATGGACTTAATTTGTGGACTTATTTAGTTATTTTGTGGATTTGGACTTATGTGTGGACTATTTTTATGTATTTTGTTGCCTAAACTATGTTGGATGGACTTAGTTTGTGGATTATGGATTTATTTTGTGCACTATTTTTATGTATTTTGTTGCTTAGACTATTTTCAGTATTTTGGATGGACTTATTTTGTGGATTTAGACTTATTTTATGGACTATTTATATGTATGTTGCAATTTTATACCATTTTGGATTGTCATAGACTTGATTTGTGGACTATTTTATATTTTGTACTTGATTTGTTATTAATTTCTATGGGTTTGTGGATTATTTTGTATTTTGGTAACATTCTGGTGCATTTTCTGTCCAAAAAAGTGTTTCTGGTATAATTAAGCAAGTAACCCGACCACCCGAACCGAACCAAACCGAACTCCATCGGTTTGGTTTGGTTCGGGTTATGTGCTAAAAAAGGTAGAAAATCGAACCAAACCGAACCGATCAAATTTGATTGGTTCGGACATTTTTTTGGCCGAAAACCGAACCAAACCGACCCGTTACACCCCTACAGAGTAAAATAGTAGAGAGTAGTATATTGTGTCTTATGATGGCTGCCTAACTTTTCTTTTATAAGTGAGAAGTGATGGTCTAAAGAAAATAGGTCAAGCCTCTTTAAAATTCATTTCTGTCGCGTCATAATCGATTATTGCAAAGGCATAATCGATTATTTAAAAGTATTTTCATGAAGCGCGCATTTGGACAGAATAGACATAATCGATTATACTAATCGATTACAAGTCCACTGACTTTCACATAAAAGGCATAATCGATTACGAGTTTTCTGTTTGAAGATCATTGAAAGGCAGTAATGACATAATCGATTATACAAAGTACAAAATCGATTATTCAATTTCAAATTCAAAACTTAACGGCTTTGATTAAAATCAATACTCATTAAACTCATTTAAAGCCTTTTAATTCATATCATAATCGATTATTGGTTTCCCATAATCGATTATGGCTCGAAGCATATTTGAATTTGAAAATCTTAACAATTAATATTATGATTACTCATTAAGCACGATTAATTGTCAGATATAAAACATGTTTAAAATATTTTTGGCACATGTTAAAAGTGTGTGCGTGAGACCAATATTAAATTGATAACTCTACTTACCATTTACACACTTTTTCTAAAACAAGCAATACACTTAATGAAATTCCCATTTTGCCCATTGTGCTTGCTTGATCTTCTGGATACTCTTTTCTTGTATTTGCAATCTAGTCCTTCTTGGATTTTAGCTTTTCCAGCTCTTGACATCATAGCTTTGCTTATTCCAACCTGAACTTTTCTATTTCATAGTTTTCTCATGAATCACATTAGTTCAAGGTATAGAAAATAATAATAATATTTCACATTTAATTTCTTAACAAAGCCATATATAATAATTCATAAGACATATTTTAAGATAATATCATATTTAATATTTCTTATGTCTTTAGGCATATAATAATAATTCCAAGTATGTTTCTTGCCGAATTATTATATTGCCAATCACAAACATATATTATATATATAATCAAATATCACATGTATATTCACTCAATATTATATAAAACATAAATATTTAAAACATGTATATTTAACTAATATAAAGTTCATTAAGCACACAATCATTCATTGAGAACCCAATCAAATAGTCACATGGCATTTATATATATTAAGTCTAATATTCTTTTTTATTGAATTAATACCATGATACTCTATTTGTCAACATCAAAATCTATATCCTATTGATTGGTTCATGTTCTCCCCCTTAATACTATATTTGTCAACATCAAAACCTATATGACAATATGATTCACATATATCATACAGGACATAAAAACCAAACAACATACAATAACACCGGGGTCATGGGAAACCCTTTTACTTTACGCTACCCCTATTGTCTATGATTACACTACCCTTCTCCCTATACCTATCCCCTCGAGCGGCTCAACCAAAACCAAGCCTTAGTTGACAGAAACATACCCAGGTAGTCCTCAACTTCATAAACATGAAAAGGAAACAGAAGGGGAAGAAACCATTCAAAAACTGACACAAAGGCACAAGAGCTTTCCCACAGCTTCCAAAACTCCAAGAACAGGTTGAGTTTAGTGGAAATAGGGGAGGAAACTGTTCTGGCCGCACTAGGTGACGGCTGACGTCAGAAATTAGGGTTAAAACTTAACCCTCGGTTTCTGTGCCAATTATTTATAGGTTGCACCTGAGCACGGTCGTGCTGGACTTAGCGTCAGTGAGATGCGGTCCGCATATTGAGCAAGGGCGTGCTCACTGTTGAGCACGGGCGTGCTCAAGTTAAACTTGGCAACGCGCGCCTGACCTTAAGCACAGGCGTGCTGGCAAATGAGCATGGGCGTGCTCATGCACCAGAAAAGGACTTTTGAATCAAAAATCCCATTGAGCCCTTAGCCAACTATCCTAGCTTAACATAACTAGCTTAAACAACCAAACGAGCAAAAAAAAAAACACTTAACAAAAAAAGCGGGGTATTACAACACAAGGGTGTCCTACATCTCCTCCCATAAAGAGCTTCATAAGGTGTCATCCCAATAATGGAATGGAAACTATTGTTGTAGGTGAACTCTGTGGATGCATGCCTTGACAGGTACATATATTTTGATGAATGACAAAAGCAATTTTAAGTCTAAAGGACTTATCTGCAAAAAGCGTGAAAAAGGCCAAACGATCCGTCAAGATTAGGCAAAGCAATCAAGAGGGGTAAAAAGGGAATTTTACTACTTGTATTGATTGTTTTAGAATAATCTGTAAATGGTAAGTAGGGTTTTCAATTTAATATGATCACTCACACACACACATATTTAACATGTGCTTTAAAAGATAAATCATGGTATTAAATAAAATAATAACATGTGATTAAAACTGACAATTAAAATTGAGCTTAATTGGCCAACCTTTCCTTAATTGTCAAGTTTTTGAAAAAACCACCTGATACGCACCATAATCGATTATGGAAATGCTATAATCGATTATGAGTCGTGGTTAAATGGCTTTAATGAGTGTTAATGAGTAATTATGATATTAAAGCCGTTGATTTCAAATTTGAAATATAATAATCGATTATTGAATCTGTATAATCGATTATGACCTTACTGACTTCCAATATGCTTCAACCGAAACCCTGTAATCGATTATGTAATCGATTATAGCCTTTTATGAAAGAGTCAGTAACATCATAATCGATTAAGGTAATCGATTATCTTCTTTGGGGAAAAAGCAGTGAAGACATAATCGATTATGGTAATCGATTATGACCTTTCTGTCCAGACGCGCGCTTCATGGAAACACATTAAATAATCGATTATGGACTTTAGATAATCGATTATGCTGCGGCTGAAATGCATTTTAAGAGGCTTGACCTAATTTCACACTGAACCCTAACCTATTCTCTATAAATAGGAAGCTTGGCAGCCTTTGTCAAATGCCCCATCTACTACTCTCTTCTACTCTCTATTGTGCTTAAACTCTGATTACTATTTTCTTTTACTCTTGCACTTACACGTGATCATATTATTTTGAGAAACTTATACACCATATAGGTGTTGCTATTTGAGCTTCAAGTTGTATTTCATATCTGCACTTTTGAGTGCTTTCTCATTGTAAAACTTTTATAGTTTGTTTTTTTTTTAAGTGAGTGTGATCTCACGAACGGTTTTTTGAGGCTCTTACACGAGGGATTGTATGTCCTGTGATTTGTGTTAAGGGTTCTCTAAATTGTAAAGGTTCTAACTACGCCTGTTTAAAAGCTAGTGTTTGAGGCTCTTACACAAGGGATCGTATGTCCTGAGATTTGTGTTAAGGGTTCTCTGAATTGTAAAGGTTCTAGTTGATCCTGTTTAAAAACTAGAGTTGATTGAAATCCCTTGGTCGTATTGCCTTGGGGACTGGACGTAGGCCACGTGGGTAGTCTGTGGCCGAACCAGGATATATCGCTGTGTCAATCTTCTTATCCCTATCTCTTTTACTTTTGTTTTGTCTTTTGCAAAAACGTTTTTACTTGTACGCGACAACGATTTAATTTGAAAATAATATTCATCCGCTGCAAATTCTGTTTATACTTTAAAAAGGGTTTCGAGTTATCGAAAAGTTTTCATTTTTTAATTAAAACCCAATTCACCCCCCTCTTGGGTATGGTTGCCACGGCCAACAAGTGGTATCAGAGCTTCGGCTCTGGTTAGTAGCTTAACAGCTTCGAGTTAAGATCCTGTTGGCAACCCTTTTAAAAAGTTTTCCAAAATGTATGGTTTTGAAATTGACAAACCACCATTCTTTGATGGTGAGAATTTCATATATTGGAAAATGAGAATCAAAATTTTTATGCAGTCAATTAATGTTGATTTATGGGATATTGGAGTCCATGGATTCATTCTTAAACCCAAACAACATCAGACTGAGTTTGATAAAAACTGTTTTTGCTTGAATCTCAAAGCTATGCAAATTCTTCGGAATTGTTTGTGCGATGATGCTTATGAGAAAATTAAAGATTGTGATTGTGCCAAGGCTATTTTGAATGTGCTTGATTATAATTACCTTGTCACTAACACTTTTAAGAATGAAAGCAATAACAGGAAAGGGCGAAATTCAATGGAGGAAGAACATCCTCAAGAACATGCCAAGAAAAAGGACCATAAAAGCAAAAAACTATTGGTCAAGAAAATTCAAGCTACTCTCCAAGAGACTCAAAGAAACTTGGAGGTAAACGATTCTGAACTCAAATCATTAAATGATAAATGGCTATGTGCATACAATGAGTTGTATGATGATTTGATAAGTCTAGAAAATCATAACTTAAGTTCATTGAAAAGTATTTCATTGATTGAAAGAGATTTGGAAATTTTGAAGAAAGAATATGCTTTTCTTAGTAAAGAAAATCTTGTGAAAGTTGAATTCTCTTCATGTTTTGAAAATTGCAAAATCCTTGATAATCAAGTTGAAGAGTTATTCCATGAAATTACTACAACAAAAGGTTTCACATGTGTACATCCCTCGTATGAAATAGAAGATGCAACTCGTGCCAACTATGATTCATCTAATGTTAAACATGACTTACACCAAAGTCATAGTCATTCTATAGTTGAGTATGAAAATTGTTATATGACAAATAAAAAGGATGTAATATGTAATTTCTGTGGAAAGTTAGGACACATTTCTCATATGTGCATCTATAGGAAAAACTCTTGTATGAGAAATAAATTTGTTTGGGTGCCTAAAGGTGCAAATAGCTTGTCCACTAACCCGCAAGGACCCAACATGAAATGGGTACCAAAAAGTTTCTCCAGCTCTTCAAATTTGCAGGAAAAACTAAAAATTGATAAACAATCTAGTTTGGAAATGGAGGTGACATCAAGAGGAATGCTTCACAAGTTAGAAAATGCAATTACCACCAAAAGAAGTAAATGTATCTTGATGAACAACTCAAACAAGGTAGACAATGTAAAAGGTAGACTCAAGATCAAGCGAAAGTGGGTAAGAAGGAATAGTCTTGAAAATTCACGCAACGAGGTAACTTTACCTTCTACTTCCTATACATGCTTAAATGCAAAACTTGTTAAATGGAGGTATGTTGATAAAGATTGTTATATCAAATCAAGATATATTCCATGTGATAATCCCAACTTGAATATATTTGCTTGATTGTGGAACTGTGTGCTAAATGCCAAGAACATGCTTATATGTTGATTGATTATTATCTGAAGTATGGCATAAACAATTTGAATAAGTTACAAATTTTCCTTGTTATAAAATTTGAAAATCGAATGGGATAATCGATTATATAATCGATTATGCTTCCTCGATAAAACAGGGAAGAAAGTCAGAAACACTGCAATCGATTAAGATAATCGATTATCATATGAGCTTAAAATTTCGCAGAAAACAGTAGACACATAATCGATTAGCGTAATCGATTATGCTACGAATTCTGGCATTTTTGAAAATATATATTTTTTAATCCAAAATCAAGTTTCTAATAAATGTTTCATCTTGATATGATATCTTATTTAATTTTATAATCACTCAAATTTGATTTGACATTAATTTGCAATGACTAATCCCATGGATCCAATAGTTATTGGATACCAAAGAATATCTCTTAGTGCTTGGATCATAGGAACAAAATGGGACAAAGATCATACAAATCAGAAATTCAGGATCACAAGCATATGGGGACAAAAGATATTTCAAGGGAAGATATTTCAAGAGCAAAATTTAGATGCAAATAAGAAGCACCCTATATTTAATTCAATAAGTTTCTCAATCCTTAATCTCTTATGATATTCAATTTTGTGGATTGTTTAATACTTGTTGAAACTAAATGTGACTATATGCTTTCTCCTATAAATAAAATGATATTTTGAAAAATTGTTTTTGAACGGGGGAGAAATATTTGCATGTTTAATAGAAATATAAATATACAACATTATATACTTGTCAAGGGGGAGATAAGCTAAATTCAGAAATGAATCTTATAAATTCATGCTTAAGGGGGATTGCATGATTGAATTTGTTGAAACAACCAAACAACTTGCAGATATTTTTTTACAAAACCCCTATCAAAAGAAAGCTTCTTTTTCATAAGAACTGAATTAGGGATTTTGAATCAGTCATGCATTTCTGCATAACACACCTTGTTATTTGCTAATATGTTTATTAAGTGTGCAGGTAGAAAGAGCATAATCGATTATCATAATCGATTATGAATCCACTGTCTCCTTGGGCAGCGTGGACAGGAAGACTATAATCGATTAGCCTAATCGATTAGCACAACAAAATCAGAAATCCAGTAGCAGTCTAATCGATTACATAATCGATTAGTGTTCTTCAATGTTCATCAATTCACTACTGTTTTTTTTGGGATGACTGTATATTTCTGGCACTTTAGCTTCCGTATGCACACTCTTTAAATTATCTATAACTATGATGTGTGGTTTACTATTTACATGCATGCCATGGCTAAATTTATCTCATGCTTAAAATGTTTAAATCTTGGTGGATGTATGCCATGTAATATTTACTTGCTTTTCTCGCTTTTTGATAATGCCAAAAGGGGGAGAGATATTTGAGTGCATGCTTAAGGGGGAGAATTTTGAGAATTTCAAAATATTGCATGAAGTGAGGGGGAGTTGAGCAAACGTTTTAAAACTCAGATATATATACTCTTTGCTCTAACTCTATATTTTAGAAATTCCCTCCTGAGATGTTTATCATCATCAAAAAGGGGGAGTTTGTGGATGTATGCCTTGACAGGTACATATATTTTGATGAATGACAAAAGCAATTTTAAGTCTAAAGGACTTATCTGCAAAAAGCGTGAAAAAGGCCAAACGATCCGTCAAGATTAGGCAAAGCAATCAAGAGGGGTAAAAAGGGAATTTTACTACTTGTATTGATTGTTTTAGAATAATCTGTAAATGGTAAGTAGGGTTTTCAATTTAATATGATCACTCACACACACACATATTTAACATGTGCTTTAAAAGATAAATCATGGTATTAAATAAAATAATAACATGTGATTAAAACTGACAATTAAAATTGAGCTTAATTGGCCAACCTTTCCTTAATTGTCAAGTTTTTGAAAAAACCACCTGATACGCACCATAATCGATTATGGAAATGCTATAATCGATTATGAGTCGTGGTTAAATGGCTTTAATGAGTGTTAATGAGTAATTATGATATTAAAGCCGTTGATTTCAAATTTGAAATATAATAATCGATTATTGAATCTGTATAATCGATTATGACCTTACTGACTTCCAATATGCTTCAACCGAAACCCTGTAATCGATTATGTAATCGATTATAGCCTTTTATGAAAGAGTTAGTAACATCATAATCGATTAAGGTAATCGATTATCTTCTTTGGGGAAAAAGCAGTGAAGACATAATCGATTATGGTAATCGATTATGACCTTTCTGTCCAGACGCGCGCTTCATGGAAACACATTAAATAATCGATTATGGACTTTAGATAATCGATTATGCTGCGGCTGAAATGCATTTTAAGAGGCTTGACCTAATTTCACACTGAACCCTAACCTATTCTCTATAAATAGGAAGCTTGGCAGCCTTTGTCAAATGCCCCATCTACTACTCTCTTCTACTCTCTATTGTGCTTAAACTCTGATTACTATTTTCTTTTACTCTTGCACTTACACGTGATCATATTATTTTGAGAAACTTATACACCATATAGGTGTTGCTATTTGAGCTTCAAGTTGTATTTCATATCTGCACTTTTGAGTGCTTTCTCATTGTAAAACTTTTATAGTTTGTTTTTTTTTTAAGTGAGTGTGATCTCACGAACGGTTTTTTGAGGCTCTTACACGAGGGATTGTATGTCCTGTGATTTGTGTTAAGGGTTCTCTAAATTGTAAAGGTTCTAGCTACGCCTGTTTAAAAGCTAGTGTTTGAGGCTCTTACACAAGGGATCGTATGTCCTGAGATTTGTGTTAAGGGTTCTCTGAATTGTAAAGGTTCTAGTTGATCCTGTTTAAAAACTAGAGTTGATTGAAATCCCTTGGTCGTATTGCCTTGGGGACTGGACGTAGGCCACGTGGGTAGTCTGTGGCCGAACCAGGATATATCGCTGTGTCAATCTTCTTATCCCTATCTCTTTTACTTTTGTTTTGTCTTTTGCAAAAACGTTTTTACTTGTACGCGACAACGATTTAATTTGAAAATAATATTCATCCGCTGCAAATTCTGTTTATACTTTAAAAAGGGTTTCGAGTTATCGAAAAGTTTTCATTTTTTAATTAAAACCCAATTCACCCCCCTCTTGGGTATGGTTGCCACGGCCAACAAACTCTATCAGGGGCAAAAACTTGTTCCAACCACCAGACTGTTCTAGCACACAAGCTCTAAGCAAGTCCTCCAAGGACTGGAAGGTTCTCTCAGACTGACCTCCAGTCTGTGGGTGATAAGCTGAACTTAGCCTAAGATTGGTTCCTAAATCCTCATGTAAACTATTCCAGAACCTAGAGGTAAATCTTGGGTCTCTATCTGACACTATGCTAGAAGGTACACCATGTAGCCTAACTATCTCTTTGATGTACAACCTGGTCAACTTTGACAAAGGGTATTCCATGTTCATAGGGATGAAATGGGCAGACTTAGTCAATCTATCCACAACAACCCATATCGCTTCATAACCAGCATGAGTCCTAGGGAGTCCAGACACAAAATCCATGGAGATACTATCCCATTTCCATTCTGGGATACTTAAAGGTTGCAACTTTCCTAAAGGCTTTTGGTGTTCTATCTTGGCCTAAGCTCAGGAACATCTGGTATACAAACTCTATCCTTGAACCTCAAAACTCCATCACTTTCTGGTCTAAGAGAAACTGATCTATCTTCTGACCCTCTCTAACTTGTTCCATCAAACTGTTGGTAAGCTTCAAGGTTCCAAGCCTAATACTCTTAGGGGTAACTTCCTAAGCTAAACTCAGGTCTCTGAACTCCTCAATCAAATCCATCTCCCTAACCATGAAAGCGGAGACATGCAAGGTTTTCCTACTCAAAGCATCTGTCACTACATTGGCCTTTCCTGGGTGGTAGGTTAGATCAAACTCATAATCCTTGAGAAATTTCATCCACATATGTTGCCTCATATTTAGCTCTTTTTTATCAAAAAGGTATTTCAAGCTCTTATGATCACTAAAGGCCTCAAACCTCGCTCCATAGAGGTAATGCCTCCAAATATTTAAGGCAAACACCACAGCTCCTAACTCTAGGTCATGGGTAGGGTAGTTCTTCTCATGGGTTTTCAACTGCCGAGAAGCATAACCTACTACCTTACCATTTTGCATCAACACACCACCTAAACCTTGCTTAGAAGCATTGCAGTAAACTACGAAAGGTTCACTAGGATCTGGCAAAACTAATAATGGGGCTGATGTCAACCTATCCTTTAGGGTTTTGGAAACTTTCCTCACACTTAGAGTCCCACACAAAGAGCTGTCCTTTCTTGGTGAGACGGGTTAAGGGTAAAGATATCTTAGAGAAACCTTCTATAAACCTCCTATAGTACCCTGCTAAACCCAAGAAACTCATAATCTCGGTCACTGACTTTCGCGCTTCCGACTGGAGCACCGTCTCTACTTTAGCCGGATCCACGACTATCCCACCTTTAGATATGACGTGACCTAAGAAACACACCTCCTCTAACCAAAACTCGCACTTAGGCAACTTAGCATACAACTGCTTCTCCTTAAGGGTCTCCAAGACAACCCTCAAGTGTGCCTCATGTTCCTCCTTGGTCTTGGAGCACAGTAACATGTCATCTATGAAAACCACCATAAACTTATCCATGTAAGGGTGAAAGGCCTTTGTCATGTAGTCCATGGACACAGCAGGAGCATTGGTCACACCAAAAGGCATAACCATGTACTCATAGTGACCATAACGCGTCCTAAACGCTGTCTTCGGGATGTCCTCAGACTTAACCCGAATCTGATGGTACCCCTGACCTCAAATCTATCTTAGAGAAGACACAAGCTCCTATTAGCTGATCCATAAGATCATCAATCTTAGGGAGGGGATACTGATTCTTAATGGTCACTTTGTTGAGCTGTCGATAGTCGACACACAACCTCATGCTACCATCATTCTTCTTTACTAGCAACACTGGCACTCCCCATGAGGATACGCTAGGCCTAATAAACTGCTTTTGTATCAGGTCTTCTATCTGTTTCTTTAGCTCAGCTAGTTCTAGAGGAGACATTCTATAGGGTGCTATGGATATATGCCTAGTTCAAGGATCTAAATCTATGGTGAACTCAACATCCCTCTCAGGGGGCAAGTTATAAACATCCCCCGAGAACACTTTAGGAAATTCCCGCACAACAGGCACACTTCCAACATCAGGAGAGCTCTATACTTCCAGGGAAGATAGCATCATGTAAACTTGGGCCTCTTCTTTCATCGAAGCCTTAACTTGGTTGGCAGAAAGAAACCTAGGATCCTTAGACTCCACATGAGTTCCAAAAGCTAAGGTCTTATCAAAACAATTCAGAAGGACATGGTTGGAAGATAACCAGTCCATGCCAAGAATAATGTCAAGATGTTTTAAAGGTAGGCATACAAGATCAACAGTAAAGTTTCTACCATCAATGGTAATATGACAGTTCTTGCATGCATGTGAAGTGAGAACAGACTTGTTTGTGGGTGTGGAAACAATCAAATAATATGCAAAAAAGGTAATAGGTAAATTAAGACTCTTAACCCTATCATGAGATATAAATGAGTGCGTAGCGCCCGAATCATACAATACAGTTAAAGGAGTTCCATCAATTAAGCACATACCTTGGATCAAATCCTCGGACTCGGAGGCCTCAGCTCCACCAAGAGTAAAGATTCTCCTAGTGGTCTTCAGTCGATTAGCCTGAGACTGCTGACTCTTGCTAGCACTTGGAGGCTCTGACTTTGCTCCTCCATAATCCCAGCTGATGTGACCAGACTTGCCACATCTAAAGCAAATGACATCAACTTCCTTATTACATTGGCAAGGAGTGCCAACACGTCGGTGATTGCCTGATCGTTTCTACCTCTTCATGCCATGAGTCCCTGTAAATGTCCAAAACAGCCACTAAATACAGAGAACTTAAGCAGGAAAAAGCTACAGGCTCCTAACCTTAAGCATCATTGTCTATAACCAGTATAGACAATTCAAACAAGAGCACACAACAGACTCACAACATACTCATACCACGGCCTGATAGGACAGACCTGCTCTGATACCACTAAATGTGACACCCTCTACCCCACATGTTATATAGAGCATAAATGTTAAAGATAATAGATATAAAACATGCATATTCATTTATTAAAATATAAAGGTCCATGGGTAGAAAGGCCCCACATGAACTATTTTAACAAATGCGGAAAAAGAAACAAGGTTTTAAAAGAAATAAAATATAACATAAACATAAACATAAACATAAAAATAAACATAAGCATAACCCAACCCCGATGTCACATACAGAGCTGGTACAGCCGTTCCGGAAAAATCCTCGGAATACAAACCAAACTGAAACTAACAACTAAACAACTAAGGAATCCTAACTAAAGAGTCGCGGCTCCTCAGAGTCACTCCTCCACTGGCTGCTCACCATCTTCTACAGAAAAGATACATGCCAACAACAAAAATAGAGAAAACGGGGAGTAAGAAAACATATAAACATATCCGTATGGAGATAGAAAGCAAGATGAACATACATCATAGCATATCAAAGCAACATACAATATATAACATCATTAAGTATATATAATCACATCAACATGTTAAGTCAACCAACATATGCTATGCGGTGCAACTCTACTCTACTACTCCATTATGCATGTGGATCCAAACTATCTCAGGGAGGTAACTTCGGAGTTACATATCCACATTGGCCAAAAAGCACCAACACCGACAGTACACCAAACCATGGGTGAACCCCTTGGATAGCCAATGCACCATACTCTCGGATGGGCCACCACGGGGGCGTACGGTTCACCAAACCTTGGGTGAACCACCCGTGGACAGCCAGATCGCCGTACGCTAGGACCACCTCTCCTATGTTAATCTTCCCCCACTAACAACTCCAATACGTGAATGCATAAGCACAACAACAAACAAATGGGCAACCACCACCTCCGCTTGGGCCAATAAGTACCCAAGTTTATCACCATCAACATCAACACCTTAACCCACATGAGTCAAGGTCCCCTTGGCCAAAAAGCACCAAGGTTCAACTTATCAACACATCGACTAAAAAGCATCGAGGCCACTTTAGCCAAAAAGCACCAAAGCATATCAACGTGCGGCAACCCTTTGGGCACTTACTTAACCAACTTGTTAATCCTAATTAGCTTAATTAATCTTTAATTAAGTTATCTAACTTATCATCATCCGATTGGTGAATTATTTCATAATTTGGGAAATTTGGGGTAAAATACCCCTTAAAACCTTTAATCTCATACTCTATCCTGCAGTGGGAGCACGGGCGTGCTCACCCTATGCATGGGCGTGCTTCCACTTAAGTGGAGCATGGTCGTTCTTCCTGTTATGTATGACCGTGCATAATACGCGGCCATCTTCCAAAATTCAGACTGGGAGCACGGGCGTGCTCCCTGTTAAGCACAGTCGTGCTTCTGGAGTAAGCCGTACTATCTGGGCAGAAATTGGTTAAGTTCGCTTAGCTAAAAACTCCCTAAACACTCTTAAATCAATCCAAGGGTCTTGACTAAACCATTTGGCATAAACTCACTGTGAATATATGCCTTGACAGGTACTTTAAGTTTGTATGAATGACAAAAAGGAAAGGTCCAGAAGGACTAAATTGCAAAAAGCGGAAAGCTATAAAGAAAGCAAGCACAAGGGGCAAAATGGGAATTTCAGTATTTGTATTGGTTGTTTTAGAAAAAGTGTGTAAATGGTAAGTAGAGTTCTCAATTTAATATTGGTCTCACACACACACTTTTAACATGTGCCAAAAACGTTTTAAACATGTTTTATATCTGACAATTAATTGCACTTAATGAGTAATCAAATATTAATTGTTAATATTTTCAAATTCAAATATGCTTCGAGCCATAATCGATTATGGGAAACCAATAATCGATTATGATATGTATTAAAAGGCTTTAAATGAGTTTAATGAGTAATTATGTTATTAAAGCCGTTGAATTTGAATTTTCAAATAGAATAATCGATTATGTGAAATGTATAATCGATTATGTCTGTCTGGCTTTCAACGTACTTCAAACAGAAACCCCGTAATCGATTATGTAATCGATTATGGCTTTTTATATGAAAGTCAGTGGACTCGTAATCGATTAGTATAATCGATTATGACTATTCTGTCAAAGTGAGCGCTTCCTGAAATTGGTTTAAATAATCGATTATGAGAATGTAATAATCGATTATGACGCGACAAAAATGAATTTTAAGAGGCTTGACCTAATTTCTCTTGAACCTTCACCTTTCTAATATAAAAGCAAAGTTAGGCAGCCATCAGAATAGAGAACACTGCAATATTTTCTGTGCTAAAACTCTGAAAACCATTTTCTCTATTATCTCTCTTGCACTATCACTTTGACCATATTATATTGAGAGTTCTACACACCATATAGATGTTATTGTAATTGGGCTTCAAATTGTTTTTATCAGCACTATTAAGAGTGCATATTTGTTGGTAAGAGTCGTGTGACTCAAACCCTTCTTTTTCTACACCATTATTACAAGAGAGGTGATATCTCTTGTGGTGTTGTCTTGGATGTGATTTCCAAGTGTTTACAAGGGAGGTGATATTCCTTGTGGTTTACAAGAGAGGTGATATCTCTTGTGGTATTTTCTTGGATGTGATTTCCAAGTGTTTACAAGGGAGGTGATATTCCTTGTGGTTGACAAGAGAGGTGATATCTCTTGGGTTATTGTCTTGAGACTCTTTCACTGGGGGAGGTGATATCCCTGGTCTGTGAGGAGTGCTCTACATTGTAAAGGTTCTAGTTTATCCTGTTTAAAAACTAGAGTTGATTGAAATCCCTTGGTCGTATTGCCTTGGGGACTGGACGTAGGCCACGTGGGTAGTTTGTGGCCGAACCAGGATATATTATTGTGTTCATCCTCTTTCCCTATCCTCTTTACATTTCCACATTTTATTTATAGCGCTTTAATTTCAAACGTTTTATTTTTATAAAGCGCCTTAATTTGAAAAGAACCTTTTATCCGCTGCGATTTCTGTTTATATTTTAAAAGGGTTTTTGATTTAACGCAAAAGATTTCATTATTATTTAAAACCCAATTCACCCCCCCTCTTGGGTGATGGTTGCCACGGCCAACACTCACCTGTCACTATTGAATCCATATTTTATGAACATGTTTGGGGAAATTAAGCCATTAATTCTCATGTTAATAAAGAGCCCTATTTTAACCAATTAGAGTTTTATTAACCATTTCAACATCAACTATCATACGTTCAACCAACAACACAATCAACATCATCAGACAACAACATTCATGTTATTAGTAATATGCCAATTCAACCAATTAAATCAAGACATAAAGCACATCATTAAACGTATATTAATTGGCATCATAACAGGCATACCAATTAACTAACGATCATAAAGTCAAACATATCATAGTCATTAACAACAGATAGGCATATTCAAAAATAGCATTTAACATTCAACAACCAATGGGGTCATGAGAACTCCTCATCTTACACTACCCCCGTGCCTAATGTTTACACTATCCTTCTCCCCATACCCGGTATGAAGATTCCAACAGCGATAACTCAAATGGTAAACCCAACGCATTCCCTCGAGCGGCTTGACTAGCTTTCCAAGCCTTGGTCAAACAAGGGGTTAACCAGTTAGTTCCCAATTCAAAGAAAAGAAAAGGAAACCAAAAAAGGAAGAACCATTACCTTTCTAAGATTGGCACAAACTAACTAGACCTTCCCGAATGTCTCCAAAACTCCAAGAACACAATGAGTTTAGAGAAAGTAGGGAAAAACAGAGGTGTAGCCGCACTAGGGTGGCTATAGGTGCCAAAATAGGGTTTAAAACGAAACCCTCGGCTACTGTGTATATATATAAGCTCCAGACCCGAGCACAGTCGTGCACGTCCTTGAGCACGGTGGTGCTCACATCAGCGTCTGCGAGACGCGGTCATCCATTGCCCACGGTCGTGCTCCCTATTGAGCACAACCGTGCTTGTTACTCAGACAGCCACAAGACACGTGCTATGAGCAAGGGCGTGCTGGACATGAGCAAGGCTGTGCTCATGTACTAGAAAGGGATTTTAAGCCTAGAAATCCCACTTAGCCCTTCTATAACAACTCTAAGCTAAGTCCTAAGGCTTAAACAAGCAAATAAGCATACATATAAGCACTTAACGAAAAACGGGGTGTTACAATATATCAGTTTCATCATAAGTGAAGGAAGTTCTGCTAGCTGCCATCTCTAATGTGATTTGGACAGTTTGGTGGAGTAGAAATAAAATCAGATTTGATAACAAATGGATCCCCTTGCAATCTGTAAAAAAAAAAAAAAAAAAAAAAAAAAAAAAATTAATTAATCATTGCAAATGTGTCTTTGACAGGTAATCTTAGCAATGCCCATATGTCTTCATCCATTAGTGATTTCTCAATTTTGAAGGCTTTCAAGGTTGCAACCAAACCAAAGAAAGCTTCTTTGTTTAGACAGGTCATTTGGAATGCTCCAATTCTGTTTTGGGTTAAATGTGACACTGATGGTGCAGCTAGTGTAACACCCCCCCCTTGGGCATTACATTATGAACACATGCGGAAATAAATTAAAAAGAAAATTTGCTCGTTGCTTTCAGAAATTGATTATTTTAAGTCAGAAAAAAATCTGGTTGTAAAAAAATTTGCTCCTTAACCCTTCTGAAGGATGTGTTACACACTACACAATATTACATTCATCCAATACTTGATATCACATATATACCAATTTTGTTTATAACTAACCTTTCACAGGGTATAATTCTTTTTCTCAAAAGTCTTTTCTCATAAACTGTATAAAAATTTTCAAGACAAACGTACTAAACTTCTTAAAACTTACATCCTCAAATACAAACCTAAGCTGGTCGCTCTACAAGACACTCACTGATAAGACCCCGTGGTCATTTCCTATGATCAAACATCACTTCAAATATCCGAACTTAAGTCCCCGAGTGACTTAAGAAACTCTTCTGCAACATCTGCACTCGTGTACCAGGGTACAACAGAAAAAAACCAGACGAACAGATATATGCAAGGGTGAGAACGAATATATGGATTTTAAAACGATAACTACATGCGCGACACACAAAACAACACATAACATATACATTTCTAACAACAGAGATAATAAACAACTAATTTATCAAAAGGTTTCATACCCGACAGTCATCGTCATTTTTAAAACCAAAGCATAACACTTCAATATTCGTCATCTAAAATTCTGTACCTAATCTCCGAAGATTCCAAACTTTTTTTTTCACTTGAGTTGATCAGGCTCTTACATGGCGCATTGCCTAAACTCCTGGCACAATGGTCATCACGAAAAATGGCGCATCGTCCAAAACTCTTGGCGCGATGGTCAACACGGCACATGGCGCATCGTCCAAAACTCATGGCACGATGGTCATCACGATAAATGGAACATTTTGTCCATAAAAACACATTGTCCATTAAGGTGCAATGAAAAGTCGTGTCATGAATACCTTGTCCGTCAAGATATCATGATAAATCAAGTAGGCACGTCTGCCGATTAAAGCATGTAAAACATTTTATTCTCGTCATTGTTTTTTCTTTGTGTTCATTCTTTCCTTGTCAAAGCTCAAAGGCTTATGACCAACCAAATTTTTAAATTCGTCTTTCGTCATTAACAAAAGGACTCCAAGCCCAAAAGTGCAAATCATGAAGTCTAGACTGATGCACCAGTCATAGATTCGTAGATTTTAGCGCACAAAAATCAATACATCTTTTATAGGACAAATAGTCCATAACTTCATCTTTAGGACCCACGGTCCATACCATAGAACACTAGAACCCCGATGTCTCGGCCTCTAGGTTCGTTTTTTATCTTTAAAACCAGTTTCGTTCTGTGAAACACAAATCAAAAACAAAATTTCCTCAACTTATCTAAGTTGTCGGAAATAACCCGTTGTATAAAGCTACTTTACAGCAAATCCTTTTACGTTGGAAATTCGTTTTATAAAATCATCCAAATCACTTAAAACTCATTTTCTTTCAAAAATCTATATTTTGAACCTTAGTTCCAAGAAAATATCGTTTTGAGACTAATTCTCACTTTTAACTAATATTACTGTTTTTAAGAATACTTCTTTAAATGTTGTCGGAATTGTCCGATGCTTGATGTTTTTAAAACGTTTTTAAGTCATAATTTGGCTTTTCTAGTAAAATAATTTTCCCAACATCATAATAAAATTATTTTTAAAACTTATTTTTTTATAATAACATTTTCTAATATTTAGAAATTTCTTACATAAAAATTAACAGTACTAAAATATTTTCACGGTTACGTCCTCACTATGACTCATAAAACACTCTTACACCGTGAAATCATTAAATTAATAGTATTTTTAACTATTCTCCGTTTTAAACTAATCAAAACATTAAGTAATATTATATTATTAAATTCCATCAATTAAAATTCGATATTTCTTAAAAAGCTTTTTAACGCTTTTAACCTCGTAATTAATTGAGCACTGACCACTGTCAGGCTTTTCAATCAACAAACAAGATACATAAAATTTCCACATTCACAACATAGCATATAAAACAGTTTATAACATGCATTAAAATGCTATAACAATTAACTGCAGATAATCAATTAAAAGCAGATAATAACAGCAACTAAATTAACTACGTAAGATAATTTAAAAATACACACGCTCAAATAAATTAGACAGACCAGAACTTATAGAATATAGCTACCGGAAAAATCCCTCAGGTACTCCCCTTACCTCTTGAAGATTTTTCCTTCCGACTTAAAGTTCCGTCAAACTTCTGGTTTCCGTAAACTCGTACACGATTTACACACAATTACCCTTCATCAAACCACAACAAAATTAACAACATAAAACAAATAAAATTACCTAATTCCTATGGCTAGGTTTGGCCATGATGAATTATTTAGGCTAGAGATCTCAAAATTATACATACTCTTAGATCCATGACCTTAGAGTAGTATAAAGTTATGAACAATGATCATAAGTTGAAAAAAAAACAAAATCATCCAAGTTCTCAAGAACAAGGATTCGGCCATGAGGTGATTTGATGACTAAAAATTTCTACAAATCTCAAGCTCTTGGATTAGTGATCCTCAATCACTTGAAACCCTAAACCAACGATTAAAATACAAAGATTGAAATAAAATACTTCAACCTTTTTAAAAACCAATTTCGGCCATGACATAAAATATAGGCTAGAGATTTGAGTTTGATTTTACATATTGGATTCAATACATACATGAATAAAAAAGATTGAATCAAGCATGTTTTGTTAAAAAAAAATGAACAAGCCTCCTCCCCCACACAAGTTAGGTTCGGCCTTGATAAAACAAATGGGCAAGAAATTTTTGCTTGATGCATACTCTTGGATTATGAACATAGAGTTGATTACAAGATCATAGAAATTGGTTTCATGATCATAGGATTTTTCTACAATTTTCTAGAGAATTTCAAAGTTCTATATCTAGGAATTTCAAATGATGATCATGGCCTTGAATCATGAAAATAAATGAAGAACATATAGCTTATTGATGATGAGTAGTAAGGTATACCTCTTGGAATTTGAAAATGAGCAAAGAATCAAGTAGTTGCTTCACACTTTTTGGGTATGGAACTTAGAGCTTTTTGAGAGAAAATGAGAGGAAGAAGATGAAGTGATGCACAAATGAGTATAATGGCTGTAACACCCCGATTTTTCTGCGTGTCTGTAATTTGTGTTTATGTGAATAATTGAGTGTTTATTATTATAATATATGAAGAATTATTTTAATAAACCAAATTTCATGCTCATAAATTATTATTTTAGTAATGTGCAGTTGAATTTTCGGTAGAGAATTTCAGACGTTTATGGTCTGAGTTTTCATTGTCAGTCATACTTTACTGGCCCGAAAAATAATTTTTGTAGCGTAAAATAAAATTTTAATTTTTCCTAACTCAATTATAATTATTTTCAAGATTTTAGAAACTATTTATTTTAACATGAAATTTCGGGTGAAAATTAACAAAGAAAAATACGATCGGTTTTTACCGTTGAGAAATAAATGGAATCGGGACGAGCCATATTTTTCTAAAATAGATTTTCTCCAGATTTGAATAGTAAGATGTGATTTTTAATATTGTTGCCTTCAAATCACAATATCATGATTTTACAACTAATGATTTCATCCATTTTTACAAGAAATACATAAATTATTCAAAAATACAATTTTTGCTCTAACAAAGAGGATTTTATTTAAACATATTAGGTGCAGAAATTTAAGATTTGATGTGGGAATGACCTTGATGGATTGAGGTGATTAGTATTAGCATTTAAAACATATCATCATTTTCTTTATTTTTGCAAGAAAGCATTTATTTAATAATTTTAATTATTTTTGTGTTTTATTTTAAATTAAGAAAAAATTGGGAAGAAAATCACCCCTTGGGCCAGCCCAGCTGCGCCACTTTCTCCCCCTCTCTTCACTCTATATATAGCTCCATCCTTCTGCATTCTTCACTTTTGTTGTTTCTCTCTCAAACTCATTCTCACTTGGTTACTATTCATCATCTTCAACCTCTTGACTCTTTGAGCTTGGAAGCTAAGGAGCTATCTTCATCTTCATCTCCTACTCATCATCATCATCATCTAGAGGGTATAAATTCTCATCTCTCACTCTTTATTTTCTTAGAAAATTTTTATATCAACATGCATCTTCTACTTTAAGCTTGCATGTTTATGTTTTTAGTTGCAAACTTTGAGAAAGAGCTTAGAAATGTCTTTTGAACAAGAGATGAATTTTTTTGAGCTCATCATCATCTCCACCTTCTTCTTATTACTTTGCATGTAAAGAAAACTCCTCCAATTTTTTTTTTTTTTTTGTGTTAGCCGAAAATCATATGAAGAGGAAAGTTGGTGTTTTGATGAATTTTTTTTTTACTTGCATGTCTTTAAAACCTAAATGCATATGAGTTTTAAGCTTAAGAGCTTCATATAAGATTTGAGTTTTCATTCCTATTTGAGTATGAAGGCCAAAACCCTAATTGTTTGGGTTAAGGAGGCTTGACTTTGATTTTCATGAAACTATGTTGTTTTGATCCTTGTATTTTTAACATGCATGTAGTACCAAATGTGAAAATGGTTTGTTTTTAAGTTTTTAGAAGATATAACACTTTGATCCTCAAGTTGATTTCTTGCATGTTGATAAAAAGTTGAAAAGATTTTTGTTTCAATTAAATTTAGAAGGAAACTTACTTCAAACATCATTTTGTTTACATGCATGTAGCTAGAAATTTGAAAATGAATTTCTAGCCTATTTTTAAGATGTTGACCGAAACCTACTCTTTGTAGAGTAGATGGTTTAAGTTTTTATTCTTGAGGATTAAACCTTGATTGTGTCTCTATGATGCTTAAGGAACATTGATCCAAAAGCTTGTGAAAATCCAAAAATTTTTTATCATCAAATTCATAATAGGGCCGAATGCATGTATGAGAAATGGGATGATTTTGTGAATTTTTAACTTATATTTTATTCATAATTTTGTTTAGATTTGCAAGCGTAACGGAATACCAAAGTTCGTTCTTTAAAACGTGGGGAAAAAAGACCATATTTGTACTCGTCAAATTAAGGTAAGGGGAGAAAGTCTGAGGGATAATTATGTTATGATGACTATCTGCCTTGTGTGCTTGTTTGATGTGTTTGATGGATATGATTATTGATATGACTGATTTGGTTGGATTTTGAATTCATGTTGTGTTGATAATGTATATGATGCTTTATGTGTTTTAATTGATGACTTATGAATATATGCATAATGCTGAAATATATGTTGAAGTTGTGTTGTGATTGTTGCATGGAAGCCTAACCACTGGTGAGAGTTTTAGAAATCACAAGTAAGAATTTCTTTTAACAAGGTTCTGATAAAAAGGAAAGTTAAGAAAATTTTGATGACTGGTGAAAGTTTTAGAAAAGTCAAATTAATTTTATAAAGAAAGTTCAATTAAAAATTTAAAAGATTTCTTTGAAAATGTTTGAAGAAAAATCAAAGTTATTTTGAAACTTGAAGGGAATTTATTTGGAAATTTTTAAGTGTTTTAGAAAAAAAGAAGATTTGAAAATAAAATGATTTTATGGAAATAAAAATGGATTTTCCGAAAACTTAAAGTTTTAACCAAAAGGATTTCAAAAGAGAAGTTTGTTTTTAAAAGATTTTGTTCAAAAGAAAATGTCTGATAACTTGGATAAGTTACGGAAACTTTCAGTTTTGTATTTTTTTTTTCTGAACGAAAAAAAAGACTAAAAGTGAACCTAGTAACCGAGACGTTGGGATACTAGAGTTCTGGCACGTGGATCCATGATTTGTATCACAACACTGTGGACTGTATGTCATATATATGATATTGTGGACTGTGTGTCCTATACAAGTTGCTGTGGACTGTGTGTCATATATAAGTTGATGTGGATTGTGTGTCCTATAAGCGTTGCAGTGAACTTTGTGTCCTATAAACGTTGTGATAAACGTGGAAAACGGAGTAAAAAGGGGTAAAAACTGTTTTTCTACTACCACAAAGTTTTGGGCTAGTGCACAAGTCTAGGACTGTTGTGATTGGACACTCGGACTTTAATGTCCGATGTTGATATTAAAAGCTTTAAGACATTTAAAGGTCACGGGAGGTCGTGAGCTTTGAGCCTCAACAAGGAAAGAATGAAGCACAAAGAAAAGCCGCGTAAATAAAAGATTTTACATGCATTGATGTTTTTTGGTAGACGTGCCGATTATTCCGGATATCTTGATGAACGAGGTATTCGAGACGGTGTTTTTTCGAATATCTTGGTAGACGTACGAGGTATTCAAGACGGTGTTATTCCGGATATCTTGGTGCACGAGGTATCCGAGACGGTGTGCCTTTGTGGAAATTGAGCCTGATCAGCTCACTGTTTTTCAAAAACTGCATGGTGAAGGGATCTCCGGAAATTAGGACAGAATGATTGAAATATAGAAGTGCCATGCTTTCAAAAACGACAACGATTGGTAATTGATGTGATTATTTTGTGAAAATTTATATGTTGAACATGAATATTTGTTACTCTGTGTTTGGGCATTTTAGTCATCATAATTCATCCATATATTGGTATCTCACCCTTGCATTGTGTTGTTTTCTTCTTCTTGTTATATGTATATATGCTATAAACTTGAGAATAGATGGATCCGGCCATGTTACTGTTAGCACACTCCCGGTCCCAGGCTCTTCTATTTGAGAATGGGGATGATCCTGCTGCGTGGAACTTTTCTCCAGTTTCAGCCCGCATAGTGACATATACGGGACCCGTATGTACCGTAGAGGGTTCAAGAGAAGTACCTATGAGACGACTTCATACTTTTGAGACTGTTCATATCCGACTGCCACCTATGGAGTTTTATCTGCAACATTTGGCCAACCTGGGTCTTTTGGATCTTGAGTTTCCTCAAGCCCCACCTCAGCCGGAAGATGCTCCAATTATCCCGATCGAGGAGGATCCCGAAGATTGATGGAGGAGGATCCCATTGAGCTGATGGAAGAGGAGCCCCCAATTCATCCTTTTGGTGATGACGCTGAAGTCGATGCTCCCGACGAAGAAGTAGAGATGGAGGTGGTTGCACCAGCTACACCTCCTAGGGATGGGGATGACTACCATGGTCTCCCTAATGGGCATTTGTAGGTTTGGCCAGCTCTTAGGAAGTCTATCTTTTGGGGTAGTTTGATATGAATCATGTATTTTGAAACTGATGGTTAGTTGTGACTTTTAACCTTAACTTTAACTTCAACTTAGTAATCATGTAGTGGATCTTATGAACTATCACTCCGGGAATTTCTGTCATGAAGCCTAATTACATAAAGGCTTAAGTATTAATGAACTTGTTATGCTTTCAGAATTCTCTGTCTTTACTTTGTGCATGATGTTATGTATTAAATTGTTTAAGTAAGTAAATATCATTATTAGAAAAGAGTTTTAAAAACCTTAAGTTTTTCGAAAGTAAATCGACAACTTGTTAAAAGTGATTAATTTATTGTAAGTAAAGTAGTTAATGTGATACTCGGGTTAAGGGTGTCACAATGGCCTAAGGAAATGGGTTTGGGCCGTGGGAATTAAGGGCAAAAGGGTCCAAGTCATAAAAATTTAAGCACAAAAGAGTAATCTCTCTTAATGGGAATTTTGTGGTTTAATTAGAACTTAAGGACAAAATGGTCATTTCACTTCAAAAGCCATCATGACAAACATGTGGTGAGGATTGGTTGGAGGTGTGGCTGATTTGTGTCCACAAAATTGTTGGGATAAACTTGCCATTTCAATGGAAGTTCAAGGGTAAAACAGTCCAAGGGCAAAATGGTCTTTACACTATTTTGAAGAAATATATAGATATTTGCTAAATGTAATCATTACATTGGTGAGTCACCCATATGACTCACCACCCTAGGTGGCAAGATGTCTCCTCATCCGATGTCGGGTTTTGTCTCTATGCGTCCATTCTCGACTCTGTTGATTACCCGATTTAGGTTTTACGCCCGAAACAAGTATATTAACCTATTTATTTTGAAAATTTTCAAAATAACCTATATCGTTGGAAATGGGATATAAAATCTATCCATTTTGTTCTCTGGTCAAAATTAGGTTTTCTGATCAGTGAAATCTTACTGTCAGTGAAAATGCAGACCGGGTTCTGTCTGAATTTTCAACCAAAAATTTTACCGTATACTTATAAAAATAAGTATAATATGAATATGACTTTGGCTTTCCCAAAATCATTTTCTAAGTTTCAGGTAAAAATATAAACGTTTATTTATATTTATTCCGATCTTAGAAAGCAGAAAAATCAGGGTGTTAGAGCTAGAGGTTCTCCTGGCCCTGCAGGTTGTGGTGGTATATTTAGAGACAGTTGTACAACAGCTTTGGGTTGCTTCCAGATAGACCTTGGTGTCAATTATGCCCTTCATGCAGAATTAGAGTATGTTTGGGAAAGTTGGGGAAAAAAAGATTATGCTGATAATCGATTTTTGTATAATCGATTATTGTGATAATCGATTATAATCAGAATCTGTTTTTGTTTGGGTCTATTTACTAAAAACGATTTTACGATAATCTATTTCGTTTGGGTGGTACATAAAAATCACTTTTAAATAGTAAATTACGAGAAATGGTATGAAGTTATTTGTTTATAATATTTGGTGGAAAAATGAATAATATTTAATGTTTTTTTAACATTAGAATTTTTATTTTATATCTTGTATCAAATTAGTTTTTTTCTATTTATAAAAAAATTTAATGAAATTTCTAACCATTCTCAACTTAAGCGCAATTCTTCTGGCATAGTGAAAAAAAAAATTTAAAAAAACTTTTGTGGATAAAAAGTGAATCAAAGAAAATAATCAACGAAAATAGAAGGTGCAGGATATATATCAACCAAATATCATCCTCCAAGTGGAAATATGGGGCGTTGTTGTTGATGGTAAGGGGAGGTCACGACGGTGGCGTTAAAACCCATCAGTGTCATTGTACAAGAGCAGTTGGGGGTTATATGGGAAAATGACTTTCTCATTGAAGCATAATAAAAAATTAATCTATCAAACAGCTCATTCCTTCAGATGGTTGAAAACAGCTTTTTTTTCAAGAAGTTATACATTTTTTAAAAAAATTTTAAGCAAATGACCCAAACACACCATTTTCTTGTGAAAAGTTTTATTCCCAAAAAAAGCTGAATATCTAAAAAACAATAATTCCCAAACACACTCTTATATGGGGCAATGTTTGCCATGGAAATTTCTTATAAGAAGGGTTTGCACAATTTTTGGCTAGAGTGTGATTCTCAACTGGTGATCCATGCTTTTATGTCTTTGGAGGTGGTTCCTTGGCAACTAAGAAATGGATGGAGGAATTGTTTGTTGTTAGTTAGTAAAATGAATTTTTGTTTTTTTCTCACATATATAGAGAGGGTAACACTTGTGCAGACAAGTACGTCAAAGGGTGTTTTCTCTCAAGGTTTTTTTTGGTGGGAAACCATTCCCAGATTCAACAGTGAGGATTTCTATCTATAGAATAGGATCCTCTCATTATAGATTTAAATAAGGTTTCATGGGTAAGGTATATGTCCCCCGATGCTTTGGTGTATTCTTTTTATATTTTTAAATAATAAAATTTGGTGTGCTGCAGATGATTGATGATTGCTAAGGTGCCAACCTAGTTGGGATGTTAGCTTTTCATTGTGATGCCTTTGCATGCCATTTCTTGTTTAATAAAAAAAAGAATGGCCATAACAAGCTCATATCCAAATGCTGCAAGAATATAGGGGTGACCCAAATGGAGGACAAGGGCATGAACTGCTAGAATGAAACCTGAAAAACCCATAAAGAGGAGCAAATATGCCCGGTAGGGCTTTAAGCGTGGTGTAGAAAATGTGGGTGTAAGAAGGGTTATGATGGCCACTACTCCAAGCAGAGTCAGTTTAGAGCTCCAATTGTTCATCACGATAATAAAGGAATTTGATTATACATTTTTTCGTGGTCAAATATCAAGGTTTGTGCTACTAAATTAGATATTCTGAATGAAAACATAATTATACGATTTATGAATTCGGAAATTGCTGTTGGCCAAAGTCTTTTGTAAAATAAAAACTCCCTTAAGAAGATTTTTGTCATAAAACACTCATCATATTCACCATGAAGTTGATTCTAATTTCACGGTGGTTTTTTCTAAATCTCAGAAATATAACCTGAGGAGGAATAGAACCTACTGTTAGGTTTAAATGATTTATTTTGCATGGGTTTTGGTTTATGTCCCCCATTCTTTTATTTTCTTATGTTTTTCTTCTTTTTTTCAATAAATTATGGTGACAAAGGGTCACCTTTCCATAAAAATAAAAATAAAATTCCCTCCAATTCAAAAGGATGTTGCAAGCTTACAACCAATGCTGATGAGTAATGACACATTAAATTATTAAAACATTCTATAACTTGGAGCAAAATCGTTTCATTTGTCTATGACATAGTAAACATGTAATAGAAGCTATAGCTTACAAGTAATGACACAATATAAAGAATTGAATTATTATTTTAAGTAGTAATGTGTTAAAAGTTGAACCGAATTAGCTGCTTAAAGCAGTTGGACCACAAATTATTATGTGTTTGGTTCAAGTACTTTTGAGTTCCATTATGATTTAATTACTGTTTAAATATAAATTTAATCAATTCACCTAACTGAACTATGATTCTAGAGTCCCGAGTACTTCGATTTTTAAAAAGAATCAACCAAAACAAACTTTTTTCTTTAATTTTTAAAATTTTATATTAAATAAAAATAATGGTAAATCTTAATTAACATGTTCAAGACTTTCCTGCATGTAGCTCTCAAAAAATGAAATGTAGGAGATACTTTGATTGCGCGACATCCTAAGGAGAAATGACGAACAACCTATTGGCACCAAGCTTTCAAAGCACAATTGCCAATTTAATATTTATTTTCTTTTATCATTGTCGCCAACTATTTTTTGTGAAGGATAAATTCAAATATCTAAATACAATACAAAACTAAATATATTATGTTGTTACTAAATATATATTTTTAGAAATTATAAAAAAATACAATATATAAAATATATTTAAGTCATAATAAAAGCACATTTTCTTAATTACTAAAGAGAAAGAAATTATAACAAATACACCTTTTAAAACATTTGCTTAAAATGTATATATATAATCATTTTAAAACATATATAATATAATTACCACATTCAGGATTCAGTTGCTATAACCCATATGTAAAAGACGACAACTCATAATATATTAACTTTTGTTTAAAAAAAAAATTAACTTTGATTTTGGACCATCCTCATACTATATTAACTTTATTCTTAAGGTAATGGCAATGTATATATTAACTGAAACATGGCAAGCACTGCACCATGTCACTTGGACTAAGCTGGCCCACTTATCAGCAAAAGCTTAGGAATCAGATTATCAGAATCAATGGGTCATGGGGTTGTACGCCAATTGCAGTTTTCAAAATAACAATCATATATCTCACCCAGAAAAATCATAATCATAATCCTATAAATTAACAAATTAAAGGTTTCAAAATAACAATCATATATCTTACCCATAGATTGCTTACGTCCAAACATTTAAGGTTTCATTGTGCCATGCGAAGACGCTCCATATATAGAGCTTCCTTCAATGACCATTTAGAACGGTAATGGTCCAAAATGAACTCGTTGTCTTGCAAGTACGTACTCCGACATGGATTGGTGGGGTTTTGATTCTTGGAGGAAGTCACATGATAAGTGAGGACTTAATGTTTTGTTTGGTTTTATGTGATGATGGAATCTCGCCTCGGATGATAATCCTATAATTTTTATATGTCAGGTAGTGATGATTCTGTAATTTTTTGTTTTATGTGGTAGTGGAATCACGCCTCGAATGATAATCCTATAACTTTTAATGTGTCGGGTAGTGATAATTCTGTAATTTTTTTTTATTAATGTGATGTTGAAATTATGCCTCGGATAATAATCCTGTAATTTTTCATGTCGGGTAGCGATGATTCTGTATTATTTTGTTTTATGTGATGGTGGAATCACACCTCGGATGATAATCCTGTAATTTTTCATGTGTTGGGCAGTGATGATTCTATAATTTTTTGTTTTATGTGATGGTGAAATCACGCCTTCGATGATAATCCTATAGTTTTTTATGTCGGGTAGAGATGATTCTGTAATTTTTTGTTTTATGTGATTGTGAAATCACGCCTCAGATGATAATCCTGTAATTTTTCATGTGTTGGGTAGCGATGATTCTGAAATTTTTTGTTTTAAGTGATGGTGGAATCACACCTCAGGACTTGTAATTTTTCATGTGTCAGGTGACGATGATTTTGTAACAAATTTTTACGTTAAATTTGGAAGCATTAGCTGGTTTTTGGAATGACTTTCGCGTCATGTTCCACCCAACCAAATACGTTACTAGCTAGGTAAATTGTGTGCTATAATTTTTGTTTTATGTGATGGTGGAATTACTTCTTGGGACCTGTAATTTTTCATGTGTCAGGTGGCGATGATTTTGTAACAAATTTTTACCTTAAATTTGGAAGCATTAGCTGCTTTTTGGAATGACGTTCACATCATGTTCCACTCAATGTAAAAGCATATTATTATCGATAGTCTCTGCTTGAAAGAAATTAAAAGAGTAAGTTTAACTGCACATTACACCAGTCTACATCTTGTATGACAGAATAATCAATATATACAACATCAATTGGTGAGCATTCATTAATTCAGTTATTCCATTTCTTCGTAGAATATTAATGCAACTCATACAACAGGAACAACCAACAAAATATGATGCTAACTACTAGTTTTATTTCCAACATTTTAATGGTAGGCTATGTTTGAATTGACTAAAATGCACAGGTTGGCGATCCCTACCGAAATTCCATTATCACCAATGTAGCAACATTATGTGCAAGCGCCCCAAGAACAACAAAGACATGAAAAATCTGATATATGTGTCCTGCAATATCAAGTGCTCCGGGCTTCCATCGTTCTGGTACTCTAGTTGTATAAAAAACAGTTCCTGTGGCATATAGAATTGGAGGAAATACTCTGGTTTCTAATTCTGGGGATAGCATTAATGGTTAATCTCTTAGGGCTAAGTCAGCTCCTCCAAGTTTTTCATTATATGCTTCAGAAGCTAGTCCTGATATCTCTAATCAGGTTAGGCTTAGTTCTTCAACTTCTCAGTCTACACCAGTTTACACTTCTGGTATGGTAAATTTGGTTATAGTGCCTCCTGAGCATGCTTCAATTAACACATATGTAGTTAATGGAAATCTCAAGCAAATAGGTTCTTCTAACCTAGTGCATGATCAAGTTAAAAAAGACTTAGCTGCCTTGAATCTTAGTTGGGCAGATTTGGTAGAAGATGAGCAAGTTTCTAAGTCTCATGTTCCTTCCATGCATCAGAATGATGAAAATGATGGAAATTTTGAAATTGCTTTGTCAAAATCTAAAAAGAAGAAGTTAAGGAAGCAAAGGAAAAAAGCAGGGCAATCTGCAGCTTATACCACCCGCTCAAGGGCAGCATCTGAAATCATTGTCCAATGAAGTTTCTGTATTGGAATTCAAGGGGTATAGCCAATCAGCCCACAAGATTAGCTCTCAAGAGGCTTTGTTTTTTACATAAGCCCGATTTTATCTTTATTGCTGAACCATGGATGCTGGAAAGTAGTTTCCCTTTATCTTTTTGGAGAAAACTAAATATGAGAGTTTTTGCTGTTAATGATAGAGGTTCTTTGATGCCTAATCTTTGGTGTATCTGCTCTGCTACCCTCAATCATGATATTAACTCCTTTTCTGAGCAGCAAGTATCTTTTTCAATCTTCATTCAGGATCAGAAAATCTGCATGTCTGCAGTATATGCATCTACATCCTACCTGTTGAGAAGAAGGTTGTGGCGGGATTTGAGAATTTGTTGCAGCAGAGCTGTGTGCAATGATGGATATCTTAACTTTTGGACTGTTTTCTCCTGCTGTACCCTGACCAAGAACAATTTAGGTCACTTTCCCTTGTTATTTGATTTCAGAAAAGAGAAAAAATCCTTTGCTTCCTCTTTCAAGTTTATGAACATGTGGACATCTCATCAAGATTGGGCAAAGATTATTGAGGAAACATGGAAGGAGTCTTATTCTGGATGTCCAATGTTCATCCTAAATTAGAAATTAAAAGCTGTAAAGGATAGGCTTAAGGTTTGGAACAAGGCTGCCTTTGTTAATATTCACAGTAATGTCTCTGCTGCTATGAGCAGAGTTGATGAGGTGCAGAACCAGATTGATAGTAATGGCTACTCTGATGAATTGGTTGATCAAGAGAAAACAACCCAAATGGAGTTGGAGAAAATGCTGCATTATGAAGAGGAATTCTAGCATCAAAAGTCAAGAATGCAATGGCATTTAGAGAGGGATAGAAATACCAAGTTCTTCCATAAAATGGCCAAAATTAGAGTTGTTTCAAAGCAAATAAGTAAACTGAAAGTTGGTGATGATGTCCTAACTAGTCATGCTGATCTGGAAAATCACATTGTAGGCTATTTTGATAGTCTCTTCAGTGATTCTAAAGGTTGTGTAGACAATGGTCTTATTGAGGAAGTTATTTCACCAATGGTTTCAAGAGAAAGACAATTCTATGTTAACTACTCTGCCTACATTAGAGGAAATCAAGAGTGTTGTTTTCTCCATAAACTCAAATGGTACCCTTGTTCCTGATGGATTTTGAGCTTTTTTCTCCCAAAAATACTGGAGTATTGTTTCTCATGATGTGGTAAATGTTGTTCTGCAATTTTTCACTCAAGGTTGGATTCTCCCAAACTTCAATTCCAATCTTGTAGTGCTTATTCCCAAGGTTCATGCTGCTGACAAAGTTGAGTTATTTAGACTTATAGCTCTTGTAAATTTCAAGTTTAAAATTGTAACTAAAGTGCTGGCTGATAGGTTGGCCAGGATTGCCCCTTCAATCATATCCCCTTATCAAAGAGGTTTCATCCAAGGTAGGCAAATTGAGGAATGTATCTGTTTAGCTTCTGAAGCTATTAATCTTCTTAGTAAGAGATCTTTTAGAGGAAATCTAGCTCTCAAGATTGATATTAGGAAGGCTTTTGCTACAAATGATAGATAGGATCTAAGGTGCCGACCTAGTTGGGATGTTAGATCTTGTAGTGATGCTTTTGCACACCTAGTTTGCTTAAAAAAAATACAGTGGATTGGTCTTTCCTACTTAAAACTCTAAGAGGGTAGTTGGATGCAAGTGGATCTTCAAGAAAAAGGAAGGTATTCCAGGAGTTGAGAAGACAAGGTACAAGGCAAGGCATGTGGCGAAGGGTTTTACACAAGTGGAAGGGATTGACTACAATGAGATCTTCTCACCTGTGGTAAATGTAACACCCTGTTTTTCGGAATTAATTTTATTTAAGCTGAGTTTATTAAGTTGGATTTATCGGTTGAGGGCATAGTGGGATTTTTGGCTAAAAGTCCCTTTCTGGTAGCACGCCCGTGCTCATTAGCCAGCACGCCCGTACTTAAAATCAGGAGCGTGTTTCTGATTTTAAGTTGAGCACGACCGTGCTCAACAGTGAGCACGCCCGTGCTCAACGTGTTGACCGCGTCTCGTAACGTTAAGTGGAGCGTGACCGTGCTCGAGAGTGAGCACGACCGTGCTCAAGTCCGGGCCTATATACGTTGAGCAGACTCCGGGTTGCGCCGTACACTCCACTCTTGTTACAAAAACCCTAGTACGGCTGCAACTTCCCTTCTTCCCATTTTTCCTTCATACCTAGGGTGGTTTTGAGTATTGGAGACCCTAGGGGAACGTGGTTCCGTCTGCACTTCGTGTATAGGTAACGTTTCATTCCTTTTCTTTAGTTTCCTTTCGTTTTATAGTTGGGAAACTAACACTGTTTTAATCTGTTTGTTCAAGGCTGGTCTGAGTGAACGCCGCCTTAAGGGAAGGAATCGGTTGCTGTTTAGGACGCTGTTAGGGAGCTACCTTCAATCTAGGTATGGGGAGAAGGGTAGTGTATCATAGGCTCGGGGTTAGAGTAGAGTAAAGGGGTCCCCATGGCCCCGGTTTTGTTTATATGATAATCTGGTTATGGATGTATACTTGTTGGTTATTTGATAACATGTTAATGATTGATAATATGTTATGTTTATGTTCATGGTTGGTTGAGTTTATGTTGGTTGCATTACTATGAACATGTTGATATTGTTGGTTGATGCCACTGTTACGTTGATGTTGATTTTATTGCTGAGTTTAATCCGTAAAATACATTGATAACTGATTTAGGATGTTCACTGATTAAATCTTAAAAATTGGTTAAAACACAGCCTCTGTTCCTGCCCAGAACAGCACTGTCGCGCGATGAGCACGGCCGTGCTGAATAGGGAGCACGACCGTGCTCCCAGTTGAATTCTGGGTAAATGGTCGCGCTGTTCAGCACGGCCGTGCAGGACAAAGAGCATAACCGTGCTGCTGAGCACGACTGTGCTCAATAAGAAGCACGACCGTGCTCAATAAGAAGCACGACCGTGCTTCACTTAAAGGGGAGCACGCCCCTCACATGCTTAAGCACGACCGTGCTGGGTTACGAGCACGACCGTGCTCAACCCACTGAAACAGAACCGAATTAAAGGACTTAAGGGGTTTTAAACCCCATTCCCCAATGATGATTAATTGATTAGACAATCTGGTTGATAATACTAAAGATAATTAAAGATGATGAGATGGTGAGGTGTTAAGTCGATGCCCTTTTGGGTGCCGCAAACTGATGAGCTGTGCCTTGGTGCTTTTTGGCCAAGGAAGCCTTGACCCCGCAGTTTGGGTTTAAGGTGTTGATGTTGCTGTGTACCTTGGTGGCCGAGAGTTTGCCCCAGGTACTGCGGTTGATTCCGCTTAAGTCCTCATGTAGATTCCGCGAGGCAAGTTGTTGCGGTTGATTCCGCTGTTATATTCGGTCGATTCCGTTGGAGTTATGGAGGTGGTGTTGCCGTTGTTGTTGTGTTGCATACGCATAGCATCGGAGTTGTTGATTAAGGATGTTCGACATAGGGGAGATCGTCCTAGAGTACGGCGATCTGGCCATCCACGGTTGGAGTAGATTCTCCTAGCGCCCCCGTGACGAGGCATTCGTTGGTTTGATGCGTTGGCTATCCAAGGAGTAGATTCTCCGGCGTTGAGTAGATTCTCAATGTGGATATTTAACTCCGAAGTCGTTCATCCTGAGTTTAGTGGATCCACATGCATTGATGGTTTAGCGGAGTAGGACTGCATTGCACTGCATAGCATAAGATGATGATGATGTTGATGTTTGATATGATGTTGCTATGCTTGTTGTTTACTTTACTGCCTGTCTCCATGCTAATATGTTATACGATTCTTACTCCCTATATCTGTTTGTTGTTTGGCCTGATTGGCACATTGTAGAGGATGACGAGCAGCCCGGAGAGGAGTGACTCTGAGGAGCCGCCACTCATTGTAGGGCTAGTTTATGTTATCGTAGTTGCTAGTTTATAGTTGTAATTCCGTGGATTTTATTCCGGAATGGTTATACCAGCTCTGTATGTGACATCGGGGTTGGGTTATGTTTACTGGTTTGTTATGTTTACTGTTTAAAACTTATTTTCTTTTCCGTGTTGTAAATGGTTCATGTGGGACTTTTCTACCCATGGACAATTGTTTATTTATTTCAATAATTGCATGTTTTTAATTTAATTGTTTTTGTATTAAATGGCTTTTAACATGCGGGGTAGAAGGGTGTCACATTTAGTGGTATCAGAGCAGTTCGACCTTGTTCGGACGTGGTATGAGTCTGTTGTGAGTCTGTTGTGTGACTCTTGTGTGAATTGTCTATACATGTTATAGATAATGATGTTTTAAGTTAGTGCCTGTAGCTTTTACTCGCTAAGTTTCTGTATTAAAGGCTGTTTTGGGCATGTATAGGAACTAATGGCCGGTAGAGGATGCAACGATCAGGCAATCGCTGACGCGTTGGCACTTCTGGCCAATGCTATCGGACATGTCAACCCTAACAACGGTGGGCCAGCTGAGTTCCAGGGACTGGATAAGTTCCAGAGGAACAACCCTCCGTCGTTCAAGGGAGCGTATGACCCAGAGGGAGCTTTGTTGTGGCTGAGGGAGACGGAGAAGATCTTCCGTGCGATGGATTGCAATGATCAGCAGAAGCTCATCTTCACCACCTTCATGTTGACTGAAGAGGCGGAGCACTGGTGGGATAACTACAGACAGAGGATGCAGGCTGAGGGCACAGCGATTACTTAGGCTGTGTTCAGGCAGAGGTTTCTGGAGAAGTACTTTCCAGCAGATATCAGGGACAAGAAAGAGATGGAGTTCTTGTCCTTGAGACAGGGGTCACTGTCAGTCGGTGACTATGCAGCTAAGTTCGAGGAGCTGGCTAGGTACTACACTCCTTACCAGCATGAGACAGACGATCGCTCCAAGTGTGTGAAGTTTGAAGCGGGACTCCGGCCTGAGATCAAACAGGCCATCAGCTACCAGGAGATCAGAGTCTTCCCTATTCTGGTCAACAAGTGCAGGATCTATGAGGATGCCATCCAGTTCAGAGCTGCCAGTTCCAGAGGATCGGACAATCAGAGTAGCAAGAGGACTGATCAGAGGGATAAGGGCAAGCAGCGGTATGCCCCGACGGGCAAGGACTTCAAGCAGAGCAGCAGGAAGCCCCAGTTTTAGGAGAGTAGCTTCAGGGGTGGGTTCTCTGATGCCCCTAGAGCTATGAGGTGTGGGAAGTGTGGAGCACATGACCACTATTCGTCCCAGTGCAAGGAAACACAGGTCATCTGTTTCAAGTGTGGCAAGCCAGGACACATCAGCCGCGAGTGTGATGGAGCTAAGGCCGAGCGTCCCAACGCTAGCAAGAATCAGAAGTCCCAGGCCAACAAACTGAAGACCACTGGGAGAGTCTTTACTCTGAGTGGAGCTGAAGCCTCCGAGTCTGATGACTTGATCCAAGGTATGTGTTTAATTGATGGAACTCAATTAACTGTAATGTATGATTCGGGTGCTACTCACTCGTTTATATCGCATGATAGGGTCAAGAGTCTTAAATTGCCTGTTACCTTCCTTGAGTTTGATTTGTTGGTTTCTACACCTACAAATAAACCGATTTCCACTTCTTAAGCATGCAAGAACTGTCATATTGTTATAAATGATAAAACTTTTGTTGCCGATCTTGTATGCTTACCTTTGAAAGACCTGGATATTATTCTGGGTATGGACTGGTTATCTTCCAACCATGTCCTTCTGAATTGTTTTGATAAAACGCTGGTTTTTGGAACTCCAAGGGAGTCTAAGAATCCGAACCTTCTCTCTGCCAGCCAAGTACGAGCTTCGATGAGAGATGAAGCCCAAGTATACATGATGTTAGCTTCCCTGGATGTGGAGAGCAGCCCTCCAGATGTCGCCAGCGTGCCTGTTGTGCGAGAGTTTCCTGAAGTGTTTCCGGGGGATGTTTATAACTTACCCCCAGAGAGAGATGTTGAGTTTACCATAGACTTAGTGCCTGGCACTAGGCCAATATCCATAGCACCCTATAGAATG
This sequence comes from Echinosophora koreensis, assembly GCA_035048595.1. Classification (NCBI taxonomy): domain Eukaryota; kingdom Viridiplantae; phylum Streptophyta; class Magnoliopsida; order Fabales; family Fabaceae; genus Echinosophora; species Echinosophora koreensis. The sequence goes on from JAPCYP010000072.1 coordinate 904,331, forward strand.
TCTCCTCTAGAGCTAGCTAAGTTGAAGGAACAATTGGAGGACTTAATGAAGAAGCAGTTCATTAGGCCGAGTGTGTCTCCGTGGGGAGCACCTGTGTTGTTGGTGAAGAAGAAGGATGGTAGTATGAGGTTGTGTGTCGACTTTCGACAGCTCAACAAGGTGACCTTAAAGATTCGGTATCCCCTCCCTAGGATTGATGATCTTATGGACCAGTTGATGGGCGCTTGCGTCTTTTCAAAGATAGATTTGAGGTTAGGGTACCATCAGATTCGGGTTAAGTCTGAGGACATCCCGAAGACAGCGTTTAGGACGCGATATGGTCACTTTGAGTACTTGGTTATGCCCTTTCATGTGACCAATGCTCCTGCGGTCTTCATGGACTACATGAACAAGACCTTTCACCTTTACTTGGATAAGTTTGTGGTGGTGTTTATAGATGACATCTTAGTGTACTCCAAGAACAAGGTGGAACATGAGGAACACCTGAGGGTTGTCTTATAGACCCTTAAGGAGAAGCAGTTGTATGCTAAGTTGTCTAAGTGTGAGTTCTGGTTAGAGGAAGTGAGCTTCTTAGGACATGTCATCTCTAAGGGTGGCATAGCAGTGGACCCAGCTAAAGTAGAGACGGTGCTCCAGTGGGAAGCGCCAAAGTCTGTGACCGAGATTAGGAGTTTCTTGGGGTTAGCTGGGTACTATAGGCAGTTTATAGAAGGTTTCTCTAAGATAGCGTTACCCTTAACCCATCTCACCAAAAAGGGACAGTTGTTTGTGTGGGACTCTAAGTGTGAAGAGAGTTTCCAAACCCTTAAGAATAGGTTGACATCAACACTAGTGTTAGTTTTTCCAGATCCTAGTGAACCCTTCATAGTTTACTGCGATGCTTCTAAGCAAGGGTTAGGTGGTGTGCTGATGCAGAATGGTAAGGTAGTCACTTACCCTTCTAGGAAGTTGAAAACCCATGAGAAGAACTACCCTACCCATGACCTAGAGTTAGGAGCTGTAGTATTTGCCTTGAAGATCTGGAGGCATTACCTGTATGGAGCGAGGTTTTAGGTCTTTAGTGATCATATAAGTTTGAAGTACCTCTTTGATCAAAAGGAGTTGAATATGAGGCAACGTAGGTGGATGGAGTTCTTAAAGGACTATGACTTCGAGCTGACCTACCAGGAAAGGCCAATGTGGTGGTCGATGCCTTGAGTAGGAAAACCCTACATATCTCTGCTTTGATGGTTAGGGAGATGGATCTGATTGAGGAATTTAGAGACCTTAGTCTAGCTTGTGAGTTTACCCCTAAGAGAATTAGGCTTGGTACCTTGAAGATTACCAACAGTCTGATGGATCAGATTAGAGAGGGTCAGAAGTTAGATAAGTATCTCTTAGACCAGCGAGAGTTGCTCGCTCAGGGTAGAGACCTAAGTTTTAAAGATGGCAGTGATGGTATCTTGAGGTTCAAGGATAGATTTTGTGTGCTAGATGTTCCTGAGCTTAGGAAGTTGATCTTAGAAGAAGGTCATAGGAGTGGATTGAGTGTGCACCCAGGTGCCGCTAAGATGTATCAGGATCTTAAGAGAATGTTTTGGTGGCCTAGGATGAAAAAGGATGTAGCTGAGTTTGTGTATGCCTTCTTAGTTTGTCAGAAGGCTAAGATAGAGCATAAGAGGCCTTCAGGTAAGTTACAACCTTTGAGTGTCCCAGAATGGAAATGGGATAATATCTCCATGGATTTTGTGTCTGGACTCCCTAGAACTCCAGCTGGTTTTGAGGCGATTTGGGTCGTTGTGGATAGACTGACTAAGTCTGCCCATTTCATTCCGATGAACATGGAGTATCCTTTAGAGAAGTTGGCTAAGCTGTACATCAAAGAGATAGTTAGGCTTCATGGTGTACCCTCTAGCTAGTTTCAGATAGAGACCCGAGGTTTACCTCTAGGTTTTGGAATAGCTTGCAAGAGGCTTTAGGGACAAAGCTTAGGCTTAGTTCAGCTTACCACCCACAGACTGATGGGCAGTCTGAGCGGACCATCCAGTCCTTAGAGGACTTGTTGAGGGCTTGTGTGTTAGAACAATTTGGAAGTAGGGAGAAGTTTTTGCCCCTGATAGAGTTCACCTACAACAATAGTTTCCATTCCAGCATTGGGATAGCACCTTATGAGGCTCTTTATGGGAGGAGATGTAGGACACCCTTATGTTGGAGTGAACCTAGTGATAGTGTGGTGCTAGGGCCAGAAATATTCCAGGAAATAACAGAAAAGATTAAGTTGGTTCAGGAAAAGATGAGAGTTGCACAGAGTAGGCAGAAGAGCTACCATGATAAAAGGAGGAAGGCACTCGAATTCCAGGAAGGCGATCATGTATTCTTAAGAGTTATCCCGACGACTGGGGTTGGTAGAGTGATGAAGGCGAGGAAACTTACTCCGAGGTTCATTGGTCCTTACCAAATCCTCAAAAGAGTCGGCGAAGTCGCCTACCAAATAGCCTTACCCCAGTTTTTGTCAAATCTCCACAATGTTTTTCATGTGTCCCAACTCAGGAAGTATATTCATGACCCTAGTCACGTGATGGTACCCGACGCTATACAGTTGAAAGAGAACCTGATGTTTGAGGTGTTACCCCTTCGAGTCGAAGATAGGAGGGTGAAACAGCTAAGAGGTAAAGAGATTCCTTTGGTTAAAGTGGTTTGGAGTGGGGCAACTGAGGAAAGTGCTACCTGGGAGCTGGAGAGTAAGATGATGGAAGAGTACTTGCATCTTTTCCCTTGAGGTACGTGTAAATTTCGAGGACAAATTTTTATAAGGGGGTAGAATTGTAACACCCTGTTTTTCGGAATTAATTTTATTTAAGCTGAGTTTATTAAGTTGTATTTATCGGTTGAGGGCATAGTGGGATTTTTGGCTAAAAGTCCCTTTCTGGTACACGAGCACGCCCGTGCTCATTAGCCAGCACGCCCGTACTTAAAATCAGGAGTGTGTTTCTGATTTTAAGTTGAGCACGACCGTGCTCAACAGTGAGCACGCCGTGCTCAACAGTGAGCACGCCCGTGCTCAACGTGTTGACAGCTTCTCGTAACGTTAATTCGAGCACGACCGTGCTCGAGAGTGAGCACGACCGTGCTCAAGTCCGGGCCTATATACGTTGAGCAGACTCCGGGTTGCGTCGTACACTCCACTCTTGTTACAAAAACCCTAGTACGGCTGCAACTTCCTTCTTCCCTTTTTCCTTCATACTCAGTGTGGTTTTGAGTATTGGAGACCCTAGGGGAACGTGGTTCCGTCTGCACTTCGTGTATAGGTAACGTTTCGTTTCTTTTCTTTAGTTTCCTTTCGTTTATAGTTGAGAAACTAACACCGTTTTAATCTGTTTGTTCAAGGCTGGTCTGAGTGAACGCCGCCTTAAGGGAAGGAATCGGTTGCTGTTTAGGACGCTGTTAGGAGCTACCTTCAATCCAGGTATGGGGAGAAGGGTAGTGTGATCATAGGCTCGGGGTTAGAGTAGAGTAAAGGGATCCCCATGGCCTCGGTTTTGTTTATATGATAATCTGGTTATGCATGTATACTTGTTGGTTATTTGATAACATGTTAATGATTGATAATATGTTATGTTTATGTTCATGGTTGGTTGAGTTTATGTTGGTTGCATTGCTATGAACATGTTGATATTGTTGGTTGATGCCACTGTTACGTTGATGTTGATTTTATTGCTAAGTTTAATCCGTAAAATACATTGATAACTGATTTAGGATGTTCACTGATTAAATCTTAAAAATTGGTTAAAACACAGCCTCTGTTCCTGCCCAGAGCAGCACTGTCGCGCGATGAGCACGACCGTGCTGAACAGGGAGCACGACCGTGCTCCCAGTTGAATTCTGGGTAAATGGCCGCGCTATTCAGCACGGCCGTGTAGGACAAAGAGCACGACCGTGCTGCTGAGCACGACAGTGCTCAATAAGAAGCACGACCGTGCTTCACTTAAAGGGGAGCACGCCCCTCACGTGCTTAAGCACGATCGTGCTGGGTTACGAGCACGACCGTGCTCAACCCACTAAGACAGAATCGAATTAAAGGACTTAAAGGGGTTTTAAACCCTATTCCCCAATGATGATTAATTGATTAGAGAATCTGGTTGATAATACTAAAGATAATTAAAGATGATGAGATGGTGAGGTGTTAAATCGATGCCCTTTTGGGTGCCGCAAACTGATGAGCTGTGCCTTGGTGCTTTTTGGCCAAGGAAGCCTTGACCCCGCAGTTTGGGTTTAAGGTGTTGATGTTGCTATGTACCTTGGTGGCCGAGAGTTTGCCCCAGGTACTGCGGTTGATTCCGCTTAAGTCCTCAGGTAGATTTCGCGAGGCAAGTTGTTGCGGTTGAATCCGCTGTTATATTCGGTCGATTTCGTTGGAGTTATGGAGGTGGTGTTGCCGTTGTTGTTGTGTTGCATACGCATAGCATCGGAGTTGTTGATTAAGGATGTTCAACATATGGGAGATCGTCCTAGAGTACGGCGATCTGGCCATCCACGGTTGGAGTAGATTCTCCTAGCGCCCCCGTGACGAGGCATTCGTTGGTTTGATGCATTGGCTATCCAAGGAGTAGATTCTCTGACGTTGAGTAGATTCTCAATGTGGATATTTAACTCCAAAGTCGTTCATCCTGAGTTTAGTGGATCCACATGCATTGATGGTTTAGCGGAGTAGGACTGCATTGCACTGCACAGCATAATGATGATGATGTTGTTGATATTTGATATGATGTTGCTATGCTTGCTGTTTACTTTACTGCCTGTCTCCATGCTAATATGTTATACGATTCTTACTCCCTATATCTGTTTGTTGTTTGTGTTTGGCCTGATTGGCATATTGCAGAGGATGACGAGCAGCCCGGAGAGGAGTGACTCTGAGGAGCCGCCACTCATTGTAGGGCTAGTTTATGTTATCGTAGTTGCTAGTTTATAGTTTTAATTCCGTGGATTTTATTCCGGAATGGTTATACCAGCTCTGTATGTGACATCGGGGTTGGGTTATGTTTACTGGTTTGTTATGTTTACTGTTTAAAACTTATTTTCCTTTCCGCATTGTAAATGGTTCATGTGGGACTTTTCTACCCATGGACAATTGTTTATTTATTTCCATAATTGCATGTTTTTAATTTAATTGTTTTTGTATTAAATGGCTTTTAACATGCGGGGTAGAAGGGTGTCACAGTAAAACATTGTTCTAAAAGAATTTTGATGTCAATTGTCAATCAATATGATCTTGAGTTGGAAAAATTGGATGTCAAGACAGATTTTCTACATGAAAATCTAGAGGAGGCTATATACATGCAACAGCCGAAAGGGTTCGTGGAGGATGAGTCAAAAGTATGTCTCTTGAGAAAATCACGCTATAGCTTGAAACAAAATCCTAGACAGTGGTATAAAAAATTTGATGATTTTCTCTTGAGATATGGATTTCTAAGGAGTAGTTATGATAGCTACGTTTACATATTGAGAAGAGGAGAAAATTGTGTTCTTTTATTGTTTTTATATGTGGATGATATTCTTATAGCTAGCTCTAGCAAGGATGAGATTGGCATGCTCAATGAGAGGTTGAATTCAGAATATGAGATGAAGGATATTAGAATTGCAAAGAGGATACTTGGGATGGATATTGTTAGAAACCAGAAAGAGAGGAAATTATTCTTATCTCAACATGGCTACTTGAGGAAGGTGGCGGAATGGTTTAGGATGCATCAATCCAAACCGGTTGGCACACCTTTGGGTCATCGCACAAAGCTTTCAATTACTCAAGCTCCTAGCACCGAAAATGTGGACATCTCATCAAGATTGTGCAAAGATTATTGAGGAAACATGGAAGGAGTCATTTTCTGGATGTCCAATGTTCATCCTAAATCAGAAATTAAAAGCTGTAAAGGATAGGCTTAAGGTTTAGCACAAGGCTGCCTTTGTTAATATTCACAGTAATGTCTCTGCTGCTATGAGCAGAGTTGATGAGGAGTAGAACCAGATTGATAGTAATGGCTACTCTGATGAATTGGCTGATCAAGAGAAAACAACCCAAATGGAGTTGGAGAAATGCTGCATTATGAAGAGGAATTCTGGCATCAAAAGTCAAGAATGCAATGGCATTTAGAAAGGGATAGAAACACCAAGTTTTTTCATAAAATGGCCAAAATTAAAGCTATTTCAAAGCAAATAAGTATACTGAAAGTTGGTGATGATGTCCTAACTAGTCCTCCTGATCTGGAAAATCACATTGTAGGCTATTATGATAGTCTCTTCAGTGATTCTAATGGTTGTGTAGACAATGGTCTTATTGAGAAAGTCATTTCACCAATGGTTTCTAGAGAAAGACAACTCTATGTTAACTACTCTGCCTACATTAGAGGAAATCAAGAGTGTTGTTTTCTCCATAAACTCAGATGGTGCCCCAGTTCCTGATGGATTTGGAGCTTTTTTCTCCCAAAAATACTGGAGTTTTGTTTCTCATGATGTGGTAAATGCTATTCTGCAATTTTTCACTCAAGGTTTGATTCTCGCAAACTTCAATTCCAATCTTGTAGTGCTTATTCCCAAGGTTCATGCTGCTAACAAAGTTGAGTTATTTAGACCTATAGCTCTCATAAATTTCAAGTTTAAAATTGAAACTAAAGTGCAGGCTGATAGGTTGGCCAGGATTGCCCTTTCAATCATATCCCCTCATCAAAGAGGTTTCATCCAAGGTAGGCAAATTGAGGAATGTATCTGTTTAGCTTCTGAAGCTATTAATCTTCTTAGTAAGTGATCTTTTAGAGGAAATCTAGCTCTCAAGATTGATATTAGGAAGGCTTTTGCTACAAATGATAGATAGGATCTAAGGTATGTTGGATGCAAGTGGATCTTCGAGAAAAAGGAAGGTATTCCAGGAGTTGAGAAGAAAGGGTACATGGCAAAGCTTGTAGCGAAAGGTTTTACACAAGTGGAAGGGATTGACTACAATGAGATCTTCTCAACTATGGTAAAACATTGTTCTAAAAGAATTTTGATGTCAATTGTTAATCAATATGATCTTGAGTTGGAAAAATTGGATGTCAAGACAGATTTTCTACATGGAAATCTAGAGGAGACTATCTACATGCAACATCCGGAAGGGTTCGCGGAGGATGAGTCAAAGGTATGTCTCTTGAGAAAATCACGCTATGGCTTGAAACAAAATCCTAGACAGTGGTATAAAAAATTTGATGATTTTCTCTTGAGATATGGATTTCTAAGGAGTAGTTATGATAGCTACGTTTACATATTGAGAAGAGGAGAAAATTGTTTTCTTTTATTGCTTTTACATGTGGATGATATTCTTATAGCTAGCTCTAGCAAGGATGAGATTAGCATGCTCAAAGAGAGGTTAAATTCAGAATTTGAGATGAATGATCTTGGAATTGCAAAGAGGATACTTGGGATGGATATTGTTAGAAACCGGAAAGAGAGGAAATTATTCTTATCTCAACATGGCTACTTGAGGAAGGTGGCGGAATGGTTTAGGATGCATCAATCCAAACCGATTGGCACACCTTTGGGTCATCACACAAAAATTTCAATTACTCAAGCTCCTAGCACCGAAGAGGAAAGGAGCAAGATGAATTCTTTTCCATATGCAAGTGGAGTAGGTGCATTATGTACGGTATAGTTTGTAGTAGACCAGATTTGGCTCATGCAGCTAGCATTGTTAGTCGGTTCATGGAAAATCCGTGTCAAGCTCATTGGGAGGCTTTGAAGTGGGTATTGAGGTATTTGAATGGTTCATAGAAATCTGGTTCGAGGTACAAGAAGACAGCTCAAGGGGATGATGCTCTTGTTGGGTATGTTGATGCGGACTATACAGGGAATGTGCACACTAGGAAGTCATTATCCGGTTATGTGTTTACTTTGTTTGGGACTGCTATTAGTTGGAAGTCAACATTGCAACCAGTGGTAGCATTGTCAACAACACAAGCCGAGTACATTGCGCTTGTAGAAGGAGTAAAGGAAGCCATTTGGCTAAAATGGATGATTGGTGAATTGGGGATTAAGCAAGATTGTGTCACCGTCCAATGTGATAGCCAAAGTGCTGTACATTTGGCAAATCATCAAGTTTACCATGAGAGGACCAAGAATATAGATATCAGACTTCACTTCATTCAAGATGTGGCAGAATCTAAAGAGGTTAAGATTGAGAAAATTGCTTCGGAACACAATCCAGCGGATATGTTCACTAAGTCACTACCTAGATCAAAGTTCAATACATGCTTGGACTTGGGCAACTTATATGAAGCGTAAATCCCATAAGTGGGAGAGCAGCACACACACGGCACACTGGTGATTGGTTTTGGTCTTAGGATCTCTGATTTGGAGTCAAGGTGGAGAAATGTTGAAAGATGCCTCAAAATCATCAAAGTGGAGTTTTCAGCAAGGATAATCGATTATGGGGTCTGCATAATGGATTATAGCACTGGAAGAGAACTTGTAATCGATTAGTATAATAGTTTACTTGCATTTGCAGAAACAATGAACGTGGACAGAGGAGGCATAATCAATTAGCATAATCGATTATGTGGTTTTCCAAAACAGACAGAGAAGCTGTAATCGATTAGCATAATCGATTACGTGGAATTCCAGAAACAAGGAGCGCAGGCCGAGAAGGCATAATCGATTGTGGCAATTAAATAGTTAATCAATTGTAGAGTGATAAGCCTCTAGCTTATCTAGTTTTATGGCTAGAAAGGCTAAGGTTTCTATGTCATTTGTGCGATTTAACCTCGCTAATTACCCAAATTTAGCTTCTTTTGTCCCTAAGCAGCATTTTGAGTCTCTTAGATAATTTTTAGGATATTTTGGCTATTTTTTGAGTCAATAAAGCATTAAAATGCTACCTTTATGTTTCAGGTTAAAAGTGAAGCTCAAGGAAGTTAGGAAACTTGAAGAAAACAAGCTTAAAGGCAAAAAGGCAGATTCGCCTCCCGAACAAGGGCTCGCCTCGCGAGTCAGAGGAGAAGACTACACAGGAACAGGCCATCATTCAGCCTCGACTCGTGAGGCAGTGCTTGCCTCGCGAGCCAGACACAGGAAAGTTGAAGACCACTCAGGCTCTCCTCGCAAGCAATGTCTCGCCTCACGAGAATTCAAAATCAGAGTGGAGCCAAAACTTAAGGCTCGCCTCGCGAGCGCCCGCAGACCCAGCCCACTATATATAGCTTGCTTTGGTGCAGATTGAGTTTTTGGAGAGAGACCTAATCATAGTTTCTTTGGAGCTGCGTCTCCCATTGTTTTACACAGTTTTCTCTTAGTTTCTTCTTGTTAGGATGATTTTTTTTTCTCTTTCGTTGTTATTGTTACTATGAGGAACTAATCATCTTTTCTGAGGAAACGATGAAGCCGCTCATGATGGCATAGTTAATTCAAATGGTGACTTCTTATTCCCTTCTCTTAAATTCTTGTTTCCTAATTCTGTTTTTATTGAGTTAATCACAAGGGCCTGTGTTTAACTAGTCAAGCGCGATGAGTTCGAGAGGAGATTCGCCCTTTAGGATTTGGTTAGGAACACCGATTGAGAATTGCTAGAGATAGAGTAGGAGATTGGTGCAATCGTTATAGGGAACCAAGGGCTTAATGAATCTAACTTGTGGGTTGTCGGATCGAGAGATAAGCAATTTGCATAAGTAGATATGTCCTTTCGTGCTCGAGAGAGACATTGGGATAATTCAGGGTTCCTGGTTAGCATTGAAATTGAACTTAGGGATAAGAAGTTAATCACTTGGGTAGTATGCATGATTGGGTAGGTAGATTCGTGGCCTTAGATCTAAATCCTTAATTGAATCTTGTTTGTTCCTCTCATTTTAATTACTTGAATTTTGATAATTGCTTGATAAATATTTTTATCGCAACAACCTTGATAGTTGACTTGGTTAAACTGTTGCGATTTCCTGTAAATTTGGTATAATTGGTCACCTAATCCTTGTGTTCGATCTCGGTAACTACTTACCGTGTTTTATTACTTGCTTCGATCCGGTACACTTACCGGAGTCCCATCATGGAGCGACTTAAAAAGTTGTTGCGATCAGTTTTCTACAAGCATAAGTTGTGTGATTTTAGTGCAAGATTCAAGGGTTCTTGGAGCTTGAATTTCATCCAGATACATTGAGTGTGATTCATTGTAATTGATTCATGAGATTGAGAGAAAATCAAGTGAGAATATTGATCTAGGGTTTGTGTGAAAATAGAGAGATAAGCTTGGAGTTTGTTCATGTTCTTGTGAATAGGGGAGTGACAAATCTAGAGGAGTTCTCTATTGTAAAACTATGATAATTGATTCTTAGTGGTGCTGCTCTCTCCCGTGGATATGGATCACATTGATCGAATCATGCTAAATCTTGTGTGTGCATTCTTCTATCCTTTTATTGTTTGTTAATTTCTGAAATTTTTTGTGCCTACCAAGTGTTTGGTGTATTTCCTGTGTGGCTGTTGTTTTCTTTGTGTATTAGTTTTGTGTTCATGGACTTTATGGCTTCCATCTGAGTCTTGGAACCAACAGTTCTGCTAGCTGCCATTTCTAATGTGATTTTGGCAGTTTGGTGGAGCAGAAATAAAATCAGATTTGATAACAAATGGATCCCCTTGCAATCTGTCAAAAATTTAATCATTGCAATTGTGTCTTTGACAGGTAATCTTAGCAATGGCCATATGTCTTCATCCATTAGTGATTTCTCAATTTTGAAGGCTTTCAAGGTTGAAACCAAACCAAAGAAAGCTCCTTTGATTGGATAGGTCATTTGGAATGCTCCAATTCGGTTTTGGGTTAAATGTAACACCAATGGTGCAGCTAGAGGTTCTCCTGGCCCTGCAGGTTGTGGTGGTATATTTAGAGACAACAGTGCAGCAGCTTTGGGTTGCTTCCAGATAAAACTTCGTATCAATCATGCCCTTCATGCAGAATTATATGGGGCAATGTTTGCCATGGAGGAAATTGCTTATAAGAAGGGTTTGCACAATTTTTGGCTAGAGTGTGATTCTCAACTGGTGATCCATGCTTTTAAGTCTTTGGAGGTGGTTCCTCGGCAACTAAGAAATAGATAGAGGAATTGTTTGTTGTTAGTTAGAAAAATGAATTTTTGTTTTTCTCGCATTTATAGAGAGGGTAACACTTGTGTAGACAAGTTAGCTTCAAAGGGTGTTTTCTCTCAAGGTTTTGTTTGGTGAGATACCATTCCTAGATTCATTAGTAAGGATTTCTATCTAAATAGAATAGGATCCTCTCATTATAGATTTAAATAAGGTTTCATGGGTAAGGTATATGTGCCCCAATGTTTGATGTATTCTTTTTATCTTTTTAAATAATAAAATTTGGTGTGTGGTAGATGATTGATGATTGCTAAGGTGCCAACCTAGTTGGGATGTTAGCTTTTCATTCTGATGCCTTTGCATGTCATTTCTTGTTTAATAATAATAAAAAAAAGAATGGCCATAACAAGCTCATATCCAAATGCTGCAAGAATAAAGGGGTGACCCTAATGGAGGACAAGGGCATGAACTGCTGGAATGAAACCTGAAAAGCCCATAAAGAGGAACAAATATGCCCGGTAGGGCTTGAAGCGAGGTGTAGAAAATGTGGGTGTAAGAAGGGTTATGATGGCCACTACTCCAAGCAGAGATATTGATGTCAAATATATGAACCTTATGTTAGGATGGCATGAAAAGACATAGTAAATTGGAGCAAAGAAAGAACAAACTATCATAAGAGAAATTCTTGCATAATCTGGACTCCATAAAAAGAGGTTGAAGCATTTGGCGTGGCAAGCAAGAAGATGGGAAAGACAACTGCATGCCAAGCACCCCATTCCTCCAACTAAGCAAACCATGGCCATTTAGGAAGTGTTTCTGCACCATATTCACTCAGCTCATGAAAGATAGATGGCTTTAGAATTAGTCTCAAATGAGAATCCTAAAAAAATTACAAATAAAATCAACAATTATTAATGAATTTCTTTACCTACTTATGTTTAGAGCTCCAATTGTTCATCATGATAATAAAGGAATTTGATTGTACTTTTTTTTTCCTGGTCAAATATCAAGGTTTGTGCTACTAAATCAGATATTCTGAATGAAAACACAATTATACGATTTATGAATAAGGAGGAAGATGGTAACCTCGGATTTCTAGGAAAGTATGACATGTCTTTATAACATGAGCAAGGCATGAATTTGTTCAAAAATCCATCAGACCAAAGACCAATTGCTACTGGCCAAGTCTTTTGTAAAATAAAAACTCCTTTAGGGAGAATTTAGTCATAAAACACTCATCATATTCACTGTGAAGTTGATTATGATTTCAAAGTGGTTTTATCTAAATCTCAGAAATATAACCTAAGGAGGAATAGAAAACCTAATGTTAGGTTTTAATGATTTATTTTGCATGCGTTTTGATTTATTTCCCCCCATGCTTTTATTTTCTTTTGTTTTTCTACTTTTTTTTCAATAAATTATGATGACATAGGGTCACCTTGCCATTAAAACAAAAATCCCTCCAATCCAAAAGGATGTTGCAAGCTTACAAGCAATGTTGATGAGTAATGACACATTAAATTATTAAAACATCCTATAACTCGGACCAAAATTGTTTCATTTGTCTATGACACAGTAAACACATAATAGAAGTTATAGGTTACAAGTAATGACATAATATAAAGAATTGATTTATTATTTTAAGTAATAATGTGTTAAAAGTTGAACCGAATCAACTACTTAAAGTAGTTGGACCACAAATTATTTATGCATTTGGTTCAAGTACTTTTTAGTTCCATTACGATTTAGTTACAGTTTAAATATAAATTTAATCAATTCACCTAATAGAACTATGATTCTAGTGTCCTCGGCACTTCGAATTTTAAAAAGATTCAACCAAAACCAAAGTTTTGATTTAATTTTTAAAATTTTATATTAAATAAAAATAACGGTAAATCTTAATTAACATGTTCAAGACGTTCCTGCATGTAGCTCTCCAAAAAATGAAATGTAGGAGATTTTGATTGTGCGACAACCTAAGGATAAGTGGCGAACAACCTACCGGTAACAGGCTTTCAAAGCTCAGTTGCCAATTTAGTATTTATTTTCTTTTATCAACATCGCTTACAATACGAAACTAATTATATCATGTTGTTACTATATATAATTTTAGAAATTATAAAATATAAAATATGTTTAAGTCATAATAAAAGCACATTTACTTACTAAAGAGAGAAGACAATATTACAAATGTACCTTTTAAAACATTTGCTTACAATGTATATATATAATCATTTTAAAACATATATAATATAATTACCACATATAGGATTCAGTTGCTATAACCCATATATTAAAGAACACAACTCATACTACATTAACTTTTGTTTAAAAAAAAAAAAAGATTTAACTTTGATTTTGGACCATCCTCAGACTATATTAACTTTATCCTTATGGTAATGGTAATGTATATATTAACTGAAACAAGGCAAGCATTGCACCATGTCAAATGGACTAAGCTGGCCCACTTATCAGCAAAAGTTTAGGAATCAGATCATTAGAATTAATGGGTCATGGGGGTGTACGCCAATTGCAGTTTTCAAAATCACAATCATATACCTTACCCAGAAAATCATAATCATAATCCTATAAATTAACAAATAAAAAAAATATTAACGAACCGAGAATCTATTGCTGTCATAATCAGAACTGTTGATCTCCTTCCATGTCTTAAACGACTGTGCTCTGGTCCCACCACAACACACGAAATGACTCAACATTAGATCATTCTTATATCTACTACATAATAAACATAATACCATAAAACACCACAACCAAATCTTAAAATGACCAAAATGACCTTCACCTGTAAACATTCGATAGAAAACCTCCGAGCCAGAGCTACGTCGTCGCTGCCGGCAAACTCATCACCGTCAGCGCTGCAAATATCAGAAACCTTCCCAAATGCCTGCACAAAACATATCATCGTACCAAAACATCACACACTGTAACAACAACACATAACACACAACGTTGTTCTTGTTTACACCAACGAAAAAGATGAATGAGAGCATAAAATTGCTTATGTCCAAACATTTAAGGTTTTGCTGTGCCATGCGAAGATGCTCCATAGAGCTTCCTTCAATGACCATTTAGAAAGTAATGGTCCAGGATGAACTAGTTGTCTTCAGATTTCGATGAACTGTTCTTCGCGTTCATCATTTCGACACCATCGTTGTAGTTGTTGTTTTTGTTGCCGCTCCGGTTTCCTCTTCGGCGATAACTGCTCATCTTCGTCGACGCACGTGCTCACTGGAAAATCTCTTCCGGGTATGTTTTCCGGCAAGAAAGTTGCTTCCTCTTTCTCTCTCTTGCAGATCTCTGCTTGCACTTTTAGCTCTTACTTGGTCCTTCTATTTATACTCAACCAACAATGGCATGTGATTATGAATTTTATATTTTAAACTTTTGTGATTTTTTTATTTTAAAAAAAAAAGTTTGGTTGTAGTAGTGGAATTGTGAGAAAAATGGTTTTCTAGCATGGATTGGTGGGGTTTTGATTCTTGAAGGAAGTCACATGATAAGTGAGGACTTAATGTTTTGTTTGGTTTTATGTGATGGTGAAATCACGCCTCAGATGATAATCCTTTAATTTTTCAAATGTCAGGTAGTGATGATTATGCAATTTTTTGTTTTATGTGTTGGTGGAATCACGCCTCGGATGATAATCCTGTAATTTTTCATGTGACGGGTAGTGATGATTCTGTAATTTTTTGTTTTTTGTGATGGTGAAATCACGCCTCGAGTGATAATCATGTAATTTTTCATGTCTGGTAGCGATGATTCTGTAATTTTTTGTTTTATGTGATGGTGGAATCACGCCTTAGATGATAATCCAAAATTTTTTCATGTGTCGAGTAGCGATGAATCTGAAATTTTTGTTTTATGATTCTGTAGTTTTTTTGTTTTATGTGATGGTGGAATCACACCTCGGAACCTGTAATTTTTCAAGTGTCAGGTGGTGATGATTTTGTAACATATTTTAATGTTAAATTTGGAAGCATTAGCTGGTTTTTGGAATGTCGTTCGTGTCATATTCCACCCAACCAAATACGTTACCAGGTAAATTGTATGCTGTAATTTTTTTGTTTTATATGATGGTGGAATCACTTTTTGGGACCTGCAATTTTTCATGTGTCAAGTGGCGATGATTTTGTAACAAATTTTTACGTTAAATTTGGAAGCATTAGCTAGTTTTTGGAATGACGTTTGCATCATGTTCCACTCAATGTAAAAGCATATTATTATCGATAGTCTCTAGTTGAAAGGAATTAAAAGAGTAAGTTTAACTGCACATTACGCCAGTCTGCATCTAGTATGACAAAATAATCAAT
Source organism: Echinosophora koreensis (assembly GCA_035048595.1). Classification (NCBI taxonomy): domain Eukaryota; kingdom Viridiplantae; phylum Streptophyta; class Magnoliopsida; order Fabales; family Fabaceae; genus Echinosophora; species Echinosophora koreensis. The sequence continues at coordinate 919,726 of JAPCYP010000072.1, forward strand.
ATATACAACATCAATTAGTGAGCATTCATTAATTCCGGTATTCCATTTCCTCCTAGAATATTAATGCAGCTCATACAACAGGAACAACCAACAGAATATGATGCTAACTACTGGTTTTATTTCCAACATTTTAATGATAAGCTATGTTTGAATTGACCTAAAAAGCACAGATTGGCGATCCCTGCCAAGATTCCATTATCACCAGTGTAGCAGCACTGTGAGCAAGCGCCCCAAGAACAACAAAGACTTGAAAAATCTGATGGTTGTGTCCTGCAATATCAAATGCTCCGGGTTTCCATTGTTTTGGAACTCTAGTAATATAAAAAATAGTTCCTGTGGCATATAGAATGGCCATAACAAGGTCATATCTAAATGCTGCAAGAATATAGGGGTGACTCCAATGGAGGACAAGGACATGAAATGCCGGAATGAAAACAAACCATGGCCATCTTGGAAGTGTTTCTGCACCAATTTTCACTCAGCTCATGTAATGAGATAGAGGATCAGATATTCTGTTATAGGATCGGATTCTGTTAGAGATAGAAATAGCATAATCTTTTTGTTATTCTGTTATATAGATAGAATTAGTTTTTCCTATTTTTAGTTGGGTTTGTTACACCCCATCGATATAAATATACATGTACAACATCTCAGAATGCAACAGATGAAATAATAATTCTACAGTTCAATATTTCTTTCTATTATGGTATCAGAGCAGCAAGATCCGAAGGACATGGTGAAGAAAGACAATGCCTCCAAGGAAGACAAGCACTTGGTGCAGATGCCAGTCACAGTCACGGCATCATTGCCTTACTTCTTGAATGCATCAGATAATCCTGGTACTCCTCTTTTAGATGTGCCTCTCAAATGAGATAATTATCGAAATTGGGTCAGATCAATGAAGAATGCACTACGGGTGAAAGCAAAGCTAGGATTCATTGACGGCACCATCAAGAAACCTGCTCGAACGTCTCAACATTACCAAGACAGGGAGAAAGTAGACTCAATGATAATTGCATGGATCACCAACTCAACAGATCCTGCATTACATTCGAGCATCTCACATGCAACAATAGAAAGGGACATATGGCTTGATTTAGAGGAGCATTTTGCTCAAACCAGTGCGCCACACATTCACCAACTGTAGCGTGCTTTGTGTTTGATGCAACAAGATCCAAAGATGACTGTGACTAAATATTAGACAAAGTTCAAAAGCTTTCTTGACGAACTCAGTGAATTACAGCCGCTTCCTGAGTGCAGTTGTGGCGCTTATTAGGAGCTAGTGCAGAGAGAAGAAGATCAACATGTTCATATTTTTCTTGGAGGACTTGATAGTGAACGATATACTCATGTCAAGGGAACTATTCTCAACACATACCCTCTGCCCTTCTCTTAGACGAGATTTTAATCACATCTTGAGGGAGAAGTCGTGCCTCATGACAGAAAGAGGTAGAGACCCTAAACTTCTTGAAGCTAGCACAACGTTTTACTCCAACAAAAACAAAAATGGAGTGAGTCCAAAGTTTGATCATTATGGCAAGATTGGCCATGAAAAATCAAATTGTTTTGAAATAGTGGGTTACCCTCCTAACTGGGACATGCGAAGGACAAACCGCAGAGGTTCTAGAAATTCAGGGGGAGCACGTTTGGCTTGGGCAGACAGCAACGAAAACAAGAATGCAGACCAAGAAAGAGGTGTCAACTATCATGCCCTTCATGGATCACACATTAAAAACTCTGATGGACAATCTGACTCTCATCACATGACTCCATTATATCATCTTCTTGACGACATATGTGATATTCAGGAACCATTATACATATCTATTCCAACTGGAGATGCAGTTTTGGTCGAGAAAAAGAGGACTATGATTCTTGACAATAACTTATAACTAGATTGTGACCCGCGAGTTGCGCGGTTGCAATTTTGTTTTAAAATGAGATGAGAAATATAACATATCAGGGACCAAAGAAGAAAATATGGAACGATTAAGAATTGACAGCATCAGAAATGTCCTCTTGATGTGGATGTTCAATGCCAATAATATCAATTATTTTTATTTCACAACAAAGTTTCTTTTGCATAGGATTTCAACAAAGTAGCAAGTTCAAAGTAACTTCATTACTAACCATATAAGAATTCTATATAACAGTAATCACATTGTAATACATTTATATTATACTTAAAGATTGTTTGTGAGGATAGAATCAATAAATAGAACAAATCAACTATTTAACATTGCAAGTTAGTAATAATCTTTCAAACAATATTAAGAAAGGAAAAATTACTTTGGAATCTTTTGGCAGTAGCACTATACCTTTCAAACATTAAATTGGTGCACCTGTTGTTAGCTCTATGGTGTGGACACTGTCATTTAACAATCAATAACAATGAAATATGGAATAATTGCATTAAAATTCTTTAACAGCTTCAAAAGAGGTTTTCAAAATTGACAATATTGATATTTGCATAATACATGTTTAGATGCTTATATTGTAGTCTAAGCATATAAACCATTTTGAAACATGCACCTTCTTTTCCAAACAAATAAAAAATTTAAAAAAGGAAGTTTTTAACTATTTAATTTGTAAATTAAAATTAAAAATACTAACAATGCTAATCAGAGTTCAATAAATTGAAGACATATTTGAGTATTTATCCAAACAAATATAACATATGGTAAGGCAAGAACTTCAGAGATTTTGGCAGCCTAGAGCTTATTGTGAAGGTTATTGAACTATAGTGATATTACTATCATTGATACTGTATATCACCCAAAAAAAAAAAAAAATCAGCTCACCGTTTAACTTTTTAATATAGCAATAATGGTGTAAGAAGATGATCATAATACCGTCATAAATCATCACTAACATCCAATGTAAGGAAAAATGTGTCAGGTACCACTACATAACTTTCACATAATACTCATCATAATGAAGCATATATGTTAAAACATAATCAATTCAACTATGTAAGAAACATGATGAGGATGATAATAGAGAATTAAAAAAAGGACTTGGATCTTCAGGATGATTTAGAGTCTGCACAAACTCCTCACTTGATTGTGCAATTGTTCATTTTATTTACTTCAATGGTATATTTTGTCAAGGGCAAAATATCCTACAACAAAACCAGAGGCAAGAGTGAGATTCTAGAGGTTACAATTTTCACTCCAAGTTTGTTGAGCAATGCAAGTACAGAGGTTCCCTTTTGCTTAGTAGGAATGAAAGTAGAAAAGCTGAAGAATATAATGACAACTTTACTTCTGCACATGCAACCAGGTACAGTTATTGAAAAAAGAAAAGTTACTTAAGTTTCAAATTTATACAAAAGTATAGTACTAAATTAATTTTAATTTATGGTTGCCTCAAAGTTACTTACAATAATGCATAAGCTAAATAAAGATTCCTTTCTATATACCAGAGAGAAGATCTGCAAGATTTTCAAGATGATTATTGGCTTTTATAATTTCACATGGGCAATGTAGAAAGGAATACAGGCAATGTTTACCATATATAAGAAGCATAAGGACAGTCTGTAAGCAATATGAGATGTAGGAAACCATCTGAAAGGTGTGCATCAGCCACCAAATCACTAATTGAGGGCATTGATCATTTCATCCAAAGCACAACCATTGATCATGCAATTGGTATTCAATGTCTTGCTAATTGTTACTGTAAGCAAAGATAAACCATTGAAATAACTTTTAATATTGACTAATTAAATTTACATCTAAAGATGAGTTAAACTATGAGAGATTTTTTACAAATCTTACTTAGGTGAAGAGCAGTGGTGATTGCAGTAGAGTTGAAATAGCAAGAGGCTCCTTTGTGGTTGAACCTATGATAGTAATTGCTGAAGGCAAAGTAGGCATGGTCCTTTACAGTATTTGGAAGGTAAAAGAGATGACTCACTTGTATACCTCCTTCCTTCTTCTCACTAATTGAGAATAGCATTTTTTTACCTAAAGCATAAAAATTTGAATGAATCACGCCATTTTAAACATATTATGATGTTGTTCCACTGACACGCCAGAATGAACAATTGGTATAAGACAATACATTAATAATGTAAAGAAAATTAAAAATCACACACTCAGAACTTTCACCTGAATAATCTTATATTTAACCGATCAGACCTGAATAATCTTAAGAAGAAAATGAGGCTGGGGAAGGGGAAGGGGAGACACCCCAAAAATGTCACAAGGGGACTAAACCAATCAAAAATGCTTTAAGCAAGAAACAAAGAAGCAACAACATGAAGAAATCTTAAGTTCACAAAGGGACATTAAATTACCTATACATCGCTCTGATATAGTCAACACTCAACATCATAGTTAAAAAGTGTAATTGAAAAGAAGCAGAGAACAACTTAAGAAAGAGAGACAACCTCGTCCCTAGACTCAATACATTAATTCTAATGGCAAGCACAAGAGAAATTTTAGAAGATAGCGCCTCCGCCCATCAAACAATGTCAGTGGCTGCACCGGCGAACCACGGTGTAGGAGATAGCGCCTCTGCCGCACTTTTTGACGTTGTTGGACATTGACGGTGGCAGTGGCAATGAAGCAGGGGTAGGAGATAGTCTTGGTGACCTATTGTCATTCCACAGACGGTGGCGGCGGTGGCGACGAAGCACTGGGTATAGCGCCACCATTCCTAGTCTACCAGGCACCACAGATCCTCCGTTGCCTTCCTCGTTCGACTCCCTTCGTAGCCCGCCGCCATGAACCAGCCGCCACGCAACACTAATCCATCCTCCATCGCCGTCTACTTAATCTCTAATTTTCTCTTTCTATTGTATATTAACACAGAGAGCAACTCAAAAGAGGGAAAAATTGTGTTTCTATTGTAAATGCAGATTGTCTCTTTATTTTGTAGATTAACACAGAGAGGAAAAAATTGTGTTTCTATCATAAACGCAGAGAGCAACGCATACAACACACAGGCGGAGAGGAATTGGGGTTTTTATTCCAAGGGTAGAGAGCAAAGAGGAATTTCGTGATACTTTCCTTGAACTTAAAGAGCAGAGAGGCAAGCCACGTAGGATAGGATAATTTGGTTAGGTGGAAAAAAATGTGGGAGGTGGCCAAAATTGTGCTGAGGTGTCTTAATGAGATTTTGAGGGTGAGTTTTAATAGATTATAAATAGATAAATAGATTACTAGATGTGCTTTTTGTTCCTCAATTCAGTTGTAACTTAATATATGTTTCCAAACTGACTTATGATACAAAATGCACAATAACTTACTCTGCTAACAATTGTGTGATACAAGACCTAACGAGGAAGAGAATGATTGGATCAGGTGAATTGTGTGATGGGGTCTACATATTCAAGACAACTTTGGAGGAAGCATTGTTAGTAGCATGTTCACAAGATGAAAGTTCTCTTTGGCATGCAAGAATGGCTCATCCTTCCAACCGAAATATGTACAAAACTTCTAGGCTCATTGGTTTTTCTTTTGATGCAAATAAATTGGGTTGTTGGGATGCATGTCATCGATCTAAGCAATTAATGTATGATACCTTTTCCTTTGAATAGCAATAAAGCAAGCAAAATTTTTGAGTTAATTAACTGTGATCTTTGGGGCAAGTATCACACAAAATCACATAATGGCTCACACTACTTCCTAACTATTGTTGATGACTATTCACGAGCTTTATGGGTTTACTTGCTCAAAGAAAAATCTGACACAGTGAATCATCTCATTAACTTTTGTAAAATTGTGAAGACACAATTTGAAACCAAAGTGAAGGTCATACGAAGCGATAATGGAACATAATTTTTTAATTCACAAGTTCGAACTTTCATTCAAGAAGAAGGAATTCTCCCTGAAACCTCGTGTTAGCACCCCACAGCAAAATGGACGTGTGGAACGAAAGCATCATCATATTCTTGATGTTGCTCGTGCTTTACGATTCCATGCCAATTTACCTCTATCCTTTTTGGGGGAATGTGTCATGACTGGCATCCACCTCATAAATAGAACACCAACTATGGCCAACAAAGGTATCACACCTTATGAGTTGTTGTATGGCAAGCCTCCTTCCTATGAACATCTAAGGATTTTGGGTGTCTTTGTTATGTGAAGACTTCAACAAAGCTAAATGATAAGTTCACTGCAAGGGCCACTCGGTGCATCTTTCTTGGATATCCTCATGGTCAAAAGGGATGGCGAGTGTATAACCAAAGCACTCGTGAATTTGCAGTCTCAAGGGATGTCAAGTTTTATGAGCATTTATTCCCATATAAACAGAATGAAGATGAAAGACCGGTGGTCACTTTCACTGATTACATTCCAACGCATGAGGATGGTCAACCATCTTACAATGCAGATGATGCATTAGTTGTGACAAACATCAATGAGTCATCTGATAATGTGACTTCAGAAATAGATATGCAGTCAAAGGTGCATCATGAGGCACATGATGAACAAATCAGAGAAGAAGAGAATTCAGGGCTACAAGGACCTCGAACCAGGCAACTCCCTGCATATATCAGAGATTATTATTGCGATACAGCAACTATAGACCCATCACACACTACACCAGTTTTAACATTTTCTTCTGGTAAACCTTATCCTATCTCACAATATGTTAGTTATAGTAATTTATCTTCCTTACATCAGGCTTTCCTCTCGGCCATCTTATCAAATGATGAGCCCAAAACCTTTTCTCAGGCTGTGCAAAATTCCAAATGGCGAGAAGCAATGGCCCAAGAGATCAAGGCTTTGGAAGAAAATAATACCTAGACTTTGGAATCTCTTCCAAAAGGAAAGAAATTGGTAGTTGTAAATGGGTATATAAAATCAAATATAATGCAAATGGGGAAGTTGACAAGTATAAAGCACGATTAGTCGTTAAGGCTATACTCAAATTGAAGGGAAAGACTTTACAGAGACTTTTGCACCCGTTGCTAAGATAACCACGGTCTGATGTTTATTGTCTATAGCAGCGGTTAAAAATTGGGAGCTCCATCAAATGGATGTTAGCAATGCTTTCCTCCATGGAGATCTTGATGAAGAAGTTTATATGACACTCCCTCCTAGATATGTGGTGGATAATCCAAAACATGTATGTTGTCTACAGAAGTCTCTTTATGGTCTTTGACGAGCGTCCAAGAATTGGTATGCCAAACTCTCTCGGGCTTTAAAGTGTTATGGCTTCATACAATGCAATGCAGATCATAACCTATTTACTTATTCTTCGGGTGATGTTTTTCTTGCCGCTCTTGTATACGTTGATTATTTGATCACAGCTGACAATGACACGGCAGCATGCCGAAGCTTCAAGAATTATCTTAGTCAATGTTTTCGAATGAAGGATCTTGGAAAGCTCAAATACTTCCTTGGTCTTGAACTTTCTTATTGTAATACAGGCTTGTTTCTTTGCCAGCATAAATACACCCTTGACATTCTCAAAGAATTTGGGATGATGGATTGCTAACCATGTGGTTTTCCAATGGAGCAACACCACGGATTATTCGCTGACAAAGAAGAAGCATACTCAAACCTATAGCAACACAGGCATCTTATTGGTCGCTTGATTTATCTAAACAATCAATCAACTAGAAATTACTTATTTTGTCCACATACTAAGTCAATTTATGCAAGATCCAAGTGATACACATTGGAATGCAGCTGTGTGTGTTCTACGTTATTTGAAGTGTAACATCTGTGATTTTATGTTTTGCTTACGTAAGAGGATTAGGTTTAAGACTTGGTTTACATATTTAAGATGTCGTTTGAGGTCTAGAAACCTTTATATGGAAAGTACGCATCCATCTAGAGTGAGATTGAACGTAAAAACAGCTTAGGGGTTTCCGATTATCGTCTTTAAGACGTATGAGTGTGAAACAAGAAATTTGGTGTTAGGAATGAGATTAGGCATTTTTGATGGTTTGAGGTTGTTTATTAAGTCTTGATGAGCCTACATCTCAAATTTGAGGTCAATCGGATGTTGACCGAACCCAGAACGCGACAAAACGTCTTCTGGTCAATGGTCAACACTCGAGCGTGGTAAACCTAATGCTCAACCATCCACAGAATGCTCAAGTGTGGGTGTATCAACGCTCAAGCATTCTGGTCAATCAGACAAGGACTAGAATTGACTGCCACTTGTCAATTAGGGCTTACGTGGCATCTCAGGATTGGTTGCATAGTGCGGTGGCCTACCTGCCTCCAACACTCGAGCGTGGAGAAGCCAACGCTCAAGCGTTGGAGCGCAAGCGCTAGGGTTCCAGTGCTTGAGCATTGGTGCATGTCTTGGAAAAAATAAAAGGCTTAAGTGAAACCAAGTTCACTTAAGCCATTTCATACAAAACAGAGAGCAGAGAGTTGAAAACTGATAGAAAACAGAAAGAGTGAGGTAGAGAGAGAAAGAGTGAGAGTTAGAGAGAGAGAGAGAACTTTGAGACTAGAGTTAGAGCGATTTGATAGCCCCATTTCGAATCTGAGCAGGTGGTTGCGTTCGTGGCAACATCATCTTCGTCTTTCTCTTTCTCTTTTCTTCTATAGTGGAGGTATTTCTACTCTCTTTATGTCTAAATGTCGTCCGTTATGGTATTTGAATTATCTTTATTTTCTGTTGTAAGATTTCAATTCCGTCTTCGTGTTAGGACTCCTTGTAACATGCTCTTCACAATGTGTGTTTAGGTGAAATTTCGGAGGCTCGAAGGCCGTAGTTCCTTGCGAGGCAGATTTGAGATGAGTTGAGGAGGAGTGGTTTCGTAACATTCAAGTTATCGTACGACTTTCCAGGTGGGGGAAAGAAGCCATCTAACGTCGGAAACGGCGAAGTGGCATTTATTTCAATAATGGCGTAGGGCGACCTAAACCCTACTAGAGAGGGAGTAACGGACAATGTCAATATCACATTGGGGACTACTTAGTGGTACCAATGATGATATTGGAATTGTATGTTTATCGCCGTTACATATAAAATATGTTACTTTTATTATTATTGAGTTTGAATGCTTTGACTGTTTGACTGTCATGGGTGTGTGGTTGATATATGTTGAGTTGATTGGAAATATTATGATTATTGGATTGCTTAGATAAAATTATATTATTTTATTATTATTTTAAGATATATGGAGATGATTGGAATGATGTCATGTTGGTATGATTGTAATGATTATGCTTAGAGAATTTTTCTCAATGATGAGACATGATAAGTTATGGTGATGTATGTGGGGGTGTATCATACATGTGTTCAGTAGTGCCGAACCGAGATGATTATTTTGATATTGAGATATGATTATCGTCGAGGTTGACTATGAGATAGTGATGAGAGGTTCATGCACTAGAGGATGACCCTAGAGATGGTCTGTGATATATTGCATTGGCACTAGGGGTCTTATTCCTCGGAGGATGTATTCTCGTGGTTTAGACTATTGGCAGGACCGTTCCAGACATTATTATGATTGTCGCAGCTATAGTTCATGCATTGCATGAGCACCCTGGCCGTGGGATCAATGGTGTGCACCGATGTGTATTGTGCAACTATAGTGCCATTGCTTTGCATAGGCATTCTCCCTCCGCGGACGAGAGTGTGCATCGGGGACTCTAGAGACATGTCATTATGGATATCCGGATATGTGGCCAAACCTGATTATACACATTGCATTGCATTGCATTATGATGGAGGGTAGAGGAAAAATAATCAACATGGTCGAGGATATATATATATATATATATATATGGATGTTCAGTGTGCTGCTATGAGTTCGAGTTTGTGGATCCCAATGGGTGGCTTGTGGACCCAGTCACCCGGTTCGCAGTATATACAGGTCCCGTCTCGGTGACTACCGGATTCGGACAGGGAGCTCCTTTAGGTCTGATTGGAACGTTCTGAGCCGGTCGGACATTTCCCTTCCCTATCAGATTTCCGGATGCACAGTTACCGCCGATGCCTCCGATGCCGGAGATGGCACCAGTAGTTCCCTTCCTAGTACCCTTTGAGGTACTTGTCCCAGAGCCCGCACCAGCACCTGCACCCGAACCTGCACCGGAGCCTGTTCTTGCACCAGTTCCAGAGGAGGACCCAGTAGCACCATTTTTTGATCCGATGCCTGTTCCGGAGGCACCCGCACCTCCCAAGTTTAGAGCAACAGGGTCGGAGTCCTCCAGATTGTCCTCCAGGCTACCATCCAGAGATAGCTGAGCATATAGACAGTTGTTCCAGGGATCTTCTGATAGGAGCTCTTCCAGCGACAGCGGAGGAGTAGATGGACCGTCAAGACCCCGGGGTGTCAGCGGGGGTAGTAGTTTGTGATGGCTCAGGCCAATGCTATCTGTATATGTGTGTGTGAGGTTTTGATGTATTTTTGAGAGGGGACTGGGTGTTGAGAGTTGGCGGGGTATCTTCTGTTCCAGTCTTTTGATGTATTTTAGTTATAGTCCTCAGTCTGTATATATATTCGGGATCCTACTGATGGGATTCCCTCTCTACAGTACTTATATAATGATGTATGGACGTATACGCATATGTATATACAGTACTCATCACCGTCATCACTGCAAATATCAGAAATCCTCCCAAATGCCTACACAAAACATCATCATCGTACCAAAACATCACACACCGTAACAACAACACATAACACACAATGTTGTTCTTGTTCACACAAACTAAAAAGATGAATAAGAGCATAAAATTGCTTATGTCCAAACATTTAAGGTTTCGTTGTGCCATGCGAAGACGCTCCATAGAGCTTCTTTCACTGACCACTCAGAACGGTAATGGTCCAAGATGAACTCGTTGTCTTGCAAGTACTCCGGCAAGTCCGCAAACTTCACCAATCGCCGTTCAGATTTCAATGAACCATTCTTCGCGTTCATCGTTTCGACACCACCATTTTGTTGTTGTTTCTATTTCCGCTCTGGTTTCCTCTCTGGCGATAACTGCTCATCTTTGTCGGCGTGCGTGCTCGCCAAAATGATTCTATAATTTATTGTTTTATGTGATGGTGGAATTGTTGGAACACTAGCACTAGCACACGCATACAATAAGCACTAACACAAGAAAGAAGATAAACACTTAATGAAATTTTTTATTCATATCACACTTGCACTTACACTACACTTACACTTTATTTATAAAAGCTATTAGTCTCTAACCAACTAACTAATACACCACTCTAATCACAACTAATTAACTACCTTTAACAAACTCCTAAAAACTAACACTTATTTGAATTACTCTCCAACACACCCCCGTAATTCAAATATTCCACATACACTATTTTTTTTTTTTTTTTTTTGCACTAACACACATGTATTTTCCTGGATCCCATGGAAAATTCAACAAGAATTGGGTTTGGCGCATTTGGTCAACAAGCAAAAAAATGGACCCAACTTGGCCTTTGTCACCATGCTAAATATTCAATTCCCTTTGATCACTAATTTGGGCTTGGCCCAGTTGGACAAAACCTTTACACACTTTCTGAAATGCACTTTGATGAGCTCTAGAGCCCATTAGGTCAGAATTTTTACCTAATTTTCGAAATACCAAATCTGTCCTTGTCATCTTCTTCCTCACATCACATAGCAGCCGCCTCACCTCTCCAACACTACACCACGGCATCTCACTGACGAATGTCCAATGAACCACCGACTGGCTCGGTCCGGCGGTTCCGACGATACTACAACCGGAAGCTCCTCTTCAGACTCCTCGGAAACCACCCACAGCCACTTATTTTCCGACATGGCGTTCTGGTGAAGGATCCCTTCACCCAATGTCCGAATATCACTCTTCTCACGTCCACTCCTGCTCTCTTTAGCCGCAAAAAGCCCTTTTACCACCAAAGGCGGGTGTGTTTTCGGTGGCTCCGCCTTTTCTGATGTCGCCGCTGCAAGTGCTTCGTCAGTCTTCGCTTGAGCTTCTAGGTCTGGTGGCTCGCTTGGCCTGTTCGAGACCCAACACTTCGTCTTCACCGGCAGCGGATGCGCATTCGCCTCACTGTCTGGCGGCTTCAACAGTGGCGGCAGCGCTTGCAATTTATGTGGCAGAAGGATCTCTTCACCCACTGACCGAATATCACTCTCTGCCTATTCCGGCGGTGGTGGCTCTAGTGGTGGAGATATGGCCGAGCTCCATCGAAAACCTATCATCTTCACTTCATCTCTCCCGATCTTGTTCCCTTTCTCCAGCTCCGGCACCGCCGTCTCCGGCGGCTGCGATTTCTCACACCCTGTTCTCTCTGGTGTGCCACCTCCTTCCTTAGCCACAAGAAGCACCTCCGATTCCAGAGTGTACCGCTGAGGAGCAAGAGAAGTTTCAACACTCGGTTCTTCAACTTCTTTCTTCTCGCGCCAAACAAATACCGCTGGCGATTCCGGCGACCTACTGACTGGTGATGCGTCCTCCACGACATTGAGTGGTCCTTCGTCGACGTCATCATTGCCCCACAAACTGAAAGTGAACCCATACACTCCTGCAACTTCGGACACCTGTCGAGTCCTTGCCAGACTCGAACCACTATGGATGTCTCCTTCTTCTTGAACGCTTTCTTAAGTATCTTCAATTACTTTGTTATCTTTCTTTGATTTTGATTGACTCAATTTGGTAGCCTCGTCTGTTTTAATTTCCACATTCTCTGCCTCTAGTTTCCTCACATCTGCACTTGCACAGACCACTTGACCACTGGATATTCTTAAAGCATTCTCCATCTCTATTTCCTCTTTGCACTCAGTAAGAAGCATTTTCTTGATTTTCTTCTTGGCTTCAAAACCTTTCTTCACTTTAGCAGCACCACCATGAACTTCATTCAAGATGTCCCATGCTTCTTTGGCATTCTTGGCAGTGGAAATTTTCTCAAGATTAGCCTCATCCACACATTGATGGATGATGAAGAGAAACTCACCATCTCTCTTCTTGGAAGCACTCCCATCCACATCATCAACTCCTCCATCACAATTTCCAGCACATCATGGAAATAAAAGATGACTCTCATCTTTACTACTCATTGATGGAAGTTCTTGCCATCAACAACTGGTAGAGGGAAATCCCTATCCATAATCTCCACACTTTCTACAGCCATGGATAGACCCTCACAGTCCCCTAATCTTGTAGCTCTAGATACCATGTTGGAACACTAGCACTAGCACACTCATACAATAAGCACTCACACAAGAAAGAATATTGAGAGGACGGTGAAAGAGATAAACACTTAATGAAAAATTTTATTCATATCACACTTGCACTTACACTACACTTACACTTTATTTATAATAGCTATTAGTCTCTAACCAACTAACTAATAGCCCACTCTAATCACAACTAATTAATTTAACAAACTCCTAACAATTAACACTTATTTGAATTACATTCCAACAGGAATCACGCCCTGGATGATAATCCTGTAATTTTTCCTGTGTCGGGTAGTGATGATTCTGTAATTTTTTTTATATGATGGTGAAATCACACCTCGGATGATAATGCTTTAAGTTTTCATGTCGGGTAGCAATGAATCTGTATTTTTTTGTTTTATGTGATGGTGGAATCACACCTCAGATGATAATCATGTAATTTTTCATGTGTCGGGTAGCGATCATTTTGAAATTTTTTGTTTTATGTGATGGTGGAATCACACTTCGGATGATAATCCTGAAATTTTTCTTGTGTCGGATAGCAATGATTCAATAATTTTTTGTTTTATGTGATGGTGTAATCACATCTCGAGACCTGTAATTTTTCATGAGTCAGGTAGTGATGATTCTGTAATTTTTTTGTTTTATGTGATGTGGAATCACACCTCGGGACCTGTAATTTTTCATGTGTCAGGTAGCGATTATTTTGTAACAAACTTTTATGTTAAATTTGGAAGCATTAACTGGTTTTTGGAATGACGTTGACGTCATGTTCCACCCAACCAAATATGTTATTAGGTAAATTGTATGCTATAATTTTTAGTTTTATGTGATGGTGAAATCACTTCTTGGGACCTGTAATTTTTCATGTGTCAGGTGGCGATGATTTTGTTACAATTTTTTACGTTAAATTTGGAAGCATTAGCTTTTTTTTGGAATGACGTTCGCGTCATATTCCACTCAATGTAAAAGCATATTATTATCGATAGTCTCTACTTGAATGGAATCAAAAGAGTAAATTTAACTGCACATTACGCCAGTCTGCATCTAGTATGACAGAATAACCAATATATACAACACCATTTGGTGAGCATTAACACTAGTGGAAATTATGTAATATACGGGAACGATTTACGTCAGTTAACCATATGTTTGACGTTAAAAAGGAGGCGGTGGCAGTTTTGTAAATAAAAATCACTATTTACGTTAGTTGTTTAATGAACTGACGTTAAAAGTGATATGCAACACTTTTAACGTCAGTTATTTATACAACTGACGTTAAAATTGTGATTTTTACTTTAGTTAAATAAAAAACTGACGTAAATAATCCTATATTCCTATCTGTAACTCATTCCTATCTTTCTTTCGTTGTCATCTCCCTCGTTGTCACTCTTAACGTAGATAACTCCATATATAGTGCTTTTTATTTCTAATCTTAATTAGCTTGAATTAATAAACAAATTCATGTGCAAATTAAAATAAATAAACACTTAATATAAAACAAGTTATATATATAATCAAATCGTATCTCATTGAAGTGATTCATAAGTTACAATTACTGTTAAGTCTCTAAAATGTCTGTGTGCATTTGCCTAAGTTTTGATGAAAAATAAACATTGGTTAATGATTTAATTAACCTACTTTGTGGTTGCTAACCTGTCTACTTAGTGTACATATCAGAAAATAGCAAAACTCACCTGTCTGTCTACTTAAGTAACAACCTGTCTGGATAAGCAAAAAGTCAACATGTCTCCTGACTAGGATTGTTGACTTTGTACAAATTGGTTTCAACCTGTCTCTGCTCTCATACTCGTCTAAGGTTTTTTGTTAAGAACTTGAAGTACACGAAGCTTTTGGAAGCTGTCCCCTCATGCAGAAGACTCTGAATCTCTCTCTCACGCTTATCAAGAAATTCAGAGGATTTCTCTCTCAAGCAAAAGGAAGTCAGAGACAAACTTCCAGTTAAAGAATGTTTCCAACATGCTTTATTCCCTAGTACTCTCGATTATTACACAAGAAGGGAAATGTACTCTGCAAAGTACAAAAGCATTCTGCACAACTTTGATTTGGCTACTGCACGATGCATAAAGCCATGATCCTTCATGTTAGAGTACAACCAACGTTTCCATTGCATTAATGGCTGCCCAGAACGACTCTATTGCATTTAATGAAGCTCTGCTTGAAGCCATCGTTGCAAGGAATGTCTCTAATGGATATTAAATGTTTGAAGGCTATAAATACCGAAGTCATTGAAGATGAACACATCAGAGATTACAAAGCATTAAAGAGCCATTACTCTGTTCATTCTTTCTATCTGTATTCTTCAATCATTTGAAGTTATTACGCAGTATTTCCTAAGCTTTACATTTAAACCACTCTCTGAGTGTTAATGAAAGATCTGTCTGTCTGAAATTGTATTTATTACAAACCAAATTTCTCAAACAAATCTGAGTGAGCCTGAAGAGGCTAGGTGTGCAAAGAATACTTGTTTGGGAGCCTGAAGAGGCTAGGTGTGCAAACAATACTTGGAGTCTATAACCTGATCAGTTATAGTGGATAAAACTTGGTGCTGCCAAGGACTGGACGTAGCTCTTTGTGTTAAAGAGTGAACCAGGATAAATCACTGTGTTAATCTCTCTTCCCTTAATCTCTTTAGTTGTTTTGGTTATATATCATCTGCATTCTAATAGAGGGGTTAAAAGTGTTTTTATCAAGCTTGTTTTCATCTGTGCGCTTGTGTGGTTTTCTGTGAAAATACAACAGACAGGTGACCTATCTGTGTAACTTATTTTACACTTGTCCGAACCTAGCTTCTGTGTGCGAAAAGTTTTCAACTTTATTTTAGTTTCTGATAAACACAATTCAACCCCCCTTCTCGTGTTTATAGTGGTCTATTTCAGTTGGTATCAGAGCTCAGCCTCTGGGTTGATCATCTAACAGTGTAGAGGTAAAAGATCCTGAAGAATAGACATGACTGCTGGAGCTAGTGGAAGTCCCCAGGCTGAAGGAGCTTCCTTAACCAAACCTCCATTCTTCATTGGAGAAATCTACAACAATTGGAAAGATAGATTTCAATGGTTCATTCTATCTACAAATTCTGATCTCTGGGATGTCATCACAGATGGTCCATTCATTCCTAAAAATGATGACAACACTGACAAGCCAAAAGCTCAGTGGACCCCTGCAGAAAAGACAAAGTGGGAGCTGAATCACAAAGCCAGATACAACATCATTTGTGCTCTCAGTCCTGATGAATTTGAAAAGGTCTGTGCTTGTGATTCTGCTAAAGAAATATGGGACACCTTAGCTGTCACACATGAAGGAACAGCCAAAGTCAAAGAATCAAAGATTGCCATACTTGTCAGAAAGTATGAACTGTTTCTCATGGAGGAAGGAGAATCTGTTGCTCAGATGATAGGAAGATTCCAAACTATCATCAATGGCCTAAAGTCTCTTGGCAAAGTTTACTCTAATGCTGAGAAGGTTGGAAAAATACTAAGGAGTCTACCTAAGCAGTGGAGACCTTTGGTAACTGCTATCTCCCAAGCCAAGGATCTTACTTCCTTGACTATGGATGAGCTTCTTGGTACACTCACTGTTCATGAGCAAGAACTTGGAGATGAAATCACAACAAAGAAGGGCAAGTCAATTGCTCTGAAGGCTGATCAAAAGTCTTCAAAAGCTTCTAAAGCTTTGAAGGCAGACGAGTCATCCAGTGATGCTGACCTGTCTGAACCCGAGGATTCTGAAAGTGATGAAGAATTATCTCTCCTAACTAGAAAGATAAAGCTTCTCTTACAGAAAAAGAAGTTCAGAAAGGATAAGCCATTCAGAAGGTTCAACAAGAACTAGAATTTCAAAGAATCCACTTCAACAGACAAGAACTCAATTGTCTGCTATGAGTGTAAGAAGCCAGGTCACATCAAAGCAGAATGTCCTCAACTCAAGAAAGCCCCTTTTAAGAAGTTCTTCAAAAAGAAGAAGAAAGGGATGATGGCTACTTGGGAAGATCTGGAGTCAACATCTTCTGATGAAGAGATAGAGGAAGAAGCTAATCTCTGTCTGATGGCCAACACTGACTCAGATTCAGATAATGAGGTACATCCTGACTATGAGGAATTACTTGATGCCTATGAGGAATTGCTGGAGGAATCCAACTGCTTATCTAAGGCTTTCAAATCCCTCAAGAGAGATCATGTTAAGCTCCTCAGTGAGCATAAACAGAAATCTCTAGAGTGTGAGAAATTTGCCAAAAAGAACAGTGAGCTGAAGACTGAAAAGCCTAATAAAGCTAAGATCTCTAGTGATACATCACAGTCTGAAGAAGTTGAAAAACTTCAACAGAAAGTGGAAGAGCTCACTTCTGATCTTGCCAAATTTGTTAATGGTAGAGATAATCTGACCAAACTGCTTGGTTGTCAGAGGCACTCCCTTAACAAAGAAGGTATTGGATATGTCCATCAGACACACCATAAAGCATCAATTAAAAACTCTAAAGTGTCTGCTAAATCTACTTCCATTAAATCCATACCTGTTTGTAATTTCTATGGAAAGACTGGACATGTTATGTCTAAGTGTCTTCATAAGAAAAGAAGGAAGTCTTCACAGACTCCTAGAACTAACAGAAAAGGACCCAGAAAACTATGGGTACCTAAAGATCAAATAATCTCTGTTGCAGATGTCCTCAACAGCACAAAGAAAACACCATTGCTAGTACCTGGACAATGGTTGCTCGCGACATATGACAAGAGAAAGGTCTATGTTCCTAGACCTCTAACTTAAGAAAGGAGGACATGTGGCATTTGGTGGAAATCAGAAAGGGAAGGTTATAGGCATTGGTACTATTGATGGTAAACCTCCTCTTCCCTCTATATCTAATGTACGTTCTTATGGTTAAAGGATTAAAACACAATTTGCTTAGCATAAGTTAATTATGTGATAGTGGACTTGATGTCTCCTTTACCAAGGATTTATGTATAGTTAAAGATCTCAGTGGCACAATCCTTTTTTCAGCTAAAAGGCAACAAAATCTGTATAAGATTGAACTGACTGATCTCTCAGATCAAACTGTAACCTGTCTGATGTCTAAAGAGGATGAAAGATGGTTATGGCATAAGAAACTAGGACATGCTAGTATGAAACTAATTTCAAAATTAAAAAGGGATAATCTTGTGAGAGGATTGCCTGATATTAGTTTTAAGAAAGATGTTTTGTGTGATGCAAGTCAGAGAGGTAAACAAGTAAAATCAAGTTTCAAATCTAAAAACCAAGTATCAACCTCTAGACCTCTTCAGCTGTTACACATGGACCTGTTTGGACCAGTTAGTGTTGCTAGCTTGGCTGGAAGAAAATATGGATTTGTCATCGTTGATGACTATTCTAGATATACATGGATACTCTTCTTAACCCACAAGGATGAGACTTTTAAGGCTTTCTCAGTATTCTGTAAAAGAGTACAAAATGAGCAGGGTTTCTGTATCTCTACTCTTAGAAGTGACCATGGGGAGAATTTGAAAATGAGCAGTTTAGACAATTCTATGGGGAGAATGGAATCTCTCACAATTTCTCTGCACCTAGAACTCCTCAACAGAATGGAGTGGTTGAGAGAAAGAACAGATCTCTACAAGAGATGGCTAGATCTATGCTCAATGAGAATAATCTCCCTAAGTACTTCTGGGCAGAAGCAGTAAACACAGCCTGTTATGTACAAAACAGAATACTCATTAGGCCTTTTCTAAAGAAGACACCCTATGAACTGTGGAAAGGAAAAATCCCCAACATTTCTTACTTTCATGTATTTGGTTGTGAATGCTTCATTCTAAATACTAAGGATCGACTCCAAAACAGACAAAGGTATCTTTTTAGGATATTCTGAAATGTCTAAAGCTTTTAGAATTTATAATTCTAGAACATCTGTTATTGAAGAATCTGTTCATGTCAAATTCAATGATAGCTTAAAGACTGATAAGGAATTGTCAGACCTAGAAGATGATCTTGCAGGTCTTGATATAAACAAGTCAGAAAAACAACAACCTAACTTAACCAAGTCAGAACCTGAAGCTGAACCAGACAGACAAGTGGAGCAGACAAGTCAAGATCTTCTTGATGATCTTAAAAAAAACTGGAAATTCAAAACTCATCACCCTAAGGATCTCATTATTGGAAATCCCTCAGAAGGAGTGAGAACCAGATCTACTTTAAGAGAATCAACCAATGTGGCCTTCATGTCAGAAATAGAGCCAAAGCACATTGAAGAAGCTCTTGATGATGAAAGCTGGATTCTTGCTATGCAAGAGGAACTCAACCAGTTCACCAGAAATGATGTCTGGACACTTGTCTCCAAGCCCAAAAACAAGTTTGTCATTGGAACAAGATGGGTCTTTAGAAACAAATTGGATGAGGATGGCAAAGTTGTCAGAAATAAGGCAAGGTTATTAGCTCGAGGCTATAACCAAGAAGAAGGTATTGACTATACTGAAACCTTTGCACCTGTAGCTAGAATAGAAGCTGTTCGCATTCTAATGTCATATGCTGCACAACACCAAATCACTCTTTTTCAAATGGATATGAAAAGTGCTTTTCTCAATGGAATTATTGGAGAAGAAGTATATGTTAAACAACCCCCTGGTTTTGAGGATACTGATAAACCAGATCATGTTTTTAAACTTAAAAAGGCATTATATGGTTTAAAACAAGCACCTAGGGCATGGTATGATAGATTAAGTTCTTTTCTCAGGCATAATGGTTTTACTAGAAGATAAGTAGATACTACTTTGTTTAAGAAAAGTTCTAAGGAAAATTTCATTATAGTCCAAATATATGTTGATGACATTATTTTTGGAGCAACTAATGAAAAGCTGTGCAAGGACTTTTCAAAGCTGATGCAAGCAGAATTTGAGATGAGCATGATGGGAGAGTTAAAGTTCTTCATTGGTTTACAAATCAAACAGACAAGTGATGGAATCTACATCCATCAACAAAAGTATATCAAGGAAATGCTTAAGAAGTACAAAATGCAAAGTGCTAAACAAATGAAAACTCCCATGGAAACCAATGCAAAACTAAGTAAAGATAATGAAGGTAAAAAGGTAGACCAAACTGTCTACAGAGGTATGATTGGATCTCTACTATACTTAACTTCAAGCAGACATGATATTCAATTTAGTGTCTGTATGTGTGCTAGATTTCAATCTGACCCAAGAGAATCTCATCTTAAAGCTGTTAAAAGAATATTTAGATATTTGCTTGGGACTACTAATCTTGGTTTGCTATATTTAAGAACTAAAGAATACAGATTAGTGGGATTCTGTGATGTTGACTTTGCTGGAGACAGAATAGAAAGGAAAAGCACCAGTGGAGGATGCCACTTCATTGGAGCAAATTTAGTCTCTTGGTCAAGCAAAAGGCAGACAACTATTGCTCTATCTACTGCTGAAGCAGAATACATCTCAGCTGCTAGTTGTTGCTCTCAACTTTTATGGGTAAAACATCAACTTGAAGATTACTCTAATTTTTAGCATAATATATCTGTATGGTGTGATAATTCCAGTGCTATTTGCTTAACTAAAAATCCAATTCAACATTCTAAGGCTAAGCATATAGAAATCAAACATCATTTTATAAGAGATTATGTTCAGAAAGGCATCTTTGATATTAAGTTTGTTAAAACTGAAAATCAATGGGCTGATATTTTCATTAAACCTTTAGCAGAAGAAAGATTTCTATTTATTAGAGATAATTTAAACATGCATTGAATTGTTGAATGAAATGTCTGAGGTTTTTAAACTGTCTATGCTACCTGTCTTATAGCTTTATATCACCTGTCCGTGATTACCTGTCTGACTCTGCTGAGTCACTTTGCTGAATCTCAACAGTTTTATTAAAATGGTTATTATTTATTTAATACCATTCACTAATCTGAAGCTAATCATGGGCACGGCAGTTTTTATCTCGAAACCATGTTTTCATTATGTCTTAAGTGGGCGCTACAGTTCCCCACAAAAATCGTGCCGTTTTGAATTAAAAATGTTTTATTTCTCTCTCCTGCCTTTATTGCTATAAGGCAATTTTTCAGAAAGGCTCAAACTTTATCTTTGTCAAAATCCCTTAAGTCTTTCTATCTTCGTCTTCTCCTCTCTCAAACCCTTCACTCTTCCAAAACCCTCGTAACCACTTCTCTAAAATGGCATCTTCAAAGCGTTTGTCCTCAAAAGAAATTGCTGAGCAATACGAGATGAGAGTGGCTGACGTTGAGAAAATTCTTCCTGGAAAAACTGTTGATCTTCAACAGATGAAGAAATGGGGTATGGATGTCACTGAAGAGTTGGAATACTCTAAGTGGACTGCTTTCTAATTGACATCAAGGAGCTTGTTCATCCCAAGCTTGTCAGAGACTTCTGGAGGAATGCTGTGGTCATCACCAGTGTGCTTGATGGAACCAAGAGCTTTAAGGCTCAAATGTCTGACAAAACCCTCATTTTCCCTATTGGATCTTTGGAGTTAGCCACAAGATGTCCAAGACTTGGAACTGCCTTCAGACCTGACCAGGAAGATCAGGTAGGAGCTGAAAATGTAAACATTGGTGTTTATGGAGTTCCCAACCCTGAGAACAAGAAGCCCGTCAGCATGGTGCCCAAGTATAGGTTCTTGCACAAGCTGCTGCTGGAGTGCGTGATGCCAAGAAAAGGATCACGAGACAATGTGACCAAGATCGACAGATTTGCTCTGTACCACTTTATTCACAAAATCCAGATAGACATCAATGATCTCATCTACATGTATCTTGAGTCTCTGATCAAGAGGACCAACATGCAGACCTATCCCTATGGAATGCTGTTGACAAGGGTGTTTAGGAACAAGCTGTTTGTTCCATCTGATGTTCACTTTGTGGACATGTCTCTTCCCATAGACAAGAAGATCCTATCTATGATGGGGATTTAAGGAATCCCTCTGGAGGATGAAGAGGAAGACAAGAAGAAGAAGAAGAAGAAGAAGCCTGCTGTTGAGCAAAAGCAGAAGGAGAAAATAGAAGAACCAGTGGATTCTACTGGTGAATCAGAGGTTCCCATCTCTGAAAGAATCTGGAAACCTGCTGGAAAGGTGGCCAGCCAAGACCAAAAACCTGAGGAACCTTCAGCTTCTGAAGAATCTGCTGAGACAGTTGAGCCTCTCAGGTTCAAGTGAGTGAAAAGAGAAGACTAGTGAAGACCTTTACCAAGGTCAGACAAGTGGAGTCTAAACCTAGTAAAGAGGAAGCATCTGCTCAGGGGGAGCAGACAACTCCACCCTTGGAGGAGCCAAAATAAATGAAACCTCTTGATTTAGGAATCATTCCCAGAAAAAGAAGGTCAGGCTACTCAACGCCTTTAGTGGCTCAAGCTGGAAGGGAAGAAATCCCTGCAGAAGAACCTGTTGCTGTAACTGCTGCTGCTGTAACTTCTGCTGACCTGTCTGATAGGACTCAGACAGTTGTTCATCCTGAAGCTGCTGCTCTGTCCCCTTCAAGGAAGAAGCCAAGACTCTTTGAAGATCAGTTTTTCACTTTTCCTTCCGCACCATCCTCTCCCCTTCACCAAGGTATCCCCAGTTATGTTGTTTCTTCCCCTTCTGCCTTTTTCATTAAACCTTTGTCAGTTGCCTCTCCTTTTCATTCACCTGTCTCCTCTCACCCCACCCAAACATCTTTTGAGGTTGTGTTTGATATATGTCAGTACACAGTTGTTCACAGGGACTCAACTCCCAGAGAACAATCTGGTATATCATCAAGACTGTTTGTGAGTGATCTGCAATCTCTAATGACTGCAAGTGTCTCTCACTTATCTGTCATTCCTTCTCCCCCACCTCACATTCTGAACCCATGTAGGGAGATTTTCTTCTATTCTTCTATCCCCCTATAGTTCTGTTCATTTGAACATTGGAAGGATCTCACTATCCTGCCTCTGTTGTAATGTTACCTTCTAGGTCTAGGTATTTCTTTCTCTTAGTCACAGGGTCAAATTCGTTTTTCTATCATATAGACTCTCTCTTACCCTTACCTCCATCTGTCTTAGCTAACCAACCTCTTCCCTCCTATTCAAATTAGAGTCACTCGTCTGTCTCTATGTGAAAGACTCTCCTGTGTCTTTCCCTCTCTTGATACTGACCTAGTCAGACTCAAACATTTGTTTAAATTAGCTTTTCTTCCTTTCTTTTATTTCAGAACCATTCATCAATATATCTTTCCTCGTGTCTCCTCACCCTTCTCTGTACCTAAGGCACCCCCAGTATTAGCCTTACCTTGGTATCCAAACCTGTCTGCTGCTTCAACTAGCCTGTCTTCAGAAGCCTCCTCTTCTCAGATGGTGGACTTCAGTAGCCTTCATCTACTTAAAGCTGAGCTAGAAGAAGTCAGAAGACAATTGGATGAAGAAAGGCATGCTAGGCTGCTGCTAGAAAAGAAAGTTGATTCTTTGTATCTTCTTTTTAATCAGTCTAGGTAGCTGTTTTTGTAAAAACTGCCTTGTAAATGAGAAGCTTATGATGAATGAAAAACAGTTTTTACTTTATCTCTATTCTCTTTACTGTTTTCTGTCTGTCCCTTTTTGTTGTTGACAAAAGGGGGAGAAAAATGTAAGATGATTAAGATAAGTAAGTGTTAAGTGTTCAAATCTGAAGAAAATATAAGATGGTTCAGATAAAGTTAAAATTGAACCTTTGATCTCTGATATTTGTTTTGAACTTAAGCTGCTGCATATTTCTCTGATATTGATATTTGAACTCAAATGCACCTGTCTGCACGTATAGAAAATTTCAACCTGCCTACATTCTGTTATTCTCTAAGTTGATATTTTCTAAGGTTTATTGAATCATCTGAATGTTTGTCATCATCAAAAAGGGGGAGATTGTTAAGTCTCTAAAATGTCTGTGTCCATTTCCCTAAGTTTTGATGAAAACTAAACATTGGTTAATGATTTAATTAACCTACTTTGTGGTTGCTAACCTGTCGACTTAGTGTACAGATCAGAAAATAGCAAAACTCACCTGTCTGTCTACTTAAGTAACAACCTGTCTCGATAAGCAAAAAGTCAACCTGTCTGCTGACTAGGATTGTTGACTTTGTACAAATTGGTTTCAACCTGTCTCTGCTCTCATACTCATCTAAGGTTCTTTGTTAAGAACTCGAAGTACACGAAGCTTTTGGAAGCTGTCCCCTCATGCAGAAGACTCTGAATCTCTCTCTCACGCTTATCAAGAAATTCCGAGGATTTCTCTCTCAAGCAATAGGAAGTCAGCGACAAACTTCTAGTTAAAGAATGTTTCCAACATGCTTTATTCCCTAGTACTCTCGGTTATTACACAAGAAGGGAAATGTACTCTGCAAAGTACAAAAGCATTCTGCACAACTCTGATTTGGCTACTGCACGATGCATAAAGCCATGATCCTTCATGTTAGAGTACAACCAACGTTTCCATTGCATTAATGGCTGCCCAGAACGACTCTATTGCATTTAATGAAGCTCTGCTTGAAGCCATCGTTGCAAGGAATGTCTCTAACGGATATTAAATGTTTGAAGGCTATAAATACAGAAGTCATTGAAGATGAACACATCAGAGATTACAAAGCATTAAAGAGCCATTACTCTGTTCATTCTTTCTATCTGTATTCTTCAATCATTTGAAGTTATTACGCAGTCTTTCCTAAGCTTTACATTTAAACCACTCTCTGAGTGTTAATGAAAGATCTGTCTGTCTGAAATTGTATTTATTACAAACCAAATTTCTCAAACAAATCTGAGTGAGCCTAAAGAGGCTAGGTGTGCAAAGAATACTTGTCTTGGAGCCTGAA
Source organism: Echinosophora koreensis (assembly GCA_035048595.1). Classification (NCBI taxonomy): domain Eukaryota; kingdom Viridiplantae; phylum Streptophyta; class Magnoliopsida; order Fabales; family Fabaceae; genus Echinosophora; species Echinosophora koreensis. The sequence continues at coordinate 944,641 of JAPCYP010000072.1, forward strand.
AAGGCTAGGTGTGCAAACAATACTTGGATTCTGTAACCTGATCATTTATAGTGGATAAAACTTGGTGCTGCCAAGGACTGGACGTAGCTCTTTGTGTTAAACAGTGAACCAGGATAAATCACTGTGTTAATCTCTCTTCCCTTAATCTCTTTAGTTGTTTTGATTATATATCATCTGCATTCTAACAGAGGGGTTAAAAGTGTTTTTATCAAGCTTGTTTTCATCTGTTCGCTTGTGTGGTTTTCTGTGAAAATACAACAGACAGGTGACCTGTCTGTGTAACTTATTTTACACTTGTCCGAACCTAGCTTCTGTGTGCGAAAAGTTTTCAACTTTATTTTAATTTCTGATAAACAAAATTCAACCCCCCTTCTCGTATTTATAGTTGTCTATTTCAATTACATGATTAAAAGATAAAAAATTTCTGCAACATAGCCCTAAAATATAAAACAGTTTCTGATTCAACATCAGTTTCTTCTCAATCCTGTCCTCAGAAACTCCAATGGTTGCATGATCCGGATCCCGTTCGTACCCCTCAGTTGAAGTCCTTGATGCTCCATCTGAGGCCACAGTCCCTTGCTGCGAATTAAATCAGAGGCCAACAAGGGTGCACTCGATCTATTTCAGCAATGGTCCTGGAATAGTCACTGGCTGCCAAAGCTGAGGTGAGAAACTCACATTATGTGATTTACTCAACATCAGAAGTTGCTGGCTATCAAAAACGGGGTGAAATGGAAACCTTATCATCCATGTTATGTGATTTACTCAACCTCAGAAGTTGTTTGACCATTAAGACATAAACGTTTGAGTCTAGGTATAGGAAGAAATAATAAAAATCTCAAATATGGCAGAGCCATATTGTGAAGAAATAGAAAACGAAATATAGGGGAAGAAGTGTGTGTATTATAGAGGAAGAATGGTACTTTATATGGAGAAGAGACTGCATGATTTTCTTCAAAACTGAGTCTATAAACTTAATGTTCATTAAGAGGATTAAGTTACAAGGCGCATGGGAAGGTAGCACAGTAGTCAAAGGTATAAATTTTTTTGCAGAAACTGATAAACCTTTAACGTCAGTTGTCTTAAATAACTGACGTTAAAACTATTTTTAAAATAATAAAATATATTTTTAATGTCAGTTGTTTAATACAACTGACGTTAAACAAACACTAGTGGAAAATATGCTTTCTACATCAGGGATTCTACATCGGTTGAGCTACAACCGTTGTAGAAAGTAGCACGGTGGCATTTTTGTAATAAATGTACTTTGCGAATGACTTTCTACATCGGTTATATTATGAACCGTTGTAGAAAGTGTCACGGTGGCAGTTTTGTAATATTGTTATGAATTCTTCTACCTTGGTTGTAAAAGGAACCGATGTAGAAATTATACAGCACCTCTTTTATAATATCGTGGATGACTTTCTACAACGGTTAGTTATGTAACTGATGCAGAAAGTCTAATTTGAATGCAAACCCTAATTCTTATCTTGTCTCCCTCACTTATTCACGACACCACAACCTCTCCTTCAAAGGACTCGTCGTCTCCCTCTAATCTGTATCCCTCCCCTCAAAGCCGCCGCTCCATCGTAGCTCCTACTCACCGCCGCTCGCGTTTGACTGATCGCCGTGTCTTCCTCCCTGCTCGTTGCTCCATCTCGTGACTGACTGGTGAGTTCGCGAGCAACAGCTTGACCATCGTGACGAGAATCCTAGGGCTATTCTCGAAGTTCGACGCTCCGATCCACCACCGGAGGCTGCTAGGGTTTGAATCGGAGTTTCCTGAGTGGGTTGGGGCGGCGGAGCGGAAGCTGCTGCAGGCTGAGAGAAACGTGACGGCGCCGGACGCGGTTGTGGCGAACGATGGGAGCGGGCAGTTCAAAACGACCGGAGATGCGTTGAAGGGGGTGAAGAAGAGCGAGACGAGATTCGTGGTGTATGTGAAGGAAGGGGTTTACGTAGAGAACATTGATTTGGATAAGAATACATGGAATGTGATGATTTACGGTGCCGGCAAGACCAAAACCGTAGTCTCCGATAGCCGCAACTTCATCGACGGCACCCCTACTTTTGAGACTGCTACTTTTGGTAACATTTCTACTAATAATTTGTTATACTGAACGATGAGATATGTATATGCCTTTTTGATTTTTGAGATTTCCTTTATGCCTTAAACCAATTCACAGTCACACACTCTGATATGGCATGCCGCGGGAGCATGTGAACCACGAATTAGATGCTATGGTTTTTGAAATTTCACGTTCTTGATGGATGGGGGTGGGTCCAGCTGCTGGGTTTTGTATTTTCCGTTTCTGCCCAGTATTGCTTCCATACTTGTTTATGTTGTTGTCAATTGTGATTTGTGATATTTTGTTTAGGGGGTTAGTGTCTTTTGGTTTGTTGGCTGACCTTTGAATTAGGCAAAGCACCCCAAAAGCTGACTACCAAAACTAACTGAAAAGTTGATGTCTCTAGCAAGAATTTACATGGAATGGAATTGGAGTTTGTAATTATACTTACTTTGAATTTATGTTGCCCAGGGTCTTGAATAAATATAACTGATAGCAAGATTTTTTGCCATTTTGATGACCATCATACAGGAACGTGTATCTATGAGTTTGTGTGAAGAGTAGTGAGCATGCTTTTTATCTGGTGTTGAATTGGAATAAGCATATGTAGAAGGTTGACTTGAGCAAAATGGAGATGGCTGCCTTGTTGAGATATTGGCGACATTTCAATCCAGTAAATTCCTATAAATATCTGTTTGTTAAAAATCTCATGGGAAAGATGCTTATGCCAGTGTGTAATTGTGTTTCGGTTGTACTGACTTCTAAAATGGATTTCTAGGTGGATGCCGTCCCAAATCCATTAAAAAGAGCTAGTAGATGTGGTTCAAAGGCATTTCATGTCTCAGGTAATCATTGAAAAATATGCTACTGTCCTAAATGAGGTATTTGTATTGGTGAACTGCATATCTAGCTCCAATCTCTTCCTGAGAAGTAAACTAATTTATCAGATTCTCCATATTGTAGTTTTCCATAATAGATTGAGCTTTAGTTCCAGGCAATATGATGTGACTATAATGCAAACGTGCCACTAAAATATACCTATAGGTTAAGGCATTGCTTTTAAATGTGAATAGCTTTTTATATGCTCAAGAGCTTAAAGAAGATTGATGTAGAACTTGGCTATTATTATAGTCTGAAATTGTATTTTTTCTTGTGAAGCAAATGGACGAGTTGCAGGTCATTGTGGGATTTGTCCAGGCTGCAAAGAGGCTTAAGACTGTGTGCAAATGGAGTGCAGCGAAAAAAGATTATATAATTTATATTGTTTATGCTAACAGAGATAATGTGTCGAGCACCACTTCCCATAGTATTATGGAACATATTTATCAGTAATTTGTATCTTTCTGATAGTATAGGTCAATAGTTTGAGGTTATAGAGTCTCTTGCTCTTTTTTAGCCACCCAGTCATTGTCAAGAAAATTTCTGATGGTAAATATAGTTTAATGAAGTTCCTTCTGACAATTCTTAATGTTGATTTTGTTGATGTATAATGAAAACTGAATGAAAACAGGGAAAGGAAGTGAGGAAAGAAACAAATGAGTTTTTTTTTTTTTTTTTTAAAAAGACTTTCTACATCGGTTGGTCAACAAAACCGATGTAGAATGTTAACTTTCTACATCAGTTGGTCAAAACAACCAATGTAGAAAGTTCACCAGAGTCCACAATGTGAATGTAGAAATCACACTTTCTACAACGGTTGTGTCTTCCAACCGATGTAGAAATATACTTTCTACAACGGTTGGACAACCGTTGTAGGAAGTCCATACTTTCTACATCGAGCGTATCTACAACGGTTGGTCAACCGATGTAGAAAGCCTTTTTCAACCATTGTAGAAAAGCTCTTTTGCACTAGTGAAATGAACTTTTAACGTCAGTTGTTGTACATAACTGACGTTAAAAGTTCAATTAACGTCAGTTCTTTGTAACAACTGAAGTAAAATATTGTTTTATTTTGTTTATAACATTTACACCCGCGCACTCTGTATGTCTTATTCACTAAGCTCTGTCTCTGTTCTTCTCTTTTCATCACTCTCACTCTCACTCTGCCCTAATCACGAGCTACTCTCCACCACCACCACTACGAGGGCTTCTCCACAACCACCGTGAGGTACACTCTTTCTCTCTCTTTCTCTTAACCCTAACTCAGTCTTTCCCGCTCACTCTCTGCCTTGTGAACATTGTGCGCACTAACTCTCCTTGTCCCTTTGACTCTTAGCAACCACATCGAACGTTGGCCACCACTCGAGCTCCCCTCCCCACCACCACGCGAGCACCTATTTCTGGTGAGTTCTTTAGGGCACTAATTTTTTTTTTGGTTTTGAGTGTATGTTGAAACTGTAGTCTCTATAGTTGAAACTCAGAGTTTGAGTTGTTTGGAATGTCTCTATTTCTGGTCAAGGGCTTTGTGTTTTCTCTTATTTTTCTTCTGCTGTCATGACCTATTTCAAAATGGGAAGAAATTTAGAGTTGCTTGTAGCATGTGACATCAACAATTGCTCATTGGAATTCTGTTTTGATAATTTATCTTAATCTGCTGCTTTCTTTTCGGTGTTAAGAAACCTGAAAATGGTGTAAATTTGAGATAATATTTGAACACCTAGCTTGTATCATGCTCTCTGGATTGATTCACATGGCTGAGTGGTTATAGTACTGGATATAGCAATAGCCCTAATATATGTTGTTTCCTGCTTGATGAGAAGAATGATGTGAGATTACTGTGGAAATAAACCACCTAGCTTGTATCATGCTCTCATCTGTCATTTTTCAAAAACTAGTTTTCAATCTCCCGTATTGTGCTTATATTGGATATATATTTGTATATCTATAGAACCTATCTAGCTATGGATCGTAGTTGGATGGTTTGTAAGCGCACAAGTGCTGAGTATTTGAATGGAGTGGGAGAGTTTATAGAATTTGCTCAAAGGAATGTTCCTAATTGTAATGGAATGTTCTGTTGTCCTTGTGTCAAGTGTTTGAATACGAGGAAATGTACTGTGAAGAATATACGTACTCATTTGATTTGTGAAGGGATTTGCTTGAGTTATACAAGATGGATATGGCATGGTGATGTGTTGTTGAGTACTAAGGCAAGTGTCTCCCAAAGTGAGGACGTTGACGTAGATATGGAGGATGATCGAGTAGAGGACATGATCCGTGATATTGGACAAGAATCTTTTCATCGAGCACATGCCACTCGTGATGATCATCACGAAGGGATATTGATATAGGAAGTTTAAACTTGATTATAGTGTGAGTTTTTTTTCTTTTAAGGAAAATGTTTTATTTATCCAGTTTAGTATAGATTTATTTTTATCTATCCATCTGTATTTATTTATCCAGTTTAATATATATTGTTTCTGAACAGGCATACATATGGATTAGTCGAATCATCCACATGCACGGGAGGACACTGTGGGGCCTACACAGGACACGATGCGCTTGGCAGAATTCTTCTTCAAGTATGCTGCTGAAAAAAGAATTGAGAAAGTACCTCCTGATCATACTTAGATGAGTAGTTTTGTTTTTAGACTTTTTAGAGACTAACATTTATATATACTTAGATTGGTAGTTTTGCTTTTAGACATTAGAGGCTAAAATTTATATATATACTTGTAGATAGTTATATTTTTCCTATACATGGGTTTTGGTTTTAAGTCCCCCCATTGTTTCCTTTGTATATTTCTTTTCTTTTAGTAATATTGAAATTTAAGGGTACACTTTATGAGACCCTATTTTTGCCAAAGTTGAGTGTTTGCAATTCTGTAACAATATTCTCTGTGTTGCTGGGATGTTTACTGAATGCAGGGACAGCTGGGGGTAGTGTTATTTTAAAACCGAATTTTAAAAAAAAAATTAAATCTCTTAACGTCAGTTGTTTCAAACAACTGATGTTAATAGTATTTAAAAAAAAAAAAAAAGATACTCTATTAACGTCAGTTTTTTAATAAAACTAACGTTAAAAATAAAACTATTAACGTCAGTTCATTAATACAACTGACATTAATGTTACACTATTAACGTCAGTTTTATTAAACAACTGATGTTAATAGTTTAATTTTAACATCAGTTAAACAACTGACGTTAAAATGTTAACTATTAACGTCAGCTGTATTTACGTCAGACACTATTCTGACGTGTAAAATAAATTATGACTGACGTAAAAAGCACTTATTGCACTAGTGATATTCATTAATTCAGCTAATCCATTTCTTCCAAGAATATTAAAGCAGCTCATACAACAGGAACAACCAACAAAATATGATGCTAACTACTAGTTTTATTTCCAACATATTAATGGTAGGCTATGTTTGAATTGACTAAAATGCACAGGTTGGCGATCCCTGCCAAAATTCCATTATCACTAGTGTAGCAACACTATGTGCAAGCGCCCCAAGAACGACAAAGACATGAAAAATCTGATGGCTGTGTCCTGCAATATCAAATGCTCCGGGCTTCCATCGTTCTGGTACTCTAGTAATATAAAAAATAGTTCCTGTGGCATATAGAATGGCCATAACAAGCTCATATCCAAATGCTGCAAGAGCATAGGGGTGACCCCAATGGAGGACAAGGGCATGAACTGCTGGAATGACACCTGAAAAGCCCATAAAGAGGAACAAATATGCTCGGTAGGTCTTGAAGCGAGGTGTAGAAAATTTGGGTATAAAAAGGGTTATGATGGCCACTACTCCAAGCAGAGATATTGGTGTCAAATATATGAACCTTATGTTAGGATGGCATGAAAAGACATAGTAAATTGGAGCAAAGAAAGAACAAACTATCATAAGAGAAATTCCAGCATAATCTAGACTCCAGAAAAAGAGGTTGAAGCGTTTGGAGTGGCAGGCAAGAAGATGGGAAAGAGAACTGCATGCCAAGCACCCCATTCCTCCAGCTAAGAAAACAAACCATGGCCATCTAGGAAGTGTTTCTGCACCATATTCACTCAGCCCATGAAAGATAGATGGCTTCAAAATATGTCTCAACTGAGAATCCTGAAAAAAAAATAATAAATATAAAATCGACAATTATTAATGAATTTAGTTACCTACTTATGTTAAGAGCTCACATTGTTCATCATGATAATAAAGGAATTTGATTATACTGTTTTTTTTCTAGTCAAATATCAAGGTTTGTGCTACTAAATCATATATTCTGAGTAAAACATAATTTTACGTTTTATGAATTCGGAGGAAGATGGTAACCTTGGATTTCAAGGAAAGTCTGACATGTCTTTATAAATTGAGCAAGCTTACAAGCAATGATGGTGAGTAATGACACATTAAATTATTAATTAAAACATCCTATAACTTGGATCGAAATCGTTTCATTTGTCTATGACATAGTAAACACGTAATAGAAGTTATAGCTTACAAGTAATGACATAATATAAATAATTAATTTATTATTTTAATTAATAATGTGTTAAAAGTTGAATCAAACCAGCTGCTTAAAGCAGTTGGGCCACAAATTATTTATGTGTTTGGTTCAAGTACTTTTTAGTTCCATTTCAATTTAATTACTGTTTAAATATAAATTTAATCAATTCACCTGACTGAACTATTATTCTAGGGTCCTCGGCACTTTGATTTTTAAAAAGATTCAACCAAAACCAACGTTTTTCTTTAATTTTTAAAATTTTATATTAAATAAAAATAACGATAAATCTTAATTAACATATTCAAGACTTTCCTGCATGTAGCTCTCCAAAAAATGAAATGCAGGAGATTTTGATTGCGCGACAACCTAAGGAGAAGTGGCGAACAACCTACTGGCACCAGGCTTTCAAAGCACAGTTGCCAATTTAGTATTTGTTTTATTTTATCATTGTCGCCAACTATTTTTTGTGAAGGATAAATTCAAATATCTAAATACAATACGAAACTAAATATATTATGTTGTTACTAAATATATAATTTTAGAAATTATAAAAAAATATAAAATATAAAATTTATTTAAGTCATAATAAAAGCACATTTGCTTACTAAAGAGAGAAGAAAATATAACAAATATACCTTTTAAAACATTTGCTTACAATGTATATATATAATCATTTTAAAACATATATAATATAATAACCACATATAGGATTCAGTTGCTATAACCCATATGTAAAAGAACACAACTCATACTATATTAACATTTGTTTCAAAAAAAAAAATTTAACTTTGATTTTGGACCATCCTCATACTATATTAATTTTATTCTTAGGGTAATGGCAATGTATAGATTAATTGAAACATGGCAAGCACTGCACCATGTCACATGGACTAAGCTGGCCCACTTATCAGCAAAAGCATGGGAACGACCGTGCTGGGTCATGGAGGTGTACGCCAATTGCAGTTTTCCAAATCACAATCATATATCTTACCCAGAAAAATCATAATCATAATCCTATAAATTAACATATAAAAAAATCTAGACAAACCGGGAATCCGTTGCTATCAGAATCAGAACTGTTGATCTCCTTCCATGGCTTAAACGACCGTGCTCTGGTCCCACCACAACACACGAAATGACTCAACATTAGATCTTTCTTCTATCTACTACATAATAAAATCATCTTACATAATACCATAAAACGCCACAAACAAATCTTAAAATGACCAAAATGTCCTTCACCTGTAAACATTCAACAGAAAACCTCCGAGCCAGAGCTCCGTCGTCGCCGCCGGCAAACTCATCACCGTCATCACTACAAATATCAGAAACCCTGCCAAATGCCTGCCCAAAACATCATCATCGTACCAAAACATCAAAAACCGTAACAACAACACATAACACACAACATTGTTCTTGTTCACACGCACGTGAAAGATAAATGAGAGCATAAAATTTCTTACGTCCAAACATTTAAGGTTTCGTTGTGCCATGCGAATACGCTCCATAGAGCTTCCTTCACTGACCATTCAGAACGGTAATGGTCCAAGATGAACTCGTTGTCTTGCAAGTACTCTGGCAACTCCTCAAACTTCACCAATCGCTGTTCAGATTTCGATGAACCGTTCTTTGCATTCATCGCTCCGACACCACCGGTGTTGCTGTTGTTGTCTCTGTTGCTGCTCCGGTTTCCTCTCCGGCGGTAACTTCTCATCTTCATCAACGCACGTGCCCGCCGGAAAATCTCCTCCGGTTATGTTTTCCGGCGAGAAAGTTGATGCCTCATTTTCTCTCTTGCAGATCTCTGCTTGCACTTTTAGCTCTTACTTGGTCCTTCTATTTATACTCAACCAACAATGGCATGTGATTATGAATCATTTCTACTTGTTTTTATTTTTTAACTTTTGTGAGTTTATTTATTTAAAAAGAAAAAGAAGTTTGGTTGTAGTGATGGAATTGTGGAAAAAAATGGTTTTGTGGCATGGATTGGTGGGGTTTTGATTCTTAAAGGAAGTCACATGATAAGTGAGGACTAACGTTGGGTTTGGTTTTATGTGATTATCGAATCACGCCTCAGGTGATAATCCTGTAACTTTTCATATGTGTTGGGTAGCGATGATTCAGTAATTTTTTGTTTTATGTGATGGTGGAATCACACCTCGGATGATAATCCTGTAATTTTTCTTGTGTGGGGTTGCGATGATTTAGTAATTTTTTGTTTTATGTGATGGTGGAATCACACCTCGAGACCTGTAAATATTTTTGTTGTTTTTAACTTGAAGCTAAATCTAGTGCTCATTTTTTGTTCTAGATTGATCGAAATTGATGAATCACATTTTTGGGGAAGTTGAAGAATGAGGATCATGTGAACAAAAAAAAAATTGAAAACCAAAGTTTTAAGAATTGGATCTGAGAACCATGACTAGTTATGACTCATGCATAATCACGGTTATACCATGCCACACATAACAAATTCGCTTCATGGTTTGAAATTGGTTATATTTCATATTTCTCTTTTCATACGAAACCTTATAGTGTACGGTTAATAACAGAAATGTTATTTCTTTTTTACTCAACTGAAACCTTTCTTGTTTGGGAGTGGATGATTCATGTTTTCCCAATTCCCAAATTTGCAATACACTCATATTCATTTATTGGTATTATTTTTATGCATATAGACAAGTTTAAAAAAATTGTAATTTTTTTTTTGGAGCAAAAAACAAAAATTGTAATTTTTGAAGTCTTAATTAGCTTAATTAATTTTGAAACAACTTGTTTGTAATTATGTAATATACGTATGAAGTGACGTGTAAAATATAAAAAAATCAGCAAATGAATTTTTGTGCCGCTGATTTTATTTAAATATGATAAGCATTACCAATGATTGAAAAAAATGAATTATTCACCGTCAATGCAGTATCGAGTTGAACAATTGGGTTTTGGGGGTATTATTTTAGTATAGACTACAGACTATAGATATTATTAAATTTTCACTTGTCTATAAATGTGGGATTCAGCTTCACTCTTTTTTCTCAATTCAGAAACTAAATGGTGGCATCTGTGCAAAGTGGATAGTATTGCGATCCACGTAAACTCCCTTCATGAATAACTTTATACTTTCCTTTTGTTTCCTCACAAACACAATATAATTAAGAATTGCATTATGTCATGTGTTATTTTGTAACACCCCGTTTTCTCGATTCTTGTTTAAGGAAGGGATTAGGCATACTTAAAGGCTTGATCTTATTCCTTTGGTGTTGATGAGCTTATGTTTCAAATTTGAGGTCAATCGGACTTCAAACAAGCTCAGAACGTGATGAAACGTACGAATGATGATTTGCTTATTTGGCTGGTCAATGTGGTCCACGCTCGAGCGTGAGATATGCCACGCTTGAGCATGAGGAGTGCTGATAGGAATTGACATGTGGCTGACTGAACAATGCATGGACGAGACGTGGTGAGGCAGGCGGCCACGCTCAGCGTGGGAATGGTCACGCTCGAGCGTGGTAACGCATGAGCGTGGGAAATGCTACGGTCGAGCATGCGCAGTGCTGAAAGGACCCCTTGGTTCTTTTAAAACGTAAAACTTGGAGAGAGAACTTATATTTTCAACAAAAGACAGAGATCACGAAGTTAGACAGAGGGAGGAGAGTTTAGAGGGAGAAACTCAAGTCGAGAACGATCCGTCCGCCCAATCGTGATTCCGACTTTGATTCTGTGATCAGGACCACGAGTACTACGAGTATTGACTACCGATTCTTTGACACAACTGAGGTATTGCTCGAATCCCTAATGCGTCGACACGTCGACATTGTCATTTACTTCTTTTTCAATTCTTGCTTTGATTCTTGCTCTGTTTGGAAAAGTGTTGCAAGATTAGGGTTTATGACATTGTCGGGACTTTGTCCATGTTTTAGGGCAAACTTTGAAGCACCGAGTGTAACACCCCGTTTTTTGTAAGTGTTTTTAGTAAGCTGGTTTTATTAAGTAAAAAATGTTGGTTAAGGGCTAAGTGGGATTTTGGCCTAAAAGTCCCTTTCTGGTACAGGAGCACGCCCGTGCTCATTAGCCAGCACGCCCGTGCTTAAAGTCAGAAGCGTGTTTCTGATTTTAAGTTGAGCATGATCGTGCTCAATAGTGAGCACGCCCGTGCTCATTGTGCTGACCGCGTCTCGCTGACGCTAAGTTAAGCACGACTGTGCTCAAGGGTGAGCACGGCCGTGCTCAGGCACAGGCTATATATGTTTGGCACAGAAACCGAGGGTTGACGTGAAACCCTACTTTTTCAGTGGCAGTAGCCTCTATTGCGGCTGGGTGTACTTCTTCCCCTTTTTCCAACGAACTCATTCAGTTTCTTCAGTATCAGAGACCTTTGGGAAGTCCTGTTTCTTTTGTGCTTGACATATATAGAGGTAAAAGTCTTTCCTTTTGTGTTTCCTTTTCTTGGTTAGAATCGGAAACTGATAATTGTGTTTATGTTTGGTCCAAGGCTTGGAGTTGTGAGCCGCTCGAAGGGAAGGAACCAGTTTGTCGTTTGGCAATTGTTGGAGCTACCTTCAATCTAGGTATGGGGAGAAGGGTTTGTAACCATTAGGCAGTGGGGGTAGTGTAAGGTAAACGGGTTCCCCATGACCCCGGAGTTGTTGTATGATTTGATATGATAATTGTCTGACTGTGGTAATAATATGTTCTTGATGTTAATGTGATGTTTTATTTGTCTACGTTCATAACATGTTTTTATGTTTATGTTGTTGTGGTAAATATGAACATGATGTTATGACGATATTGTTGGATATTTGGTTGGAATGATACTGTTATTGTTTTGAGTTTCAAAGTTAAGATGTTAACTGATAAAATAGGATTAAGAACGTGATGAGTTTAACGGCTAAAAGATCCTAAAAATTGGGTTAAGATTAGATGTTGTTCCTACCCAAAACAGCACTGTCGCCCGATAAGCACGACCGTGCTCAACAGGGAGCACGACCGTGCTCCCAGCTGAATTCTGGAAAATGGCCGCATGGTTTAGCACTGCCGTGCAGGTCAGGGAGCACGACCGTGCTCAACAGGAAGCGTGACCGTGCTTCACTTAAAAGGGCAGCACGCCCTCACGTGTCCAAGCATGACCGTGATGGGGTTTAAGCACGACCGTGCTCACCCCTCCTGGACAGAAACATAATTAAAGAACTTAAGGGGTTTCAAACCCCATTCCCCAATAACGATAAGTTGAGGTAGCTAATCAAAGATGAAGATTAGACAACCTGGTTAATGATTAATAAGATGTTAAGTCGGTATCCGTTAGGTTACTGCACGTTGATAAGTTGAAGTCTTGGGGGCTTATTCGACCCAAGCATGTTGAGTTGAACCTTGGTGCTTATTGGCCAAGGGAACCTTGACCCCGCGGTTTGGGTCTAAGGTTACGTTGAGGTTGATGTTGAAGTCTTGGGAGCTTCATGGCCCAAGCAAGGAGGTGGTTGAGATTGTTTGTTGTTGTGCCATTTGCATATAGCATTGGAGTTGTTGATGGTGGAGGTTCGACATAGGGAAGATCACCCGAGAGTACGGTGATCTGGTCATCCACGATAGGTCACTCGATGGTTTGGTGACCGAGGCCCCCTGTGATGAGGCATCCTCGGTTTGATGCGTTGGCTATCCATGGGGTTCACCTAAGGTTTGGTGAACTGCCGGTGTTGGTGCTTCTATGGCCAATACGGATATGTAACTCCAAAGTCGTTCATCCTGAGTTAGTTTGGATCCACATGCATAGATAGAGTAGCGAAGTAGTTGATGCATTGCACAGCATAGCATACTTGGTTGTTATGATATTGTTGGATGTTGATGTATGTTTACCTTGCTTCCTATTCCCATGTTGTATATGTTAACATGAATCTTACTCCCCGTTATTTGTTTGTGTTTGGCCTGATCGGCATTTTGCAGAGGATGATGAGCAGCCCGGGGAGGAGTGACTCTGAGGAGCCGCCACTCATAGTTAGGGCTTGTTTTATGTTTAGTTTGTTTTTCAGTTGTATTCCGAGGATGTTATTTTCCTGAACGGTTATACCAGCTCTGAGTTGTGACATCGGGGTTGGGTAGTTATTTTATCATGTTTTATTGATTTTAAATTTGGTTTATTTTTCCGCGTTGTAACTGGTTCATGTGGGACTTTTCTACCCATGGACAACTATTTTATTTTATTCAATAGTTGTATGTTTTTATTTTAATTTCTTTTACAATAAATGCCTTATAACATGCTGGGTTGAAGGGTGTCACATTTATGGTATCAAAGCAGTTCGACCTTGTTCGGACATGGTATGAGTCTGTTGTGAGTCTGTTGTGTGACTCTTGTTTGAATTGTCTATACTTGTATAGATAATGATACTGTAAGTTAGTTGCCTGTAGCTTTTACTCGCTTAAGTTTCTGTATTAAAAGTTGTTTTGGGTATGTATTGGAACTAATGGCCGGTAGAGGACGCAACGATCAGGCAATTGCGGATGCATTGGCACTCCTAGCCAATGCTATTGGTCAGGTTAACCCTAACAACAACGGTGGGCCAGCTGAGTTCCAGGGACTGGGTAAGTTCCAGAGGAATAACCCTCCGTCGTTCAAGGGAGCGTATGATCCGGAAGGAGCTTTGCTATGGTTGAAGGAAACTGAGAAGATCTTCCGAGCCATGGATTGCAACGATCAGCAGAAGCTTATCTTTGCTACCTTCATGCTGACCGAGGACGCCGAGCATTGGTGGGATAAATGCAAGCAGAGGATGCAGGCTGAGGGCACAGCGGTTACATGGGCTGTGTTCAGGCAGAGATTCCTGGAGAAGTACTTTCCAGCGGATATCAGAGACAAGAAAGAGATGGAGTTCTTGTCTTTGAGGCAAGGGTCACTGTTAGTCGGTGACTATGCGGCCAAGTTTGAGGAGCTGGTGAGGTACTACGTTCCTTATCAGTATGAGACAGATGACTGCTCCAAGTGTGTCAAGTTTGAGGCTGGACTCCGACCTGAGATCAAGCAGGCCATCAACTATTAGGAGATCAGGATCTTTCCAATCCTGGCCAACAAGTGCAGGATTTATGAGGATGCCAGTCAGTTTAGAGTTGCTAGTGCCAGAGGATCGGATAGTCAGAGTGGCAAGAGGACTGACTAGATGGACAAGGACAAACAGCGGTATGCTTCGACCCGCAAGGATTTCAAGCAGAGTGGCAAGAACCCACAGTTTCAGCAGGATGGGTTTAGGGGCGGATTCTCTAACGCCTCTAGACCCATGAGGTGCGGCAAGTGTGGTGCTACGGATCACTGCTCGTCTCAGTGCAAGGAGATGCAGGTTATCTGCTTCAGATGTGGCAAGCCAGGACACATCAGCCGAGAGTGCGAAGAAGCCAAGGCCGAGCGTCCCAGCGCCAGCAAGAATAAGAGGTCCCAAGCCAACCGACTAAAGACCACTGGAAGAGTTTTTACTCTTAGAGGAGCTGAAGCCTCCGAGTCTGATGACTTGATTCAAGGTACATGTTTTATTGATGGGACTCGATTAACTGTATTGTATGATTCCGGTGCTACTCACTCCTTTATCTCGCATGAGAGGGTCATGAGTCTTAAATTGCTTGTTATTTTTCTTGAGTTTGATTTGTTGGTTTCTACACCCACAAATAAACCTGTTTCTACTTCTTATGCATGGAAGAACTGTCATATAGTTATAAATGATAAAACTTTCATTGCTGATCTTGTATGCTTGCCTTTGAAAGACCTGGATATTATTCTAGGCATGGACTGGTTATCTTCCAACCATGTCCTCCTGAACTGTTTTGATAAAACCTTGATTTTTGGAACTCCAAAAGAGTCCAAGAATCCGGACCTTCTCTCTGCCAGCCAAGTTCAAGCTTCGATGAGAGACGAAGCCCAAGTATACATGATGTTAGCTTTCCTGGAAGTAGAGAGCAGCCCTCCTGATGTCGCCAGCATGCCTGTTGTGCGAGAATTTCCTGAAGTGTTTCCGGGGGATGTTTATAACTTACCCCCAGAGAGAGATGTTGAGTTTACCATAGACATAGTGCCTGGCACCGAGCCAATCTCCATAGCACCCTATAGAATGTCTCCTCTAGAGCTAGCTAAGTTGAAGGAACAGTTGGAGGCCATGGGGAGCACCTGTGTTGTTGGTGAAGAAGAAGGATGGTATTATAAGGTTGTGTCGACTATCGACAGCTCAACAAGGTGACCATAAAGAATCGGTATCCCCTCCCTAGGATTGATGATCTTATGGACCAGTTGATGGGCGCTTGCATCTTTTCAAAGATAGATTTGAGGTCAGGGTACCATCAAATTCGGGTTAAGTCCGAGGACATCTCGAAGACAGCTTTCAGGATGCGATATGGTCACTATGAGTACTTGGTTATGCCATTTGGTGTGACCAATGCTCCTGCGGTCTTCATGGACTACATGAACAAGACCTTTCACCCTTACTTGGATAAGTTTGTGGTGGTGTTTATAGATGACATCTTAGTGTACTCCAAGAGTAAGGAGGAACATGAGGAATACCTGAGGGTTGTCTTGCAGACCCTTAAGGAAAAGCAATTGTATGCTAAGTTGTCTAAGTGTGAGTTCTGGTTAGAGGAAGTGAGCTTCTTAGGACATGTCATCTCTAAGGGTGGCATAGCAGTGGACCCAGCTAAGGTAGAGACGGTGCTCCAGTGGGAAGCGCCAAAGTCTGTAACCGAGATTAGGAGTTTATTGGGGTTAGCCGGGTACTATAGGCGGCTTATAAAAGGTTTCTCTAAGATAGCTTTACCCTTAACCCGTCTCACTAAGAAGGGACAGTTGTTTGTGTGGGACTCTAAGTGTGAAGAGAGTTTCCAAACCCTTAAGAATAGGTTGACATCAGCACTAGTGTTAGTTTTGCCAGATCCTAGTGAACCCTTCGTAGTTTACTGCGATGCTTCTAAGCAAGGGTTAGGTGGTGTGTTGATGCAGAATGGTAAGGTAGTTGCTTACGCTTCTAGGCAGTTGAAAACCCATGAGAAGAACTACCCTACCCATGACCTAGAGTTAGGAGCTGTGGTATTTGCCTTAAAGATTTGGAGGCATTACCTATATGGAGCGAGGTTTGAGGTCTTCAGTGATCATAAGAGTTTGAAATATCTCTTTGATCAGAAGGAACTGAATATGAGGCAGCGTAGGTGGATGGAGTTCTTAAGGGATTATGACTTCGAGCTGACCTATCACCTAGGAAAGGCCAATGTGGTGGCCGATACATTGAGTAGGAAAACCCTACATGTCTCCACTTTGATGGTTAGGTAGTTGGATCTGATTGAGGAGTTTAGAGACCTTAGTCTAGCTTGTGAGTTTATCCCTAAGAGTATTAGGCTTGGTACCTTGAAGGTTACCAATAGTTTGATGGATCAGATTAGAGAAAGTCAAAAGTTAGATAAGTTTCTCTTGGACCAGCGAGAGTTGCTCGCTCAGGGTAGAGATCTAAGTTTTAAGGATGGCAGTGATGGTATCTTGAGGTTCAAGGATAGAGTTTGTGTACCAGATATTCCTGAGCTTAGGAAGTTGATCCTTGAAGAAGGACATAGGAGTGGATTGAGTGTACACCCAGGTGCCACTAGGATGAAAAAGGATGTAGCCGAGTTTATGTATGCGTGCCTAGTTTGTCAGAAGGCTAAGATAGAACACCAAAGGCCTTCGGGTAAGTTGCAACCTTTGAGTATCCCAGAGTGGAAATGGGATAGTATCTCCATGGATTTTGTGCCTGGACTCCCTAGGACTGCAGCTGATTTTGAGGCAATATGGGTTGTTGTGGATAGACTGACAAAGTCTGCCCATTTCATTCCGATGAATATGGAGTATCCATTGGAGAAGTTGGCTAAGATGTACATCAAGGAGATAGTTAGGCTTCATGGTGTACCCTCTAGCATAGTTTCAGATAGAGACCCGAGGTTTACCTCTAGGTTTTGTAATAGTTTTCAAGAGGCTTTAGGGACAAAGCTTAGGCTTAGTTCAGCTTACCACCCACAGACTAATGGGCAGTCTGAGCGGACCATCTAGTCCTTAGAGGACTTGTTGAGGGCTTGTGTGTTAGAACAGTCTGAAGTTGGGACAAGTTTTTGCCCCTAATAGAGTTCAGCTACAACAAAAGTTTCCATTCCAGCATTGGGATGACGGCTTTGTATGGGAGGAGATGTAGGACACCCTTATGTTGGAGTGAACCTAGTGATAGTGTGGTGCTAGGGCCAGAAATAGTCCAGGAAACAACAGAAAAGATAAGGTCAGTTCAGGAAAAGATGAGAGTTGCACAGAGTAGGCAAAAGAGCTATCATGATAAAAGGAGGAAGGCGCTCGAATTCCAGGAAGGCGATCATGTATTCTTGAGAGTTACCCCGACGACTGGGGTTGGTAGAGTGATAAAGGCAAGGAAACTTACTCCGAGGTTCATTGGTCCTTACCAAATCCTCAAAAGAGTCGGCGAAGTCGCCTATCAAATAGCTTTGCCACCGTTTTTGTCAATCCTCCACAATGTTTTCCAAGTGTCTCAACTCAGAAAGTATATCCATGACCTTAGTCACGTGATAGTTCCCGACACAATACAGTTGAAAGAGAACATAACATTTGAGGCGTTACCCATTCGAGTCGATGATAGGAGGGTGAAACAGCTAAGAGGTAAGGAGATTCCTTTGGTTAAAGTAGGTTGGAGCGGGGCAACTGAGGAAAGCGCTACCTGGGAGCTCGAGAGCAAGATGATGGAGCCGTACCCGCATCTTTTCATTTGAGGTACGAAGAAATTTCGAGGACGAAATTTTTATAAGGGGGGTGGAATTGTAACACCCCATTTTTCATAAGTGTTTTTAGTAAGCTGGTTTTATTAAGTAAAAAATGTTGGTTAAGGGCTAAGGTTAACTATCCAAGGTGACCCAAATACCTCTAATGGAGCTGAGCTCACAGAGAGATGTACTCTTATGGGTCACGACGAGCGAACATGCATAGGAGTGCGACTCCTTAGAGGATTGATCTGAGAGTGAAATTAGAGGATGTACTGTGTTGGTGTGACTCGAAAGATGGTTGCTTATTACTTGTTGTATGTGATATATGTATATGTGATTACTGTTCTATGTGTCCCCATCCCATTTTTATGACTATGTTCTGTGCTTATCTCCCTCCTACCCTCTATGTTTCTCTATATGTAAAACCGATAGATGAGCAGCGCCAGCAGGACGGAGATAGTAGCGGACTTGGTTTACCAGCCGAGGCACTATCAGCAAAGGATCCCTCCTAGGATCCCGATACTCGACGATATTGAGATCGTCTACCATGACGATCGTGGATTATAGGTCGACCATTCACGATTCTTCATGACATACATCGGCCTGGTTAGTTTCTACATACGGATGGGAGATGGTCCTTACTTTCACTTGGACGGCCCGTATCGGATTTCACAGAGGTTACTCTTTTCAGAGATGTGGTATTCACCTCGTCAGAGAGAGTTCCCTGACGATATGTGGAACATGGTGGACCGCTCAGAGGCAAGGAGCCCATTTGGCATGGTACAGCGAGGTCGGAGGCAGTTGAGTGTTTAGACGATGTATCACTATCGTCGCCGATGCGTTGTCATGAGCAGTGATGAGTCGGTTTGGGAGCCGAGGACGCAATATGGCAGAGTCTACCGACGCACCTATGGAGAGGGTGAGGGTAGCTCTAGGCACCCATATCATCTGTGATATGGCTTTGTCGAATGCATCAGATAGGTTGTAAGCCTCTGTGAGCTTATTTTGTTTTTGATGTATTTTTGAAAGGCGGGCCGGGTATATCTAGGACTTTTCCCAGTTTCTGAGACCAGTTATGTATGTACCATTTTCTATTTGGAGTTTGTATAGTTTTGTATAAGTTTTAGGATCCCTCTGTTGGAATCCATCGTACTCGGATGACGATAAGTAAATACTATGTATATATGTCGTTTCTGCTTTATTCCACTATGCATGTTTTATAAGTTTTAAAATTGTCACTTCCGCATTGTAACCTATTTTCGTATGTATAATCGTGTAAATGTTAATATTATGGATTAAGGCTTAGTTAATTAGGGTTTTCTTTAATGGGACATTGGGGTGTCTCATTTGGTGGTATCAGAGCAGTTCGGTTCTAAACCGGACTGTGAGGAACTGAATCCAATAAGGATTGAGGACCTTGGGGTAGGGTGAGTACCGACAATATTAGTTGAATCCTCATCGGATGTCAACTAAGCTTAGATTGGGTAGAGTGTCCGATGCACAAGTTATCCTTACAGTACGAGAATAACTGCTAATTAAGTATTTGTAAAACATGTAAAGTAATATATATTATTATATGGCCTTACATATCTTATGAATAGATGACCTAATAATTTATTTTACAGGAAATTAGAATGGCTCGTGGTAACAAAAGGAGAGGAAGGGGTGGCAGGACTGGGGGAGATAGAGCCACCGACGTACTCAAAAGTTCATTAGGGACTAATAATGGTGGTGATGCTAATGACACAATGCGAGTAATGAGAGAGCTGGCTACTGCTATACTGCAGCAAACTCAGCAGAATACCCAGTTCATGCATAAGCAGGAAGAGCGAGAAGAAAGGCAGCACCAGTTGAACACGGTGCAGGAAGAGGAAAACCTTGATAGCGGTCTGAATGCCTTCATGAAAGGCAACCCACCTCAGTTCCATGATGACTATGATCCAGAAGCTGCAGAAAAATGGTTACAGGAGGTGGAGAAGGTCTTTGTGGCTATGCACTGCAGAGAAGAACGAAAAGTGACCTATGTTGCTTTCATGCTTGTTGGAGCAACAGAAGCTTGGTGGAAGAACAAGCAGAGACTACTGGAAGCTGAAGGACAAGAAATCAACTGGGAAATTTTCAAGGATAGTTTTCTGGAAAAATATTTTCCTACAAGCAGAGTCGAGAAGGAGAAAGAGTTCTCCAACCTGAAACAAGGATCAATGTCAGTTAGAGAATATGCAGCAAGATTTGAAGCACTGCTAAAGTTCTCACAGTTTTACCAGGTACACCCAGATGAGGAATGGGTGTGCAAGAAATTTGAAGATGGTTTGAGGCCCGAGCTGAAGCGGGCAATGCTCCCATTGGAGTTGAATCACTTTCCAGCCCTGGTGGAGAAGTGTACTGTGTTGGAAGGTCATGATCGTACGGAAGTTGTATAATAGCAACAGAGAAGCGGTGGACCGATAAGGAGTAATAGACAGAGAGGAAGATGAGGTAGATTTCAGACTAAGGTGAAACCATACGGTCATCCTACTCAGCAGTCGGTGAATATCCGAGGAGAGAGTTCGGGTCAAGCACAGCAAAAAAGCTTGACATGCTTCAAATATGGAGGACCGCATCTCAGGAAGGATTGCCCTCAGTTACAGAATATCACCTGTTTCAAATCTGGCAATGTGGGCCACATGTCATGGAATTGCTTTCGAGGCAGTACTGGGAGAGCTCAGAATATGCAACCAGTTGGAAGGGACTTAGGAGCAGGGAACCGGACAAAGACAAGAAATCACCAAGGAGGAAGACCTCAGGCTGCTGGAAGGGTCTTCATTGTGAGAGGTTCTGAATATTCTCAAAAATGTCCTGATCTGATACAGGGTAAGTGCTTAGTGTTCGCTAAGCTCTTATCTGTTTTATTTGGTTCGGGTGCTAGTCATTATTTTATATCAATGGAGTGCATGGATTATTTGTGTTTGCATGTTTCTTCATTACCCTATGACTTTACTGTTTCTACCCCTATGGGTGAAACGTTAACTACTGTATTTGTTTGCCGGGATTGTCATATTATTTTGGAAAATAGGCAATTCAATGTGGACCTTGTCTGTTTGCCTATGGAACAGATTGATATTATCTTAGGCATGGACTGGCTTTCGGCCAACCATGTAATTTTAGATTGCACAAACAAAACCCTTCGTTTCTCGGAGCAATCTGAATTATTGCCTGTCAATGATAGTATCTCGGGAGACGAAAGATCGAGAGACTGCAAGGTGCTTTTTTCCTTGGAAGCCAAGGATGAAGTTTGGTATATGGTTTTGATGATGTTCACCAAATGCACCAAGGAATAAACTCCAAGATTGAAGACTTTCATATTTTTTATTAAGGAATATTTTGTGTAAAATTGCCTTAAGATTGAAATCTAGTTTTAAGTGATTTAATAAGTGTTTTTGAGTTAAAATGTAACTTTGATTCAAGATATTAAAAACTAGTTTCTGGACTTTCCTTTATGAAGAAAAATTGTTTTTTTATATAAAAAACTCAACTAGTCGACTACTTGAGTTAAGCAGTCAACTACTTTGTTCTTCCGCATTCCAGAAAAGTTTAAGAATCAAAGTAGTCAACTACTTGAGTTAAGCAGTCAACTACTTTGTTCTTCAGCACTTCAGAAAAGAGTTTGAATCAAAGTAGTTGAATACTTCAGATAAAGTAATCGACTACTCACCAGAAAATCTTGAATCTTGATTTTGTTTGACTCAAGTAGTCGACTATTGATGTTAAGTAGTCGACTACTTCATGAAAAACAAAACAACAATTGTTTTTATATTCAAAATCTCTTCTAAACTTTTTCTGTATAAATAGGGGTTATTTTGGGATGAAAATTAACAAGTTTTTAGCTAACAAAACTCTGCCAAAATACTCCCACAAAAATCACTTAGAGCTTTCATATTTCATTCTTGTAAAGGCAATTGTAGATTTCACTTTGTAATTCTTTTTGGAATCATCTTGTTGTAAGCAATAGGATAGTTGCTGTAACACCCCATTTTCCGTATAAGTGCTTTTATGTGTGCCTTGTTTGCTAGGAAGGTTTAGAGTGGGCTAAGTGGGGTTTTTGAGTTAAAAATCCCTTCCTGATGCACGAGCACGCCCATGCTCATGTGTGTCAGCACGCCCGTGTTTGATGCATATGTCTTGTGGCTGCTTGAGGCACAAGCATAGTCGTGCTAAATAGGAAGCACGATCGTGCTCAAGAGGGAAACACGTCTCGCTGACGCTAAGTGGAGCACTACCGTGCTCATCAGGGAGCACGTTTGTGTTCGGGTCAGAGTCTTTATATAGACAGTGAGCAGCGAGGGTTACAATTGAAACCCTCAAAATTGGCACTTTTGGCAACCCTAAGTGTGACGGCAGCCTCTCTCATTCTTTCCCTTTGAACCCAATCCTTGTTTGGTGTTCTGTTCATAGTTGAGAGAGTACAATCACGCGCTAGTGCCAATTAGCAAAGGTAATGGTCTTTCCCTCTCCTGTTTCCTTTTCTATTTCATGAATTGGGAACTAATTGGTTAACCCTGTTTGTGTTGACCAAGGCTTGGGATCATTTGTCGAGCCGTTTGAGGGAACCGGGCTAGGAGCGTCTTCGGTTTAACGAGAATTATTTGTACCAGGTATGGGAGAAGGAATAGTATGAGTATGTAAGCTTGGGGGTAGCGTAAGACGAAGGGTACCCATAACCCTTTATGTTTGATAACATGTTGTATGCCTATCTGCCTAATTGTTATCTGATGTTAAACTGTTTGTTATGATATTGGCATGACTGTTATTAATTGTTTATTGATGTCTGTTATGTTCACGATAACGTGATGATGCCATGATTGAGTGTTTTATCATAATTATGATTTTGTGATGTATTGGCTGTTGATTGACGTTGTGACGTGTTAATGTTAAACGTTAAAACTGTTAAACAATGTTAAGGGAAGTTGTTCCCCTTGTTCATAAGACTGATGTTAGTAATGAGTGAGGATTATGCCAATGGCTTAGTCAAGGACATTAGGGATTGATCTTAAGCGATTAGGAACAATTAATGGAATGAAACTAAAGGATTATCCCCTTTAATTATAAGACATGAACAATTAATCAATACTAATGAAACTGATGATCAATGGATTAGTTAAGAACCCTTAGGATTGAATTTGAATTGTTCCCAATGAATTGGCAAAGGGTCTGTGACCTTTCTGCCCAGACCAGCAGGGTGCGCACTCAAGCACGCCCATGCTCAATAGAGAGCACGCCCGTGCTCCCATTCAAACCCAGAACTAGGCGCGGTACTTAAGCACGCCCGTGCTCAATAGTCAGAACGACCGTGCTGAGGGGTGAGCATGCCCATGCTCACCTATGCAGAACAGAATGTAGAACCGTGCTGAAGCAGGGGTTTCACCCCAAATGCTCTAAAAGACTTAATAAAATACCAACGGAACATGAAGACCAAATACAAGTGATAAGATTGCGGTACCTTGGTAGCCTAGTGGCCAAGGGGGCCTTGATGCATAATGGTCAAGGTGGTAATCTCTAGTGCTTAATGGCTAAAGTGTTAATGATAATATGGTACCTTGGTAGCCTAGTGGCCAAGGGGACCTTGATGCTTGATGGTCAAGGTGGTAATCTCTAGTGCAGAGTGACTAGAGTGTTTAACAAATAAATATGAAAAGATAACGTTAATCCTCGATAGCCGAGTGAACGAGGTGTTGATGGTGTCAAAACTTGGGTAGCCTAGTAGCCCAAGCGGAGGTGGTGGTTGTGCTTATGTTTTGTGTTGAGCATGCATTCAAGCATCAGAGATGTTAGTGGAGGATGTTCAACATAGGGGATGTCGCCCGAGTTATGGTGATTTTGCCATCTGCAGCGATTCAAGTGAATCATGTACAACCGTGGTGGCGTATCTGAGAGTAAGGTGCGTCGGCTCTCCTAGGGGTCCCTCCGAGGTTTGGTGGATTGCCCCGGCATTGGTGCTTATTGGCCAATGTGGATGTAACTCCGAAGTTGACTTCCTGAGATAGAATGGATCCAAGTGCATGATGGAGTAGTGGAGCAGAGTTGCATTGCATAGCATCACGTTTATATGATGATATTATTATGTTATGTTGTTGTTATTGTTATAACATGCTTTTTTGTTGTATGCTCGTCCTGCTAACTGCTTCCTTGCCATTATATTCATATTCATGTTTCTTACTCCCTATTTCTATGTTTTTTGTCTTGTGGCATGTATCTTTACGCAGAGGACGGCGAGCAGCCAGTTGAGGAGAGACTCTGAGGGGCCGTGACTCGTAGTTAGGATTTCCAGTTTTATGTTGTTAGTTTTGTTTTGTTTCAGTTGTATCCAAGGATATTTTTTCAGATTGGTTATACCAGCTCTGTATGTGACATCAAGGGTTAGGTTTGGTTTATGTAATGTTTTTATTTCTGCGTTTGATACAATGTGATGTTCTCTATCCGTTGTTGGTTTTAATCTTCAATAAATGATGCATGGTTTATTTTATTTTCCTTATCTTTAATCCTTTTTATGTATGCGGGGTAGAGGTGTCACATTTAGTGGTATCAGAGCAGGTCTGTCCTATCAGGCCGTGGTATGAGTCTGTTCTGTGCTCTTGTTTTAATTGCTTGTATTTATATAGGCAATGATGGTTAGTGTTAAGAACCGATAACTTTTCCTGCTTTAAGTTCCCTGTATTTAACAACTTGTCTTGGGCGTTTACAGGAACTTATGGTAGGAAGAGGAGGTAGAAACGACCAGGCTATCGCAGATGCTTTGGCACTCCTTACCAACGTGATAGGCCAAAACCAGAACGCCAACAAAAACGGGGGACTAGTTGAGTTCCAGGGTCTCAACAAGTTCCAGCGGAACAATCCGCCGTCTTTCAAGGGAGCTTACGATCCTGAGAGTGCCCTGTTGTGGTTAACGGAGACGGAGAAGATCTTCTGAGCTATGGGATGCAACGATCAGCAGAAGGTCATTTTCGGGACATTCATGTTGACTGATGAGGCTAAGCACTAGTGGGAGAACTGTCATCGGCACATGCAGGCTCAGGGTACTGTGGTCACATAGAATGTCTTCAAGGACAAATTTCTGGAGAAGTACTTCCCAGCAGATATCCATGACAAAAAGGAAATGGAATTCTTGGCACTGAAGCAGGGAAACGTGTCAGTGGGAGAGTATGCGGCTATGTTTGAGGAGTTCGCTCGTTAGTTGGCACTGAAGCAGGGAAACGTGTCAGTGGGAGAGTATGTGATGGACGACCGCTCCAAGTGCGTCAAATTTGAGGATGGTTTGCGTCCAGAGGTCAAACAGGCTACCAGCTACCAGGAGATCCGAGTATTCGAATTCCTAGTGAACAAGTGTAGGATCTTTGAAGATGCCTACAAGTCTGGAGGGTCAGCCTCCAAGGGATCAGACAGCCAGAGCAACAACAAGAGTGACCAGGGAAACAAGTGGAAACCGCGTCTCGCTCCAACTGGCAAGGACTTCAAGAGGGATAGTAAGAAGTCTCAGTTTTCTTCAGACAGGTCCAGGAGATGGGATTCATCTGATTCTAGACCTATTCGGTGTTACAAGTGTGGACAGAATCATTTTACTACTCAATGTAAGGAAACGGACATCATCTGCTTCAAGTGTGGCAAGTATGGCCACATTAGCCGAAACTGCGAGGGAGGAAAGTCAGAACCACGGAGTGCGATGCCTCCGAATCTGAAGATTTGATCCAAGGTATGTGCCTCATTAATAAAGTTCATTTAATGTATTGTTCGATTTGGGTGCGACTCACTCGTTTGTGTCATATGAATGTACTTAAAGTCTTAAATTGCCTGTGACACTTCTTGAGTGTGACTTAATTGTTGCCACACCCACAAATAAACCTGTTCTCACTTCTTATACATGCAAGAATAATCCTATTACCATAGATGGTAGAGACTTTATTGTTGATCTTGTATGTTTACCCCTGAAAGACCTTGATGTTATTCTTGGCATGGACTGGTTATCTTCCAACCACGTCCTTCTGAATTGCTTTGATAAAACCATAGTTTTCGGAACTCAAGTGGAGTCTAAGGATCCTAGCTTTCTCTCTGCCAGCCAAGTTAAGGCTTTTATGAAAGAAGAGGCCCAAGTGTACATGATGCTAGATTCCCTGGAAGTCGAGAGACCTCCTGATGTCGACAACATGTCGATTGTGCGAGAATTTCCTGAAGTGTTCCTGGGGGATGTTTGCGAACTATCCCCAGAGAGAGATGTGGAGTTTACCATAGACTTAGTGCTTGGTACTGGGCCTATATCCATAGCACCATATAGAATGTCTCCTCTAGAGCTAGCTAAGTTAAAGGAACAGTTAGAAGACCTAATGCAGAAGCAGTTCATTAGGCCTAGCGTATCCCCATGGGGAGCACCAGTGCTGATAGTGAAGAAAAAGGATGGCAGTATGAGGTTGTGTGTCGACTATCGGCAACTCAACAAAGTGACAGTTAAGAATATATATCCCCTCCCTAGGATTGATTATCTCATGGATCAGTTGATCGAGGCTTGTGTTTTCTCGAAGATAGATTTGAGGTCAGGATACCATCAGATTCGGGTTAAGTCTAAGGACATCCCGAAGACAGCGTTTAGGACGTATTATGGTCACTATGAGTATTAGGTTATGCACTTTGGTGTGACCAATGCTCCTGCTGTGTTCATGGATTATATGAACAAGACCTTTCACCCTTACTTGGATTAGTTTGTGGTGGTTTTCATAGATGACATCTTAGTATACTCCAAGACTAAGGAGGAACATGAGGGACACTTGAGGGTTGTCTTGCAGACCCTTAAGGAGAAATAGTTGTATGCTAAGTTGTCTAAGTGCGAGTTTTGGTGAGGTGAGTTTCTTAGGTCACGTGATCTCTAATGGTGCGATAATCATTGATCCGACTAAGGTAGAGATGGTGCTCCACTAGGAAGCGCCAAAGTCGGTGACCGAGATTAGGAGTTTCTTAGGTTTAGCAGGGTACTATAGGAGGTTCATAGAACGCTTTTCTAAGTTAGCTTTACCCCGGACAGTTGTTTGTGTGGGACTCAAGTGTGAGGAGAGAGTTTCCAAACCCTGAAGGATAGGTTAATATCAGCACCAATTCTAGTTTTACCCGATCCTAGTAAACCTTTCGTAGTATATTGTGATGCATCGAAGCAAGGTTTAGGTGGAGTGTTGATGCAAGATGGTAAAGTAGTAGCTTACGCTTCTAGGAAGTTGAAAACCCTCGAGAAGAACTAGCTTACCCATGACCTAAAGTTAGGCGCTGTGGTATTTGCCTTAAAGATCTAGAGGCATTACCTTTATGGAGCTAAGTTCGAGGTTTTTAGTGATCATAAGAGTTTGAAATATTTGTTTGATCAGAAAGAACTCAATATGAGGCAGCGTAGGTAGATGGAGTTTCTTAAGGATTATGAGTTTGATCTCACCTACCACCCAGGAAAGGCCAATGTAGTGGCCGATGCTTTAAGTAGAAAAACCTTGCATGTCTCCGCTTTAATGGTTAGGGAGATGGATTTGATCAAGGAGTTTAGAGACCTAAGTTTAGCCTGGGAAGTTACCCCTAAGAGCATTAGGCTTGGAACCTTGAAGGTTACCAACAATTTGATGGATGAGATTAGAGAAGGCCAAAAGGTAGATAAGTATCTCTTAGACCAGAGGGAGTTACTTGCTCAAGGTAGAGACCTTAGTTTTAAGAACGGAAATGATGGAGTGTTGAGGTTCAAGGATAGAGTTTGTATACCAGATGTCCCGGAGCTTAGGAAGTTGATCCTTGAAAGAAGGACATAGAAGTGGACTGAGTGTGCACCTAGGTGCCTCGAAGATGTATCAGGATTTAAAGAGGATGTTTTGGTGGCCTAGGATGAAGAAAGATGTGGCTGAGTTTGTGTACGCTTATTTAGTGTGCTAAAAGGCTAAGATAGAACACCGAAAGTCATCAGGAAAATTACAACCTATAAGTATCCCAGAATGGAAATGAGACAGTATTGCCATGGATTTTGTGTCTGGACTCCCGAGGACTCCAGCCGGTTATGAAGCAATAAGGTTGTTGTGGATAGATTGACTAAGTCTGCCCATTTCATCCCAATGAATATGGAATACCCTTTAGAAAAGTTGACCAGGCTATACATCAAAGAGATAGTTAGGTTACATGGTGTCCCTTCTAGCATAGTGTCAGATAGAGACCCGAGCTTTAGCTCTAGGTTTTGGACTAGTTTGCACGAGGCTTTAGATACCAAGCTCAAGGTAAGTTCAGCTTACCACCCGCAAGCGGATGGCTAGTCTGAGGGAACCATCCAGTCTTTAGAGGACTTGTTGAGAGCGTGTGTGCTAGAATAGTCGGGTAGTTGGGACAAGTTTTTGCCCATAATAGAATTCACCTACAACAATAGTTTCCATTACAGTATTGGGATGGCACCTTACGAAGATCTTTATGGGAGGAGATGTAGGACACCCTTGTGTTGGATTGAACGGGGTGATAGTGTTGTGTTAGGACCTGAGATAGTATAAGAAACCACGGAAAAGGTAACAATGATTGAAGAAAAGATGAGAACGGCACAGAGTAGGCAGAAAAGCTACCATGACAAAAGGAGGAAGGCGCTCGAATTCTAGGAAGGTGATCACGTATTCTTGAGAGTTACTCCAACAACTGGGGTCGGTAGTGTGATGAAGGCGAAGAAACTTACTCCCAAGTTCATCGACCCTTACCAAATTCTTAAAAGATTTAGTGAAGTTGCTTATCAAATAGCCTTGCCACCTTTTTTTTTCCAAACTTCATAATGTTTTTCATGTGTCACAACTTCGTAAGTACATTCATGACCCAAACCATGTGATAGTCCCCGACACGATTCAGTTAAAAGAGAATTTTACTTTCGAGGTACAACCACTTCGAGTTGAGGATCGGAGGGTGAAGCAGCTGAGAGGCAAGGAGATTTCTTTGGTAAAAGTCGTTTGGAGTGAGGCAACTGAGGAGAGTGCTACATGGGAGCTAGAGAGCAAGATGATGGTGTACCCACATCTCTTCGTTCGAGGAGAGTAGAAATTTTGAGGACGAAATTTTGATAAGGAGGTGGAATTGTAACACCCTGTTTTCCATATAAGTGCTTTTGTGTGTGCCTTGTTTGTTATGAAGGTTTGGAGTGGGCTAAGTGGGGTTTTGGAGTTACAAATCCCTTACTGATACACGAGCAAGCCCGCGCTCATGTGTCAGCACGCTCGTGCTTGATGCACGTGTCTTGTGGCTGCTTGAGCCACAAGCACGGTCGTGCTCAATAGGAAGCACGACCGTCCTCAAGAGGGACGGTAGCCTCTCTCATTCTTCCCCTTTGAACCCAATCCTTGTTTAGTGTTATGTTCGTAGTTGAGAGAGTACAATCACGCGCTAGTGCCAATTATCAAAGGTAATGGTCTTTCCCTCTCCTGTTTCCTTTTCTGTTTCATGAATTGGGAACTAATGTGTTAACCCTGTTTGTGTTGACCAAGGCTTGGGATCATTCGTCGAGCTGTTCGAGGAAACTGGTCTAGGAGCGTCTTCGATTTAACGGGAATTATTCATACCAGGTATGGGGAAAAGGAATAGTATGAGTATGTAGGCTTGGGGGTAGCGTAAGACGAAGGGTTCCCATAACCCCTTATGTTTGATAACATGTTTTATGCCTATATGCCTAATTTTTATCTGATGTTAAACTGTTTGTTGTTATAATATTGGCATGACTGTTATTAATTGTTTATTGATGTCTGTTATGTTCACGTTAATGTGATGATGCCATGATTAAGTGTTTTATCATAATTATGATGTTGTGATGTATTGGCTGTTGATTAATGTTGTGACGCCTTAATGTTAAACGTTAAATCAGTTAAACAATGTTAAGGCAGGTTGTTCCCCATGTTCATAAGACTGGATGTTAGTAATGAGTGAGGATTATGCCAATGGCTTAGTCAAGGACATCAGGGACTTGAGCGATTAGGAACAATAAATTGAATGAAACTAAAGGATTAATTCCCCTTTAATTATAAAACATGAACAATTAATCAATACTAATGAAACTGATGATCAATGGATTAGTAAGAACCCTTAGGATTGAATCTGAATTGCTCCTAATGAATTGGCAAAGGGTCTGTGACCTGTGCTCAATACGAAGCATGCCAGTGCTCTCATTCAAACCCAGAACTGGGTGCGCTGCTTAAGCACACCCGTGCTCAATAGTCAGCACGCTTGACTGTCAGCTCAGCACGACCGTGCTGAAGGGGGAGCATGCCCATGCTCTCCTATGCAGAACAGAATGCAGAACC
Organism: Echinosophora koreensis; assembly: GCA_035048595.1. Classification (NCBI taxonomy): domain Eukaryota; kingdom Viridiplantae; phylum Streptophyta; class Magnoliopsida; order Fabales; family Fabaceae; genus Echinosophora; species Echinosophora koreensis. Next base: position 975,143 of record JAPCYP010000072.1, read on the forward strand.
GTGCTGAAGCAGGGGTTTCACCCCAAATGCTCTAAAAGACTTAATAAAATACCAACGGAACATGAAGACCATATACAAGTGATAAGATTGTGGTACCTTGGTAGCCTAGTGGCCAAGGGGACCTTGATGCATAATGGTCAAGGTGGTAATCTCTAGTGCTTAATGTAACACCCCGCTTTTTGTTTAATTGCTTTGTTATATGCTTGTTTGGTTGCTAAGCTTATAGCTTAAATTAGAAGTTGTTGGTTAAGGGCTTGGTGGGAGTTTTGGCTTAAAAAGTCCCTTTCTGGTGCATGAGCACGACCATGCTCATGACCAGCAAGCCCGTGCTTGAAATCAGGTGTGTTTCGCTGGTTTTAAGTTGAGCACGCTCATGCTCAACAGTGAGCACACCCATGCTCAAGTGTGGACCACGTCTTGTAGACGCTAAGTCCAGCACGCCTATGCTTTCCGAGGAGCACGGCCGTGCTTATGTGCAGCCTATATATTTGTGGCACAGAAACCGAGGGTTACGTATAAACCCTATTTTCTGACCTTAGTCATCATCAGTTGCGGCTATTATAGTTTCCTTCCCTGTTTCCACCAAACTCAACCAGTTTTTAGAGTTTTGGAGACCCTTGGGAAGCGTTCTTTCATCTGTGCCAATCAGGAATAGGTAACGCTTCTTCCTTCTTTAGTTCCATTCGTGTTTATGAATGGGACACTAATATGGTTGATTTTCTTTGACCAAGGCTAGGAGGGCTAGCTGAGCCACTTGGGAATATGAAACCGGTTTGCCGTTTCGAGCTAACGTTTGGAACCTTCAATCCAGGTAAGGGGAGAAAGGTAGTGTAATCATTAGGCAGTGGGGGTAGTGTACGGTAAGGGATTCCCATAACCCTGGTGTTGTTATATGTTGTATGCCTAATATGTTAAAATGCTTTTTTGATGATAACATGCTCTGTTTGGTTTGGTTATGTCCCTGATGTATGCTTCATTGTTATGTTGTTGTTTTATGAAGATAATGCCAGGATTATCATTGTTGATATAATGTTGATTGGATGATTGTGATACGGTTGAACTGATGGTGAGAAATTAACCTTGAAAATATGGTGTTAAAAGAAAGGATTAATGGATTTAATCCCCTAAAAATTGTTATAGAACTGTGTTGGAACCCTGCCCAGAACAGCACTATCGTGCGATGAGCACGACGTGCTGAACAGGGAGCACACCTGTGCTCATAGTTTGAATTCTGGAAAATGGCCGCTAGGTAAGCATGGCCGTGCAGCAGAGCATGACCGTGCATAATAGGAAGCACGACCGTGCAGATGAGCACGACCGTACCAAAAAGGAAGCACGTCCGTGCTCCACTTAAGTGGCAGCACGACCGTGCTGGGGATCAAGCACGCCCTTGCTCCCCTCTAGGACAGAAATGAAATTAAAGGTTCTAAGGGGTTTTAATCCCGATTATCCCCAATAACGTTATCATAACACAACCAATCAACGATAAATGTTAGATAACTTGGCTAAAGATTAATGAAGATAATTAATAATGATAAGATGGTTAAGTCGATACCCTATGGGTTACCGCACGTTGCTAGCTTTGGTGCTTATTGGCCAAAGTGGCCTCGATGCTTATTGGTCGAGGTGTTGATAAGTTGTACCTTAGTGCTTATTGGCCAAGGGGGCCTTGACCCCGGATGGGTCTAAGGTGTTGATGATGATGATGTTAAGTCTTGAGTGCTTATTGGCTCAAGCGGAGGAGGTGGTTGCCCCGTTCGTTGTTGTGCCCTTGCATCATGCATCGAAGTTGTTAGTTGGGGGGAGGTTCGACATAGGGGAGGTCGTCCGAGAGTAAGACGATCTGGACATCCACGATAGGTTACCCAAGGTTCGGTGAACGTGCGCCCCCGTGATAAGGCATCCAAGGTTTGATGCGTTGGCTATCCATTTCACCCACGGTTTGGTGGACTGCTGGCTTTGGTGCTTCTATTGCCAATGTCGTTATGTAACTCCAAAGTCGTTCATCCTGAGTTAGTTGGATCCACATGCATAATGGAGTAGCGGAGTAGTGTTGCATTGCACTGCGTAGCATACTTGGTTGTTATGATGTTGATGATGATGATATAAATGATGATGTATGCTTATGATGCTGCCATGCCTGTTTGTTTACCTTAATTCCTATCAACATGCCGTTGTGTTTACATGATTCTTACTGCCCGTTCTCTGTTTTCTTATTTGGCATGTTTGGCTCTATGCAGAGGATGGCGAGCACCCTGGAGAGGAGTGACTCTGAGGAGCCACCACTCTTAGTTAGGAGTTCCCTTTTTGTTAGTTTAGTTTCAGTTGTATTCCGAGGTTTTTCCGGAATGGTTATACCGGCTCTGTTGTGACATCAAGTAGGGTTTGTTTTGTTATGTTTATTTATTTGATTTAAACATAGTTTTATTTCCGCGTTTTGTGAACTCGTTCATGTGGGACCTTTCTACCCATGGACAATAGTCTTATTTAAATGAGTAAATGCAAGTTAATTTTATATCTCTTTATCTTTATCACTTTTATAACATACGAGGTAGTAGGGTATCACATTTAGTGGTTTCAGAGCGGCACCTCTCCCAGTACGGTGTGGTTCGGGGTCGAACCAAGCTGAAGCTGGTGGGCATGTGACACCCGGGGCTGACGAGAGCGGGGAGTGGTAGCCGATGCAAGAACGCACGGACAAGGAGCGGCTCCTGGCATGCTTCTAGGCGGAGGGACACATGGATGAACCGATTACTCACCAGAATGATAGGGATCCTGAGACTGTGTAGGTATGGGACTATACAGTTGAAGAAGGCTTATATGAATTGATTTGTACTAACTATACTAATAAGATGCATCTTCTTTTCGAGAGCCCATCACTTAAGAACTCCACAGTTAAGCATGCTTGACTTGGAGAATTTCTGGGATGGGTGACCTCCTGGGAAATTTTCCCATGAAGCGTGTGAGTGAGGACAAAGCACACTAAAAAGACCCGTGTTGGTTTGTGGGGACAGTCGTCAATCCATAAAGCAGCCTGGGATGTCAAATGGTATCAGAGCAGGTCTGTCCTATCAGGCCGCGGTATGAGTCTGTTATGAGTCTGTTGTATGCTCTTATTTGAATTGTCTATACTTGCTATCGACGATTATGCTTTAAGTTAAAAGCCTGTAGCTTTCACCGCTTAAGTTTCTGTATCTAAGAGTTGCTTTTGGACATGTACAGGAACTCATGGCAGGTAGAGGCCGCAATGATCAGGTGATTGCTGATGCGTTGGCACTCCTTGCCAATGCCATAGGACAGGTCAACAACAACAACAATGGTGGACTGGCAGAATTCCAGGGTCTTATAAGTTTCAGCGGAATAATCCGACGTCATTCAAAGAAGCATATGATCTAGAGGGTGCTTTGTTATGGCTGAGGGAGACAGAGAATATCGTCCCAACGATGGACAGTAATGATCAGCAGAAACTCATCTTTGCTACCTTCATGCTTACTGAGGAGGCCGAGCATTGGTGGGAAAACTGTAGACAGAGGATGCAGGATGAGGGCACAGCAGTTACATGGGCTGTGTTCAGTCAGAGGTTCCTAGAGAAGTATTTTACGACGGATATCAGGGATAAAAAGGAGATGGAATTTTTGGGTTTGCAACAAGGAAGCATGTCAGTTGGTGATTATGCTGCAAAGTTTGAAGAACTTGTGAGGTATTATACACCGTACCAGCATACTGTGGATGATCGTTCCAAGTGTATTAAGTTCGAGGCTGGACTTAACCCAAAGATCAAGCAAGCAATCAATACCCAAGAGATCAGAGTCTTCCTAAACTTGGTCAACAAGTGCAGGATTTTTCAGGATGCTTATCTGTCCAGAGTGGCCAGTTCTAGAGGATCGGATAGCCAGAGCAACAAGAAGACTGATCAGAGAGATAAGGGTAAACAGCCCTATGCTCCAGCTGGCAGAGACTTCAAGCAGAGTGGCAAGAAACCACAGTTTCATCAGGATAGGTTCAGGGGCGGGTTTTCCAATGCCTCTAGACCTATGAAGTGTGGCAAGTGCGACGCACCGGATCATTATTCTTCTCAGTGCAAGGAACCAGCTGTTATCTGCTTCAAGTGTGGCAAGTCTGGCCATATTAGTCGTGATTGTGGAGGAGCAAGGTCAGAGCCTCCTAGTGCTAACAAGAGTCAGCAGTCTTAGGCCAACCGACTGAAGACCACTAGGAGAGTGTTTACTCATAGTGGAGCTGAGGCCTCTGAGTCCGATGACTTGATCCAAGGTATGTGCTTTATCGATGGGACTCATTTAACTGTATTGTTTGATTCGGGTGCTACTCACTCGTTCATATCGCATGAAAGGGTCAATAGTCTTAAATTGCTTGTTACCTTTCTTGAATTTGATTTGATTGTTTCTACTCCTACAAATAAACCTATTCTTACTTCTTATGCATGCAAGAACCGTCATATTGTTATTGAGGGTAGAACTTTCATTGTTGATCTTGTATGCTTACCCTTGAAAGACCTTGATATCATTCTTGGTATGGACTGGTTATCTTCCAACCACGTCCTTCTAAACTGTTTTGATAAGACCTTGGTTTTGGCACTCCAACGGAGTCTAAGAATCCAGACTTTCTCTCTGTCAGCCAAGTTCAAGCTTCGATGAAAGACAAAGCCCAAGTGTACATGATGTTGGCTTCCCTGGAGGTAGAGAGCAGCCCTCCTGATGTCGCCAGCGTGCCAGTTGCGCAGGAATTTCCTGAACTGTTTCCGGGGGATGTTTATAACATACCCCCAGAGAGAGATGTTGAGTTCACCATAGATTTAGTGCCTGACACCGGGCCAATCTCCATAGCACTCTATAGAATGTCTCCTCTAGAGCTAGGTAAGTTGAAGGAACAGTTGGAGGACCTGATGAAGAAGTAGTTCATTAGGCCTAGTGTGTCTCCGTGGGGAGCACCAGTGTTGTTGGTGAAAAAGAAAGATGATAGTATGAGGTTGTGTGTCTACTATCGGCAGCTCAACAAGGTGACCATAAAGAATCAGTATCCCCTCCCTAGGATTGATGATCTCATGGACCAGTTGATGGGCGCTTGCGTCCTTTCTAAGATAGATCTGAGGACATCCCGAAGACAGCGTTTAGGATGCGATATGGCCACTACGAGTACTTGGTTATGCCCTTTGGTGTGACCAATGCTCTTGCTGTGTTCATGGACTACATGAACAAGACCTTTCAGCCTTACTTGGATAAGTTTGTGATGGTGTTCATAGATGACATATTAGTGTACTCCAAGACCAAGGAGGAACATGAGGAACACTTGAGGGTTGTCTTGCAGACCCTTAAGGAAAAGCAGTTGTATGCTAAGTTATCTAAGTGTGAGTTCTGGTTACATGAAGTGAGCTTCTTAGGACATATCATCTCTAAGGGTGGCATAGTAGTGGACCCAGCTAAGGTTGAGACGGTGCTCCAGTGGGAAGCGCCGAAGTCAGTAACCGAGATTAGGAGTTTCTTGGGTTTTGCCGGGTATTACAGAAGGTTTCTCTAAGATAGCTTTACCCTTAACCCGTCTCACCAAGAAGGGACAGTTGTTAGTGTGGGACTCCAAGTGTGAAGAGAGTTTCCAAACCCTTAAGAATAGGTTGACATCAGCACCAGTGTTAGTTTTGCCAGACCGTAGTGAACCTTTCGTAGTTTACTGCGATGCTTCTAAGCAAGGTTTAGGTGGTGTGTTGATGCAGAAAGGTAAGGTAGTGGCTTATGCTTCTAGGCAGTTGAAAACTCATGAGAAGAACTACCCTACCCATGACCTAGAGTTGGGAGCTGTGGTATTTGCCTTAAAGATTTGGAGGCATTACCTTTATGGAGCAAGTTTTGAGGTCTTTAGTGATAATAAGAGTCTGAAATATATGTTTGATCAAAAGGAATTGAATATGAGGCAGCGGAGGTGGATAGAATTTCTTAAGGACTATGATTTTGAGCTAATCTACCACCCAGGAAAGGCCAATGTGGTGACTGATGCTTTAAGTAGGAAAACCTTACGCGTCTCCGCTTTGATGGTTAGGGAGATGGATCTGAGTGAGGAGTTTAGAGATCTTAGTCTAGCTTGTGAGTTTACCCCTAAGAGTATTAGGCTTGGAACCTTGAAGGTTACCAACAGCTTGATGGACCAGATTAGAGAGGGTCAGAAGTTAGATAAGTTTCTCTTAGACCAGCGGGAGTTGCTTGCTCAGGGTAGAGACCTTAGTTTTAAGGATGGGAGTGATGGGGTCTTGAGGTTTATAGATAGAGTTGGCGTGCCGGATGTTCCTGAGCTTAGGAAGTTGACCCTTGAGGAAGGACATAGGAGTGGGTTGAGGGTGCGCCCAGGTGCCACCAAGATGTATCAGGATCTTAAGCGCATGTTCTGGTGGCCTAGGATGAAAAAGGTTGTGGCTGAGTGTGTTTATGCGTGCTTAGTGTGCCAGAAGGCCAAGATAGAACACCAAAAGCCTTCAGGTAAGTTGCAACCTTTGAGTATCCCAGAATGGAATGGGATAGCATCTATATGGATTTTGTGTCTGGACTCCCTAGGACTCCAACAACTTTTGAGGCTATATGGGTTGTTATGGATAGATTGACTAAGTCTACCCATTTGATCCCTATGAATATGGAGTATCCTTTAGAGAAGTTGGCCAGGTTGTACATCAAGGAGATAGTTAGGCTTCATGGTGTACCCTCTATCATAGTGTCTGCTAGAGATATGAGGTTTACCTCCAGGTTCTGGGATAGTTTGCAGAATGCTTTAGGGACAAAGCTGAGGCTGAGTTCAGCTTATCACCCGCAGACCGATGGTCAGTCTGAGAGAACCATCCAGTCCTTAGAGGACTTGTTGAGGGCTAGAGTGTTAGAACAGTCTGGTAGTTGGGACAAGTTTTTGCCTCTGATAGAGTTCACCTACAACAACAGTTTCCATTCCAGTATTGGGATGGCACCTTATGAGGCTCTTTATGGGAGGAGATGTAGGACACCCTTGTGTTGGAGTGAACCTAGTGATAAGGTGGTGCTAGGACCAGAGATAGTCCAGGAAACAATGGATAAAGTGAGGATGATTCAGGAAAAGATGAGAGTGGCACAAAGTAGGCAAAAGAGCTACCATGACAAAAGGAGGAAGGTGTTCGAATTTCAGGAAGGTGATCATCTATTCTTGAGAGTTACTCCAACGACTGGGGTTGGTAGAGTGATTAAGGTGAGGAAACTTACTCCAAGATTCATTGGTCCTTACCAGATTCTCAAAAGAGTAGGCGAAGTCGCCTACCAAATAACCTTACCACCATTCTTGTCCAACCTTCACAGTGTTTTCCATGTGTCTCAACTCAGAAAGTACATCCATGACCCTAGTCACGTGATAGTTCCCGACACAATACAGTTAAAAGAGAACTTGACTTTTGAGGTGTTACCCCTTCGAGTCGAGGATAGGAGGGTGAACCAACTAAGAGGCAAGGAGATTCCTTTGATCAAAGTCGTTTGGAGCGGGACTACTGAAGAAAGTGCTACATGGGAGCTGGAAAGCAAGATGATTGAAGCGTACCCACACCTTTTTTCCTGAGGTACGTAGAAATTTCGAGGACGAAATTTTTTATAAGGGGGGTGGAATTGTACACCCCGCTTTTCGTAAGTGCTTTGTTATATGCTTGTTTGGTTGCTAAGCTTATAGCTTAAGTTGGAAGTTGTTAGTTAAGGGATTGGTGTGATTTTTGGCTTAAAAAGTCCCTTTCTGGTGCATGAGCATGACCGTGCTCATGACCAGCATGCCCGTGCTTAAAATTAGGCGTGTTTCGCTGGTTTTAAGTTGAGCACACCGTGCTCAAGTGTGGACCGCGTCTCATAGACGCTAATTCCAGCATGCCCATGCTTGTCGAGGAGCATGGCCGTGCTCGTATGCAGCCTATATATTTGTGTCACAGAAACCGAGGGTTACATATAAACCCTATTTTCTGATCTCAGCCCTCACCAGTTGCGGCTACCATAGTTTCCTTCCCTGTTTCCACCAAACTCAACCAGTTTTTAGAGTTTTGGAGACCCCTGGGAAGCGTTCTAATCTGTGCCAATCAGGAATAGGTAACGCTTCTTCCTTCTTTAGTTCCTTTCGTGTTTATGAATGGGAGACTAATATGGTTGATTTTCTATGACCAAGGCTTGGAGTGCTAGCTGAGCCGCTTGGGAATACGAAACTGGTTTGCCGTTGGGAGCTAACGTTTGGAACCTTCAATCCAGGTATGGGGAGAAGGGTAGTGTTATCATTAGGCAGTGGGGGTAGCGTAAGGTAAGGGGTTCCCATAACCCCGGTGTTGTTATACGGGGAGAAGGGTAGTGTAATCATTCTGGAAAATGGCCGCGTTGTAAGCACGGTCGTGCAGTAGAGGAGCACGATCGTGCAGTTGAGCATGACCGTGCATAATAGGAAGCACGACCGTGCCTAAAAGGAAGCACGCCCGTGCTCCACTTAAGTGGCAGCACGACACGACCATGCTGGGGATCAAGCACGCCCGTGCTCCCCTCCAGCACAGAAATGAAATTAAAGGTTCTAAGGGGTTTTAACCCCGATTATCCCCAATAACGTTATGATACACAACCAATCAATGATAAATGTTAGATAACTTGGTTAAAGACTAATGAAAATAATTAATGATGATAAGATGGTTTAGCCGGTACCCTATGGGATACCGCACGTTGCTAGCTTTGGTGCTTATTAGCCAAAGTGGCCTCGATGCTTATTGGTAGAGGTGTTGATAAGTTGTACCTTGGTGCTTATTGGCCAAGGGGACCTTGACCCCGGATGGGTCTAAGTTGTTGATGATCATGATGTTAAGTCTTGAGTGCTTATTGGCTCAAGCGGAGGAGGTGGTTGCCCTGTTTGTTGTTGTACCCATGCATCATACATCGGAGTTGTTAGTTGGAGGGAGGTTCGACATAGGGGAGGTCGTCCGAGAGTAAGACGATCTGGCCATCCACGGTAGGTTACCCAAGGTTCGGTGACCGTGGGCCCCCGTGATGAGGCATCCAATGTTTGATGCGTTGGCTATCCATGGGTTCACCCACGGTTTGGTGGACTGCTGGAGTTGGTGCTTCTATGGCCAATGTGGATATGTAACTCGAAAGTCGTTCATCCTGAGTTAGTTGGATCCACATGCATAATGGAGTAGCGGAGTAGTGTTGCATTGCACTGCATAGCATACTTGGTTGTTATGATGTTGATGTATGATGATATAAATGATGATGTATGCTTATAATGCTGCCATGCCTGTTTGTTTACCTTACTTCCTATCTCCATGCCGTTGTGTTTACATGATTCTTACTCCCCGTTCTTTGTTTTCTTGTTTGGCATGTTTGGCTCTATGCAGAGGATGGGGAGCAGCCCGGAGAGGAGTGACCCTGAGGAGCCACCGCTCTTAGTTAGAAGTTCCCCTTTTGTTAGTTTAGTTTCAATTGTATTCCGAGGTTTTTCCGGAACGGTTATACCTGTTCTATTGTGACATCGGGTTGGGTTTGTTTTGTTATGTTTATTTATTTTATTTAAACATGGTTTTATTTTCACGTTTTGTGAACTCGTTCATGTGGGACCTTTCTACCTGTGGACAATAGTCTTATTTAAATGAGTAAATGCATGTTAATTTAATAACATACGGGGTAGCAGGGTGTCACATTTAGTGGTATCAAAGCGGCAGCTCTCCCAGTATGGTGTGGTTCGAGGATGAACCAAGCGGAAGCTGGTAGGCATGTGACACCCGGGGCTGACAAGGGCGGGGAGTAGTCGTCGGTGCAAGAAGGAACAAATAAGGAGCGGCTCCTGGAAGGCTTCTAGGCGGAGGGACACATGGATCAACCGATTACTCACCAGAATGAGAGGGATCCTAAGACTGTGTAGGTATGGGACTATACAGTTGAGGAAGGCCTATATGAATTGATTTGTACTACCTATACTAACAAGATGCATCTTCTTTTTGGGAGCCCATCACTTAAGAACTCCACAGTTAAGCATGCTTAACTTGGAGCAATTCTGGGATGGGTGACTTCCTGAGAAGTTTTCCCAGGAAGCATGTGAGTGAGGACAACGTACGCTGAAAAGACCCGTATTGGTTTGTGGTGACAGTCGTCAATCCATAAAGCAGCCTGGGATGTTAAATGGTATCAGAGCAGGTCTGTCCTATCATGCCATGGTATGAGTCTGTTAAGAGTCTGTTGTGTGCTCTTGTTTGAATTGTCTGTACTTGTTATAGACGTTGATGCTTTAAGTTAAAAGCCTGTAGCTTTTACCACTTAAGTTTCTGTATCTAAGAGTTGCTTTTGGACATGTACAGGAACTCATGGCAGGTAGAGGCTGCAATGATCAGGCGATCGCTGATGCGTTGGCACTCCTTGCCAATGCCATAGGACGGGTCAACAACAACAATGGTGGACCGGCAGAATTCCAGGGTCTTGATAAGTTTCAGCGGAATAATCCGTCGTCATTCAAAAGAGCATATGATTCAGAGGGAGCTTTGTTATGGCTGAGGGAGACAGAGAAGATCTTCTGATCGATGGACTGTAACGATCAGCAGAAACACATCTTTGCTACCTTCATGCTTACTGAGGAGGCCGAGTATTGGTGAGAAAACTGTAGACAGAGGTTGCAGGCCGAGGGCATAGCGTTACATGCGTTGTGTTTAGGCAGAGGTTCCTAGAGAAGTATTTTTCGGCGGATATCAGGGACAAAAAGGAGATGAAATTTTTGGGTTTGCAACAAGGAAGCATGTCAGTTGGTGATTATGCTGCAAAGTTTGAAGAACTGGCGAGGTATTATACACCGTACCATCATACTGTAGATGAGCATTCCAAGTGTGTTAAGTTCGAGGCTGGACTTAACCCAGAGATCAAACAAGCAATATATTACCAAGAGATCAGAGTCTTCCCAACCTTGGTCAACAAGTGCAGGATTTTTTAGGATGCTTATCTGTCCAGAGTGGCCAGTTCCAGAGGGCCAGATAGCCAGAGCAACAAGAAGACTGATCAGAGAGATAAGGGTAAACAGCCCTATGCTCCAGCAGGCGGAGACTTCAAGCAGAGTGGCAAGAAACCACAGTTTCATCCGGATAGGTTCAGGGGCGAGTTTTCCAATGCCTCTAGACCTATGAAGTGTGGCAAGTGCGGCGCACCGGATCACTATTCTTCTCAGTGTAAGGAACCAGCTGTTATCTGCTTCAAGTGTGGCAAGTCTGGCCATATTAGTCGTGATTGTGGAGGAGCAAAGTCAGAGCCTCCTAATGCTATAGCAAGAGTCAACAGTCTCAGGCCAACCGATTAAGACCACTGGGAGAGTCTTTACTCATGGTGGAGCTGAGGCCTCTGAGTCCGATGACTTGACCCAAGGTATGTGCTTTATCAATGGGACTCCTTTAGCTGTATTGTTTAATTCGGGTGCTACTCACATCTTCATATCACATGATAGGGTCAAGAGTCTTAAATAGCCTGTTACCTTTCTTGAGTTTGATTTGATTGTTTCTACTCCTACAAATAAACCTGTTATTACTTCTTATGCATGCAAGAACCGTCATATTGTTAATGATGATAGAACTTTCAATGTTGATCTTGTATGCTTACCCTTGAAAGACCTTGATATCATTCTTGGTATGGGATGGTTATCTTCCAACCACGTCCATCTAAACTGTTTTGGTAAGACCTTGGTTTTTGGCACTCCAACGGAGTCTAAGAAACCAGACTTTCTCTCTACCAGCCAAGTTCAAGCTTCGATGAAAGACGAAGCCCAAGTTTACATGATGTTGGCTTCCCTGGAAGTAGAGAGCAGCCCTCCTGATGTCGCCAGCGTGCCAGTTATGCGGGAATTTCCTGAAGTGTTCCCGGGGGATGTTTATAACTTACCCCAAGAGAGAGATGTTGAGTTCACCATAGATTTAGTGCCTGACACCGGGCCAATCTCCATAGCACCCTATGGAATGTCTCCTCTAGAGCTAGCTAAGTTGAAGGAACAGTTGGAGGACCTGATGAAGAAGTAGTTCATTAGGCCTAGTGTGTCTCCGTGGGGAGCACCAGTGTTGTTGGTGAGAAAGAAAGATTGTAGTATGAGGTTGTGTGTCGACTATCAGCCGCTCAACAATGTGACCATAAAGAATCGGTATCCCCTCCCTAGGATTGATGATCTCATGGACCAGTTGATGGGCGCTTGCGTCTTTTCTAAGATAGATTTGAGGTCAGGGTACCATCAGATTTGGGTTAAGTCTGAGGACATCATGAAGACAGCGTTTAGGACGCGATATGGCCACTACGAGTACTTGGTTATGCCCTTTGGTGTGACCAATGCTCCTGCTGTGTTCATGGACTACATGAACAAGACCTTTCACCCTTACTTGGATAAGTTTGTGATGGTGTTCATAGATGACATCTTAGTGTACTCCATGACCAAGGAGGAACATGAGGAACACTTGAGGATTGTCTTGCAGACCCTTAAGGAAAAGTAGTTGTACGCTAAGTTATCTAAGTGTGAGCTCTGGTTAGAGGAAGTGAGCTTCTTAGGACATGTCATCTCTAAGGGTGGCATAGCAGTGGACCCAGCTAAGGTTGAGACGGTGCTCCAGTGGGAAGGTTTACAGAAGGTTTATAGAAGATTTCTCTAAGATAGCTTTACCCTTAACCTGTCTCACCAAGAAGGGACAGTTGTTTGTGAGAGAGTTTCCAAACCCTTAAGAATAGGTTTACATCAGCACCAGTGTTAGTTTTGCTGGGGATCAAGCACGCCTGTGCTCCCCTCCAGGACAGAAATGAAATTAAAGGTTCTAAGGGGTTTTAATCCTGATTATCCCCAATAACGTTATGATAACATAACCAATCAATGATAAATGTTAGATAACTTGGTTAAAGACTAATGAAGATAATTAATGATGATAAGATGGTTAAGCCGATACCCTATAGGTTACCGCACGTTGCTAGCTTTGGTGCTTATTGGCCAAAGTGGCCTCGATGCTTATTGGTCGAGGTGTTGATAAGTTGTACCTTGGTGCTTATTGGCCAATGGGGCCTTGACCCCAGATGGGTCTAAGGTGTTGATGATGATGATGTTAAGTCTTGAGTGCTTATTGGCTCAAGCGGAGGAGGTGGTTGCCTTGTTTGCTGTTGTGACCATGCATCATGCATCGGAGTTGTTAGTTGGGGGGAGGTTCGACATAGGGGAGGTCATCCGAGAGTAAGACGATCTGGCCATCCATGTGACACCCTTCTACCCCGCATGTTTTAAAGCATTTAATATAAAACCAATTAAATAAAAACATGCATTTTTACTGAATAATTAAAACATTTGTCCATGGGTAGAAAAGTCCCACATGAACGAGTTCACAACATGGAAAATAAACCAAGTTAAACAAATAAAACATAACAAATAACTACCCAACCCCGATGTCACAACTCAAAGCTAGTATAACCATTCTGGAAAATATATCATCGGAATACAACTGAAAATAAACTAACTAAACACAAGAACAAGCCCTACAATGAGTGGCGGCTCCTCAGAGTCACTCCTCTCCGGGCTGCTCGTCATCCTCTGCAAGGTGCAATCAGGGCAAACAAACAAACAAATAATGGGGAGTAAGAATCATGTAAACATAATAGCAAGGAGGTAGGAAGTAAAGTAAAACATACAAGCATGGCACCAACGTAAGCATACATCAACATCATCAACATCAAACATGCTATGTAGCGCAATGCAGTCCTACTCCGCTAAACCAACAATGCATGTGGATCCACTAAACTTGGGATGGACGACTTCGGAGTTAAATATCCACATTGAGAATCGAATCAACGCCAGAGAATCTATTCCTTGGATAACCAACGCATCAAACCAACGAATGCCTCGTCACGGGGGCGCAAGGAGAATCTACTCCAATCGTGGATGGCCAGATCGTCGTACTCTAGGACGACTTCCCCTATGTCGAACATCCCTCAACAACAACATCTCCAATGATGCATGGGTAAACAACAACAATGGCCAACAGAAGGCATCAGCGGAATCAACCGCAAAACCTTTAACCATTGGAATCGACCGCAGCGGAATCTACCGCAACACCTTTAACCCAATCGGGTCAAAGCCCCCTTGGAGCAAACTCTCGGCTGCCAAGGTACAACATCAACGACACCTTAGACCCAAACCACGGGGTCAAGGCTTCCTTGGCCAAGAAGCACCAAGGCACAACTCATCAACATGCGGTAACCCAACGGATACCGACTTAACCATCTTAACATCTCACCGTCTCATCTTTTGAATCGTCTTTAACTATCTTAGATCATCATTAACCAAGTTGTCTAATCTTTATCTTTGATTAGCTATATCAACTTATCATTATTGGGAAAATGGGTTTTGAAACCCCTTAAAATCCTTTAATTCTGTTTCTGTCTAAAAGGGGTGAGCACGGTCGTGCTTAACCCTCAGCACGGGCTTGCTTAACACGTGAAGGGCGTGCTGCCGCTTAAGTGGAACACGATCGTGCTTCCTATTCAGCACGGTCGTGCTCAGCTGCACGGTCGTGCTCCTCTACTGTACAGCCCTGCTTAACGCGCGGCCATTTTCCAGAATTTAAACTGGGAGCATAGGTGTGCTCCCTGTTCAGCACGGTCGTGCTCATCGCACGACAGTGTTGTTCTGGGCAGAGTTCTAACACAGTTTCTTAACCAAAAATTAGGGTTTAACTCCATTAATTCCTAAGTCAGTTATCAGCATATTTTCGGCTAAAAACACATCATCATAACTCAACATCCACATCAGCCAATCAACATCATGTTAACAACAATGATCATCATACTATCGTACTCATAAGGCAACCATCACAAATATCAAGAATATATCATGAACATGAACATGAAGCATACAACATAAACACTAAACAGCTAGAACAGATTATCCTATAGTCATCATTTATCGTATAGACATGCAAACTGACAATACCGGGGTTATGGGAACCCATTTACTTTACACTAACCCCATGCCTATGAATACACTACCCTTCTCCCCATACCTGGATTGAAGGTAGCTCTAACAAAGGTCCTAACGGCAAACTGGTCCCAAATCCTCGAACGGCTTACACCGGTACTAAACCTTGGATCAACATAACACACAAATAATTAGTTCCCAATTCACTATAATGAAAGGAAACTCAGAAAGGGAAGAAACGTTACCTATATACTTGATACAGATAAACAAAGGGTCTCCCAAGAGTCTCCAACACTCAAGAAATGATTGTGTTAGTGGAAAAGGGGAGAGGAACTGTTCTGGCCGCAACAGTGTAGTAGCAGTTGTCAAAAATAGGGTTATGATGTAACCCTCAGTTTCTGTGCCAACAATATATAGGTCACACTTGAGCATGGTCGTGCTTACCCTTGAGCATGGTCGTGCTAGACTTAGCGTCAACGAGAGGCGGTCCACACATTGAGCACGGGCATGCTCATTGTTGAGCACGGGCGTGCTGGCTAATGAGCACGGACGTGCTCATATACCATAAACGGACTTTTAAGCCAAAAATCCCACTAAGCCCTTAGCCAACAATTCTAACTTAACAAATAAGTTTACGGAAAGCACTTAACGAAAAGCGGGGTGTTACAATCCACGGTAGGTTACCCAAGGTTCGGTGACCATGCGCCCCCATGATGAGGCATCCAAGGTTTGATGCGTTGGCTATCCATAGGTTCACCTGCGGTTTGGTGGATTGCTGGTGTTGGTGCTTCTATGGCCAATGCGGATATGTAACTCCAAAGTCGTTCATCCTGAGTTAGTTGGATCCACATGCATAATGGAGTAGCGGAGTAGTGTTGCATTGCACTGCATAGCATACTTGGTTGTTATGATGTTGATGTATGACGATATAAATGATGATGTATGCTTATGATGTTGTCATGCCTGTTTGTTTACCTTACTTCCTATCTCCATGTTGTTGTGTTTACATGATTCTTGCTCCCTGCTCTCTGTTTTCTTGTTTGGCATGTTTGGCTCTATGCAGAGGATGGCGAGCAGCCCGGAGAGGAGTGACTCTGAGGAGCCACAGCTCTTAGTTAGGAGTTCCCCTTTTGTTAGTTTAGTTTCAGTTATATTCCAAGGTTTTTCCGGAACGGTTATACCTGCTCTGTTGTGACATCGGGTTGGGTTTGTTTTGTTATGTTTATTTATTTGATTTAAACATGGTTTTATTTCCGCGTTTTGTGAACTCGTTCATATGAGACCTTTCTACCCATGGACAATTGTCTTATTTAAATGAGTAAATGCATGTTAATTTTATATCTCTTTATCTTTATCGCTTTTATAACATACGGGGTAGCAAGGTGTCACACTTAGTGGCTAGAGTGTTAATGATGATATGGTACCTTGGTAGCCTAGTGGCCAAGAGGGCCTTGATGCTTGATGGTCAAGGTGGTAATCTCTAGTGCAAAACGACTACAGTGTTTAACAAATAAATACAAAAGGATAACGTTAATCCTCGATAGCCGATCTTCAGTTCCCCCTACTCCTTCAGCTGGTTCATCCTCTAGTTCATCTGTCATTCCTCAATTTACATTCTGTATCCTGACTCTTACTCCATGAACATTTCATAATCCTATAGTATAGGTATAGAATACTAAGTTAAATTTTTTCTTCATTTTAGGATAATTTCCATATTACCCATTTACAAAGTACCATAACCAATCATTCATGATTGACCAGATCGTTGCTGAAAATAATATCCAAATACCAAATCCGATCTCTATATAACCTCTGCAAAGTAGAACCCTTTCAGATGTTTGTGGCCCAGATCTGGTGATTGATGATGAAGAGTAGGCACTCTAGGACTAGTTTCCTAGGACTCGTTTGTTAGGACTACTTTGTTTTACTCTGGTGGTTTTAATGATAATTATGTTTATTATGGACTGCTTATGGTTTTTATGTCTATTGGACTGTTTATGTTGATTTTGGACTGTTTATGATGATCATGGACTCTTTTCTGGTTATTATGGTTATTGGACTATTTTTTCCATTTTGGACTTTATCTATGATCTTCTCATCTACTATCATGTTTGATGCCAACTGTTATTTTGATGTTATGAATTTTTAATGGGATGAATGTATGGTTAAACAATCTAAATGGTGTATGTCCTCTTGATGCATGACGGTTTTGCTTGTCATGTTATGATTTACTCCCTATGCGCTTCCATTTCATCACTTTTCTCCTATGCGTTTAATGTTTTCTTTTTGATAATGTCAAAGGGGGAGAAAGGTCTTGTATTTTTTCAGATATAATGCATAAATTTAGGGGGAATGCTAAAGCTTTTTTTGTGACTAAGCGTATTTTCAAAAATATTCCACATCTTCATTCAACAAAGGAGTTTACAAATGATGTGAAAAGTTTAAAGCATTTGTCATCATCAAAAAGGGGGAGACTGAAGTTTGGTATATGGTTTTGATGATGTTCACCAAATGCACCAAGGAATAAACTCCAAAATTGAAGACTTTCATATTTTATATTAAGGAATATTTTCTGTAAAATTGCCTTAAGATTGAAATCTAGTTTTAATTGATTTAATAAGTCTTTTTGAGTTAAAATGTTTAGAAGATTATCTAACTTTGATTCAAGATATTAAAAATTAGTTTCTGGACTTGCCTTTATGAAGAAAAATTGATTTTTTTATATAACAAAGGTTAGTAGTCGACTACTTGAGTTAAGCAGTCAACTACTTTGTTCTTCAGCATTCCAGAAAAGTGTAAGAATCAAAGTAGTCGACTACTTGAGTTAAGCAGTCAACTACTTTGTTCTTAAGCACTCCAGAAACGAGTTTGAATCAAAGTAGTCGACTACTTCAGTTAAAGTAGTCGACTACTTCATGAATCTTGAATCTTGTTTCTGTTTGACTCAAGTAGTCGACTACTGATGTTAAGTAGTGACTACTGATGTTAAGTAGTCGACTACTTCATGAAAAACAGAACAACAATTGTTTTTATTTTCAAAATCTCTTCTAAACTTCTTCTAAACTCTGTCAAAATACTCCCACAAAAATCACTTAGAGCTTCCATATTTCATTCTTGTAAAAGGCAATTGTAGATTTCACTTTGTAATTCTTTTTGGAATCATCTTGTTGTAAGCAATAGGATAGTTGCAATATTGATTTGGTGGGGCATCCAAGTCAATTTCAAGGTGAGGTATCCTTGGAGCTAAGGTGAGGTATCCTTAGAAGGTAAGGATTACTTTGAGTGAGGTATCTCAAAGTAATCAAGGTAAAGGTGGGGTATCCTTTTGGTTTTTGATAATTGTAATTTTGTAAAGAACAATTCCCAAAATAGTGGAATCTCTCAAGGTTTCTTGAGAGCTGGATGTAGATATCTCAGGTTGTGATCGAACCAGTAAAATTGATTGTGTGATCTTCTCAATCCCTTACTCTTCTACTTCTTACAATAATTGTTCTATATTGTAAATTGCAATTTGTGGTGAATTTAATTTGCTGTTTTTAATTGAAGAATTTCATTCATAATTGTTCTCTTCTTCTACTCAATTTCTTTGCATCACATATAGTCTTTCTTGAACATTTTTTTTTTAAGAAGGCAAGTTTTTCAAAGAAAGTGACTTAACCTCAATTCCCCCCCGCCCCTCTCGAGGTGCCATATTGGTCCAACAAAGGAGTCTCCTAAACCGGATGCACTGCCTGTCATTTGCGAATTTCCAGAAGTTTTCCCGGATGATGTTCCAGGGTTACCACCTAAGAGAGGGATAGAGTTCGCAATTGATCTCGTACCAGGGACCGGACCGATATCTATAGCTCCGTATCCAATGTCCCTAGCAGAATTAGTAGAGTTGAAGAAACAGTTGGATGACATGTTGAAGAAAGAGTTCATCCGACCAAGTGTTTCACCATGGGGAGTACCAGTTCTTTTTGTGAAAAAGAAGGACGGTAGCTCAAGGTTGTGTGTTGATTATCAGCAACTGAATAAGGTAACAATTAAGAATAAGTATCCGTTGTCGCAGATTGACGATCTAATGGATCAGTTACAGGGAGCAACTGTGTTCTCTAAGATAGATCTGAGGTTTGGATACCATCATATCAGAGTGGAAGAAGATGATATACTGAAGACTGCTTTCAGAAGTCGATACGGATAATATGAGTATCTAGTTATGCCGTTTGGTATGACTAATGCTCCTACCGTATTCATGGACTACATGAATCTGATCTTCAGACCGTACCTGGACAAGTTTGTCGTTATGTTTATCGATGATATTGTGATCTACTCCTCGAGTAGAGAAGAACATGCAGAGCATCTTTGGGTTGTACTTCAAGTGCTTAAGGACAGACAACTCTAAGCCAAGTTGTCCAAGTGTGAATTCTGGTTGGACGAAGTGTAATTTCTTGGGCATGTTATCAGAAAGGGAAAAGCGTTCGAGTGGTCAGATGAGCGCGAGACTAGTTTTCAAGAGTTGAAGAGGAGACTTACAACATCTCCTGTGTTAGTCTTGCCAGATACATTAGCACCATTTGAAGTGTATTGTGACACATCACATCAAGGCCTGGGTTGTGTATTCATGCAAGAAAGAAAAGTAGTAGCTTATGCTTCAAGGCAGTTAAGAGTACATGAGCGGAACCACCCAACCCATGATCTCGAGCTGGCCGCAATAGCGTTTGCATTAAAGATATGGAGACACTATTTGTATGGTGCTAAGGTTACAGTTTACAGTGACCATAAGAGTTTAAAGTATTTGTTCGATCAAAAGGAACTGAGCATGAGACAATGGAGATGGATGGCATTCATAAAGGATTATGAGTTTGATCTCCAATATCATCCTGGAAAGGCAAACATTGTATTGGACGTGTTAAGTCAGAAATCTTTGCAAGTGTCTGCTATGATGGTTAAGGAATTGGAGTTGATCGAACAATTTAGAGATCTGAATCTTGGGGTAACGGAATTATCCCGGGACAAGATAAGTTTAGGGATGGTCACTATCACTAGTGGATTCCTAGACTTAGTTTGGAAGAAACAAGCCAAAGACCAGTGTCTCCAAAAGGTTAATCAAATGATAGAGGAAGGAAGAATTGTAGAGTGTAAGAGAGGTACAGATGGAATCATAAGGTTTGGAGAAACGATTTGTGAGCCAGAGGATAGAAAAGTTAGGAATTTAATTCTAGAAGAGGCGCACAAAAGCAAGTTGAGTTTCCATCCAAGTGCCACAAAGATGTATCAGGATTTGAAGAAAATGTTCTGGTAGCCTGGAATGAAAAAGGAAGTTGCAGAGTATTTTCAATCCTGCTTGGTGTGTCAAAATGCAAAACACCAAAATCCAGGAGGATTATTGCAATCTCTGGATATCCCAGAATGGAAATGGGACACTATTGGAATGGACTTTGTGTCTGGGTTACCAAGGATACGGAAGAAGTGTGACGTAATTTGGGTTATAATTGATAGGTTAACGAAATGTGCTCATTTCCTTCCTATCAATCAAAGGTTCTCAATGGAAAAGTTAACCCAGTTCTATATCAAGGAAGTTGTCAGACTGCATGGAGTGCCAGCAAGTATAATTTCGGACAGGGATCCAAGATTTACATCAAGGTTCTGGCAAAGTTTACACAGTGCTTTGGGAACTAAGTTAAGAATGAGTTCGGCTTATCATCCTTAGACTGATGGTCAGTCGGAAAGAACAATCCAGTCATTGGAAGATTTATTAAGAGCGTGTGTGTTGGAACACACCAGAAGTTGGGACGAATTTATTCCATTGATTGAGTTTACATATAACAATAGTTTCCACACAAGTATTAGCATGGCGCCATATGAAGCACTGTATGGCAGAAAGTGCAGAACACCTCTCTTTTGGTACGAGACAGGAGAAAACCAGTTAATTGGACCAGAGGTGGTACAACAAACAACGGAACAAGTTCAGAAGATTCGGGAGAAAATGAAAGCAGCGATAGATAGGCAGAAAAGCTACAGCAACAAGAGGAGAAGGCCTTTGGAATTCCAGGAAGGCGATCATGTTTTTATGCGAGTCACACTAAGGACTGGAATTGGCAGGGCAATAAAATCCAGTAAGCTTACACCTCGTTTTATTGGACCATTTCAAATTCTTCACTGAATTGGTCCAGTTACCTATAAAATAGCCTTATCGCCAATCTTTCAAACCTTCATGATGTTTTTCATGTATCCCAGCTCAAAAAATATTATCCTGATGCATCGTACATCATAAAGCCCGAAGCAATACAGTTAAGAGAAAACCTTGTGTTTGAGGCTTTACCTGTACGAATCGAGGACTGAAGGATAAAAGAACTCCGCGGAAAGCATATTCCTTTAGTCAAGGTCATCTGGGATGCAGTAACTAGTGATGCAACATGGGAAAGAGAAGCTGACATGCAACAGCAATATCTACATCTTTTCACATAAGGTAACTTAATTTCAATTTCGAGGAAGAAATTTATTTTAAAGGGGGGTAGTAATGTAACACCCCGTTTTCTAGATTCTTGTTTAATGAAAGTATTAGGCATATTTTAGGGCTTGATCTTATTCCTTAGGTGTTGAAGAGATTATGTTTCAAATTTGAAGTCAATCGGACTTCAAACGAGCTCAGAACGCGATGAAATGTACGAATGATGATTTGCTGATTTGGCTGGTCAATGTGGTCCACACTCGAACGTGAGAAATGCCCTGCTTGAGCGTGAGCAGTGCTGATAGGAATTGACACGTGGCTGACTGAACGATGCATGGACGAGACGTGGTGTGGCAGGCGGCCACGCTCAAGCTTGGGAATAGTCACGCTCAAGCGTGGGCACGCTCGAGCGTGGGAGATTCTATGCTCGAGCGTGCGCGCTGCTGAAAGGACCCCTTGGTTCTTTTTAAACGTAAAACTTGGAGAGAAAACTTATATTTTCAACAGAAGACAAAGAGCACGAAGATAGACAAAGGGAGGAGAGTTTAGAGAGAGAAACTCAAGCCGAGAACGACCCGTCCGCCTGATCGCGAGACACGAGTACTACAAGTATCGACTATGGATTCTTCGACACAACTGAGGTAATACTCGAATCCCTAACACGTCGACACGTCGACATTGTCATTTACTTTTTATTCAATTCTTGCTTCGATTCTTTTCTGTTTGGAAAACTGTTGCTAGATAAGGGTTTATGACATTGTCGGGACCCTGTCCATGTGTTAGGGCAAGCTTTGAAGCACCGAGGAGCTTTCGAGAAGTCGAGATAGCAACGATCTAGGGGAGGAGAGGAGCGTGTTGAGCTTGATCAAGTGTACCAGATAAGCCAAGGTGGGGAGAAAGTAACCGACATCATCGGGGAGGCAAGCGTAGAATAATAATTATATATGCATGTGTGTAAGGTGCCCCAGACCCTACTAGGATTGTCAAATAATAGACAATGACTAAACCCAAATAAAATAATATTTTTATACGTCTCGGGTTTAGTGGTTGTAGATTTATTGTCAATAAGCCTGATACCCTAAGTTAGCAATTTGATATTGATTGAGGTTGTCTGGAATTTCATGTTACTGTGCTGTTTGACTTATACATGATGATACATGATATTTACTATACTTGGTATGCTGAACATGATTTTATGATTATTTTATCTTGGCATATGAGAATTGATGATTGGCTGGTTGTTATGACGAATATATGTTTATATGGATGAGTTGAGAGTTAACACCGTGGTAATGCCCTGAGACTATGGATTTGGGGCCAGGGGTTTATTGGCATCCGTAATGAGAGTGTGGATGTGTAAGAATGTTCCGGTGTTAACTATGGCGATGTTTTTTGCATTGCATTTTGCCAAAGTGGCGAGCCGTATGACTGTGTATCATACGAGGTTAGTTGTACTCAACTGCGAATACGGATTACGGAGGGACCGGTCTGTGAAAAGACCTCGGGGATGTAAAACTCGACTCGGGAGGCTCACAGTGACCATTAGGTAGCTCCTAGTGCATTGTGTACCCTGGTAGAGCCTAGTTATCTCGACTTTACCCTGAGTATCCACGTCTAAGGTTGACTATCCGAGGCGACCCAGATACCTCTGATGGATCTGAGCTCACAGAGAGATGCACTCTTATGGGTCACGACAAGCGGAAAAGTTGCCTAGACAAACTAACTAATATTCCCTAAGCGAAGAGGCTTGATAAAGGAATATCTCGGGGCTGAGACCCGGATGAGAGATATCGGCCGACATGCATAGGAGTGCAACTCCTTAGAGGATTGATCTGAGAGTGAAATTATAGGATGTACTGTGTTGGTGTGACTCGGAAGATGGTTGCTTATTACTTGTTGTATGTGATATATGTATAAGTGATTACTGTTCTATGTGTCCCCATCCCCATTTTTATGACTATGTTCTATTGCTTATCTCCCTCCTACCCTCTATGTTTCTCTGTATGTAAAACCGATAGATAAGCAGCGCCAGCAGGACAGAGACAGTGGCGGACTTGGGTTACCAGCCGAGGCACTATCTGCATAGGATCCCTCCCAGGATCCCGATACTCGGCGATGTTGAGATCGTCTACCATGACGATCATGGATGGCAGGTCGACCATTCATAATTCTTCATGACATACATCGGCCTGGTTAGTTTCTACATACAGATGGGAGATGGTCTTTACTTTCACTTGGACGGCCCGTATCGGATTTCACAGAGGTTACCCTTTTCAGAGATGTGGTATCCACCTCGTCAGGGAGAGTTCCCTGACGATATGTAGAACATGGTGTATCGCTCAGAGGCGAGGAGCCATGTTGGCATGGTGCAGCGAGGTCGGAGGCAGTGGAGTGTTCAGACAATGTATCACTATCGTCGCCAACACGTCGTCATGAGCAGTGATGAGTCGGTTTGGGAGCCGAGGACTTGATATGGCAAAGTGTACCGACACACCTATTGAGAGGGAGACGGTAGCTCTAGGCACCCATATCGTCTGTGATATGGCTTTACCAGATGCACCGGATAGGTTGTGAGCCTCTGTGAGCTTATTTTGCTTTTTGATGTATTTTTGAGAGGCGGGCCGGGTATCTCTAGGACTTTTCCCAGTTTCTGAAATCAGTTATGTATGTACCCTTTTCTATTTGGAGTCTGTACAGTTTTATGTATGTTTTAGGATCTCTCTATTGGAATCCATCGTACTCGGATGACGATAAGTAAAAACTATGTATATATGTCGTTTTTGCTTTATTCCACTATGCATGTTTTATAAGTTTTAAAATTGTCGCTTCCGCAATGTAACCTATTTTCGTATGTATAATCTCGTAAATGTTAATATTACGGATTAAGGCTTAGTTAATTAGGATTTTCTTTAATGGGACATCGGGGTGCCTCATTATTCCGTACTGAAGAAGAGCCATGCATCCTTTTCTTTTTCTCAACTTCCTTCTCAATCTTTTATTTTTTAATTTTATATTTATTTCATATTCTATGTTTAGTATGCAGGCATTTTTATATTATGAGTTTTTTTTTTTTTCAAATAACCTTAAAAAAATGTAACTACATAAATACCACTTTTGAACTTAAGTCCAAGAATACCCCATTTTTTTATTGAAGTGGGAAGTCGGTTTCCCCAATGCCGACTTCCCAATGGGTTTAAGTTTTTTTTACAACAAATAATTAAAAACAAAAAAAATATATAAGTGAGAAGTAGGTTTTAGGAAAGGCGACTTCTCAACATATTAAAAAATAAAAATTGGTGCGTTTTGGCATTTAATCAAAAAAGAATGATATTTTGGCGTATAATTTTCAGAATAGGATTATTTGAAATTAAAAGGCTGATTTGACAGTCCATAAATGATTGGAGGACGTTACAAATATGTTATATAAAATATATATATATATATATATATATATATATATATATATATATAAGTGAGAAGAAGTCGGTTTTAGGAAAGCCGACTTCTCAACATACTAAAAAAAACAAAAATAGATAGAGGTGCATTTGATAATTAATTTAAAAAGAATGATATTTTGGTGTATAATTTTTAAAAGTGGTTATTTAAAATTAAAAGGCTGATTTGACAGTCCATAAATGATTGGACGCTACAAATATGTTATATAAAATATATATAAGTGAAAGGTCGGTTTTAGGAAAGTCGACTTCTCAACATACTAAAAAAAAAAAAGAGGTGCATTTTTGTATTTAATCTAAAAAGAATGATATTTTGGTGTATAATTTTAAAAAAAGGGTTTTTTTAAATTAAAAGGCTGATTTGACGGTTCATAAATTATTGGACGCTACAAATATATTATATAAAGTATATTAGACTAATTAGCATATATGATGAGAGGGTTCAACAACCTATATATATAGGTAGTAGGTCATTTCTCTAACACAACTTAACTTTATATAATTGTAAAGATATTTCTCAAGATGATAGTCCTTGCACTAGATATTGGGAAGGTAATGTTTATAAAATTAAACATATGCAGGTGAAATTTTTTTTTTTAATTATTTTTTACATCATGTATTAGAATAATCATATATAACTTCATCCCAAAAGTTATTTCAATGAGGGAGGATTGTTAAGTCGTTATAAGGAAAACTTTGTTCATGTTCTCATCCAAAGAGATATACTTCCTTTCAAAAAATAAAAAATAAAAAAAATCCAATGTGATATACTTAACGAATATTCTTTAGTTTTTACTACCACTTCTCACCATCACACGCATTTATGCTCGAGTTCAAGCGGCATCCGAACTTGGGTAATGGCTGCCCATTTTGTGTGAACTTGATATGGCTAAAATTATTGCCATGCTGCTGTAAGCTCAATAACATTAATGATACGTACTGCATAGACTTATATATATATATATATATATATATAGAGAGAGAGAGAGAGAGAGAGAGAGCTTGGGAGGGGAAGACCTGAGTTCGAATATCACATAATACATTCTTGGGTAGGGTTGAACAGTGATGGATCTAGGGTCCTGAGCCATTGAGGGCAATATATTTCCAAAATATGAAGATATACATATGAAGATATTAGTGTATAAAAAGAATCTATTAGTTGGTTGGTTAGTTAAATAACTAACTAAACTTTGTTAATTCTGTTATCTGTTATTTCAGTTTCTAGGCTTAGTCTTCTTGATGTGTATAAGTTCTAAATATAGCTTGTACATTTCTATTATTAATTCAATGAAGCGTTATTCATATTACTTTCTGTAACACCCCGTTTTTCGTATAAGTGCTTGTATGTGTGCCTTGTTTGTTAGGAAGGTTTAGAGTGGGCTAAGTAGGGTTTTTGAGTTGAAAATCTCTTACTGATGCATGAGCATGCCCGTGCTTGATCACGTGACTTGTGGCTGCCTGAGCCACAAGCACGGCCGTGCTCAATAGGGAACACGACCGTGCTCAAGTGGGAAACGCGTCTCGCTGACGCTAAGTCAAGCACGACCGTGCTTAAGGGGGTGCACGGCCGTGCTTAGTGCAGAGTCTTTATATAGACAGTGAGCAGCGAGGGTTACGAGTGAAACCCTCTAAATTGGCACTTTAGGCAACCCTAAGTGTGACGGCAGCCCCTCCCTCTTTTCCCCTTTGAACCCAAACTGTTCTTGGTGTTCTCGCTCTTTTGGGAGAGTCAATCACGCGATAGTGCCAATTAGCTAAGGTAAACGTTCTTCCCCTCTTCTGTTTCCTTTTCTGTTTCATGAATTAGGAACTAATAGGTTAACCCTGTTTGTGTTGACCAAGGCTTGGGATCGTTCGTCGAGCCGTTCGAGGTAACCGGTTTAGGAGCGTCTTCGATTTAACGGGAAATCTTCTTACCAGGTATGGGGAGAAGAAATAGTATGAGTATGTAGGCTTGGAGGTAGCATAAGACGAAGGATTCCCATAACCCTTTATGTTTGATAACATGTTGTATGCCTATATGCCTATTTGTTATTTGATATTAATTGTTGTATTAGTATGATTATCAATTTTATAAATCATTGACTATTATGAACATGATGATGTAAGTTGCCATGATTGGATATTTATCATATGTGTGATATCATGATGTATTGGCTGTTGACTGTTTTTGCGACGCGTTAACGTAAAAGACTAAATTTGTTAAACAACGTTAAGGGAGGTTGTTCCCCTTGTTCATAAGACTGAATCGTAGTAATGAGAGGTGAGGTTATTGTTGATGGTTCTTGGCTAGACCTTAGGGACTGATTTATGAGTGATTAGGGACAAATTAATGAACTGAAATTAAAGGACTAATTCCCCTTAATTTGTAAGATATGAACATTAATCCAATATTAACGAAACTGATGAGTTATGGGTTAGAAGAGCCTTAGGATTGAATATGAGAAGTCCAAAACAAGTGGCAAAGGGTCAGTGACCCTTCTGCCCAGAATAGTAGGGATCGCACTCGAGCACGCCCGTGCTCAACAGGGAGCACACCTGTGCTCCCATTCAAACCCAGAACTGGGCGTGCTGCTTGAGCACGCCTGTGCTCAATAGTCAGCACGACCATGCTTGAGTGTGAGCTCAGTACGACCGTGCTGAGGGGTGAGCATGCCCGTGCTCACCTACGCAGAATAGTGCAGAAGCAGGGGTTTCACCCCAAGTGCTCTAAAAGACTTAATAAAATACCAAAGGAACATGAAGACCAAAGATAAGTGATAAGATTTTAGTACCTTGGTAGCCTAGTGGCCAAGGGGACCTTAATGCATGATGCTCAAGGTGGTAATCTCTAGTGCTTAATTGCTAGAGTGTTAATTGATGATGATGTACCTTGGTAGCCTAGTGGCCAAGGGGACCTTGATGCTTGATGGTCAAGGTAGTAATCTCTAGTGCAGAACAACTAGAGTGTTTAATAAATAAATACGAAAAGATAAACGTTAATCCTCGATAGCCAAGTAGTCGAGGTGTTAATGGTGTTAAAACTTGGGTAGTCTAGTGGCCCAAGCGGAGGTGGAGGTTGTGCTTGTATGTTGTGTTGAGCATGCATTCACGCATCGGAGATGTTAGTGGAGGATGTTCAACATAGACGAGGTCGCCCGAGTTATGGTGATTGTCGTCCACGGCGATTCTAGTGAATCATGTACAACCGTGGTGGCGCATCCTAGAGTAAGGTGCGTCGGCTCTCCTAGGGGTCCATCCGAGGTTTAGTGGATTGCCCCGGTGTTGGTGCTTATTGGCCAATGTAGAGATGTAACTCCGAAGTTGGCTTCCTGAGATAGATGGATCCAAGTGCATAATGGAGTAGTGGAGCAGAGTTGCATTGCATAGCATACACGTTTGTATGATGATGTTATTATGTTATGTTGCCGTTATTGTTATCACATGCTTGTTTGTTGTATACTCGTCTTACCAACTGCTTCCTTGCCATTATATTCATATTCATGTTTCTTACTCCCTATTTCGATGTTTCTTGTATTGCATGTGTCTTTTATGCAGAGGATGGCGAGCAACCAGTTGAGGAGTGACTCCGAGGAGCCGCGACTCTTTAGTTAGGATTTTCAGTTTTCAGTAGTTTGTTTAGTTAGTTGTTTTCAGTTGTATCCGAGGATTTATTCCAGATTGGTTATACCAGCTCTGTAATGTGACATCGGGGTTGGGTTTTCTTTTATGTTATGTTATGTTTATTTTCTGCGTTTGAGACTTGATATGATGTGGTATTCTCTATCCGTTGATGGTTTAAATTTTTAATAAATGATGCATGTTTTATTTTAATTATCTTATCTTTTAATGCTTTAGACGTGCGGGGTAGAGGGTGTCACACTCTCTATTCTTGATATTCTAATAGAAGATAAATACATGAATGTTAAAATAATAAAATTTTAATCTAATCAAATAAGTTACATACCTCATAATTGCCCTCTAGGTGATTTCATATTTTGATTTACAAGATTTCAATGAAGATTGTTGCTCATTTGATGTTAATTTCCTCTTCAAAAAAATTTCCATTATCTCTTGCAATTAAAAAAACAGTGTTAATACATTTAATTTAATGTCAAACCAATTTGATGAAATAATATATTTATCACAAAATCCCCAATTTTCAGCATATCAAAACCCTAACCTATCAACATTTGAAATTAACCATCATTGAGATAAAATTTCATCAAATTAACTACACAAATATATTACTTATCATCCTAATTACATAATCAATCAACCAATTTTGCAATTAATCTTAGTTGAAAAATCATTTTTATTTTGCACTAATTCAAACCAGATTTGACTAGATAATCAAACATTGCCACAAGAAAGTCTGCACAAAAATCATATATTTCTATGAATCCTTACAGCCGAACACGAAGAGGCAACAACCGCGTATGAGAAAGAGGGGCCGAGGAGGAGGAACAACCGACAGGTCGAGCGGTGCTGTGGGCAGCGGTGCTATGAGAGGCGGTGGTCGAGCGGCAGTATTGTGTGGTGTTGAGAGATGAGAGAAAGAGAAAGAGGCAATTCGGAGAGACACTACAAGAAATTTGCGTATTTCCGACGGGCAAAATCCGTCGGTAACCTTAAAAATCTGTCGGAAATACGATTTTACCGACGGATTTCCGGCGGCCAAAAATCCATCGGTAAAATGCTCGTTGGAAACTGCTACCGACGGATTTTTCCATCCGTCGGTAATTACCGACGGATTTACAGAAAAATCTGTTGGTAAGGGGTGGTTTCTTTGACGGATTTTCCAACGGATTTTACCGACGGATTTTTTCGTGGGTAAAATTTCCAACGGACAAATCCGTTGGAAATAGGAGAGACCATTTCCGACGGATCTATCCCTCGATAATTGTACCGACAACAATATCCGTTGGAAAAATCCGTTGGTAATATTTTTTTTAATTAATTTACTTCTTTTACTTTTTATTAATTGTTAATAATTTCATTCATTTTATATAAAAATCATAAAAATAGAAAACATGACCCAATTCATAGTAAGTGCAACAAAGTTCTAATTGAAATTTAAGTGCAAAAAGGAGTATTGTTTACATAAAACAAAGTCTAACCAGTTATTAATATTCAAAATATAGTTCTCACTAACGACTAACTAATAATCTGAATACTCCGGAGAGTCCTGCTGGTCATCCTGTCTGTCATCCTGCTGCTGTCGCTGGGGGTCTCTTCCTTGCTGTTGTTGGTTGTCGCGTTCTTGTCGCACCTCATCTTGCACGCTAGCTGGTAGTAATGGGAGGACATGAGTGAGTGATGACTGGAACTGGCGAGTCAACCTAACGTTGTTTTGCAACGCTTGACGAGCAACCTCCTCACTAGCAACAAGTCGTTGTCTCATCTCGACCATCTCCTATGATTCCAGAGAGTGGCTGGAACTTGCCTGTGAGAAGCTGCCTTCGGGTCCACAACCATGAGCAAGGTTTCCAATCCCGTAAATTCGTCCCTTCTTCTTACCTCCAGCAGCCTCGATCCAACAGCGAGCCCGAAGTCTCTCCTCCTCAGCAGGATCTAGGGGGTGGATATTGAGCCATCAGTGCTGGATGTAACCACAGATCTTGCTTGAGAAAGGTTGGCCTCAAAATTAGCCTATTATTCACAAATACATACATTATGTTAGAAATATAATAAAAGTTATGAAGATACAAAAATAGAACAAGCAAGAAAAGAAACTCATGTGTGTCCGCCTAGATCTCTCATCAACAAACTCACCGATACCCTTCCTTACATGGGTTTGCTCAAAGAATTCATCTAACAGTATAGGTCGCTTAAGTGCCTCAGTCTTCAAACAAAAGCATCAATAGTTGATAAACATTCAATATATATGTATTTCATTAAAACAAATGTGTTTTTTTAAATATACGTCGTACGTACCATACGACGGGCATGCTCATGGAAGTCTATGGAGCCACCCGTGTGCAAGCTCCCGCCATTTTCAGACGCGCGATTCCTCTTAGCCTTGTTACTTTTTTTCTCGATAAGCAGGTACATTCCACTTCTCGCACAACTGATTCCAAACATCAGGTCCCATCCAAGGGGACTTTTTTCCCGCATTCCGAGCATCTCTGAGCTCCTCGGATAGTCTTTTAGAGGCTTTCGTGTGAAAGGTCTTCTTGATTTTTTTCCTCATGCCTAGGTAACCACATCACTTTCTTCTGTATTTTGGGATAAAATAATAGTTAGTATATAATAGTAAATGAAAATATATATAAATCAAATTACCAATATTCATTTCAAGTCATTATCTACCGTAAAAAGTTTGAAGAACACATCTCTTTCATCCTTAGTCATCGCTCCCCATGATGTCCATGGGTGGTGAAATTGTTGCCTTATGGCAAACGTGATGGCCGAAGATGCAGTCTTGCAAGGATTAAATCTAAATGGAAAAACAAGACATAAAAAATAAAGACAATTATGATATATAAATGCAAATGATCTAAATTCTAATTATTTCTTACCCGTCACGTCCAACCGGCTCGATCATAGGAAGAGTACCAGGCGGAGGGTCTAAATTGCCAACAATTGAATCATTATCAGACATGTGCTTGGCATCCTGACTAGGGGAACTATGAACTCTGGAGGATGTTGGAATATCCTATTGTGATGGTGGGTCTCCTTGGGACTGTGTCTACAACCTTGGAGTGGGAACAAAAATGAACCCGGGAGGGTCGTAGGTCGGCTGATTGGCAGATTGTGAGGGTACTAAGATAGGTGGGGGAGCTGTAGGTGGTGGGGGTGTTAGTAGGTGCAGAAAATGTAGATGGAGTGGATGGCGGTGCGAGTGCTGTAGGTGCTGAAAACGGGGATGAAGTGGATGCCGGTGCGGGTCTATGTGACCGCAATCAAATCTCATAACGAGGCTTCTTCCCCTTCACCCCCTTCCCCTTATCTTCATATGATGGCGCCGGGGGTCGAAGTGGGGTCGTAACCACCTGATGACATAGCTATACACATGCGAATAACGTTACAAATATAAATCAAGCTCAACATAAATTTTTTTCTTGAATGCACAACATAACTAAATTTAATGTAAACAACTAAAGAAATTAAAAACAACAATAGTCATTATGAATAACAAATAAAATCCATCAAGAAATTAATATTTCAAAATCATCTAACATATTGCCTAAATCCTATTCGGAACTTGAGTCTTCGGTGTCGTCTTCAAACTCCTCCTCTTCATCTTCTTCTTGTGAATCGACTTCTTCATCATCTACATCCATTTGCTCCCAGGTTGATGACATATTAGCGGTGTCCAATTCTTCTGCACCAATTTCCGAGTCCTGCAAGCCAGTAATACGTTCAAATTCAATGACTTCATTGACATGTGACATTTCATCCACTTGGTAAGGCACATCATCTTCCACATCGTCTGATTCTATAAGACCCCTTGGTTTCATTTTGATAGCAACAGACCAACCACGTTTGTCCGCTCGTGTTGCTGGATAAGGGACATAATACACTTGTCTTACATTATGTGCAATTATAAACAAATCAAACGGCTGATATCTTCTATCCATTCGAATGTCCACAACATTATACTTAGGATCTACCTTTATGCCTTTACTCGATGGATCAAACCAGTCACAATAAAATACCACTACTTTCTTGGGATAGCTTGAAGTATTGTACTCTAGCTCATATATGTGTGGAATGATTCCATAAAAATTATCTTCTCCTCCTTCTATAATCACGTGAACCCCACTATTTATCCTTTTTTTCCCCCTCGCTCCATGTATAAGTGTGGAATTTGTACCCATTAACAAAGAACGTGTGCCACTCTTTAGCGCAGCTCAGAGGACCATATGATAAATCCCTTAAGTGCTGGTTCCTGACACTTAAAGCCTCATTCCAAACCTACGATATAAATACACCTGAAATTTATATTTTTTGAAACATATAACGAAAAACTTAACTAAAATTCAAGATACTTACTTGTTCCTTGAACCATCTAGGAAAACCTGCATGCGTACGAGTAGAGGCATCTTGGTTACTTATTTGTTGAGATTGCAAAAATGCACTGATCAAATAACCACCCATTGTGTTTATAAGTACATATTTGGAAGAAATTACTGTTATGGCAATAATGGAAACGATTATTCTGGAAACTTACTCATGGTACGGTTTGACTTCAATGCAATTGATCAACACATGAACATGGGCTGAGTTCCACTCTGCATCGATTAACCAGTGAGTCGACTCTCTCCCAGCATGACGACCGGGTTGGTCAAAGACTGATAGGGTTGAAGGACGTCTCTCACTTTCAATTTCCATTTCATTTCTAGTATTCCTCGGTGACAACATGAAATTATTGAAATAATGGGAACAAAAATGAGAAGTCTCACGTTGTAAGTAAGACGCGCAAATTGATCCTTCAACCCTAGCCTTATTTTTTACTGATCGTTTAGAATCGCCTATGAGTCTGTAGAATTAAATAGCTAGTTAATGATTGATAAATATAACAAAAGTAAAATTTAAATAAAAGATGAGGATAATCTAATTACCTTTCAAATGGATACATCCACCTGTATTGGACCGGTCCTCCAAGCCTTGCTTCGTATAGAAGATGAATATGGAGATGTTCCATTGAATCAAAGAAGCCAGGTGGGAATATTCTCTCCAACTTACACAGAATGATTGGAATGTTTTGTTCCATTCTAGTCAGGTCATCCTCTCTCAATGTCGCAGAGCACAAATCTTTGAAGAAAAGACTGATTTCGATAAGAGGATTCAAAACATGCAATGGCAATGAACTAAATGCAATAGGAAGTAAACACTCCATAAATACATGACAATCATGACTTTTCATCCCATGCATTTTTCCCTTGTTGACATCGGCGCATCTTGCCAAATTTGAAGAATAACCGTCAGGCATCCTGAGTTCTTTTATCCACCGGCAAACTAACTTCGATTCCTCGGCAGTTAAAGTGTAATTTGCTTTTGGTTTCAATTTCTTCCCATTGGCTCGCTCCTTCGGTTCCAAGTCTTTTCGCCTACAATAGTGAGCTAGGTCCATTCTTGCTTTCTCATTGTCTTTGGTCTTGCCACTGACGTTCATCACAGTATTTAATATGTTGTCAAAAAAAAATTTCTCAATATGCATTGCATCAAGATTATGTCTCAACAAATTATTTTTCCAATATGGAAGATCCCAAAAAATACTTTTTTTTTGTCCAGTTATGCCATTCTCCATATCCTTGTAATCTGGACACACCATTTTCTGTGACTTTTGGCAGCTCCCTTACTCTATGCCAAACTTGTTCTGGTGTCAACCTAGGTGGCAGCCCATCTGTTTCAACCTTTCCCTTTTTGAAGGTGTTCCTATTTCTTCTGAATGCATGATCATTTGGTAAGAACCTACGATGCGAGTCAAACCAAGAACTTTTCCCCCCATATTTTAACGTAAAGACTTTTGTATGCTCCATGCAATGCGGACAAGCCAATTTACCATGAGTCCCCCAACCAGACAACATACCATAAGCAGGGAAGTCGTTAATAGTCCACATCAAAGCCGCCTTCATCATAAAATTTTGCTTCTTTGAAATATCGTACGTCAAAACACCATTCCACAACCTCTTCAGATCATCAATCAAAGGCTGTAAGTAAACATCAATACCAGCCTTTGGATTAGATGGACCGGGTATTAAACAAGTTAAGAACATATAGGGTTTTGACATGCACATCTCAGGAGGAAGATTATACGGGGTAACAATTACTGGCCAACATGAATAAGGCAAAGCCGACGCTTGGATATATGGTTTAAAACCATCGGAGCATAACCCAAGTCGTACATTGCGCGGATCCGCAGCAAAATCAGGATGTACCCGATCAATGTGCTTCCAGGCTTCGCCATCAGAAGGATGACGTAACACACATGCACTTCTATTTTCATAGTGCCACCTCATTTGTCCTCCAGTTTGCAATGATGCAAACATTCGTTGCAACCTTTGAATTATTGGCAAATAAAACATCGTCTTTACTGGAACTGGTTTGTTCCTGCTCGTTCCAGTGTTGCGTTCACGATACCTAGGTGCATTAAAAAATATACATTCAACCAAATCACCATCATTTGTGCCAAATTCATTATCGTAAAACAACATGCACCCGTTCACACAACAGTCAATCCTTTTAGCCTCCAATCCCAGCTTTGACACTAACCTCTTAGCATCATAATAAGTTGTTGGCAATCCACTTTTAATGGGTGTCGCATCCAAAAGCGTTTGTGTGAACATATTTAAGCATTGCTCTGGAACGTTCCAATTAGACTTGCAAGCTAATAGCCTCACGCACATTGATAATCTAGAGTATGGAGCCCCTTTAAACAATGGTTTATTTGTCTCTACTAAAAGATTTTAAAATCTTTGAGCTCCTTCATTCGGTGGCTCTTCCGTGTTATGTGAATCTGGCGCTTCAAATGACTCATGCTGCTTGAAAGCATCACGCAACATCTCTTGCATTGACATAAATTGTTCTGCATATCCCAACTCTACACCACTACTTGAAGCAAGCATACAATTATCGTCAACATCTAAATCAGCATGCGACATCTCTTCACCATGATCAGTTCAAATCCAATAATTAGGCTTGAACCCAACTCAGTAAAGGTGAATCTTCACTTCTTCATCAGGAAAAATCTTTGTATAATCACATTTAACACATGGACATCTAATCCCCCCCTCACTAATATAATATTCCTGCTGACGAGCTTTGCTAATAAACTCTTCAACCCCACATATGAAGGATTGTTTCAGGCCACTTCTTCTCGGATTCAACCTATCATACACCCAACTACGATTCGAGGGATAACAATCTATGTTCTGCATGTTTAAAACAATCTACTTAAATGTTTAAAACTAAAGTTTTCTTCACTAACAAACAAAACATAGTTGACAAACACATGCATATTTACTGAACTATCAGCACACAACCAGAATCCTGCATTTCATACAAGATCATACCCTATTGAGCTCAGCTCTCCACTAACAAACAAAACATAGTTGACAAACACATGCATATTTACTGAACTATCAGCACACAACCAGAATCCTGCATTTCATATAAGATCATACCCTATTGAGCTCAGCTCTCCACTAACAAACAAAACATAGTTGACAAACACATGCATATTTACTGAACTATTAGCACACAACCAGAATCCTGCATTTCATACAAGATCATACCCTATTGAGCTCAGCTCTCCACTAACAAACAAAACATAGTTGACAAACACATGCATATTTACTGAACTATCAGCAGACAACCAGAATCCTGCATTTCATACAAGATCACACCCTATTGAGCTCAGCTCTCCACTAACAAACAAAACATAGTTGACAAACACATGCATATTTACTAAACTATCAGCACACAACCAGAATCCTGCATTTCATACAAGATCATACCCTATTGAGCTCAGCTCTCCACTAACAAACAAAACATAGTTGACAAACACATGCATATTTACTAAACTATCAGCACACAACCACCATCATGCATTTCATTAAGAACACACCCTATTGAGCTCAGCTCTCCACTAATAAACAACACCTAATAAAGAGTAGATAACCTACCTCAACTCCAAGAAAAGTGTGGTCTATGTGTACTCAAATGAAAGCCTGCATCAAATTAACCCAACACATTCAGTAACCATATAAACTATCTCAAAATGAAATTCTATAGAGTATATTTTACAATGATAATAACAATTCAAAATAGAGTATATTTTTCAATGATAATAACTATCTTAGGCTAAATAACACATAAGAAACATGGAGACTTCGATTGAAAATGCAAAATAAAAGGCAAGGATGAAAACTTACTGGAATAGTGTCTATGTAAAGCATAGGACCCAAGATACTCGATCGTAGCCCACTCTTGACTTGATTCTTCCTAATTCCTATGAGAACCAAGATGTATCTCACTAATTACAGGTGCCAACTATCTTGGAAGCTCAAATTCAAGAAACTGTTTGAGGTCTTCAATTGGAGGCTTGTCTGTTTCAGCAATCATCAGTTTACAGAAAGCTCAGTTACTATTCAGTTTCAGAGGGAGATTATAACATATGCTTATGAGACCTTATCCAATCTTACTTGTTAAAATGATACTCAAAGCAGAAGTGCACAAGCTGTCATGCAATAACTTTTCCAAAAGTTTAAGTTATTAAGTAAAGGCACATCAATGGTTTTATATTTTAATACACTCTCTCACATATGAATCCTTTGGGTTTAAAGTGTGAACAATGAAACAATGAAATATTCCAGAATGAACTTTGTAACCCAGTAAGTACACCATCAAAGTCATAGTTTCTTTATTAACATCATTGTAAACCAATCAATAATTAGGCAAGGCTTTGGAAACCAACATTTGTTTGATGTTGACACTTTGAAAATACTAACTTTTATAATTATGGCACCCAACAACTTGAATATCAACTTCTAAAAGTGGAAATCATAGGAAGGTCACAAGAATAGCTATTACTATAATATTTAAAATCATTATGACTTACGCGTACAATGTAACCTTTCATATTAGCCTATTTTTCATTTTTTTTAAAGTTAGTTTTTATCACTCAGATGAATGTAAAAGGCCTCAGATTTCTAAACAAAGTGAACTCAGCATAAAAATATTAAGCTGATATTGCCAACATGTGTTTCATGAAGGTCGAAATCCTAGATTTCATTAAACATCAATTGCCTGACACATTTTACATTGTACTATTTCATCCAGATGAATGTAAAAGGCCGAAGATTTCTGAACAAAGAGAACTCAGCATACAAATATTAAGCTGGATACTGGGTATCATAAAAGGAAAGGTTTTGGAAATGATAGAAAGTTTCCAATCAAAAAATTAAACAAAAACTCAAATAACCTTGAAATAGCAGCAGATCAAGCAGCAACGGCCGGCGGGTTTGTTTCCGAGGGAGTCGCGGTTCGTTGCCGGTGGAGTCGTGGTTCGTTGCCGGCGGAGTGGCGATTTGATGCTGGCCTCCTCCTTGGTTCGCGGGCCTTTGTCGTTTCGTGGGTGGGTCGCACGCTTCCTCCTTGGTTCGCGCGGCCTGAGCCGTTTCGTGGGTGGTACAGCGGCGCCGGAGGTCGTTGTCAGCGGTGGTTCATGCGACCCGAGCCGTTTCGTGGGTGGTACAGCGGCACCGGAGGTCGCTGTCAATGCTGGTTGGCGTGGCCGCTGCTGGTGAGAGGCTGAGGAGTGTGGTGCGGTACTGTGGTTGTGTCAGTGACTGAACGAAAATAATTAGGGTATAGAGACTGTCAGTTTTAAATTAAATTGGTTTCCAACGGATTTTATTACAATTACCGACGGATATATCTTTGTTTCCGACGGATTTAATAGGTCGTTTCCGACGGGTTTGTTAATTATTTCCAATGGATTTTTATCCTATTTCCGTCCGTAATTCAATAGCAGTTATTTTAAAATTTTCGGACAATAATCTTACCATTTTCCAACGTATTTTATTTTCTGACAATCAGTTCGTTGGTAATTTTCCTTCGCAAAGTTTCCCCAAAAAAGGCGGGAGTTTTTCCATCGAACTTAACGATGAAATTTCCCTCGGTAATAATATTCTACTCATACCGACCACCACAGTTTGTTTCCGACGGATTGTTCCGTCGGAATAAAAAAATTACCGACGGATTTAAATCCGTCTGTAAAATTCCGTCGGAAATACGCAAATTTCTTGTAGTGAGATGAGAAAGAAAGAGCTAGCTTCTTCTAGCATTAAGTAGGATTGTGTCTAGAAATTTTGAGACTTTAGGCAAAAAATTATTACAGAGACTTAGTGTAATGTAAAAATACATTGGTAATAACTGGATATCAAAACTCACCTATAACCATACATTCAATTGGGCCATACATTTTCTTTTCGGAATTTCCTTATCTGCACAATTCCTTTTTAAACATTTGCCTTCTTTTTCATACTCGCACGCTTCATTGGTAGTTTCCTAGTGCTGCTTGTCCATGTTTGATATGGAATGGACTTTATGGAAAACATGTCAATCGAGTGAGAAGAAAGAGCAGTTAGGGCCAATTAGAAATAATATGCAATAATAATGAGTGAAAACAATTTTGAGCCTAAAACAATATTGTCTTAAGTGCCTACATATCTCAACGGCCTTGATTCTAAGGAACTTTTTACACTGTACCTCGCGCCCATTATTGGTATTGGTTGTTAGAAACATGTGATGGCATGTGGCTTGATGTTGATCCATGTTTTTTGATCTTTATGGTTGTTGGTTAAAGATTAATTGTTCGTTTAACATGCATGATAGAATAAGACCTCGTGAGATTGGATCTGATAGTATAATATCTAATAATATAAGATTTTATAAAACTTCAATACTATGCAGCATTTTATGTGTGATTATCTGCGATATTGTCTATTTTTATTCTTAGGGCATTTTTAGTAGATTTTGCCTCTAAAACCAAGCTTCTTGTTGGAAGTCTCATATCGCCTGCCTCAAATCTTAGGGTGCGGTTTATATATCTACTAGGAAACTCCACTTAACATCATTTATTTTAGGATGGAATCTAACATGATATCACATCCAAGAGCCCATCTTCGTAGTTTATTGTCTGTTATGACAATTTTCCTGTGTATCGTCTCTTTTGGTAGGCATCTATGGAAGAGGGGCGTTGGAAGTCCCATATTGCCTGCCTCAAATCCTGGGGTGCAGTTAATATACAGGTTGGGAAACTCCTTTTAACATCAGTTGGTTTTAGGATGGAATATAACACTTCTAAAAATTTTCTATTTAGTTCATTTGTCTCATGTTTTGATTGTAAGAATTAGGTGAGGACAAAAATGGAGCATAACATGTGAAGAATTAGAAAAAAGTAAAGCATTATCAAGCAGTTCAAACGCTGGGCACTCAATCCCAGCGCTAGGGGTATGGGAGTTGGGCACCCTTCATCCAGCAAGTTTTATTTTATAAAAACTTGTCTCATGCGAACAATGTTGGGAAGATGAGCACCGGGCACTCCGCATATTTCCAACACTTGTAGTTTTGTGATTTTCAATGGGAATGGAATTTATGACAGCCTGAGTTCGTGATTTTTGCTCCTCCTACCCTAATTTGGACACTCTAGAGTCGTTTGAAGAGAAAAGAAGTGGGAACTAAAATAGACATATATAAACACGAGCAGGTGGTGGACTTGTGTTTATCAGACTTTTAGATAAAGTTAAACTTTTCTCGAGCACAAGCACAGAGCAAACAGGTGAAAAGCTTATCAGTCAGACAAGCGACTTATCTGAAGGTTTTCAACAAAAAACACACAAACATGCAAGATAAAAACTCGTTTGATATTCACAGCTTTAAACCCTTTAGTTAGTAAACAGTTAAGATAAACAAATAAACTAAAGAGATAAGGGCCGGATAGAGATAGACACAACTAATTTATCCTGGTTCACCCTTTAACAATTAGGGATATGTCCAGTCCTTGGCAATTCACGAAAGTGTTCAATCTTGAGTTTGTTCTTCACTGAGTGTCAGCAGACGGGTGAAGACACTATCATTAGACGAGTTGATTTTTCTTCAAAAAGTCAAAGACTTTAAATATACTTCAGACAAGTGAGACTTCTTCATCAGACGAGTCAGCTTTCTTCACAAGACAAGTGATCTTCTTCTTTGACTAAGTTTGACTTCAGACAAACGAGTGAGTGAAAACACTTAAAATATTAATCTACACACTAAGTTGACAGGTTGATAACCAATACATAGTTCAATTAAATCATTGAACAAATGTTTGGTTTTCATCAAAACAATGGGCAAATGCACATTTGACATTTTGAGACTCAACAATCTCCCTTTTTTTTTACGATGACAAACATTGAAATGATTTAATGAACTTTGAAATTTTGACAGAATAACCAAGACAGACGGGTATCAGTAACTTTGTAAAATATTCTTGTGTAGACTGTAACAGCCCATTTTTGTATACGCTGTATTAACGGCAAAGATATATTTATTTATATTTTTATGGGTAAATGCCCATTTTGGTCCCTGAAAAAAAAATGCGGTGCCCATTTCAATCCCTAACAAAAAAAAAAACTACCCTGCTAGTCCCTGACTAATGTGGGACAAGTTAGTCCCTACGTGATTTTCGTTAGTCAGCGTCCGTTACTAAAATGTCCCACGATACTAACTGTCAGGGACTAATTAGTCTCACTTTAAATATTGTTAGGGACTATAATATCCAATAGTAATTGTCAGGGACTAACTTGTCCCACATTAGTAATTGTCAGGACTAATGGTGTAGTTTTTTTTTTTTTTTTTTGTCAGGGACTGAAATGGGGACCGCATTTTTTTTCGGGGACCAAAATGGGCCTTTACCCTATTTTTATCTGAGACCTAGGAAATGATTTTGGAGGAAACAAAATCATATCTAGAACCTAATCTATGGTAGTAAGCTTTGGTTAAAATTTGGGTTTAAAACTCATATGGAAACCGGTTTGTGTTTTTACTGACAGTATAATTTTATACTGGCAGAAAACCCTAATTTGACCCGAAACTAAAAATTGTAGATTTTTTATATTTTGTCCGTGAGGAAATCTGCTTTCCAAATTTCTGATCAAAAAACAAAATATTATGTTTATTCGGATGAATTTTGGTGAAAGTTCGAACGGAAAACGATATGCATTTTCACTAATAGTAAGATTTTACTGATCAGAAAACCTAATTTTGACTCGTGAACGAAATGGTTGATGTTTAAATCATATTTCTAACGAGTTTAGTTATTTTGAAAATTTTCAATCAAAAACAAAATATTATGCTTTTATTCGGGCGTAAAACCCTAATCGGGAAACCGACGGAGTCGAGAACGGAGGTGCAGAGACAAAACCGGACATTGGAGGAGCTGACTCATGGAGTGAGTCACCACCATAACTCACCAAGCATTTATGAAGCATTAAATGTAATTTTAGGTGAAATGACCAAAATGCCCTTAATCTTAACCTAACCTATCCTAGTTTGTTTTTAACCATGGTTAAGGCAAGACAAGGCCAATTTGGCTTCTTCCTCCTCATTTGTGGTCCAAAATCAGCCACACCTCCCTTCATTCTCAACCACATATTATAACCTAATCATGATTACAAATTAACTATAGTTAGGTTATTATAACCATAGTTAAGTTATTATATTATTTTCTAACTTAACATTTGTCAATTAACTTAACCTTGGTTCCATTTTAAAAAAAAGCATTTTTCACTCACTCATCCTCTCAATTTCGTGGCTGCCACACCCTTCCCACACTTAACCAAAGTTCACTTTTCTTTCTAAGTCATTTCTCACCAAAAACACTAAGAACACCATAGTTGTTCTTGCAAAGTTCTTCATCTTTCTTCAAGTTTTTCATCAAACCTCTTCATTCTAGGGTGAGGAACCTATTCCTAATCATCTTAGCATCATTACACTTCCATCAATATTCATGTTCATCAACTATTTAATGAATTTTCATTCTTAAATCTAGAACTTCAAATAATTCTAGAAAATTGTAAAAAAATCATTTTAATGTGAAACCAATTTCTATGATCCTTATATGAATCCTACTATCATCATCTAAGAGTATGTAAGCAAAATAACTTTCCTTCCTATTTTTCTCTATATGGCCGAATCTAGGTATTTGTGGGCAAATGAGATTTTGTTCAACTTTTAACTTAGATGAGGTTGGTTATAAGCTATCTAGGGTTTCTAGGTTTTAAATCTAAGAGTAAGTAAAGAAAAGAAACTTCTAACCCTATTTTTTTGTCGTGGCCGAATCCTATACTAAAGGGGTTAGATAAGTTTTATTCAACTTTAACTTGGATGATGACTGGAAATAAGCTACTTCAAATCCCTAGAGTGATAATCCAAGTGCTTGCAATCAAAAACAATTTCTAGCCTATTTTACTATACATGGCCGAAACCCTAACCCTAGAGGTTAGAGGATTTTGTTTCAAACTTTTGTCTTGTAATAATTAATCTATGCTAGTTAAGACTTTAGTAACTAGGATCCAAAAGATGGCATTGAGAAAATAACCCTAAATCTATTTTTTTAGTCTTGACCGAACCTAGTCCTAAAGTGTCATAGATGGATTTTGTTTGATTAATACATTTTTGTGTTGATTTGGTTGAAGGATATTTGATAATCGTGGTGTACTAACGAGAATCGGAAAGTTCATGAATCCGGTGATAAGTTCAGGTGGGGGAAGAATCAATCTGTCGTCGGAATGGATAAGTAGTATATTTTATAATAATGGTGTAGGGCAACCTAAACTCTACTAATGGTCGAGTAATCGACAAGACCAAAATCGCATTGGAAACCTTTTCCGTAATACCAATGATGATTTGGGAATTGTAGGTTTATCGACGTTAGGATAATTTTTAAATATTTGAGGTTGTCAGAATTTAATATTATTGACTGTTTGTGATACGCTGGTTGAGGTATTCTACTACATGTGATGTTTTATTTTTATGTTTGAATATTTTATTGATTATTATATTATGCATGATCTGCCTGGTTTGATAATGTGCTTAGTTGACTTTTAAGTAAAGATATGTGTTGTTCGGGAGATGTTCATGTGGGTGAGAGAATGAAAGTGACTTAGAGGTGCCTAGCCGAATTAAAGTATTTACTAGATGAGATATGACATGGAATGTGTGTTGAGACTGTGTTGGAATGTTGAGGCACTAGGTTGTAACGGATGCGAGTTAGTGAGATTTTTATG
Source organism: Echinosophora koreensis (assembly GCA_035048595.1). Lineage (NCBI taxonomy): Eukaryota > Viridiplantae > Streptophyta > Magnoliopsida > Fabales > Fabaceae > Echinosophora > Echinosophora koreensis. Next base: position 1,018,729 of record JAPCYP010000072.1, read on the forward strand.
TATATGCATTGTTATTCACAGCCGTGTGAGTGGAACACACAAGGTCAGGATATCCTATTTTGGGATATCGGATATTACGGGTGAGTACCCTACGGATGTGGATGCCGAGGTAGACTACCGTAATACTCTTTAGTCCTGGACGTGTTGCGCTGAGTATTCTATCGAGGATAGAGATACTATGAAGTTTGCCACAACTGTATCGAAGTTTGGCACTACTGCATACGAAGTTTGGCACAACTGCATATTGAGCTATTTCCGATGGGGGAATAGTGGCATATCGAGTTTCTGGCACTAAGTTCTTTGCACTGCACCATTCTGGACTACTGACTAACGTGATAGAAATAGAGATGGCCAAGTCAGCATAAAGGTTTAGTTGCATCAGATTAAGGGTAGAGGATGATATCGTAATTTGAGGATGATTGTTAGTTATGTGTGATGTGTGTCTTTGACTGTTATTATACTATATGCTATGAATTCTTTTCCGCTTTTGATGATAGAATTGTTTCTTATCCCCTATTTTCTATGTTTAGTATATATTTTATCATGTGATCGTATGAGAAGATCCGATGGAGGAACCAGTGCTGAGGAGCTGGATGGGATTCTGCATGAACCGGATGCAGGAGGAAGAGCTGTGGGTTCCAGCGATGTAGTTTAATGTCTAGGGCCAGTGAGTCATATATGACGTTTATTTTCCGCTAGTTATAAACAGTTTGTTTTAATTATGCACCTGCAAGGGATCCTACTGCTGGGATACCCTAAACAGTATTTTGGTAAAGTAATGGATAAACATGTGTGTATTTATATATTATAACGTTGATGTGTTTAAATTTGCAGAAGTTATATGTTTTATAATTAAGTTTTTAATTTCTTCGTATTTTTGGGATTATGTTTAACGTTAATTATGCGATTAAGTAATTAATTAATAAAGTTTTAATTTAATGGCACAATGGGGTGCCTCATTGACAAATATAGGAGCATTATACCATGTATCAAAAGCATTTAGACAAGAATCATACCTTGAACAGTCTTTAGTCACTTAACAGATTATGATCAAAAATTGCATTGCAAAATATCAGAGCTAAAATATGTCAAATCAGAGCTTATTTGTTGTATCAAAGCTAAGTTAACTTGTCCAAAAACTTTTTCTTTTTTAAAGGCGAAGGGGCCTCATTAAAACCTTATGATGCAAAACCCTCCTTAGGGATAAAAGCATCATTAAGGAAAAAGAGTGCCCATTTTATTGAAAAAAAAAAGGAAAAAGAGTACAAAGAAACATGGGGGGACATGAACCTTACCCATGAAGAATTAATGAAATCTATAGTTTGGTAAACCAAGCCTATTCCTTAAGAAAACTTCCTTAATAAAATCAGGAATACTATCCCACCAGACAAAACCAGAAACTCTAGAGCCATAAGTAGCTAACTTATCAGCACATTGATTTCCTTCTCTATAAATATGAGAGACTATAAAGTGCATTTGCTTTTAGAGTAAAACACAGTTGTTCCAAAAACATTGACAGGTTAATAACCAGACAAGATCTTAGTTCATTTTAACTTATTTCTGATTATTACTTTCTCCGTCAAGATATGTTCATTTCTTATTTTATTTTCTCCCCTTTTTGGCTTCAGCAAAAAGGAAGACAAACAACCGAAAAGAAAGTAACATAGAAAAAAAAATTAGATATTACAGAACACACAGATATGTCAAAAACTGATTTTATTAACTCATCATAGGCTCATACATAGCTATTTACAAAAGGTCCTACAGATATGTACTAAACAAGACAAACAAAGATTCTACTCTGTCTTCTAAGATAATCATAGCAGATCATGTGGATATATGCCTTGACAGGTACTTACTTTTTGATGATTGACAAAAGGAATTCAACTCTAAGGACTTATCTGCAAAAGGCGTGAAAAGGACCAACAAGCAAATACATTGGTGAAAAGGGAAATTTTCTTTTATTGTATTGCTTGTTTTAGAATTTATGTAAATGGTTGTGTGTCTCTCAAGTTAAAATTAATCACACACACACATAAAAGCTGATTTGAAATAGGAACTTAAAAGGTCTTTAAATTGGAATTAATCATAATATCTTTTGACCTTTAAAGTTTTTCAAAAACCCTTTTATACATAGAATAATCGATTATGATAATCGATTATACAGCTCTTAATTATGCTTAAATGAGTCTTTAATTACCAGAGCTGTTAGGTTTTTGAAAATTCAAAATTCAAAGATGATAATCGATTATGGTAATCGATTATGCCTATATCAACACGCTTTAAATCAGCTTTAAAATGGCTTTAATGTGCATTAAAATGATTTTAATTATCTTTAAGCTATTGCGTTTGAATTCAAAATTGATATAGTCAATTATGGCTTTCAAAAATTGATTATTGCTTTTTAATCAAAAGTCAGAGGCTTCATAATCTATTAGGATAATCGATTATGAATATTTGATTCAGTCTGAACTTTCAAGCAGAGACCAAGTAATCGATTATTGTAATCGATTATCACCTGACTGTTTCAAAATACGCCTTTTGTTTTTGCCAAAAATAATCGATTATGCTTTTTAGATAATCGCTTTCGAGAAAAATTAGCTTTCAAGACTTTTTGACCTAATTTCAATTGGCTTATTTAAAGGTCTTTTTGAGAGAAAGAAGACAACCCTAATTTCATATTGTTGAGCTTCAATTTGTATTTATCTTCTGCACTTTTGAGTGCTTCTATCTTGTAATCTTTTTCTGTATTTTGTGAGTGTGATCTCACGTAAAACAATTTCTAGTTGATCCTGTTAAAAGCTAGAGTTGATTGGAAACCCTTGGTCGTACTGCCTTGGGGACTGGACGTAGGCCACGTGGGTAGTTGTGTGGTCGAACCAGGATACATCATTGTGTCATTTTCTTCCCTTTCCTCTTTATCTTTTCGCAACGCTTTTATATTTCTTAAGTTTTATTTCGTAACGTTTTGTTATTAATCTATCACTTCGCTAAAACAGTTTTTAAGTGTTGTTTAAATTAGCAAAAGTTTTCAAAAATCAATTCACACACAATTCACCCCCTCTTGTGTTTGAGGTCACTTGTCAACAGATCATTCTTGAGCTAACTCTCTATGAGCAGCCTCTAAAAGAGTCCTAAGACTAGCAACCTCATACCGCAAGGCTTGAAACTCTCTTCTGTCAACAGCAACAATGTTGTCAGCTTGAGCTTCAGCTTCAGAGTTCCAAGACAAAAGGTAGACAGGTGGAGCTGGGGGACAAAGAAGGGCTCAGAGATACGAGGGAAGAAAGACTATGGATGTTTCTGTAGAAAATCAGGGGTAAGAAGGCAAACGTGTTAAAGATAGGTCTGACTCTTATTGAGTCTTCTTCAGGCAAAGGGCAAATAGAGGACAGACGGGTAAAAAGAGAAGGGTTGGTGATAATGATGGGTTCTGGAGGGGAAAGAGGTCTAGACTCAAAGGAAGCAGGGACATATATTAGATTATACATATATCCTATGAATGAAATTAATCTTGGGACAAGGATAAAGAAGGGTCTTGAGGGGGTAAGAATCATGACCACAGAAGGATGATAAACAAAGTATGGGTCAGGATTCTGGATATAGACAACAGAAGGGAAAGACACCGAAAGAGCTCTACAGATGTTTGTTATATGAGGTGGAGGAGGAGGGAATGGAACTATGTGTTATTAACCTACTGCACTACGCCAGATTCGGGATTTATTAATGCAAACTTAACAATATGGTTTCGCGACGCACCACTTTAAAAAAATGTGCAGAGGTATTTAAAACCGCTCTCCCAGAGAAACATTATTAAAAATTATACCTTTGAAAGTGTTTCCCAATCAAAACACTATCTTTACCCCATACCCTGTTTCGAAAAAATGCGGTCAAACATAATAGTGCATGACTAAGGAAGTGTTATCTTTCTTTGTATTAAAACTCTTTGCCCGTTAATTGTCTTCATGAACGCTCAAAAAACACGATATTCAACGCATCGAAAACTATCCCTAATCAATTCGGCCTTATTAGCTCATTGAACCCTAAGCCAATTTCTCCTATAAATAACTCTCCTGTGTGTGTTCGTGAGTTATAATCCCGCACTACAAATTTTATAAACTCTCCTTCTCTGTATTCTTCATTTCTTCAGATTATGAGTTATGAGTTATGAGTCACACTATAATCCAGAAGAGGGCAATCTCTCCAAATTAAAAGTTACGACAGACGACAAAAAGATAGCACCCAAGAAACGAGAGTGGCACCTCTTTTGACGTCACAAATGCATCATCAAGAAGCTGTCGCTCTCTGCATTCCAAGCTCAGCTCATCAATTTTCTTTTCTTACTTGTTCATCTCCCAAATATGTGTTGGAGTTGAATGTCAAGGGATTGAATTGGAGTCGGAGTTAGAGCTGAATGTCAAGGGATTTGGACTTGGAAGATTTTTCATTTCATTTTTTCTTTAAAGGACCACAAGAAATGGATTCTGTAATTTTGTATTGCAAGTTTCTACTTTGTAACTCTGAATTTTGTTGTCAATAAATTTTCTAACTTTGCAATTCTTGTTTATCAAATTGTGACTCTTGCTTCCAATAATAATGAAAGAAAATTTGGTTCATATCAATATTTTTTTAATAATACTACTAATTTAACATGCACATTTCCCCTATACATATTCTTTTGCTTGTAAAAAAAAAGTATTATAAGCACCAAAAAAAAATATTATTATGCACCTTTAATAGCGTCTCCTAAAAGAAACGCTATCTATACAACATTGAAAATTTTAAAAATAGCGCTCCACCTTTTACAACACTTCGAAGAAAAGCACCGTTAAAAATGATGGTGAAGCGCTATATCTTCCCCATATTAAAACCAAAACAATATTCTAAGTGACCAACTCTCTGCCCAGTAGTTGACACAGATCTTGAACGTACAATAAACACTCATCATATTGAACCTTCAGCGCATAAAAAATTGATCCTAATCAATTCTGCCATAATAAATAATAACTCTGTTGGACCAAAAAGTCTCCTATAAATAATTAACCCTTGTGTTCTTATCCTTCACACTCCAAATTCATCCAACTCCAAATATTTCTCAGTCCTTCATGTTCTTCATTTTCGGAGTTCCCTTTCTTGTATGGGGAAGATGGAAGAAATCTAACCCAATAAAATCCAGAATGTGGCTGTAAGGCACAATGAAGTCCAAAAGAGAGGATGTAAGGCACGATGAAGTCCAAAATGAGGTTTTGTTCGCAAAAAGGAACCCTAACTCTCTGTCATAGTAGGAAGGGGTGCCTTCCTTCTCATCCTCAGCTCTTTCTCTATATCATTCCTTCCTCAAATGCCTCAACGTAAGGTATAATGTTGCAAAGGATTGACTATAAGAATATTTACTGACAAATTGAGTATCAAATGAGGATCTGGAAGATAAATTGTTGGTTTCCAACCTCTTTCCTCTTGTGAGGATGTTCGCAAATGCCTCAATTTAAGGCACAATGTTGCGAAAGGGTTGGCTATTATGATGAAGCATAATGAAGTCCATAATGGAAGAGAGTATCAGACGAGGATATGGAAGACCCAGCCTCTTTCCTCTTGCGAGGATGTCCGTAAAAGATGTTACAATATTTGCTGATGAGGCATCATGAAGTCCAAAATGGAAAAGAGTATCAGACGAGGATCTGAAGTCATGGCTGATTTCCAACCTCTTTGCTGATTCCCAAATTGTGTTTGTATTTTCTATGTAACTACTTTGAATCTAACTTTTTAATATTGTATGATCACTATATGCCTATTATGTGGTTCTTGCTATATTAATTTTTTTTTATAAATCAGGTCCATGTGCAATTGCATCACTATGAGGTGAAGCATCCCAACTAGGTTGGCACCCAACACCACAACAATCATTTGCAGCACAGAGACAATATTATTAGAAAAAAATAGAAAGAAAACAAGAAGAAACATGGGGGGACTAGGCCAAAACCCAAGAAGAAAGAAAAAAAAGCAATCAACCAAATCTAAACAATGGGAGACCAAACCTATTATGGTTAAAGTCATCCATAATAAAACTAGGAGGCCTATCCCACCAAGTGAAGCATCTACTAACTAAGCCATGAGAAGCTAGCTTGTCAGCACAAGAGTTCCCTTTCCTATAAATATGAGAAACTCTAAAGTCCATCGACTTCATTTGAAAGATACAATAAATCCATCTATTCTTCAAATTCCAAGGGACCAAATTACCATTAGAGAAAGCATCTACCACTATTTTGGAGTCACACTCCAACCAGAGCTTAGACCAGTTTCTTTTGAAAAGCAAGTTCCATGGAGATGATCGCTGCTGAGAATTCTGCATGAATTGAGGAGGAAATACCAATGTAATCAGAGAAGCAGCCTAAGATTTCACCCCTCATTCCTCTGAAAATTGCACCACAAGAGGCATGACCTGGATTCCCTCTAGAAGCTCCATCAGAATTGCATTTAATCCAACCACAGAGAGGAGGATGCCAACAAACTTCTATGATCTTAGGCGCCCTTGCAGGATGACTATCAACAGAAAAACCTTTGAGCACTCGGAAGTCATCTATAGAATTGGACATAGTGCCTTTAGAGTAAGTTCCTGATAACTTTGCATCAGCAACAATGCAGCTAATAGCATGGTTAGCTGAAATGTACTTGTTATTGAATCTAAGATGGTTTCTACATGACCATATATACCAGAAACAGTGGATGACTGCTGACTTGACTATGTCTTGCACTTGAGCACACCAATTTCTATTACACGAAGAAAGAACAGCAGTAACTGAAGTAGTATCAACCCTGCAGCTTAGCATAGATGAAAGCCAGGACCAGATTAACTTGGCAAAGCAACACTGAAAGAATAGGTGTTCAGAAGATTCTGCAGTTGAACCACAAAGACTACAAATTGATACCACAACTACACCTCTTAGTCTTAGATTATCATCAGTAGGGAGCTTATTATGCAGCAGCCTCCAAAGAAGAAATGACTTGGAGGGAGGAATTGAGCTGCTCCACAGAGACTTGAACCAAGAAACAGAAGCATGACAGTGACTGATAAAAAAAGAGTATGCCTCCTTAAAGCTCAATGAACCTGAGACACTTTGTTTCCAGACTAAACAATCCTCTGCACTATCATCCAGAGGAAGATGCATAGAAGTTACTTCAGTGAACAATGAAGGGGCTCTATCCACCAAAAGAGATGGGATGTTCCATGAGTGCTCAGAGATGAAGTCACTGACAGAAGCTCTCAGAACAAGTTGGAAACTGTCTGGCAGATGCAGAAGCTCAGCTAAGGGTCTGTCATGGTTGAGCCATATGTCTGACCAGAAACTTAATGATTTCCCATTGCCAATTTGCCAGCAGCATTCCCTTTTAACAGTCTCTAGATGAATCTTTATACCTGGCCAAATTGTAGATTTGACATAATGGCATACTAGAGTTCTCTTTCTGAAAAACCTGGCTTTGACTAGATCAGACCAGGCTGCCTTTGAAGAAACCATCTCCCAAGTTAACTTTAACAAAGCAGCTTTATTGATGGACTTTAAAGATCGAAGTCCTAGACCACCAACCTCAATTGGAGGACAGACCTTGTGCCATGACACTGTGCAAACCTTTTTAACTAACACATCACCAGACCAAACAAAGTTTCTAATGCACTTGTCCAAAGACTTAAGAAGGGAAACTGGCCAAGAGTACACATGAAAACTGTATAGCAACATGCCATGTATAATTGATTTTATCAGCTCCACTCTGCCCATGATTGAAAGAAGAGAGCCTTTCCAAGAAGCCAATTTGGCCTTGATTCTGTCTGCAATTGATTGCAGATGGATAGCCTTTGGTTTCCCTTGAAAGATGGGAACACCAAGATAGACAAAAGGCATGCTTCCAGAAGAGAAGCCAAGTAGATTACCAATTTCCAATTTTCTAGAAGAAGACATTTTACCAGCATAGAACTTACACTTAGATAAGCTCAGAATTTGCCCTGATTCAGCACCATATTCTTTGAAAAGATTCATAACAGTTGTAAGGTTCCTTTTAGTACTCTTGCAGAAAACCATATTGTCATCAGCATAGAAAACATGAGATGGAATTGAAATGCCCCTAGGACCAGTCATAGGTTTCAGATACCCTGAGTTTATCAAGTGAGTAATGGCCCTACTAAGAACATCTTCTGCCAGACAGAAAAGCAAAGGGGAAAGAGGATCTCCTTGCCTCACCCCTCTCTTACAAGAGAAGTAACCTGCTTGATGACCATTCACAGAGAAGGATAGCTTGGCAGAAAGGAGAATAATTTTGATCCAGTAACAAAAAGTGGTGTGAAAACCAAAAGATTGAAGCACTTTAATGAGGAAATCCCAATCAATAGTGTCAAATGCCTTCCGAATATCAAATTTAAGAGCAATATTGCCTCGAAAGCTTTTGTAATCCAGCATGTTTGCAGCTTCTGAGGTGATGCAAATACAGTCATGGATGTGCCTTCCCTGAATAAACCCCCTTTGCTGATCAGAGATGACTTTAGGAGCAATTTTAGCTAGCCTGTCAGCCAGAACTTTAGTTATTATTTTAAACTGAAAGTTTGCAAGGGCTATGGGCCTAAAATCTTCAATTTTGACAGCACCTTTAAACTTAGGAATCAAGACAACCAAATTAGAATTTAAGTTGGGAAGCAGCCAGGACTCCCTAAAGAATTGAAGAATAGAACCATAAACATCATGCTTAATGATTTCCCAAAACTTCTGATAAAAAACCCCCCCAAAACCATCAAGACCAGGGGCACCTGAGGCATTCATGGAGAAGACAGCAGTTTTGACCTCCTCTAGAGTTGGCAAGTTAGTGAGAGAAGCATTATCTTCAATAGAGACCAAGCTAGGAACCACTCTCTCAACCAGGTTGCTGCTGGTGCAGGAATTCTGAGAAGCATACAAGCCTTTATAATAGCTTAACACATGGTTTTCAATATCCTGCTGATTGCTGAAAAGCATTTCACCCTGATTTAGAACTGTCATTTGCTTTGATACTAGTCTCACTCTTGCCAATCTATGGAAGAAGGAGGTGTTTCTATCCCCTTGGACAAACCAGTTTACCTTAGCCTTTGCTCGCCAGAACTCTTCTTGGAAATGGAGAGCTTGATGGAGATCAGATTGAGCATTGAGCTCTTCATCATGAAGACAATCAGAATAACCTCTTAAAGAGATTTCCTCTTGAATTTTGTCTACCTTGTCTTGAGCCAGTTGAACTTGTTGGTGAACATCACCAAAAGTCTCTTTATTCCACACTTTCAGGTCAGCTTTCAGATTTCTAAGCTTCTGAGCAAGAATAAACATAGGGCATCCCACTACTGATCTATTCTAAGCCTCTTTGACAACTCTATGACAGTCTTTATGATCTATCCACATGCTCTGGAACTTAAAATGAGAAGGAAAGGATTGAGAGCCTGATTTTAAATCAAGAAGCAAAGGGTAGTGATCTGAATATTCTCTGGTAAGAGTGTAGCAAGAAATGTTGGTCCAAAGAGAGAGCCAATCCTGATTACACACTACCCTATCCAACCTTCTTTCAGTGTGTATTTACCTTCTTTCAGAGTGTAACAACCTTCTTGCTATATTAATTAGTTTAATAAAGAATCTTTTTTATGAAGTTTAAGTAAGAGTAAGCCAACTATCAAAAAAAAAAAAAAGGAAAGAACAAACCAATAGAGCATAAGGTTGTCAATTTTTTTTATTTTTATTTTTTTGAAATAAAATTTGAATGATATAACAACGTTTCTCTAAACAAGCGTTGTTAAAAGGTATCTTATTGTGTATTATTGTTTAAAAATATAATAGCGTTTATCTTAAATTGCACTTTTAAAGTATAAAAATTTAATACCGTTGTTCTTTATAAACGTTATCGTAACCCTAATTTTTAAAACAAAACATTCAAGTGACCACTATTCTCTCCCACTCTTTCAAATCACGCGTGCTCTCAGACTCTCACTCCCGCTCTGTGACCATCACTGCGAGCCCTCTCTCAATCCCTACAGTCACTTCACCACCACCACCGAGCAACTCACTATCTCCGTGTTCATTAACTCAACTAGTAAGTCTCTTCATTTTGAGTATTTTTGTTGCAGTTAAGGTTACTTCGAGTTTTTTATTTTATTTTTTTAGGGTTACTTCGAATCTTTTTGTTGCAGTTAAATGGCTTATCCCAGACCATCTGGTAATGCATCTAGTAAGAGTACCCGTGTTGTAACACTTTGCTTCTTATCTAATTTATCTACTTATATTTTTACCTGTGACCCAGAAAAATGATTTCTGAGAAAACAAAATCATATCTAGAACCTATTATATTTTAGGCTGTTATAGTTAAATTTTGGGTTCAAAATTCAGACGAAACCCGATCTGCGTTTTCGCTTATAATACAATTTTGTACCGGTCAAAACCCTAACTTGACCCAAAGTTAAAAAATCTTATATTTTATCTCTATTTTAGTGATATAGTCTATTTTGAAAATTTTCACTCAAAAATAAAATATTTTATTTTATTCAGGCGAATTTTCAAAGAAATCAAGCGAAAAACTGAAATCGGGTGACCGACGGAGCCGGATACAGAACTGTAGAGATAGACCGAGAGGTATATTTTCATGATCTATGATCATCCCTCACCTATCTTCAAGTTTTTCCTTTCATTCATTAAGTTGATACAAGTTTCCACATTCTTTGAATTTCATGATTTAATTCCTAGAAAATTTCATGAGTTGATTTTTGAACTTATGATAATTTTTCTAGCCTATATTTTACACTTGAATCATGTATGTCCAAGGATTAAATGGGAAAAAAAATCCTAGCTACCCCAAGCTTTTCCAAAACCGTGAGGCCCCTAGGGTTTCACTATTGATTTTGATTATTCTAATTTGTTTTATGTTTTTTGTATGAAGGTTGTGTGTTTGGTTGGTTGTTGTGAACTTGTATGAGTGGAAAAGAAAAGATTGGCAAGGAACTAAGGTAAGGAAATTATATTTTTGCTTCAAGCGGTAAGGGGAGATTTCTTCATGAGTTTGGTAGTTACATACTATTAGTTTGGTTATTTGTGTGTGAGTAATTGTTGTAGTCATGTGATAACGATTTTTATGCTTTTTGTTAAATGATTTCGTAATTGTTTAAATTTCTTATAACTGTTCTTATAACTGTTTTTATGCTTTTAGTCATGTGATTGGATTGCCTATATGCATATATTGATGATATTGTGCATGATTATATTGGTTGAGAGCATGGCATTGGCTATAGCTTGATAATGACGGTTAAACCACTTAAAAGTCTTAATCACAAAATTAATGAGTTTTGTTTTCATTATGTGGAAGAATGTTAAGAAAAATGGTATAGAAACCATTTTGTGAAAATTCACGAATTTGAGAAAGTCAAGAAGATTTCTAAATAAGATTTAAGAAGTGAGTGTTAGCGAGGACAAACAGTGAAAAATCGCATTATTGTTAATTTCCCTCAATGTTTCAAAAAAAAAAAGTCTCTAAAACATTTTAACGTTATCAAGGAAAAAGTTTTGTTTAAAATGAAAAGTCTTTTATTTTACGAAAAATTTTATTCAGATGCAAAATCTTCAAAGAATGCCATTGTGGCGAAAATTCTGTTAAAGTTTTTCTTCCAAGCCAAAAGATTTTGAAATTATTTTTAACGATTTAACATTTTAGAAATGAATTTCAGCGGAAAAGATTTTCTGCAACATGTTATACAACATGTTTTAAAAGAACGAAAAATATTTCCAATGAACTTTGATGAGTTTAGATTTTGTTTTGATATTTGTTTTCACAGAACGAAAACTGTGTTGAAAACGAGAAAGTTAAGAGAATCTAGAGGTCGAGACGTCGGGTCGTTCTAGATTCTATGAGAAAACACGTGGATTTTTAATTTGTGTTATATGTGGTGGACTTCGTGTCCCATATCTGGGAACCTAGGACCGGTGTATCAGCCTAGGGTTTCGTGATGAGCACTCGAACCGTATATCATGTGTTAAGTACAAATAGGTTTGATACCTGTATAAGATTATTCGTGGGCGTTGAGCCTCGACAAGAAAGAACGAACGACAAAGAAAAACAGATAACCAACTGTTTTACATGCATAAGCTAGCAGACGTGCCATATTTTCGAGGTAAAATCCCTTGTGGATTGACAAATTGGGGAACTCAAGACCAAAGTGGGTTTATAGGGACATCTGGGTTCGTGAGCCACATAAGATCGGGGCCTCGCGACCTCGAGCCGTGGATGTAACGACGGCCAAACGTGGATGTACTCAATTAGGGACTACTCAATGTTATTTAGGTTTGGACGTGATACCCTTGAACAATTGGAGATCGGACCTAAATTAAGAGGCCGACCTAATGAGAACAATTGTGTTATAGGGATATTGCGACCTATACTTAGGCCTGGCAAAAGGATCCGCGGACCAATTGTCCATCCGGTCCATCCACAATAAAATCCATCCAATCCATCCAATAATAATAAAAAATACTAAATGGATTGGATGGTTTCTATTAATGGATGGTTAATGATCCATCCGATATATTTTTTAATCCATTGGATAAAAAAAAAAAAGGAGATGGATCATATATGATCCATTCAAAAATTATTATTTTTTGGTCGAAACTGAAATAATATTGGGGACATGCATTTCACAAATGAAATTGCGCTAGAACATGGAAGGTTACACTATATACATATAAGATAATTGTTCGTGTTCTGCTGGGCTATGGCATTTTTTATGGTTCGAATGGTTATGTAGTGGGTCTGCTGATCTATTTGCTTTGGAAATTATGAACTTGTTTTCATAAGTTAAAGAGGGAACATGTGTTGGTTTAGGCTCGTTTTGCAGGGGAAAATAGAGTTTATTTATTGATTTTTTTATTGCTCACTTACTCTCAGGTCTCAATTTTCTTCTTTTTTTTACTTGAAATATTTCCTCATTGAATTTCTTTCCTTTTTTTTTCCTTTCTTTTTCTATTCAATTTTTTTTTTAAATTCTACCTTTTATATTTGCTTCAACGAGAGATTAGACGTACTATGTTGTTAGTGAGTCTAAAATTTGCTAATTTCTTTTTAAGATGGCTTAGTCTAAAATTCATGTATTTAATTAATGTCCTTAAAATTCTAGAGAGAGTAAAAATATTTAATATTTTTTTAGTAGAGTAGATAAAATATTTAGTATGTAAAAATTGTTAAAATAAAATTTTAGTATAAAATGTATTTTTAAATGGATGGGTTGGATATCCATCTATATAAAAATGACTAATGGATGGGTTGGATGGTATTTTATTAAACGGATCATGGATGGATTGGATTTTTTTAATATATTTTTAATGGATCGAAATTAATGGATTATTTTGATCCGATCCATTATAATCCGAATCAAAATCCATCCGATCCATCCATTTGCCACCCTTACCTATACTGCTCGACGAAGGGAAGTTAGGAACTTTGTAGATTAAGAGTGCGTTTGATTTGCAAAAAATAAGGGATTGGACAGCACAAAAAATTTTGTACCATGTTTGATTTGAAAAGTGGTTATGGGAGAAGACAAAAAAAAGGGGTGATGGACTGGACAGAAACCCAAAATTTTGTCCCTCACCAAACCATAGGACAACTTTTTGTCCCATCAACATATATACCACCTAAAAAGACAAATTATCCCCCCCCCCCCCCCCCCCCCCCCCCCCGTCACTCTCTCTCCCTCCCCCTCCTCTCTCACGCAACTTTACATGTGTGTATATTACATATAATATTTACATATAATATATTATATCAAATCATTTTGCTCTCTCATTTATACGTTTGCTTTACGTGTGTGGGTATATACACTACATATAGTATATATTATATAAAATTATTTTATATATTATATATATAATACTTATTATATATATTATCATAAAGGGTATTGTAGTAAATTTAACATTATTTTGTTTCTTGTCCATTGTTCATCAAACACCATACAAGACAAAAAGTTGTCCAGTAACTTACAGGTTTGTCCTATGTTGTTCTCCTTGTCCTATACCTCAATGCGAATCAAACGCACCCTAAGAAATAGATAGCATATTTGAAGTATCATGCATCGTTTGAAAATCATATTGATTGTCGGAATGAAAATCCCTTGAGTGGATTATATTATTGTTGAGTTTTTTATTTTATTTATGTTGTTATATATCATTGTGGGTATATGTGTTTTGTTTTGGTGTGTCGCGTATGTGGCTATCACGATAAACTCCTATTATGAGTATCTCACCTTTGCTATGTACATGTGGAATGCCTTGTGGTATTTGTGGATATGTGTACAGTTTTGTCTCAACGGTAGTGTGGATCACCACGAGACCCTAAGAATTAAGGTTATGATGTTAATAATGATGATGTGACTAGTTGTGGGCAAGGCCCCGTTTTTCTTTCATGCCAGTCACTGGAGTGAGCTAGGACGCCTTGTTTTGAGGTATCCGATGATGGGGATGATGTTGGAGAATTTTCCATCGGGCATATCTGGGTTTAACTAGTTGTGGAGTCATCTTTTTGGTGTAAGGGTTTTGGAGTCTTTTCTAAGTATTTATTATGGTCTGTTATGGCTATTTAAAAACTTGTACGCCCCGGCGAGTAAAATCTTTTAATGATTTTGTGGAGGTTTATATTGTGATGTGTGTATTATGATTTCATTTTCTTGCGTTGACGTTTGTAAATATTTTTATCGTAAGAAAATTTTTAGACCTGCATTTTCGAAAACATAATTATATACCTAAATTTTTTTCCAAAAGCAACCGGCATTTTATTTTAAGTTCCGCAACGAGTTAACCATGTAGCGTCGGGGGGGTGTTGCATGTATTCCCGTTGGTAGTGGTTCCACTTCCCAGAAAACAAAGTCCAAGCGTGGACCGAGCGTTATGAAGGAGATCATCCGTTCACGAAGTAAAGGAGAAAACCCTTTTAATGGTAATTATCATTTTTAGCATTTTTATCATTGTATTTTGAATGGAATGGACAAATGTACTTCATCATTTTTATTAGATTGAATGGAATGTTAAGGCTCAACCAATTAAAGAAAATGGTGCAAAATTGTGAGCTACATTGGGAGCATTACCCGGAGACTTGTCCAAATTACTATTCGTACATGAAAAGATGCAGATTTGAACGTTGTCAAAGAGGAAATTTGGGCAGATATACAGGTAACGAATTTGTACAATGTTTCTAAGATGACTCAAAGATTCATCAATTGTTTGATTTTGTTGTTTTCAGTCGGCTTTTAAAGTTGGTGATGGTAAGAAGCAATATATACTACAGGAACCGACAAGCTGCATAGAGTATATAGAACTAACCTTACAAAGCTTTTAAAAGATGAAGAAGGGAATCTCGTTGTAGAACCTCCAACACTGCCAAGAAACATAAATGAAGGTGACTGGAGAGCTTTTGTAGCTCAACGTTTAGAAGATAGCGAATTTCAGGTAATATCACTTATATGTACAATTTCATAATTGTATTTATAATTTTATATAGCAAATTTTCAACTATGTCTTGATCTAATTACTATGTTTCTACGTAGAGAGAGTAAGCACAAAAAATCGGGATAGAGCTAAAAATCTCGAGTATCAATATAGAGCATCCTGTAAGGGATATAAAGGCATTGAGCAAGACATGCTCAAGAAGACAACATAACAGTAAGACCAGCAGCAGCAACAACAACAAGAGGATGAGCAAGTTCCTTCACAATCAAAAACACAAGCACAACAAGCACCACACCATAAGTTGTGGAGGGCAACCCGCGTGAACGCGGTGGGTGAGATTGACAATGAAAACGTCCGACAAGTGACCGAACAAACTGTAAGTATGATAGCATTTTATTTTGTGATTTTCATTTGTGTTTGTCTTACGATTATTATTATGATTAAAAGTTTTTCGCACTTATCTGTGTCAGGATGCCCTATCACAGACTGGTGTGGCGGAGAACCAAGAATTTAGCCGAGAGGATCCACTTGCCCAAGTATTGAAAGATCCAGAGTACCCTGTTCGGATCAGGGTGTTGGGTTAGGGGTCACTCTCAAAAGCTACTTCCCACGTCGAGTGTCCAATGCCAAACAATGATGAACTCAGGGAGCTTAGAGTGAAGTACCAAGAACTATCATCCCAAATGTTGGACATTCAACAAAAGTTGAAGGACCATCGGGCTGCGGAGGTGAAGAGAGCAGCGGTTCAGGGGCAGCCTGATGCTCATTGCTACAATTGCAAGGATAGTTGTGCACTTGCATCTCAGACCTTTCCTGAGGTAATTGTTTCATTTTGTTATACTACAATTACATTTAATTATCTAAGGGCGTCTCCCAAGTTTGTTGACACATAATCCCTTTAGGGCATCTCTGCATGCGAACTTTATTAGGCAACCCCTACTCATCTCGTGATTGGAAAAGGAAAACTCCACAATGAACCTGGTCAAACACTATACAATAAACAGCTTCCCGCCAACCATGTTAGAGTTATGATTGAGGTTGCACCAGAGGGGGATACACCATTGTCGGTTCCTATTCATGACAATGACATAACGAAAGTAGGTGATGCAATAGGTACTTATGTGGCATGACCAGCACACCTCATTCAAGTAGGCACTGCTTTTATATGTCAACACATATGAATCATTTTCATGTATTGCTGCAAATTTATTTCATTAGTTGATCGCTAACCATTTCACTGAACTGCGATAGGTTCACCAACCTGCAAAATCCAAAAGGGGGGGTTCAAAACAAAAAGTCAGGGAACACAAAGCTGTTAGTTGTGTCCCCAGGGAAGAGGGGTCAACCATCCCCCACTATAGATGGTACAGCAGGTGTCCATCGTCCTGAACTTCCACATGGTGATGCTCTTAAGGAACTCGTGGAGAATACTGACACGAATGATATTAATTTCCAATTTAGTATTGCATATCCAGTAATCTCAATCAAGGTTACATTTGAAATCCTTATTGGGTATCAGATCGAGGATATTCTTAACAACGATGATCTAGAGGAACCAGTCCTAATAACATACATCAGGTATATCTTCAAACCCTTATAAGAGGACAATGTATTTTATTCTTTTTATTTAAACATTGAGAGTTTTTTGTAATCCACATTTAAATTTTTTTCATTTAAGTTATTTGTGGAACAAAGTGATGGACACAACTCATAAGGCGAAGTTCTCGTTCTTGGAACCGGCTAGCGTACATACTGATAGAGGGTGCGATATTTAGGCCGGGTCAATATATATATATATATGATGCAACAGGCAAGAGAGGCTGATTATGGCACTGGTCAACGTTTCGTGAGTCCCTATTTGTAAACTTAATTTACGATAATGAATTCCATGAAATGTTGCTTAGGATTTGCTAACTCAAAATTTTCTCCAGTGGACATTGGGTGTTGGTCGTCATCAATGTCTATAATGAGAGTGTTTACAATCTGGATTCGGCGCCTGGTGGTGATCTGGAGAATCGCTCGATGTTGAGAAAAGAATTCGGTGAGTCTGATATGTGTTTATTTTTAGCATTAATATGTCTATCATGATTCAAATTCCAAAATATTTAGTCTCATGAAGTTCATTTGATTTTGTTAGGGGTATTTTGTTGTACTGTGGTTCAAGCCGTAGTAGGACGAACAGAAATAAATTTGCTGCCGTCAAGGGGCAACAGATAAAGGTATTTGGTCTACCTTCATCCAATAGTTTAGGAAAAAAACATTATTTTTTTATGTTTATGCTTTTATAATGTCCCCGCCAACCAGACAATAAAGAATGTGGCTACTACATCATGAGGTTCATGAAGGAGATCATTCTGCAAAACCAAACTAGTATCTTTACGACGGTATGTCATTTATCTAGCTAGTTGATTTAGATTTACAATGCGAAGTTCTTAAATTTGATCATTCAAATGTAGTTCAATTCTCAGTTCATTTTATTTCGATGTTTTATTTTGCAGTACTTCCTTGAGTTCAAGTGTGCTTCTTACTCAGACTCCAAGTATAACGAAATCAGTAAAGAATGGTGTGTGTATGCAATAAAGTTGATGAAACAAAAAGTAAGGAGGGGGCCAGCAAATTTTAGTAAATTTATATTTTTTTTGTAAACAGTCTATCTTGCCATTTATCAAACAATTTATTTTGTAAATAATTAAGTATAGGCTCTAAATGCTTGCAACAAGAATGTCAAATTGCTTAAAAAAAAAAAAAGTATGACTTAAGACAGCGTTTTTTAAAGGAAGCGTTATCTTAGTGCATAAAAATAGATGGTGTTTCATTACGTACCGCTATGTTAGATTCAACACTTAGATCACGTCTCCCAGTAAAGGTGCTATATTAGGCCCAAAACTATGATAATTGTTCCAAGACGAAGTGTTGTGTTCCGTCACAAAATAAGACATCTCTCTGAAAATGTGCTGTTGTAGATTAACCTTTGATAGCATTTTGAAAGCGCTATCTAAGATTGTAATTTTCGATAACATAGATAGCGCCCGAAAGTGCTATTAAATGCTAAAAATAAGCGCTATAAAATCCATATTCTATTGCAGTACTGTGCATACCAATTATTGGTATGGAAATAAATAATTTGTGTGCACATTAAGTGTTACATGAAGAATTTGTGAAGAAAAAATATGTTGAGCCTAAGGATCTTCCCTCTTATAAGAAGGTGTCATATCCACAATGCTTGAAGAAGTTGTTGCAAGATAAGCAATTCTCTAAGTTCCTTGATGTCTTCCACAAACTTCAAATTAATATTTCTTTTACGAAGGCTTTGGAGCAAATGTCATCCTATGCAAAGTTTATGAAGGAGCTTCGTTAATAAAAAAAAACAATTGCTTTTATCGAGAAGTGTGGCACAATCTTACAATGCAAGCTACCTCCGAAGTTGAAGGATCTGGGTTTCGTTAGCATTCCATACACTATTGGGAATATGACTTTTGGGAAGACATTATGTGATCTAGGGAGCATTAATCTAATGCCTCTATCTATGATGAAGAAGCTTGGTATTCAAGAGGCCAAAGGAATGATGATGTCCCTCCAACTAGCAAACCGGTCAATCAAATACCTCTATGGGGTGGTTGAAGATTTGCTCGTAAAGGTGGACAATTTTATTTTTCCTGCGGATTTTGTGGTGCTATATATGGATGAAGACGCCGAGATTCGTCTCATATTAGGTAGGCCTTTCTTGGCTATCGGAAGAGAGCTTATTGATGTGCAACTTCGGGTGCAACATAAAAATGTGGTTTTCAACTTCTTTGAATCAATGAAGCACACGGTTAAGCAATCTAGTTGTTTTAGTATGGACGTGGTGGAGCCTATTGTGAAATCACTTACTACACAATGAGCACATGGTTCATCACTTAAAGAAGTGTTGTTAAAATCTCATGTTTAAGAAGATAAAGGGGAGTTTTTGGATGATGCGGAATTCCTTGAATGCCTAAAACAATTGGAGGCATTACCAATTCTCCCAAAGGAAGAAACAAAAGTTGAAGAGCTTCTTAAGGAGGGCATGGTTGACGACAACAAGAAGACGACATTGAAACAACTCCCTTCTTGCTTGAAGTATGCTTTCTCGAGTGAGGAAGAACAAAATCTGGTCAATATTAGCAACGCGTTGAAGAAAGATGAAGAAAAGAAGCTCTTGAGGGAGTTCAAGGTCATAGCCTGTTTTGGGAAGGTCACCATGACCATTGAAGGCTTTCTTAAGTAGCTATTTGGCAATGTGTTTTAATTTGTTATAATTTTTTTCTGCTACATTTTTTGCTTGTTAAAATGGAAGTGTAGCTTTGACGTCATAATACCTTGACGGCTGACAATAAGGTCTCATTTTTCAAGCCTGTGTATTGTTTTCCATGTTGTAGCAGCAGCTCTTGTCTAGGCATTCGAAATTGTTCAAATTTCTATTTTTGAAATGAAACCTTCCATACGATAAATAACAATGTTCACCAGTAAAAATACTGAACTTGATTATACTTTGATATAGGAAGGGAGACATATGCATGTACATTGTAGACCAAAATATCCTAGTTTTCATTTTCGTTTAATAAATTGTCTGAGTTATATCTGAATTATTAAAGCATATTATTATCGATAGTCTCTGCTTGAAAGAAATTAGAAGAGTAAGTTTAACTGCATATTACACCAGCCTGGATCAAGTATAACAGAATAATCTATATAATATACAAATCTATCACAGTTTCTAGGTACGGAATTACACATGTCACTATTTCCAGCTTCGGAATTACACATGTCACTCCTATAATGCAAGCTAGCTTCGAATTTACATGTCTCTTTATTATGCTTTGGATGCTAGGTTAGGAATTAGGCTTGTGATTAGATTTTCAAATATGTCTCCACTAAATGGCAATGAATGACGTATTAAATGTTAGTGCATAACTATTAATACAGAATGCAGGCAATTTTGGATACTCGTCCAACATTATTTTAATATTTTTTAAAAAATAATCAAATTTGCTCAAGATTTGATATACAAAATCAACCAAGCAATAATATTAAAAAAAATGACAAAAAATAATGTAGAATGATAGAGTGATATTAATTTTTAAAATAAAAAAAAGTTAGAATGATACTATATGTACATTATTTAAAAAATAATTTTTAATATCAATAATAAAATGACAAAAATAATTATTCACATTTTGATACGATATGTTCTGTTATTCATATTATTATTATTATTAAAGATATTACTAATAATAATTACAAGACATCTATCATTAATTCAATAAATAAATCAGCATTTATTTTGTAATTCGAAAATGGATACTCATTAGTTATTCACTGCAATAAATTAGCCCAATTATTCATTAATTATTATGAACACTCAATCAAACAATAATGTATTGATTCAATAAATAAATCAACATTTATTTTGTAATTTTAAAATGGATACTATCAAATAAATTTAAATGATGCAAAATTAATTAATACAATTGATTTGTGATTAAATTTTCTGAATTGAAGATTCGGTAAGGATTAATACAATTGATACAATTTCCTTAACTACATGCGTTTTGCATTCAAAATTCAATATTAAAAGTCCATAAAAGGTTAAAATTTGTAATGATCCATAACTGTGCCATTTAAGGGATATGAGGATAATTACTTACTAGAAAATTTCGGATTTCAAATCAGATATCAGATATCAGATAATTTATTTAAAGTGAGTGACTTTCTTCCTCACCTGCTCTCAATTCTTTTGTTCTCCTAGCCCTTCTTCTCTTTCTCCTTCAACCCTTCAACTCTTCTTTATCTGGTATGACTTTTATGACTCCTCTTTTATCTTTTTCATTCATATTCGTTCTTTTATTCCTTTATTTTTGTTCTCACATTTTATTTTATATACACTTTTCTTCTTCATTTTTCTCATCTATTGCAGCTATTACTTGAGAATTTTGATTGAAGGTGAATTTTTTTTTCTCTATTTTATGATTAATCTTTTCTATATTTCAACTCCAAATAATCGATGTTATTTGGTTTTTGTTTTTATTCTATTGCATATTGTCACTATTATTCTATTCATAACACCAACTTTCCATCAAATGTGGGTTTTTTCTTCTAAATTATTATTAATTATTTGATGTTATTGATTATTTTTTAGTATTAATGAATCCATATTTTGTACTCATAAGTTTTTTATTTGCGTTTTCTTTTGTAATTAGCTTTTCACTTTTGTGCAAGTATGATATTGTTGCCTCTCAAATATGATGAAAAAAATAACAAATCATGTAAAACATAGAACAAGAAACCAACAGTCAAAGCCAAAGGTACACATAGAAAATGGAAGAGATACAAAATAGCATTAAAGGAAACCATCAAGAAGAATAAGTATGTTTATGATCACTAGGGGATTGGAGGTAAGTAGTAATAGTCTAAGCATTTTTTGCATAACCATACTATTTTTATTTTTATTTTTATTTTTATTATTCTTATGTTTGAGTATTTTTATAGAATTTTGGTATATTTTCTTAACATATTTTTCAAATAATTAACGAAGGAAATATTAAATAATAATGGAGATCAATTCAACATATATGGACCTAAATGTTTTTCATATTTTTTAAAATTGTTACGAAAAAAACCTTTATGATATTTTGTAATTAAATCTTTATTATCCGAAAGTTTGGATTAACTAATCATGTTAATGTTATTAAAGAATCAGTTGTCATTCTATTAAAAAAAAAAATTTCTTCTTTCAGTTTTTAGTTTTATTTACCATTGATGAATGGACATAATCAATTTGGTACTTTTTGAAGGATATAATTCCTTTATCACCTTTTTTTATCAATGTTTATAATTTGATTTGATTAATATTATTTTGATAAATATGATAATATGGAAGTCAATAAGATTTATTATCTATCTATGATCTACTATTTTGTATTTATTAATAAATAATAATAAGGTTTTGACATGTTGGATAATAGCATGTGTCGAAATCAGGTACACTTTTTTCGTATAAAAAATCAGGTACATTTTATTTCTTACCTAAAGTTAATTATCGTAAAATTTTATTATTTAAAGACACTCAATATTAAAGCATGTCAATAAATATTATTAATATATCATTCTTCATTTTCAATCATATTAATGTTTTTTTTTTTTACATGATCAATCATAACCATGTTGATCAATTAGTAATAAATAGTTTTTTTTTTCATTTAAATATGAATCTTTGTAATGTATTCATAATTATTATTATTTTCATTTTTACTTGATTTAAAACTTTCTAATTATCACATGTGGTAAATTTTCATAATTTTATTTTGTGAAATTCATATTTTTTATAAGCACTAATTCTTTATATTCTACATGAAAGCATATAGAGAGAGATTTCATTTTTTTTTTATAAGTCAAAAGTATATTGATTAAGGGTACAAGGGGTACCAAAAGAGAACAAGGAAGAAAGGACAAATGTAAGTAGAATACTAGAAAACACATTGCCAACATTGATATTACAAAGTCTCAACCAAGTAAATTAGTAAATAAAAGAAAGAAAAAGAGAAATAACAAGAGCACCAAAGATGCTACTAAACAAGGGAAACAACAGAACCAATTTGAGGCCAACTAAGAGACGTCTAACCAGTAACCATCACAATCCAACATATAGTGCAGCAAAGCAATAGATATGAATTAGGTATAAGCATAGAATTATTATTTTTTACGTGTAAGCATATTTACATATGAATTACTAAGAAAAAATACATTGTATTATAATTTCATTTCATTACCTTTTGTAATTCATTATTTTAATAATTTAATTATTGATTTAATTATTTTTTATTATTATGTTCTCAATTAATTAATTTATTGAATATTTTATTTTATCAAGAAACTTTGAAAATTATTTTACCTAATTAATGTATAATTAATTCCACGACAGAAAAATCGAATTAATTTACACATAGATGTAATTGATGTAATAAAACATATTTAGAATTTTTGTTTTATCATCCAGAAAAAGATTGATCTATTCTACATAATAATATAATATGGTTCCAAGACATAAAAAATATTTTTTCTTTTAATTTACTAATTAGTTAATTAAGTTTAATAATATTAATAATATTTGATATTTTATATAGAAAAAATTACATCCAATAATAATAGCGAATACAAATCAATATTTTCTAATTTAAAAATATAAAAAATTATACTATTAAACAAATATGCATAACATTCGGTGCAAGACACAAAAAAATAGGCTTCCTATATTATAAGGAAAAAGAGTAGAGAAAAATAACATCGTAGATGAATATATTTTCTAAAAATATTTAACTTGCATAAAAAATAAGAAAAAAAAAAGGGATAAATAAATCAAATAGATTTTCAAGAGAGAAGATAAAAATAGCATGACAGATAAATATATTTTCTAAAAAAAGTTAACTTGCATGGGAGAGGAGTAGAAATAAATCAACTAGATTTTTAATAGAGAAAAATAATAATAATATATTATATAAATATATTTTCGAAAAATGGTCAACTTGCACGAGGGAAAGAGGAAAATCATATCAAAATAGTTTTTTAAGAGAGAATAAAAAATTCTTAACTTGCACCGGGAAAATAGAAGAAATAAAACAAATAGATTTTTAATAGAGAAGAATAAAAATAATATGATAGATAAAGATAAATATATTTTCTAAAAATAGTTAATTTGCAGGGAAAAGAATGAGAAATAAATAAACAAATTTTTAAGAGAGAAGAAACAAATAATTTGATAGATAAATATATTTTCTAAAATTTTTCAACTTGCAGCGTGCAAAGAGAAAAAGTAAATCAAATATAATTTTCAAAAGAGAAGAAGAAAATTAATATGATAGATATATATATTTTCTAGAAATGTTTAATTTGCTTAAGGAGAAGTGGAGAAATAAATCAAATAGATTTTGAAGAGAGAAAAATTAATATGATAGATAAATATATTTTAGAAAAAGGATTGCTTTGCACAGGAAAAGAGAACAATTAAATTAAATAATTTTTTTAGATAGAAGAAAACTAATAATATGATAGATAAATATATTTTTTCTATAAATTCATATCATGGTGAAGATCACTGGGACGTATTTAATATCAATGTTTAAATAAATTACATTGAGAAATGATTTATTAGCTCGAAATGCAGTTGTTTCTTTGAAGATATATATTTACTATTAAATATTCACAAAAGTACGATATTAATGTAGCAGGAGAAGAAATGGTTAGTGTTATTTTATAATTTTGTTTAAAAAAAAATTTCACGATAAAACTTTAATATCTATTTTCAAATATTATGCTTTTTCATATATTCTTTGTATGTCTTATTTTTTAAGTTATATTTTTAATAATAAAACTGTGTTGTAGATCGTATGTACTTACTATACATTTAAAAGTCATTATATGTATTGTAGTATCAATAATAATTATTAGGGTTAATATTTGTTACATTTTGTGATTGACTGTTCAGACAAAATAATTATTTAACAAATTTTGGTATATAATTCCCCATAAAAATTTATGAGTTTAATTGGTATGCACTGTTAGTGTAAATTTTTTTACACTATCAACCATCACAAATCAAGGTTTGAATGACTTTTAAAGAGATTTAGATAAGAATCAAAGATTTTCAATGATGTGGCGATTTCTTATTGGTTGACAGTGTAAAATATCTTTACACTGACAGTGTATACTAATTAAACTCAAAATTTATTTACCTTAAAAACATAAAATCAAGAATTAAACATTTAAAATAAAATAATAAAAAACTGTATATTCCCCGTGCATGGCACGGGTCCATACACTAGTTAATATATACAACATTAATTGATGACCATTCATTAAATAAGCTAATCCATTTCTTCCTAGAATATTAATGCAGTTCATACAACAGGAACAACCACCAAAATATGCTGCTAACAACTGGTTCTGTTTCCGACATTATAATGACAGACTATGTTTGAATTGACTAAAATGCACATGTTGGCGATTCCTGTCGAAATTCCATTATCACCAGTGTAGCAACACTATGTGCAAGAGCCCCAAGAACAACAAAAACATGAAAAATCTGATGGCTGTGTCCTGCAATATCAAATGCTCCAGGCTTCCATCGTTCTGGTACTCTAGTAATATAAAAAACAGTTCCTGTGGCATATAGAATGGCCATAACAAGCTCATATCCAAATGCTGCAAGAATATAGGGGTGACCCCAATGGACGACAAGGGCATGAACTGCTGGAATGACACCTGAAAAGCCCATAGAGAGGAACAAATATGCCCGGTAGGGCCTGAAGCGAGGTGCAGAAAATGTTGGTGTAAGAAGGGTTATGATGGCCACTACTCCAAGTAGAGATATTGAAGCCAAATATATGAACCTTATGGTAGGATGGCATGAAAAGACATAGTAAATTGGAGCAAAGAAAGAACAAACTATCATAAGAGAAATTCCTGCATAATCTAGACTCCAAAAAAAGAGGTTAAAGCGTTTGGAGTGGCAGGCAAGAAGATGGGAAAGAGAACTGCAAGCTAAGCAACCCATTCCTCCAGCTAAGAAAACAAACCATGGCCATCTAGGAAGTGTTTCTGCACCATATTCACTCAGCTCATGAAAGATGGATGGCTTCAGAATGTGTCTCAAATGAGAATCCTGAAAAATAAAACAAAAAATAAAATCAACAGTTGGTTGAATTATTAATGAATTTCTTCAGCTACTTATAAGTACTTATGTTTAGAGCTCCAATTGTTCATCATCAGAATAAAGGATTTTTTTTTTTTTTTTTGGTGATAATAAGAAAGGAATTTGATTATACTTTTTTTTTTCCTGGTCAAATATATAGGTTTGTGCTACTAAATCACAAATGCTTAATGAAAGCATAATTATACGATTGATCACAGATGTAACATGAGCAAGGCATGAATTTGGTCCAAAATCCATTTAGACCAATTGCTACTGGCTAGAGTCTTTTGTAAAATAAAAACTCCTTTAGAACCATTTTTGTCATAAAACACTCATCAATTCCCTCCAATCCTAAAGGATGTTGCAAGCTTACAAGCAATGTTGATGAATAATGACACATTAAATTATTAGACCATTGTATGACTTGGACCAAAATCCTTTCATCAGTCTATGACAAAGTAAACACATAATAGAAAGTTAGGATCTTGCTAACGAGTGCCCTAAGAACATTGTTTAAGGATTTCAAATAAGGTAATTAATCATTGAAAATCAAAGTATATCTCCTCCCAACGTATTAAATACACAACTTCCCATGAAAACTTATTTTTTTTAGACTTCTTAAATAATACCCATAGGGTACTTGTTAACATTTGCCTAGAAGTTATTGATAATTAATAAGTATTTTTTTTTTTTTTTTTGACAAGAGGTGATTAGTTTTTTTTTTTTTTAAGCAAAGAGGTGATTAATTATAACTTACAAGTAATGACATGACATAAAGCATTGTTTTATTATTTAAGTAATAATGTGTTAAAAGTTGAACCGAACCAGCTGCTTAAAGTAGTTGAACCACAAATTATTCATTTGTTTGGTTCAATTTTTTTTTTTAATTCCATTACGATTTAATAACAGTTTAAATATAAATTTAACCAATTCATCTAACTGAACTATCATTGAAGAATCCTCAGCACTTCGATTTCTAAAAAAATTCAACCAAAACCAACAAAAATTCTTAAACATCAAATAAAGTAATCCCTTATAAAACGATTTTATTTTATTTTTAAAATTTTAAATTGAATAAAAATAATGCCAAATCTTAATTAACATGTTGAAGACTTTCCTATATGTAGCTCTCCAAAAAATAAAATGTAGGAGATTTTGATTGTGCAACAACCTAAGGAAAAGTGGCGAACAGACCAACCTACTGGAACTAGGCTTTCCAAGCACAGTTGTCAATTTAGCATTTATTTTCTTTTATCATTTTGTGATTACGAGGATATTTATAAAAAAAATTATATAAAGGATATTTATAATTTTAGTAATTGGTGATTATTAATTGAATTATAGATATAAAGAATAACAATAACTATTGTACCCAAAAAAAAATTAACTATAACTATTTTATTTTATTATTTTCAAAATTTACAATGATGAAATGAAACACTTTCCACCAATCTTTACGAAAATTACACAGTAAAAAATCTAAATATATTTTTAGTTCTTGAAAATATAGTACTACTTCGTTTGTTTTTTTTTATGGTTTTGGGCTTTCTAATTTTTTTTTTATATTAATATATCTACTCTTATTTAATCTCTTTTGAGTGCAGGCATGGCAAATGACATCAATGTATGGGACTCCCATTAACCACATAACACTTTTTTTTTTTAAAGAAACTAACGACACGAATCAGTTTCTCATATTGAAATCACAAGAACACGAAACCAAAGGAAAATATATAGAAATCAAAATAAAAATTAATATATTAAAAAGATCAAATATATTTAAGTCATAATAAATCACATTTGCTTACCGAAGAGAGAAATAAGGGAAACATGTGACAAATATCGGCAACTAATTATTAAATGGTTCACATCAAGAAAATATAATTTGTTCAAAAAAATATATAACAAATATACCATCATATATACATTTTTTTTATTAGTTACCATTATATATACATTATATTATCATTGTAAAATATATAATATAAATACCACATAGAATTCGGTTGCTATAACCCGTATGTAAAAAAGGAACTTAAGAACATAATTCATACTACATTAACTTTAATTTTGGATCATCCTCATACTATATTAACTTTATTCATTTGGTAATGCATTTATTAACTGAAACATGGCAAGCACAGTACCATATCACATGGGCAATGCTGGCCCACCTATCACCTTTGGCTATCAGTAAAAGCTGAGCACCCTTCTTATCTATCATATGTTAATCTAAAAATGTCATATATAAGAACTATCTTCCTTTTCAATCCTATGAAAAAACCCATTTTAAATTCTTAAATGAATCCTATATGTAATCCTATTTATTATTTTTTTTATTTTTATTTTTATTTTAATTTCAATTGAAATTATTAATTCATATTTTATTGTTAAAAATCGGTTCCTGTAGAAGAACGGTTCTCCAACTTCGCTGCCACAGCAGTGGAGCACTCCAGTGAATCAGAGATGGTCAAGGAATCAGAGAATCGATGGGTGTACTCCAATTGCAGTTTTCAAAATCACAATTCTCCCCAGAAAAATCATAATCCAATAAATTAACAAATAAAAAATTAATAAAAATAATTAACACACCAGTAATCCATTGCTGATAGAATCGGAACCGTTGATCTCCTTCCATGTCCTAAATGACCGTGCTCTGGGCCACAACACACGAAATGACTCAACATTAGATCATTCTTCTGTCTACTACATATAATAAAACCATCTTACATAATACCATAAAACACCACAAACAAATCATAAAATGACCAAAATGTCCTTCACCTGTAAACATTCGACAGAAAACCTCCGAGCCAGAGCTCCGTCGTCGCCACCGGCAAACTCATCACCGTCATCGCTGCAAATATCAGAAACCCTCCCAAATGCCTGCACAAAACATCATCATCGTACCAAAACATCAAACACCGTAACAACATCACATAACACACAACTTTGTTCTTGTTCACAAGCACGAAAAAGATGAATGAGAGCATAAAATTGCTTACGTCCAAACATTTAAGGTTTCGTTGTGCCACGCGAAGACGCTCCATAGAGCTTCCTTCACTGACCATTCAGAACGGTAATGGTCCAAGATGAACTCGTTGTCTTGCAAGTACTCCGGCAACTCTTCAAACTTCACCAATCGCCGTTCAGATTTGGATGAAACGTTCTTCGCTTTCATCGTTCCGAGGCCTTCGTTGTTGTTGTTGTTTCTGTTGCCGCCGCTCCTGTTTCCTCTCCGGCGATAACTGCTCATCTTTGTAGACGCACAAGCTCGCCGGAAAATCTCCTCCGGTTACGTTTTCCGGCGAGAAAGTCGCTGCCTCTTTTTCTCTCTTGCAGATCTCTGCTTGCATTTTTAGCTCTTACTTGGTCCTTCTATTTATACTCAACCAATAAATGGCATTCAGTGTTTTGAAAACCGGATCGGACGGTTCGACCGGTTCGACCGGGAACCGGCCTGATGTCCGGTCCAACCTGACCTCAAAACCGTTCAGCAAGAGAACCGGACATGAACCGGTGAAACCGGTGTTGAACCGGACAAACCGGTGGTTCACCAGGTTTTTCAGAAAACAGTATTTTTTTTAAAAAAAATAAAAAAAAACAAGAGATCAGGGTGAGGAACAGAGGGACGAGCTTTTCTTCCTTCTCTCACGGACACAGCAGCGATCTATTCTTTTCCGGTGACCACGACAGATCTGGGACACACACGGAGGGAGAGGCGAGGTAAAAGGTTGTGCACATTCCAGAAGGTAAAGAAAAGGAAAGGATCATGGTAGGAAAAAGATGATGAAAACTTGAAAGTTGAAAAGGTAGAAGACGTTCCAGAAGCATCGTAGCAATTAAAAAAGGCTGAAAATTACTGAGTGGCCTTGAAAAATGACTTTAGTGGGATAGGCATTGTTTCGCAAAAGACAACCGTACAGTTCGTATGGTAAGCCCAGCCCATTGTACTTATTTGTTGCTTATATACATGGTGTATTGGTTCCTTATTTTATTATTAAAATATTATATAAAATTAAAATTATATATTTAATTAAAACCGGTTTAACCACAATTGGACCATGGTCGGACCAATGAACCGTGAATCAGTGTCTTCACCGGTTCAATGACCAGTCCGATTTTTAAAACATTGATGGCATGTGATAATGAAACTTTTTTTTGTTTTTTGTTTTTTGATCTATTCTTTAACTTTTGTGAGTTTTTTTATTTAAAAAGGAAAAGAAAAAACGTTTGGCTGTAGTAATGAAGTTGTGGTGAAAATGGTTTTGTGGCATGGATTGGTGGGGTTTTGATTCTTGAAGGAAGTCACATGATAAGTGAGGACTAATGTTGTGTTTTGTTTTATGTGATGGTGGAATCACGTCTCGAATGATAATCCTGTAACTTTTCATGTATCGGGTAGTGATGATTCAGTAATTTTTTGTTTTATGTGATGCTATCACAACTCGGATGATAATCCGGTAATTTTTTCTTGTGTCAGGTAGCGATAATTCATTAATTTGCAAGCATTAGCTGGTTTTTGGAATGACCTTCGCATCATGTTCCACTCAACCAAATATGGTACTAGGTAAACTGTATGTAAATATGTTTGTTTGTTTTTAATTGAAGCTAAATCTAGTGACTCATTTTTGGTTCTAGATTGATCGGAATTGATGAATCACATTTTTTGGGAAGTTGAAGAATGAGGATCATGTGAACAAAAAATATGAAAACCAAAGTTGTAAGATTTGGGTTTGAGAAGCATGAGTAGTTATGACTCATGCATAATCACGGTTATACCATGGTTATACCATGCCATAACAAATTTGCTTCATGGTTTGAAATTGGTTATATTTCATATTTCTCTTTTCATACGAAACCTTATGGTGTACAGTTGATAGCAGAAATGTTACTTCTTTATTTATTTTTTACTCAATTGAAACCTTTCTTGTTTGGGAGTGGATGCTTCATGTTTTCCCAGTTCTCAAATTTGCAATACACTCCTATCATTTACTGGTATTATCTTTATGCATATAGACAAGTTTACTTAAAGTGTACTTTTTGAAGTCTTAATTAACTGAATTCATTTTTTTATGAAGTAACTGAATTCATTTTATTTTTTTTACGCAAAGTAACTGAATTCATTTTGAAACAACCTGTTTGTAATTATATAATATACTTATGAAGTGACTTGTAAAATATAAGGTAGTCAAGGTGGTTTGAAGGAGGGACATAAGGATTAGAAGTGATAAAGAGGTCATGGGTTCAACTCTCCTTACTAACATAACATACTAATACTAATTATACTAATATTTGCCTATAAAAAAAAATAAAGTGACGTGTAAAATATTAAAAAATCAGCAAATGAATTTCTATGCTGCAGATTTTATTTAATGACAAAACTTATATGCAGTTTCTTATGTACATAAGATAAGATGCTGGTTTCTACATATGTCAAAACTGTTACATATGTTATATGAATTACACCTAAGTTTTTTCCTTTATTTAAATATGATCAGCATTACCGATGATTAAAGAATGAATTCCTTCACCGTCAATGCAGTATCGAGTTGAACGATTGGGATTTAGGGGGCATTATTTTAGTATAGACTATAGACTATAGATAGATATATTAAATTTTCAGTTGCCTATAAATGTGGGGTTCAGGCGTTCAGCTTCACTCTTTTTTCTCTATTCAGAAACTAAATGGTGGCATCTGTGCGAAGTCTCGTATTGCGATATACACGTAAACACCCATCACGAATCACTTCTAACTTTTCTTTTGTTTTCTCTTAAACACAATATAATTAAGAATTGCATTATGTCATGTGTTACTCGGTACTGAAGAAGAGCCATCCTTTCGCTTTCCCTCAATTTTTATGGGGCTAAAACAAGAAGCAAAAAAAGGTAAAGGCAAAGTTATTCTGCAATCTTTTATTTTTTATTTTTTTTATTTTATATTTCATGTTTAGTATGCAGGCATTTTTATAACAAGCATATATATTTAAAAGGCTGATTTGACCGTCCATAAATGATTGGACACTACAAATATATGTTATATAAAGTATATTAGACTAATTAGCATATGTGATGAGAAGGTTCAACAACCTATATATAAAGGTAGCAGGTCCTTTCTCTAACTGAATTACACTTCCTCCGGACTCAATTATAAGTAAAATTAACTAATTTCATACTTATTAAAAAAATTAGTTAATTTAGTTTAATTATCTTGATTTATGTATAAAAAAAATGAGTTACAATTACTAAACTACCCTTTAATCATCTTGGATGTATGCAATGCTCTTGGAAAATTAAAAAGAGAATTGGTTGGATTGGTTGATTGTCTTGACTTTTGAAACACTGACATTAAATAGAGTTGAATTATTTGGCTTTTGATTATTTTTTAGTCCACAAAATATAGATACTTTTTTGTTTATAATCACTATAAAAAAAGAGTCATTTAGGTCATCTCTATCCCAGCACCCCGTGTTTTTACTTTTTGGGTTCTTAAATAAGTTTCATCTTGACACATCATTCATTTTTACTTTTTATAACTTAAACACCTCAACTCTTCAACCCAGAAACTTCAAAAAAGTTTTTAAATGGGCCCCATCAATAATCTCACATCCTTATATTTCATCAATAATTTATTTATTACCCTCATTTCTATATTTTTTATATTAAAAAAAGTACAAATCGCCCACACAATAACTTAAGAATCGGTGCTTCTACAGGCAACTCTCCCTCATAAGCACCCCTTCTACAATTTGCTCCAACCCAGGGTGCTTAACAAGCACTCGTCCTTAATAGGGAAGATCTCCATTTTCATTGACAGTGGGATATGGCCTTAGGGACTGATTTTGGCCAGATTGGTCCCTAAAATGACCAGTGTCTGATTTGAGGACCGATTTGGCCAAACTCGGTCTCTAAATTCGATTTCTAAATGGCTCTTTTTTTTGTAGTGAATTGTGTCTAGAGGGAGTATAATTGTAAAGGCATTTCCATAGATGATAGTCCTTGCACTAGATATTGGGAGCGTAAAGTTTATAAAATTAAGGATTAATTGCACTTTCGGCCTCCTAAGTATCACGATTGTGTAATTTTTGTTCCTCAGGTTTCAATTGCGACAATTGGGTCCTCAGGTAAAGCGATTGTGCAATTTTAGTCCCTTAGGTTCCAATTACGCCAATTGGGTCCCTTAGGTATTACGATTCTGCAATTTTGGTTCCCCAAATATCACAATTATGCAATTTTAAAAGTCAGTAGCCTGCATGACACACGTGAGACTGATTTGGCACTTAATGAGACCAGCTTGACAACTTACATGACATTCCTATATAGCATTATTGACACCTCACATACTTTAATTGACACATAGGAATGTCATGTAAGCTATCAAGCTGGTCTTACTGAATGTCAAATCAGTCTCATGTGTGTCACCTAGGCTACTGACATTTAAAATTGCATAATTATGTTATCCGGGGGTCAAAATTGCACAATCGTAATATCTGAAGGATCCAGTTTGCGCAATCGGAACCTGGGGAACCCAATTGTCGCAATTGAAACCGAAGGACTAAAATCGCACAATCGTGATACTTGGGAGACCAAAAATGCAACTAAACCTAAATTAAACATGTGCAGGTGATATATATATATATATATATATATATATATATCATATTAGAATAATCATATTCATCCCAAAAGTTATTTCAATGAGGGAGCTGAGGATTGTTAAGTCGTTATAAGGAAAACTTTGTTCACGTTCTTATCCAATGTGATATACTTAACGAATGCTTTTTTTAAAATATTATGTATCTAGGAAATAAAGTTTGTGTATAAAAAAATTCTATATTTCTAAAATTTGATAAAATAATGGTATTATAATATTTTAGAGTTTGTAGTTTTTTTAAAAAAATATATAATAGAGATTTATATGATTTTTTTTATAATAGAAAAATAGGCGCGTTACACAAAAATATATTTCCTGTTTTCATCAATACTTTTGTTCCTTTTATTATTTTTATATATATTTAAAATATTCTTCAGTTCTTTGACTTTTTGGTTACTAATATTCTCTAGTCTTTACTGCCACTTCTCACCATCACACGCATTTATGCTCGAGTTCAGTCGGAATTTATTGCCATACTGCCGTAAGCTTCATACCATTAATGATACTTATTGCATAGAATTATATACATTGGTTGTGCGGACATAAGTTTGAATCTCACGTAATAATACATTTTTGGGAGGGATAAAAAATCTTAAATGTGACTAAGCATCATGATGGAGAATCCCATAATGGATCCAAAAGATCTATGATTATGGTGATATTCCGTAGACCTATTGGGGAACCAGAAAAACCTAATTCTGGTGGTTCTAAACCAAAGAGAGGGAGAGAGAGAGAAACTTTTCATAGATCACCCAGATGCTAGTTATTGCTCCCTCTGGTCCTATATATAAGAGGCAAAACCCTAAAACATACAGACCAAGAAAATGCATTGAAATAAGCTATTTGTAATTAATATTCATATAAATTTACAAATTTAACCTTTCAATAATTAATGAACAAACCTACTTGTATTGAAAGTTGCACTGTCTCGTAAATATAAACCCTATTATAAACAAGGGTAAAATTGGAAATGAGCATTTAATATTTGTCAAAATACATGCATGTCTCTTATATTTTGAACAAAAAAAAAGTAGTCATTTGCCTCTTATAATAAGGACCGGAGGGAGTATTAAATAATGATTTGATCTGATAATAACTCTTTTAAAAGTAATCTAAGTTATGAACTCATATCAAATGCATGTGTAAAAAGTTTGTAAAGTGCATAACAAATTTTGGGATTTTAGGCTAAAAATTTATTAAAGAGACTTAATTTAATGTAAAATTACATTGGTAACATCGGGATATCCAAACTTGCCTACAACTAGACATTCAATTGGGTCATATATTTTCCTTTTGGAATTTCCTTATCTGCATCATTCCTTCTTAAACCTTTGCCTTCTTTTTCATACTCGTACGCTTCTTTGGTAGTTTCCTAGTTCTTCTAGTCCACGTTTGATAAGGAATGGACTTTATGGAAAATATGTCGATTGAGTGAGAAGAAAGAGCAGTCGGGGCCATATAGAAATAATGTGCAATAATAATGAGTGAGAACAATTTGGAGCCTACAGCAATATTGTCTTAAGTGCCTACATATCTCAACGGTCCTAATTCTAAGGAACTTTGGTCAATGTACCTTGCACCCGTTAATGGTCTTGGTTGTTAGAAACATGTGATTGTTCGTGGTTTGATGTTGATCGGTGTTTATTGATCTTTATGGTTGTTGATTAAAGATTTTTTTTTTTTTTGATAAGCAATGTTGATTAAAGATTAATTGTTCGTTTAACATGCATGATAGAATTAAGACCTCACGAGATAAGATCTGATAGTATAATATCTAATAATATAAGATTTTATAAAATTTTAATACTATGCATCATTTTATGTGCGATAATATGTGATATTATCTATTTTTAGGGCATTTTTGAGTAGATTTTACCTCTAAAACCAAGCTTCTTGTTGGAAGTCCCACATCGTCTGCCTCAAATCCTGTGATGCGGTTTACATATCTAATGGGCAACTCCACTCAACACCAATTGGTTTTAGGATGGAATCTAACATAGTATCAGAGCCAAGAGCCCATCTTCATCGTTTATTACCTGTTTGGCAATCTTCTTGTGTTTTTCGCATGTTCTAGTAGGCATATGTGGAAGAGGGGTGTTGGAAGTCCCACATCGCCTACCTCAAGTCTTGGGGTGCGGTTTATATACATGTTGGACAACTCCACTTAACAACAATTGGTTTTAGGATGGAATCTAACACTTCTAAACTTGTTTGGTCTCAAAGAAGGCTTTTTATTTTTATTTTTTTTCAATAATTCATGTCAATTCATTGAACTTGTAGCATTTGGTTAAAACCGTACTTATTTAGTTCATTTGCCTAATTTTTTTTATTGTAGGAATTGGGTAAGGACAAAAATGGAGCATAACATATGAAGATTTAGAGAAGAGTGAAGCATGATCAAGCAGTTCAAGAGCTGAGCACTCAAGCCCAACGCTAGGGGTATCGGAGTTGGGCGCCCTTCATCCCACGAGTTTTATTTTTTAAAAACTTGTCCCATGCAAACAATGTTGGGAAGATTAGCACTGGGCATTCTGCATATTTCTAACCCATATACATTTTGTGATTTTCATTGGGATGGGAATTGTTGGCAGCATCAGTTCGTGATTTTTGCTCCTCCTACCCTAGTTTGGACGCTTCTACAGTGGTTTAAAGTGAAAAGAGGTGGGAGCTACTTCAATCTTGATAACCCTCTGGCTTATCTAGTTTCAAAGCTAGTAAGGGCACGATTTTTGTGCTAATTGGTGGAGTTTTATCTCGTTTTAACACAAATTTAGCTTTAATTGTCCCTAAGCAAGGTCTTGAGTCATTTTGTTAATTTTTGGGAATTTCGGTAAGATTTTGAATCAAATAAATCATTACATGCTACTTAGAGTTTCAGGTAAAAAGTGATGTTGGACGAAGTTAGGAAAATCAGAGGAAAAGCAAGGAGGAATCCTAGATAGAAGTGTCTCCCCCCACAAGCCAGAGGCAAAAAATTGAAGATTTTGAAGGCTCTCTGGGGTGCCCTGCGAGCCAGAGAGGAGAAATTGAAGATTAATCTAGGGCACCCCGCGAAGCAGAGAAGGAATTCTGAAGGCTTTCTGTCCCGCCCCACAAGGAACTACATTTTGGACTGGGCTTAATTTCAAATCTTGCCCCGCGAGAGTGTGATTTTACAGAATAGTATAAAAAGTTGTTACAGTACCTGATTTAAGACCCTGATCCTAGTTTTCTAAGAGCTGTGTTCCGCTCAGGCTTTTCTGAGTTTTACTTGATGTTTCTTGTTGAATTCTTAGTGATTATGTATGCTATGAGGAACTAATCCTCTTTTCTAAGGAATCGATGTAGCCGAACATGACGACGTAGTAATATTTGTGAAGTTTTCTATTCCCTTTTTCTATTTATTTGCTTCTTAATTCTGATTTGCATCACGTTAATCAAAAGAGCTCATAATTAACAAGTCAAGTGTGATAAGTCCAAATAGAGATTCATGCTTTAGGGATATAGTTGATTAGTGTGTAAGGGTATTTTCTTTTGTGCTGGAAGGAGACATTAGAATAATTTAGGGTTCTTTGTTGGCATAGAATTAAATTAGGAATAGAGAACTAATCACAATTAGATCTAGGCTTGATTGTGTAGGTGAAATAGTGACCTTAGATATCCCCAATCATACTTTTGATCTCGATATCTGTTTGAGATTTGTTTAGATTTTGTTGCGATTTGGTAATTAATTTGATATCTCAATTTGATCTCATCATCATCTTTTCTCTCCCATGACTTGGTCAACATAATTATCTATTTGAATTTAGATAAATTGGTCACCAATATCTGTGTTTGATACTCGGTTTCTTACCATTTTATTATTACTTGCTTCGATCCAGTACACTTGTCAGAGCCCATCAAATCTTCATCCACTTATGGAGTTTTTCTTCGTCTCTTCTCTTATTATAGTTTCTTTTGATTTTGCCATGTCCAGTTAAAAACCACTTGTTATGTGGATTTTGATGGAACTTGTTTGTAATTGATAATGGGATATCTAATACAAGTTGTTTTCTCTTATTTTGAGCTTATGATATATATTCTTAGTGCTTTCTAGGGTTTGATCTTCTTTGTAATGATTTTAGGATTATTCATGCAAATGAGAATGTAATGTATGATTGTGTCCTAAGATTATGAGCCTTGCAATTCTTTAATCTTAGGAATGATCTTTGAATTGCTCGTTACCCTTTTGAATTCTTAGTATTAATGCTTTTTGCCTCTTAGGATCATCTAAGGAATGAAGGGTTTTTAATTGTGAATTATATTAAGGTTCATTAAGGAATTAGAAATTGAATAATTCCATCCTCTTTTGAAGGCAGATTCCACTCCAAACATGACTCCTGTAAATTTCAAGAATGCTTCAAGATGATTGATCTTTGTTTTCAATATGCATGCTTCTAGCATGAATTCTCTTAAGCCTGCTTGTCCATGGGAGTTTCTTTGCTCCCCTTTCTCCTTCCCCTCCCTCGTCTTCTCCTTTAACTCAGCCTCTTCAACATCGCACCTTTGCTCAGGCTCTAAGCAATATCCCATTAAGTCAACTCCCTCTTCCCTGTCTCAAGGGTGATTCTATTTCAATAAAGATTTCTAAAGATGAATATAAAAAAGGTCTTGAAGGGTGCAAGAATAACCTTCATGGTTGGCTTTTGATGTCTAAAGGTGATAAGCTGATTAGAACCAATGACTTGCAAGCCAAGTTAGCAAAGCTATAGAGACCAATTGGTCAATGGAAGATGACACCTTTGGGGAAAGGTTTCTACGAATTTAGCTTTGCATCTTTGGAGGATCTTCGTAGTGTTTGGGCAGTTGGAGCTTGGAGTCTTCAGCCAAGGATTCTTAGGCTATTTCAATGGACTCCGAATTTCAATCCCAATGTTCAAAAGCAAACAAATCTTCAATGTTGGATCCGTATATATGAGTTACCTATGGAATATTGGAGACCTAAAATCCTTTTTGAGATTGCAGGGAGTTGAGGTGTTCCAGTTTCTCTTGATGAGTCCACAAAGAACAAAGTTTTTGGTCACTATGCACGAATCTTAGTTGATATAAACTTGACTGGTTAGTTTTATAATGATATTATGGTTGAATGTGATGATTATGCCTTTCATGTAGGTGTTGAATACGAGAGGTTACCTAGGTTTTGTAATTTCTGTCATACTATTGGTCACTCAGTTGAGCAATACAGGAAGAAGGCTGGTATTGATCAACAGTAGGTGCAGCATGATCCTACAGTCAAAAACAAAGTTCTTAAAGGTAAGTATTTTAGAGGTATTTCTTCCGGTGATCAATTGAGTGCTGGCCCATTGGACTCAAATCTGTGGAAAAGGTTGGTAAAATTGTGGCCTAATACGGAATTGGAGGATTTTTCCAATCATATTCTTGATAACATGAAAAATTGGCATGTAGCGGATAACTTGGGGAATTGGAAGATGAAGGAACTGTGTCGGGTTCTTCCACCTTCTATCCTCAATATAATTTTGGCAATTTTTCCTCCCCTACCTGATAATGGAAGGGATGCACGTCTTTGGCATGGTGATAGGCTTGGCAATTTTCCTTTTTCAGTGCTTACCTGATTTTGCAGGGACATTTTGATGGTGATGTTCCTCAGTTTTAGTTTATTTGGAAGTTGCAGGTTTCAAAGAGGGTGTGATTCTTAGCTTGGCAAGTCAAGCATGGACGGCTCATGACCAGCGAGTGGAAATTCAGGAGAGGTTTGGGGGACCCTTACTGCCATCACTGTCCTTTAGTGGTGGAGTCAGTACTTCATATCCTCCGTGATTGTCCACTAGCCTTTTTAGCTTGGTGCCATCTTGTGGAAGTGAGACATAGGAGCAGCTTCTTCTCAGGAGATCTAGATCAATGGATTTCGCTTGTGGGTGAAAGCTTAGAATGTTGTTGGGCTTTTATTTGGGCCACGATGTGTTTCAGGCTTTGGAATTGGAGGAAAAATCAAGCCCATGATAATAGCTTCGTACGACCTTTTAAGCCTTGGGTTTTGGTGGAGCAGTGGGTCAAAAATTACAGTCAAGCTCGTTATGTTGCTATTCCTGTGATTCAAAGATCATTTTCTCAAATTCGGTATGTCTAAATTCGGACGGTGCATCAAGAAGTGATGCTGGGATTGCTGGTTGCGGTGGACTAATTTGGAGCTTTGACGGTAAATGGCTTTGGGGTTTCGCAAAATTTTTGGGTAACACCTCAACATATGTTGTAGAGCTCTAGGGAGTTTTTGAAGGGCTAATGGTAGTCAGAGGAAGGGGATTCTCGAAGTTTGAATTTCAAATAGACTCTTTGGTGGTGGCCAAGTCATTGCAGGAGATGGGTGTGGTAGCAGTACCGGGTGGAATTTGATAAAGCAAATCAACATTCTTTTAGATGAGGATTGGAGGGTCCAAATCTCTCATGCTTCCAGAGAAGCTAATAGAAGTGTTGATTATTGTTTAGCTAATTTAACTTGTAATTTAGGCTCTACTTTGGTTATATTTGAGAACCCACCTAGTGTTGTTTCATAGATGTTGCTCTCGGATACAATGGGAGTCTCCACTCCTAGACTGATTTATGTGTAACTTCTTTTTAGGCTTATCACTGTCTTATCATCAAAAAATATATGCACCAAATTTGAACCCAAGGCTCAAGCCAAACAACTTTATGATCTTGGTTATTTTAGTTTATCATGACTAGGTGTGGAATAAATGATATTCATTGATGTGAATACCATATTTTGTCCTCACTTTTTTGTATAAAATAAAAATAAAAATAAAAAGTAAAGTAAAACAAAAAAAAAAGAAAAAAAGACAAATAATTGGAAAATAGAAATGGTGGCTTTTTGCTTGCAGATGTAATAGTTTTGTGAAGGAATAAAGAGAGAATAAAATGCTTTATGCTCATATAATGAATCATAAAATTGTAACATTGTAACAGAAGAATTAATGGCAATTATTCACTCTTTGATTGGCAATGAAATTCTGATTTAATTTAGTCAGTTACAGAAGAGAAGAAAAATCATTCATCTGAAGATGTGATTAGTATAAAAAGGAGGTTTTGATACAAACAAAAGGGGAGATCACGTTTCTACTATTTTCAGTTTCATCTCCTTTGCAGGACCAGAATCCACCAGGCTCCTTATCTTCTTCTTCATTCATTTTTCCTTCTCTGTTTTGCCATTTTTTCATCAAATATAATATACAGAAAATGTCACACCCTGTTTTTCTTAAAATGTTTTATTAAGTTAATTTTATGTTTTTAAAATGTTGGTTAAGGGCTAAGTGGGATTTTAGCCTAAAAGTCCCTTTCTGGTACATGAGCACGCTCGTGCTCATCAGCCAGCAAACCCGTGCTTAAAGTCAGAAGCGTGTCTCTGATTTTAAGTTGAGCACGACCGTGCTCAATAGTGAGCATGCCCGTGCTCAATGCGTGGACTGCGTCTCGCTGACGCTAAGTGGAGCACGACCGTGCTCAATGTTAAGCACGACCGTGCTCAGGTCCGAATGATATAAACGTAAGCAGAACCCGAGGGTTTGACGTGAAACCCTGCTTTTTGGTGCAGCTGCGACCAGAACGCGTTCTTGTACTATTTCTCCTTCGTTCTTCGCCATAAGTGGAGTTTTGAGGACCGTTTGAGAGATTAGATTGATCTGCTTCGTCGTTAATAGGTAATGGTTTCGTCCCTTTTAGTTTCCTTTCTTGTTTTTGGGATTGGAAACTAACCGGTTGTGTTCTTGTTTGCCCAAGGTTCATAATTGGAGTGAGCCGCTTTGGGAACGGTACCAGTTGTTATTAGGAGCAGTGTTAGAGCTATCTTCAATCCAGGTATGGGGAGAAGGGAATTGTTTTCATTAGGCAGTGGGGTAGAGTAAGGTTAAGGGTTCCTCATGACCCTGGTCTGTTGTATATAATTGTATGTTGCTAACTGTTTTGGTATATTATGAATATGTGTCATATTCTTGATAATTGTTGATGATATGATAGCATGTTAATTGTTGTTATTGACATGACCTTGGTTGATTGATGATATTGTTGTTACGATGAGTTTGAGATTGATGAAGTTACGTTAATTGGTTAAATAGGTTTAAAAACCGTACTAAGTTTAAAGGGTTTAATCCCTAAGTTAATTGGTTAGAATTTGGTTTTCTGTCCCTGCCCAGAACAGTGCAGTCGTGCATTGAGCACGACCGTGCTGAACAGGGAGCACGACCGTGCGTGCTGAGTGTGAAGCACGACCGTGCTTCACTTAAAAGGGCAGCACGCCCTCACGTGTCCAAGCACGACCGTGCTAAGGTCTAAGCACGACCGTGCTGACCTCCTGGACAGTGATACAATTAAAGGACTTAAGGGGTTTTTAACCCCATTCCCAATGATGATAAGTTGAGATAATTAATCAAAGATAAAGATTAGACAACTTGGTTATTAATTATATAAGATAATTAGAATAACAAGCTGTTAAGTCGGTATCCGTTGGGTTACCGCACGTTGATAAGTTGAAGTCTTGGGTGCTTCTAGACCCAAGCATGTTGAGTTGAACCTTGGTGCTTATTGGCCAAGGGAGCCTTGACCCCACGGTTTGGTGTTGGTAATGGCTACAATCTCAAGAGGGGGGGTGAATTGAGAGATTGAAAACTTTTTGAACAATTTAAAGCAAAACAGAGTTTTCTTAAAGAAAATTGGTTTTCACTCCATTTTAATTCCCAAGATTCAGATTCTTAATCAAGTAATGATGTTAAGAAAGATTACAAGAAAGAAACAATAAGTTTAACACAAGTTGCAGATCAAAGATTCAAGTTAACAAGCATTTAAGACTCATTTACATCACACATATGCATATAACAAGAATATGAGTTTAGAGATGAGAAGAACACGCAAACCGATTTATCCTGGTTCAGCTACCTCCTCTGGTATGCCTACATCCGGTCCCACACCTCTGTGGTTTTCTCCACTATAACCAGAAATTACAATATCCAATTACAGCAACACAAGGATAACCTCCTTGCACAAACCTTTCACCAAAAAGCACACTTGCTTTTCTTACCCAAGGATCCCTTCTATCCTTGTTCAATCCTAAGAGATACCCTCTCTTAATCATACTAATTCGCAGAAAGAATTGAGTAGAAGAAAGACTCTAATAGTCTGATTATACAAATTGAAGCTCTTAAAATATCACACTTTTCTCTCAAAGATGAAGCACTATGAATATTTCGATTTTCTCTTTTCAGAATGTATTGGATGTTGAAAAGTGTTGTTATGAAGTCCTTTTATAGGTATATGAAGATTTAGATTCGTGGGTCTTATCACAAAAGTTGTTACAAGTGATTAAAAATCAGTTTTGCAAAGTTGTAACAGATCAATCTGTGTACTACATCTGTGTACTCGTGTTTTTCAAACATTTTCAAAGCTCGTACACAGATTAGCTTCTTTGTACATCTGTGTATTAAATCAAGTCTTCAGCTTTTTCAAACGCATACACAGATGTATAGATTTGTACACGTGTGTATCTCTTGCCTTGTTCTTGAATACACATGTGTATACCTTTGTACACAGGTGTATATTAGAACACCAACCCAGATTATTCCAAAACTCAATACACATGTTGTGTACATCGATTTATCATTGAAGAACGAGTTTTGAAATATTTGAGTTGTTCTATACACAGGTGTATCATTTTTGTACATCTGTGTATTTTTCATATTTTTCAAAACATAACACTGATACACATGTGTACAACGCATGTGTACAGATTCGTAATTTCAGACCCGAGAGCTCAGTTTCGAATACACAGGTGTACAACACATGTGTATAGACAGATTTTCTTTTGTTTTTAAAACTCAACTTATCATACACATGTGTATGACACCTGTGTACAGAAAGGTTCTTTCTAAAACTTGAAATTTAGCTTTATATACACATGTGTACAACACATATGTACTATACACTTAATTTCTTAATCCAATTAACATCTTTTGAAAAACCTTTCCTTTGAAAAAATCATTTATTTTATACCTTTGGAAAACTTAGTTTATTCTTAAATTCCAAGTACTTCACCTAAGGGATCAAGTGT
This sequence comes from Echinosophora koreensis, assembly GCA_035048595.1. Lineage (NCBI taxonomy): Eukaryota > Viridiplantae > Streptophyta > Magnoliopsida > Fabales > Fabaceae > Echinosophora > Echinosophora koreensis. The sequence goes on from JAPCYP010000072.1 coordinate 1,062,642, forward strand.
GCTATTTTTACAATAGCATCTAAAGATTTAAGTCTTCATTGCTTGATGCTTTATTCCTTGTCCATTGCTTTGTGTCCTTGTCCTTGCATCCCTTGAGCCTTGACATTTCTTTTTCATGAGAGATCTTGCATAATACTTAACACAATATAAGTATATTATCAATATCAAAATAGCTTATGCAAAATACACTTTGTTTGTCATATATCAAAACATCAATGAGGGCTTAGTCTTACAAACTCCCCCTTTTTGATTATGACAAACCTTACCATACTTAACCTTAGTAATTAAAATCAGAGTGCAGCTTTATACTAAGCATGGTTCTTGACACACTTTGATCCTCCCCCTGTCTCATAGACATCTTTCAAGAGATCAAGTGTTATCATATCATTATCATAGAAAGTCATTTTCATTTACTTAGAGATTCAAAGTTAGTTTATGAATCAAAGCCTATTCATCCATGTATCATAGCTTATAGCTTTTTCAATATCTTAATATATCATGTATGATACATCTCATGTATGGTACATCTCCCCCTTTGTCATTATCAAAAAGAAAATATGGAAGATATAAACCAAACTTGAAATCAATATTGCTTTCATAAAATTCATCATTTGATGGTAAGATCAATACATCAAAACAAAACATGGTTTAAACATAGTTAGATAAGCAAAGCACAACCAGAAAACATAAATTTCGATTTTAAAAAAAAAATTCTGGCCTTGGTACATCAATTATGTACACCTGTGTATTTAGCCATTTTTCTGTTTGTACACCTGTGTACAACAATTGTCAATCTGTGTATAGCATTTCAGATAAGGCAAAAAAAAATGTTCTGATATATACATCTGTGTACATATCCTGTGTACTGGTGTCCCAGTAGCATTTTTACGCAGTACACCTGTGTATGCCATCTGTGTACAGAAACTTCAATACTAAAAAGGTTCAATACATCTGTGTATTGGCCTTATGTACAGAATTACCATCCTATCAAATTCAATTTATAATTCAAAATTAACACAATATATCTCATACAAATTGATTCAAACAAATTAAAAACATCATTTAGGAACAATCAAGCAATTTAAAACATCAAATATCAATCATTTTGAAGATCAATTATGCCCATATCCATTTATCTAGCTTTATTTTTCACTATAGTTTCATTCTCATCAAGCTTGTTCATAAGAAAAATTCATTTGGTTCCAATAATGGATTCATGATTGATGAAATAACTTTAAACAAAAAGGATGCACAACCACAGATTCATAATAATAATTGGAGAAGATATTCAATCAATATTCTTTCTTTATTGTTACCCGTAATGTGCATGGAAAAGCCTCTATCATGATACCAATTTGAGTTCTTGGCCTTCAAACACATCTGCAACACATAATTTATGTGTGTTCTATAGGTACCCAAATTTGGTTGGGTCCTTTGGTGTTAGTAGCAACATATGTTCCTTTTGGAACCCAAATTTGTTTAATGGCAACATGTATATTCTTCCTAAGTTTACAAGTAGCAGCTGTATGACCTTTCTTTAAACAATAATAACATTTCACAAATGGACTAGTTGAAGAGCTAGATGCAACAAAAAGCTTCTTGAAAGATTTTTCATGTACCATTGGCTTATATCCAATTCCAGCTTTATCATAAACACCATTTTGCTGTCCTAATATGGCATTCAAGTTATCTCTACCCATAGTGAACTTAGATAGAACTGCATTCAGTTTTTCAACTTCCTTTTCTAGTGTAGTGCATTTGGTGCAAGTTGAACTAGATGCAAGCAATTGTAAATTCTTAGCTTCTAGTTCTTTAAGCTTTATTTGTAAAGATGCATAATCACTACATTGTTTTGCAATTATCTTTCTAGAAGATATAAGTTGTTTGCCAATTTTAACATACTCTTCATACAATTCATCAAAGGCATCTTGTAAATCATCATAGGTAGAAGAAGTGTCATGTACCTCGGTTTCACTATCACTTTGGTGACTTGCCATGAGACATAGATTGGCTTCATCATTTTCAGATTCGCTAGCCGAATCCATATCATTCTCTTCCCAAGCTATGTATGCTCTTCTAGGTTTTCTTCCTCTCTTCTCTTTGTTGTCATTCTTCTCATACTTTTCTTTCTTTTGCAGCTTTGGACATTCATTTTTGTAGTGTCCAAGCTTTCCACATTCAAAGCATTTGATAGTTGAGGAAGAGCTTTCACCTTTGTTTGTGTTCTTCTTGGTAGGAAAACTGAATTGCTTCTTGTTTCTATTCCTTTTGATGAATCTTCTAAATTTCCTCATAAGTAATTCCATATCTTCTTCTTCGGATTCTTCATCTTCATCAAGATCATCATCTTCATCACTTTCTTTTGGTTCTTTAGAGACATGAGCCTTGAGTGAGATTCATTTCTTCATTTTCTCCTTATCTTCATGGCTTTTCAATCTATTAAGCTCCAATTCGTGTTCTTTCAACTTGCCAAATAGAGTTGCAATCTGCATGGTTTCTAGATTCTTTGCTTCAACAATTGCAGTGATTTTTGGCTGCCATTCACGACTCAAACATCTCATGATTTTGTTAATTTGTTTCTCATCTGTGATTGTGTGTCCAAGTCCTTCTAGTTGGTTCACAATGTGTGTAAACCTCTTTTGCAGCTCATCTATCTCCTCACCATTCTTCATGTGGAAGAGTTCATATTCATGGACTAGTGCATTCATCCTTGCTCTTTTCACATCATTGGTTCCTTCATGAGTAAGTTGTAGAGTATCCCACATTTGCTTTGCTGATTTACAGTTGGAGACCCTGAAAAACTCATCATAACTCAAAGCAGCTGTTATAATATTTTTTGCCTTAGCATTATAACCAACTCTTCTCTTATCATCATCATTCCACTCATCTTTTGGTTTATTTTGTTTATTTCCCTTAGCATCAAGAGTAAATGGAACATAAGGACCATTTTCAACAGCATCTAAAACATCTAAACCAGCAGCTTCGAGAAAAATTAGCATTCTCTCTTTCCAATACATGTATTGGGAGCCATTAAATGCAGGGGGTCTAATGAGAGAAGCCCCTTCACCCAGGATGTCATTTGTAGCCATCTCATGAAGCTATTAAGCTTTGTAACAAGAGTTTTAGCCCTGATGCCACTTGTTGGTAATGGCTACAATCTCAAGAGGGGGGGTGAATTGAGAGATTGAAAACTTTTTGAACAATTTAAAGCAAAACAGAGTTTTCTTAAAGAAAATTGGTTTTCACTCCATTTTAATTCCCAAGATTCAGATTCTTAATCAAGTAATGATGTTAAGAAAGATTACAAGAAAGAAACAATAAGTTTAACACAAGTTGCAGATCAAAGATTCAAGTTAACAAGCATTTAAGACTCATTTACATCACACATATGCATATAACAAGAATATGAGTTTAGAGATGAGAAGAACACGCAAACCGATTTATCCTGGTTCAGCTACCTCCTCTGGTATGCCTACATCCGGTCCCACACCTCTGTGGTTTTCTCCACTATAACCAGAAATTACAATATCCAATTACAGCAACACAAGGATAACCTCCTTGCACAAACCTTTCACCAAAAAGCACACTTGCTTTTCTTACCCAAGGATCCCTTCTATCCTTGTTCAATCCTAAGAGATACCCTCTCTTAATCATACTAATTCACAGAAAGAATTGAGTAGAAGAAAGACTCTAATAGTCTGATTATACAAATTGAAGCTCTTAAAATATCACACTTTTCTCTCAAAGATGAAGCACTATGAATATTTCGAATTTCTCTTTTCAGAATGTATTGGATGTTGAAAAGTGTTGTTATGAAGTCCTTTTATAGGTATATGAAGATTTAGATTCGTGGGTCTTATCACAAAAGTTGTTACAAGTGATTAAAAATCAGTTTTGCAAAGTTGTAACAGATCAATCTGTGTACTACATCTGTGTACTCGTGTTTTTCAGACATTTTCAAAGCTCGTACACAGATTAGCTTCTTTGTACATCTGTGTATTAAATCAAGTCTTCAGCTTTTTCAAATGCATACACAGATGTATAGATATGTACACGTGTGTATCTCTTGCCTTGTTCTTGAATACACATGTGTATACCTTTGTACACAGGTGTATATTAGAACACCAACCCAGATTATTCCAAAACTCAATACACATGTTGTGTACATCGATTTATCATTGAAGAACGAGTTTTGAAATATTTGAGGTTCTATACACAGGTGTATCATTTTTGTACATCTGTGTATTTTTCATATTTTTCAAAACATAACACTGATACACATGTGTACAACGCATGTGTACAGATTCATAATTTCAGACCCGAGAGCTCAGTTTCGAATACACAGGTGTACAACACATGTGTATAGACAGATTTTCTTTTGTTTTTAAAACTCAACTTATCATACACATGTGTATGACACCTGTGTACAGAAAGGTTCTTTCTAAAACTTGAAATTTAGCTTTATATACACATGTGTACAACACATATGTACTATACACTTAATTTCTTAATCCAATTAACATCTTTTGAAAAACCTTTCCTTTGAAAAAATCATTTATTTTATACCTTTGGAAAACTTAGTTTATTCTTAAATTCCAAGTACTTCACCTAAGGGATCAAGTGTGCTATTTTTACAATAGCATCTAAAGATTTAAGTCTTCATTGCTTGATGCTTTATTCCTTGTCCATTGCTTTGTGTCCTTGTCCTTGCATCCCTTGAGCCTTGACATTTCTTTTTCATGAGAGATCTTGCATAATACTTAACACAATATAAGTATATTATCAATATCAAAATAGCTTATGCAAAATACACTTTGTTTGTCATATATCAAAACATCAATGAGGGCTTAGTCTTACATTTGGGTCTAAGGTTACGTTGAGTTTGATGTTGAAAGTCTTGGGAGCTTCATGGCCCAAGCAAGGAGGTGGTTGAGATTGTTTGTTGTTGTGCCATTTGCATAAATCATTGGAGTAGTTGATGGGGGAGGTTCGACAAAGGGGAGATCGCCCGAGAGTACGGTGATCTGGCCATCCACGGTAGGTCACCCAAGGTTTGGTGACCGAGGCCCCTCGTGATGAGGCATCCACGGTTTGATGCGTTGGCTATCCATGGGGTTCACCCAAGGTTTGGTGAACTGCCGGTGTTGGTGCTTTTATGGCCAATACGGATATGTAACTCCAAAGTCGTTCATCCTGAGTTAGTTTGGATCCACATGCATAGTTGGAGTAGCGGAGTAGTTGATGCATTGCATAGCATAGCATACTTGGTTGTTATGATACCGTTGGATGTTGATGTATGCTTATGTGTATGTTTACCTTGCGTACTATCCCCTGCTGTTTATATGATTACATGAATCTTACTCCCTGTATTGTTTGTGTTTGGCCTGATTGGCATTTGCAGAGGATGACGAGCAGCCCGGAGAGGAGTGACTCTGAGGAGCCGCCACTCATAGTAGGGTTGTTTTAAGTTTAGATAGTTTGTTTCCAGTTGTATTCCGAGGATTTATTTCCGGAACGGTTATACCAGCTCTGAGTTGTGACATCGGGGTTGGGTTATTTATTTGATTATGTTTTTATTTGATTAAACCTATTGTTATTTTCCGCGTTGTAACTGGTTCATGTGGGACTTTTCTACCCATGGACAATTGTTTTAAACTTATTAAATGAGTGCATGTTTTTATTAAATTATTTATATTAATTGCCTTTTAACATGCTGGGTAGAAGGGTGTCACAGAAAACAAACAACAACAGTAGCAACACCCAAAGAAAATGATGAGAAAGCTTCACTTCCTTCTGCCGTTCTCCGCCATATGACTCGCATCTGACCACCGTCGCTACAGTTCCGAACCTGCTACTCACCAGCGACACGCCGTCGCGCCGCTACCATTCCGCCGCGTCACTCAGCCATGCCGTAGCCCTGCTCCCTATCCTTCACGTTTGCTGTGTTGCAGGTCCGAAACCGCCACCATCCTCTAGTCGTGAAGCACCACCGCACGCCTCACTGTTGTCCGCTCTGCACTGTGAGTCACTTCCTTCTTTCTTCTTTGCTGCTGCTCAGCGTGTCTCCCTTGGCTGCTTTGTGCAGCATTTTGTTTTACTTTGGGAATCAAGGGCTCAAAGCCCCTACGCCCCCTTTTTTAAAAAAAAATTCTTCTCCTTTTAAATGTTTTTTTTCTTTTTATATATAATTGTTTATTTGGGGCTTAAGCCCAATACGTATGTAAATATATATTTTTTGTTTTATTATTATGGTGTTTGTCTTCTAATTAACATGTATTTTAAAATACTTGTATAACTTTGTTAGAATTATTATTTGATCTTATATGCTCATTAAAATGTTTTTTTTTTAACTGTATATTCAAGTAACTAAAAACAAGTATTTATTCTGTTAAAATAATAATATTTATCATTAATAAATTGAATATCCTTAGCACTTAACAAATTATATAAATAAATAATTTCTAAGATTAAAATAGGTTGCCAATGATAGTCACTTTGGATCTACTTCCTGTTTGGTTATCATGAACAACCTTTCAATTCTAAAATATAATTGGAATAAATATATTAGGAAAATAGGCTGTTAGTAATAGCCACTTTGGATCTTCTTCCTGTTTGGTTATCATGAAACACCCTTTAATTTCTAATTTATAAAAAAAATAGGTGTTAGTGATAACCACTTTGGATCTTTTTCCTGTTTGGTTATCATGAGCAACCTTTCAATTCTAAAAATATAAAAGGGATAAAAATATTAGGAAAATAGGTTGTTAGTAATAGTCACTCTGGATCTTCTTCCTGTTTTGGTTATCATGAAACACCCTTTAATTTCTAATTTATAAAAAAAAATGGGTGTTAGTGATAACTACTTTGGATCTTCTTCCTGTTTGGTTTTCATAAGCGTCCTTTTAATTCTAAAAATAAAATAGGTCGTTAGAAACACCCTTTAATTCCTAATTTATAAAAAAAATAGGTGTTAGTGAAAATCACTTTGGATCTTCTTCCTGTTTGGTTATCATGAGCGTCCTTTTAATTCTAAAACAAAATTAAGTTGCTAACGATGGTCACTTTGGATTCTTCCTGTTTGGTGCAAGCATCTCTTAATTTCCAAAAATAAGAATTAAGTTGCTAACGATAGTCATTTTGGATCTACTTCCTATTTGATTATAGTTGGCATCTTGCATCTCAAAAATAATTAAAATAGGTTTGTTAGGATGACCATTTCGGATCTTCTTCCTGTCTGGTTACCGTGATAGCCTAAATTTCTGAAAATAAAAAAATAATTAAAATCAACCAAACCAACAAATATTTTTTGAAAGAACTACATAGCTTTGAATTACCTATTGCACCCGGGGATACGTAGGAGCAGGATTTAATTCTGTCAAGCCCAAAGATAAATTTTCATAAAATTCCTTTTTTAATTTCTCATCAATATTCATTTTCTTGAAAAAATAATAAAATAAATTTTTTTATGGTTTATTTATCATTTGTGATTATATTTTAATTATTCTTTTAATAAAAATGGTGAAATAAATATTTTTGAAGTTAACATAATTTTGCACAATTAACTAGAGGTAACCATTTTTCAATGGATGTCGTAGGGTGCTAATACTTTCCCTTACGCATAATTGACTTCCGAATCCTAAATCTGTTTTCGAAGACTATTCAATTAAAAAGGATTTTTCTAATGTTTCCCTAAATAAATAAACTTTGGTGACGACTCCATTTTTACAATACTTATTAATTTTTGTTCGCCGCTCCGTCGCGATGTGTTGCGACAATTGAGGAGGCAAAAGTGAATAAATATCGTATTTAAAGAAAGTTTAGCTAAAAACATTATATATTTTTAAAAAATTATATGTAAGAACATAATTTAAAAATTTTTTTGTGATAGGCTCAGCTATTCTGATGATTAGGATAACTAGGGTGTTCGCGGATTGGATTGGATCGGTTTTGAGCTAAAAAGTCATCCGATCCAATAATGAAAATAACATACGGTTTGGATAGGATCAGTTTACTTCCTTAAAAATATCTGATCCGATCCAATCCAATCAAATGCGGTTTGGATTTGACTGGATAATTCAGGTTTTGTCATACTTTATTTTTTCTTATGTCAAGTGTCATTTCTACTTATTTAATAGTGGACAAAAGATAATTCTCATTTAAGTGAATTAGTTTAGGATGCCCAATACTTATTTTAACCTCTCTTTATATTAGAACATTAGAACATTTATGAAAGGTAGCAACTATTTATTTCTTATATTAACCATTATTTGATTTGATGAAGAGTAAGGAAAATTCTAGAGAATTATTAACAAACTTTTAATTTGAGGATTTGAAAAAAAATAATTATTGATATTTTTTAACATGTTCTTTTATGTTAAATATTATTTTATATTAATTTTCTATATCTACTCTCATTTATCCTATTTTTTTCTTGAATCGGCTACAAATAAATTGTAGCTAAATCATTTATCAAATTTACTTAATTGATTTCCTATTTTTCATGTTTACTCAATCAAGTATATATATGTTATGCATCAAAACTTTTAGCAAAATATAACTTCAAGACATTAATATTTATTCTAAATATTCTCATATATATCATTCCAATAAAAATATTAAAGAGAATGAGGGATATAAAAATATGAAAAATAATGTTTAAGTATGAGTAGTACTATAATTTCAAAAATAATAATATGTGTATGTAGTAGATCGGTTTGGATTGAATTTCATTAGAAGATCCAAAATCCGATCCAATCTAATCTAATAAAATAATATGATTTTTTCTATTTTCGATTTTTCTGATTTTCGATTTTTTCGATGGATAAAGTTTGTTTTAAGTTGTAACTTGGGTGGGTTCCATTCCATTGATCGATTAGTGGTACTCAGTATCCCAATATGGATTTGTGAATTTTCAAAAAGAGCACTTTCGGTGGCTTGGATTTTGATTGAATGAACTTACACCCTTCTGACACATTTTTTTCTGCTTGATTCTTTCTTTCGCTCTCCACTACTGTCATGTCATTTCGTACTATATTCATTTAAAAAAAATTCCCACTAAATAGCAATGCTCAAAATGCTCTTCATTAATATAATGTGTATTTAGTTTCATGGTTAAAAATTGTAAATTGATTTTGCTCCTTATCAGATGTGATTTTAATAAAAAAAAATAGGTATTTAATTATCGTCAGATAAAATTGATTAAAAATGATTTTGACTAGAAACTCTATAAATAAAAAATAGGTTTTGCATTAGATTAAAAATTTTACACTAAGTTTTATATCAAAAATGTTTTTAAAATAAAAATATCTAATCATGAATACTTCACTTCAAAATCAATTGTAACCAAATCAATTTTACAGAATCAATTTTATTCAAAATCATATTTATTCCATGTTTATCCAATCATATCATACACATAATAAAATGTTTGTAACAAGCCAAGAGTGTGAAGTAACGAAGGAAAGGAAAACTTTTTTTTTTGACACCAAGAAAAGGAAAACTTGAAAATACGAGAATAGTTCACCTAATAAAACAGTTGCTTGTATTGGCGTGATTTTCAGGTTAGTTGACCAAATTAAACGCAAATTGCTTTATATAAGCGCTGGATTCGAACATTATCCACTTAAACGCGATGAGGTTGTTAAGCGTCTATTTGATGCGTTTCTTTCTTTCTTACAGCCTTCTTCTTGACCAATACTTCTGGAGAACAAAAGATAAAAAATGCTATATACAGGTGTTTAGAAAATTAAATTATATGAAACATATTATTAAATGAATATTTATCCTTTTATTTCTTGTGCATTTTTTAGTAATAATAGTTTCAAATGATGTTATTTACAGCTGAATTGTCCAAATTAACTAGATTACTCCTAACAACAATACATCATTGAAGAAATTAGACAGGATAAATTACTACGTTTTGGGTGTTAACTAATTTAAATGTGTAAAATTATGAAAGAAACTTTTGGGGACAAGTTATTAAAAAAGAAAATGTAAACCAACTAAGATACATTTACTTTTTTTTATATTATATATATATATATATAAAAGCTAAGGCACTTTCACTTATGATGTAAACCACCCTTTTTTACTCACAAAAAAAAAAAATCCCTCTTTTGTTATTTGTTTTGCCTTTTTTTATGTTCATACTTCTATTTATTTTCGTTGTTTTCAGCTTTTCTTCTTTTAAATTGGGTTCATTTACTGATTCAGTCATTCTATAAATTAGCAAATTGAAAGTGTATCAACTGTTGCACCAAGAAAAGAAAGTGTATCAACTGCTTTTTCCCCTCTAGTTCAACCACATAAAACCTTGTGCAACTTCCACTCTAACTGGTGATCAAGCTTAGATTAATGCTATGGAAAATATCAATAATATCGCCACCAAGGTATTATCTACAAGGTTATGCAAGACTCAACGGGTGTATGATTTGATATAGGTAGTATGTTTTAATGAATTTAAGAGCATAAATTTGTGTGGATCATTACTACCTTTTGTAAAGATATGACTTTTCATAGAAGTGTGTCTTAATTGAGGCAAATATCTAATTAATTGATGATTCCTGTTGGTTGTCTATAAATAAGACACCCTCAATCTGTTACAAAAATAAGTACGAAGCCAGTGTAGAAACACAAGAATATATCATAGATATTAGGGAATTATTTAATATTGTTAGTTGCAGAATTCATAAAGGTTTTGCTGTATCCTGATAGTGTTATTATGTAAAACCTTAATTAACCTTGAAGGTGATAGAAAACGCAATAAGGAATATGTGCATCACTGTGTCTTAATTTTAATTTGGTTTACTATTTTGTGGTGAGTGGTGACCATCCCGAATGACGACAAAAAAAAAAAAAAAAAGGAGTTGTCAGTGTCACCAACATCTTTAATTATATTTGAGAAAACTTTGGAAAATCTATTTATTTTTATCCCATTTTTAAAAATAAAAATTAAAAAAATTTGGATCGACAAAATTGTTGATTCTACTCCTACGTATTTTTCTGTGCGGTGAAAAATTTAAAGCCACATAATTCTTAATAAAATGGTTGATTTTAATATTTTTTTGGGGAAAGATTTGATTTTGGAAATAAGGAATATGTAAAACCTTAATTATGTAAAACCTTAATTAACCTTGAAGGTGATAGAAAACTCAATAAGGAATATGTGCATCACTGTGTCTTAATTTTAATTTGGTTTACTATTTTGTGGTGAGTGGTGACCATCCCGAATGACGACAAAAAAAAAAAAAAGGAGTTGTCAGTGTCACCAACATCTTTAATTATATTTGAGAAAACTTTGGAAAATCTATTTATTTTTATCCCATTTTTAAAAATAAAAATTAAAAAAATTTGGATCGACAAAATTGCTGATTCTACTCCTACGTATTTTTCGGTGCGGTGAAAAATTTAAAGCCACATAATTCTTAATAAAATGGTTGATTTTAATATTTTTTTGGGGGAAAGATTTGATTTTGGAAATAAATTTGAAAAGGTATTTTACTTCAAAACTATATTTCACTCTTGTACGAAGTTCAAGAGAGTAATGTTATACGATAAACTATTATAATTTTTATGACACTTGAGGATAGAAGATCATGTATCAACATCATAGGTTATCGCGTAAATTATAAAAAATTACTTTATAAAATCTTAGTTAAAATAGTAAATTAAAACATTTTATTATTATTATTTTAAAAAAAAAAGGAATTCACTTTTGCACATGTTAAAGATAGTGTAAGTTATACGATGAATCCTTACAATTCGTACGACACTTTATGATGGAAAATTCATACATCAACATCGTAGATTGTTGCGTGAATTAAAAAAAAAAAATTAATAATTTTTTGAAAAGGATTTTCTTCGCCCCTAAAAGATAGAATTTTTTTTTTTTTTTTAAGAATTTATTTAAATAAAACTTGTGGCAGACTAAGTACTCTTGAGACCCAAAAATATGTTTAGCCCAAACCAAGATTTATTTCGAAAATCACATTGTTTTAAAGGGAATGGGCCTATCAGCTTGACCCAAATGCATCATCATTTTCAAAAGGACATATTTTGGTTGGAGAGCAATTAGGCCCATCAATTAGCCCATGTGCATCACACCAAGTCCAACAAAACATTTACATTATGCTAAATACAAAAAAAAAAAAAAAAAAAAACAACAACAAAAAATATACTAAAAAAATGAAAATGAAACAAACTACATTGGCTTTGTTTGTTGGAGTAGAAAATAGCAAGAGAGAAAAACAAGAAGAGAGAAAGGGGGAGAAAATACACTTTTATATTGTTTGGTGGAGGAGAGAAATAGGAAAGAGAGAAGAAAATTGGTGGGACCCACCTCAAATTTCTCTCCCCAAGTGAGAAGAAAATGGAAGATGGAGAGAGTGTTTCATATAAAATCACTTTTGTACCCTTCTTTTTGGGTTCTCGTTCAATTATTTAATAAATTTAAATAAATTGAATTAAATTAATCATTTAATTAATTAAATTAAATTGAAATAAATAAAATAATTATATTAAACTAATAAATTTTATTTAAAATAACTTAAATCTTCTTAAATTAATTTAAGTTATTTGATTAGTTAAAATAACTTAAATCAATTAAATTTAAATATTTTTATATTGATTTTTTAGTTAAAGATATTTTTGTCTTTTTAAAAAAAAATATTATTTTTCTCTCTTCTTATTTTCGATCCAACCAAACAAAGGAGAGAGAGAGAGAAAACACCTATTTCTCCTCTATTTCTCTCTTATTTCTTTTACACTAAACAACACATAAAATCTATTATATTTCTCATCATTTTCTCTCTTCTTATACTTTTTTCTCTTTTCTCATTTTCTTCTCACAAATAAGAGATTCAATCAGACCTTCGGTGCATATTTGTGCCATTGAATGCTCAACTACAATCCCAATTGTCATACAATAATCATTAATTTATTGGTTTGTGAAATCTTCGGCATTATAAAGATGAATTTTCTCAATCATATAATCCAGAAATTGTGCTCATATTGGAATTATTTGAGCGAGCAATCTCGTAAACGTCATATTTCAAGAGGATAATAAGCATACATTTGACCATCTAGTAGATGCATATATTAATACCATTAAACATCTAAATGGTTCACATGGAAGAGTAATATGTATATCTCCTTGATTACGCTCAATAAAAGCAAGAGATCCATTCCTAACCATGGTGCTGTTTAACAATTAATTTTCCTTGGGAACAAGTTGTACAAGAGCTAGAACGGATCATTTCATAAAAGAATATTTTGGTTATTTAAATGATGTCTATTTCAGTTCTCTATTAATTTTCGTATATTGACTCAGGATGGCCAAACCAGTCATGCGGTCATGCCAAATTATGAAATTACTCTTTGAATTAGTGAACTTCTGGTTCACTATAACATGAGCTTTAGTTTTACTAATGCATGTATAGTACAAACCGGAGGACAGCACATACAATTTTTTTTATGTGTTTTTCTCCAAAGACAATTTATGTATTACAAGGATATACTACTAGAAATTTTCTGATTATCTGTAGATTTTCTTGCAGATTTTGCTCAAAAATTTGTAGGAAACAAGTTTCATGCGGATTTTCCTACGAATTTCTATGTATAGGTAATACCTTCATGGGTAATTTTTTCTTGCAAATTTTAAAATCTGTAGGAAATTTCCTGCAGATTTTCTTGCAAAAATGTGGAGGAAAATTCATAAGAAATGTCAAATTTCCTACGAATTTAAATCTATAGAAAAAAAATCTTATTTTTTGAAAAATTACAGCAAAATTCGCAGGAAATTCTTGTAAAAATAATCCTCAGAAAAATCCGTAAGTAATCCATGAATTTTTAGCAATGTACTCAATATTGCCTTTAATTCTTATCTTAATATGATATCCATTACGACATATGTCTTTAAAACTTCTCATATTTCTTTTTTATTTATAAGACAACAAAGTATCATCCATTATAAATATTGTTCCTCGAGGCAACAAAATAATGGCTCTTCTAGCCTTCAATGTTTCCAGTGCCTGATATATTGTATTAACATTTATTTCCATTATCGTCAAATTGGAGAAATATCTTGTTTCTAAGTGTAGTTTGAATTATTGCCACTATTAGAAATCTTCTGATTACCTGTAGATTTTGCTCAAAAATTCGCATGAAGCATGTTTCCTGCGAATTTTTCTACGGGTCTTTAATTTGTCCCCAAGTAATAACTTCGTGGGTAATTTTTTCTGCAAATTTTAAAATCCACTGGAAATTTCCTACTGATTTTCTTGGGAAAAAAATTAAATCCACAGGAAAATCCATAGGAAATGTCAAAATTTCCTTCGAATTTTCCTACGAATTAAAATCTACAAAAAAAAAAACTTTATTTTTGAAAAATTACAGTAAAATTTGCAGGAAATTCCTGAAAAAAATCCGCAAGAAAATCCGCTAGAAATTCATGAATTTCTAGTAGTGTGCACTATCTGCTAGACATATATCCTCACCATCCATCTTAGAATGATCAAAGAAATAATGAGAAATGTCCATGTCTCTTCGTTAATCAAATAAACAAAAAAAACAAATAATAATTTTTGAAGAAATACATAAAAGTAGCATACCAAAACAAACACATTAAAGTTAAAGACACTCTTAATGTTATCCATAAAAGAAATGGTTTCATGTATGAACTTTCTCATCAACAACAGAAGGGTTGACATTGCAAACTGTAGGGTCAAAATAGTCTGCCCCATAAGTGATGTGTCATGTTTAAAGGCTCATTAGAATAGTGATCATCATCTTGGTAAAAAGATCTAGATCCTCTATCCCACTTTCGTGTCACATTCTCGGTCTCCCACCAATAGTAATTTGTCACTAAATAAAATAAGATTATAACTCATTAACACATATGCACATCCTTAACCTTTGATTGGTTGGGGAGATATATTTTTTGAGACATCAGAATCTTGTTCCTTGGTAAACAAAAGTCGACCACTTCATTCTCTTCTTTCTTTTTTAAAGAGGCCCCATTTCTTTTGTAGCTTTCTTATCATGACCATTACAGTGCCAAGAATTATTTCGACCTTAGCCTTGCCCACATCCATGACCATGACTTTAACACGCCGCAACATTCATTTTAGGGCAAGGTGATCCTATATCACCATAAATTTATTGATAAAAAAAAGAAAAACACAGAAAACAAAATCTTAGGGACATAAACCAAAACCCATGTAAAAAACAAAAGTCAGGTAAATCTAAAATTAAACCTTCAAGTCTTTCTCAGATTATACTTCTGAGATTTATACATAACCATTGTGAAATTAGAATCACCTTGGCAACAATATCATGCTCTACTGAAAGAGTGTCATTCGCTAGATCTTCCTCATCCCCATCTCCCAAAAACTTGGCAAAAACTTTCATATCATGAATAATATTAGGATGCATAGGGGTTGAACTAATCACAGAAGTCTCAAAATTCTTATCACTAACTGCTAAATCACAAGTAGTCATTGAGTGCAACTAATTTAAGATAGGAGCAGGCACAGTGGCAACATGAGCAGGGGTGGTCTCAATCGATTCATTATCATCAGACTTGTTAGTCAAATTCTTACCCTTATCCAAAGAAGGACTATTAACAGTCTCCTTATTGGCCTGCACAGAACCCCAACAAAAGGTTAAAGTCATCATGATCTGGTTTCCATTGATGGTTGTGTTCACAACAGGAGCTTCTTGAATAACTTGAACCACAATAAGAGAAGAGGAACTAGTGTCTTCTTTACGAGTCATCACTAGAGTAGGCACCTCTTTATTTTTAGGGACATATTGAGGAGCAGTCTTACGAGCTACCATAGGCTTTTCCTTTTGGATCACTTGATCATCATGACCAGAATTAGGAACAAAAGTAGAGGTCTTTTTACAGTTAGCCAAAGAATGACCAATTGTTTTGCAAGTAGGACAGAAAGAGACAACTTTTCATACTCTACTCCCACAAAGAAAGCATATCCCTCTCCAGCGACGGACCCAGACTTTAAGTATAGGGGGGCTAACTATAAAAACTCAAATTTATCCAACATATATATATACATCAAATTTCATAAAAAAAATATTTATAATAATATGTTCAGAAACGTTAACTCTATTACTAAATATACTTATTGACAACTCGTTAGATGTTTGAATTTCAATATTCTTCCTTTTAAAGTATGTGTCGATTGTAGATGGCTTCCTCATCTAAATTAAATTAATAAAAAATCAGTACTAAATTAAATTAATAAAAATGGTATTGAAATACATCTAATAAGTAAAAAAGTATAACAATTAACACTATTAGAAAACCTACAAGTTTAATAATAATAAAAGAAAAAAATATGATAGAAAAATCAACATAAAGCTATTATTAACAATAAACATTGTCTGGCATTGATGCAAGCATGCCATGTTATGAAGAAGGAAAAGCATATGAAATTATATTATATTAGCGTATCTATTATAACTATTAAATTATTAACAAAAGCATATGAAATTAAGAAGAAAAAGAATGAATGAAAAATCAAACATTGGCTTCTTCACAATTTGGATCCTCTCCAGCCATTTTGTTTCCTACCACTCTCCAGCCCTTCTATCTCTCTCTTCCTTTCCCTCTTTTTCTTCCTCATTTACCCCACCCTCTTTATTATCTCTCCCCTCCTCTCTTTAATTTTGCTGCTGGAGAGGCAGGACAGCAGGCGACAATCCAAATTCGCTTCTTCACTGTCTGGCACTGCACAGCAAAAGGAAATAAAGGCATAGGGCACCGCACCACATAGGAAATTAAAGAAGGATAATGTAGAATCTATTGTTATTTTTATTTGTTGGTAGGGGTCCATTCATCTTATGGTACTACGAGTAATTAAAAAAAAAAATTAAAAACATGATAGGGGCCCAGGCCCTTGTTGGCCTCCAAGTAAGTCTATCCCTTTCTCTCTCTTTCCTAGTGAATTTGATCATGCAATCGCCTAGTAAGATTGAAGTCCACAAGAATTCTAGCAAAATGGTCCAGAGTTCTATTTCTAGTTGTTTCATTCAAAGAAATAAGGATGCCAAGACCCCCTGCAATTTCAAACAAGATTTTCGGCCTCCAATATTCTTGAGGTAGTCCATGTATGCGAATCCAACAATGTGTGTATGTCTGCCTTAAAGAATTATGATTGAAATCAGGAGACCAAGAAAATAGCGGAAGAAATCCTGGTGAGCCGAATTAATAATATTAGCGATAGAGTTTTCCTCTTTGATGACAGATTTTGTCCATCATTATTCTAAACTTTTTTTAGTAGTGAACTCTTCTTCTTTTTTTTTTGACAAGTTTTTTAGTAGTATGAATGCCATGAGTCAATAACATATTATATATAATTAATGATACGAAAATAGACATAGCATATCTATAATCTATAATCTATAATATATACATACGAAAATGTATGCATGAAATTTCTCTGTCACATGTCGCTCAATTACAGCACCACCTCACATGAATCCTAGGTGTCGATCAATCCATAAAATCATGGATTACTTCCATTTATTACTTTATGAATGTTATCCCATATCATTATGAATCAAGATATGCAGCCCAACAAAAATCAAATATTAAGGCAATCAAATATTAAACCTGCATAATATACCAGCATTAAAACAAAGTAATAATAACGAATCAGATTTTCCATTTCAAAAATGGTTATTCAAAATTCAAAATGATGGATGGTAATTCGCATTAAGAAGCAATAAAGATTATAAATTATAATTGATTGCCCAATGGTCTGAACAATTTGATTGCAATTCACTTAGCTTTTTATTTTTCAACATGTGCTTTTATTTCCTTATTCGAACACAACAGCTGGACAAGTGTGTATGAAAATGAAATTGAATTTTGATGTTATGAGAAGAAGGATGAAAGCATATTGGCCTCTTAACAATGATTTATTATGATTTCATCACCCATTTATTTTTATTCTTTATTCTATTCAGTGTCAAAATGAGAAGAGTGTTAGTACATTGTTTTTAATTATCATCTTTATGGGTGGATGTTTCGGAAGAAGCAATTTATGATTTGTATCGTATTTTTAGACCCAAATCATAAATATTGAAGAATTTCTTTTATACAAGTAAATTGAAACTTTTTTAAACTTTATTATCTCTATGTATATAAAGTGATTAATATAGAAATTACAAATAAAAATATAATATGGGATCAATTTTGAAAAGCATTTAAATATGTTTTTAACTTCCAATATGATGTTAGGTAATATTTTTATATAGTCAATTGAAATTGTATTTGCTTAATATTTTCGTAAACATTATGTTATTAAAAATGCATATAATAACGTTGAATGAAAAGCTCAATGCATGGGAAAACTAGCATTGAGACCCATATTCTCTCAATGCACAATACCCATATTCTGAAGAGGAAATAATTCAAAAACCCTAAACATATATCAATTATTGAAGAAATTTGAAAACACATTCGTCAATATCATCAATCAGTCTACATTTTAAAATGGCAATAATCAAAATAGTTTGAAATTTAAAATAATTCAATTGAAATGTCATTAATCAAAGCAAATCATTTGCAAAAATATACACACATTAAAAAGCATGTTATTAACCAAATCAAATCTAATCAATTTAAAATATTATTAATATTTGTTTACTATAATGTTAATAAGAAAATTTTGACATTGATAAACGAATATTTTAATATTTTTTATTATAATACTTTAAATTTCTTTATCAATGAATATTATACAATTTGAACTTAAATATCATTAATAAATTTCTTCTTAAAACAATATTAAAACTCATATTTATTAAATTTCAAACAAATATCATTAAAATAAAATTAATAAATTAATATTTGAATTTATTGACTATAATATTTGTGAAAACCGATTTAATTTGCATTAATTACAATGAAGCAACTCAAACGAGGCACTTTAAGTTTCTCAGTAGAATGACTCAATTAAGAACTTGCTTTGATAGCTTAGTTTCCACTAATACATCATTCATTTATGCAATATCAAACGGGATGTCATTAATGTCAATTGAAAATGTCACAATTAATATCATCACATTAACAACTCTTTCTATAACACAGGTAATAAACATTGAATAATTTATTTTATATAATTAAATTAAAACTTTTTTTATACTTTAATATCTACATGTAAAGATTAATATAGATATTAAAAATAAAAATATAACACATCAGTTCGTGTTTGAAAAGCGTTTAAATATGTTTTTTTTTTACTTCCTATATGATGTGTGGTAATATTTTTAACTAGGATGTCCTCTCGGATATAAGTAAATCCGTTTTACTGGTGTCCACAAAAGAACAGAACAAAGTACAGGAAACAAAGTATTTTCATCCAATTCTCATACAATATTCTTAATGACCTTTAAATTCATAACGTTTTATAGTTGCCCTCTTGATCATACAGTCATATCAAGAAAAGATGGAACAAGCCCTCTGTGGAAAGCCCGAGGTCCCTCTTGATCCCATATATCCTTTGTAAGTGTTCCCAGCTTAGGAACCCTTCCACCTTCAGAAGAGATGTCGTGGCTTGGTGAGAAACCAGATCAAGTGAGAGTGGGGTGGGGTGATTTATGGTAGGTAAAGGGTTAGAGGTAAAATAGGTATAAGAGTGGAAAAAAATTAAAGAGATAGGTGAGAATAGTAATTTATGGAGTGAGAATAACAAGCCACACTAATTTAATGTCCATATCGTGATGGGCCGAACGGTTAATATTATGGATCTGGACATTACTTAATTAATGATCGAATAGTATAGACCAGAGAACTTAATATTTAAACAAAATTACAAATTAAGATTTGTATACAGTTAAATTATAAAATTTTAAAAATTAAATATTAAATTAAAGATTTTTTATAATACATATTTTCAAGCAAGTATCAATATAAAATATATTATGTTATATACAAAAATATATCTTGGATGAGGGCTTGTATCTTCTCAGGGTCTACTTCTATTCTGGTTAATTGTTCTCCTACAGACGAGATCAAAATATCAAAAAGTATAAGACAAGGAGATCCTTTAGCTCCTTTTCTTTTCTTGATAGCGTCTGAATGCTTAAGTGCGCTTGTTAGATGAGCTGTGGATTTGGGAAAATTCAGACCTTTCGACATTAGTGAAAACCAAATCAAAATTTTCCATTTACAGTTCGCTGGTGACACAATCTTAATTGGTGAGCCAAATTTTGATAACCTTTGGGCCTTGAAGACAATCTTCCGTAGTTTTGAACTGGTGTCGGGATTGAAAGTGAATTTTTATAAGAGTAGTTTAATGGGTTTGAATGTCCAAGATGATTTCATGTATGTGGCATCTTACTTCTAGAATTGCAAGGTTGGGTCAATTCCTTTTTTGTATTTGGTTTGTCGGTAGGTGCAAATCCGAAAAAGTTCTCTACTTGGGAACCCATCATTGATAAATTCAAGTCCAGACTTTCTTCTTCTTGGAAGGCAAGGCATATCTCTCTGGGTGGGAGGGTGGTTTTGATAAATGCAGTCTTATCAAACTTACCGGTCTACTACCTATCCTTTATGAAAGCACCAAAAAAGGTAAAAAGGAAATTAACAAAGATTCAGCGTTCTTTTCTTTAGGGTGGATCAGAAGATAATAAAAGGATAGCGTGGGTGAAGTGGGAGGTAGTATGCAAGCCAAAATCTAAAGGAGGTTTGGGGCGAGGAATTTAGAGATATTCAACTTAGGTTTGTTGGGGAAATAGAAGTGGAGAATGTTGCATGAACAGGAATCCTTGTGGTTGAAGGTTGTGAAAGAGAGATATGGGGATACTTTCAACCCGTGGTTGAACTACCACAGTGTAGGGTCAACCTCTCTGCAATCAGTATGGTGGAAAGAGTTCTAAGGAACCAGGACCTGCCTGGTTTAGAGAAGGTTTATCTAAAAAGATTGGGAATGGAAAATCAAATTTTTTTTGGTTTGACCCTTGGTCTGGTGATTGGGCACTGTGTGAGAGATTTGAGAGATTGTTCCAGATTACGAATAATAAGAATGCATGTGTGGCTGATTTGGGTTTTTGGTGTGATGGGAGTTGGGTATGGAATTTAACTTGGAGAAGGTCTTTATTTGTCTGGGAGGAGGATCTCTTGGCGGAACTAATGTCTATCATTGAGGGTTTAGTTTTAAAGGAACTAATAGAGGATGCTTGGCTTTGGAGGTATAGTACGGATGGAATTTATTCCTCTAAATCGGCTTACATGAGGATACTGAATCAAACTCAAGCTCTTTCCGATCCTTGGGATACTCCAAGTAACGCTTTTTTTGAAAGGTTCTGGTCGAATAGTATTCCTTCAAAAGTTTTGACATTCGCCTGGCAGATGATTCTTGATAGAATATCGACCCTGACAAATTTTGCAAGAAGGAACATCCAAGTTACCCAAAATACTGGATGCGTCCTGTGTAATGAAGGAGTTGAAACTGCACTTCATGTAACACCCTGTTTTTCATAAAATGTTTTATTAATCTAGTTTTATTATTTTAAAAAAATGTTGGTTAAGGGCTAAGTGGGATTTTAGCTTAAAAGTCCCTTTCTGGTACATGAGCACGCTCGTGCTCATCAGCCAGCAAGCCCGTGCTTAAAGTCAGAAGCGTGTTTCTGATTTTAAGTTGAGCACGACCGTGCTCAATAGTGAGCACGACCGTGCTCAATAGTGAGCACGCCCGTGCTCAATGCGTGGACCGCGTCTCGCTGACGCTAAGTGGAGCACGACCGTGCTCAATGCTAAGCACGACCGTGCTTAGGTCCGGACGATATAAACATGAGCAGAACCCAAGGGTGACGTAAAACCCTATTTCTGTTTTGGCAGCCGTCACTAGTTTCGGCCAGAGAGATTTTTTCCCTATTTCCTCTTCTTCCATTGCCATAGTGGAGTTTTGGAAGCTAGTTGGGAAGCTTAGTGCGTTTGGGTTGGTGTTAAGGTAATGGTCCCTCTTCCTTTGTCAGTTTCCTTTCATTTTAATGAGAGATACTGATTAATTGTGTTTCTGATCAACCAAGGCTTAGTACCGGAGTGAGCTGCTTGAGGATTCGGGATCAGTTCGTTGTTGGGGACCGTCAGTAGAGCAACCTTCAATCCAGGTATGGGGAGAAGTGGGATTGTATTCATTAGGCCGTGGGTAGTGTAAGGTAACGGGGTCCCCATGACCCCGGTGTCATTGTATGCTGTATGTTTTATGTGTTGATCACTGTTTCTGTCAATAACATGCTATATTTGGGTTGATTGTGATGTTATATGTATTTTATGTTTATGTTGGTTGTTTAATGAGTATGATGATATGTTGATTATTGTTACTAATATGATGTTGGTTGATTGATGTTGTGACTGATGTGTTAAGGGTAATGTTGATGATATTACTTAATTGATTAATTAGGTTAAAAACATATTCAGTTTAAGAAGTTGAATCCTTAACATAAATGGTTAGAACTTGGTTTCTATCCCTGCCTAGAACAGTGCAATCGTGCATTGAGCACGACCGTGCTGAACAGGGAGCACGACCGTGCTCCCATTTAAATTCTGGAAAATGGCCGCGCTGTTCAGCACGGCCGTGCAGGTCAAATAGCACGACCGTGCTACTGAGCACGATCGTGCTTCACTTAAAAGGGCAACACGCCCTCACGTGTCCAAGCATGACCGTGCTAGGGTCTAAGCACGACCGTGCTGACCCTTCCTGGACAGTGATACAATTAAAGGACTTAAGGGGTTTTAAACCCCATTTCCCTATGATGATAAGTTGAGATAACTAATCAAAGATAAAGATTAGACAACTTGGTTATTAATTATATAAGATAATTAAGATAACAAGGTGTTAAGTCGGTACCCGTTGGGTTACCGCATGTTGTTAAGTCTTGGGTGCTTATAGACCCAAGCACGTTGAGTTGAACCTTGGTGCTTATTGGCCAAGGGAGCCTTGACCCCACGGTTTGGGTCTAAGGTTACGTTGAATGTTGATGTTGAAGTCTTGGGAGCTTCATGGCCCAAGGAAGGAGGTGGTTGAGATTGTTTGTTGTTGTGCCATTTGCATAGAGCATTGGAGTTGTTGATGGGGGAGGTTCGACAAAGGGGAGATCGCCCGAGAATACGGTGATCTGGCCATCCACGGTAGGTCACCCAAGGTTTGGTGACCGAGGCCCCCCGTGATGAGGCATCCACGGTTTGATGCGTTGGCTATCCATGGGGTTCACCCAAGGTTTGGTGAACTGCCGGTGTTGGTGCTTTTATGGCCAATACGGATATGTAACTCCAAAGTCGTTCATCCTGAGTTAGTTTGGATCCACATGCATAGTTGGAGTAGCGGAGCAGTTGATGCATTACATAGCATAGCATACTTGGTTGTTATGATACTGTTGGATGTTGATGTATGCTTATGTGTATGTTTACCTTGTGTACTATTCCCCTACTGTTCATATGATTACATGAATCTTACTCCCTGTATTGTTTGTGTTTGGCCTGATTGGCATTTGCAGAGGATGACGAGTAGCCCGGAGAGGAGTGACTCTAAGGAGCCGCCACTCATAGTTAGGGCCTGTTTATTGTTTAGTCTGTTTTCGGTTGTATTCCGTGGATGTTATTTTCCGGAATGGTTATACCAACTCTGAATTGTGACATCGGGGTTGGGTTATTTATTTGATTATGTTTTATTTGATTAAACTTATTTTTATTTTCCGCGTTGTAAACGAGTTCATGTGGGACTTTTCTACCCATGGACAACTGTTTTATTTAATTCAGTTAAATGCATGTTTTTATTTTTAATTGTTTTATATTTAAATGCCTTATAACATGCGGGGTAGAAGGGTGTCACATTTAGAAGTATCAGAGCAGTTTGAGCTTGTTCGGACGTGGTATGAGTCTGTTGTGTGACCCTTGTGTGAATTGTCTATACTCGTATAGATAATGATGTTTTAAGTTAGTTGCCTGTAGCTTTTACTCGCTTAAGTTTCTGTATTAAGAGTTGTGTTGGGCTTGTACAGGAATTAATGGCCAGTAGAGGACGCAACGATCAGGCGATTGCTGACGCATTGGCACTCCTAGCCAATGCTATTGGTCAGTTCAATCCTAACAATGGTGGGCCAGCTGAGTTCCAGGGACTGGATAAGTTCCAGAGGAACAACCCTCCATCGTTCAAGGGCACGTACGATCCGGAAGGAGCTTTGTTGTGGCTAAGGGAGACAGAGAAGATCTTCCGAGCCATGGATTGCAACGATCAGCAGAAGCTCATCTTTGCTACCCTCATGCTGACCGAGGAGGCAGAGCACTGGTGGGATAACTGCAGGCAGAGGATGCAGGCTGAGGGCGCACAGCGGTTACATGGGCTGTGTTCAGGCAAAGATTCCTGGAGAAGTACTTTCCAGCGGATATCAGGGACAAGAAGGAGATGGAATTCTTGTCTTTGAGACAGGGGTCACTGTCAGTCGGTGACTATGCGGCCAAGTTTGAGGAGCTAGCCAGGTACTACACTCCCTACCAGCATGAGACGGATGACCGTTCGAAGTGTGTGAAGTTCAAGGCTGGACTCCGACCTGAGATCAAGCAGGCCATCAGCTACCAGGAGATCAGAGTCTTCCCTATTCTGGTCAACAAGTGCAGGATCTATGAGGATGCCAGCCAGTTCAGAGTTACCAGTTCCAGAGGGTCAAATAGCCAGAGTGGCAAGAAGACTGATCAGAGGGACAAGGGTAAGCAGAGATATGCTCCGACCGCCAGAGATTTCAAGCAGAGTGGCAAGAAGCCACAGTTTTAGCAGGATGGGTTTAGAGGCGGGTTCTCTAACGTCTCTAGGCTCATGCGGTGTGGCAAGTGTGGTGCTACAGATCACTACTCTTCTCAGTGCAAGGAGACGCAGGTTATCTGTTTCAGATATGGCAAGCCAGGACACATCAGCCGAGAGTGTGAAGGAGCCAAGGCCGAGCCTCCCAGCGCCGGCAAGAATCAGAAGTCCCAGGCCAACCGACTGAAGACCACTGGAAGAGTCTTTACTCTTAGTGGAGCTGAAGCCTCCGAGTCTGATGACTTGATTCAAGGTACATGTTTTATCGATGGAACTCAATTGACTGTGTTGTATGATTCGGGTGCTACTCACTCATTTATATCGCATGATAGGGTCAAGAGTCTTGAATTGCCTGTTGCTTTCCTTGAGTATGATTTGTTGGTTTCTACACCTACAAATAAACCTGTTTCTACTTTTTATGCATGCAAGAACTGTCATATAGTTATAAATGATAGAACATTCATTGCTGATCTTGTATGCTTGCCCTTGAAAGACCTGGATATTATTCTATGTATGGACTGGTTATCTTCTAACCATGTCCTTCTGAATTGTTTTGACAAAACCCCGATTTTTGGAACTCCAAAGGAGTCTAAGAATCCAGACTTTCTCTCTGCCAGCCAAGTTCAAGCTTCGATGAAAGACGAAGCCCAAGTATACATGATGTTAGCTTCCCTGGAAGTAGAGAGCAGCCCTCCTGATGTCGCCAGCGTGCCTGTTGTGCGGGAATTTCCTGAAGTGTTTCCGGGGGATGTTTATAACTTACCCCCAGAGAGAGATGTTGAGTTCACCATAGATTTGGTGCCTGGCACCGGGCCAATCTCCATAGCACCTTATAGAATGTCTCCTCTAGAGCTAGCTAAGTTGAAGGAACAGTTGGAGGACCTGATGAAGAAGCAGTTCATTAGGCCGAGTGTGTCTCCGTGGGGAGCACCTGTGTTGTTGGTGAAGAAGAAGGATGGTAGTATGAGGTTGTGTGTCGACTTTCAGCAGCTCAACAAGGTGACCATAAAGAATCGGTATCCCCTCCCTAAGATTGATGATCTTATGGACCAGTTGATGGGCGCTTGCGTCTTTTCAAAGATAGATTTGAGGTCAGGGTACCATCAGATTCGGGTTAAGTTTGAGGACATCCCGAATACAGCATTTAGGACGCGATATGGTCACTATGAGTACTTGGTTATGCCCTTCGGTGTGACCAATGCTCCTGCGGTCTTCATGGACTACATGAACAAGACCTTTCACCCTTACTTGGATAAGTTTGTGGTAGTGTTCATAGATGACATCTTAGTGTACTCCAAGAGTAAGGAGGAACATGAGGAACACTTGAGGGTTGTCTTGCAGACCCTTAAGGAGAAGCAGTTGTACGCTAAGTTGTCTAAGTGTGAGTTCTGGTTAGAGGAAGTGAGCTTCTTAGTACATGTCATCTCTAAGGGTGGCATAGCAGTGGACCCAGCTAAGGTAGAGACGGTGCTCTAGTGGGAAGCGCCAAAGTCCGTAACCGAGATTAGGAGTTTCTTGGGGTTAGCCGAGTATTATAGGCGGTTTATAGAAGGCTTCTCTAAGATAGCTCTACCCTTAACCTGTCTCACCAAGAAGGGACAGTTGTTTGTGTGGGACTCTAAGTGTAAAGAGAGTTTCCAAACCCTTAAGAATAGGTTAACATCAGCACCAGTGTTAGTTTTGCCAGATCTTAGCGAACCCTTCGTAGTTTACTGCGATTAGGGGTGGCCTGCGATGCTTCTAAGCAAGGGTTAGGTGGTGTGCTGATGCAGAATGGTAAGGTAGTTGCTTATGTGTCTAGGCAGTTGAAAACCCATGAGAAGAACTACCCTACCCATGACCTAGAGCTAGGAGCGGTGGTATTTGCCTTAAAGATCTGGAGGCATTACCTGTATGGAGCAAGGTTTGAGGTCTTTAGTGATCATAAGAGTTTGAAGTACCTCTTTGATAAAAAAGAGTTGAACATGAGGCAGCGTAGGTGGATGGAGTTCTTAAAGGATTATGACTTCGAGCTGAACTATCACCCAGGAAAGGCCAATGTGGTGGCCGATGCCTTGAGTAGGAAAACCCTGCATGTCTTCGCTTTGATGGTTAGGGAGATGGATTTGATTGAGGAGTTTAGAGACTTTAGTCTAGCTTGTGAGTTTACCCCTAAGAGTATTAGGCTTGGTACCTTGAAGGTTACCAACAGTTTGATGGATCAGATTAGAGAGGGTCAGAAGTTAGACAAGTTTCTCTTAGACCAGCGAGAGTTGCTCGCTCAGGGTAGAGACCTAAGTTTTAAAGATGGCAGTGATGGTATCTTGAGGTTCAAGGATAGAGTTTGTGTGCCAGATGTTCCTGAGCTTAGGAAGTTGATCTTAGAAGAAGGTCATAGGAGTGGACTGAGTGTGTACCCCGGTGCCACTAAGATGTATCAGGACCTTAAGAGGATGTTTTGGTGGCCTAGGATGAAAAAGGATGTAGCCGAGTTTGTGTATGCATGCCTAGTTTGTCAAAAGGCTAAGATCGAGCATCAAAGGCCTTCTCGATAAGTTGCAACCTTTGAGCATCCCAGAATGGAAATGGGATAACATCTCCATGGATTTTGTGTCTGGACTCCCTAGGACTCCAGCTGGTTTTGAGGCTATATGGGTTGTTGTGGATAGACTGACTAAGTCTGCCCATTTCATTCCGATGAATATGGAGTACCCGTTGGAGAAGTTAGCTAAGCTGTACATCAAGGAGATAATTAGGCTTCATGGTGTACCCTCTAGCATAGTTTCAGATAGAGACCCGAGGTTTACCTCTAGGTTTTGGAATAGTTTGCAAGAGGCTTTAGGGACAAAGCTTAGGCTTAGTTCAGCTTACCACCCACAGACTGATGGGAAGTCTGAGCGGACCATCCAGTCCTTAGAGGACAGGTTGAGGGCTTGTGTGTTAGAACAGTCAGGAAGTTGGGACAAGTTTTTGCCCCTGATAGAGTTCACCTATAACAATAGTTTCCATTCCAGCATTGGGATGGCACCTTATGAAGCTCTGTATGGGAGGAGATGTAGGACACCCTTATGTTGGAGTGAACCTAGTGATAATGTGGTGCTAGGGCCAGAGATAGTCCAGGAAACAACAGAAAAGATCAGATTGGTTCAGGAAAAGATGAGAGTTGCACAGAGTAGGCAGAAGAGCTACCATGATAAAAGGAGGAAGGCGCTCGAATTCCAGGAAGGCGATCATGTATTCTTGAGAGTTACCCCGACAACTGGGGTTGGTAGAGTGATGAAGGCGAGGAAACTTACTCCGAGGTTCATTGGTCCTTACCAAATCCTTAAAAGAGTCGGCGAAGTCGCCTACCAAATAGCCTTGCCACCGTTCTTGTCAAACCTCCACAATGTTTTTCATGTGTCTCAACTCAGGAAGTACATTCACGACCCTAGTCACGTGATAGTACCCGATGCCATACAGTTAAAAGAGAACTTGAATTCGAGGTGTTACCCCTTCGAGTCGAGGATAGGAGGGTGAAGCAGCTAAGAGGCAAAGAGATTCCCTTGGTTAAAGTGGTTTGGAGCGGGGCAACTGAGGAAAGCGCTACCTGGGAGCTCGAGAGTCAGATGATGGAGGCGTATCCGCATTCGTTTGAGGTACGTTGAAATTTCGAGGACGAAATCTTTATAAGGGGGGTGGAATTGTAACACCTGTTTTTCATAAAATGTTTTATTAAGCTAGTTTTATTATTTTAAAAAAATGTTGGTTAAGGGCCTAAGTGAGATTTTAGCTTAAAAGTCCCTTTCTGGTACATGAGCACGCTCGTGCTCATCAGCCAGCAAGCCCGTGCTTAAAGTCAGAAGCGTGTTTCTGATTTTAAGTTGAGCACGACCGTGCTCAATAGTGAGCACACCCGTGCTCAATGCGTGGACCGCGTCTCGCTGACGCTAAGTGGAGCACGACCGTGCTCAATGCTAAGCACGACCGTGCTCAGGTCCGGACGATATAAACGTGAGCAGAACCCGAGGGTGGCGTAAAACCCTATTTCTGTTTTGGCAGCCGTCACTAGTTTCGGCCAGAGAGATCTTTTTCCCTATTTCCTCTTCTTCCATTGCCATAGTGGAGTTTTGGAAGCTAGTTGGGAAGCTTAGTGCGTTTGGGTTGGTGTTAAGGTAATGGTCCCTCTTCCTTTGTCAGTTTCCTTTCATTTTAATAAGAGATACTGATTAATTGTGTTTCTGATCAACCAAGGCTTAGTACCGGAGTGAGCTGCTTGAGGATTCGGGATCAGTTCGTTGTTGGGGACCGTCAGTAGAGCAACCTTCAATCCAGGTATGGGGAGAAGTGGGATTGTATTCATTAGGCCGTGGGTAGTGTAAGGTAACGGGGTCCCCATGACCCCGGTGTCATTGTATGCTGTATGTTTTATGTGTTGATCACTGTTTCTGTCAATAACATGCTATATTTGGGTTGATTGTGATGTTATATGTATTTTATGTTTATGTTGGTTGTTTAATGAGTATGATGATATGTTGATTATTGTTACTAATATGATGTTGGTTGATTGATGTTGTGACTGATGTGTTAAGGGTAATGTTGATGATATTACTTAATTGATTAATTAGGTTAAAAACGTATTCAGTTTAAGAAGTTGAATCCTTAACATAAATGGTTAGAACTTGGTTTCTGTCCCTGCCTAGAACAGTGCAGTCGTGCATTGAGCACGACCGTGCTGAACAGGGAGCACGACCGTGCTCCCATTTAAATTCTGGAAAATGGCCGCGCTGTTCAGCACGGTCGTGCAGGTCAAATAGCACGACCGTGCTGCTGAGCACGACCGTGCTGAGTGTGAAGCACGATCGTGCTGAGTGTGAAGCACGACCGTGCTTCACTTAAAAGGGCAGCACGCCCTCACGTGTCCAAGCACGACCGTGCTAGGGTCTAAGCACGACCGTGCTGACCCCTCCTGGACAGTGATACAATTAAAGGACTTAAGGGGTTTTAAACCCCATTTCCCTATGATGATAAGTTGAGATAATTAATCAAAGATAAAGATTAGACAACTTGGTTATTAATTATATAAGATAATTAAGATAACAAGGTGTTAAGTCGATACCCGTTGGGTTACCGCATGTTGTTAAGTTAAGTCTTGGGTGCTTATAGACCCAAGCACGTTGAGTTGAACCTTGGTGCTTATTGGCCAAGGGAGCCTTGACCCCACGGTTTGGGTCTAAGGTTACGTTGAATGTTGATGTTGAAGTATTGGGAGCTTCATGGCCCAAGCAAGGAGGTGGTTGAGATTGTTTGTTGTTGTGCCATTTGCATAGAGCATTGGAGTTGTTAATGGGGGAGGTTCGACAAAGGGGAGATCGCCCTAGAGTACGGTGATCTGGCCATCCACGGTAGGTCACCCAAGGTTTGGTGACCGAGGCCCCCCGTGATGAGGCATCCACGGTTTGATGCGTTGGCTATCCATGGGGTTCACCCAAGGTTTGGTGAACTGCCGGTGTTGGTGCTTTTATGGCCAATACGGATATGTAACTCCAAAGTCGTTCATCCTGAGTTAGTTTGGATCCACATGCATAGTTGGAGTAGCGGAGTAGTTGATGCATTGCATAGCATAGCATACTTGGTTGTTATGATACTGTTGGATGTTGATGTATGCTTATGTGTATGTTTACCTTGCGTACTATTCCCCTGCTGTTCATATGATTACATGAATCTTACTCCCTGTATTGTTTGTGTTTGTCCTGATTGGCATTTGTAGAGGATGACGAGCAGCGCGGAGAGGAATGACTCTGAGGAGCCGCCACTCATAGTTAGGGCCTGTTTATTGTTTTTAGGTTGTATTCCGTGGATGTTATTTTCCGGAATGGTTTATACCAGCTCTGAATTGTGACATCGGGGTTGGGTTATTTATTTGATTATGTTTTATTTGATTAAACTTATTTTTATTTTCCGCGTTGTAAACGAGTTCTTGTGGGACTTTTCTACCCATGGACAACTGTTTTATTTAATTCAGTTAAATGCATGTTTTTCATTTTAATTGTTTTATATTTAAATGCCTTATAACATGCGGGGTAGAAGGGTGTCACACTTCACCTGTTATTTAATTGCTCTTTTGCCTTCCAGGTTTGGGGGAAGGTTTATAGTTGGCTGGGGTTTCAGGTTACCCTTCCCGTCGAATCAAAGTTGCATTTTAAAAGCCATCTTGGTTTGGTGAGAGGGAAAAAATTGAAGAAGATTTGGATTGTACCTTGTTTGCAACAGCGTGGTCTATTTGGTTAACTAGAAATAATAAAAAATTTCAACGGAAAGGTGTCGATCTATTAAATGTGATGGATCAGATTAAATTTCGTTCGTCTCACTGGTTGAAACTAAAAACAGGGTCGCCCTTCTCTTTTGCTGACTGGTGCAATTGTCCCGTGGAATGTATGCATCTAGCCTCTAAATCATTATGACTTGACTAATTTCTCTTGGTTCTGGAAAGTTTGTTTTACAGGTGCCATAGTTTTTTTACTATGGTAAATCCATGTGGAGAAGTTGACTTTTTGCCATAAAACTTTGCCTGGGTATCACTTTCTCTCCACCTTTCGGATCTGAGTGGGTGCTTTGAGAGAATCATTGTAATCCTGTGAGGTATATCATTGCTCAAGGGTGTGTTTCTAGAGTGTGGGTTGGTTAGGAAGCCTTTGGCTGAGATATAACTCTAACTGTGAAATGTTCTTCTGGCTAATAAGTTTATCATTTTGGATTGTAGCTCTGTTTTCTTTGCAGGTGTTTGGCAAGTGGATGGACACTATTCTATCCCTTAAGTTGGTGACGAGTGAATTCTAAGGTTTAACCTCAGGAGTCTTTGGAAGTTTTAAAGTCTGGAATGCTGGTTTGAGTTATCTTTCTAGTGTGTTTCTTTTTTCCTTGTGGGAGGTGGTGTAGGTGGGTTCCCTTAGAGGGTGGTGTGGGAGTTTTCCTTCGAGGGTCTTATACCCTTTATGTTGTGGGTGTGAGATTCTCTTCATCTTTTTGGTTGTCTGGTTTTAGTGTTTTTTGGGTCTCTTTGCGGGGGGTGGCGAGGAGGTTTTTTCTTCTAGGGTCTCTTTTGTTGAGTCTTCTCTATTTGTTGTCCTACGAGGTTCTTTTTGTTTCTGATTACCATGCTCTATGTTTTCGCTATATTACCCACTACTATTGTACATGTTGGCATTGGTGGATGATTGGATGGATGCATGTGGTTCTCTCTGGATATGGTTTTTGGACGCATTTTTATTTTCCATGTAGAAAGTATCTCATGCTAGGCATCCTTTTATTGTGATAAAGGCTTCTATATGATCCTGGGCAATATTTGTATGGTGGTTCTTCTATGTGACAGAGGCACAATTGTAGTGGTTTCTTTTTCCTCTACTCGGTACTGTGGTGCAAGGTGTGTTTAAGTGGCAATTTGTTTAAAGTTACAATCATTGACGTTTTTCTCAGCTGCTTCAACTATGATGAGAATTTCAAAAGTACTTTATGATTTGGCTCTGTACTTCTTCAACATGGAGTGGTTGTTTGTGTTGGTTTTAGTTTGTTGATTGGTGTTCCCTACTGCGAGACTACTTTGGACCTTTCCTATTAGATTTTGGACTTTGATTCTCCTTTTAGTCTAGAATATTCTCCCGTGTCATGGTGTATTTTCTTTGGACTTTTGAGAATTTGCTAGGCTTAGCGATTCAGCTTTGGTTTTTTTGGCTCTGAGAGTTTTTAAGCTACTTGTTCAACCTAGTTGTTAACTTATACCCCTGGTTGAATTTGTATCTTGTCTCTTTCTTTTGCCTATTTGTATATGAGTTCAAGTACCCCTTGTGCTCATATCTATATATTCTTTGTTTATCAAAAAAAAAAAAAAGTAAACAAAATTATTTATTACTATTGAAAATTATCATTTTTAAAATAGTGGGTGTCATTTAATCAGGGGTGAGATAATCTAAAGTGTGATTCAAATCTGACTCAGAACTCATAAATTTATTTCTAAAATTTGAACTCATCACAATTATCTCTAGAATAAGAAGAGTTATTTTAGTTACTTTGAATTTTAAACACCCCTGCTAACCAGAGTATCTATGGATGCATGTTACCTTCCAGTGTATCTATGACACTGAGTGATTGAGACCAACCATTAAATTGTCGACTGAGGATAAAAAATTAAAAGATCTCACAAAATGCCGAACCCAAAAAAGTTATGGTTTCGAGCCTTTTTACGTTTTCAAAACTCATGTCATATACTTTTATAATATTTCTTTGCCTTTCAAAAAAAAAAAAAATGTCATATACTTTTCAACTGTAATATTAATCTTTTTTCACACTACTTTCACGTTAGTGAATTTTTAATTGTTAGTTAACAAGGTGTATATTAGTTAATATATAACATACCAATAGCAGTGAGTTCAAATGGAAGTGGAATGCGATTCTAAGTGAATTTTACTTGAATTTGAGGAGTTTGAGTAGAATCTTAGCACTTCAGAAGAGATACATCCAACCATTTCTCCGGAGTCCTGAAAGTTAGACTCACAACTGTGTTTATAGTTAAAAGTACAGTGGTGCACCACTCACACGTCATTATCTGAGCCAATAGTTTTGCCAAATATGTTAGTGGTTGTGTGTTTGACTTTCCAAGTGAAGTTGTAGTCAATTCCCCTTGTATTTTTCATTCAAATACAGTCAATATGTATTATGAAATCCCAATATAATCTATACTAATATATAAAGAGGATAGTTGAATTTTGGTTTCAACATTTCAAAATACCAATACTATCCCTACACTAAAAAACTGATAAAACTGATTTCCATATTTAAAAACCTTGGGGGATAGAAGTTACCTTTTCCTAACAGAATGGATCACAAACTTTGCACAGAGGAAACCGTTTTACCAGCACGGTTCAAGGAGGTTTTCTACAAGTTGATCCTCAAGTTTTTATTTTGAAGAAGGAAAAGCAACAGTAAACTGATCATTTACAATTGGTGTATTGGTGGGTGCACGATGGGAAGAGAAAGTAAAAGCCCATGAGTATCGTGCCATATCTCTCTCGGGGGAAACATATTTTTTTTCTCTTTTTTAATTTTATTTGGCTTCAACATTTGACAAGGTCTTTTTGCCAAAATACGTGAGACATATTCATTGATTTCATTCTTACCATTTACCAATACCCATTCAGTCTCTGAAGAAGACCTTCACTTCTTCAGTTCCAATCCAAAACTCAATATTGAGTAACCAAAATGAAAGACAGATGGGTGTCGTTGCTACACAACGGCAGCAACGGCGCTAACTTCATATGGGTGTCGCTGCTACACAATTTCGTCACCGACGCAATCAATCACTTCGATTCCAGCATCAACTCCCTCACCAAACGCGGCCTCCCCATAAATTGCAATCCTTAGAGCTTCATTCTTTTCATCTACATTCTTACTCTTCTGCTTCCGGGTATGCTTCACTCTCTCTCATTTTTTTATTTATTTATTTTTTTTTATATTTTGCTTTACAGTTTTGTACTTTCCGCTTGAATGTTAACTGTATTGATTGTGTGCTTTGGAATCTAATTCTTCCAAAGGGCTATTTGAATTGGGTTGATATCTTCCAATTTTCAATTTATCAAATATGTGAGTCAACCATTTATGGGTTTCATGTGTCAATCTTTGGTTTTAATTTTTCACTACTGTAAATCAGAAAAACCAGGAACAACAAATGTTATCTGGAAGAGTTTAACTAACTCGGATCAGCAGGTAGAGGGACAGGGTGAAAGCTGTTATTGATGATGCATGACAAACATCATGTAACCCAACATCAAGGTGGTTGTAATCAGTAATAGTAATACAACTACTAAGGTGGTGTGGTAAACGTTGGTAAAAAATAAAGGTAGGAAATTTGGATTCAAGTTTTAGACAAATTCCAAAAGGGAAGAGAATATTATAGAGGGTGACGATGGGCATCCCCCTGGACCATATTAGAAGGGAGTTTGGTGTTGACCACTATCCAAATTACTCTTTATAAGCACCTCTTGCGTTGTTCTAATCTAGATTTTTTTTTATGTTTAACAGCTTTACACTTTTTGCAGATTACTTACACCAATGA
The DNA here is from genome assembly GCA_035048595.1 of Echinosophora koreensis. NCBI lineage: Eukaryota > Viridiplantae > Streptophyta > Magnoliopsida > Fabales > Fabaceae > Echinosophora > Echinosophora koreensis. The sequence continues at coordinate 1,097,529 of JAPCYP010000072.1, forward strand.
TTACTTCCAAAATTTGTATGAATTAGCACTGGAGCTCATAAGAAGGGGCCATGCTTATGTTGATCATCAGCTTGCTGATTTTAAACCCGTGTCATACTTCTCAAGTTTTAGAAATGTATAGAAGTTTTAGTTTTTAAATTTTTCCAAGTTTTGTTTGCATGCTTGAACATTTATAGATAGATATCTAGGTAAAACGTAATACATAATTCATAGTTATCCCTAATTTCACAACTCAAAGTTAACAAATCTAATAATTGCAGTAGGCATAAACATTGGAAATTTGTTTATTTTATCTTGACAAACATAAGAGTGTATGCCTTTATGGTTGGTTGGGATTTGGGACATAAGCCAGACAGCAACATTTTGACACTTGATTTATAATAAAAGATACAATCTGTTTGCTATAACTGAGTTGTATGTGTAATTTCTTTTATAGATTTTAGTGATGAATATATTGACTGCCTTCACAATTCATAGAGAACTGGACAATAACTGTTTTAGCTTGGCATCTAAATCTGTTTTTATTTCTTCTTCCCTAACTGGTGGCACTATTGTTTCCTTCACTTATATGATAAGTTCTGTTCTCATTAGAGATATTAAATAGCAAATCTGCAAAGATCCAATGATTAGTCACTCCTTTGACACTACATAGGAAGCAAGCAAGGATTGCAAATACGAAGAAGAGAATCGCTAAGGCAAGATTAGATGCAGAGTATCAGAAACTCCTTGCTTCCTGGTTGAAGGAACAGAGAGAACGCCATAGTGAGAGCTAAGCGAAGAGGAGATCAAAACTTTCCAGTGCTTCCAAGACAACTGTCATGGTATACCCTTCTTTCAGAGATAGAAACATGAAGTATAAACTTCAACAGCTCAACCCGGTTTTTGGTAGTGTTATTCCATGATGGTGGTTATGTTTAACATTTATGATTTCTATATTTAAATACATTGAGATTCTTGAAGTATTTCTTAATGTTGTGTATGAGAGTTTAATCGAATGGAAGAATTTTTGTTGTTGGAATTTAGGCCCATGTAAACTTAGTGTAAAGGGGAGAGTTAGGGACATTGAAGGAAGGGCTGGTCGGATTCGATTATGCTTCCGGGCTTTATGTTGGAGATGATGTAGATGGTGAGAAGTTAGCTAAGAAGCTTGGCGTTGAGATAATGAATCAATTGACTCAAGTATTTGAGGAGTTGGCTGATATAGTTTTATCCTCACCATTGTAGGATGAGTAGTTGGAAGCAATGGACATTAACTATGCAGTGATTTGCTGCAGATATCTTTATGTATTTGTCAGGAAATGTTCAAAAGTAGTAGTAATAGAATTTTTTATTTTATTTTTTTTTATTTGTAATTTTTTATTTTACCAGTGTAAAGATGAAATTCTTAGTTTGTAAAAGAAAACATATAAAAAGGGGGTTCACTTAATTGAATTGGTCTAACCTCATTAGGGTTGATTGAACCAACTCTGTGTAGGGTCTAGCCTTGGTAATATTGTTTTGAAGAGTAATGCAATGGTAGCGTGTAAAAATGGTGCAATAGTTGCAAGCATGACAATATGGTGGTGGAGATGAAAATTTTCGATGAACCAGATCCAAAATTTTTGCCTACACCCATAGTGTTGAAGCCTATGAATAGAAGCATTTCGTTCATTGGAAAAGGAAGTAAGAAGCTTAGCAAAAAATGCTTCTTAGAGTGAGATAGAAAAAAATAGTGTAATTAAATTCAAATATATAGTGTACGTAAATCCTAAAAAGTGTAGTGTGTGAGAAAATATACCGAGGAAAATTTTGGGTATTATCTCTATTATTTCTTGATACTACAATTAATTTTTTTTATTTATACATGTACTACAATTATGCTATATTCGTTATCTTTTAGTATCTCATTATTATTTCATGGTAACGCAATTAAGAGATATTCATTATTTTAGGAAGATTATATAGTTGTGTAAAAAAAAAAAAAAGATTATATAATGTGCTTAACTTACCCCTACTAAAACACTTTGCGATAAATTATGTTTCTTTTCAATTATTTTAAAACAACTTAATTATGTACCAAGAACGTGGATAAAGACTAATCTTATTACGGTAAAAATTTCTTGGTAACATTGTAATATGATAGGCAACATATTATGTACCAAGAATGTTAATAAATACGAGTAAAATAATTAGAAATGCGGTCCTGTCTTGTTGTAGTATTCTTTAGTTGTGTTTGAAGGTTTGAGTTTTTTTTTTCCTTCACGAAACAAATAGAATTCTACCAACCACTGCGCCATTTTTAGTTTAGTGGTTTTATGGCAGCGGCAACGTAGACCCAAGTTTGACTGCGTTATTCATGCAAGCTAGGCTGCGATAGCAGCGAAGCCCTTGTTAGGCGTCGGAGCTGTCGGTGAGATTCGGAATTCTGCATTTTTGGATCCAGTTGTGGGAGAACAATCGTGTAGGGAAGAAGGAAATCGGGTAGGGTAGTTTTGGTCAATTTGGCCCAAATTACAAAATGTTTTAGTAATTTGATTGGCCCAATTTGGTTGTCATGGTTAAATGTTATAATTATGAAATTTTCTGATGTGGTATGAAGTTTGGGGGCCATTTTTATGCGTTATGTATATTGTGGCCCATGTAAGCATATTCCAATTTGGCTGTCATGGTTTAATGCTTGTATTTTGTAAAAATAAAAAACAAATACGAAAATGCGTTCCATAAATACTAACAAGGTTTGACCAACATGGAAACGTGAAAACAAAGTTGAAATGTCAATTAAACCTATGTGACAAAACTATTGGCTCACATATTGACAAGTGGGTGGTGCACCACTGCTAGCCTTCACCTCATTACCACGATCGAAGGGTTAGTCTAACAATTATACTTGTGGAAATACACAATCAAAGAACGAAAAAAACCTATTAAAATATATCTTACTAACAAATAATAAAGATAGTTTAAAATTAATACCAAAAAAAAAAAAAAAGTTTAAAATTTTGGTGTGCAAATCGCATAATCGATTTCATTTTTGCTCTTTAAACAAGTTTTCTTACTTCTTTCTCACAATACTTCATTTGTCAACTTTTTCATATATATATATAACTAGTTTTATATAAAGCTATATATGTTCATTCCTCAGTTTTGTTTTTCACCAAGCATATTACAAAGTATCAATAATATGAGTATCTCTAAAGTAACCATGCTTGTAAGTTAAACTAATATTTTTCTAATTTAAAAATGTAATACAATCAAATATTCTTTTAATTTATACATAACATATGTTATAGAAAATGAAGACTGTTATTTGGCAGCTTCAGCACATAGGTGATATCCACATTATCTGTGGAGTTTGAAAATGGGCGCGATGGTTTGTTTACTTTCTCTTACCAAACTTCTACTAAATTTAACATGGAACCATGACTTAATTAATGCACGATCATTACTCTAAGTTAACTAGGCATGGCACTCCACATGTCCATCCACTCAAAGTCAACTGCTCCTATGATCTATTCTTTTAAGACCCCACCAACATTAAAGTTGTTGTAAAGCTTGCACATTCAGAAATTATGTAAAAGTAGGCCACCCGTAAACCTAAAACTAACATTTTCAATGTTCCATAAATTAATATCATGCAACGTGGTGTTAGTTACACCTGCATGGTGGAGCTGCTGAGCGCTCACACTTTTTTTTCCATATATTTTGAGATATTGTTAACCAAGGATACTGATGATTAATGAATCAATTTAAGAAAAAAATTTATCGAAAAATTAAATCTAACACTTTTCAAAAGTACATAATTTTTTCATATAATTTTTCTCATGAAAGGTTCTTTTTCCCAAATTTTCAAACATGTTATTGCTCAAATTTTGAGTTCAATTTCCTCTGAGAACCTTACCATGTGATGTCCACATTAACCGTCTCATATATATTTATATATTTATATATATATATATATATAAAATTTGAAGGCCTCACACCTGTTAAAATTTTCAATAATGTTGAACTTATACTACATTTGTTTATAAGTAAATTCTTCTTTTACATTATCGACCCTAAAAAATAAATCATTTCCAATCCTAAAGGGTTGATCTAGTGGAGCATGACAGGGTCTCGTATATGACAGGTTGCATGTTCGAACCCCTACTAGTCTCCTTGGGGGAAGGTAAATGTAAATATCTTTGTAAGTGCTCACAGAGCCCGAAAGTTTTCCTGCCTTGGACTGGGCACCATCCCCTTACCCTAAATTTTTTGTAACAAAAAATAAATAAATAATCCTTTCCTCTTTTGGACAAATTTATGGAAATACCTTATTAGACGTAACATATGTTGAATATAAATTAAGTCGCCATCGAATTCAAAATTGTAAGAAACAACATATACCCCTATTTTCAAATGACAGAGAAGGAACTGATAGAATAACTAATCATAAACCAAACCTTGATCACAATTTCCTCATCCTTGACCCCTTCCTCTTAATTTGCTTCCCCATGCATCTCTCTTATTAACTTTATCCAATTAAAAAATGGAAGAAAAAGTGGCAAACAAACAATGTAAACCGAAAAACAAAACAAAGGAAAAAACTAATTGAACATTATAAATCATAAGAGAGTTGTAGATACATCAAAGAGATTCCAAAACCGGTTGAAAGCTACGTCACACAAAATTCTTAGTAAAGACAAAGAAGATGGAATTTAACACGAGAGCCGGTTTTACAGACGGCCAGATGCAACCATACTTAGCCGGCCAACCCATGTAATTGCCAGCACAAACTATTCTAACCCCATCCTTTTGCCCATTCCTTTAAATTAAAACCCTCTTCATAATTGTAGCACTCATGAGTCCTATTATAACTCATTAAAATTATTTTGTTTTTTGCATGCCCCATTAATATCTCTAGCTACTTTAATTTCTCATTTTTCATCTTAGTCTTGGTGCAAGTTTTCCATATGGCTAAACTATCACAACAGCAGCAAATTCAGAAGAACAATGCAAACAATGGTAACAATAACAATAACCTTAATGTGACTAACACTGTCACCACCAAGGTGAAACGAACAAGGAGAAGTGTCCCTAGAGATTCTCCTCCTCAACGCAGCTCAATATACCGAGGAGTCACTAGGTTAGTTCCCCATCTTGTTAATTTTTTTTTGTAGGCAAATGTTAGTATATTAGTTGTTATGTTAGTTTTTTTCTCTTTTGTCAAGCTCCTTGTCCTTCACCTCCTTATACCATTGTCTTTCTATCTCAAGTTCTAAAACTATTAATGATTTGTTATCATTTCCTACTACATGTGTTCCCCTCATTTTATATTTTGACATTAGTTGTTATGGCTAAAATGGATGTGAAACCATGATCAGGCACAGGTGGACAGGTCGATATGAAGCTCATTTGTGGGACAAGAATTGCTGGAATGAGTCGCAGAACAAGAAAGGAAGACAAGGTTTCATGCCCTTTACTTGACATTTTTTGTTCTTTTTCTACTTAGTTAGTAAAGATCAATTTTTGAAGCTTGATGGAGATAGCTAATGAATGTGTTTTCTTTCCATGTGGCATGTTAATTATGGTGGTTCTTCACATATGATTGCTTCAGTCTACCTTGGTACGTAGATTATATTTTACGTTGAACACTACATTCAAGATTTTAAATCACGGTCATAATTAATGTGGCAGCAATTGCAGTCGTGATATAATTTCAAAAACTACCCAAAAAAAAAAAATTGTCATGGCTATGGCAGCAATTGCAGTCGTGATATAATTTTAAAAACCTTGATTACATTGTTTGCCATTATCATGAGCAAAATTAAATCAAAAGAATTATCCAAGTAACTGATTAAGGAAGCTATGTTTCAGGTGCTTATGACGATGAAAAGGCCGCAGCACATGCTTATGATCTTGCAGCACTGAAATACTGGGGTCAAGATACCATTCTAAACTTTCCGGTACCTATCTTCTAAAGCACTTATATATTGTTGGCTTTTTCTTGTAAATTGTGTAATATTAATTTAGAAACAGGAAAATATATAAAACACTCCAAATTTGTCTTTCAATTGTAGTTAACGACCTACCAGAATGAACTGAAAGAAATGGATGGTATATCAAGGGAAGAGTACATTGGATCATTAAGGAGGTAAAGCATTTTATAGTATATTAAGTCTAAAGAATTATTGTTAAACTTGGCTTGTACTGAGGAATTCTCTTGGGGGAAAAAAAAACACTTGCAGGAAAAGTAGTGGTTTTTCTCGTGGAGTTTCTAAATACAGAGGTGTTGCAAGGTATTATACAAGTATTATCACCATTCGTTTATTTTTTATTAATTTTTTTCTCATTATGTTTTTTGATATATTTTTTAAATGTGTATACATAAAAATGATAAAAATAAAATAAAATAAGTAAAGATACAAATATTTATGTATATAATATTAAATAGAATATGTTCAAAATTTGATGATCGAATAAAAACAACTCTTTATTTTAAGGAGTGTGAATCAGATTATTGCTGAGATTAACCAAAATAAGCAGGCATCATTAAATTCAAATTTCATGACTCTGATTTTCAATGATCAGACACCATCATAACGGAAGATGGGAGGCTCGGATTGGCAGGGTTTTCGGCAACAAATATCTTTACCTTGGAACTTATGGTAAGACTTTCGTCACCAATAATTCATCTACCTAGCTAGCTATGAAATAATAATGTGAATAAAAAGTTGGTTAAAAAAAAAATGTGAATAAAATGATTATGAGCCCGTTTGGATGAGCTTTTTTTAAAAAAGTGCTTCTATGATATAAAAGTAGAAGTAGAATAAATGGGAAATGGGAAATTTTAGTGGCAAGATAGAAAGAATTCACATTCAATTAATATATAATTGTGTTAATTTATCCCATGGCATGTATATCTGTGCCAAATTATGTTTAAGTCGCAATCAATAGGATAAAAAGTGCCACCAACCCTAACTGATTTGTTTCTAATTAATTTCTGCAGCTACCCAAGAAGAAGCTGCCACAGCATATGATATGGCTGCTATTGAATATCGTGGTCTCAACGCCGTCACCAATTTCGACCTAAGCCGTTATATTAAGTGGCTTAAGCCCAATCACCACAATAAGGATAACACCATAATTAGCCCTAATCTTATTGACTCTACCCCTAATTGTAACACGAGCTTCACCTCAAACCCTAGCAGTGAAGAACATGGATTCAACTTCTTCCACAATCAAGAATCATCATTCAATAATGGAGAAGAAGAAGCCACACTGATTCAACCTCGACCAGCTGCTGCCACGTCAGCCCTAGGGCTTTTGCTCCAGTCATCAAAATTTAAGGAAATGATGGAGATGACATCTAATGCCGATGTTTCGACGCCGCCGGAATCGGAGTTGCCTCCGTGCATGTTTCCTGATGACATTCAGACATACTTTGGTTGTGAAGATTCTAGCAAATATGGAGAAGAGGATGATCTCATGTTCAGTGAGCTTAACTCTTTTTTGCCTCCTATATTTCATTGTGATGACTTTGTTGCTTGAAGTAAGGTCAAGCTAGTGGGTTTCAAATGCACCTGAAAACAACAAATTCTGAGTTGTTTGTTGATTTATTTTTTCATTGATAACACATAAGGCTTATATATTTTTTATCTATTTGTGAATATGGGAAATTAATTTATTGATAGCTGGAAGACATTGATCATCAACAAAGAAGAAGAGTTTATTATTTGGGAAAATGATCCTGGACTAGTGATGATGATGAGAGAAGGGTGGCAAGTTATTTGGTTCATTTGTTGTAATTGTAAAGAAAATAAGCATGTCAAAGAGGCGGAGGGGGAGAAATAAAGCATTTGTTTACCATTCATTTTGTTTTCAATAAACAGTACTGTATCATCTTCTCAATATATTTAATCAAATTTCTTTGGAACACTCTCCATATCCTTGTGTGATAGTATTTTTGAGTTACCGAGTCATTGGTACAAAGTAACTACTGTCGTAAACAGTGACTAATCTCCGCTGACACTAAAAGAAAATAGTCGTTTAGTGACCCAAATATTCGGTCGCTAATGTAATATATTCGGTCACTATTACCATTATCGACCGAAAGAGCGACCGAAGATAGCTGGAAGCTAAAACCTTGGTCGCAAAGCAATTAGCGACCAAATATTATCGTTGGTCGCTAATTAGTAACCGAATTGAGCGGTCGCAAAAACTACTTAGTTGGTCGCTAATTATTGGTATCAAATGCTGTTTTTAGTACCACTTGCGACCGCATTAGCGACCGCATCAATTAGGTCGCTATATTATTTTTTTAAAATTTTTAATTTTTATTTTCAATTTGTTTTCTGGTACCACGTTAGCAACCGAATTATTTCGGTCGATAAATGTAATTTTTTTTTTGTAATTGGATTTTTCTAAAACCAAATTGGAAACCTGTTTCACACTCAAGATTGCATTGATTGTTCAAGTAATATATATTAAATAAAATAAAATATGATAAAAAATTTAATTGCAACTGTCAAATAAATAAAATACGGTCAAAAAATTAATTACAAATTGTTAGATAAATAAAAATACAAGTCAACTGGGTGGGTGGTGGGGGGGACCAATGATGATCTGCCTCATGATCATCCGCACCATGCTGCTTGCCAGAGGTATCAGGAACAGACAGATCATCAGGAGCAGCAGGAGCATCGATCAGCACGGGTACCCGAAGCAGCAGCGTCCTCAGGGACGAAACCAGATCCACTGGGTCTAAATCCCAAGTGCCGGTACAACATCTCCCACTCCATCTCCAGAGCAGCCACCCTCTCCCAAGCTGACTAACGAGCCCTGCGTTGAGATCGGAGATGAGCCATCTGACGTCCGGTGTAGGGCCATGTACTGACTGAGAAGATGGTGTGGCAGAGGCCACATACTCATCTCCCAGGGCTCCGAAACCATATACATGGCCCTTCTTGTTCCTGCCACCAACCACCTCCAGGAAAATGGCATTGTCAGAGGCAAACAGAAGGCTCCTGCCCCTAACTAATGGCCTCATCTCAACGGCGGTGGAACTCGTCCTACATTATAAGGCAAAATAAGTCAGCATCTGGGGGGAAGAGAACTAAATATAATTAAATAATGTAATGATAGATTTTAACTTACAGCAATCTCGCCCGCGTTCCCGACCCACTCCTTAGTCTTGCTCTTCTTGGTAACCTTCCGTACCTCATATGCAGTGGGGGGCCTCTGCATCTCGATCGTCTGCATAGATATTCAATGATAACGGTTAAGCTATTTAATAAGTTTCCTTAATTGAAATTAAAATATAAAGTTTACTTAATTACTAGCCTATCATGATGCTTCGTGATGGGAACAGACCCACCCTTGTATAGAGGAGCACCAGAATATACGGCTCGGTTTTGCTTCCCGATCGCACTCCTTTTCAAGAACTCCTCATCAGTGGCCCAATGACGACGCAAGCCTCCAGAACCTCGGGTGTCAAAAGTCCCCCGAAGATGAACCATCGCGGATCTTTCCCGTAAAATTCTTCATAACAAGGGATCTGCGATGCTCAAATGCGGCAGAATCACAGCCTCATCCTCTGGGTGCCACCTGTAAGAGGCCCGCATGACATACAAGACATCATACCACAATGTAATAATAAAAAATTAAATTAAGCACCAATTAAATAGTAATACTTACACCAAACTGGTACTCGAACCAGTGATCCCGGACACCCATTGGGTCTTGGTCCATGTGGGCTAAGAACCGGTGTAATGCCCCTTAACAACCTCCGAGAAGGTCTAATGGGGCCCATCTACTAGATAGACACTGTTTGCAAACAATATATTAAATACAGTATAAATAATCAAATAACAATTAACAAATAAGCAACAAATCAAAATGTATAATAACTTACGCTAGTTTTGCATATGGGCGAATCCATGTGCGTGTGTCCGTGGGTGCAGTCACCCCCGAACTAGATGCCTGCCCCCTGCAGGCTGCTGTAGCGAGCGAGGTGGGAGGCACAACAGTGGGTGATGGAGCAGCGGTGGATGAGTTCACACCATGTCTGGACTATGTGGCTACTGAACCTCCAGAGGGGCCAGTGGTGTGAGCGGATAGGGTGGTGGTGGGGGTGGGGGTGGGTGCTGATATCCCACAGCCATGTCCACGGCCACGGGACCCATGCCCAAGGGGTATACAACCCCAACGTCCAGCATCGTCATCCATCTGTCTAGAATTAAAAAATAAGACATGAAGTATATAAATATGCATCATAAGCAATAAGTGAAACATAACAATTGTATATCATAACAAATATAAGAAAAAACAAAATATAAATTTTGTTTAATCACTAAATTCACCCTCACTCTCCTCGTCATCGGTTGAGACATTGTTTCCTCACTCTCTGCGATCAACTCATACTGATTCTCCAACTTGTGTCAATTACCTCGTCGCCAGGTCCGACATCAGCAAGAATGCCCTAGTACTCGTCCGGGTCAATTTGCAACATTATTTGGATCCCGTCAACATCATGAATATCTTAGTATGGAGCTTCTGTCTCAGGTTGACTTATCACATTATCAGTGATCGCACTACGTGCCTTTACCCTGAATAACACCCAACCAGTCTTGATGTCCCTCGGGACACGGGGTATAATATACTTGCTCCGCTTATTGTGCAAAGGGTCGTACACCTGATATCTTCGTGACTTCCTAGCTTCTACAGTCCCATTCCTATTGTCAACTTTTGTGCCCCTAGTGGGAGTGTTATCAAACTATTCATACTTGAATAAGACTAAGTTTTTACTGGGATGACCTGAATGCGCTAATTCATAAATATCAGTTAATATTCCAAAAAATTCATCCTCTAATTGACCGTTGGTCCCTCGAACACAAACACCAGAATTTGAAGTTTTCATGCCCTGACCCTATCGACTTGCGTGAAACTTATATCCATTTATTATGTAAGTCTCAAATACTCGAATCCTCCTGTTTGGTCCCCATGCTAAAGTGTACAACACTGCATCTACAATTTGATTTTGCTTAGCTAGAACCTAGAATTAATGATTATGAAGAGTATTAGTTGTGAAAACAATCGTAAGGTAGAACTTAAAAGGCATGTAAGGTAGGTGGCTTACATAATTTTTAAACCACTTAGGAAAATGTTTGGCAACCTCTTGATGAATTTGAGACTCCGAGATGTCGGGATCAAGCTCTTTCAGCTCATTGGCATATATTCTATCATTAGACAATAGAAAATGCATTAAATAGGAAATAATAACACATCTAAGACAATTAAAAGCAACTTACTCTAGTAAGTGCTCCACCTCGTCGTAATTTTGAAGCACGTACAACTCAATAACTGTCATTTCATGGGCACCCAACCATGACTTCTTTTCTGTACCACATGCCCTGCTGAGTGATTAAAAATGGACATTTGAGAACTAGAAGAACATCCTTCAAAAACGTCAACATTACGCGACAATCTAGACCTCCTTGTCTCTATGTTGTCTGGATAGTAACATGAGGAAAAAGTAGAAGCCTCCTCCACTAAATATGCTTTACAAATAGAACCTTCAATCTTAGACTTATTCTTTACTTTTAACTTTAATGAGCGCAATAACCTAAATATATTACAAGACTAAGTTAATGATAATTAACAGATACATACCTATTTTTATATCATAATTGATTGCAAGTACAAAATAAGTTTAATACCTCTCAAAGGGGTACATCCAACGATATTGAACTGGTCCACACACTGGTGCTTCTTACAGTTAATGGATGGGAAGATGTTCCATCGAATCAAAGAAGAAGCTCGAAGGGAATATCTGTTCCAGCTTACAAAGCAAGACCGGAATATCGCGCTCCATATCCTTCAGTTGCTCAACCTTCAATGTTGTGGCAGTTAATACTCTGAAGAACTGAATCAACTCAACAAGCGGCTTCCAAATCTCCACCGGTAAAGAGGCGAATGCAACGGGAAGCAACGGTTGCAGGAATACATGACAGTCATGACTTGTCATTCCATGCAGTTTTCCCTCCCTAGCATTAACACATCTGGACAGGTTAGAAGCATAACCATCTGGTAACTTTAGTTGTTTAACCCATTCATAGACAGCTACCCCCTGGGGTTTGCTCAGTACATATTTTGCCTTCGGTTTTCGTAACTTGCCACCGTCGATGTCCACCAATTCTAGCTCCTGTCGTCTATAGATTTCTGCAATATCTAATCGAGCCTTATATGTATCCTTCGTCTTACCGTTGACATCCATCACCGTCTCAAACACATTCATAAACACGTTCCGCTCAATGTGCATGACATCGATGTTATGGCATATCAAATGCGTCTTCCAATACAGCAAGCTCCAAAAAATACTTTTTTTAGTCCAGTTATATTCAATACCATATCCAGGCATCTACCCACCTCCAGATTCATGAATCAACGAGAGTGTCCCTGCCAAACATGTTCTCCTGTAAACTGTTGGGGAGGTAGGGCGGTCTCAACGTGCCCCTTCTTAAATGCAGTTTTATTCCTCCTATAAGGATGATCTTGTGGAAGGAACTGGCGGTGACAATCAAAATAAGAAGTCTTCCAACTATGGTTGGGAGTGAAACCCTTCGATCACCCCATGCAGCAAGGGCAGCCAAGCCTCCCAGTAGTCATCCATCCAGACAACATCCCATACACCGGAAAGTCATTGAGTGTCCACATCAAGCTGCATTATGCATGAAATTTTGCCTCAATGATACGTCGTATGTCAAAACACCGGAATTCCACAAATGGTTCAACTCTTCTATGAGGCTGCAAGTACACATCAATCTTACTTTTCGGATTCGATGGACCAGGAATTATGACCGTCAGAAACATAAACTCCCTCTTCATGCACATGCCAGGAGGAAGATTATATGGGGTCACAATAACCGGCCAACAAGAGTAAGCTTTATCGTATTGACCAAAAGGATTAAATCCATCCGTACATAAGCCCAAACTTACATTCTGAGACTTTTGAGAGAACTCCGGGTACATACTGTCAAAATGCTTCCATTCCTCTCCATCCTACGGATGGCACAAGACACTAGGATCCCTCTTATTGCTCTCGTGTCATCGCATGTGAGGAGCGGTGGCCATTGAAGAGTACATCCTTTGGAGTCTAGGGGTAATCGGGAAATACCACATTCTCTTCATAGGTGTTTTTCTTTCAACGCCTCTTCTATCAGTTCTGATCTTATACCGGTCAGCATGACAAAATCTTCAAGTTGTTATGTCAGCATCTTCGTTACGATACAACATGCATCCATTCTGGCAACATTCGATTTTCTCAATGCCAAAGCCCAAATTTGCCACTGATTTTTTCGCTTGATAGAGATTCTGAGGCATACAGTTATCTGTCGGCATTGTATCGCCCATAAAGAATACCCAGCGATCGAACTCACCCTCCATCTTGCTGGCTTGCATAAAGAACGAACTCGTTCACTCCCTCGATTGAGTTGGTGACCAGTTCGATTTTTATAATACCGATTGATATATATCTCGTTAATAGTTACAATTTTTGATAAATTATTATAAATTTCATTTTGACAAACATTATTGAAGATTTTAAATTGAAGTATTTTTGGATGATTTCTTTTCTTTTCTTTTTTTTTTGTTGCTTACTTTTGGATGATTTCATTAGAAGTGTAAATGGATAAATCTTTAACTGATAACTTGGTTAATGATGTACAAAAGCTTGGTTAAAGCAGCTCGGTGGATGGTTAGTTAATTACCCATCTCGATGATGAGTGGATGATTAATGAGTTACCTATCTCGGTGACAATGGTTAATGACGTTCAAAATTGTGGTTAATGTTGTGTTGAACTTGATTAATGGGTACACCGAGACGGGTAATTCATTAACTATCTATTGAACTGCATTAACCACAATTTTGAAGTATTGAACGTTGTCGAAAGTTGTCCCAAAGTTGTCCCATTTTGATTGTTCAAATAACATAATGAAAAATTATTTATGATATAATGTATGATTAATTGATAATATAAATTTTTTGTATTAATAATATCTCAAAATTTAAATCTTAAAGTTGTGTCAAAATATAAAACTAACGTAAAAGCACCTTGTGATAACATCTAAACTAACATAAAAGTAGGATGATATTAAATAGCTCAAATTTTTTTTGGATACCATGTTATAGGTGCGAAGTATCTACCAGCTTCATCGATGATTAATCTCTACCAAGGAACATGGCTGGCCACCTTTAGTGGGTCTTCCCTCCCAACCACGTATTTCCCATCCACACACTACAAGAAATTTTGTTATTACCTAGGGGCAAAAGACGTCGGTAAACAATCAAAGCTGTCGGTAATCTTGGATTATCGAGCACAAATCGATCGGAAAAACGGGTGTCAGGAACGATTACCGACGAGTTTTTACAAAGGTCGTCGGTAATTACCTACGGGTTTATATAGGCCGTCGGTAATATGAATTTTTAAAAAAAAATATATTTTTGATTAAATATTAAATTTAATTATATATTTTTTTATTTAAATAAATTATAATTATATTATTAAATTTCAATATATTAATCTTGTTTCCTTTTTTGTTTGGTCTAATTAGCTATCCCACTAAGACAAAAACAAACAAATAGTTAGACAATCCACAAAAAAGTAAATATAAATACAGTTAGATAAATCTTATGAAGCCTGAATACTCTAAAAATGGAAAGGTATCTGTGTCGTACTCGTATCCAATACCAATACTCGTAGGATACTTCCGGATACATACAAAAAAAGTATCCTTTTATTTTTAAATTTTCTTTTATCCGATACTCGTAGGATACTTCACAACACATATCCAAAAAGTATCTCTTTGACAGTTGTCTCCTGATGAACCAGACTTAGAAGCTATGCTTATTCTAGGTAATGGTAATGAGGGAGAGAAGCACTAGACATTAATTTAGTGAAGATGCTTTTGAATTGTTGGTTATTGTATAAAGACGAGACTTGCTTTAAGTTCTAATAAAGATGTTTTTGTTAGGTTTAAATAAGCTTTTAGTCCTTAGAAAGTTTACAAATTTTGGTTTTAGTCCTTGTAAAAAAAATTCTTAGGATTTCGTCCCTGTATTTTCGAAAATTTTGTAAATAGTTCCTATTGTTACCCCTGAGTACTAGAAATCATACTAGATGAATAATTTTGTCAATTTTAAACCTATGGCCCTAATGTATGATTTTATTTCTACTTTCTAGCCAAATTTTGGAGCAAATCGGACAAGAACGAGAAATTACCTCGATACCCCCTGAGTATTAGATATCATACAAAATGAAGGAATTTAGCAATTTTAACCTTATGTCCCTAATATATGATTTTGTTTCTATTTTATGGCCGAATTTTACAATAAGTCAGACAGTAAAATAAAATTATCTCGATACCTATAAGTACTAGATAACGGAAAAAGATGACCGTAGGGACTATTTGCAAAATTTGTGAGATTACAGGGACGAAAACCTAAGAAAAAATTTCACAGGGACCAAAACCAAATTTGATGAACTTTG
This sequence comes from Echinosophora koreensis, assembly GCA_035048595.1. Classification (NCBI taxonomy): domain Eukaryota; kingdom Viridiplantae; phylum Streptophyta; class Magnoliopsida; order Fabales; family Fabaceae; genus Echinosophora; species Echinosophora koreensis. Next base: position 1,113,029 of record JAPCYP010000072.1, read on the forward strand.
TAGGGACCAAAAACTTATTTAAACCTTTTTGTTAATATTCTGACATAGGAGAAAGCATATATTATGATAAGGGTAGAAACTTTATTCTTTTGTTATCATCCCAAGTATTTTTTTTTGTAAATTATGATCATTATAGTAATACATTAACGAGAAATTATCAAAGTCTCTTTCTCAACAAATATTATGTGCATATATATATATATATATAAATATATGTTTTTCTATAGATTTTTCTTAACGTATCCAAGTCGTATCGTATTCTGAATTTAAAAAAAATGGCCATATCCCTTATTGTAGGATGTGGAAATGGTTCTAAGTCAAGAAGTGGGTGAATTGACCTTTTAAAAAACTTTTCTAAAAACAAGATTTAACTTTTCTTTTTCAAATGGTGTAGCAATAGAGTGCTTTTCTTTGAAACTTAATCAAGAACAATTGCTATATCAATTCAAGAATGTACTTAAAGAAAGATAAACAATTGCATAAGCTAAGAGAAAGTATCATACAACAATCATGCAATATAGTATCATAAGCATAGAACATAAAGAACATGCATAAGATAATAAAATTTGCAAGAAAGTAAAGAGAGTAGTGATAGAGAAAGTGACACAAGTTTTTTACTGGTTCAGCCCACAACCTGAGTGGCCTACGTCCAGTCTCGTAGAATCCTCTTGGAGAAATTCACTATGACAAAGTTTGTACAAAAGATACTACACTCCTTACAAAAGTCACTCTCCTCTTGTAGGATACCTCACCCACAAGAACCACATTCTCAAGAGATACCACACTTTTGAATCTTGTTGGATACCTCACCAACAACTCACAAAGGGATGCCTCACCCTTACTTTGATTGGATACCTCACCAACAAAGATTTTTCACAAATGGTCACTTTGATGGATACCTCACCAACAAAGATTTACACCACTCAAGAGATACCTCACTCTTGAGTAACTATGGGATTCAATTTCCCAATACAAAACTCAGAAAATACAATTGAGTAGAAGAGAAATTCCTTAGCACAACACTTGTGCATCAAAGCTCGAAAAGCTTCTAAGATCACTTGTAACAAAGAATGAATAGATGGCTCTCAATTTTGGCATAATAACAGTATGTTTTTGTGTATGATTTCGTGTTTTAAAAACTCTTAAGCATATGTCCTTTATATAGACTTCAATTGGAGCTGAAAAAAGTTGAAGTTTGTTGGATTTTCAGGTGAGTATTCGAATACTCTCACAGTGTATTCGAATACTCCCTGTTAACAGAAGCCAACAACCTTAACAGAATACAGGTTATTCGAATACCAAGCAAGGGTATTCGAATACTTTGCTCAAAATTGCCAAAATGCTTGAATAATGGCACACATGAGTTGGTATTTGAATATTCTTGAAGGAATTTCACATTTTCCTTAAAGTAGACTAATATACAACTATGTATGTGATTACTACATACTTCAAAACATATTTTCATCATTTGGCATTTTATTATAGCTCCATTGTTTTCTATTTTAGGTTAAGCGTTATTACCTTTTTAATTTGTTAAGTCATCTAATCAAACTAAGTTACATAATGACATACATCAAAACCTACTAAAACAAACTTAGACATCTAAACGGTTACATCATCATTAAAACACTTCATTTCTTCAATCTTGAAAATAGGTGGAGATTTTCTTCATGGAAACACGTTTGAGACTTAATCTCATCATCATCTACATGTACTCGTGTCGTATCTTATCTATATCATACTTAGTATCCGGGCTTCCTATAGATCATATGAACAAAAGGGACACGTTCTTTTGAAAAGAAAGCAAACTCAAGAGGACCTTCGGTGTTTTTGTCCAATTGTTGACAGTTAAGATTTGTAGCATTCAACTGAACCATTACAGATACAAAGTGGCAGAATTCCCATCACCATTTCCCAAGATTAATTCACCAAGCACTACAATCATGCAAACATGACAGGAATGCTAAGACAACTCAACAGTTATGCAGACCCCAATAATTCAATCAAGCATAGAGGAAGAAAAAAAAACTAAGGGTTTAAGGTGTTGAAGGAGGTAGCTCAACTAGTTTGGGCTAAGGGTGTAAGGTGTTGGAGATCCAGGATTCAAACTCTGACAAAAAGAAGAAAAAAAACTAATAACTAACATACTAACATTTGCCTATAAAAAAAAAAACTACAAAATCCAATTCAAAACTTTACAGCAAATTCCCGACAAGGGAAATCAAGTACCCAACATAAATTTTAACCCCAAGGCAGCAACTCAAATTAACCCAAACTCCTAAATAAACATGTTAATTCAATTTGAAGACAGAGAATTTCACACTCAACAATTCAAACAATTGCTAAAATTAGGTCCAACTTCAAAGAAGAACTATTTTCCAAAATCATAAATAAACTCTAACATCAGTGCAAACCAAATCCTAAACCAGCCCTTAAGCCTCAAGAATAAGAATAATACTCAACTCAACTTCATCAAGCTCATTGTAACATCCATTGGAAAAACAATTTGAAACCGAAGCAACAGGAATCATAACTGAAATCTTCAAGTGAAACTTCATTCCCAATTTTCGAACTTGAGACATTGTTTAAGGAATCTAAGCCCAGTTCCACTTGGAACCAACGTAATGTTGGTATTAGATAACTCAATTTATAACGACTTCTCCAATTATGTGCAAGGTTTAGTCGTTTAGTTGAAAGATGTGTTTGTATACGTCAAAATTTTGAAATTAAAGGCAGTATAGTATAAATTCCATGCCTTTAAATTTAATATCATAAAAAAAATTCTTAAAATATTCTCCATTTTCTCATTTTTTGTTTTATTTTAAAATTTTAATTGTCATAACACAACCATACTTGGTAGTGATCCTTATATGATAAAATGTGTGTTTTTCTCTTCCCTACGAGACCATCCCATTCTTCCAAGATAGGAGAGTAGAGGATACAAATAAATACAGTATTATTAAAAAAAAAAAAAAAAAAGGACACGGCAAACAGTTTCCCCTTTATGCTGTTTCCTAATCTCTTGATGGTTATTGCTAATTTTGCCTGTAATTGTTAAGCAACAATTATATATGAGAAAATATTCGCATTATAGGATCTCTGCTATAATTAGAATACCTTGATTATTAATCAATATACTTTGGTTATAATGTGACCCCTAACCCAATGATAGTACTACTTGAATAATCCTAAGGTTTCCATTCCATAAAAAAGAAAGGGCGAGAGATGGATTACGTGACAATATGCCTTCCTCAATAACCCCACTTATTAAAAAAAAAAAAAAAAGTTTAGTTGCTCAGGATTCATGTGAAATATGGAGTCAGAAAAAGGTTTAAAGCATAAGCAAGCAAGGTTGGACAATGCGCTATTAGTCTATATTATTAAGGCAAGCATCCAAAATTGCTGCCCATGAATGAACAGGAACATGACAAGTTAAGGATCATCTAGGTATAACCTATGACATAAGGTGTTTTATGGTCTATGGAAGTAATCCAAGCAGACAAACATTATCTTCCAGTTTAAGAAAAGGTTTCTGACAAATTAGCAGAGCATCAATGTTTGCCTCCTGTTTGTAGTCTGCTCATATTTCTGTGTATAGATATTTGGACACTGGAGGTGTTGGGTGAAGAGTTTATCCTAAACTAATGTTAATTCTAACTAAATCCCATGTTCCCAAAATTCCAATGTCATAATGTTATATGCTTTGGATTGGATGAGTTCATTTCATCCTTCCATGTATTTATCTTCTCATGGTTCTACAACATCTAACTGTTTCTTGGTCCCAGTAAGCTCATCCTAGAAGAAAATTGACTAGGTTGTATATTTTTACTCGTTACATTTACACCCTTTTTTTTTTTTATAGATTTGTGCTATGTGTAGGCTCAGATCATTCCCCCATTTTAATTTTTCTGATATTTGTAATTGAGTACTAGTAGAGATTTAAAATGTTTTCAGAAATGCTAACATGGGCCTTTACCTACTTTTTTGCAGCATTTGACAAAATTGATAGAACTGAACTAGAAAAATATGCACATAACTTTTATCCCAGGACAACTACAAGACCTATGGGATCTTTGGGGCTTAGAAGTACTTGTGCTATTGAGTTTCACCATGCAAGTCATCCTCACCGTCTATGGCGGCCGCAGAAAGGACATACCAGGTATGTGGATAAGGTTCACAGTTTGGTTTACCTTTTTGCTGTCTGCTTCCCTGGCAAAAATGATCATAGGAAAGCTCACTGTCATACCTGAAAGTGTTCCAAACGAACGCAACATTCGCCGCGAACTTAAGGCTTTGTTTGCACCATTACTTCTGGTGCAAATTGGAAATCCTGATGCCATAACTGCATACTCAATTGAAGATAACAGATTGGGATTGAGGCAACTGCTTGCCCTTGTTTTCCAAATAGCTGTGGTGATATGGATCATTGTTAAGAGCTGGACACATTCAATGCTCTCTTATCTCTACATCCCATTATTTGTATCTGGACTAATCAAACATGGAGAAGTTGTTTGGGCTCTCAAATCAGCTCTTAGTAAAAGATCAGGCATAATCACCATTCAAGAGATTGACCAAGAAGCAAATATGCCTGCTTTATTTAGAATGCTTCCTGAGGATATTCCCAATATAGAATTCATCTTAAAGGCATATTACCGGTTTTTCTCATTGAAGCCGCACCGCGAGAACTGGCTCTACCAGCCTCTATATGAATCTCTTCCCTGGATGTCAGTAGATGAGTATGCACCAGAAGACATCTTCAAGATCACAGATGCAGAATTGAGCTTCATGTATGATGTGCTCTACACTAAAGCACCAATAATCTACACCAAACAAGGTTGTATTCTTCGTGTCGTAAGTTTCTTTGGTTTACTTCTAACTTTGTGTGGATTTTCAATCATGTTCAAAAAAGACATTTCACATCATTGGAAGGCCTTTTTTATAGTTGGGGTGCTAGCAGGTGCTGTACTTATGGAGGCTTATCAAATTGCACAACTACCCTTCTCAGATTGGGCAATAATTCAAATGATCAAGCACCAAAATCTTCCACTTATGATTCCATGCTTGAGAATTCTTGGTCCCCGAGCTAGCAAGTTGGAAAAGGTGGTCGCATACATTGTCACAATTCAACTTGCTGAGCTTTTGCCTACATGACAAGCCATTAAAATGTGACAAAATTTTCAAATGGATGGGGAATGACATGGAGCTGAAGAAGAATAGGAGAAGGACACGTATGAAATTCCCCCATGAATTGAAAGTTCTTATGGTTCAAGAAATGAAAGATATTGATGGAGAAAGAGGACTAAAGCCCTTCAACCAAAGAGGGGAATGGTCACTTGGAAGGTATGAATGTCTCAATGATTTCAAATGGAGTGTTAAAAGAGATTTTGACAAAAGCATTACTATATGGCACATTGCAACAGATATATGCTATTATTCAGATGCTCAATGCAACACTACAAACCCCAAAATCCAAATGGCTAGATATTTGTCAAATTATATGATGTACCTTCTAACTCTACGTCCTCATATGCTGTCCACAACCACTGCCAAGATAATATTCCAACATGCTTATGACAAACTCAAGGTCTTGTTGGTTCAAAAAGAACAACCTGTGAAAGATGAAAAAGAAGCATGTAGGATTTTGAGAATGGAAAGACTACCCCATTATTCAAATTCTGAGAGGAAATCAGAAACAGTAGTCACATCAAAATGGTATACGCTAAGGGATGTTCAAAGACTGGCTAGGAATTTGATGGTCAGGGAAAATAGATGGCAGATCATATGTAGTGTGTGGGTGGAGATGTTGTGTTATGCTGCAGCTAATTGCTCTATAGATTATCATTCAGCACAAATAAGGAGAGGTGGAGGTTTGATTACTCATGTTTGGATTCTGTTAGCCCACAAGACAGACAAATATCATATCAGTGATTAATACATGTAGTTAGCTTCTTGAGAAATGGAATCTTTATTTTGTTACATATTAATATGTGTATGTTTGCACTTTGCACCATCATTCATGTGTATTCTGTATTACCATTTTAAGGTAGCAGATGAATTCTCCTGTGTCCTCAAAGATGAGGGTGTTTTAGTGCTACTCTGACGTGGATCAACCAATGCGCGACAAGCATTCCTATATTGTCTCAAACTCTCAGTCGTCGCCCAATCTCTTCCCTCCTAAACTATAGCCCATTTGTAGATAGACACCCTCAAACACTGTTTCTTCCCAATTAATCCTCAAACTACAAGAATTGTTGAAATTGGTCTTTTAGTTAATTCAAAGCTAAATAACTAACGTGATTGAATCTAGCCATCCATTTTTTTAAAATCTTAGCTGTTGATTTTTTTTTTTTAATTTCGTATTGTTTAATTTTTGGAAAAAGAAAGGAAAAAGAAATGGGTTTCATCTTCCTTCGCGTTTCCTCTGGTTTAGTTTTATTTATTTTTCCTTCTTTTTTTTCCCTCATTTCCCTATTGTTTCCTCTCCTTAGTCTATTTGTTTCAGTTTTTGTTGTTATTAAAAGCTCAAGGAGCTGCTAGCAATATATCAGTAAACTGATATGTCTAGCAAGCGACTTGCCATAATAGACTAATAGTAACTTGCCATGACTGCTGGAGCCATCATTTCACTAATGAATTTGAAACAAGGGTAACTGTCAACCATGAGCATGATTCGGTGTTGTCTTGTATGAATACAGGTTCCCTGATTTGGTCAGAGATTGCCACCTTAAGGATTCGCAAGCCATTTTTTAGTTTACTGTACTATAATTGCTACCACAAATCAGTCATATACATGTACATATCTTTATGATATAGTTATTTTTGGCACAAAAGTTTCTTGATTCTTAATAATCAAATGTTTAATATTAAGGGACAGATTCTGTTCTTTGATTGCGAGTTTTTAGGATAACTAAAAGAAAGTAAAATAAAGAAAGACAAATGCTGAAACCAATAACAAAGAAACAGATGGATGCTTTTAATGACTGATTGGTTTTATTGTGTTTGTTATCAAGCTTTATAATGGCACTCTACAAAATATTATAGACCAAAATTGCAGCTTTAGTAGTTCTATACATTATTTGCCATGCATATATTAGTCGAGAGATCAATCCACTTACTTAAAATCATGAAAAATGATTTGCTACTAATGTCAACAAAAGCGTACATAATGAAAGAATTGGTTCTTCCTTGTTTTGTTGCAGATTCAACAAGTCAAATGGACACAGTTAAGTCAAATATGTTATGGGTTAGGAACTTGGGATCCATTGTAGTTGTTGTCAAATAAAATAAATTCCATACCATTATTTGAGATATAGTTAATATAGTTAGTTAGTGATTAGTTTCAAGTTAGTTAGTTACCTTCTTGCAATGTATATAAGGAACATGGTTGGCCTTCATGTAATCAACTTTCTCATTCAATCATTTACACCATTCAGTTTTCTTTCAATTATTCTCTTCTTCAATGGGCTCTGCCATATTTACCAACAGACGTCATAATATTCCAGATGGACTCTCTTACACACTAATATTGAAAGCAGAGTTAGGGCTCGAATCTGGAAATTCCCTTGTTAACTTCGGACACGACTTCAAAAGCAGCGGATTTAGGGCTCGAATCTGGAAATTCCCTTGTTATTGAACCAGGGACCAGCAGAAACTCACGAAACTCGAGCTCCCTCGGATTCTTTTTCCTCTTTTTTTTTTTTTTTTTTTAAATTAAACCATTGAAAAACTAAAATAAAAAATAAAAAATAATCGACGGTTATGGTTTTTAAAAAAAATTAACTTATAGATTTAATTACAGTTGCCCACAATGATTGATCCAGTTGGTAAGGATACGATCCATATCTCTCACAAGGACATTAGTTTGAACCCCACTACTGATGTGAGGACCTTGTTAGTGGATAATCTTTAAGTATCTTGGGTAAAGACTCGTTTTGGTCTCTGACAAAAAGTACGGAGGTCATTTCAGTTCCTGACAAAAAAAAACTACTCTGTTAGTCCCTAACAATTACTAACGTGGGACAAGTTAGTCCCTACGTTAACTTCCGTTAGCCAACGTCCGTTACTTGGACGACGTGGCAGTTAAATCGTCCTACCTGACTGTTATCTCTGCCCAGTTGGATTTAAATTTATTTTTCAATTTTTTAATCTTCCAAAGTGGAATTTGTCAGGGACTAAAATGGTCTCTGTATTTTTCGTCATTAAGCAAAAAAAAAAAGGGATCTAAGATTTCTGTAACCCTCCTCACCACCCCTTTCTTCCTCCACCTCCACTCCAGCACCCACCCTCCCTCCACTTGACTTCCTCCCCTTCCACTCGACTTCCTCCCCCTCGCCCTCCTCACCCACTCACCCTTCGCCTCTCCAACGAATCCTATATTCCCTCCTCTGCCATGAGAACTCCGTCTCGGAACTCGAGTCCGCCGCCGCCACATGCATCGAAGTTGAATGTTGGAATCGATTGCAGAAATCGGTTGCAACGAAGGTGAAAGGACCTAGATGCGGAGATGGCGGCGAGCCGCGGCAGTGGCGAGGCATGCGTCGAGGACTCAGGTTCTGATCTGTCTTTCGTTTTTGTTGTTGTTGTGAAGCTTAGATGGGGAAAATGGTTGAAGAGATATGTTGATGAATGGAGCTTACATGGTATATGATTCATGGTGATTCATGGGTCTATGAGGATGATGATAATGAGTAGGGGAAGTGGTGAAAAGTGCTTCTGGTTTATTGGCTTGAACTGTTTGGTATAGGGAGAAATGTGAAAAGGAAATGGTGATGGAAGTGAGGTGATGAATATGGTTGGAATGGAGGGAACAAGATGATGAAAGGAAAAATTGGGTCTCCTACGTCATGGTTCTGATACTGAGAAGAATTTGGTTTGTGGTGGTGTTCTTCTTCTATCAGATTGAAAACGAGAAGGGGGGGAAGAGATGGAGGAAGAAAGAGAAAGGGCAGATCTTGTCCATTTGAATCATTTAAAAATTGAAAATAAAAAAAATAAATCCACATAGGCAACGTAACGGACAGCTGGGAGCCTTTAACAACCATGTCATCAACTTAACCGAGGATGGGTAACGAAAGTCAACGTAGGGACTAACTTGTCCCACGTTAGTAATTGTCAAGGACTAACGGAGTACTTTTTTTTGTCAGGGACTGAAATGGCCTCCGCACTTTTTGTCAGGGACAAAAATGGGCTTTACCCAAGTATCTTTTATGCTAATGATTGAAAAGTATTCACTACCAATTTGATCTCAAAAGGAAAGATTGGAATCAAGTTCTTCCCTGAATGCACCATCTGGACAAAAGTCTTAGGAAGCAACCTTCCGGATAAGGATATTCTTAATGGAATGGATGTTTACTGCAAGGTAGGAAAATTACCAATTCTTTCCATTTGCACCAGGAACTTATGTGCACTGAGATAAAATTCAAACTTTTGAATTTCGTATTTGACTGCTAAAATTTCATTGTAAACGGTGTGATAATTCTTTTCTGGCTCCTTGAATTGTTTGCTTGCATGCCCACAATAATTTTTTTTTCTCTTGCATCTCTTCCATTAGCATTGTGCCCCAGAAGTAGTCACTACATTAATCTGTAGGATTATTTTGCCTTTGTTAGGAATCTTGAGCGATGGAGGGTTTTGAGCCACTTCTTTTAAATGCTTGACCGCCCTAGTCTCTCTCGGATTCTTTTTCCATTTTTTTTCAAATTGAAAAATGGAAAAAAAAAAAAAATAAAATAAAATAAGAATCGATGGTTATGATTTTTAAAAAATTAACTGATAGATTTATTACAGTTGCCGACAAAGGTTGATCTAGTTGGTAAGGATACGACTCATATATCTCACAAGGACATGAGTTTGAACCCCACTACTGATGTGAGGACCTTGTTGGTGGATAATCTTGAAGTATCTTTTATACTACGGATGGAAAAGTATTCACTACCAATCTGATCTCAAAAGGAAAGATTGGAATCAAGTTCTTCCTTGAATGCACCATCCGGAAGAAAGTCCTAGGAAGAAACCTTCCATATAAGGATATTCTTATTGGAATGAATGTTTACTGCAAGGCAAGAAAATTACAAATTCTTTCCATTTGCACTAGGAACTTATGGCACTGAGATAAAATTCAAACTTTTGAATTTCGTATTTGATTGCTAAAATTTATTTGTAAACAGCGTGATAATTCTTTTCTGACTCCTTGAAATGTCCGCTTGTATGCCCACAATAATATTTTTTGTGTTATATATCTTCCATCAACATTGTGCCCCAGAAAATAGTCACTAGCGTCAGCCTGTAGGATTATTTTGCCTTTGTTAGGAATCTTGAGCGGTGGAGGGTTTTGAGCCACTTCTTTTAAATGCTTGACCGCCCTAGTCTATTCACCCCCCCCGGGGGGGGGGGGGGGGGGTGTATTAGCTTCTCTTTTCTTGAGTAGCTTAGGTAGCTGACTAGCGTAGTCCGAAACTTTAGGGATAAAGTTAGGAAGAATCAATAGTTGAGAATACCTATTTTGCAAATGGACTATAGTACACGGGGTTGTTACTTGTATGCTCTTTTCCTTTATTTAATTCATAATTTATTTTTATTTTATATTTTTGCCTATAAGGATTATAAGGAGTATTTTATATATTTTAAAAATTAATTATCTCATCTAAACTTAAAAAAGGTTATATCTATTTTTTTTTTAAAATAAGTTTAATCCTAATCACTCCAAACCCTAAATCATTCCCGATTCATTAAAATACTAAATCAATGTACTCCAAATTTTCTCAATCCCAACCTCTCTACCTATGAATTGTTTCTACCTTAATAAAGGGGACCAAAGAACATTAATATATCACCGTAGGGCTAACAAAAAGATTTATAAGTGGACAAACAACCATCCTTGTTAGCATCCTACGTGGCTTCATGTAGTAGTTTAACTGATGTTTTAGTTCATATACATAATCGAATTTTGATTTTAGTCCACCTACATAAAATAATTTGGAAATGGATCCCTACATGAGTCATCATTACCAAATCAGTATGTGCTAAGACAAAATGTGGATATGCCCTTATTTATCCATTTTAGAGACAAACATATACTTTATTAAATCAGATGTAAATATACCCTTACTTGAACCTTATTTGCCCACGTATTTTAGTGATTTTCATTGAATCGAGGATCAATATATTCTTACTTGCTCACTTTAGAGACACTTATTATAAAAGTTTGGAGGTGTACAAGTTGTCAATGTAGTTTTCATGGGATGTAACTCTAATTGTGATGTTGATATTAGTTGTGGTTTGGAATTGAAATGTGGTTTGAACATGTAACGGTCTCATCGACATTCTATTTCAAATTTATTCTACTCTCAATATTTTTAAATTTTAAATTAATTATACTCTAAATTAAAGTTAATTTTTTAAAAAGTAGACAAAACTTTTTTTTTATTACTAAAAAATTACTTTTATTTAAATATGTATTTATATTATTTTCTTTATTTAATGTTTCCTTTTAATCGTAAGGGATGATTATTAATTAAAATATACCTCTTGCTTGCAACATGACATTATCATATGAGATTCTTTTAAAGTAGGTTTGTATATGCGGCAATTAAGAGTATATTTCTTGATTTAATAAACTGTACGGAAATCTCAATCTACTAAACAATCTTAGGATATATACATTTATCAATGTCGTTGACACCTTGGCTAACAACAAGGAGTGATTTGATAACCATCACATATGTAGGGACTCATTTTCAAACTGTTTCACGTATGATGACTAAAATCTAAATTCGCATTAAGTATATGGATGTTGTATGCTTTATGAAAAGAAAAAAAAAACAGAGATACATTGATGTATGTTTTTTGTACACATGTAATTAATTCAGATTTTGAATACATTGATGTATTTGGTTGTACATTGATGTAAAAATAATTTTTTACACAGATGTATCTTTTATTACACAGATGTGTATTTTAATACATCGATGTATGTTTAAAATACATTGGTGTACATGTCTCAAAAACGTAACTTTGCTGAAAATCTTTAAATACATCGATGTACTATTTAAATACATCGATGTGTTATTATTTAAATACATCGATGTATTGTTTAAGTACATCAATGTACAAGTGCAAACTTGGTTTTAGGAAAAGTTTTGGATATACAGAACATCATATTGAGATAGATTTCTTCCAAAACTTCTTTGAATCCCCTTTTCCGAGTTTCCGAGCAGTAAAGCGTGTGAGGGTGTTTGTTGGTGGTTCTTCTCTGTGCGACTACATTTCTGGTGAGACAGTTTTATCATGGGGATGGTGGGGCTGTACATTGCTACACAAACTAGGAAGAGCCACAAAACGTCTTAAAGAAAGCGACCTAGTCCGCGACTCAGCCTTCTGTTTCTTGTTCGTGTTCACTATTTGCAGCAACAATTTTAAGTCATAATCTTTCTGCCATGACGTCTGGACACGACTTTGTCCCTGTTGATCTCAACAAACCATTTCATTTTGAAGGCGCTCACTACAAGAGATGGAAACAAAAGATGTCGTTCTTCTTGACTGTGCACAAAGTCGCATCGGTTCTCACGATTGACAAGTCAGTTCTACCGGAGAACCCAACAGATGCTCATCATTAGGAACTGGAGAATTGGAATGAAAATGATTCTATGTGCAAGAATTTCATTTTAAATGGTTTATCTGTTGATTTTTATGATTATTACAATACCAATTCCACTGCCAAGGGAGTATGGGTGGCGCTGCAGAAAAAGTATGATACTAAAGAGGTTGGAACCAAGAAATATGATGTTAGCCACTACCCGAAGTATCAAATGACCGATGATAAATCTGCAAAAGCCCTCTCCCACAAACTCCAGAAGATTGCTCATTAAATCATCTCTAAAGGTATGACTTTAAATGAACAATTTCAAGTGGCTGCAGTAATTGATTAGTTACCTCCTAGTTGGAAAGTTTTTAAGAACATCCCAAGGCATAAAACCAAAGACTTCTCACTGGAGAGCTTGATTACTCAGACCGTAGCGGCTGATTTGTATACTCTTACAAAGAATAATGTCTTTGTGGGAAAGGGTTATGCTACTAATGGCATGTTTAAGTTAAATATTGACTAAAGTTGTTTCTTCATACATGCCTTGTTCTTATAATATTTTGGCATTCTAGACTTTGTCAAGTTAATAATGAATTATTTAAAAATATGAATGTGTTATGTTATTTGGATACTTACTAAGATGTGAATATGTCTATTTGTTATGTTTTCCTAAATGCGAATGTCTCATGTTATTTTGAGAATGTTATTAATGGAGAAAAATTAGCAAGTAGAGAACATGAATTTATTTTCGTAGGCTATGCAGTTAATAGCAAAACTTAAAGATTTTTTATCTAAATGAAAAAATTGTTATTGAATCAAATGATGCTGATTTTTATGAAGACCGTTTAAATTGAGAAATGATGGGGGCTCGTCTTCTAGTAATTGACTGATTAGAACAAGTGTTTTTATAATGAATTATTGGAGAAAACATAGATTTCTTTGACACGTTTCTCTTGTTATCTCTTGTTGTTGTGCATGATATGGTTGTGCATCAAATGGATGTAAAAAAAAAAATTTCTTTCTAAATAGTGATTTAGAAGAAGAAATTTATATGGATCAACTTGATGGTTTTGTTGTTTCTGGTCATGAGAATAAAGTATGCAAAATAAGTTGTTCTCGTGTTCGAGATGCCTTAAACTTAGATTACAACCCTTCTATGCAGAGAATGGACCTGTTTATGGTCCTGATGTAGTGGTTGAAGAAGGTGATCCCTCCACTGGTGCTGGTAGAAGGTCAGATTTGCTAGCATTCAATAATGCTAATAGGACTGTTCAGTCTCATTTTGATGATGATGATTCTGATTCTGTGGAAATTGTATATGATGAGACAATGGCCGAGTTGTCTGATAAAGACAATGCAGAGTATGTCTTTCAACATAATTCAAGGACTAGGGCAGATGCAGAAATTTCACCTATCCCTTGTCATGTTTCAGATTCTGCCCCTAATTCTGCTAGTATTAATGGCGCCTCAGGTTCTGTTCAATTGCAACAAATCCTAATGTTTCTGACTCGGTGAGATCTCCTATGCATAACAATGAGAATCTTACAATTCATGGAGCTTCAAGTTCTGTTCAGGTGCATCACACTCCTTATGTTACTAAATGTGGCAAATCTCCTATAGTGCAGAACAATGTGAATCTGGTAGTGCAGAAGGATATCAGAATAATTTCAAAGTTTTGGGCAGGTCCTGAGGATGGTATCTTAGAGGATGAAATGGCCAAGTCTCCAAATAAGGATGCTGCAGATGGATTTAATGTGGTTCTAACTAAGTCATAGAAGAAGAAGATGAGGCATTGCCAGGGCTGCTCCAAAAAACTTTGCTTAAATGAAGGTTTTATATTGGAATGCTAGAGGTATTGCCAATCTTGAAACAAGATTAATTCTTAAGAAACTTTATCTAGCAAACTATCCAGACTTTGTTTTTATTTCTGAACCCTGTATCAAATTAGATCAGATTCCTTGCTCTTTCTGGTCTGCTCTGCATCTTAAGTCTTTTGCAGTGAATAATAGGCCGAGTCAATTTCCAAACCTGTGGTGTTTTTGCAAAGATACAATGTCTCCTAGTGTTATTTCTGTTTCATGCCAACAGGTTGCTTTTTCTGTTATTTGGGAGAACCAGATTAATTATGTATCTGCAGTTTATGCAAGCACAAATTATCTTCTAAGGAGAAATCTTTGGGTTGAGTTAGCTAATTTACAATAGACTCATAGTGGACCATGGTGCTTCATAGGAGACTTCAATGCAATTCTTGCAGCTCATGAAAAAAGGGGTAGATGTCTGCCTCAAACCTTGTCTTGTGAGGATTTTGGGGCTTGGACTGATTTTTGTAACCTAACTCATTTGCCTACAAGAGGAGCATCCTTCACTTGGTCTAATGGGAGACGAGGTAATGCTTTATCAAAAAGAAGACTAGATAGAGCTATATGCAATGATGCTTGGTTGTCTTTTTGGAATAATGTTAGTTGCTGCACACTTACAAAGCCTCATTCTTACCACCTCCCAATACTATTAAATCAAAAAAGAGGTACTCAGACTTATCCCTCATCTTTCAAGTTCATGAAAGTTTGGGTTGATCATCCTGATTGCAAAAAGGTAATAAATGAGGTATGGAAAAGGCCTTTCTTTGGGTGTCCCATGTCTATCCTTGTCCAAAAGTTAAAAGCTCTTAAAATGGAGCTTAAAACTTGGAATAAAACTACTTTTGGTTATGTGCACCAAAGAGTAGAGTTGGCTGCTATGCTAGTAGATCAACTTCAGGCTGAAATTGATGCATCTAGTTCAACAGAGGACTTGGTTTAGCAGGAAATCAATGCTCAAGTGGAATTACATAATGCTTTGAAATGTCAAGAAGACTTTTGGAAGGAGAAACGCTAGATTAAACTGGCAATCATTTGGTGACAGAAACTCAGCATTTTTCACAAAGTTACCAAAATCAGAAATGTTACTAAATAGCTTTCTATGCTTAAGAAAGGAGAGGTAATTTTGGATCAGCAACAGGATATTTTGGATCATGTTCGAGACTTCTATAAAGAGCAGTTTGCTTTCGATAACGGTTGTATTCCCAATGATCTTGTAGACAGTGTAATCCCCTCAATTATTTCTGCTGAGGATAATTTAATGTTGACCAATTTGCCTTCCATGGAAGAGGTTACGAGTGTTGTCTTCTCCATGAATGCATCTGGTGCCCCTGGACCAGATGGATTTGGGGGAGTTTTCTTTCAACACTTCTGGAGCATTGTGGCAGAAGATGTTTTTAACTCAGTTAGTCAGTTCTTTGTGCAAAGCTGGATTCTTCCAGGTGTGAACTCAAATTTTGTGGTTCTAATTCCCAAAATAAAAGGTGCTGATAGGATAGAACAATATTATTTCCAAAGTATTGGCAGACAGACTTGCAATTGTTGCTCCAAGTATCATCACTGATAATCAAAGAGGATTTGTGAAGGGTAGAAGCATAACTAAGTGTATATATACTGTTTCAGAATCCATTAACCTGCTTGATAACAAGTCCTTTTGGGGAAATATTGCATTGAAGGTTGACATCAAAAAGGCTTTTGACACTATGGAATGGGATTTTTTTGATTAAAGTGTGGAGATCTTTTGGTTTTGCTGAGAAATTTTGCAATTGGATAAGAGTAATACTTTTTTCTGCTAAGATGTCCTTCTCCATCAATGGCCATTCAGTAGGGTATTTTAATTACAAAAGAGGGGTGAGGCAGTGAGATCCTCTCTCTCCTTTATTGTTTTGTATTGCTGAGGAAGTCTTAAGCAGGGGCCTATCCAAGTTGGTTCTTGAAGGCAAGTTGAATCCAATGTCAAGTTCTAGGGGATTTGTAACTCCTAGCCATGTTTTCTTTTCAGATGACTTAATGATATTATGCCTGCTCTAGTTGGTCCCATGTTGACAAAGTATTAGTAGACACTGATTTCAACCAAGCTCTTGCCTTTCCAGTCAGAGAGGAGGGGAATAACCTCAAACGGATAGCATTAACCGGGGTAACTTGAATCCTAGTTGTATCACAGAATTCCAATAATCTCCACATGATTGGTTGGGTCTTCCGAGGGTAATCCTCCAAACTGATGTTGCCTATAGTGAAGTTTCCGCCTCAATTTCTAGCCTAGCAATCCCAATTTGCAAACCCCTAGCATTTGGGGCTACGTAGTCCTTCAGCGATTTGATATCCGGTTGATCGGCCATGAGTGGAATGGGGATCAACTTTTCTCTCGCTCTTTGCCTTTGTAGTCTTCTACGTCTATGAAAAGTCCTTTCGATCTCGGGATCAACTTCAATAAGAGTTCCAAGACTTTGGGATCTTCACATAAAAGAGAAAAATCACCTGCAAAGAGAGAGATAGATACACTAGAAAAAAAGAAAAAAAATGTTCAGAAAAATCAATTTAAAAAATTAAATTGATATTCAAGAAAGCACAGTCCCCGGCAACGGCGTCAAAAACTTGATAGCATGAATCCTCAAGTGTACGGCTTCGTCGTCAAGTAATAAAAATATCGAATTCACAGAGACCTTGATTTTGAATAACAATTAATTATCAAATCAATTAGACTAAATAAGGAAAGATTTGGTTTTTGAAATTAAAACTTAGTAATGAATCAATTATAGAAATCGCAATCAAACAAAATAGGAAAGTAAATCAAATCGGTTGTTTTTCGAATCAAAAGGGAATTCTAGGAATTGGGTTACCAACAAGACTGCTTATGCTACTAAATTGACTACCCCTCTTGCTAATTATCAAAATTGCTTTGAAGGTGAATTTATCATAATATAGTTAATGTTCTCTCTCGAGATACAAGAACCGTGCCCAATTAAAGCAACCCATACTCTCATGGTAATTGTATTTAAATGGGACCCATTGAGGTTTGTGGCAATTCAATAAACCCTCGAAGGACCGCTTCTAACTCTCGTGATTTAAGTCCTAAGTTCAATCCCTATAGATCCAATGCCTAAGTTCACCTCTCAGTTCCTCCTTAGAGTATTTATGACATGCAAATAAGTGGCCACCAAATTCACAAGTAGTTCATGCAATAGGAATTAAATCTAAAACAATTTGAAATTAACAAAAAGGGAAAAACATCAATTCATCATATAAAATGAGTCTTGGGCATAGCCCCAATTCCTAGAAATAAAAGAACTACTCAAGCATTGTCATGGTGATAGCAATCTTGATCAAAAGCAACATAAAAATCCTAAGAGAAAGAGAGAAGAAATTGGAGAAGAAGAGAGTAATCCTAAATCAAGCCAAAGCTTCCAACATAGTAGCCAAAGGATCCCTATTTTCGAGTCTAACTATCCTATTTATAGTGTAGGTTAACTTGGGATTAAAGCTATGACAAATCAAATAAAAAACAGATTACAAAATCCCAAAATTAACGCGTCACAGCCGTGATGGCTGTCACGGCCAGGTCGTGACAGCTTCTGACTTGTGAAATTCTTGCGTTGTATGAGTGTCACGATTGTGATGGTTGTCACGGCCAGGCCGTGACAGCTTCTGACTTAGGCGCTCTTCTTTTTTTCAGTCTGGCGCAATCATGGCCATGATGGTTGTCACACCCAGGCCGTGACAGGCTCTGCCATGTTCATTTTTCTTGCATTTCAAGCTCCATCTTCAAGCAAACTCCTAATCAACTGGACTTGAGAATTTTAATCATGAATTCCTGCACACAAACACCACAGAACCATCTTACCTGTTCCAAAGGAAAAACTAACAAATAACAAAATAAAAATGCCTAATCTACATGAAAATGCATGCAAAATGATGAAGAAATATGAGGTGAAATCACACTCATTACAAGTCCTAGGGGATTTGTAACTCCTAGCCATGTTTTCTTTGTAGATGACTTAATGATATTCTGCAGAGGGACAAAACAGAACTTGATGAATGTTATGAATCTTTTCAAGCAATATGGTGAAGCTTCAGGCAAGTGATCAGTTTAGACAAAAGCAAGTTCTTCCGGGGCTTGATTCCTTCTAGAAGAATGACCATGATTAGTTCTATTCTTGGATTCAATGCTAGCTACTTGCCTTTTGTATATTTAGGTGTGCCTTTTTCAAAGGAAAACCTAAATCCACTCATTTGCAGCCAATTGCAGATAGAATCAAGGCAAAATTGGGAGCTTGGAAGGGTGCTCTCCTTTCTATAATGGGCAGGGTTCAACTTGTGAAATCTGTCATTCAAGGTTCTCTCTTATATTGCTTTCAAGTTTATTCTTGGCCTACAACACTGCTTAAAACCATTGATTCCTGGATTAGGAATTTCATTTGGTCAGGGGACATTTCAAAAAGGAAACTAGTAATTGTTGCTTGGAGTCATGTTTCTACTCCACTGAATGAAGGTGGTCTTGGCATTAGACTAATTAAGTCCATCAATGATGCTGTAGCTTTGAAACTTTGCTGGAATTTCTATTCTTCTAATAGCCAATGGGCAAAGTTTTTAAGAGCAAGGTTTTTAAAGAACAACAAGCCTAGATCATCCTTTGTCAATTATTCAATCTGGCCTTCTATCAGAAAACATCTAAGTTCTGTCTTAGATTTCTCCTCTTGGCAGTTAGGGAATGGTGAATCAATTAACTTTTGGGTTGATAAATGGCTTGTATACCCAATTATTAGTTCTTTAAATGTTCCTGTTGCTTTGCACTCTCCACTGTCAGCTTGAGTAAGGGACTTTATAGTTGATTCCTCTTGGTCTCTTCCTGCGGATTTCATTTCCAACTGTCCAGAACTTGCAGCTGAGATACAACAATTGGTTATTCCAAAATGTGCAACTGATGATCATATGATTTGGACTTTATCAGACTCGGGTGATTTGTCTTTTAGAGATGCATATCAGTTTCTAAATCAGCCTAAGCAAGGTGTTCCTTGGTGTAAGGTCATTTGGAGCAATTCAATTCCACCTTCAAAATCTTTTGAAATTTGGAGGTTGCTCCATGATAAAATGGCAAAAGATGAGAAATTGAGCTCTAAGGGTTGTGTAGTTGTCTCAATGTGCAGCCTTGGCCACAACAATTATGAATCTTCAAACCATTTGTTCCTGGAATGTCAATTTGCTAAAAGGCTTTGGAGCTGGTTGACTAGTAAGTTTAGTTGCTCATTAGACTTGTCAACTATTTCCTCAATTCTGTCAGTTTGCTCCATGAGCAGCGGTATGCAAGTGCAGGTAACTATGTTGTCATCTATTGTAAATGTAATATGGACAATCTGGTATTGCAGAAATCAGTTGAGATTTGAGAACAAAATGATATCGTTTGCTAAAGCCACTTCAATTGTCATTTCGACTGTCTCCCTGTCTGGAAATTGTACTTCAGGCTGCATGAGTTCCTCAATGAGTGACCTCTTATTACTGAAGTAGTTTTCGATTTCTGTCCATCCAAGATCAGCTCTTCATATTAAGCAAGTGGATTGGAAACCTCCACCTTATTATTGGGTCAAGTGTAATACAGATGGTGCTTCTAAAGGATCTCCAAGAATTTCGGTTTATGGTGGTGTTTTTACAGATTATAGAGCTTCAATCCTTGGTTGCTTTGCCTTGAACTTGGGAGTGGCCTCTTCATTACATGCTAAGTTGTGTGGTGCTATGTTGGCCATAGAGATAGCTTTTGAAAGGGGTTGGCATAACTTGTGGCTAGAGAGCAATTCAATGCTGGTTGTTGATGCTTTCAAGTCAGATAAAGTAGTTCCTTGGAAGCTAAGAAACAAGTGGAGAAATTGTATATTTTTCACTAGGCAGATGAATTTCTTTGTTTCCCATATCTTTAGAGAAGGGAATGCTTGTGCGGATAAACTAGCTACTCACGGGCTTTTCATCAATAGTTTTGTTTGGTGGGACTTGGTTCCTAGCTTTGTTAGGGAAGACTTTTTTCGCAATAGATTTGGTCTTCCTCAGTTTAGATTTAAATAATTCTTTGTATATGGGTTTTGGTTCATGCCCCTCATGTTTTTTGTATTCTTTATTTTTATTATTTTTTAATAATATTTAGGTATGCTGCAAATGATAGGTAAGGTTGGGGGGTGCCAGCCTAGCTGGGATGTCCTTTTTTGTAGTGATGCTTTTGCATACCTTTTTGCAACAACAAAAAAAAAATGTAAATCTTTGCATGACTTGAACAAGCACCTAAGCAGTGGCATGAAAAAATTGATAATTTGATTATCTCACATGGATTTAAATTAACGAAAATGATAAGTGCATATGTTATAAATTTTTCATGTTGAGAAAAAGTCAAAAATATGTTTTTTTGAAAATTTTGAACCTAGAAGGAATACGTTATCAAAAGTTTCCCGCTGTCCTAGAAGGATACAATGATGTTGATTGGCCTTTCAAATGACTCCAAGGCGACCAGTGGCTATACTTTTAGCTTAGTTGGGGGGAGGTAGTTTCTTGGAAATCTAAGAAACGAACCATATTTGTGTTGGATATTTCTTATTTCAAAATAATTTGATTTTAAAGTTTACATTTAAATGGTTTAAATATCTTTTATTACCTTTTATTACAATTAATTTTCTTCAACATTTTGATTTAGTTTTATTACATTTTAATGTTTTTAATTACTTTGTCCTTTATATTAAAATATCTCCAACGGGAGATTTTAACTTCATTGCATTTGAAATGGTTATAATGTTCCAACATTACTAACATTCATTTGATTATAAACGTTATTTTGTTCAAAACATAAAAGCTGAACGTGCTGTTTTGTTTTGGGTGTTAATGAGGCAATTAGTTTTGGTCCAAAAACAAAAGATCTGAAGAAATTGAGGCTTGAATATAAAGATGCCTTCAACCGTGAGATGGATGTAGAATGCATGATTCTTTTGCTTCCTGTAAAGTGTGTTTTTATTTGTAACAATCACATTTCACTCTTCTTCTTCTCTTCTAATTCTAATATATAAGAGTTGATGTAATTCTTGCTGTTCTGGCACTCAGGATAATATTGTTATTCTGGAAGAGTCTGTTAAATCCTGGGGAATATTCGTATTATTATTTATATTGTGGCGAAATAATCCTTAAGGATAGTGTGACTTCACACGTCTCAGACTATAAACTTTTGTTGATGTTATTCATCTTTTTTCTATATTTATTTTATTTACTCATTTTATTTATTTTATTTAATATTTTTACAACAATTTGCTCAATCTACCATGGAGTCAGAAATGATTGCACTGGCAACTGCTAGGGAGGAATCAACATGGTTGAGAAACATGTTTTCAGATATCTATATGTCATAAACCAATTCCAACTATATTGATCATTGCGATAGTACCGCCGCTATTGCAAAGATTGTGAAACAAGATCATGTGAGGTCCGAAGAAACTTTGGCTAATCCTTTGACGAAAGGGTTAGCAAGAGAAAAGGTTTTCAAATCCTCAAAAGGAATAAGACTAATACCCATCGAATAAATTGTCTCTTATAGGGGTAACCCAACCTATGGACTGGAGATCCCAAGAAATAAGTTTAAAGGGTAATAACAACTTATAAAGAGATGTGAGTTTTTTTTGCACACAGATGTAATTAATTTGGATTTTGAATATGTTGATGTATTTGGTTGTATGTTGATGTAAAAATAATTTTTTACACAGATGTATATTTTAATACATCGATGTACTATTTAAATACATCGATGTACAAGTGCAAACTTTGGTTTTCTGCCCGTTTACATTGATGTACATGTCTAAAAAACGTAAATTTGCTGAAAATCTTTAAATACATCGATGTACTATTTAAATACATCGATGTATAAGTGCAAACTTTAGTTTTTGCCAGTTTTTGCTCATTAAAGATTATTAAAAGTCATTATTACACATTTTTATTCACATCTGATACGTTGTTTTGGCTATAAAACTTGGTTTTGGGAAAGGTTTTGGATATATTAAACATTAGATTGAGATAGGTTTCTTCCAAAACTTCTTTGAATCCCTTTTTTTGAGTTTCCGAGCAGTAAAGTATGTGAGGGTGTTTGTTAGTGGTTCTTGTAACACCCTCCCTGGGCATTACATTGGAACATATGCGGAAATAAATTAAAAAGTAATTTGCTGGTTGTTTTCGGAAAGTTATTTTCTCTTAAGTCATAAAACTGGGGTTTAAAATTTTCTCCTGCGGATATCTCTCAAATACCAAGATACATACATCTAAACAGTAAAAATCACATTTATAACAGAGTCACCACGACATACAACTTCTCTCAAAAGTTTCAATTTTAAAGAAAAGAGAAACAAAATTAAACCAAAAACTAAAGTATAATACCACCTTTCCAAATACATAACCCAATCAAGACTCCTAAGCTGGTCTCTTCTACAAGACATTTATTGGAAAGACCCTCGTGGTCATTCCACGATCAAATAATTCCTCAAACCTCTAGATCTAAGTCTCTGAGTGACTTAGGAAAACTTCTGCACCATCCGTATTAGGGTACCGAGGTACAACTGCGAAACCAGAAGAAATCTGATATATTTGTAAGGATGAGACACCAATATATGGATTTAAACGCGGTAACCGTATGCACAGCACAAAACATCAGATAACATGTAAAGTCATATAACATAGAATTCTTGAAAATAGACAGTATTATATCAAGGGGTCTCATACCCGATCAGTCATGGGTTTTATAAAAACATGCATGACACTTCAATATTCAGGCTCTACAAACTTAATCTCATGAGATCCCTTCATCTTTCTAAGAGTTGATCAAACTCAAAGCCCCCACTTGGGCATCACCGTCGTGACTAAAGTCCCTGTTTGGACATCACCGTCGTGACTTATATGACAGCCCCTGTTTGGACATCACCGAAGTGACTAATAGCCCCTGCTTGGGCATCACTGAAGTGACTAATCTGCGAGGCACGTCTGCCTAAATGCATGAAGAAAACATTCATTCAGGAGGTTTTCTTTATGTTCAATCTCATTCATTGTCGGAGCTCAAAACTCACCACCATTCATAAATTTTCATCACTTGAAATTACTCAACATCAACACAAGACACGTAGTCCGAGTGCTCAATCACAACACCCTAAAGCGATGCACCAGTCTTAGGCTTGTGGTCACAGAAAACAACATTCACCATTAATAACGTTTATCACAACGTGATTAGGACACACAGTCCACAACTACGTGGTTAGGACACACAGTCCACAACAATGTGATTAGGACACATAGTCCACAACAACGTGACAAGAATCAAAGATCTACGTGTAAATTACAGAACACTAGTATTCCGACATCTCGTATACTAGATTCACTTCCCAACGTATTTATTCTTTTTCGTTCAGTGAAACACAAATACAAATTGAAACTTCAGCTACTTATCCAAGCTTGCCGAAATATTTGCAAAAGTAGGTTTTTCCAGAAATTCTTTTCATTGGAAATTCATTTGTAAAATGCTAAGTTATAAAGAAGCCAATTTTCTTTTGAAATCCTTCTTTTTCTTCCAAACCATCTTTAGAACATTGTTAAAATCCTTTCAAATCCCTTTCTAAAATATTGCCAACCATTCCTAAAAGTTCTCCTTCATAAAGTATACTTTAAAAATTGTTTTCACTTATACTAAAATCATTTTAAGAAAAGATTTTCCTCTAGCTTTAAAATATTTAACACTTGATCCTTAAAATGATTTTCCACTTCATTCTTGAAAATGATAACATACTAAAATGTATTCCTTTCTCAATTCCATTCTTATTCTTCTCCTTTCATTAAAAGAAATTGACACACAAATTTCTTAAAATAACTTTTCATCTACATTTTGAAAAAGATAACGTACTGAAATATATATTTTTTTTTTACAATTTCTTCCTTGTAATTATCCATTACTTTCTCTTTTATCAAAAGAAAACATCAACTAAACATTATCATGGTCAAAATCCCTTATAAGGCTTTTATCTCAATACTTGATTGAGCATTGACGAAAGTCAGGCTTCTCAGACAATGTGACACCCTTCTACCCCGCATGTTAAAAGCCAATTAATTTAAAAACAATTAAAGGAAAACATGCAATTATTGAATAAAATAAACAATTGTCCATGGGTAGAAAAGTCCCACATGAACCGTTTACAACGCGGAAATAAAATAAGTTTTAAATAACGAAAACATAACAACCAATAGAAATAACCCAACCCCGATGTCACATACAGAGCTGGTATAACCGTTCCGGAATAAAATCCACGGAATTACAACTAAACTAACAACTACGAAACATAAACTAGCCCTACAATGAGTGGCGGCTCCTCAGAGTCACTCCTCTCCGGGCTGCTCGTCATCCTCTGCAAGGTGCCAATCAGGCCAAACACAAACAACAAACATATATAGGAAGTAAGAATCGTATAAACATAATAGCATGGGAAATAGGCAGTAAAGTAAACAGCAAGCATAGCAGCATCACATCAACAGCAACATCATCATCATGCTATGCAGTGCAATGCAGTCCTACTCCGCTAAACCATCAATGCATGTGGATCCACTAAACTCGGGATGAACGACTTCGGAGTTACATATCCACATTGAGAATCTACTCAACGCCGGAGAATCTACTCCTTGGATAGCCAACGCATCAAACCAACGAATGCCTCGTCACGGGGGCGCTAGGAGAATCTACTCCAACCGTGGATGGCCGGATCGCCGTACTCTAGGACGATCTCCCCTATGTCGAACATCCCTAAACAACAACTCCGATGCAATGCGTATGCAACACAACAACGGCAACACCACTTCCATAACTCCAACGGGATCGACCGAAGGTAACAGCGGGATCAACCGCACCAACTTGCCTCGCGGAATCTACCTGAGGACTTAAGCGGAATCAACCGCAGTACCTGGGGCAAACTCTCGGCCACCAAGGTACGTAACAACAACACCTTAGACCCAAACCGTGGGGTCAAGGCCTCCTTGGCCAAAAAGCGCCAAGGCGCAACTCATCAGCTTGCGGCACCCCAAAGGGTATCGACTTAGCATCTCACCATCTCATCATCTTTAATTATCTTCAATAACATTTACCAAGTTGTCTAATCAGTTATCATCATGGGGAAGTGGGGTTTAAAACCCCTTAAGTCCTTTAATCTGGTTCTGTCACAGTGGGTTGAGCACGGTCGTGCTCGTAACCCAGCACGGTCGTGCTTAAGCACGTGAGGGGCGTGCTCCCCTGTAAGTGAAGCACGGTCGTGCTTCTTAATGAGCACGGTCGTGCTCAGCAGCACGATGGTGCTCTTTGTCCTGTATGGCCATGCTCAAAGCGCGGCCATCTTCCCAGAATTCAACTGGGAGCACGGTCGTGCTCCCTGTTCAGCACGGTCGTGCTCAACGCGTGACAGTGCTGTTCTGGGCAGGAACAGAGGCTGAAACTTAAACCATTTCATCAGATTTTTACTCAATTATTCCTAACATCAATTATCAACGTGTTTTCGGGTTTAAACCCATCATCATAACAGCAATCCATTCAATCACGGCATCAACCCAACAACATCATGTTCATAGAAAAGCAACCAACACTAACATTAACAACACATTATGAACATGAACAGTAAACCAAATAACATGCTAATAACATACCGAAACAGCCAATAGCATACCATCATTAAACAACTAATTTAGCATGTCATTCATACATACAAGTATAAACACATCGGGGTTAGGGAACCCCTTTACTTTACACTAAACCCAAACCTACGTAAATACTACCCTTCTCCCCATACCTGGATTGAAGGTAGCTCCAACGACGTCCCAAACAACGAACCGGTTCCTCCCTTTACAGCGACTCACACCGAAACGAACCTTGGATCAACAGAGTACCAAAGGTTAGTTCCCTATTCACAATAATGGAAAGAAGAACTTGCGTAGGAAAGAAACGTTACCTATGCACTACCACAGTTGAGCTAGCGGTCTCCCAAGGCCTCCAACTCTCACCAAAACTGACCAAAAGGAAGAAAGACGGGAGAAAGTTCGTTCTGGCCGCACACACAAGGCTGCTGCTACCAAAAACTAGGGTTAAACGTAAACCCTCGAGTTCTGCTCACGTATATAACTTCCGGACCTGAGCACGGTCGTGCTTACCCTTGAGCACGGTCTCCACTTAGCGTCACGAGACGCGGTCCACGCATTGAGCACGGGCGTGCTCACTGTTGAGCACGGTCGTGCTCAACTTAAAATCAGAAACACGCTTCTGACTTTAAGCACGGGCTTGCTGGCTAATGAGCATGGGCGTGCTCATGTACCAGAAAGGGACTTTTAGCCAAAAAAAATCCCACTAAGCCCTTAAACGATAAATTCAACTTAAAACAACCAGCTTAATTAAAATAATTCTGAAAAACAGGGTGTTACAATTCCACCCCCCTTATAAAAAATTTCGTCCTCGAAATTTACACGTACCTCAAGGGAAAAGATGCGGGTACGCTTCCATCATCTTGCTCTCCAGCTCCCAGGTAGCACTTTCCTCAGTCGCCCCACTCCAAACCACTTTAACCAAAGGAATTTCCTTGCCTCTTAGCTGCTTCACCCTCCTATCCTCGACTCGAAGAGGTAACACTTCAAACGTCAGGTTCTCTTTCAACTGTATAGCGTCGGGTACTATCACGTGACTAGGGTCATGAACATACTTCCTGAGTTGTGACACATGGAAAACGTTGTGGAGATTTGACAAGAACGTGGGTAAGGCTATTTGGTAGGCGACTTCGCCGACTCTTTTGAGGATTTGGTAAGGACCAATGAACCTCGGAGTAAGTTTCCTCGCCTTCATCACTCTACCAACCCCAGTCGTCGGGGTAACTCTCAAGAATACATGATCGCCTTCCTGGAATTCGAGCGCCTTCCTCCTTCTATCATGGTAGCTCTTCTGCCTACTCTGTGCAACTCTCATCTTTTCCTAAACTAACTTAATCTTTTCTGTTGTTTCCTGGACTATCTCTGGCCCTAGCACCACACTATCACTAGGTTCACTCCAACACAAGGGTGTCCTACATCTCCTCCCATAAAGAGCCTCATAAGGTGCCATCCCAATGCTGGAATGGAAACTGTTGTTGTAGGTGAACTCTATTAGGGGCAAAAACTTGTCCCAACTTCCTGACTGTTCTAACACACAAGCCCTCAACAAGTCCTCTAAGGACTGGATGGTCCGCTCAGATTGCCCATCAGTCTGTGGGTGGTAAGCTGAACTAAGCCTAAGCTTTGTTCCTAAAGCCTCTTGCAAACTATTCCAAAACCTAGAGGTAAACCTCGGGTCTCTATCCGAAACTATGCTAGAGGGTACACCATGAAGCCTAACTATCTCCTTGACGTACAACTTTGCCAACTTCTCTAAAGGATACTCCATGTTCATCGGAATGAAATGGGCAGACTTAGTCAGTCTATCCACAACAACCCAAATTGCCTCAAAACCAGCTGGAGTCCTAGGGAGTCCAGACACAAAATCCATGGAGATACTATCCCATTTCCATTCTGGGATACTTAGGGGTTGCAACTTACCCGAAGGCCTCTGATGCTCGATCTTAGCCTTCTGACAAACTAGGCACGCATACACAAACTCAGCTACGTCCTTTTTCATCCTAGGCCACCAAAACATTCTCTTAAGGTCCTGATACATCTTAGTGGCACCAGGGTGCACACTCAATCCACTCCTATGACCTTCTTCTAAGATCAACTTCCTAAGCTCAGGAACATCTGGCACACAAACTCTATCTTTGAACCTCAAGATACCATCACCGCCATCCTTAAAACTTAGGTCTCTACCCTGAGCAAGCAACTCTCGCTGGTCTAAGAGATACTTATCTAACTTCTGACCCTCTCTAATCTGATCCATCAAACTGTTGGTAACCTTCAAGGTACCAAGCCTAATACTCTTAGGGGTAAACTCACAAGCTAGACTAAGGTCCCTAAACTCCTCAATCAGGTCCATCTCCCTAACCATCAAAGCGGAGATATGCAGGGTTTTCCTACTCAAGGCATCGGCCACCACATTGGCCTTTCCTGGGTGATAGGTCAGCTCGAAGTCATAATCCTTTAAGAACTCCATCCACCTACGCTGCCTCATATTCAACTCCTTTTGATCAAAGAGATACTTCAAACTCTTATGATCACTAAAAACCTCAAACCTCGCTCCATAAAGGTAATGCCTCCAGATCTTTAAGGCAAATACCACAGCTCCTAGCTCTAGGTCATGGGTAGGGTAGTTCTTCTCATGGGTTTTCAACTGCCTAGAAGCCTAAGCGACTACCTTACCATTCTGCATCAGCACACCACCTAATCCTTGCTTAGAAGCATCGCAGTAAACTACGAAGGGTGCACTAGGATCTGGCAAAACTAACACTGGTGCTGATGTCAACCTATTCTTAAGGGTTTGGAAACTCTCTTCACACTTAGAGTCCCACACAAACAACTGTCCCTTCTTGGTGAGACGGGTTAAGGGTAAAGCTATCTTAGAGAAACCTTCTATAAACCGCCTATAGTACCCGGCTAACCCCAAGAAACTCCTAATCTCGGCTACAGACTTTGGCGCTTCCCACTGGAGCACCGTCTCTACCTTAGCTGGGTCCACTGCTATGCCACCCTTAGAGATGACATGTCCTAAGAAGCTCACTTCCTCTAACCAGAACTCACACTTAGACAACTTAGCATACAACTGTTTCTCCTTAAGGGTCTACAAGACAACCCTCAGGTGTTCCTCATGTTCCTCCTTACTCTTGGAGTACACTAAGATGTCATCTATAAACACCACCACGAACTTATCCAAGTAAGGGTGAAAGGTCTTGTTCATGTAGTCCATGAAGACCGCAGGAGCGTTGGTCACACCGAAAGGCATAACCAAATACTCATAGTGACCATATCACGTCCTAAACGCTGTCTTCGGGATGTCCTCAGACTTAACCCGAATCTGATGGTACCCTGACCTCAAATCTATCTTTGAAAAGACGCAAGCGCCCATCAACTGGTCCATAAGATCATCAATCCTAGGGAGGGGATACCGATTCTTTATGGTCACCTTGTTGAGCTGTCGAAAGTCGACACACAACCTCATACTACCATCCTTCTTCTTCACCAACAACACAGGTGCTCCCCACGGAGACACACTCGGCCTAATGAACTGCTTCTCCATCAGGTCCTCCAACTGTTCTTTCAACTTAGCTAGCTCTAGAGGAGACATTCTATAGGGTGCTATGGAAATTGGCCCGGTGCCAGGCACTAAATCTATGGTAAACTCAACATCTCTTTCTGGGGGTAAGTTATAAACATCCCCCGGAAATACTTCAGGAAATTCCCGCACAACAGGCAAGCTGGCGACATCAGGAGGGCTGCTCTTTACATCCAGGGAAGCTAACATCATGTATACTTGGGCTTCGTCTCTCATCGAAGCTCGTACTTGGCTGGCAGAGAGAAGGTCTGGATTCTTAGACTCCTTTGGAGTTCCAAAAACCAGGGTTTTATCGAAACAATTCAGAAGGACATGGTTGGAAGATAACCAGTCCATACCCAGAATAATATCCAGGTCTTTCAAAGGTAAGCATACAAGATCAGCAAGGAAATTTTTATCATTTATAACAATATGACAGTTCTTGCATGCGTATGAAGTAGAAACAGGTTTATTTGTAGGTGTAGAAACCAACAAATCAAACTCAAGGAAGGTAACAGGCAATTTTAGACTCTTGACCCTATCATGCGATATAAACGAGTGAGTAGCACCCGAATCATACAATACAGTCAATCGAGTTCCATCAATTAAACACGTACCTTGGATCAAGTCATCAGACTCGGAGGCTTCGGCTCCACTAAGAGTAAAGACTCTTCCAGTGGTCTTCAGTCTGTTGGCCTGGGGCTTCTGATTCTTGCTAGCGCTGGGAGGCTCGGCCTTAGCTCCATCACACTCGCGGCTGATGTGGCCTGGCTTGCCACACTTGAAACAGATGACCTGCGTTTCCTTGCACTAGGACGAATAGTGGTCCTGTGCTCCACACTTCCCACACCTCATAGCTCTAGGGGCATCAGAGAACCCACCCCTGAAGCTACTCTGCTGAAACTGGGGCTTCCTGCCACTCTGCTTGAAGTCCTTGCCCGAAGGGGCATACCGCTGCTTGCCCTTATCCCTCTGATCAACCCTCTTGCCGCTCTGATTGTCCGATCCTGTGGAACTAGCAGCTCTAAACTGGCTGGCATCCTCATAGATCCTGCACTTGTTGACCAGAATAGGGAAGACTCTGATCTCCTGATAGCTGATGGCCTGTTTGATCTCAGGCCGGAGTCCCGCTTCAAACTTCACACACTTGGAGCGATCGTCCGTCTCATGCTAGTAAGGAGTGTAGTACCTAGCCAGCTCCTCAAACTTAGCCGCATAGTCACCGACTGACAGCGACCCCTGCCTCAAAGACAAGAATTCCATCTCCTTCTTGTCTCTGATATCCGCTGGAAAATACTTCTCCAGAAACCTCTGTCTGAACACAGCCCAAGTCACCGCTGTGCCCTCTGCCTGCATCCTCTGCCTGCAGTTATCCCACCAATGCTCCACCTCTCCAGTCAACATGAAGGTGGCGAAGATGAGCTTCTGCTGATCGTTACAATCCATCGCACGGAAGATCTTCTCTGTCTCCCTCAGCCATAACAATGCTCCCTCTGGGTCATACGCTCCCTTGAACGACGGAGGGTTGTTTCTCTGGAACTTATCCAGTCCCTGGAACTCAGCTGGCCCACCGTTGTTAGGGTTGACCTGTCCGATAGCATTGGCCAGAAGTGCCAATGCGTCAGCAATCGCCTGATCGTTGCGTCCTCTACCGGTCATTAGTTCCTGTACATGCCCAAAACAGCCTTTAATACAGAAACTTAGCGAGTAAAAGCTACAGGCAACTAACTTAAAACATCATTATCTATAGCAAGTATAGACAATTCACACAAGA
This sequence comes from Echinosophora koreensis, assembly GCA_035048595.1. Lineage (NCBI taxonomy): Eukaryota > Viridiplantae > Streptophyta > Magnoliopsida > Fabales > Fabaceae > Echinosophora > Echinosophora koreensis. The sequence goes on from JAPCYP010000072.1 coordinate 1,144,468, forward strand.
GTCACAACAGACTCACAACAGACTCATACCACGTCCGAACAAGGTCGAACTGCTCTGATACCACTAAATGTGACACCCTTCTACCCCGCATGTTAAAAGCCAATTAATTTAAAAACAATTAAAGGAAAACATGCAATTATTGAATAAAATAAACAATTGTCCATGGGTAGAAAAGTCCCACATGAACCGTTTACAACACGGAAATAAAATAAGTTTTAAATAACGAAAACATAACAACCAATAGAAATAACCCAACCCCGATGTCACATACAGAGCTGGTATAACCGTTCCGGAATAAAATCCACGGAATTACAACTAAACTAACAACTACGAAACATAAACTAGCCCTACAATGAGTGGCGGCTCCTCAGAGTCACTCCTCTCCGGGCTGCTCGTCATCCTCTGCAAGGTGCCAATCAGGCCAAACACAAACAACAAACATATATAGGGAGTAAGAATCGTATAAACATAATAGCATGGGAAATAGGCAGTAAAGTAAACAGCAAGCATAGCAGCATCACATCAACAGCAACATCATCATCATGCTATGCAGTGCAATGCAGTCCTACTCCGCTAAACCATCAATGCATGTGGATCCACTAAACTCGGGATGAACGACTTCGGAGTTACATATCCACATTGAGAATCTACTCAACGCCGGAGAATCTACTCCTTGGATAGCCAACGCATCAAACCAACGAATGCCTCGTCACGGGGGCGCTAGGAGAATCTACTCCAACCGTGGATGGCCGGATCGCCGTACTCTAGGATGATCTCCCCTATGTCGAACATCCCTAAACAACAACTCCGATGCAATGCGTATGCAACACAACAACAACGGCAACACCACCTCCATAACTCCAACGGGATCGACCGAAGGTAACAGCGGGATCAACCGCACCAACTTGCCTCGCGGAATCTACCTGAGGACTTAAGCGGAATCAACCGCAGTACATGGGGCAAACTCTCGGCCACCAAGGTACGTAACAACAACACCTTAGACCCAAACCGTGGGGTCAAGGCCTCCTTGGCCAAAAAGCGCCAAGGCGCAACTCATCAGCTTGCGGCACCCCAAAGGGTATCGACTTAGCATCTCACCATCTCATCATCTTTAATTATCTTCAATAACATTTACCAAGTTGTCTAATCAGTTATCATCATGGGGAAGTGGGGTTTAAAACCCCTTAAGTCCTTTAATCTGGTTCTGTCACAGTGGGTTGAGCACGGTCGTGCTCGTAACCCAGCACGGTCGTGCTTAAGCACGTGAGGGGCGTGCTCCCCTGTAAGTGAAGCACGGTCGTGCTTCTTAATGAGCACGGTCGTGCTCAGCAGCACGATCGTGCTCTTTGTCCTGTACGGCCGTGCTCAAAGCGCGGCCATCTTCCCAGAATTCAACTGGGAGCACGGCCGTGCTCCCTGTTCAGCACGGTCGTGCTCAACGCGTGACAGTGCTGTTCTAGGCAGGAACAGAGGCTGAAACTTAAACCATTTCATCAGATTTTTACTCAATTATTCCTAACATCAATTATCAACGTGTTTTCGGGTTTAAACCCATCATCATAACAGCAATCCATTCAATCACGGCATCAACCCAACAACATCATGTTCATAGAAAAGCAACCAACACTAACATTAACAACACATTATGAACATGAACAGTAAACCAAATAACATGCTAATAACATACCGAAACAGCCAATAGCATACCATCATTAAACAACTAATTTAGCATGTTATTCATACATACAAGTATAAACACATCGGGGTTAGGGAACCCCTTTACTTTACACTAAACCCAAACCTACGTAAATACTACCCTTCTCCCCATACCTGGATTGAAGGTAGCTCCAACGACGTCCCAAACAACGAACCGGTTCCTCCCTTTACAGCGACTCACACCGAAACGAACCTTGGATCAACAGAGTACCAAAGGTTAGTTCCCTATTCACAATAATGGAAAGAGGAACTTGCGTAGGAAAGAAACGTTACCTATGCACTACCACAGTTGAGCTAGCGGTCTCCCAAGGCCTCCAACTCTCACCAAAACTGACCAAAAGGAAGAAAGACGGGAGAAAGTTCATTCTGGCCGCACACACAAGGCTGCTGCTACCAAAAACTAGGGTTAAACATAAACCCTCGAGTTCTGCTCACGTATATAACTTCCGGACCTGAGCACGGTCGTGCTTACCCTTGAGCACGGTCGTGCTCCACTTAGCGTCACGAGACGTGGTCCACGCATTGAGCACGGGCGTGCTCACTGTTGAGCACGGTCGTGCTCAACTTAAAATCAGAAACACGCTTCTGACTTTAAGCACGGGCTTGCTGGCTAATGAGCATGGGCGTGCTCATGTACCAGAAAGGGACTTTTAGCCAAAAAAATCCCACTAAGCCCTTAAACGATAAATTCAACTTAAAACAACCAGCTTAATTAAAATAATTCTGAAAAACAGGGTGTTACAGACAACAATCTACAACAATGTAATTTTCACATCAACATCATTTCAAATAATACAGTTCATGCCATATCTCAAACCTATAACACATTGATACAAATAAATCATCAAGCTCAGATATGTAAAACAGACAATTTTAACCGTATCAGATAAACTCGGGAAGTCACAATAAAACTCAAAACAACTCAACAGACCACAAATAATAACATATAGCTATCGGGAGAAAATCCCTCAGGTAAGCTCCCCTTACTTGATTCCAAAGCAAACAAAGTCTTTCGTTCTTTGTTGAGTGCTACGATCTTCTTCGCCTTGCTTCGTGACGGAAGTCTAAAGATTCCAACACATAACACAAGTTAAAACAACCAAAACATCCTATCTACTTAAGGCATAGGTTCGGCCATATCTTGAAAATAGGGTTAGAGATTTCAAAATTTCTCAAACTCATGGAATATTGATCCTTAAGTATTAGAGATTCATAAACAATGATCATTTGACAAAGATTGAACAAAAACTCCTCTAAGCCACAAGCTTAAGGTTTCGGCCAAGAGGTGTAGAATAGGCTATAAATTTTCAAACTTTTCAAGCTGTTGGATTTAACAACTAAAGGTACAAAAGAGTTCAAATCAATGACCATTAGACAAAGATTGAACAAAACTCCTCTAAGCCACAAGCTTAGGGTTTCGGCCCACACACATAAAATAGGCTAGAGATTGTCAAACTTCTCAAGTTTTTAGATTTGATAACAAAAGGTAGTAAAGAGCTTAAATCAATGATCATATTTCAAAAATTGAAGCAAAACTTTCTTGCTCCCTAACTACATAGGTTCGGCCTCCTTAGGAAAATAGGGAAGGAAATTTTTGTTTGATGCAAGCTCTTACATAGTGAATATAGAGATCATTAGGAATTCATAGAAATTGGTTCAACTCAAAAGGATTTTTCTACCATTTTCTAGAGATTTTAGAAGTTCTAGATCTAAGAATGTTAAATGGAAACTCATGGTTTAAACTCAACAAATATGAGAAGGAAAGAACTTAGATGAGTAAGAGTATAGAGTATTACCCTTGAAGCTTGAAGAAATGGATGAAGATGATGAGTTTCTTGAAGAAAAACAATGAAGCTTTGAGTAGGAAAATGGAGAAGAAGAAGAAAATGAAAGTGAAGTGATGAAGTGTGTATATATAGGGGAAGAGAGAGAGAATGGCGCAAGGAGAGAGGGAGAGTAGTCTTGATGGCCAAGTTTTGGCTTAGGCCATGTTTGGTTGGAGAAGAAAGAGAAAAATGGGTTTTTAGAATAAAATATGTTATAATTCAAAAAGTGTAATGATGACTTCCTTTGATGTGACTTGAGCCATCAATCATCAAGTCATTCCATCTCCAACAAGTCATCTCAGTCTTCTCAGCTCTCTATTCTGCTTCGTTGTTTACCCGATTCAAGTTCCCGATCGTCATTTCCGAAGATTTCGCCCGGATAAAATATTATATTTTATTTCCGAACGGAAATTTTCAAAAATAACCAAAATCATTGGAAACATGAAAAAAACACTAATCGTCTCGTTCGCGGGTCAAAAATTAGGTTTTCTGCTCAATAAACTTGTACCGGCAGTGAAAATGCAGACCGGCTTTCGTCTGAATTTTCAACCGAAAATCTAAGCGTGATTTTCTAAGGTAAGATAACACAAGAAAATGATTTTAATTTATTTAAAATCACTCTCTGAATTTTACCAAAAATAAATATATAAACACATGTATTTACTGCTACAGAAAGACACAGAAATCGGGGCATTACAATACTACCCCTCTAAAAAGAATTTCGTCCTCGAAATTACGTAACTCGAAACCAGATAGGGTCTTATGTCCAAAACCCAAGATCCTACATCGTACTTCATGTGTTCTCTTTCTCTTAAATGATTTAACTTAATAACGAAATTCATACTTATTTTTTGTTCTATTCATCTTCAACATCAAATCGATTATCCTTAATTCATACTCTACTTCCGTAAACACTAATCCAAAAAAAAATTTCTCTACATCTTTAATTCTCACGGTTAACACCAAGATTCCATCTAAGATTTACATTCCTCTCACGTGGAGAGTAAAGTCAAAACTTAATCATTCCTATTCTCAATTACTGGTACGCTAGAAAACTGTTTTCCACACATCTTACCCTTATCGTTATCACCAAGATCAAAACCAACTTTTTCAGCAACATGTATCAACTTCCTACCCTTGGTATCCATTTGCAGTCTTAACTCCTCCGGATGTATTCTACTTTTCCAGATTCTATCAAAATTACATACTTTAAGTCTTCAATTAAAACCTCGTACTACTTCTTACGGGAAACTGAAATCCACAAGGAAACTCGTTGAGTAGGATCATCAAATTTATCAACTTTGGATCTTTACCTGAAACTTAATTTTTCACAAGAGCTCATCCTACTCGTTCGAATCCATCTAAGTGCAATTACTATTCACATTCTGTTCACAACACACACATCAGTTTCTATTCAAGATACCTCATCGTAGTTGTAGTTTCTCTTGGACCTATGCCACCACTCCAAAACATATCATAGTCATACACTCCAATATTAAAGGACATGATTACACTCCTTCATGCAATCACAACTAATAGGAATCACTTCAATTTAATTTATCCAAAATCATAAATCTTGAACTTTCCTAACAACTTAGTTTTACTCAAGGACTCCTCTTTACTGCTCTCATGCTTTTCTGTAAATCTTCAAACTCATAAAATCAACCTTGATCATAGATATTGATCATCATCCTAGATTCCTTTAACGATATTCTGCCTCGACCAATATTCGATTTATAATACTTGCCTCACTTACCGTTATTGATCTTAAGGATTCTCATCTTACTAGTCACAGCTATACCTCGACAAAACTTTCATTATTCCTCGTTCACCCGGCTAAAGAAAAGATCGTAGTTAGATACTACAATTACTCCCAACCAACTTTCTAAAGATCAGATCATTTTTCTCGCTCACCCCACTCGAGTTGAGGGTGATCCGTTGGGCTTAGCCTCAGCTTAGTCCTCCACACTCAAAGCGGACTTTACCAATAAACGTTGGTAAAGTTCGGGTCTTCATTTGAACCAATACTTGAAGATACTCCATGAAGTCTGATCAGTCCTCTGATACATTTCTTTGTTTTCCTCTCCATTGCATAATGAATCTTAACAGGTGAAACGGGTGTCGACCTCGTCAGTCGGTCCACGATCACTCGAATTCAAATAATACTCTTATGGGTCTTATGACGAAAATTCATGACGACACCAACATCTTCGCAAAAAAGGTCTCAAACATCCAGTTATCTCTTTTCCACTGCACCCGACTAACCCTGACATTCTGGTACGAATCAGATACCCATCCTCATGACCCTAGAGATAGGTCACACATCAAAGACAGTTAGAAAATACGTAGGGTAAGGTTGATCAAGGAAGACAAATCCTTTCGAACTACAATAAGGCATGGTCTTAAAGATCACTGAAAGAAATCTTCAAGAAAAGAAGTTCCTTGACCTCACTTTCACAAAGACATGGAGAAGAATTTTATCAATTTGAAAGATACAGGAACATCCAATATAGAAAAAGATTCTTCAATTAAGTTCGTGGGTGTAAAAATGCATGATCAATACATATTTACAAACATGAATCTAATAAAGTTCATTCTTCCACAAGAACTTCCAGCGGGTTTAAAAAAATAAAGGATGAATAGTTCTTACTCCCAAGAGGATTCATTCTTAGTAAAAAAAATTTACAAAATGACGATTTTAAAAGAAAACAATCCGGCCAAAAATCAGACAAGGTCACCCCTACCAAGTAAAAGTGACTAGACTAAGTTCCATCAAGGAACTTACGTTACCAAGAAGTTGTTTGTGTCATAACTCGAGAAATAGTCATAACAAACTCTTTCAACAAAATGTGAAAATATCCAGACCAATGGATGATATCGATTTCACCCACTCACATGTCTAGTACACTGAGGGTCATTTAGAAGTGAGTACAATTGTGCACAAGTAAGGAAATCAATTAGAATAAATTGAAATTTATGGACTAGCATAACCAAGTTATGAGTCCAGAATAGATTTTAAATCCAAAATCAAAAAAATCTTTCTGTAATGCACCAACTTCACCTCTGTGGTTGTCTAATACAACCATAGGGCTCGAGAAACAAAGGCTGACTCACAAATTCATAAGAATCAAACAGTACGGTGTAGAGTTTCTTAATCATGAGACACTCAATCAAGATCGAAATTTCAAATCGATTTGCCTTGATTCCCATCAACACCCATATCTCTCCGTACACGCTTAGTGCGGTCACCTGAATCATGCATGATCACGGGCAGCTTAATCAATCTATCGAACATACGAAGAGTTGACTTCTCTGCATGAGCTGAATCCACGGTGCCAAAATCTTTAATAGGTCCCTACTCTAACATGATGTAACTCATCCTCAAGTCGATCTTTGAGTAGTCAACAACTCCTTGTTAATATCGACTACGCACGGCAGAGAATACTCGTTCATAGTCGTCACTTTGTCGAGTCGTTAGAAATCCACGCAGATTCTCGAATCTTCAACAATATTGGGGTCTACGGAAAAGACTCAGTCTCATCAACTGTTTAGGTCTCAAGTCTTCTAGTTTGGATCGAGTCATCTGACTTGATTGGCTTTGTAGGTAACATCCTACACAAAGTGACAGAGATCAATCTGTATCTAGAAACTAGATCGATTGATAACTCAATATCCTTCTCTAGCAGCACACCTAAAACATTTCCAGGGAACACTCTCGGAAAGTCCTTTCGCACACGATACTCCTGGAACATTCTCAGCGAACATTCCCAGAAAATCAAACTTAGCAGGCATACTATCCAATGTCTGACACCATCCAGAAAGGATAAACAAATGTGTCACACATGGATCGAAACACCCATCACTAGCCATGGGTTCCTACAAGTCAGAACCCATATAACCCATCAAGATAAACACACACCCATAGACCAACGCACATTGTTTCGACAAGGAAACAATTCAAGGGATGACCAACTAGAGACCACGCAACAAAAACATAATAGACCTATTCCCCAAAGTTCCCGAAAGACTCGACCAGCTCTAATACCACTTGTAACACCCTCCCTGGGCATTACATTGGAACACGTGCGGAAATAAATTAAAAAGTAATTTGCTGGTTGTTTTCGGAAAGTTATTTTCTCTTAAGTCAGAAAACTGGGGTATAAAAATTTTCTCCTGCGGATATCTCTCAAATACCAAGATACATATATCTAAACAGTAAAAATCACATTTATAACAGAGTCACCACGACATACAACTTCTCTCAAAAGTTTCAATTTTAAAGAAAAGAGAAACAAAATTAAACCAAAAACTAAAGTATAATACCACCTTTCCAAATACATAACCCAACCAAGACTCCTAAGCTGGTCTCTTCTACAAGACATTTATTGGAAAGACCCCCGTGGTCATTCCACGATCAAATAATTCCTCAAACCTCTAGATCTAAGTCTCTGAGTGACTTAGGAAAACTTCTGCATCATCCGTATTAGGGTACCGAGGTACAACAGCGAAACCAGAAGAAACTTGATATATTTGTAAGGGTGAGACACCAATATATGGATTTAAACACGATAACCGTATGCACAGCACAAAACATCAGATAACATGTAAAGTCATATATCATAGAATTCTTGAAAATAGACAGTATTATATCAAGGGGTCTCATACCCAATCAGTCATGGGTTTTATAAAAACATGCATGACACTTCAATATTCAGGCTCTACAAACTTAATCTCATGAGATCCCTTCATCTTTCTAAGAGTTGATCAAACTCAAAGCCCCCACTTGGGCATCACCGTCGTGACTAAAGTCCCTGTTTGGACATCACCGTCGTGACTTATATGACAGCCCCTGTTTGGACATCACCGAAGTGACTAATAGCCCTTGCTTGGGCATCACCGAAGTGACTAATCTGTGAGGCACGTTGCCTAAATGCATGAAGAAAACATTCATTCAGGAGGTTTTCTTTATGTTCAATCTCATTCGTTGTCGGAGCTCAAAACTCACGACCATTCATAAATTTTCATCACTTGAAATTACTCAACATCAACACAGGACACTGTTGACGATCCGGCAAGTGTACCATTTCGTTGCAAGTAATAAAAACACGGTAAGTAAATACCGAGGTCGAACACAAGGATTGGAAGACCAATTTAACCAATTTAAGAAATTCAAATCGTTTGACCAAATCAAAGGGAAATCTTTATGAAGAGAGAGAAAATCAAATCAAAATTAAATCAAAACAAGTAATTAAAAATCCTAAAAGATTATGATGAGATTTGGTTTAGATTAAGGCTTCTAAGGTCACGAATCCACCTACCCTATCAAGCAAGTTACCCAAGTATTTATCTCCTTATCTCTATGCTCAATTTAATTTCTTTGTCAATCAAGAACCCTCAATTATCCTAATGTCACTGCCGATTTTCAAGAGGAAATATCTCAAATTGTAAGTTGTCAATCTGCCAATCTATTCAATCTACGATTAGATTCATTACGTTCTTGGTTCCCTATAGCAATTGCACCGTTTTCCTATTCTATGCCTAGCAATATTCAAGCGGTGTTCTTAATTCAAGTCCTAAGTACGAATTGCCTGCCAGCCTCAACGCACTAGACTAATTAACCATGTGCGCATATGATTAACACAAACAAATCAGAATTAAGAAACAAGAAAAGAGACAAGGGTATAAGAAAATATTACTTGGAATCACTATGCCATCAATGGTGGCTTCATCGTTCCCTTAGAAATAAGGATTAGTTCCTCATAGCGATGATAACAACGAACAAAGTATAAAAAGCATTCATCCTCTATAAAACTAAACTAAAACTCACTACACAGCCCTTAAGAAAACTAGGATTACAATCTCTATTCAAAGCTCCCTCAATTGACCTAAAACAAGCTATTTATAAAGTTTGGGATCTGCGCGCGCTCGTGAGGCGAACATGGATTCGTGAGGCGAATCTTAAGTTGGCGCGCGTTCAAATTTGGATCTTTTGCGAGGCGAGACAGTTATCGCGAGGCGAGACAGAATGATCTTCAATTCCCTGTTTCTGGCTCGCGAGGCGAACACGTCCCCGTGAGGCGAAACTGAATGGTTGCTGACATTGCTTAATCTGTTCTTCTGGCTCGCGAGGCGAGCTTCTGTTCGCGAGGCGAATGGCCAATTTTGCCTTTTTGCTTGTTTTCTTCGTTTTTCCTAGCTTCCTCGAGCTTCACTTTTAACCTGAGAATATAAAATAGCATCAAATGCTTTATTTAACTCAAAAATAGCATAAATTACTAATAACTACTTAAAAGACTCAAAACATTGCTTAAGGACAATTAAAGCTAAATTTGGGCGAAAACGAGATTAAACTCGAACAATTTAGCACAATAACCGTGGCCTCACTAGCTATAAAACTAGATGAGCTAGAGGCTTATCAGACACGTAGTCCGAGTGCTCAATCACAACACCCTAAACCGATGCACCAGTCTTAGGCTTGTGGTCATAGAAAACAACATTCACCATTAATAACGTTTATCACAACGTGATTAGGACACACAGTCCACAACTACGTGGTTAGGACACACAGTCCACAACAACGTGATTAGGACACATAGTCCACAACAACGTGACAAGGATCAAAGATCTACGTGTAAATTACAGAACACTAGTATTCCGACATCTCGTATACTAGATTCACTTCCCAACGTATTTATTCTTTTTCGTTCAGTGAAACACAAATACAAATTGAAACTTCAACTACTTATCCAAGCTTGCCGAAATATTTGCAAAAGTAGGTTTTTCCAGAAATTCTTTTCATAATTCATTTGTAAAATGCTAAGTTATAAAGAAGCCAATTTTCTTTTGAAATCCTTCTTTTTCTTTCAAACCATCTTTAGAACATTGTTAAAATCCTTTCAAATCCCTTTCTAAAATATTGCCAACCATTCCTAAAAGTTCTCCTTCATAAAGTATACTTTAAAAATTGTTTTCACTTATACTAAAATCATTTTAAGAAAAGATTTTCCTCTAGCTTTAAAATATTTAACACTTGGTCCTTAAAATGCTTTTCCACTTCATTCTTGAAAATGATAACATACTAAAATGTATTCCTTTCTCAATTCCATTCTTATTCTTCTCCTTTCATTAAAAGAAATTGACACACAAATTTCTTAAAATAACTTTTCATCTACATTTTGAAAAAGATAACGTACTGAAATATTTTTTGTTTACAATTTCTTTTATCAAAAGAAAACATCAACTAAACATTATCATGGTCAAAATCCCTTATAAGGCTTTTTAAGGCTTTTATCTCAATACTTGATTGAGCATTAACGAAAATCAGGCTTCTCAGACAACAATCTACAACAATGTAATTTTCACATCAACATCATTTCAAATAATACAGTTCATGCCATATCTCAAAGCTATAACACATTGATACAAATAAATCATCAAGCTTAGATATGTAAAACAGACAATTTTAACCGTATCAGATAAACTCGGGAAGTCACAATAAAACTCAAAACAACTCAACAGACCACAAATAATAACATATAGCTATCAGGAGAAAATCCCTCAGGTAAGCTCCCCTTACTTGATTCCAAAGCAAACAAAGTCTTTCGTTCTTTGTTGAGTGCTACGATCTTCTTCGCCTTGCTTCGTGACGGAAGTCTAAAGATTCCAACACATAACACAAGTTAAAACAACCAAAACATCCTATCTACTTAAGGCATAGGTTCGGCCATATCTTGAACATAGGGTTAGTGATTTCAAAATTTCTCAAACTCATGGAATATTGATCCTTAAGTATTAGAGATTCATAAACAATGATCATTTGACAAAGATTGAACAAAAACTCCTCTAAGCCACAAACTTAAGGTTTCGGCCAAGAGGTGTAGAATAGGCTATAAATTTTCAAACTTTTTAAGCTCTTGGATTTAACAACTAAAGGTACAAAAGAGTTCAAATCAATGACCATTAGACATTAAAGATTGAACAAAACTCCTCTAAGGCACAAGCTTAGGGTTTCGGCCCACACACATAAAATAGGCTAGAGATTGTCAAACTTCTCAAGTTTTTAGATTTGATAACAAAAGGTAGTAAAGAGCTTAAATCAATAATCATATTTCAAAAATTGAAGCAAGACTTTCTTGCTCCATAACTACATAGGTTCGGCCTCCTTAGGAAAATAGGGAATGAAATTTTTGTTTGATGCAAGCTCTTACATAGTGAATATAGAGATCATTAGGAATTCATAGAAATTGGTTCAACTCAAAAGGATTTTTCTACCATTTTCTAGAGATTTTAGAAGTTCTAGATCTAAGAATGTTAAATGGAAACTCATGGCTTAAACTCAACAAATATGAGAAGGAAAGAACTTAGATGAGTAAGAGTATAGAGTATTACCCTTGAAGCTTGAAGAAATGGATGAAGATGATGAGTTTCTTGAAGAAAAACAATGAAGCTTTGAGTAGGAAAATGGAGAAGAGGAAGAAAATGAAAGTGAAGTGATGAAGTGTGTATATATAGGGGAAGAGAGAGAGAATGGCGCAAGGAGAGAGGGAGAGTAGTCTTGATGGCCAAGTTTTGGCTTAGGCCATGTTTGGTTGGAGAAGAAAGAGAAAAATGGGTTTTAGAATAAAATATGTTATAATTCAAAAAGTGTAATGATGACTTCTTTTGATGTGACTTGAGCCATCAATCATCAAGTCATTCTATCTCCAACAAGTCATCTCAGCTCTCTATTCTGCTTCGTTGTTTACCTGATTCAAGTTCCCGATCGTCATTTTCGAAGATTTCGCCTGGATAAAATATTATATTTTATTTCCGAACGGAAATTTTCAAAAATAACCAAAATCATTGGAAACATGACAAAAACACTAACCGTCTCGTTCGCGGGTCAAAAATTAGGTTTTCTGCTCAATAAACTTGTACCGGCAGTGAAAATGCAGACCGGTTTTCGTCTGAATTTTCAACCGAAAATCTAAGCGTGACTTTCTAAGGTAAGATAACACAAGAAAATGATTTTAATTTATTTAAAATCACTCTCTGAATTTTACCAAAAATAAATATATAAACACATGTATTTACTACTACAGAAAGACACAGAAATCGGGGCGTTACAATTCTTCTCTATGCAGGAAGGACTATATTTCTGGTGAGGCAGTTTTATCATGAGGACGACGATGCTGTACACTGTTGCACAAACTAGGCATAGCAGTGAAATGTCTTAAAGAGAGCGACATAGTCCGCGACTCAACCTTCTGTTTCTTGTTCGTGGTCATCATTTGCAGCAATAATGGACCAAAACGTTAGTTAAACTAGTAGATGGAGCCACATAAATTGCCAACAAGGATGGCCATTTGTGCACGTTGGATCGTTAATGACGACGTTGGCACCTCATATAATGGCAGTGACTAAAATAAAAATCAACGTTACATACCGAGACCAAAAATTTAGTTTAACCTATATTCAATATCTTTAAAATATAAAAATTTAGTTTTTGAGCCCGTATAGTAGGAATGTTCATATCCAAAACGACTAAAAAAAAAAACTAAAAATTGAAAACCAGTCCAAAAAAAACTGTAAAACCGAATAAAACCAATATTTATTGAATTTTTTGGATCTTGTTTTGTGAAAACCAATCGGATCCTTTATTTACAACCAAACCAAACCAAACTGAACCGCATATATAAATAAAAAAAATATATTTATTCTACCTTTTGTATTAATTGATTTTTTGTTGTTGATTTTTTCCTAGCTAATAATTCTTATTATTTGATGTTGTGATTTTCTACTATTTTTAATGTTTCAAATATAAATTTGACGCTTGTTATCTCATAAAATTTTAATTTTTAGAATGTTTTATATTATATTTATTAATGTTAGTTGAATTTATTTTTTATTATTATGTTGGCAAAAAATCGAGCATCCAATCCAATTCAAACCGTATTTTATCGAATCAGATCGATTTTTTTTAAGTAAGCAATCCAATCGAACCGAGATGCATGTTGTTTTAATCTTTGAGTTGGGTGGTGTTTTGTTTTAAAACTGATCCAAATTGATCCATGAATACATCTACTATATAGGGGTTACATGATAAATGATTTTGTAACGTGTAGGTGACATATTAAACATAGGAAACTTCAGTTTTTTATTATTTAAAATAGAAATATTTAAAAATAATATTGACATTTGGATCATACATGAGTGGTCAAGATTAGAACATAAAGTCATGTGGGTTTTTTAAGCGATCACCTGACCACCTACTAACTTCTAATTTTGACCATCCATATATGATTTAAAGGTCCAGATTTGCTCCTCTCACTCTTACAATAATGCATTCCTCTCACTTGGGGCGCTCCAGTTATATAAAATATAATTTTTTTATAAATTAATAAACTTCAATATATTAATCAGTGTATTTAAATAGATACTCCCTCGGTCCCTCCGTTCCCTTTCTATGGTAATTTAAAGTTTCTACACACAGATTAAGAAAGCACTAATTTATATACATTTGTACCAAATTACCCTTATTTATAGTATCATTAATTATTTACAAATTCTAACCTCGGTCATTTATGTACCTTGAAAAGAAGCATTTGTATACCTTGGTCAAATGCAAGATGCATTGATATGTGCCACTTTTGTTTTGGAACATGCAATATTTATGACTGAATTTAAGTAGGGGGAAGGTTTAGTATGTTTTCAATGTATTTCAATTTAATTATATGATAAGGTATATATGGAAAAAAATTGTCAAATAAACCTTGGGTTTATAAAAGATCCATTTTTTTGGAATAAAAACAAAAAGCTAAAATTATCATAGAAAAGGAACGGAGGGAGTAGATTTTTTTATTGATTTTTTCATAAGTACGAGGATTTAGCAGCGGGATCTAGAAGTTTCGATCATCCATTGGCTGCCTTGCCTTGCTTTTCCCGTGTCACCAAAAATTCAAAACCACGCGGTCCTCTTATAATTGCGGCGCACGTCAACACTCAACAACAGCTGGCAATATCGTAATTATATATAAACCACTAAGATCTACTGTATACTTCACTCAGTTCACTGTACATTCACTCACCCATCTTCTGAAAAATACAAAACCCCCACTTTCCCGCCCATTCTTCTTCCTCATCCTCCTCCTCCTCCTTCTTCTTCCGATTCTCATTTCTCTCTCACTTCTGCATGCCTCTATCTTCCATTGCGATGCCCGATTTAGGGACCCTATCGCTCTCTTCGTCTCTCACTCTCTCTCACTGCTCCAACGTCAAGCCACCGGAACCCTCTGAGCTCCCCAATAATTCCCTATGCACTTCCCCGCCCAAAACCCTAACCGATTCCGACCGTGACTTCCAGTTCCCGGTTCTCCAACCCAACGACGGAGGACCCGAACCTGATTCTCGGGTTTTGAAGCGGACCCGAGGCTCCGTGGATCGGGTTAAGAAGACAGACAAGGGTTTGATGGATCGCGTCAAAGACCCCTTTTCTCTTCCTTTCCTTGTTGGCGCTCCTAAAATGGTTCTTTTTTTTTTCTTTTTGATTTTTTCTTCAATAATTTTGTTTTTAACATTTTTTTGTTCATGCTCTGGGAAGGAAATTGGATTGTGAATTTATTTATTAAATTTTTTTTTATCAATTGATTCTTTTTAGCATCGTTTTATTGGTTTATTTTATATTTAGCATAGTTGAGGCCTGGTGCGGCTAATGCGGTTCGCAATCATGGCATGATGTGGTTGCGGCAGCTGTAGCAACTGAGATGTTGCGGCCACATCACGGGACACAATCTACATTTTGAAACCCTAATTTGTAACTGCTTTTGTGATGTGATAGATGAAGCGTTGCTCAATTGTCGTCACAATTTCAATTTTGTTTTAGATATAGATAACTTAGTGGATTTGGTTAAGATGCGATCTTGGTCTTGGATTAGAGTATGGAAGGGGTATATTTTTCAGTTATGGAATGGTATGCGAATTCTTTGGAATGTATAGATCAATGTTATAGGACATAAACTCTTGTTGTAAGGGTTGGAGTATCCGTGTACTTCTTTTAAGTGCGTGTTTGGATGGGCATTTGCTAAAGGTGATTTTGAATGTAATTGATTTTGTAAAATTGATTAAAATTGGGTTTGAAGTGAAGTGATTTATGTTTGGATGTTTTTATTTTGAAAACAAGTTTGATGTAAAACTTAGTGTAAATTTTTCAATTCAACTCAAAAGCTATTTTTTGTAGCGTCTAGTCAGAATCGCTTCTGGAGGCAAAATCAATTTTACCGAACACTAACCAAACATCTAATTTTTACTAAAATCATGTTTGACAGATGGCAGAATCAATTCTAGAGGTTTCCAACATAAAATCAAACGCACACTAACTTATTCTCTTTTGGTTGATAAAAAAAAAGAAAAAAAAATTCTACATGCTGATGGTTTGTTTGTTTTTTTTTTTTTTAAATGTGTATGGGTTCAGGCTGAATGTTGTTTTTGCCACCATTTTGTCTGCCCTGGGGAGGAGATATTATGTTCTGTTCGTGGATGTAACGCATGCTACCATAAGGAATGTGCAAAAGAAGCTGTTGGGGTTTCGAGTCTGAGAAAATTCAAGTGCCCCCAACATGTAAGTTTTTAGTGAATGTCAACATTGGTATCTTTTGTTGCTTACTTTGATATTCACTTCCTTAATATACTGGTTTGGTGTTATATGTGTTTATGGACATATGGGATTTACATGTATTAACTCCTAAAAAATTTTCATACTTTGAATGATAATTGCGTTTCATGGCCAGTTGCGAAGGGAGGGTATTAGTATAGCAACTTTTAATCTTTTGAACCATAACTTTCTTCTTATTAATGAAATTTAGCGGAGATTAATTGGAAATTTAACACCTTATATGATGAACATGGGTGGTATGTCATCTTCTACCTTATTAAGAACACACGTGAAGGGGGAAATCACAATTTCTAACATGTGGATATATGCGAGACTTTTTCAAATCATTATTCATTATAACTTATGGAGAGCATTGGATCAGCTTCATTTGCTTGATTAGTAATGAGTTTTCTTAGATATTCTTTGTTTATATGGTTAATAATTAAATAAGACACAAATCTTTTTTGCGGTGCATAAGTGTGATTTGTGAGGGTGGAGGTGTGATTGGTACATTCAAATGTGTGTAACTTGAACTCCTAATTAGGGTTTGCTTATCCCCATGCTATAGATGCTATTTTGGATGAGTATTCTTTCTTTGTTTTGTCTGGCTTGTCTTGCCATAGTCATATTAAGTTCTTCAATGACCAGGTATGTTTCATTTGCAAACAAAAATTGCACTTGCGGTGTGTGCGTTGCACAATGGCATTCCATAATAAATGTGCGCCGTGGCCAGATGCAGTGGTGAATCTCAAAGATCATCCTGGACAAGCTGTTTGTTGGAGGCATCCTTCTGATTGGCACCTGGATAGAAAGGTCATTTTTTCTTTTCACCAGCACCTTTACTGCCACTGTATAGATTATACTGCAAATTTAAATGCATGCTTCCTTTTGATGCCCTGGCATATTCAGATTCAATTATTTGTTCTGTTTGCAATATTTACTTTCTTTTTCCTTCATTACTTTGTCATGTCTTTCTTTTTGGAAGGCTCTCACCTTGAGAATGTGCAATTTTCCAAATCAACGTTAGGTCCCATTTCACTAAGTGGTTTGTAAATTCTTTCTATTTTCTTTGTTACTCTGATTGCTTTTATGCTGTTGTGTGACTATTCTCAATTTTAATTTGTTTTGTTTGTTTCTTTGCGTTTCATTCTGTTGTATAGTTGTATCTTTAATTTTTTTTCCTAGTAGCTATTGGGGGAGCATTGGCCAGTCTGTAAGGGGCTATTGGGCACTTGTTATAACTTTATATTGGTTACATGGAAGAAAGCCCTCTACTTGTGCCTTACCTATCCTATTGACTATATGAAAGAAATTATTATATGGATTTTGTAAAGTTTTCAGGTATCCTAATAGCTTGTAGATTTTATAGAGCATACACTGTCTGACTATATATTGCATATCCAAAGGTACACCACAACATTATTTGATGTTTAAATTGTCTCAGAAGTTGTCACATCTGGAATATACTTCATGTGGGATTAAGTGCATCTAATTGGATTGAAAGATTTGTGGATAATTTCTCACTAGCTTTAGCTTTTACTTGTTGAAGTTTTATTTTTTTATTGGTATTTTTCATGTATTAGGCAGCTGACTGGACTGTTGTATTTGTTGGATAAGCAGCCGGAGGCTTCAACAAGTGACATTTTGGTGAGATTTATGATGAATATCTTTATATCTATGTCTCATTTATGTATGAATCTTGTGCTGTCACCTTGTATGGTATATTTAGCATTTCTGGATACCTGTTGTCAGATGATAATGTATAACAAGTTTGAGAAAGGAAGGAATGTATATTATGTATACGTATATTATTAAACTGCTAACAAACTCTGACTGACTTTGTATTGATTTTGATTGCTCATGAATTAATGCAGGTGCATTTTATGTTTAGAAATCTATAAAATGATAAGATAAATCGCAAGGTTGTTTGCATTAGGGTTTTGTAATTTTGATAATATCTGTGGTTAAATTTTTCTGACTGATCCTGCCATTTTCTAGGAAGTCTTTTGTCGCTTGCCTCTTCCCTATGTCAATGAGGAGTTCAAGATTGACCCCACTTGGAAAGACCCGGATAGTAAGGTGGAACCACCGCTATATATACACATAAGGCGCAGTATCCTACATCTTTCACTGTGTGCTATACTGAAGCAGTTGCTATATTTAATAAATTTTAGATAAGCATATCTATTTTAGATTGTTAAGTAAAAGAATTGATTCTCACTTTTAGTAGAATCACTAGTTTTCAAGTTAATTATTGTTCTGGTCATCTTGTTGCTAGCCTGAATTAAGATAAGATATATACCTAGTGAAGAAGAAGCATAGTGATGTAGATGATGGTTCAGGGTGCACCAATTGCAGTTCTACTTCTACATGCTCTGATGATTGTGTGTGCAGGTAAATGTGAATTATCTTATGGTGTTTATTTTTTTTCGGATGAAACTTCTTGTAGAAATAGATAATGCATTCCAATTATGGTTGACAATAAATTTTATTATTCCATAATCATATCCAAAAGTAATATGAAATTGTGAATGCTTTTAGCTGTTGAAAATCTTCTCACCCTAGACATGGATGATAAGGATAAAGAGATACTGATGCCTGGTAATCCTATTGAGCTAATAAATTATATTAAGAATTATTGTCTCTGGAGTCTGGAGTACAATACTATGTGTACCTTTTCCGCTATGGATTAGTGTTTTACATATACTCCAAATATCTACCTGATACCTCCCCTTATATGTCCTTGTCATTGTAACAGGTCATAATACTGATATACTTGACAAGTGAGATTTCATAATCAGGGTTATGTACTAAATATTGCATAATGTTATCATTTATCAGGCTCCAATGCATAAGCTGCTCAAAGGCTTGTCGCTGCTCAGAAAATTGCAACAACCGGCCCTTTCGCAAGGAGAAAAAGATCAAGATTGTCAAGGTGTGAAAATTTACCTACAGTAAGATGGCTGAAACATAATTTTTTATTTTGATCTAATATTTGTATATTTTTTGGTTTTCCTTTTGGGCTTAAATTTCTTAATATATTGCTACCAATTGTTTTTATTCAGACTGAACTTTGTGGATGGGGAGTAGAGGCTGCTGAAACAATCAATAAAGGTGGATTTATAATTGAGTATATTGGAGAAGGTAGCTTGAATGATATATAGTCATATACTGTATAAGACACTGTTTGTCTCTTCTTTATTTCCATAATTTGATTTCCCTTTTCAAAAAAATGTGAAATGCCATTTAATTCATGGATGCTTTAAAGGCAGGTGATCTTGAATCATATATTTCATGTAGCTTATATGTTAGAACTATTACTTTTCTCCATTTGACCATAAATGTTTTCTGCTGCAGTCATTGATGATGCTTTATGTGAAAAAAGGCTTTGGGACATGAAAGACAAGGGTGTACAGAATTTTTACATGTGTGAGATTCGGAAAGACTTCACAATAGATGCAACTTTCAAAGGAAATACTTCACGTTTTTTAAACCATAGCTGTGATCCCAACTGTGTTTTGGAAAAATGGTTAGTGTCAAAAACTCTTCCCTCCCTATCCCTGGCTGCATTATTTTCTTACTCTCAAAAGATTCTGTAGATATATTGTTTCCTTGTGGACTAAATTGCCGTTAGAAATTGGTACACAGTATAACCAGATATGCAGTTATGCACTGTAAATCCTCTTGATTTACCGAAACAAATATGCTTCATATGCATGTTTGTGACACCATCCAAAGATCAGATACTGAATTGCTGATTGTATTCTTTTATTGCTTTGTCAGTGTCGGGTCTGGAGAATATTTTCAATGTCAATCATGTATCTGCTTTATGAATGCTAGATAAAATGACCCAGGATGCAAATATATGATTATTAGGTTTCATTTGATTTAATACTGCAACCTTCCATAGGCTCTCCTGGCCAGCTTTCACTACCATGCTGTTAAAAGCATCATGTATCTATCATCTGGAAAATATTGAATTGTTTTTCATGTTATACAGCTTTTGAGAAAAGCAAGCTTTATGATGCTCTGTCATCTTGGTTTTAAACTTCTAATAATGGTTTTAGACCTCAAGTATGCTAGTTAGTTGGGTCATTCTAGCATGAAGACCCTTGTTTATGGGTACATCCATGTAGACAAATTTTCCACTTGTCTCAGCCCTCAGGGATAATACTATAATAATGAATGGTCCAGATTTATTGGTCCAAAAAAATAAAAAAATTGAAAAAGACTCTTCTGCCCTTCACCCCATCTCCCCCTCCCATCTTCACCCGATCATGACCATCACCATCCACCAACCAGATCTCTCACTCATCTCCCACAACAAGGAAACCGCTGCCGCCACCACCCAACTTTCCTTCAGTCATCAGTCACTCTCACCCTCACCGTCGTCTCTGGCTCTGGTAACACTCGATCTACAAGACGATGACACAATCGTTCTTTGGAGCGTTGAGCCAAGGTAGAAGTGGAGGCGGTTGCCAAGGCCAAGCAGTTCTCGCAGGAGCTCAAGGTGGATCTAGGGCGGTTCACGTGGAGCCACATCAATGCATCACGGAACGGAACCGAAGGTGGCTCCGGCAGCGGATTTGAGATGGCATTAGCGGCTAGAGCTCTCAGGAAGCAACACATCAACTTGATTGAACTCGTATTTGGTGTTGCCTGTGAACTTTGTTGTGGCAGAGGTTGTGGCGGGTCTTGGTGGTGGGGTGAGAAAGATGACAGGTGGGGTAGGATAAGGGTAAAAAATGGTTTTCATATGTAAAATTGGTGCCTCACTGGTGTACCCATGAACAAGGGTCTTCATGCTAGAATTCACCTGTTAGTTGGGCATGACTCATTGTTGTGATGACACCAATGTATGTATAAAGTAATAGTGCAACCCAAAGGTCTACACACGGAAGATACTATAAATGAAGATTGAAGATACATTAGTTACTCATTGAGACTGTAGTAACTACTTTGCTACACAAACTACGATAGAAAAAATAATGGGACTCTTGACCAAACCATGGACCTATTTAAATTGTTCCAAATAATCAAGCTTGATATTCTTTTCCTTTCATTTTTCTTGTTTTACATAGGTGGTAAGAGTTGATAAGATGGATGATTGCTCAATATTAGAGTTGACGAAGACCAAAGTAAACCATTAGAAATGATTTACATCTAAATTATCTCTCCGAAGATTTGGATTTAGACAGAACATAATGGCATTATTTGATCCTAGTAGCCAACTTCACCTTGTAGGAAATGACTTTGGTTGTTGTTTATGTAGGAGGGTTAAGACTTGGTGTAGGGAGGGGGGAAGATTGACTAAAGTGCATTAAAAGCTGTCTTGGTGGAGTCGACTCCAGGATTAAGCGACTCCTAAGGGACTCGATGTCTTGGTTCCACTTGAGTTACAGTTTAACTGCTGATAATATCATAAAAATAGGTGTGTTTTAGGCTTTTAGCTAAAGGTATGAAGGGAAATGAGGCTGTCAATTTTTCTTCACAAGTTAGTTCTATGTTTATTGTCTTTCTACATGTATTTGTCAATGATTATGCAGAGAATCCATCTTTATTATTCCGAAGTTGTTGACTTTGCATCTTTTCCTGGCTTGGAATCAGGTCGCAAGCAACCAAAATTGATTCCCTTTGTTGCCTAAGATTGAAGCCTGATTTTGGGTTAATAATATAGTCTATAAGCCATGTCCCCCAAACAAATATAGTTTATATAATACACCCATTCATGCTCTCTTGATGGATCAGTTATAGTCTCATGCTTAAAAAGATTGATTAGCTGATATTGTTTTTTGTGTAAGCTCCTGGTTTGTAGTTTATTGTTTCAAGTTGCACTTCTTGAAAAAGTGGGCATATCTGCCTTAGATTACCAAACGAAACCATTTATTTATTCAGTGGCAGCTACCATTCTATGTTTCCGTCTAAATTCTTGTGGTTTCTTCTAGGCAAGTTGATGGGGAAACACGTGTCGGTGTATTTGCAGCCCGTTCAATAGAAATTGGAGAGCCGTTGACGTATGATTACAGGTAATAATCTTGGCCCTACTTCCTAATTTCTGCTTGGTTCGTAGCAATACTTTAGTAACACACCTGAATATATGGTAACACAACTCAGCAGAAATGCAATGTGGTAATCTCTTGTAATTTTAATACCAAATTTATTTATATTCTGTTTTGACATGTCTGTTTGAATACAAAGAGTGGATTTTAGTGTCAATGACCTACTTAGTAATCATTCCAAGTCCTATTATTGTTCTGCATGGCACGAGTATGTCATTTAGTTTATGGGGAAAATTCATGTCTTGGATATGGCACTGGTCAACAAAGTTTTAATATCTTTCCGGATATGGATCGTGTGTAGTTTTAAAACTGCATCACATCTCTACCGTAAAAAACAAGGCGTTGCATAATAAATTATTATTTATTATTTATTAATAATAAGTGTAATTCCACAACTTTTCAAGGTGACATAAAGATCTGTATCCCTCTGCAGTTATTTAACAACTGCGGAGGATCCCAATCCATATCTTTCCTGGTATCCATGGAGTTTTATATTAACAGTAATGCATGGGCATGGCTACCTCCGATGCAGGAAATATCAAATTCTATAGTTTCATAGTATGTCTATGTATCCTGAGGCTGGGTTTGAATTAAGTACTTTTTGGGAGAATATAAAACCACCGCCTCATTTCGAAAAAACAATAAAATTATAATGGAACAAAATGCAAATTGTCAGATATGTGATTTTTACTCTGCCGGATTTCTTGTCAGTGACTCTAGTAGTGATAATAGAGATTAAAGTTCTCTGCTATTTTTGGCTTTGTAGGTTCGTGCAATTTGGTCCAGAGGTGAAATGTCAATGTGGTGCCCCAAATTGTCAAGGCTTTCTTGGGACGAAAAAGAAAATTGGCAAGGTAGAACTTCATTGGGGCTCAAAGCGGAAGCGAACGTCAAGAGCTCGTGTTGCGATACAAACAGGTTCATGATTTGTCAAAGTATTGTGTGCAAAGTAAAAAAGAACTCCATTGGAATAATAAATTGGCAGTAGGGGAGGGTTGTGGGTGTTAGAAATGATGGGAATAGAATACTTTAGACATTCTTATTTTGTTGTAGAGCAAATATGTGACAATTTCTTGATAGAAGAGCGTGACAAAACTGTCACCCGGAATTTGATCCTTGTCATGGTAAGAACACATGTAAATTGATCTTGAGATAGTACATTTACTACAGTATTGAATAATGATAAGTTAAAAAAAACCTTATACTGATAGAAATTTATGTGCTTATACCTAAACTTTGAATCGCCTGTATTCATTTGGTTGATGATCAATCAATGAAGTGATAAACTATAAGGCATAATGTTCAGTTTGCAATCACTCACGCTAACTTTTATATAAGGAAATACCGCAATATTCGCTCTTCTAATTTATTTTTTGTATTTTTATGTTTATCTTATATTTATTTTATATCTTGTATCATAGTCATATCATGTCTTATAATTTTTAAAATTTTCCATATTCTTGTGTTCATGTTGTATCATATCCATTTTTTCGTGTCTGTCTTTGTTTCTTGTGAACTGATTTAGCTATTATAAGACAACGATCCATCTATTGTATCGTCTGGGTGCTTCATCAATGTATTTTGGCTCTATTTCAAAAAGTAGTGCTAAGTTATAATACCACTCCTTGAAAAGGTACTCCATTGATGACCTCCTTTAGATGGTGAGACTTGTATCTCTGTTCTCTCTATGAGGGTCATTCCATGAGTCCATCCATCGTCTTACTGTCCTCTTTGACATCGTTTGACTTTGAAAGCTTTTGAGAGTGCCGGAATTCAGTGCTTTCATTTGTTCTCTCTGATCTTTGTTTAGAGTTCATATTGAGGTTTGCAAACTCATCCTCAAGTTCTATACCCATGATTTCCCTTGCTTTTTGTCTCCAAAGTGACATTCACCTTCCTTAGCCTTGAACTTAGGAACATAGACTTTTCTTTCGTCATGCGATGTGAGTAGCTACTGTTTAGATATTTTGTTTTTGTTTTTGTTTTTGTTTTTTGCTTTGGCTTCTTTTTGCCATGCAAATATGTAGCAGGAATTATTAAATGTTTAGGTACCCAGATCCTTTTGGATCCTTTTTTGATAGTTTTTCTTTTCGAGAAGTGAGATCTCTTCTGTTTTTTCTTGTCTTAAAGTATTTAGAAAGTGTATCTATTATACAATCACCATACACATTTATGCATGAATGTTTCTTTCACGAAGAAATTTTTGAGATATACCCGAGTTACCCTTTTGTTATAAAAGAACACTTTTGAGCACCAAGCATCTTATCAAGATTAGATGTGCAAATGTGCAATCAACAAGCTTAGCTAGGTCACTAGTTAAAGTGTTGATCTTTTGTTTTTAGTTCCTCATCTTCCTTAGGAGATTCAACAACTTTTGCTCTTACTAACTTAGCATTTTTATCCTTAAAGCTTTTTATTATCAACTATTAATGCTTCTTTTTATAGATTTAGTGTGATGAACTGTTTGGTTAATTTAACGTACGCCTTCTCTAATTATGCATGCTAAAGTTGATACTACATGAGAATCACGCAACAACTTATCATATGTAGTTTGGAGGTCAGAGGGTTTAGTTATTATTACAACATCCTCATCTGAGTTTGTGTCAGCCATTTGGTTTAGCAATTCTCATAGTTCCATCTCATGTGTTTTAAGAGAACTAAGAAGCTCATGTAGCTTTAGCTTGCTCAAGTCTCTTGTTTCCAGGTGGTCTCCAGAACTTAGGTAAACTCCTTAAGATCTTGATTGATGTAGGTCCTTTCAAGAGACTTTGCACCATTTTTAGTAGTTTGAAATCGTAAAACATTTGATCTATCATCTTATGTTCCACCGTTTTGAATAGTTCATATTGATGAAATAACATGTTGATTTTTTATTCTGTGACTTGATTGGTTCCTTCATGAGTCACAAGAGTACGTCCCATATTTCTTTGGCCGAGGAGCAACTGTGAACTTTATAAATGACACAAATTTTGAATTTGGTCTCTACATGAAATTTTTTGAAATCGTATCACTATATATACAATTATTTTTAAAATGGTCCTTTTGTAATTGAAAATGATTGTCAAGTGTGGAGTTTGAATTCAAATTTTTTTTGTTCCTATATGATAATCATTCACTTTGATCCTTATACATGATAAATATTTTCAATTTGGTTGATATACTCTAACAAACGAAATCATAACATTAATAAATAGCGAATACCAAATTAAAAACAGTATGTAGGGATCAATTTAATTTAATTTTTTTTTTTACATATAGAGACTAAATTCAAAGTCAGTATCATCTATAAAAACCAAATGAGTAGTTAAACATAAAATTATATTAATTGTCTGTTTGGTTGCATGTCCACCAACCACAATTTTTGTGAAGCTACAAATAGTAGCTTTTACTGCGGGTGCATGGTACCTATCGTTATTCCAAACATGACTAAATGTCCAATAATGTAGTTTACTTAAACTCTTACCTTTTCCTATCGACTCTATTCTTGCCATTCTCTTTCACCAAGTTGAACTAGTGGTTTTTCAATTGTGGTTATCATAATCGCGTGGTTGTGATCTAGCTTGGCAGCTGTGGTCCAGCTCCCCAAAGTTCAACTACTTGCCATGCATGTTAATTAACTAATTCATTTTTTTTTTTTTATTGGAATCTATTTTTCTTTCCTCGTTTGATGTCTTCAATAAAAAGCACTATTAAGTAAGAAAAGCTATTATCGATTAAGAGTAAGTATTTATTTTAATAAGTTATCAACATCTAAATACAGAAATTGAAAATAAAGAAGAATTCAAATCCTTTCAAATATGCCTGCAATGGTAAAGCATTTACTTGTCTATACTTTTGCTAGAATTGATATTGCATTCAGTTTTGCACACTTTAACTTCATTCCCCCCACCCCCCTCTAAAAAACAGTTCACAGTAAGGGAATACACAAATTTTTGTTTACTTTAGAGAAGTTTTATCCATATTATTACAAGTAATGTTACATGAGGACAAGTTAATCAAATCATACACAAATTTGGGGAGACAAGGCTAATTTTTTGGGTTAATTTATATTAACAAAAGGAAATATGTAAACAAGAACCAAAAAAGAAATATCAAAGGCTGCAAAATCCCAAGTTGGATACAGGTATAAGAAGTTGGATACAGGTATAAGAGAAGCCTTAGCTCTATATTCCCTTGAGAAAATTCCTGCATATCTTTTCCCAGTACTTCCTATCTGGCTCTGCTATTTGCAACCGACACTTGACATCTTCAGCAAAAGCTTTCTGTATAATAATAACAATCAAAACTCAAACTCTTAGAGATTTGTTATTGCCTTTAATAAAGGTTGCGGATTAATAAATTAGTATATATGAAATACGGAGAAAACTATTCTAAAGTGAGCAAAAGTATAAAGTGAGAAAGTAGGTATGAATACACTACTGATTAGTTAAATTGCATATACATCCTTACTTTGTTACATTACACTTTTGCTCACTTTAGAGGAGTCTGATACGTGAAATATACTACTTTGTCATTACCTGTATGAGATCCATACTGAGAAGGCGATCTATAAGATCATATAGTATATCTTTGGTGTACTCAGGATGACCCTGAATCCCAAGAATGTGGTCTGCAATTGCAAACATTTCCACTGCAGTTTTGTCTGAGGATGCAATCACTTCTGCACCCAGAGGGACCTCAAAAACCTCATCTTGGTGTACCTCAATGATGGAAAGTGAAGTTGGCATTTCTTCTAGGTGCTCTAGGTAGCTCAATGGAGCTAGATCCTTCACAAAACTCACTTGCCTGGAACCAATATCCCACCCTGTCCTTGCTCTGCCTACCCTTCCACCCAATGCCCTGCATAGTACCTGTAAGATCAAGACCAAGGTCTTAAATTGTGATTTTGGTTGTCGTTGCGGTTATGGTTACATTGCGGACAATAGCGAGAAAATACAGTGATGCAGCCACAATTCTACGACCGTGATGTGGTTGCATATACTATCAAAACCACAAAATTGTGACCTTAATTATGGTTGCAGACCACATTTTAAAAGTTGTCAAGACCATTAACAAAATTGTCACCAATCTTATTTCTGATCACAAAATATATTTAGGAACCAATAACTGTTAAAAATGAAGGCCTCAACCAATATGTAAATATATATATATAATATATATATATATATATATATATGTAATATTTTTGGAATTTTTTTTTTATAAAAAATATTATCTATATAATTGAATGTGAAAGGTGTTGAAAATTTACCTGATGACCAAAGCAAATGCCAAGAACTTTCTTCTCCATGGCATCCAGAGTTTGTAAGAGGAAGCAGAGTTTGAGGATCCAGTAATCATTTGCATATGCATCACTAGGACTACCACTGACCACAAACCCATCATATTTATATAGCTCATTGAAGTCAGGGAACTCACCATCATAGACTTTAAACAGATCCCACCTCTCTCCTTCTTCACCAAAAGCTTCTACATAGACTTTGAAGTATCCACCATATGCTTTCTTCACATACTCAGAGTCCTTTGCTGCTTGCAATAGACCATATCTTCTTCCTTCACCAATTCCCATTGAAACAAAGCAGAATTGGCAGCAATATGAGTATGTAAAATTGGAATCTAGAAAGCAGAATTAAAGTCCTATTGGAGCATGCTTGTTTGCAAAGGAAACTAACCCTTTATATATGGAGTTAAAGGCATGGACCAAAGATTGAGGTTGTTATCAATGTTATTGGTCCCATGGGATAGCACAAAAACATGAGAGAATTTAACCTGGTCCATGAATTTTTATTTAGGTTGTAATTGATGATTCTCGTCTATCACAATAATATTGTGCTCACACCTTATATGCCCATTTTCCTACTGTACTGTAAAGGTAATATTGAGAGAAATTGAATTTTTTTAGCATAAATAAATAACTTATGGGAAATATTTTTATATCATTGATTGAGACATTATGTAGATATATATATATATATATATATATTGAGAATTATTTGAATATTCAGAATGATACTCAGATGACATTGTTTCTCAATAAATATAATATATATATATATATATATATATATATATATATAATCATATGGTCTCTTAAACTGTGAGATACTCTATCAGTCAACTGTTAATCTAAAAAAATTTGAGTTTTTTTTTTCGTTTTTGTAGAACCAGGACTAAAATAGAAAAAGAAAAAATTACTTTGTAACGACTTCAAAATTATATTTTGCAAAACATGAATTCTTTACGACAAATCCTCACCATTCACCAATACCAACATTGGTTAAGGAATCAAAAGAGATAAATTTGTTTTGAAAATAATGTATTTTATATATTAATAAGTGTTGTATTCAATTTTTATAGACATAACTGTTTTTATTCTTTAATCGGTGTCCTTATGGCACATGTCAGCAAGATCTGTATTGAAAAGTTTATTAATAAATAAAAGTTTTTCCAATAAATGCAGGAAAGATTTTAATGTCAGAAACTGACAACAAAAATAAACAAACAAGCAATATTGAGGTCACACTCACATGAACTAGGACGTTTTAAGGGCAATGTTCATCCGATGGTGAAGGAATGGGATAATCGGATCAGAATCAGAAGGTAGTTTATGGGATAGTAATAAGTTGAATGAGACTCTTTTGAATGGACACCATGTATACGTATATAATATGAATGAGCATATATCAAGTGGGAGGAATACATTAGAATTATGATACATGGCCAACCAAAAGTTGTTCAACATCGTATATGTATATGATGGAGTATTTAAAATAATATTTTATACCTTTTTTTTCTTATAATTCATTGGTCAAACATCTCTCATAGATATGATGTCTTATATTGTTGTCCAATTTGATTGTCAAAATATCATTTCTCATATATTATGAAAGGGGAGAGAGTTAATCTTTATAATTCAATTTCAAATGAATGGTATTGATTATGATTATAAGTTATTTAAAAGTTATATAACTTTGAGTTTTAATTTGATTATATATTCATGATTTAGTGGTTAGTAGTGTTCGCAGATTGGATTGAACTAAAAAGTCATTCAATCTAATGATGAAAACAACATGCGGTTTGGATTGGCATGGATCGGTTTGCTACATTAGAAAAATCCGATCCAATTCAGTCCAATTAAATGTGATTTGGATTGGATTGAATAATTCAATTTTTGTCATAATTTATTTTTTTCTTATGTCAAGTGTCCTTTTTTTTTTTTTGATGATCAATTGTCAAGTGTCCTTTCTACTTATTTAATAGTGGACAAAAGACAATTTCCATTTAAGGAAGCTAGTTTATGGTGCCCAATACCTATTTTAACCTCTTTCTACGCTAGAACATTATGAAAGCCAGCAACTATTTGTTCCTTATTAACCATTATTTGATTTGATGAAGAGTGAGGAAAATTTTAGAGAATTCTTGACAAAATATTGTAAGTTTGAGAAAAAATAATTATTGATATTTTTTAACACGTTCTTTTAAATTAATTCTCTATATCTACTCTCACTTATGAAGGTTAATTTAATTATTTGGTCTCTATACGTATAGGTTATACTGATTTTGAATTTAGTCCCTATACATGAATTTTTTTTAAATTGGTTCTATATGTACAATTATTTTTAATTTGTTTATCGCCGTTTATTATTGTTGTAATGCTGTTTATTGAAGTTAAAGTATAGCTAGGGACCAATTTGAAAATGATTATTACATGTCGGGACCGAATTCAAATTTATTTATTTTTGAATTTTTTAGTCCTTATATGTGATAAACTTTTTTCAGTCTGGTCCCTATACATGATAATATTTTGAATTTGATCCTTATACTTTAATTTCAACAAACGACGTCATAACACTAATAAACGACAATGGTTAAATTAATAATAATTGTACATATAGGGATCAATTTAAAAAAAAAAATCATTTATAGAAATCAAAATCAAAATCAGTATCACGTATTGAGACTTTTTTTATGTGATTATGTAATCTTTTAGTAATTTCTGATCTTAGCCATTCGTATATGATTTTATTTAATGGTTAAGATTTGCATCTATTACTTTTCACAATAAACAAATCCTCTAACTAATGAGTTCCAATATTTAAAACTGATGTAATCCAAATCATTCTAGAAATCAATGGGCAAACATTCTAAAATTCAAAATTCAAGAAAGTAAAATATAATCCCTTAAGTTAAAACAACCCAAACATATAATTTATGAGGTGTGAGTTACCTATTGTAAATTTTGAAATACTTCTTTGTAAACTACATTAGAAGTCATGTTGAAAATTTGATGTTCTTGGTCATTAGACTTGTATTGTAGGATTGACACACAATTTTATCTTGTATTGGTTGTATTGAAAGCTTGTGATTTTTGTTGAAGTAAATAGATCTAGGTATAACTAGAGTAAGCATAAAAAAATTAATGTAGTGTCTAACTCTGTTACTTGAATTGAATATAGCTGATGGTCCTATATATCATATGTCAGAAAAATAAGATCTAGAGGGTGATACTAATTAGTTTCAAAAAGAGAAAACTGATGAGATTTGCCTATGCAACTAGAAGAACAAATGGTCAATTTTTACTGACTGTAGATTTTAGTTTACAAATTAAGAGAACATCTTGTGCAACTTCATTAGATGGGTAGCCTAATCTAGCATACCACAGTATGATATTAAGGTAAGTTTTGAGCTTGTAGATCAATGAAAAAAGCTGTACAAGTTGGTCAGGAAGCAAGACTCAAGTCTCCAGAGGCTTATTATCCATCTTTGATGAAGCTCAAAATAGACATTGATTTTCCTAACAAACTGTGAGATTTTTATGATATTTTTGGAGACACCAAGTACATGGATAAAATAAAATGTGATGAAGTGTTATTGGAGCAAAGAGCCGAGCACCCTACATGTTTGATACTCATTCCTGATCCAATCATTCAGTTATCGTTTGTTAGAGTTAGTTGAAGCAAGTATTCATGTCAGAAGTTAGTTGTGCTAACTAATTACATTTCTATATACACTACACAAAAAGGCGGGATTACCAACGGCCAAAAACCGTCGGAAACGCCAAAAACCATCGGTAAAGCGTGTTTCTGACGGATTTTCTGACGGACCAAATTCCGTCGGTATCTGGCTCGTAGGAAACGGTTTTCCGACGGACGGGTCGGATCCGTCGGAAATTACTGACGGAAAAAGCCATCGGTAACGTTATCGACGAAAATTTCCGCCGGAAACCGGTTAATATTATCGACAGCTTTTTCCGTCGGTAATCGATCTCCGTTACCGACGACTTTTTCCATCCGTAACTAGTTTTTTAATTAATATTTATTTTTTATTTAATTTTTTTATTTTAAATATAAATTATTAATTCCATTTTATTTAAAAACTTACATTTTTTATTTTATTATAATTAATTTATTATATAGATCAAAAAAAGAAATCACAAATAATTAAAAAGACAATTAAATTTAAATTAACATTAATATTCCATACATAAGATATCCGTCAGTCTAGAAAATACAAGTAAATATAAAACTATCCTAATAATCATTAACAAAGTATGTATGCCATGATCTAACATTGCTATAGGGCTCGTACGCCAAATCTCTCAAGTATTGATTTAGCACACTTAATGGTTGCTGATACACTTATGAATTTATAAGTCATATTAAATAATTTTCGTTTTCAATTAGCAATTAAGCTTAATATATTGTTTGCTAAGTTATACGACACTTGTTGCTTGAACCATTCAGGAAACTCTGCATGTGTACGAGCAGAAGCATCTTAGTCACTAATTTGATTAATTTGCAGGAACAAACTGACAAATTAATAAAATCCGTACAATGTGTTAAAATAGAATATGATATACCATATGATACATTATTTAAAAAATGAGTCTTTCAAACTTACTCATGGTATGGTTTTACCTCTGTGCAATTTATCAACATGTGAACATGGGCCGACTCATACTCCTCATCACTTAACTAGTATATAAGCTCTTTGCCAGCATGACGACCAGGAAGATTAAATACGGATAGCATATACGAATACCGTCCACCATCAGCATCAACCTCGTTCCTAATATTTCGTGGTGCCAACAAGTTGTTGTAGAAATAGTGGGAACTGTAACACCATGTTTTATTTAAAACGGATTAACTGTATAAAAATGAGGATTTTCAGAAAATTTTCGAAATAACCTCTTTAAAAATTGGAACTTTGCATAACGTCAAAATATTACCTGATAAACAATTGATAAATTCAAACTTCTTCAAATAAAAATTTGATCACGGGTCTTACATCAATTGCCAGGATAGAAAAATAAATAAAATCAAAGTTTTATTCATAACTACAACACTAGTGCGAAATATGCTTTTAACATCGGGGTTTTAACATCAGTTTACTGAAAACCGATGTGAAAAAGGAGGCGGTGGCATTTTTGAAATTAAATTGAGGACTTTTAACATCGGTTCTAAAATAAATCGATGTTATAAACATTTTAACATCGGTTTTTATAAAACCGATGTTGAAAATTGAACAAAAAATAAAATTTTAAAAATTCGTAATTTTACCACATCGATTTTTTTATATAACCGATGTAAAGAGTTTTATGTTTTAACATCGGTTTTTTATAAACCAATGTAGAAAACTGAATAAAAAAAATAGGAAAAATACTAATATAACTTTTAACATCGGTTTTCTGTATAACCGATGTAGAAAAGTTTTAACATCGGTTGTTTCCAAAACCGATGTAGAAAAGTTAAGGAAAAAACATCGGTTGGTTTCCAATACACCCCCTAAACTCTCCTTGGACTCCATAAAAAACAGCATTCCATCTTCAACACCATCCCCCACACCAATAACAGCTCCCCTCAACAACAACCCATCACTACAATTCCAGATAAAACAGAAAAGGAAACAAAAACAAAACAAAGAAACAAGAAACCATATAGATCTGAGAAGGAAAAATCACGAATCACCCAGCCATCTCTGCCCAGACACTGATCCGCCGTCCCTGCCACGTACCGTCGTCACCGCCATACGCAGAGCCACCTCTGCCCAGCCCTGCACGAACACCGCACGGCCACTCCGACCACTGTTGAGCTTCGTCCAGCTCTCCCACAGCCGACCACCGCTGTTCCCTTGCATCGTTCCAGCTCCCCACTCCGGCCACCGTCCAGACGCGTTCCGCACAACTCCGTCGTGCACCGCCTCGGATCTCGGCCAGTCTGAACCCGCACAGATCCGTGCGAGTCACCACCTCTGCCCACCATCGATCGAGCCTCATCGCCGTCAGAGACACACCGCCAGTCTGAAATGTATATTTTGTCCCAGGATGCTTGTTATTTGTTTCAATTCCTTCAATTTTTTAGTTTTTTTCTTAATTTAATTATGTTTCTTTGATCATATAGTTATGAGTCTTGAAAGGTCAATCTGAATCTGGAAGATATGGAGAGGGAGGAAAAGGAGAACCTAAGCTATTTGCAAGCCATATGCAGGTTCTTTTCTATTACTTCAACATAAGACATACAATCGTTTCTATTAATGTTTATGCTAAAGCTATTTGTTCATATATGCATGAAGTTAGCCCACCACATTTATATGTCATTTCTGCCCTTTACATTATTCGTTGACAGAGGGGAAACGAGAGGGAGTGCTGCGACCTAGACCGCCGTCAATGGCGGTGGAATCTTGCAAAAGCACAATAGAGAGATTGAGGGGAAGGAGAAGATCCACCACTGCGTGTAAAAGCTTCCAAACAGGTTTCAATTTTTTTTAAGATCTGTTTGGTGACTGATGTTGTGGTTGCAAGGTGTTTGTGTTAAGTCCCCTATGGAGACTGATTCATTTTCTTGTGCTTTGCTGGAGTATGGTTTCCTGGAGCTTTTGATGGTGCCTTTCTCTCCATATACTTTCTCTCAATTAGTTTTGGAAAGTTACATGGGGAATTGTTTCAGTGTTATAAAGAGTGAATTATAGAATGTATTTTCTTTTATCTGAGATGTTCATTTTTCATGCAATCAGGATATACTTTCTGGCGAATGCTTGTAATTTATGGGTCACTTTTATCCTTTCACTTTTATCAATAAGAGTGATGAACAAGTTGGATGCTGAGTTTAATTTGCAATGCGTGTTTCCTGGATCTTTAGGGTCTTTTTGGATGAAGAGTTCTATATGGGGAATGTCATTTTTTACTGGTGATTCACTTTGCTCAAAATAAGGGATTCTAATTTCCATCTCAATAGGTAGAATTATAACTCCTTTCATGGCTAAAAACTTTGAGCTTCTTCATTCATGGCTGAAACCATTCTAGTTCTAGATTTGAGCAAGCACAGTCAAGGGGTAAGCTTTGATCACCATATGTCTTCTTATTTCTTGTTCGCACTTAACACTGCTCTCTCATTTGAACTTTGTAGTTCTTTCTCTTATCCATTTTTCTAGCTTTCATACCC
The DNA here is from genome assembly GCA_035048595.1 of Echinosophora koreensis. Classification (NCBI taxonomy): domain Eukaryota; kingdom Viridiplantae; phylum Streptophyta; class Magnoliopsida; order Fabales; family Fabaceae; genus Echinosophora; species Echinosophora koreensis. The sequence goes on from JAPCYP010000072.1 coordinate 1,179,137, forward strand.
CTATGTAGTTGATATTGTTGATTTTCGTTCATGATTTCTTGTTTATAATTTTTTGTTGAGTTTCCTTGTTGATATTCTTTTAGATTCTTTGACTAAACAAAGGTAGTTCGAGAATCCAATATCATTGCTTTGGTCTGGTTAAACATCTCTCTGCTCTCTGTTCTTACATATTTGAAATTTTCCTAGTTGGGCTTCCTAATGATATCTTGTTAGAGTTCAATTAGTCAAATTTTGGATTTCTTTTCCATTTATCTAGATCAGTAATTATTGATTATGATGTTGAGTGTGAACTTACTGATGGCTCGTCTACTTATGGGTGAAAAGAGAAAACTAATATTACTGTAGCTTTTAGACAGAATTTCTCTTTTACTTGTGATGTCTTAAACAAAAGTGATTATGTTGAGAATATTTAGATGCTGTATTGATCTGGATTACTGAAACAGGGGAAAGGATGTCACTACTGTAAAGGGAGGGTTTAAAAAAAAAAAGTACTTTCCACATCGGTTTTTGTAAAAACCGATGTGATAACCTAACTTTCCACATCAGTTATTATAAAAACCGATGTGGAAATATAGTTTTTAACATCGGTTTTTAAAATAACCGATGTGGAAAGTTAGGTTATCACATCGGTTTTTACAGAAACCGATGTGGAAAGTCAGGTTACCACATCGGTTTTTACAGAAACCGATGTGAAAAGTGCTGAACAGGTTACATTGTCAATGCTGAAACTGAATTTTTGACATCGATTTTAAAAACCGATGTGAAAAGTGGCAATAAACCACATCGGACGTTTCAACATCAGTTTGGAAAACCGATGTGAAAAGCCAAAAATAACCGATGTGAAATCCCTTTTTTGCACTAGTGAAAATTTAAAATAATTAAGTACAACATTCTCAAATGAATTTTCATAATTGTGCGAACTAATCAAATAGAGTTTTCGAAAACTAAATAAGTTTGTAAATTTTCTCAATATTACCAAAAAGTAAAATGACATTTCAAAAGTACTTTAAAGCAACTAATTATAAACATATCATCAAATTACATCTCTACATCGAAGCTCTGACATCTACATAATCATCTTCTGTCACCTTTTCAGCATCTTCGAGTCTTTCCTCATCTCGTCTTCGCTCCTCAAATGAAACTAAGTGTTGCCAACCAGAAATGAAGGAGAAAAGGAATACAACAGAGGAGGTAAGATTCTACAATAGGCTAGGAATGTAGATATGGGCATACAGGAAAACAAACAAGCATTCAAGTGGATATATACATATATACATCAAAGGATATTTATAAAATATATATACAGTTTCAGAAAAAGGCTGAGACTCGAATGCATGCCTAGAACTAGACCTAACTCTGCTCCATGGAGACTATTGTTGTCATAGTGTTCTGTCAGGATAGCATTCAGGTAATATGCGTAAACAACTCGGTGCACAAGTCCCAAATGGAGTACGCTAACAGCCATCTCCGTGGTCCTTTCACACGAGAGTACTTAACATCTGAATAATATTTAGTTCAGTGGAGTGTCAAGATAGCCCTGCTGTCCAGGTCTCCAACGGCACAGTGCAACTGTACACTGAACCATTGGCAGGATCCACGCCTGACTATCCCCAAGGTCTCCGTGGCCCCCACACAGTCCCCTAATATCCTATGAACAGGTGTCTATGCTTCCAGAACGACAACGACTATGATTAGGTTGGAATGTTGTCCGAAGACAAGCAAAGCAGGAACTAAAAAGTTCCAAAGCGCTGGAATCAATTTAAAAAGAGTTATTGTTAAGAATTGGGCTCGAATAGACCATTAACCAAAATATTATTCCTGATTCAAAATACTTTTGACACTTCAAATTCAATTGAGCGTACTTAGGCTAAAATTAAGTATATAATCATATTTAGAATTAACATTTGATACTTAAGATCAAATACAAATCGAAGGATAAAATCATCAAAAGACAAGATTTTGAAAGTCTAACTTCTCAATATTTGGTCTATTCATTTCATTCTTAAATATCATATATAATATCATATATCATAATAACTTCGAGCCCAAAACAACAAAATATAAATAAGGATAAACCTTAAGATTGAATTTACAAATTCAATAAATAAGAAATTGATACCAACTAATAATAACATTCCAACACCTCCCGAATCAAGTTCGGGAACAAATGCACTTCACACAAGTCCCTAAGCGACTTAACGATTATACTGATAGGCTTACACTTAGAGCCTAATTATAACGAATTCGAATTGACGCTCAACATCCAAAAATCAAGGGTAAGGAAGGTTCTCGAATTCGAACCTTATCCAAAAATTCGCAAGGGAGTCATAAAACAAGGTAATTACTTGCTAAAATAATATAGCAAATGGAGGTGTGAAGTCCATTTAAATATGCCATCGGCAAACAATTAAGAGCAAGCAATCATACTAAGAATTCTTTCAATATAAGATCTTAAGCAATTATACTAAAATCAATCTTCACTTATATGCCATATTTATGAACATTCTTCTTTAACCTTTAAATACTCAAATATTCCTTAGAAACAACCTAGAGTTTTATGCTTTATTCTAAATCTGAATTCAATGTCATCAAGATACGATCCTAAACTCATCTCCAATCAATCCCAACTTAATTTACATCAGCAACTAAATATCAAATAACTTATTTCTCTAATTTCTCGTATATTGACAATCCCTTAAAACTACTCTAAGTCACTCTAGAATTTATCCAATTTAACTTAAGGAGCTTAAAGTCCTTCAAAAATTAGAATTTTATGTCATAACTAATCTAAGCCACATCATATCTCCAGCAATCATCATCCATTGCATCCATCATAATCAACTTGTACAATCCATAAAATTATATTGGCTTTATGCCTTGTTTCTTAACATAGCAATTACTTTAACATAAGTTTAACGGAGCTTAGTCTAAGAACTTACATCAGTACATAATTGCTTCTACAATCCATTCACCGTCCGTCTAATTAGGATTCACACCTATATGCTAATTAACCATTTAAAATAGACTATTATGTCTTCAAGGTTCGCTCACACCTCTTCACATACACATTACCACTCTACTCTTATTGCATTTCTCCATCCAACAATATCGTACATGATTTAAGTCTTAAGGAATAACGATCCCCTATTTCTAATCTCAAGTCAGAATGAACAATCAAAGCCAGCAAAAACAATCAGTTCCAAAAACACAATTTCCCACTCAAAGCATCAGATAAGGTTTCAATCATACCAATCATATAATTCAATCAAATAATTAACACAGACAATTATATAATAATCATCCCCCATATAATTTCCTAGCAAACATACTAAAACCCGCATTAAAATCCACACTACGCCTAGAGTATTATCTTCCCCCACCTTAAAATGGCGTTTGAAGATCTCTGGCACCTTGAAGGCATGCAGTCAGCTCCTGTCAGTTCCCAGAAAGCAATTCCTGCTTCCCCAGAGCAAGCACCAACACGAAAAACATCTCAGAGCGACGATCCAAGCATAGAAACAACCAGACAAATCACCAAATTACTTACTTAACATCGACACTAGAAATATAATTCACTAACATATTTAATTTCTCAAAATCACATTGATTTAATTCTAAACAGATTTGGGGGGTTTTTAAGTTCATGAAGAAAATTGAGGAAAAAATCAAATTAACAAGAAATTGACAAAATTGGTTTAGGGAAACACTTAATCATGCTCCCAATTGCATAAAACATCAATTAATTTCATGAATTAAAATCTGAAATCAAACCTAGGGTTAGGGTTTGAGGAAAAGTTGGGGGTTTTGAAAATGGACAAATGAAAGTGAGAAATCACTCACCCAAAGGAAGAAGATGAAAGCTTGAAGGTGCTGTGATCTCCGGTAGGGGGCGGACGGCGGCGACAGTGGCGGTTCGTGGCTGAACCATAAACCAAAAGAGAGAGAGTGAGTCCAAGGAAAGAGGAAGAAGAAGAAGGAACTCAAGATAACTCACATGGTGGAAAACCACCATGAAAGAGACGACGAATGGAGCTCACCGTGGCGGAGCACGTTTTCGCGCGGCAGAGGGACGAACCAGGTGCAGCAGGGACGCGATTCGAGGCTGGGCGGACCGGACGGCGGTCGTACTGCTCCGGCGGCACGAAGCTGGGCTGGCAGGGGCGGCAGCACACGTTGTTCCAGGGAGGAAGGAGGAAGAAAATGGAGTTTAGGCAGAGAAGAAGAAGTCTGATGAAGAATAAAGAAAGAGAATAGGAAGAGAATAAAGAAGAAAAGGGGGACGTGGGTATACGGGGACCAGGGAAAGAAAGAAACATATTTCTTTACTTTTGGTGCGAGGGAACATTTGAGTGATTGAAATTGAGTCTAGAAAAATAATAGATTTTTGGCTCTTGGATCTAAAAACAATGAGTGACAAACATATAATTTCAAAATTTTTGAATTAGAGTAAAGATTGATGGTTGAATTTATCAACCAAGGAAATCAATGATCCAAAATTAATCTCTGATTGACTCTAAACTAATTTATTTTCAAATCTAAAATTAAATAGAGTAAGATCTAAAAATAAATTTCTTTCAAACATACGATTTAAAATAACTTTTCTAAACAGATAATAATAGTGACAATAAGATAATATTGTTGTCTAACAAGTGTATATACACTGCAATGACGCAGTGTTAACGCACTAAATAAAATAGTTTAATAAGCAAATAAAATCAAATAATCCAAAATACATAAAAATAAATATTTAACTGGTTAATAAACTAGTTTTCAAATAAACACATATACATAATTATCAGGATGTTACAACACTATCCCTTTTACAAAAATTTCGTCCTCAAAATTTGATATATCTCAAGAGATACAGATACTACCCCCACGTTTTCACCTGGATATCCCACATAGCAAATCCAACTACAATGATCACAAAAACTTTGACTGAAGAAATCGGCTTCCCTTGAAGTTCTTTCACCAATCGGTCTATTATCTTAACAGCGGAAGTCACATAAAACTAGTCTCCTTCTAACTGTACTAGATTAAGTTTGGTAATTACAAAAGATCACAACTACATTTTCCATAACTAGGAGAAATGGAAACATTAGGGACGTTTGAAATGGAAGAGGATGAACTTAGTCAATAAGTAAAAAGTCCTGTCAGACAAATGATCGGAGATTGAGAAAAGAAACCATTAAGAAGAAAAACTTCTAGACTTTACTTTCACAAGAAAGTAAAAAGAAGAATTTTCTAAATAGAAATATAAAGGAATATCCAATATGTAAAAAGAATCTTCAATAGTTTCCTGAGTGTAAAAATGTCGTCACACTTTTTACAAATAGGACACTACGAAAATTACTTTTTCCACAAGAGCTTCCATTGAGTGAGATAATCAAAAGATGAATAGATTCCAATGCTAAGGGAATTCATTTTTAATATAAGACAGTCATCAAACGATGCTTTAAAAGAAGAACAATCTGCCATTAAAAAAAAAACAGACTGAGTCACATCCACCAAGAATAGAGGCGACTAAAGTAAGTTTACAAATGAATTCTGGTTTCCAAAAATTTTCATACATTACGACTCAAGAAAAATTGTCATAATTGATTTTAAATCAAGATGGAAACAAGCAGATTAAACCCTAAACCATAAAATTGGTCATGTCGATTGTCTAATACAATGAGTGGGTAGTAGCTTGGAGATTTAATGGAAATCTATAGCAACAAAATGAATTTTCTGAAGGTAGAAAGAGAAGTCACTTGTATCAGAAACATAGAAACAGACAAATTCCATGATCTCACACAATAAAGTGAAATGAAAGAATAATTACCGAATGAAATGAGTATCACAAATAAAGACTTAGTTGTGAGACACTTATCTTGTCTAAAGACCTTCAGATTAAGTAATCTCGGTTCCAAAAATTGCATAGCAAAGAAGCTATATAAGTTATGACCCAAGAAAATAGTCATAACAAATTTTAAAAGAAATGTGAGAATGGTCCAATCAACGGATACTATCAATTCGATCTCAAGTGTCTAATACAACCACGGGTATTTAGAAGCGTGAGCACAAATTCTCATGTATATGAAATCTATTTGAATAAGTTAAAATAACATACTAATATGACCAATTGATGGATCATGATAGATTTTCGCATCAAAGTAGGAATAGGAAATTCAACATGCAATTATAAAATTGGACATTGTGATTGTCTAATACAACCATAGAAATCAAAGAAACGATTGTCCAATTACAAATCCTTAGAGGATGTTTTAAACAGACTAAAGCAGAAGAATCTAAACCATGAGGGTATAAAAGAATCAACTTGAGTGAAAAATTCAGAAACAAGGAAATTTAATAATCTCACACAATGGCACGAAGTGAAAGTATGATCAATAAAAGAATTGGGTAGTACAGTTAAAAGTCTTAGTCATGAGACGCTCACAAAAAGTCAAAGATTCAGATTGACTTGCATAAGTCCTAGCAAGTACAAAGGTCCTTCCAGACACACTTGGTTTGGGATGTTACTGTCTCTTGTTTGCTTCTCTGAGTTGTGCACGATCACAAACAACTTAGTCAGCTTCTCGTATCTTGATCATTCCGATATCATGATATGACAACCCTTTGCTTGGGCACGCTTTCCTATTCTTGAGATTGCAGTTCTCGCGTTATTCCTCGGTCGAGATTATTACTATGTTTTCAAGATTTCCCACAGTGAGTCATTAATTCCTTTAAGAGTAATTAGTGAAACTCACTTAATGAGATAAATCTCATGAACTTATACAAAGGTAATCTCTATGCTACCAAGCAATTTCACACAAACTAGGCAAACAAATCACACAAACACAGAGATCACACAACGAAAAACACAGTCGGGTCATAACCTCAGATCCGATTAGGCTCGGCTGCTCTGATACCACTAAATGTAACACCATGTTTTATTTAAAACGGATTAACTGTATAAAAATGAGGATTTTCAGAAAATTTTCGAAATAACCTCCTTAAAAATTGGAACTTTGCATGACGTCAAAATATTACCTGATAAACAATCGATAAATTCAAACTTCTTCAAATAAAAATTTGATCACTGGTCTTACATCAATTACCAGGATAGAATAATAAATAAAATCAAAGTTTTATTCATAACTACAAATTTAAAATAATTAAGTACAACATTCTCAAATGAATTTACATAATTGTGCGAACTAATCAAATAGAGTTTTCGAAAACTAAATAAGTTTGTAAATTTTCTCACGATTACCAGAAAGTAAAATGACATTTCAAAAGTACTTTAAAGCAACTAATTATAAACATATATCATCAAATTACATCTCTACATCGAAGCTCTGACATCTACATAATCATCTTCTGTCACTTTTTCAGCATCTTCTAGTCTTTCCTCATCTCGTCTTCGCTCCTCAAATGAAACTAAGTGTTGCCAACCAGAAATGAAGGAGAAAAGGAATACAACAGAGGAGGTAAGATTCAAAAATAGGCTAGGAATGTAGATATGGGCATACAGGAAAACAAACAAGCATTCAAGTGGATATATACATATATACATCAAAGGATATTTATAAAATATATATATAGTTTTAGAAAAAGGCTGAGACTCGAATGCATGCCTAGAACTAGACCTAACTCTGCTCCATGGAGACTATTGTTGTCATAGTGTTCTGTCAGGATAGCATTCAGGTAATATGCGTAAACAACTCGGTGCACAAGTCCCAAATGGAGTACGCTATGCCATATTTATGAACATCCTTCTTTAACCTTTAAATACTCAAATATTCCTTAGAAACAACCTAGAGTTTTATGTTTCATTCTAAACCTGAATTCAACGTCATCAAGATACGATCCTAAACTCATCTCCAATCAATCCCAACTTAATTTACATCAGCAACTAAATATCAAATAACTTATTTCTCTAATTTCTCGTATATTGACAATCCCTTAAAACTACTCTAAGTCACTCTAGAATTTATCCAATTTAACTTAAGGAGCTTAATATCCTTCAAAAATTAGAATTTTACGTCATAACTAATCTAAGCCACATCATATCTCTAGCAATCATCATCCATTGCATCCATCATAATCAACTTGTACAATCCATAAAATTATATTGGCTTTATGCCTTGTTTCTTAACATAGCAATTACTTTAACATAAGTTTAACGGAGCTTAGTCTAAGAACTTACATCAGTACATAATTGCTTCTACAATCCATTCACCGTCCGTCTAATTAGGATTCACACCTATATGCTAATTAACCATTTAAAATAGACTATTATGTCTTCAAGGTTCGCTCACACCTCTTCACATACACATTACCACTCTACTCTTATTGCATTTCTCCATCCAACAATATCGTACATGATTTAAGTCTTAAGGAATAACGATCCCCTATTTCTAATCTCAAGTCAGAATGAACAATCAAAGCCAGCAAAAACAATCAGTTCCAAAAACACAATTTCCCACTCAAAGCATCAGATAAGGTTTCAATCATACCAATCATATAATTCAATCAAATAATTAACACAGACAATTATATAATAATCATCCCCCATATAATTTCCTAGCAAACATACTAAAACCCGCATTAAAATCCACACTACGCCTAGAGTATTATCTTTCCCCACCTTAAAATGGCGATTGAAGATCTCTGGCACCCTGAAGGCATGCAGTCAGCTCCTGTCAGTTCCCAGAAAGCAATTCCTGCTTCCCCAGAGCAAGCACCAACACGAAAAACATCTCAGAGTGACGATCCAACCATAGAAACAACCAGAAAAATCACCAAATTACTTACTTAACATCAACACTATAAATATAATTCACTAACATATTTAATTTCTCAAAATCACATTGATTTAATTCTAAACAGATTTGGGGGGTTTTTAAGTTCATGAAGAAAATTGAGGAAAAAATCAAATTAACAAGAGATTGGCAAAATTGGTTTAGGGAAACACTTAATCATGCTCCCAATTGCATAAAACATCAATTAATTTCAAGAATTAAAATCTGAAATCAAACCTAGGGTTAGGGTTTGAGGAAAAGTTAGGGGTTTTGAAAATGGACAAATGAAAGTGAGAAATCACTCACCCAAAGGAAGAAGATGAAAGCTTGAAGGTGCTGTGATCTCCGGTAGGCGGCGGACGGTGGCGACAGTGGCGGTTCGTGGCTGAACCATAAACCAAAAGAGAGAGAGAGTGAGTCCAAGGAAAGAGGAAGAAGAAGAAGAAGGAACTCAAGATAACTCACATGGTGGAAAACCACCATGAAAGAGGCGACGAATGGAGCTCACCGTGGCGGAGCACGTTTTCGCGCGGCGGAGGGACGAACCAAGTGCAGCAGGGACGCGATTTGAGGCTGGGCGGACCGGACGGTGGTCGTGCTGCTCCGGTGGGGCGAAGCTGGGCTGGCAGGGTCGGCGGCACACGCTGTTCCAGGGAGGAAGGAGGAAGAAAATGGAGTTTAGGGAGAGAAGAAGAAGTCTGATGAAGAATAAAGAAAGAGAATAGGAGGAGAATTGAGTCTAGAAAAATAATAGATTTGTTCATGTTCCCAATTGGTGTGAGGGAACATTTGAGTGATTAAAATTGAGTCTAGAAAAATAATAGATTTTTGGCTCTTGGATCTAAAAACAATGAGTGACAACATATAATTTCAAAATTTTGAATTAAAGTAAAGATTGATGGTTGAATTTATCAACCAAGGAAATCAATGATCCAAAATTAATCTCTGATTGACTCTAAACTAATTTATTTTCAAATCTAAAATTAAATAGAGTAAGATCTAAAAATAAATTTCTTTCAAACATACGATTTAAAATAATTTTTCTAAACAGATAATAATAGTGACAATCGGATAATATTATTGTCTAACAAGTGTACATACACTGCAATGACGCAGTGTTAACGCACCAAATAAAATAGTTTAATAAGCAAATAAAATCAAATAATCCAAAATACATAAAAATAAATATTTAACTGGTTAATAAACTAGTTTTCAAATAAACACATATACATAATTATCAGGATGTTACAGGAACAGAAATAGGTTGTCTCACGGTGTAAGTAGGATGCCCAGATTGATCCTTCCACCCTAACCTTGTTTTTCACTGATCGTTTAGAGTCGCCCATGAATCTAAGAAATAAAAACTATTAGTGACAAGTCATTATTCAAGGGACGTTAATTGTTTAAATGTGAAAATATAAAAATATTACCTTTCAAACGAATACATCCACCTATATTGTACTGGTCCACCAAGCCTCGCTTCATATGCAAGATGCACAGGGAGATGTTCCATTGAGTCAAAAAATCCTGGGGGGAATACACTCTCCATCTTGCAAAGAATTGTTGGAATCTTTTCTTCCATCTTCTTCAGACTATCCGCACTTAAAGTTGCAGAGCATAAATCTTTGAAGAAATGACTGATTTCTGTAAGCGAGTTCGAAATGACCGAGGGCAACGAGTCGAAAGCAATAGGAAGCAAACACTCCATGAATACATGACAATCATGACTTTTCATCTCATGAAGCCTCCCCGTTCTTACATCAGCACATCATGCCAAATTAGAGGAATAACCATCAAGCGTCCTAAGGTCTTTTAACCACCGACAAATTGACTTTGCTTCGTCGGCGGTTAGAGTGTAACAAGCTTTTGGTTTGACCATTTTTACATTAGGTTGCGGCTTCAGCTCCAGATCCTTTTGTCTACAGTACAAAGCTATGTCCACATTGCCTTCTCATTGTCTTTCGTCTTGCCAGACACATTCATAATCGTGTTAAAAATATTGTCAAAGAAATTCTTCTCAATATGCATCACATCAAGGTTATGTCTTAATAGGTTATCCTTCCAATACGGTAGTTCCCAAAAGATGCTTTGTTTTGTCCAGTTATGCCATTCTCCATACCCCGGTAATTTTGACACACCAGCTTCAGTGACTTTAGGAAGATCCCTAACCCGACCCCATATTTGTTCAGGAGTCAACAAAGGCGGTGGACCTTCCTCTTCTGTCTGATTCTTTGTGAATGCTCGGGTATTCCTTCGGAAGAGATGGTCAGGATCTAAGAACCAATGATGAGAATCAAAACAGGAACTTTTGCCACATATCTCAGGGTAAAAGCCTTTCCATGTTCCATGCAATACGGGCACGCCAATTTACCATGTGTCCCCCAACCGTAGAGCATGTCATATGCAGGAAAATCATTGATAGTCCACATCAGTGACGCCCTCATCATAAAGTTTTGCTTCTTTGAGACGTCATACATCAACACACCATCCCACAACTTCTTCAGATCATCGATCAGAGGCTGCAAATATACATCTATCCCAGCCTTCGGATTAGATGGTCCCGGAATGAGACAAGTCAGAAACATGTATGGTTTTGACATGCATATCTCGGGAGAAAGATTGTACGGGGTGACAATCACTGGCCAACATGAATATGGCGAAGCTGACGCTTGAATGTACGGGGTAAAACCATCTGAGCACAGTCCAAGTCGTACATTGCGAGGATCTACTGAAAAATCAGGGTGTAGCCGATCGAAGTGCCTCCAGGCCTCATGTCACATCCCAGTTTTTAGAAGCAGGATAATTATTAATAAATTTTTCGATATTTTTTTTTTATATACAGTGATAATTGTTTGTTTTTGATAATTATAAAATGATATTTTATAATTTAGTTTCAAATTATACTATTTGGCAAAGAGATATGTTAGTAAGAAAATATAATTATTTTGGGATTTATAAAGGGTAGGATTTATTTTATGAAAGTACCTAACTTTAAGATATCACAAATATTTTATGCCACCTCATATGTATGGTAGAATTCATTATGCCACCTCATATGTCCTGCAGTTTGCGGTGATGCATACAGTCTCTGCAACCTTGGAATTATTGGCAGATAGAACATTGACTTCGCAGGAACTGGTTTGTTCTTACTACGGTCACTGCTTTGAACACGGTACCTGGGTATCAGTTTTATTCGTTCTCGTCGTTGTACCTTGGTACTTGTAGTAGATGGTGCGGAGGAAGTTTTAACTTCAATCGGCGATACTACTCTGAACTAAAGAGTTCTTCCATTTGAAGTTTTGTAGAGTGACCAACTTAGGATTTCCTTTGGGTAGTTTGTTTTAAGAAAGTTTGTATAGGTGTTTTGAAAACCTTTATATGGTTCGAAGTTTTGTTGTGAGTAACATGGTTTTACTATTGCGATGTGCACGTTATGTTTGTAGTATTCAGAAGAAAACTTTTTGTACCCAGATTTTCCGACATCAAAATAGTTCAATTTCCGAAAGCAACCAGCAAATTCCTTTTAATTTTATTTCCGCACGTGTTCACAAGGTAATGCCCAAGGGGGGTGTCACACCTGGGTGTCCGACAAAATTTACATTCTTCCAACATGCTGTCATTTGTACCCGAAGCACTGTTATAATATAGCATGCACCAGTTCTGACAACAGTCTATTCTTTTAGCCCCCAACCCTAGTTTCGACACCAACCGCTTCGCATCATAATAACTTTTTGGTAACAAGTCTTTGAAGGGTGTCACATCTTGAAGCATTTTACTAAAAAACTCCAAACACTGCTCGGGCACATTCCAATTGGACTTGCAAGCTAGAAGCCTAACACAAATTGATAATTTTGAATTCGACGCCCCTTCAAACAACGACTTATTTGTCTCGAACAATAGATTGTAGAATCTCTGTGCCGATTCATTAGGAGGCTCTTCCATGTCATCAGACTCATCTGCCTCGAAGTTCCCATGTTGCCCAAGACAATCGTCCACCATCATATGCATTGACTGGAGTTGTTCGACATAGTCGTCATGTAAGCCACAGCCAGATGCACCCATGTGAAGATCGTCAACACCGACATCATTCAGATTAATATCCGGCAACTCCTCACCATGATCAGTCCATATCCAATAATTAGGCTTGAACCCACGTCGATGTAGGTGAAACTTCACGTCATCATCACTCAAAACTGTCATACAATTGCACTTTATGCATGGACATCGAATCCCCCCCTCTTATGCATAATCACAATGTTGTTTGGCTTTCGATATAAACTCCTCAACTCCAACTACAAATGATTGTTTTAAAAGTCGTCTCCCAGACTCGTTCCTATCATACACCCAACTATGGCTCGGGAGATAATATTTCATCCTTCTGCATATCCAGATAAATTGACGTATTTTTAAACATGATACTATAACCTCGAATCGCTCCCTTTCCTTCCAAAGGTGTGGCCCTATCCCATTTGAGGAAAAACTTTTTCACTACTGTATTATACTAGTTACTCATCGCTTCTCATGTCTTATAGCTGATGAATTTTCGGCAGCATTTCCCATTGGTCTCCAAGTATACGACTTGACCGCGGTAAGATACCGCAATCAAGCATGGACCCGGAGAACAAAACGAAATGCTTCAACCCGAAATTTCATCAACTATATAACAGATGAGAATCAACGAGTAATTAGTATATCAGTGGAGAAAACGTTTTTTCCCAAACTGTCCCAATTGGACAATTCAATATTCAATAAAATGAGCGATACCATGACCACGAGTACACTGCTCAATAATATTGAACCTTGAACAGGAAGCTACGGTTTTTCTCAATTACGTATTAATTATATATACTTTAAGATAAAATAAAACTTTAAGTAACATAGATAATTTGCGTAAAGTTTGATAACAACAACAAATTATATAACACATAATTAAGCAACCAGCATAAACATATATCAGCCACATAATCATTTGTCGTACGTTTTATTAAATCATTTATTTTTTCAATTTAATTTAATTATTAAAACATTTTATTGATTTAGTAAAGTAATTATGTTAATTTGTATACTTGAATTTTAAAATCTAAAATTTATTTTAAATTCTATTATTAGCATTTCTAAAGCTTTTACGCGTCTTTATTGTGTAAATTTCTTCAACTTTACCATGTGACCTCTTAATGTAAACACACATTATACACTTAATCATTGCGTTAATAATATTATGTTATGAATAAAAGTAAAAATAAATTAGATAGTTATTTAAATAAAAAACAAATCCAAGGTACAAAATATAATTTATTTACAACTATCGTTTGGCTTTGACATCTCAAAATCTAGCTTAATTAGGAGATTAGATATGGAACGAATTTCAGGAGCTTTTTGCATTTCCCTACATCAAAATAAAAATAAATTTATATTGTTAATCTTTGTTAATTAAAAAGCAATAAAGCATACCAAATGATAAAAAACATAAATTATTACTGTACAGCACACCTAATTACAACATAACAGTACAACACACCAAATTGATCCAACATAACAGTGCAACACACTTAACAATTTACAACATAACAGTATAGCACACCTAATTACACTCCAACAAAACTGTCCAACACACTTAAAAAAAAAAATCCAATATAACAGTCCAACACATTTTATCATTGTCCTAACAATTTACAACATCCTAATTAACAACTATCCATACAACATTTAGTTAATATACAAAAAATATTAAAAAAAATTGGAAACTCACCTGAAACAACCAAACTGGTGGCCGGAATTCCTCAGGCACAGTGGCTGGTGCTCCAACTGGAGATGGTTCTCTGGAGAAGACAAAGATTGAGTAAGTATAATGCACAAACAGAGAAGAGAGTTGGAGGAGAAGGTGGTTGCTTACCTCAACGTGGTGGCTTGCGGCGATGAAGGAGGCGGGCGCAGGCGGCGGTGCACGCGACTGAGATGGCGGCATGGGGTTCGGTCAGAAGTGGTGGTAGAGAAGAAAGAAGGAAAAGAGAAAGGAAAGAGAGGGAGAAAGGAAGAAGAAGAGGAAGGGGGAAGAAAGGGGCGGCTCGCCGGAGAGAACATGGAGGTCGGCACGGCTGGGGTCGCCGGTGAGGAGAGGGAGCAGAGAAAATGAAACAGGGAAATTGGGGGGGGGGGGGGATCTGGTTTATGAAGAAGAAAGGGACATTACCGATGGACCGTGCCATCGGTAATGCGCGACGGATTCAAATTACCGACGGCAGGATCCGATTTTCCGACGTCCGTCGGTAATATTTCTAGATTTGACCCATCAAATACCGACGGAAATTTTCGTCGGTACCTCCTCCCCCGATTTTTACGCCCAACTTAGCGACGGAAATATCTTTACCGACAGATATTTCCGTCAGTACCCCGATTTCCCGCCCCACTTAGCGACGGAAATATCTTTACCGACAGATATTTCCGTCAGTACCCCGATTTCCCGCCCCACTTACCGACGGAATGCCCGTCGAAAACGTTTCCGACGGCATTTCCATTGGAAAATTCGGTGATTTTTCATATTCCAGATTTCCGACGGGTTTTTCCGTTGGTAATGGCCAAAATTTCCATCGGAAAATCGGTCGTCGGTAACTGTCCGTCGGTAAATCGATGTTTTCTTGTAGTGATAATAGAAAGTGTACTACAAAAACACAAAATGAAAATAGTTTCAACTGCATTTTTCACAAATATCTACTTGAGGGACTCTTTTCTTCTCAATCTAGAGCTAAGGTGAAACAATTGAAATTGCAGGTTATAAGTGTAAAAGGTTGGTGGAATCAATAAGTATTTGGTGCCATTGTCAATCAAGAAAATCGTGGATACACTAGTTGTAACACCCCATTTCCGTATAAGTGTTTTTGTGTGTGCCTTGTTTGTTAGGGAGGTTTAGAGTGGGCTAAGTGGGGTTTTTAAGTTAAAAATCTCTTCCTGATGCATGAGCACGCCCGTGCTCATGTGTCAGCACGCCCGTGCTTGAGAACGTGCCTTGTGGCTGTCTGGGCCACAAGCACGGCCGTGCTCAATAGGAAGCACGACCGTGCTCAGGTGCAAGTGCATATCTTTGACGCTAAGTCAAGCACGACCGTGCTTAAGGGGGTGCACGGCCGTGCTCGGGTCAGAGTCTTTATATAGACAGTGAGCAGCGAGGGTTACGAGTAAAACCCTCAAAATTGGCACTTTAGGCAATCCTAACTGTGACGGCAGCCTCTCTCCCAATCCTTGTTTGGTGTTCTGTTCGTAGTTGAGAGAGTACAATATCGCGCTAGTGCCAATTAACAAAGGTAATGGTCTTTCCCTCTCCTGTTTCCTTTTCTGTTTCATGAATTGGGAACTAATGGGTTAACCCTGTTTGTGTTGACCAAGGCTTGGGATCATTCGTCGAGCCGTTCGAGGGAACCGGTCTAGGAGCGTTTTCGGTTTAACAGGAATTCTTCATACCAGGTATGGGGAGAATGAATAGTATGAGTATGTAGGCTTGGGGGTAGCGTAAGAGGTTACCTATGATCCTATTGTATGATAACATGTTTATATGATGTTAATTGTTGTGATGATATTGACATGACTGTTATTAGTTGATTAATGTTGTTATGAATGTTCTTGTTATTGAACGTTGACTGCTATGAACATGTTGAATGTGATGATGCCACGATGGAGTGATTTATCATAATTATGATACTGTGTTGTATTGGTTGTTGGTTGATGTTGTGACGCGTTAATGTTAAAACGTTAAATCTATTAATAATGCTAAGGGATGGTTGTTCCCCTTGTTCATAAGATTGAATGATAGTAATGAGTGAGGTTATGCCAACGGTTTAGTCAAACCTTAGGGATTGATTTATGAGTGATTAGGAACAATTAATGATTTGAGTTTATAGGAGTAATTTCCCTTAAATTGTAAGACATAGATAATTAATCAAGATTAATGAAACTGATGATCAATAGATTAGTAAAAGCCAATAGGATTGAATTTGTGAATTGTCTCCAAGGATTTGGCAAAGGGTTCTGACCCTTTCTGCCCAGATCAGTATGGCCACGCTCCATTGAGCACGGCTGTGCTTAATAGGGAGCATGCTCGTGCCCCATTTCAAAATCCAGAACAGGGCGCCCTTTTGAGCATGCTCGTGCTTAACAGGCAGCACGATCGTGCTTGCCTGGAGAGCTCAGCACGCCCGTGCTAGGGTGAGCACGCCCGTGCTCACTTGTGCAGAACAGAAACCAGAACAGTGCAGAAGCAGGGGTTTTCACCCCAAGTGCCTTAAAAGACTTAATAAAATACCAACGAAACGTGAAGACCAAAGACAAGTGATAAGATGTTGTACCTTGGTAGCCTAGTGGCCAAGGGGGCCTTGATGCTTGATGGTCAAGGTGGTAATCTCTAGTGCAGAAAGACTAGAGTGTTTAATAAATAAATACGAAAAGATAAACGTTAATCCTCGATAGCCGAGTGGTCGAGGTGCTGATAGTGTTAAAACTTGGATAGCCTAGTGGCTCAAGCGGAGGTGGTGGTTATGCTTGTATGTTGTGTTGAGCATGCATTCACGCATCGGAGATGTTAGTGGAGGATGTTCAACATAGGGGAGGTTGCCCGAGTTATGGTGATCTTGCCATCCGTGGCGATTCAAGTGAATCATGTACACCCGTGGTGGCGCATCCGAGAGTAAGTTGCGTCGGCTCTCCTAAGGGTCCATCCGAGGTTTGATGGATTGCCCCAGCATTGGTGCTTATTGGCCAATGTGGAGATGTAACTCTGAAGTTGACTTCCTGAGATAGATGGATCCAAGTGCATAATGGAGTAGTGGAGCAGAGCTGCATTGCATAGCATACACGTTTGTATGATGATGTTATTATGTTATGTTGTTGTTATTGTTATAACATGCTTGTTTGTTGTATGCTCGTCTTGCTAACTGCTTCCTTGCCATTATATTCATATACATGTTTCTTACTCCCTATCTCTATGTTTCTTGTCTGTGGCATGTATCTTTATGCAGAGGACGGCGAGTAGCTAGTTGAGGAGTGACTATGAGGAGCCGCGACTTGTAGTTAGGATTTCCAGTTTTTCAAGTAGTTATTTTAGTTAGCTTTTTCAGTTGTATCTGAGGATTTATTCCGGATTGGTTATACCAGCTCTGTCATGTGACATCGAGGTTGGGTTTTCTTTTATGTTATGTTTTATTTTCTGCGTTTGAGACTTGATACAATGTGGTATTCTCTATCCGTTGATGGTTTAAATTTTTAATAAATGATGCATGTTTTATTTTAATTATCTTATCTTTTAATTCTTTAAACATATGCGGGGTAGAGGGTGTCACACTAGCTACTGTAGGTTCACCAATTAATAAGCATATTGAATTAATTCTTGATGGGCTATCTGATGATTTTGATGCATATGTAACATTAATTATATCAAGATTTGATCCCTACATAATTCCTGAAATTGAAGCCTTGTTAATGGCTCAAGAAGAACAAATACAAAAGCACAAAAGAAACACTGATGCATTTGCAATGCAATATCTGCAACCAAATCTAATTCAGACAAATTATTTTAGAAATGGTAGAGGATCAGGTAATAGAGCTCCTATTTTGGCTCTAATAGAGGAAGGTCAAATTATGGACACTTTAGAGGCCATATCAGATTCTCCAATAGAGGAGGAGGTAGACAGTTCATTAAGTCACAATGTCAAGTTTGTGGAAAACATGGTCATATAGCATTAAATTGCTATCATAGATATGATTCTCGGTAGTGTTCTTCACAGAGTGGTTCAGGCTTTCCTAATTTTACAGGAAGGGCAATGATAGCCGATAGCACAGATGGTGATGTCAATCTACAATGGTGATTGTAGAATTAAGATAGCCAATGGAGAAGTTGCCAACATCCAGCACATTGGTAATTCCTTTTACTTACCTCCTAGTTCATGAAACCTCTATTTTTACATAACTTGTTACTTGTTCCTGATATTTCCAAAATTCTCTAATTTGCTCGAATAATAAGGTATATTTTGAGTTTCATGTTGATAAATGTTACATTAAATCTTAGGGAACCAACCAAACTATTCTGGAAGAGAGGCTTAGAAAGGGCCTCTGTGCATTTGATTTGACAAATATTCATCTGACTTCGTCACCCCCCCTTTTTTCTTCTGTTTTGTAATTTGAGCCACTTATTATAATTCAGTTAGTCCTATAATCAGATGTCCCAGTGTAATAAGTTAGTATTTGATCTTGTATTCACTACCGTGCATGCTAGACTTAGCCTAGAACATGCTTCTTCTAAGACTGTGAACCTTGAACTCAAACAATGTAAAGTTGCTGCCTAGGACATGTTGTTTGCACTCAACCACTGTAATTATTAAATTTTCTGATATATGGGGTCCCTCATCAGTCCCTTCTTCTAATGGCAGTAGATATTACATTCATTATGTTGATGCTTACTCCAAGCATGCGTGAATGTATTTACAACATAATAAATCCAAGGCCTTATCATCCTTTATTAACTTTAAGACCATGACTGAGAACCAACTTGGTCTCAAAATTAAGGCACTTTAATCAGATTGTGGTAAGGAATACACGTTATTCTCCAAAAAATTTAGTAGTCATGGCATTATCCATCAATTCAATTGTCCATACACTCATGAACAAAATGGTTCAGCGGAAATGAAACACAGACACATCACTGAAATAGGGTTATCCCTTTTAGCCAATGCCTCTATGCCCCTCAGCTTTTTGGGTGAAGCCTTTCTCTTAAAAATTCAAGTCCTCTCGAGTTGTTGTTTCAGCAGGTTCCAGTTTATCATGGTTTAAGAACCTTTGGCTATGCATGCTACTCATACTTGAGGCCTTATAATAGGCAAAAATTACTATTCAGATCTGAGCAATATGTCTTCATTGGGTATATATAGTGCTAATCATAAGGGCTTTATATGCTTAGAACCAAGTGTTAAATTTGATGAGTCGTTAATTCCATTTCATGTCAATCCCAATTTTTTTAATAACAAATAAATCCGACTCCTCTTCCACTCATACTTATTTTATTCCATCTTATCTTATTATTCCTTGTTCTAACCAGTCTTCTTTGTCTCATGCTTCTACCATTGACCACTCTATATCACCATCTATGCATGATCTTGCCACTAATGAGCATGGTTCTGAGTCTCATTCTACTATTGCTCTATACAATACAATCCTATTTCTCCCATACCAAATTCCTCTAGACCAGTCTCAGTTGCTCCAGTAAAGAACAATCATCCCATGCTTACTAGGGCAAAGCTGAGATCTCTAAGCCAAAAGTTTTGCTCGCTGCTACTTATGATTCTTTATCTGTTGATCTATCCAGTGAACCTAAGTCTGTGGAAAGTGCATTATCAGCTCCTCATTGGAAGGCAGCAATGGTCAGAAATGCAAAATAAAGAATAGAGTAGAGAATTCTTAGGAAATGAAAATGTGCTTTGTATTATTTGCTGAAAGAAAGGGAAATACAGAAGGATTGACAATTTGAACTGTCCAAAAGCCAAGCTCCTTCAGAGAACAAAAGTTACACTCTGCACTCATCACTCTCTTTGTCTACCACCTCAGCAACACACTCTAAGCACTCATTTTTCATTCCTTCTATATTTCCCTTTCTTTCAGCAAATAATACAAAGCACATTTTCATTTCCTAACAATTCTCTACTCTGTACTTTATTTTGCATTTCTGATTCATATCAAACTGGTCTGACATGCCGGATACGTGAGGGGATCAACGATATAAGGAGAAGGAGGATGGAGGCAAAGGTAGCAGCTCTTGAGAATGAATTGGTTAACATAAAAAGTGAGATTGCAGCGATGCAGACCATGAATGATGAATACCAGGAAACACTGATGGCGATGATCGCCAAGCGTTTCAGCAAGAAACATCAGACAGAGGAGGACGCATGTAAGGGTAATAGTGCAAAGAAGAAAGAGCTAGAAACGGAGAAGAATGAAGCAAAAATTCTAACCAAATTCGTTCGTCGAGGTAGATAGAACAATATAGGCGTCGGAAAATCGAAGTCCGAGCATGTTGACAGAGTGTATGGATGGTAGCAAGACGATCGGTGGTGTCGCAACAGAGATAAGGGAGCGGTTGTATCGGCCATACCCCTACCGCCACCAAAGTCGCCAGCCGTCGGACGTCAATCCACGTTTGATGGACGAAGAGGGTCGAAAACAGAGCCCTAATGACCATGCATCGTCGCCGGAACTTCCGGAACTGCCAGATAACGGCCCAGGCGCAGCTGCAGTCGTCATACCGCAACCCACATGCGACGGGCTTTCCCAAGATGAAATTGCCGAACGTCCATCCACCGGAGACGGCCACTATGTCGATATAGACAGAACCGCCATGTGTTGTGCAACCACCGGTGCATAGGATACATACAACGGTGTACCTGTCTAGGAACGACAATTTGATTTTGGTGAGGAAGGAAGCATCGGAGGAAGAATGGGTAATCTGTGGATTAGGTATCTTTCTAAACCTAATGGGCCTGACCCAAGTTGATGTTAGTTTGTTGGGGAAGACATTTGCCATTTGGGCTGAAGCAAAGCTAGTGGAGCTGGCCTGAAAGCAAAGAGGGCAAGAAATGTCATTCAAGAAAGTGAGAATGTTTCTGGACATGATGGGTTAGGCCACACTTATGGGGTACAAGTGGGTGGATATAGAAGGTTCCTACAAGGTTTCACTAGGCAGCTGGGATTGCAACAAGACTAGCTCTTGATGCCGACAATAACAGATTCACTATAGATGCAAAGATTATGTATGACAAGGCAAGCAAAGTTGCTAATGACGTAGTAGCTGGAAGCATAAGAATGATGGCTTTTTTTTCTGTGTTGAAGAGAAAGTTATGGAACTGTACATGAAGAAATGTGAAGGTCCTAAGAAAACAAGTATACGAAAAAGCTTGGTCAGTAGAACAAGATTTGGGGTTCCATATTTCGTACTCTCTAGTGTCTATGGAACCAATTTCTATGCTGGAGCCAGATTTGTAGAAGCTGACAAGGCATCATTCTCATATGTTTTTAGGGTTTTCTTGGCTTTAACAATGGTAGCTATTGGGATTTCTCAATCAAGCTCCTTAGCTCCTGGTGGTAGCAAAGCCAAGACAGCCACTGCTTCCATATTTGAAATAGTTGGTAGGAGGTCAAAGATAGATCCAAGTGATGAGTCTGGTAGCATGTTGGATAGTGTTAGAGGAGAAATAAAGCTTCATCAAGTAATTTTTAAGTATCCATCTAGTCCAGGTATACAATTTTTTTCAAGATGTTAGCTTGACTATCCATTCTAGCAAGAACTTGGCTCTTGTTGGAGAAAGTGGGAAGGGGAAAACCACAGTGATTGCCTTGTTACAAAGATTTCATGACCCTGATTCTGTTCAAATTACACTAGATGGGATAGAAGTTCAGAATTTACAATTCAAGTGGTTAAGGCAGCAGATGAGCCTTGTAAGTCAAGATGGGGGCACTTCAGGGTTTGGATTCGACCATACCCAAATTGTGAATACTAAACTCATGCTTGCTGCTTGTACTGCTGAGTTTGTATGTTAGTGGCGCTTTGCCTCACCATCTTGCTCCCAACAGTGGGATCCTGGGGGCAAGGGCTTGGTTTTTCAACGTCTATAGCACAAGGAAGGTTATTGGAAGAAAGTCTATTAATCAATTTTTAATACAAAGCACATTTTCATAATAGACTTTTCATTGAATTAAAACCTGGTACACAGTACATAGTATGACGAATTCGATATGTGGTACATAAGTTTAATGACAGAACTTGATAACTATATTGAGATGTAAATGCAAGGAGCCAAGATATCAATAATTGGTATTGTTGCTCCCAATTTTGATAATATTCATTGACATTAGCTCGATTGACTTGCATCTTCATTCTATGTAGACTTTCTGGGAGTACCTTTGAAGTGTAAATCCTTTATTTTGACATCAAAAATGATATTTGGACATAAATTTTGACGCCATATATAAACACCGTATAGCTGATGGGGTGTTTTGGGAGTGATGAAATACATGATGAAAGAGAAGAAAATAATAAGTTCTAGAGTATTTTTATACGGTGTTGGACACCATTTCGTGTCCAAATACTATTACTCTTTTGACATAGCCTGTTGCTTCCATAAGACATTAGTTTGAAGTGCAAATTTTGTTTTAAATAAATAGGATAGTTTCATCACAAGTATCCTAGCCGAGTTACCCTAAGGTCAAACCGGACTCGTCACTAACTCGGCCTCGAGCCACTCAACAAGACACGAGTTCATCCTATTTACACCGTGGGTTAGGGTTTGACCTGGCCCGAACACTTCGGGTTGGGATGGGTTGTCATGTCGGGTTCTGCACACCCCTAGAATTAACTACTCTGTATTCATATCCCGTTTTGGTCAAAATACCACAAGTATGAATCTTGGCTAGATCAGAACTAAGGTCTTAAATGCATTTTGGTCATAACAAGCATGTTTGAGAAACTTAAGTGTGTTCAGAACCACGTCCAAAACTGTTGTAATTATATTTAGCTTTTACCAAACACATGTATGACCCAAGCCTATCGTGATTCCAAACAAGCACTACACATCTTTAAACTTGTGTACTTATGATTAATTCTCTATGCTATAACATTCCTTTTGTTGAAGATGGATGGGTGCATCTCATGGGTCTTTGGCCCAAAACCTTGGTCTTGATCGGTCTTTTTCATGAATTAGGTTACTCTGTCCGATATGAGCCATACAAGCGCTCCTTCAGATAGCTTCACTATGAAGCGTTTTAGAATATTATAATACACAAAAAATTCCAAATAGAATTGTAAATAGGTGAATTCTCCCAAACCTCCCATAATTTTAGTGTAATGTTTACACTGCTTAGGTGGCCCAATTAAATGGAGCCACCTCAGTTTCAATGTTACATCTCATACCTTATTTTAACAACTCATTATTATTTGTTTAAAAAATCATTTATTTTTATTATTAAATTTTAATCCCAAAAGGACCTATTTGCCCTTCCACCATTTTCATCCATCTACACTTTCAACCAGCAACCACCATCAACTCTGCAACAAAAGACAACCTAATTAGATCTAAGCCAAGCACACTTGCTCCTATCACTCTCCAGCCACCCATCGTCAGCCTTGTGCCGCGCGCCGCACATCCCTCCGTGCGCCGCCGCGCACTGCATATCCAATAGCGCGCTGCCGCAGTTCTGCGGCGAACCACCACAGCCAGAACGAACGAGCCCTCCACAGCACCGCTCACCGCAGGGACCACAACCATTGCTCCACACAGCGTCTCTGCCCATCGCCGCGTCGAACGTCGTCCGCCGTTAAGCCGTCATCAAAGTCCTTCATTGCAGCAGTTGCAGAGAGTTATTGGTTTAGGTTTAAGGTGTGTGAGGGTAAAGAACAATTGTTGATTTGGGCTTTTCTTTTTTGGGGGGATTTGGCCTAGTCTGTAACAACTTAATGTGGTCTTATTTTAGTGAAAATGTACTTTTTAAAATAAAATTAAATCATTTGTCATAAAAAAAAATCATGGGAAATATTGAAATAATTCTGGGCATGAAAATTTTAGTTTGAAACAACTTATAGGAGATCAAACTTAGTGGCAAAGTCACAAATTACTATGATAATAATTACCAAGAATTTTTTTTTGAAACAAATAATAATTACCAAGATGAAACTTGATAGAGAAAGGCATTATTTTCAGTCTAATGATTATTAATAATCACGATTCTTATATAACCATGTTATTCAAATTAATGGAAACCATGAATGCAAGATCGCATTTGATTTGGACCTCAATTGCCCCACCATTTGAAATTTGTACACTTAATTGGTGGATTGATTTGAAAATTATTCTGATATGATATATGAAAAATTATAGATTATAGGGTTGTCTACTAATTTTAAATGGATAATAAATGATTGATTTGATATTATATGTATTGACTTTGATTGCAAATGTATTTTATAGGCTAAATTACATTTTTGTCCCAAATTATTATATTAAATGTTTAATTTGGTCCCCAAGTTTTTAAAATGTTTATTTTGGTCCCCTAATTCCTTAAACTTGTTCAAATAGGTCCTTCCGTCAAATTGACTAACGGCGACGTCAAACCTAATGACACGTGGCATTAAGTTTAATATTTTAATGTTCATTTTGGTCCCCAAATTGTTTTAAAATGTTCATTCTGGTCCCCCAAATTTTTTTAAGATGTTCATTTTGGTCCCCAAATTGTTTTAAAATGTTCAATTTGGTCCTCAAGTTTTTAAAATGTTCATTGTCGTTCCTTAGTCAACTTGACGTCACCGTTAATCAACTCTACGGAAGGACCTATTTGAGCAAGTTTAAGGAATTAGAGGACCAAAATGAACATTTTAAAAACTTGGGGACCAAATTGAACATTTAGTAACAATTTGGGGACCAAAAGTGTAATTTAGCCTATTTTATATGTAAATATGTAAATATAGATAAAATCTGCATATATATTTTTATTAAAAGTTTTATGCACAAACTTCTATATATTTGACAAAAACATAAACTTATATATTATTTACAAATTTTACAACATATTCTGATTTTGTGGTAAAAAAAATATTCTGATTTTAAAATATTTGATTTGAAAATAAATTTTATTAAATTTTTTTAAGCAAAAAAATTATTTATTTTTAAAATAGGGAATATATATATATATATATATATATATATATATATATATATATATATATATATATAATTTTCAACTTAAGAGAAAAAATGTTAAAAAGTCACTAAAATAAGACTACATTCAATTGTTACCATATCGGGCCCAATTTTCCATGGCCCAAATCAGTTCGTCTTCACTCTTACACACCCTAAACCTAAATTAGCAACTCTCTGCATCTTTGTGAAGTGCTACTGCTATGGAGGACTCTGATGACAACTTAACAGCGGACGACGTTCGACGCAGTGAAGGGTGGAGACGGTGTGGGGTGCAGTGGTTGTGGTCCTTGTGATGGGCGGTCGCTAGTTCTGGCCGTGGTGGTACGCCGCAAATCTGTGGCAGCGTGCTGTTGGATGGTGCGCGAGCGACTGGGCGCGGAAGGATGTGCAGTGCGCGGCGCAAGGCTGACGGTGGGTGACCGGAGAGTGATAGGAGCAACTGTGCTTGGCTTAGATCTAATTAGGTTGTCCTTTGTTGTTGCAAAGTTGATAGTTGTTGCTGGTTGAAAGTGATGTTTCTGTAGATGGATGAAAATGATGGATGGGCAAATAGGTCCTTTTAGGATTAAAATTAAATAAGAAAAATAAATGATTTTTTAAACAAATAATAATGAGTTGTTAAAATAAGATATGAGATGTCACATTGAAACTGAGATGGCTCTATTTAATTGGGCCACCTAAGCAGTGTAAAAATTACACTAAGGGGGTGTATTGGATTGGGATTGTAAAAGATTGTTTTTGCCTAAAAAAGTCTTGCGGATTTTAAAAGATTAGTAGAAATGTAATGACTTATAAGATTTTAAAAGACTTTTTTTAAAGATTGTTATAATCAAGATTCTTATGTGTGGATTTTAAAGGATTTATATCATAAGACTTTATAAGATTTGAATGGACTATATGGATTTATAAGACTTGAAAGGAAAACATAAATTTTTAGCAAACATTCAAAGTTATAACAGCCAATGAAAAAAATAACAAAGAAATGAATAATATAATAAATAAATAAAATGTAAAACCCAATACAATTTTTCTAATCTTTTAATTATTAGTCAAATTGATGTAACTTCATGTCCTCCTAAGTTGCATTTCTCCACATATCTAAAGCTATGCTAGCCCTCCAAGCATTAACATCTTCTCATTCCCCCGGGTTTGAATAGGTTCAAAATTATTGTCTACATTAGCGGGTGATATTGAAGATAAAGATTTATCTATTGGTTCAATTGTAAGTTCATCAGAACGACATTCTTTACAAAGGAACTTATATAGTGCTACACATGCTAAACAGAAATGGAGGCGTTAACTTAAAAATTGTGAACCGCATTTTAAAAATATCAAATATCTTCTCGATCACATTTCTCAAGGATGCATGGCGAAGATTGAACAATTCATTTACATTTTGAGGGTCATTACCATTACCTGCAAAATCTTGTAACTTCTGATTTTAACCTTAAAAATGATTTATTTAAAAAATTATTTTAATGAAAAGCTTAAACAAATACAATCAAACTCGTTACAAATGATTTTTTTTCAATTTGAAAAAGTGTTTTCTTTCGTCAAATAATTTGTAACAAACACACTCTAAAAGTTGTTTGGTAACTTCTGTTGGGTTGAACGACAACCGTGGGGGGAGATGGGAGAGAGGGGGAGGGAGGAGAGAGTGGGAGAAAGGAGAGAGATGGAGGGAGGGAGGAGGAGAGAGTGGGAGAAAGAAGAGGGGAGAGAGGTGAAAGCATATGGTGAAGAGAAATAAGAATGAAGAATCCTGAGAAATCTCATGTGTTGAGGTGAGACTTTTTGTTGCTAAAAAATCACTAAAAAGTCGCACAAAGTCCTACGAAATCTTTCTTAAAAAACAATCCATCGAAATCAGGAAGTTTTTGAATATTAGAGGACTTTTTATTACTTGTAAAAAGTCATGATTGAATACCACTAGATTTAGATTCTCTCTTTAAAAAATCCTGATAGTCTTGATTGAATACCACCAAACTTATTTAAATTACTTAAAAGTCTTGATTGAATATCACAAAATTTTTTAATCGTAAAAAAGTCCATTAAATTTTTTTTAAATCTCAGTCCAATACACTCCTGTAAAATTATGAGAGGTTCGGGAGAAGCGACCTTGTAAATAATCAATGGCTCAAGGAAAATTTTTATGTGAGAGCAAGCATAAAGATTGTTTATTAAGTGCCATTATTTAATTTCCATAATAACAAAGTAAGAAACCAGCAGGGAAGCTTTCTGATGAGTTATGCCGAAAGCGGAACTGGATTGTGACTGCAATGTGAACGGCCACTTTTGCTTTCTAATCACACAACTTATAATATGCAATTTATAAAAAGAATTGGACTGTCATATCCACAGACATCTTGAAAAATGAACCTAAAATAATATAAACTCGCACAAAGTTCCTTGACTTCTCTCCTACTTTTTATTAAACAAATATAACATTAAAATCATGGGATTGTGTATGATTTAAGATTTTAAAGGTTATCATGACCTAGACCCAGAAGACACTTCATCGGATACAACTATGTTTCTGGGCTTCTGTATCGACAAGGTATGTTTGGTTTCAATTTCATGGCCTAATAATGATCAAGTGCTATTTACATTTTACACCTCTATCTCCTCTGTGTTGTCTGTGAAGGAAAGAAAGAAACTAGGATCCCTTTCTCTCTCAATTTTTTCTTTTCCAATTCAATAGACACAAAAGAGAGCATTTTTGGCCTTGAAAGCCAAGGTGGAAAGGGAATGAAATCTTGGGCATCCCATTTCTTTAGTTTAGCAGAACTGCAACATTTCATATGTATCTATAAGTTTTGGGTCTCACCATTTCAGAGATTCTTTTAGTAAATTTTGGTGCAATGAAGGAAGACACCCTCAAAACCATTTTTTTTGCTTGAAAGATCTCACTATTCTCCAACTTTCTTCCACTCTTTAAAATAAACAGGATTGTTGTTGTGGTTTAATATTATAAGGTACTTAACATTTTTTGTTTTCTTGCTTTTAATTTCTTTCTATATTTGATATGTGGTTTATTTTTCAGATTAAAGCTCCTCAACCAGAACCCTATGATCAGAGATGCCTGTATTCAAACTTATCTTGGTTCAAGAGCTGCTCTACTTTCTCTTCAGGTTCCTCTCTCTCTCTCTCTCTCATCCCCCAAGGAAAAATCCATTTTCTTTCTGTATGTGGCTTTTCCTCAGACATTATGTCCCTTTGCTGTGTTTTCTGTCGTGATAGTATGGAGCCAAAAGTCTGAACTCAGCAAAGCTTGTTTGTATACCTGCTATGTTGATTGTCAATTATATACTCTCTTTCCACTTTGACACAAAACGTGGTAAATTTTCATCACTTTTCCAGTTCATCCACAAGCCAATTAAAATCATGATGATTAGAATTGATGCGAAATAAAACTGCACACATTAACCTCTAGTATGTATTGAACTTTGGTGCCCAGAAATTGGATCTTATGACTGTAGGAGTTTATTGATCAATTATCCAATTTCCTATATAATCCTAAAGAATTATAACAGATAAAAGTTGTACAATGGTCTAATGCTGATGGGTAACAATTAATATGTTTATGACTTTAATTGATATGCACCGTATGGGTAAAATATTTTATATTATCAATTAATCAAAAGTCATGATATAAATAATTTTTTAAGGGATTTTGGATAAAAGTTAAACAATTTTAACGATATGATAATTTCTGATTGATTGATTGTATAAATTTTTTTATAATGACAATGTATATATCAGTTAAATCCTTTGTTTAATTATAAAATATTTTTAATGAATGATTATTTATGATTGATTGATCGTATAAAAAAAATTTATATTAATATTGCATATCAATTTTTGTTTATGAACTATCGTAATTAGGGTCTTTGACTCCCCAATGACATCTCAGGGTATCCCACAAGCTTCGTCTCTTTGAATTGACTATAAGACTAATCCTTGATCGACTGCTTAGAGTGAGAATTAACTATTAGTTTTCGCAATTTCCCAACTAGAGTATCAGCCATCAGGATTTGAACTCGCGTTCTCCTCGTTATAGAGTCGAGATGCTTAACACTTGATTAAGTTGGTTATTGCATATCAATTTAAATATTAAGATATATTACTAATATTGTTTTAAAAATTACAATTAGGTAATAAAGAATGTGAAAATAAATAATTCAAATCCGAACAATAGCCCTTGTACTTAGATGCATAGTCCACTCGCAGCCACACAAGGAAAATCTCTCCAATCTTATTATTTTATATTAAATGGCATGGGCCAGACATTTATTTTTTCTGATACCATGGAATCCGGGTTCCTTTAACTCATACCCTTTAGTACTTTAGTACAAAAAAAAAAGGACTTAAGTATCCAGCCGGGGCTTTCCAAGTCTATGTCATGGGACCCAAAAAGGAGAGAGGCTAGTGATAATACTTGAGCAGAGAGTCAAACACAGACACTAACCAGGTTCTTGTTTGTCGTTAAAGAGAGGTTACGTGTAATGAGAGAAAGGAGAAACTATACTATACCCTGCGGCTCCATCAGAGCATCCCTAGACGAATGTTAGGGTCAGAACCACTTTTTCTGTAGGGTTTGGTGGTCGTCTCGATAAATTTAACCTTGGCATTTGTGCTTGTTTAGTCACGTGGACGTTAAGGACTCGTTTGGTGATCAGAATAGGATGAGAACGGATAGGATAAGAGCATAGGATAGGAGTAGGATATGATATGAGCAGGATAAACTGTTATCCTATTCGACGTTTGGTATCTACCAGATAACCAACTGGATAGCATTGTAATTTTAGTATGAATTTTAAAATTTCGTTGTTGTTCTGAATGTTTTCATATTTTATTAGATTTAAATTTTTTTCATAATTTTCATTTTTTAAGTTTATATAAAAAGATAAAATTGTCCTTGTGATAAAATTACATATAATATTTTAAAATTTTAAAATATTGTTGAACTTAAATTAATTTTTTTATAATTTTAAATATTCATTTTTAGTTTTTACTTTACATATAGTTAAATAATTAGAATATTTTTTAATTTATTTTTTTACTTTTTTCAATAATATACATTAATAAAATTAGTCTTGTGACAAAATAAAATAATTTTTAGTATTTTTATTATTTTATGTTTTGTTAGACCTTTTTTGTAACTATATTATATTTTATTATACTTTAATTATTTTATATATAAAATATTTTTATACTTTAAATCACCTTATCCTATCCTGTTGAGTTCTAACCCAGCTCCCCCCCAGGCTAAAATTTTAACTAGATGGACATGATATGATAGGTGACAGGATAGACTTATCCTATCATGTTGGCTCATGAAACAACAGTTTCAGACAGGATATGATAAGCCAAAATAGTGGTTTCGGCTGCATTTTTAATTTATATTTATATTTATAATTTATATTTCTTGTTTATTTTGATAAAATATATTTATTAATAGTAAAATAATTATTATGCTAAATTACTCTTTTAGTCCCCAAATTATTTTAAAATGTTCAATTTGGTCCTTAAGTTTTTAAAATGTTTATTTTGGTTCCTTAATTCCTAAAACTTATTCAAATATATCCTTCTGTCAAGTTAACTAACGGCGACGTCAAGTTGATTAAGGGACCAAAATGAACATTTAAAAAACTTGAAGACCAAGTTGAACATTTTAAAATAATTTGGGGACCAAAAGAGTTATTTAGCTATTAAATTTAATGCCACGTGGCATTAAAATATTAAATTTAATGATATACGTGGCATTAGGTAGGACGTCGTTGTTAGTCAACTTGACGGAATGACCTATTTGAATAAGTTTTAGGAATTAAGGGACCAAAATGAAAATTTTAAAAACTTGATGATCAAATTGAACATTTTAAAATAATTTGGGCACCAAAACAATAATTTAACCTAATTATTAAGTATTATAACAAAAAATACCCTATGAGTGTAGTTTAGTTAGTTGCGCAGACTGAGTTATTGGGGAGGACCTGAATTCGAATTTCGCTGAAATTATCTTTGGGGAGGGATTAAAAACCTTGATTATGACTAAGCATTCGAGCGAAAATTAGTCCTATAACCGATCCAAAGGATCTAAGCTTGTGAGAATACTTTGTAAATCCATTACGGAGCTAAAAGCTATAATTACAGTGAGTTTCAAAAAAAATAAAAAATGACTTAGTAGAAATTATTAATTATTTATTATCTTTGCTACTAATTAATAAAATAGGTTTTAGTGATTATTTTTATTTTTTATAATATTTGTCATTTAATAATAAAAAAATTAATCTTTCAAAATACGAATATATTAGTCAACATTTTAGAGTATACTGTTATAAAAAATCATTTTAGAGTATTTAAAAAGTCTTCTTGGAATTTATTTCTTTTTTTACAATATCGGACTTATTTCTTTATTTAATTAGGATTATGATTCTATGGTCAGTATAAATAAGACTAAACTTTATCATATGATTTATGATATTTAAACACAAATTTTGGATACCGTATGTGATATTATATATGTTTATCTTTATCCTTCACTTTATTTTTATCTTCTTTACATATATGCTTCTTGAAAATACATACAAAAAACATGGGGACACCTTATGGTGTCCCCCACGTGACATTTAATATATTTTTTAGTACACATGACCCTGTTAGGAAAAAATAAATAATTTTTTTTATCTAATTGTTTAAATTTTTTAAAATTTTTAAACAATATTATATTTATAGTAATGACTTGTTAACTAAATGATGGTATATTTGTAGGGACAAAAAACAAAGTTAGCTTTTAATATTGTATATTAACTAATATTTTAATAGAATGAATGACAATTAAATATTCAAAAGTGTAAACCCATCTTTTTAAGAAGGGCATGGGTTGAATTATACTAAGGTTGTGTTTGTTGTATGAAATGTTTCATTATCAGGTAAATTATAATTTCAGCAACTCATTCTCAATAATATTTATTTCCCACCTTCACACTTGGGAATGAAATTTTTCAGATTCATTCACTAATTTTATTTCTGGATATCTGTTATATATGAAGATTGAGAATAATTTTTTAAAACTTATTCCAAACATACTAAATTTTTTATTACCACGCTCATATTTATAAGAATATTAAAATAAAACTTATATTAAACACTACCCAATTTATTAACAGAGAATGTGCAAGGGAATAGGAAGGGGATCTAATCTAAGGGGGTGTTTGTTTCAAGGTTTGAAATTATATTCCCAGGAATCACATACCTAGGAATGTTATTGCCGGGAATGACATTGCCGGGTATTTTATAAAAAGTTGTTTGGTTAACCATTAAAGTTCTTGGGAATCTTTCTTAAAATTCTTTTAGAAGTATGTTTGGTTCATGATGTAAATTCCTAGGAATAAATATTGTAATTATCAAAATGCCCCAGCTATATAAAATATTATTTTAAATATGAGATTTGAAAGCAATTGATAAAAATAAAAATTAAGGTGATTAACATATTTATAATATAAAATAAATATTTTTATATTTATTTCTGTTTAACCATTTTTAATGATTTTTTAATAAATGATATGTTAAAATTATGATCATGTACTATGTGGTATTAACACAATATTAATCTCCTTTAAAAAAAAAAAACACAATATTAATCTGAAGATTAAATTTTTTAATGAAATTTATGTTTTTAAGAAAAATCTAATTTAAATTGTGATTATTGATGAACTAGTGTATCCTTAAAAAATGAAAGGGTTGTAGCTTTTTTTATTTTGTTTACGTAAGTCAGGTTGATAGCAACTTGTTATTACGCATAACTATAGATGTACACCAAAAAAAGGGCACTATTGCTATTACGCATCTTATATTCACCACAGGAAAACATTGTGTGTAAGGAGAGACGTGGGGTTGATCATAGATAGTGGAACCAAGCAATTAAAATTATAGGGTCAGTTTTGTAATTTTATCAAAGTAATGTTGATGGGAATAGAACATATCCAACCTCAATAGTGGGAATAAAAAGGAGCAAAACCATAGGCATATCACTTTTCCTAGGAATAACTATTTCTTGGGAATATTTTTTTATAAAACAAACATAGGAACATTATATTTCAACCTTCGTATTCCCATGAATAGCCTAAGATAACAAACACCACCTAAAGTGTTGTGGGGACCTAGGGAACATCCTTGCGCAAATCTAGCTAATATGGGCTGCGGTGGCATGCAACAATAGTAGGAAAGTAAGGTGACCTTTGTTTCCCAGGATGTTTTATTCTCAAACAAACTATATTTCTGGGAATCACATTCACATGAATGTTTCTTTCTCACTTTTACATATGAAAATAAAGTTTTCACAAGTTTATAACTATCATTCACTAATTCTATTTCCAACAATGTTTTATGTCTGAGAATAAATTTTTAAAACTTGTATCAAATATGAGAACTTTTATTCCATTGCCAACATTCCCAGTAATACTTTTTTAAAACTTATACCAAATACTACCGAAGAGTTTAGATTTGATTTGAGTTGAGTGGATGCGGAGGTTAAGCAGAAGCAAGCAGATTTATCTCATGTCTCAAAGCAACCATTCATTTTCTTTAGAAAAATAATTTTTTACTTAAAAAAAATTGAGTATTAAATAATAATCTGGAACAAACGGACTCAAAAATAAGTTTGTCTCTAAAATAAAAAACAAAAGTAAGGATGTATATAACTTTATATCGGTTAATCGGTTGAGTTACACCTTACTCCCTTATTTTAATTTTAGAGAACATTACTTTAAAAAAGTCATATCATATCTTTTTTTCTTTGCCCACATTGACTGGGCCACATTATGTTTATTGGATTGGGCAGACAATCACACTGGGACAGAGATGCACCCACAGCACAACTTGAATATATATATATAAAAGTCATAACATCATTGCTTCAACAAAATCACCGTTGCCAAACATGGAAATTCTTGCCTTTTTGTGGTGATAAAGACAAGCAAATTCATGATGACTGAGCTCTTAAAGGAAAAGAAGAAATTATTAGGAACATTGCAACCCTTTTTGCTTTTATATTTTTAGTCATTTTTCTTTTTGACAAAATGAGCACCCACACCCCACCATCTGTTCTTCCTAGATTGTTTCCTAATATAATACTATAAAGTATGTTTTTTTCTCTATCCCATTATTTTGTGGGGATGTGTGATCATTACCATTATAGGGGTGGTGTTGTTTGTGGCAGAAGAAGCAGCAGCTGAGGCAAATGGGGCAGTGGAATATGGTGAGGCTTTGGATCCAAGATTACACTGTCTTTGACATGAGAATCCTTATAAGGAAAATGGGTTTCCATAGCTTGTGTGAAGGATGGGGTGCTTGTACTTGTAGCTAGCATAAACATGTTTCTCATCAACTCCAATTCTTGCCAGTGACTATGTTGTTGTTCTTCTGATTCCTCTCTTGCTTTGCCTGTTGATTTTGATGCTGCTGATGGTGATATTGGCTAGATGGCTCAATCTGTTGTTAGCTTAGTGATAACATTGCTATTATTAATTTGTTTACTTCATTTTTTGTTATTTCATTTTTATTTTTTGGTTTTTTTTGACCTATGTTAATATGCAAGGAGTTGATATTGATCAATGATCAAAAGCAAATGTTGATTTAGCAAAGGTTTGAGATAATTGATTTTTTATCATAGTACATTGATTAGTGTGTTTTGAATTTTGGTAATTTTGTGAGGTTCTGAATATTGAATACAAGACCATTTTCCTCGAATTAGGAAATGGAGGAAGAAAACGTTACTTCATTTCTAATATAAAAAAAACATTTCTAATATAAAAAAAAAAACAAAAAACAAAAAACCGTTACTTCATTTCAACTAGGTTTCTAAATATTATTGCATTAAATTAAATAGGGATGCACCCAATCCCGTAGGGTCTTGGTGAACTTTAAATTTTGGGGATACCTATAGGAGAGTTTAAATCAGTTCAGCATCCAAGCAAACAGTGGTATTGGATTAGGTACTCGTGGTTGGATAGGTCCGGACGTGGGTTGACTCGTTGGGTTACTTTTTTGGTTAAATATTTTCCACCCTACAATTGAATTGTTTGGCAAAAATAGTTGATAAGCTAGTTTATAACTAATAAATTAATTTTTAATTGATAGTTGATAGCAGAAAAACTAGCTGATTGAATTTGAAGTATTTTGTAAAATTAGTGGTTGAATTAACTTATAAATATAATATGACACAAAAAGATATATTTATGATAGACATGAAAAATTGTGAATTTCATCAAATTAATAACGGTAAAAATGAGAAGAAAAAAAAGTTATAAGTCATAAGTTAAATAAAATAAAATAACTTATGAAGAAAAACTACAACCTAACGAGATAAGTTTGTTTATCAAACACCTTTAAAATTAAGGTATAAACATGTATTGTCAAGTATTAATAAAAGGGTCACTCAATGGACGACCCTCAAAATGTTGTCCAACCAACTCATCCCATCACTCAAAAATACATCCAAAATATAAAAGGCTCACCTAGCCCACAAACCTACAGACGCACTGGTGTACTTCGATATCATCAGTGAATTGGGCGTCCAGAACTACCATTTTTGTCGCCGTATCTCTATCAGTAGACGCGCGACTGCCAAACAGACTCCCTGCTGCTCAAAATGACAATCTGACGACGCTGATAAGACTGTAAGTACTGCTTACTCCTAGGGTATGCTCCTCGGTAGACAAAATCGTGTCTACCGGTAGCCTGAGAAGTCTGAGGGTTATTCCATATAACATCCGAAAACTCTCATGGTCTCGGTGGGTACCAAATCTGGGGCGATGGAAGTCGTCGGGTAATACTGAAAGGTCCTATCAGAGTAGCCGTGGGTCCTCCACCATATCATATGTACAGAATGACATGTCCCACATAGACCAAAATAAGTGAGAGTGATCTACCTACCAGTCATCCGGGTCATGATACACGATCTCAATATCCCCCAGCACCGGGATCTGGGGCGGCTGAGCTAGTAGGTAGTGCATATGATCAATAGACCTCGTCTGGTTGTGGCTCATCCGAACGTTTACAAATAAAGCATACAAAGAAATGAGGGAGATAAGAAAACATATAAACATTGTAAAAATAAGGAAAGGAATCCTAAAATAACATATTATACATACAACACATATACAAACAAAACAAACATCCCTCGAATCATACTTCCACATTCATCCTCAAGTTGATATCTCTCATACCATCACCTCTAAGAAGAAGCAACAACTCCCATGCATGTTGGCCGATTTCTCTCACTGGAGTTCAACTTCGCAGGACATTCTCATTGGAGCACAAACTCCCTTCGAAGAATGTCAAATAGTTTGTCTAGGTAACAATTCCACTCATTGTGACCAGTAAGAGTCCATCCCCTCTCACTATGAGACCCGCTCTATAGGAGGGTATCTTGGCCGCCTCCAGACATCCACCGGTGACGTGGAATACTCAGGGCCCAGATGTCGGGATAACCAAGCATCTAGTGGAGTACACAAAACAATAGTAATTAACTATTGGTCATTGTGAAAACTCCAAGCACGTTTCCATCCCCAAGTTCTCATAGACAGTCCTTTCCGTATCCCGTACCCGCATTAGGTAAAACTAACCTTGCATGAATCCTAGTCATACGACTCGCCACCTGTCAACTATGCAATGCAACATACATCACAAGTTACCGCCGGCACTGTTACACTCATTCACAATACCTCACATTTGATGCCCATGCATCCAAAGTCTCAATTCTAATGCCAACACATCCACGGTCTTATGTCCTTACTCTTGAGGTACAATCACGGTGTTAACTCCAATAGAAGAGACATATCCACATATCAACCATATCAATATCGACATACAAAGACATATCAGACATGCCCATTTACACAAAATCACATATTAACAAAACAAGCATATCATCATGCACAACAAACATTCCCAATCAAAATTATTTGTCTAACCTAAGGTGTTGATCCTCTCGTCAATAAACCTACAATGCCTAAACCCTAATTGGCACCACGAGGTAACCGCCAATAGGACTTAGGTGTTGTCGGTTACTCGAAATGAAAGATTAATGTGAAAAAAGCTTGAAGTATGAGAGAAAACAATGAAGAACGCTAATGTCGACATTGTCGATGTGCCGACATGTTAGGGATTCGAGCTTACCTTCGTCGAACCAAGAAATCGAGTAGTTGAATCTGAAGTACAAGTTGATACGTTCTCCCCATCATAGTCGAAGTATTGAAACGAAGCTTCGATTTTCTTCAAACCAAGCCTCTCTCTAAAACTCTTATCCCTCTCTCTACTAGTCTCTAGTTTCGAAGGAAGATGAAAATGGGGAAAAATAAAAATAAAACGCAAATTTTTTTTTTACCCCTCAATTGAGCATGCTCCAGCATGCTACCCATGGACGTTTGAGTGTTCCCAAGTTCTAGCGCGGGGCTCCTCCACGCTAGAGTGTGGCCTCCTGATCTGCCACATGTACACGCAAGCTGAAACGTACCCTACCACTCGTAACCCTTCCACATTTTGATATCATATAAAGAATCAACATCACTAAAATTAAAGTTGTTTATGGTGGTTGTAACGTCCTGTTTTCTCGATTAGTGTATGAGGAAAGGATTAATCATGTTTGAAGGCTTAATCATGTTCCTTAGGTGATAGTTAGCTTGTGTTTTAAGTTTTAGGAGATTCGGAGCTGAAACGGGTCCGGAACGCAAACAAATGCAAACCGAGCGATTAATTGGTCAATTGATTAATTAATTGAGAGTTAGAACATTAAAATTAGGTCGGGATTGAGTACAATAAGTTTTTAGGAGTAGCCTAAATATTACAGAAAAATATCAACAATAGGTTACGCGGGAAAATATGGAAGAAAACACCCGGTTGTGCTGACAGGGTGACACCGGATAGGACACGTGTCACGATCAGGAGGGAGGTGAACATAAGGACTACACCTCATCTTCCACTAACTAAGGCTAAACTATCCTAAGGATGACACCTGGCCCACTAACAGATGACTTAATCTCCTAATGACACCTAATACTTAACTATCCTAAAGTATTGACACATAATAAGCTAAGCAAGCTAAAAGTGTGACACCTAAAGCTTCCCATCAAACCACCTACCACAAAACACCAGTAATTCACTTCAACTGAGCAAAATGACCAAGTCATCTTCTTCTTGGGCGTGAATAAAGAGAGAGCAGAGAACAAGTTCAAGTTGTCATTGTTGAGAGCTTGGTTGGAGTGGTCACATACAAATCGTCATTATATATTATTCAACCGTTGGAGCGTTCTCCAATTTGATAATAAGATTCGAGACTTGTGGTTATTAATATCCAACGGTCAGAATTTCGAAGCAACCTTCATAGTGTGAGATATTCAGCTCGCACAGTGGACTTAGATAGTGAGAAACTCAACCCATATACCATCTAACTTGTCACCATAGAACGGCCATCCGATGTTCGTTCACTATTGGATCCAGCCGAAACTTTGTGAGAAGGTTTAGGACAGATTGTTCTTAGTTGTCACCATTCAGTTTTGTAATTAAAGGTCTTTAGCTAGAGATATGGAGCTCGTACATTAGCTCTGTTTTGGTAGCTTTTCCCTTGGATTTTGGAGCTCACTTTTGAATCTGACTTTCCCTAAGTCCAGCCGCTATTCTCATAATTTTTTCCTTTGATTTCATGTCTTGATTCAAATTGATTCATTGATTGGAACCCTGTTGTTGATTCTGTTGGTATTTTTGTGTTTCTGATGAATCGTGATACCAATACATGTAATCGGGACGGAAAAAGGAACAATGGATGTATTGGTATGGATAGTGGCAGATTTGTGGACGTTGTTGGAAATGCGTGCTTAGGTCTGTTTCAGAAGCACAGACGCATTCGGAACTTGTACTGGAAAGCGTGCACATCAGTAAGGTGGGGAGAAAGTAACCGACATCCTCGGGGAGGCAAGCGTAGAAAAATAATTATATATGCATGTCTGTAGGGTGCCCTAGACCCTACTAGTATGTCGAATAATCGACAATGGCTAAACCCTATTTAAATAATATTTTAACATTGTCTCGGGTTTAGTTGTTGTAGGTTTATCGACGTTAGGCTTGAACCCTAGGTTAGAGAAATTGTGCTGATTGGGGTCATCTGATTGGTCTGTTGATATGTTGATTTCTATAGCATGTTCAAGTATGTTGATTGATTTGATGGATATATGACTGTATGTATGAGTTGAGAGTTAACACCGTGGTAATGCCTTGAGACTGTGGCTTTGAGGCTGGGGATGTATGGGCATCAGTTGTGAGTTTATGGCTGTGTGAGAAGGTTCCGGTGTTAACTCAAGGATGTTTGTTTCATTGCATTTTACCAAGTGGCGAGCCGTATGACTGGGAGTCATATGAGGTTAGTTGTACTCGATTGCGAGTACATATTACGGAGGAGCCGATATGTGAAGAGACCTTGGGGATGGACGAACTAGACTGGGGAGGCTCACAATGACCATTAGGTAGCTCCTAATGTGTCGTGTACCCCGGTATAGCCTGATTTTCCCGATTTTACCCTGAGTATCCATGTCGCAGGTGGACGTTTCGAGGTGACCCAGACACCCCTATTGGAGTTGAGCTCATAGGGGGATGCACTCTTATGGGTCACGGCGAGCGGAAGGGTTACCTGGACAAACTAACTGACGTTCTTTGAGGAGTGAGGCTCGGTAAGGAGAATGTCTCGGGGCTGAGACCCGGATGAGAGATATTGGTCCACATGCATAGGAGTGAGACTCCTTTCTCGGAAGATGATTGCTCACAACTTGCTGTATGTGCTAGGTGTTGGGGTTTTCATGAGATTATCATCTTCTAGAATCAAATCTCAAAGCGGAAGAAAACCATCCCCATGGATCGCGCATTACAAACATGAATCACAAATGGCAAATAGTGTTTACCTCTTGAAGCGTGTTTTACTTTTCGATCACCAGTGCCACGAAGGAGAAGCACCTCTACTCAGTCCACGCAAGCAAATGGGCGTCGGAGCTATTCGTCTTGTGCTAGCTGACGGCTACGGGAGGCACAGTTAGCAAAAGTAGGTTAGAGGGGAGAGCACTTCTATTTATAAGTTGGCAGCTCCCTTTAACCTAGTTGCTTATCCTATTGGGCTTTGTATACTACAAGCCCAATTGTCCTTTAAATCAATTAAATCATATTTAATTAATTTAACTGCTCTGCATTTGCTCTATGCGTGTGACCCTATAGGCTCCCACTAAGTTGGCAATAATATTAAATATTATAATAATATCAAATATTAATTATAATATTAAATATTATAAATAATGAGCAGCATCTAGCAATGCATCATTACTACCCAGTTAGCGAGAGTATCGGTGATCCGATTTTAGCCTTACCGCGACCAAAATTTACCGTGCAGTAAATGTCCCTTCGTCCATATGTCGTAATTGAACACAAGGCATAATAATGTCATCCTTGTTATGTTCAATCATTTGTTCCTCGATCCCCTAGTCAACGTGTAATCACAATTGAGCCCAATATCACATATTGGCCCACTTCCGCATGGCCACGCATATTTCACGTCTCACTCTATCGAGGGGCCCAAGACATTACCCCTATTATGTAGGAGGGACGAATCTTGTCTACATCACTCACATTCCTCAACATGATTTATTGCAGACCCAATAACTACCTTTATGACCACCCTGTTACGCGTGATGTTTGATAGCATTAAAGCCTACAACTCCTCATGTAGGAATCGTAGTGACTTCAAGTCAAAAGACTATTTCACTGTGGTCGCCATGAGAATACTTATAACACTTACATAAATATTATGAAGTATTCTCATAGTGGGTCATCCGGTATAAATATTACTCCTAATATTTATACCTGTGTGCCGACTTGATATCACATATCCATGACCCGTGAGATGTGGTCATCAGTCTACTCACATAATAGTCTCTATGTATTATTGTCGTCCTAATTAACAATAATACTCGACTATGGATATTTAAGAATAGCGTTCTATTTTTCAATGAGGTCTCACGATTAAGTCACGTACTTAATATCTCATTGAATGAACTGCCTATTCTAAGGACTTTATTATGCTATAAACTAATAACATACTAATGAATGCCTTATTCATATATCAAATATATGATCAATTTCATGATACAAATGTTGATCTATTTAAAAATAGATTGGCCACTAGGGCTTACACAACAATCTCCCACTAGCACTAGAGCCAATCGGGCATCAATCTATATCTAACACCCATTGATCTAGTGTGAGTGTCATGCTACTACTGAGCAAGAAACTCTATTAGCAGATTATTTAGTGTTGTCATTCTGCACATCTTCACATCTCTCCTATTGATCATCTATCGAATGAGATGGAAGGGCCTAAGTATATGTTCGGATCATTGGTGAGATCATGTTTCCTTAGCTTATACGATTACTCCATCATTATCGCAACGAGATCAATGGATTTCGCAAAGTTAGGAATCATTCCTAGTTCATAAATGAACTTCTCGATCCAAACAATTTTTAAATCTGTATTTAAGGCAACTATATACTTAGCCTCTGTAGTAAATATGCAACTGTCTCACGCTTGAAACCTTTTCAAGCTTACAGTGCCACCATTAAGAAAAAACACAAATACAGACTGCGATCTGGAATAACCTTTATCGGTTTGGAAATAGTGTCGATGTAACACCTTACAACGACTTCTTCCTCACATTCATTTGTTAAGAATATATCCTCAGTTCTTCTCAAAAACTTAAGGATTTTCTTAATTATGGTTCAATGACTTTCACTGATATTAATTGGTACATTCTTGTCATGCTCAAAGCATACAAGACAATTGGTGTAGTACATAGCGTACTCTGACTAAGGTCCAACAACTTCAGCGATCTATCTCTATAGATCCTAATTCCTAACATGTAGGAAGCCTCGCCCAAGTCCTTCATCAAGAACCAATTCCCCAACCATGTTTTCACATTTTGCAGTGTAGGGATATCGTTTCTGATAAGTAGTATGTCATCAACATAAAAAATGAGAAAGACAATCTCACTCCCACTAACCTTCTTGTACACACAAGGTTCATCCTCGTTCTTGATAAATCCAAGCTGTCTTACAACTTTATCAAAATGAGGATTCTATCCTCTGGAAGCTTACTTTAATCCATGAATGGATCTCTGCAACTTACATATCTTTCCAACATCCTTTGGATTGACAAAACCCTCGGGTTGTGTCATGTACACATCGTTGAGAAGATTCCCATTAAGGAATATAGTCTTGACATCCATCTGCCAGATTTCATAGTCATAGCATGCAGTAATAGCAAGCAGAATCCGAATAGATTTAAGCATCGCTACTAGGGAGAAGGTTTCATCATGGTCTACACCATGAATTTGTTTGAAGCCTTTCCCAACCAATAGCAGCTTAGAGGTACCCACTTTACCATCCATGTCAGTCTTCTTCTTGACAACCCACTTGAACCTTATGGGTTTTTACCCCTTCGGGTGGCTCAACCAAGGTCCATACCCGGTTCATGTACATGGATTCCATCTCGGATCCCATGGCTTCAAGCCACATCTCAGATTCTGGCCAATTATGGCCCCTTGGTAGGTTACAGGCTCATCTTGATCCATGAGTAGCACATCACCTTCCCGAGTTAGGAGAAGTCTATATCTCTCAGGTTGGTGACGTGGCCTGTTAGACCTACACAAGCCTTATGTTACTTGAACCGGCGGTTCAACCACAACATCTTGTGGAACCAGTTCTTGTTCCATTGTAGGCGGGTCAGTATCTTGTGGTACTTGGATTTCTCCAAGTTCTACATTCCTCCCACTGTCTCCTTTAGAGATGTATTCCTTCTCAAGGAATACTTCAGTCCTAGCGACAAACACTTTGTCCTCGGAGGTCTTGTAGAAGTAATATCTTTTGATTTCCTTAGGATATCCCACAAATATACACTTATCCGATTTGGGCCCAAGTTTATCCGTCATAAGACGTTTCACCCTGACATACCCAAATCCTCATAAATGATAAATTAGGCCTTTGGCCCATCCATATCTCATATGGAGTCTTTTCAATCGCCTTAGATGGAACACGGTTAAGAGTGAATCTAGTTGTAAGTTGAGCAAAGCTCCAGAAAGAGTCAAAAAAGTATGGATGACTTATTGTGGATCGCACCATGTCTAACAAGGTACGATTCCTCATTTCGGACATACCATT
This sequence comes from Echinosophora koreensis, assembly GCA_035048595.1. Lineage (NCBI taxonomy): Eukaryota > Viridiplantae > Streptophyta > Magnoliopsida > Fabales > Fabaceae > Echinosophora > Echinosophora koreensis. The sequence goes on from JAPCYP010000072.1 coordinate 1,222,892, forward strand.
CCATTGTGGCATTCCAGGAGGAGTGAGTTGGGACACTATCTCACACACTCTCAGATAGTCATCAAACTCTTGGCTTAAGTATTCATCACCACGATCTAATCATATGACCTTAATACTTTTGCCAAGTTGGTTCTCTACTTCATTTTTGAACTCTTTGAATTTTTCAAAAGTTTCTGATTTGTGTCATACATAAATCCATATCTACTGAAGCCATCAGTAAATGTGATGAAGTAAGGAAAACCACCTCTAGCAAACTTGTTTAGGGGTCCCACATACATCACTATGTATCAAGCCCAAAAGATCACTAATCCCTTCACCTTTCCTGATGAGTGGGGTCTTAGTTATCTTCCCCAACAAGCAAGATTTGCATACATCAAACGATTCACAATCGAATGATTCCCAAGAGTCCATCCTTATGGAGCTTGGAGATGCGTTTCTCACTTATATGGCCTAATCGGCAATGCCAAAGGTTTTCACATTTATATTATAGATGGGCATATGAGGATTAAGGACACGAAGTCCATTATCCAAATACTTGCTAGCATAGAAAATATCATGTGACTGATGTTTCTACCAATAGCTAGAACATAATAACATTTATTTAGTTCCAAAACAAGCCCCGAAGGCAAAGTCAAAACCTTCTATAGTTAATGTAGCAAATTTTTCTCCATTTCCTATTCACATGTTGACTTCGCCTTTAGTCAACATCCCATTCCCTTTGATCCTTCATATTAATGTGAGATCTACATGCGGTATCAAATACCCATGATTTTGAAGTAGGTTGACTTCTACAACACAATGCCCGAAGAGGAAGTCATACTTCCTTTCCTTTTCTTATACTCTTTCTTGTATCTTTTGACAGTCTTTCCAATGTCCGGTCAAACCGAAATGAAATTAACTTCCTTCCTTTGCAACCTTGCCTATTAGCTTCAAGACAGAAGTACTGGACCTAAACTTGTTCGTGCCCTTGTTCTTCTCCTTGTTTATTAGACTTAAGACTTTCCCTTTCAAGACTATCACAATAGTCTACCCTTTTCTACTACAGAGACTATGCTTGGTAGTTCTCAACTTCCTTTGCAATCTCTGGTAGAGGTCTGTCAGAATCGTTCACAACGAATTGACTATAATTATCCAGCAACAATTGCAAAATCATATCACTGGCCAACATTTGGAAAAAAGGAAATCTCATTTTAGCAAGTTCTTAATGTACTGAATAATATGAAGTACATCATAACTGTCAGGATTTCCCATCCGTCAGTTCGCAACTGAAAAAGGGTCTGAAAGACTTATAGTTCTTATGCATTGCATGCTCTCAATAGAGCATCATGAGGTACATGATCATATCAGGTGCCTTCTTGGTTGCAAGCATAAGGCATCCTACATCAAGGGCATCGATTGATGCTTCTCGTAAGTATCTTTTTCGATCCTCGTAGGAACTGATTGCTAAGGAATCATTTGCTCGAGAAAATACAGCTCTTTCTCGTACTAGAGGACAATCCTCAAATTCATGTACCAATCCAGAAATTTAATTCTGGATACCTTGTCCTTCTCAAGGACAAATCGCAGTAATAACTTATAGTATTTTATTTAATGGTAATATAAATTACAGAAATATGCAAAATATAAGTATCATGATAAAATATATTTAATAAGGTCTTTTATTAAATACGCTCCCACTATTTTACTCAAATCAATGACCCTCATCATTGACTCGAAAAATCCCGTTGGAAGATTTTCTAGTGAGACCAAGATCCATATTTCACCTCGTTTTGAGTCAACTTTGGCTGATCTCCCAAAACGTAGTTATTTAGGTAGGAAACTCCTTTCCAATTACATATTCTAATTCATCTCTATAAATTAAAGCCCAACTCCCTGCCTCTAGGCCCATTTCAATCCTATTGAATTCGGCCCAGTTAAGTTAAGCCCAATGGTTGGCAGTTGGACATTACAATTGTCCCATCGCACCTTACTAGTATAGAAAAATGCACTCCGCTTTGGCGGACCTACACTCATTCGATATTAGTCTTGATGAGTGCCACGCATTGGAAGGCTCTTAAACTTAATATTTCCTTTTCAGGGATTTTTATTAAAATGATCTCACCGGCGTTGCATCACATACAAAGAGTCTCTCAACATACATGCATACATGCTATCATACATTTAATAAAACATATATAACATTTAAAACATACATGTATACATACATTTCATGCATCACATACAAAAATATACATCACATACATTTCATGCATCTCATACATAAACATATAAGATAAGGTAATATAGTTATGGTCTCCTAAAAATGCAAGAATTAAATAATTAATTTATTATAATTCTTTGACCCTCGAGCAAGCTTCTCAAGCCTCTCCCACGACGTTATCATTTGATGTTGCCTCCTCTTCAACTCGAACAATTACATTTATTAAAATAAATTAAAATGGCACGACACACAGGCCGTATTTAAATAAATAAATCATGACACGCAGGTCATATTTACCCAAAATAAATAACACCATAATCTAGGGTCATAACTATATACCGCACATTTAAAATTATTTAATTATAATAATAAATCTTTATTATTAATAATATTTTTAAATAATATTAAATTGATTAATATTAAAATATTTTATTTTGAAATCACTGGAAGATCACATACAAATAATATACTTCCAAAAACACTTTTGAAAGTAACATGTACGGGAATCCAAATCAAACTTGAATTCAAAATCTAATTGATTAGAGGCAAATCAAAACTTGGTCAAGAAAAACGCTCCCGACTCCCTTTTGAAAACAAATTGCCTAATAATATGCACACAGGACACACACTTCACGTTTACACTTTCTAAAACAAATTGATATTTCAATTTGAAAATGAATCTGACGTGATTTAAATTGCATATGTATACCTATGTCATTGTTCACGCACAAATCAAAAAAAAATTTTGAACAGCGATTTCGAAAAATTCACGCCAGCCAGAACGAATTCAAAGTGTGCACATATATATATCAACATACAGATCAAACAAGAACAAAATGTGCTCACAAAAATAACATGTATTCGATTGAATCATATTCAAAAGCAATAAAAACATGTTATCAAACCAGACAAACAAACACATAGGGATTCAAGATAATAACGACCATACGCTCTGATACCACTGTTGGGGTTTTCATGAGATTATCATCTTCTAAAATCAAATCTCAAGGCGGAAGAAAACCATCCCCATGGATCGCGCATTACAAACATGAATCACAAATGGTAAATAGTGTTTACCTCTTGAAGCGTGCTTTACTTTTCGATCACCAATGCCACGAAGGAGAAGCACCTCTACTCAGTCCACGCGAGCAAATGGGCGTCGGAGCTATGCGTCTTGTGCTAGATGACGGCTATGGGAGACACAGTTAGCAAAAGTAGGTTAGAGGGGAGAGCACTTCTATTTATAAGTTGGCAGCTCCCTTTAACCTAATTGCTTACCCTATTGGGCTTTGTACACTACAAGCCCAATTGTACTTTAAATCAATTAAATCATATTTAATTAATTTAACTGCTCCGCATTTGCTCTATGCGTGTGACCCTATAGGCTCCCACTAAGTTGGCAATAATATTTAATATTATAATTAATAAATATCAAATATTAATTATAATATTAAATATTATAAATAATGAGCGGCATCTAGCAATGCATCACTACTACCCAATTAGCTAGAGTATCGGTGATCCGATTTTAGCCTTACCGCGACCAAAATTTACCGTGCAGTAAATATCCATTCGTCCATATGTTTTAATTGAACACAAGGCATAATAATGTCATCCTTGTTATGTTCAATCATTTGTTCCTCGATCCCCGAGTAGACGTGTAATCACAATTGGGCCCAATATCACATATTGGCCCACTTCCGCGTGGCCACGCATATTTCACGTCTCACTCTATCGACGGGCCCAAGACATTACCCCTGTTATATAGGAGGGACGAATCCTGTCTACATCACTCACACTCCTTAACATGATTTATTGCAGACCCAATAACTACATTTATGACCACCTTGTTACGCGTGATGTTTGATAGCATTAAAGCCTACAACTCCTCATGTAGGAATCGTAGTGACTTCAAGTCGAATGACTACTTCACTGTGGTCGTCATGAGAATACTTATGACACTTACATAACTATTATGAAGTATTCTCATAGTGGGTCATCCGGTATAAATATTACTCCTAATATTTATACCTGTGTGCCGACTTGATATCACATATCCATGACCCGTGAGATGTGGTCATCAGTCTACTCACACAATAGTCTCTTTGTATTATTGTTGTCCTAATTAACAATAATACTCGACTACGGATATTTAAGAATAGCGTTCTATTTTTCAATGAGGTCTCACGATTAAGTCACGTACTTAATATCTCATTGAATGAACTGCCTATTCTAAGGACTTTATTATGATATAAACTAATAGCATAATAAATGAATGCCTTATTCATATATCAAATATATGATCAATTTCATGATACAAATGATGATATATTCAAAAATAGATTGGCCACTAGGGCTTACACCAACACTATGTATATATATGATTATTGTTCTATGTGTTTCATGACTATGTTCTATTGATTATCTCCCTTTTTCCCTCTATATTTCGATGTATGTATATTGATACGATAGATGAGCAGCAGCAACAAGAATAGGACGGCGATTTGCAGGACTACTGGCCACAATGCTATTTGTAGAAGATCCCACCGCGGATGTATAGATGTCGTTACAGCGAGGGCAAGGGTAGTTCCAGACGCCCATATCATCTGTGATTGGTCGAATGCGTCTGTTAGATAGTGAGCCTCTATGAGCTTTATTTTGCTTTTTGGATGTATTTTGGAGAGGCGGACCGGGTAGCTTCTAGACTTTCTCTATTTCAGTGCCAGTTTATATATGTATGTTCAGTTTTAGAGTTTGTATAGTTCCGTAGGCTATAGTCCCTCTGTTGGGACAACTTATACGCAGATGGTGACTGTTGTATATTTTATGTATCTATATGTGTTGTGTTTTACTGTTGCGCATCTTTTATGTTTTAAAAGTTTTTAATTTCCTCTTCCAAATGATAATATATTTTCGCCTGTAATAATCACATTAACGTTAATTATGGATAAAGGCTTAGTTAATTAGGGTTTTCTTTAATGGGACATTGAGGTGTCTCAGTGGCTAAGCAAGGACCTCATTATATTTTTAATATCCCTCCTCGCAAAAGAGTCTTTGAGCTTACAGTACAATTTCATCGTACTATCTATTGAAGTTCAACTTATTATCATAAGAATGAGAGTGTCATGGATAAAATATTTAACCATTTGATTATAAAGGGTTGGAGCCATTGATACCATGTAAAAGGCCTACGACTTCAAATGCTGAAATTTTAGGGATAGTTGATTAGATAGTGTGAAGTGATGCAATTTAAGGTCAACTAATGAACATAATTTATTTAAATTTTACAATTATAGTAAAGGCATGGACTTCACCAATAATAACAAAAGACAAGTAAATAACATTCTATAGCAAACAATATAAAGCACACAATCAATTATAAAAATTAACTTAGTGATTAAGATTTTTATAAATAATCAACCAATGTTAATATATCAATTATAAAATAGTAAAAGTATATTCTCTTATTTGTATTAATATTAATCATTTTAATACCATGAATATAATTTATATCTCTAATTAGTTTGATCCATCCCAAATTTACAATTTTTGTAATGAAAAGACTCCATTTTTCAAGTATGTTGAATATCTAAGGGTGAAAAATATTAGAATTCAAATATTCAAAAATGAAAATTTAAATTGACCTATAATTGGCAAAAGTAAGATATCAATAATCATGAATTATTATGTCCAACATTCCAAATATAAGTTTAAATATATTGTGATACTTATTCAGGCACATAAAAGCTAATTCTATAACGGTGGATACTCCTCCTAGTTGCTTTCTCAACTTGTACTAATGCAACACTTGAATCATTTGGAGATTGTAGTTCCTTTAGTATTTCCCACTTTCTGCCCTTTGATACCATTATGTTGAGCTGCTCCAACACTTCAATATTTTCTAGAATGTATTTTGTTAGAGAAAGGCTACTAGCATTCCAGTCAAAACATCTAACTTCTACAGTCTTAAGCCTCGAGAGAAAACATTGAGTCATTAAAATATTTTTATCAACCTTGATCAAATGCTGCATACACAAATAATATTTATTAGTCAAATATGTTCTATTGATGACCAAATTATATGAAGATGCCATGATCATTTAAAAAAGGAAGAGAATAACTAACAGAAAAGAGCCCAAGATACACAATATTTGGTGATTTGTGAAGCAAGTCCAGTAATATTTGCTGCGAAGGCAAATAATAACTCAAGTCTAGTTCTAGACGAACTAAACGTTCAAACACTGGAAGAGTAGATACGTGATCTTTGTCATAAGCTAACAACTGTGTAGATAAAATAATATTGTTAATCTTATATGGCATTGGTTACTTCAAATCTTAACTATATTGAAAAGGAAAGATACAGTAAGAGGAAACATACCTTAATAGTGTTCAAACCCAATTTCAAATGGTTCACTATTTGAAACTCTTTAAGAATCTTACATGCTTTGGCACTTTGTTGACGCAACTCATCTTCACTAAAATTATAATGTACTGATGCACGAGCTGCTGCGTGAACATCAATGCATGCATAAATGACAGACATGGTATTTGACAAGATAACATCCCCAGGAAACCAGCCACAATAGTGAAAACTTTTGAGGTGCGAGGCAAAAACATTGATTGTAGGACCGCATGGTTTGTCACAATTATACTCTGGGTAGACTAATGAAAAACTTTCTAATATTGGTGCTTTAATAATAATACACTTAATGTTTGACCATATACAAAATCGACAATCAAATAATTCAAGAACTACAAAATTAAGAACCATCTCTTCTGGGTGACCATCTCCAATAAATTGAATGTGTTGAAGTTTCAAAGTTTTCAAATTTTTGAAACAATTGGATGAAGGAACAATGAGGTTGCAGTAAATGCTAAGATCCAATTGTAACAAAGAGATGCTGTGAAAAAGGGAAATGGAAAACTCATAATGCTTGTTGGAAGAATACTCAATACAAAGCAATTGGACTCCCAAATCCAAAACAGAAGAGATCCATGCAGGAAGAGGATCAAATTGCTTCTTTTTTCTTGAATATGAAGTTGAAAGACAGAGAGTGAAACTATGAATCCTTGAAAGGTTTTGGAGTACTCTGTCCATAAAGTTTATAAAACATTGTTTTTCCTCTGGTAGATTGTATGATAAACGAACACCTTTGATTCTTAAACATGTGATAGACGTCCAGAATAACTCCCACCTTTTAGATAGCACGCTGGTACGAACTGCATCTCTGGTGGGAAGAAAAGACAATATGTGACCGATGATGTCTTTGGGCATATTGCTAATAATATCATATTGGTCATCATCAACAAGTATATGTTTTTTGCTTGTGACGTTGACGTCCATGGTCTTATGTAGTGAAAACCTGCACGATAATAGTCATATATAAATGAGCAAAGCTTCAATAAGCAAACCCAATGGACACTTATAAATTCTGAAAACATTCATGGTGGTTTCTCAACTTGTTTATAGTCATTTGTTCACTATAGGTGATGAGGACATTATTGTATTTAGCTAACTTGAAATTAGACCATTTTGTGGAAGTAAGTTCTTATAAAATGGGTCATAACATTGAAAATACCGAATCACCTTCAACCTTAAGATGAAATATCAAGAATTTTCATTGTATTTATTATATACATCAATATATATACATAATAAGCCTAAAACAAAGAACACTAATGTAAGAAACATAGTAAAATATGATACTAGAGTTTGATTTTGAAAAATGAAAATCTAACATATTAAAACTATTGTTGATGGTAACAAATGAAAGTTTTTTTTTTTTTTGAGGCAGGTAACAAATGAAAGATAAAACTTCAATAATATATTAATTAAAGAACTATATCTAAAAGATCATCATTTTATTGATGAACAAGAATGACATTTGAAAGTGATATTGTTGCTTTGTCTTGGATGTTTTCTAGAGCTAATAAGCATCAATCTGAGATGATGAAAAGAGGATCTAGACATATATATTTATACAAATCACTTTATATTAAATTTGAAAGACCAACAAATTAAAACCTTTTACTAAATACATTTCTTGCCAACATATGAGTAGTATCTTAGCTTAAGTATTCACATATATGAAACTTGAATTTGCTATTGAAATTGAAATATAATATAAAATAATTATTAGAATAAACTTTTATTTTTGTCCTCAAAAGACATATGCAACATCAAATTAGCCTTTCATTTTTCAGAAATATCAAATTGTTCAATTAACAATACTAAAACAATATCAGTTTGTCCTTTTAATTTGATTTGATGTCACTTTAAAGATAAAATTGATGGCATACATTGACATTGAAGGACCAATATGATGTATTTATAAATTTATAAATGGATAATCAACCTAACAAAAAAAATAAAATATGAATCTATTATCAAATAGATTACAAGATACCCCATATTTGTTGGACATATATCCAAAATTTACATAAAACTATATTTAGGTTTTATAATAAAAATCTAACACATTAAACCTTATTTTCCTCCGTACTAAATGAAAGAAATCATTGAATCATATTAAAAATAAACTTAAATTGAAGTATCGTACATGCACCTTTTGGGATGAACACAAATCTTCACGAATGCACTTATCGATTTCTATATGGTGTTCGAAGAGTGAAGAAGCAGCCTCCGATGACGCAGAAATGAATCTAGGGTTCAAAATGAAAACTGCGTAACAATATATTTGTACATATTGTAAATGGAGCCCAATCTTTGTTGGGTTTTGTTTGATATTTTACATACAACATATCGGCCCAACATCAAGTAATTAATAATTATTATTGTTTATAATAAATGAGTAAATTTAAGGAATATAAATTAATTTAGAAAATCAGAACTAAAAAATGTTGTATTACTCCATTGTTGATGAAAATATTTCTTTATGATTTCTTTAACTCAATTATAATCTTTGATTTTATTTTCATCTAATAGTGTAAACTATTAAAATCACAAGTACTGTTGGATGAAAATAAAATTAACGGTTGGGATTTTGTGTAAGTGAAAAATGACTTCATCGACATAAACTGATCCCTTATACACACACACACACACACACACTTAATTATTTGAACAATGATGTCAAGCTGTAAAGAACTAGATAAGTTGACTAGTCTAATTGTAAATTTGACACTTAATGATTATGGTTTAGTCTCATTACCAAATTTAAAATCTTTGGACTAGTCAAAACTTGATTGAACTAGGAATTTAATCCAATTCAACCTAGGGGTGTTCAGATGCCGAGTTTGGTCGAATTTGGCTTAACCTAGCACCCGAACCAATCAATTAATAATGAGTTGGGTCGGGTCGGGTTTAAATCTTTATATAAACTCGAAGGTTTGGGTTAGATCAATAAGATTAATCATGTTACAAACTGCTCCAGCCAAGAAATAAAGAAGCAAAGATATAGCCCAGAAACAAAGAACAAATGGAACAAACCCCACAAAGGGCCCTTTTGTTGCAACACCCACTGTGGCTCCCTCAATGACAATGAACAATCACATTGAGAAACAATTTCAGCATTTTATCAAATCTGGGTAAGCCTCAAAACATTCAGACGGAGGGAGATGACGATTAAGGGAAGGGAGTGGAGGGATACTGTTAAGTCTCTAAAAGGTCTGATGTGCATTTGCCCTAAGTTTTGATGAAAACTAAACATTTGTTAATGATTTAATTGAACTTCATATTGGTTGCTGACCTGTCTGTCTTGTGACACCCTTCTACCCCGCATGATATAAAGCATTTAATATAAAAGCAATTAAATGAAAAACATGCATTTTACTGGATAATTTAAACATTTGTCCATGGGTAGAAAAGTCCCACATGAACCAGTTCACAACGCGGAAAATAAAACAAGTATAAAACAAATAGAACGTAACAAATAAACTACCCAACCCCAATGTCACACTCAGAGCTGGTATAACCGTTCCGGAAAACATGTCCTCGGAATACAACTGAAACAATCTAATTAAACATAAAAACAAGCCCAAACTATGAGTGGCGGCTCCTCAGAGTCACTCATCTCCGGGCTACTCGTCATCCTCTGCAAGGTGCAAATCAGGCCAATAACAAACAAACAAACAACCATAGGGAGTAAGAATCATGTAAACATAATGACAAGGAGGTAGGAAGTAAAGTAAACAACAAGCATAACAACATTTCATCAAACATCATCATCGTGATAACAATATGCTATGCAGTGCAACGTAACCCTACTCCGCTAAACCAACAATGCACGTGGATCCACTAAACTCGGGATGGACGACTTCGGAGTTAAATATCCACATTGAGAATCGACTCAACGCCGGAGAATCTACTCCTTGGATAGTCAACGCATCAAACCAACGAATGCCTCGTCACGGGGGCGCAAGGAGAATCTACTCCAACCGTGGGTGGCCAGATAGCCGTACTCTAGGACGACCTCCCCTATGTCGAACATCCCTCAACAACAACTCTGATGCAATGCGTATGCAACACAACAACAACGGCAAACGCAACCTCCATACACCAACGGAATCAACCGAAGACAACAGCGGAATCGACCGCAAAATCTTTAATCAGCGGACTGCAGTGGAATCTACCGCAACACTTTAAACCCAACCGGGTCAAGGCCCCCTTGGAGCAAACCCTCGGCTACCAAGGTACAACATCAACAACACCTTAGACCTAAACCACGGGGTCAAGGCTTCCTTGGTCAAAAGCACCAAGGCATGGCTCATCAGCTTGCGGTAACCCAATGGTTACCTATTTATCAAACTCAATACCACACCATCTCATCATCTTAATTACCTTTGGTAATCATTAACCAAGTTGTTTAATCTTTATCTTTGATTAGCTACCTCAACTTATCATCATTAGGGGAAATGGGGTTTGAAACCCCTTGAAATCCTTTAATTACATCTCTGTCTGTTGGGGGAGCATGGTCGTGCTTGTCCCCTACATGGTTGTGCTGTCACATAAGTGAAGCACCGTCGTGCTTCTTACTAAGCATAGCCGTGCTCAACAGCACGGTCGTGCTTTTTGTCCTGCACGGCCATTTTCTAGAATTCAAACTGGGAGCATGATAGGCTCCGGCAAGTGTACCGGATTGAAGCAAGTAATAATAAAACGGTGATAAACCGAGTATTGAACTCAGGGATTGGGAAACCAAGTACCACTTCACAAATTAAACAACTATTTTAAACTGAGAAATAGGTATGAAGAGATTTCAAGAAAATAAAAGAAACAATAAAAGAAATCAAAATAAAATATTTTTTTTGTTTTTAAATAAGAGAATAGAGCTTCCAGGATCAGGACTACCACAACGACCAATTATGAATCCTACTTGACTTTACCTTTGTTAATATCTAACTAAATTGAAGGTGAATTTATCCTAAATAAGTTAATGTTCCCTATCGAGATACAAGAACCGTGCCCAATTAAACCAACCCCTACTCTCGTGGTAATTGTATTTAAATTGAACCCTTTAAGCTTTGTGACAATTCAATGAGCCCTCGAAGGACGGCTTCTAACTCTCGTGATTTAAGTCATAAGTTCAATTCCTATGGATCCAATACCTAAGTTCACCGCTAAGTTCATCCTTAGAATATCTGAGACATGCAAAAAGGTGATCAATCAATTTACATGGATGAAGCACAATAAGAATCAAATCAATGAGTAAAATATTAACAAAAGGGAAAAATCAAATATTCATCATAATAGTGTCAAAGGGCATCGCCCAATCCTAGAAACAAAACAACTACTCAGTCATAAAAGAAATAACAAGACGAAGAAAAGAAAACTCCATTGAAAATTCCCAGTAGCTATCTCGTTGTGGTGCTGCACTTGCGCTCCTGTTCAGCCTGCACACCCTGCGCTCCTCCTCTTCTCCTACTGCGCTGGTCTTCTTTATATATATCACAACTTCCTCTTTTAATTTCCAAATCAAATCTCTACTAAATATTTGTTACAGTATCACACCCACAAATTAAGATAACAATAATATCTTAACAGATATGTTTATAGATAAGCAATTCATGTTTTGCTTTTATTTTTCATTCAAATTGCAATTTCAATCTCAATTTCAATTGTGTGGGCCCTTGCAGATTTGCTTCACGTGATTTGCTGGAGCAATTCAATTGCCAAATCTTATCATATCCTTTATTGTTGTGAGAGGCAATTATTATCTAAATCCAAATTTGAGTTGGATCCAATCTTTTATCTCAATGCCAATTGAATTATCTTTTAATCATAATGATCCAAATCCAAATTGATTTGGATTCAAATCCATCTTGTGGGCCCTCGCAATTTACTTGGCAATCTTCAATTTAATTGCAATCCTTCTTCTTTGTCCTTTCCTAAAAATAAAAATAAGAAAATCTTGAGAAAATCAATTAAATTCTAATTAAAATCAATTAAATGCACACATTGACTCTAAAATAACTAAAATAGGAAAACAAAGTCTAATTTGGGTTAAATCAAGCATTCAACAAAATTTAATTGATGAAATCCACTCTAAAATATTAGCTAAAACATGATAAGCCAGCGGATTATCAGAGCACGGTCGTGCTCCCTGTTCAGCACGGTCGTGCTCAATGCACGACAGTACTGTTCTGGGCAGAGTCTGACATCAGATTTTTACCAATTTATTTGGGGATTAAGTTCATTAATTATCAAGTCATTTAACAACCTAATTATTCAATTAACATCTTAACATCAAACTGATCATGACAACAACATCAACCAACCAACATCTTGTTAATAACAATGATCAACACATTATCATACTCATAGGCAACCAATCATGAATATGAACAGATAACCATGGCATCCCAAAACGATTAAGACATGTTATCATAGAACATAACTAAATCAAATAATCATGTTATCAACAGAGACATCTCAACATATAAGCATACAACTTAAAACAACAACCGGGGTTATGGGAACCCATTTACTTTATACTAACCCCATGCCTATGAACACACTACCCTTCTCCCCATACCTGGATTGAAGGTAGCTCTAACCACGGTCCTAATGGCAACTGGTCCCAAATCCTCGAACGGCTTACACCGGTACTAAACCTTGGATCAACAGAACATAGCAACGATTAGTTCCCAATTCAATATAATGAAGGAAACTTAGAAATGGAAGAAACATTACCTATATACTTGACACAGAAAAACAAAAGGTCTCCCAAGAGCCTCCAACACTCAAGAACTGATTGTGTTAGTGGAAAGAGGGGAGAGGAACTCTTCTGGCCGCAACAGGGTAGCAGCAGCCGTCAAAATAGGGTTATGACGTTAACCCTCGGTTCTGTGCCAAAAATATATAGTCTAGACCTGAGCACGGTCGTGCTCACCCTCGAGCACGGTCGTGCTCACCCTTGAGCATGGTCGTGCTCAACTTAGCGTCCCCGTGACGCGGTCAGAATATTGAGCACGGGCGTGCTCAACTTACACTTGGCAACGCGCTTCAGACTTTTAAGCACGGGCGTGCTGGCTAATGAGCATGGGCGTGGTGCTCATGTACCAGAAAGGGACTTTTAAGCCAAAAATCCCACTAAGCCCTTAGCCAACAATTTCAACTTAACAAAGCAGTTTAAGGAAAGCACTTAACGAAAAAAGGGTGTTACAATCCCACCCCCTTATAAAAATTTCGTCCTCGAAATTTCTACGTACCTCAAACGAAGAGATGCGGGTATGCTTCCATCATCTTGCTTTCGAGCTCCCAGGTAGCACTTTCCTCAGTTGCCCCACTCCAAACTACTTTGACCAAGGGAATCTCTTTACCTCTTAGCTGCTTCACCCTCATATCCTCGACCCGAAGGGGTAACACCTCAAATGTCAAGTTCTCTTTCAACTGTATAGTGTCGAGGACTATCACGTGACTAGGGTCATGGATATACTTTCTGAGTTGAGACACATGAAAAACATTGTGGAGGTTTGACAAAAACGGTGGCAAAGTGATTTGGTAGGTGACTTCGCCGACTCTTTTAAGGATTTGGTAAGGACCAATGAACCTCGGAGTTAGTTTCCTCGCCTTTATTACTCTACCCACCCCAGTAGTTGGAGTAACTCTCAAGAATACATGATCGCCTTCCTGGAATTCGAGTGCCTTCTTCCTTTTATCATGATAGCTCTTTCGCCTACTCTGTGCAACTCTCATCTTTTCCTGAACCAACCTGATCTTTTCTGTTTTTTCCTGGACTATCTCTGGCCCTAGCACCACACTATCACTGGGTTCACTCCAACACAAGGGTATCCTACATCTCCTCCCATACAGAGCCTCATAAGGTGCCATCCCAATGCTGGAATGGATACTGTTGTTGTAGGTAAACTCTATCAGGGGCAAAAATTTGTCCCAACTACCAGACTGTTCTAACACACAAGCCCGCAACTGGTCCTCTAAAGACTGGATGGTTCTCTCAGACTGACCATCAGTCTGTGGGTGATAAGATGAACTAAGCCTAAGCTTTATCCCTAAAGCCTCTTGCAAACTATTCCAAAACCTAGAGGTAAACCTCGGGTCTCTATCCGACACTATGCTAGAGGGTACACCATGAAGCCTAACTATCTCTTTGATATACAGCCTGGCTAACTACTCTAAAGGATACTCCATGTTCATCGGAATGAAATGGGCAGACTTCGTCAGTCTATCCACAACAACCCATATAGCCTCAAAACCAGCTGGAGTCCTAGGGAGTCCAGACACAAAATCCATGGAGATGCTATCCCATTTCCATTCTGGGATACTCAAAGGTTACAACTTACCTGAGGGCCTTTGATGTTCTATCTTGGCCTTCTAGCAAACTAAGCACGCATACACAAACTCAGCTACATCCTTTTTCATCCTAGGCCACCAAAACATCCTCTTAAGGTCCTGATACATTTTAGTGGCACCAGGGTGCACACTCAATCCACTCCTATGTCCTTGTTCAAGGATCAACTTCCTAAGCTCAGGAACATCTGGCACACAAACTCTCTCCTTGAACCTCAAGATACCATCACTGCCATCCTTAAAACTTAGATCTCTACCCTGAGCAAGCAACTCTCCCTGGTTTAAGAGAAACTTATCTAACTTCTGACCCTCTCTAATCTGATCCATCAAGCTATTGCTAACCTTCAAGGTTCCAAGCCTAATACTCTTAGGGTTAAACTCACAAGCTAGACTAAGGTCTCTAAACTCCTCAATCAGATCCATCTCCCTAACCATCAAAGCGGAGACATGAAGGGTTTTCCTGCTCAAGGCATCGGCCACCACATTGGCCTTTCCTGGGTGATAGGTCAGTTCGAAGTCATAATCCTTTAAGAACTCCATCCACCTATGCTGTCTCATATTCAGTCCCTTCTGATCAAAAAGATATTTCAAACTCTTATGATCACTAAAGACCTCAAATCTCGCTCCATACAGGTAATGCCTCAAGATCTTTAAGGCAAATATCACAGCTCCTAGTTCTAGGTCATGGGTAGGGTAGTTCTTCTCATGGGTTTTCAACTGCCTAGAAGCATAAGCAACTACCTTACCATTCTGCATCAACACACCACCTAACCCTTGCTTAGAAGCATCGCAATAAACTACGAAGGGTTCACTAGGATCTGGCAAAACTAACACTGGTACTGATGTCAACCTATTCTTAAAGGTCTGGAAACTCTCTTCACACTTAGAGTCCCACACAAACAACTGTCCCTTCTTGGTGAGACGGGTTAAGGGTAAGGCTATCTTAGAGAAACCTCCTATGAACCGTCTATAATACCCGGCTAATCCCAAGAAAATCCTAATCTCGGTCACTGACTTCGGCGCTTCCCACTGGAGCATTGTCTCTACCTTAGTTGGGTCCACTGCTATGCCACCCTTAGAGATGACATGTTCTAAGAAGCTCACTTCCTCTAACCAAAACTCACACTTAGACAACTTAGCGTACAACTGTTTTTCCTTAAGGGTCTGCAAAACAACCCTCAGGTGTTCCCCATGTTCCTCCTTGCTCTTGGAGTACACTAAGATGTCATCTATGAACACCACCACAAACTTATCCAAGTAAGGGTGAAAGGTCTTGTTCATGTAGTCCATGAAGACCGCAGGAGCATTGGTCACACTAAAGGGCATAACCAAGTACTCATAGTGACCGTATCGTGTCCTAAACGCTGTCTTCGGGATGTCCTCAGACTTAACCCGAATCTGATGGTACCCTGATCTCAAATCAATCTTTGAAAAGACGCAAGCGCCCATCAACTGGTCCATCAGATCATCAATCCTAGGGAGGGGATACCGATTCTTTATTGTCACCTTGTTGAGCTGCCGATAGTCGACACACAACCTCATACTACCATCCTTCTTCTTCCCCAACAACACAGGTGCTCCCCACGGAGACACACTGGGCCCAATGAACTGCTTCTTCATCAGGTCCTCCAACTGCTCTTTCAACTTAGCTAGCTCTAGAGGAGACATTCTATAGGGTGCTATGGAGATTGGCCCGGTGCCAAGCACTAAGTCTATACTAAACTCAACATCTTTCTCTCGGGGTAAGTTATAAACATCCCCCGGGAACACTTCAAGAAATTCCCGCACAACAGGCACGCTGGCGACATCAGGAGGGCTGCTCTCTACTTCCAAGGAAGCTAACATCATGTATACCCGGGCTTCATCTTTCATTGAAGCTTGAACTTGGCTTGCAGAGAGAAGGTCCGGATTCTTAGACTCCATTGGAGTTCCAAAAATCAGGGTTTTATCGAAACAATTCAAAAGGACATGGTTGGAAGATAACCAGTCCATGCCAAGAATAATATCAAGGTCTTTTAGAGGCAAGCATACAAGATCAGCAATAAAGGTTTTATCATTTATGACTATATGACAGTTCTTGCATGCATAAGAAGTGGAAACAGGTTTATTTGTGGGTGTAGACACAAGCAAATCAAACTCAAGAAAGGTAACAGGTAACTTAAGACTCTTGACCCTATCATGCGATATAAACGAGTGAGTAGCACCCGAATCATACAATAGAGTTCCATCAATAAAACATGTACCTTGGATCAAGTCATCAGACTCGGAGGCTTCGTCTCCACTAAGAGTAAAGACTTTTCCAATGGTTTCAGTCTGTTGGCCTGGGGCTTCTGATTCTTGCTAGCGCTGGGAGGCTCGGCCTTGGCTCCCTCACACTCACGGCTGATGTGACCCGACTTGCCACACCTGAAGCAAATCACAGTTGGTTCCTTGCACTGGGATGAGTAATGATCCTGTGCTCCGCATTTACCACACCTCATAGCCCTGAGGGCATTAGAGAACCCACCCCTGAATCTATCCTGCTGAAATTGTGGCTTCTGGCCACTCTGCTTGAAGTCCTTGACGGTTGGAACATACCGCTGCTTATCCTTGTCCTTCTGATCAGTACTCTTGCCACTCTGACTATCCGATCCTCTGGAACTGGCTACTCTGAACTGACTGGCATCCTCATAAATTCTGCACTTGTTGACCAGAATTGGAAAGATTCTGATCTCCTGGTAGATGATGGCCTGCTTGATCTCAGGTCGGAGTCCAGCTTCAAACTTGATGCACTTGGAGCGGTCATCTGTCTCATGCTGATACGGAGTGTAGTACCTAGTTAGCTCCTCAAACTTGGCCGCATAGTCACCAACTGACAACGACCTCTGCCTCAAAGACAAAAACTCCATCTCTTTCTTGTCCTTGATATCCGCCGGAAATTATTTCTCCAGAAACCTCTGTCTAAACACAACCCATATAACTGCTGTGTCCTCAGCATGCATCCTCTGCCTGCAGTTGTCCCACCAATACTCAGCCTCCTCAGTCAGCATGAAGGTAGCAAAGATGAGCTTCTGCTGATCATTGCAATCCATTGCACGGAAGATCTTCTCTATCTCCTCAGCCATAACAGTGCTCCCTCTGGATCATAAGCTCCTTTGAACGACGAAGGATTGTTCCTCTGGAACTTATCCAGTCCCTGGAATTCAGCTGGCCCACCATTGTTGTTATGGTTGACCTGTCCAATAGCATTGGCCAGAAGTGCCAATGCATCCGCAATGGCCTGATCGTTGCGTCCTCTACCGGCCATTAGTTCCAGTACATACCCAAAGCAACTCTTAATACAGAAACTTAAGCGGGTAAAAGCTACAGGCAACTATCTTAATCATCATTGTCTATAACAAGTATAGACAATTCAAACTAGAGCACACAACAGACTCACAACAGACTCATACCACGTCCGGACAGAGCCGAGCTACTCTGATACCACTAAATATGACACCCTTCTACCCTGCATGATATAAAGCATTTAATATAAAAGCAATTAAATGAAAAACATGCGCATTTTACTGGATAATTTAAACATTTGTCCATGGGTAGAAAAGTCCCAAATGAACCAGTTCACAACACGGAAAATAAAAGAAGTTTAAAACAAATAGAACGTAACAAATAAACTACCAAACCCTGATGTCATACTCAGAGCTGGTATAACCGTTCAGGAAAACATGTCCTCGGAATACAACTGAAACAATCTAATTAAACATAAAAACAAGCCCTACTATGAGTGACGACTCCTCAAAGTCACTCCTCTCTGGGCTGCTCGTCATCCCCTGCAAGGTGCCAATCAGGCCAACAACAAACAAACAAACAAACATAGGGAGTAATAATCATGTAAACATAATAGCAAGGAGGTAGGAAGTAAAGTAAACAACAAACATAACAACATTTCATCAAACATCATCATCGTGATAACAGTATGCTATGCAGTGCAACGTAACCCTACTCCGCTAAACCAACAATGCATGTGGATCCATTAAACTCGGGATGGACGACTTCGGAGTTAAATATCCACATTGAGAATCGACTCAACGCCGGAGAATCTACTCCTTGGATAGTCAACGCATCAAACCAATGAATGCCTCGTCACGGGGGCGCAAGGAGAATCTACTCCAACCGTGGGTGGCCAGATCGTCATACTCTAGGACGACCTCCCCTATGTCGAACATCCCTCAACAACAACTCCAATGCAATGAGTATGCAACACAACAACAACGGCAAACGCCACCTCCATACTCCAACGGAATCAACCGAAGACAACAGCGGAATCGACCGCAAAATCTTTAATCAGCGGGATCGACCGCAGCGGAATCTACCGCAATACCTTAAACCCAACCGGGTCAAGGTCCCCTTGGAGTAAACTCTCAGCTACCAAGGTACAACATCAACAACACCTTAGACCCAAACCACGAGGTCATGGCTTCCTTGGTCAAAAGCACCAAGGCATAGCTCATTAGCTTGCGGTAACCCAATGGATACCTATTTATCAAACTCAATACCTCACCATCTCATCATCTTAAATACCTTTGGTAATCATTAACCAAGTTGTCTATTCTTTATCTTTGATTAGCTACCTCAACTTATCATCATTGGGGGAAATGGGGTTTGAAACCCCTTGAAGTCCTTTAATTACATCTCTGTCTGTTCGGGGAGCACGGTCGTGCTTGTCCCCAGCACGGTCGTGCTGTCACATAAGTGAAGCACGGTCATGCTTCCTATTGAGCACGGTCGTGCTCAGCAGCACGGTCATGCTCTTTGTCCTGCATGACCATTTTCCAGAATTCAAACTGGGAGCATGGTCGTACTCCCTGATCAGCACGGTCGTGCTCAATGCACGACAGTACTGTTCTAGGCAGAGTCTCACATCAGATTTTAAACAATTGATTTGGGGATTAACTCCATTAATTATCAAGTCATTTAACAACCTAATTATTCAATTAACATCATGACAACAACATCAACCAACCAACATCTTGTTAATAACAACGATCAACACATTATCATACTCATAGGCAACCAATCATGAATATGAATAGATAACCATGGCATCCCAAAACGATTAAGACATGTTATCACAGAACATAACTAAATCAAATAATCATGTTATCAACAGCGACATCTCAACATATAAGCATACAACTTAATACAACAACCCAGGTTATGGGAACCCCTTTACTTTACACTAACCCCATGCCTATGAACACACTACCGTTCTCCCCATACCTGGATTGAAGGTAGCTCTAACCACGGTCCTAACGGCAACTGGTCCCAAATCCTCGAACGGCTTACACCGGTACTAAACCTTGGATCAACAGAACATACCAACGATTAGTTACCAATTCAATATAATGAAGGAAACTTAGAAAGGGAAGAAACGTTACCTATATACTTGACACAGATAAACAAAAGGTCTCCCAAGAGCCTCCTACACTCAAGAACTGATTGTGTTAGTGGAAAGAGGGGAGA
Organism: Echinosophora koreensis; assembly: GCA_035048595.1. Lineage (NCBI taxonomy): Eukaryota > Viridiplantae > Streptophyta > Magnoliopsida > Fabales > Fabaceae > Echinosophora > Echinosophora koreensis. Next base: position 1,243,360 of record JAPCYP010000072.1, read on the forward strand.
GGAACTCTTCTGGCCGCAACAGGGTAGCAACAGCCGTCAAAATAGGGTTATGATGTTAACCCTCGGTTCTGTGCCAAAAATATATAGTCTGGACCTGAACACGGTCGTGCTCAACTTAGCGTCCCCGAGACGCGGTCAGCATATTGAGCACGGGCGTGCTCACTGTTGAGCATGGGCGTGCTCAACTCACACTTGGCAACGTGCTTCAGACTTTTAAGCACGGGCATGCTAGCTAATGAGCACGGGCGTGCTCATGTACCAGAAAGGGACTTTTAAGCCAAAATTCTCACTAAGCCCTTAGCCAACAATTTCAACTTAACAAAATAGTTTAAGGAAAACACTTAACGAAAAACGAGATGTTACATATCTAGTGTGCAGAATATTAAGTGAAATGATCTTTTACACTTGTCCGCCCATAGACACTCTCAATCTGTCTTAAAGATCATCTGTCTTATGAATGGGAGTCAATTTGTCTGCTGACTGGATTGTTGACTATCTGCATTAAGGATTCAACTGTCTAGTTAAAGCTCTCACTTGTCTATGGTCCTTCGATAAAGAACACAAGGACATAGAAGCCTTTAGGAGATGTCCCCTCAAGTAGAAGTCACTGATGCTTTCTCTCTCTCACGCATATCAAGAAAGTTAGAAGATCAAACTCACAAGCAACCTAGGAACTCAGAAGCGGAGTGCTTCTAATATGCTTTATTCCTAGTACAACTGGGAGTTGCACGAAAAAGGAAACGTGTTCACCAAAGTACAAAAGTAACCTGCACAATTCTGATTTGGCTGCTGTACAAAGCATAAAGCACTGAAATTACGTGTTAGAGTACTACTAACATTCCTATTGCATTAATGGCTGCCCAAAACGACTCTATTGCATTTAATGGAGTTCAGTTTGAAGCCAAACTTTGAAGGAATGTCTCTAACATATTCTAAATGATTGGAGCTTATAAATACAGAAGCCATTGAAGATGAAGATAGAGAATATACAGCATTTACAGCATTAAAGAGTCATTACTCTGAGCATTTAAACCTTCATTCTTTCAATCTGTATTCTTCAATCATTTGAAGTTATTACGCAGTCTTTCTATACTTCACATTTAATTCACTCTTCTAAGTGTTAGTGAAAGACTTGCAAATTGTATTTATTACAGTCCTTTTCTCAAAACAATTTGAGTGAGCCTGAAGAGGTTAGATGAGCAAAGAATACTTATCTTGGAGCCTAGAGAGGCTAGGTGTGCAAAGAATACTTGGAGTCTGTAACCTGATCAGTTATAGTGGAGAAAACTTGGTACTGCCAAGGACTGGACATGGCCCTAGTTGTTAAAGGGTGAACCATAATAAATAACTATGTTAAATCTCTCTATCCCTATCTCATTAACTGCTTTGATTATCTTTATTTATCAACTAACTAAAGGGGTTTAAGTGTAAATATCAAACAAGTTTTATTCTTGCATGTTTGTGTGTTTTTCTATGAAAAACTGATAAGACAGGTGACCTGTCTGTACTTTGAGAAAACACTTGTCTGAACTTAGCTTCTGTGTGCAAAAAGTTTTTAACTTTGTTTCAAAATATGATTAACACAATTCAACCCCCCTTCTCGTGTTTATAGTTGTCTATTTCAGTTGGTATTAGAGCTCAGCCTCTGAGTTGAGCATCTAACAGAGTAGAGGAAAAGGTCTTGAAGAATAGATATGACTAATGGAGCTAGTTCAAGTGGGAGTCACCAAACTAAAGGAGCCTCCCTAACCAGACCTCCATTCTTCAATGGAGAAAACTACAACTATTGGAAAGATAGATTCCAATGGTTCATTCTATCAACAAACTCTGATATTTGGGATGTTATTACTGAAGGTCCATTCATTCCCAATAATGATGACAACAGGGTTGTTTATCTATTTCAATATTTTTTAAATCAACAGGGTCTATTAATAATATTCACAAAATAAAATATATGATAGTTTATGGGTTTTCATGTAATATATGTTGTATAAATTATTTTGAGAGTAAAGGCCTAAATTGGTCCCCCGACAAAAAACACGAAGACATATTTAGTTCTTAAGAAATGGAAAACACCAATTTGGTCCCCAAGAATCTCAAATATCGGACAAAAACGTTCCTGATAGGGACCAAAATGTCCCTAAAAATCATGTTAAAAGGGACTAATTTGACGGACATTTAAGATTCTTAAGGACCAAATTTGTATTTTTCATTTTTCTTGGACCAAATATATTTCTGTATTTTTTGTCAGTGATCAGTTTGGGCATGTACCCTTATTTTGAGGATTCTATACATATTTTTTCATATAAAATAAAAATACGAAAAATAAAGGGGGGAGTCGGCTCTCCCCCGCTCGTATTAAGGTCCATCCCTGAATGTGTGTTGGTTCAAGTGGAAGGATTTTGGGTCTTGGTTTTGGGTTTGATCCCAGAATTCATGTGTATAAAAAAAATATACTATCGAGATTCGAGAGGGGTCCCCATTTAAGCACTTGACTGTACCCAAGAGATTAGTCTCTTGCTTGACAAAATTTCTAGTTCGCTTTATTGAAAATATGATATGATGTATTCAACACAAAAAATTTGAAAAATTGTGATTTCCCATAAAATCTTTCTTACATTGATCTCTTAACTAACCCCAAGAGGTTGGTCTGGTGAAGCATGACAGGTCTTGTATCTGACTGATTGCAAGTTCTATCCCCCCACTAGTCTTCTTGGAGTGATGGTAAATATAAATTCCTTTATTAGTGCTCATAGAACCCGAAAGTTTTCCCACCTTGGTGGGCACCATCCCCTTACCCAAAATTTCCTTTCCAAAAAAAAAAAAAAAAAAAAAAAACCATTAACTAGTAGCAAGATCCTAAAAGAAATATAAAATCAGGCTCGCCCGGTTGATAAATCAACATTATTCCACATTGGGAAAAAAAAACTAAATTGAATTGAGATTTTAAAAGATTGTTTTGACCTAAAAAAGTCTTGTGGATTTTAAAAGATTATGTAGGAATGTAATGACTTATAAGATTTTAAAAGACTTTTTTTTTTAAAGATTGTTATAATCAAGATTCTCATGTGTGGATTTTAAAAGATTTATAGACTTTATAAGATTTGAATGGATTATATGAATTTATAGGATTTGAAAGGAATACATGAATTTTTAGCAAACATTCAAAGTTACATGAGTCAATGAAAAAAGTAACAAAGAAATTGATAATATAATATAAAAAAGGTAAAACCCAATACAATTTTTCTAATCTTTTAATTAATAGTCAATTCAATGTAGCTTCATGTCCTCCTAAATAGCATTTCTCTACATATCTAAAGCTATATTAGCCTTCCAAGTATTAACATATTCTCGTCAACAACTCATTGTTTTCCTCCAATGTCCAGAATTCATAGTTTATTTTTGCCCTTTCCTTTATTATTTCAAAGGATTTTAATGTACATTTTATTACAAAAAAATCTTGTGATATTTTAATGAGTGTAACAGGGAAAAAAAAAAAAAAAAAAGAAACAACATAAATTCAACCATTGCTATTCTTCTTTTTTCTTTTAATCATATACATATATAATGCCTTCAACCTATTATATATTCAACCTGATATATACAACTTGTCCCAAAAAAAAAAAAAAACCTGATATATACTAGCTCCTATACATTAATACCTATTACCTATTACCTATATATAAAGAGAGATGGGTATATATATGCAGATTTAGATGAATATTATAAAAGCAAAGGTGTAGATGAATACCACACGTTTGATATCAATTCATTCTCATTAATTTTTTTACTTCTAATGTAAACACCAATCCACTGTTACCGCCATATCAAAAAGAGAATGCAAGGGGAGAAGGACTCGTAACGTAATGCCAAAGAAGAAACGAAGAACGGCGGCCAGAAAAAAAAGTCTTGGAACTGTGGTGAGAAACGGAATCATGTGGAATAAAAAAGTCTCACAGCTTTGCGTGGGATTTTAGGATGGGTTTGATATTTATATTTTTAACTAAAAAATCTCACAAAATCCATTATACATAATAATCAATTGAAATTAACAAACTTTTGAATACCAATAAACTTTTTGTAAGTTATAAAAAGTCTTGATTAACATTATTAGATTTGGATTCTCTCTAAAAAAATCTTAATAGTCTTGATTGAATACCACAATACTTATTTTTATTATCTCAAAATCTTGATTGAATACCATGAGACTTTTTTATCAAAAAAAAAGTTTTTGAAATCCCATAAAATCTCAATCCAATACACCTCCAAGAGAAAAATAAAATAGGTGGTGCTATAGGAACGCCGGTAATTCTGGTTTAGCACACGTCCCACCACCTATGTGTTTGTGTCCCCAGAAAACAGAGAAACATCACGTAGGTGGTTCTGCCGTTCTGCACATTCCTTTCACCCGTGTACATCTCTGACGGCCAACCTCTTTCTCACGTAAATTTCTTATTGCACTTGTTTACCTTAATAATAACACAATTTCAATGTTCGACTTCTTCAATTCTTATTCACCTAATCAATGCACATTCTTTTTTGTTTTTTTTTTTTGTTCTACATTGCATGTTCTCTTATATTGCTTAGTTTGTAACCATGTACAAAATTTCAATGTTAGACGTTTTTTTATCTTACTTGTTTTTCTGTAAGACATTACCAATCTGCTAAAAACCACGTTCGAGTATATATCTTTTATCACATTGCTTTTTAATAGGTTGAACCTTCTAACTTGCATTATTGTTATTGCTAAAGGACAATTTTTCATTGAAATGATCTCAGCACAACATCATAGTTGCATGCACAGCAACATTGATTTTGGTTGATCAACTTTGTCTGATGATCCCAGATCCATGCAATTCTGCATCATGTGAAGCATAAAGCCTGCGGCCAAAGTTTTAAATCGGGGTCCTCAACCTCGATTGAGACCGCAATTGTGGTAATCTGCGAAACCGCCTCACGACCACAAATGCGGCCGCATTGGTCGCATTTTCCTGCAATTGTCCACAATAATTGAAAACACAATAATGCGACCGCAAACGCTTGCCCGCGGTTTTAATTTGTGTTACTTCATATTTCATGCAGAAAAGGTTCAACAATGAGAATGCTGACATTGTTTTGTAACCTTTTCGTTTTCTTCTGGCTTGAAATAATATATTATGAGTTGGTTTGGTTGTGAATATTGAAAGGTTTCAAAATTAATATAATGCTTCAATTGGCAATGTTATTTGTTTTATGTTATTCATAGAGATATTTGATTCACAAATGGTTTCAGTAAATCAGCATAAATTTAATCTGTTCCAAAATAACTTGTTTAGATTTAGAGAAACACTTCCATTTGAAGAGATTGGAGGCCAGAGGTGACATGAAGAAGGCTTTTGGATTGGCAAAACTACATGGCAATCATAAGGTGCCTATATCCAGCAAATTGTTTGTCAAAATTTCTTCTTCTTGTTCAAGATCACTTTAAAGAGGTGGTGATGAATCGCAGGGGTTGGATGCTGCAATTGTTAAGGCAACAAACTATGACCATGTGTTGCCAAAGGAAAAACACATTCGAAGTATGTGATATTCCAATTCTGTTAGATAAATGGTGAATATGAAGAAAATAATTAGCATACACTAGTAAACTAGGTTTAGCTTCTTTAACCTTGTATATTTGTAAGTCTTGTGTTGCTCCTTAGTTGTTGAATATTCAAAGAAGCCTATTTTCTTTACATTCACCATTTATTTTACAACTTCTGTAACTTTGTTTTTGTTTCTTTCTTTTCTTTTCATTTTATTCTTTCTAGATGAAAATTGTATATAACATGCAATTGAACAACTAAATTCTTATGCTAAATATTTTCCTATGGTTGAAGCCTTGAAGGGTTTTTGTGTCTAGTAGCAGTCTGTGTACCTTTTCCCCCATAACACAAAATCTGATGAGTCTTCTGGTGTTTCCAGCCATTTTTCAATCACTTTCTCCATCAAAACCTCGCAGTGAGGTCTCTTATTGTATACATGGTCTTGCTAGGCGCCTGAGCCAGACTAACAATTGGGCTGTAAGTTCCTGATTAACTTTTCGTGATGAAATTTTGGGTATGTTTGCTTTGTTTTCATTTTTCAGTTTCCTGTTTTCAGATTTAATTGCAAAATTGTTACTTTATTTTCATTTTGTTTTCTGTTTTCAAATATTTGTACAGAAAATAGGAAATAGTGAAAACAATAATAAAAAGCTATTTTCACTGTTTCATGTACAAAATGAAAACAATGCGATATTTTTGCAATTATTTCTGAAAACAAGAAATTGGAAACAAAGCAAACAGGCCGAAGCTTTTTCATTCCAATCTCTTCATCTTGGATATTTCTCAGGTTGCCTTGAAAACCCTTATTGTTATACATCGTGCCATGAGAGAACTTGACAACACAGTTTGGGTTGAGCTTGTAAATTATAGCAGGGGAAATGGCTATTTGATTAATCTATCACTCTTTCATGATGGTTCAAGCCCAAATGGTACTTGTTCTACTCTTTCTCTCATTTGCTTAATTTTTATTGCCAAAGTGACTCAAAATGTGTTTACTGACCTGGAGCTTTTGTGTCAAGCATCTGATTATTCTGCTTGGATTCATAATTATGCCCTTTACCTTGAAGAGCGCCTACAATGTTTTGTCATAATGAACTATGATGTTGGGACATATAGCTCGGTGAGAGAAATTTTATCTAATATTTTGAGGAAGTTATGTGCATGTTCCTTTGCTTACTTGGTTACTTTCACACATGCATGATGCATCATTATTTTTTACATGGCATTTTTTTGTTTTTAAGTTAGTGCTAGATCGTTCTTACTTTCAGCTTTTCTAGAACAACTTTTCAGTTTTTTCCTTTTTCTTTATTCTAATTTTGATGTCTATCAGAAATCTTGAGCTTAGCAATTGGTTAAAGTGGGCTTAATAGCATTTCCTGAAAATAATCATATGATAAGATAGGTAGCCATAACACTTTCAGTGGGTAGATTATTGGTGCTTTTTGCCTTCCTTTTCTTCTTCCTATTGCTCTTATAAATCATGATATGGCTCCTTAATTTTGTACTGTAGTTGCATTAGTCATTCTGTCATTTCATTGTCCTCTTGTTCAAAATAATGATTTGCCTGTTTGCAAGAAATGAAATTCTTGGTAGAATTTCTGTAGCATTATAAAGATGAGTGTTAGTAATAGGCCTCCTATCACTAAGACTTATGTTAGAAAGAGAAGGTCAGGGGCAGGAAACATGTGAAATCATGTAATAATAGTAGTTTTTTTTTGTAAAGGCCCATTGTGGTCCCTGACAAAAAATGCGTGTGTCATTTTAGTCCCTGACAAAAAAAAAATACTCCATTAGTCCCTGACAATTACTAACTGAGACAAGTTAGTCCATACGTTCACTCCGTTAGTCAGCGTCTGTTACTAAATTGTCCCACGATACTAATTGTCGTCTCACTTTAAATATTGTTAGGGACTATAATGTCCCATAGTAATTGTCAGGGACTAACTTGTCCCGGTTAATAATTGTAAGGGACTAACGGAGTAGTTTTTTTTGTCAGAGACTAAAATGACCCACACACTTTTTGTCGGGGACCAAAATGGACCTTTACCCTAGTTTTTTTTATTAGTAGTAATTGTGTTGTACGTAATAACTGCTATGTAACTGCCATAGGTTTGAATTATTGTATCTGATATAATAGGAGTAGGAGGGAAAAGGGGAAACCATTCATTCAGTTATCTTATGGGTGGTTGGTTAGGAGAGACTAGGCTCTCGAACTCCTAGAGGTTTCTTCTCCTTCTCTCTATTATTCTCTGTATTTCCCTATTTTCTTGTACTATAATCTCTGTTGGAAATAATTTCCCAGAGTACTATCAATAATATTTGAAGAATATTCAGTATACTAGTTCTATTTCAACCAGTTCTATCAACTGGTATCAAAGCACTTGGTTCTGGGAGTGTTTAATTGTACAAACTCGAAGAATGGAGGCAAGGATAGAGGCATTGGAGCGCGGGTTCGAAAACCGGAGAAGGATTCTCGAGGAGGACAGGGTGGAAAACCGGCGGCAATTCATTGAAATCCTGGAACTTTTGAATCGATCAGTGCAGAACAGTGGTAATCACAGCCATACTAGTGATGATGATCGTACAACAGAGGGTGAAGAGTCAAATTCCAGAAAGGATAAATGGCGGAAACTTGAAATTCCCTTATTCTCAGGCGATGATGCATATGGATGGGTGAATAAAATTGAAAGGTACTTTGATCTCAAAGGAGTTAATGATTCAGAGAGGCTTCAGACTGCAATGGTTGCCATGGAGGGTAAAGCCTTCAACTGGTATCAATGGTGGGAATTTTGTGCAGTGGATCCTACATGGGAAGAATTCCGTACTGCATTAATGGAGAGGTATCAATCCTCTCTAACTCAAAACCCATATGAGTTATTGATGAGCCTTAAACAAACAGGTTCAGTGGAAGATTATAGAGAGCAATTCGAATTATATGCAGGACCATTAAAAGGGGCTAATCCTGAATATCTTAAGGGAATTTTCTTGAATGGTTTGAGTGATTTAATAAAGGCTGAGTTGAAGTTGCATACCCTAAGAACTCTACCTGAAGTGATGTAGTATGCCCAGATAGTTGATGAGAGAAATACTCTTCTCAATAAAGGAACTTCATGGAGTAATAATGGTGTGGGAGCAAATCGCGGGTATTCTAGCACCAAGACAGTAACCTGGGAGGTGGGATCCAAGAATCAACAATCATTAGGAAGCAAGAATATAAATTCAAGTGGTGATTCTAACAGTTTAAGAACCACAGGATCCTTCAAAGGTAGGGGGTTTAAAAGGTTGAGTGATGCTGAGATGCAAGAGAAAAGAGCAAAGGGATTATGTTTTCGATGTGATGAGAAGTTTGGGCCAGGACATGTGTGTGCCAACAAGCAGATGGAAGTCTTGATTTTAGATGGGGAAGACAAGGAGGAGGATAGGTCTTAAGAATTTGCAACTTTCCATGTATAGTATTACTGGATTAACCTCCAAGAAATCCATCAAAATGTGGGGGAATTGGCAGGTAGGAAGGTGGTTGTTTTAATTGATTGTGGGGCTTCTCATAACTTTATTTCCTTTGTTCTGGTTGAAAAGGAAGGACTACAGGTCACTAAGACAGTCCCATATACTGTGGAGGTAGGAGATGGAAGGAAGGTCAAGTGTGAAGGGGTTTGTCACCAGCTTCTTATAAAGATTCAAGGATTAGAAATTCAACAAGATTTCTATCTCTTTGAATTAGGAGGAGTAGATGTGGTGCTTGGAATGGTTGGCTAGTTTGGGAGAAATTCGGGCTAACTTTAAGCAACTCACATTGAAGGTTCCTACTACTGATGGTACACGAGTCTTAAAAGGGGAATCAGCAATGTCTAGGGCCAATGCAACTCTCAAATCCATGCTGAAAATGCTACAAAATGGAGGTGAAGGGTTTATTATTGAATGCTATGCTCTGCTGGACGAAACAGAAGCTGTAATGGAGGTACCTGAGTGGATTACCAAGATCTTAGAAGGATTTTCAGATGTTTTTCAGGAGCCTAAAGGTCTACCCCCATCTAGAAGGCAAGATCATGCCATAGTGCTGAAAGATGGAGCAGAGATTCCCAATATCCACCCTTATAGGTATCCACATTACCAAAAAACTGAGATTGAGAAACTAGTTGATGATATGCTGAAATCTGGTGTTATAAGACCCAGTGTAAGTCCCTATTCAAGTCTTATTATCCTTGTCAAGAAAAAAGATGGTGGGTGGCGGTTTTGTGTTGATTATAAGGCATTAAATAAAATTACCATTCCGAATAAATTTTCCAATACCAGTGATTGATGAATTATTAGATGAATTGGGGGAGCTATCATTTTTTCTAAATTGGATCTTAAATCCGGGTATCACCAGATTAGAATGAAAGAGGATGACATTCCTAAAACTACATTTAGGACACATGAGGGACATTATGAATTTGTAGTGATGCCTTTTGGCTTTACCAATGCACCCTCTACTTTTAAACCATTGATGAATGAGATGTTGAGACCTTATTTAAGGAAGTTTGCTTTAGTCTTCTTTGATGATATTCTGGTTTATAGCAAGAGCATAGAAGAGCATAAAGTTCATTTACAAACTGTTCTTCAAGTTTTGAGAGATCATATATTGTTTGCTAATAGAAAGAAATGCACCTTTGGCCAAGAGCAAATTGAATACCTTGGCCATGTTATCTCTGGTTTAGGGGTGGCTGCAGATCCCAAGAAAGTAGAAGTCATGATGCAGTGGCCTATACCTAAAGATATCACAGCCTTGCGGGGTTTTCTAGGTCTCACAGGTTATTACAGGAGATTTGTCAAGGACTATGGGAAAATTGCAAAACCATTGACACAATTATTGAAGAAGGACAATTTTTCAAGGCAGCCAGAGGCTCAAATGGCATTTGAATCACTTAAAAAAGCAATGGCAGAACTTCCTATTCTCACTGTTCCTGATTTTTTGAAGTTGTTTACTATTGAAACAGATGATTCTAATAAAGGGTTAGGTGTTGTTTTGTTATAAGAAGGTCGACCAGTCGCATTTCTTAGCCAAGCATTATTTGAAAGGGCTCAGAAGAAGTCAGTTTATGAGAAAGAGCTTATGGCTATTGTTATGGCTGTACAAAAGTGGAGACACTACTTATTGGGACGACATTTTATTATTCACGCCGATCAAAGAAGTTTGAGATTCTTAAATGGTCAAAGGGTTTTGGGGGAAGAACAATTCAAATGGACTTCCAAATTGATGGGCATGGACTTTGAGATTCAATATAAACCGGGAATTGAAAACAAAGCAGCAGATGCTTTATCCAGACGTATGACTTATGAAGCCATTTCAGCAGTACAGTTTTCATAATTAGATGAGTGGGAGGAAGAAGCACATTCAGATAGTAAGTTGAAAAGTATCATCCAGGATCTGATCCAAGATTCTACTACCCATCCAGGGTTTTCTTTTCACAACAGGAAATTGTTATACAAAGGAAAACTAGTTTTGCCTCGGAATTCCCAAAAAAATCCCTATTTTATTATAGGAATTCCATAGTTTTGCAATTGGGGGCCATTCCGGGTTTTTCAGAACATATAAGAGAATTGCAGCCTTGGTTTATTGGGAAAGAATGCGGAAGGATATTCAAGAACATGTGGCTACTTGTGAAGTTTGTCAATAGAACAAGTATCAAACTCTCTCTCCAGCAGGTCTCCTTCAACCACTTCCAATTCCAACTCAGGTTTGGGCTGATATTTCTATGGATTTTATAGAAGGACTTCCAAAAGTGCAAGGCAAGGATACTATCATGGTGGTGGTAGATAGACTTACTAAATATGCCCATTTTATTCCACTCAGTCATCCTTTTACTGCCAAAGATATTGCAGATGTTTTCCTGAAAGAAGTGGTCAAATTGCATGGCTTTCCATCTACTATTGTATTAGATTGGGATAAGATCTTTCTCAGTCATTTCTGGACTGAATTATTTTGAGTCGCAGGAACAAAGCTCAAATTTAGTTCAGCATATCATCCCTAATCTGATGGTCAAACTGAGGTTGTCAACAGGTGTTTGGAGACTTATTTAAGGTGTTTAACTGGCTCTAAACCGAAACAGTGGATCAAATGGCTGAGTTGGGCTGAATTCTGGTTTAATACCAATTATAATTGCTCCACTAAAAGCACTCCATTCAAAACTCTATATGGAAGAGATCCTCCACAACTACTCAAGGGTACTACAATTCCTTCATTAGTGGAGGAAGTAAATCAAATGACTGTTGCCAGGGACACTATCCTACAGGACTTGAAAACTAATCTAGTCAAAGCTCAAAATCAGATGAAATCATATGCTGATAAGAATAGAAGGGGGGTCACTTATACAATAGGTGATTGGGTTTATCTTAAATTGCAACCATATAGACAGAAGTCTTTGGCCAAAAAGAGGAATGAAAAGTTGAGCCCGCGGTTTATGGTCCTTATCAGATTGTGAAATGCATTGGACATGTTGCTTATCAGTTGGACTTGCCTCCGGACAGCAAAATTCACCCAGTTTTCCATGTTTCCCTTTTGAAGAAAGCGGTATCTCTTATTGTGACTCCACAACCTTTGCCCAATATGTTAAACGAAGACTTGGAATTACTGGTTGAACCTACAGAAGTTATTGCAGCCCGGAACAGCTCCTCTGGTGTAGCTGAAGTCTTAATTAAGTGGACAGACCTTCCCTCTTTTGAAGCTACTTGGGAATCCGCAGGTGTCATCCATGAACAATTTCCATCTTTTCACCTTGAGGACAAGGTGAAACTATTGGGGGGGAGTACTGTTAGTAATAGGACTCCTTCACTAAGACGTATGTTAGAAAGAGAAGGTCAGGGACAGGAAACATGTGAAATCATGTAATAATGGTAGTTTTTTTTATTAGTAGTAACTGCTGTACGTAATAACTGCTATGTAACTACCATGTAACTACCATAGGTTTGAATTATTGGATCTGATAAAATAGGAGTAGGAGGAAAAGGGGAAACTATCAATAATATTTGAAGAATATTCAGCATACTAGTTGTATTTCAACCAGTTCTATCAATGAGTTCATAAACTTTGTCTTTTCTTTTTAGGCTAAATTATACTTTTCGTCCCCAAATTGTTATTAAATGTTCAATTTGGTCCCCAAGTTATTAAAATGTTCATTTTGATCCCCTAATTCGTTAAACTTGTTCAAATAGGTCCTTCCGTCAAGTTGACTAACGGCGACGTCAAGTTGACTAAGGGACGACAATGAACATTTTAAAAACTTGAGGACCAAATTGAACATTTTAAAACAATTTGGGGACCGAAATGAACATCTTAGGACAATTTGGGGGACCAAAATGAACATTTTAAAACAATTTGGAGACCGAAATGAATATTAAAATATTAAACTTAATGCCACGTGTCATTAGGTTTGACGTCGCCACTAGTCAAGTTAATGGAAGGACCTATTTGAACAAGTTTAACGAATTAGGGGACCAAAATGAACATTTTAAAAACTTGGGGACCAAATTGAACATTTAATAACAATTTGGGGACCAAAAGTGTAATTTAGCCTTCTTTTTACTATGTTTTAATGTTGGAGTTTGATCCCATGATCCCTATTAGATATGGGTCCAAATTAGGCCAAGAATAATAGTAATGGGCCTCTGTTAGTTAGGATTTGTTAATAAAGTAGTATAGTTAGTGAGTTAGACTTCTATAAATAGAGGTAGAGATGGAAAAAGGGGATCATTGTGCATTTTCTGGGATTGGGAAAGGTTAGATAGAGGGAGAGTCCTAAGTCTCTCGAATACTTGGGGAATTAGTGTAATATCCATTGTATTTTCTTGTTAATCTGAACCAGTTCCTATCAGATTCTTTGTAGTTGGGCTTATGATATTGGCACACTGAAAAATACATAATCTTTTTAATTCTATGCACATACAGAAATATTCCCAAAAGCTGAACACCCAGGAGTTGCTGGGGCAATTGCCACCCCTACAAAATCTTCTTTTCCGGCTTCTTGATTGCAAGGTTACTTTCATGCAGCTTTATCCTTCAACTCTGGTAATATTGATGACAATAATAAGGAAACATATTCATTGTGTTTACTTTTGCAGCCAGAGGGTGCAGCCGCATATAATCGTTTAATACAATATGCCCTTTCAGTGGTTAGAAATATCTTACTCTAGAATCTTGATACTGTAGTTTTCTGCATTGTAGTCTCCTTTGATCCTATCTTCCTTTGTGGTTTTCCTCCATCAGGTTGCTGGTGAAAGTATTAAACTATATGTTGCGATAACTGTTAAAGTGGTCGAATTACTTGACAAGGTGAATAGCTCAATACTTTATGCAATTTGATTGGCATTTCTGCACTTCTGTTCTTGTAGTCTCCATATATAGTTGATAAGGTAAGTAGCATTTACTTCCATTCTATCACAGTTTTTTGAGATGAACCGTAACGAAGCTGCTAGTGCACTTGAGATTTATCAAAAATCAGGAAGCCAGGTAATGTGTGTTAAACCTTTCATCTGCATTTACATGCCCATGTTACTTCTGATGAAATCTATATCAAGTTGTATAAATTTGTGTTGCTGTAGGCAGAGAGGTTATCTGAATTCTTTGAGACCTGCAGGGGCCTAGACTTTGGAAGGGGTCAGAAATTCATCAATATTAAAATGGTATTGGTTTTTAAGGAGACTTGTGTTTCATTTGTCTATGGAGTGCAAATATTTCCTATTGACATGATCTGGCATGTATTTTGCAGCCTCCTGCTTCTTTTATGTCTACCATGGAAGAGTATATTAACGATGCTCCGAGCACCTTAATGCTCGAAAACAATGTGGTTTGATGCCTAAACTCTGAACTAAGACACAGATTTCCCCCACCCATTTCTTTTGTTTTCTTTTTCTTTTTTTGATAATATAGAATACAATTTGATTTCATGCATCAATATTTCTTTTAGTCTCAATGTTATCTTTCAAAGTACAAATCTTTATATCAGTGTAAATTTCACTTCACAATGTTGAAAGTCCAATGTATTCTGTGAGAACTTAAACAGTAATGAAATTTTCATTAGCATAATATTTTTTGTTGAGAAGAATTATATAAATAAATAATTGTTCGCCGTTACATTTAACTTAAAGAAATGGTTTTAGAGTGGAATAATACATTGAATCTGTTTTTATTCTATGTTCCAACTCCATTCTTATCAGAAAGCCGATGATAAAGGAGCTATTGCTAATGAAAGTGCAGCTCCGGTAGGTGATTTGTTGACTGAAGTTAACCAAGATGCAAATGTTGAAGAAAAATCAGATCCGTCTCATGAAAAGAATGAAGCTATAGCACCAACACAAGCTGCTGATCTTATGGTAAGTGTTCTTTTCAACTATTTCTAAGTCCACTTTTTCTGTGCCAAGCATTTAACTGAACCTCTCTTTCTTTCAGGGTTTGTATGACTTACTAACAGGAGCATCTGAATTTGATGAGAATTCCCTAGCATTGGCAATTGTCCCAACTGGTAGATTATATTCTCTTGGAGTAATATTGATTTAAATGTAATGCATCCAATAGTTATTTTAAGCTGATTCCTTTGTTCATGCATAAAAACACAGAAAATTCTGCAAGTTCCAGCAATGATGAGAATGGTGCAAGTCCAATAACAGGTTGGGAGGTTGCTCTTTTTACAGAGCCAGAAAGCTCTATTGACAGTGTAGTTGCTGAGAATACAGAGGTAAGCCTTTTTCTGTCATTTCATTTGCATGGTATATCTATCCAATTATATTGTTTGCTGATATTTTCTTTATAATATATGGCTATTCCAACCTATCAGCCTTCCATTGTTTTATTATCATTGTCTGCTCCATGCGATATTTAGTGCTAATATTGTAAGCCTTTGACACAAAACCATCATCTAACTAGCATATAGGTGTGCCTAAAATTATTTTCAGTGACTAGATCCTATGTTTGTTGCGGCATTACTCTTCACTGATTAACAATTATCATCACAAATTCACAATCCTCCATACTCACGGAACTACCCCTTGCATGTGTATTGTATTGTAGGAGAAGATCAATTAATTACTTGTGTTCCGAATTAATGATTGAATTAAGTGCACGGCACTTGTAAGCAGGATAAGTATGGATTTGGATCCTCTCCTTTTCTTCTCTCCTTTTTCCTATCATGTTAGAGAGACAAAGATACAAAAACAAGTTTGCTTTTGTGTGTATGGTCCACTAAAACTTGTTTTTGTGTCTTTATCTCTCTTAACATGATAGGGAAAATGAGAGGATCTAAATCCGATAAGTATTTCCTCTCATTTGTAAGGCTTAGATAAGCTTTCTAAAGTTTAGGCTTACTAATGTTATTTTCTTTTATTTTTCTTTTATAAAAATGAAATATTGTTTTTATAACTTAGTTTTCATCTATATGCTATGTAAATAAATAATAGTTATCGCAACATGATTCACATTAATTATACAGGAAATAAGTGAAATTCTTGCAAGCTATGTTATCGTAACTTATAAGTAGCTGATACAGAACCATCCACCATTGTTGCATCAAGCCACAAATCTTGACCTTACACCACTTAGCCATTAGTTACCTAGTCGAGCCATTAATTACATAGCCCTTAAGTTTGACAAACTTCCATTGTTGCTAGTTGTTTTCCCATTGTAATCTAGTTATGAAGGCCTTTAGGATTAGTATAAATAGGGTCATTCTCTCCTTATATTTGCATCTTGAAGTTTAGTAAATTTTGAGTTTCTCTTTTAGAGATTAGAGAATGGATTCTCTCTTTGTTTCTGTGCCATTTTGGTATCAGAGCAAGTTCCTAGATCCCAGAGTGGTGTTTGTGTGAGAGAATCAACGAAAAGTTTGAGTCTTTCAGTGGTATTTAAGTGGAGGAGCCACTGCCACCCCCGAAACTCTACTTTGCGGCCATTTTTTCGCAAAACTAACTCCCCCATTGCTCTCAGGAGGTCGAAAAACCCTTGGGTAGCAAGTTTCACGGCCAACAGAGACTCCACGCGCCGCCACAATCTTCACCGGAAAAGTCACCGGACCACCACTCGCCACAGCTGGACCGCCATCCTGTGTCGCCAAAAACCAGAGGTTGAAGATGCTGACATGTATGCCACGTCAGATCCACGTCACTGCCATGTGTAATAGGGGTGTTCGCGGATTGGATTGAATCAGTTTTGAGCTAAAAAAACCATCCGATTCAATGATGAAAACAACGTGCGGTTTGGATTGAATCGGTTTGTTTCTTTAAAAATATCTGATCTGATCCAATCCAATTAAATGCGGTTTGGATTGAATTGGATAATTCGGTTTTTGTGATACTTTATTTTTTTTTTCTTATGTCAAGTGTCCTTGCTACTTATTTAATTGTGGACAAAGGATAATCTTAATTTAATTTGGGAGTTTGAAAAAAAATAATTTTTGATATTTTTTAACATGTTCTTTTATGTTAATTTTCTATATCTACCCTCACTTATCCTTTTTTTTTTCCCTTGAATCGACTACAGATAAATTGTAACTAATTATTTTTCAAACTTACTTAATTGATTTCATATTTTTCATGTTTACTCAATCAAGTATATATATGTTATGCATCAAAACTTTTAGCAAAATATAACTTGAAGACATTAATATTTATTCTAAATAATAGTCTCATATATGTCATTCCAACAAAAATATTAAAGAGGATGGGGGACATAAAAGTATGAAAAACAATGTTTAAGTATGAGTAATACTATAATTTCAAAAATAATAGTATATGTATATAATAGATTGGATTGGATTGGATTTCACTAGAGGATCCAAAATCCAATCCAATCCAATAAAAAATTGTGTTTTTTCGGTTTTCGGTTTTTCGGTTCGGTTTTTGCGGTTTGAATCGGTTTGGATCGGTTGATGAACACCCCTAACGTGTAGGCAGTCAACCACTCCTGTTGTGCCACGTGTCACACAATCCACATCATCAACTGTCCCAGTCAGCTACCACCTCACATAACGTGATCCACTCAGCTTCTGCCACGTGTCATTCGTTTCCACGTCAGCAACCCAGTCACCAGAAGTTTCTGAAATTGCCAATCAGTCCCTCAACTTTTCAAAATTGCATATTGACCATTGAACTTTTGAAAAATTGCATTTTGGTATACAATATTTTTCATACCCGTTGTACCTTACAAAATAAGGTTTGTGATGTTATAATTGACAGTGGAAGCTGTGAAAATGTGATGTCAAACTACATGGTGGAGAAAATGGAGCTGACTATACAAAATCATCCCCATCCATACAAATTATAATGACTCAACAAGGATAGTGAAGTAAAAGTTACTAAGCATTGCCTTATAACCTTTTCCATTGGTCCAAAATACCAAGACCATATATGGTGTGATGTTACTCCTATGGATGCCTGTCACATCCTTCTTGGAAGACCCTGGCAATATGATCGTCGTGCTTTATATGACGGTTATGCAAACACCTACTCCTTCGTAAACGATGAAGTCAGAGTCAAATTAGCACCATTAGTGGCCAGTGAATTTAAAAACCAAAGAACCTAAATCATTGTTGTCTTTAATGGCCAACGAACAAGTCAACCAGATAACAGAGGAAAATTTTCTAACAGAGGAAATTGAACAAATGATTCCTGAATTTATAGATGTTGTAAGGTAGGAACTCCATATGAACTATCATCAATGCAGGGTATTCAACACACCGTGGACTTTCATCCTGAAATGAACATTTTCAACAAACCAACTTACCAGATGAGTACAAAAAAGCATGGATGAGGCAAGAGGTTAACTAGAGGGCGAGTTCTCTCCAACCCGAGGAGAATGATACATAACCATCCACCATTGTTGCATCAAGCCACAAATCTTGACCTTACACCACCTAGCCATTAGTTACCTAGCCTAGCCATTAATTACATAGCCCTTAAGTTTGACAAACTTCCATTGTTGCTAGTTGTTTTCCCATTGTAATCTAGTTATGAAGACCTTTAGGATTAGTATAAATAGGGTCATTCTCTCCTTGTATTTGCATCTTGAAGTTTAGTAAAATTTGAGTTTCTTTTTGAGAGAAATTAGAGAGTGGATTCTCTCTTTGTTTATGTGTCAGTAGCACATAAGTGCATTGTCACTAATTTTATCTTGAAAAGCAGGTTGATGGATTGGACACATTAAAACTTGACAATCTCTATGATAATGCTATTGCTGGGACACAGCAGAATGGAGCTTACCAAATGGGGCAACTAGTTCCCTATGCTTTTGACTTTGGTGCTAGTAACATGGCAGTGGAACCCTCAACAATCCAAAATGCATACTATGCTCCTCCTGACATGACATCTCCTATTCCAGCACAAATGGTAGGCATGACCTACCAAGATTATCACATGATGTATCAGCAACAAACACAGGAACCATTTATAATGAAGAAAAAATCAACCAACCCCTTTGATGAACCAAATATGTTGCCCTTGGGTGTGCCATCACATCCAACACAGAGTACTTAGTCTGTTTTAATGTAGGAGACTCATGGGAGGGTGGTCACTAGTTACCTGGCTGTACATTTGATACAAATGAAAGTAAAAGCAATAATAAGGTTGCACAAAATTCTGGTAAATCCCAGCTTTCTCTATTGTTGTAGCTTTGTGTAAGAGCATAGGGATTCACTTACGTCAGTTGTAAGTTTTGGATCACTTGTACCATGTAATAACTTTGTATGAACACTGAGTTTCACTAATCTTCAACGGTCAGGTAATGTAATATTATTGTGGTGATCTTTTTTAAAAGTCATATTATACACTAAAAATGAGTAATTAAATGAAGTATCAGTAAATTTTAAAATTTCATGAAATGTTATGAGCATGGTTTATCTCATAAGGACTTTCATTTCAATGATTGAAATGATAAAATTCAATGTATATAAAATAAAAAAGTTAATAAACAATGTAAGTATTTCAAGACTTACGCTGTGTGCATGTGTGAGTCAGGATAATACACAAAAGCCCTTATATAAGTTATATTAATCTCACATTTTTTTTTTTTTTTTTGTGGTGTATCCAGGGGCTCCAAGGTCAAACAAGAACCCAAAATAGAAAAATAACTAAATTCTCTAAGGAGAGAAGTCCCGATAACCATAAAAGTGAGGGATGCCCCACGGTGAAATCATTCAGGGTATTGATAATATATTGGGGGTCAGTCTACAATTCCAAGCTACTTGAAGTCCTGTAAGGACACCCCAAAGTTCTTGCAGGAAAAAAAAAGGAATTGCACCACAACACGCATTAAGAACTAAGACAAGTGAATACAAGTCCATCTAGTAAACCAAAAATCAACGATAGCTACCATCTTTCTGAAGTATAATATCAATCAATTTATACATGTAAATTTTAAACATTTGTTAATCTTCTCTCAAATATAAAATCATCAAAAATATTTCAACGAGGCCTAATGAACGAATTTGTTATTCGGTTAGATGATATTAACTCTCCAGAGGAAATTGTATGCTACATGCTACTTCCTCCGTAGCTACCATTTGGCTACCACTGCTTTCCTCACCCTCAAGCACCTAACTTCAGAAGTGTCAAGTTTAAAGGAAGACACGAATCATGAAACGAAATAATAACATCACGTTTGAGTCATACACTCCTAATAGTTGAATGAGAATGACAAGAAGCATTAGTTATTCTTCCTTCTTCTAGATACTATCTCTGCTGCCCAAGCCTTGCCAATTTCAGTCTGGAACTTCCCTGCAAAAGGGTTGATGAGAATCAGCCAGGGTAAGATACATAAATTTTTCCCATGCTGCACTAAGATCAATCACAAACAAATGACTGTTACTTTGTTAAAACTAATCCATCATCCAATAGATTGTCCAATGATTTCTGCCTGCCTCTTTAACTTCTCTTCATTGCTTTAACTGTGAGTAGCTGGATAAATTATGAAAAAGAACAAACCGAAAGGCCCAATATCCAATTCAGGTAGACACCTTTCAAAGTTACATTGAACCATAGCATATGCTTAGGTTTCATAATTCAATTTAAAAGAAATGAATAATCTCACTTTGAATTGCAGATTCGCAATAAAAGAAGATTTACCAAGACCGCACAATACAGAAGCAATTCAAACGTATACTGGGAATTGGGAAATAAAGGTCTGAAGTCATGCTAAGAGGCTAAGAGCACACTCTGAATTTGAAACTGACATTTTGCGCTCACATATTCAGCCGTGTCATACTTTGGTGACATAGCAATTAGATCTGCTGACGGCAAAATCAGCCCAACTCCCAATACCCACTAATTTTTTCAAAATAACCAAATCTTCTATTGCATACCACTTGATAAATTTGAAAAAAACTTTCAGATAGCCTAATGTATTTTCCACAAAATATTATTAGTCATTTAGTTTGAAAATTAACGCAAAATAATAACTAAAACCTATTGCAATCTGCAACGGATGTTTACATCAAATCATTGACTGTTACTAAATAAAATGTCTATTAGGAAAAACGCCTTAAGCCCCAGTACAGGCACCTGCCCCACAGGCCATAGGTATTTAGCGTGAACCTTACCAATCAAGAAATACTAAACAAATAACTGAGTTACAAATGTAGAGGAAAATCATACCAGCAGTTGACTGAAAAAATTCATCCAAATCCTTCCCCTTGCTCTGCACAAAGCCATGAGAGAACATATTTCAGAACTAAACAAGATCTGAACTCTAAACCATATGGATTATTCCATGGGAAATCCAAAAAGAAACATGGAAATCATCAAAATACTCACTCATCAAATGTTTGTAGCCTACAAGTATAAAACTTTAAACATGCCTTATACCATTATACTGGAATGCAAAACAATTATAGATTTTTGACTTCTTAGGTTACATAGATTTTCTTGTAAGAAAAAAAAAAAATTGTTCATTGGTGTCTTGCATTACTCTTCTAAACACTACCTTTATCTCACAATTACACAATTAGAAGTAATCAATACTTTTCCTCATATTAGTGGATATTGGTATAGATTCTGTGGAAAGTGATAAGTCGAAACTAATGCGAGACATGTCCTAAATTTAGCATCAAGCATATAACTTCCTTAGTAAAAGATTATTTTACTTCTTTATATGCTTTACTGTTATAAGATTAATGGACAATTCACGGGATTAAACAAGAGCCGGCAGATGATCACAACAAAGTGAACAAAATGTTAGGGGAAATAAAGTTACAGAAGCTTCTTACCATCCTCATATTCCAAGGCTTGAAGGATCATCTCCACCTGTATGAAACAATATTTAAAGGACTCAGAATAACTAAAGGTGTGCACAAATTTTAGTCTCAGACCAAAATGTTGCATAATCATTACCAACTGATGTTCTTGACAAAACTATTCAATATCTAAAATTAAAATCGGCTGCATGATAGAGAAGTGAAAATTAATTTTGCTACTGATTATTGTTTTGTCTTCTTATTTGCAAATTATGACTGGTCAATGTGTTATGGCCCAAATGCAAATCATCGCAACACCCTGGGGAAAGAGAAAAGCATATTCCAAACTCCGATTAACACGAAGAAATAAAAAAAAAAAAAAGGATGTCAGAACAGCACCATCAAGTTATTACATATTCTCCCTTGTTCTTCCCTTCAGATAGTTAGTGCCATGAA
Source organism: Echinosophora koreensis (assembly GCA_035048595.1). Taxonomy (NCBI): domain Eukaryota; kingdom Viridiplantae; phylum Streptophyta; class Magnoliopsida; order Fabales; family Fabaceae; genus Echinosophora; species Echinosophora koreensis. The sequence goes on from JAPCYP010000072.1 coordinate 1,265,570, forward strand.
TTGGATAGAATAAACATTGCTCTGTGGAAACAAGATACTATGTATGCATAGAGCATTTATAATAGATAAGTGAATATCTCAAAAAGCCTAAAGGAAAAAGCACATAAAGTAATGAAACTGGCAATCAAAATCAGTCAAAAGTTAATCTCAAGTCTCAATGGTAAATCACTGAAGGAATAGCGAAAAATTGCACAAACCTTATCAAGATCCTTGACAAATTTAGCTTCTGGTGAAGAATTTGCTTCATATTCCATCCACAACTCAGCGATTTCCTTGGCTTCATTATCATAAATGGATTTAAGAACCAAGAGAAATAATTTTCTTTTATTCACTAATCAGCAAAGTTATATAAGGAGTGGAAACAAAATACCTCTAGATCCACCTCCTAGCACCTTACACATATGATCTAGGGCTTCTTGTTCCCGTCGATTTTTTTCTTCTTTCGGAATTCCATCTGATGGGGTTATGTCCCCAACAATTGCTGTTAAACAAAGTACTCATGTAAGAACGTCAACTTATAGCTCTGACAGAGAGATCATAGATGAGAAACAAGAATGGTAGTATAATAGTCACATATTAAAGCATCCAGAGATTTGAAAATCCAAAACATAGAACTTCTATAGAAAACAATATTAGGGCTAAAATATTGTGATTTTGTATGTGCAGCAAATCAACTGCTGCAATTATGTAGATTTTGATTTAAGGTAATTCATGTTGATATTTTAGGAATTTCTCAAGTTCAGTCAAAGTAAAGTGGAAAGGAAAGGATACAGTGGCAGTGTGTAGATTCATAGGTAAATCAGACCATGAAAACTTAGTTATCAATGCTTTCATATAGAACACTATTAATTTTAGGCCACTTATATTCAACATTAATTCACATTGTGTATCCATGTCAAGCAGATCTGACACAGTCTTACATTGGCGGTCGACTACCTAAAACAACACTACTCTTTCATCTGGGCTTGCACCCGTCTATGTAAAGATTTGCAGCAAAGCACGATATAGACAGAGTTAGGAAAGACTTAAAAAGGATTTCGATGTAAACAGATTTTCTATAAACACGAGTCACAATGGGACATTATGGTGTCATTTGGTGCATATAGCCAACCACACCAAGTGAGAAAAGCTTGATTATTGTTGTAATATTTAACCTTAATAGTCCTTCTTTCAACTCATTCTCTTCACAATCACTTTCCAGTTGAATTACTCATCCAATTTTGGCTACATTGTTAGTGTGTTTGGAAAACCCTGTACGCAATAGCAGAATCACGTCCAAGACACAGAAGCTGCTCAAAGTAGCCGGAACAGTAGCTTCCGGCTGACGTGCGTCCAAGTCTAACATAGACAAACAGAACCATTCTTTTCAAATATAGACAAATAACATTTAAATTAAATAAATGACAAAGCAGCATACCTTCTGCAATATCGTGAACAATAGCCATTTTCACGCACCTAAAATTAACAAAACATATTTCAGAAAACTTACAGCATTGCGTTTTATCATTTGCACTCTAATTATAAAAAATAATAATAAATAGAAAAACACTATGTGTGTGTGTGCGCTCAAAGTAACGCATTACATTCCTACCTAAAAAAAAAAAAAAAACAGCTCAAGAAAAAGGAGAAGAAATTAACTTGTTTCGATCCACGCCAGGGATATCTGCTGCAATAAGCGCCATCAATCCCATTCGATACATATGATCCGCTATAGATTCCGAATCCTCTACCTCTTTTCGTACCCATCCCGTTCTTTTCGTTGTCTAATTCACACGCAGAATCCAAAATGTTAAAGAGACTACAAAGTAAGAAAACCACAGTGCAAATGAAATTGAGCTTTATCATTAAATAAATAATAATTATTAATAATTTTTTTTAGATTTTCGTTAAATCAACGTTATCATCATTATCTCCACCTTGAGGCGGTGACATATGGAGAGGAAATCGATGGCGGAGGAAGGGGAAGGAGCTCCGTCGTGAACGGCGGAAGAAGGGAGAGGAGGATTGGTGGTAATCGCCGCCGAGGATGGCGGCGACGGCGGCGGTGGAGATGAGGATGCGGAGGCCATGCGGAAAACCCTAGGAGGCGCGTGTGGTGAAAGTGAAAGGGATTTGAATGCGAGTTGAGTGGAAGAAAGAGAAGGTGGGAAGGAGAAGAAGAGTGAAAGCAAAACTCGACATCCACTTCCCATTCTATTTTGATTTTTTTTGGGATTCACTTTTCACAGTTTTTGCATTTCATTTCAATTTTCATATTCAGTTGGATTTGGAACTTGGATGTACAGTCACAGGATATTCGGTGGCAAACGATTTTTAAAAAAAAATACATTAATATAAGCATGAGTTATTTTGCATTTTGTGAAAAAAATAAGGTTAAATTATACTTTAGGGACCCAAATTATTTTTTAATGTTCAATTTGGTCCCCAAGTTTTTAAAATGTTCATTTTGGTCCTTAAGTTCCTAAAACTTATTCAATCGAGTCCTTCGGTCAAGTTGACTAACGGACATGGACGTTGACTCCAAAATAATGATCCCCAGGTTGTTTTTTCAATGTTCAAATTGGTCCCAAGTTGTTTTTAATGTTCAATTTGGTCCCCAAATCCGACGGACCAGATGCGATCAACGTCCATGTTCGTTAGTCAACATGACGGAATAACTCGATTGAATAAGTTTTAGGAACTTAGGGACCAAAATGAACATTTTAAAAACTTAAGGACCAAATTAAACATTAAAAAACAATTTGGGAACCAAAAGTGTAATTTAGCAAAAAAAAAAATAATTGTTCTGTCACCTCCGTGGGGATATATGAATGTGAATATTGCCTTGTAGCAAAGTGAAGTGCTCAAGTAATGTCTCATAAAAAAATAAAAAAAAAATAAAAAAAAGTGAAGTGCTCAAGTATTTACCTCTGAATTATATAATATAACTTAGAGTAAGCCAAGAATAAATATCTTTTTATTTAGGTGACATCTATCATGAGGAATCAAATAAATCCCTTATGAGTGAGGGAGAATCATATACCGTTGGATATAATAATTTAATAAATGAGTGATTGAGATCTTTTCAATACAAATTGTTGCTCCTATCATCCACCAACTTTTCAAAATGACCCCATACTTACCGAAAAATGTCACATATAAAACAAAAAAAAGAAGCCCTCTTCATCTCACCCTCTTTCCCTAGTTGTGTTCTTCGTCTTCATCGAGCCCCCTGTTGTCTTCTCGCCATCGAGCCGTTTATTGTCTTACCCAATAAACAGACATTCGTAATTATTAGTCTTAGATTTAGGATAGTCTTTAGTTGAATCAAATACCAATAAGGATGCTTGAGCTACTTTTCCATTAGGGTGCTCCATATATCTAATTTTGTTTCAGTAAGCAAAATTTTCGCACATGATGATGTGACCAGAGACCCCAAAAATATTTTTTTAATGCACATTAGGATTAGCTTAATTAGTGTTAAGGTTAGATTATAATTAAAATGCCGCAAAGAGAAGTTTTGGCTGAAACGCTATTGTGTAAAAATAAACACACCAAACATGTACTTGATTGATATAGGATACAGGAACATAGTTGGAGCTACCATGTTGCTGAATACAAGGCTGGGCAAACACTCGACATAAGTTGGAGTGACTCGCAGGCAAAACAAAATGCGGACCGTTTGCACTTCATCCTTGGACCATAAGTATTTGGTTTTCTGGTCTAGAAGACATCTAGAATCTTTTAAAATGTAAAATAATCAAAAACAAATGAGGAATTTATATCAAAGTATCTTTACCCTTTTCATTAACCTCTCTCCAACAACCCAGTAACCTATCATGGCAACCAAATCCTTTTTACTCAGGGTCTAAATTGCAAAATTGATATTTACAAATTTTTATTATTAAGAGTTCAATTTTATGTAAAGTACCCCATGTAACTTGATATAGCATGTCATCTGGCTCTCACATGAGGTGAGGGACTTTTTTACACCCTCACCCTAACCACCATCTTATTATTTAGTTAAATTAAAAAATTATATTTGTCAAATTTAGTTATGGAGGCATCTAAGGTGAGGGACCAACAAGTCTCTCATGTGTGAGGGAGCCCAAAAAAACCTGTCATAATAGGTAAACCTGGTGCACCTTGTATTAATTTGAACTGTTGTAGTATACTTTTGTAAAATCCTTTTTTGCAATAAAAGCCCTATTATATACTTTCTGCATCAAGACCCGAGTTGAGGTTCGACTTCAAAGATGGTGCTTTTGATAGCGACTCTGGCGCAATCTTGAACGAAGACAACAACCCCAAAGCCACCGATTTTTCATCTGGGGTTCTTCAAAGTCACCAGCTTTTGATGTCTCATGAGCCTTCTTCTTGGTTCAAGTTCCAAAAATGTTACCAAACACAGTATGTGTTGAAGAGCATAATTTCTTCAACACATATGAGACTTGCAATTTCTTCTCAGACGATCAAGAGAAAAAAAAATAAAAGGTTAAAAAGAAGCTTTTAATTAAGCCACCTTCATCAGAAAATTAAACTTTTAATCATGCCACCTTCATCAGATAAGTAAAATACATGCACTTGGGGGGGGGGGGGGGGGGGGGGGGGGGGGGGGTGGTGAGAGAGAGAGAGAGAGAGAGTACACTAGGTGAGCTTGTATTGTCTATTGACCAACATCGGTGTATCTGCCATTGTTGGTCAAATAAACGATGTTCAAGGCGAGTAGAATCATGGGAAATAGACTAGGGTTTTTGATGGTCATGTCGTGGGGCAAAATCGTCCTATAAGAGACAAATAATTTAACATAATGCTTAGGCAAATTCATAAAGAGACAAAAATTGATTAAAAAAAAGGTAACCCATAACCAATCACAACCACTCTATTATTAAATATTATATCCAATGGTTTATGTAGCTCCCTCACATGTGAGGGACTTAGTTGGTCCCTCACCATGGAAGCCACCTATAGTTATATAGATAATAAATTTGGGTAACATATGTTAATAACTTGTTTTGTAAATATGGGTTTCGCAATATAACCATTGGTCAAGATCCGGTACACACACCATGGTCAAAGAAATCAGTGGAATGCCTCCATTGTCTCTCGCTGAAGGATTAAGGTTAAACTTTCATACTCAGTGGTGTGAACATAATTTAGGCGGAGCTTGGCAAAGAGCTTCTTCGGAATGTCATTCATGAAGAGGAAGGAGATGGCCATGATGAGAGCCATAACGATTTGCAGAGCGATGTCATTCACTATTAAGTCTTTGTCATTTTTGCCCATTGAATCTCTCTCGATCGGGGGAATACAGAAATGAAATTGAGCAATACTCCGACCCTTTTGACTTGGTAACTTCTTAAACTGTAGCCGTCATATTCGACTTAATTAGATCTAAAGAACTTACTCGGAAAAAAAAATATTTGAAGCACCACCTCTTCCCAGGATCGACCCCCATATTTTTCGGTGTTCTTCACAGGCACCAATCGAATCAACAACATCTGAAACATACTAATCGCATCTGGTGACGATGGTCGACGAGAACCTTCCTGTGTTTCTACACAACCATGCATGTAAACATTCAACGGAGGTGACGACTTAAGGGAGGAAGGAAAAAATTGATTTCTGTATTTCATTTGATGGGCACTCAATTAATTTCGAATATATTTGGGTCAATATTTATAAATTTTTTGGGTAACCGGAACTCTGGGTCACCTGAACATCATCTCACCCGTCCAAATTTTATATTAATATATCCAATTGTCAGAAAAACTCCCTCACCACGAGGCACTTGGTAATTTCCTCCTGGTAGAAGCCATCATAAATTTGTATACTAGAGGTTATTTTACTCCCATAAATCTTCACCATAAATGAGTATGTTGAAATTTTGTGGCTTTGGAAAGTTGTGACTCAATCAATGGTCAGGGACATTTGTTGTATTTTTTTTATTTTATCAATTGGAAAGCTATAGGAAAAGATTAATTTTTCTTGTTTGGGTTAAGGTGCATCTTAATTCTTATCTTATGTTATTAAAATTAGAGAAGGGAAAATTGAGATTTCTTGTAAAGACATATTTGTCTCTAACAGTATAATTACAGTAATGCTATTTAGTAAGATGCATTTTTAACCAATCAAGTAATGAATAGCTTGTTAATAAATGTAAATTTAGAATCATAAATAGAGAGAGCATACCAGTAAGCATGGTACGAAAATCGTCTTGCACTTATTAGAATTTTTTATAAAGTCCAAAATAAAAGGATAAATATGTAAAATCATTTTTCCCTCCCTTCCTCATATTCACTTGGCAAATAGGAGAAGAATTTATTTTGGGATGTAAATCCTTTGTCCTATTATCCCGTCCCATGAATAATAGAAGTTACAATATAATCGCTTTTTTAAATAATTTAAAAAGAAAAATTATGTATACTTACCACATTTTAATTGGATGAGACATGATTTAGCACAGGAAATTGAGACGGGGCATCTCTATCCTTTATTTTGATGTGGGATCCATCACAGTTTTCTCTCTTCTCTCACTTTTCTCCCTTATCAAAGAACCAAACTTTCACTTTTCTCACACTTCTTTCTTTTTTACTTCTCTCTTTCCAAAATCTATCAAAACAAAGGCTAAGAGAAGGAATTATAAATTAATATGCAAGATTTTATATTGTGGTTGCGGTAGTGATTTAATTATGTTGTGTCATTGTGGATAATTTCGGAAACTATGACCATACCATTACATATACTACCAAAACCCATAATGTTACTTATGGCCTCAATTGCCGTTGCCGATATCTCATTTTAAAAACATAAATGATATTTTGATAATCGAATTTGACAACAATACATGACACCGTAGTTTTCAATGATGTTTTGAACTAATGGATTAGAGGGGAGAGAGAGTAAAATAATAAACAAAGGGTGCATCATACAAATCTATGGTATTGGAGAACAATGCTATTATTTGAACACATGCGATCGAGTTGTCGGGACAACGTATTAAAATACAATACGTCCGGAATCTAATTTCCGGATGTGTAAAAATTCATATGTCACACTTCATTTTACACCTCCGGAAATTAAATTCCGGACGTGTAAATTTTACACGTCCGGAAATTAAATTCCGGTAACTAAAAATATACGAATTATCATTTTACACATCTGGAATTTAATTTCCGGAAAGTCATTTTGTACGTCTGGAATTTAATTTCCGGAATGTATACAATGTTGCGACATACAATGTCAGGATCGTGTGTCCAAATATCAACACTCTTTAAAAATTAGGTTAAAGTAATGTTTTGGTCCCTATATGTGACATTGATTTTCAATTTGGTCCCTGTACGTAAAAAGTTATCAATTTGGTCCCTATACGTGACACTGATTTTCAATTTGGTCCCTATACATAAAAAGTTATCAATTTAGTCCCTATACGTGACACTGATTTTCAATTTGGTCCCTATACGTGGCACTGGTTTTCAATTTGGCCCTCACCGCTAATTGGTCCCTATATAAGAGTGACCAAATTGCAAATTATTATCACATGTAGGGATCAAATTGAAAATAATTGTCACATGTAGGGACCGATTTCAATTTTTTTTGTTGAATTGGTCCCTACATGTGACAATAATTTGTAATTTGGTCCTCTTATATCGGGACCAATTAGCGGTGAGGACCAAATTGAAAATCAGTGTCACGTGTAGGGACCAAATTGATAACTTTTTACGTATAGAGACCAAATTGAAAACCAATGTCACGTGTAGGGACCAAATTGATAACTTTTTACGTATATGGACCAAATTGAAAATCAGTGTCACGTATAGGGACCAAAACATTACTTTAACCTAAAAATTATTATTAAGCATTAACTAATTACTGTTGCAGTAGTTTCTGGATAAAACAGTATAAAGCCAACAGATAGTAAATTAGAGTAGACGAATTAAGCATCCAACACTGCAAGAATCTTACATTATCTAACCATCAATACTTGATGCACCTTATTGACAAAACACTCATACATGACGTCAACTTATTTGTTCGGTTGTAACATTTGTATATAGTAAATTGATGTTGACACATTTTCTTAATCTTTTCACCCACAAGATCTCCACTAGTACATATATATATCTAGCTTACATGCATTCATGCATGCATGGTTAATTTCACTTTCCACGACCACCAGATCCTGATCCAGCATGAGACCCTGCATAAGAACCTGCTTCAGAACCCGCTCCAGAAGAACCTGACCCTGCCCTAGACCCAGCGCGTGACCCTGCATATGACCCTGCTTCAGAACCAGCTCCAGAACCAGAACCTGACCCAGCCCTAGACCCTGCACGTGACCCTGCATATGAACCTGCTTCAGAACCTGCCCCAGAACCAGATCCTGAACCAGAACCAGAACCAGAACCAGAACCTGAACTTGATCCAGAGCCTGAACCAGACCCTGCACCTGCACCAGATCCTGCACCACCCCCACCTCCAAGTCCAATACCTACCCCAGCACCCAACCCAACCCCAACCCCACCCAAGTCCAACCCCAAGTCCTTTCTTGCAACCCTACTCTCAGAAACTACAGCATTGATTGCAACAATCAAAGCCACAAAAACTAAACCCCTCATAGCAGCCATTTCAGCACCAATCAATAAAAACCAAAGGTCAGTTTTCACTGCTTGTGGAACACAACACAAGGGTATGTATGCAACTGAGTACTTATCAATATAGGCTAATGTAATGTATATCACTAGTTATTAGAAGCTTTTGTAAAGAGAGATATGATCATAGCATGGTATTTATAGTTGAGAGAATAGCTAGTGGTTTGAGGGATGGGGCAGCTCACTCAGCTAGTTTGAGCGAAGGGTATACGTATAAAGAATTGGAGGTCCAGAATTCAAATCCTGACAAAAAAGAAAAAAAGGAGAATGCTAATAAGTATCCTCAGGACATTGTTTAAGGAATCAAAAAAGTAAATTTTGAATAGAAAATGATGTATTTAGCATTTCGAAAAATGTAACACTTGATTTGAAAAAAAAAATAGTTGAGAGAATAGCTAGTGTAGTTGGTAAGCATGTAATAGCTGGAGACGTGTACTGTGGCACTATATAGAAAGTGGGGTGACATGTGCCAAGCTGTGTAATAGTGGAAGCCTTATGGAGCACAAGTTTATGGACCAAAAAAGTGACTTTTTCTAAGTGGAAATCTGTAACAGAAGTTGGATATACATTATTGTTATTATTGGTTGAGGGCGCCTGAAATTCTTTGTATCCCACCGAGTCAGTGACAATGTACATAGTGGAGTATGATTGCCGCTAGATCTAAATTCCAGAACAATTATCAACCACAAGTCACAGAAACACGTTCAAGATGTAAATCAAGTATGATATATGTCGACAGAGAGAAGGAAAAATATATAGTAGAACATTCGAGAAAAGTTATAATTAACAAGAAAAATGCTATAATTGAAAAGGTATACCTCAGTCTTAGAACATGCTATATATGTAGGACCCTTCCATCGAAGTTAGGCATATATATGAGGTTGAAACCTTTCATTCATCATTATCCCAGATTTCTATTATATATATTTACTTGGTTCCTTGGTTGGAATTTTCAGATGGTTTTGTAAAGCCAATTTTTTTTTTAAAGTTATATCCATTTTTTTAAGGAAGCGAGACAGATTAACTTCTTGGTTAGAAATCAGGGGAGCTGACCTCTCTGAGGTTTGGTTTAATTATACGTGATATACTTTTTGTTTTAAAAATTATAACTAGAATGATACCCGATGCACGGGTCACGTTGATTTTTATATATGTTAATAAGTGATTAATATATACACTAATAAGGATGTATAAAACTAAAATTTCCACAATAGATTATCATGATTGATAGAACATGATTAACCGAAAAAAGCAAACATCATATAAATAACCTGACTGCTGTAAGATAAAAATATTTAGGACATCTCAAAACCGATGTCAGTTTCTTTTTTCACCATTACTAAGTTTTTTAAATAAAAATACGGGTAAAGACTCAAACTGGTCTCTGACAAAAACATAGAGACATATTTAGTGCTTGAGAAATGAAAAATATTGATTTGAGATATTTTAATCTCAAAAAAATTAAATGACATTCAAAATAGTAATTTTTAAGATAAAATTTAAGAATATTATAGTCCCTATCAGAGATTATTTGAACATTAACTAAAAAATTTGGAGACTAAAATGCCCCAAATTGATATTTTTCATTTCTCAATGGTCAAATATATGTCTTTGCATTTTTTATCAGGTATCAGTTTGGGTCTTTAACAAATATTATCTAATATACATATGCTAAATCCATACACTCACCTACTAAACTCTTATTATTTTCGTTTGAATGTTACGATTTCTTTCGAGATTGCTTTTTACACCTTTTTTTTTTCTTTTCATATCCCTTCCTTCTTTTTTCTTTAATTTTTTTTCTCCAAAATGCCTTGCCCTCTTCACAATACCACACCATCCTCTCCCACTTATGCCTATTTTTTAACTGTTTGTGAGAGCCTACTTTTTCACTTGTGACATTGCCAACCTCCAAATCGATGTCCTTTTCTTTTCTCCTCATTACTACATTTTTAAATAAAAATAAGAGTAAAGACTCAAATTGGTCTCTGACAAAAAATACAGAGATATATTTAGTCATTAAGAAATGGAAAAATATCAATTTGAGATATTTTAGTCCAAAAAAAAAATTTAAATGACATTCAAAATAGTCAATTTTAAGATAAATTTTAGGGACATCTTAGTCTCTACCATTGATTATTTTGAACATTATTTAATGGTCCACTCCATTGTTACATATGGTTGTTATTACTAGGATATAGTCTTCTATTAACATGGTCTATAGTAACTTCAATTCACCCAACCCATCGTCTTGACCCTAAGATACTACCAGCCACATCATCCTAACATACTATCAGCGGCATCGTCAAAACATTGTCCATTTTCTCTTGTTGTTTTTTTGGCTTAATTGTACTTTTCGTCCCTCAACTTTTTCAATTGTGCGATTTTGGCCCCTCAAAAAATTTAATTGCACATTTCATCCCTCAACTTTTTCAATTGTGCGATTTTAGTCCCCTAAAAATTTAGTTGCATATTTAGTCCTCTAATTTGTAAAATTATGCAAAATCAGTCCTTACACGTTAAGATGTCATGGACGGAAGGACTGGTTTTACACAATTGAAAAAGTTGAAGGACAAAATGTGCAATTAAAATTTTTGAGGGACCAAAATTGCACAATTGAAAAGGTTTAGGGACGAAAAGTGCAATTAAACCTTTTTTTTTTATCATTTTCTTCTTTTTATTTATGGTTTTTCAATTTACGTGAGTAGTACAAATAGTGGACTGGACATTGTCCCTCTTATATAGTATGTTGCTTTCACTCTCCCTTTCACTCTTATTTCCGATAGTGCTTTTTTTTTCTTCTCATTTTTATAATTATGGATTTGGCCGATTCGAGTTGCTCAGCTTACCAATTTTTTTAAAACTGGCCAATTGATATCGAGCATTACCAAATCGCTTGCATGTTTGATCCAATGAGTCACTGATCGGTTTTGTCAAAAATTTTACACTGACGGTTATACTAATTTAATCCTAAATTCTTTGCTAACGAATCGAACCAAAAAATATTCAAAGCCTTGATAAGAGTTTATCTTAATTTCAGGAAGGAAAAAAAATTTATCTATCTATATGGTTCTCATGGCGACTAAAGGTGCATCACAATCTGATACAAGCATATAGTTCAACTCTAAACCAATTGAAATTGACATCATTGTCCTTTACATGCTTCCAATTCCAAATTACCTGCCGTTAGGGGTGGGAATAGGCCAGGTCACTCGTTGGGGGCCTAAGACCTAGCCTATTTAAGGCCTAGCTCAGCCTAGCCTATTTAGTAAAAAGGTCAGGTCAAGGCTTTATAAAAAAACCTACATAGCTAAATAGGTCAGGTCTAAAGCTTTAAAAAAAAGTCTACTAGGCCTACCAGGCCGACGTATTTAACACATACACGCACATAAATATATATGTATAATATAATATACTATAATACTATAATATAATTTTTTTGAAACACATACTACTATAATATATTATTTACATTATTCATAATATTTAAAGGTAAACCCCTATTGGCCATATAGTGGTTTACTTGTTTATTTATTTGTGAATGCCTAGTGACCTATTTTTTAGTATATGTCTACCAAATTCTTTGTCATTAGAGAACTACGAGTCTATTTACAAGTGAAGGACTGTGACCTATTTATAGATGGAGACATATTTAAATGTCTTGTTGATAAGTAGGCTTTTAAGTAGGCTTTCAGGTCAGGTCAGGCTTTAAAATAGGTTAGGCTCAGGCCTCATGATTGGAACATAAGCCAAACCCAGGCTTACCAAGGCCTAGCTCGACCTAGCCTATTCCCACCCTCCTTGCCGTAAATGTGGCCCTTTCCGAACTTGTCAGAAAATGGACTTTGACATTCAAGGTTTGGGATCAAATAAAATTATAAATATTACTTGTTATATAATTTTCAATTTAAAAAATTAACATATTAAATTAATGACTTAAATTTTAATTTAGCATATAAATTGTTTTGATGAGATCAATTTAAACTGAATTTTCAGTCTCCCAAGTTTGAAAACCAAACACGCACCGTCATGTACAGAAAGAGGGGAACACATGAAGGACGAGGAGTAATTCAAAAAAATAGGAGTTGAAAAGTTAAAAGAAATTTTGAATTAGAAAAATATTGTCCAATTTCACCCCAAAAAAAAAATTTATTGTCCAGACTCCAAAGCCTTCTTGCGCCTTCTTCTTCCGTAGGAAAAGTTTCTTTAGATGGTAAATAAATGATGCAGGTTTTTTTTCTCTCCATATAATAATAGATATATACTAGAAAGGTACTCCCTGCCATGCACGGTCCTTTTTTTCTTACTTCGTTTTAATTAATTCATGTAAAATAAATATAATTATATATTAATTTAATATGTATACATGTATATTTATTTTAATATTTTTTAATGCATACTAATTAGTCATATAATAACAAAAAACCAATACCAACATGTGGTTGGTTCAAGTGGTAAGGGATTTAGACACCTTAAGCAAGTGGTCAGGGGTTCGAATCCTGACTCTTGTGTATGGAGAAAACCTGGTTGGGAAGGGAGAACCCACCTTGTGTACCTAACAGGTTCCCCGATGGAGATTAGTCATTGCTAACGGTGGTGGATATTTCGTACCAATAACATGGTTAAAAAAAAAATCATCTTATAAAATTTAATACTATAAATGTGAAATCAAATATCATTTATTTAAATAAAAATGCAACAAAAATTTAAGATTTAAATAAATATTTTGCTATAGAACTTTTTTTTTTGACATGATTGCAACAACTTCAAAAAACGAAAATAAATATGTTGAATGATTAAGTTATTAAGATTGAGTCAATGATAAGAAATTTACATAATTTACATGAGATTATATTTCAAAGCTTATTATTATAAGGATTAAAATATAGCGTATTGTCCGATAAAAAAAAAGGTAGTATGAATTGTTAGTGTAAAAAAATTTATACTGACAACCAGAAATATTTTGGATGTGTGTGCTTTTATTTCAATAATTAAGAGATAGAACTAATAATAAGAGTTTAATTTATATCGACATCCAGTAATATTTTAAAGCATTAATTTTATTTCTCTCTCTTAAAAAAAACACATGTTAAAATGTTAGTGGCTGTCAGTGTAATTTTTTTTACACTGACAATATTTACTACTTTAATTCAATTTTTTGTTCACAAGAAAAAATAATGTTACTTTATCAAGATATTATTGGATACTAGTGTAAAATTTTTTTACACAGACAGTACACAAAAATTAAACTCTTATTAAAATATACACCAAACAAATATATATTAGTTTGTTAATTCAAATTGAGATTCCGTCAAATTTTTTTTTTTTCAAAATAGAGATAAAACGGGGGAAAAGAAAGGGAGCAAGAGGCGTGGAAGTGTGGAACAATAAGGTACTGACACATGGATTGGTACAGTGAACATTATTGCGTTTTATATAGACTATTGACTATTGATTATATTAATAGATAGATATATAGACATATAGAAGTGTTTCGAGCGAGAATTTTATTTTCAGAATTGGACCAATGTATAGTCAGACACAATTAGTCTTGTATTGACACGTAAGTGTATTGAACAGGGATATTATTGAGTTTTATATAGAAAAAATATAGATAGATAATAACAATCCTTTTTGAAATTTATGTCATCATTATATGTTACCTGCCTTAAAAATGATATTAAGATTACACCATTCTCTTCTAAAGAAGAGGTGGGTGTAACTTTTGAAATAAAGAGATACTAAATTTAATCAAGCCAAATTTTGAGTAAGTATAATTTTCCCATCGAATTATTGAGGTATCGTTATAATAATTTACTTTTCTTAGGTTTTAGATTTTGATGATGAAGCTTAAGTTACCTCAGAAAAGAAGGGAGGGGGGGGGGGGGGGTGGTGGTACATGCACGGTTGCCCCTCATAAAGTATACCAACTAAGGTGAGCAATCAGCTCAAGCTTAACTAATTTGACATCACGTAAATGCAGGAAAGCCTTCAAAAATAGAGAATATGCAAGAATCAACTTAGTTACGAAAGACTTAAATTATACAGAATTAAATAGCGTTTGATAGATATGTTATAACAAGACTGAAACATAAGATGTGTTATATTCTCTGTTTGGTATATTTTATAAATAAAACAAAATATGATATGAAGTTAAAAAAAATAAGACATTTTCGGTTCACGAAAAGAGGTGAAAACAAAGAGAACAAAGCAGAACCACTCTATTAATATCTTGTTTCTTTCTAATCTATTTTATTCCATTCTGTTTAGCTCGCGCCACAAATGCTATCTTAGGGGGTGTAAAAGAGTATCTGACTATGACAGCATTTTGAAGCTTGCACCAAGTGCAAAAACCATCTACCTGCTTAAACATATCAATACATAGAGCACGCTCACAAAGTTTAATGAGAAAGATCAAATCTAACTTGAGTATCACCAGGATAATAAAGTAGTCAAAGAAAAGAAATACAAGCCAGGCAATCAAGCAAAGCTTATTCTACATTACCCTTATCACAATAATAAGCACTATATCCGATTAAACTTGATAATTGCATCTGTGGAGCTGGTAACTCTTGGCTGCTCCATGCACTCTCCAATCTCACTCAACGTCTTCGACTATGCCTCCTCTTTCTTCGGCTGCTTCTATCATCAGAATCAGAGTCTGAATCAGATGATTCTGAAGATGTACTGTACCTCCTACTACGTCTTCCTCTCTTCTTCTGCTTATGCTTCTTCTTTCTCTTCTGCCGTCGCTCTTCCTCTGAATCAGATGATGAACTGTAACCTGAACTACTTTCTGAATCTGATCCCGTAACTGATGATGAACCACTGCCACTATCAGTCTCGAAAACTGAATCCTCACTATCACTACCAGAATCAGAGTCAGACCTATGTTTCCTTTTGGTTTCTTTAGATCTCACTTTAGCCTTTTCCTTCTTCGCATCAAGATTATTATCATCCAAATCATAATCGACAGACACATTCACCCTCAATTTAGGATTCTTAAGTTGTTGGGTCCGGGATGGTCTTGAAATATAAACTCGTTCATTCTTGCACTCATATGTCCAGTGGCCACTTTGGAAACACTTTTGGCACTGTGCGGTGCTACCCATAGTTGACATTGTAGGCTTAAGGTCTTTCCTTTCACCTAATTTGACAGCTTTCTCAGTACTCATCAAATACATCTGCCTCTTTGCTTCCCTTTTCTCCTGCCATCTGCTAGGTCCTTCTTCCTTCTGACCATAAGCATTTACGTTTCGGGCAGCCGCAGCTGCTGCCCTTTCGGCCTGGGCACGACTAAGACCTTTAGCAGCACTCAAGGCTGCAGCCTTGATTCTATCAGCTGCATCCTGAGATTTCTCTTCCTTCTTACTTGACATGATCCTTGTCCTCAAAATGTATCTCTTATAACAGACAAAATCTGTCGCATCAAAGTTCCCGGAAAACTATCTGCAATCAATTGGAATCCATAACCTGTGATTAAGACTAGCAAAATCATCCAAGCAAGAATTGTTTTAAAAAACCAATATTGCAAATCTTACAAAATTATGCTTTGCCAATTGATCTGGCATTATTACCATGTAGTCCAATCTCTAAAGAAATTAAAAACACAATTAAGACATTGTCATAGTGACAATATTCTGAATATTTTTCATCATGCAAGCTATCAAAAACCCAACTTAAAAATGAAGTACAATCAAAAGAAAACATAGCCAAAGTTTTCATATTATAAATCTTTTTTCAGGGAATGCAAGGATACAAATAAAGGTCTTATATTCTTATAAATTCAAACTACATGCATCTAAGGAAAGAGTCAAGACTCGAGATCTTTTTCAATTACACACACAAACCCAAATGTTAATCCTCTAGTAATATATTTAATATATTTATTCAGGTACCAATACCCTTTGAAGATAAAATCTTTTCAAGATACTTCCTTCACTTTCTGGCTAAAACACATTACCCAATAGCCAAAAACACTATATTTTCCAAATGCCAATGACTGAAACTAGCACTACCATGAAAAGGAAACTACAAAAAGGAAGAAAATGAATCAACTCCCCAAGCCAAACCAATACAAATTACCCCATCAAGATAAAATTGTTAAACTTGCCAACCACTCGCCCCAGCATTTGTAAGGGAATGAATTCAGCACTTGTTAAACATAAATACAGCCAAATAAAGCCTCAAACCAGAATCACAAACATCAAATTGAGTAATTGACTAAAACATCATCCTTATATGTCTTAATCATCCTTTCAATGCCAACAATAAGCGTATTACCGAGTAACTAGAAATCTAACCCCAACAAAAAACTATAGCCATGTGGACTTCAAATGGACATGATATATCCTCACAGCAAGTGTTTCCAAGCATAACAGAATTTATGCATCTCAGATCATGGTCATGGTGGAAAACAACTAACATGAAATAGAGTTCAAGTTATAAGCACCAACAAAACCAGAGACAATTTAATTTTATGATGAGCACAATCTGTAAACATAAAGGTAATGGACATTTGGAAAACACATTGCATTGGTAACTCGGTATACTCAGAAGCATACACAACTTTGAAGTAAGAATATTCAAAGAGGAAAATAACCACACTGCAGCACGAGTCAAAACATTTCAGATATCCTCAATGACACACTAGAGCTCAACTACGTAGCAGGCAGCATTACCACACTCATATGATACCATTCACACCAACATGACCATTGGCCATTATTGACCTAAGTATAATAAAGAGGACAAACCAGTATTCAGGGCAATAGCTCTCAGAAGCAATTAAGTTTCCTTCCTCTCCCCCCTAATCAAAAGACAAGTCTCAGCAAGCCAACATCAACCTACGAACATGACTTGCCTAGTTTCTAAGAACATAGCGACAATATTCAACAATTATCAAAGATAGTGACCAAGAAAGATAAATCAATCAGCCCTGCATAATGCGACACTAAGAAGAACACAAAAATTTCTAAATAAAATTATGCAAGGTTCAGGGCTGTTGAAACCATTGATTAACCACACAATTAACACAATAAGGGTCAAAGTGTTGTTAACCTCACAAGTGATTCAACTCTCCAACTTGAAAACAGATTTGCAATTTTTCAACAAAACCATATGGTGCAGGGTTTTTTATTAAGCAATATGTAAACCATTAACACAATATGAGAGTAGCAAGACCAAAATACACTAATAGCTCGAACATTAAATCAAGCAAGTCATGCACAGCAACAATACTACAAAAAGAAAAAGAAAGAAACAGTACACAGAAACTCAGTATGTAGTCACTCAGGTTTTTCATCAAGCAAGTTGCATGTATCGAAATAAGCATACAGGGTTAATAATTTTGAAGACCAAAGCAACTATATAATCTACACCATAGTTTACACTAAAGATCAATCAATCTATTTACATAACAAACAGTCCAATCCTCATACTGAAAATATATAGGAAAGAAAAAGAAATAGGAAAGAAAGAAAAAAACTAAGTTACCCCTCATCTGAAACAGTTTTTACGGGCATCTGAGATCACATACATATTTTAGCAAAATTTCAAAGGTTCTTGATAGCATATTATCAAACACAGGGTAATGAACCATTTTATTTGAAGACAACAAAAAGAAAGTTCAAAACAGCACATAAGCTCAGAATTCACTTTGGAGAAATCTGATGACCCCTAATTCACAACAATCATGAGTAACAATAAAACCAGAAGCAATTCAGCTATGGCTCAGCACATTCCTAGGAAGATTATATCTCAGGTTTAGAGAAAATCAGAAAAATGACCCCCAAACTAATCAAGCAATTCAAGTCACCTTCTGTAAATCAAAGAACAACCTTGACTCAGGCATTTCATCAGATACATTATAGGTGAAATCGTCATTTCAGATTATCAATCAGTAGCTTCCACTTTACAAGCCCGTAAAATTAAAAAACAATGATAGTAATAAATAGGTAAAACAAGCATTTTAGTCTCTTACTTTTATTACTTTTTTCAGATTGGACCCATAACTCTCATTTTTGTCAGCTTGATCCTTTATCTTTCAAATCCTCAACCAATAGTCCTAAATCACACTTCTATCAGCCTCACATATCACTACCCCGTGATGCCACATTATCCCCAAATGATAGCTACATCATAACCATATCATTATCATTAGTGATAGGTCATCCTTTGTAACAAAATTGTTAATTAAGACCATATTATTGATAATTTGAAAGATAAGGCTCTGAATTAGCTAAAACAAATAATATATGAGACCAAATTGGGGGGAAAAAAAGAGAAGGGACTGAAATGCTTATTACGTCTAACAAACAAGAATAGATGAAATCCAGAGTGTTACCAGCGAAGAATTTTCTGCCACGACCAACCCAGAAGCTTGAAACGCAGATCGGCTTCTGCGTTTTGATTGAAGGATGAATCGTGGAACAAGGGAAAGTGCGTGTACGGAGAAGAGTGTTGGGGGGTGAGGTTGGCGCTGGGCTCCTATTTCTTTCTGATTTCTTTTTTATATATAAAATATAAATATAAATAAAGAAAGATTAAGATTATTATTAGGCTAAAATATACTTTTGGTCCTTTATCTTTTGGTGAAAATTTATTTTGGTCCTTTATCTTTTAAAGGATTTATTTTTGTCCTTTATCTTTTAAAAGTTACTCAAAATGGTCCTTTCTGTTATCTCTCTTCCATCTGTTGACGGAAATCACTAATATGGCAACTAACACCGTTTACTCATCCTACATTGCGGATTAACTTAAACTATGTCGTTTAAGGACCATTATAAATGGGTCCTTTATTTTATTACCAAAAAAAATGGTCTTTTTTTGTACCAAAAAATGGTCTTTTATCAGATACCCAAGAGTCCAAATGTAGAAATAGTGAGGACAAACCAAAAGGTGCCTCTACCACCGGAGCTGAAGAACATAGACAATTTCACTACATTACAGGAATCCAAAGCCGAATTGCTACTTCTACTACTAACACCAACATCACAACAACACTGTCCTTCAATCAATGATTCTCTCCAATTCTTCCACTGGACCCATCAATCTTTCACTACCTTGAAGAACAGCTACACCACCCCATTTCAACTTGCCATGTTTCCTCACCCAACAACGATGAAGAATGCAGCCCCCCCCCCCCCCCCCCCCCCCCCAAAAAAAAAAAAAAAAAACTTTCCACTGCCCTCCATAAAGATGAACAAATTGGAAACCTAATTATATAAAAGGATGAAAAATTAGGGGTTTTGAGGGGAAATGGGGGAAGAGAAAGCAAAACCCTTATGAGAAACCCTTTCATTGTGTGGGTGGGGGCTTGGTTCCGTTGGTGGGTTTACCGCCTTTGAGGTCATTGATGTTGATGAACTTGAGGTTGTTTTTGGTGGTTCCGATGGTTTGGAAGAGGGTGGTGGTGAGGGTGGTGCCATTTGAGTTCTGGTGGAGTTTTGTTGGTGAGGGTGGTGGCATTTGAGATCTGGCTGAGTTCTGATGGTTTGGAAGAGGGTAGTGGTGAGAGTGAGAGAAGAAGATTTTTTTTAATTTTTTTTTTAAATTGCAAGGAATCTGATGTAACTTCCACGTGTCAGCACTAGAATGGAAGAGTTGTCATGTCAACAACCACATAAGCCATAGGTAACGACATCACTAATAGAACTGACGGAAAGGACGAGTTTGAGTAACATTTGAGAGATAAAAGATCAAAATGAATCTTTTAAAAGATAAAGGACCAAAATGAATTTTCACCAAAAGATAAAGGACCAAAAGTATATTTTAGCCTTATTATTATTAATTTGTTTCTAATTTCAATTTGACCCTTAATTATTTAAAAAAAAAAAATCAATTAGGTAAGGTTGGAAATCTGTTAATTAACCGTAGTTTTATACGAAATATTCTTGATATCTTTTAGCCTGGACGTCCAAATCAACTTTTTTTTTCATGTCATTCTATGGTGACATTCCAGCCTGGATAGACAAATATACAATATGTCCTCTCTCATTGTTAACATGTTAACCTCAACACTCGCTTATAACCTTCCTTTGTTATTTTTTTTCCCTATATCTCTTTTGTAACTATAACCAACCATATCGACTGCAAAACAACAGCACAACAAACGATTTATTGACAGCAACCATCTCTCCAAAGACCAAATTGATTTTTATTTTTACAAATTTAAGGATTCAATTATAATTTTTTTTGGTTCAGAGACCTACTTAAATATTTTCAAATTGTTCAATGATGAGTACTAAATATTTAAATCAATTATTTTTGTCTGAAAGAAAAAGCTGTTATGGGTAGATGGGTATGAAAATGGATCACGGATTCATGGGTTAAAGAAAATTAAGAGAAGATCATTGAGGCAAGTTGACCCCGATTATGGGTCATGGATTAGGGCATAAAATTATGTTGTCTTTATTAATTTTCTTAATTTCATATTTTTCTTAATCATTTTATTTTCGTAATATTTTTTTTTGTTATCTATATATGTAATTTTTTTGAATTTTATTATTTACTTTTCACTTTAATTTTATGAATATTTTATTATTATTTTTAAAAAATAACAGATAGACAAATTTGATATTTACATCTTTTCATGATGATATTTGATAATATGCTACATTATCTATATTATGATGCCAAAATGAGTGGTTTATTACTCCTTATGTCCTTTGATGATGTTTTCCCCTAAGTTTTATTAGTTTAGTGTATACTTCTATTTCATAGTTGTTTTCTTGATTTTAGTCCAATTCACTTTCAATTAATCTAATTGCACTCTTTGTATTTTTATTTTAGGTGACATGATATTCCCAGGTAAACTACATTCCTGGGAATCACATTCAAAGGAATATTTCTTTCTCACCTTCACATATGGGAATAGATTTTTGCCAAGTTTTTAACTATCATTCACTAATTTTATTCTCGAGCATCTTTTATGTATGAAAATAATTTTTTAAAACGTACGTGTATCAAACATGATAAACTTTTATTCCTATGCTAACATTTCCAAGAATATTTTTTTAAAAACTTATATCAAACACTACCTCAGGAAGCAAATAAAGTTAGTGCAGGAGCGTGAAGAGTTAAAGAAATGGCAAGAAAAACATGAAAGAATTGATGCATGACTAGCACTTGTAGTCCATTACCGGAACGCAAAAACATGAATATATCTTGCTAGTCCATTGGCATCTCTTTAGAGCTAGGAGAAAGAATGAGGAGAATCTCTTGCTAATCCCTCTTCAACTTCATGGAGTTTCCTTGTCCTCTTCTCTTTTTCTTTGTTTTAGGGTTTCCACTATGTTTGGTTAAATCCATCTTTGCTATGGGGGAAGATGTAATTTGATATCGATGAAGTTGAAATAGACAAATGTAAATACGAGAAAGAGGTTGAATTATGTTTATCAAACTTTTTCAAAGCTAATAAAACATCTTCACACAAAGGCTTAAGATAGACACTTGAAAAAACTCAATCAGGTGACTGACCTGTCTGATGGTTTTGAACATTAAAGACACAAACTTTTAAGAAAGATTTGTTTGATATGCACTGCTTAACCCCTTTTGTTAGAAAATAGGTTAGATAAACAAACAATACTGTAAAGAGTAGCGATCATAATATCACACAGTATGTTTATCCGGGTTCACCCATTAATAATGAGCTTTACGTCCAGTCCTTGGCTTTATCAAGATTTTTCACTATAACAATCTTGGTTACAAGTACAAACGAGTGTTGATTTGCTCACCCTGTCTCTCTAGGATCCTTACAAGTATTTTTTTGTGTAACATCTCAGATGAAATAAACCAGATATTGTTAAGTTAATAAATTAATTCATAGATGTATTAAAATAGTACATAGACATATTAAAATAAAAGTGAGACGAATATATAGATGCATTAAAATGATACATAAATGTATTAAAGTAGTACATATACATATTAAAATGAAAGTGAGGTGAATACATAGATGTATTAAAATGATACATAGATGTATTTACATAGATGTATTGAAATGAAAGTGGGTCGAATACATAGATGTGTTAAAATAATAAATAAATGTATTACAATATACACAGGTGTATTAAATGTAACTGGGGCAAATACACAGATGTACTTAAATGTACATCGATGTAAACAAATAAAATGGCAGTACGTCGATGTATATGACCAATACATCGACGTATGAGGGCCTTTTTCGAATATGATAATTTAAATACATATTAATGTAAATTGTAATACATCGACGTACATGGGGAAAATGTAAAACGCCGTAAACACATATTTTAACTCTTGGGATCCCTATAAATAGAAACTAATGGCTCATAGGTGTCGTTTTAGAACCCTAATACGACCTAAAACACTCTGGTAACTGTTTTAGGAGATCCAAGGCTTGAAGAAGGTGATTTTAGAGAAGAAGAGGCTTAGGGAAGGGAGAAGAAAAGTTTCTTGGGAGGACTTTTGGCGTGTTCAAGGAATACACTTGGAGCTTCTTGAAGGTCTTCAAGAAGTGAGTAAAAATAGTCTTTTTTACACCCTTTCATGGTACAAACGATTTGGAACTTTGGGTATGAGTTTATCCTATGGTTTTTGGGGTTTTTCAACATAACGATGCATGTTTGGCAAGAAACTACTTTCTTAAATTGGGGGTTTTCAATTGAAAATGAAAATTGATTAAATTGAGTATTTATTCTCGTGATTGATGTATAAAATACATGTTTGGTGTTTGTATTGGTTGATTGGCATGTTTATTTGAGAAATATGACGATATGTGTTGTTTGGCATGATTAATTGACCATTATACATGATGAATGATGTGTGAGAAATACTGCATATGAATGGGGTATCGAAAGTAACATCACCAATGAATTGGGATGTCGAATTTAAGTAATATTGCCTTTAATCGGAAGCAACATCGCCATATAATGGATTGTCGAAAAATGAGCAATAATGCCAGTGCCCATGGTTGGTATAAAAAAATGAGTAATGTCACCGAAGAGAATGTGACATAGAAATACCTCCCTTGAGTGGAGGTAGGCAATGGGACACCATTGTTGTATGAAGTTTGACAACCATATGACATGTGTGGACATTGGGATTAATTGATATATGTGATTTTGGCATATTTGATTTTCATGATGCGTTGATGATGGCGGTTTATTAGCAATAAAATTCATATTATTATTACTTTATGTTACTTACTATTTTTGGAAAATAACGAGTATCATGGACAATTTTTCCAGTTACAGCATCAGCTAAAAACAATGCTTCCACGAAGATATTTTTATGACCGTGTTTTTATTTGTTGGGATTATATATCCCATTAGTAGTATTGCTTTCAGGGTCTAAGGACGACACCGCTGAGTTTACGAAGACTTGAGGGCTATTTTTCTAGTTTAGAGCTTGGTTATTTTTGTATGGCATGTGCCAAAAAGACCTATGTTATTGTTTAGTTATTTCCTTTATGCGAGTTGTAGTAGACGCCCAATTTTGAGGCTTTTGAATTATTTTGATGTAAGGATTAGTTTACCAATGTTTATTTTTTAATAATTGAGATGTTTTCAGACATATAATTGTTGAAAATTATTTGGAATATTATGCTTCATTAAATTTTTAAAGAATTTTTATTAAATATTTGTTTGGGCTACTAATGTGACGAAGGACGTTACATTTTTGCACACCTAGCCTTTTCAGGCCCAAACACAATGTATTCTTTTATCCCTTATCCTCTTAGTCTTACTCAGAAAGGATAGAATGAAAGTATAATATATACAACTTGAAAATCTTTCACAAACCCTCAGAGAGTGGATTAAATGTGAATTTGAAAGACCGGTAATAATTTCCCAGACAATAAATTGAATGAACAAATGATTGAGAAAAAATAAAAGAGTGAATGCTTGTTCAAAGTTTTGTTCACTACTTCATTTCTCTTCGGCACATCTTCAGTTTTTTCTATTTATAGTCTTCATTCAAAATAAGTTTGTTAGAGGCATTCCTTTGAATTTTGGCATTAAGCAATCACCATTAAATGCGACAGAGGCGTTATTGTCAACCATTAATGTTGAGAAATGTTGGTTTGTGCTCTAACAGAGAAGTTCATGCTTTAATCAGAGTAGGAATCAAAGCAGGGTATAGTAAAGATTAGTTTTGTCCTTATATTGCGCTAGTTGTTTCTTTTATGCAACTAACAAATGTGTCAGCAAGTAAAGTTCTTTTGTTGTAGTCCATACTGAGATACAAAGTTGCTTTTGTATCAAATTTGACTTTTACACTTGAACTTTTGTATAGGAACTTCTTCAAAGTGATTCTGAGATTTTAATATGTAGTTTCAATATGTAGTTTACTGAGTTCTCTGAGTTAATTAGTGCTCATTGCTTAAAAGAGAAGACGCTTCAGAAAGCTTCATTATACGGGTGAGGTCTAAGTTCGTTTTTAGACGATTGAAGTTTCTTCATTAAACAGGTCACAATACTTCATTAGACAAGTGAAGCAACTCATTCTTTTAAGCTTATCCTTCTGATTGATTCTTAGAGTAGATGTGTGATTCAAATTTCATTTAAGAATGCATCTGCACACTAGTAAACAGGCTAGGAGATATCTAGTGATTAAATTAAATCACTTAATAAATGTTTTGTTTCATCAAAACTTAGAATGCATTTGATTTGCATCAAAATTTAATGTTTTGGATAGTTGATCACAATTCAAATGAATTGTTTGCCTCATGTGTTTACTTTAAATAAGGAGATTAAATGACGCGGGTAGACAAATTCTTAACCCAATATTAATGGGTAGAATATTTTTTATTGATACAGAAGATCCACAAACATCCATGGAAAAAGCTCCATTTTCCATCACATACATGTGACATAATTATTCTTATCCAATTTATTCAATTTTATTTATGATATATGATGTCATTTCGAATTGCCGTTGTCCTGCAAACGACTTGACTATTCTCTTTTACGAGCCTATCACGCCCTGTATGCAGGCACACAAGAAAATGAAGAATAGTCAGTTGCGTAAAATAAAGGTTCAATTGTTTGGCAAATCCTTGAAATATTTAAGAATTTTTTAATAGGTCACGAAACCTTAAAAATTTATAAATAGATCCCTAAATATTTAAATAATTTGCAATTAGGTTCTACGTTTGTAATCGAGTCCTTGAACATGTAAATAATTTATAATTAGATTCCTGGGGTAAAGTTCCATCAATAGACTTTCACGGTTCAAAAATCATATCCCGGGGACCTAATTAAAAATTATTTACAAGTTCAGGAACTCAATTACAAACGTGGAACCCAATTACAAATTATTAGAGATTCAACTACAAATTTTTAAAATTTAGGAACCTAATTAAAAATTTCCAAATAGTTCTAAGAACCTGTAGAATAATTGAACCTAAAATAAATATGACATCTAGCTATAGATAGCTATAGAAGTGGAGTTACGTACTGGGTGTAGTCAATTTGAATTTTTCCAGCATTGAGGTCTGCGATAGCAGAGAAAGCTTCTTGAGAAAGATCAATGGTTGCTTGGCACCCTGGGGAAGGGCAACGATCCACAATCTTGACGGTAACACTCCCACCCTTGCAGGGTTGGGGCACCCCTTGGTTTGTAGGACCTGTGCATGTGATCCTATACATTTGACCACATGCAGCTCCGTTGTTCCAGAGTGCATCGCCTGCGGCTGCGATCATCGTACCCTGGTCTTGGTACCCATAGCATGCAGATGCTGCCAAGCAAATAACCACATATATAGCATGTTATATATCATCTTCATGTCTATCGATGTATAACATAAAATAGTTTATAATGCGTATATAGTACAGTTTTAAAATGAGATTATCAATCGGAATTCTGATCTTAATATTGTAATTTTAGTAGTTTTCGTTATCGTATTGGGATTGCACTGCTTTTTTATTTCATAATTATCTACAATGATGATGAACAAAAGGTAATCGCAACCAACAAAATTGGAGTTATAAGGTTAGTTTGGTGGTTGGAGCGAGGGAGTTAAAAAATGGAAGGATAAGATCATAAGAGGGAGAGAGTTCAAACTCAATCCACTAACAAAAATACTAACATTAACACTAACATTTGCCTATAAAAAAATCGCACCGACAATAATTGTGATTTTAATATTGTGGTTTTAGTTTTTGAGTCAAAAAAAAAAAAATTGTGGTTTTAGTAGTTTCAAATAATGATAGCATTTATGGAACAATATTTTTAATAAGGATAATTTAGATAAATAATATAACTTTTTTTTATCATAATTAATATTATAATTTAATGTATTTCTTAACTGTGCAAAACCTTAAACCTCTCAATTATTTTAAAAAGAGAGAAATAGTATATTGGGATGGATATGTGACCAACAATGATGTTCTTGATACATATGCCTAATTGACTTCAAGATTTTATGCCTGCTTTTAAACCATTATTATGAGATAGAAGGTTATGGAAAGAGAGGCTGGTTATCCTTCATAGATCACTGATATGCAAAATTTGAGGATTATGAAATAAAAGAGAAATTTTGGCTAGTTAATTAAGTGTTGGTGGACTCATAAACTTTGTCATAGTCAAAATACATTGGATATTATGACGAAATAAAAAAAAATATTCTAATGTAGCAAATAGCTAAGCATGCAGAATAAAAGTGTTTTGCTACTCACGAACGTAAGTTGTGTAATAAGTGGCAGTTCCAGAAATGGCAGATGCCACTGAGACCATGCTTATGATGACAAGCCCCATGACAAGCACTGCATTCATTTTGATTGCCATAGTAATTTGAACCTTTTTCAAAGTAGTTTATTTTGCAATGTGTTTGTGCGTCTAAGTTGGGTGGCATTAGTACCCTTTTATAGTGAAGCGCTTAGCACATAAAGTTATTCCATATATTTTTCCAAATAGGTGACAGTCTCCGCACGTTTCTACAATTCTATGTAGAGTTTGAGACGCCTTAACTATAGCCACATTTTCTCCACATAGAAACAAATATTATGGACTTGACTATACGTACGTTTTTTTTTTTTTTTGGTTGTAATCATGTTACCTTAAATATTGACTAATCTCCGTCGGAAAACCCTGTTAGACACACAAGTTGGGTTCTTCCCTCCCAAGCAGGTTTTCTCATTCGAATCCCTAACCACTTATTTAAGGTGTCCAAGTCCCTTACCACTTGGATTAACCACATGCTGACTTAAATAAAGGCCAATAAATGCTGCGACTTTTAAATTAAATGCCAATTTATACGCATTTTAAATGTATTTAATTTTTATGAATTAATTAAGGCTTTGTCCATTTAAACGTAAGTATTTTTTTTTTTTTTTACAAAATACTTACGTTTAATTGGCATGTAGGAAAATAATGTATATCTCTATGCTAAAAAAATAAAGGACTATGAAATTCAACGGGGCAGTTCAAAAAAAAAAAAATTGAAATTCAATTGGTACTTCTAAGGATTTCATTAATATTTATACAGAGCGATGCTAAGACAGAAAAAATAGAGGAAACTGAAATAGATGCATGCACAAAGACATAGGTAAAGAAAATAAATTTTGGGTACAATTAACAGAGAAAATTACATTAATTCCCCTTAATATTTAGCTTAATCATATTTGACGTTGCTTTTGTTTCAAAGTTATACTCACTCACCCTTAGAGGAGGTCACTGTATTTTAAATTATTATCTCTTTAGAGGAATAAGTGTAATGATAAATCTCAAGGAATTAGTGTAATTTATTAAACAAGAGTTATACTGAATGTAATTAAGGCGAATTTTAAAAAGTAGTATAATTTTCTTAAATTAATAACATTCAAAGAAAGATAGATGTATAAAAAGGAAACATAGAGAAAAGTTGAGAACAGAAGCTCCAAGGATAGAGATAACGAACTGAAATGTGAGAATCATATCTTTCCATCTGTTTTATGATGATGCTGATATATAAGTTGAATAAGTCAAGGACTTAACTATCATATCTTTGTTTGCACAATTTTCATACATTCGTAAAGTATCTCTAACGAGAGTTGCTTAAGAATCAAGGACAGGAGTCATTGCATACAATGGCTATTATTCACATTTTGAGTTTGAGGGCTTTGTTGCTGGTTTTTCTTGGTTTGCTGCTGCTGTTGATTTGGGCCTTATGGTCAATTTGCTGGTTCTTTTTTTTTTTTAGTAACAGATCACAGTATCCCAGGGTACAGTGGCGGATCTTGAGGAAAAAGTGTGGGGGAGCCACTAGATATTATCCAAAATGATATAGTTGAAATTTATAATTAATCATATATAATTTTATCATTCAAATATATAAATTGTAAAGTGAGTCACTAGTGTTTAATCATGTATAATTTTAGAACTAATGTTTACTCATCTTGCAATGGTGTAGATGCATACAGGAGAGATTGAGAAATTTGAAGTAGACGTGTAAGAGGAGGAAAAACGTATTTATAGTGAGCATTAATGATGTTGAGTTTGAAATAATATTTATTTTGATGGAATTGTTCAGCTGTTTGAATATATTTTTTTAAATGAATAGGGTATAATAATAGTATTCCACAAATAAAATATATGATAGTTTGTAAACTATATATGTAATATATGTTACATAAACTATTTTAAGGTGTCATACATAATTTTTTCATATAAAAAAAGTAGAAAAAAACTGGGGGGAGTCGTGGCTCTCCCCAGTCATAAGGAAGGTCCACTAGTGCCAGGGTGGGTGTTTTGGACGTGAAGGTGATAAATATTTTTGGTTTGGGGTAGGAAGGAAGTTAGTTCTCAACCTTATAGCTGTACAGTACTTGCTTTAGGTTGAGAAATTACCTTTAGTTCTCCCCTAAAAGTAATAGCATATTTGATTTTTTTTTTTATATGGGATTGAGTATCCCTTATATTCTTTTTCAATATACCTCTTGCTTATCTAAAAAAAAAAATCAGGAATCAATTCTTGTTAAACAACTCCAATGAATTGTAATATTAGAGATGTAACGTCTCTGTCTCCCGACCAGAGGATACTCGAGTTCACCCAAAAAAAGTTCTAAGTTAGATGTTGGCAAAGGTATTAAGATTTAGGAGCCATTTTTTTCTTTTTCACATTATTCTCATAAATATAAACTAAACTTTTAATATATTGATTATCTAAAACTTTATTTTAAATTTTTATTTATAT
This sequence comes from Echinosophora koreensis, assembly GCA_035048595.1. Classification (NCBI taxonomy): domain Eukaryota; kingdom Viridiplantae; phylum Streptophyta; class Magnoliopsida; order Fabales; family Fabaceae; genus Echinosophora; species Echinosophora koreensis. Next base: position 1,295,354 of record JAPCYP010000072.1, read on the forward strand.
TCCTAATATGAAACCAATATAATTTTAAAACTTATTAGTGAATGTCCTATTAAAAATAAAAACTGAAATAAAAATTAAAGTTTTTAAATTTTAATACATTAACAATTTTCTTTTTATTTAAAATATTTATTTTTATTCTTAGCGTACTACCTCACATCAATGTGACAAGATTCGAACCTATGGCCTGAAATGAATAGATGAAAACACGAGAAGGGGGTTAAATTGTGTTTTACTTAAATAAACTTTTCGAAAATATAAAAGTTTTCTCAAAGAAGCAGGATTAGACACTTTAATGCGTCTGATGCAAAACAAGTTAATTTAAACTTAACAGTTTTAACCCCGGTTAACACAACAAGAATATAAAAGCAAACTTAAAGAGATAAAGGGTGACACAGAGATTTATACTGGTTCACCCCCAAACCTTGTGCTACGTCCAGTACTTGGTTTCACCAAGTGTTATACTATAACTGATTAGGTTACATACTTGTATTATTTGCACACCTAGCCTCCTCAGGCTCAATCAACAAGTATTGTTTGCACACCTAGCCTCTCCAGGCTCCTTACAAGTATTCTTTCAGCAAGCCTCTTCAGGCTCTATATAGAGTAAGATATAAATGAAGCAGCAGCTTCACGATTTACAACTTTGCAAGTCAACCAAAGTAATACCCAATGAGTGAATAAGGAATAAGGTTTGTATGACTGCAGTAATAACTTCTCAATAAATACAAATGATTAAGCAGAGAAGTACTTTCAAAAGGAAGAGCTTAGAGTGCTTTGAATGCAAGAAGAGTATTGAAATGCTGGATGATTAAGTTTTGGTTAGTCTCTTCAAACAGTCTTCAAGGTCTTCCTTTTATACTCATCAGCAATAAATCCATTGAGAGATGAATATATTTTTGTTCTTCATTCATTAATGCCAATTAGTCATTCTGAATCTCCATTTAATGATTATGATCGTTGGAGAGCTTCAAGACAAGTTGAACGTATTTCTTAGCACTGATTTATCAGAGTGCATCATGATCAGAGCAGTTGCAGTGCTTTTCTGACTTTCCTTATTTGTGCAACACGGGTATGTGACGGCGTAAAGGTGTCTTGACTTGCTGCAACAAAAGGAATTTTGCAGCAGGGCTTTGTGCCTTTATACTTTGTACTCTTAAATCGATATTATTTGATTTGAAAATGCTAAGGAATATGCTTGTCTTTCGAATGAAAATATCGTGAAGCACTTTCAGACACTGTGTAGGGTCAGACGCGTTTTCATAGCTCGTTGTTACTGGGTCTGAAGTCAGACGCATTTTATAAGTAAATATAGACACATTTTTCAGACATGTTGTTTTACTAAAATGCTTTTGTTTTATGGTCTGCACACTTAATACACATATTAGCAGATTTCAAATGATTCAATTAAAATCATTCTTTGTTTGGATTCATCAAAATTAGAGATATAAAAAATTTAGACTTAACATGACACGACCCAAAACAGAAGTAAACTCATACTTTTATCTCATGTCTAAATTCCATTAACCTACCCTCATTATTTTAATTTATATAAATAGGATTATAAATAAATTAATTATACATATAATTTTTTTTTTGTCCGAGATGGAACCCACGATATGCCCAGAGCCGATAGTCGTAGGACTAATCCCCCGAGGATGTAAAGTACCATATAAGGGGCAACTCCTCTACCTACATACTGTAATTTTCATTTTTTTCTTTTAATTTATATTTTATTTAGATTCCATATATATTTAAAAATATTTATATGATGCATAAGATAGTTACTAGTTTCTTAACAAAATAAAACTTCAACTAAAAAATTAACTGAATATTGGTCAATAACCGTTAATTGTGGAACATCAATGATTTATTTTAATAGTTCAGGATGAAGAAAGTTTTGTATTGTCATGTATACACAACAACGTATCTCAAAATCGGCTGAATAGTAAAATAGATTAACTTCAATATAGTCATTGCAGAAATTTTATGCGTGACCAACTAGGACATGATTAAAGATACTTTGTCCTTACCTTAAGCGTGATTTTGGGGCGAAACTTCTTTAGCAAACATTTTCTTATAACTACGGCGGTCGTATTTTATTGATATAGATACAGTGCATCTTGATAACGGGCCTTGAAAAGGTCCAGTTTAATATTTTTACGTCTAGTTTGCTTTGGTCTCTGGTTTTCAGGTATCAATGACGTACTTAGACCCAAGAAGCAAAAAAACGAAGTCCTGATCTATCCTATTATCCTTATTAATTTTTGACAAAACTAGCACTTTGGTCCTTTAATTTAATTTCTTTTTTTCAATTTGATCTCTTAATTGTTTTTGTGATAAACAGATTTCTTACGTTTACTTTTGTTAACAACATTGACTTCAAGGCCAGATTCTATCTACTTCCTTTAATGACATTGCTATGTGGCTGTTAATCTGTTTGGTTAAGATTTTGTTCGCCGCAAACGGAACATTTTACAGTCCCGAGGCAATTTGAACGGAACTTTGCAGAAGCTCCCCTCTGAAACGTTTGGAGAACGGCATTCTGAACGGAGGTTTGCGTTGGGGAGAATTTGAAACAAACAGACACTAAATGTCCTACCCATTGTTGTCAAAATACGACCATGATCCTCTATATCTTGATCTAACTGAACTTGAACCCCACGTTTCAAATGGGTTATTAAATGAGAATGGATTCTCTCAGTTTGAAAATAACTTAAGGAAATAATGAGAGAGAAATATCACCCTTAAACCTCATCCCCTTTATTATAGTGTAAAGATTATCTCTCTCATCTTTTTGATGGATAGTGGAGATTTAACTGAATGATAAAGCATGGGAGACAATTCATCCCCGTTATTAAATAGTACTCATTAGAGCTGTTTGTTTGGAGGTACCAATTCATTTTTTTTTTGGAATTACATGTTTATATATTGTCCTCTCCTAATATTTAATTTAAGATAATGCTATTTGGTTCGAAAGTAGGTGATGAATGACGTGTTTTTTTTATTTTTATCTTTTCAAAAACCGCAATTTCATTTAGAAACAAAAATATCAAAACCCTTCACCCTCCCCAACCTCACAAAAACCAAAGGGATACTTTGTTCCCTGCAACTCGCTGATAGAGATGTATTTCAGATCGCAAAAACAAGAATTGACTTGTAACATACTCCCTTCGGACTCAATTATAAGCAAAATTAACTAATTTCATACTTATTAAGAAAGTTAGTTAATTTAGTTTGATTGTCTTGATTTATGTAAAAAAAAATAATGTGTTATAATTACTAAATTACCCTTTAATTGTCTCAGGAGTGTGCAATACTCTTGGAAAAGTAAAAGGAGAATTGGTTGGATTGGTTAATTTTCTTGATTTTTTGAATACTGACATTAAATTGAGTTGAGTTGATTGGATTTTGCTTATTTTTTAGTCTAGAAAATATAGGTACTTTTTTTGCTTATAATTAAGTCTAGAGGGAGTAGTAAGGACCTTACTTGCCCATGTCTCAATACTTTCCTTACATTAAGAAAAAATAAATTGTAGAAAAGGGGAAAAAATTAATTGATTGACATAAAAGAGAAATAAAAATATTCTGAAAACACTTCTGCAAACTCTCCTGAAGGCTTTATTCTACAACAAACACAGAAGATAGTTTGCTGCTCATAAAAAAAAATAGAAGATAATTTTCAGCAAAAAAAAGGTTTGAGTTAGGAGAGTTCTTTTCACATGAACAGCCACAATTAATTAGCAAGATCTATTTATAGAAGATGGGAATATGTAAAATCCAATGGGAGAGGAAACACCATTGGAAGAATCCCACATATGGGGTAAAAACATGTTAAGGTGAATTTATTATCCACTTTATATGATAATCCCTCTTTAATATTAATTATAATTTATTGAAAAATTAAAAAAATCTCTCTCCTATTTATTGGTTCTTAATTCTCTCTCCCACCAATAACCTATTTATTTTACTTAGGAAGCAGTAGGGCCCATGATGCCATGAAATGAACGGTCACGAGAGTCAGAGACCCACCCCAACCATATTCTTCAGTTCTTCTTCTCCTCTTTCGTTAATACTCATTCTTCTTCTTCTTCTTCTTCGTAGCTTGACAACTCCATTCTCCCCTCTCTCTACCTCTCATTGAGATCCAATGGTGGTGACGGCGACGCTTGTAGGTGTGTAGGCAGACACACAGTGGTGGCAGCAGACAAGACCAATGGGGGCGGTGGAGTCTAGTTCGGTCGGAGGTCGCGGTGGTTGCACGTCCTGTACGACGGTCGACCCTCGCGGTGGCCTTCATTTCGGCGGTGGTTAGGTGCTGTGGAGGTCGCGGAGGAGAGGTCGGACGCCTGCTCATCGGCGGCTGGCACTCGCGGTGGTCCTCTTGGTGGCTGGGGAGATGGGATCTTTGAAGCTGTCAAGAAGAAGAAGAATGAGAGGGGAAAAAAAAGTGAAACAGAGGTGAAAACGATGAATTCTTAATTAGGAGAGAGAAAGTTGTTATTTTCAAAATATTATAATTAATTAGCATTTATAATTAGGTGAGAGAAAAGTGTTATTTTCAAAAAATTATGATTGATTAGTAGGTCAGGTTTAATATAAAATGAACAATTAATGCTTCTTAACCTGTGCAAGTTTGCACAGGATAGAAAAACCCAAAAAGAAAAAGGAAATGAAAATATGGGAGAAATAGAGTGATAGAGGCGGAAGAAGACACGGAGCTGCTGCCACGTCATTCGTACCTTCTCCTACGAATTTTAATTCGTACAAATTAGCATTTTACTTAATTTAACTAACCCTCTTGTTTCCAAAGCTACATTTATCTTGTTTTAGGGGAAGCCAATGTAATTACAACCACCTCTCTCTAAGAAATAAGTATAACAACAACAATAATAATAATAATAATAATAATAATAATAATAATAATTTTAATTAAATGACATAGGAATTCAGTGAACCATTTAAAAAAAATTACTAAGTATAATTAGGCCATCTTGCCCATCTCTCTCCTTTCACTGTTTTCTTGCCCCCTTCTTGTGTAGTCATGAATCAGCCATTTCACATGCAGCGAAATTTTGTTATAATTTTTTTTTTCAATTTTTTTATAACCGTTTGTTTTTTAAAAGGTAGGAAAATGTCCTTCTCTGGAGTCTTTTAATTATCCCTTCCATATTTGATATTATTGGATGGAAAAGAAATGAAACTTTAATTTCTTTCTTTTGTTCAAGATTTTTTGGCCAAGTGTGGTCTAGATACCTCTTTGGACGTTCAACTTGTTGATTCTGTTAGTTCTAATTTGGCTATGTTCATTTCAAATGATTGTAAAGGGTATGGTACACCCAGACTTGTTTTGAGTTAATAATATAAGTACACCTTTTCTATAATAAAAAAATAAAGAAAGAAAAAAGCATTTGTAAAGGATAAAGGTCATTAAGTTTGTTAAGTCAGTTATGTTAAGTCAGTTACAAGTTAGTTATAGTTCAATCTCCTTATCATTGTAAGTCTATATATAGAGACCTGATGTAAAGCCTTTTGGTTAACTTGAATGAAGTATTATTTCATAATCTCTTTTCTCTTGATCTTTCTATTTCCTTCACCTACATACATACTGCTCAGATACCTTTATGGTATCAGAGCTTCAATCCAGAAATGGGTGAAGCTTTTGGGTCACGCTTTGTAGCTCAAACTTTCACGAATCCTGTGTCAATCAAATTGAATGAAGATAACTTCTTAACATGGAAGCAACAAGCCATGTTCACCATCAAAGGTTCAAAATTGCAGAAACATATTCAAGATTTGGGGGGCCAACCAGCACAGTACCTGAATGATCAAGATAGAGCAAAAGCGAAGGTCAACGATGAATATACAAATTGGGAGCAGCAAGATCAACTCCTAGCTTCATGGCTTTTAGCCTCGATGTCTGAGAATCTACACACTCGCATGGTAGGATGCGAATTTTCTTTTGAAATATGGAAGAAATTGGAAATTTTCTTTGCCTCCCAATCAAGAGCAAAGATCAGTCAACTCAAAATGCAACTCAAAAGTGCCAAGAAAACGGGCACTGTGAATGATTTCTTGTTGTCCATCAAGAAAATCGTAGATACCCTAACAGCTGTGGGTGCTCCAATTAGCACCGAAGATCACATTGAAGCCATTCTCAATGGCTTACCATCCGATTATGACCCATTTGTGACCTCTGTTATGTCAAGAATCCAACCATATTCAATCGAAGAAATGGAGTCTTTGCTGATGTCTCAGGAAGATCGAATTGAACGACAAAAACAACAAGAAACTTCAAGCTTCTCAGCGACAAATATACAAGCACATTATGTGCACTCCCAACAACCATACAGAGGCCGCGGCAGATCCAACAACAGAGGAGGTAGAGTTCAATACTCAAATCAAAGAGGTAGAGGTCGCAATTATTATCAAGGAGGACAACAGGGAGGTAATAAACCCCACTGCCAGGTGTGTAAAAAATATGGTCATACTGCACTTTCTTGTTACCATAGATTTGATCCAAAATACCAAGCAGAGTCCTTTTCCCATAATTCGAATGATCAAGGTTCTGGAAATTCTGCTATGTTAACTGAATTGGGTTCAATTGAAGACCCTAGCACTTCTATGTTAGCTGTTCCAGAGACACTCTATGATGCCTCTTGGTACCCTGACTCGGGTGCCACAAACCATGTCACACCAGATCCAGCAAATCTTATGGATAAATCCTCTTATTCTGGTGAAAACAAAGTCAAATTGGCCAATGGCACAGCCACCAATATAAGACATATAGGTAATTCTTGCTTTTACTCTTCCAAGAACCCACATAAACCTCTGTTTCTTTCCAATTTATTACATGTTCCTTCTATTTCCAAAAACCTATTAAGTGTTTCACAGTTTGCCAAAGAAAATCAAGTTTATTTTGAATTTCATGCTAACAAGTGCTGTATTATTTCCCAGGACACTAAACAAGTCCTCTTGGAGGGAAAGCTCAAAGATGGACTTTATGCTTTTGATGAAATCAATATTCCTCATACTCATTTACCTTCTAGTAATCTTGTTTCTAGTTTTCATACTTCTGTTAGCAATAATAAACAGCCATGTAATTCAAAGAATACTTCTTTTATTTCTACTTGGCATGCTAGATTAGGACATGCTTCTTCTAAGATTGTTTCTTCTGTCTTGAATAAATGTAACATTTCCTACTCTATGAATGATATGACATCTTTGTGTGAATATTGTTGTATGGGAAAGTCTCACAAACTACCTTTTTATGAATCTTTATCTTCCTACACACAGCCTCTTGCACTTATCTATTCGGATATTTGGGGGCCTGCACCTATGCCATCCACCAATGGCAGCCGATATTATATACACTTTATTGATGCTTATTCGAAGTATACTTGGATCTATTTGTTGCAAAATAAATCTCAAGACTTTTCCTGTTTTGTTCAGTTTAAATGTATGATAGAAAACCAACTAGGGACCACCATTAAGGTGTTTCAATCAGACAGAGGAAAGGAATATAGTCCTTTCACTAAGTATCTTAACAGTTTTGGCATTATTCATAGATTCAGTTGTCCCTATACTCATGAGCAACAAGGCTCAGCTGAAAGAAAACATCGTCATATAACTGAAATGGGACTTTCAATGTTAGCTAATGCATCCATGCCCCTTAGATACTGGGGTGAAGCTTTCCAAACAGCCACTTACTTAATTAATCGATTGCCAACACCTGTTTTACATAATAGCACACCTATTTACACTTTATTTCACACACAACCTAATTATCAAGCTCTTAGAGTTTTTGGTGCTGCGTGTTATCCATATCTTAGGCCTTACAATAGGCACAAACTTGATTTTAGATCTGAGCAGTGTGTATTCCTTGGATATAGCACTAATCACAAGGGTTATTTGTGTTTATCCTCTTCTGGTAAGGTGTACATTTCAAGACATGTTAAGTTTGATGAACTATGTTTTCCCTTTAAATCTAATTCTCTTTTTCATGATTCTAACACATCTAGTCATCCTTCCAGCAATGATCAGGTTACTCCTACTCCCTCTATTCCTCTTTTACCAACTATTACTAATTCATCTCCTGTTTTACCTCATGTACCTCCTATTATGCATCAACCTGCTCCTGAGCCTCATTCTCCTGATCCTGCTACTCTGCATCTAGCTTCTCCGGATACACTTCAACCTGCCAATGTTGATCATCTCAATATAGCAACTCCTTCACCTGCCTCTCCACCCAACATTGCTGTCATTCCCACCAACATGCACCCGCTGCTGTCCAGAACTCCCATCCTATGGTCACCCGAGGCAAGGCTGGCATAGCCAAGCCTAAACAAACCTTTTTGGCTACTATTAGTCCTGATGACACAGAGCTAACCCGTGTCTCCACTGCATTAGCTTCCTCAAAATGGTCCTCCGCTATGCTGCAGGAGTATCAAGCATTGTTACAAAACAGAACTTGGAGCCTTGTCCCTTTACCACCTGGCTGCACACCTATTGGGTGCAAATGGATTTTTAAATTGAAACGGAATGCAGATGGAACTATTCAGAAGCATAAAGCTCGCTTGGTTGCAAAAGGCTACCATCAACAGGAAGGCTTTGACTATTTTGAGACCTTTAGTCCGGTAGTTAAACCTGCTACAATCCGCACAATCCTCTCCTTAGCTGTCTCCAAGGGGTGGTTATTACATCAAATAGACATCAACAATGCGTTTTTAAATGGAGAATTGTCTGAAGAAGTGTTTATGACACAACCTCCTAGCTTTGTTCAAGGAAATGGCTCTTTAGTTTGCAAATTACACAAAGCATTGTATGGCCTTAAACAGGCTCCAAGAGCATGGTTTGCTAAACTCAGTCACACCCTCATCAGTATGGGTTTTCGGCCAGCCAAGTCAGATTGCTCCCTGTTTATTCAACATTCCTCTTCTCATACCCTGCTGGTCCTTGTGTATGTTGATGATATTCTCATCACAGGTGATTCCTTTCATTCCATCCAGAATCTCATTCAATCCCTCAACAATATTTTTCCTTTAAAAGATCTTGGACCCCTTCACTACTTCCTTGGCATCCAATGTCATCCAACTCAAAATGGTGGCTTACATCTTTCTCAATCAAAATACATTATTGACCTACTACATAAGGCTCACATGCCTACTGCCAATCCCATGTCCACTCCTATGACTTCCAATCTAAAACTCTCTGCAGAAGGATCAGAACCCTTTGAGGATCCAACCTTTTATCGTTCCATTGTGGGAGGACTACAATACCTCACCATTACCCGACCTGAAATTACTTTTGCTGTTAACAAAGTCTGTCAGTATATGCACAGCCCTAAGGTTCATCATTGGCAATCCACTAAACGCATCTTGAGATATCTTGCTGGCACAAGCCACTATGGTCTTCAGCTAACTCCTTCATCATCACATCACATTTCAGCCTTTTGTGATTCAGATTGGGGATCGGACATAGATGATCGAAAGTCTACTTTCGGCTACTGCATCTATTTTGGCTCTAACCTTATTTCTTGGTCCTCCAAGAAGCAACATGTTGTCTCTCGCTCCAGTACCGAGGCAGAGTATCGCAGCATAGCCGCGGCTGCTACAGAAATTTCATGGCTTCAATCTCTGTTGACTGAACTTGCTGTTATTCCTTCAGGAATTCCACAAGTCTTCTGTGACAATTTAGGTGCTGTTTTACTGTCTGCAAATCCCGTTCTTCATTCTCTCACAAAATACTTTGAGCTGGACCTTTTCTTTGTTCGTGATAATGTCCAAAAGCATCAACTTCTGGTCACTCACATTCCCGCTTCTGAACAATCCGCAGATGTCCTTACTAAGGCTATTTCTCATCAAATGTTTCAATATTGTCGCTACAAACTTAGAGTGAGTCCCTCCCCTGAGTTTGCGGGGGGATGTAAAGGATAAAGGTCATTAAGTTTGTTAAGTCAGTTATGTTAAGTCAGTTACAAGTTAGTTATAGTTCAATCTCCTTATCTTTGTAAGTCTATATATAGAGACCTGATATAAAGCCTTTTGGTTAACTTGAATGAAGTATTATTTCATAATCTCTTTTCTCTTGATCTTTCTATTTCCTTCACCTACATACATACTGCTCAGATACCTTTATCATACCTTTAGCATTGAAAATTTGAAATGTATATAAATGAACAGAAATATAAATAAATATATAGTAAAACTCATAAAATTTTCCCTACAACAGTATCAAAGCAACTTGCAAAAAATCATGAATCGATCGGTCTTTTGATTACATTTGTTTGTGATAACATGATTAAGTGACATGTATTATGAAAACATGATATGTATAAATGTTGTTTACAAAAACATAAAATCTCATTAAGTAGACTAAATCTAATCTACAAGTCTACAATGATATTAAATCTAAGTTACTGCTCAAAAACATGAATCTAATGTTGTTTTAATATGCATTCACGGGCAGGAATTGGGCCAAGCCCAATCATTCTATCTCGATCCATGTAACAATTTGTAAGTAATCAGTTTGATTAGTTTTAATTACTTTAAATAAGAAGATTATATTGATTTGGGTAAACAAATTTTTAATCCAATATATGAACGAGGCAAGGACAGTAGGTTGATAGTTGAATTTCATAAACATGTTGACAAAAGTTCAATTCCTGTTATGTGTATGAAAAAGACTTTGTTATTAGATCACAAAACTCACTTCGATAATATCTACGCCTCGAAAGAAATTAATCTTCAATTATTGGCTAAGAATACCCATGGTGTAACAGGGAAAAAAATTCTTAACCCAAAATTAATTGACCGTATATATTTTATTGATACAGCAGATCCAAATCCATGGAAAAATACTCCATTTTTCCATCACATACATCTCACATAATTATTTTTATCAAATTTCATTCAATTTTATTTATGATATCCGTGTCGATGTGATTTCTAATTGCCCTTGTCCATTTGGCAGCTTGATTATTCTCTTCCACTAGGAGCATATCACACCCTGTATGTATAGGCACACAATAAAAAACAGAAGAAGAAAAAAGTCAGTTGCGTCAAATAATTAGTTAGGCGTGAGTATCCCAAATGAGGATAAAAGTCACAAGTCTTGAAAAGATGTCTCATTTTCTGTTACACTCATTCATTCAGATGATATTATGTCATTTAAAAAATATATATTTATGATTAAATGACACAATCTGATTAATTGAGTGAAATAGAAAATGAGACAGACACCAAGACAGTTAATCTCTAAATCCCAAATGAAATGTAAATAGAGATAGCTATAGAAGTGAAGTTACTGGGTGTAGTCAATTTGAATTTTTCCAGCATTAGAATTTGCGATAGCAGAGAAAGCTTGTTGAGAAAGCTCAATGGTTGCTTGGCACGGTGAAGCGCAATGATCCACAATCTTGACTGTAACACTGCCACCCTTACAGTTTGAAGGACCTGTGCATGTGATCCTATACATTCGACCACATGCAGCTCCGTTGTTCCAGATTGCATCACTTGCAGCTGCGATCATTGTGCCCTGGTCTTGGTTCCCATAGCATTGAGATGCTGCCAAATCGAAAGCCAATAACCTCATACCATGTTATCATCTTCATGTCTATCTATATTATAATAACATAAAATAGTTTACAATATATCTAGCTATTACTTTATCATCCTTGGTTTATGCATGAAGAATGAATCTGGAGCAGCCTGGGACATGGGTGTTTATCATGTATGCTTAATTTGTAAAGTTCTATGTAAAGTTAATTAATTTGACGAAATTATTAGATTTTGGCCTAACTCAGACGGTGTTTGTTGTAGATTATTTGATGATAAAATCACTTTTTTTAAGTAAAAAGATATCATTTTTAATGAGTTTAGTTGTGTTTGTTTAAGCTTTTCATAAAAATAAATTTTTAAAAAAAATCATTTTTAAGGTTAAAATGAGAAGCTACTTTCATTAGCTTCTAGGGAAAATCATTTTTTATCACTAACTATCTTTAAAAAAGTGATTTTTATAATTGTAAACAAACACGAAATAGTTTCTGTTTTTTTTTTAAATATCTAAAAAATAATCTCTAAATTATTGAATGTCAAAATCACTTATCTTTTAATTACTTATTTTTTAATCTATAACAAACGGGCCCTCAATCCCAAAAGCTAACTCATAAGATGAGGATTGCCCACTACTTATAAGCTCTTATTAGATACTATCTCTAGTCAATATGAGACTTGAGTTTTTCCCAATACACCCCCTCATGCCCATGACTATTGGGCTTGGTGTGTGGATAATATGATGGGTGGCCCAACAATGGATCTAGGATATCTCTGATACTATATTAGATTTTGGGCCTAACTCAAACACAAAAGCTAGCTCATAGATGAGAATTACCCATTACTTATAAGCTTTTATTAGATACTATCTCTAGTTAACGTGAGACTTGAGTTTTTTCTAATAGGAATAGACAGTGGAATGGAAGCGTAGTTATAATTCTAGAACTAGAAAGCATATATGTTACGCTAAAACGGGTCGGGCCAACATGAGTTGGACCCCCCACTACAACCCGTAATCTCACTGGGGGTTTAAAATATGGGTCTTAGTATTCGCACCTCACTTAAATTTATAAAATCTTTTTACTATATCCTTAAGTAGTTTAATTTGACACAATAATTTCAATAGTTGTAGCATTTATGGAAAAATAATTTTAATAAGGATTATTTAGATGAATAATATAACATTTTTTAATCATAATGTATTTCGTTATGTGCAAAATCTTAAACGTCAATTATTTTTTTGAGTTGTGTTATTGGAACACCAATTTTAGATACCGTATGTAACATTATATGTGTTTCTTTCAATCTCTTACTTTTTATAATCTTTATATACACGCATCTCAAAAATATATATAAAAAAAGGGAATACCGTATGATGTCCCCAATTTAGTGTTCAAAAAACATTTCTTTACTTTATAAGCACATGTTCCGATGTTTGATCGTCGGATTTATGTGTATAGATTTATGCTCTTCACAATATTTCAAGAGATTAGCCTCTCATATATATATCGGATGGGAGGATATTCCCAAAAACAAAAACTATATATATAGGGATGTGACCAACAATGATGTTCTTGATACATGCCTTGACTTCATGATTATGCATGCTTTTCAAAGCATTATTATGAGATGGAAGGTTATGGAAAGAGATGGCTGGCATGGTTATCCTTCACAGATCACTGATATGTGCAACGTATGTAAAGATCAACTGCAAAAATTGCGGCTTATTAAGTAAATAAGAAATTTTGGCCAGTGAAAGGATGGATACTTTTCAACTCCTTCTAGAAGGTGGGGAAAGTGTTCCATTTTGATGCATGAGCAAGATCTTTGTAATGAAATTCCATACTTATCAACAAAAAGAAAGAAAGTTTTGCTAGTTAATTAATTAAGTGTTGGGTGGACTCATAAACTTTGTCCAGTAAAAAATATATACTTTGGATATTATGACGAAGTAAACAAAAAACAATATTCTAATTAGTGTAGCTAATAGCTAAGCATGAAGAAAAAAAATGTTTGGTACTCACGAACGTAATCAGTATAAAAAGTTGCAGTTCCGGAAATGGCAGATGCCCCTGAGACCATGCTTATGATGACAAGCCCCATGACAAGCACTGCACTCATTTTGATTGCCATTGCACTCTCTGATTCGAATTTGTACCTTTTTCAAGCTGGGTGGGATCAGTACCCTTTTATAGTGAAGCTTAATTAGCATAAAATCATTCCATATATTTTTTCAAATAGTTGATAGTGTGGTTGGTCCAAGTGGTAACAAGTTTGGATCCCTTAAATAAGTGGTCAGGGATTCGATCCCTGGCTCTTGTGTATGGAAACAATCTGGTTGGGAGAGGTTAGCCCTTAAATATCGTCCAGTATCTCAAGGGATTAATTTCTGTAGTTTCATGCGGAAGATATGAAAGCAAAAAATAGCTGACGGTCTTCACACGTTTCTACCAGCAGCCTGATTTATCTAGAGTTTGAGACGCGCGTCTTAATTATAGCCACATTTTCTCCACATAGAAACAAATATATTAGACTTGTATGTTTAATTGGCATTTGGGAAAATAATGTATATTTCTATGCTCAAATCAAAACTAAAGGAGTTTGGAATGTAATGGGTACTTCTAAGATTTCAGTAGCTCATACAGAGCTATGCTTAGACAGAAAAATAGAGGAAACTGAAATAGACGCGTTCACAAAGACATGTAAGGAATAAAATTTTGGATCAAATTATAAAAATTAACCGAGAAAATTACATAAATTGGTCTTAAAATTGAGCCTAACTATATTTGATATATATTTTTTTGAAAGTTACACTCACTCATCCTTAGGGGAGGTTAGTGTAATTTTGATTATTATCTTTTAGAGGAGTAAGTATAAAATATATATATATATAAATCTTAAGAGAAATTAGTGTAATATTAAGTTAAATTTAAAAAAAGATTAGTGTAATTTTTTCATCTCTTTGCTTGCACAATTTTCATATATACAGTCGGTAGTTGTTAATATTTTATTTCGGGTCTTTGACCCCATCTTTGCAGAAATAGGAATAATGATTTTGGATTCTACTAAGTTCTAAGTTAAATCATTTAAGAGCCATTTTTTAATTTTGCAAATTATTCTCGTGGTGTATTTTAATTATTTTAAAAATTTTATCAATGAATGTCCTATTAAAAAATAATAATAATAATAAAGTTTTAAAATTTTCAATTTTCCAAATTCCATTAATCTAGCCTAATCCATATATTAAACTCATTCTATTAATTGATAATTTTTAGATAATAATATAAATTATATATATATATATATATATATATATATATAATTTTAACTATGCGTAACTATTATAAAATTTTGAATAGTTTTATCTTTTAATACACAAGAGTTGGTGGTCTTTGTTGTGACCTAATGACCTTACGCGACCAATGTGCAGGTTCGAAACCTGGTACCTATCAACACAAGACACTTACTAGCTTCTTAACAGAATATGACTTCAAATAATGGAAGCTA
The DNA here is from genome assembly GCA_035048595.1 of Echinosophora koreensis. NCBI lineage: Eukaryota > Viridiplantae > Streptophyta > Magnoliopsida > Fabales > Fabaceae > Echinosophora > Echinosophora koreensis. The sequence continues at coordinate 1,310,410 of JAPCYP010000072.1, forward strand.
TAGAGAAGGACTGAAATTAACTGAATATTAGTCAATACCATTAACTATTAATTGAGGAAAATCAATGAAAAAATATTTCTAAAATCTTCATGACAAAGAAAGTTTTGTATTGTCATATATACACAACAACTTATTTCAAAATCAAATGAAAAGTAAACTCAACCTGCGTACAAGCAAGAGAATAACAATATAATAACATGATTAAAGAAACGTTGTCCCTGACCTTAATGTGTGATTTCGGTGCCAAACTTTAACAAACACGTTTTATATCTGCGGCGGTCGTATTTTATAGATACCCACGGCGTCTTCACAATGGGCCTTGAAAATGAGTGGTCTAACTATAACCAGGTGATTCATATTTCATAATATAAATTTTTTTTTTCTCATAAGTTATGCAAATGTAATACTAATGAAATACTATAATGATTAAAAGTTAAAATAAGAAATTAAAAATGAACTTATCATCTCTATGATAAAATAATGTTATTAAAAAGTTTATAATTTCATACGTTTTAACTTTAATTTAAGTGGTTTTATAAGGATTGAGGAATCTATTTATATTCTCAGTTTCTCTCTATTTTGTAAGTCAACCACTCAAGACAAGTGCATGAAGATCAAAGATGCAAGCGAGTGATAGTTAAAAGCAGTTGTGGTTACGAAGGAAGCAATATTGATTCTGGAATGGAGGATTAATCAGCCGAATAAGTTTTTGTTATTCTGTTTCACTTTTTTGTTTTTTGTTCTTTTTGAAATTTTAAATTTTTTTCTCTAGAATCGGTCATATCCTATTTATCCTGGTCCAACATTGTTCAATCAGGTTTTTGGCCAGTTTAAAACGGTCTGACCGTAGAAACTATTTTGATGCTTGACCAAGATCGGGGCAAGATGTTGGTTCAAGGTTCAACCAGTCTAGTCAGTCTGGTCTGGTTCGATTTTCACAAGGGTTATAAAATAGTCATAAGAGTTATTTTTTTCGAGGTATCAATTTATATTTTTTTGGAATTACATTCTTATGGATGTTATCAGAAAAACATTATGTTAATCTCTCCTGGTGTTAAACTTAATTGCACTTAGTATTCATGTTGTTTCAAAAGTTACACATAAAGCAAGTTCAATGGGAATTGCTTAACTAGTTTTTAAAAATAAGAATCGATTTCTTGTTGAGCTCTACAATTGGAGTAGGATGATGTGACATCCACGTGTAGGATGTCATTTTATAAGCAACTAATTCTTATATAAGAAGCTTCAATAAAAAAAAAGGAGAGAGAAAAATAATAGATAATTGTATCTAGCTATCTTTGTTCGAAAATTGAATCAAATTAAATGTAATTAAAGATGGGGTAACTTGTGGGGACTCATTTGATAAACTTTTTAGAGCTGCATCATTGGAGTAGATTATTGCTTAAAGTAGCATAAAGTAAAAAAATAATACGTTGACATGATAGACCTATAAAAAGAGAAGTTAATTAAGCAACTTCAATGAGTTGCACCATTATAGATGCTCTTAACTTCTTTTAGGAAAGATTCGTGTAATCATTCACCTCCCATCTAGGAGAAATATAATGATAATTGAATCTCAAAGGAGTTAAGTAAAAACTTTTAAATAAGAGAGATCTTGATGTAATTAAGTCATCTTACCCTTTTCTCTCCTTTCACCGTTTTCCTTGCCCTTTTTTGTGCCGTCAATCCACCATTGCACATGCAGAAATCTATCGTTTTTTTATTTTTTATTTTATTTTATCTTAATTCTAGTTTATCCATCCCATATTTGATATTACAAAAATTTTATTTTGGACATAAAGAAATGAGACAACAATCAACAACGATTAATGATATTCAAAATCGTGGTTAATAACATGTTGAACTTGGTTAATGGGTACAATATAATAGATGAGGTAACTTGTTAATCGACAACTTGGTTAATGATGTACAAAATCTTGGTTGATACAGCTCAGTGAATGATTAATGAGTTATCCATCTTGGTATGTCCATTAACCAAGTTTAGCATACCATTAATCACGATTTTGAACTTCATTAATCATTGTCGATTGTTTTCCATTTTTTTATGTCCAAATATATAACAGAACTGCTGATATTATTGGATGGAAAAGAAATGAAACTTTCTTTCTTTTGTTTGGTTTTTTTATGAAGAAAAAAGAGCATTGAAATGTAAGAGAAATATAAATAAATAATTATATAGTAAACTCATAAAATTTAATTATTTTTTTTCCTTTTTAAGATATGGAAATTGATTTCTCCAAATCCTTTTCTTTTTCCATCTCGAAATGTGATACCAAACTAAAGATATTTCCTTTTCCTTTTTCTTCTCAAATGTGAACACCAAACAAACAACCAATAAATGGAAAAGCAAAATATTTTTCCAATATTTAGATAATCATGGTGGAGGCCAGCTTGCTTGCTTTCGCCTCATCATCCTATGACCACTACAGATGTGAACATTTAACAACACTAATGAAGCAACTTCAAAGAATTTAACCACATTTAAATGGCCACTCTTATGTGCACCATATATTAACAGAACACATTAGAATGCCCTCTTAATTCATATTAGTTTTTCCTTCTTCAAATCTTGGACAAGGATTTTAATTTTTATTGATGGTGGATCCTGAAGACACTGGTCTTAGACCATGTTTCAGTGCTGCTTTCCACACAACATCAATCCTATCAACATCTATGGCTCCAACTTCATGATGAGTCCAACCTTCAAGACTATGTACAACTCCTCCTGCATGGCATGCATGAACAACTCCTCTATCCATCGTGTACTGTGTCGAACAAAAATGTATAGATATTTAGAATATGTTTGGATCAACGTTTGATAAATATAATTTTGAATGAAATTGATTTTGTAAAATTGATTTAGTTATAATTGAGTTTTAAGTAAAGTGATGTATGCTTGAATGTATTTATTTTGAAACAAGTTTGATATAAGACTTGTGTAAAATTTTCAACCAAATTCAAAAAGCTATATTTTCTATTGTTTCTGATCAAATTGAGGTTTGAAAGTAAATTAATTTGTCTGACAATAACCAAATACCTGTAATACTAAAATCACGTTTGACATGAGACAAATCAATTTTTGGTACTCTCTACCGTGGAACCAAACGTACATGAGTTATGCAAATTCAGAAACATAAGAAAATGAATTGAGTATATGAGAGAGACATATTACTGATTTCTCACCTCACAGCAACCAAGTCCTTCTACATCTTCTGGTAACCTCATAGCTGCAAGATCACCATAAGTGCAATCTCTTCTAAATGGCAAGATGGGTGGGACAACAAATTGATGGAAATGGGTTCCACGTGGTGCCCAATGTTGCTCTCTTGGTGTGATCCACTTCCCAACAATCCAGGTCTGGATTAAGACAAGTAACCACAATGCAAATTAGATGGTCGTTGAAATTATGGCACATAATTTATAAGACAAGTTTTTCTCTGTATCTGTTCTATCAAATTTATGGCTCATAATAGTTGAAATTGAAATTATTATACCATAATAAATTTGATATAAATTTTTGTGGAAACATTAACAAAGAAAGCCATAGCAAACTTTTCAAAGGCATACTATATAAGTAGAAACAGGGTAGCAGATAGTGTTGGCGTGTATTAGTAATTATAGTCACCTTTTTAAAAGTCAACTTTTTAATATATCAATTTTTTTAAATTTTTTTTTTTTTTTTTTACTTCACCCCGTAAATAAAGTAGTATTAATTTTCTTTAGATTTTTCATTGAAAATTTTCTAACTTGGCAGCATCATTGAAATTTTAGGCTATGAACAAAGAACCAGTAAAGAATATCAGCATGACAGTACCTTGCAGTTTTGTGCTGCTTGATATTTTGTGACTTGGACAAGGTAACTTTGGTATTCTGCAGGGGCTTCTTTTTGAATCCTCTGAAATCTATCCACTGAAAGAGTTAACATCTGCAAAGTAGCTTTCAACCAATTAGTAGTGGTAATTTCTTAAGCCATAACATCATGACTTAATGAGAATTACATTATAATCCAGATTAGATCTTGAATTTCAATTAATAGTACAAGTCTACAAGCATATATATCTCATATCAAATTATATAATTCAATTTATTAAAAACTGTACCAGATTTAGATATGTGTGTGTGTGTGTGTGTGCAAATTGAATGTATGAATGCATGTAGTTGCTCAAATGAGAAGGACAACAATAATTGAAATAATAAGTTAATGAGAACATTAGAATTGGGGAAGACTTACAAGAACTTTCACTTTCTTTTGGCAAAGGTAGAGGGCAATTGCTCTTCCAAGCTTGGAAGTAGCTCCTGTTAGAAACACCTCTTCCACATCTTTAGGAATTTCATCCAGAATGACAGCTGCAGTTAAGGTGTTCCCATGAACAACTCTAACTCTAAGGTTTGGATGTTTGTCCACAAAAAGTTTTCCTCCCCCATTTAGAGCTTCATTCTGTCAACATTGAAATTGAAGAATTGCAATTAAACAATCATGAATAAACTACCAACCCTGAAAATGGTAACATTAAATTGTCCTCTAGATAACACCATGAGCCTCATTTTAATTCTTTTTCATTTAGCAAAATGATCTACATGCATGCATGTAACATGCAAGTGCAGGTAAATATCATTTTGCCCTCTATATATCCTTTTCATAACATATATATGGTTTGGCTTTTGAGCTTGTTATGGATAATTGTGAGAAACTACTAGCTAAAAGTATCATAAAGTCATTGATCTCTGCCTTGTATCTAAATGGTTCATTAAATAATATAATTTTTTTTAATATACCAATGATATCTGGTAAACACTCCAACCCCTTGTCAAATTATGTGCCAGAGAAAGGTGCTGTAAGTTGAAATCATAATTGATGATCATGGAAAACTTTGATATATGTTGTTTCCTTTTGTTTTTAGGTTATACATTGTTGTTTTCTGTTTATATACAGCTAAAATAGAAAGTTGAATCTATGCCAAACCACTTTCAGAATTTACACAGGTATGGGCCACCCTTGCTTATACTTGACAGATAGATGTATCCTATGAGGCAATTATGATGTACTACAATATGGATAGTTTGGTCAGGTATCAGAGATCTACCTTTCAAGGCATTAAAACCCTCAACAACCATGTTCAGAGAACACCAGAATTCAATAAATTATGTTCTCTTTTTTACTTTGTCAAGTTTAATAGCAAGAGAAGTCAAAATTTTAATATAATATATGCCAAACCTTATTCAATGCAGCCAAGCTTATGACTTTAACACCAATTTTATCAGCCCTGAGGATAGCTTGCTCAATATGCTTGTTGATACCATCAGCAGCAAATGGCAAGAAATACTGTTAAAACAAGACAGAAAAATGAATTGAAGTTGTGTAAGAGAATAATAATCCAAACATTATTCTAAATAGCATTCATACTGAAAAAGAAGAAATAAAATGAAGCCAAATTTCTTTAAGATTTATGATATTTGAACATACAAAATACAATACTCAAACAAAATTCCTTTAACCCCCTCATAAGCACATATATTCAAGCTTTGCAAATGATATAATATCTAGAGACTCTAATTAAAAATATGTATGAAACACTAAACTACAAATTTTTACAAGTCAGGGGACCAATTAAAATTTTTTAGTTTAAGGACTTATTTAAAGTTTTCAAAATAATTAAACCTAAAAATAAAACATTTTTCTTTCTTAAAGATAAGTGTACTATTGCAGACCCACCTGAAAGCCAAACCTTGGGACAGCCCACGTTTGGTGCAGTCTACCTCTTAGGTAGTAAAAAGAAACCAAAAAGGTCTTAGACCAAACCCACATTGCCAGCAAAGATACCAAGGCTATTGGCCAAAATGGGATCAAGAAGAGCCTTGTTCTGAATGGCAAAGAAGCAAAGGATCTCAAACAGAACTGAACATGCATGCAAGATGTGACATCCACTATATGGGCCAGGAAAACAAAATCCGGTACCCTACTACCATTTCCTGCATATGTAAAGTTATCAATTTATCATAAATGTGTATGAAAAGTAGTGGAGCCACAAAAAGTTGGTATGTACAATTAGTAGTAAAGAAGATATGTGACACATTTTAATATCATATTCATAACATAAGACATGGATGCAGCATTTTGTGAAAGTACATGAATAATGTTGGGTAGCTAGCTATCAAGCATTGATGTCAAAAAGAAAAATATATTATTTAGATGAAATCAACATTAGCATAGCTTATTATGTGTACCTGAACTTAGTGTTTTGTGTAATTGCCATGATTTGGTGTTAAGCGTATTGCCTAAAGCATCAAAGAGAGGCATGAAGAGGCAGAAATTAGTGTCCTTATCAGTGTGGTGTAGGCTGTGGTATCTGCAGAGAATTAAAAGCAAGTGAATATACACAACACAAGTAACTTACATTGGAAATTAATGGATGTGACATGCAAGTAAAAGTAGTTTCTTAGACGCATTTGAACTTATTATAACTTTTTGAACTTATTATAACTGGATTATTGGACCACTATATAGAAAAATGCATGTCCTTTATTAACATTTCCTCGGTAGCTGCAACTTTCAACAGAAGAGGAACATTATGTGGCAGGAAACTTAATCTTCTGACCAAACTTCATAAGTAGTTTATTCCTCAAATAATTTAATGGTACTCAGCTATGGCCCAAAACTAGTACAAGTTCAATTCTTGTGGGCCATTTGTTTAAAAGCAACTTATCTAGCATGAAAATTAATTTCCATCCTTCAAAAAATCGTGTATTTATGCATTCACGCGTTAATGTATAAATGTATGATTGTTTTAAATGTCGGGAATTCAGATCCCTTCTCCATTCTCTTTTTACACAGCACATAAGTCTTATGTTTGGATGTTTCGAGGAAAGAAAAGGGAGAGAAATCAAAGAAACCATTTTTTTTTTTCCGGAATAAATCTCTTTAAAAAAGGAGCTCCAATTATTTTGACATAAAAATGGATGTTCAAAGTTAACACCGTATGAGAGAGAAATTCTTTTTTTATTTTTTTGTTGTTGTTAAAAGAACAATGTATGTCGTTAAAAAAGAGAATAGGAGGTGAAGTAATGGGTAAATTTTATTCCTCAATTTGGTTGTTTCACATTTTCTAAAATTGTTCATCAAAATGAATAAAGGAAGAGTTTAAAGGATCTCAACTCATCTTATAAAACTCTCCTTCCTTTTCGTCCCTTTTCATCAAAATGCATTCTATAAAGTGACCACCTCACCAATTTTACTCTATGGACATTTCCAATTTTGGGCAATAGTACATGCTTTGCCTTTCCTCAACCGAAAAACAGATAGAAATTCAATGCGGGGTTTCTTATGTCAAGTTTGATAATTAATAAATAATAATATGTAATGGCAATAAAAGAGGTTTATAAATAATTGCCACATGTGACAGCATAAGCTCTTAATCAACTTACGTTGGTGTGTATAGCAGATATCTCATAAATGGTAATTTCTCGAACAGCCGATGTGGAACAATTTCAACATTGCAGTGGCCCAAACATCTCAGAAAATCAAAACTCAAAATGTAACCATATATTAAGCTTGCTGATCCATATCCCATCATAGAGGCTCCAAAGATTGGGATTCCTATTAGTATAGTTGAAAAAAGATGCTCCAAAACTGTTGCATTTCCAACTGGAGCATGATCACAAGCAAAACATGAAGTCATTTAAAAAATTAATCTAAGATATTATGAAGAAAAAAAAAAAACTCAATAATTAGTCTTCCCTTTGATTAAAATCAAGAGCATTGGGGAGGCTTAAAATTACCAATATATCGTATCAGAATTATATAAAGTGAGCAAGTAAAGATATATCAACTCATGATTTTTATAAGAGTGATACTTGGTTAGAAAAGTTTCCAAATTAATTGTATTAATAATAACATTACTTTAAGACTAAGATGGGTATTTGGGGTTCTCACCTGTCAATGACTGTGGTACTGGAGATGAATGGTGAAGGGAATGGTAATGGGTGAAAAGATAATCTCCATGAAACTTTCTATGAACCCAATAATAAAGTGGTTCTGAGATTCCCACATGAAGAATCAAAGCAACAATAAGACCTTTAAGGTTCCAGAGAGGAAGATTTTGAAGGAAGGGAAACATATAATAGGCCATGGAAGCAATAAGAGTTTGAAGAATTAAGAAGTTATCCCTGATAGCCAAAAAAAAGAAAAAGAAAAAGAAAAAGATCAATATTATGTAGATATAAGAAACCATTATCACTAAGATAATTATTTAAATGAAATTCCAATTTTTTTACCAGTCCCATTCTTTGTCAATCTGCTTGAAATCAACCCCTTTTTGAAGAATCCTTCGATTTCGTGTAAGAAAAAGCATATTACTATAAGAGTTCCATAGCACATGAAGAAAACCTCTGAGACCACACAATATGAGCAAATGAAGGCACCAGCTGAAGTTGATGTTGGAATCTTCCACATAAAACCTTTCATACAGTACTTTGGCCACAAAAGGTCCGTACAATAGATACTATGTATCCATTGAAAAACAATTTGTGATCATACAACCCCATGTTAGTACCACCAAAATTGTTACAATAAAAAAGAAAAAAAAAAATTAAGGTCAAAAGATGCATGACATATACTATAAATCTATAATATACCTTGAATATTCCCAAGTTCTCCCATGGCCAGGTTGATAAAGGAGCACCCATTTCACTGGACTTGATAGCAAGATACTCAAAATCTTTTTATTTTTGTTTCTATAATTTCTTCCCTGGTAAAATATTCAACACTATTATATATATAAATATATCCTATAGGCTCTTATACTTTTCCTGTATCAACTAAAATTGAAACTCAGCAGCCCTGAATAGTAACTTGAAAGATCACAATGCACAAAAAAAGTACAGAGGGAACAAATCCCAGAAAGCAGGAACAGCCAATGACCTGAGAGGTTCCACTTCCCTAATGAAAATGTCTCTTTATTCTATTTTTTCAAAATGAAAGCTCTGTTAATGTATTTTAGCCACAACTCTAAGCCTTTATTCTGCCCTCATTGGCCTCACCATCTCATATTTATAGGCTGAATGAGCCAAGCATTGATGCCAAAGGCAGTTAGTTAGTACTCTCTGTCAGTCCCCCACCTCCATGAACTCTCTATTTCATTGTGAGAGAATTGTTAATTAATTGCTAATTAATATATAAAGAAAAATATGAGATGATTCATGGAATTTTCGTGGGATGGAATGGACCACACGTCAAATACAGAAGGAAACCGGGTAACATTTTTTGTTTTGGAAATTTGACTAAATATATTTTTATACGAACTCTTTTTAGCCTTTTAGGTGATTTTAACTCGGTTTAAACTTTAAAGTTACATGTTTTATGTCCAAACAAAAATAAAGTTACATGTTTAATAAAAAAAAAATAGAGAATGCTTGATAGTGTCCATAACACTTGTTATCGAACGAAGAAAAGTTAAAAAACTAAACCCTGGCTCTGGGAATACAGTAGAGTTAAAAAACTATTGAAGGTGAGTTTTGTCATCCTTGTGATTCTACTCAGCTCGAGGGATTAGTCTCCGTATTTTCGGGTAGAGGATACCCTGGAGAACAAAAAACAAAAACAAAAAACTCATCCCAACTAGAAGACTGTTTTGGTAGCAAGCATAGGATAACCGTATAGGCATCTAAGAGTAAAGATCCTCTCCATTTAATTCTCTCCATGTACCTTTCATTTAGGAGAGAGATAGATACAAATGATTTTTAATTATTTAATTTTTTTTAAAGGATAAAAAAAGTTTGAAACACAAATATCTCCATTATATCTATCTCTTTTCTAATTGAAAGATAAATGAAAAGAACTAAATGGAGAGGATCTCTGCTCCGCATGACATAGGATTTAACGCGTTCCACTGCTGTAACTTCACACAGCTGGAGGGATCGACCTAAATCCTAATAAATCTTCTTTTTCTCACAGCACTAAATGCAATATTATATGGTTGGAAGGTGGCAGTGTGCACGGTGCTTCTTTGATAAGGTAAGGTAGGTCAATCTGTCGGCTCCAAAATGTACTTTTCAGTAAGGTGCCCTTACCCTCTGTTTGGTTGGGAAGAGTTTGAGTGGAAAGAAAATGGCAGGAGAGAAATTAGAGAGAATATTCCATTTTCCCTCGTTTGGTTTAGATGAGAAGAGGGAGAGATAGAAAAAATATGACGTGGGGCCCGCACAGAAATTTTCTCGTCTCCACTGCGAAGAAAACTACCGAGCAGAGAAGAAAACTGATAAATTTACAATATTATCCGTCTTTCTTCCACCACATACTTCCCCTTGCCATCGTATGCAGCCAACTGTGGGGCCAAAAACTTTGGTCTACTTCAAGTCAAGAGCTCCAGTGGCCTAATGCTATTGCTCTAATTTCTCCACTAAATATGAAGAGGAGGATTGGTTTTACTATTCGTCATTGCTCTTATTGCAAAGCAAATGGGATTGAGGAACAAATGTGGCGCCTCTGAATCTGATTGCAATATTTTTTTTACTTTACAACCTTCAAGGAAAAAATGCATTCAATAGCTTTTTCTTATTTATTTATTAAAGTTCAAACGCAGGTGAAATCGGTTTTTTTTAATTTTATTTTGTTAATTTTATATCAAGGGTATAATTGTAAAACCCTATTTTATTTCTTTCTTTTTCCTTTTTCATTTTCTTTCTTTCCCTCATACTTCTCTCAATCCAAACAACCTAAAAATCTACCCTACTTCTACTCATTTTCTCTCCTCTCCTACTTCTTTCCTTCCTATTTCTTTCCTTATCCAAACAAACCATAAAAATGTTGTCTGAAAAACATGAGGAAATATATTCTTAAAAATAATTTAAAAAGATAAAAACTAAAAAACTTATTAAGTAAAAAGTATAATATTAATACATTCCAATATTAAAAGAATTAATTTGTACCCACTATTAGTATAAAGATTTTTTATATTATCAACAATCATAAATTATTAAATTATTAAAAATGTTAAATTACTATGATTTATGATCAACTGACAATGCAAACTCATGTAAAAATATTGTACATTTTATTGCTCTATGCCATTTTTTCTTACCCATATATAGGTGTGAAATATTCACCATCGTTAACAGAGATTAATCTTCGCCAAAGAACCTAAAGGCACATAAGGTGGGTAGTTCACTCACAATCAATTTTTTTCATTCACAAAAGTCATGGTTCGAAGTTCGAACCCCTAACAATTTGGTTAAGGGGTCAAAATCTTTACCACTTGGACCAATCTAAGTTAGTATTGCTATATGCCATTAAATATGTGCTCCACATTTAAAGTATTTTATCTCTCTATTTTTTTTTATTTTGACCTGTATTTTATTTATAAAACTTAAAAAAAAAAATTCATGTGATATGAAAGATTAATATTATTAGTATTCTAAATCATTTATCCAAATTATTTATTATTTAATTTTTATTTTGTAAAGTTTTTTTTTGTTGTCTAAAACCAGTGTATCACAACGCTGTTAAGGAATGACTAATCACTATTAGTGGGGCGTGGCTTCCGCTGGCCAAACATTATTTTAACACTGCTAGGAATTGAACCCGGGAGCAAACCGAGTCGACCCCTAGAATGTTCCAGGGCAGGCCTTACAACCACTGGGACAAGAGGCTTAGTTAAATAAGCAGTATGAATAAATAATTAAAAATAATAATGACCTTACTTGAAACAAGAAAGCCAAGTAAACGTACATTAGGTCCCTCCATTAAGAAGGTGATGTTAAATAACTAATGATGAACTAATTATAATCCTACAATTTATATTGAATCTAGATGTGTTAAAGAGTGTGTTGATAACATTTCTATTGTACTTTTTATTACATATATACCTTTTTATTGTGATACTTTTTTAAAAAAAATTCTTAACGTGTTTTTTTGGTTTTTTTTTTTTTTTTTTTATAACAAGAGTGTGTTGTTAAAATATTCATTAAAATACTTCTTTTAATATTGAAGTAGAGTAACTAAAACAACGTTTGATTCATGTTATAAACCTTAATGAAGACATTTAATGATGAAGATTCTAATGCTGGTAAAGATGATAACGACGAGTTATCGGCTTATCGCTCGTTGATGTTGTTAAACTTTGATGCTTATTGGTCAAAGTTGACTTTAATGCTTATTGGTCAAACTTGACTTTGATGCTCATTAGTCAAAGTTGTTAAACCATGGTAAATAATGTTGATGGAGGTTGTTGTTAATTATTGATTGTGTGTTAGCTAGGGGCAGATCCACATAGTAATGAAGGTGTGCACATGCACCCTCACAAATTTATAAAAAAATTATAATAACCTTATATATTTTAATTTTGACCCCAATAGTTGTAAATAATTGCGCCCAATGCCGCTAGGGTATCTCACTCAACAGCACACTTGGACCACGACACTCACCTCTCTGCAAGACCCCACACCGCTCGACATTCTTCTTCAAGACAAAACCTCCGCAGCCTCCTCCAGCCTCCGCCGCCCATCCAGGCGTCCCGGCGATCCTAGGCTCCCAGAGTCCATCACGGAACTCCCTCTCATCTCTCAGTCTCACAGTCCCAGCGTCACAGACACACAGTTCCTCTTCCACCGCAGCCAATACTCGACCACCGCTGCCGCTCAACCACGAGTCACAGTGTAGCACCTCCGGCTCCGAACTGTTCCTCCGCCCCCTCCTTTGTCCCTTGTTGCTCGCCTCTGTTACAGACTCTGTAACTCTTTGTCTTTCTCCTCCATGCCATCTTCTTTACTTGTTTCACCCACATAAAATAGTATTAAATTTTCAACTACTCTTCATTTGCTCATTTATGCCACTTATCTGACTGAACTGAACAAAATTATAGTTAATTTAAGTCAGGGTTAAAATTGGGGATTTTGGATAACTATATCATTTCATGAAATAGAATGGTTAAACATGAAATTAAATGTATTAATTTTGTTTCTTTAATTGCAGGAAATAAAGGAAAAAAATTTGAAGAGAAAATTATCATCAAATGAAAGGGCAATTATGAGGTATGTAATTTATTTGACTAGATCATATATTAAAATTTTATGATTTTAACATTCACATTTTTATCTTCATATATATGATGATATTAATTATTAAATATTTTGAAAATATGTTGCCTCCAATGTCCCAGGGTCCTAGATCCGTCACTGGTGTTAGCATACATGCATGGAGTTGTTAGTTGGGGGAAGTTACGATGACAGGGGAGTTCACCCGAGAGTATGGCGAACTGGTCGTCCGCGGTGATCCATCCGAGAGTTAGGTGGTTCGTGGCCCTCCGTGGTGATTCATCCGAGAGTAAGGTGAATCGGCTATCCAAGGGGTTCACCAATAGTTTGGTGGATTGCCGGTTTTAGTGCTTGTTGGCCAATGTGGATATGTAACTCCAAAGTCGTCTTCCCAAGTTAGTTTGGATCCACATTGCATATGGAGTAGTGAAGTAACTTTGCGTCGCGTAACATTCTTTAATTGAATATGATGTAATTGAATTTGATATGTTAAATACTTCTATGCTGTAATTTGATGGCCTGTGTGAAAATCTTACTCCCTATTCCATTAATTACTGTTTATGTTAGTACGTACGATTTCTTACTCCCTATTGTTATTGTTCCTTTGCATGTACCTTGGTTTATGCAGAGGATGGTGAGCAGCCTGTTGAGGAGTGATTCCGAGTAGATCGCTTACTCGTAGTTTAGGATTTTACGTTTAGTTGTTTCCGATGTATTATCAGTAACGGTTATTGTAACACCCCATTTTTCGTATAAAGCCTCTAAGTGCTTACATGTGTGCTTTATGTGTTGCATGTTGTTAAAGTTTGGTCTTAGGAATGTTAAAAAGGGCTAAGTGGGATTTCTAAGTGAAAAATCCCTTGTTGGTACATGAGCACAACAGTGCTCATGTCCAGCACGTCTGTGCTTGATCGGGTGCTCAGTAGGATCACGACCGTTTCGGAAATGTGAGTTTTTGACGTGCTTTGTAGAGACCCCGTGCTTACTTGAGCAAGCCCGTACTCAGGGGAAGCACGGCCATGCTCGGGGCTTAAACTTATAAATAGAAGGCTTTTAGAGAGGGTTACGGGTACAACCCTCATTTTGGCACTTTTAGCAACCCTTGTGCGGCTACAACCTCTCTTTCCCCTCTTTCCCCTAAACCCATCAAGTTCTTAGAGTTCTTGTGTTGTTTAGGAGGGGAGTCGCTCGTTAGTGCCAATCAAAGGTAACATGGTCATCCTTCTTTTAATCTCCTTTTCTTATTTATGGATTTAGAGATTAATTGGTTATTCTTTTGTGTTTGACCAAGGTTTGAGGAGTTCGTCAAGCCACTCGAGGGAACAAGAGTAGTTTCGCTTTTGTTGGTGTTAGAGGAATCTTCATACCAGGTATGGGGAGAAGGGATAGTATGAACATGTAGGCATTGGGGGTAGCGTAAGATGAAGGGTTAACAAATGACCCTATTGTTTGCTATTTACCTAATTGTTGTCTTGTTATATGTTTATTTATGTTTGATTATATTTGGCATGTTTATTCATGAAGTATGATGATATGTTTATGCCATGAAAGAATGTTTGGTTTGATGATGCTGTTTATGCCATGGATGCATGTTTGGTTTGATAAGGATGATGAGATAAACATTAATGTTAATAAGACTCTATTTAAATATAGGGCTTATTAATAATATATGGAATTAAAGGACTAAGTCCCCAATTGTTCATAAGATGTGAGTTATAGTAATGAGAGGCAAGGTTATTGTTCAAAGTTATAGTCGAGACCCTAGGATTAATTCATGAGTGTTTTAGTGACATTAATAATGAAACAGCAATTAAAGGATTAATCCGAATAATTATAAGACATGAAGATTAAAAAAGAATAATGAGATTGACATTTGATGGTGTAGTTAAAGACCAATATGATTGATCTATGAATGTTCTAGGAAACTTGGCAAGGGTTCCTAACCCTTTCTGCCCTGAACGGTACGACAATGCTCCAGTAAGCACGGTCGTGCTCAACAGACAGCACGCCCGTGCTCAACTTAAAAGCACGCCCGTGCTGGGGGCAGCATGACCGTGCTCCCCTAAACAGAACTGACATTGATTTAGGAATAAGGGTGGTTTCACACATATTGTTCCCTATGATGTAATACGACACCAATCGAAGTAAAGTCATGTAGATAATTTAATGAAGACCTAACAAGATAATTAATTACAAACATTAAGATGGCTAAGATGGTAACGATGAGTTACTGTACGTTGTTATGCTTTGGTGCTTATTGGCCAAAGTAGCCTTGATGCTTATAGGTCAAGGTGTTGTTTGATGTTGAACCTTAGTGCTTATTGGCCAAGGGGGGCCTTGATGCTTATTGGTCAAGGTGTTGGTGTTAAACTTTGGTGCTTATTGGCCAAAGTGTGGTGATTATGTCTGTTTGATGTTGTTGCTCATGCATTCACGTATTGGAGTTGTTAGTGGGGGAAGTTCAACATAGGGGAGGTCGTCCAAGAGTAAGGCGATCTGGCAGTCCGCGGTGATTCATCCGAGAGGTAGGTGAATCGTGGCCTCCCGTGGTGGCGCATCCTAAAGTACAGTGCGTCGGCTATCCAAGGGGTTCACTCATGGTTTGGTAAACTGCCGACGTTGGTGCTTATTGACCAACGTGGATATGTAACTCCGAAGTTGCCTTCCTGAGATAGTTTGGATCCACATGCATAACGGAGTAGTAGAGTAGTGCTACACCACATAGAATATATTGGTTGGGTTAATATGGATATTATGAATATGTTATAAATGTTGTTGTTATATAACATGCTATGTTTACATGATGTATGCTCATCTTGCTAACTGCTTCCATGCTGTTGTGTTTTATACATGTTGCTTACTCCTCGTATTTCTGTTGTTTGCTTTGCATGTATCTTTTATGCAGAGGACAGTGAGCAGCCTGCTGAAGAGTGACTCTGAGGAGCCACTACTTGTAGTTTAGGATTTCCTTTGTGTTAGTTTTTTATCCTATGTATTCTTCTAGATTTTTGTTATATCAGCTCTGTAATGTGACATTGGGGTTGGGTTTGCTTTTATAGTTATGTTTCCTTTAAAACTTGTTTTATTTCTGCGTTGAGACGTTTTGTTACAATGTGGTATCTTCTACCCATAACTTTATTTCAAACAAATGATATCATGTGTTTATTTTATTTCTTTTTATCTCTCTTTAAAGTGTTATAAATACATACAGGGAAGAGGGTGTCATAGTTACCAACTCTTATATGTGACATCGTGATTTGAGTTTTTGTTATTTATGTTTGTCCACAATTATAAATTATCTTTTATTTACTTCTTTGGTTTAATTCGAGTTTAATGATATGACACTCTCAACTATGTTTTGTGAAAAGGTTTTCAAGCATCCACGTTTTTATTCTGCAAAAACATAATCTTTTTTTATCTCCATTTATATAATACACGTTTCGAAGTAGCGGGTGTCACACATCCTTTTGGTCATCATTATCACTGGCATGAACACCAAGATTATCAACATTGTCACCATCGTCAGCACTGTTAATATTCATTTCAAATGTTTCAAATGATATGGTGGGACGATAATCTTTCATTGGTGTTTGGTGATATATTGATAATGGTGTGTCAAAAGTAGTTCCAAACATTGATGGATTATTGGAAAAGCCAAGCATTGGTTATAGAGCTATTATAATAATATGCTTCATTACTACAGTATAAGCCCGATCAAAGAAGCATGTATGTTATGAATGTATTCTCCTACATTTATCTCACTTCTATTTTGATACCTATAGTTAACTTATATCCCAGTTGATTTTGGTTGTCAATGTACTCTGTTTTGATGAAGAAAAAATAATCCTTTCATTTTTCTTTCTTGTCACCGATTTCTTGAAAATTCTACCACACCTTTAATTCAGTCGAAAAAATCAAAACTTTTTTGACACTAGTAAATGAATGCATGCAGCTGGTTAAAGATACTATACAAACTTTATTATTACTCTATAGTGTAGAGGACAAAAAGGTTTCTGAAAGAGCCAATCATATGTTAGATGAGGAGGCATGACCTAATGTTATGGCGTGGGTCTATTTATGGAGCAGAGGGCTTCAAAGAACCAAAAATGGGTGTTGTGGAGTGGAAATGGGAAAAAATAAAGTAGAGAGAGGAGAACATTATGATCAAACTAAGGAGGAGAGAAATGATTTTAATTTTTTCTATTTTAAAATAAATGTGATATTTTTATGTGTTGTCATCTTATTATTGGTTATGCCCATTAATGAGGTGTTGAGGTGTGGGGTATGTGCCTATAGGTAAATGACATGCAAAGTTAACAATGACATCACGTGTTGATGATATCGCTTAACATGGTTCTCAAATGTGTGTGACAACGAATCTAACTAGCTGGGCCCATCTCTGGTGACATGCAAGTTGGCTAGGTAGAGGACTTATAAGAAGCATAAATGGGTTTTGTAGAGTGGAAATGGGAGGAACGGGTTGAGTTGAGAGAGAAGAACGGTCTGCTTCGAACAAGGAGAGAAATGATTTTTTCTATTTTAAAACAAATGTGAAAATTTTTTATCTGTTGTCATCTCAATGGGTAAATTACTAGGTCTTAAATACGTTTGTAGGAGATTGGTTAAATTAGGTTCCATTATAGTTCATGGTATTAATGATGAAAAGCAAAATGTTTTTCTAAATTAAGCTTAAAGTGTTTTATCAAAACAAAATTTCAAAATTTTACAAAACCTTTTCAAATTCTTTACTACATTGATTTTGAGAAACTTAAAAAATAGAACTTGGATCTAAAATGAATTAATTATCAAAAGATTTCATTGGAGCTTTTAGTTCGCTCTATCAATTTTTTATTCTAAAGATCAAGTTCTTTTAAATGTAAATGCGCATTTAAATTGATTTTAAAATCCTTCTCGATCGATTTAAGCTTGTCCAATCAATTTAAAAAAATGCTTGCAATGGATTTATTGAGTCATCCAATCGGTTAAACCGATTGAAGAATGCATTTTTGGACTGCTCAATTGATTTACTAAATTGATTAATTCAATTGACAAAATCGATTTACAAGAATTATCAACCGATTGACATCCTCTCAAAGAACACACCTTATCCTTGCTTCAATCAATTGTGCCTCTCTCTTAATCACTTTACAAAATTGATTTACTTACTTTGTAAAATCGATTGACTTGGATCAAGATTGCATTTCCTTTCACATTAAAGTGTACATTGAATTCATAGACAAAATTCAACATAATCAACAATAATTATATGTATAACTTTATTAGAAATTTTAAAGAAATTTCATGCATTGCAGCCTATAGTCAACTTCATCACTGAATTGTTTCATTTGCCTAACAGACATTAAAGTGAATTGCATTGTTTATTTGGCAGCTAAGGATATTCCCTTCATAATCAAATTAATTAAATAGTATATTAATGTATATGATACTATAACTTTTTAAGTAATAATGATGCATCGGAAAAATGTTTCTTCAAACTATTTTACAGTCAGAATCAATATATCTTCAATAATGCTTTATCGAGGAAGCGCTATCAAAAGTATAACCTTTTATAGCGTTTCTTTGAGAAAGTGCTATTAAATGTTACCCACATCACATTTAATAACATTTTCTCAAGAAAACTCTATTAAAGCTTTCCCTATCTTCCCACGATTAAAAAAAATTGATTATTTTATTATGAAATATAAACCATCTATGCTCTATAAATCTTTCTCAAAAATATATATTTTAATGAATTAGTAAGTTAAGCTTTGAATTTATGGCTTTTTAAACTAATATTGAAGAAAAGAAACCCCAAACTAATATTGCAAAACATGAACAAAAACCCATATAAACTAGAATTTTTATATCACTATTAACAACAAGCATCATAATTTTGAAAAATTATATTCACATCACTTAGCTTGAAAAAACAAGTAGATATGAAGCAAAACTTGGGAATTGGCAAGTAAATGCAAAGTTACAAAATTTATTGACAACAAATTACATTGATAAGAACTTGTTGAATCTTCCAACTCCATTAATTTGAAATTATAACATTACAAAATCTCATTTCTAGTTGTCCTCTAATCAAAAAATTGAAATTACAAAAGTCACTCAGCTCCGAGGCGTCCAATTACATGTTGAATCTTCTAATTCCAAATGCTCTTGACAATAGTGATAGCAAAGAACTCAAACGCCTCACTAGAAAGCAAAAACCGGCTATCATGAAGGGTATTGAGCATTGGGCTACATTAGGATTGTCATATTTAGATAGGAAACTGTTGTAGTACATGCTACTTAAAACTGATAGCTTGCTTGATCTTTGGACGCAGACCAACCTCAAACTTCACACACTTTGAGCAATCATCAGTCACATACTGATAGAGTGTGTAGTAACGAGCAAGCTCCTCGAACTTCGCAGCATATTCCCCCACGGACATATTTCTCTGCTTCAAATCTAAGAACTCCATCTCCTTCTTGTCGCGGATGTCAGCTGGAAAATACTTCTCCAAGAACTTGTCCTTGAAGGCATTCTAAGTAACCACTGTACTCTTAGCTTCTATACGCTGGCGACAATTCTCCCACCAATGCTCAACTTCCTCTGTTAGCACTCAGCATGAGCCCAAAGATGACTTTCTGAATGTCATTGCATGCCATAGCCCGGAAAATCTTCTCAATCTCCCGCATCCATAAAAGAGCAACTTCAGGGTCATAAGCTCCTTTGGAGGAAGGCGGGTTGTTCCACTGGAACTTATCTAGACCCTGAAACTTAGCTGGTCCACCATTGTTGTTGTTCTGGTTCTGTCCTATAACATTGGCAAGCAATGCCAAAGCATCAGCGATGGCCTGGTCGTTCCTACCTCTGCCTGCCATTGGTTCCTGCACTTGCCCAAGACAACTACTAAATACAGAGAACCAAGCAGGAAGAACTATCGATACCTATTACTACGCATCATTGCCTATAATAAATATAGATAATTCAAAAAAGAGCACAAAAGACTCATAATAGACTTATACCACGGCCTGATAGGACGGACTTGCTTTGATACCGCTAAATGTGACACCCCCTACCTCGCATGTATTTATTACACTTTAAAGAGAGATAAAAAGAAATAAAATAAACACATGCATATCATTTATTTGAAATAAAGCCATGGGTAGAAGATACCACATTGTAACAAAACGTCTCAACGCGGAAATAAAACAAGAATTAAAGGAAACATAACTATAAAAGCAAACCCAACTCCGATGTCATATTACAGAGCTGGTATAACCAAAATCCGGAAGAATACATCGGATAACAAACTAACACAAAGGAAAACCTAAACTATGAGTAGCGGCTCCTCAGAGTCACTCCTCAACAGGCTGCTCACCGTCCTCTGCATAAAAGATACATGAAAAGTAAACAACAAAAAAATGGGGAGTAAGAAACATGTATAAAACACAACGGTTTAGAAGCAGTTAGCAAGATGAGCATACCTCATATAGACATAGCATGTTATATAACAACAACATTAATAACATATTCATAACATCCAGATTAATTCAACCAATATATGCTATGTGGTACAGCACTACTCCACTACTCCGTTATGTACGTGGATTCAAACTATCTCAGGAAGACAACTTCGGACTTACATATCCACATTGGCCAATAATACCACACCGGCAGTTCACCAAACCATGGGTGAACCGCTTGGGATAGCCGACACACCATACTCTAGGATGCACCACCACGGAGGGTCACGATTCACCTAACTCTCAGATGAATCACCGCGGACGGCCAGATCGCCTTACTCTTGGACGACCTCCCCTATGTTGAATATCCCCCACTAACAACTCCAATGCGTGAATGCATAAGCAACAACATCAAACAGACATAATCACCACCTTCACTTTGGCCAATAAGCACCAAAGTTTAACACCATCAACACCTTGATCAATAAGTATCAAGGCCCCCCTTGGCCAATAAGCATCAAGGTTCAACATCAAACAACACCTTGATCAATAAGCACCAAAGCATAACAACGTACGGTAACCCATCGTTTCCGTCTTAGCCATCTTACCGTTTGTAATTAATTATCTTGTTAAGTCTTCATTAAATTATCTACATGTCTTTAATTCGATTGATGTCTTATTACATCATAGGGAACAATATGGGTGAAACTATCCTTATTCCTAAATCAACGTCAGTTCTGTTTAGGGGTGCACGGTTGTGATGTCCCAACACGGGCGTGCTTCACATTATAGGCCATGCATTTATTACATAGCTAAAATCTTCTATCCACGAGATAAATTCGCCACTGCATGTCTCCCTTCCATATACAACAATTAGCCTCATTTTCCACACCTCAACAATTCAAGCGGGTAAAAAATGAGCCACCTCGTGCTCTATATTTCATTTCTCCCCAAAGAGATGTTACAATTCAGAAAAATAGAGGCAGCTTTCAAGTGGGTAGATATGATCAATATATACGTATATTAAAAGAGGACATATGTAATGGAACGAACGCATATCTATTCATTTAATTATTAATTATTCAACATCCAACAAGCAACCACCACCACCCTGGTCAGAACTCACGGTTAGTTGTTAACAGCTACATGTAACAATCAAGAAGATGGAAGACGGTGACACGGTGTATCATTCAATTAAGGGTCCTGCTAAATTTCTAGAAACTACTATATGGGAACACGAAGTGCTTCTTTTTTTTGGGTAACTTTCAACCCGTGAGACAAAGTTAATTTTACGGTATCAAGCATACATAATGAAAGATGTAAGAACTTAATTTTAATCCATTATAAATCTAGCAAAATTATAGTTGAAACAGAGGGGTGTTTTAATTGTTATCCAATAATATGTTTAATAATATGTTGCCATATTATTTAGGATCTTGCTAACGAGTGTCCTTAGGGTACTGGATAAGGAATCCAAAATAGCAAAATTTTATTGAAAAATGAAGTGTTTATCTTCTCAAAACATTAAATACATATCACTTTTTAATAAAATCTTTCTTTTTTTTATTCCTTAACCAGTGTCTTAAGGGCACTCGTTAGCATTCCCCTATTATTTAATGAGTTTGATATTTTTTGAGTTTTAATCCATTAAGTAATATGACAATATATTATTGAATGATAATAAATTTAGGTTTAAATAAGTTTTTAATCCCTATAAAGTTCACCAATTTTGATTTTAGTTCTTGCATGTAAAAGATTACGTTCCTTCAATTTCAAAATTTTTGTAAATAGTACTAACCGTTACCCTTGAGTAAAATCATATCAGGTGAAAAAAATTGTCAATTTTAACCCTGCCACCCTAATGTGTGATTTTTTTATATTTTCTAGCCAAATTTTTTAACAAGACGAATAGGAACAAGAAATTACATCGGTACTTCTAAGTACTAGATATCATACAAAATGAAGAAGTTTAACAATTTTAACCATATGGTCCTTAATGTATTTTATTTCTATTTTCTGACCAAATTTCATAGCAAGTCAGACACTAAAATGGAATTACTTCGGTACCTATGAACACTAAATAACATAAAAAGATGATGGTGGAGACTAGTTACAAAATTTTTTAGATTACAGGAACGAAATCCTAAAAAATCATTTACATGGACTAAAATCAAAATTGATGAACTTTGCAGGGACCAAAATCATATTTAAACCTAAATTGTATGCTAATTGACATTAAATTTTTTAACAAGATTTGGTATTGTCATTTAATCATGTAGAAATACAACTAAGAATTTGGTTGTGACGCATAAAAAGTCAAACAGCACAAAAGCACTGAACCCGAAAGAATTGTCACTAGGACATTTGTCTTTCCATGAGTTTATGGAGTATCTCACAAGCTTAGATCATATGTACTTGTTATGAGATTAATCTCAATTCGGGTGTTTAGTCATAGTTAAGGTTATTCGCTCCTCCCAAGAATGTGTTCTACCGGATTCAAACTTAAGTCAATCCTCACAAGCTCAGCATGCACAACCAACTGAGTCACATATATTGAGTAATCAATTTTTTTTAGAAACATACAAATTAAAATTATATTCAAGTTAATTAAAATGCTAACATAACTCAGGACTGGAGTATTCCAGGCAAGGGAAGGGAAACTAATTGAAATCAAACAATCTAATTCATGAATGACTTATGGGATTAAAAGGAATTAAATGGTAAATAATTAATGATATCTCTCATCATTTTAGGATATGGGCACGTCCACAGATGGCAATTGAAGAAAGCAGATTGGAATTCTCAGCTACTATCCATCTTTTACAACAAACACTCCCTTCGCCAATACACTCTTTGCGCCAGCTGCTTAGAAGAAGTATGGTAAGGAACCCCAACCATAAATAGAAAAGAGAATCAAATGGCTTTGAAACGATCAATTACTATTACTGTTTATGATGAATGATTCACTGAACATAGAGTTCTCATTTATTTGTGCACCACCATTTTCAACCCACTTTTAAGAAGCATTTTCATTTGACAATGGATCGAGTAGCTGCTTTGAAAGTAAAGTAAACAAGGGCGTGTTTGATTTATTTCCAGTTTTCTGTTTTCATTTCCAATTTTATGAAATAATTACAAAATTATCACATTGTTTTCGTTCTGTTTCTTGTTTTCAGAAATTTGTACAGGAAACACTGAAAACAATTTTTTTTGTTCTGTTTTCACTGTTTCCGGTATAAATCTTTGAAAACAGGAAACAAAATGAAAACAATGTGGCAAATATTATTTCTGAAAACAGGAAATGAAAACAACAATCTAGAAACAAAGCAAATAGGCCCTACGTTATATCTGTTGTAAACCAGAGAAAAAATACATCTATTTCAAGATAAATCAAGTGTATATCACATTCTCTACACACAAAAATAAACCCAAAATTTTATCCCCCACCAAACCATGGGACAACTTTTTGTCCAAGACAAAATTATCCTTACATCCCTCTCCCTCTCCCTCTTCCTCTTCCCCCTCTCTCCCCCTTCCCCCTCTCTCTCAAATTTTTTCAAAGACGTAAATGTTATATATATAATATTATTATGGTAGTAATAATATATTATCATCTATACTAAATATTATAAAATATATTATATATTGTCTAATACTTACAAATATTAATAATATATATTATTAATATTATATATTAATATATTATATAATAATATATATTACAAAGGGTATCATAATAAAATTAATATTATTTTGCATGTGCTCTCCATTATCTATCAAATGATATACAGGACAAGGTTGTCTTTTGACTCAAGAGGCTGTACTCTGCTGTCCTGTTTGTTCTGTGCTGTCTTGGAAGGTATTTAAATAAATAAATTTCACGTTGTGTCTCGTGTGAAAAAGTGATGCAAAATGGAGCTGAAAGGGATCAACAACCTTGGTTGATTAACACAACACCTCTGGGTATGAATATGATTTAGGATATGTTTGTTTGTTTGGCTGTTTTTTTTTTTTTTTTTTTTTTATAAATAGGGTACATTTGTTTTAGATTTTGTTAGAATAGATTTTTAAAGAATCGATGTTAAAAGTTAAGAATGATTTGTGTTTGGTAATGATATTTTAAAAGTGAGTTTAAAATAATTGATTTAGTTTGGATGATAAAGTGGAATCACTTTTGAAGTGTAAATATAAAGAATATTGTGGGTTTCATACATTAGATCAATTCTACTCAACGGAAAAAGTTAGAATTTTTCGTTTCTCTAAAAATCAATTCTACCCACCCAAACTTAATTTTTTAATATTAATATTATTTTACATATGCTGTCCATTATCTATCAAACGATGTATAGGACAAGGTTGTCTTGTGACTCAAGAGGTTGTACTCTGCTGTCCTACTTGTCCCGTGCTGTCATGTGCATTAATACATATCAAACATACCCTAAATGTCTTGGAAGATGTTTAAATAGGTAAATTTCACGTTGTGTCTCATGTGAAAAAGTGATGCAAAATGGAGCTGAAAGGGATCAACAACCTTGGTTGATTAACACAACACCTCTGGGTATGATTTAGGATACGTTTGTTTGGTTGGCTGTTTTTTTTTTTTTAAAAATATAAATAGGGTGTATTTGTTTTAGATTTTGTTAGAATAGATTTTGAAAGAATCGATGTTAAAAGTGAGTATGTAAGAATGATTTTTGTTTGGTAATGATATTTTAAAAGAGAATTTAAAATAATTGATTTAGTTTGGATGATAAAATGGAATCATTTTTGAAGTGTAAATATAAAGAATATTGTGAGTTTTATACATTAGATCAATTCTACTGAACGGAAAAAGTTAGAATTTTTCGTTTCTCTAAAAATCAATTATACCCACACAAACTTAATTTTTTCAGACACACTTTTAAAAACAAACGTCACATACTATTGAGATGATTTTTGGAGTCTCAAAACTAATTTTGGGTCTCAAAAATCTTAACAAAAAGCACCACCTAGGCTCTGTTTGCGAGTTAAGAAGGAAATGAATGGGAGGGGATCAAAAGGGGAGGAAGGGAAGGAGTAGGTGAGCATTATCTCCCTTCTTGTTTGGGAGTGTAAGTTTTTTTTTTTTTTTGATAAACCTTGTTTGGGAGTGTATATTTGAAGTTGACATAGGCAAACACAAGAAGGGGGGTTGAATTGTGTTTGTTAATATTTTTTGAAAACAACATTTCCAAGAACAGTTTTCTCACACAAAGATAAAGAGGCAGAAGCAAACACACAGAAAAACAAACTTTTGAAAGAATAACAAATTCAAGTTCAAATCCCCACAGTTAGTATAAACACGTAAAACTAAAGAGGTAAGGGATTAGAAGATTCACGCAAGTTGTTTTATCCTGGTTCACTCTCTTCCAACCAAGAGCTACGTCCAGTCTCTTTTACTTGAAGGATTTCTCCACTATTCTCCAAATAGATTATAGCAAGTATTTAACACCTCTCCAGGTTCACAAGTATTCCTTTCTTACCAAGCCTCTTCAGACTCTACCTCTAACAAAGAGTTTTTGGTTTCTTTGATCTTCTAACTCACTATATATGAGAATATGAAAGTTTAAGATCAGATGAATATTGTAGCAATATTCAAACTAAGATATTACAGACTTTTTCTTTTTGAAAGAATAAAAGAATGTTTGCTCGCAAGAGATTTCTTGAGATTTCTGTATATGCAAAAGTTCTTTCTTCAAAAGTCTTTGGTCTTCTATTTATAGAGACTTTGTTCTAGTCTTCAAAAATCATCAACGGTTGTATTTGAATTTTCTGTTTAGGGATAGAATCAACAATATAATATCCTTTGTGACTCAGCTTGCTCGTGGCCTTTGTACTATATGACAATATTCTTGCATGAAATGGGCACACCTCTGAGCAAATGCAACTTGAAAAACTGTCTTGCCTTCCTTATACAAATTCCAGCTATTCCAGCGTAAAAGGTGACAGGGTACACAACGTTTTGCATTGTACTATATTGCTTTTTGCAATTCCTCATATGTACTATGTCTCTCTCATAGAAACAAGACAGTAAAACCGTTAATAACTTATAAGAAGGACCATTTTATATGTTTGAAATAAATATCAATCATTTGAAATAAATTCAATAAGGTCCAGATTGTATTAAATAATATATCAATGCTCAAATTCTTCGTCCATTGAAACAATTGAAGCGCAAGGTCAGTAAGAATTCTTTTAAGGCTCCGTCCACTGACGTGGCAACAAATTCTACGTCTACTTAATTTATTGGACTTTGCCAGACTTTGAGTTACTTAAAATCTCCATCCAGTGACGTGGCACTTATAAATTAATGTTATTCTCGGAGAGTAACTCGCGTCTACTAAAAGGGATTTCTCCGTCTACTAGAAGGCATTCAAGCGCTCGTCCACTGACGTGACACTTGAGTTAAAGAAAATCCTTCCAGTGGTAGAGTGGACTCGACCACTAAGGGAATCTTTCAATTAAAGAATTAAATAATATATGGACGCGAATAGCAATGTAAATAGACTTAACATTTTAACTTATATAAAAACAGAGATCCTTAAAGGATGAAAGCACTTGTTAGATTACTGCTAACACTTTGCTATACAAATTTAATCCCTTTTGTTAACATCAAAACTTAGAGATTTATTTAATCCAAATTACTTTGGTTCCAACAATCTCCCCCTTTTTTATGATGACAAAAACTAATTAAATTTATTTTGCAAAGTCTAAGAGAGCTTACAAGGCTTCCCCTAAGTCATAGCATTCAAAAGTTCAAACCAGTTAAGGCATATAAAGAAGTCTTATTTGCAATTAAATATAAGTTATCAGACCAAGATAGTAGCTTATCAAACATTTGTGACTAATCAGTTCAAAGCAGTATCAGAGCATATTTGACTTTAGATAAGAAAAGGCATAAGCATAAAGTCAAAACATAGTATCAACAAGATGAATATTTAACAGAATAAACTTATGCATATGCAGACAAATATGTACTTTTCATAAAAAAATTGTTCTGTATAAACAATCAGTATAAACAAATTTAATCTTTCCTTTCTCCCCCTTTTTTGTCATCAGACAAAAAGGTAAAAGGGAGTGGACCATCATTGTCAGCAAAAAAGAGATAACAAAGAAGGAAAAAGTTTTAGGTAGGAGGAGGAGGTGGAGGGGGTTAGGGCTGGTTTGGATTTTGATTTTGATTCCTCTGAAAGTCCATGAGCAGAGCCAACATCTGAGTCACCATGGCATTTGTAGGGGCCAAGGTATCTTGAACTTGCTTCTGCACCCGTTCTTCAAATTGTTGAGCCATCTGTTCAGTCTTTTCTTCAACTAGCTTGCCAACCTTATCATCAACAATTCTTCCAATGATGTTTTCAAGATTTGGTGGCAAGGACAGTTGTCTTGAGCTCTCAGCAGTGTCAGAGACAGTGTCTTGAGCTTGGGCTGGTGGATTAACCATAGCAAGAGCTAATAGTTGAGAGGAAGTCTTAGCAGACTCAGCACCTTGCTTGGAAACACAGGCCTCAGCAGACTGCTCAGCTTGTACAGATGGAGGTTCAACAGAAGCAGGTTGAGAAGACATTTCAGCATTCAGCTCAGGGCCTTCTACAATTAACTCCTCAGCTATAGGTTCAGAGGATGAGGTTGCTAGAGAGGCAGTGGCAGCTTTTACAGATTTCTTAGGGACATCCTTTGCCTAGTGGATAGGAGTAATTTCCTCCACATCCCTACTGGTAATGGGAAGTGCCCACAGATCTTTGTAGATCATGTGCCTTAGCTTGGAGAGTCCACACTTTCCTTTGATCTTGGGAATTTCTTGCTTCTCTTCCTGGGATAGGCCAGAAGATGAAGCTTCCCTGGTGCAGTGGATTATGTGAGACTTCCAGTAGTCAGCAGCTATCATCTCTCCTATATTCCTCACATCCTCCATATACAGATAGTATTCAAGCTTGGAGTAATCAAAAGTTTCTTTAGATACATCCAGCATAGCAGAGTGAGCTTCAGGAATGACTCCCTTATTTCTTCTACACTTCCTATCTTTGTCCTTGTTGAGATCTATCATGCCAAGCCTAGGACAAATAGGGTAGGGAGCAATGCCTACACGTGTTTCCTTATCATGCCTAAGCCAGGTGAGAGGAATACAACGTGCGGCTCTTTCTACTTGGAAGTAGCTGAACTCCCATTTCAGTATATTATAGAAAAGCTGATCTGTGAAGGGGTCAAATGCTCTTCCATAGATGCTGGGATGTTCGAATTTCATCCATTTTGTGTTGCCATCCAGTATGATTGGATTGTGCTCAGAAGATCTGGCTCTTTTCTCTGGAATGGTAGGCAGCTTGTTCCTTTTAGAGTCAGTCTCCCATACTGGAATGATGTGTCTTTCTACTCCATCAGTATGAGGAATCAGAGGTGGGGTTTTTGTGAGGTTGGGGTAAGTTTTTCTTTGTGGGAAACGCTTAAGGGGTAGGTGGGTAAGGAGAGGTCCATGTTGGTTGTTCATTTCAGATAGAAAGGGTCCTTTAGGAGGCTGAGAGTTTGGATATTTGGTGGTCCAAGGGTAATCCTCATATGATTCATATTCATATTCATATTTAGCATGTGGATACCACCTGGTGAGAGGAATATTAGGGTCAATCTCAGGGTCTAGTTGGTGAGTATGAAACAAAACTGTCCAATCTCTCTTGACCTGAGCCCAATTCTCAGATTTATTGGCAAAGAGAGTGGATGAGGGTATAAGGGGTGGAAAGAGTTTTCTGATGGGTTTAGGAAAGGGGGCACCTGGACAGATTCCATCATCAGTTTGATGAAACCAGGGGTCAGAGTCAGGTATTATAGGTGGAAATATGAAGGTTGTGGTATGGTTAATTGATTTGGGCTGATTTGTGGTGAGGATGGGGTTGTGGTGTGGTCAGATTGGGCTTTTTGTGGTGAAGGTTGGGGTGTGGGTAAACTAGGTCTATATACATCATCAAAAAATCCTACTTTAGGAGGAGGGACACTATCACTCACAGTATTTACATTATGAACATCTTCTGCTATATTTACAGGAACTTCAGCAGAAATGTTTACCTCAGAGGATGCAAAGCTCCTTGCTTTTCTTGCAGGTTGCCTCCTCTTGGTAGGCACAGCAGCATCAGCAGCAGCACTTGCCTTCCTCTTCAAAACTGTTCCCAGAGGAACATTATCATCTTCATCATCCTTCTCTTGAGACAAAACCAATTTTCTTGCTCTCTTGGAAGCAGGTTGAGGATCAGGTTGAGGAGCCTCAGCTCTGGGCTCATTAATCACAATGCCTCGGGTAGGCCTTTTAGGGTTAGGCTTCCTGACGGCCATTGTCTTCCTCTTGGTTCCTTTCTTGAGACCAAGGGTTGCAGCAGTGTTAGCCTCAACTGATTTTTCTTTAATCTTCATTTTCTCCTCATGCTTGGCCATTTCAACTTGCTTGTAAGTATCAAGATGCATGCCACTCAGATTGCTTCTCCCAAAAATAGCAGCTTGCATTCCTTTTGACCGAAGGATTCTTTCCTGTTCATCCTGAGGCTTTGCATTTAGATCATTATACAAGCGTTGATGTTTGAATATTTTTGACAGAAGATGAGTGAAGGTGATGTAAGAGGCAGTTTCCTTGTTGGTAATGACATCCTTGAAGCGATGAAATAGGATCCATGGCAAGTTTATCTTTGTCTCAAAGACCAAATTGCAAAGGCAGAATTTGTGAAGAGCTGATAGGTTGTCCTTAGACCCTATCTTATGTAGCACCATCTTGTTCAGGATTTGGTGAAGAATCCTGATGTGATCCTTCATCTCAGATGATTTCCATGAGTGAGTTCTCACAGTGTCTTGCCTCATCAGTGTAACGGCAATGGTCTCTGTACCGCCTAGGTCTTCTTCCCAGTTTTCTGTGAAGACCAAACCCTCTTGAGCACAAACAATAGCGTCAGAGATGGTTTTCTCGGATACTGTTATCTTCTTTCCCAGTACAAACCCTACTACCTCTATTTCAGAAATCTTTGGTCTTCTCCAGAATTCCCTTATCAAATCAGGATATATTGAGACCTTTTCTAGAAATATTCCATCCCAACCAGCAGCGTTGATAAACTTACTCACATCCAAGTTGTATCACTTAGAATTTCAAAATCGAAATGATGTTCCACAGCCATAGTCATGGTGTCAGTTGCAAAAGCAGGCACGGGAGTGGAGGTTGAAGCCATTGTTGAGTAAAAGAGTTAAGGTTTTGAGAAACAGAGAGTTCGAAAATTTCAGAAAGGGGTTCACAGGATGAAGAGAGTGAAAGGTTTTTCAGAGGGAAAGAAGTTACTTTTAAAGAGTTCCAAATACCAATAGTTTTCAAGGAAAATTCAATAAGAAATAATTGACAAGACATGTCTTTAGAGAAAAAAGG
The DNA here is from genome assembly GCA_035048595.1 of Echinosophora koreensis. Classification (NCBI taxonomy): domain Eukaryota; kingdom Viridiplantae; phylum Streptophyta; class Magnoliopsida; order Fabales; family Fabaceae; genus Echinosophora; species Echinosophora koreensis. The sequence goes on from JAPCYP010000072.1 coordinate 1,341,317, forward strand.
TGTTGGTATATTGGGACCGTAAAAAGTTATGATGGGATTGATGGAAGTAGTTGACTCAGCAAGGAAATAATTAAAACCAAACGTTTTAAAATAAATATATCCAGAGACAAATTAATGCAAAAAAAAAAAAATTTATGCATAGATGAGTCCACACAAGATTGAGGGTGGACGCGTAGAAACATATGTAGTGGACGCGACACACCAATAGTAGTGGACGCGTAGACTACGCGTGATCTGGATGCCAAAACTAGTGGACGTGCAGTGAAAACATGCAATCAACAAATATACTAAATCAAAGCACATACAACATGTGAAGATGTTTTCTAATAAAAATAAATCTGTCATCAGCAAGAGGTTTAGTAAAGATATCTGCCCATTGATGGTCAGTATTTACAAATTGAATATCAAAAACACCTTTTTGCATATAATCCCTAATAAAATGATGTTTGATTTCTATATGTTTAGCTCTAGAATGCAAAATTGGATTCTTAGATAAATTAATTGCAGCAGTATTATCACACATAAGTGGAATACTACTTACAAACACATTGTAGTCCTCCAATTGGTGTTTGATCCAGAGAAGTTGTGAGCAACAACTTGCAGCTGAGATGTATTCTGCTTCAGCAGTTGATAGAGCAATGGTACTCTGCCTTTTGCTTGACCATGAAACTAGGTTAGCTCTAATGAAGAGATATCCTCCACTGGTGCTTTTTCTTTCAATTCTATCTCCAACATAGTCAGCATCACAAAAGCCAACTAATCTGTAATCTTCATCTTTCTTAAAGCACAAACCAAGATTAGTAGTACCTTTTAAATATCTAAAAATTCTTTTAACTGCTAATAAATGAGATTCTCTAGGATCAGATTGAAATCGAGCACATAAGCAAACACTGAACATAATATCAGGCCTAGAAGCAGTTAGATATAAGAGAGATCCAATCATACCTCTGTATACCTTCTGATCTACCTTTTTCTCTTTATCATCTTTGTTCAGTATGGACGTGGGATGCATAGGAGTGTTCATAGGTTTGCAGTCATCCATCTTAAACATTTTGAGTAATTCCTTTATATACTTAGTTTGATGGATGTACACCTCGTCCATAGACTGTTTTACTTGAAGTCCAAGGAAGAATTTGAGTTCTCCCATCATGCTCATTTCAAACTCTTTTTGCATTAACTTTGAAAATTCTTTGCACAAAGATTCATTAGTAGCACCAAATATAATATCATCTACATAAATCTGTACTACTATGAAGTTGGATTTAATTGACTTTCTAAACAAGGTTGTATCAACCTTTCCTCTGTTAAAGCCATTATCCATCAGAAAAGAACTTAGCCTATCATACCAAGCTCTTGGGGCTTGTTTTAGGCCGTATAAAGCTTTCTTAAGCTTGTATACATGTTCAGGTTGGGTTTCACCCTCAAAACCCGGAGGTTGCATAACATAATCTTCTTCATTGATAAAACCATTTAGAAAAACACTTTTTACATCCATTTGAAAAAGCATAATATTATGATGTGCAGCAAATGAAAGTAAAATTCTGATTGCTTCCAATCTAGCAACATGTGCAAAGGTTTCAGTATAATCTATACCTTCTTCTTGAGAGTAACGTTGTGTAACTAATCTTGCTTTATTTCTTATAACCTTACCATTCTCATCAAGCTTGTTTCTGTAAACCCATTTTGTTCCTATAACAGATTTATCCTTAGGTAGGGTTACCAGAGTCCAGACATCACTCCTTTCAAACTGGTTTAGTTCTTCTTGCATTGCTAAAATCCAACCATTGTCCAGCAGAGCCTCGTCTACTGTCTTTGGTTCAAATTCAGAGACTAATGCAGAATCTTCTTGCTCTCTGAAGGTTGATATGGTTCTTAGCTTATCACTTGGATTTCCAATGATTTGATTCGATGGATGATAATTCTTGAAATGCCAAGTTCTCTGAACATTGTCTTGTTTAGAGGTGGATGTTTCTGGTTGATGAGAAATGTCTTCAACTTGATCATCAGCTTTAACTTCTGTTGACTCTCCTGAGATGTTTAAGTCAAGATCTGCAAGACTTTCATCTAGCTCTGATAATTTCTTATTAGGCTGTTTGTCATCAAATCTAACATGTATAGACTCTTCTACTATTAAAGTTCTTGAGTTATACACTCTAAAACCTTTTGGGGTTTCAGAAAATCCTAGTAGAATTCCATTATCTACTTTTACATCAAACTTACCAAATTGATCTTTAGTGTTAAGAATATAACATTTACACCCGAAAGGATGAAAATAAGATATGTTGGGTTTTCTACCTTTCCACAATTCATAGGGAGTCTTATTCAGAATAGGTCTAATGTATATTCTGTTCTGAATGTAGCAGGCAGTGTTCACAGCTTCAGCCCAGAAGTGCTTAGGGATAGAAGGATAGAATTGTCATTGAGCATAGTCCTAGCCATCTCTTGAAGATATATGTTCTTTCTCTCTACCACACCATTTTGCTGTGGTGTTCTTGGTATTGAGAAGTTGTGTTGAATACCACTTTCTTCACAAAACTCATTGAATAGCTCATTGACAAATTCTCCCCCATGATCACTTCTAATTGAAGCTATACACATGCCTTTTTCATTCTGTACACGTTTGCAGAATACAGAAAAGACCTTGAAGGACTCATCCTTGTGAGCAAGGAACATAACCCATGTCCATCTAGTATAGTCATCTACAATGACTAGACCATATTTCTTACCACTGATAGAAGCAGTCCTTGTTGGACCAAAAAGATCAAGGTGTAGCAGTTCTAGTGGTCTCTTGGACCAAAAAGATCAGATTTGAACTTAAGGTTTGGTAATCCTCTCACGAGGTTATGCTTATTTAGCTTTGAGATTAATCTCAAGCTTGTATGACCTAGTCTTTTATGCCAAATCCATCGCTCATCTTCAATGGACACTAAACATGAGACACTCTGATTTGAGAGGTCCTCCAAGCCAATTTTGTAAGAATTGTTTTGCCTCTTAGCAGTGAATAAGATTGATCCATCATTCTTCTTGACATAACACATGTTCTTATTAAAAGAGACATCATATCCACTGTCACATAATTGACTTATGCTCAGTAGATTTTGTTTTAAACCATTCACTAAAAGAACATTATCAATGGAGGGAAAAGGATGTTTACCAATTTACCTATACCAGTGATCTTTCCTTTTTGGTTTCCTCCAAATGTCACCCAGCCACCATCCTTATGTCTAAGGTCTTGGAACATATACTTTTCTCCCGTCATGTGATATGAGCATCCACTGTCCAAGTACCAGGACGTTTGTTTCTTTCCTGTTGTTAAGCAAATCTGCAACAGGTATTATCTTGTCCTTAGGTATCCAAACTGACTTGGGTCCTTTCATGTTAGTTTTCTTTGGACGAGAATATTTAGTATGTCTGTTATGGATGCATCTAGATGTAGAATGCCCACTTTTTCCACACACTTTACAAAAGGTGTTGGATGGGCCTGATTTGGCTTTAGCATACCTAGCTGGAGCTTTTGAAGCTCTTTGCTGCATAGGTGGTTTTGACTTAATGTAAGATGCCTCATGCTTCTTATTATCATAACCAAGGCCAGATTTGTCAAATGGTGACCTAGAATACCTTAGGATAAGACTAAGCTTATCTGAGCCTCCTACAAATTTTGACAGAGTGTCTGTCAAGTATGTTACATCTTTTTCAGTTTTGCAACTTCACAAGAGTTGTCAGGCTCACATTTAGATTTGTCAGTTAGGCTGACATTCTCTGATTTCAGCTTTGAAGAACTTAGCCATTAAGCCCTTCTTTTTCTTGAAGAACTTCTTCTTCTCTTTTAAGTCAGGACAATCAGCTTTGAAATGGCCTGGCTTTTTGCATTCAAAGCACAGAGGTGAACCTTTTTCTTTGGAGTCTGATTTCTCCTTAGAAAATTTCTTGTTGAACTGCTTTCTCTTGAAGTTACCTTTCCTTCTCCACATATGTTGTATCTTTCTGGAGATGAAAGATAATTCATCTTCATCTGATCTTTCATCGCTGTCTGAAGGTTCAGCATCATCTGAAGACTCAGCAGCTTTAAGGACTTTTGAAGAGCTGGCTTTCTTTGCCTTTAAGGCAATGGATTTTCCCTTTCTGGAATTGTCTTCTTCATTTAATTCAAGCTCATGAACTTTTAATGACCCTAGAAGCTCTTCCAGAGAGAGAGTGTTCAGATTCTTAGCTTCTTGAATGGCAGTGACCTTTGGTCTCTACTGCTTGGAGTGACTTCTCAGAATCTTTCTGATATGATCTTTATTCTCGTATATTTTTCCCAGAGATCTGAGACTGTTTGTTATTGTTTGAAATCTTCCAAACATCTGATCTATAGTCTCATGATCAGTCATCTTGAAGAGTTCATACTGGTGAACCAGCATGCTTATCTTTGACTCCTTCACTTGTGATGATCCTTCATGAGCAAGAGCCAGTGTATCCCAGATTTCCTTTGCTGTGTTGCAGCTGTGAACCTTATCATGTTCTCATCTGGTAATGGCACACATCAAGTAATGTTTGGCCTTGAGATTTAGTTGATGTTTGGCCTTTTGATCTACACTCCATTCTGCTCTAGCCAAGACTGCTCCATTTTCTCCTCTTGACTCAATAGCCATTCTCAATCAGTTCCCAGATGTCTAAGTTCTGCGCATCTAGGAAGGCCATCATTCTCTTCTTCCAATAGCCATAATCGGTTCCATCAAAGAGTGGAGGTCTGTTGATAGCTTGTCCTTCTGCATCCATGGTTGTAGGATCGTACTTCCTCAGCACTTGTTAGATGCTCAACCCTTTCGAGGCTGAGCTCTGATACCAACTGAAGTTGACACAGGCAAACACAAGAAGAGGGGATTGAATTGTGTTTGTTAATATTTTTTGAAAACAACCTTTTCAAGAACAGTTTTCTCACACAAAGATAAAGAAGCAAAAGCAAACACACGGAAAAACAAACTTTTGAAAGAATAACAAATTCAAGTTCAAATCCCCACAGTTAGTATAAACACGTAAAACTAAAGAGGTAAGGGATTAGAAGATTCACGCAAGTTGTTTTATCCTGGTTCACTCTCTTCCAACCAAGAGCTACGTCCAGTCCCTTTTACTTGAAGGATTTCTCCACTATTCTCCAAATAGATTACAGCAAGTATTCAACACCTCTCCAGGCTCACAAGTATTCCTTTCTTACCAAGCCTCTTCAGGCTCTACCTCTAACAAAGAGTTTGTGGTTTCTTTGATCTTCTAACTCACTATATGTGAGAATATGAAAGTTTAAGATCAGATGAATATTGTAGCAATATTCAAACTAAGATATTACAGACTTTTGCTTTTTGAAAGAATAAAAGAATGTTTGCTCGCAAGAGATTTCTTGAGATTTCTGTATATGCAAAAGTTCTTTCTTCAAAAGTCTTGGTCTTCTATTTATAGAGACTTTGCTCTAGTCTTCAAAAATCATCAACGGTTGTATTTGAATTTTCCGTTTAGGGATAGAATCAACAATGTAATATCCGTTGTGACTCAGCTTGCTCGTGGCCTTTGTACTATATGACAATATTCTTGCATGAAATGGGCACACCTCTGAGCAAATGCAACTTGAAAAACTGTCTTGCCTTCCTTGTACAAATTCCAGCTATTCCAGCGTAAAAGGTGACAGGGTACACAACATTTTGCATTGTACTATATTGCTTTTTGCAATTCCTCATATGTACTATGTCTCTCTCATAGAAACAAGACAATAAACCGTTAATAACAAATAAGAAGGACCATTTTATATGTTTGAAATAAATATCAATCATTTGAAATAAATTCAATAAGGTCCAGATTGCATTAAATAATATATCAATGCTCAAATTCTTCGTCCATTGAAACAGTTGAAGCGCAAGGTCAGTAAGAATTCTTTTAAGGCTCCGTCCACTAACGTGGCAACAAATTCTACGTCTACTTAATTTATTGGACTTTGCCAGACTTTGAGTTACTTAAAATCTCCGTCCAGTGACGTGGCACTTATAAATTAATGTTATTCACGGAGAGTAACTCGCGTCTACTAAAAGGGATTTCTCCGTCTACTAGAAGGCATTCAAGCGCTCGTCCACTGACGTGACACTTGAGTTAAAGAAAATCCTTCCAGTGGTAGAGTGGACTCGACCACTAGGGGAATCTTTCAATTAAAGAATTAAATAATATATGGACGTGGATAGCAATGTAAATAGACTTAACATTTTAACTTATATAAAAACAGAGATCCTTAAAGGATGAAAGCACTAGTTAGATTACTGTTAACACTTTGCTATACAAATTTAATCATTTTTGTTAACATCAAAACTTAGAGATTTATTTAATCCAAATTACTTTAGTTCCAACAATATTATGTGAAGGGAAGGAAATGGAAGTATATGACAAACTTTCATAATTTTATCCTTACTTGAGAAATAGTATATTCTATCATACTTTTATAGAATATTAGTTAAAATTAACATAACTAATATTCTATAAATAATATTAATGCAAAAAAAAAAGAATGTAAAATTTGAAAATTATAAAGGCAAGTTAGTAATTTGTTATTTTCTTCCAAAATACCCCAAATTGGGGAATCTAGAAAATGGGTTAAGTGAGGGTTTTGGATGGTTTATGAAAATCTTCAAAAAACTTCCCCTCCCTTTTATCAACTCCCAAACAAGGGTGTCACTTCCCTTAACCTTCCCTTCCTATCCTTTCCTTTCCCTTCCCCTCCAAAAATCAACTTGCTAACAAAGATTTAGTGTCACCTAGGTGTGACTTTTGGCCGCTGCAAATTTGACTAGGCTAGAGACGCACGCCTAGGCATGCCTCCCCTACACAGAAAAACCTTGGATTATCAAGGTATTAAATTCCCAATTAAAATTGAAATAACTTTAATTACTGGAGTCAACCCTATTGGAGGAGAAAATTATGGGAATATAATTATGGAAATTGTTAAGATGTGTTTGGCAGGTCTAGAAACATTACTTAAAAATCTTTAATTTCCATGTTTAGTTAAAATATATTTTTCTTGAAAGTTTTAGTATTATTTTCAAAAATATCCTTAATAAAGAATATCACCATCCTTTAAAATATTGAGTGCGTCCCTCCAAAATGCAAAATACAAGTTCGTCCCTTTATATGTAACAAAAAACATAAACAATTTAGTGAAAGTGCTATCTAATATAGAAACGGAGAAATACTCAAATAATCAAATAGAAAATGTATTGAAAGTTTGAAACTTATACTTCCAGCAAAAAAATAAAATAAAAAATAAAGATAGATGCAGAACTACTGGTTTCTCCATGGAAGCATTCTTTGGTTTTTAGAAATTTGCCAAACTCTTTGCTACTTCAAGGGTTAGCTCTGGCACTTCTTTTTTCTTGTTGGACTTGCCGATGAGGACCATGGAGACAATCCCTATGGCGTTGACATCAGTGACGAGGCTACTTGGGGATGCATGCTTCTGGAGCTGGTTACTGTGTTTCCAAACAATAGGGTTGTTTGTGGATTGGTTTGGATCGATTTTGATGTAAAAAGTCATTCGATCCAAAGAATAAAATAATATGTGGTTCTGTTTGGTTTGAATTGCTTCCTTAAAAAAAATTTGATCCGATCCGATCCGATCCGATTAAATGTGGTTTGTATTGGATCGGTTAATTCGGTTTTTATCGATACATTATTATAAATTTATATTACATCAAAGAATCAAGATTACAAACTAAATTGAAAAAAATCTTAAGCTTGTATATATTTGTTGATACATTCATATAATAACATTTCATAAAACATGTCTACAATAAGTAAACATCACCATCTAATTTCAGAACATCTTTTTTTATGTCTAGAACATTAGAAATAATAGAAAATTACATCAAATCAAACTAATAAATATTATTAGGAAAGAAACCAACAAATAAAAATAATCAATAATGCAAGAAATAGAATTAACACATTTTTTGGTTTGTTCTGATTCAGTTTACAAGAAAAGTATCCAATATCCGATCCGACCCGATCCTATCAGTTTTCATAAAACAAGATCAAAAAAATCCAACAGACCTCGGCCTTGTTCGGATTTCATTTTTTTTTTTTACATCGGTTTTCGGTTTTATTTTGAATCGATTTAGATATGAACACCCCCTACCAAATATAGCATAAGTGAGTGTTTGATAACCAGTTTGAAAATGTTAGATGTGATTTTGCATAAGCTAATAAGAGTAGTTTTACTTTTCAAAAGCAATTATAATCCTCTATTAAAGTGGTTCCAAATACCCATTAAAAATAATCCTCCTACCAAACACCTCGTGAATGCATGCATTTGATCTTCAACATGTTGTGGTTTGCACATTGTATTTGCATCGCAACTTTAGTTTTAATATTTGCTTTTTTCTGACCATTTATTTATAACTCTATTAATTTATTTTCAATATCTATAACTACCATGCATTTCTTGGCAAACAATTTCCTATAAATTCATTTCGATGCATTCTGTTTTTTTTTATTCAATTCCATCACTTTCATACATTTCTAATGTCAATTTTTTTTTATCTGGTGTGATGCTCCAGCAATTGACGATCATTTATAACCTCATAATAGCAGTAGAATTGATTTCATGATAATTGCTTTGATGGCAACCACACCTTTTACTTTACGTGAAAACCTTCCCTCGTATGTAACATGTGGACGATGTTTTCCATTTTTGTTTCAGTTTGTCATGTTCACATATATACCCTGGTTTTATTGTTTCATTGCAGGACCTAATTTGAGGCATTGAGGGGACCATGGATGCTCTTGTCACGTAGACATATGATAAGCACAGAAACCTGCATATAGGTGGTATCTGTTCTTAGCCTCAGAATATACCAGTATATATAAATCGGCTTTAGCCAATAATATATATATTTTTTTTTACTGAACTGTAGCCAATATAATGAATTCAGTGGTATATGATATTGTGGGTTTTTTTTTTTTTTTTGTTGAAGGAGGGATATGATATTATGAGTTGAATGTCATCAAATTTAGAATTTCACGTTAATTCATTTTATCAATGTGCTGCACCGCCATAGGGTTGTTTTCTTTTATTTAATAGATATTAATATGTTCACTCCTACTTTTCCAATTCTTCTAATTTGAGTCCTACCACATTTATACTCTTATTAAACACATATTCTTAAAGTAAGCCAACATCATGATCCATATTGTAGTACTTACTAGTTAATTAAATTAGGTACACATACATTTCTCTAATTGTCTTGCACTTTTTACACACCTCCTTTTCGGATTTGGATTAACTGCAGTTTGCATCCCCTAAAGTCACTTCAGTCAAATCAATCCAGACCATTCAATTAATCCAACAGTCCAGATTATGTTTCTCAAGAAAAAAAAAAAAAAAACCACCGTCAGGAGCAGCATGATTCTTCTATCAATACAGAGAGCAGCTTCTTCTATCAATACCCACAACTCCACAATTCTTCTTCTATCAATACACACAAGTATAGCAATTATTTGCAAAAGAATTGAAATTAATTTTTAAACAAATGCAATCACTTTTTACTGTAGCAGTTCACGAGTGCAGCAAAAAGACCGTGGATTCTCACTTCCCTGTCGTGTTTGACTGGGTGCGGAAGATGTTGACAGACTGGATGCTTGGATCTAGATGTTGATTTGGTCATGTTTCTTTGGCTCCTCAAAAATCTTTATGTAGTAATGCTCTTGTCTCTGTTGGCTTAAGTCTTAGTTTTTACTCTAATATGTGGATGGGGAATTCCTCAACACATTTGCTTCAATCAATTTGTAATGTTTCTTGGTCCTTCTATTGAATAAAGTTATTTTACTGTCAAAAAAAAAAAGATAAATTCTTCGAGACTTCACATGTTTTTCAGTTGCAGTACGATGAGTTATAACAGAGGTTATAAGCAAATTTTGCAACTTTACCCAATTCAAAACCAATCTATCCTACATAAGTTATGTGACATAACCCTCCATTTTTGTAAATTTTGCGACCCCCACATTGGTTGATCTTAGAGAAAACAAGATCCAAAAAGTGAAGCTCTTAGAGGCAAATTATATCAGGCTGAATCATCCATATCAGCTATGGAATGGTATCTCTCTCTCTCCATACCCAACTGTAGTGTTTGGCCTGCAGAATTTGAAAAACAACTGTCGAAGAGAGCAGATGAGAAGGTTCATCAGTTCGGTTTGAGGGGGAAAAAAAGACATGAAATAAACATAAACGTGGTTTTTTTTTTTTTTAGATATAAACTGGACCGTTGGATGAATTGAATGGTATAGATTGATCTGACTGTAGTGACTTTAGGGAATCCCAACTGTAGCTAATCCAGATCCCTTTTTTTCTTGCCGATTATTGAATTTGTATGTAAAGGTATAAATAATAATGGTTTCTAAATTTGTTCAGATCAGGCACATTAACATTGTTTATGATTATTTATTCATATATAGTTCAACGACTCGAGTGACTGTAAGCTACACACATTAGCCAAGAATGTTGTGATTCTATTTGCACTACATTAAGTCCTTAAGATATAGGTATGGTGATAATTTTAAAATTTGATCCTTCACTAAACCACTTATTCCCCCACCACCCTTTCTTAGGTTCTTGCTCCACTATATTGAGAGAGAAAAAGAAGTAGCAAACATTATTTTGCAGAAGAATTGTGTGGCCAACAGATTGTAGCTGAAATGTAGCCCCTAAGCTATATAGTAAGGTGTTTTGCAATCATAAGTAGGTGTTGTTAAGTTGTACCATCCAAAAAGTGGTGCAACCATGCACCACTTCTTTATAGTCATTTCAGCCATCCACTTGGACTATGGTGGTTGACTCGATGAAAATAGACTTTTATGATTAAATGTATATATTTTATTTTGTACTTGCATTTTAGTGGTGTATTTTTTTTTATTTTTTTTTTTGGTAAGCCCATTTTAGTGGTGTATTATTTTGTATTTGCATGAATTTTCTTTTTGTTTCTATTTGCACTTTATTCTCTTTTATCTCTTTTCCGTAATACGCCTTAGTGGTTGTCGAAGAATACGCCGTCGAGAGGAGAGCCAACAAATCACCGCCGTCGAGAGCTAATGAATTTGAGGAAGAATACGCCATCGAAAGCCAACTAATCTGGGTCAATTCGCTCACAAACTCTGGATGCAGGTCCCAGGGTCGTGTAAGCCACAAGATGAGTAAGTAACTTGCCTTAAGCCCCACATTTAATTAGCTATTGACCCTTTGTAATTTTATATGTTATATAAAGGCCCAAAAATCTAACATGTAATAAATATATCAAAAGATTCAAAACATGGCAAAGGCTTCCCAACAATAACAACATGTATGTGAGAGGGGTTTAATTAAAGCATCAAGAAGCATTAATGCAGAAAACACTTTCTACATCAGGATTTAACATCGATCCATTTTAACCGCTGTCGAAAAGGAGTTGGTGGCAGTTTTGAAATTAATGCAGACACTTTTAACATTGGTTCTAATTTTAACCGAAGTTGATAGTTTTTAACATCGATTATCTGCCCAACTGATGTAGAATGTATTAAATCAAACTAAATTACGACATCGGTTATTTGCCCAACCGATGTCTAAAATTAAACCACAAAAAAAAAATATAACTTACGACACAAGGAAAAAGCATGCATAATGGTAGTGAAAAAAATCAAAATTCAACTCTTGATATTTTTTATACTCCTTCTTTCTCAACACGGATGCCTACTTTCAATTAGGACAATGAAGTTGACGATGTACATATTTCAGGTGGACCTAGGCGGAAAATACACATTTCGACAGAATGACAAGTCCCCACTTGATATGTACCGATTCCTTGACCAGAAGACGTTGGGTAGATTTTTTCAGACCCGACAACAGCCCATCTTTCAGGTTAACTTAATTGAGTTGTGTGTTAATTTAATTAATTTAATTAATTTACTTAGTTCAATTGTCTGTTATTTATTACAGGTGAAAAAGAAAAAGGCACAGAACATCCAGAGTAAGAATGTCCTCCCCCATTGTTTGTCTCGTGGGGGATATAAAGCTCTTAGAAAGAAAATGGCAGAAGAGTAAAAGAAAAGACTTCAGAAAGAAGCATCTCAGGCTGATCCTATGAATGAAAACCCTCTAGAAGTTGTTGATCCACCTCCACCCCCCTGCCATCGTGCATGGAAGAAAGACTGAGGCACTGTTTGGTTTGCCAAAAACGCTAGCGTTTAGCGGTTAGCAGATGGAAAATTAGCCCCATTTGGCAATCATTTTTAAAATTAGCATATAACGTTTTTTCACTAGCGTATAGCATTTTTTCCAGACGCTACTTGAAGTAGCGTATAGCGTATCACTTTTTCTTTCATTTTTATCCTTATTATCTTAATTAAATTCCTTACTTATCCTTCACTAACAAAATAAAATATTAATAGAAAATCAATATTATTTTTATTATTCCATATTATTTATAAAAAATAACTAAAACTAAATAAATATTAAAATTAAAATTAATATTTTAATCTTTGAAATGATAAATAATTTAAAATAAATTAAAGTTTTAAAATTGATAATTATTTTAAAATAAATAAAATAAATAAAATATATATATATATATATATATATATATATATATATATAAACATGCAAACATGTCCTTTTATGTAATTTTACATTAATCAACTAGTCCAACTACTAGTTTTACCAAACACTTCAAATCCAATCCGCTGGCTTATCTGTTATCCACTATCCGCTAGCTTATCCGCAATACGCTATCCGCTAGCTTATCCTATCCGCTATCCGCTATCTGCTAACTTATCTGCTATCCGCTAGTTTTGACCAAACAGAGCCTGACAAAGAACATCGGGACAATATACATCTGAGGAGGCACGCCGAGTAGCTGAGAAGATTGTAAGTATATATATTTTGAATTCAACTTGTAATTTTAACAATCTTATCCATCGTCTTAAACAAATTAATGTGACCTTCTATATGTTGTAGGATTCCTTGGACGAACAGGCCACTCAAGGAACCATTGTTCCTAAAGGATGCCAAGCTATCTTGGTTGTTGCGATTGGTAAACCAGACCACCCAGATCGTGTCATTGGTGTTGGATGGGGCGTTGGTATTCCCCAATACCATGGTCCATCATCACACCATCGCACCAGGGAAGATGTAGAGTTTTGAGAACAACTAAAACGAGAGATTGCAGATATGCTAAGACGAGAGTTTGCCCAACAGCTGCAATCTTTGGCTATTTCCCAACAAAACACAGGTATCCAACCCTCTGTCCATGTGAGAACTAAAAGGTCATGTGATCATACACATCAGCCTGATGAGGAGGAGAAGGATCCTAACAGGTGTGATTTGTATGTTGATGATCATCATGATCGCCGCTTAGTGGCATTTGGGAGGGCACACAACTTGGGAAATATCTTACACCACCAGATATTAGCGAATGATCAGGTGAGGGTGGAGGTTGAAGATATTCGAGATGTTGATGCTCAAGTCCTTGTGCCCACTGAGGAGGTTCAAATAGTAGGCCAGGCCCCCGGTAATTTCATCCCTTGGCCGAGAAGACTGGTCAGGTTTTTTGTTACAACCAAGGTATTCAATTACTTGTGTTTTTCTATATTTACAATTTAAATAATTTAATTTTGTTTACTAATGCTTTATCTTTGTTGTTTACGGTGTTGAAAAAGATGTTCCACCTAAAAGGTCGGATCCGGGAAGACCTTTGGAAGTCTGCTCTTACCAAAGGTATTCATATAACCATTCAATTAATTACAATTGAAATAACTTAACTGTGTTTACTAATGTTGTATCTTTGTTGTTTAGGGTATCGACAAAGGGGATCCTCGTGATGCTCTTAAGCATCTGGCTGTAACGGCTGTGAGATATGGGTTGGATCCTACTTTTATAGAGTTGGAACATGATGGCAGGTCCGATAAGCCTTTCTATATCCCCGGGAGGGACATTATGGAGATGGTTGTTGATCATGAAATGGTCAACATGACGAGCGCCTCATTACAGTGCACGTAAGAACATTTTGTTTGTAAGTTAACTGATTAAGTTTTCAATACTATTATAATTAACATGTTTTTTTTTTCAATATCTTAGGTATCTGCATCGCTTGTGTATTGATAAGGGCTACCTCGAACTTTATGGATTCATTGACCCCATGCTCATTCAGGGTGGGTTTCTAGTTGTGTCAGATGAAATGAGCGCAAACATACGTCATATACTTGGTCGAAGCAACAAACAGTGCTACCTAGCACCTTACCTCAAGGAGTAAGTACAAGTTTACAAGTGATTTATAACTATCTATGACTTGTCACTAACATTTTCCCAAATGTAGAAAACATTGACAATTATTGATCTTATGTCCTCGTGTGAATGTCGTGGTCTTCTTCTGTTCGTTAGGAAGAAAACATGTATACAAAAAAAATAAAAAGTAAGTGAGAAAATTTAGGTAAACATACATGGTGTACATATACGGTGTCCAAAATTTGTATTCAAATAACATAAAGTTCAACATAAAGTTATGTAGAAATGAAATAACATAGAGATAAATATCATATGAAGTCTTTGCTTATAAAGTTGTATAGAAATGAAATATCAGTCACAACAAAACCGAATTCTCACTTCTCCAAGCAGGAACTTACTGTTAAGTGATAAGGCCCTCTTCTACAGCCAAAAAGCAAGAAACAGGTCTAATCATTCTGCAACCTAAACCCAAAACCTATACAATCAAGAACAAGTGCAGCAACTCCTTCCTAAACTATTTGCTCCACAGTTTTGGGTTTAGGTTCAGAATTCAAAAGCCCATGAACCGAACCAATATTGAATCTAACGCAATGATCCAACTCCAACGAAACCTACATAATTGACCTGTATCATGTATGATGTATCACAAGTCACAACAATCTATCTTGTCCTCCGCCTAAATTTCAAGTCTATCCTAAATATATGCCTACTTTAAAAAATTGAAAAGCAACATTAATGATAAATTATGTGAAAGGTGGAAAGAGGAACACAACACATTCTTTTTAACATTTTTTAATATATATTTTATTATTGATAGATATTTTTTTTATATAACAAAAAATTTAGGTAAGTTGAATCCTGAAGGCTCACAAGGACCAAGACAAACCTCACGACTCAAAGAACACTTACAGAAATACTTACAGATTACTCACCAACTAAGTCTATCAATATTTTATTATTGATAGAATTCATATAATTTAACGCAAAATATATATTAAAAAAAGTTATATTACTAACATTCCTCTGGCACAAAACAAAACATGTTAATCATTGCACTCACCTATCCTAAATCCACCTACCGTGGTTGCAGGCCACTCCGTAAGATATTTCCTTATCCAGAGACAGGTCACATCACGTCATGCATCCTTATCCCAACCAAAACTCTGCAAAGAATTTATCTTTTTGTCTATTAGTATCAAGGGAATCCACAATTTGAGTCCAATTCTCAATTCATATGGCTTTGAACAGAATTTGTTTAGATAATCAACGAAGTACAGATGAATAATCAGCACCAGAAATGAATTGCAGTGTTTGCAAAGTATATCAAAGCTATCAGATTCCTCCATCATCATCAGCAAAACAAGCAATCAAATTAGGAAATAGGAATAGAGGACATGACCAAAACCATAACCAAATAACTCTAGATGGTTAACATGATACAATGGTAGTAGGCAAGTGTAATATAAACTTGGCAACTTACAATGAAAATTAACATAGCCTGTTCTGTAAAAGTAATATAAGATTCCAGCAAAATAAACCAAATTACCTAACTCATCTACATGCCTATAGTGTACTACTGCATCTGCTAAGCCTAATAACGCTTCCAACCTTCTGTCCTGTTATTCCTGAATGCACAGCAACCAATGGAGTACACAATAATCAGAATGATGAGGAATATGATGTTGACAACAGCCACTTTTTTCCAATTTGTCTTGAGGTTTTGCAGTAACCCAGCCTTGCAAGATTGGCAATTGAAGCACCGAACATTAGGATCATTATCCCATGCATTACAATCAGGGTTGGAGTTAGTTGCACCCTCAGTCTTGTTCCATACAGTAGGGCCACTGTAGGTAAAATTACAGTCGTTTGATGGCTTACAACACCCTGACTGCAGAAAACAAACAAGAACAAGAAGTAGAAAATCATGTCACCTCTAAAATTTACAAACTAGAAACAAGCAAGTCAAAACATAAACAACATATATGACTAAATGTAAAACACACACATCAAAAAATTCTGCTACCATGTTTTGAAAACATGGATTAGTGGATTACATCAACAGTTTTACAAATTTAAAAAAATACAGTACCAAATCTAGAAACTCTGCCATAAGCACAGACAATTCAAATTTTTTATGCACCAAATTAACAGGCAGTGGATTTTTATGCACCAAATTAACTGAAGTACTTATATACTGGTGAAAAAGATAAAAAAAATCAATGTTAAGTGATAGTTTCTTTCCAAGTTCAGGTTGGTTAGATAAAGAAACCATATAATTCAAATCAGGCAACATCATGAAAAAAACAAAACCAAGTGATGAGTAATGAAAATCATTCCGAAAATGACATACCACTATAACCATTAGGACTTTTGTGTCACACAATAATTTAAGATATTCATTAAGATAAGCAGCCACAGAACAAGACAGTAGACACCACTATAACCATCATCATCAGTACTTGCGTGTCTTACAAAGTAAGCTAAGGGTAAGAAAGAATGACAGATATCCATTAAGTTAAGCAAACACAATAATTCGCATTCAAAACTTATACGAAGCATCATTTGATACCCTTAGAAGTTTGTCCAGCTTATCATGTCATGAGGAACATGACATAACACTCTAACCATCAGAACTTGCGTTTCACACCGAATAATTTGCGCCTGAATAAAATATTCAGTAAGCAGTAAAAGAATACGACATACTACTACAGCCCTTGTACTTGCGTGTCCCTAAAATAAAGGAGTGTTTGGAAGAGCTTATAGAAAGTTTATTTGGGCTTATTATACATCTTATGAAAATAAACTTATGAAAATAGCTCACGTCCTTCCTATATATTCTTTTTAACTTATTTTAACAAGGTTATCAAAGAAGCTTATGAAAAAAATCTTGTTTAGCTTATTTCGCAAAAAACTCATTGAAAAAGCCAAAGAAACCATTAATTTAAGCAGTCACAATAAGTTGCGGTAAAACTTATGTGAGTGCTATTAATACACTCTCTAACATTCTCTTTCCAACACACTATATCCTAGTGGTTGGAGTTCATGTGAGTCTCACTATTTTGGAAATAGGTCCCACTTGAATTTTGTAGGACCCTCGTGAATTTCAACCAATAGGAGGGAATGTGTTGGAAAGAAAGTGTTAGAGAGTGTGTTGCTAGTATTTCTCTTCGTTATAAACTTCAAAGTTCAAAATAGCTAGTGAAACATTTGTTAGAAGCACACTGTAGCACAAGTTGCCACTTGCCAGGGAAGATAAATCAGGAGGGGGGTGGGGGTGGTAGAAAATCGACACAGCAGGCCAGTGCCAGCTTTTCTCAGGAAGTGGGGTATGCATGCAAGAACCAGATTAGAATCACTATCTATAGGTTATTGAATGTTGGCCAGTTGACTTGAATATCCTCAATAATGGCTATGACCCTATATACTGATTCCACAGTACAAATGTGAAGGGCAAAGACAAACATCAGAACTTTCTGGGAAAAATAAATATTTTTTCAAAAAAATTAATTATTGTCAAACTCAAAAGAAGGGGAGGGAAAAGAAAATGTATAAGTGCAGTTTATGAACACATGATACAAATACATTAAAAATGAGTCCTGCTTATCAGCCAATTCGGAAAGTTTTAAAATTTGATCCAAACCAATAAATCAAAAAACAAAAAGTAAAGCAACCATTACCCCACTAGGACATTAAAAATTGACGAAAAGAACATGAAAAACCACAGACAAAGATACATTGAAAATAGAGATGATATAGAATGAATACAGCAAAGCCAACTAAAAGGCCATCTTCTTTCAAAAAGAAACCCTGACTACTCAAGCAAAGATATATAAAATAACAGCCACACATCCTCATAAGTTTGATCAGACAAAAGTTCACTTTCTTCCAGAAAGCTATTCGAAAAGAATAATTCTAAATGCTTGAAAATCACACTCAGGAGCTAGAAAGCCTTAAAATAAAAGATGGTGGGTTCAAAAGGAGCAAAGCACTTCTATACATAAAGATTATACACGACCATGGCTATCTTTCAAGTCTAGCCCAAACTGTGTAAAAATCTAGAGTAGAAACTTACTTTAACCATGACTAAAAAGTAAACTTAAAGCCTTCAGAAAAATACACACTTTAATATCCAAATTAAATAAGGGGGAAAATACTCCAACAATATTTCAATTATGGTATGAGGAAATTGAAACAAACAAATTACCAAATCAAGCTCAAAATTTCAGTGCTGAAGACCCCAAACACATCCCCACCAAAATACACAAATTTAAAAATTTAAAAATGAAAAATGTAAGTTCAAAATTTGACAAAAAAACCCCAGAAAAAACACAGACAATTTGAGAAATTTGCAACAAAACCATTAAGCAATCAAGCTCAAAAAATTTCAGAATAGAGACTTCAACCAAAAAAAGGGTAAATGCTAAGCGCATTTGTCAAGAAATTAAAAAACAAACAAATCTTTATTACAAACTACAACTTTTAGCATCCCTTTTCAAGAGAAATTTTTTATTTTAAATTATTGGGAAATGCTAACCAGTGTTTCGTACTAGTCAAGGAATTAAAAAGGCAAATATGGTCACGCATGAAAAGGTAAAGTTCTTACTTTTTCAATATTACCTTTTCTTGATTCTTTTACCAAAACCCATAATTATTTAACGGAATAGCAAGAATCAAAACCCAGAAAATAATTATTTAACCCAATAGCAAGAATCAAAACCCAGAAAAGTACCCAAAATTCAAATTCCACACAATACCTGAAGCGCAGACAAGTTCTCAGCATAGAACTCTTGAACAGTAACATTAGCAAACTGGCTTTGAAACTTATCACACAGCTTCCCAGACCGTAAACAACTCCGAATCCTATTCCACGTGTCAGTGTTATTCACTCTCTTCTGCAACCAGTTCGAATAATCCCCAAGCCTGTACTCCTTATACCCTCTATTAGAAACAACTTCACCAGCACCCTTGTTGGTAACAACAAAGGCGAAGACCGTGAAAACAACGGTGAGAACTATGAGCAAGAACATGACGAAGAGGTAAACCCAGAGGAGCCACGAGACACCACAACATGCGCCGACAAGACAGGCGAGAGAGACCAAGAGGAGGAAAACGCCTAGGACGATGATGGGCGTGTCGAGCCACTGCTGGCATTCGGTTTCGGCTTGTTTGTGGAGCCAGACGCCGGTTACGAGGATGGGGATGGAGAGGAGGAAGGTGAGGAAATTGAGGAGGCCGATTAGGTTGTTGCTGAGGCGAAACATGTTTTTGTTTTTGGTGTTGGATGGAGAATGAGAAGAAGAGATGATTGTGAATATGAGATGATGATGGTAGGATGAGGGAAATCCCAGATTATATGCGCTTGGAATTAATACCACGTCTTCATTTGAGATGTAAAGCAAGAAAATGAGTAAAAATTTCTATGATTGGGATAATAATAATCAATAATCTATACATAATAAAAATTAATAAAAAGAATAAATAGTCTTAACAAAATAATTAGAGAGTTATGATATCTGAAAATTCAATTTCAGACACTTACTTTTTCATCCTCTTTATATACATACATCTCAAAAATATACCAAAAAACAAATGATCATCATATGATATCCCAAATTTGATGTTCAAATATAATTTCTCATAATTAAAATAAAAGTTTAATTTGTATCAACTCTCGATGTAATATATTTTTCCGTCAAAACAATATAGTTTTTTTTTTCGATTTGAACATATTTTCAGACACCATAACTCTTGATATCATATATTATACAATTTTTGACAGTTTTTAAAAGAATTAGGAGAGAGAAAATATGATAAATAAATGTGGGATAGTATAAATATATGGTGATGATGTCTAAAAATGTGTTCAAATATCAATCCTCTTTTTTATAACATGTAAAGTTTTTTATTCAATCAATGATATGTAAAATGTTTTTTTTAACAAAATATTTTATTCTTAATTTAATTATCTTAAAAATTATGTATATAATTATTTATAATTGGTTGAAAGTGTAAAAAAAATAAAAAAATAAAAAATTGGTGCTTAGAATGTAAAAACTTTAGGCTATCAAAATTAAACTTCTAAAATGGATTGAGGTATTCTCTCTTTTTTTTTTTAAACATATTTCCTGTCATATTATTATGGTAACTTCTATGGTGCACCAAACATAAGCGAGGTGTATAAAACACCCAACTTTTTTACCTTCAATAATAAGTTTTAGAACTTTTGCATGTTCGCATGCTTACACAATATCCAGATACTTTGACCCAAGATTGGTTGGTCGTAATAGAAATCGATTATACTATCAAACAAATTTTATTAGTAAAGCCAGTGATTCGAATCCTGAAATTGCTATTTGTTGAGAGTTTTATCTAATCATCACACCCGATTCAGGGGTTAGTTAGTCTCGTAGCTTTATTTGTAGATACACTCCATAACATACAAATATATATATATATATATATATATATACATCATATTGCTTCAAATGCATATTGTAACAATCTTTAAAAGTTATTGTTAAAAAAAAAAAACTATCTTTAAAAGTTATGTATAGAATAATTTAGGATTGATTGAAGAAATAAAAGTCATAAAGATAATGTAAAGATTTTTTACACCGACATCCAATCTAAAATAGTTACATCATTAAAATATTTGACTCTTATCATAATTATTTTAATTGGTTAATAGTGTTAAAAAAACTTTAAACTAATAATATATTAAAATTAAATTCTTTTATAATTCATGAGATATTCTCTTACTGTTTGATATTAAATTAATAACTAAACCTTTTGTTGAAAATTAACTTCTTTTTTTTTTCTTTTTTTTTTTGTAAAGGATGAAATGTATGTAAGTATTATAAAAAGTTTTATGTTTTGGAAATTAAAAACAATAATAGGTCATAAAGGCAACAAAGTTTATACATACCAAGGTGGTATTGGTCCAAGTGGTAAGGCAATTTGGGTTCCGTACGGGTGTAGTCCTGGGTTCGATATTTGGATCCATGTGTATGAAAAAAATATACATGGGAGGGATTGCCCACTTAGGCACGTCACAATACCCCGAGAAATTAGTCTCTCACCTATCGAGTGGGAGAACCGTCTGGGAAACCAAAAATATAATATAATCTGGACTCAGTCCACCGGTCGTTCACAAATTAAAGTGGTTAACAGTATTCTTACATAATTAAGAATTCCCGATAGTCATTATCCGTGGGTTGAACTTGGAAGATATGTAGATCGATATCTTTATCTCATTGTCTATGTGGCAAGTGCCTTTCACGACATCTACTATGTGTCATTTGGACAAATATACCAGCTACCATTACATTCTTTAGACATTAGTTGGTGAAAAAGATCACGGGAAAAGAGACATGCCTGGTAGGATCTCTTAAAATTTATGAGTCTATACTATGTATGAAAGAACCTGAATGTGTAAACTTTTACAATGTCGCGTTTGATTAAGGGATTTAGGGAAGGGGGATGAGTCAAGATCTTTCTCCTTCAATCTTTATCTCCCCTTTCAAAGTGACAGTTTTTTAGGAGAAGGAAATGGGCTAAAGTAGTAATGGACTTTGTCTTCACTTCCAAAACAATGTCATTTTTCCTCCCCCGCACCCCCTAAAACCAAATCAAACAAGGGCTCTTGTCCCCCTCAACTCCATTAAATTATCTTCTCTCTTTTGAAGCAAAAAGTGTGCTAAGCATAATGAAATAAAATAATATCTTAATCAAATAATGGGCATTAGAAATGCTTCAATTGTGCTTAATTGAGTGAATTTGGCAAAAAAAAAAAAATTGTGATATTAAACCTAATTGGGCTCTATTGATCACAATTACTTAACTTTTGGAATTTGAATTCTTGGACATTGTCTTGGTTTTCAAAGCATAACTTGAGTTGTAGATGTGCTTTTAAATTGATTTTGGTTATGTTGGAAAGTAAAGACAAAAGGCTACAATTTTTATGAAGAACTCAGTATCTAAGATAGTCTCCTTGATGACTTAATTTTGCATGGAACCAAAGACTAGAGAATAATCTAGGGAGCCTGACCAAAATCCACTAATCTAACCATAGTCAAAGATCCACAACTCCTATAAACATGAAACTAGTACCATTTTAATTTGTTTGTAGTTCCAAGGCAACAACTTCAATGAAAACGCCTTGTTAAGTTGAGCTATCTTGGCAATGAAATTCATAATTACAAATGTAAACTTGAGTTTGGAGAATACAATTTATTAAAGTGGGTATAGCTTAATCAACTTACACCCAAATCATTTGGGTCATTTTGTTTCTAAGAGGCCCAAATATGTTTAGAAGGGGAAAGGGCGCTAGGAAGCAAACGAGGAAGTAATTATCGCGGTAGATAGAAGTAGTCCAAAATCACACTTCATTCCCTCATACTCTTCCTCCTTTTTCATACCCTAATCAATTTCCGAGAGCTTACTCAATAGAAATTTTTCGGATTTAATCAAGGTTTGTTGATTGAGTCCTAGACAAGCACTCTTGATTGATGATTTGCTTGAAGGAATATTTAGTGATCAAGAATGGGTTAAATCAGAGAATGATTAATTTCTGTGGATTGGTTGTTTTTTAAGAGAAAAAAATTGAATTCCCCTATATTTTGTATCTATAATATATATTATAAATCTTATCAATCCCTCTTTGTTTACCTCTTAATCTAGAATTAAATAGCAACTTGATCCTTAGAAGTTGATCTTTGTCACAATACCCTTACTACAATCTAGGTATAGCCCTATTTTTTTTATATATAATAATTTAATGGCTTAATTGCACTTTCGGTTCCCCTATTATTGCTCATGTGCGATTTTAGTCTCTAGTTTTTTTTTAGCATATTCGATCCCCTTATTTTTTTAATGTTGCAAAATCGATCCTTACATCCAATGTTCGTCAATTTTTTCAATGATCACCATAGAGGAACCATTGTTATAAGCATATAGAACTTCTAGTTGAGCTTCTCCCTCCGCCACCCTTCAGCTTTTACATGATTCAATGGTTCCTCTTTGTCATTTATCAGTTTCGTTCCTCCTTCATGGGACCATTTTTCGATTTCACCCTAGAATCCTTTACCACAAAAGTTCAACAGAGGTTCTATGCACTTAAAAGCAATAGTTCCTCTCTATTGGTCAAGAAAATTTTGACGACCATTGAACAGAATGACTGAATTTGCAACATTGAAAAAATATGAAACCAAATGTGCTAAAAACAAACTATAAGGACCAAAATCTCACATCACTAATAGTTAAGGGGACTAAGAATTCATTTAAGTCTGATTTAATAAAACTCGACACTATTAGTTATCCAGTGTGTAACACCGTACCTGTGGGAGTTGTAGAAGAAAACCTAATCTCTTAACCTTTGTAGAATGTTGAATTAACATTATAATTTTTGTTATTACCTGCATTATATTTGTGACACCCTCTACCCCGCATGTATTCATAAAGCATAACAAAGATAAAAGGAAAAGAACGCATGCATATTATATCATCATAATAATAATAAAAATTGAGCAAAGGCTGTCGCATTGTAACATGACTTCAACGCGGAAAAACTAACATGTTTATAAAAAGAAAATGTAACATAAACAAAAACATAAATGAAACCCAACCCCGATGTCACATTACAGAGCTGGTATAACCATATTCCGAACATTCGGATAAACAACATAAACTAAACATAAGTCCTAACTACGAGTAGCGGCTCCTCAGAGTCACTCATCAGCAAGCTGCTCACCGTCTCTACATAACATAAAAGGGGTACATGCAAGGCAACAACAAAAAAAAGGGGAGTAAGAACCAGAACCATATATATAAATATAACGACAACATTATAGATAACAAGATGCACATACAACACATAGCAATCATAATATACATCATCATACCAACATAACAAGTCTATCACAAACATATCACATACATCAGTTATATAATGCAATGTGACTCACTACTCCGAATGCATGTGGATCCATCTATACCGGGCATACGACTTTGGAGTTACATATCCACATTGGCCAATAAGCACCAACGCCGGCAGTCCCCAACACAGATGGACCCCATGGATAGCCGACACACCATACTCTTGGATGTGCCACCACGGGTGTACATGATTCCCTAATCGGACGAATCACCATGGACGGCCAGATCGCCTTACTCTCGGACGACCTCCCATAGATGTCATACCTCCCCTAATAACCTCATGCATGATGCATGCATACAAACAACCATTTTTTAACCAACGCCTCCATCAACACCATATATTATGGCTTAACGTCTTTGGCCAATAAACACCAATGTTAACATCATCTTTAATCTTTTAACTTTATATTAAACAACACTCTGTCCATTAAGCATCAGAGCTCAAAACCTCGATCACTCGGCTATCGATGCCCCCTTGGCCACTAGGCTACTAAGGTACAACATTAACAACACCTTAACTACTCGGCTATCAAGCCCCCTTGGCCACTCGACTACTAAGGTACAACGTTAACAACAACATCTTTTGACTTTAATTATTAACACTCTGACTCTTAACCACCAGAGCTCAACACCTTGACCATTAAGCATCAAGGCCCCCTTGGCCACTCGGCTACCAAGGTACATTATTATCTTTAAGTTATCTAACTCGTCTTTGCTTCGTTTGGTGTCTTCTTTCATTGTTAGGAACATTTGGGGTGAAACACCCCTGTTCTGCGTTCTGTGTTTCTGTTCTGGACAGGTGAGCACGAATGTGCTCACCCCCAGCACGGGCGTGCTGATCTTTCAGTCAAGTATGGTTGGGCTACCTATTGAGCACGGGCGTGCTTATGCAGCGCGCCCTTTTTGAATTTCAAACTGGAGCACATGCGTGCTCCCTGCTAAGCACGGCCGTGCTCAAAAGAGCGTGGGCATACCATTTCTAGGCAGAAGGATTGAAGAACCCTTACTAAGTTCCTAGGGCACTCAAGGATCATTCGTATTGGCTTTAACTATCCATTAATCCTCAGTTTCGTTATTCTTAATTAATCTGCATGTCTTATCATAATTGGGAATTAATCCTTTAATTTCAGCTTCATTATTAATGTCGCTAAAACACTCACTAATCAATCCTAGAGTCCTTAAATAAACCTTATGAACATAATCTTACCTCACATACTATATTCATGTCTTACATTGTTAACAAGCCCTATTAATTCATAGAGACGTATTAACGTCCATGTTGGCATTAACATCCTCAACAATCAACACTCATTCAGAGCACAACATCATCATCAACATCATAACAACATTCTCATCAAACAGTATCATCATCATAACATTCATTACATCATTAAACATCATACATACATAGGCATACCAATTATCAATTGAATTCACATCATTATGAGCAAGGCAACAACCTACAATAGCATACAACATCAATTAGACAATTAGCATGCAATCGGGTCATGGGTTAACCCTCATCTTACGCTACCCCATAGCCTACATGTTCATACTAGCCCTTCTCCTCATACCTGGTATGAAGATTCCCAAAAACAACGACGACGCTACAAAGTAGACATGTTCCCTTGAACGGCTCGACGAGTTTTCCAAGCCTTGGTCAAACAAGAAGAAAACAACCAATTAGTCTCTAGATCTAATAACAGAAAAGAGACCAAGAGAGATGGATGACATCGTTACCTTAAACGACACAAGCATGTGTGACTTCTCTCCCAAACGGACTCAAGATCACCAAGAACTTCAAAAGGTTCAAGGGAAGGAAAAGAGAAGAGGTTTCTGTCACACTAGGATTGCTCAATGTGCCAAAATAGGGTTTTACACAAAAACCCTCGGTGCACTGCCCTCTATTTATAAATTCTGACCCGAGCACGACCATGCTCCCTCTTTGCACCGTCGTGCTTAACGTTGGCAAGGGATCATGCTCACTTAAGCATGGTCAGACAAAAACAACATCAACGAGCACGTTAAGCACGGCCGTGCTTGTGGCTCAGACAGCCACCAAAACACGCGCCTTGAGCACGGTCATGCTGATACATGAGAACGGGCGTGCTCATGCATCAGAAAGGGATTTTCACTTGAAAAGTCTCACTTAGCCCTTTTGACCCTACCTAGGGTCACACTTATAAGTACTTAAAGGCTTAACACAAAAAACGGGGTGTTACAATATTGTCCTCAAGACTTCAACAACGAGGAACAATGTTTTTGTTATAAATAGAAAAGAGAATAGGGAGAAAAGATGGGTTCAAAGTTTAGTTCTTCAGGAACTAGGATTCAGAGGCTAGTTCTTCAGGAACTAGCTATAATCTGTGTATTGATAATCTAATAAAGTGAGTACAAGGACAAACCTATGTTCCTATTTATAATGATAATGGCCACTAATTCATAGACCAAATCAACAACCATAAATAAGGAGTAAATACAGAGTAATGATAAAGATATTATAAGATAACAAATTAATATAGTCATCCACAAAATCTAAATATTTATAACACTTTCCCTTGGATGACTATACCTTATGAATATTGCCTCGTTAAAACCTTGCTAAGAAAAACCCAGTGAGATAAAACTTAGCGAAAGAAAAATAGTACAATGTTTATAATAACTTACTTCCCCTAAAAAATACATCAATTATGAATAATCTTTTAGTTGACGCATCCCAATGTTAAGCACATGTTTCTTGAAAACTGAAGTTGGCAATACCTTCGTGAATAGATCTGCTGGGTTGTCACTTAAATGAATTTTGCAAACATCAATGTCACCTTTCTTTTGGATTTCATGAGTATAAAAGGGTTTTGGTGAAATATGTTTAGTTCTATCAACCTTTATGTAGCCGACTTTAACTTGTGCAATACATGCTTCATTATCTTCATGCAATGTTGTTGGCTTGTCTTTTTCTTTCATCAATTCGCATACCCTTCTGATGTATTGAGTCATAGTTCTTAGCCATATGCACTCACGACTTGCTTCATGAATAGCCAATATTTCTGAATGATTTGATGATGTAGCTATGATTGTTTGCTTCACTGATCGCTATTAGATAGCAACTTTTCTACATGTGAAAACATAACCTGTTTGAGACCGGGATTTATGAGGATCAGAAAAGTATCCATCATCAACATACCCTACCAACTCTAACTTTACTCCATTTGGGTAAAACAAACCTATATCAGATGTACCATGGAGATAACGAAGAACATGTTTGACTCCAGCCCAATGTCTTCAAATTGGTCCTGAACTGAATCTTGCTAATGAGTTTTATATCTGGTCTAGTGCCATTTGCAAGATACAAAATTGCTCCAATAGCACAAAGATATGGTACATCAGGACAAATAATTTCTTCATCATCTTCTCTTAGACGAAAATGGTCTTTTTTCACATCAAGTGAACGAAAAACCATTGGAGTGCTTAATGGATGTGCCTTATCCATTCAAAATTGTTTCAAAATATTTTCTATATAAAAATATTGATGAATAAGTATTCCACTCGCAAACTGTTCAACTTGAAATCCACGACAAATTTTTTTTTTCCAAGATCCTTCATTTGGAACTCGTTTTGTAAGTACTGTATAGTCTTTGATATCTCTTCTGGAGTCCCTATTATGTTTAAGTCATCAACATAAACACCAACTATTGCAAACTCAGAATTTGTTTTCTTGATGAAAACACAAGGACAAATAGGATTATTCTCATACATATAGTCACTCAAGTGAGTGTAACATATTCGTCCTGATTGCTTTAATCCATACAACGATCTTTGTAATTTAACAGAGTACATTTGCTTCAGACATCTTAAATCCTTCAGGAATTTTCATATATATGTCATTATCTAATGAGCTATAAAAGTAAGTTGTCATTACTTCTATTAAGTGTGTGTCAAATCCTTCAAAGACTACCAAACTAATCAACAATTCAAATGTAATTGCATTCATAACTAAAGATGGCAACTTCAGGTGTCTGGACTATTGGTCCAAATGCTTTAATTTGGCTAATAACCATAGCTCATCTTGCATCCTTTCAATTTTTGGCCAATTAATTTAATGTCGACATTCCTCTATAATTTGAACTTCACACATTCATTATCATTAATAATTACTTAAGCAATTGCTATTAGATATGTAAATATATTATCAACAATATATCTTCCACTCATATTTCCATATTTTAATGAGATCTCATAATTTACCTGTACCGGAACCACTTCTGTGGTTACTTCTTTTAAAATATGGGGTTGTTGATCTATATAACTTTTGACCTCTTCTAGAGTCTCACTGACCTCTTTTAGTGCATCACATTAAAATTTTATTTTCATTTAAGGAACAATATTCTTTGCACCAATAGGTCTACAACGCTTCTAGTGTACTTTAAATTCATGAGTTATATACCATACTTGCAGGTTTTCCTTCTAGGACAATTAACCATGCAAAAACATTTGCGATTGGTACATTTGACTTAGTGACCTTCTGGGTCTATGACAATTGAACTTAGATGGCAGAGGCAATCATGCCAAAGTACATAAGAAGGTAAGCAATTCCGGGGGCATATAATTTCATCCATCATCACTTTTGTAAAATATAATCCTAATAAGAAACTTGAAAATTTCTATAATATGTACTTCGGGTACAAAATTTGAATAAGTAATAAAGAAATATTTTGCATCTCCGTCATTTTTTGGTTTTAATACGATACCTTTTGTCATGTATATCTTTGAAACTTGGTAGATTTCTTCGGGATCTACTAGAATACAACACATCAAAAAACTATGTTCCATTTAGGAACCATAATATGGGATCTTTCAAAACATTTAATTACTTTTGCAAACATCTGGTTGCAAATTGAAAGTAATCAAACATGTGATCATCTGGCTTCTAGCCTTAATCCTTTTGCATTCAAAATGCATAACATATGAAAACTCATTATATTGAAGAATCTTCTAGTCCTTTAATGACATCAATATGAATTATCAATATTGACTTCGGATGGCGTAATTGGCCATATGCCAAATAACAAAATTATTTAGACTAGTAAACTT
This sequence comes from Echinosophora koreensis, assembly GCA_035048595.1. Taxonomy (NCBI): domain Eukaryota; kingdom Viridiplantae; phylum Streptophyta; class Magnoliopsida; order Fabales; family Fabaceae; genus Echinosophora; species Echinosophora koreensis. The sequence continues at coordinate 1,370,598 of JAPCYP010000072.1, forward strand.
CTGGTTGACAACAATATAATTAACTTTGATTTTCAGGTGCGTAGCAAACTTCTGGTTTACATTAGCACGTGTTTCAATGCGTAATTGACCATATGCCAAATAATAAAATTATTTAGACTAGTAAACTTCTGGTTTACAACAATATAATTAACTTTGATTTTCAGGTGCATAGCAAACTTCTGGTTTACATTAGCACGTGTTTCAATGCGTAATTAACCATAGGCCAAATAATAAAATCATTTAGACTAGCAAATTTCTGGTTTACAATAATATAATTAAATTTGATTTTCAGGTGCATAGCAAACTTCTGGTTTACATGCATTAGCACGTGTTTCAATGCGTAATTGATCATATGCCAAATAATAAAATCATTTAGACTAGTAAACTTCTGGTTTACAACAATATAATTAACTTTGATTTTCAGGTGTATAGCAAACTTCTGCTTTATACTAGCACGTGTTTCAATCGCGTAATTGACCATATGCCAAATAATTAAATTATTTAGACTAGTAAACTTCTGGTTTACAACAATATAATTAACTTTGATTTTCAAGTGCATAGCAAACTTCTGGTTGACATTAGCACGTATTTCAATCGCACTCGTATATCATAATTTATAATTGATATAATATCAATAAAAATCTAAGAAGCAAATATCTTTTCTTCAATCAATAAAACTCCAAAAGGTTAACAAAAAATAGATATATCTATACGCACATTATTTATAAGATCATGATAAAAAGAATAATTTTCATAAGAACAATTTGGACATTAATCATATTCATAAAAGAAAATATGACAAATCATAATAATTATGACAACTCATAATAATTATATTACTTTATCTTTTTCAAAGAATAAATGATTCTTTATCAATAACCATTGCATTTGCCAAAACAAATATTTGTACTTTACAAATGTTATCAATCAAAATCATCATGAGAAATAATTAATATATCACTAGAGCATAACTCACCATTAGGATTTGATAGATAAAAATCAATCTTTACCTTGATTGAAAAATCCATTCAATAAAATATTGACATACGACAACTATGAACGAGGTCTTTCCATACATGCTAAAAATATTAAGATAATTTTACTATTTTCAATATTTTCTCATATCTCACTCATAATCTCAGACAAAGATTTTAAACCATCACGGTATTGGTAATATCTACCACATCAATGATTATAATCACGACCCTTCTTGTCGTACCCAAAATTATAATACATCGCATTCAATTCCAGGAATGATGTTCAATCCATTTAATTTTCTTTCTAATTTTTGCTACTCCAGGAGCATTCTCAATAGGGATATTTGATTTTTCCTTCACTTTCTTTTGTTTCAATTTATACTAAGATCAAATGATCTTTTAAATTTCAATCATGGTTCAAAGGTCTAGTTCTTCAGAAACTATACCACAAATCTTCATATAACCATTACCAAGAAAAATTATTGGCTTTGTGCAATAAATTATTGGTTCAAAATTATTGGCTTTGTGCAATAAATTTCAATCATGCAATCCTTTAGAGATGCTTTAATAATAGATTCTTCCAGAATTTATCAAAAGCGATGAAATAAAGCTTTGCGAGATACATGGTGAAAACACTTGAAAAGAATTTGAATAAAAGAACTCATATATGAAAGCTATGATTAGGGAGAAGAAGAAAAGAAAATTGTTCCCTTGCTTAGAGATTCAAGCTCTGATATATGTCAAATAGAAGTTTTTGATGTTCTGCCATTTAGCATGAATTCTTACCTTGAAAAGATACCTACGTAACAATCGTTGCACTGTTAGAGACTTGATTGTGCTGATAACGTATTATAAATAGAAAAGAGAATAGGGAGAAGAGATGGACTCAAAGGTTAGTTCTTCAAGAACTAGGATTCAGAGACTAATACACTACAAAAAAAGGTGTTTATCGACGGCAATAACCCGTCGGAAAGTCAAAAAAACCGTCGGAAAAACAGATTTTCCGACTGATTTTCCGACGGTCATGATTCCGTCGGAATCCAGTGTGTAGGAAAGCATTTCCGACGGAAAACCCTTCCGTCGGTAAAGTTACCGACGAATTACATTGTCGGAAATTAAACACGGGTTTTCCGACGGAAATGTCAGTCGGAAATTGTTCCGACGGAAATGTCCGTCGGAAATTGTGACACACGTTTTCCGACGGAAATTTCCGTCGGAAATTGTGAGACATGATTTCCGACGGAAATATCCGTCGGAAATTTTTTATGAATTTTTTTTCTATATTTTAATACTATTTTGTTTTTAAATATTAATTAATTTTTTAATGTTATTTAATTTATAATTATTAAATATACTTTTTATTTTAAATATTATTTATTATTTAAAATTTTTTTTAAATAGTGATTATTATTTTATTTTTATTTTAAATGTTAAGTTTTATTTGATTTTATTATAATTAATTAATAAATATAATAATTTAAATTCAAAACTGAAATTACAAATTAAATTAAAAAATGCAGTTACATTAAAATAAAAACAAATACATAAATATCCGTCAATGTACTAAACTCAGCTACATCTATATAACTATCCTAATAGTCATCATAATAATGGATAACGTTGTCATCCTGTCGGGGGGATGTTCCCGGTGTCAGGTGACCATCATCCTGCGGCCCAGAAGGCGTATCGCCATCACGCGACTACGGCGGTGGTTTGGTACTAGTAGTGGAGGGCTCGCCAGTATTGAGTACCTCCTGCATAGCGCTGCGCCTCTCAGGTGGAAACAAATCGATTAGAGAGGTCATCACCTGCGACCATGACTCCATCACCTGCTGCATGCGCTCTGCATTCCGCCTCTGCTCCTCCAGCTCCTTCCTCAGCCGCCGTACCTCCTCTGTGTCCTGTGAGCCGGAGGGTGCAGTCTCCCGAATGGTCAAGCTCGACGACGACCCCCGACGGATGGTACGAGCTAGAGATGCGGTACCGTAGATCCGCCCTTTCTTCTTCCTGCCCGTGACATCCATCCAGACCTGGGTCTGTATCCGCTCAACCTCAGTGGGGTCTAGCTTGGAAGGATCCGAGGCTCCAGAGCAGGAGGCAACCTCAGATATAACCTGACTGAACCTGGCATTGTACTCCTCCTGTGATGAATACATTACAAAAATTATGTTATTAAACTATAACACTAACATATACTTTAAATGTGATAGCACTTTATATAGCTCACCATGGTCTGCCTCGACCTCTCATCAACATACTGGCCGATGTCTGAGCGAATATGCGTCTGCTGAAAGACGGTAGGGACACCGACGGTCCGGGCAAGCTCTCCTGCCTGCAATCAACACAGGAATAAAATCAAATAATTAATTTTTAAATTGTTAACAAAAATGTACAGTTTATATATTAAATTATTTATATATGCATACCATGTTAATGGCATGCTGCATGTGGCTAATCGAGCTACCGGTGTGCATGCTCCCACCTCTCTCTGAAGCCTGATTCCTCTTCGCCTGCAGAGACTTCAGCTTGTAAGCTGGAGTGTCCCAGTAGGCACATAGCTGGGCCCAGATGTTGGGCCCGATGTAATCCCGACTTATCCGATCCTCCCTACACTCCCGGAGCATGTCCCTCCGTCGGTGCGCCCTCGTTAAAGATAGCGCGTATCTCTGAGTCATGCTCCGGTAACTAGCGCACAAGCTCCTGTGGACAAAGAAAAAAACATTAATAACATTATACAAATATATATATATATATATATATATATATATATATATATATATATATATATAATACGTGAAAAAATTAAGGGACAATTACAAGAAATAATAAACAACAACTTACCTCAAAGCGTCAGAAGATACGATCCTTGTCGGGATCGGGGATCACCCCCCATGATGGCTAGAAGCGATGATAATGCTTCTTGATGGCCCAGGTAACGTGCTTGGATCCCACTTTCGATGGGATCCATCTGAAAAATTTATAAATTTATTAATACAATAATATCGCAACCAACAAATATACACTTAATGAATAGTAACTAAAATAGTCAAAGTTAAAAAACACTAAATTAAATGAAACTTACGTGTGAGAAATTGGCCGGATCCATGGTCGATCCTCAGGTGCGGGAGTCCTGGCCCACTCAGGAGTCTCCTATGCCGCGACTGACTGCTGTGCAGTCGATGAGGATGGAATGGTGACGTCGTGATCGTGAGCGGCCGCGGATGATGCGGATGGAATGCTAGTATCTGGCTGTGGCAGCCTCCTAGGAGTCAGCATAAATGTCAATCCTGGTGACTGTGTGGCCGGTGCAGTCGGTGATGGTGGTGGGGCTGGGTGTGGGTGTGGTCTAGGTCCAGTAGGGGGCGGCGAGTAGCCGGCTGCTGCGTGTCCTGGCGCAAAGCGACTGGACGAAGGGACATAGATGGAGGGTGGTACAGTATAGATAGGGGATGGTGTCGTATGGGTCGGTGAGGGTGTAGAATGGGTGGGGGAGCCTCCTGTAGATGCCGTTGGGGTGGATGAGGCGGGGAAGGGGGTAGGTGCGGTGGGTGCGGAGGTGGCTGCAGCAAAACAAGCAAGCACCTGGGGCCTGATGGTGTATCGTCCCCGTGCCTTAGCCTTCCCCTTCCCCTTATCACCGTTGGGCGGTGGGGGACAGGGCGGCTCTCCTCCTGATGCTGACATATCTATTTTTATAGCACAATTATAAATCAATGTAAATTTAGTAAATCGATCGACATTTAAGTCACTAATTAGGCACATATTTAAAATACAACAAAATCTATCAACTCTTACATTGGAGTGCATAAGAAAATATTTAAAATACAATAAAATTAACTTAACAGAGATATTCCTATTCAGAGTCAGTATCATCATCTGATTGTAAGTCTGACTCTTCTTCTTCTTGCATTGAGTCATCACTTTGGACCTCTTCCTCTGGTGACTGATTGCCAATGACCACTTCTTCCCCTTCATTTGCAGATCCCAATATGCCAGTAATACGCTCGATCTCAATTACTTCATTGACATGTGACGATTCATCCGCCTGGAAGGGCGTCTCATCCTCTCCATCATCGATTTCTATGCGACCCCTAGGCTTGGTAGTGACAGCAACACACCAACCTCGTTTGTTCGTTCTTATTGCTGGATAAGGGACATAGTAAACTTGTTTTGCATTCTGAGCAATTATAAACGGATCAAACAGTTGATATCTTCTATCCATGCTAATGTCCACAGTTCCATACTTGGGATCCACCTTTGTTCCTACCCTTGATGGATCAAACCAGTTTTATCAAAAACTGCTACTCGCCGCCCCCTACTGGACCCAGACCACACCCACACCCAGCCCCACCACCATCATCGACTGCACCGGCCACACAGTCACCAGGATTGGCATTTATGCCGACTCTTGGGAGGCTGCCACAGCCAGATACTAGCATTCCATCCGCATCATCCGCGGCCCGCTCACCATCACGACGTCACCATTCCATCCTCATCGATTGCACAGCAGTCAGTCGCGGCAGAGGAGACTCCTGAGTGGGCCAGGACTCCCGCACCTGAGGATCGACCATGGATCCGGCCAGTTTCTCACACGTAAGTTTCATTTAATTTAGTGTTTTTTAACTTTGACTATTTTAGTTACTATTCATTAAGTGTATATTTGTTGGTTGTCATATTATTGTATTAATAAATTTATAAATTTTTTAGGTGGATCCCATCGAAAGTGGGATCCAAGCACGTTACCTGGGCCATCTAGAAGCATTATCGTCGCTTCTGGCCATCATGGGGGGTGATCCCCGATCCCGACAGGGATCGTATCTTTCGACGCTTCTGGGTAAGTTGTTGTTTATTATTTCTTGTAATTGTCCCTTAATTTTTTCACGTATTATATATATATTTTTTGTATAATGTTATTAATGTTTTTTTCTTTGTCCACAAGAGCTTGTGCGCTGGTTACCGGAGCATAACTCAGATACGCGCTATCTTTAACGAACGCGCACCGCACCGACTGAGGGACATGCTCCGGGAGTGAAGGGAGGATCGAATAAGTCGGGATTACATCGGGCCCAACATCTGGGCCCAGCTATGTGCCTACTGGGACACTCCAGCTTACAAGCTGAAGTCTCTGTAGGCAAAGAGGAATTGGGCTTCAGAGAGAGGTGGGAGCATGCACACCGGTGGCTCGATTAGCCACATGCAGCATGCCATTAACATGGTATGCATATATAAAAAATTTAATATATAAACTGTACATTTTTTTTTAACAATTTAAAAATTAATTATTTGATTTTATTCATGTGTTGATTGCAGGTAGGAGAGCTTGCCCAGACCGTCGATGTCCCTACCGTCTTTCAGCAGACGCATATTCGCTCGGACACCGGCCAGTATGTTGATGAGAGGTCGAGGCAGACCATGGTGAGCTATATAAAGTGCTATCACATTTAAAGTATATGTTAGTGTTATAGTTTAATAACATAATTTTTGTATTGTATTCATCACAGGAGGAGTACAATGCCAAGTTCAGTCAGGTTGCATCTGAGGTTGCCTCCTGCTCTAGAGCCTCGGGTCCTTCTCAGCTAGACCCCGCTGAGGTTGAGCGGATACAGACCCAAGTCTGGATGGATGTCACGGGCGGAAAGAAGAAAGGGTGGATCTACGGTACCGCGTCTCTAGCTCGTACCATCCGTCGGGGGTCGTCGTCGAGCTTGACCATTCGGGAGACTGCACCCTCCAGCTCACAGGACACGGAGGAGGTGCGGCGGCTGAGGTAGGAGCTGGAGGAGCAGAGGCGGAATGCAGAGCGCATGCAGCAGCGGATGGAGTCATGGTCGCAGGTGATGACCTCTCTGATCGATTTGCTTCCATCTGAGAGGCGCAGCGCTATGCAGGGGGTACTCAATACTGGCGAGCCCTCCACTACTAGTACCGATCCACCGCCGCAGCCGCGTGATGGCGATGCGCCTTCTGGGCCGCAGGATGATGGTCACCTGACACCGGCAACATCCCCCCGACAGGATGACGACGTTATCCATTATTATGATGACTATTAGGATAGTTATATAGATGTAGCTGAGTTTAGTACATTGACGGATATTTACGTATTTGTTTTTATTTTAATGTAACTGCATTTTTTAATTTAATTTGTAATTTCAGTTTTGAATTTAAATTATTATATTTATTAATTAATTATAATAAAATCAAATAAAACTTAACATTTAAAATAAAAATAAAATAATAATCACTATTTAAAAAAATTTGTAAATAATAAATAATATTTAAAATAAAATATATATTTAATAATTATTAATTAAATAACATTAACAAATTAATTAATATTTAAAAACAAAATAGTATTAAAATATAGAAAAAATAATTCATAAAAAATTTCCGACGGATATTTCTGTCGGAAATCATGTCTCACAATTTCCGATGGAAATTTCCGTCGGAAAACATGTGTCACAATTTCCACGGACATTTCCGTCGGAAAACCCGTGTTTAATTTCCGACGGTGTAATCCGTCGGTAACTTTTCCGACGGAAGGGTTTTCCTTCGGAAATGCTTTCCTACCCGCTGGATTCCGACGGAATCATGTCCATCGGAAATTCAGTCGGAAAATCTGTTTTCCGACGGCTTTTTTGACTTTCCGACCGGTTATGGCCGTCGGTAAACACCTTTTTTTTGGTAGTGAATTCTTCAGGAACTAGCTATAATCTCTGTATTAATAATCTGATTGAGTGAATACAAGGACAAACCTATGGTCCTATTTATAATGATAATGGACCACTAATTCATGGACCAAATCAACAGTCATAAATAAGGAGTAAATACATAGTAATGCTAAAGATATTATAAGATAACAAATTAATATAGTCATCCAAATCTAAATATTTATAACAGTTTCATATTTTTGTAATTAATAAATTTATTCCTACATCTCATAATTTTTTCAGAAATGTTTTTTGCATACCCAGGCATGACACCTCCAGCCGACACCCAGGTACTGTAGCGCTACCGTTTTTTCTTTTTTCTTTTTTACAAATTTTGACTTTTTTTTAAAAATAAAATAAAATTTTAGCTTTTTTGAATACTAACATTTTTGGTTAATTACGTGCAAATATGTGGTTAATCCAATGCAAATATCTGGTTAATTCAGTTTATTAATGGGTCATCCTGAAACTTACAATAATTTTCCACACAAATTAACTATATGATAAACTGAATTAACCAGATATTTGTACGTGATTAACCAAATATTTACATGGTTGTGAAAAATGATTGTAAGCTTCAAGATGGCCCATTAACCATATAATGAACTGAATTAGCCAAATATTTGCACGTGATCATTAACCATATAGAATGGTTGAAGCATCAGAGTTACCCATTAACCAAAGAATACACTGAATTTACCAACTATTTTCAAAGGATTAACCACGTGCTTATGGCATGTAAAAATCTTATTTCAAGCATCAGAGTTACCCATTAACCACATAATACACTGAATTAACAAACCATTTTCAAAGGACTAATCACATGTTTATGGCATGTAAAAATCTTATTTCAAGCATCAGAGTTAACCATTAACCACATAATATACTGAATTAACCAATCATTTTCAAAGGATTAACCACGTGTTTTTGTTTTAAAAAAAGTCAAAATTTGTAAAAAAAAAAAGAAAAAAAAAAGATGACTTATTAATTATATAATGTACTGAATTAACTTGATATTTACATATAATTAATAAAAAATGTTAGTATTCAAAAAAAGCTAATTTTTTATATTTTCTAAAAAAAGTCAAAATTTTAAAAAGAAAAATAATGCTACAATAGCACTATAATACCCGAATATCCGCTAAAGGTGTCGGGTGTGGAAATAACACAGCGGTAAATTTTTAGCTTGAACCATCAATCATCATCACGTTTCCATCCCACGAATAATATATGATGGAAAGAGTCGTACGTGGCACATTAAATTACACTTGGGGCGTAATAATACTATGATAGTAATAATCAACTTAGTGCTTTTTCTTGGCCTTTCCGAGTGTCTCTGTCTTTATTTGCTATCTTTTCAAGTGTTTCATGATGTTAAATTTGAATTAGGAAAAGTTACATATTTTTCAGTGCATATAATAATTCACATTTCAATCAGGAAAAAGTTACACGTGTGCGTTACTTGGGATAAGAATAAGCATAGATAGAACTAATTTTTTAAAGGTCTTGTATTAGAAAACCAAAGGCATCTTTACTTTTTTAAAAATATTTTCAATTTTTATTTTTTAAAATCTATATTAATTTTATTATTTCTTTCACCATTTTATTTTTCATTTTTTGAAAACAAATCTAGTATTTTCAGAAATTTTGAATACGTCAAAAAATTATTTTCATTGATTCCGAAAATATATTCTTCCTAATTAGCCTACTTCTTCTTTTTGATACAATTATTTATTATAAGAGCTCTCTATCTTCTTATTAGCAATTTAAAATTAATATAAATTTTAAAAAATTAAAATTAAAAATGTAACTAGAAAGTAAACAAGTCCTAAATATTATATTTTTCGAAATACTAAATATATATTTTTTATATTTTTTTATTCTTTAAATAATATCATAATATCATAAGGGTAGTTGATATCATTCTCTTTTTTAAAATTCTTTCCAAGGTAAAACTGCAATTTGAGATTGCTTATTTTACATTTTAGTGACTCTCCGTGTTACTTACACGTCATAATATTGGAAAATGAGAAATTATAGAGTAAACATATTTTTTTGTTTTTTTTTAAGTGAAGAGTAAGCTTTGTTATAGCAGCACAGACGTCAGGATGGAATCATACAGTAATGTTATTTATGTAATTAGTTATGATATTTGTACACCCAAAATTAATGCCCAACAACATAATATATTTATATTTTTTTTATACTTATATATTATTTTATTATCTCTTCTAAAGTATTTCAAAGCTCAAAACACACACTCCCCTATATTGTATAAATGGCATCCAGGGGAGGTGTTCAAAAATCATTTCCGTTATGCAATATATATTTTTACAGGCCACCCGATACACACTTTTTTTAATAAAAAATGATGAAGATAAATTCCCATTTAATTTTCTTTATCTTTTTCCTTTTCAATATTAATGTTGCATATATTCCATTTTTACAGCTCTATTTTTATTAAAAAATGTAGTACACGAAGAGTTCAAATATTGTTAGTTTAAATATTCAAACTACGATACTCAGACAAAATTTCATTTATATTTATATATATAAGGTACATTTATCCTAACTTTGTAGATAATATACAATAATATTCTGATAAGAACCTGATTAAACACGGTATTATGTTTTTTTTTTTTTTTTTTGATAACCCACACGGTATTATGTTGAATGTTATATTTGGAGTGTAAAAGAAGTTCTGATTCAATAACTTTGTAGCTTTTCGTAAAGGAAAGGTACAAAAAGAAAAATGTACATTAATGAAGTGCACGAGTGTCATTAGAATTATTAATAATGTTAAGAGGAAGCAACAGCAAAATGAGAACCTAATTGACTAATTTTAACTTTTGGATAGGATATAAGGATGGTGGCCGTCTATCAAAAAAAAAAAAAACAGATGGTGGCCTGGTGGGTGGTTGTTTGGGTATGCCGACAAGCATAAATGACTTTTGACTTCAATAAACACGAAGAAATTTTGTAAAAAGTTTGTCATATAAATTCAGAAAAACTGTTTGAAGGATTAATGCAGCATCAATGCAGTTCTGTTAGTGAAAGTTTCAGGTCTTTTTTTCTGCTACAGACTGGCTTGAAGGATTAAAACTGCACTATTTATGTGGAGGAGGAGGCTAAGAAGGTTTTTTCTGGCCTATGACAGTCAGGTTAAAGGACTAATGTGTTGACTAAAATGTTGCTAGATGGTTGTTACCAAGGGTGGACACCAGATGAGTTCGATCGGTTTCGAACTAAAAAATCCCAACTCAAGGAAAATCGAGGAAGGTAAAAGGTCACTCATTTCCATATGTTTGCTTGTGCGAGTTGGTTGTGTGACGGGTGGATCGGGTGACAGATGGATTTGCACAGGTTGGTGGCCAGAGGTGAAGCAGATGACAACACCAGAAAAGCTTCCAAAGACCATAACAGAAGGAAAAAGAAAAAGAAAAAGAAAAAAAATCATAATCAGAAACAGATCAACAACACACAAAAGAAGGGCAGGACAGATCTTCTTCTTCGTTGAAGCAAAGACTGAAACTTGAAGCTAGTTCCACTTGACAAACGATGATTGGAACCAACTAAGGCAGCACATCGTTGGGCTTCTTCTTCTTTGGCAGATCTTAGAGGAACACGTTTTGCTGGTGGTTGTGACACCCTTCTACCCCGCATGTTATAAGCACTTAATATAAAAGTAATTAAAAGAAAAACATGCATGTATTGAATAAATCAAAATATTTGTCCATGGGTAAAAAAGTCCCACATGAACCAGTTCATAACGCGGAAATAAAAATAAGTTTAAAACAATTAAAAACATAACAAAGAAATAAACATATCCCAACCCCGATGTCACATACAGAGCTGGTATAACCGTTCCGGAATAAAATCCACGGAATTACAACTGAAAACTAAGAAACATAAACTAGCCCTAACTATGAGTGACGGCTCCTCAGAGTCACTCCTCTCCGGGCTGCTCGTCATCCTCTGCAAGGTGCCAATCAGGCCAACAACAAACAAACAAACAACATAGGGAGTAAGAATCATGTAACATAATAGCAAGAAAGTAGGAAGTAAAGTAAAACATACAACATAGCAACAACTTAAACATACATCAACAACCAACATGTTATGCAGTACAGTGCAATCCTACTCCGCTAAATCAACAATGCATGTGGATTCACTAAACTCGGGATGGACGACTTCGAAGTTAAATATCCACATTGAGAATCTACTCAACGCCGGAGAATCTACTCCTTGGATAGCCAACGCATCAAACCAACGAATGCCTCGTCACGGGGGCGCTAGGAGAATCTACTCCAACCGTGGATGGCCAGATCGCCGCACTCTAGGACGACCTCCCCTATGTCGAACATCCCTAAACAACAACTCTGATGCAATGCTTATGCAACACAACAACAACAGCAACGCTACCTCCATAACTCCAACAGAATCGACCGAAGATAACAGCGGAATTTACCGCACAACTTGCCTCGCGGAATCTACTTGAGGACTTTAGCGGAATCAACCGCAGCACCTAGGGCAAACTCTCGGCCACCAAGGTACATAACAACAACACCTTAGACCCAAATCGCGGGGTCAAGGCTTCCTTGGCCAGGAAGCACTAAGGCACAGCTCGCCAGCTTGTGGTACCCAATGGGTACCGACTTATCAAACTCAACACCTCACCATCTCATCATTTTAATTATCTTTAGCAGACATTAGCCAAGTTGTCTAATCAACTTATCATTATTGGGGAAGTGGGGTTTGAAACCCCTTAAGTCTTTAATTTTGTTCTGTCCAATGGGGTTGAGCACGGTCGTGCTGAACCCCCAGCACGGTCGTGCTTAACCCCCAGCACGGTGTGCTTAAACACGTGCCCTTTTAAGTGAAGCACGGTCGTGCTTCCTATTGAGTCGTGCTTCCTATTGAGCACGGTCGTGCTCAACAGTACGGTTGTGCTCTTTGTCCTGCACGGCCGTGCTAAACAGCGCGGCCATTTTCCAGAATTCAACTGGGAGCACAGTCGTGCTCCCTGTTCAGCAAGGTCATGCTCATCGCGCAACAGTGCTGTTCTGGGCAGAGACAGAGACTAAAACTTAACCAATTTCAAGAGTTTTGAACCCATTAATCCTAAAGTCAATTATCAACATATTTTCGGGGTCAAACTCACTTCAACATCAACCAATTCAACATTTGCATCAACCAACAACATTATACATTTATATCCAACAACCAATAGAATAACATCATATTCATCATTGTCAATAACCAAACATGAACATATAATTCATCAAACATATATTATCAACAAGGCATTTAATCATATAATAAATAGTCATTCAATCGGGGTTATGGGAACCCTTTTACTTTACCCTAACCCCGAGCCTATGAGTACACTACCCTTCTCCCCATACCTGGATTGAAGGTAGCTCTCTAACAGCGGTCCTAACGGAAAATGGTTCCTCCCCTTAGGCTGCTCAACCTCAAACAATACCTTAAACAACCAGAACTTAAACGTTATTAGTTTCCCAATCATTAAAAGGAAAGGAAACCAACAAAAAGGAAGGGAACGTTACCTATATGCGAAGTACAGATGAAACCACGTTTTCCTAGGGTCTCCAATACTCAAAACCACACTGAGTATGAAGGAAAAAGGGGAAAAAGGCGTAGCAGCCGTACTAGGGTTTTATCCACCAAAATATGGAGTGTACGACGTAACCTCGGGTCTGCACAAAGTATATAGGCTCGGACTTGAGCACGGTCGTGCTCGACTTAGCGTCACCAAGACGCGGTCAGCACATTGAGCACAGGCGTGCTCAACTTAAAATCAGAAACACGCTCCTGACTTTAAGTACGGGCGTGCTGGCTAATGAGCACCCGGGCATGCTCATGTACCAAAAAGGGATTGTTTTCAGCCACAAATCCCACTAAGCCCTCGACCGACAAATTCAACTTAATAAAACCAACTTAATAAAATAATTCTGAAAAACGGGGTGTTACAGTGGTAGTGTGGGTAAAGAACCAACGACAGTCGCCGTGTGGCAGAGCAGAATGGCACGCTATACTCTAGAGTCTGGACGACGGAACAAAAGCGGATCGCGGTCGGTGATGCTTCGATTTTGACGGTGCAGACTGTGATGCGCCAGTCGAAACAAGGTAGAAACGGGATGGCCTTAGATGGGTGTGAACAAAACGAAGCGACGCTGCTACGTTTCAGTGGTGACTACTGACTGGGATGTGATTATGATTTGTGAAGAAATGAAATGATGTAACTCCCTTTGTTACATTAGTAACCTAAAACGAATTAAATAAAAATCTTTTAAAAACATTTAAATTAAATAAACGAGTCATAAAATTTTCACAAATAATTGAGTCCGACAGTATCTCACATATCCAAATTAAATAATTAAAATAATAGTGCTAAATAAACCATTACATCCAAATAATATAAAACCTCAAAACCAAGCGTCTACAATCCGAGAAAAAGAAACTGTAACTAGTAAACGTTGTCTGCATGGTACTCTCAACCATGCAACAATACTAACCAATTAGCAAAGATAAGAATAAAACTCTTCAGGTCTCTAAGTCCCCAACAGCGATGTTCTCGAGCTCTGAAAAAAACACTTATAATAAAATATAAAATCCCATTGAACAACAATTCAATTATTATAAAATTATTCGAACATAGTGTTATTCTCAGTCGTCATGGTAACAAGGAAAAACTGTCCATGGTATCCGCTAAATTTTCCAAAATATACATATTAAAATATATTTAATAGCAACAATAATTTCATCAGCTCCAAAAACATATAGGAAAAGGACAAATCACTTCGATGCATTACATTCCACATACCAAGTATATTCTAAAATAATCCAAGTGGCTCAGAGACCTCATATTAATTAAATTGGCCTTTTGCCGGTATGTCATAAATCTCAAACATCACACAACAATGGCGTCTCATCGCCAACCCCTACTCATGAGGAGTGTTTCGATTTCACCATCCTGTCGGGGACATTTCCATTTCGATACCCTCATGTGCACTTGGCAATATTTCTCCTCTTTCGACACCCCAACTTGTGGTGGTGTTACTTTCGAGACCCCTTTTTAGCTGGTATTGCTCTTTTTCGACATTTCAAATACTTGGCGATGCTACTTTCGATATCCCATTACGGCAATATTACTCTTCGATACCCCTATCATAGGTGGTATTGCGGTAAACATCATAAAATATATTATAAGTCACATATTTCATATCTCATGCATATAACAACATATTTACCATAAATTAAACATATAATTTTCCACCACCAACAAACAATCATGACTATCAAAACATAACATACATGAAGAAGCTCATTACTACATTAATTAAACAAATTCCCCATTTTGGCAAACCCCCAATTTAGAAATTAGGTTGGTGACAACATACGCATATTCAATTCAAATTCCCAAAACCCCATGAGGTAAACCCTTTCCCAACATACAAACAATTATACCATGGAAAAAGTTAGAAATCGTATTGTTGCTCACCTCTTGAAGACCTCCAAAAAGCTACACTTCTTACGGTCACCCTCCTTCTAGCTTCTCCTTCACTTGCTCTAGAAACCTCTCGCAGCCTAGTCCCTTTCTCCTTCATGAACGCTCCCTTCGAGCTATTAGATTCACCATGGCAGCTTGCATATAAGTTTTGGTGAAAATAGGGTTTCTAAAACATACCAAATAGTGTTAAAACACCTTATGTATGAGTCCCGTAGTGTTTCCTCACGTAAAAGTGCGTTAAATTCCATTCAGAAGACAAGCATTGTTGATTAAAATAATTTTTAGACATATGATATATGAGTTATATTTTGTCTATATTACTTTTTTATCATTTATTTTTTTTAAAATGTTAAAAAGTGTCGTAATATTAATATCTAAAAATTATGAGAGTTATAAGGTGGATGGTTTAGTTTGGGGGAGGGACATAGGGTTTTGGAGTGATAAGGAGAGGTTATGGGTTCAACTCTCCGACACTAACATATACCTATAAAAAAAATCTAAAAAATATAACCTAAATACCAATATTTATGCAATAAATAGTAAATTATATAAAATAAACAAAATATTACATTGTATTCATTAATAGTTTTTTTCTCAACAAAATGAAATAATATTAAGCAGAATACATGGGATATTCTAGCTTATATACAAGAGAATTTGTACCCAAAAAAAAAAAAATACAACAGAATAAAAATAGAGAAAATATCAGCAAGATATACACCAAATAGAATTAGCACACCAATCCGAAAATACTAAGTTGGGATCCCAACCTTAGCCTTAAACCATCCCTAAGAGCTAATCTTTATCCTATCAAGTAACTAAAGCAGTAAAGGAATCACTTTAAAAAATTATCCTATTCGCATCAACCAAAGACATCACATGCTAAAAAAATAAACCCAACCTTCTTAGCCTTCCTCCCCTGGAATAGTTCACCACACATGACCAGAGGAAGGTAAATTTCATTAATAGTTAAATAGATGTGTAAATAATAATTATTAAAATTTCTAACCATGATCAAGATGAAGATGAAGGTAGAGTATGAGAAATGCAAAAGAGCTCAAGAACACAAAGAGCAATTTGGGAGAAGCTTCAATCTGAAAGCTCTCTTCTGAATTTGCATTAAAGAAATGAACTCTACAGCTAACTAAATTAGAGTATCTAGCTTCTATATATAAGTGATTTGGGTGCCAATTAGCAACCAACTAGCTAAACTACCAAAACTGCTTCTAACTGAGAATAACCGAATGTACAGTTGGCATTGGCTAACTTAAAGCTGGCACCAACTTAATCTATGAACTCTCATATCAAGTAACACCCCCCCTCAAGCTGGAAGGTGAATGTTGATCATGCCTAGCTTGCTGTGGAGTTTCTGAAAAGGGCCAGGATGCAAAGGCTTAGTGAGGATATCTGCAGTTTGTTCCTTGGTGGCAATAGGCATGAGATGAAGCAATCCAGCTTGGATTTTATCCCGAACTGTGTGACAATCCATCTCTATATGTTTGGTTCTTTCGTGGAATATCGGATTAGCCGCGATATGAAGAGCGGATTGATTGTCACAATATAGAATCACAGGTCCGGAGTGTGCTATTTTGAGATCATGTAGTAGGAACAGGAGCCACTGAGCTTCACATGTGGCCTGAGCCAGAGCTCTATATTCAGCCTCAGCCGATGATCTAGACACAATGGATTGTTTCCTTACTTTTCCAGGAAATGAGAGAGTTTCCTAAGTAGAAGCAGAACCCTGTGATTGACCTTCTAGTGTCGGGACAAGCCCCCCAATCTGAATCAGTGAAGCCTCTCAGGGTGAGTGACTTCATGATATGGAAAGAATAAACCGGATCCAGGGGACTTTTTGATGTATCTAAGAATACGCAATGCAGCTTGATGGTGTAACTCAGTGGGGCAATCCAGATACTAGCTAAGCTTGCTTACAGCATAGCATATGTCAGGTCTGCTATGTGTAAGGTATAATAGGCGCCCAAGAAGTCTTCTGTAGGGTGAGGGATCAGGAAGCATCAGGCCAGAATCTCTGCTAAGCTTTAAAGTGGGGTCCATAGGTGTAGAGCATGGCTTGGATGCAAGCATACCTGTATCAGCTAGGAGGTCAAGTGCATATTTTCTCTGGTAGACTGTGATTCCAGTAGAAGACCTTCCTATTTCGAATCCAAGAAAATACTTCAACTCTCCTAGGTCTTTGATGCTAAATTTCTGATGGAGTGTGGCTTTGATGGCAGAGATTTCAAGCATATCATTCCCAGTCAACACTAGATCATCAACATAAACTAAGATCATTGTGAAGCCTGTGTTGGATGATTTAGTAAAGAGAGAATAATCAGCCTTAGACTGATTGTAACCAGAAGCCAAAAGTGTCTCTGTGAGCTTGGCATTCCACTGTCGACTTGCTTGCTTCAAGCCATAAAGTGACTTGGTCAATTGGCATACCAAGCTGGAATCAGTGACTTGCAGGCCTGGGGGCACAAGCATGTAAACTTCCTCATGTAAGTCTCCATGAAGGAAGGCTGTGTTGACATCTAGTTGATGCAAGTGCCATTTGAGAGATGAGGCTAGAGCAAGAATGACCCTGATGGTTGTCATTTTAACAACAGGGCTGAAGGTTTCCATGTAATCCAGGCCAGCAGTTTGTGTGAAGCCCTTAGCCACCAACCGGGCCTTGTGTCTCTCAACAGATCCATCAGCTCTATGTTTAACCTTGAAAACCCATTTACATCCTATAGCCATATTCGTCCACTTAGCATTATATTAGTGATTAAGCCCCCGCTTGAAATTGGATCTCTCTCATAAATTATGGACTTGCATGGACAAAAAGACCATTAACATTTAGAGTTTAATTTCTACACACTGATAGTATAGATAAATTTAATATTGATATTAAATGAGATTTTGACAAATAAATTTTATTATTTCTCTATCTTAATTATCAAATTAAATGCATATGTATCAAAATATTAGTAGATATCAGTGACAATATAAACATATTTAATCCTAACTTTAAAGCGAATTCACCACGACATTATATTAATACTTTAAATTTCCTGAGTGTGTATTCTTCACCTGGAAATTTTTTGCTAGGTATGCATCATATCTTCTTTTAACCATTCAAGTTTTATTTATTGTAACAAAATTTTTAAAGATAGATGCAATTTTATCATAATTTTTAACACCTTTCACATGTCAAATAATTTTTTTTTTTTTTTTCCAAGAGTATTTTTCACTTAATAAGTGAGAGAAATTAATCTCCTGGAATGTGGTCAAATATTTAATCAGCAAACTCTCTCAATAGTATTATTTTCATATACATGAATCGGGGACCTAATTTAGAACGATATGCTTAAGAGAATCAAACTCATTCCATTTGGACCAACCCACATTAATATGTCAAATAATAATTTAATTACCTATAATAAATTTTGACCGATTAAAATGACTTCTTGCTGTAAAAAAAAATGACTTCTGCACACTATCTTTTCATTCACACCCATTCAAACCCTTCACATAATGGACATTTCACCCTGCGATAATAGACATTTTACACATCCAGAAATTAAATTTCGGATGTGTAAAATTATACGAAAGACTCTTTTACACATCTAGAAACTAAATTCCGGATGTGTAAAATTTTACGAAAGGCCATTTTACACGTTCGAGAATTAAATTCTGGATATGTAAAATTTTATACTTCCGGAAATGAAATTCCGGTAACTCTAAAAACTAATGGATTGTCATTTTACATATCTATATCTTAATTTTCGGAAGGCCATTTTACACGTCAGGAGATTAATTCTCGAAAGGGTTTCGGAAAACAAATTCCGGACAGTACATTTTATCGTGGGTGAAGGGCATCTTTGAAGGGAAAAAAAAAGTAAAAAAAAAAAAAAATCCTACAAGGTGTGTGGAGCAAAAATTTAGATGCCAAAAGTAGGTCCCTAAATCTAATCAAACAAACAGTGGTTCACTAGCCAGGCCCAACCTGCTAAATCAATGGAAGGATTGTATCTGGAATCTCCACCCTAGCTGTTGGCCCATCTGTTGCTGGACAGCGACAAACACAAGCCCAGTCTAGCCCCAACGGCCTACGCTCATGGATGAGCAACAGATGAAAGCCCATTGCAATTCTGGCAATTAGCAAGATATTAAAGTTCTTACCAAGAGAAGAGTGGAAGTCTTCAAGTTTGGCACTTTGACACTGCCTCTGCTGGTGCCCAGAGGCAAGCATGAATCTTTTGATAACATAAAGCAAGAATATATAGCTGGAAGCAACCCAGTTATATCAAGTAAGTAACTTATGGTTTTGCACATGATTTTGATGTATTACTCAAAAAAAATTGATTGGAAAAAACTCTTCTAAAGTGAATTTATCTTTAAAGTGAGCGAGTATCGATGTATTTATTCTTTGATTATTTAGTTGGTTAAAATCTATATGCGCTTATCAAAAGTTCCTGTTTAACTAATTCTCCTACTAATAGTCTTAGTTTTAATCTTCCAAAGAGAATCTTTGCTTCATGTATGCAACAAATGCAGAACTAAAATTGTAGGAAAAAACAAAATCATTTCCATGACATATATAATTTACCCAAGCCACGATCTTTTCAACTAGAGCTATTGATTTTTCCCCCCCTTTCTAAAGGGGATCCATAGTGGTTCTCCACTTCCCCCTATAACATGACTCGAGCCCGCAACCCATGGGAGTAGGCGATAGTCTTAGGTCACAAAAGCTATTGTATAATTGACTATCACACTAATAGTCTTAGATTTAGTCCTCCAAACAGAATTCCTTTGCTTCATATATGCAACAAATTCAGAACTAAACCCAAACTAGTATCTTTATTTTAGGAGTTGCACAAACTTTGAAAATTAATCATTTAAGCCACAACACAAAAAAAATGCTTAATTAGCTGTCAGTTAACTTCATAGCAAACCAGTTTGCACTCATAAACCTCGTCCCTAGACACCAGAAGAGATAAAAAAAAATCCATACAATCATAAACTTGGGAGATTACAACCACTAAGAAAAATGAGACTGAGAGGTAGTAAATGTTCCACTTATTTCTTTCCTCCTCAATCTGTTGTCTTAAAAAAAATCTTAGGTCAGTTCCACATCTTGACCAAAAAAAAAAAATGTTCAAACGAAGCAATATAACATGTTCAACATGAAACCCACAAAAAGAATGGCATTTCGTCAAACAGTATGCGGAATCAGATTATTCTTCTTACTGCGAATATATGCTTCAATCCAATTATTTTGCCTGTTGCAGGAGAATATATGTTTAGGGTATATAGGAAAAAGTAAGTGGAATAAAAGGTAATAAAACATGTTTTATATATGGGAAAGAAATCCAAATCAAGGCGGTTATTAATAAAAGTAGGGTTGTTAAGCATCCTGTCAAGCTCGATTTCTGTTGTGTATATTGAAAGGAATTAATCTAAGAAAGGATTAGTCTCTGACTATTGATGGGGAATAACTTGGTGCAACCAAAAAACCAAAAGAAATAAAAAATTATTGGAAGCAAGTTTTGTTGAAGTATTTGTTACCATTTTTTTATATACTATACGTGATCATTTTTATTTTATTAGTTTTTTTTTATTAAGTGAGTTATTTTAAACTATTAGTTTATGTACCCAAAAAAACTAATATGTACCCAAAAACTATTAGTTTAGAACAAAATTAAAAGACATTAAAACTTAGTAATATAGGAATAATAACAAATATAAAATAGTGACAATATAGACACTCTTAATTTTTCACAGTAATGGAAATTCCAATCTTCAGCTTTCTTTCGGGAAGGCTAATAAGTAACCAGAGAGAGATTATTACATTCTTTTGGAATACAACAATACATGCTTTCGAATAATCCTCGATTTAAATTTAATAATAAAAATATTAACAGAGTATTTATTGTGATACAAAAATATTCAAGAATTTGTAACCTGCCTTTTGTATTTTCATTTTCCCTTCACGTTTCTTGGGATGACGTTCCCGAATTACGTAGCTAGCTCAAGCAATGAAGTTGATGATGGGTATAATGTTAGTTCAAAATTCTCTTGTAATATTCTTTAATAAATATTATTCTTCCTAAAAAACCGTTCATCCAAATGTCGGGAATCTTATACTTTTGAGTGTGTTCGATTTGCAAAAAAATGAGGGATTAGACAGTATGAAAATTTTTGTTTCTATTTGATTTGAAAAGTGATTTTGAGACAGGACAAAAAAAGGAGTAAGAGACTGAACAAAAATCCAAAATTTTGTCAATCACCAAACCATGGGACAACTTTTTGTCCTATGGACATATTACCCAAAAAGACAAAATTATCCTCACATCTCTCCTCTCTCTCTCTCCTACCTCTCTCTCTCCTCCCTCTCTCTCTCCTCCCTCTCTCTCCCCTACCTCTCTCCTCCCTCCCTCTCCCTCTCTCTCTCTCCCTCTCTTTCTCTCTCTCTCTCCCTCTCCCTCTCCCTCTCCTTCTCTTATATATATATATATTACCAAACGTTACTATATATATAATTTACAATATTATTGTTTTACGTGAAAAATTTAGTAATCAGCCGAATGTGAATTCAGCCGAATATCCACGTACGGATTTTGAAAGGTATCAGGCGATTTGAACTAAAGGCAAAATCCAACCTCTAGCAAAGGGCTCCCAATGTAATAAGGTGAACGAGAAATAGCTAAGAACTAAAGAATTGGAAATTACTCGGCTAGGAAAATAAGATTGCATAAAAGTAAAGAGTGCAAAAAATAGAGGCAGAACTGAAAACAAAGGGCAAGCAAAAGTAAGCAAAGCTTGAGAGTCTGAATTCGATTTTTCTTATGTCTTTTACAATAAGTACAATAGGTCTTTATAGATAAATCCTATTTATCCCCATAGCCATTCTTATTGGCTAATTTCCCAATAAACAAGCAACTACCCCACGTCTAGCCTACTCATAACCTTCAACAGCTCTTCCCTCAATGGCTAACTCCAAAGCACTACGCTCCTATTTTTCGGCACGTCCCTTGCTATCCGTTGATGGTGATTTCTTCGCAGGCTTCAACTGCAAGCTCCAACTGCTTCCAAATCTTCAGGAGTCCCCACTTAATCGTTCTAGAATTGTTACCCAGACTCGGGCATCATATATCCAAGCTCGTTGTACCTTTAAGGCCCAGCCCAAGTATCTTTCTAGCCGATGCATTATCAAGCTCTCTCGGCTGCCACATTATTCGGCTTACTCTCCTAGCTAACCTTCTCAGCTAATCTTGCTATCAACCGCTCACTCGGCTATCAGCTAAATTAATTTATTTTGGGGGATAACAATTATATTACGTTATAATATATATTATATAAATAATATTATATTATATATAATATTTATAATACTTATATATATTATATAAAATCATAATAGATAAATTATATTATATAATATAATATTTATGATATATATTATATAACTAATTTTATATTATATATATTATCACAAAGGTTATTATAGTAAATTTAACATTATTTTGTTTGTCATGTTCATTGTTCATCAAACACTTTATAAGATAAAAAGTTGTCCAGTAACTTGTATGTTTGTCCTATGCTGTTCTCCTTATCATGTACCTCAATACGAATCAAATGCACCCTTAAATACAAAAAGCTGCAATATTTTGAACCAACCAACTTGAAGCGGCATGGATTTATCTAGTCAGGAAAGAGATTTGGAGTAATAATAGGAGTTCAAATACATCCTTCAAAGAAAAAATACGGGATACTTTTAGTTCTTCGGAAGAAGAAAAAAATCATTTAATCTCAACATTTATAAATGTGGAATACTTTAATTATTTTTGTCATTTCTCATCCGTTAGAATCCATTAAAATTAATGTTTTTACTACTCGAATTTTCGCTGTAGAAATTAATTTAAAAAAAAATCATAGTTCTTACAACACGACGTTGTTCGACCTAGGGCGTCTGCTTGGTCTTTTGCTAAAAAGATAACAAGGTAAGCAATATGCAACATCTTCGAAAGGTGAATATCCTAGCCATGTAGGAAAGGGTAACGTCTAACATGAAGCATGTTAGCATATGGCTCATCGGTTAAGCATTTGAAATAACCGTTGGATTTATTAATATATTAATCAATGGTGAGGATTTTCGTGTCCAAAAAAAAAAAGTTGACATGATACTTTTGTATCCAGTTTCTTTTCAGATTGCAAAAAAGTCCCTGTTTATTCCAGATAGTGCCTTCTCTCAGAACTCTCTCTCTACTGGTAATGGTTGCCACCTTCATCCCATCGTCATGTCATCGGAGAGATTGGAGCCTTGATGCTTTGGTTAATTGACCACACACAGTCGTGCGCTTTGTAAAATATTCCTGATGGCAAGGAGGTAGATCATTAGCCGCATTGATATCCTAAAAAAAATGCCTTAGCTGTTTCATAAATGGAATTTTACTAAAATAATTTTGGGATGTTTTTGGTTTCCTTCTGAAAAGCTTTCGACAACCCTCTTTGCGAAAGAGTTTTCCCATATTCTAAGAAAACAAAGATCTTGGATATCATCTCAATAATCTGATTTGGGTATTTTGCCCTCCCACTCTTCTAAGTGAAAATTAAAAATGGAATTGGTTCATTTGAAACTTGTGTGTGGGGTGTCGTAGATATAAAACATTCACGAGCATTCTCCTATCATCTGAAACTTTTAGGCGAGTTGGTTATGGACAAGTTGGAGCATTTTTATTTCTTGTCATTTGAGGTCTAGATTAGCTTTGTTCTTGGTTTTCTGCCACAGTGCCACTAATGGCAAGTTCTGGATGTTCCTAAGCTCCACTTTTCTGATTCTAGATAACCTTACCCTACCCCAACTCAATGCTGATCCGATGATGATCTCTTTCTACAACCACATGTTAGGAATTTGCTTACAAAACGAGACGCAACGGAAAAATTCCCACCAAGAATCCATGCGAATGGTCATGGTTCATGTTTAAAATTTGTTACCTCTTGTAGCGCAGACCTTTGATAAGAATCGTTCCAAATCACGAGCACTGCACGAACAGTAATGCCTATATGTAGTCCACACGAATAGACCTTCTGAATGTCCAACGAACACAAGCATGAGTGGCTATTGTCTTACAATGCTAGCTATATTGAACAAAACTTGTCACTCACTGTCACACTTATGTGCGGCCAGGGTTTCTCATGTGCGGCTCAATACTCTTAAGTGGTCTATATATAACAGCGCCACTTAAGTCTGACCTATTGTGCAAGTGAAGCAGTGCATGATCCAGCTGATGGGCCAAGAGTCCAGCCCAAGAAAAAACTAGTCCAACTCATTTCTCATAGCTCCTATTAATATGCTCTTCTGTATGTGACCCTATAGGTTCTCATGACGTTGGTAGTAATATTAAATCTCATTTAATGTTACAAACAATGAACGGTATCTAGCAATACATCACTGTTACCCAAGTAATGAGAATGTCGATGTAACCTTTATGTGACCAATGTTCATGTGCATAATTATCCCTTTGTCCTGATATCTATATTGAACACAAGGCATAGAATGTATCACCCTTGTATAGTTCAATATCATGTTCCTCGATAGCCAAGTAGACTTAATAATAAATGAGGTCAATATCTCATATTGACTCATTTCAGCACGACCATACATTTTACAGTCTCACTCTATCAAGGGCCCACAGATATTACTCCTGTTATGTAGGAGGGACAAATCCCATCTAGATCACTCACACCCCTCTGCATGACTCGCGGTGTGCCCAATGCCACAATGATCGACTTTATAATTATCCTGTTACAGATGATGTTTGACGGTATTAAAGCACACAATTCCTCATGTAAGGATCGTAGTGATTTCAGGTCGAAGAATTGCATACACCATTGTCACTATGAGAACTACTTATGACACTCACACAATGTTCCATGTAGTATTCTCATGGTGGGTCAATCCAGTACATCGTTATTCTAATGTGTACCTATGTGTGTGACTTGATATCTCATATCCATGACCCGTGAGAAGCCGTCATCAGTTCACACACATAATAGGGGTTTTTGACCAAGCTGACTCACTTTTAGAAGCTATTTACCAAAATAACCTAGTTTTGAAACTATTTACCAAAGTAACTTACTTTTGATTAAAATAATAATTTTTTTTTAAAAAAAAAAAAACTGCGCAGGCGCCACTAGTGGTGCTAGTTGCAGCAGCGCCACTGCACCGGGAGGTGACACATGGCGCCCCCCCCCCCCCCCACCCCACCCCACCCCACCCCAACTAACCTATTTAACACGGCGACGTCTTCAATACTCCACTGAGGAGTTGGAGGATCAATCCTCCATGTGTATGGATCGTAGATATAGTAATTAAAAATTCGAACGGGCAAGATTAAAATGAGCGAACCGGTCAGTGAAGGTTACTAATGGAAGGCTAATAACGGGAAAATGGTTGAGTTGGTTACTATTATTATTATTATTTTTTTGCGTAATGATTTTTCTTGTTTTGTAACTAGAGTACGGACCCGTGCCATGCACGGGGAATATATCTTTTCTTTATTTAAGATTTCATAAAAAAATATGTAAGTGACAATAGTGTTTTCACATTTTTGTTTTTTTTTTTTTTGAGAAATTATATATCAAAAATTATAAAAAAAAATTATTTTATCTTAACCGTCGATCACAAAGTATAATAAATATTAACTTAATAACTATTATTGATATTATAATAAAGATAATGACTCTTAATTGTAAATTACAAGAACATGCTTTCTTGTAAATATGCACTCTAGCATGTTATCGTGTGACGCTTGTGGAATATCACAATATTTATATAATATAAAGAGATAGATATAAAAAATTGTTTGCATGTGGAGAAAAAATAAAATAAAGTAACAATATTATTATGTTAAGAAAAAAGATTTTTTTTTTTTGAAAATAAAGTTTAACGATAATACAAAAAGATGCTTTATATAAAAAAAAAAATTGTGATTAGTAAAAAAATATATTGTCTCTTTCTTCTATTACCTTTCTGAATATTTAATAGCAAATATATATTTCCAAAGCAACAATTGCATTTCAAGCTTATTAATCATTACTCAATGTTATTTATTTAAACACTAATAATACTAAACACAAAGTATTAGTTTATTTTCTCTTAAAAATCTATTTGATTTATTTATCATCTTTTCAATGTGTAAGCTAATCTTTTTAGAAAATATATTTATATATCATATTATTATTAATTTTTTATTATTTCTTGAAATTTTATTTGATTTATTTCTCCTCGTTTTCCTCTTGAAATTAAAATTTTTAGAAAATACATTTATGTATCATATTATTATTTTATTATTATTAGTACTCTCTCTTGAAAATATATTTGATTTATTTCTCCTTTTTATTGTGAGATATAACCATTTTAAGAAAATATATTTATTTATCATATTATTTTTTATTTTCCCATTGAGAATCTATTTGATTTATTTCTTATACTTCCCCCTATAAGTTAACTATTTTTATAAAATATATTTACCTATCATATTATTTTTCATTCTCTTTTTAAATTTTATTTTATTTATTTTTCCTTTTTCTGTGCAGAATAACCATTCTAAGAAAATATTTTTATCTATCATATTAATTTATCCTCTCCTCTTTTCTCCTGAAAATATATTTATCCATCATATTATTTAAAAATTTGATATTTACCCAATATATTTATTAATAAGCGCTAATTAATCATTTCTTCTTCCACTATATTAATATTGTACTTATTCTTTGGACATTTAATGTTATATATGTTACTTACGTTTAATGCATTTCCATTATTTCCTTTTGTTACTGATTTGATTTAATTGCTTTTATTTTCTATCATTTGAAATGCTACTTGTTATTCAAATTTCAAAATTCATTGATTATTTTTTCATTAAAAAAATTTTGAAAATTAAATTATATTTTTAATTTATTTTTGCTCTTGAGTTTTATTCTTGACTTTATATTAAACTATTGTATGGACCCGTGCCATACACGGGAATATGCTATTTTCTTTTAGATGTTCACCAAAATATATATAATTGATGATTCCATGTTTTTGGTTTTTTTTTGTTGAGAAATTATATACCAAAAATTATTTACAAATCGTTTTATCTTAAACTGCAATCGCAAAGTATAACAGATATTAACTTAATAACTATAATTGATATGATAAATATAATGACTCATAATAGTAAGTACATATTGTCTTGTAAATATGCATTATAACATGTTATCGATGCGACACACATGGAATATCAAAATATTTATGTAATATAAAAAGGCATGTATAAAAAAATGTTTGCATGTACATAAAAATAAAAAATATTATTATTTAAAAAAGATATTTATTTGAAAAAAAATTAATGCTAATACAAAAAGATGGTGTATTATAAACAAAATCAAAAAAGATTTCGATTAATAAAAAAGAACTTGTCTCTTTCTTCCACTACTTCAAATCGTAAGCAACATAATGGCTAGCATCCAGCTGACCGGTGTGAGGGACAACAACAAACAACCCAAACTCTGAAGACAACTCATTTGTAGCACCAGAGTTATCCCCATCAAAAGCCCCTTACAATCTTTGATAATCATCAACAATTGTTCATCCCTCCCTCTCCATGGTGATAATGTCCAAGAGCTAATGTTCCAATAGTGTCATTAACCTGAATAAAATGAACAGAAAATCAAGTTTCAAATAATATAACCAAATAAAAAGGGTTAGTCTCAACAAATAGGCAAAAACTAATATCAATGACAACAAAAGAGTAGTCAAATATAATAAATGAAACAAATTAAAATAAATTATAGTAAATTTGATAGAAGAGAAACATATATATATATATATATATATATATATATATATATAAATTGCTCACCATAGACAACGAATCTGGTTCTGCATTTCATTATTAAGTAGCGCCCAAAATCTCATCAATAGAATAGAGCAAAGTGTAGAAACCAGATAATAAAACCCTGCCAAAAAAAAATCAAAGAACAAAAAGAAACAACAATTATATGATGGATTTATGATTGTGCTTGCAATAATTATTGGTGTTGTGCAAGAGTTACCTCGGAGAGAGAGAGAGTTATAGAGATATTGGCAGAGAAGATCGTGATACTAAGAAGGACAAAGGGAAAAAAGAAAACGGCGAGGAGTATAAGAGAAAAGAAAACTGGAAATAAAAGAAAGAGAAGAAGAGAGTGTACCTGTGAACAGTTTGCTAGAAACCCTTCCACAATCACAACCACCTCGATATGATGGCAGACTGATTGAAATATAGAGGACCATTTGCAAGAGGCATTGTTGTGTGAATTATAAGATAGCTATTTGTATAGAGCAAAGAGATAAGATCCCGCTCAATAAGCATACAATTAAATTTTGAATTAAATTTAAGAAGAGTATCACATTAATTGATTTGAAGAATAAAAGAAAATGATTGGAATTAGATTTTGGATAAAAATTAATAGAAATAGCAGCCAATTTGATACGCATTTGATCAAGTGAATTATGACCGAGATAATATATTTATGACAATAACGATGAAGAAATTTAAGCCCCAAAGATTGCCCTTGATTGTGTGTTGGATAAAACGGTCAAAAAAAAATATTGAGACACTTGTAATAAAACATATGTATTTGATTCATTATTCATTATTAGTTGGCCCAAAAGTTTCATAATCATTATATTCATATTTATTTGACCATCTTCCATATAATTAATATTAATATTAATATTAAAAATAATAAATTTATCTTCAATAATGTTTTGATGATATATCACGTCATTCTAAACGTTAGTGAAGTTATAATTATAATTTTTTTTATTTTCAATATTTGAACTAATTATCTAAATCCTGATTTTCGAATTTCAAATAATAGGAAATATATCATAAAATTATTTATTTTTCCGAATCATTCTTTTCATTACTTATTGTGTAGTGATCCTAATATTAAATGTGCACGTGTTAATTCAATTACTCATAGTAAAATTAATATTATAAATCATAAATGTATTACTAATAATATCAACTAATAATATCTATATGATATTATTAATAAAATTTTCACCATATATATCTACATTCACTAATAACATTGATGAAATTATAATTAAATTCATCTATTTCCTTTTTAGAATTTGAAGTAATTTCAATCTGAATTCTAACTTTTGAATTTCAAATATTGTTTAAATTTGAATTATTTTTGTGTTGAATTATAATATTTTATAATGAATGTATTGTCCATATAATCAATTCTAATTAATGCACTCTTAATTTCTAGCATTTTTCGTATTATTTGTTTAAGATTAAATTATTTTCATACTAAAATGACATAATCAATATCAATTTGTTTCATTTATGAAATTTCAAAATTCAAATTGATTTCATTATTGCTTTCGTTAATGACATTTTGACCATCATTATATTTTTTTTCTCAATATGAGCGTGACAAATCAGCAAAATTTGGAAGGTTATAATTTGAAGGTTAAATTTTGAAAACATTATTGGAAGGTTATGAAAAAAATTTGAATTTCAATTCATTGGTATCAAATTGATATTATCTCAATCAATAATCATAATTACATATATTTTTATGTCTGATTATAGTTTGTAATTTTTTTTTGGAAGGTTATAATTGTATTAATTAAATGGTATATTATAATCATTATTATCAATAATTTCATTGCAAATTATATCAATTCACTACAAAAAAATATGTATTTAGAGACCACCAAAATCGGTCGCTAAATAAGGAAATTCGGTGACTAACCATTTAGTGACCGATTTAGAGACTACCAAGTGTGGTAGCGAAATGTCTGGTCACAAAATCACTTGGTGGTCGCTAAATCGGTCGCTAAATGGTTAGCGACCAATTTAGGGACCGAGTTTCTACGTTTAGCCACTGAATTTCCATATTTAGCGACCGATTAAGTGTGGTCGCTAAATTCGGTCTCTAAAATACCTTTTTTTTGTAGTGATTATCAATAAATTGATCCTACTGCAAATCTGATCAAATTATGACTATTACTATAATTACTTCAAATCAACCACAACGCGGCACATAAGCAAAAAATGGAGGGAAGGCTTCTGATGTTGCCACGTGTGATGAGGGAAGGCTCCAGAGATTGACATGTGGAGGTTTCCACTTTGAGTTTGTTCGCAATGTATTATACTAGAGTTTGATCCCGTGCCCGCACGGGATAAATTATTGGTGATTTTTAAAATTATTTATTTAATAATTTTTTGTATTATAAGATAATTTTTTATTTTTTACATATTAATTATATAAAGTTGTTAACAGGATATACACAAATTATATAAAAATATATAATGCATGTGTAAATACCATATTATTAATCAAGTTTTTTTTTTTTTGAGAGAATATTATTAGTCAAGTTGAATGACCTTTTTAATAATTTGAGAAATAAAATATAGAATATAAATTTTGATACACTTTTATAGTCAAGTTTTTTTATATTGTGAGATGATGACAAAGTATTTTATATATATATATATATATATGATTTTGAGGTAATTTTTTATAAGCGTAAAACCTTTTAATAAAGTGTTATTTTAGTAGTACTCGACAATTTAAAAACTATTTATACTAATAATAGATACAAATTAAATCTTTGAATCATATAAGTCAAAATAATTCAGACATTATTTTTAACAATAAAATTAAAATTAAAATATATATTATTTATTTTCTTAAATAAAACTATTGTTTTGAAATAAGTGTTAGAGAGTTTGTTGAATATGTTAACCTCAAACCAACGGACACCCAATAAATAGGAGTAATTGAAATTAAATTTGAAGTTATTAATCTATAGTGACAGTATCAATATCCATCATTATACAACTCCAAAACCCTCAATTTAGATTTTTTTCATCCTTTAAAATTTATCGTTCAACACCGAAAGTAGTAAGAAGACCAATCACATATGTCCATGATATCATAAATACTTAAAAAAAGGAAAGCAATATTTCAACTAAAAAATAAGACGATAATCACAAACAAAATTAAGACTCACCAACTAAATAACATATGTTGAAATTGCTGACAGTGACATTGGAAAACGAATGAAATGTGTAAGGACTCCCTTCAATCTTCGAATTATCCATAATGTGTACATCTGTCTCGTACTTCAAAGTTTGTCGATATTGATGTCTCATTATTCGATAGTCACCACCATTTGAAGCCACTCCAAATTCAGCTATAGTATAAACATGTGATTCAGCTAGTTTTGGCTGAATCCTATATATTAGTGTCCTTCGTACCAAAGCGTGTATTTTTTATCCCTACAAAATATAGACAAAGTAGCAAATATCAAATAAGAATATAAAAGTAAAAAAAATGTAAATATAATAAATCAACCTTCTAATCCATCAATATCATCTCCATTGTATATGGTTTTTTTGCATCATCGAAACCTGGTACATACCATATCCGGATAACCTTAACTTTGATCTTCCAATCCTCCTTTTCAGGCGTTATGTCATCAAGAAAAGTATATTTAGATGTCATTTTAAGTCAATAGGGAAGTCGAAGGGAATACGTAAGTAGTGAAGATATATATATATATAGATTATGATAGAGATTGAAGCAAAACAGAAATATT
The DNA here is from genome assembly GCA_035048595.1 of Echinosophora koreensis. NCBI lineage: Eukaryota > Viridiplantae > Streptophyta > Magnoliopsida > Fabales > Fabaceae > Echinosophora > Echinosophora koreensis. Next base: position 1,402,452 of record JAPCYP010000072.1, read on the forward strand.
TCATTTTAAATCTGATATTTGATTTTATATCAAAATTGAAATTAAAAAATTAGTCTTTAAACAATTATTCTAGATAAGATTTACGTAACTAAATAAAATGATTGCAGCACATTTAAAAAACCGAGATCAGATGATTGCTACACATTTTCCATCAGGAAGATATAAAATGACCTTAAAAAACCCTAAACCCAAATTTTATAGTTGATTTAATTTCAAAATTGAAATTTTAGAATTAGTAAAAAGTGGGATTTGATAAGAATTACATAAAGATATATTGTATGACCTTAAATTTGAAATAAATTAAATAATCAGACAGTATTAGTTAAGTTTAAAATTTAAATTCCAATTTCCAATTTTTTAAATTTCAATTTAATCTCAAATTTGATAAGATTTACGTAAATATATTTTTGGTATGACCTTAAAATTGAAATAAATTAAATAATTATATAAGATTAATTATATTTAAAATTTAATTTTTTGAAATTAACCAAATTTTATAGTTGATTTAAATTTAAATTCAAAATTGAAATTTCAAAATTAGTTTTCAAACAAGAGAATTAACATAAATTTAAAACTTTGATTTATTATTTGATTTAAATTTAGGTAATTTTGGCTCAATTTTTATTATTTTATTTTTTTTGTTAATTTATAAATACAATAATAAATCAAAAAATTGTAGTGTTGACACATATCATTCATAAACACTGCTGTATTTCTTGCATAGGGAAGATGACATATGGCAACACCACATTGCATAGGGGATAGAAATGTATTGTTTATAGATAGATAGATAGATAGATAGATAGATAGATAGATAGATAGATAGATAGATAGATAGATAGATAGATAGATAGATAGATAGATAGATAGATATAGATATAGATAGATATAGATGTTGTTGCACGTGACGCACGTGAAAAGAGAGAGGGTTTTTCGTTCTCCTTCCAACCGATGGCGTTGCCCCTTCAAGCTAGGGTTTTTCTTGACTGCGAAGAGGACGAAGGCACGATACCGGCGTCTTGGTGACTTATTATTTGCGCCGTTCCCGTGAAATGGTAGGTAACATTGTGAGTTGAGGCACCATCCTTTGTTGGTTGTTATGAGATGTTCGGTAGTTCTCCCTTCCTCGCATTGAGTTTTCGACTCCACTGACCTGTAAGTTTCCGCCTTCATCCATCTCGATTAATACAACGGCAGGCAAGTCTTTCTACCAAACAGCTTTTGAACGAAAGAGCAGGTCTATACGGGAGGGCACCTCTCACATGCAATCGGCAGCAGCGGCTACTAACGGGAATTTCTTGCACTTTAGTTCGTTGATGGGTGGCGTCGAAGGGTGGGATGATGTTCACTTTCCTCTTTCGTTTTCGACCCAGGAGGAATTTGAATTTTTTTTTTTCCGAAGCTTTTTCTGTTTTTTTTTTAATAAACATTTCTAATTTATCAGAAACAGGCAAATAAGTGATAGAAACGATAATTACCGGCTAAAAAAAAAATTAAAACTAAATGACTTTTACCTGGAACCGGCTCAAGCCCGTGAAATATCAATGAGTATCGAAACTCAACTAGCAAGGTGGAGTATTGTAGATTATGCCTATTTAACAGTCCCCACCAGCCAACCCCCCTCCCCCTCCCTATAAAAGCCCCCACCCGGATCCCCCTCCCCACACACACACACTCCCACTTCCTTCTTCCTCTCTTTTCTTTAACTTGTTTATTTTCTAACAGTCTTTTAATCTTTTGTACACTCTATTGAAATTAAGTTTAGGTAAATGTTAAATTGTTTATGATATCATTTTTTAAATTTTTTTAATTATATAGTCATTTATCAATATTCTGTTACTTTTTGTCTTTTACACTTTTCTTTATCACTTATTATTCTGGAAGTGTTTATTTTAACTTTTATAATACCATATATTTGTATCATTTAGTATGTTATTTATTTGTATTTTTTATTTTACCCCTTCTACCGGCTCCCCCTTCCACCAACACATATCTTTTAATTCTTTTTACACTCTATTATAATAAATGTTAAATTTAATTAAAAGTTTTATTATTTTATTAATTGTTTTGTATTCATTTACTAACATTCTGGTACTTTTTTTTCGTTCATCATTGTCATTTATTTTTATGAAAATGTTTAATTTAATTTTTTTAATATAATTTTTGTATAATTTGGTAATTTTTTATTTGTATTTTTTATTATGTCATTTTTTTTTATTCAGAATGTACCATGTGTTGTTTATTATAATTTTTTTATTTATTTTCTTAGTTATTATTTAAGTTGCTGTTATTTAGTTTTTTGTTTTGTTATTGTTATTATTATTGTTGTTGTTGTTGTTATTATTATATTATTATTATTATTTCTATTATTAATGTGGCAATCGATAACACAGTAATATCCGATTGTTAATTTTTTATTATGTTAATTATTAGTGCGGTTGTTGTTGATATAAGGGAAGAATCAAATATACGATAGATTTACTGCACACATGAGAAGCGGGTAAGTGTCGGCATAATATTTTGATTCTTTTACTAACCACATGAATATCTTCATGTGCTTAGTAAAAGAATCTAAACATCCTAATAACGTACATCACAGCAAGTTGAGAATTGTAACCCCCATCTTCGCCTGGGAGTCAACCGTAGTACAAAACTGAATCCTGTGTGGCATTAGCCCTTACCATCAGGCACCACGTCCTTCATTAACTGTAAACATATTTTACAGCCAGATGGTTTCAGCAAGACTCATGATATTACAAAATAGACCATCTGGCCGTAAAATGTGTTTACAGTTAATGAAGGACGTGGTGCCTGATGGTAAAGGGCTAATGCCACACAGGATTCGGTTTTGCACTGCGGTTGGCTACCAGGCGAAGATGGGGGTTACAATTCTCAACTTGTTATGATGTACGTTATTAGGTTGTTTTGTGCAGTTGCTACTGGCCAGTAGCCTATCAAATAGATGTTTTGATGTATATAAAATATAAAATTTCTAATAAATCCAGTAATATACTGCCTTATTACCTTGTTGTAAACATAATTTATTATTGTTAAATATCATCAGTAGTGGTAATTTATTGAGAGAGGTGCCTCTCTGATACCATTTATAACATCCCTGGTTGCTCTATGGATTGACGACTGTCCCCACAGACCAACACGGGTCTTTTCAGCGTGCCTTGTCCTCACTCACACGCTTCTTGGAAAAACTTCCCAGGAGGTCACCCATCCCAAAATTGCTCCAAGTCAAGAACGCTTAACTATGGAGTTCTTAAGTGATGGGCTACGAAAAGAAGATGCATCTTATTAGCATAGGTAGTACCAATCAATTCATATAAGTCATTCTCAACTGTATAGTCCTATACCTACACAGCCTCAGGATCCCTCTAATTCCGGTGTGTAATCGGTTCATTCATGTGTCCCTCCGCCTAGAAGCCTGCCAGGAGCCGCTCCTTGATCATGCCTTCTTGCACCGGCGACCACTCCCCGCCCTCGTCGGCCCCGGGTGTCACAAAGCTCCTTTTCGAAAAGCAAGATAATGAGTGAGGGTGTTGGGGGTTGGGGGTTGGGGGGTTGGGGGGGGGGGGGTAAGAATCATCCTTTCTCAGATGCCCCCTCGGAAGTTTAGTCAGCCTCTACAATTGTTTTAATTTTGGTTACCTAGAAATTCCACATAAACTAGCTAAAGAGGGTAAAAAAAAAAGTGCCTCACAGTATGACATATGCTAGCATTCACCGTAGGAAAGATGCGAAACCAACTGTGTTGAAACCGTCTTGGATGATCATCTTTACCAAAAAAGGGTAGTGTTCTATATGCATTTGATATGGACCCTATTTCAGATAAGCCCTTCGTATTTCATCCACTTGATTTGGTGGGAATTGCGAAATATGAGGATGCTTTACAAGATCACATTCTACAGAACTCTCAAATTCGTCACATGAAACTTTAGGAACCTTGGAAATTTGCTTCTCATTTTCTTCAATTCTTAGGTTCTCAAGACATTTTTTGAGTTCGGACATGGAAGTTATATTTTCTTCAACATTCTCACAAGCTTTCCTCTTGAAAAAAGAATCAATTCTTTTACAATCATTGTTTTTCTGATGCGAAGGAATAACTACAAAGACCTATGCAGAAATGTAAATAAATATCCTAAAATACCCAGCAAAAAAGCACCTCCCTGATCCAAAGTGTAAACAGCAGACAAAGAAATTATAGTAACCAGGAACAAGAACTATAGTAAAGTACATAAATTTGCAAGCCATGAAACAAACTAAAAGACCAAAAAACACGTTGACAAGTCCAATCGAGTGCCTGCTGCATCAGCATAAAAAGCAACCATAAAGCACAATCACAAAACACATTGACTTCCCCTATAAAGCCATCACCCAAAAAACTCTAATTTGCATCTTCAAATCTAAATACCAGAATCACATACCAAAGTCAATAAAATCATCAAATTAACAAACTAGAAATGCTAATCACATACCTGGTGGAGATGGCCACGATCACGGAAGGGAAATCGGAGTAAAATCAATGGCAGAAGGGACAACGCACACAACGCTGACGAAGATGACCCACAAGAGTTCGTCACAGGGGAATTAGAGTATGTTTGGGATAGATTATTTATGTACGTTTCAGCTGTTTTTTTTTTTGTTAAAAGCTGTTTTGGTAAATAAATTTTATATTTGGATCTTTAGCTTAAATTTTTAAAAAGTTTTTTTCCTTGAAAAAAGCTGTTTTACTATAATCTAAAAAAGAGGATTGTTTTATGTTTTAGCTGTTTTACTGGATTGATTCTTTTGTGATTATCCGTATTTACCCTCACGGTCTCGACTCTCTACCAGCACCAGCCTGATTGAAATCTTTCTTTCAAGAATATTCTATCGGTAATCATGCATGCCATTCACTGTGCCTATATTCAAGTTTTCTTTATTTTGCTTGACGTACTACTATTCAAATAACGTATTTATAATTTTAAATTAACTATTATAAAAAAATTAACTATTATAAAAATAATATATTTTACATATTTTCATAGTCTTGAAAAAATGTTATGAATTTAATTAAATTTATTATAATAGAAAAATAGGATAAAATACTAAAAATTAAACATTTCATTAAAAAAGAATCAAACATTATTTAATTATACAAATAACGTCATATCATTTTTGGTAATTTGTCATATAAAAGTGATTCTTTTTACATCATCTAGACGAAATAGATTATTTTAAAAATACTTTTCAACAAATATACCCAAACAAAAATAGATTATCTTAAAAAAAAAAATTCCTATTTTTCCAAACACACTCTTGGTCGCAAAAGAGGTGTGGAGGGGGGATTAGTCACAGGGACGCAGGGTTACGGGTAATTTTATTTGGGGCTGGGTTTTTTTTTTTTTTTACGAGGAGGTTGGGCTTTATGTATAAAAATATGTAGGTAAGAAATATTTTAAAAAAAATTGGGGTAGCATGTAAAGCTCTACCAATACCAATGTACGTGCCTCCTCCAAGGGCGCTACTATTGGCACCGTGTAAATTGCTATTGGTACCGTACAGTTTTAAATTAATTTTTTATTTTCGAAAATACCCTTTTCACTTACTCACCTTGTGCAAGTTTTTACGCAACGTAACTTCCAGAAATTACTTTCCGGAAGCTTCCGGAAAATGAAATCCGGACACTTTACACATCTGGAATTCAAAATTCGGATACTTTTTACACCTCCGGAAAGTAATTTCCGGATGTGTTAAAATTAACACATCCGGAAATTACTTTCCGGACGTACAAAAAGTAACATCAGCAATAACACATCCGGAAAATAGTTTCCGGATGTACAAATTGTACCTCCGGAAAGTAAATTCCGGATGTGTTAATTTTAACACCTCCGGAAAATACTTTCCAGACGTACAAAAAGTAACATCAGCAATAACACATCCGAAAAATAGTTTCCGGATGTACAAATTGTACCTCCGGAAAGTAAATTCCGGATGTGTTAATTTTAACACCTCCGGAAAATACTTTCCGGACGTACAAAAAGTATCAGCAATATGAATCCGGAAAAACTTTCAGGAAGTGTTACACATGTCCGAAAAACACTTTCCGGAGGTACAAAACACATGTTCGGAAAGTGAATTCCGAAAGTGTCCGGAAAGTGAATTCCGGATGTGTTAAATTTCCTGATTCAACTCCGGAAAACGAACGACACTTAAGGGTAATTTTGGAAAAAAAAAAAAAAAAGAAGAAAAAAAAAGTTGTAAGATGCGAATAGGAAAAAAAATCGGTGTTAATAACAAGGCCCCTCCTCCAAATGTCACCACCACAACAACCCATAGTGTCGCCGCGATATCAACCATATCCAGTGGCCCTAACCTCTAAACCCAGCCAAGTTCCACCCACAGTGAGCAGTCGTGCTCCTCCTTGTTACATGTTTACACCTGAGACCTCTTCTCCTTTTTGGCATCTTTTGTTTCCCGTATCCTTCTATTGCTTATTTCCTTTAATTTTTATTCGTTGATCAAGGCTTCAACAAAATTCTTTAGTGGGTTTTGGTTTTTTTTTTTTTTTTGGAGGCCGCCTTTAGAGGATTTTTTTTTTAGATGGCCATTGGTGGGTCCAAAAATAATTTTTTGGATTGGGTTTGAATAGAGGAAGGCAGAATTTAGAACTTCGATAAACCAATGACATTGTTGTTAGTTTTTGTTAATTCTCTAAGTATGGTTTCCAAATTGATTTACATCTCCATATACCAAGTGTGGGTGCATCTGGAAGTGCATACCCAACCTACATGGGGAGCTTCGTAACCAGGGACTGACTTGGACTAAATTTTCTGGGACTAAATTGTTCACTGGTAACTTTATTAGGGTCTAATTTGGGAGCTAAATGTGAGGACAACTACATTACTTTCTTGAGAAACGACGAAGCAAATTTTTTTAATTAATATTTTCCACAGTGAAAATTTGGATAGTGCCAAATAAGAGAGTTAACATTTCATGTAGACAAAAACATTAACTAAAATAAAATTAAACGGATGAATATGATAAAATGATTAATATATCTTACGTTTATAAATGTCAACGACTACATTATTACTTTTATTTTTCTAGTAACTAAAAGTGTCCCAGTATTTTGTTTTTTCCAGAATCGAGCCTTTAGTTTTTTTCTAATAATTTTCCTTAAATAAAAAAACCAAATATATTTAATGGTTTAAAAATATAAAAAGTAGTCGATATTTTTTTATATAAAAAAAAACTTAAGAGAATTATAACATGTTTATTGAATAAATAAAAACTTAAAAAAGAAATAAAAACGTATTTCTATTTGCGATGCCTGTCTTTGGTGATCCTTATCCTTCATGCATGAATAGTCTATTATTTTATGATATTTCAATTGGGAATCAGATACTGCACTTGCTCTACGAGAGACACTAACTATGAAAACCTCTTTCAAGGTCTTTATCGGTTTAAATAAGTTTTTAATCCCTGAAAAATGTGTGTTTTGATTTTAGTCCTATAATTTTTTTCATAGGTCTTGATTTCTACAATTTTAAAAGCTTAGGAATAAGTCTTTATCGTGAACTTTAAACTATCATCATACAACAAAGGAGACATTCAAATCACCAGGAAATAATCTTCATAGATTGTAGAATTGTTCTTCATTCACTCAATTTAATTTGTGAATAATTCTTTTTTAGTTGATCGATGCACAATTGACAATAGGAACCAATTCCTAAAATTTCGAAATTGTAGGAATCAAAACCTATAAAAAAAAAAAATTATAGGGATTACAACAAAAATATACACATTTTTCGATGGTTAAAAACTTATTTAAACCTTCTTTATTTTCAAAGTTCTATTATCATAATAATATTTTTAAACATCAAGACTATATTTTTATATTCTAATATATTTTTTCCTCATCTCATCCCATCACAAGACAAAAAAAAATTTAACACTATAATTAACTCCAATTCGGTATCTCACCCTAGAGTCATATTACTTGTACAATAAATTAAATGTCAGCACCATATTTTTATATTCTTTTATAGATATATAGATATCTATTACTTTGTTTTTTTCTCTCTTCTCATCCCATTTCAACAATGAAAACAGGAAATTTATGCCGTGTCTAGGAGTCGATGTCCAAGGATATGGATGATGTTCAGAAAAAGTTATTCTCACCCTCATCATGTGCAAAAAAACTATTCTATTGCTTTTATATAGAAATCAAAAACAAATTATTGACATTTACTTCTTGTTCAAGCTACTACCACAAATATTCCTCACCCATCATATAAAAGCACACTAGATTTTCATAAACGATCTAACTTAACATAAGCCACAGAAACTATATCATATATATAGTTCCTAACTAACAATGGGAGATTCTCTTCAGCACCTGCTTCGCCTCTTTGATCAGTTTGATGATGAGCATGATCATGTGGAGAGACAACCCAGAAACCATGCCAACCCTGTTGCTGTTGCTCCTCAGCACAACGCCACAGTGCAAAAGCAGCCTCGTGCCGAGTTTAACAACACAGGCACACAAAACATGAAAGGTCTTATAAACAACACTGGTTACACCAAGGGCAACGGTAACGGATCCATCGTCTTTGGTGGCTTTGACTCCTCCACTAGAAATATCTATTGATAATATCTTATGCATCTCAAAGGATTTATAATCTTCTATATATAGTACATGTATCATGTTGTACCATCACTGAAACTAGAGTAAGATCTCTAATAGTTTCCAATAAAATAATGAGGATGTCATACATCTTCTCTTTATAAATGTTTACTCTATTTCTTGTTCAGCATCCTTTTTTTTATAGACAAATATTAGTTTGTTAGTTATTATGTTAGTTTTTTCTCCTTTATTAGGGTTTGAACCCTGGGCCTTCCACTCCTTCAACATCTTATATCCTTAGCTCAAACCAGTTACACTACCCTACCCCATGTTCTGCGTCCCTTGTTATAAAGAAAACCTCATATGAGCTACGGAATAGAATCAAACCAACTCTTCACTAATTTCATTTTTAGGATGCAGGTGTTTCATCTTGAATAACAAAAATAAACTAGGAAAACTTGATTTAAAGACAATTGATGGTATCTTCCTAAGCTATTAGACAAGTATAGTTTCTAATTAAAAAAATCCCACATCATGGAAGAAACTATTCATGTGGTGTTTGATGAAGCTAACGATTCTTCTGTGAAAGTGTCTATCTGAAATAAAGAAAAGAGCAAATGGAGGAAATTTCAAAAAATAAAAATTATGCACAAACAGAAAATGCTAATTCTGATAAAGATCAGCTATGCTAACTTGCACGAAGTAGATAGCTAACTATCCTTAATTTTACCATTAAGGCATTAATAACATCAATAATCATTCGATTAGGGAGTTTAAACAGCTAGCACAAGTACTTCAGTATGAATGTCCTCACATCAGTCAAGTTTACATATAACAACACGTTTTCTCTCCTATCCAAAAGTGAAGGGTTTGATATGTTGAGTTTCCCAATGTTGAACCTTGATTTGAGCAAGGTATGAATCTTAGTCTCTCCATTGGTTAGCACAGGTCGGATTGCAGCAAACAAAAAAGAGTGCCATACCTTCCTCCCCACTGACCGTCCCCTACATACATTATAAAACATCAGAACATTCCCAACTAAAATATGGTTTCTGAACTTGCAGACTGAAGTTTTACTAAATTGCAATCTTAAAGGTAGTGGAGGAATGAGCATTATTTCTTTAATGCTACTTCAGAAGGAAGTACAACATTTCAAATTCAAAAACTTTTAAGCTATTAAGCCTTATTGCATCTCTAACAAAAATAAAAGGGGAAAATATCGACAGATTAGTACTAAAATGAAATAGTTAAGATTTTTGTGTTATGCCAAAGTAAAATGATGTCCGCTCTCCTCACTCTCTTCCCATATTTCCACACAGAAAAAGACAGGCATCCTTTAAATTTGGAATTAGCATTCTACTTATAAGCATAAAAATAATTCTTCCCTGCCAAATTCAGTAGTTAAAATAGGGAGTTAACCTGGTAAAAGACAGCTTCTCCATGATTGCATTGAGCACAGCGAACAGACTTGGTGCGAGGAAGAGTTGGATCTGCAGCTACATTCTTCACCACTGGAGTCTGCTCTTCAACAGAATGGTGTATCTTCTTTATATAGACAATGTTATTATCGGCAACCTCCTGAACAACAGTGAATTATTGGTCAACTTAACTGATAACATCAAAACTGGATGTGGTCCCTCGCAATACTTCAACATAGTAAAACCAAGGGTGACAATTTGCTATTGCAAAAACATGAACTAAATGTATGGTTTTAAATGGCGGTTGCAGTCGCAGTTGCACTTACGTTGCGTTTATCGTAATTTTGCGACAAAATGTGGCCAATGTGGTCACAATGCAGTTGCACAGACTACCAAAACTGCAATGTTGCGACTGCAACCACAATTTCACTGCAATTTGACCGCAAGATATTTCACCACAACCAAACCAAGTCATCTCATCCAAAAGACATGATATATCAAAGGCACAATGTTTTTAGTCAATACTCAATTTGCTTGACATGACTTAAAACACAACTGTTCACTATGACAAAGCACGGGTTGTGTAATGTGAAGTTAGAATATAATAGGGACAATCCATACAGAAGAGACATCATTCAGCAAACAGAAGTCAACTGTGAGTGAAAACAAAACAAATGCCATTTGCATATTCTGATCTTTAACAGGAATGTGCAATATAGCAATAGTGAAGATATTTTTTATTTCTCTCCATCACTTTCTGGACCTCTTTACTCTACCTTCATGCTGGACCCGAGCCCTTTATTGGGGATTCACCGTTGTGTCGATATTTTCTAGATTTTCAGCTACGTAGGACCATGTTTGAGTTACACATCTAGTGACCCATTGATGTGGTTCGTCTCTTATTGTCGGTGTCACAGCTGAGGTAGGTTTTCGATGTGGTGTTGGGAATAGGAGCTTACTTATTCCACATACAGCGCCAATGTTCTTCTATGGACAATGAGGGTCCGCTGGTGTTCCTGTTGCAGAGTGGAGTGGTCCTTCTATTGATGCTTCGATTGAGCTCTGTAAGTCGATCTTGGCATCTCCCTGGTGGATGGCTGCCCCGGTGAATGGCGGAAGGTAAACCTATTAAAACACTTTGATGCCTAAGTTAGCAAAGGAAATCTAGGTTTTAGAGATATGGAGTATTTAAGTAGAGAAATATAATGAATGAGATATGAGAAGGAGGGGTCCCCTTCCATACTCCCTGGTAAGTCCTATTTATAAGGGGTGAGGGAGTTCATGCCCTATCATATCATGATCAGGCTAACCACTTGCATAAGGGAAAGTGTTGTCATATATGTCACATCACTAGTCAGCCATCCCTGCAAAGGTAGGGTGGCATAACAGGTTTGTCTTGTAGAATTATGGGGTGTGACAAGTCTGTCTTGCTTGGCCTACCTCCGTGGTCGGCATTGACCCTGAAGACTTATGTCAGGCTTGGTCTGGCTCTTTTGGTCGAACTTGCCCAGGCACTATATTGGTCTAGAACAGTTGCCCCAAGGTTGGTGCATTGTTTAGCAATGTGTCGAGCTCTAAAGTGTGGCCAATATATGTAAGTTCTGAGGTCTTTTGAGTAGGCATGGCAACAGGATCCAAACTAGCGATTACCCACCCGAACCTACGCCGACTTTGACGAGAAAACCCGCTTTGACCTAGGACAGAGGCAGGGATGAGGATATTGATACCCGTCCTGACCCCAAACCCGCCCGTTGTTTACGTAATTACAATAATACCCTCATATATTTATGTAGGGAATTGAATTTGTTTTGATTGAAAGGTTCTATTCTGTATAAAGAGATACTTTTTTTCAAACAAAAACTACAGAACATTTGATTGTGATTTTGTTCTAGTGTTTTGATGCTATCAGTGTTATTAGAAGAAAAACAAAGTGCTTCTAAAGCACTAGTTTCTTTTTAATTTGTAGCTGAAAGAAAACTAAGTTTCGATTTCTGGTTGATTGTTTTAATTGTGTGAAGGTTTTATTTGTTTATTTTGGAAGTGCTTGAGTTGTTAATTTCAACTAAAATAAAATAATTGTTAAATTTTGTTACTCATTCACAGGGGCGGGGCGGGGAAACCCGACTTTGACGGGAAAACCCGCTTTGATGGGAAAACCCGCTTTGACCTAGGACAGAGGCGAGGATGAGGATCTATTTTTCAACCCCGACATGGAGTGGGGGTGGGGTCGGGGATGGTAAGACCTGCCCCCGTCCCGCCCAGTTGTCAACCCTACTTTTGAGCATGTCGGGGTGTTACCAGTTCTGCCCCTATGTCGTTGTTTCGTGCACCTATCTTCTTGCCTTTTTATGCTTATTTTTGTATGTAACTTTAACTAACAACACTTGCTCGCTCACTAGGCATGAATGCTTCGGAGGGGATGCACATATGTCTTTTGAAGATGGCAGCAAGGAACTTTTTGTTGAAATAAGTCAGATGTTGTTAGCTATAGATAGAAATATTTTTTGTATTAAAAGATATGTATAACTGTGTTTCAGTTTGGATAGTTGTAATTCTATTTTCATTTTAAATCTCCAGTTATCAAGAAAAGACTCTAGGATCGAATGTGTATATATTGCTACATTTGGTAAATGCAATACACATCAGAACTATTCTCTTTGATATTAATTGTATTGCATTTACAGAATGTAGGAACATACACACCTTCGATCCTGGAGTCTCTCCTTGATAATAGAAGATTTAAAATGAAAATAGAATCACAGCTATACAAACAGAAACACAGCTTTACAAATCTTTTAATACCAAAAATATTTCTATCTCTAGCTAACAACATTTGACTTATTTCAACACCTCCTTCAAGTTGGTGCATGGATGTCACACATTCCCAACTTGAATAGAGATTCATTAAACACTCTGCTTGCTACTTCTTTAGTGAGAATATCAGCAAGCTGTTCTTCAGATCTTACAAAAGGAAAAGCAATTGTTCCAGCTTCAAGTTTCTCCTTAATGATATGTCTATCAAGTTCAACATGCTATGTTCGATCATGTTGGATAGGATTGTGAGCAACCTCTATAACTGGTGTACTATCCCAATACAATCTCAAAATAAACAAGTGAAGAGCTCGCCCGATCATAAAGGGACGAGCGAAGAGCTCGGTAGTCCCAAACTAAACGAGCGAAGAGCTTGATGGTACCTTATCAGGAAGTGAAGAACCCCCGACAAAAGGGAAATCCAAAAGTTCTTTGATGTCGTCTTCAAAAGACATTCATCCCCCCACCGAAGCATTCATGTCTGGCAAATGAGCGATCACCGTTTCTGAAAGTATATACAAAAATAAGCTTAAAAAGGCAAGATAGGTGCATAGAACAACCACAACCTTGGGGGCAGAACCAGTAACACCCTAGCACGACAAAACACCCACAGATCCTACATAGATCGGTCACACTTTAGAGATCGACACATTGCTCAACAATGCATCGACCTCAAGGCAACTGTTCTTGACCAATATTCTGTTAGGTCAAGGCCACCCAAAAGAGCCAAGCCAAGGCCGACCAGAAGTGCCAGGCCTAGACCAACCAAAAGAGTCAAACCAAGTCCGACCAAAAGTCTATTAGGTCAATGTCGACTACGGAGGTTGGAGGTTGGTCAAGCAAGACAAACTTGTCACACACCATACCTTTGCAAGACAGACCTGTTACGCCAACCTACCTCTGCAAGGATGGCTGACCAGTGATGTGACATATATGACAACACTTTTTGAATAAGCAAGTGGTTCACTTTCCCGATATGCAAATGGTTAGGCTGATCATGATATGATGGGGCATGAACCCCCTCATCCTTATAAAAAGGACCTATTAGGGAGTATAAAAGGGGACCTCTCCCGCTCTCTCATATCTCATTCCTACTATTTCTTTACTGGATTACTCCATACCCCTTTACGGACTTAGGCATCAAAGTGTCTTTACAAGTACACCCCGCCATTCACTGGAGTAGCCATCCACCAGGGAGACGCCAAGCCCGACCTACAGAGCTTAGTCCAAACATCAACAGAAGGACCACTCCATCCTGCTATGCTACAGGAACATCGGTGGACCCCCTATGTCCACAAAAGAATAATAACAATAATAATGGGAAAGTACACTGATATCTTTGATATAATTACAACTGATACTTTCCTTGTCTACAAAGTTACAAACAACCATACCTTTGACGAAAGGTTAGTGTAAAAGATAAAAGGGCAATGATAACATAAAAACTCTTAGAATTTTGGGCCAAACTCAGCCTCACAAAACCGGCTTATAAGGTGAGGATTGCCCAAGCTTTATAAGCACTACTTAGGCCGTATCACTAGGCGATGTGGGACTAAACACACCCTCACAACCAGCACAATAAAGGTGCTGGAGGCTGCAATGAAGGCAGCACAAAGTTGCAGCAATTAAGGCGGCTAGGGGCAGATCGCAATTAAGGCGGATTTCCAACACACCCCCTCACGCTCAGGCCCAATAGGCTTGGAGCGTGGATGATACGAGCAACCCAACCACGGATCTAGGATAGGCTCCGATACCATCTTAGAATTTTGGGCCTAACTCAACCTCACAAAACCGACTTATAAGGTGAGGATTGCCCAAGCTTTATAAGCACTACTTAGGCCATATCACTAAGTGATGTGGGACTAAACACACCCTCACAACCAGCACAATGAAGGTGCTGGAGGCTGCAATGAAGGCAGCACAAAGTTGCCGCAATTAAGGCGGCTAGGGGCAGACCGCAATTAAGGCGGATTTCCAACAAAAACCATTAAACATTTATGGTTAAATTAATAGATACCATTCATATTGAATGGTTTAGGAAAGAAAGTTATATAACCATACATTGTTTAGTCTTTGTTCAACTATAAATATTTGTCATTGCAATGTAGAATTCATTCAAGACAAACACAAAAGGAATTCATTCCTTTCTAGAGAGTTTTATGAGAGATAAGAATTGTAAAAGAATTTTTCTTTGTATTTTTTGTTCTCTTCTCATATATAAAAGATTCTTCTCTATGCTAGTTATCAAAAGTATTGGTAAGTTTTTCTTTGTCAAAGACGGTTTTTTACAACAAATTGGTATCAGAGCCTTGGTTTGAATTCCTTGAGTCATCCAGCACTCATCTTCTATCAGTGTTGCTCCACTTGCTTCTAGTGTCAACCAACATTTGCAATGCCAACTAAGTCCAAATAATTTTTGAACTTTATTGATGGAAGAGCTTTTGTCATCATGTTTGTCGGGTTATCAGAAGTGGCAATCTTCTCTACCAACACATCACCTCGTGTTATGACATCACGAATGAAATGCATCCTAACATCAATGTGCTTTGTGCTTTCATGGTACATCTAGTTCTTGGTTAAGTGAATTGCGCTTTGACTATCAAAGTCATTTTGACTTACACCAAGATCACCTACTAGACCTTTAAGCCACAAAGCTTCTTTCGCTGCTTCTATAGCAGCCATATACTCTGCCTCTGTAGTTGACAAGGCAGCAGTAGACTGTAAAGTTGCACGCCAACTGATAGCACGACCACCAAGCGTGAAAATATAACCAGTCAAAGACTTCCTATGATCAAGATCACCAGCATAATCTGAGTCACAATATCCAGTGACATGGCCAATAACTTCATTTGTCCATCTACCAACCAATGTCAGTTGAACCCTCTATTATCTGAGAATCCACCTTACAGCTTGCCAGTAAGCTTTCCCCGGATTAGCCATATATCGACTAACAACACTCACTGCATGTGCAAAATCTGATCTAGTACAAACCATGGCATAAATCAAACTTCCAACTGCATTAGAGTAAAGCACTCGGGACATGAACTCCTCTTTTGTTTGTGGTGACAATTTTGAAGATAACTTGAAATGAGTTGCAAAATGAGTACTAACTATCTTTGCATTTTGCATTCCAAATCTCTCTCTAGAACTTTCTCAATATAGTTCTTTTGAGATAAGCACAACCTTCCAGCTTTTCAATCTCGTATGATCTCCATGTGAAGAATTTTCTTTGCCGGACCCAAATCCTTCATCTCAAATTCACCAATTAATTGTGTCTTCACCTTATTGATCTCAGTTGGATACTTACATGCAATTAGCATGTCATCAACAAAAAGAAGCAAGCAAATATTGGAGTCATCAGACAATTTCTTATGATAGACACAACTATCATACTCACTTCTCATATACTCAATATCAATCATAAAACGAGTCCCGTGTAGGTGGCCCAAGTGGCCAAGGGACATAAAGGAAGGAGTTACATGAGAGGGGTTCGATCCCCTCCCCCCACCCCCCACCCCTCTAACAACTAACTCTCTAACAATTAACCATTTGGCCTATCAAAAAAAAATAAATCATAAAACGAGTCGAAACGCTTATACCATACTGCTTCAACCCATACAATAACTTCTTCAGTAGGCACACATGGTCTTCTTTTCTCGATACAACGAACCTTTCTGGTTGTTGCATATAAATCCTTTCCTCCAAATCACCACGGAGAAAGGTTGTATCGAGTTGCTCTAACTCCAAGTCAAACAGAAACACCAAAGCAAGAAGCACTCTAATGGAACTATGCTTTACAACTGGGGAAAAAACTTCATTGAAGTCAATACCTTTTCTTTGTGTAAAGCCTTTTGACACAAGCCTTGCCTTGAACCTTATTCCATCTTTCTTCTTGAATATCCACTTGCAACCCACAATCTTCTGATCAACTGGTTTCTCAACAAGCTTCCAAGTCTGATTCTTGCGGAGGGGTTCAAGCTCTTCTTGCATGGCACGTGTGATGCTTCATCACAAGTAACTGCCTTATCGAATAAACTCGGTTCTTGTTCATCAATGCATTTCTACCATACTGAGTGCGAAAGAAACAAAATCCTCGTACCTTTGTGGTGGTTTGATTTGTCTTCTTGGCCTATCTCTAGCCAAGATATGCTCAAACTCTATTGATTCAACATCTTCAAGTGTCTCCTCTGGTTTCTGCTTAAGAGCTCCAATTTCAAGCTCCACCTGTTAATATCATGAACTTCAACTTTACTATCACGATTCTCATATGGTCTGGGGTTAAGTATGAATGTTTCATCAAAGGTCACATCTCTACTAATTAGGAACTTTGATTCCTTAAGGTCCCTCGTCTGTACCCTTTGACACTAGCTTGGTAACCCAAAAATATGCATTTCTTAGCTCTTAGCTCTTAGCTCTAGCTTTCCCTCAAGCTGGACACCCAAATACACACAGAATTGAATAATTTGCCGTAGAGCCTGACCATATTTCTTTCGGAGTCTAGCAATCGATAGTTGTAGAAGGAGATCTGTTTACCAAATAGCATGCAGTATTAACCGCCTCTGCCCAAAAATGCTTGGGTAAACCTGCATTAGAGAGCATGCATTGAGCCCTCTTAAGCAATGTCCTATTCATTCGTTCTGCCACGCCGTTTTGTTGTGGTGTATGTCTCACAGTTATATGGCAAGTTATTTCTTCATTTGTGCAGAACTCATTGAACTCATTGTTGCAAAATTCTAACCCGTTATCTGTCCCGAGTCGTTTGACCTTCTTCTCTGTCTGCTTCAAGAGATTTTCATTGCTTAAATTTGAGGAATACATCACTCTTTTGTTTCAAGACATAAATCCAGACTTTCCGTGAATAATCATCAATTAAAGTTAAGATGTACCTAGCTCCACCATGAGACAGAACACTTGATGGGCCCCACAGGTCTGAATGGATATAATCAAGAGTCCCTCGCGTTCTATGAACTCCAGTGCTGAATTTTACTCTACTTTGTTTACCATAAACACAATGCTCACAAAAAACCAGCTTCTCAATCTGATGCCCACCAAGCGAGCCTCTCTTGCTAAGCTCATTCAGTCCACGCTCACTCATATGGCCTAACCTCATGCCACGAATGAGTTTGGTCAAGATCTAAAATCGAAGAAACTGAGGTTGCACCTACCTTTGTGCTGCCTTGCAGGAAATATAGTCCATTCTTTAACATTCCCCTCATAACCATCAAGGCACCTCTCGAAACTCTTAAGTCTTCACCTAAGTCTTCATCTTCAGCTCGATATGTACAACCAAGAGAGTCTAAAGTACTACTTGAGTTCGGGTACATACCTCAAATCGGTTAATATTCTCACAATATCATCAATCATCTTGATTTGCACTGTACCTTTACCAACTATATTACAAGAACCATCATTCCCCATCAGAACTTTGCCACCATCAACATTTTGGAATGTGGCAAGCCAGTCTCAGTTAGGCATCATGTGAAAAGTACATGCTTAATCAAAAATCCAGTCATCACCATTATCGTTAGATGAGACAAAGAGAACATTTCCACCATCCAATTCTTCTGAGGCAACAGCTGCTGCACCAAACTCTGAAACCAGCATTGTCTTTCTTGAGCTCTGGACAAATTTTCCTCCAGTGCCCTTCTTTCCGACAATTATGATATTTGTCGTTCTTATTCCTGTTGCATGACTTAGACCGCCTTCTTTGGAAGCTTTTCTTCTTTTCCTCCATTTTTCCTCTGACCATTAGACCCTTGCCAGAGCTAGTACCACCATATGAATCAGTGATTCGCCTTTTCAATTCCCAAGATTGTAAGACTGTTTTCACCTCCTCCATGGATAGTGAGCTCCTAACGAAAATTATCGTGTCTACAAAATTGTCCCAAGCCCTCGGCAAAAAACTAAGAAGAAGAACAACTTGGTCCTCGTCATCAATCGCAACATCAATATCTTTTAAACTAAGAACATTTTGGTTGAAATTATCAATGTTTGTAAATGGACTCACTTTCATGCATTTGCATAGTATATAATTGTTTCTTCAAGCAGAGACGATTAAGGAGAGACTTTGTCACGTACCGACTTTCAAGCTTTGCCCAAAGCTTGTCGACAATCTTTTCTCCAGAGACTTCTCCTAAAACTTCATCACCTAGCTATAACAATATTGCACTATACGCCTTTTTCATTATCGCCTGCTTCTATGCGGATGTTAGATCGGCTGACAGCTTTTCTTCCCCTTCCAACACCAACTCACGTTCTTGTTGCGTGAGGAGAGAGAGCATCTTCACCGACCCCTAGTTGAAGTTATTTTCGTCAGTAAATTCCTCAACGTCAAACTTCGTAGACGACATAGCTTTGATGCCAATTTGTTGTAAAAATCGTCTTTGACGAAGAAAAACTTAACAATACAAAAGATAACTAGCACAAAAAAGAATCTCTTATATATGAGAAAAGAACAAAAAAATACAAAGAATTCTTATCTCTCACAAATCTCTCGAGAAAGGAATGAATTCCTTTTGTGTTTGTCTTGAATGAATTCTGCGTTGCAATGACAAATATTTATAGTTAAACAGAGGCTAAACAATATGTTTATATAAGTTTCTTTTCCTAGACTATTCAATATGAATGATATCTATTAATTTAACCATTAAATGTTTAATGGTTTTTACAGCTACCTATTAATAATAGCAATAAGATTCAAGCCAAAAATATAACAACAGGTAATACTAATTTCCAATAATAATAATAATAATAATAATAATAATAATAATAATAATTAATTGAGAGTATGGTAATACAAGAACGGGCCTCATGATCGCAGTTGCGGCAAGCGTAGAGGAGAATCTTGTGCTCCTTATCCTCCTTAGGGTACAGAATGTTGTTGCTACAAGAAAAAAAATATCATATATTCATATTATACATAGATAGAAAGAATTGTAAATGAGTGTGAGTGAAACTGAAAGCAGAGGAAAATGAGAACAGACCATTCGCTGCAAAATTTCAATGCACTCATCTTGTGTGTTTCCAAAGAGTTGAGAGGCAGAGCTCGGAGTTTCGCTTTCAAGTTTCGCGGGCTCTTTCTTTTGCACTGTTGCACACTACACTCTATCGCATGGTATAAATATACTTTACAGCTATTATATACTCTGCCACGTTCGGTTCCTTGGAATTGTATTTTAGGTTTTGCTAACAGCCTAACACACAAGCAGCGCTACTCATTTCCGGTTTAAATTTGTTTGATTATGGCCCAATAATTTGGTAATGTTTTTCAGATCCGAACCAAAAATATAGACCCAGACCCGACCTTATTATCCCTGAACCAAAAATATAGTTTGGGGATATTCAAATTATTTTAAAGATTTTGTGCTGTATTAAAAAAATTTGTGGTGTAAAAAGCACCACCTTTAAGTCTAAATAAATTGAGAATAAGCTTTTCCAAATGCCATCTATTGAAAGTCTTTTTACTAAGTGGTCTATACATAATTGGCACACCCAAGTGCTGTTGACATGTTGTTGTTAGAATCCATCGTAATTAGGGTCTTTGGCTCCCCAGTGAATCTATGGAGTATCCCACAAGCTTAGATCATTTGGACTCATCATGAGACTAATCTCTGCTCGAATGAAGTGCTGTTGACATTTGTTAAAGAATTTAAAATTGAAAGTTTCTGATGAAAAATAAAGTACTAAATTTATTGAGAATTGAAAAAGCTCTATTATTCATTATTATTAAAAATTTCTCATTTTAAATTTCTTAAATTTAAGCTACTTGTTAGTAAAATTCTATGACTATGCGAAAAAGAAAACTTCTGCAAACAAAATTGTTCATGCTTTTGTTTGACATATTTACTGAATTTATTCGTATGTTCTAATCTGACAAGAATATTAGAATACTAGTAACGTATAGATTAATTAGCTGATGTTCTTATTCACCAGTGTATTTAGCACATAATTAGTCTACAAGCTTATAGTTTTAATTGACATCGGGGAGTCTAAAATACCATGATGTGAATGTGATCATAGTGTTATGTTCATCTATCAAGTCACCTATCTTCTTCCACTTCTATTTAGGTACTTGTGCATTCAATGTGAAAAAAATTTGATTAACTGTAATCTCACTGTAGTTATGGTTTAGATGTTAATTAGTTTTGTACTTTAACCTTTAGTCTACAAATAAGATGTGTAAACTAAACATAAAATTTCGCTAAATACTGTTTCATGTAACAACTACAGTAATGGTTTGTAAAGGGAACCGAAGAAGGAACTAAACGATATACATAATTTTTCTATCCATGACAGATCAGAATATATTGGTCAATTCAATGTAAACTCCGTAGAATGGAAGTAGGCTTCATACTTACAATGGAAATTAGGGACTAGGAAAGGTATCTTAGCTAATTAGCACAAAAGTTTACTTATTTACTAATGAAAAAATGAACAAATAATTTCATTATCCACTGGTAATTTGTACACAAGGAAAGAATCCTATGGAAAAAACAACTTAGGAATTGCGAGCAGGAAATTGCATATATTGAAGCTGTTATCTTACACTTAGTACTGTAGCATCAGCCATTTGTTCTGATAAAGTTGTCAGCAACATCAAAGCCATTGACAGCTTCAGCTTGCTAATAATCTCAATATAGCAAAACTGATTAGGATTATCTGGATGTGTAATGATTAACAACCTGTTTGGTTTAGATTTTTCCCACTGCAAACCGGGAAAACTTAGTCCCAGGACAAGATTTTCAAAAGCTACATATTGAGCTTTCATTAGACGAGATTTTAAACGTGATTTTATAGTGAGGGGAATCTGAAACAATCAGACGTTAAGGGATGGAGATTTTGGACATATTTGTCTCACTAACTAGTATCTTTATTGGCAACTATATCCAATTGTCATCTATGTTCTGATTCATGCTTTAATTTCTTGTATTTGGTCCCAAATTCACATCCTCCTTGATAATACCTGAATTTTCAACCGGATCACGTGCTAGTTGCTCAACAGCCACTGGTGGCTCAACGGCCGGAGATATTGATGGGCAGCTATTGCTCAAGTGGCCATCAGCATCTTTTGAGCAAACTACGGGAACACCATTAACACCATCTTGATGTGTCTCGCAATGCTCCGGAGTCTCGGTTGTTGATGAAGCGATATATATGGCTGGGGGATCCACATCCATAACATCATCTTTGCAACATTTATCCAAAATAACTTCTTCAATCTTACCATCAAACAAAGCATCATTTTTAGAAGCTGAAGTTTGATTTCCTATAGTAGTGAAGGCACTATCTTTGCTCACTCGGAATGCATTATTCGAAACAGTCTCATCAACAGAGTACAAACCAGGAGGGGAAATACAAATTGATGACGGGTCAACATCCATGTCAGCAGGTAAACTGTCCTCTTCAGCACTCTCGAATTGAATGTGATTTCTAATGCTGCCATGATCTACAACCTGATCAGCAGCATCACCCATTGCACACCCAGGAGCTTCACTTCCATCCTCGCAGCCATCACTATCACGAGACGAAACTTCAGCGATCACATGCCTCTCCCTAACTAAGTCCTGACCTTGGTTAGCTGAGACTACTCTGGATGTCTCTTGGGGGATATCAATAATGATCCGTTTCTCATTAGGATGTCCAACAGTCTCGACGCTTTCTTTATCAAGTAGGGTATTTAACTGCTGCTGAACAGAAACTGCCAATGACATAGCATGATCACGAATTAAAGAATCATAGGGTGGGCAATGCAGCATGTTATTTAGTGCCTGGTGATACTGAAATAAGCTTATAGATGGTAAAATGGACCCTCTCTTTCGACAGATGCTAGTAACTTTCAGGACATGCTCACAAAGGTAACCATCTTGTGCCCAACTACAATTACAAATGCTCAATATTGAACCAGGATTCCAGACAACATAAGCTTTATCTCGATCATGCTGGTCAGTAACCTTGGCAGATCCATCTTCCATTAAGACATCAGTTTCTGGAATCTTCAGTGCTTTGCGCCATGATGTCAAACCACTCATCCATTCATTTTTCCAATATCTTGCAAAATCATCTTTTCCCGAGTACTCATCAAGCCAGAAATAGGAATGGACTTTAGTACCTAACTTGTCAACCAACCAATCAGCACGCTGATAAACACTGCTATCTTTCTCATTCAATAATCTGATCTTCAGTTGGCTGTGGTAAAATTCCATTGCTGCACAGGTTTCCTGGCTAGCAAGAGGAAGAGTTTTAAGTGAATTGGTCCAAGCTCCTGCATCAAAGGGACAAAATACATCCAATTTATGTAACTTACAATAAGATCAACTTCATATCATAAACATATCCCCTAAAAGCCAACGTCATATATCCTTAACCTGAGAGACATTAAATCAGCAGACAAATTCTCAGGAAATATCCTGCAAATATTATAGTTTAAGTACAAGATTAACAGCAGAAGTCACACAAATAGACTAAGTCCATAATATTTAGAGGTTTTGGCCATCCAATAAGAGCAACACCAGTCAAAGAACTTGCAACTAGTTGAATCACAAACCTTGAGCACCACATGTTGCACCTATCCCTTCTACCATTAAAATTATGTTAGCTTTGGAACACGATTATAGTCAAAATTTAAACCTACATAGAACTAGCCAAAACAAATGTAATTGGTGAGTGAAACTATTCATTATGACACTATATTGGCAGCAGTCATGTTGATCAACTGTGTAGCTATGGTAAAAAAATGTTTACCATAATATGAAAAAAAATCCATATTTTGTTCAAAAGAGAATTACTATCTTGATTAACAATATAATTTGCCACTCTAAGTGGCTTTTCAAAACAACTTTAGTAATTCCAAGTTCCAACAGTTCATATAGCTAATTACTTTATTTAATGAGATATTATGTATGTATTTCAAACAGATGTAAGTTTCTGCAGGTAACTAAAGAATCTCAGAATTAATATTCCTAATAAATTATAAATTAATTAATTAATTTTAGAAATGATCATATCAATTTAAGATTATCATAAAAAGTAATTAAAAGGACTAAGTTTTTATTTCAATTAAAAATTAAATATTTTCATAAATACATACAGAATTTTGAAATCAATTTCTCATTCAAATGCTTGGGGTACAAACTAGATTTAAAATAAATGCTGATCTTTTCTTCCTTCCTAGGGTATAATGGCCATAAGGGTAATTAAAAACAAGCACAATGTAACTGATAGTGGGCAAACTATTATTTCTTAATTTCGTAAGTGGGAAAAAAACACATTCCACTATCTAATAGATATTTACTAACCTATTCTAGGATACCAGGTGGCCTTGAAATAGTCCATGAAGTTGGTTTCATCAATAAAGTCTTCCATGAAATCTTCAAAGAGTGACATAGTTCCTTGAAGACGGCATATATTATCTACTATCCATCCAAGCCTTCTGGATATCTTTATTTGCATATCAGTTTCCAAGAACTTCACTATGTTTTTATGCCATAAATGACGGACCCTCCAGAAACTTATCAATACTGAACACTGAAAAACATCCCTGGAAATATATAGAATATAGATACTTGTTATTCAAAAAATTGTGAAACTTAAATTGCTTGAACAGTTGAACTGATATAGAAAGATCACAACAAGGTTTTATAGTTCAGAATGCCAAATAGGTTGCTTCGTTAACATCTGAACCAGTTATCAGCATGCTCATAGATGCAAACCATGCAAGCACCACCTCGTGACCAGGATCAGGGGCTCAACTATATTTTCAATCCATCTCACTCGTCCTTTAAGCTTAGTAATGCAAACAATGTTAAAATTTTAAAATAATTAGCCTTTAGGGAAAGAAACCAAAAAAGATAATGAAAGGATCAATTTGAGGTTTGAGAAAAAGCAGAACACAGGAAGGAGTCACTAACTAAACGAAGCAAGAAGCATCTTTATTTAAAATATTCGGCACATTATGTTGTAACCACCTATTAGACATAATTAACTTCAAATAATTCATATTTTATAAGCAGACACCAATTGTTTATGAAATTATCCTATTTCCAACATTGCAATCTTGAAAGACAAGTAAAAGTTCACAATGTTCTAAAATTCACTTATGTTGAAAGAATATTAACTTCATACAGAATTTGAACCAACCTGATTGCTAGGACATCATACTGTGGATCATCTACTATGAAGCCAGCCAACCTCCAATTAGGATCTTTAGTATGAACTCTATTGTAAAGAGCCCTCATCCATCCATGTGCATTGAAACTTGAAAATCTTGGTGATATTATCCAAGCCACTGGAATGGCCTTCTTGTCAGAGTTGAACACCAGAAGACTATGAATAGGGTACTGAGTGAAATTGCAAATGTACTTGGGGTTAGTTTCAAAGAAACTAAATGAAAACAAATGCTTCTGGTTACTGAAAATCAAGAAAAAAAGAAAGCAACAGACCTTTAATTTATTTGTACCAAATCTTGAATCCGAGGCAAGCAGACCACGGTTTCCAAATCTAATCATTTGTTGCAATTGCCACTCAGTTTGAATGCCCAAAGTGAATGGATCTGAATCAGAGAAATCTTCATAGAAGAAAACATTACTTTGGTGGCTTTCAACCCACATGCTGATACTAACAGCATCATCAGCATCTAGCTCATATGTAGAACGACGGATTGCCCTCTCTTGTCGTCGAACATAGCGGTGGGTCAAAAGGTCATCACGGTTACAAGGACCACCTTGTTTCTCAACTGATTCATTATGTCTCTGCATAATGGTCTCCACAGAGACACCAACATATAGAAGAGATAAAACCCGAAGTCGGAGATCTTCTGAAATATATGGGGCAAACATAGCACGTGTTCCAGCAGCCTTTTTGTCCTGCGGACCATGGCATGGTAAACCCTTTTTATCCACATGCTTATCATCATTATATATGATAAGGGCAACTGAAGGTTCGGCTATGAGGCGTTTCACAATGAAGTGACAGGTGCAACCTCTCTTAGTATTTGGCCGACCAGCATTTTTCTTCTTTGGGACATAAGTAGTCCGACTTGGTCTTACAATGCCACCTTTTCTGTGGTCATCAGGACCAAAGGAACACCAATACCTACATTGAGATGGTATAAAAATTTACATTGCAATGGAATAGAAGAAGCAAGAGCAACAAATAAGAGATACTAAATAAAGACATTTACAACTTACAGAATATACTCTAGTATGCCATCAACCTTCGGCTTGTAAGCCATTGATGGAGGCCGTCTACGCCTTGCTTCAACATGATATCTTGTTGGACAGTCTTGATTGTTTGATTCACCTCTCACAAAATCATCAACTCTAGCAAATGGGATTAGAGCTACTCTATCTAACTTATCATGCCAACCCTCCACTTTTGACCACACTAGGTCAACAGAAGAAAACTCCAATGTGGGAGGATTTTGTACTGGAAGAGACAGGATTGCATCCCATCTGGCCATTGTCGATGACCACTAGATGAAATTCGCCTGTAAAAAGATAGTTATGATTTAAAAGTCATTGCAATTGATTTGGCATTGTTATCATGTAGTCCAATCTCCAAAAAAAATATATTTAAAAGCACGGTTAAAGACATTGTCATAGTGACAATATTATGAGTTTTTTCATCATGACAGCTATCAAAAATCCAACTTACAAACAAAGTACAGTTGATACTTGAAATAAAAATAGTACCAATCAAATTCTGATTTTAAAAAGAAGAGAGATAATTCATACAAGAAAACCATAAACAAGAGGCAACTCCAGCAGTTGACAAACGTGTATGTACCGTAACAAGATCATAATTCAAATTTCTAATGAAACAAATCAGCATTGTGGTTCAAATAGCCACCACCACATATGTTCACTGACCCAGCAGAGTAACATTTCGACAAACAATTGAACTATCATAGTAATCCCATAAACCAAATTCAGACCTCTATCAATCACGCCTTACATTTCAAAGAAAAACAATGCTTTCACCACTTCACAGGGCTGATCACAATAAATAGCTAGAGATCACATTTTCAGTTTGCAACCAACATTAAACTTGTTGAATCTTAGAAAAGGCTTGGTTGTTGTTGTTGCTATTGAAACCAATATCACAAAACAAGCTAACACCATTAATTAAAAGAAAAGATTAACACCAAAATATGAATATCTGAATAAACAAAGAACAGAATTAAACCAAGGCAATCATTTAACAACCCCTATGTCACAGGTCATACATTTCCACAAACACCAATACAGTCATTCATTCAGTTACAATTTCAACCGATGATCAAACTGAAAACAGAGAAAGATGAATTACCCACAGAATCCCTTTGAATAATAAGACCAACAGAATGAGAGGCTTTGGTTCAGCTTCACTACTGTTCCAGAACCACCACTGTCTCTGCTTGGAGAATGGAGGCTGATGAAAAAGAAAGAAACTAGAGTGGCTCAGGTAATGGCAGCGCGTGGAGGACAGCGCGTGTAAAGAACGGATGAAGAAGGAAGAGCAATAAGGTATTTTGGGTGGGGGATGATAGGGTTTGATAATAGCCTATCTTGTGTATAGATTAAAGAATGGTCGCCGCAAGAATCTCTTTTCTTCTGATCTCATTTTTATGACTCACATTAACATTTTGAGTTTAATCTATTATCTATTATCTATCTATTATCTATAATCTATAATTTATAATCTATAATCTATACAAAGGAGAATGTATGCAGGAATATGTTTTACATGTGTCATTCAATCAGACTGTCCATATCAGCATTTTCCTACATGTCATTCATACCACGTTTCAAGGGATGACTAGATATGTAGTAATTTGCCTATAAAAGGAAAGATTTCAATACATTAAAAGACATAAATTTTCAAATTCATAAAGGAGTATTATTGGAAGGTCAATTATTTATTTTATTATGAGAAAATCTATCCATGAAAAGTTTTCAAATTTTATTTGAATATGAAAATTTGATTTGATTGATATTTATTTGATTTGATTGATTGATATTTTTCAAATTTGATTTGATTGATATTTATTGGTCTTTTATTCTCCTAACCCTTCTTATCTTTCTCACACGACCCCTCAACTCTTCTTTCTCTGGTATGACTCCTCTCTCTTATCGTTTTTATATTCTTTTGTTCTATTTTGTTTTCACATTTTATATACACTTTTCTCCTTTGTTCTTCTCATCTGTTACATCTATCACTTGAGACTTTTAAGTGAAGGCAAGTTTTTTCTTTCTTTCTATTTTATGGTATGATTAATCTTTTCTGTATTTCCATCCCTGTATTTTAAATCTTAATAACGTATGACATTATATGTAAATATGTAAATAAAGTAAATATGTAAACAATATTTGAAATTCGAAAGTTAAAATTTAGATTGAAATTAGTTCAATTTTTTTTTTTTTGAGGCAGAAATTAGTTCAAATTATAAGAAGGAAATAGATTAATTTAATTATAATTTCATCAATGTTATTAATGAAAGAAGATATCATGCAAATATTATTAATAATATCTAGCAAATATTACTACATTTATGATTTGTAATATTAATTATATTATATTACAAATAATTAAATTAACATGCGTACATTTAATATTAGGATCATTACACACAGTAAATAATGGAAAGTATGATTCGGGAAATTGAAATAATTTTATGATATACTTTATATTATTCAAAATTTTAAATTTAGCTGATTAGTTCAAATATTGAAAATAAAATAAAAAATTATTATAATTATAACTTCACAAATGACATGATATATCATAAAAATATTATTGAAGATAAATTATTATTTTCGATATTAATTATTAATTATATTGAAGCTGGTCAAATAAAATATGAGTATAATAATGATGAAACTATCGAAATGACAT
This sequence comes from Echinosophora koreensis, assembly GCA_035048595.1. Taxonomy (NCBI): domain Eukaryota; kingdom Viridiplantae; phylum Streptophyta; class Magnoliopsida; order Fabales; family Fabaceae; genus Echinosophora; species Echinosophora koreensis. The sequence goes on from JAPCYP010000072.1 coordinate 1,431,168, forward strand.
TCGTGCATATAAATAATAATGAATAATAAATAATGAATCAAATACATGTTTTACATGTGTCTTTTTTTTTTTTTTGACCATTTTAGCCGACACACAATCAGGGCAGTCTTTTGAGGCTTTGATTTCTTCATGGTTATTGTCATAAATATGAAAACATGGAATCCCTGCCTGTTTGCTTTTTTTTTTGTTGTAAATACATAATGAGTTATTAGAAACAATAAATGGCAAAAAAGCAATATCTCCAACAATCAGTAATACACCGTCATTTCAGTTTCAATTCCAAAAGCATGTGAATGAAAATATATGTTCAAAAAAAATATTGAACGAGCATCTACCCATTGCAAATTGGAATCAAATTCTATTCATTGGCTTTAACACACCAGCCACAGATTTACAATTAATTTCAGTGAAATCAAATTAAATTGTAAGTTTGGAAAAAAAAAAGATTATGCACATGAGAAAATTGTTTACCAAAGAAAACAATAAAAGTCATAAGAATTTCAAGAGAGAATAAAAAAAATATGATAGATAAATCTATTTTCTAAAAATTGTTAACTTACACGGGAAAATATGAGAAATAAATCAAATAGATTTTCAAGAGAGAATAAAAAAATATGATAAATCAAACAGATTTTCAAAAAAGAAGAAACAATGATAAATAAATATATATATTTTTAAAAAATGGTTAACTTGCATGAGAAAAGAGGAGAAATAAATCAAATATATTTTTATGAGAGAAGGAAAAAAAACAAAATGATAGATAAATATATTTTCTAAAAATGGATAACTTGCATGGGAACAAAGGAGAAATAAATCTAATAGATTTTCAGGAGGAAAAAATATGATAGATAAAAAAATTATAATAGATTTTTAAGAGAGGAGAAAAAAATATAATAGATAAATATATTTTCTAATAATGGTTAACTTGGAGGGAAAAAGAATAAAAAAAATTAAGAGAGAAGGTTTATAAATTAAAAAAATAAAAAATATTATAATTAAAATTATATGAAGATTTACCTTTTATATTTTACATAACAATTTTTTTTAAATATTTCTATATAATTAACCTCATAATTCAATAATTTGCGGTATATAATTCCTCAACAAAATGTTTTTAAACTAAAAACGTGAAATCAATAATTACATATTTTTTGATGAAATGGTAAAAAATTAACATGTTCCTCGTGCATGGCACGGGTCAGTTACTCTAGTTATGTATATAAAGTCGAATGTCTCCTTCTTCAAGTGTTATTCTCTAATAATGTCCATATCAGCCAAGAGGCCGGATTGGCAGATCTGGTCAAGCCTTCCGCTGACTTGGGTTTGATTCCTAGATATCCCCTGTTGGTAGGCAATATGTAAATTCCACTATAAATCATCACCAAGGTTGGTGGTATTGCCTTCCCCCAATTTAAACTTTACTTGTATAAAAAAAAAAAAAAAAAACAATGTCCACATCAGCATCATCCTAGGTGTCATCCATACCATGAAGCAAGGGCTGATCAGGCATATCTTTAGGTGTTCTTTAAAATGGAAAATATTTTGTGCATTAAAACACAAAAATTGTTATAATTTGATATTCAATTTAATGCATTCAATATTAAATATTCAATTCAATTTAATGCATTCAATACTCATTATTCTTTTTTGTCTAACGTGATTTTGAAATCTGATTTTGAATCATTATCATCAATTCAAATATCTTTAACCCATCTTCACTCTTCTATTCATATCTCTCTATTTTTTTTCTCTCATTTAACAATTTTTTCATATTTCAAATCTCTTCTTTGAAGTTTTTGCAAATCTATGAAATTATATAGATGGAGCGCATGCATTTTTTAGATCACCACCGCAGCCAGAAGACTGTCGCCGCTAAGCCACCGTCTTCTCTCTTTTAGGTACCTCTTCCTTTTTTTTTCCTTTTCTTTTTTTCTTTATCTATATTGAAAATGGAATTGATTAACATTGAGTTTTGTTTGAATGATTTCACTGCACATTCTGACCGAAGAACAATGAGAGCAAAAGAGGAGGGTGTTGCAACGAAATCGTCCTTTCAGGTCCAGTCTCTCTTATACTCGTACCTTTTTTTGCTTCCCATGTACTTTCATTGTCTTTGTGTGTTTCCCAACTTTTCAGTTTGTATTCTGTTCTCTTCTATTTTTGGATTTTAGGCCATGGTATAATATTAAATGTTCAAAGAAATATCAGATCAAGGTGGTGGAAGAACAAACAATAAATTAATGCTGATTTATAATTTTGCTTTGGAAAAAAGTCGCTATAATATTGATGTTGATGGAAATAGCTATAAAAACAAGGTATTGGGAGAAATTTCAAATATTAAAGGTTCAATGACAAGTTAAAAAAATATATGAAAATTAGTTTTTATTATGAAAAACGTTAGTAATACACTCTCTTTCCAACACACTTTCTAACACTTTCTTTCCATGACTAACATAACTTACATGTGCAGGTGAGTTGTTATTTGGGCCAAGGTTCAATGCATGGTCCACAATAGCAATCAATTTTAGAAACCAGTTATGAAACTTCGTAAAAATATGGTTTAATGAACTTTTTAGCCCCTTTAAAGTAGGGTCGTCTTGAAATTAGTCCCTATAAAAAAAATTGTTGGGTTTTGATACCTGTATTTCCAAAAAATTTGAAAATGGTCCCCATAATTGGTATCTTCTATTAGTTTGCTGACAAGGCGCCACGTCAGCGATGCCATTGCCACCTGGACGAAATTGAACACTGTGTCAGCCATGTCAGATGACACGTCAGTTTTTTTTTTTAAATATTTCAAAAATCTATTAAAAAATTTATATTTAATCATTTTTTTAGTTCAGGAAAATAAATATTAAAAAACTCAATATTTTTATAAAAAAAAAAAACCTGTTTTTTATTAAGAAAATCCTAAACCTAAATATTCATCTTCTCCCTTCGACCTATCTCTTCGACCTCTATCTTCTTTCCTTCGATAGCATCATCATTCTTCTCCCTTCTCAGCAACACATCAACACAAAGGCTCGTCCTTTCTTCCCTTTCCCTTCTCAGCTTCGTCCTTCTTCTCCTTTCCACCAAAATGGCCGACGATTTGAAGAGCACATCCATGGCTTCAAGCTCAAATCCCATGTTGTTCGACCAGACTAAGCTTTACGGTTGTGATTTTCTTTCCCATGAAGCTATTGACTTCCAGGACCAACAAGAACACTGTTAGACTATTTTGGAGGTGCCCAAGATGGAAGGTAAATCGATTTTGTTTTACACTACTCTCTTAACCCTTCCCCCCAAATTAATTTAAGCTTAGTAACCCTAATTTTTTGATAGGAAAATGGTACATGTAATAAGTTTGAATGGGTGAAAGTGGAGGAAGAAACAACCCAAGTTTGTGAAAATCGAACATCGAACCAATGGACCGATTGAAGCAATGATGGCTGACGAGCTTCGAAGAAAAATACTCAAATTGCAGACAAAATCGTCCACTGGAAGAAAGGAGTCAACTACTTAGTGGGCTATTGTTTATTTGTTTTGGATTTGTTGTAGGGGTCAATGTGTTTTCTATGCTCAAATGCAACTGCAAGGGTTAGTTTAAATGTCGTGGGTTAAACTGTGTTGTTTAGGGTCTTTTTTATTTGTAATTGCTTTTGGGGGGGGGGGGGGGGGGGGGGGGGGGGGGTTGAACTCATTGTAATGAAGTTGATTTCTGTATGTAATGAACTTGCTGAATGTTGAATGGAAAAAAGATGTTGTTGAGTTGATGTCAATTGACATAGTTAACAACATATTGCTCAAAAATTGAAAAGGGGACATTTCATTGCCATAATAATCCAACCAAATAGGGTTGTTTACATCAAAACTGACAAAATGTGGTTACTACCAAATCCAACCAAATGTGACCCAAACTTTGTTTGCATCCAAACAGACCAAAATGTGTTTACATCCAAATGTGACCCAAAATATACATGTAACTATGTGCCAACAATTACATCCAAAACCATTTAAATTCCCTTCAAAATAGATAGATATCCCCAAAAAACTTTCCTCTCTTAGCTGCTACAGCGAACTAATTGCCATCTTTGTGACACTTTCACTTCCTGGCACCATCCCAGAGACTCTTTATCATTTTTTTTTTGCCATATTTGTTTCATTTACAGCATTAGACCAGGCCTGCACCATCTGTCCATCTCCAAGAGTGAGTTGCTCGCCAATTCTCCTGGGTAAAAAATGGTTACCTTTGAGCTTGACCCTTTCTTAGTGGCATTGTTTTGTTGAAAACAAAAACACCTCATAAGTACAAAATTAGAATTCCTAATATAGAAACAACATATTGGATCAACACTTATTTTATTGGTCCTTATAGGCTGTAATTCAGAAATACCCCCAAGGTCAAATTGGGATTCTGATATTGTTGCAGGTTGTGGTTGTGACTGTGTTTCCCGGGATGCACCATGAGATATTGAGATTTCTCTCCCACATGTAATCTCCTTATGCATTTCCTCTTCTGAATCAAATTCAGTATTGAGCTAAATCCAATATGGGAAAAACATGGAAATTATGCACACTGGTTTAGGGCTTACCTTGGATGCTCTCCCACATGGAGCAAGAGTTGCATTAGCAGCTGTGTGCATTGTTTCAAAACCAGGTGGTTCTTGTATAGTCAACCCAGCTGGTGGTGCACCTTGTTGTGCTTGCTGTCCAGTTTCTGCAGCTACTGCACCATGTGTTTGCTCTCCATTTTTGCAGCTTCTTGGGCTCTCAGATTCCTCAAAATTCTCTATCACAAATAAACATTACACATTAATAAATAGTTGACAAACAATGTAGTGTATAAAGTAAGTATGAATGTTGTACCTTTCTAACTTTGAAAGACATGTTGTTGTGGCCTAATTCATTACATGTGCCACATCTGTTCTTGGTACCCAGCCTCCTCAGCCTCACTGAGTCTTGTCCTTCATCTGGCTCTCTTCTTCTAAGCTTTTTTGGCCTTCCAGGTCCTCTCTTGTAGTGTGGAGGCAAGATTTCCGGATCATTTGTGGTGGGCCACTTGTTTTGTCCATTTATGGGACTTAACCATAAGTCAGCTCATAGGCTTCTCTCTTATAGTATGAATGCACATAATCCTTAGCTTGTTCACCCCTAAAACATATGGTAGTCACAGCATGCCTACAAGGGATGCCCACCATATCCCAAAAATTGCATGTGCAAGAACGTGCTCCTAAATCAACATTGAATCGGTCATTTGTGCACATATGAGTCACCTCAAACTTGTGCCCACCTGCCCATGTGGGAAACCAATTCCTACTCTTTTCAGTCTCTCTTTCCAGTCCCTTTCTAGGCTTAGGCATCACACTACCCTGATACTTTCCTAGGTTTTCACTAAGTTTGGCAAACCTACCCATTAAGTATCTCCTTATCCACTGAAATATGGTTATTATAGGCTTATCCCTAGCTACTAAAATAGTAGTATTAAAAGCCTCACTTAAATTGTCCATCAACACACCACACTTTGGATGGTAAGAAAAAACATGCTTGCACCAGCACCTTTTAGGAACTTGTTGACAATACAAATGGATTCAACAATGCAAATAGTACAATAGGATACAGAAGATACTAGAAACCAAAGAAAAAAGTACCTGCAATATCCAATCATGTGCCTACTCATACAATGCCTTAACCTCCATCATCTTCTCATTCCAAGCCTCTTCATATATTGCTTTGGCAGCTGGCATCATCAAATCCCTTAGAAGTGTTCCACCCCCACTCTTTTCCTTCATGTTATTGTACAAATGCCTTAGACAGAATCAGTGTTCAACACCTTCCAACAACTCTTCAAAAGTAGGTATCAAACCCTGTAAATTTCATATGAAAAGTATGCAAATGCCAATCAATCTTGTGTAATATTGATAAATAAAGAATAGGGTGAAGACTTACTGACCTTTTGCTGGTCTGAAATGAAGACCTATCTGTTGGTCCTAACATCCCCAATGTCTTCCAAAAGTAGGGTAAGGGACCACCTTCAACTTTCCTTAGTCTCCATTTCCACTTTGCAAAGGCTAATGGAAAGTATTGATCATTGGGATCCCTCCCAACTGCAATGAGCAATTGCCCTCCATATGCAGTCTTCAAATGGCAGTCATCAACACCAATGAAATTTCTACATTTAGCTATGAACCCTTTTTTGCAACCATCTAGAGACATATAAAAACTTCCAAATCTAGGTTGCAAGGTAGGATTAGGCCTGTCAATCCTCAGTTGGCAGGTGCTATCTCCATTTTTCCCTCCTCAACTCAGCACTGTATCTCCACAATAGACTATATTGTTTGGTAGCATCCCCTTCCACAACTTGCTTAGCAATTCTTTGAGCCTGAAATGCCCTCCATGAAGTTATCCCGGCTGAATATGTTCTCCTTATCTCATCCTGGATTTCAGACATCTTATATTTATGGTTTGACCTTATCTTATTGGTTACTACCTTAGCCACCCAAGTAGCCTTGGCATTTTTGTAGTCAAAAACCTTACCACATGTGTGTTTTGGTTGTAAAGTCTTCAATCTTTATGTGTAGCTATCCCCAACCTGGCTTACATAAGCCACAAACTGACATTTTGCCTTACACACAGCTCTAACCCTTACCTGGTCATTTTTAACAGACTTTACACTCCTGCCATTTAGAACAGAGTGCTCTAAAATGGCATCCTTAAACTTCTTCAATGAGGAAAACTTCATTCCAAGTTTCCATTTGAAATCCTTACACATAACCTTCTCTCTGAACTTTGATACACTTCTATCACAACCACCATCAGTATCAGAATCCCACTCTGCCCCACTGTCAAGTTCCTCACTGATGTAGTCTCCATCAATGTCATGATCATGCCCAAGGACCCCATCATCGCCTACCTCAACATCAGCATGTTCAACTCTTTTTTTGGTTGTTTTGGATGACCCAGAATTACCATTTTTATCCATTGTTGAAAGACCAGTTTCAGCACCACCCACTTCAAAATCATCATGTAATCCCAGATCTCTCTCCTCCTCACTGTCAGAAAAATGTACATTTCTTGCACTATCCTCACTGCAATCACTGATATCAGTATCAGTGTTGTCAGCCTCTATATCAGTTATTACTTTCTTCCCTTTTTCTTTAGCCCTCTTCTCAGCCTCCTTATCCCTTTTCCCACCTTGCTTTTGTTTCTTCTCAAAATCCTTAGCATTATTATCACCTAGCTTTTGTCCCTTAACAGTTTCCTTATCACTCTTCCAACGTTGCTTATGTATCTCCTCAGCTTCCTTAACATTTATGTCACCATCAGTGGGCTGACTTAACTTCCTTATAATGTCTTGCACTGAATTGACAGTGAGATCCAAAATCCCTGACTTAACTTGCCTAGGAAGACTTAAGTTGCCTACCACATCTTCCACTGAATTAGGAAGAAGAAAAGCAACCTCCTCAACTATCTCAGGTTGTTAAACAATGTCATGCTCAATATACAGCTCTACTTCCACATCATTATCTATGGCATAATTGGCCATCTCAAAGCATGGTTGTCCCAAGTTATTTCTTTAAGCCCAGACCCCCCACAAAGCTTCCACCATAACCTACCAGGTTGTGCATACCCTAAATCCTTAAGTAAGGACAAGGCCTCGAAATATGACCACTTATCCGAGTCTATGCACCTAATACAATGGAGCTCTCCTCCAACATACTTAAAGGGAGGTCCATCATCAATAGCACCCCCATGGTATATGACAACAGAAAAATAAGACATTCCTACAAGATAAATACAATACATAGTCAATAGTCAATACAATAATAAATACAAATCAACAGTGACTTGCAATAATATCCATTATACACAGAAAACCCCCAAATTATTTATTGGTAATCGCCCTAATCAACAATTATCATTGTTAATTAGCCCCAAATCAACAGTAATCCCCAATTTGCAAACCTAAACCCTAGATAAAACCGTAAATTGTACACGAAACCCAAAATAAGCAATAACCCACATTCCTATTCAAGACATGTTTTTTAAAACATTAGAAATGGTCCCCCACCACAAAACTTCCAAAATGACAAAAAATGGTCCCACACCTTAAAAGACAGACTCGAAGAGGACAAAAGAAATGGTCCCCCACCACAATACAGAAAGCATTAAACAATGGGAAGAAGACAGCCCACATGGGAAGAAGACAATGAAAGAGGACAACGCATTCGACGAAAAGGGACCACATACCTATGTCACCGTTGTCTTTCCCGCAACAGCCTCGACCCTACCACGAACCAGAATCGCCACAAAAAGGAAATGCAACGCCGGAGATGAACAAGCTAAAGTTGGCAGTGACGAAGCGAGAGAGGTAGTGAAGAGGATGAGAGGAATTGCAGAGAATATGGATTTTGAAATAGGTAATTAAAACCCTAAGTTGGAGACCTGCTATCAACATTCCCTTTTAGCTTCTTTAAAAACATAAAAAATTTGTTAAACAAAAATAATGATCTTTTATAAAATATTGAGTTTTTTAATATTTATTTTTCAAAACTAAAAAAATGAATAAATAAATATGTTTTTTAATAAATTTTTTGAAATAATTTTTTTTTTAAAAAAAAAGACTGACGTGTCATCTAACGTGATTGACACAATGTTCAATTCGTCCAAGTGGCATCGCTGACGTGGCGCCCCGTCAGCCACGTCAGTATACTAATAGAAGATACTAACGACGGTGATCACTTTCAAAAATTTTGGAAATACAGGTACCAAAACCCAACAAAAATTTTACAATGACTAATTTCAAAACGACCCTACTTTACAGGGACTAAAAAGTTCATCAAACCAAAAATATCTTTAGTTCTTTGGAGAAGGAAAGCTTATATATTTCTAGAGGGAGATTCTTTTTCCGGTCATTTTGTTTTCAATAAATATATTATTTTTTGCTAAATTATATTTTTGGTCCCTTATCTTTATTTTAGGTTTCAATGTGGTCCGTCTATTATTTTTTTTGTTCCAAAATGGTCCCTTATTTTTCAAAGTTATACCAATGTGATCTCTCTTTTATTTTTTGTTCTGAAATGGTCCCTAATTTTGCAAAAGTTAAACAGATGTGGTCCCTTTTTTGTTTCAAAATGGTCATTTTTTTTGTTCCAAAATGATCCCTTATTTTACCGAAGTTATATTAATTTAGTCCTCTTTATATCATATTTTAAACGGAAAGGTCCATATTGAAACCTAAAATAAAGATAAGGGACCAAAACGGAACAAAAAATTTAAAAAGGACTAATTTTACACTTAAAATAAAGATAATGACCAAAAGTATAATTTAGCCATTATACCCCTAAGTTAACCCATAGTGTTCACTATTCAAGTCTTTTTGACCTTTACGATGATACTTATATCTTGGATCTATTGTACGAGGCTTTCTTTTCACAAAACATTGAACATAAAGTCAGTTGATAGATTAAATGATTAAGTACTCCTCTCAATAATAATTATTTATTGCTTATGGTAACCAAGATTTGATACCTAATAATAGAACATGGATTTCCTTAAATAAAATAATATGTAGATTTATACTTTAATTGAAGAAAAACAGGGGAAGAAATGCTAGAGACACTTGAGACTCTTCAAAGGTTTAACTTCCTTTTGGTTAAAAGGCTGAAATAATCATGCCTATGATTGCATGCCTCCTCCCAGATCCTTCCCTCGTTTTTGTCGTTTCTCCTTATCGATCTGTACTAGGCTGTTATATGGTTCATTAGTGCACCATCCAAAATTTACACTCTCATTGCACCACCCATGTGACAAAGTGCTGAACCAATCATTTTGACACCTGGACATTTGACTTTTCAACTAGTCAACGTTTGAAAATTTGACCCACCCATGTGGCTATTTAATTGATCCACAATTTGCCACTTGGGTGATATAAATTTTGGGTAGTGTAACTTAGCCCAAACCCTATTATATATAGCTCCAAATCTCTCTTCTTTACTCTTCATGCGTAGCACACGTTTTAGTAGATGTGAGATGCCTAATAATCGTGAAGTGAGGTGTGATGAAGAAATGGTTAACATGGCACGAGAATAGGTAACCTTAGAATGTCATCAATTTTCTCATTGTTTTCTTCTTTTTCCTTAAAACAAGCCATATTCTCGGAAATATTTATGACAAGATTAACATTTTGATGACTGCATGAAGAAAATATATATTCTATTTAATTTATATTTGTACACAAGTTTGGTTTACCCATGTAATAATATCCAATGATGGGTAACTAATTAATGGACAATAATTTAAATGTGATGGGATATCAATAAAAATCACAATCTTCTCCATATATAGGCTATATATCAACATTGCAAATTTCACCCTCAAATTTTTTTATTTATAAAATATTTTGAACATTAAATAAGCTTCTTCTTTTTTTTTGACAAATTAAACAGGCTAATCTTAAAACAACTTAAAAAGGAAGTTGTCTATACTGGAGAGTGATGCTAAGTATTTTTTGTGTAATATATCTGAATGATTTTTTTTACTTTAACTTCTCTATTCCAAATTGCATCTTTGCTTTCACTGATTGCAATCTAAAACCCAAAATTTTTGCACAAATATAGTTGACACAAATTAGGTTTTTTTATTAATTAAGCTATTCAATATTAAAAATACATAAACTTATGTGCTATATTAGTTTTTTAAAATGATAATTTATTATTTATTGATGGATAAAACTTAAATTTTGTGGTGTTTAATTCAACAAAAATTATATTCGTGTATTATTTTTTGATGATGTCATTTTTAAAAGTTTACATAGGTAAATTACAGAACACATTAAAACTTTTATATTTGTTTTGGAGAATAGTAACATAAATACATTAAAATTAAGAATTATTTTGCATAAATTTTAGAGTGCGTTTGTTATTGCTTATTTTGTTAAAAAAATCATTTTTTTTTAACTAAATAGTCATTTTTGAAAAACTTTTAGTGTGTTTGTTTTTGCTTTTAAAAAAAAAAAGCAAAAAAAAAAACATTTTTAGGGTTAAAATTTAAAATTACTTTCATTAGCTTTTGGGAAAAAAATTAATTTTTATAACTAACTACTTTTTTTTAAAAAATGATTTCTATGATTGTAAAGAAACACAAAATAGCTTATGTTTTTCTTTAAAATCTCTAAAAAATAATCTCTAAATTATTGAATATCAAAATCACTTATTTTTTAATCAATAACACGTGGGCCCTTAGTTGAGCATACATGGCAAATCACTCTATTTAACATAATTAGTTATGACAACTAACTAACAATTAAATATGAAGATAATAATTAATCATGATTAGTCATTAACTTATAATATAATTCGTGTAATAAGCAAATTAAGTAGCCAAATTTATGCAAGTATTTATAAAAAAAACTTCAATTTTATATTTTATTAAATGACTTAAATTATACATAATACAACCCCACACACACATACATAAAACATACAAAGTGTGCTCTCAATGAAAACGCCCTACATTTATTATTCATAAAATGCAAATGCTCTCCTTTTCCTTCACCGGGTTTAATTTTACAACAACTTTCCTTCCCTCGTGATTCCTGAATTTTAACATCTATTTTTAGTTTTATTTTCATTTCAACCATGCCTCCTCGCCATATTCCTCGCCATCACCGCCACAATCACTCCCAATTTCAACAAAAATTAACATCCAAACTCCTTTTTCTCTTCCTCAAGGCCATCATCATCATACTTCTCCATATTTTCTTCCTCATTTTTTATGCCGTCAAGATCTTCACTGTCCTCCTCCTCTTTCTCCGTCGTGCAATCATACACTGCCGCCACCTCCAAAATGAAGTCGCATATCTGGATAGAAACATGCTACCTCACTTTCAGTTCATTGTGGAGACAGAAACCAATGATACCCAGTGTGTTGTTTGCCTAGAGGGTTTTCGTAACGGCCAATGGTGCAGAAAGCTTGTAACATGTGGTCACGTGTTTCACCGGAGGTGTGTGGATATGTGGTTGGTTAATGTGAATTTCTAAATATTGGGTGATTAGTTCGCATCGTTGGTTGAAGCATTGAATGTGTTCAAATCTAACTAATGCATGTTCGTCTAAATACTAATATTGTGTTTGGATGAGATATTTTTAAAATTTCAAGGAATTTGAAATACAAGGCAATTCAATTATTTCAATTGAATTACTTTCATTTCGAAAATACTTTATTTGAATAGGGTAATTCAAATACTTTATATTTTAAATTTTTTGTTTGGATAAAGCATTTCAATTACCTTCAATTACTTTCTTTTTTTAATATTCATTAAAAAAATTGGGATTTTAACTGTCCTGGAGATGGTGCCCCCCACCGGGTGTCTGGGGCCTGCGCCCCCATCGGTTTGTCCAGGGGCCGGCGCCCCCCCACCGGTTTGTCCGGGGATCGGCTCCCCTGGTATCCGGGGGCTGGCGCCCCCCACTGGGTGTCCAGGGGTCGGGCCCCCCGGAGTGTCCAGGGGTCGGGGTATTGCGGGGGTCGGGCCTCGGTGGTCAGGGGCCCGGGCAGGGTCTGGGGGGGTCCGGGGCTGGGTCTGGGTGGTTCGGGGGCCGGTGTCGATGGTAGGTGTCACATGAGTAAGGAGAGGGAATTTCAATATACCACATCTTTAGGAGGTATTTCAAATTCCTCAAATTTACCTTAAACAAAATACCCTCATAAAATCCCTTGATTTCTAAAATCTTTCATATCTAATACCCAAACAAAGTATTTTAGAGTAAAATATTTTAATTACCCTCTTAAAATACTTTACCCTCTACAAATATCTCATCCAATCACACCCTAAAAGTTAATTATTGTGATTGTTTACTATGATTTTCTAATAATTGTTGTCTTTAACTTACATGTGCAGGTGAGCTGTTATCTGGGACATGGTTCAATGCATGGTTGGCTGAAGCAATTATTTCTAGAACCGGTTATTAAACTTCTTAAAAATATAAGTTCGAGGAGAAGGATGCTTATATAATTTCTAGAGGAAGGTCCTCACTTTTTCTAGTCATTTTATTTACTGTAAATATATAAATCGTTATACTCTTATCGCATTTTCAAGTGTGTCTTTGTTCATCTGTTCATCTTTACTTTATTAACTTATATCAAGTATTTATATAACATTTTTTTCTTGTGGTGATAGTGATAATTCATACACCTAGTAATTTGATAGCGTTCAAGTCTGTGACCTTTATAATTATACATGTGTCTCACATCTATTGAATGAGTCTTTCAGTTCATGAAACATTATTCTTGAGGAATACATAAAGCTAGTTGATGGATTAAACACCCTTCATTCATAGCACACGTTTTAGTAGCTGTGAGATGCCTAATAGGTGTAGTAAGGTGTGATGAAGAAATGGTTAACATGGAATGAGAAAACTTAGGTAACCTTATAATGTCAGGCGCTGGCTACGGTGAGAGACCTTCTTAGGTCTCTCACCGTGAGAGACCAGTTTTGACCATTGATTTCATGTGGTCCTTGTGATACTATCCTACACCCTCCACACACTATCCCTCCCCCATCTACCTCCACTGCTCCTCCCTCCCTACCCATCTTGCCCCACCACCACCGACCACTGACCACAGCCCACCACCGCCAACACCAACGACCGTCATCGCCGCGTCTTGGAGACCAGCGACGATTTGGGAAAATCGGGTGACCCTGGCTCTGTTTTCTCCCTATCACTCTCCTTCGACACTGTGCAGCGCCGTCGCCGTCGGACTGGTGAACCCGTAAAGGAGGGGCGGAGCTGGGTACGTTATGGTACGGTAGGGTGGCTTTCAGTGGTGGCGCTGCTCGCGTGTGTGGCCTTCAACAGCGCCAGATCTGGTTTTCTCCCTATCACTCTCGACCTTCTCTCCGCCACTAACAAATTTGGCCCACCACACCAAAGGCAACAACCGAATCCAGAAACGCCCAACTCAGAATCACCGGTTCATGACTCGAAAACTGATACAGAACTCGAGATCTGAAATGGGTGTGGGGTTGGTGGAGTGTGCCGGAGGAGGTGGGGGAGGCGGTGGCAGAGGCAGAGGCAGGAGGAGGTGGGGTCGGATTGCCGGTGCCCGGTGCCGGAGGAGAGGGGTGGAGGAGGAGAGAGGTGGTGGCTGGTGGGGTTGGGGCTGGGGGAAGAGAGAGAGAAAATAGAGGGGGAGTGATCAGGTGTGGGCAGGTGTATAATACTATCATAAGACCACATGAAATCAATGGTCAAAACTGGTCTCTCACGGTGAGAGACCTAAGAAGGTCTCTCACCGTAGCCAGCGCCTATAATGTCATCAATTTTCTTGTTGTTTTCTTCTTTTCCCTTAAAATAAGCCATATTCTCAGAAACGCTTATGACAAGTCTAATGTTTTGATGATTGCACCAAGAAAATATATATTTTATTTCAACTATATTTGTACTCGAGTTTAGTTTGCCTATGAAATATCTAGTGTTGGGTAATTAATGGAAAATAATTTGGTCGAATATCCATAGAAATCATATTCTTCTCCATTGGTTATATATCAACAATAGGCTAAACTCCACATTACAAAATCAGCCATCTCTGCTAACTCCAATACATCTATTAGCTAATAATCAAGAATATAGCATTAATTGGATAGTAAAATAGTAAATTTGACAAAAAAAAAATCAATTAAATTTACTTTCGATGCCTTTTAGAAAAACCCCCACGGTCCAAGTAACAATTCAAGATTATCATAAATTGCAACATAAAATGGTTCATTCGTAACATGTTTTTCTCTAACCCTTTTTATGCTCAATTGTTAAGATTTTTAGCACCGGGAAACCTTTTACCAATGAAATAAAAGAAAATCTTTATAATTAAGATAAATTAACCTCTCAATAATTTTTATGTTCCAAAAGTTATTGTTAATTAACTATTAGTTTCTAACTTGAAAATGTTTTTTGCCAAATAATTTTCCTTTGTTGTGATTTTATCGAAAGAAAGTCATAAGAGAGAGAGAGAGTATGTCTGTGAGGGATAGAGAGTGAGATAATGCCAAAGAAAGCATATGTGACATCGGGAATGGAAAAGGCCGAAAAGCTAGTGAGTGTCAGAGACAAGGTGGACATTAGGAACGGAAGCATTATGCAGTTAGAGAGAGAGAGAGAGATTGAAATGAAGAAATCTAACGCAATAAAAGATTGAAGAAGAGAGTTGGCATTCGGCTAAAAAACTTTAACAACATGGATTTTTTTCAATGCGTTTGGATTTTGAAATGTATAAAGATAAATATAAATATTTAGTTTAAGCTTAATGTTGTGAATCGTGGTTTCTCACTTGTTTTATAAGGAAAAGATATGATGAATTCTAGGGTGAAGTGTGTTAAAAAACTCTACACCGGTGAGGGGCCAAAATTACTTGTAATAATAGGTTTCTCATTTTTTTAATTTAATTTTTGTAATTTGTTTTATTGAGTAAATTACATTTTTATCCATGTTGCTTATCCCATCCCACTCCTCTGCCCCTTCCCTCCTCTATCGTCCAACATTACTGTGTATGCTTCTGGAGTCCCAAACACACAGACACAGCCATATCTGCTTCTAAAATTCAAGATCTGGAACAGATACATGCCCACCCTTTTCCCTGCGATTTTCTATTCCCAAATCCGTATAAAACACAAACTCTACAAAGAACAGAAAACCCTACAAATCCAATCGCTCATTACAAGAGGACGATCGTGCTTGGAGGAGGAGCGGAGGTGGTGTCCGAGGACAACGATGGTTTTGGATTGACATATGGCGAGTTGGAGGTTGACGAAGTCGTGGCTTTCGTTGAGAGAACAGGGTGACTTGGAGGAGGAGCGGAGGCGGAGGAGGGTGGTGCGACCGCAATTGGATCTGGTGGTGCGACCCGCCGCGAGAGGTGGTTTGCATTCTGGGTTGTGGGTCTATGGTGGTTGGTATTTGTTCCCTGTTTCAGGCGCGGTGGTCCTAAGTGAAAATGCTAGGGAATGTAAAATAAAATTTGTCATTGGTTTAGGTAGTCGATGTCTGGATTCAACTATTGTTTAAGGTTATGTTGTTAATCAATTTCTTGCTACCCAAAGTTGTTTCTAAACATTTACCTTTCTCAAATGTAAACCAAAAGCTTATCAGCAGATCCACCCCCAAATAACAGAGTCATGAGCTACAGGAAAATAGAATTATTAGTTATGAAAATCACTAACTCATAATGGACCAAATCATTAAAATCCATTCGAGTATATATTGAAAAGTTTTAATGCTGAATAGGAGGGGTGTGGTTGCAGTAGGATGATAATAGTGGATGGTGGTGGGATAGATCTAATCGGCGGTGGGATGGTTGGATAGTGGAGTGGGAGGGACGAAGGGTAAAATTGTCTGTTTAACTTTTTTTTGTTACTTGTATCATAAGTAGCAGGTAACAAATTTTTTTTTGGAGTGTAAAATCTGAACTGTACAATATTTTAATAATATATCTAACGGTTAAAAATTGCCCCTCACCAGTGTAGGGTTTTTTAACACACTTCACCCTAGACTTCACCTATGAATAACACGAGATAAAAAGTTTCATAAAAATAAAAACAATAACTGATGATAAGCTTTTTAAACAGAAATAAGAGCTAATCGAAAATAAGCTTTTTGAATTTTCAATACCCAAGGATATACATGGTGGGATTCATATTTTTCATGGTGGTAATTATAAGTTGCTCTCCCACAAACTTTTTATTATAAGCTATTTTGTACTTCAAATAAGTTAGATGTATACTACAAACACACCCTTTCTTATTGGTTCATCTCACCACCTCTTAACCCTTAACCAGTTGACCAGGCTTTTAAATTTTAATTATTTTTTAAAAATATACATTTTTCTCAAAATAAAAAATTCTTTATTTTTCTATCTTCTAAAGCTCCATCTTCCTCACACAGTCGAAGCATCACTGGAGAAGCCTTGTTTTTGTCATTGGAGATAGGAATATTTTCGGCTAAGAGAAGCAAGGGTTGGTGACGGAGAGTCTTTAAGAAAATGATGGAAGGTTTTTTCGTTGTGGTGGTGTTTTTTTTCTCCCTTGTGTGGTTTGTCCACATATTGGCTCCAACGTTTCAAATACTTGAAGGCATTGCTTTTGCTCGTGACTCACATGTTTCCGACGATGACACATTGGGCATTTTTTTGTTCAATATTGATAAATGATTTTCTTACTGTAATTTCTCTCTCCCCCAAAATGGATAAAGGGAATAGAGATGATGATAGAGATCATACTGAGAAATAGAAGAAGGACAAAATATAATATTATGTATCAAGACTCGCGATAGGATTTGAGTGCTCAGTCATTCAATATTTTTCATTGATTGAAATCCAAAATGCATAATTTTTCCATAAACATGCATAACTTTTGCATAAACATAGTCGATGCATGTTGAATATATTTCCAAGCAAATAAATATTTAATTACATAAATTTATGTATTATATTATTTTTTTATAAGCAATAATTATTGTTGTGATGGATAAAACTTAAATTTTTTGGAGTTGTACTTCATCAAAAATATTATAGGTGTATTACTTTTTAGTCACTTCATTTTTTAAAGTTTTCATTGATAAATTATAAAATTTTAAAGTAATAATTTATTTTTTTGCAAAATAGTAACACACACACAAACATAACAAGTGCGCTTTCAATGAAAACGCTCTACAAATGTTAACCATAAAACGCACATACTCTACTTTTCTTTAATTGGGATTTCTAAATTTTAAATCCCAATTTCAGGTTTATTTGTGATAAAAAAAGAGAATAAGGTGAACCAATGATGAGTAATTTATGGGCAATAATTTAAATTTGACCAATGATAAATAAAAATTACATTCTTCTCCATAGACTATATATTCACAATGGGCAAATTAAAACCAATATTAAATCCATCTTCTCTAATAGCTAGCAATCAACAACATAGCACTAATTGGATAATAAAAGGAGTAATATTAGTATAAAAAAATTCAGTTAAATTTACTTTTGATGCCTGTTAGCAAACCCCGTAGCCCAAGTAACACTTCAAGACCATCATATACCGTAACATAAAGTGGTTTACTTGCAACTCGATTTTCTCTAACCCTTTGTGTGCTCCATGTCTAAGATTCTTATTATCTGGAACCTTGCTACCCATGTTAACCTTTGAATAAGTTTTTGATGTTCTAAGAATGATTTGTGATATCCAAGGCTAAAGAGGGTAGCGGCTCATGACAAGTTTATAGGCAGAGGGACACGCGAATGAACGGATTTAACATCGAAATAAGAGGGGTCATGAGACGTTGCATGTATGCGATTATACAGTTGAGGATAACTTGAAATATTTTATAGATACTATCTATACCAACAAAATGCATCTTCTTTTCAAGAGCTAGTGTCTTAGAACTCTTAGGTTGTGTATGACATGGAACAATTTTGGGATTGGTGACCTCGGAAGTTTTTATAAGAAGTGTGTGAGTGGGGATATAGCACGTAGAAGTGACTTGTGTTGGTTTGTGGTGATACTTGTTGTAACAGCCTGTTTTTAATTACGCTATATTACCGGTAAAAATATATTTAATTATATTTTTATCTGAGACCAAGAAAATGATTTTGAATAAAAAAAAAACAAATTCATACTCTACCTTATGGTAGAGGGTTACGGTGAAATTTTGAGTTTAAAACTCAGACGGAATCCGATCTGCGTTTTTACTGATAGTATAATTTTATACTGACAGAAAACCCTAAATTGACTCGAAACTGAAAAAATTGTAGGCTTTTATATTATCTCCGTGAGGAAGTCTAGTTTCCAAAGTTTGTCTCAAAACAAAATTATTAGATTTTATTCGGACGTATTTTGGCGAAAAACGGACAGAAACCCTAATTGGAAAACAGACAGAGTCGAAAACGGAACTGCGGAGACAAAACCCGACACTGGATGATGGGACATCTTGCCACCTAGGGTGGTGAGTCATAGGGGTGACTCACCAAGCATTTATGAAGCATTTAATGCAAGTAATCATGTCTTTTAAGGTAAAAAGACCAAAATGCCCCAAGTTTCATGGTTATTAACGAGACAAATCCTCTCACCTTAACCACTCATTTTACATGGTTGTAAACCTCCCACATCTCTCCAATTCCTTGCAGCCACATCCACTCAACCATACCCATTTCATTTTGCTTTCGTTTCATCATTTTCCTCTCAAAAATCGTAATCGGGTAACCAACGGAACCGGATACGGATGCGCATAGATACACCGGGAGAAAGAACGGCGAGTCATCTATGATGACTCAGAGGGAATGAGTCACCATGGTGAGTCATGGTGGTGACTCATCTTCATCATAAATGTTAGTAATTATGAATCTTTATAAGTGTAATGACCAAAATACCCTTAACCTAACTTATCCTAGTTAAATGTCAACTATGGTTAAGGCAAGTCAAGAACAAATTGATCTCTTCTTCCTCATGGGTGGTGAAAACAGCAGCCACATCATCCCTTCACCACATATTTTTTTCCTACTCATAATTACTACTAACTATAGTTAAAGTATTATATTGTATTTTCTAACCTATGTTAAGTTACTATCAACTATGGTTCACTCTTAATTATTAAGCAAAAAAAATTTTCACTCACTCATCCTCTCATTTGCGCAGCCCACACCTTTCTCTCTACACTTAGCCAAATTTCATTTCTTCCTATTACACAATCTAAGCAAGTTCTTTTCAAAACACAAAGAACTTCACTTGTGTTCTTGCTAAGTTCATCAAATCTCTTCATTTTATTCATCAAACATCTTCATTCCAAGGTGCGGATCATGTTCCTCATCATCTTAGCTTCATTAATCATCCATCAATCTTCATTTTTATCAACTATTTCACATATTTCTATTCTTAGATCTAGATTTTCAAATAATTCTAGAAAATTATAGAAAAATGATTTTAATGTGAAATCAATTTCTATGATCTCTATATGACTTCTACTTTGATCATTTAAGAGCTTGAAAGCAAAAGAGTTTTCCTCCTTATTGTTCTATTGATGGCCGAGACTATGCATTTTTTAAGCAAATGAGGTTTTGTTCAACTTTTAAAATATGACACTTGATCTTACCTCTCTAATACCACTAGTTGTTATATCTAGAAGCTTGAAATCAAAGAAACTCCTAGCCCTATTTTCTAGCCTTGGCCGAATCTAAGTTCATGTGGACAAAATAAGTTTTCTTCAATCTTTAATTAGATCATGATTTATATAAACTATCTAAGGTGTGTAGGTTCTAGATCCAAGATCATGTGAGCAAAAAGAATTTCTAGCCTATTTTACTCTTTATGACCGAAACCCTAACCTTAGAGGTTAGAGGATTTTGTTTCATATTTTTGAATTGTAACAATTGATCTATGCTAGTTAATGCTTTAGTAACTAGGACCCAAAAGATGGAATTGAGAAAATAACCCTAGCCCTATTTTTGAGTCATGGCCAAAACTAGCATAGGGTTGTCAGGATTGGATTTTGTTTTATTAACTAGTGGTTATTGTTAAGTCTCTAAAATGTCTGTGTGCATTTCCCTAAGTTTTGATGAAAACTAAACATTGGTTAATGATTTAATTAACCTACTTTGTGGTTGCTAACTTATCTACTTAGTGTACAGATCAGAAATTTACAAAACTCACCTGTCTGTCTACCTAAGTACCAACCTGTCCGTATAAGCCAAAAAGGCAACCTGTCTACTGACTGGGATTGTTGACTATGTGCAAACTGGTTTACAACCTGTCTCTACTCTACTCTTCAACTTGTCTAAGGTTCTTTGTTAAAGAACTCGAAGTACAGGAAGCTTTTGGAAGCTGTCCCCTCATGAAGAATACTCTGAGAACTCTCTCTCACGCTTATCAAGAAACTCAGAAGTGCTCTCTCTCAAGCAACCTAGGAAGTCAGAGACAAACTTCCAGTTAAAGAATGTTTCCAACATGCTTTATTCCCTAGTACTTTTGGTTATTACACAGAAAGGGAAATGTACTCTGCAAAAGTACAAAAGCACTCTGCACAACTCTGAGTTGGCGTCTACATGATGCATAAAGCTATTATCCTTCAGTTAGAGTGTAAGACTCAATGACATAGAGATTTTGATATATGACAAATATACAATTTAATGTGTGTGCAAGTGTTTTAGTATCAAATTGCAAAGACAGGTATCAAGCTGTAAAGTATCAAGTTCTGTAAGCAATTAAAAGGAGAATATCCAAAGAAGAACTTGAAGAGCTCAAGGAGCAACAAGAAAGGACAACGATCAAGGAGTCATCAAGACAAGAGCTTAAAGGAGATTTAGATTTAAGTCTTAGATGATTTGTAAGAGAAGAAATCTCTTATTCACAAATAGCTCAGTTAAAATGATGCATGAAGAAAATCAATTTTCATAACCTGCATTAAAAAGGACTAAGTTTTAATGAAAATGATTTTTGGAAATTAAGTAAATTTTCTGTCAGTACAGCCATGTATTAAATGGATTTATACCATTTCCTGTAACTGACAAATGAAAATAAAGTTCTTAATATTCAGTACATAGATGTACTACACCTATGAATAACATGAAATCAGATCAGTTATAAATGGTTAACTGAATACAGGCCTGTACATATGCTATGTACTCGTGTATTCAAGTTTCTGGAAAAATCTGATGTTCATTAATACATAGATGTACTGAATAGGTGTATTGATGGTACTGATGGATTAACCAAGATCAAGTTTTTAAAGAACTCGTACAGCCATGTATTACACAGGTGTATAGAAACTTTCAGTATGTAAAATGGTTAATACATCCCTGTACTAAACCCCTGTCCAAGAACTTGAATCAGTTCAACTGATTCTGATATCAGACCCAAATCTGTTTGGACTGATCCCAAAACGGTTACAACTTGTTTTCTATATAAAGTGGGATCAATAGAATACTGAATACATATCAGAAACACACGAAATCAATTTGAGAGATCAATTGTGAAAATCATTCATCATCTTTCTTGAGCTTATTGTGAAAAGAGTGATTTCATCTTGTTAGAGCTTCAATTTGTGTATTCAACTTTTGAGAGTTAGAAATCAAATTTTCTGTTCTATTACATTGTAAGAGAGAGGGAGTCTCTCTGTGTGATTAGGGTGAGGAATCCTAAGGAAGAACATTGAGGCTTTTTCACAAGAGGTGTGGTATCCTAGAAGTGAAAGAAGTGCTCTGTGGTGTAAAGGTTTTTCAAGCAACCTGGCTAAAGCTTGCTGTGTTAGTGTGTGAAATCCCACATGTGGAGTGGGGACTGGATGTAGGTCACAGTGGTGGTGGCTGAACCAGGATAAATCTGGTTGTGTGGTATTCCTAAACTCAAAGCTCTTTAATTTCTGTCTTGCGCATAAAACTGAGTTTTTGATATACATTGTACAATATTGTTTCTGTTATAATCTGAAATACCTGATTGAACATTGTGCAAACTGCAATCTAATTTGTGTTGTTCAGATCTAATCTTAAAGACTCACTCTCTGAACTGAATTGCATATAACTGTTATTGAATTGCAAGGCTTAAAACTCAATCATATAATCTATTCTTGTTTCTTAAAGATTGAATTGTATGCTATAAAACCTGATTGTTAACGTTGAGAACTTGATCTGTTTAATTTGAATTGAAACCAGAAGTATTATTGCAATCAATCTTGAGTTATTAATTGTTCAAAACTGAGTTGATTAAAACTGAAACTGAAACTGATATATTGTAACTTCAGTTGCTGACTGATTAAGGCCTGTATCTAATACCTGTATTATCTGTTCTGATTCTTAAAAAGCCCTTTCTTAATCTGTTAAAGATCCTGAGGCAAATCTGTTTTGAAAAGTAAGTTTTTGAAAAGGAAGAATTTTTGAAAACTCAATACACCCCCCCCCCCCTCTTGAGTCTTTGAAGCCAAAACAACATAGAGTACAACCAACGTCTCCATTGCATTAATGGCTGCCCAGAACGACTATATTGCATTTAATGAAGCTCTGCTTGAAGCCATCGTTGCAAGGAATGTCTCTAACGGATATTAAATGTATGAAGGCTATAAATACAGAAGTCATTGAAGATGAACACATCAGAGTTTACAAAGTATTAAAGAGCCATTACTCTGTTCATTTATTCACTCTGTATTCTTCAATCATTTGAAGTTATTACACAGACTTTCCTAAGCTTTACATTTAAACCACTCTCTGAGTGTTAGTGAAAGATCTTTCTGTCTGTAAGTGTATTTATTACAAACCAAACTCTCAAACAAATCTGAGTGAGCCTGAAGAGGCTAGGTGTGCAAAGAATACTTGTGTTGGAGCCTGAAGAGGCTACGTGTGCAAACAATACTTGGAGTCTGTAACCTGATCAGTTATAGTGGATAAATCTTGGTGCTGCCAAGGACTGGACGTAGCTCTTTGTGTTAAAGAGTGAACCAGGATAAATCTCTGTGTTAATATCTCTTCCCTTAATCTCTTTAGTTGTTTTGATTATATATCATCTGCTTTCTAACTAAGGGGTTAAAACTGTTTTTATCAAGCTTGTTTTTCATCTATACGTGTGTTGTTTTCTGAGAAAACTACAACAGACAGGTGACCTGTCTGTGTAACCTTTTTACACCTGTCCGAGCTTAGCTTCTGCATGCAAAAAGTTTTTAACTTTATTTTAATTTCTGATAAACACAATTCAACCCCCCTTCTCGTGTTTATAGTTGTCTATTTCAGTTGGTATCAGAGCTCAGCTTCTGGGTTGAGCATCTAACAGTGTAGAGGTAAAAGATCCTGAAGAATAGACATGACCGCTGGAGCTAGTGGAAGTCACCAGACTGAAGGAGCCTCCTTAACCAGACCTCCATTCTTCAATGGAGAAAACTACAACTATTGGAAAGATAGATTTCAATGGTTCATTCTATCTACAAACTTTGATCTCTGGGATGTCATCACAGATGGTCCTTTCATTCCTAAGAATGATGACAACACTGACAAGCCAAAAGCTCAGTGGGCTCCTGCACAAAAGGCAAAGTGGGAGCTGAATCACAAAGCTAGATACAACATTATTTATGCTCTCAGTCCTGATGAGTTTGAAAAGGTCTGTGCCTGTGATTCTGCCAAAGAAATATGGGACACCTTAGCTGTCACACATGAAGGAACAGCCAAAGTCAAAGAATCAAAAATTGCCATACTTGTCAGAAAGTATGAACTGTTTCTCATGGAGGAAGGAGAATTTGTTGCTCAAATGATAGGGAGATTCCAAACTATCATCAATGGTCTAAAGTCTCTTGGCAAAGTTTACTCTAATTCTGAGAAGGTTGGAAAGATACTTAGGAGCCTGCCTAAGCAGTGGAGACCTCTGGTAACTGCTATCTCTCAAGCCAAAGATCTTACCACCTTGACTATAGATGAACTCCTTGGAACACTTACTGTTCATGAGCAAGAACTTGGAGATGAAGTCTCAACAAAGAAGGGCAAGTCAATTGTTCTGAAGGCTGATCAAAAGTCTTCCAAAGCTTCTAAAGCTTTGAAAGCAGACGAGTCATCCAGTGATGCTGACCTGTATGAACCTGAGGATTCTGAAAGTGATGAAGAACTATCTCTCCTAACCAGAAAGATAAAGCTTCTCTTACAGAAAAAGAAGTTCAGAAAAGATAAGCCATTCAGAAGATTCAACAAGGACAAGAACTTCAAAGATTCCACTTCAACAGACAAGAACTCAATTGTCTGCTATGAGTGCAAGAAACCAGGTCACATCAAAGCAGAATGTCCTCAACTCAAGAAAGCCCCGTTTAAGAAGTTCTTCAAAAAGAAGAAGAAAGGAATGATGGCTACTTGGGAAGATCTAGAGTCAACATCTTCTGATGAGGAGACAGAGGAAGAAGCAAATCTCTGTTTAATGGCTAACACTGACTCTGATTCAGATAATGAGGTAAATTCTGATTATGAGGAATTACTTGATGCCTATGAAGAATTGTTGGAGGAATCCAACTGTTTATCTAAGGCTTTCAAATCTCTCAAGAGAGATCATGTTAAGCTCCTCAGTGAGCATAAACAGAAATCTCTAGAGTGTGAGAAATTTGCCAAGGAGAACAGTGAGCTGAAGACTGAAAAGTCTAATGAAGCTAAGATCTCTAGTGATACATCACAGTCTGAAGAAGTTAAAAAACTTCAACAGAAAGTGGAAGAGCTCACTTCTGATCTGGCCAAATTTGTTAATGGTAGAGAAAATCTGACCAAGCTGCTTGGTTGTCAGAGGCACTCCCTTAACAAAGAAGGTATTGGATATGTCCATCAGACACATCATAAAGTATCAACTAAGCACTCTAAAGTGTCTACTATATCTACTTCTATTAAATCCATACCTGTCTGTAATTTCTGTGGAAAGATTGGACATGTTATGTCTAAGTGTCTCCATAAGAAAAGAAGGAAGTCTTCACAGACTCCTAGAACTAACAGAAAAGGACCCAGAAAACTATGGGTACCTAAAGATCAAATAATCTCTGTTGCAGATGTCCTCAACAGCACCAAGAAAACACCACTGCTGGTACCTGGATAGTGGCTGCTCGCGACACATGACAGGAGAAAGGTCTATGTTCCTAGACCTCCAACTTAAGAAAGGAGGACTTGTGGCATTTGGTGGAAATCAGAAAGGGAAGGTTATAGGAATTGGTACTATTGGTGGTAAACCTCCTCTTCCCTCTATATCAAATGTTCTTATGGTTAAAGGATTAAAACACAATTTGCTTAGCATAAGTCAATTATGTGACAGTGGATTTGATGTCTCCTTTACCAAAGATTTCTATATAGTTAAAGATCTAAGTGGCAAAACCCTCTTTTCAGCTAAAAGGCAACAAAATCTGTATAAGATTGAACTGACTGATCTCTCAGATCAAAGTGTAACCTGTCTGATGTCTAAAGAGGATGAAAGATGGTTATGGCATAAGAAACTAGGACATGTCAGTATGAAACTAATTTCAAAACTAAAAAGGGACAACCTTATGAGAGGATTGCCTGATATTAGTTTTAAGAAAGATGTTTTGTGTGATGCATGTCAGAGAGGTAAACAAATAAAATCAAGTTTCAAATCTAAAAACCAAGTATCAACCTCTAGACCTCTTCAGTTGTTACACATGGATCTGTTTGGACCAGTTAGTGTTGCTAGCTTAGCTGGAAGGAAATATGGATTTGTCATAGTTGGTGACTATTCTAGATATACTTGGGTACTCTTCTTGACCCACAAGGATGAGTCTTTTAAGGCTTTCTCAGTATTCTGTAAAAGAATACAAAATGAGCAGGGTTTCTGCATTACTACTCTTAGAAGTGACCATGGGGGAGAATTTGAAAATGAGCAGTTTAGTCAGTTCTATGAGGAGATGGGATCTCTCACAATTTCTCTGCACCTAGAACTCCTCAACAAAATGGAGTGGTTGAGAGAAAGAACAGATCTCTGCAAGAGATGGCTAGATCTATGCTCAATGAGAACAATCTCCCTAAGTACTTCTGGGCAGAAGCAGTAAACACAGCCTGTTATGTACAAAACAGAATACTCATTACGCCTTTTCTAAAGAAGACACCCTATGAACTGTGGAAAGGAAAAAGCCCCAACATTTCTTACTTTCATGCATTTGGTTGTGAATGCTTCATCTTAAATACCAAGGATCAACTTGGAAAGTTTGACTCTAAGACAGACAAAGGTATCTTTTTTGGATACTCTGAAATGTCTAAAGCTTTTAGAATTTACAATTCTAGAACATCTGTTATTGAAGAATCTGTTCATGTCAAATTTAATGATAACTTAAAGACTGATAAGGAATTGTCAGATCTAGAAGATGATCTTGCAGGTCTTGATATAAACAAGTCAGAAGATCAACAGCCTGACTTAACCAAATCAGAACCTGAAGCAGAACCAGACAGACAAGTGGAGCAGACAAGTCAACAGACAAGTCAAGATCCTCTTGAAAGAGACTGGAAATTCAAAACTCATCATCCTAAGGATCTCATTATTGGACATCCCTCAGAAGGAGTGAGAACCAGATCTACCTTAAGAGAATCAAGCAATGTGGCCTTTATGTCAGAAATAGAGCCAAAACACATTGAAGAAGCTCTTGATGATGAAAGCTGGATTCTTGCTATGCAAGAAGAACTCAACCAGTTCACCAGAAATGATGTCTGGACACTTGTCTCCAAACCCAAAAACAAGTCTGTCATTGGAACAAGATGGGTCTTCAGAAACAAGTTAGATGAAGATGGCAAAGTTGTCAGAAACAAGGCAAGGTTAGTAGCTCAAGGCTACAACCAACAAGAAGGTATTGACTATACTGGAACCTTTGCACCTGTAGCTAGAATAGAAGCTATTCGCATACTGATATCATATGTTGCACAACACCAAATCACTCTTTTTCAAATGGATGTGAAAAGTGCTTTTCTCAATGGAATAATTGAAGAAGAAGTTTATGTTAAACAACCCCCTGGTTTTGAAGATACTGATAAACCAGATCATGTTTTTAAACTTAAAAAGGCACTATATGGTTTGAAACAAGCACCTAGGGCATGGTATGATAGACTAAGCTCTTTTCTCATGCATAATGGTTTTACAAGAGGTCAAGTAGATACTACTCTGTTTAAGAAAAGCTCTAAAGAAAATTTCATTATAGTCCAAATATATGTTGATGATATTATTTTTGGAGCAACTAATAAAAAGCTGTGCAAGGATTTTTCAAAGCTGATGCAAGCAGAATTTGAGATGAGCATGATGGGAGAATTGAAGTTCTTCCTTGGTCTACAAATCAAACAGACAAGTGATGGAATCTACATCCATCAACAAAAGTATATCAAGGAAATGCTCAAGAAATACAAAATGGAAAGTGCTAAACTTATGAAAACTCTCATGGAAACCAATGCAAAACTAAGTAAAGATGATGAAGGTAAAAAAGTAGACCAAACTGTCTACAGAGGTATGATTGGATCTTTACTGTACTTAACCTCAAGCAGACCTGATATTCAATTTAGTGTCTGCATGTGTGCTAGATTTCAATCTGACCCAAGAGAATCTCATCTTAAAGCTGTTAAGAGAATATTTAGATATTTGCTTGGTACTACTAATCTTGGTTTGCTGTATTTAAGAACTAAAGAATACTGATTAGTGGGATTCTGTGATGCTGACTTTGCTGGAGATAGAATAGAAAGAAAAAGCACCAATGGAGGATGCCACTTCATTGGAGCAAATTTAGTCTCTTGGTCAAGCAAAAGGCAGACAACTATTGCTCTATCTACTGCTGAAGCAGAATATATCTCAGCTGCTAGTTGTTGCTCTCAACTCTTATGAGTAAAATATCAACTTGAGGATTACTCCATTTTTTAGCATAATATATCTGTATGGTGTGATAATTCTAGTGCTATCTGCTTAACTAAAAATCCAATTTAGCATTCTAAGGCTAAGCATATAGAAATCAAACATCACTTCATTAGAGATTATGTTCAGAAAGGTATCTTTGATATTAAGTTTGTTAAAACTGAAAATCAATGGGCTGATATCTTCACTAAGCCTTTAGTAGAAGAAAGATTTTTATTTATTAGAGATAATTTAAACATGCATTGTATTGTTGAATGAAATGTCTGAGTTTTGAACTGTCTGTGATCACCTGTCTGACTCTGCTGAGTCACTATGCTGAAACTCAACAGTTTTATTAAAATGGTTATTATTTATTTATTTAATACCATTTGTTAATCTGAAGCTAATCATGGACATGGCAGTTTTTACCTCGAAACCATGTTTTCATTATGTCTTAAGTGGGCGCTACAGTTCCCCACATAAATCGTGTCATTCTTAATTAAAAATGTCTTTTTTCTCTCTCCTACTTTTACTGCTTTAAAAGGCAATCTTCAGAAAGTTTCAAACTTTATCCTTATCAAAAGCCCTAAGTCTTTTCATCTTCGTCTTCCTCTTGTTCAAACCCTTCTCTCTTCCAAAACTCTCATTGTTTCTTCTCTGAAAATGGCATCTTCAAAGCGTTTGTCTCCAAAAGAGATTGCTGAGAAATATGAAATGAGATTAGCTGACGTTGAGAAGATTCTACCAGGCAAGACTGTTGATCTCCAACAGATGAAGAGATGGGGAATGGATGTCACTGAAGAGTTGGAATACTCTAAGTGGACAGCCTTCTTTGATATCAAGGAGCTGGTCCATCCCAAGCTTGTCAGAGACTTCTGGAGAAATGTTGTGGTCATCATCAATGTGGTTGATGGAATCAAGAGCTTCAAGGCTCAAATGTCAGCTGATGTGACTCTCTAGTTTCCTATCAGCTCTCTGGAATTGGCAACTAGATGCCCAAGGATTGGAACTGCCTTCAGACCTGACTGGGAAGATCAGGTAGGAACTGAAAATATCAACATTGCTATATATGGAGTTCCCAACCCTGAGAACAAGAAGCCTGTCTGCATGGTGCCCAAGTGCAAGTTCTTGCACAAGCTGCTTCTGGAGTGTGTGATGCCCAGAAAAGGATCACGAGACAATGTGACCAAGTTGGACAGATTTGCTCTGTACCACTTGATTCACAAAATCAAGATAGACATCAATGATCTCATCTACATGTATCTTGAGTCTCTGATCAGAAGGACAAACATGCCTACCTACCCTTATGGAATGCTGCTGACAAGGGTTTTTAGGAACAAGATATTTGTTCCAACTGATGTCCATTTTGTGGACATGGCTCTGCCCATAGACAAGAAGGTCTTGTCTATGATGGGGATTGAAGGAATCCCTCTGGAGGATGAAGAAGAAGATAAGAAGAAAAAGAAGAAGCCTGCTG
This sequence comes from Echinosophora koreensis, assembly GCA_035048595.1. Classification (NCBI taxonomy): domain Eukaryota; kingdom Viridiplantae; phylum Streptophyta; class Magnoliopsida; order Fabales; family Fabaceae; genus Echinosophora; species Echinosophora koreensis. The sequence continues at coordinate 1,460,969 of JAPCYP010000072.1, forward strand.
CTGAGCAGAAGCAGAAGGAAAAAGCAGAAGAACCAGCTGATTCCACTGGTGAATCAGAGTTTCCAATCTCTGAGAGAATATGGAAACCTGCTGGAAAGGTGGCCAGACAGGATCAGAGGCCTGAGGAACCCACAGCTTCTGAAGGATCTGCTGAGACAGTTGAGCCTCTCAGATTCAAGCTGAAGAAACCCTCTCCCAAGAGGAAGACCAGTGAGGCTGGAAAATCTGGTGTGTTTTCTGCACAACCCACCAAGAGGAGAAGACTGGTGAAGACCTTTACCAAGGTCAGACAAGTGGAGTCTGAGCCTAGTAAAGAGGAAGCACCTGCTCAGGGGGAGCAGACATCTCCACCCTCAGAAAAGCCTAGGGAGATCAAACCTCTTGATCTGGGAATCATTCCCAGAAAAAGAAGGTCAGGCTACCCTATGCCTGTGGTGGTTGTTGCTGAAAGGGAAGAAGTCCCTGCAGAAGAGCCTACTGCTGTTGCTGCTACTGCAACCACTGCTGACCTGTCTGCTGGAACACAGACAGTTGGTCCTTATGAAGATGCTTCTCTGTCCCCTTCAAGGAAGAAAGCAAGACACTTTGAAGATCAGCTCTTCACCTTTCCTTCTGCACCATCCTCTCCCCTTCACCTAGGTATTCCAGATTCTGTTGTTTCTTCCCCCTCTGCCCTTTTTGTCAAACCTTTATCTGTTGCCTCCCCTTTTCATTCACCTGTTTCCTCTCACCCCACCCAAACATCTTTTGATGTCGTGTCTGATGTATGTCAGTACACAGTTGTTCACAGGGACTCAACTCCCAGAGAACAATCTGGCATATCATCTAGACTGTTTGTGAGTGATTTGCAATCTCTGATGACTGCAAGTGTATCTCACTTATCTGTCATCCCTTCTCCTCCACCTCACATTCTGAACCCTTGTAGGGAGATTTTCTTTTATCCCCCTATTGTTTTGTTCATTAGAACATTGGAAGGATCTCACTATCCTGCCTCTGTTGTAATGTTACCCTCTAGGTCTAGATACGTTTTTCTTTTAGTCACAGGGTCTAATTCATTCTTTTCTCACATAGACTCTCTCTTACCCCCTACCTCCATCTGTCTTAGCCAATCAACCTCTTCCCCCTCCTATTCAAATAAGAGTCACTCGTCTGTCTCTTTGTGAAAGACTCTCCTGTGTCTTTCCCTCTCCTGATTCTGACCCAGTCAGAATCACTCCTCTGTTTAAGATAGCATTTCTTCCTTTATTCTATTTCAGAACCATCCATAAGCTTTTCTTTCCCTGTGTCTCCTCACCTTTCTCTGTACCTAAGGCACCCCCAGTTTTAGCCTTACCCTGGTATCCATCCCTGTCTGCTGCTTCAACCAGTCTGTCTACAGAAGCCTCCTCCTCTCAGATGGTGGGTTTGGATAGCTTCAATCTTCTTCAGACTGAGCTAGAAGAAGTCAAAAGACAATTGGATGCAGAGAGGCATGCTAGGCTGCTGTTAGAACAGAAAGTTGATTCCTTGTATCTTCTTTTTAATCAGCCTAGATAAGTAGTTGTAGGAACTGCCTTGTAATTGAAATGCTTATGATGAATACAAATCAATATTACTTTATCTTTCTTATTTTCTCTTTATTGTCTCTTTTTCTCTCCACTGTTATCTGTTTACTCTTTTTGTTGCTGACAAAAGGGGGAGAAAAGTGTAAGATGATTAATGTAAAATGAGTGGAGAAAATTATGTGATGGTTATATGCTAAGTGTTCTGGAGAATATAACAATTGGTAAAAATTTTAATTCTCTGATATACTCTGATATTTTGAACTTAAACCTGCTGCATATTGCTCTGATACTCTTTATTGACCACAAATGCATCTGTCTGCACATGTAGAAAATATCAACCTGTCTACTTTCTATTATTCTGTAAGATGATATTTTCAAAGGTTCATTAAATCATCTGAATGTTTGTCATCATAAAAAAGGGGGAGATTGTTAAGTCTCTAAAATGTCTGTGTGCATTTCCCTAAGTTTTGATGAAAACTAAACATTGGTTAATGATTTAATTAACCTACTTTGTGGTTGCTAACTTATCTACTTAGTGTACAGATCAGAAATTTACAAAACTCACCTGTCTGTCTACCTAAGTACCAACCTGTCCGTATAAGCCAAAAAGTCAACCTGTCTGCTGACTGGGATTGTTGACTATGTGCAAACCGGTTTACAACGTGTCTCTACTCTACTCTTCAACTTGTCTAAGGTTCTTTGTTAAAGAACTCGAAGTACAGGAAGCTTTTGGAAGTTGTCCCCTCATGAAGAATACTCTGAGAACTCTCTCTCACGCTTATCAAGAAACTCAGAAGTGCTCTCTCTCAAGCAACCTAGGAAGTCAGAGACAAACTTCCAGTTAAAGAATGTTTCCAACATGCTTTATTCCCTAGTACTTTTGGTTATTACACAGAAAGGGAAATGTACTCTGCAAAAGTACAAAAGCACTCTGCAAAACTCTGAGTTGGCGTCTACATGATGCATAAAGCTATTATCCTTCAGTTAGAGTACAACCAACGTCTCCATTGCATTAATGGCTGCCCAGAACGACTATATTGCATTTAATGAAGCTCTGCTTGAAGCCATCGTTGCAAGGAATGTCTCTAACGGATATTAAATGTTTGAAGGCTTTAAATACAGAAGTCATTGAAGATGAACACATCAGAGTTTACAAAGTATTAAAGAGCCATTACTTTGTTCATTTATTCACTCTGTATTCTTCAATCATTTGAAGTTATTACACAGACTTTCCTAAGCTTTACATTTAAACCACTCTCTGAGTGTTAGTGAAAGATCTGTCTGTCTGTAAGTGTATTTATTACAAACCAAACTCTCAAACAAATCTGAGTAAGCCTGAAGAGGCTAGGTGTGCAAAGAATACTTGTGTTGGAGCCTGAAGAGGCTAGGTGTGCAAACAATACTTGGAGTCTGTAACCTGATCAGTTATAGTGGATAAATCTTGGTGCTGCCAAGGACTGAACGTAGCTCTTTGTGTTAAAGAGTGAACCAGGATAAATCTGTGTTAATATCTCTTCCCTTAATCTCTTTAGTTGTTTTGATTATATATCATCTGCTTTCTAACTAAGGGGTTAAAACTATTTTTATCAAGCTTGTTTTTCATCTATACGTGTGTTGTTTTCTGAGAAAACTACAACAGACAAGTGACCTGTCTGTGTAACCTTTTTACACCTGTCCGAGCTTAGCTTCTGCATGCAAAAAGTTTTTAACTTTATTTTAATTTCTAATAAACACAATTCAACCCCCCTTCTCGTGTTTATAGTTGTCTATTTCAGTTATGTTGTTTTGGTTGAAGGTTGAGTTGTTAACTTGTGGTGTGGTAACGAGGAACTTCGACTTCGTGTTTCTGGTGATAAGTTCAGGTGGGGGAAAGAATCATCCTATCGTCGAAATGGATAAGTCGTATATTTTATAATAATGGTGTAGGGCGACCTAAACCCTACTAGTGGTTGAGTGATCGCCAAGATCAAAATCACATCGGAAACTTTTCCGTAATACCAATGATGATTTTGGGACTGTAGGTTTATCGCCCTTAGGTTAATTTTATAATATTTGAGGATGTTTGACTTATTTATTATTAAATTGTTTATGATAAACTGGTTGAGGTATTCTACTACATGTGACGTTTTATTTTGTTGTTTGAATATTTTATGAGTATTGTATTATGCATGAGCTGCCTGGATTGATAATATGCTTAGTTGATTTTTAAGTAAAGGTATGTGTTGTTCGGAGATGTTTTGTATGGGTTAGAGATTGAATGTGACTTAGAGGTGCCTAGCCTAAATGTATTATTTTTGAGATATGACATAGAATGCAAGTTGAGGCTATGATAGAAGCTTGAGGCACTAGGTTGTTATTGATGCAAGTTAATGAGAGTTATATATATGCATTGTTGTTCATAACCGTGTGTTGGGAACACACGAGGTCAGAGTATCCGATTGCGGATACCGAATATTACGGGTCAGTGCCCTAACGGTAATGGGGAAAACTACTGTGATACCCTCGTAGTCCTTGCCGATCTCCTCTAGGTTCCTAACGGTAATGGGGATACTTTTATATTGTGCAACTATTCTCTAATGGTAATGGGGGAAGTAGTGTCATTCTTTGAATGAGCACTCTAATGGTAATGGGGGTGTGCACTGTATTAATGGGGACGCATAGCTTGGACGACTGACTAACATCCTTAACGGTAATGCGGGATGGTGACATGATTGGTAGTGGCCACGTCAGCATAAAGGTTAGATTGCATGAGTTTGAGGGTAGAGGATAATATCGTAAAATAAGGATGATGGTTGATTTTGAGTGATGTGTGTTTGTGATTGTTGTTATATTATATACTATAACTCTTTTCCGCTTTTGATGATTGAACTGTTTCTTATCCCCTATTTTCTGTATTTGGTATATATCTTATCATGTGATCGTATGAGAAGATCCGGTGAAGGAACTAGCTACTGAGGAGCTGGATGGGATTCTGTATGAACCGGATGTGAGAGGACGAGCTGTGGATTCCAGCGAGGTAGTTTAGTGTCTAGGGCCAGTGAGTCTTATAAGACGTTTTATTTTACGCTGATTATAATAGTTTGTGTAAGTATGTACCTGCAAGGGATCCTACTGATAGGATACCCTAAATAGTGTTTTGTTTTATGTGGGATAAACATATGTGTGTATGTGTAATATAATCATGGTGTGGTGTGTTAACTTTCCGAAGTTGGATATGTTATAAATAAGTTTTTAATATCTTCGTAATTTCGGGTTATGTTTAACGTTAAGTACGCGATTAAGTTTAATAAATAATTAATGGCACAACGGGGTGTCTCAATTGTCAATTCCGAAAAGAAGCTCGATTGCTACAAGTGGTACCAGATCTGGACCTCTCCCAATATGGTGTGGTTTGAGGGTGAATCATGCGAAAACTAGTGAACATGTTACACATAGGCTTGAAGTGGGTAGGGAGTGATCATCGATGCAAAAAGGAAAAACGAACAAGGAGCAACTCATGGTAGGCTTTTAAGTAGGGAAACACATAAATGAAATAATTTTACACCGGAACTAGAGGGATTCTGAGACCGTGCAGGTGTGTGACTGTGCAATTAAGAGATTCCAATATGTGCAAGTATGAGACTGTACACTTGAGGATATCTTGAAAGAATTGATAGGTACTACATATACGGGCAATATACATTTTCATTTTAAGAGCCCGTCACTTAGGAAATCCAAGGTTAGTGTGCTTAACCTGGAGCAGTTATGAGATGAGTGACCTCGTGGGAAGTTTTCTTAGGAACCGTGTGAGTGAGGACAAGGCAAGTTGAAGAGACTCATGCTAGTTTTTGGGGACAAATCATCAATTCCGTAAAGTATCTTGACTGTTACAATTGATGATTAACTGATATAATATAGTTCCTAACTCCAACATTGTTTTTAAGAAATAATTTTGCTTTTTGTTATTTTCTTAAAAGAGAGAGAGAGAGAGAGAGAGAGAGAGAGTGACGAGGTGAAAGAAGATATAAGTGACACTACAAACAAAAGTTTAGTGAGAGAGAGAGAGTGAAAAGACAAAAGATGTAGACATTAGAGAGAGAGAGAGAGTGACGAGGTGAAAGAAGATATAAGTGACACTACAAACAAAAGTATTAGTGAGAGAGAGAGAGAGAGTGAAAAGACAAAAGATGTAGACATTAGAAATGGAAGCATCAGGGAGGAAGAGAGAGACGAGATTGAATGAACAAAGTTATAATACAATGAAAGATTGATGAAGAAGAAGAAAATTGACATTCACCAAATAAAATTTACATTAACATCAATAATGTTGTCTTGCTTGTGTTGTCCCTTGATGTGTACGGAATTGACAATTCTTAGTATGGAGGTTAAGAGTTGAGAAGGGTTTAACTTAATTATATTTTAATTTTATAGAATTGGTCATTGAATTTATAATTCTAATTCCTAAAAGGCTTCCAAATGTGAAAATTAGAATTTCAAGACTAATATCAATTTGAGTTCCAATTTCATGCTCAATTACAAACACCAAACATACACTAATAAGTTAGAAATCTTACTAAGAAAATAATTGAAATTTTTTTCCTTACCATGCCATTAATAGATTGTAAACAAAATAGAGTAGTTTCAGCAATTTCTCCAACTTTTATTGTAACACTGTTACTTTCCCCAAAACTTCAAAATCAATTTTCATTTTGGACAAGTTTTATGAGTAGTTTGGCTTATTGAATGAACTCTAATAATATTCTTTTGTGAGCATGTACTCTAACATTAAACCTCTACTAGTTGTTGTTTTGCTGATGGCCCCATTTATCTTATGCATCTTGGTAAGAGTTGCCAAATAAGATGGCTTCATATTTAAAAAGGAGTGAAACAAGACGAAGTAGAAATCGACATCATCAGTGGGGTCAAGACGACATCAAAAGGCTAAGTAGAAATCATGCCATAGATTAGAAGCCATATAATCTATTCGATACTTTCAAAATTAAAAACTTCAAAACTTTATTCCTCTTCACATCCATCCTATCCCATTCAATTGAATCAAATACCATTATAATAAGAAAATATAATATAGCAAACAACAAAAATAAAATTAGTTATCTTTTATATATATATATATTCATTGTAGGTGTAAAATTTATGATAAAAGTTAAATATTTTTAATGGTGTAATAATTTATGACCAGTTCACAATGTAAAAGATCTTACGCTGACAATACATATAAATTAAATTTATATATTTATACCATATTCAGACAACAACTCATATTTAAATATATTTCTTTGAAATAACATATTGTCTCACAAAATGTGCCACAACGGTAAACTTTATTGTAAGGTCAGAAGTTCGAATCCTGAAATCATCACTTTTTTTGAGGATGTTACTAACTATCACCCGAACCTGAAAATTAGTCTTACAGCTTTACCCGAGGAGATGCCTAGTAAAAAAACCAAACAAAATATGTCACAACAATATCATAAATTCTGGTTGGTCGAGAAACATGATTTCTCTACCTCTCTCACTAATAATTATTAAATATGTAAATTAATTACACAATAAGAATCCATAACATATAATTGTAAGAGCATCCACAATTTAGTACCCCATTTTTTGGTTCTTAAGTAGGTCCCACATTTACTACTCCGAGTTCAATTATAAGCAAAAAAATACCTATATTTGGTGGACTTAAATATAAGCAAAATCCAACAAATTCAACTTTATTTAATGTTAGTGTCCAAAAATACCCTTGGTTAATTAATCTTCTTTTACTTTTCCAAGAGCAATGCACACTCCCAAGAATTAAATGTGGTGATTGTTATAAGTAAGGGTAATTTAGTAATTGCAACTAACCTTTTACATAAATCAAGACAACTAAACTAAATCAAATAACTTCCTTAATAAGTGTGAAGTTAGTTAATTTTGCTTATAATTGAGTTAGGAGGGAGTACAATTTAAACATCTCATCTCTACAATCCAGCATTTTCAAAAAAAATTATTAAATGAGTCCTACCAATTATCCCAAATCCTTATTTTCATCAACAATTTACTTTATTACAACTGTTTTATCATTGAAAAATTGTAAAGGGACCACTTTTTTATTATAAGAAAACATGTGCTTGTATAAACACTCTCTCTCCAGGTTCTTGTATAAGAACTCACTCCAACAATGAATTATATGAAAATGGATTCAATGCATCCAATTATTGACACATTTATGTATTCACCAATTAATACACCATTGGATCAATTATTAAAAGTATTTAAAAAAAGCTTAAAATTGATCTAATGGTGCAATAATACATGAGTGCATGAATGTGTCAAAAACCGACTTTAGGGAATCCTAATCCGAATTATATAAGCATAAGGGTCTACACTATAAGAACCAGATAAGCACCCCCGATGTGGGTGCTCTAAGGCACTTTGTAAGAAACTAAAGATGTATATCCATTTCTTTACCTCATAATATATATGATACTTAGATAAGTTATCATATTTGAACCTCAAATTTTGGACACTGTATGTGATGTCGTATATGTTTATTTCTATCTCTCACTTATTTTTTATCTTCTTCGTATACACATGTTTATCGAAAATACATTCAAAAAATAAAGGGGACATCGTGTAGTGTCCTCATTTTGTTGTACAAAAATCATTTTCTTGTATAAAAATCACTCCTCTACTTGGATATTAATCTATGCTTACGTAAATAAATCAAATATTATGCCAATATTATCTAAAATGATATAAAACAAAACATTTTTTTAAACAAAAACAAACAACACATTCTGTTATTAAAAAAAAACAAAACAAAAACAAAAACAAAAACAAACAACACATTTCTCAAATAATATTGCTGTGTCTTTGGTTTTTCTCTTTTTCTGTCTCCACTGGGTTCGCAGTTCCCTGGAAAAGGATCCTCTAACTTTGCAAAACCAAAATCACCTAACTTTCAACCATTTCCAGCCATTAGATTCATCTAAAGGTTCATATATACTAAAACAAATGAGTTTGATGATAGATGAAATAAAAAGACACTTTGACAAAATAGAAAAAATATTAGACATAACTAATAAAAATATCTCTCAACTTATAGAAACTACTAATATAATTGCATCTTACACTTATGATAGAATCCAAAAAGGACAAAGTGAAATAGATAATATTAAAAACACTCTAAACAATATAATTAAGGCAAAAGGAATAGAAGAACATGAAGATGTTGATAGAATAAAGCTAATTCTTGAACAATTAGAAATTCTTCTAAAAGAAGAAGAAAATAGTAGACCAATTACAATAAAAGAATTAGAAGAATTAATAGAATCAAAAGATTTAAAAAGAAAGATAATAGTAAAACAAAACTCTAATGAAGAAGAACCCCCAAAAATACCTATACCAATGTCATCATGGAGAGGATAACTGAAGAAAATATGGAAACACTAAGAAAATCGAATGATATAGAAGAAATTCAACAATTACTAGAACAACTAAAAATAATAGAGGAGGAAAATAAACAGGTACATAAAATTGAACACATTGATCAAATAGACAAAGAAAACGAAGAAATAGTATTAGACTATAATTCTTCTTCAGAATCGGAAGAAAATCATATAAGAATGGAAAAAGGAGAAACTAGTAATATCCCTAAAAGAAAATGGGAAGAGTTTCATTATGCACCCGATGGTGCTTGGGATAAATTAGAAGAAGAAACTATGTACAACAATGGATATGCAAGAAAAAGTAATACTAAATGGACTAAAATGCCTGAAGAATATAAACCTAGATACGAGAATACTAATGACAAGATATTAAACCTTGACTGTGTAAGAAATAAAGAAGAAATCCTTTTAAAATGGATGAATGATTTAATATTCCTAATAGCAACTGATGATAAATTTGGTAAATTAAACTTTATAGAAACCAAAAACTTCGTAGTTTTTAAAACTATGGGAAATGTACAAAAAATTTTAACAGGAATAAAAGAAGCAGATTGGACTAGGTATGGTAACATGGTACCTACCCAACAAGAATATCTTAAACTAATAACATCATTAATTCAACAAGAATTTCTAGGATATAATTGGATGGAACAGAAAGACCAAGTAAATAGAACATTGATTGAAAATGCTAAAGCACATTTGAATAGAATGCAAATTTGCGATATGTGCCAAATAGAAAGCTTTATCTGTGAATACCAAAAATATTATTATCAACTACCAGAAGAATCTAAAGAGGTATATAAAAATATTTTTATAGACAAATTACCCTATCCACTAAATGCAAAAATACATAGATTATGAGAATCTAGAAATATAGAAACTGCGAATACATTAGGAGGAGTTATTCAACTCTTATATCAGGAACTAAGAGAACAATGCCTAGCTAGAGAAACTATTAGACAATTGAATAGAGGAAGTAATGTCATATGCTGTGACATTCCAGAAATTGAGAAACCAGGAAAATATGGATGTAACGATAGACTAAAACGAAAAAAGAGATTTTATAAAAAACCAAAATTAAGAAAGACTTATCCACGAAAGAAAACATATTATAAAAACAATAAAAAGAAATATTTTAGAAGAAAAAGATTTACTCCAAAGAAATACTGTCCGAAAGGAAAAAAGAAATGTGTTTGTTGGATATGTAATACCGAAGGACACTATGCCAACGAATGCCCTCAACGAAAAGAAAAAGACTTCAAAGACAAATCCAAAATAATAAAACAAGTGTTTCAACTTTATGAATTAGAACCATTAGAAGATGAACTAAGTAATACTGATGAAAGTATATATGTGTATTCCGAAGATGAATTATCTACAGAAGAAACAGAATCCGAATAATACATATATAAAAATACTAATTGAAAAAACTAATATAGAAACTGAAGCATATATTGACACAGGAGCAAGCCTTTGTCTAGCAACAGCAGCATTATTCAATAATTGGAAAAAACTAGAAAAGCCAATAAAGATACAAATAGCTGATGGGTCAATACATCCAATATACTGGGCAGTAACTAGAGTTACATTGACTATACAAGAAAAACTATTTATTGTACCAAGATTGTATAAACAAGAAACAGAACTAGATGTAATACTTGGAAATAACTTCTTGAGACTATATGCACCCTTTTGTCAATATCTAGAGTATATAACTTTGAAAACCCCATATATTTATCAACAACAATTGAAAGCAATTATTAAAATACCGATTACCCATTTTTCGGCATGCAAATACTCTCAATTATCAGAGTCCCGCAAGCTGAACTGTGGTGATTTACTTAGTGAAATTTGTACAAAAATAAGACATGTACTGATAAATTTAGAACCAAATAGAATAATTCCAGCCCATATAGAAGAACTTCTAGATAAAGTATGTAGTGAAAATCCTTTAGACCCAAAGATAAATAATAAAAATACTGAATTAATTGAATTAAAATTAAAAGATCCTACCAAAGAAGTAAAATGTAAACCAATGATTTATACAAAACAAGATAGAGATGAATTTGCAAAAGACATTGAAGAAATGTGCAATAAGGGATTGATTAGACCTTCTAAAAGCAAACATTCAGCCCCAGCTTTTTATGTAGAAAATCATAGTGAGATTAAAAGAGGAAAAAGAAGAATGATAATTAATTATAAACAAATTAATGATGCAATGGAAGGAGACGCTTATTTCCTCCCAAGGAAAGACTTAATCATTGAAAGAATTAGAAACATGGATTGGTTTAGTACGTTTGACTGTAAATCAGGTTTTTATCAGATAAGATTAACTGAAGAATCAAAAGCATTGACTGCATTTAGTTGTCCTCAAGGTCAATATGAATGGAATGTACTTCCAATGGGAATGAAACAATCACCTGGAATTTTCCAACGAAGAATGGATTCAATTCTCAAGGAATTCAAGGACTTCTATCTTATATATATTGATGATATATTAATTTTTACCAACAAAGATTTGACTGATCATTTTACCAAAATAGAATTAGTCCTCAATAAATGCCTTGAACATGGAGTAGTTTTAAGTAAAAAGAAAGCTGTATTAGCTCAAAATAAAATTAATTACCTAGGATTAGAAATTGAAAAGGGTAAGATAATAATGCAAAAACATGTACTAGAAAAACTTCAAAATTTTCCAACAACATTGAAAGACAAAAAGGATTTGCAAAGATTTCTTGGATTACTAACATATATTTCAAATGAAGGATTTCTGAAGAATCTTGCAGGTGAAAGGAAGATACTTCAGCAAAAACTAAAGAAAGATGCCCTCTGGTCTTGGACCGAGGAAGATGATAGACTAATTATTAAATTAAAAGACTTATGCCGGGAACTTCCTGAGCTTTATCATCCATCGGATGATGATAGAATAATTATTGAGACTGATGCCTCAAATGACTGTTGGGGAGGTGTTATGAAAGCAATACCCCCTGGATGTAAAAATGAAAGACTATGCCGATATATGTCCGGAACTTTTTCAGATAGTGAGATTAATTATCCCACTCATGAAAAAGAAACATTGGCACTAATCCGCATGTTAGAAAAACATCGGATTTATATACTAGACAAAGAATTTATTGTCCGAACGGACTCGACCTATGTTGCAGGTTTCAAAAATATAAATCACAAAGGAACCTATAAACAAGGCCGATTGATTAGATGGCAGATGAAGCTTGCCGAATATAATTACTCAATCTCTCACATTAAGGGAGATAAAAATGTTCTTGCAGATATACTTTCAAGAGAATGGAGCAATCAACGATAGAAGCAATAAAGACGCAGCTACAACTGCAGGAGGCACTAGAGAAACAAAAATTGAAAGAACTAGAATTGATTCAAGTCAACATAGAAGTACTGAAACTACAACTGTACAACAAAGGAGAATCTTCAACAGAGGATCCTATGATAGAAATCAAGCAGAAGATACAAGAAAATACTAAAGAAAAATACTATGCCATTTTCAATGGACCATTTCCAGGAATATATGATGATTGGAGCAAAGCGGCACCACATTGCATTGGACTCTCTAGAGTTCATCACCAAGCATACAAGACTAAACAAGAAGCAGAAGAAGCAATGAAAGCTTATCCAGATAGACTAAAAAAGGGAAAAGAAATTTATCTTGGTCCTCAAACAACTGATAATAGAACTTTTTCAGACACTGTTAAAAGACCACCAGCAGAAAGAACTTCCATGAAAATATTGGGAAGAATCCCTTCATCCATTGATGACTATTCAATTCCTATGAGAAAGGACCATGATCTTCAGGTTCAATTCTCACAGGAAAAATTTACTGAAACTTTGAAAAGATTGACTCATTGGACTGAAAAAGAAAAGACTAATTGTTTTTATATAGTAAATCGAAATGTTTATGGAGTTAAAGCCATCATTACTCCAGGAGCATCATCGATCTTAACATTTAATATGTTCCAATTTGGACTTATTGAATGTCTTTACTTGAACAAAGACTTGTCAGAGATTAATTTGTTCCCATACAGTTTGAAGGAAGCTGTCCAAATTTACAGGGATAATGTTTCAAGAGATAGAACTATATTCTTGAAATTTTATTCATGTTATCCAGACTTCACGACTAAACAGCCTGCAAAGCACTTGATCTTCATTGGAGTTAGCAACAATACTTTCTCCATGAGAGATGAACCAACTAAAGAAGACTATGATGAAGATAGAATAACTTCAACAATGGCCAACCAATTGACTAGCATCTTTACTCAATGTCAGATAATTGGGAAAGATTTGCTCATCAAAGCACTGTACAAAGGACCCCATGCTTTGCTTCTAAGCAAAACAAGCGGGAAAACAATAAAGGAGAAAGACTTGGCTTTATTGACTAGCTTTGGATTGCCGTTCTATACACTCCAAGGATTGGCAATGAATTATAAACCAGCTGTCCTCAACCAGCTTTGTGGATTGATAAGATCGAATGGGAATCACGCATGCGAAAGATGCGCACTAAAGAAAGGAATGAGTGACTGTCGGCAAATGGACAATGACTCAGACGATGCAATTATAGAAGAATGATGTAAGCCATGACGTCACATGTGAATTATTAGATGTCTAAGTGATAGATTGTCTGTAATAATGTAAGGACTATGTTGTAAATTATTACTACTTCCTTCGTGTATAAATAAGCCCTCTTATGCTGAGGCAAGTAGAGTATCCAGTGTGTGTGAATCTCTCACCCTTGTAAACCTCTCATCTGAGAAGTTTAGCTAGCCTCTGTAAGAGTGTTAGTCAGATCTAGTCAAGATCCATGTGTGCTATGTATTTCCCCACTACTATCAATCAATAAATACTTCTTTCCACTAAATGTTTTCATTTACTATCAAGGACTTCCATTCACTAAACAAACTACATCATATTGACTAAGCGGAAGACGAAGTGGACCAAAGATTTCAAGAATTATTCAAAGAAACACCCAGTCAGGTATGATTAACTCAAACCCCTCTAACTATTTATATACTCATTGTTTAAATCTCTGAAATCAACTTAGAACATCTAGATAATAGAGAAATAGAACATATAAATATAACTGAAGAAGATGGAAATTATGAAGGTAGTATACTAATAGATCCGAAGTTATTTCAGAAAATACAAAGAGAAGATTTGAATCTAGCTAAAGATGCAAACATGAAAAAAATTAGGCGGAATCATGAAAAGACTTAATCAAAAAGAAAATATAATATATTATGGAAAATTTGTTAATGAAACACCCATAGATATATCTGAAACCCAAGGAAATACTAGTATACAACTGTTGAATAAAAGAAAACTGATTGAATTAAAGAAAAATCTAAAAAAGGAAGATCATAGAAGAAAGATTGGTTACATTCATATAGGAGCTATACAAGTATTGATCAAAGCAACTTTCCAAGAAGGCATAAATTCACCAATAGAGTTGGTATTAAAAGATAATCGAATAAAAGATCCAAAGGATAGAATTCTAGGAGTAATAGAAGGAAACTTAGCTTATACTAAACTAAAATTCGAAATTCATCCAAATAGTGGAATCCCTTTAAATACCCAAAGACTAGATCAATCATTAAGTCTTGAACATAGATTTCTAAGAAACAATTTAATGAGAATAGGAGATAAGATCTTTTCAATTACCTACTGCGTCAACTATGCATTAACAAATTCACATCACAGTATAACTTTCAGAACAAATGATAGAATAGATATACCTAGACTTTTTGAAGAAATTGGAAAAATATACTACCCTAAAAGAAATGAAATTACTAAATTAGGAATTTCCATTAACAAGCCAAAATTATTAGATATCAAACCAATTACTGCTCCAAAGATAGACGAAGAAGAAGAAAATATAAGTAAACTATCAAACCAAGTAAGAGATTTAGCCCAATATTTAAGAAATAGAATATGAATCATAAAGAGAAATTAGAAAAAATACTTGCAACTATTTATCCTACAATAGAAAGATATAAAAAAGATATTAAGAATTTTTCAGAATTACATGAACAATTTCTTAAAAAGTATCCCAGAAATAGAAGAAGAGAATTGATTGAAGAATGTATTATTAATAAAGAAAAAGAGCTAATCAAACAAGAAAGAGCTAGAGAAAGAATCATAGAAGAATTGAAGAAAACAAATAATATATCTTCAAACTGTTTTAGACTAAAGGCACCAGATTTTGAAGATAGTGATAGCGAATAGATGGAAATATATTCTGAATTCAATGAACAAACTGAGATGGAAATTATGAGTGTCTTGAGAATGGATTTACCTATTGATTGTAAACAGTTAATTATTGAAAAGATTAAAGAACGAGTTAGAGAAGAAGATTTTTATTTAATGTGTCTAGAATTAAGTTTTGAATGGGAATGTATGGAAGAATTAGGACTAGCTTTTGAATATGAACTCCCTGAAGAATATGAAGATTATGATTGGCCTGATGACTAAAATGGAACAAGAAATATTAAGTATTTTAAAAATGAAATTACCAAAAGACTGTAAACAAATTATTATCAATAAACTAAAACATCTACATTGGCAAGAAAAACTTTATTTAAATCGAATAAATCAAAATATACAATTATTATTCTATGGAGAAGAAAGACAAAATCTAATTAGAGAAGTTTCAGAAATCGAAAACAATATAGACTATATATTATATGAATTATTAGTAAATGAAATTATGCATAAAAATAACCACAAAAGATATAATGGGATCTAAATTTATACAAAATATTAGTTTGACTAAGGTCTTGAATAAGGTGGTACCGAATTGGTATCAGAGCTAAGTACTAAAAGATGAAAAGACTACATGAATTAAAAACAAGATTAGCTATGCTAAGAGATTATCTAAATTCATTAAAAGAACATGGAGATAGATATAAAGATCTTATATTACTTGTAGAAAATATGATAACAAATACAAAAAACAAAATAGAAAGATTCATAGATTAATATGGCCACTACTATAGAAAAGTTTGTTCATAAACTAAGTATGCTAGATTTAACTAATCAAAATATATTAAAAGAATTAATACAAGAATTAAAAGAAGAAGCAACTGACTCATGTAATAAACATATGGAATACCATTGTGAATATTGTGATTGTAGAGAATATGAAAAAAGAATAGAAATGATAAAAGTAATAATTCAGAAATTAGAGATATGGATAGAATAACTATCACCATAGGATCAATCCAATGACCAAGATTGACCGAAAGTCACGTGACTTTCAATTGCCAAAGTCAGACAATCCGGATCCCAGTTCCCTGGATGCAGTAGCAGAAGGTGAACTCGAGTCATATCAGAGGATCCCCAAATAGAAAGGCCAAAGAACAAGAACTAGAAAAGAAAATTAGAAGACAACAATGTTGGAAGCAAAAGAATCATTATGGTGTTGTATTATTTCCCCTTTGAAGATCCTCTTAGACTCTCTTACAATTCTACACACCAACAAGCTTCTCTTCACTTCCATCACCCTCTTCACAACCCTCCCTCTCTCCTTTCTCATCTTCACAATCACAATTTCCACAAATACCCTCCGTTCCCATATCTACCACCTCGAATCCATGGCCCTTTTCGTCCCGACCAGAATGGAAGCCCGGCACGCGTGGCACGAGTCTCGAGACGACGCCGTTTCGCTCCTCCGCACCAGAGCCCTCTTCTCCCTCCCCTGCCTCCCACTCTCCCTCGCCGCCGCCGTCTCCACAGTCCACGCAACCCTCTCCGCTGTCGACGGCAATCCCGCCACCGTGCGCTCAGCCGCATCCGCCGTGATGCGAAACTGGAAACGTCCCGCCTTCACCGCCGTCGTCGGCTACGTCATCCTTCTGGCCTTCGCGCCCGTGCCACGTGTCCTCGCCGCTCCGATCGTGTCGCCCGAATTGAGATTCGTGGTTCTCGCAATCGGGTCGGGTCTCGAGGTGTACCTGATGGCGGTGTTGAGCATGGGTTTGGCGGTTTCAATCGCGGAGGAGAGGTTCGGGTTGGAGGCTATTCGGGTCGGGTGGGATTTGTTGAAGGGGAGGAGGTTCTGCGGGTGGGTTCTGTCGGGTATGCTCGTTTTGGTTTCGGGTTTAATCAATCGGAGAGTGGAGTTTTTGTTGAACGGTCAGGATTCGACGGTGGCAACGGTGGAGATTGGTGTTTGGGATAA
Source organism: Echinosophora koreensis (assembly GCA_035048595.1). NCBI lineage: Eukaryota > Viridiplantae > Streptophyta > Magnoliopsida > Fabales > Fabaceae > Echinosophora > Echinosophora koreensis. Next base: position 1,478,146 of record JAPCYP010000072.1, read on the forward strand.
AACGGTTCTGATTTGTTCGTATGGGTTGGTGGTGATGGTGAGTTATGTTGTTACTACTGTTTTTTACTGTGATGGCAGAAGACGCCAAGGAATTAGAGAACCGGATCCACAACATGGTGATGAAATTGATGTTTTGTGATTTTTTGGGTTGGTTTTTGTCGTTCTTATTGTATTGTTTTAGATTTAATTATTATTTGAGTATTGCTGGGGAGTGTCGTAAGTATGTTATGGTTAAGGAAACCCTTAAAGAAAACTTTATATTAGAAAACTTAATATAACATTTTTCAATATAGTAAACGGTGATGTCTAACATGAGGGAGCTACTAAATTTCTCATATGTGAGGGAGTTTAATTGACCTGGAAGTGCAGGTAAACACTGAGTTCTTGGCATCAATTTAAAGTCTTAATAGTAGTGTTTTATAAATATGATTTTTGCAATGCTGCCCTTCCTTTAGAACACCTCCATTATGAAAGCTCTTTAGATACAAGTGCCCCAAATGCATAGTAGTGTAAAGGCCCTAAAATTTAATATGTAATAAATACATTAAAACATGAAAAGGCCCAATAATAACATCATGTATGTGAGGGGATTTTATTAAAGTATCAAGTGGAAACGTGACTTTCTAGCTCAAGCTGACATCAAGTGCTATAATTATATGAACCAATAATATTAATACTTTTTTTTTAAACGGGATGATCTTAATATTTATGAGTGTGTAGGAGTGAAATTTCGGAAAAGTAAACATTGATTGCAATTGAAACTACTTGTTCCTTTCATCTAAGTGATTAAGCTTTGGTATCGTTGGAGAAAAATCAATTGCACATGTGATTTTGTTAATAACGATGAATTGAAATTAACAAAGTAATAATTTTTTTTCCCCTATATATACAATAAAATTTGAAAAAAAGAATCTCTAATAGATCCGGCACAAGGGAGCGACCGCTGGCCACTTGTAGGATTCCAAACATAACCTTCCCCAAGGTCTGTTAGACCTTCACTATCTCAATTCTCGCCTTGCACTAAGGCGTGGCATCCTCTTCAAAAAAAAAAAAATTCATACAAATGAAATGTCCATACAATTATGACGATGTATTGTTTCCTTAATTTAATCTTTAGCTTGGAAAAATTGTTTCCCATTCGATATTTTTGATTGCATTACTATATTTTGGTGTAGAATTTTCTAACCTCGTTATTTTATTAGGGTCTAAACATACCTTCTATTATCATACAAATCTCAAAAATTGAATTCTGCCATTTCTAATACTCATATAATTAATTTACAACACAATAATTTATTACAAGTGATTTTTTTATTTATAATTATTATTAAATTTTTTTAAATCAAGAAAAATTTCAAATGATAATTTCTATGTCTAGAAATCATTTTCTTAAAATTCTGATCCTTGCTATTAATTCCTCATTATGAGAAAATCATAGGTAATTAAGAAGCATAACTCCTAGAAATTATTGCTACATTTAACCTTATTATTATTATTTTTTTGACAAAACATTTAACCTTATTATTATTATTAGTATTATTGTTTTCACATAAGTTGATTTTGAGGGAAAATTTCTTCTCCCCTTATACGGCCAGCACATCCCCATCCCTTTCTTTTCATTCATTATCTTAAATAGCCAAAAAAAATTTTAATCAATGCGGCAATAAAAGTATCAGTTATCATTTTTAAATTCTATTTCCAGCAAATTAACTAGGCAATTGTGACCTTGACAGTCAAGAGGACAGCAACCATGGATTTAGCAATGTGCAGCAGTTTTTCAAACCTCAACTTAACATGAAATTCAAAGAAAAGATAACAAACAAAAAATAAATTAGCTAAGGAAAACCAGTAAATATAGAGGTAATTACAGCCATGAAGATCAAGAAGACATATTCACTTTAATCCTTGTTTTACAGTTTAGAAATAGATAGAAATTATGACACACATAAAAGAAACACCAACCAAAATCATACTTATCACACACAAATAAACTTGCAGTGTCTCAAATTAACACATATCTACAATATAGATTAAAGTCTATACATATAACATGATTAAAAACTGTGAACTACAACACTAATTGAAACCATGCTAACCTACACATAGCATAAGATAATGTTATAGCCAAATGCATCAGATCAGTCTGAAGAAAATGTAACAGAATGGTCTAAAAATAGGTTAAACAGAAGGGTTGGGCTAAGATGCACCACCCTAAAATTACACCCCCTAATGCACCACCCATGTGGCAATTTGTGGGCCAATAGAATTGCCACATGGATGGTCAAAGTTTCAAACCTTGGAGGTGTATTTATATAGTAGTCAAAGCTTGTATGTACTGTATACTGCAGTATAGTATATATATTTACGGTATTTATATATTTTGCCCAAAAAAGTTTATTTATTATTTTTAATATCAGAAATATTTTAATTTGTGCCTACAGGATCGTCTATAATACAAATTAAACTATTTCTGATATTAAAAATAATAAATAATTTTTTTTGGGCAAAATATATAAATGTCATAAATACATATACTATACTGCAGTATACAGTACATACAAGCTTTGACTACTATATAAATACACCTCCAAGGTTTGAAACTTTGACCATCCATGTGGCAATTCTATTGGCCCCACAAATTGCCATATGGGTGGTGCATTAGAGGGTGTAATTTTAGGGTGGTGTATCTTAGCCCAACCCTAAACAGAAACATACTTCAGGAAAATATGCAGATACAACAATAATAATAATAATAGTAGTAGTAGTATTTTGACAATATCTTCTACCTTCACTAGTAGAAAACCTCCTTGAACCATGCTTGCAAAACGGTTTCCTTTGTGCAAAGTTTGTGATCCATTCTGTTAGGAAAAGGTAACTGCTATCCCCAAGGTTTTTAAATATGGAAATCAGTTTTATCAGTTTTATAGTGTAGGGGTAGTATTGGTATTCTGAAATGTTGAAACAAAAATTCAACTATCCTCTTTATATATTAGTATAGATACAGCAGCAACCATAAACTAAAAAAAAAAAAAAAAAAAACCACAAATATGAATATACAGAATAGATAAAATATACTCAACATAGAATAGAATCAATACCATGAAACGAGAATGTGGGATAAGAAAGCATAACAAGGAGAGAAAGTTGTGAGAGGTAGAAATAGAGAACGTAATAGGGAAAGAGAGTGGTTTCGACGGATAACATGAGAGAATAATTGATATCAGGCGAAGATAACACGAGAGAAGACGGTTTGAATATGAGAGAGAAAGTTGTGAGAGGAAGAAGTAGAGAACGTAATAGGGAAACAGAGTGGTTCCGACGGAGGCAAAACCTTGAAGTCCCTTTCGATCTGAGGCAGGGTCCTGTTCAAAAGCAATTTACACCACAATACTACAAGGATCAGCCAGGTGAAACAACCTTCTTCTTCACTAATTTTCCGGAAACTTTTGGAAGAAAAGAACTTTGGTCTGTGTTTCAAAGGTATGGAAGAGTAAATGAAGTTTTCATTTCACCAAGAAAAGACAAGCTGGGTAACCTTTTTGGTTTTGTGAGGTTCTTGGAAGTTTCTGATGTAAAGGATTTAGAAGCCAGACTAAATTGGATTCTGATTGGAAATTTAAAGATGAGCGTAAATGTTCGGAGGTTGTCTCGTGGCGGGCAGAAACAAATGTTGAAAACAAATGAAGGGCCACGGAGATGGATGGCAGGGAGAGGGGTTAGAAATGGTAACTCCTACGTTGGGGTTGTTTTAGATAGGAATTGTTACGATATGATTTGATATGATACGATATCAAGAGCTTAGGCTTACGATTCCTCTTGTCCCCGTGGTGTTCCTGTTTTCGTTCCAGTTTTTCTCCTCGTTGGTTCAAAGTTCCACTGTCTGTCTGCTCCAGTTTCTCCCCTTCCGGTGATCCATTTTCATCACCTCCAGTATCGTTGGAACCGCCATCGTCAGATCTACCAGACGGTGAAGAGTCAGTTTAATCACAAAGAACATCTGGGTTGGAATGGTCAAGAGTTTCTGATCTCTAAAGAGGAGATGGTGTGATTACTAGGGAGCTTTGTTGGAAAGACAGCTACTATCGATGGAGCTTTCTCAATGCAGAAAAACTTGGACTTTGCAGGTTGGTCTTCAATTCGGGCAACTCCTCTTTGTAGGAACCATGTGCTTCTATCTGGAGAAAGACAAGACTCTATAATGGAGTTTTTGAATCAGGAGGCTTCTTCCTTGGGAAAATGGTTTGAGGAAATAAGATCTTGGAGTCCGGAGTTCTCCTTTGGTGACAGAAGGGTGTGGGTAAGTATCATTGGAATTCCCCTCATGCTGCTTTGAAGGAGCGGGTTTTTAAAAGCTTAGTAGAATCCGCTGGAACCTTTGTCGGTAAAGATGAATCATTGTCCAAAAAATTGAGAATGGATGTGTGTAGAGTTCTAAATTGTAACGAGCAGAGAGGCGATTAATAAACTACTCAGGGTCAAAATAATAAATCCACGAAGTCAGGATTCTTGAGGAGCCTTTCTCAGTCTCTTATCCTCTTTTCAGTTCGGATAGGAATATTGAAGGCTCGGAGGTTAGCTCGACTGATGATTCATACTGTGTATACGCCACTCTTGATAGTTTGGACAAAGTCCCGGAGACTGTATTTTCTTCGTTGCCGCGGTGCGTCATGGAGGAAGCTGGGATCATTTCAAAATTTGAAAATGTCCATGTGATGGAGAAAGAAAAGCTGTGGGGTGCCAGAAAGTTCCTGTCTTTATAGAAAAAAGGGGACAATTTTATGGATTTGCTTCCAAAAAGGCAGGTGTGTTCTGCTTCTTTTCCTTGTTTCGGCGGCTCTAGGCAGATGGTGTCAGAGTGGGAGTCAAAGATAAAAACAAAAGGAAGATAAGGTGGGGGGTTGTATCAGTGACCAACAATACACTGAGGGTGCTGGAGTTTCAAAGAAGTGGGGAGACAAGACTAACTCGATTTCTTGCAGAGGTGAAACAAGTAAGGCTCGGAAAGTTAAGGACCTGATGGAGGGTGAACCTGCTGCTTTATCAAATTTGATTGTCTTAACGCCTGTAGGTTTGTCCATTTCCGATTCTTCTATAAAAAATTGTAATAATGTGGTTAGAGTTAGGGGTAGCCTTTCCCCCGTGGAACGTGTGTCCTCAGCTGAGCGCATTTGGAAAATAGGCTCACAACTAGGGGTTTCCTTTGGGTGTTTAAAATATTCAATCATAAGGAAAATAAAAGATTTAGAAGATAGACATCAAAATGGGGTCTTTGTCGAAGGGGAATAGTGTCAGAATGAAGTTAGGCTATATAAATATTAGGGTTTGGGAACGGAGGTTAAAAAAAGGAAAATCCGTTCTTTAGTCATGTCAAAAAGCCCTGATTTCTTGGCAATACAGGAAACAAAGCTTGAAAAGGTGGATAGCGCTTTGTGCTACCATTTGTGGGGAAATGTAGATTATAATTGGAGCTTCTCTCCATCTGTTGGGAGGTCTGAGGGTATTTTAAGTCTTTGAGACTCAAATAGTCTTTTTTGTATCTTCTCGTTTGCCGGAAAGGGTTACCCAGGCAGTTGTTTTGAGAAGGGTCATAGTAGGGTAAAATGCTTTATAGTAAATATCTATTCTCCTTGCGGCTTAGCACAAAAAAGACAGCTGTGGGCTGACCTTATTAGGATAAAAATGGCTTTTGGGGCTGGGGAATGGTGTCTAGTGGGGGATTTTAATGTTGTAACCAGTTCGAGAGAAATGAGAGGTGTGGGTGATTTTTTTAGGAGAGTGGAGGTGTTGGAGTTCCGAAACTTTGTGGGGGAAATGAATTTAATTGACCCACCGCTGCTAGGTAGGAAGTTTACATGGTATAGGGCAGATGGTTCCGCAATGAGTCGTTTTGATAGATTCCTTTTGTTAGAAGAGTGGATACAAGAATGGGGGGTGGTGGCCCAATGGGCTCTAAACAGAGACGTGTCGGATCACTGCCTGATAGTTCTCAGGGATGGATCACAAAACTGGGGTCCAAAACCTTTCTGGTTCTTTAACTGCTGGCTAGATCATCTCGAGTTTAAGCCGCTAGTTAAGGTCACGTGGTTGGGCTTCACTTTCTTTGGGTGGAAAGCATTTGTATTAAAAGAGAAACTTAAAGCATTGAAACCAATAATAAAGGCATGGAATTGTCAGGTTTTCGGTAATGTCGATAATAACTTAAAAATTCTGGAAAGTGAGATCAGCAGCTTGGACTCAAAGCTAAATTGGTAGGTCTATCTGAGGAAGAGGTGCAGTTGAGGAAAGATAACTTTGTTGAGTTGTGGGCAGCATTAAAAGCAAAGGAAAGTGTCCTGAGGCAAAAATCTAAAGTACAGTGGTTAAAGGAGGGAGACTCAAATTCTTCTTTCTTTCATGCTAGTCTGGCAATTCGTAGGAGAAGGAATCAAATAATGGCAATAAAGGTTGACAACTTGTGGGTTGAGGGAGTCATTCAAATTAAGAATCAGGTTTTTAGTAATTTCTCTAGGATGTTCTCAGAAGTGGATTTGGAGAGGCCTAAGTTAGATGGGGCCAGCTTTAAGAGGCTAGATGAAGTTTCTAGGACTAAGCTGGTGGTAGGTTTTACAAGGGAAGAAGTGGAAGAGACAGTTCATAGTTTTGATGGTAATAAATGCCTAGGACCTGATGGGTATAATTTCAATTTTATCCAAAGCTACTGGTACCTGGTCAAGGATGATGTGTGGGGGATGGTCAATGAATTTTATGAATCTGGAAAAATTCCTTCAAGCTTCTCTTCATATTTTGTGGCTTTGATCCAAAAAATCAAAAACCCATATGAGTTGAGTGAGTTTAGGCCAATCTCTTTGCTAGGTTGTCTTTACAAAATAATTTCAAAACTGTTGGCGGGGAGACTGAAATGTGCTTTACAACCTATTATTTCAAGTAACCAGTCAGCTTTCCTACCAAATAGAAATATCTTGGATGGTGCCATAATTATTAATGAAGTTGTTGATTTTGTCAAAAGAAAAAAGAAGAAATGTTTTTTAAAAGGCCTATGATTTGGTAAATTGGGAGTTTTTAGACTACATGATAGGGAGATTTGGGTTTTGCAACAAATGGAGATTGTGGATTAAAGGGTGTATATTCTCCGGAAAATGTTCAGTTCTAGTGAACGGAAGGCCAGCGGAAGAAATAAATATTCAAAGGGGTTTGAAACAAGATGATCCACTGGATCCTTTTCTGTTTATTTTAGTGGTAGAAGGTCTAAGTGCACTGATGGATAGAGCAGCATCATTGGGGAAGTTTACAGGGTGTAGATTTGGTAATGAGGGACCAGAGTTAACATTGCTTCAATTCGCTGATGACACTTTGGTGGTGGGGGAAGCAAGTTGGGATAATCTGTGGGTTATGAAGTCGATCTTCAGGTATTTTGAATTAGTTTCGGGACTGAAAGGATTAATGTTGAAAAGGATTTTATCTCCTCGGGTGCTGAATTCTTGAATTGTAAAGTTGGGAGGGTTCCTTTTAGGTACCTAGGCCTCCTAATTGGTGCTAATCCGAGGTCTCTATCAACCTGGCAGCCAACCATTGGCTCAATGGAGAGACGGTAGGAAGTTTGGAAAGGTAGACATTTATCTTTTGGGGGGAGGATTACTTTGATAAATTCGATTTTGAACAGCCTGCCAATATACTTCTTATATTTCCTGAGAATCTCGAGAAAGGTTCTCAAGGTTCTTACTAAGATCCAGAGGAATTTTTTATGGGGGGGAGCTCGGAGAGGAGGAAAATACCTTGGGTGAGATGGGAGGTGGTGTGTAAATCATGTAAAGATGGTGGGTTGGGGATAAAAAAACCTGGATTGGTTTAATTTGGCTCTTCGAGCTAAGTGGAGATGGCGCTTGCTAAAAGAAGATAGAGGGATATGGAGGCAGGTTCTGAAATCTAGATATGGTGTGCAGGTTGAAAGTTCGGGAGGTTTAGATTTAACTGAAGGTTTGAAAATAGGTTCCCCATGGTGGAAAGACATCTGTAGGTTAGGGGAGACTTAACTCCTGTCCGGATTGGTTTCAGATAGGACTAAATAGGAAATTAGGGAAGGGTAATAAGATACGGTTCTGGGAAGATGTGTGGTTTGGTCCAATTTGTTTGAAGAACCTTTTCCCGCGGATATATAATATCTCAAGGGACAAGGAAAAGGTGATTGAGGAAGTGGGCTCTTGGCTTGATGGTAGGTGGGTTTGGAAATTTTCATGGAGAAGCAATACCTTTGACTGGGAAGTAGAGGAAATGTCAGAATTTCGAGATACCACTTTATCGGCTACTCCTGTGAGCGTTGGGGATGATCTTTGGGAGTGGTCTCTTGAGGGCTCTAGGATCTTCTCCTCTAAGTCAGCTGATAACTGGCTTCATGCTCATTGTCCTAGCCTAGATGTGAGGGGGGAAGTGGAAAATTTGAGATTTAAACAGCTCTGGAAGACTAAAGCTCCTCCTAAGGTACTCGCCTTCTCCTGACAAGCTTTAAGGAAAATAATTCCAACATAAGAGAATCTGTTTCAGAGACAAATCCTTGTGAACCAACATGATTTGGTGTGTGTTTTCTGCAATGTTGGTTTGGAGTTAGCGGACCATCTTCTTTTAAATTGTAACTTATCAAACTTGGTCTGGAGGAAGATTCATGGTTGGTTAGGTGTGCAAGTACCTTTACCGGCGTGTTTTGAAGAGGTGTATTGGCTTCATAGAGGATTGTTCAAAGAGAAATCAGATAGGAAGAGAGGCTTGGTAATCTGGCATGCAATTGTTTGGACATTATGGCTTAAAAGGAATGCAGTGATATTCTTGAATAACTCTTTTGATAGTTTGAGGATATTGGATTTGATAAAAAACAGGTCTTGGACATGGTTGAATGTCGATGTTGAGTGGAAATACTCCTTTGCTGCTTGGTGTATTAATCCGATGGGTTGTTTAAGGTAAGGGAAGGAAAGAACAACGGTCTTTGGATAATCTATAATGGGCTATCTTTGTATAATTGTAATGGGTTTGTTCCTCTAATGCAATTTTTTGCAGGAATAACATGGTGGTTCAACAAAGTGCTAGAATTTCTGGTTAAGGTTTTATGAGTGATACACAAATTATGTAAGGGAGTGTTTTTTTCTGGGAAAGAGTGATCTGTTGGAGCTACTTTATGGAATGAAGCTCTTGAGTGAACCATATGAGTGATATTGAGGAGAGGTTTTAGCACTAACAAATTATCAGATTGCCTTTCCTTTCTTTTTGCAGGTTTGCCTTTGAGCTTGGCTTCTTGAATTTTTATGAAGTTGGATGGGGGGTTCTGAAAGCGAGATAAATTATGGGTGTGAGGGGTTTTGTCTTTCTTTGGGGTGAACTTACAAATTATGCGGAGTGAACCACTTTAAATGGGTTGCGTGTGTTGTGTCAGAGTCTTTGTTTGGTTACTTATTCAGATTGATTATGTTCCTGTGTTGGACTGGCTTTTAGTAGGCTGTGATAGTAGGGACTGGTTTATGTGTGGTGGAATGGTTTGGCTGTGTTGTTATGTTATTATGGTATTCTTGCTTCTTGGAGTGGACTTAGAGCCTTCTTTGGTCCCTCCCCGGTTTGGTTCCTTAACTTGATGTACTGATGCGACCTTTGTTGTTGCTGGTGTACTTTATTTGAATGGGTTTATCTACTTGGACATTGATTGTTAGAGATGGTCAGAGTTGAGTGGTATAAATTTGCTTTGTGCTTGGGTTGAGTTTGCTTCCTGCCTGTGCTGCCTTTGATTTATGGGTGGCTTTTCTTTCAAATCTATCCCTTGGTTTTAGAGATTTCTTGCTCTGTGGGGCTCTTCTTGTTATTTCTTCTGGTATGGAAAAGAAGTGAATCTTTTGTGTGAGTATCTTGTTGATGAATCTTTGTGGCTGTTTGTGCCTGATGCTAGTTCCTCTACTTTGTTCCTGATTCTGGTAGCACGGTTCTGTTTTTGTTTGAGGATCTCATGTTGGTTGATTTAGGTGCTGCTAAATGATTTGTCACTGCATTTTTCTGCTTTATAAGTTGGGTACAGTTCTTTTTCTTTGGCCTCGAGTGGGGCTGTTCCATTTCCTTTGGTTTACAAGTTTAGTATATTGTTTTGGGCCTGTTGTTTTGTTTTGGGTGAAACTGTTTGGGCTTTAGTCTTTTTGGCTTTAGTTTCCCTATAAGTTTTGGTTTATTTTGGTCTTGGGACTTTAGCTTTTGTAAAGGTAATACTATCCACTATTTTGGGTAGTCTTTTATTTATATTAGGTAGTGTGCCTTTATGTTCTTGTTTCTTTTGTATATGGGTTGGAGTACCCCTAGTATTCCTTTAAATATTAATTATTTGCTTATCAAAAAAAAAAAATCAATACTATGAAACAACCACAAAAGCAAAACAGATTAAAACCAAAATCAAAACAAAAAGATAAACAAAACATTTCAGCAACATGGCTGGAAAGTTAGAAATCAAACTCACACCAAACCAGCAACAGTTACCAACTTTATAAGAATTAGAAAATCAAAACTTAAAACAAGTCTAAAGCTGATGAAATATAGTCACAATTATGAATTGGTCAGAGCTTATTATTAACTCTAAGCAGTTCTTATTAAAAATAGAAAAAACCAAAGCCAAGGCTTAAAAGAAAAGAAGAAGGTTAGGGATAAGGGGAGTCCCTAACAAGATAAAGATTGCATCTACCACTTTCCCTTCATGATAAAAGTTTCTCCTCTCCTTTACCTTGTTTAGGTTTTAGATTTTCTTTGGAGTAGAGATGAAGAACCACATGTAATCTCTTCTCTGGAGTAATGTGAAAAGTACACTTTGTTTAGGTAGGAGGAAAGAAGTAAGAGAGAGAAGAGAATGAGTAGAAAATGGATAGATTTTTAGGTGGTTTGGATTGATAGAAATAAGAGAGAAGTAGAAGAGAAAGAAAAGTTGAGTTTTCTCTCCACTCGTTTAGTTGGATAGAAAAGTGGAAAGAAAGAAAATGAGTTTTTCTTATAATGACAATTTTGCCCCTCATAACATTTTTTGTGAAATAATAATAAATGAGGGTTAAAATGGTAGAGTGGTCAAATTAAATTGTTGACTTTTAAATTTTATTGCATAATTTTGTTTATATTTAAAAATTAACAAAGAAAAATTATTGTTTTACAGCTTTTATTTCGTTCAGCTCGTTGCAATGAGCTTCAGCAATGTTTTACAAACGGCTAAGCTTCTGTTGGTCAAAAAATTAGTGGACTAGTTGGAACTTTTGCGTTGCCAACAAAAAATTACATAAAAGCATCATAATTATGTTATTGAAGAAGAGTCACTGAGTCGCATGGCACCATCAGGCTCTAAGCTGGTTAGAGTACAATTGCAAAGGGTAGTTATGGAAGGATGTAAACAATTGGAGTTTTCTCGGCAAAATCTTCGCTCATGTGGAAAGAGAAAAAAAAAAACATATGGGTCCTACCTCAATTTGATGTATCTTCCTTACTTCTCTTCCCTCCTTTCAAGCTGTTACTTCTTGCTCTTCCACGATATACACTCCAATGATAATGAAATCTTTATTTCTAGTGATGAATTCCGGATGCCGACAAGCATCTCACCTCCTCTTTTCCATTGTTTACGTTGCTTCCCTATTTAAAATTATTAATTTCTTCATTATTTATAACAATTCTTTACTTTGGCGGTAGTAGAATCAGTCGATTTGCCCACACAACGTCTTTTTTTGAGCTCTTATCCTGGGACTTGCACACCGGACTCCCGGATCACTATGGACCGACTTTCATCTCTGTTCGACCAAGCCAGTCTCACAGTCAGGCAGGCTTATACCATTGGGTTTTATTGATGATATTGACGATAGTGACGATAGTGATGATATCGACCGTGACCTTGATACGGAGCTGGAGCTTCTAACTATGATAAATGCGCTAACTATAAATATGATGCCGAAAATAGACCGATTTTATGTCCCCCCTTCAATTCGAATTAGCAAAAGCAATGTCTCCTTGCATAATATGGATTCCAAACATTCATGATCTGGATGTAAATGAGTCGAATAACTTATCCCTCAGGCTATTATTGAACTATCTCTTCAGGGATTATGAAGATGTTCTACTAGAAATATTCTTGTTATTGCTTCGACTCACATTCCCCAAACAGCTGAACTCATAGTTTTCTCTTCTCACTTCCCTCTTTCGCACTTCCCCTTCTTATAGTTCCACCCAACCAAATAGAGCGGTAGGTAGAAAGTGAAAGAAGAAAATGGAAAGAAAATAGTAAGAAATAGAAGAAAGAAATGTGAAACAAGAAGAAGAAAAATAAAAAGAAGGAAGAGACTCACTTTCTGTCTGGAATGGAAGCTCTGAAGTAAACGTTGTTTGAGTGAAAGAGTGTTTTGTGAGTGAAAAACTGAAGACTGGGGATATATTTATATAGGGAGATTTCTTAACTTGGTTAACTACCCATATTAATAAACTGTACAACTGTAAAATAATTTCACCACATGTTTCTATTTTATCCCTTCCACAACAAGTAATTTTTCCTTATCCATACTTCATGCAATATTCCTGCCTCAAATTAATATTTTTCTTTTCGATTAATTGACTATTCGTTACTATTGTCAGTGTTAACTAATTATTTACGCGTTGTAAATTTTATTTGCATATATCTTTGGGTAGTACAGGAAGATGGAGTGTGCAGAAATTTTATTTTAGGTGATAATTCTTTTAGGAGATAACACCTTTTATTTGATCACACACACACTCTTACAATTAAACAAATAAAATACACTCATATACATCACTATGATGCACCACTCACACCTGCATCCTTACCATACTCCCATTTTTATCATGGATTGGATATGCTGCAGTAGACAAATATCCCGCATTCATGCAGTAGAGGAAATCCACACCACTAAAGTAATCCAATGCACCAGATTTCTTATTTCATTTTCCCCTTTTACGATGTCGTTTCCTTAAAAACAGAGCAAGTATCAATAACTTTTCTTATTCTGAAAACTTGGCGCCATTTGTGATTTCCCAGGACGTGAAGAGTTTTTTTTCATACTCAGGAAGTTAACAAGTTTCATAATATTATACTGTTATGATCAAAGAAAGAATGGCCTCCTACTAGCATTCTGAAACCCTTGCACTATGAAATAACCAAATACAACCCTTATCTCTTTTGCACCTTCATATCAACATCTATTTCTTCAAGCAATATCAATGCATGTTGGGTTACTATTGTAACACCCCGTTTTCTCGCGTCTTAACCGGTAATTATATTCTATATTTTTACCAGCAAACCAGAAAATGATTTGGAGGAAAATAAATCATATTTGAGACCTTCTATATAGAAGGAAGTTACGGCGATATTTTGGGTTTAAAACTCAGATGAAAACCGGTCTGCGTTTTTACTGACAGTATAGTTTTATACCGACAGAAACCCTAATCGGGTAAACGACGGAGCCAGAGACGGGACTGTAGAGATATGCCAGAGGATAGGGATGATGAGTCTTCTTAGCCAACTCACCTAGTGAGTCACCATGATGACTCACCATTGTCATTATGACATTCTTGGAAAATACCTTTGAAATCCATGAGAAAAGACCATTTTGCCCTTAAAATCTTTTGTTATTTACCAAAGGACCAAAAGATGAAAATATCCTCATCCTTCCTACATGAATCACCATGGAGAGTCAGCCAATTCTACAATACTCCATCGTTGGAGTTGTGTATGGATCCATCGTTCATTTTGCACGGATTGGTTCGGTTTTTGGTTAATTAAAAGTAAGTTTTTTTCTTCTTCTCAACATCCGATTATCCGGTCATAGTAGTTTGACAAAAATAAAATAATAACTAAAAAATGGTTGTTCGTTTCCTCTTTTTCTTCTTTTAAAACATGTTTGAACCTCCTTCCTTTCCTGGATTCTTCTTCTTCTTTTATCTTTTTTTTTTGTTTAAAAAAAATTAAATAATTATATTCTTCATCCCCTCCTCTATGACTATTAATGTTGCCACTGTCAACCACCACTTCTTACACTTCCAAGTTTTCTTCTCTATCCTTCTTTAGTTATTTCATATAGTGCTACTGCTCTCTACGGCTTAAACAAATTTAATCTATGGTGGTGCCTGTGGGTGAGCTTTAGATCTGAGCTAAAGAATAAAATTACCGAAGCAACTCCCAGGATTCCGGTTCTATGTGTGTTGACGATCGTTTTGTTCCTATCGGAGGTTTGTCGCCGTTTGAGATGGCGGAACCGAGAATGACGATGGTGATGGTGAAATAGGTTGAAGGAGAAACTTCATTTTCTTCATCATCGCCTAAAACTTCGTCTTCTTCCTCTTGAAGTTCGTCGTCGACATCGTCATCCATGTCTTCTTCAGGAAAAAAGAAGTGTTGTGTTGTTCTGATGCCATGAGATGAGAGATAGAGAGAGAAAAGGAAAAGTGGGCTCACAAGTTTTGATTATTGTTGGACGATAATGGAATTTGGAATGGTGGTTTACAAACTGCAATAATTATTGTGTTCAACATATATTGCAAATCACATACAATCCTTAATTTAATTGCCACAACCAACTTACCCACACAAAAAAAGGTGTCGAAAAAAAAAACAATTTCTTTTGATTATAAGGGACAAATCTCTATCATCAATAACAATTAATAATCCTTTCATCAATCAATAAATAATAAAAAATCCACATCTTCAACCATATGCAGACTTTTTTTTCCTCCTTCAACCTCGGTGTGTTGAGGAGTGAATGGGTTGAAAGGAGGCTGTTATAAGGTTCCACAACGGAGGTGGAAACATGAGGCGATGGATAAACGGTGAAACCTAGCTTCGATTTCTTGCCGTAATCAACAGAGAGATGCTCCAACAGAAGTGAACCGAGTCCCGAATCGGTTCCACCACCAACCGTATTGGACACCAAGACTTCAACCCAACATTGATAATTGTTTCGTGTTCGGCGGAAATATGGTAGGTGAACGACAATGAACGACCCCCAATGAGGGAGGATCAAGATAGAAGCCTCCCGATGTCACACTCTCTCATTGCACCTTATTAATCTAAACCCTTTTGTCCTGTTTCCCATTGCCCAGGGTTAATGCTCAACCGGCTACAACACTTTTACTTGGTTTTAATCTTGTCCTTCCATTATTATTATTATTATTATTATTATATCCACGGTAGAAAACTAAGGAGGGTGGATCCTCCGAGTTTGGCATGGAGTATTGAAGACAAAGCCTGGAGAGTCACCACCATAACTCATCCAAGGTAATGATGGCAAAGGAAAATATTTTATGAAAATGTTTAGTTTGCAAGTAGATTGACCAAAATGCCCTTGGACTTCTTTGTTAATTCATTTCACGTCCAACAATGTTAAATGACCAAAATACCCTCCTTCTCTCATGGATATTATCGTGCCAAGCTTCACCAATATCCATCCATTCATTTTCATTTGTACAAAAACACCTAAACTAGTTAAGTTAGAAAGTTCGAACATCAAACTAGTCTTTTTCATTTCCTCTCAAGTGTTCTTGAGAAAGTTAATAGTTGCTCTTCATTCCTCCTCCATATTTCATCATCTTAGAGTCATGATTTCATGATTCTTAAAACATGAAACTTGTTCCCTAAATCCTTGCCTTCACTTTGAGCTATCATGTTCCTAAATCTAAGAACATTCAAGTTCTTTTTCTTCTAGCTTCAAATTCGGCCAAGCCCTCTAAATCATCATCCAAACCTTGTTTCAACATTCCAACTACATATTCCTACTCCCAAAGACCATTTAGAGACAAGTTATTTCACACAAAAATTGCTTTGGAGCTCTCTAAAGAAATGGGTATTTTTCTAGTCAAGAGCTTGATCTATTGATCATCCACTTTCTTGATTCAAAGTGAGTGTTCTTACCATGATCAACCTTCCTTGTTCATGCCTAGACTTATGTGCATTCTCCTTTTGATTTATTATTTGTTCTTGCTAGGTTTTCTTTCCCAAAAACCGTGAGCACACTTAGAGGATTCACCTCCATATAGCTTGTTTTAAAGTGATCTACAAGAGGTATGGGGGAGACTAACCACCATCATACCATACTGTGGGTGAGTGTGTTGTTTATAGTATTTTTGTGTTATCTTGAAACCCTAAATGTTACGGTTATGACTTTGTGTACATGTGATCCTCTTGGAGGAATTGTATATGTGATTGTGTGGTGATGGTTGTGTGGTAGTAATTAGTAAAGAAATTGCTTAGTTGATGTATGCTTGGTTGCAAAAGAAAGTCATGAATATCTTGAGTATTGACATGAAAGTATGCCTAAAATGTTAAGTATATGCCATGATAGTTGTGTAAGAGTACATTGTTATTTATATGAATGATTTTGGGCTGTTTAGTGAAGTGAAAATCTTCACTCTGTTGTGACTTGGTTTCGGCCAAGAATGATGATAATGTGATGAGCAACTTGTTTTTGGTAAACTATGCAACTATATGCATAGTTAGAACTTTTAAGAAGTAATAAATGCAAGGAAGAAATAATGTTTTGCAAAACTGTTTTCGAAGTATTTAAATCTGACTTTGGTGTTTTGAAGAACATGGTTTTAATTTGAGTTTAGGACTTAAGAGAACAAAAATCATGTTTTAGTGGACTTAAAAACAAAATTTTCATGAAATCTGACACGTAAAATGAACAAAGGTTCTAAATTCAACCAAAACTGTTTTTGTCAGTTTGAAACTGTTTTTGGAGTCTATATAAGTGTCCTAAGACTCCAAAATGAATTTTGGACCATTAGGCTTAAAAATTGTTGAAAAATGATTTACGTATTTTCAAATTTAGCGACGTTTAGTCAAGTTTTAGGATTTTTATACAAACTGTAGAGTGAAGCTCGAAATTAGCATTTTAATACTTTAATTTGAATATTTGAATCTAAGAAAGTGATGCATTTGAGAAAAACGATCATAGTTTCGAAAAATACGGAAGTTAAGTTGAAATACAGTAAAAAATGGCAAAACTGTGATTTTAAGTATTTAGATTTTTTGAGAAACAGTTTTGAAGAATTTGGTACTTATGTACTTATGGTTAAATTCTCTTTCAAAATGATTTGGTTTTAGTTAAAGGTTTTTGTTTTAAACCAAAAAGAATTTTAGTTCTCGAAGACTAGGATTTACAGTAAAATGCAAAACCTAAGTCATAAATGACTCAGTGGAAATACAAACTTAATAATTTATGACTTATGGTCAAGCAAGACCATTTGTCATAAAATGTGGATAATTCAATATCCGCACATCCATTATACTTAATGACAAAGAGTACTTTAAGGTTACTTACTCGACAAATAATCCCGTTCGAGAATGGACTTAAAGAGGTATAATGAGTTGGTGACAAACAACCAACCTTCATAATATACTAAATCATTGAAACATGGATAGTCCAACAATGAGTGATTCCCAATAAGTTGGTACTGTCTACTTTGCCTCCAGAATGGCTTTTGGTTTCTACAAGGAAGCCCGAAATTTATCCGGTGGATAAATATGAACGCACGTGCAGGCTTGATCCAAATGAAATTGTCAGTAAGGCTTTTGTGCCTAGGAAGCAGGCTTACATGTCTGTACGCATGTGGACGTGCTAGTGACGATCTTCAATGGTCACGGAGATGGTTAGGGTAGGAAGGTCACGGATGGCCAGTTGGTGATTCTTCTTGGTCGTGGCATTCCATGCAACACACTGACATCTACGACTAGATACCACTACAACAGAAAAGGCTTTAGATAGCATTTCCGTGTGCCTTTTAATAGCGTTTTTAAGCGCTATCTATGCCCCAATTATTAAATATGGTCAGTAAAGATAGCATTTAAGACGCGCTGTCTAAGGTGTGTGTTTACTGCGTTTTTGGCAAGGCACTAATGTGCCTTTAGATAGCGTTTTTTGTCTAAACGCTATCTAAAGGAATGCATTTAGATAACATTTAAATAAAAAAAAGCCTATCTATTCCCATATATATATATATATATATATATATATATATATTTAGTTTGCTAATTTCTTAACTTTACATACACCCTGCATGTTCATAAAAAACAAAAGGTTTACATATCAACCAAATTATAGGTAGCAATCAATAGTATGTGCAACAGAACTCAAACATCTAAGTTACTTGAATCAAACCATGCATAACACAATAGGTACATAGTTTAGACCATATATGACAAGGGTTAAATAATTTTTTCAACAATATAACGAGACCAATCTTCCTTGACTTCAGATAGTTGAGCAGTGGAATATGTGAAGCATTTGTAGTCAGGGAAGTACTGCGACATCAAAATTAAATAAATCAAATTACAATTGCTGTCACATTTGAACGGTCACATTTAAAAGTAAATAACAAGCACTGAAACTACATACCGCCATTGGTATTTTAACTTGGTTTTGTAAGATAATTTCCTTCATGAAGCGCATTACGTAATACCCACAATCTGTATCGTTGGGTTGTCTTGGGCACTATAAAAAAGAAAATAGTAAATCAATAGTTTTATTTTTTTTTTAAATAATTGCTCATTAAGCTTTTGTAAATATATATACCTCTATCCGGATCCATTTAATGTTGGCTGCTTTTAAACGAGGCACCTTAGCTCCGCTATGTGGACGATAAACTCGCAAAGCACTAATCACAAAATCAAACAGACTTCATTAAGAAACATATTTCCAATCATCACAAACACACATGCATGGATTGTACAACAAAAATTCTCAATGGTAACATCTAAATACAAAAAGAAGGTTTTGGTTGCTTTTTTTAATATTTTGAACCACATCACACATAACCTAGTATATACCAATTCAACACAATTATTCTAATGTCAAGAATCAAAAGCACATTGGGACCATGACAACTTGCAACATGTATCTACCATAGAAGCCATTCGACAGAATCATAGAAACTCAGATAAAATAAAAGCATGCTTACTTATTGAACAAATTCTTTAATTCTGGCCGATTCCTAGGATCATTATGCAAGGGATCCAGATAGTAGACAATCTCTTCAACAATATTTATCGCTAACAGCACCCAATGATTTCTACATAAATGTTGAGATAACAAATCCTAATTTCCTCAATTTTTATATAATTCATTATTGTAAATTAAGTCCTATAGGATAAGTGACTCACCCTACATTGCACGGCACCAGAAACAGGGGCTGATATTCTTTCTCTGTCATTGCAAAGCGGTCAGCTATATACTTTGTCTGTGATTCCCCCCCGAAGAAGCCGTATGTATCTGTTCGATGTGGGGACAAGAACAGAAACCTCCTCGTTCTTTCCTTTGGAAGCAAAAATTCTTCAAACAAATACCTTCAATTAAAATATAAAAATGGATTACACCAATGACATCAATATTTATATGGAAAGACTAAAAAATATTGTACACTTCAAGCCTGATTTAGTACCTGATATATACGGAAATAACGGAGGTAGATATTCATTCATGATTTACAATTTCTTTGATATTTTCAGCATTAATTCTATCAATGATATGATCACCAAAAATATTTTCTTCTATCTCTATATCCAATGGGTCATCATTTTTCATCTTCTTTCTTTCATGTATTTTAAGAAAATTTAAACATTCCAGAGAAATGTTATTTGAGCCAGCTGTAGGAGGGTTAGCCTGAGATTTGCCCCCTTTCTTTGCCAGGGTTGTAATAGACTCCTTCGTATGTTCAGACACTTTACCCTTGCCTTTAGATTTTGCAGGTGCCTGTACATTTTGCATTTCAGTACGCGAGTTAGTGATCCACTAATGTAATAAATATATGCCGTATATGACAAGGTGGAAAAACATACCATGTTAATTACAACCACGAGATCAATCGGCCATGCCACATAAGTACCTATTGCATCTCTTATTGTCATTACATCTGCATCATCAATAGGTACCGGCAATGGCGCATCCCCCTCAATTGCAACCTCAACTCCAACTTTCACATGGTTGAGGGGTAGTGGTCCGGTGTGCAGTGTAACACCTGGTTGATTATATACTTTTCCCTTACCAACCATGCGATGGGTTGGGGTTGATAAATATAGATGACATGAGTTGATGCCCTAAACCAATGATAGATGAATAAGCTATGAATTAAGGTATCCAATTGAATGTATTTAACTGGAAAAAAAAAAAACACATGCATTACCTCTGGAAGCTTGATGGCAGATGCTAGAGTGCAACTATCTTTGACGCTTGGGGATGCGAAATTAGCCTACCTCTCCTCATCCTCCTTTTTTTTTTTCAGCTTATCTTCCAAATTGCTCAATCTTTCTGAGAGTTGACCCACCAACGTCTCCCACTTTTTCATTTCACATTTATGTCTTTGACGACCTTCAGGTGGGAAGTAGTCTCTTTGAGAGACACCAAAACCCACACCCCTAACACGACCAGGGTACTCTGGCACACCCAGGGCTTTAGCAAGAATATCTTGGCGACCATAATCTTGTATCTCTCCCTCTGAGGCAGACTGTGACAGTTCCACCTGACACATAGTTATTGGTGAAATGCAAATGTTAACATTATTATATATTGTCATAAGAAAATAACAAATGAAAATGTAAACGTTATTCTACTTCCACATTTATTCCACACATTCTGGGTATTTTTGTTTTCAATCACACCTACCATGTTCTCGCGGCTTTCCTCCACACAATATGGCGTTCAATTTTTTTAACTTCTGGCCCTGCCTCCTGTATCTGTACATTGAGATAATATATATTAACCAAATTATTTAAAAGTCATAATTACCACACAGTTAATTATATACATACCATTTCATCCTCAAGGTCAGCATACCCCTTACGTGATGCTTTGTAAGGGTGATTAGGATCTAACGCTCTCTGACGATTTTCATTGCTTAATTTCTATTCAGACACATAGAAAGCAAGAAAAATATTATACCCAAGGATAGAAAGCAAACTCAATCAAATAAATAAGAGTGTTATGTGCGTTTCTTTGTGTCTGAAGTAAGTGTAACAAAACCAAGAAATAAATAAACATCTACAGCACCATTGGACCCGTTTTGATTTCTTATAAATGATAATAACATTTCAGTGATTTTATTTCTGACTTCCATGCGAATATGAGACCATGCTGCTACTAGAAAACCATAAATATAGCTAAATTTCCAGCCATCAAAACTATAACCACCCTAATTCTAATTGGATAGTCTCATGGTCCAGATTATTGGCACAAACTGAAATCAAGACATGACTTTGGATTTGGTGATACTAAAGATTGTGGGTGGGCGGTCGTGTGAAAAAAATACAGAGACTGCTAGATCATATAAACATCACACTACTTGAAAATCTCAAGCAAAAAGATTTCAAATTTCAAAAAAAAGCTTGAAATTTTCAAAAATAACAAATAAAAGAGAAGATTTATATACCTTCCAAGGGGGGTTCTCTCCACAGCAATGCTTATCAACAGTTATAGGGGTCCTCTCCAATTCATCAACATCAATATGGGCCAATATGGTCAGCCACAGTGTTGTCGCCTAAACATCCCATTAAAAAACAATGAAAATGTATCAGAGAGCTAGTCATTATCAAATCCCAAACAAAGTGAGGGTGAAACAATTTACCATAGCCTCTATAATTAACAATGCACACTAATTAACAAAAAATACACATTGATACTAAGCAAATAATAAATGAAGGTACTATAATTTATATTGCTCTAATCTCCAAACATGCAATACACTTCACTGCATTTGCATGATGTAGTATGTTGTGTTAGATATGAAAACACATTTCTCATCTTAGCTAATAATATAGATACCTGAACAGTGCCAACAAAGAGTATATAAATATAAAATCTGAATTTTAAGCTTCCCCAATCAGTTTCAGAATAACACAAACATAATGCATCTGCAAACTTCAACAAATGAATTGAACATCAAACAAAATTTGGAGTTAAAATAATGTATCCCATAGAAAGCTCAAAAAAAAAAAAAATCTTAAATCCTTGTCATGACAAATATTTTCAGTTTCATATTCAAATTCAAATCTTCTACTAAATGGATTAAAGCCCCTAATAGTTTACAAACAAAAGAACCATTCCACTCTATTAGACTAAAGCTTCAAAGCCAACCGTAAAAGTACTCGTCGTCGTCTTCCAGTGGAGGAGCTAGGTCGAAGGGTGAAGGAGCGTACCTACTGAAGGAGACACGGATGCCGTCGTGGTGGTGCACCGGCAGTGGAGATGCGGACGCTGTCGTGGTGGAGCGCCGGTAGTGGAGATGCGGACGTCGTCGTGGTGGTGAATCGACAGTGGAGACGCGGACGCCGTCGAGGGGAAGGAGCTTACTGTAGGGTTTGCATACTGGTGTGAGCAGAGCAGAAAGTTGTGCGCGGGTGTAAAAATTTTGCGCTAAAGTTATGAAATTAGCAAAGAGGCCTAAGATAGCATTTCCGCTAAATAAACCCTATCTAAAGGTTATCTTTTAATAGCATTTCTTTAAACAAATGCTATTAAAAGTTGATTTTATTTTTTATTTATTTCAAATGAGAAAAGATAGCGTTTCCGCTAAACAAACGCTATCTTAGATGAACCCTTTAATAGCCCTTATTATAGGAACCGCTGTTAAAAGGCCATAACCATTTTTTATAGCATTTCCGATTTACAAACGCTATTAAATATGCGTTATTATAAATCATTTCTGTTGTAGTGTACTAGCCGGTCTAGGTTATTGAGAGTGTTTCAATATCAGTTCTAATTCCACATGTGGCTGTTATTATTGATTCACACAAGATGCCTAATATTAGCAGTTGTGATACATGATCTCTAACCACTCCTTCCGAACGTTCTCTTAGCTCTGGAGTTAGGGTAAGATCTTCCTTGAGATTGTATAGGTATGGGACTATGCAGTTTCAATCAGTTACCTCCATTCTCGTGTCTCTATGAATTGACAGTGTCTGTAATGCTTTGTTAAGCTTGCTGGTAGAGAGATATTGTTTACCTTCAGGTATGTGTGGAATTGTTGATAATTATACTGTGATATGTATGCTGTCATATGTATGTGTATCGTACCAATGTATGCCTGCCTTATGTTGTATCATGAATGGGGATCTCACCTCATTTTTTGTTTGTCTAGCTGTGGCTCTATCTTATATTATGCGAAGACAACGGTAGCATCGCCGAACCATCGGACCCAATTTGAGTATGAGACGGTCCGCTTATGTGGATACATCCTTCGAAACCGAGGAACGGAAGTCTATAAAGTCAGGATTTTGTTGGAGCTTCTGGATCGCCTATAGACAATCAAGTAGATCGAGACGATGGAGTTGTGCCTTGGTCATGCCCAAGTTTTCCTCTCCTTAAGTCGGGTGTGACTGTCGGTAGTTCACGGCCATGACTTTTCCTTCAAGTAGGAAAATGGGCTTAGCTTGAGAAAGCTACACCTGTAGTGGTTACAGGAGTATTATCTATGGCGATGTCTGTAGTGGTCTCAAATAGAGCTCCCACTAGACCTCATCGGTTGGTTCATCCTTGTCGCACTATGTGAGAAATGATGGTTTTTCTTTTTATGTTTTAGTTTGGCCAGCTTGGTTTGTCTGGGAGTAGTGTTATCGTTTATGGAGCTGCGACTCCAAGTATCTGATATTTTAAGAGCTGCGTCTCCATATCTTTATACTGGATCTTTATATTTCTATCTCGATGATTTTCGAACTTATAATCTTAATTATGATTATGAAATATTTTATTGTACATTTACTTAAATCAAAGCATTTATATTTATGTCTTGTGAAAAAGAAAAATTATAGCGCTATTTAAAATTGATATTTTAATTAACCCACTTTTCGGTCTTAAATGTCACGGGCATTGTAGCGCTCGAGAAGGGTGTTACAACTATAGCATTGAACATGCTAAATTCAAGGCCACTATATAATTCACTTGTAATCCATCAAAGGAAATTCCAAAATTGTAACCTCCATTTATGATAGTCATATTCATAGACAACAATCAGCGCCATAAAAAACATGAGATTTTTAGATTGAGTAAAACTCCAATGCTTTATGTAAACATCGGACAATAAGCATAAGCATCATGAAGTGAATTTCAATCTAGATAAATGAGATTTCAGAAAAACATATTAGGAGAAGTGAATTTATGCCAGCAACTCTTAAAAATCAATGAAGGTTAGAGAGTGCAGAGAGATGAGGGAATTTGGAACAGAAATACTGACTCATGGCAGAAGAGGGAACACCAAAATCGCCAAACCCGCCAGCACCGCCGTGAGCTCCGTTCTTCGTTACTCATCATGCCTTCATCAACCAGTAGATGTGGTCCGGTTTTGAATGACTTCATGAACGCCATCGGCGCCGTGAACTCCGGGATCGCGATCCGCCATCGTCGCCATGCCTTCGTCAACCAGCAGCTGTGTCCCGGGTGAACGACTTCGTGAACAGTTGCAGATCTAAAATATCACTTTGGGATGACGTCGTTTGGGATTAAAAGTGGAAAAGGTGGTCTGGTGCGTTGGATTACTTTGACGGTGTGGATTCCCTCTACTGCGTGAATGTGGTGTTTTGCCTACAGCAGCAAATTCGAATCCTTTTATCACCCAATTGCAATATATGCCAAAAAAAAAAAATTGAATTGGACCCACCACCACACCTTCTCACCATCGACTAGCATAAGAAAGGGGAGGAGAATAGAAAATTCTCACACACACCCTCTTCTTCTCTTACATCATGGAGCTAGTCCTTCCTAAGTACCTGGTTCTTTTTTCTTTTTTTTTCCGGCCTTTCTCAAACATACTCTAAATTACAAAATGAGTATGAAAATATAGTTTCTCTATGACATGTGAACCTCAAAATAGTTGTAAGGGGTAATGTAATAATGATAACTTTTCTTTGACTGATGTAATAATGATAGCATAATCCTTAAAAAATGTGGGTGTAATTTTTTTGAAGTAAGAAAAGTTAATGAAATCTTTGTAGAGTAATGATATTCTAACACCTGATTTGGACACTTCCAGCGATACCTTGGTTAATCGCGTGCAAATTTTTGGTTAATTCAGTTCATTATATGGTTAATGGGTCATCTGAAACTTATTTTCCATAACCATGTAAATATTTGGTTAATCACGTGCAAATATCTGGTTAATTCAGTTCTTTATATGATTAATGAGTCATCATGAATTAACCAAATATTTTTTTCTTCCCAATATCCTCCGTATATAACTACGGAGACTAATCCCTTGAGTCGGGTAAGACCACAATGGCGACAAAGCTCTCCCTCAAAAGTTTTAACGCTGCTATATTCCCAGAACTATGATTCGAGCTCAAGATCTCTAGTTGAATTCGAAGAGATTCATGCCATCTTATCCAATCGTGCTTGCTCTATAACTACGGTCTATGGTCCTCAATCAAGTTTTTTATAATAATAATAATAATAATAATAGCTCAAGTCAAAATTGTTGACTTGTTTTGTCATGTCATGTCTGATGTCATGTGCTGCTGTTGCTTTTGAGGTCGAGACTGCGGTTTCAAGACATCCTCAGTGAAAGATCCTCTCTCTCTGTCTCTCTCTCTCTCAGCTGGTACCTATGTAATGTTAGGGTTTTAGGGTATCCGATTCCAACTTCCTCTTTCCCATGGAGCTGAAAAAGGGAAAGCTTGTAAGGTATGTACTACTTAAATTTGTTTGTAAAAGAGGGATTGATCCAGGAGAACTCAGATTCTATGCTGATTAAGTTATTGGAATTCTAGATTCAACCACCTTGTAGATTATATCGGTGTAATTTGGTTGTATTGAAACGTGGAATAATCATTCCATGTAATGGATTTGTTTTCCATGTTGTTGCTAATCATAACTCCTTAAAACATGTTTCTTTATTTATTATTATGAGTCCATTAGCTAATGAACCGATTGTTGAAGCTTGAAGCTTGAAGCTTCCTCAATGAATGCATGGATTTTAAGAAAGTTTTCTCATTGTTATATTTATTTTTCTCGGGTCCTTGCCCCAGTATTCCCACACAGTCCCTTCTGGTGTAAGACTTCCTATAGGTGTGAGAGGCCAAGGTTTTAAATTGCAGTTTTCTACCAGAATTGTGGTTTTGGTAGTTTTTGCAGCTGCACCGTGTTTGTTTGTTTGTTTAAATTTTTTTTTAAATCTTTGACCGGGTATTCCCATAGGCAAAGCTGTGAGACAAACCCTCGGGTCGGGGGTGGTTAGATAAAGCCCTCCCCAAATCGTTGAATCTAGGATCAAATCCCTGATCTTGCAGGTAAAGTTTGCTTTTGGGCACGATCCACTTTCACTATGACTAACCACTTTTGGGTGCATTGTGATTGCAATTGTGACTTCATTGACCATATTTTCTTGCAATTGTCCACAATTGCAGTAAAAACAACATAATTGCAAACACACTTTAAAACCATGTGTGAGACCAATCAAGTTCGTTCATTTAGTATACTTGACTTTTCCTTCCTAAACATAAATAAAACTTTGTCATTTGAGAACATTGTGATGTATGTTCTAAGAATTCAAGATTTTAGGTTCTACACGGATGGCAAAAAGCATAAAGAACCATTTTGGCGAGCAACTGAACCACCATCTCTTGAAAAGTCATCATCCACATACAAGGTTCAATCGTCTTCCTTGCTTAAACCAAGCAATGCACTGCCATTAGGGAAAAACAGATTGGCTGAAACATTTAAAGTTGGTGGTTCTAAGGTATTCTCAGAGGATCATGAACCATGGAGAAAAAGAATACTTGACCCAGGTAGCGAGATTGTGTTAAAATGGAACCGGGTCTTCATAGTTTCATGCTTGGTGGCTCTTTTTGTCGACCCGTTGTACTTTTATTTGCCAAGTATAAGTGGAAATACAGAGTCTTCGTGTGTGAGGACAGACCTAACGTTAAGGATTGTTGTGACCTTCCTTCGCACTATTGCGGATGTTTTTTATCTGTTGCATCTGATAATTAAGTTCAGAACAGCATACGTGGCACCAAGCTCACGGGTATTTGGGAGGGGCGAACTTGTCATGGACCCGAAGAAAATTGCAAGGAGATATATCCGATCCGATTTCTTCATTGATTTTATTGCTACACTTCCTCTACCACAGGTGTGTCATTCTATTATGCCATTATATAGTCTTTTATGTAATTAATATAAATGTACTGCAAAACTTCTCTGGCAATAAATTTTAATTTCTGTTATTAAAATGGAGATAAATTAAATTGAGAAAATATTTAGTGTAAAGTTTATGTTAAGGAAAAAATGAATGAATTTCCCTAGTCCTTGTAATTATGGGACAACCACATTGTCCACCATATTATGAATTGATGTAATAGATAAAGCTAACATATTGATTTTAGTCCTTGATCCATTCAGAACTAACATCGCAACTTAGGAAATGAATGAATTGAGCATGTTGCCACCTTTCAAGTAACTCAATTAAGCTTAGGATTTGCTTGAGCTGTCAATAATAAAGATAAGCTGAAGCTCATGTTTGATAGTCATAGTTAAAGCCTTCTCATTTGATCTACCTTTTCATGACCTCCTATAGATGGTCTAGAAAATGTGATAGCATTATTCTCCTATTGGTGGTTTTGGCCCTGGTTCATGACCTGATTGAGCTTTTTGCAAGTGGAGCTCAGGCTTCTAATTTTGATGCTTAAAGCTTGAGCCAAGCTCCAGAGCCCGAGGAAGCTCAGTTTGACTTGGCATATTTATACAGTAATGCACACAGTACACCCCTCCACAAGTTGGTGGAAAGAGTATGAAACGTGGTTTCTAAAATGATATGTCCAATGTGGGGCCAGTGTAATGTGTAGTTTTTAACTTTTTATCTATTTCTATGTGCCGTACTTACGTTATATGAATGGAGTAGTTGAGTTGGTTTAAAGTTTGAAAGTCTATACGTGAGACACATAGATTGTTGCTGATTGAAATATTCTTTTACAGATGGTCGTCTGGTTTATTATACCGGCAACAAGAACCCCTGAAACCGATCACAAGAATAATGCTCTTGCTTTGATTGTTTTGCTCCAATATGTTCCAAGATTGTATTTGATTTTTCCATTAAGTTCTCAAATAATCAAAGCAACAGGAGTGGTTACGAAGACTGCCTGGGCAGGAGCTGCATATAATCTGCTATTGTACATGCTGGCTAGCCATGTATGTAGTTTTGATTGGTTTTATACTCCCATTTATAAATCTGTATCTTTCTCATACGTACACACACAATCATGTGAGCTCTTTGAAACTTATTGGGGTATGTCTAATTTTATGCTATAACAATGCCTCTATTTTGTTGTTGCAGGTTTTAGGGGCAGCTTGGTATCTTCTGTCTGTGGACCGATATACTACATGTTGGAAATCCTTTTGCAAAAAGGAACCTAACCCTGAAAATTGCTTTCTTTACCTGGACTGCAGTTATTTTAATACTAATCAGCGCAATACATGGGTAAATAGTACAAATGTGTTTAACGGCTGTGATCCCAGTAATGCTATTGATTTCAAGTTTGGGATATTTGAAAATGCAGTCAAGAAACGTGTTGTCTCTTCAAACTTCATCCCAAAATACTTTTATTGTTTATGGTGGGGGTTGCAGCAATTAAGGTACGGCTTGTTACTTCCAGTCCATAAGAACTGAAATTGATTTTATTGATGGTGCATTTGGTTAATTCATGTCTACATTCACTTTCTGATTTTCTTCATGTTAAGAAGATGATGCTTGCTGCAATGTTACTGTTGAAATTATAGGGTTTAGTGTGGAAAAGGAGAGAAAAGAGAATACATGTACTCTTAATAATATGAGATTATATTGGACATGTGATGTGATAGGTAACATCTGCACTAATGCCTATTTAAACTTGTTAGAGATATAAAACCAATCTTGAGTCTTCTTCACCTTACAGTTTAAGCTTTCAGTAGAATTGGTCTTTGATATGGTACCGGAACCTCCTGAACCAAGTGGTCAGGATTTTGATGCTTACTGCTCCCATTCTTCTAATGAAAGTTGAATTTCAGCACAAGGTAGAGTGGGCTTATGCATTGTCCGCGCCTCAAGCCCAAAGGTTTCTTGTATGAGGGGGCATGTTAAAGACATAAAGCTAATCTTGTGCCTTCACCGAACAAACTAAGCTTTTGGTAGAATTGGTCCTTGATCATACTAATAATCTAGATCAAATACTAGTGTAGTAATGCTAGTACAAGCTTGGAATAATATAATAAGATTCCCATCAGAACAAGAATTACATTGATGTTTGTCCATTGTGAGATCTAATTTGAGAAATATGATTTTTGTAAATAGTTCATGATAGACCCATAATTAAACAACTAGTGAAAGTGGATGCAGAGTGAGTAAAGAAGGCAGTGAATATGAGCATTTGCGGCTAGTGGGAAAACATTTATAGCTACTGGGAACATTTATAGCTAGTTGGGAGAAGTGAGAGTGGAGAGAATAAAAGGGGAAAGAATTAGCAATTACCTAAGGGGGTTATGGGCCTTATGTCAAATAAATAGGCAGTTAGTGGAGAGAATAAATAGGGAAGTGGTGGGGATGATTCAGGTATTCTAGAACTTGGAGGGTTTGGGTTGGTTTAGGCCGGGCAGAGACAACACTTGCAGCGCTAATCTTCCTTCTTTCCTTCTCTTCTACCTGCATCTCTGTTTTTCTATCATTGTAATTGGAGCTTGGCTCCTTCTTGTTGTTGCTGTTTTCTACTATTATTATTAGTTCCTCTATCAATTAGAGTTTTCCACCATGTCTCTTCCTGCAAATGAGTGGCGTGGGTGGTGATGCTGATAATTTCTTGCACGAGGGCATAATCGATGGTCCAATTAATACAGAAACCTCCCGAGACCAGACATTTGGAGGGTGAAGAGGAAAGGCAAATTGAAAAATTTCTATGATAAGATAATCGGTCAGTTATGAAGATGTAGGTGATCACACATATGATTAATGTAAAAAAATTGTTATTTACATTGATAAATGACATATTAGATGGTTACCGATAATTAATTAACATGATGGCCAACTGTTATCAAGTGGCTTCAAACCCAAGAGAGGGGGGTGAATTGAGTTTTTAAAAATTTTGGAAAACCTTTTGGAAAAGCTCAACTCAAGAGGAAGAGGATCAGGATCGAATCCAAAAACTTTATTGAGGTGGCAGCGACAAAAAAGAATTGAATAGAGTATGAAAGGAAACGACTCTTGAAATATGCTTTTTTGTTTATGAAAGCAAATAGTTTAACAAGATATGCTGGAAAAACAAAGCAAATAAGAGAGATAGAGAAAGAAGAGTGTGCCAATGATATTTTTCTCGATCTGGTCACCAACCACTTGTGACCTACGTTCATTCCCCAAGAAATTAACTCGGGATTTTCAACTAATAATCCAAGCTTTCAACAAGTGCTTGTAACCTTTACAATATAGAGCACTTTCACATGGCGGTATACCTCACCCTTTGTGCAAGAGCCTCAAAAACCTCTAAGGGGTACCTCACCCTCAAAGTGCAGATAATACAATTTGAAAAACTTTGATATTCAAGAAATATGGAATTAGGGCTCTTAAATCCAGTAAAAGATACAGCGATTAAGTCACAAAATGAAAGCACAAAATGTTTTTGAGACGATTTTCGTGTGTCAAAACACTGGTATTTCATTTGCTTTTATAGGTACATGAAAATAATTAGCCGGTAGGGGTAAATAAATGCAACACTAAATGTCTTCAAAAGTAACCGTTGAGCACGAAACAGGCAATTATTAGTGCCCATAATCGATTGTTGGACACATTCAAACAAATTTATGGGCAAAAAATGAACTCATAATTGATTATAGAATTACCATATTTGATTACTGATTTTCTAGAAAGACCTTAATCTGTTATGAAGAAGTTATAATCAATTTTAAACTTTTCAGAGATGTCATAATCGATTTAGGTCCCTTCATAATCCATTATTCCACTTCTGTTCGAGGAAAAAAAACATTTTTTAATCAGTGTAATTTATTATAGATGTTCAAAAATAGGTTTTTTAAAACAGAATGGTCTTTTAAATGATTTTACAAAACACTTGATCAATTATTCAAGGAAAAATGGAAGTTTTTGCAAGTTGAAAAGCATGGAAAATCGTTTTGAGTGATTTTTTTCAAAAACATAATGTGTAAAAACTTGTTAAGCGATTTTTGAGCTGTAATTAGCCAAATTTCTGTACTATCTTACAAAATTTCCTCAGATCTTAACTAATTAACCTTGGAAGCTCTTTTGCTTGGTGCTGGCACCTGCTCGTCAACATCATCAAGTCGTCTTGAGGCACTTTTGTCCATCCTCAAAATATTCTGCTGAAACATACATTCACACCAACCGATAGTCTGACAAAGAAAGACAACTGGGTTGAAAGACAACTAGTTTGTTCACCAAATAGGTTTCTTGTTTATAATTTGGTTGATCATAGTCAAGTGTCAAATTGATGTGAAGTTTGGAGTGAAAAAGGTTCCGTGTTAGCTTATGATGCCGAGAACATAAGGCCCTCGATTTCCTTAAGGATGTCTTCTAATGCACATGTCCTAATTCAAAATATCCACTGATGCTCCCATTTCTCCAGCCAAGCTCTTAGCCTGCTAGATCTGCTTAATTTATTGTATCAGTACTGTCATATATGAGATGGATAATTTTGTAGTTTTCACCTTGTGTTTGGATCCAAGACTCTCCTAATTTTGTTGCAAGAAAGTAATAAAAGGTGCAGACTATTGAGGGATCAGTTCCTCAAGGGAAGTGCCTCCCAAGGGCTTTGAAAACAAAAGAAACCGAGTTTCACATTTCAGCTTCGATTTGAAAGCGTTTATTGATTGGAAGATGTTGGTATATATGCATGTTGGGATTAATTTATTTTGCTTTTCGGAAAAGCTTTTAATCAAAATGCTTTAAGAGAGTGCTTTGTGTGTGAAATAATCAAAACTAAACTGAAAGGGATGAATGGTGCACCTTTATGTAACGGATAAGAATAGTATGAGATTTTGACTCTAAATAGCAGTGCGAAACCTTGTTCATGGAAGGGAATTGGTAGTCATTTCTTAATTTTAAGATTTGATAGTGATTGATGATATAGTTTGTTTATGCTCATTGTTTTATTCTTTTTTGGCATTGTTTCAGTTCTTATGGGCAGAACCTTGACACAAGCACTTTCATTGGAGAAACATCATTTGCTATTCTCATTGCCATCTTGGGTCTTGTGTTATTTTCCCATTTGATTGGGAACATGCAGGTATTTTTTCAATGTGAACAATTTATGATTTATATCTAAATTATAATATGAACAATTTCAATTCTAAAACTGATAAATCTCTATGGCACTTTATAACTATTGAATACGTCTTTTTATGCCCCCTTTAATTCTTGTTTCATTTGTTAGCTTTCGACTAGATTATTAGAAAGATATTTATTTCCTGGTATTCCTTGTTAAGCCAGCATCCTTCATTTTCTCATATTAATTGGTTTTCTAACTCATTTCGTTTTTAAAGTTATTTCGTTGAGAAGAAACTGGTTCACCCTTTCTTCTATTATGTGTTAATTAGAAACTTCAGATATACAGGGAAAAAAATGAAGTTTTTCTTATTTTATAATGGTTTTTGTCATCGTAGTGTTTAACAATGGCTATATGAGCTAAATATTCCATTGTTACATTACATGAGTCCAAATAGGCTGCTAGACCTGACTTATTTAGAATAGTTCGCTATATACTTGTATCATAAAGTGTGCTTATTTTATTCATTTTGATTCTGCTTTGGGTTTTTTTTTCTTTGGTATAGACATATTTGCAATCAATTACTATAAGGCTTGAGGAGTGGAGGCTTAAGCGTAGAGACACAGAGGAATGGATGAGGCATCGCCAACTCCCTGAAGACTTGAAAAGCCGTGTTAGACGATTCATTCAATATAAATGGCTTGCAACTCGTGGAGTTGATGAAGAAACAATTCTACGTGCATTACCTGCTGATCTTCGCCGTGATATCCAATGCCACCTATGCTTAGACCTTGTTAGACGAGTATGATTTCTGCTTAGTACTTTAGTTTAAAAGATTCTTCTTGTTTTATAGTAATTGTGGTGGTCCAGTTAATGAATGTTATCTCTATAAACCCTGCTATGCTCATGTCCACAATTTGGAGCATAATGATCCTTGCTTTTCTGTTTCTTCCAATTCTATCTGTCTGGTATTTTATAGTAACTGGTAATAGGAGTTCTATGATATATATGTTCACAAAACCTTGACCGTAGTTCTTGAAAATTTATGTGTTTAGTACCATCTGCAATTCAGATTATCTTGTGTCTGAGATGGCTTTAGTATCAGTAGGTTTCTTACCTTAGGACAATTTGAATGATTAGAACTTGAATTGAAAAACTTGATCCTCCATTGATGCCTTTGAACATATAGTAACCATAATAGGTATCAAATTTACTTTATTATTAGCATTTAATCAATTGCCCTTCCTATGTTTGTTAGGTTCCATTCTTCTCACAGATGGATGACCAGCTTCTTGATGCAATGTGTGAGCGGCTGGTATCTTCTCTCAGCACTTTAGGCACCTACATCGTTCGTGAGGGTGACCCTGTGACTGAAATGCTCTTCATTATCAGAGGTAGACTAGACAGTTCTACTACAAATGGCGGCCGGACTGGTTTCTTCAACTCAATCATATTGAGGCCTGGAGATTTTTGTGGCGAGGAACTACTTTCTTGGGCTTTACTCCCAAAATCAACCATGAATCTGCCTTCTTCAACTAGGACAGTTAAGGCCTTAAGTGAGGTTGAAGCTTTTGCTCTTCGGGTGGAAGACCTCAAGTTTGTGGCTAATCAATTTAGGCGCCTCCACAGCAAGAAGCTGCAGCACACCTTCCGATTTTACTCCCACCATTGGAGGACTTGGGCAGCCTGCTTCATTCAGGCTGCTTGGCGTCGATATAAGAAGAGGATGAATGCGAAAGACCTCAGTTTGAGGGAATCTCTTCCTTTAGATGAGACTCTGACCAATGAGAGATATCCTGCTGGTTCTAATTCTTCTCAGGCTAAATTGAACCTTGGGGTCACAATACTTGCTTCAAGGTTTGCTGCTAACACAAGAAGAGGAGCTCTGAAGATTAAAGATGACCTGCCTAAGTTACGGAAACCTGAAGAACCTGATTTTTCCACTGAAGCTGACGATGATTAGTTACACTTAGTCAGGGGCAATTTGTTTCTCGGATTTGGCTGCCGCCTATATTCCCTTTGAGTTTGGATGACGATACTGGAGGTCACACGAATCCTGCTTATCACTCTGCCATGTCTCTTATTGGTGATGGTTGTTGATGTATTTTTAATAGGATCAAAGGAAGGAGGGATTAAAAAAAAGCTGGCTGGGGGAAGGGTGGTGGTGGGTTTTCTGTTACTTTGTTACATATACCCTAAGATATATATTTTATGCAATCTTCATCTGAGTAGGTTGATTAAATCCTGTTGTGCAAAGTGTGCCCCGAAACCCTGTTTGATGACCCAATTTCCCCGGATAGAGAAAGAAACGAAGGGTGGGGGGGACTGACAGTTGTATTCATAGTCCTCCAATTCATTTTGAGATTGGAGTTATCAAAGTCCAATTGCTCTTTAAAAGCTCTTATCTATATTCTTACAAGTTTTCGTTATTCTATGAAAATGAGGCTCAATATCTGTTCTCCTTATTACCTTGTGACCTTGTATGCTACTATAATCTGTTTAATTAACAGTCGAGTCTAGTTGATACTAAGCAAAACGTGTAAATTCTCAATTTGGTCCATGAAATTGTAAAATTATATCAACTCGGTCTCCGAAATTAACAAAATTTAAGAAACATCCTATAAAGTTGTCAAACTTTCCTTAATCGAAATTTTGAGTGTGCTCAAATTGAAAAGCTTGTGGATTAATGGTTCTCTTGGTGGACTACTCTTGATATGTAATGGGTTTCATGAATCCTGGCATATTCTTTGGGTGGTTGTGGTTCTATTCTTTCACTGTGGTTCGGCCTCAGGTGATTTGAATTGTGTGGTAATGTATGAGCTGTGCTTTGGGAAGGATTCGGTGGTTTTTTGGAAATTTTTGGTGGTGGTTCTTTGTAATCCTAATGCTGGTTCTTAATTAGGTATGGTATCATTTTTACATAGGAATATATGATATTGTTATTGTATACAGGTTGGAGTATTCCTTATACTCCCTATAAATATATCTTTGCTTATCAAAAAATAAATAAATAATTGTCAAGCATTAATCAATCTAATCCCTCAGTCAACCTCAGTTACTAAACGGTGTTAGTGGGTCTTATGTTGCATGTTAAGTGCCACGATGGATGCAATGTCACTAGGGATGACAATGGGGCGGGGCGGGGCGGGGCGGGGCGGGTGTGGGTAATGCTTCCCTTGCATCCATCTCGTCAATATCCATGAATATTTATGCGGGTAGTGGGTATCCATGTATATCCATTGGTATTTAAGAGTCTAAAATAAAAGAAAAGGAAATAAAATTATACAATATAATATAGCAATATATTACATTAATATTAGATAATATACTACATGTATTTTTTTTTTATTATGGGTTTAACCTCTAAAAGTATCAATAATAAAGAAAATGAAGTTTATTTCATCCCAAAATCATAGAAATTGTCATAGAAAATGAATCGCTCAAAACGTGATGATGAATTTTATTGTTTATATTGTTTACACATCTGCTGCCTTCTTGTGCTACTTTCATTCACTCTTTCAGCCAATTTGTTGTCGAATTGCATCAACCATCTTGATCGGGAACTTTAGGGTATATATTCCGATGATTATAGCAAAAATAGCATATATATTGTATTAAACTGACATTGTCATGGTAGAATGAATAATCTTTAGTTAGTTGAAAACTAGTTGATGTAGGACAGAGAGTTCTTAGTTCTGGTACCAATAGATGTGAAGAATACAGTGAAAGAGAAGAAAAAGGATATTAGGGAAGGAAGAGAAAATTGGAAGAGTATAGAGATATCAGTATCTAGAGAGTTATGATATCCTCCTTCAAAATTCAATTCCACCATGTGAAAATTATTTCATATTGCAATTAAGAGAAACTAATGTTAATTCTGATTCTCTTAGCTTGTCTCGAGTGCAGAAATGGCAAACCACTACCCATCATCATATGTTTTGAGCGATTCTGGTTTAGGGTTGCAGAGAGAGAGGAAGCAAAGAGGGGGGGGGGAAAGAGAGGTTGAAATAGTATTTAACCCTCAAAAGTGTCTCTGAAATATCAATTTAATCCCCTGAATCTTGAGTGTCAAGTAACTCTTCTAACGTGGAACCCATGTGTATAGTGACATTGCATCCACCATGGCACTTAATGTGCCACATAAGACCCACTAATGCCATTTAGGAACTGGGATTGATGGAGGAATTAGATTGATTAACATTTGACAACTTCATTGTCATTTTTGAAATTTCGTTAATTTTAAGGGCTAAGTTGATATGGTTATACAATTTCAGAGACTAAATTGAGGATTTACTCCAAGCAAAACATACACTGTTCAGTCCAGCTAAGACCCAACCCAAAGTTAGGATGTGCATGTCCGAAGAACCAGTTCAAGTTGATGATGGGTAAGAGTACTTCTTGGTTAGGCACTGTATTATTAAACAATTGCAAGACTGTGAGGATCAGGTTAATGATGCACCAATCTCTACAAAAAAAATGTCTTTAAACTTGTCAATTGCCAACTATTGAATTAAGGCCAACCTAATAATTTCTCCTGGTAACACTAACTGCCTTGGTGGCTGTAAAGAGGAAAGGTGGGAACTATATATATGCAGCTTGCCATGAACAACTTTGATTAATTGCTACGAATAAATTCTTGATAATATTTATGAAAACAGGATAGAAACATCTCCATTGTGATATATATGAACCGGAGCAAGTTTCTCTATGTATCCGGTTCATTTGATTGCTAAGCCAGTTACTGCACAAACAACTGGATGGATTTTCTAATTTATCTTTACAAAATACAATAAAATAAGTCGCTGCTCTACAGTATTATATACATGCCGATATAAAATGACATATGTAGTAATGTATAGTACAAACAGCGAGACTTTCAACTCAAATTTGAACAGCCCTTTTAGAAGAATTATCTATCTCTAGTTTTATAAGCTACCAATCTTTTCACGGTCAATACTTGTCAAAGTCATAGAACTCAATGTCCTTGTACTTTTGGGATATAATCTCAGCTTGAACTTTTCTTGCTGTGTCTGTTGCACAACCAACAAGAATAAGAATAGATGTTCCTGCAAATCCGCGGAATGCAGTCAAGTGTGTGGTCTGCTCAACAACAGCCGGACCAGCAGCCAAGAGAGCCAAAAATGTTGAACCCAGAACTGATATTCGGCTAAGAACCTGCATCATATATTAAAGGGTGTAAAATGAATCCAACAGTGCTATAAAAACTAACATGAGCAGTTTCAAGTTAAGCTTCAAATAAGCAGTTCAGTCCACACTGAGCGTGAGAAAATTGTATAAAGAAGCATGGGAAGTACTATGCTGCAGTGAATATTATAAACAACCGGGTGTTTTCGCTTGATTGTTTTATCAGAAATGTTATTTGTACACCCGACAACAGAACAACTTGATTAATAATGTATAAAATCTTGGTTAATGAAGCTCAGTGGATAGTTAACGAGTTACTCATCTACTACATACGTACCCATTAACCAAGGTCAATATATCACTAATCACGATTTTGAACCCTATTAACGAAGTTGTCGGAAGCTGTCGGATTAGGGATATACAGATAACATTAATGTTTTTTTTATAGTTGACAATACTGAGTGATGTGCGTTTATTTATTTACTAATAAATTTAGTGTGCTGGACCAAGAATTGATGGAATCATTTTAATAGTATTATACTAGAAGACCACCACTCACAAATATGTCTGTATATTTCTTGGGAACAATTCCTAGTTTGTAAGTGAAGATCAGAGTTAATCACAATGTAAAACTGTATATCAAAGAAATCCAAAGATTCACTTACTTTTTAGTTCAAGGAAATATTCATTCAGTTCTCATAAGAAATCCTACAAGCTAAATTCGTTCACAAGTTCACAACTAGGATAGATGCAAAGCACAATGTGTACAAGTTTCGAGTTTCAGAATGATATAGTTACAATAAGAAGAAAAATGAGAATCACATGAAGGAAAAGATTGTGAGGAATTTCTACCGAGAAGGTATGCAATCGATTATATTAGTTTCATTTAAAACATTCTGACTAAAGTATAAACACAAACCTGTAAGTTGATGGCATACAAGAGTATAATTATATGTAAAATAATTTTTTTTTTAAAAAGACAGGATAGAATCAATAAGAAAATCAAGGTGGAGTTGAAGAAATTACTGTTTTGATAAACGTAGCTGTACTTCTGCCTGGTCTGACAAGTGGAATTGAAGCACCTTGACGTTTCAATTGTTCGCTCAAATCATCAGGGTCCAATTGTAGGAAAGTGTAATAGTAGTTGAAGAAGGCTATCAAAAGGATGTTAAATGGAAGATAGAAGGAGCCTGCAACAAATATCCAGTCAAGTTAAAAACATCCATTTATGATGAAGCAAAACTTTTAAGGGAAATAGAGCATGGTCAGATTTCATTTCAACAACATATGGCCACATCAAGGGCTAGATTTCTTCAGATATCATTCTTAGCAAAAGTTTCTAAATCTCAATTTCATAATGCCACCAAATGCATGCATTGTATATTGGTCAAATACACAAGATCAACACAAAATGTCAGGACCAAACATTTCAGGAAAAAAAATAATGTCTTAAAAATTCAAGTGATAAATCAAATATATACCCCCTGGAATGTCAGGACCAAACATTTCAGGCAAAAATCACATCTTTAAAAATTCAAGCGATAAATCAACTACATACCCCCTGGATTTAGAGCCAATGCAGCCTTCTTCAGTGCATTTAAACCAGTGAAGCGGGCTAAAGTACCAGGAAGAGCTAATGATGATGTAGAGAATATGATGGGCATTACTCCAGAACTATTTACCTGCCAAAGTAGATCATCTACATTCTCAAATTTGAGGTTTTTAATGTACTAAATTTCAAGAAAAATTAAATCTATCAGACAATTAGATGGTGGAGACCACAGCAACATAAAAAAAGAAGTTTGGGAAAGAGCAGAGAGGACCTTAAAGGGCAGGTAAGCAGATTTTTCAAGTCCTCTGGTTCTGCTGGTGAATCTTGAAGCATAGTTCAGAGGAATTTTTCTCTCTGCTTCCTGAAAGCCATTGTTGAGATCAAAAAATTATCTGCTTGCTCAAAATACATCTTTGTTTAACAATTGAAATAAGATTTACCTGAACATAGACAATACCAACTACCAATAGAAAGAAGGACACAATGATGGTAACAAGTCCAACATAGTTAGCATCCTTTAATGCTTCTGCAATTGTCCTACCAAAAGAAGCTGGCAAGTAGGAGATAATGTTTGTGAATATCAAAAGAGAAGTTCCGTTTCCAAGTTTTAGGTCTGTGATTCGTTCACCGATGTATGTTGTAAATACAGATCCAAGAGTCAATAAGATAACTGAAGAAAGAGCCCACTCTGTACTGAAGTCATTGACATAGGGACGTAGGAAGAGGACTTGGCCAATTGCCTGAAACAAAAAATGAGGAACAAACACAAAATTATAATGGGGCATGTTCAGTAGGTAAGACGTGGACATGAACACTCCGACATGGACGATGTCAGAAATATAGGACACCGGGCCACGATACTCTCTCTCTCTCTACATATACATATATATATATATATATATATATATATTAAATTTTATTCTGTTTTATTTATTTCCTTATTTGGTTTTATTTTTTTCCCTTGGTTTGATTAGATCTTTCATCTTAGCCAAACTAAATATTTTGTTTCCTTTATTTAGTTGATGTTTTAAATTTCTGATTTGTTTCAGATGTGATTGGCTTATCTTGTTTGTGGCTGTTAGGCCCCCTATTACTAAGACATATTTTAGAAAGAAGGGTAAGAAGCAGCCCAATGCAAATGGGCCTGCTCCAGGGTAACCTTAGGACACTATGGTACATACTAAGTAAGTAGGATAGCAAACAGGAGAATATTACCCTGTTATGCTGAGAGTAAATAAAAGAGGGGAGTGAGAGAAATTGGGGGGCATTCGGTTAGTAGTGGAAAGGTGGGGAGAGAGTCACGCTCTCGAATACGTGATAGGGCCATTGTTATTTCTTCTCTTTTCTTCTGCTACAACATTTTATCTCTGATTTGGGAACCTCATCCCTAGAGATTATATCAATATACAAATTCCATTTAGCACAATTTAATTCTTGCATTTTACCAGTTCTATCAGTGGCCAACATCCATATTGTATGTTCTCAGAATGACAGAGCAAAGAGTACAGATTAATTCTGTTTTTCTACATGGTATCAGAGCCATCTCTTAAGGGCCTGGACAAAATTCTATGATCCAATTTGGCACCATGAGTGCCTATCCAGATGACGTCTCAAGAGACGTCTTTCAACACCTCTTAGACACCGTCCCCCTCAACCAGCCAGCCAACTACTACCATAGCCACCGACAACCCCCCTCTGCTGATAACAGGACACCGGTTCAATGAGAAATAATTTTTGAACAGCACGGATCTTTAGGGAAGAATCTCCATCTAATGCCATCCTACATCCAAGTGTACTAAGAT
Organism: Echinosophora koreensis; assembly: GCA_035048595.1. Taxonomy (NCBI): domain Eukaryota; kingdom Viridiplantae; phylum Streptophyta; class Magnoliopsida; order Fabales; family Fabaceae; genus Echinosophora; species Echinosophora koreensis. The sequence continues at coordinate 1,518,872 of JAPCYP010000072.1, forward strand.
GATTGAGCTGTAGTTATGTGCTACTTTTCCCTATTTAAAAGTTACATTATTTTCTGCATACTAATTTTCTTGTCTACATAAAGTTAGGATAACAAGATCAATCAGTCTTACAAGTTTTCTTCTTCTGATTTCCTTTTGATGATCATGTAAGTCCTTCATAAGTTTCCACATAAAAGAAATTTGGTTCTGTTATAGTGCATCTAATACCATTTGTTTTTTTAAAAAAGAATAGCCCCAAACAAAAGTTTGTCACATTTCCCAGTGTAAATTCCTGACCTGTACAATGGCAAATCCAACTGAAGCATATCGAGTGTACTGAAGAACTTTCTTTCTTCCAGCCTCGCCTTCTCTTTTCTGAAGATCTTGCAACTTGGGGTATATTTGTGCAAGAAGCTGGAAAACAATCTGTGCATTGATGAAGGGAACGATACCAAGGGAACATATCCCGAGTCTACCAATTCCTCCTCCAGAAAATGAATCCAAAGTGCTTAATAAACTGTTCTGATCCAAATTTCCAACAAAAGCTTCCCTATTAACCCCACCCAGTGGTACGTAGACACCAAACCGTGACAAGGCAAGAAATCCTAAAAGCTTGAGAAACTTTCCCGGTAGGGGACCTTTAAAGAAGTCACCAAAATCAATTGAACTATCCTCTATTGCAGCTGCCAATACCAAAATATACTAATCACTTGCCAGGAAATAGAAATTTGAAAACTATCTCAAGTTCATAATCATTAAAGGATCAAGTAAAGAATCCAACCTGCTACTCCTCGAGAAGAGTTAGGCTTTTCCTTTTCTGTACTTGAAGCACTCTCAAATGTTTGTGAAAACAAGCAGAGAATATTTTCCCATGTAGAATTTAGAGCAGAAGATAAATCTGAGTTAATCCCCAAGGGATCAAAATTGGCAACCTCATAGCTGCATAGAGTTTGAATCAGTAAACGGGGAAGAATGATTACAACCAACAATAAAAGGGAAGAAGAAAAAAGGATTGAATATTTGTCTCTAATAAAAGATCAGAAACCATTGATGACATTAACAAAAAGAGATCTTTACACAATATGCAATTGCACTATTGTTTGCACTAACAAGAAACAGAAAAAATCTAAGGATGTTTTTGCTTTATTTCCTATTTTCAGTTTTCATTAATAATTACAAAATGTTACCTTGTTTTTAGTTTGTTTCCTATTTTTAAATATTTGTATAGGAAACAATGAAAACTACCAATTACAAAAATGTCACGTTGTTTTCATTTTGTTTCATGTTTTCAAATATTTGTACATGTACAAGTCTTTGAAAAAATACAGAATTAAAACAAACGTACCCTAAATATTCCTTGGGAGAGGAAAATTAACATTAACTTGTGTCACCGCCGCCCCTCCCCCACTCCGAAAAATAACCATAAGTTGCATTAACCAAGCATTACAGATCATGGGAAAGTTTCCTTCATATCTTTAATAGTAAAAGCAATTAGATCACTTTAAATAAAACATTACTTCTGAACCATAGATTATGATTCCAACATGAGTTGGCTCATTTTTATCACAAAGGATTAACAAACATTCTAATCTAAAAGGAAACAAACTAAGGAGCAGGTATTGTTGAATTGGAAGATTGCTATGAGCAAAACTAATAGTCATTTTACATGCTTCACCACTTAAAGCATCACTCCAGTTGCACTGGAGCCGGAGGGAATGTTCATTCATGACTCAATGGGGGGAATGGGTAGTATATTAACAAGATTCCAAAATTCTTAGAAGTCAAAATTTTCACATATAATTCTGTTTTAGAAAAATAAAGGGCAGCTCAATGCACGAGACTCTCACCTACTAGAGTCTGGGGAGGGTTGACGTAGACAATCTTACCCTCGCAAGTGAAGAGACTATTTCCAGGATTTGAACCCATGACCTTCAGGTCACAAGACAACAACTTTCCGGTTGCGCCAAGGTTCATCCTCTATTGTAAAATATATAATTTTTTTTTTTTAAACTTCGCCCATGAAGAAACTAATGTTCTTTTTTGAACTCCTAAGTAGAATTTTTAGCTCCGTCTTGAGTCAACCCATTACATATATTCTTCTTTTCAAGATTTCCCAATCAATTCAAAAAAATAAAATAAAAATCAGAATCAGTGTTTCCATGAAGAAGCTCAAACTCATCTTCAGCACTAAAAAAAAACATCGATTATAAAGTAAAATGAGGCCAACCCAATTGAGGAACTTGTTCACTGACCCCATTTTTTTTTTCTGAAGAAAAAGGGTATTGGGAGCATTTACCTGGTAGAGAGATTGCAATGATTCCATGAGTGGGTTGTGTTGGGTCTTCTCTGTACAGAGAAACTGGCTTGGCAAATGGAAGTTTTAAGTGTTTTGGAGGGTTTTGTGTTGAGACGATTAAGCCAGAAACTAAGGGGAGAAGAAGAGGAAGCTTCTCTTACCGTTATCAACATTATTATCCTCAAACTCCACTTCACTAGGATGATGGAGGAGAGTACTTGAATCTCAACGCAAAATGGGGGCAAGAAAAAACATATACATTGAGATAAATAATCCCTATGCAGAAATTATACTTTGTGATATTGGCTTACCTGAAAATGTCAGTGGAATAGTGGTCATTTACTGACATTTTATTTGATTATTATTTATTTTATGGGAGAAATAATTTTTTCCTCTAATAAAGATATAAATATTGAGTTTAAGTATTATATATATTTACAATGTAAAGTTTTTTATACTGTCAAATCAATTACTGATCATCGTGATATGAATGAGCTTTTAAAGTAGTTAGGATAAGAGTAAAAAAATTTTTTGTTGATATGATAATTTATAATTGGATGTTAGTATAAAATAATTTTACACTGTCAGTGTATAACAATTAAACTCATAAATATTTTATAAAATAGAATTTTATTTCGGTGAAAACTATTTAGTTATTGGTGACTTTTATTATCATCACTAGTTTATTTAATTTTATGAACGTAATTTCCATGGTTCCATTTATTTTGACTTTGCTATTTTTTTCTTACTACGGTATAGGTTTTATTTTTTATTTTTATTTTAATTTTTTGACAACTACTACGGTATTGGTTATACTTTTAATTTGTGGGTTTATTTACTATATGATAATTTATGTGGGTTAATACTAATGAGAACTATCTTGTGATGGTTTTGAAATGAATTTTGAAAATTGAGAAATGAATATTTTTGGTATTGATTGACGATTTAATTATTGTGTTTCACTCTAATCTTATATGTTTTAAATTGACTAAATTACTATTTTGATCCTTCTATTTTAAAATGTTTAATTTGGTCCTTCTATTAAAATATATATTTAATTTGTTTAAAAATATTTAATTTGGTCCCTCTAATTTAAAAATATTCAAATTGGTCTCTTAATCGCTAAACGTTAAACAACTAGTTTGTTCACCCGTGCCATGCACGGGTTAAAACAACTTATAATATGTATTATTTAGGTTAAAGTAATACTGTGGTTTTTATATGTGACATTGATTTTTAATATTGTTATTATACATAATTTTATTCAAATTAATTATTATATGTGAAAATCATTTTCAATTTGATCTTTATATTTTATTTATAATAAACAACGTTATAACACCACTTAACAGTGATGACCAAATTGAAATTGATTGTTTTCATATATATGGTCTGTAATTATCAAAAATTTACGTATAGGGACTAAATTGAAAATCGGTGTCATGTACAGAGACCACAATATTACTTTAACCTATTATTTAAAATATCAAATGGGTTAATATATTATTTTAATGTTTAATATACTAAATTTTATATTTGTTAAAAAAAAACTAAATAGGATATCAAATACAATTTTAATAGATATCTTATTCATATATATATATATATATATATATATATATATATTATAAAATAAAATAAAAATAAAATAATTTTAATAGATATCTTATTCAATATATATATATATATATATATTATATAAAATAAAAATAAAAATATTTAAATATGTGCTGTCCAAATTTCAATCCTCCAGAAGCCACGTTTCTTTTTTTAATACAACTCTAGAAGCCACGTTTCAGTATATAGTATTTCTCTCAATCCATATGTAACATACTAATACTAATAAATAAAAAGTATATTAACTGGGATTAGCTGTCCAATCTTCCAATCCCACGTTTCGTTCCTGATTTTCTATTATCATATAGGAGCAGAAAGTAGATCTAGCAGGAAGCCTGAACCATGGCACCACCGCCATCAACAACCGGTCCGTCCGTGAGGTCCACCGCGAGCTGCCCACGTCTGAGTGGCATTGTCTTCCAGTGCAGGAGACCACGTGCCAGTCGTAGCCAAGTAATCCAGCAGAGCTCGTCGCCGCAGCTGTTCAATATCCGCTCAGAACCGGGAGGCCCATCACCAGAGTTTCGTCTCGCCATATACATGGACGTCTTGTACTTTAAATTAAGGTTAAAGACTTTTCATTTTTTGACTCCTTACTCTGAACTTTCTCCAACAAATGACCAAACCCTTTTTGTTTCTCTAACTTTAGTCTCAAGTCAATTTTTAATCACATCCTAACAGTCTAAAAGGTTAGAAGAATACGAAGCGAAGGAATGCTCTGTTGGAAGACGAAGAAGACGCATGCAAGTGTTTAAGCCTATACCTTGAGGTATTGACTTGTTTGTGCTCTTAATAATTTATTTAATTTTACTTCAGGAACAAATTATAATTTCTCACCAAAGTTAACATCATTTTTGTTATAATTAGTGGACTAAATTAATGGTTACGATTGTTTAAAGAATGAAATTACGGATTAGGACATTAATTTGTTAGTTTTTTTTTTTTTGCAAGATATTGTCTTTCATTTTATCTAATGATGATCTCCATATTATTTTTTTAGCACCACCAATGTCATAAGTTTAAGACTGTAAGTGCTAAAAGTCTTGGAGATTAAGGGAATGAACCTGACATAGGGAAATTCAAACAAAATAAGGACAGAAAAATGTTTTTGGCTTATTTATGATTGTGAAATCCATAGTAGTTGTGGAATATATGGATTTATTTATGTTTCGGCAGACCACATTTTTGAAACTCTAAAGCTAAAAATAATTATTTGCTAAAATTTGTTGTAGGAAAAAACAAACAGATTCAAAATAACAATAGCAAACAATCCAAATACAATAAAAAAACTTATAGAATGCCATTGCAGAATATTGATATAAATTATATTCTAATCAAGGTTGTAGTGGTCAATGCTTCATAAACGTGAAAGGGTGCCCTTCTACCATTACTTGGTATTCAATATTGTTGTACAGAGTTGATAATCCGTCTCCATATCTTCTTTAGAGAGCTGGTAGACAATGAAGCCGGCCACTTCAATGATCCTTAAAAACAAACATAACATATAACATTAAACAAAACACACACAAAATAGATAATAATATTATGAACATTGAATTCTAATTTAATTGTTAAGCTACCAATTTATTCGAAAACACAACCATGGATATTTGTAATCTTTTGGATAATTAGTTATTGATGAGTATCATAACTTATTAGCAGTCTTGTAATATTTTTACTTGGAATTAATTTGCCACCAATGTCTGATTTGAACAATTGTTTTAGCAGCTTCGGTTTTAAAATCCTATGGTTTCAATTTCAGCATTTAATTACACCAAAGTGGGAGACTATGTAGCTATTAATGGAATCAAGACCCATGCTGAAGGTTTGATCTCTTGATATAATTTCCTTTAAATATTTTGCTCATGTTTATTATCTTCCTTTACAATGCTTGTTTCTTGTATTTGTTACATACTTGTTTGTGTAGTTATGACTGTGAAACCCATAATAGTTGTAGACAATATTGATGAATTTATGTTTCTGCAGACCACAAGCTTGAAAGTATATGCTGTTAGATTTGTACAGAATAAGACCAAAAAATAATACCTCGTTTCTTAGTTTGTTTGAAATCGCCTATTGCATCCCATCAATTTGTCATGCATCCATCTTCATGCAGTAGTCAATACCTAACCCATTTGTAATTAACATGTACTTGGCTGAATAATTGTGTATGTCAAAAACCTGCGACGATTTACAAATACACAATGATTTGAAAAATTACAATAACATAATGCTTATAAAGTAATAAAGTATTTGGCAACAAATAAAATAATATTAAAAATTTTACCTCTTACAATGTCTATGCATTGTCAAATATTTCACGATAGACAACATTTCTTGTTGTTGTGCAAACTTTTTGTTCATCATCTAATATCAAGATCTTAAGTCCCTTTCTTGACTTCACTCGAGATAAGGCAACATACGACCCAAACAAAGTAATTTGGAACCGAAATCTGATTTAAGAATTTAAATAAAAAAAGTTAGTAAAGAGTAATAAACAAATTAAAAAAAATTAAATAAATAATAAAACTAATAAAGATCTCTATATTAAAAAGATGCATTTTGGTGAAAAGTATGCAAATTGATTAGGGGTAAACAACTTATTATTACCCATTGTTATCTAGCTCCATCACCATGATTTTGCTCTTAACACCATTCTTCTCATATTCCCTCTCTTTACCAATACCCGTCAAAACTCCTATAAGGTCTGCATACAATCAAATAAATTGTTAGAAATGAAAATTGATATATAAGTTTGGATATGCTCAATACAAAAATGATGTACGAACAACATACTAACCAACTAAATAATCCTTATCAAAATTATCGTTGAAGCACTCTGCAGGCGGGGTGAACGTGAATACGTCCATGGGAACAACAACATTATCAATTCTTTTTACCTTTGTTGAATATTGGAAATTGAGCTTGAACTGGTGTCTGGTTGTACGGTAGTTACCCGTATTTGGCACCACAACAAAATTAGAGATATGGTAGACGAAACCTTCTTTCAATTCACTTTCGTATCTATATATCAGAGTCTTACGAATTGATGCATGAATCTTTTTTCCCTACAAAAAAAGACACTGAAAAGTAACTATCCATCACTAATCCAAACGAAATGATAGTTAAAAAAACATGCATAAATTAACTACCTCTTGGTCAATGAGAACCATTTCAAGGGAAAAGGGAAGCTTGCTAGAGTTTAGGTCTGAAACATTCCACATTCTGAAAACACCCACAATTAAATTCCAGTTTCCGTGTCCATCGTGGATGTCAGAGATGAGGTCGTACTTAGGAGGCATTTTGTTCGTAGTGGTGTGTGGTTGCAGAAATTTTTTGTGGTGTGTAAGATGATGCTCCATGGTTTGGTCAGCAATTTGTAATTTGTAATTTATAAACAATTTCTAATGTTGCTAGTAGGTACAAATTTGAATGGCATAATGATTGATTAATTGTAGAGATCATGCGTTTCAACTTGGAAATGCTAGGCACGTCTTAAATTTCAGCCTTGTTTTAAATATGTCACGTTTCATATGCATGATATTGGGTGTCCAGCCATTTTAATCCCAACGTGAGGTTGACGAATAATAATTCTATAACTGTTGAGATCATGCATTCAATTTGATTGCGGGATATTTTCCTAATTCGATTTAAGGCACGTTTTAAATATTTCACGTTTCATATTAACACTCCATGTGTGGCTGGCCATTTGAATGCCATTTACTCCATGTGTGGCATGACATTTCAATGGCCAATTCATATTAACCTTGACGAATAATTCTATAACTGTAGAGATCATGCATTCATATCAATACTCCAAGCCGTTGCATAATAACATGTGCTGTCCGCCAATTTAAATTCTAAAAGCCATTAAGGTAATTCTTGTAACACCTGTAATTCCCTTTGATGTTTCTTCAATTTGTTTTAAGTTTTAAATGAATTAATCTATTACCTATTGCTTAAAAAATATCAACAATTACGTATCATTAATGTTATATTTGAATACCATGATATGCTCATGGTATTTTAAAAAACGTGTTATAAGTTTTAATGTAAGATTAAATGAATTAATAAGGCTGCAATAATGATGCTAAAAATTTGGTGTATATTGATTTCTTTTAGTTTTTATCGACTAACAGTTTTTTCTTTGAATTTTGAATTGGGAATTCACTGCAGGTGTATTAATAGTCGTGGTGTAGTATTCTGGATGTGAGGCCAATGATCATAATTAATATCATGTTGCTAATATGATGCCACCTGTAATAGTATTCAATGAAAAGATTTATATTTGTATATAGTATAGATTTGGTCATTTCCGTTAAGTTTGACTCTCGTCGGAAAACACCGCCGAAATCTGGAAAATAAAGGGACCAAATTGAATATTATAAAACAAATGTGGACCAAACTGAATATTTTAAAACGAGTAATATTATTTGTACAACTGGATTTTGACAACTGGGGTAACAACTGCAATATCTGGTTAATGCAGTTCAAATATGTGGTTAATTATGTTCAGTAATTGTTTAATGAGTTGTGACACCTTGTTACATCCATTAACCATCCACTGAAGGTGATTAACCACATATTTGAACTGTATTAACCATGATTTTCAGGTGTTCAAATATACATGACTCCATATATATTTGAACACTATACTTGAACACTTGAAAATCGTGGTTCCTCCAGTTCAAATATGTGGTTAATCACGTTCAGTGGATTGTTCATGGATGTAACAAGGTGCCACAACTTATTAACCAATTACTGAACGTAATTAACTACATATTTGAACTGCATTAACCAAACATTGCAGTTGTGGCCCCAGTTGTCAAAATCCAGTTGTATAAATAACATTACTCATTTTAAAACATCACCGACGAAGTTTTCCGGATTCCGGCGGACGAGAGTCAAACTTATCGGTCAAACTTAACGGAACGGAAATGACCAAATTGCTTAACGTCTGGCAATTGGGGACTAATTTGAACATTTAAAAAATAGATGGACTAAATTGAATATTTTAAAACAAACGAGGGACCAAAAGAGTAATTTAACCTTTTAAATTCTATGATAAAGTTCTAATGTTAGAATATTGCTTGATATTTGAGAAGAGATATAATTGAGTGAGAGAACATCTTAGCTCTTTATGTGGTTATAGGATGAGCAAACTTTATCCACGAGCTAGTACTGAGTGAGGTGAGGTCCCAAATTTGGGATAATTGTAGTGTGAGCGAACCTAACTATGAGATGTTGTAAGATGAGTTGAGGTCCCTGACTTGAGATGAGAATGATGTTTGACTTGATGAGTAGAGCTTAGTCCCTAGATTGTAACTATATGATTTTTTTTTTAAACCTATTAGATTATTTTTGTACAAAGTTTATACTCTTGATGTTGGAATATTTTATATTTATGAATAAGTCATAAAAGGCTATGGTAAAAAGAATGTTGATGTAAAGAAGCCTAAAGAGGTTATAGGAAACAAAAAAAATACTTGTTGTAAGCCTCTACAGGTTGTTGGAAAAGAATACTGGTGTGAAAAAACTGAGAGAAGCTATGGGATACAAAGAATACTTGCATTTGTTGATTGAATAGTGGGGGGTGTTGGGACTCGACATAGCCCAGCGATTGTTTGAGTAAACTAGGATAAAACAGCCGTGTCGTAATTTTATCCTTTAAACTCTTTACATTCTGCATTTTTAGCTTTGTGTTGTTCATAGCAAAATTATGGGTTCACGGTTCTAAACATCTTCTGAGTTGAAAATCAAGCTTCCGAGCATTTTCTTGGAGTTATATTGTTTTTATCAAATACTCATAATGAAGTGTTTTAGCTTTTATCACTGTTTTATAAAAATGTTCTTAACTTAGAAAATTGACTAGAAGTCATTTTCTCATCAGAAGCTTAAGAACATTGTTTTATGTGATGCCCGGTGCTGATGAGGGTGGGCAGTGGTCATTGGTGCAAGAAGGTACAAACAAGGAGCGGCTCTTAGCAGGCTTCTAGGCGGAGGGGGTACATGAATGAACCGATTGCACACCGAAATGAGAGGGATCCTGAGACTGTGTAGGTATGGGACTACATAGTTGATGATGACTTATATGAATTGATTGATACTACCTTTACCAACAAGATGTATCTTCTTTTCGGAAGTCCATCACTTAAGAACTCCACAGTTAAGCGTGCTTAACTTGGAGCAATTTTGGATGGGTGACCTCCTGGGAAGTTTTGCCAGGAAGCGTGTGAGTGAGGGTAAAGCACGCTGAAAATATCTGTGCTGGTTTGTGGGGACAGTCGTCAATCCATAGAGCAGGCAGGGAAGTTACAAATGGTATCAAAGCGGCACCTCTCCCAGTACGGTGTGGTTCGAGGACGAACCAAGCGGAAGCTGGTGGGCATGTGACGCCCATTGCTGATGAGGGCGGGGAGTGGTCGCCGGTGCAAGAAGGCACGGACAAGTAGCGGCTTCGGGCAGGCTTCTAGGCGGAGGGACACATGAATTAGCCGATTACACACCGGAATGAGAGGGATCCTGAGACTGTGTAGGTATGGGACTATACAGTAGAGGATGACTTATATGAATTGATTGGTACTACTTATGCCAACAAGATGCATCTTCTTTTCGGGAGCCTATATCTTAAGAACTCTACAGTTAAGCATGCTTGACTTGGAGCAATTCTGGGATGGGTGACCTCCTGTGAAGTTTTCCCAGAAAGCGTGTGAGTGAGGACAAAGCACATTGAAAAGATCCATGTTGGTTTGTGGGGACAGTCGTCAATCCATAAAGCAGCTAGGTATGTTACAAATAGAATCAGAGCGGTACCTCTCCCAGTACGGTGTGGTTCGGGGACGAACCAAGTGAAAGCTGGTGGGCATGTGACACCCGGGGCTGATGAGGGCAGGAAGTGGTCGCCGGTGCAAAAAGGCATGAACAAGGAGCGGCTCCTAACAGGCTTATAGGCGGAGGAACACATGAATGAGCCGATTACACACCGGAATGAAAAGGATCCTGAGACTGTGTAGGTATGGGACTATACAGTAGAGGATGGCTTATATGAATTGATTGGTACTACCTATGCCAACACGATGCATCTTTTCGGAAGCCCATCAATTAAGAACTCCACAGTTAAGCGTGCTTGACTTGAAGCAATTCTGGGATGGGTGACCTCCTGGGAAGTTTTCCCAGGAAGCATGTGAGTAAGGATAAAACACGCTGAAAAGATCCGTGTTGGTTTGTGGGGACATTTGTCAATCCATAGAGCAGTCAGAGAAGTTACATTTTACACTTTGAAGCTTATGATAAACCTTATGAGTGTAAATACTATCACCCGTGCTTAAAATAATTTATTCATAACTCAAAATGGATATTGTTAAAACATTAAGATATTCAAAAACTAAGTTAGAATTTACTTAATTTATGTTTACAACCTCATAAAGTTAAATTTTTTTTTTTTTTAGTAAGTTGCTAATAGCTCTTGCAACCTTTTTAGTGTCAAACTTTGTCTTGAGCAGATAATCTGAAAGGAATTGTTTATCCTGGCTAGAATTTTAATAAGATCATTATTTAACCCCCTTCTAGTGACTATCTATACCACTTCAATTTCTTCTAGTTCCAAGTTGGAATTTGTTTTTGTTATTTCAGACATTGATATGCTATACTATAAAGAATTTCAAATTGGTTTCATGATTTGGTACAGAGTTGAGCTCATTTTTGTTGTAAATGTTTCATTAGCTATGCTTATTATTACCCTTAAGTTATTTTTCATAATTTTTTTTTTGTAATTTATTTCTGTAATTTTTTATATTCATATATTTCTTTTAGGCTGAAAGATGCTTAAGAAGAAAACCATTTACTCATTTTCAAGAGAAAAGAGATAAATAATGAAAAGAACACAATTTGTGAATAATGCATAAATTTAAATGTAGATATTAATCTTGAAAGTGTTGGTGAACAACATGGGATGCCAACTGGAGGGAAAATTGTCCACCACGTCCTTTAAAAGCTTTGATGATTAAACAAGAAAAATTAATATTGATACTTTGATATGTGAGGCTGGAATTATCCTATTAATCAACAAGATGAAATTCCAAGGCATATATGAAGTTTGAACCATATTGATGTGATCCAAGATTGAATCAATGAAATAACGGATCTATCTAAGAGCCTTGATCTAGATCTCGACCCAAAATACAAAATGAATTTTAGAGGAAACCTAAAATTTGAAGCTGATCACAATGCCAACCAATGAAAGAGCACTTTGAAGGTGCATCAATCAAAGCCTAAGCCCTGAATCACAAGATACAAAAATTTCAAGTGAAAATCGCAAGAAAGAAAAAGAATAGATCATGCATATTCATAACTCAAAAACGTAAAATGGAGTAGGGAAGAAGATGAAAGAAAGCGCCACACTTGTTTCCATGAATTGGATGAAGTGATAAGCTCAAGGAGGATTCGCCACAAGAGATTGAAGCTCTTGATGAGAATCAAGAATGGTTCTACTCAAGAACCCAAAGAGGAGAACTCTTTCTCACTCACACTACTCAATTTGAGAGCAAAATCTAATTTCATTCAAAAGTTATCAAATGAGCTTACATTCACCTATTTATAGGAATTAAAGGAAGCTAAATGAGAACCTAATCTAAGGCCTAAGGTTAGCTTGGTTGTGAGTCGTGACCTCTGATAAGCCTCTGGCTTATCTAGTTTTATAGCTAGTGAGGCCACGGTTATTGTGCTAATTGTTCGAGTTTAATCTCGTTTTGGCCTAAATTTAGCTTTAATTGTCCTTAAGTAATGTTTTGAGTCTTTTAAGTAGTTATTAGTAATTTATGCTATTTTTGAGTTAAATAAAGCATTTGATGCTATTTTATATTCTCAGGTTAAAAGTGAAGCTCGAGGAAGCTAGGAAAAACGAAGAAAACAAGCAAAAAGGCAAAATTGGCCATTCGCCTCGCGAACAGAAGCTCTCCTCACGAGCCAGAAGAACAGATTAAGCAATGTCAGCAACCATTCAGTCTCGCCTCGCGAGGACGTGTTCGCCTCGCCTAGCCAGAAACAGGGAATTGAAGATCATTCTGTCTCGCCTCGCGATAACTGTCTCGCCTCGCGAAAGATCCAAATTTGAATGCGCGCCAACTTAAGATTCGCCTCGCGAATCCATGTTCACCTCGCGAGCGCGCGCAGATCCCAAACTTTATAAATTGCTTGTTTTAGGTCAATTGAAGAGAGCTTTTGATAGAGATTGTAATCCTAGTTTTCTTAAGGGCTGTGTAGTGAGTTTTAGTTTAGTTTCATAGAGGATGAATGCTTTATATACTTTGTTCGTTTCTATCATCGCTATGAGGAACTAATCCTTATTTCTAAGGGAATGATGAAGCCACCATTGATGGCATAGTGAATTCAAGTAATATATTTTTATACCCTTGTCTCTTTTCTTGTTTCTTAATTCTGATTTGTTTGTGTTAATCATATGCGCACATGGTTAATTAGTCTAATGCGTTGAGGCTGGCAGGCAATTCGTACTTAGGACTTGAATTAAGAACACCGTTTGAATATTGCTAGGCATAGAATAGGAAAGTGGTGCAATCACTATAGGGAACCAAGAACTTAATGAATCTAATCGTAGGTTGAATAGATTGGCAGATTGACAACGTACAATTTGAGATATTTCCTCTTGAAAATCGGTAGTGACATTAGGATAATTGAGGGTTCCTAGTTGACAAAGAAATTAAATTGAACATAGGGATAAGGAGATAAACACTTGGGTAACTTGCTTGGTAGGGTAGGTGGATTCGTGACCTTAGAGCCTTAATCTTAATCAAATCTCATCATAATCTTTTAGCATCTTTAATTAATTGTTTTGATTTAATTGTTGATTTGATTTTCTCTCTCTTCATAACTATTTCCCTTTGACTTGGTCAAACGATTTGAATTTCTTAAATTGGTTAAATTGGTCTTCCAATCCTTGTGTTCGACCTCGGTATTTACTTACCGTGTTTTTATTACTTGCAACGAAACGGTACACTTGCCGGATCGTCAACAAGTTCTTGGCGCCGTTGCCGGGGATTGGCACAACCAATTTTCCTAATTTTTAGGAAATTCAATTTTCTTGATTGAGCAATTTTTTTAATTTTATTTTATTTTTCTGCAATTTTTTATCTCTTTTACTTCTTTGATCACACTTGGTCTTGCCTTGTTTTTGTGTATGCGAGGTACCCTTTCACAAGAAGACTTGCTATACGATCCAGAGATCACTAGGACCGAGAAGAGGTACAGGAAGGAACTCAGAGAAAAAGAGGCTTGAAGCTAACCAACTCATCAATCTTGAAGGGATGGCGGAAGGAGATCCTCCAACCTACAAGCCTCTTTATGAATACAATCTTCCTCACTTGGACGATTGTGCTTCAAGTGTTGTTAGGCCTCCTATCACGGCCCCTTCTTTTAAAATATCGGAAGGAACTTTGCGTGCGGTGAAAGACAATCAATTTGATGGAAGTGCATACCACGATCCTCACAGGCATATTACTCACTTCTTGGAGAATTAAAGTTTCAGATGATGCCTTTCGTTTGCAACTATTCCCTTTCTCTCTCCGGGATAGAGCACGCGATTGGTTAGACTTGCACTTGGATCGTGCTAGCATCACTACTTGGGAACAAATGGCTCAGAAGTTCCTCACTAAATTTTTTCCTCCTCAGAAAGCGGCACAATTGAAGATAGCCGTCACTTCCTTCAAGCAACATGATGATGAGTCCTATAATGAAGCTTGGGAAATGTACAATGTGCTTTTGAGAAGATGCCCTTCATCCTACTTTGACTTGGTAACAAGGGTACAACACTTCTTTAATGGGTTGAAGGGTCACTATCAGATGAACTTAGATGCCGCAGCTGGCGGTTCTTTCTCTTACAAATCAGCAGAGGACGGTTGGGCTTTATTAGAGAAGAAGTCTAGGAATGATTATAACCGCAGTAAAGGCACTTCTAATGCTTCCGGAATCAGTACCGCATCACTGGAGGCTATTCTTGAATAGAACACTCTCTTGAAGAAGCAATGTGAGGAACTATCTAGCATGCTCAAGGTTAATGCAGTGCGAGAAGGCTGGCCTCCAGGGTGTAATTTTTGTAATGGTGAACATGCCAGTGAGAGTTGTCTAGTAAATTTTTCACAAGAACATATGGACTCGTGTCACAACTTTTATGACACAGTGCCACAGAACAACTATCAGAGGAATAAGCAGAATAACTACAATCAGAATCGGGGGTACATTAGGAGAGACCATCCGGGTTTCAGTTGGAGCAACACTAGTGGTGGTCTAGCCGGGCAACAACAACAAAATCAGAGGCCAAACTATGGAATTCAACAGCACAACACCCAACAGGCTCTCCCTCAACATACTC
Organism: Echinosophora koreensis; assembly: GCA_035048595.1. Taxonomy (NCBI): domain Eukaryota; kingdom Viridiplantae; phylum Streptophyta; class Magnoliopsida; order Fabales; family Fabaceae; genus Echinosophora; species Echinosophora koreensis. The sequence goes on from JAPCYP010000072.1 coordinate 1,534,147, forward strand.
AATTACAAATCACAGATGGTGGGAAGCAGACTTGGGAAGTAGCCTTTGAGAAATTAGCCAATCATACTAGCACGGCCATTGAGAAGCTGACAGTGCACATTGATACATCCATTGAGAAGCTAGCAACTCACACAGGGTCGGCAATCCAACTCCTGGAAACTCAAGTATCTCAGCTAGCCAAACAAATGAATGAGCGTCTCCCAGGGACTTTTCCGGGCAACACAGAGAACAACCCCAAGGCCCAATGCAATGCCATATCCACTAGAAGTGGTAAAGTGTTGGAACCAAAGGGGAACCCCTTGAAGGCTAATGAAGGCGAAACTCCAGAACAACCACAAGAGGAGAAGGAGCAAGCTAAGGAAGATGACGTAGCCAGTGAAAAGGTGCCGGAGCAAGGGGTAAGGTTGAAATTAGTAGATGAAGAATTTCGAAAGAAGAAGTGGGTTGAGCCCCAAGACCTTCCTCCCTTCATGAAGGTACCATATCCAGAGAGATTGAAGAAACCTCGCAAGACAAGCAATTCAACAAGTTCCTTGATGTTTTCCGCAAGCTTCAAATCAACATTCCTTTTGCAGAAGCCTTGGAACAAATACCATCCTATGCTAAGTTCATGAAGGAGCTTCTCTCCAAGAAGCGGAAGGTAGTGGATGAGGAAACGGTTGCTTTGACCGAGGAGTGTAGTGCAATTCTCCAAAGGAAATTACCTCCAAAGTTGAAGGATCCGGGCTCTTTTAGTATACCATGCACCATTGGAGAGATGACTATTGAGAAGGCACTATGTGATCTAGGGGCGAGCATCAACTTAATGCCCCTATCCATGATGAGAAGGCTTGGGATTAAAGAAGTAAAGGGCACAATGATGTCACTCCAACTTGCTGACCGAACAATTAAATACCCTTATGGGGTGGTTGAAGATTTGCTAGTAAAGGTGGGCAAGTTTATTTTTCCTGTAGATTTTGTGGTACTTAACATGGATGAAGATGCCAATATTCCTCTAATATTGGGTAGACCATTCTTGGCTATCGGAAGGGCTCTCATTGATGTTCAACTAGGAAAGCTCACACTTCGGGTACAAGATGAAAAGGAGGAATTTGATGTCTTTGAAGCTATGGAGCATCTAGTGGAGAAGGCTAAATGCTATAGTGTAGATGTGGTGAAGCCTCTTGTCAAACCAACTCCTACACATGAAGCAAATGGTTCAACACTAGAAAGGGTGTTGTTAAAATCCCACACTTTTGAGGATGGCATGAAAAAGGATGACCCAAGCAAGTTGGATGGGAAGCCACAAGAGTATCATGAGTCACTCACTAAAGTGGCTGGAGCAAAAATAAAGCTAGATCCAATCAAGGTCAATGAAATCCGATTGAGAGCTTATGAGAAAGATCGAGGCAAAGAGGGGCCACCCAAGGTTCGGTTTGATGATCCATTTGTCACGAGAAGGAAGTCATTTCCGGACCAAGTGAAGTCTTGTTGGCGAGTGAAGGTTAGGAAGAAAACAACTCTTCCTCGTGATGTTTTTAAGGAAGGATATAAAGAGCCCAGGGAGACATTTGATGACAATTACCAAGGATTGAAACTGCTTTTTATGGAAGAAGGAGTTGGAGGCCATCTCATTAAGTTCGCAGTGACTTAGCCCTTTGGGGCTATGGCCGTCAGGCTCGGGACGTTAAACAAGCGCTTCTTGGGAGGCAACCCAAGGGTTATATCCTTTTATTGCATTTAAAGAGTCATAAAAATACAAAGTGTCTTCATATAGGGTCCTTAGTTAGAAAATTGCATTAGAAAAGCATGTAGGACTTAGATGCATTTAGGAAAAGAGGGGCATAATTCTTCTCTGGCTCGCCTCGCGAGCAATAATTCGCCCCGCGAGCCTGAGGGATGTCAAAATCCCTGCATCTGGCTCGCCCCGCGAAAAGGGCTTGGCCAAGCGAGGCCGAAAGGCAGAAACTCAGAGGTGGGCACCTCGTTCTGCCTCGCGTCGCGGACATGGGGTTCGCCTCGTGAATCTGGGCAAGAATGAAATTATTAAAATCCCATAATGGCCTCGCGAGACGCCTCTGGCGCCGCGAAAAAAAAAAAACAAAAAAAAACAAAAAATGAACTGTTTTTTATGCCTCGGTTCGTCTAGTTTGCTAATCCTGGGGACCAGGATCCTCATCCAGGAGGGGGCGAGTCCGAGGCAAATATTTGATGATTTTCAGGTAGATAGTACTCCAATGGAGGAAACCACCAAGACTAGTGAGCTGGAAGGAGAGGAAGAGAATGAAGAAAGGATGAGCACCAACGAAAGTTTGGGGTCCTTTCGGACCCCACGAGATAACAATTTCTAAACCTTACTCTTTTCTTTTCTGTTTCTTCTCTTTTTGCTAATTGGTCATGTATAGAGTCACATGTGTGTTGAGTTTTGTGTTGGTAAGCTTGAAGGGATTTTATTGACTTTAGCATAGATGGATTGCATGATAAATGTTGATTTTTGATGATTTCCCCTAATGAGTTGAATTTTGAAAATTGATCCCCATGAAAAATTGAAGATTGAACTTTGAGAAATTTTATTGTGATTGCATGATTTATGACAAGTTTGGGGTGAATAGGTGCACACACTAGGGATGTATCTCTGTCAAATAATTTGCTAAAAATGTCCAGGTGAGGAATTTAAGCCTCTAACATTGTTTTTGAATTGAGTGAATCACTTTTAAGTTGTACTTTCCCGAATTTGCTTGAATCTCCTCATGGTTTGCATGTTTATATGTTTGCATCAAATGATTTAGGCAATTTTCTTTGAAATAGCTACTTGGCCTAAAAAGAACCACCCTTAATGCATGTTCCGTAGTTAGCCACATTGAGCCTAATAGCCTGTTATTTCTTGATGACCTTATGTTATAAGCCAAAAATCCGGAAAAACCATGTTAACCCAATCTTAGGATTTAGGAGAGCATGGAAACTTAACATTGTAAGTGTTGTTTGGAAACTAAGTTTGGGGTGGCTACAAAGGTTTATTATGTTGTTTTGGGTTAAAAAAGAAAAGAAAAATAAAGGTTGAAGCCAAAAAAAAAAAAGAAAAGAAAAGAAGAAAAGTACAAAAATGCCAAAAAGAGCAAATAAAAAGGTTATCAAAAGAAAAAGATTTGTAGCCACCCAAAGCGAAAAAGAAAAATGGAAAAAGGAATTAGAGTAAAAATAAAGGTATAAAATGTTTCATGCTCTCTTAGTTCCTAGGGTCTTAGCCTTGTACCTTGAATATCCTACCTCTAGCCAGGCCTCATTACAACCCTTAAAAGACCTTTTGATGTTGCAAACATGTTTTGTGGGAACTTTGTTTAGATGAAAATCAAATTCATGGAAAGTGCTCTTAAAATATGACATTGAGTGAAAGTTGATAACCTAGACAAATGAGTGAAAGAGTGAAATACAAAATGCCCTTGTGAGGAAGGCAATTGTTTGAAATTGGTGATCTCCCTTTTGTGTGTAACTTGGATCCTTGACTTAGATTAATAATTGCGTGAATGATTAGATTCTCAATTGTTTAAAGTAAATGAATATGGCGATTACATTGATGAAAGGGGGAACATTGAATTAGAAAATTGAATTGTTAAAATTGCATGAAATTTGTGCGAAATAAATTGAGTCCATTGAGCTTACCCAGTTTTGAGTCATTTTTTAAGTTTTAGTTTGCTTGGGGACAAGCAAAGTTTAAGTTTGGGGTATTTTGATAAGCCTCTGGCTCATCTAGTTTTATAGCTAGTGAGGCCACGGTTATTGTGCTAATTGTTCGAGTTTAATCTCGTTTTCGTCCAAATTTAGCTTTAATTGTCCTTAAGCAATGTTTTGAGCCTTTTAAGTAGTTATTAGTAATTTATGCTATTTTTGAGTTAAATAAAGCATTTGATGCTATTTTATATTCTCAGGTTAAAAGTGAAGCTCGAGGAAGCTAGGAAAAACGAAGAAAACAAGCAAAAAGGCAAAATTGGCCATTCGCCTCGCGAACAGAATCTCGCCTCGCGAGCCAGAAGAACAGATTAAGCAATGTCAGCAACCATTCAGTCTCGCCTCGCGAGGACATGTTCGCCTCGCCAGCCAGAAACAGGGAATTGAAGATCATTCTGTCTCGCCTCGCGATAACTGTCTCGCCTCGCGAAAGATCCAAATTTGAATGCGCGCCAACTTAAGATTCGCCTCGCGAATCCATGTTCGCCTCGCGAGCGCGCGCAGATCCCAAATGTTATAAATTGCTTGTTTTAGGTCAATTGAAGAGAGCTTTTGATAGAGATTGTAATCCTAGTTTTCTTAAGGGCTGTGTAGTGAGTTTTAGTTTAGTTTCATAGAGGATGAATGCTTTATATACTTTGTTTGTTTCTATCATCGCTATGAGGAACTAATCCTTATTTCTAAGGTAACGATGAAGCCACCATTGATGGCATAGTGAATCCATGTAATATTTTCTTATACCCTTGTCTGAAATAGACAGCTATAAACACGAGAAGGGGGGTTGAATTGTGTTTATCAGAAATTAAAATAAAGTTAAAAACTTTTGCATGCAGAAGCTAAGCACAGACGGGTGAAAAAGGGTTACACAGACGGGTCACCTGTCTGTTGTAGTTTTTGTAGAAAACAACACACGTATAAAACAGAAACAGTCTTGATAAAAGCAGTTTTAACCCCTTAGTTAGAAAGCAGATAATATATAATCTAAACAACTAAAGAGATTAAGGGAAGAGAGATTAACACGGAGATTTATCCTGGTTCACTCTTCAACACAAAGAGCTACGTCCAGTCCTTGGCAGCACCAAGATTTATCCACTATAACTGATCAGGTTACAGACTCCAAGTATTGTTTGCACACCTAGCCTCTTCAGGCTCCAACACAAGTATTCTTTGCACACCTAGCCTCTTCAGGCTCACTCAGATTTGTTTGAGAGTTTTGTTTGTAATAAATACACTTACAGACCTTTCACTAACACTCAGAGAGTGGTTTAAATATAAGGCTTTAGGAAAGTCTGCGTAATAACTTCAAATGATTGAAGAATACAGAATGAATAAATGAACAGAGTAATGGCTCTTTAATACTTTGTAAAAACTCTCTGATCATGTTCATCTTCAATGACTTCTGTATTTATAGCCTTCAAACATTTAATATCCGTTAGAGACATTCCTTGCAACTATGGCTTCAGGCAGAGCTTCATTAAATGCAATATAGTCGTTCTGGGCAGCCATTAATGCAATGAAGACGTTGGTTGTACTCTACATGAGGGATAATAGCTTTATGTATCGTGTAGACGCCAACTCAGAGTTGTGCAGAGTGCTTTTGTACTTTTGCAGAGTACATTTCCCTTTTTGTGTAATGACTGAAAGTACTAGGGAATAAAGCATGTTGGAAATGTTCTTTAACTGGAAGTTTGTCTCTGACTTCCTTGTTTGCTTGAGAGAGAGCACATCTGAGTTTCTTGATAAGCGTGAGAAAGTACTCAGAGTATTCTTCATGAGGGGACAGCTTGCAAAAGCTTCCTGTACTTCGAGTTCCTTTAACGAAGAACCTTAGACAAGTTGAAGGATAGACAGGTTGTAAAATCAGTTTGCACATAATCAACAATCCTAGTCAGCAGACAGGTTGACTTCTTGGCTACTACAGACAGGTGAGACTTAGGTAGACAGACAGGTGAGTCTTGAATTCTTCTGATCTGTACACTAAGTAGACAGGTTAGCAACCACAAAATAGGTTAATTAAATCATTACCCAATGTTTAGTTTTCATCAAAACTTAGGAAAATGCACGCAGACATTTTAGAGACTTAACAATCTCCCCCTTTTTGATGATGACAAACATTCAGATGATTTAATGAACCTTTGAAAAAATCAGAGTACAGAAGTACAGACAGTAGACAAGTTGATATTTTCTATATGTGCAGACAGATGCATTAGAGTTCAAATAAGAGCATCAGAGTAAAATGCAGCAGGTTTAAGTTCATAGTATCAGAGTATATTAGAGAACGAACACTTAACATAACACTTAGCATATATTGTTTATACATTCATTCATTAAACATCTTAACATTTTTCTCCCCCTTTTGTCAGCAACAAAAAGTGTAAAGATATAACAGTGGAGAGAAAAAAAAGACAATAAAAAAAAATAAATAAGGCAAAAAAAATTTGTATTCATCATAAGCATTTTAATTACATGGCAGTTCCTACAACTACTCATCTAGGCTGATTAAAAAGACGATACAGGGAGTCAACTTTCTGTTCTAACAGCAGCCTAGCATGCCTTTCTACATCCAATTGTCTTCTGACTTCTTCTAGCTCAGTCTTAAGGAGATTGAAGCTCACTGAATCCACCATTTGAGAGGAGGAGACTTCTGCAGACAAGCTGGTTGAAGCAGCAGACAGAGATGGATACCAGGGTAAGGCTAAAACTGGGGGTGCCTTAGGTACAGAGAAGGGTGAGGAGACACGGGGAAAGAAAAGTTGATGGATGGTTCTGAAATAAAATATAGGAAGAAAAGCTATTTTAAACAGAGGGGTGATTTTGACTAAGTCAAAATCAGGAGAGGGAAAGACACAAGAGAGTTTTTCACAAAGAGACAGTCGAGTGACTCTTATTGGAATAGGAGGGGGAAGAGGTTGTTGAGCTAAGACAGATGGAGGTAGAGGTAGGAGAGAGTCTATGTGGGAAAAGAATGAATTAGACCCTGTGACTAAAAGAAAGAAATATCTAGACCTAGAGGGTAACATTACAACAGAGCAGGATAGTGAGATCCTTCCAGTGTTCTAATGAACAACACAATAGGGGGATAAAAGAAGATCTCCCTACATGGGTTCAGAATATGAGGTGGTGGAGGAGGGATGACAGATAAGTGAGATATACTTGCAGTCATCAGAGATTGCAAATCACTCACAAACAGTCTAGATGATATGCCAGATTGTTCTCTGGGAGTTGAGTCCCTGTGAACAACTGTGTATTGACATACATCAGACAGGACATCAAAAGATGGTGGAGAGGGGAGAGAGGAGACAGGTGAGTGAAGAGGGGAGGCAACAGATAAGGGGTTGACACAGAGAGCAGAAGGGGAAGAGACAACAGAATCTGGAATACCTAGATGAAGGGGAGAGGATGGTGCAGAAGGAAAGGTGAAGAGTGGTTCTTCAAAAAGCCTTGCTTTCTTCCTTGAAGGAGACAGAGAAGCTTCTTCAAGATGACCAACTGTCTGTGTTCCAGCAGACAGGTCAGTGGAGGGTGCAGAAGCAGTAGCAGCAGCAGGTTCTTCTGCAAGGACAGCTTCCCTTTCAGCAGCAGCCATAACAGGCATAGGGTAGCCTGACCTTCTTTTTCTAGGAATGAAACCCAGATTAAGAGATTTGATCTCCCTAAGCTCTTCTGCAGGTGGAGAAGTCTGCTCCCCCTGAGCAGGTGCTTCCTCTTTACTAGGCACAGACTTCACTTGTCTGTCCTTGGCAAAGGTCTTCACCAGTCTTCTTCTCTTGGTGGGTTGTGCAGAAACCACACCTGATTTTTCAGCCTCACTGGTCTTCCTCTTGGGAGAGGGTTTCTTCAGCTTGAATCTGAGAGGCTCTACTGTCTCAGCAGATGCTTCAGAAGCTGTTGGTTCCTCAGGCCTTTGATCCTGTCTGGCAACCTTTCCAGCAGCTTTCCAAATCCTTTCAGAGATAGGATACTCTGATTCACCAGTGGAATCAGCAGGCTCCTCTGCTATTTGCTTCAGTTTCTGCTCAACAGCAGGCTTCTTCTTCTTCTTCTTCTTCTTCTCTTCCTCATCCTCCAGAGGGATTCCTTCAATCCCCATCATAGACAGGACCTTCTTGTCTATGGGCAGAGCCATGTCCACAAAGTGGACATCAGTTGGAACAAATATCTTGTTCCTAAAAACCCTTGTCAGCAGCATTCCATAAGGGTAGGTAGGCATATTCGTCCTTCTGATCAGAGACTCAAGATACATGTAGATGAGGTCATTGATGTCTATCTTGATTTTGTGAATCAAGTGGTACAGAGCAAATCTGTCCAACTTGGTCACATTGTCTCTTGACCCTCTTCTGGGCATCACACACTCCAGAAGCAGCTTGTGCAAGAACCTGCACTTGGGCACCATGCAGACAGGCTTCTTGTTCTCAGGGTTGGGAACACCATAAACAGCAATATTGATATTCTCAGTTCCCACCTGATCTTCCCAGTCAGGTCTGAAAGCAGTTCCAATTCTTGGACATCTGGTTGCCAGTTCCAGAGAGCTTATAGGGAACAGAAGAGTTACATCAGCTGACATTTGAGCTTTGAAGCTCTTGGTTCCATCAACCACATTGGTGATGACCACAGCATTCCTCCAGAAATCCCTGACAAGCTTTGGATGGACCAGCTCCTTGATATCAAAGAAGGCTGTCCACTTAGAGTATTCCAACTCCTCAGTGACATCCATTCCCCATTTCTTCATTTGTTGAAGATCAACAGTCTTTCCAGGTAGAATCTTCTCTACATCAGTTAGTCTCATCTCGTATTTCTCAGCAATCTCTTTTGGAGACAGGCGTTTTGAAGATGCCATTTTTCAGAAAAGAGAAAAAGTGAAAGCTTTGGAAGGGAGAAGGGTTTGAACGAGAGGAAGACGAAGACGAAAAGACTTAGGGCTTTTGAGAAGGATAAAGTTTAAAACTTTCTGAAGATTTGCCTTTTAAAGAAGTGAAAGCAGGAGAGAGAAAAAAGACATTTTTAATTAAGAATGGCACGATTTGTGTGGGGAACTGTAGCGCCCACTTAGACATAATGAAAACATGGTTTCGAGGTAGAAACTACCGTGTTTATGATTAGCTTCAGATTAACAAAATGTATTTAAATAAATGGATAAGTAATAACCATTTTTAATAAAAACTGTTGGGTTTCAGCATAGTGACTCAGCAGAGTCAGACAGGTGATCACAGACAGTTTTAAATACTCAGACATGTCATTCAACAATACAATGCATGTTTAAATTATCTCTAATAAATAAAAATCTTTCTTCTGCTAAGGGTTTAGTGAAGATATCAGCCCATTGATTTTCAGTTTTAACAAACTTAATATCAAAAATACCTTTCTGAACATAATCTCTAATGAAATGATGTTTGATTTCTATATGCTTAGCTTTAGAATGCTGAATTGGATTTTTAGTTAGGCAGATAGCACTAGAATTATCACACCATACAGATATATTATGCTCAAAAATAGAGTAATCCTCAAGTTGATATTTTACCCATAAAAGCTGAGAGCAACAACTAGCAGCTGAGATATATTCTGCTTCAGCTGTAGATAGAGCTATAGTTGTTTGTCTTTTGCTTGACCAAGAGACCAAGTTTGCTCCAATGAAGTGGCATCCTCCACTGGTGCTCTTTCTTTCTATTTTGTCTCCAGCAAAGTCAGCATCACAGAATCCCACTAATCTGTATTCATTAGTTCTTAAATATAGCAAACCAAGATTAGTAGTACCAAGCAAATATCTAAATATTCTCTTAACAGCTTTAAGATGAGATTCTCTTGGGTCAGATTGAAATCTAGCACACATACAGACACTAAACTGAATATCAGGTCTGCTTGAAGTTAAGTACAGCAAAGATCCAATCATACCTCTGTAGACCGTTTGGTCTACCTTTTTACCTTCATCATCTTTACTGAGTTTTGCATTGGTTTCCATGGGAGTTTTCATAAGTTTAGCATTTTCCATTTTGTATTTCTTGAGCATTTCCTTGATATACTTTTGTTGATGGATGTAGATTCCATCACTTGTCTGTTTGATTTGTAGACCAAGGAAGAACTTCAGTTCTCCCATCATGCTCATCTCAAATTCTGCTTGCATCATCTTTGAAAAATCCTTGCACAGCTTCTCATTAGTTGCTCCAAAAATAATATCATCAACATATATTTGGACTACAATGAAATTTTCTTTAAAGCTTTTCTTAAACAGAGTAGTATCTACTTGACCTCTTGTAAAGCCGTTATGCATGAGAAAAGAGCTTAGTCTATCATACCATGCCCTAGGTGCTTGCTTTAAACCATATAATGCCCTTTTAAGTTTAAAAACATGATCTGGTTTATCAGTATCTTCAAAACCAGGGGGTTGTTTAACATAGACTTCTTCTTCAATTATTCCATTAAGAAAAGCACTTTTCACATCCATTTGAAAAAGAGTGATTTGGTGTTGTGCAGCATATGACATTAGTATGCGAATAGCTTCTATTCTAGCTACAGGTGCAAATGTTTCAGTATAGTCAATACCTTCTTGTTGGTTATAGCCTTGAGCTACTAACCTTGCCTTATTTCTGACAACTTTGCCATCTTCATCTAACTTGTTTCTGAAGACCCATCTTGTTCCTATGACAGACTTGTTTTTGGGCTTGGAGACAAGTGTCCAGACATCATTTCTGATGAACTGGTTGAGTTCTTCTTGCATGGCAAGAATCCAGCTTTCATCATCAAGAGCTTCTTCAATGTGTTTTGGCTCTATTTCTGACAAGAAGGCCACATTGCTTGATTCTCTTAAGGTAGATCTGGTTCTTATTCCTTCTGAGGGATGACCAATGATGAGATCCTTAGGATGGTGAGTTTTGAATTTCCAGTCTCTTTCAAGAGGACCTTGACTTGTCTGAGTCTGTTGACTTGTCTGTGTCTGTTGACTTGTCTGTTCCACTGGTCTGTCTGGATCTGCTTCAGGTTCTGGTTTGGTTAAGTCAAGTTGTTGATCTTCTGACTTGTTTATATCAAGACCTGCAAGATCATCTTCTAGATCTGACAATTCCTTATCAGTCTTTAAGTTATCATTAAATTTGACATGAACAGATTCTTCAATAACAGATGTTCTAGAATTGTAAATTCTAAAAGCTTTAGACATTTCAGAGTATCCCAAAAAGATACCTTTGTCAGTCTTAGAGTCAAATTTTCCAAGTTGATCCTTGGTGTTTAATATGTAGCATTCACAACCAAATGCATGAAAGTAAGAGATATTGGGGCTTTTTCCTTTCCACAGTTCATAGGGAGTCTTCTTTAGAAAAGGCCTAATGAGTATTCTGTTTTGTACATAACAAGCTGTGTTTACTGCTTCTGCCCAGAAGTACTTAGGGAGATTATTTTCATTGAGCATAGATCTAGCCATCTCTTGCAGAGATCTGTTCTTTCTCTCAACCACTCCATTTTGTTGAGGAGTTCTAGGTGCAGAGAAATTGTGAGAGATTCCATTCTCCTCACAGAACTGACTAAACTGCTCATTTTCAAATTCTCCCCCATGGTCACTTCTTAGAGTAGAAATGCAGAAACCCTGCTCATTTTGTACTCTTTTACAGAATACTGAGAAAGCCTTAAAAGACTCATCCTTGTGGGTTAAGAAGAGTACCCATGTAAATCTAGAATAGTCATCAACTATGACAAATCCATATTTCCTTCCACCCAAGCTAGCAACACTAACTGGTCCAAACAGATCCATGTGTAACAACTGAAGAGGTCTAGAGGTTGATATTTGGTTTTTAGATTTGAAACTTGATTTTATCTGTTTACCTCTCTGACATGCATCACACAAAATATCTTTCTTAAAGCTAATATCAGGCAATCCTCTCACAAGGTTATCTCTTTTTAGTTTTGAAATTAATTTCATACTAGCATGTCCTAGTTTCTTATGCCACAACCATCTTTCATCCTCTTTAGACATCAGACATGTTACACTTTGATCTGAGAGATCAGTCAGTTCAATCTTATACAGATTTTGTTGCCTTTTGGCTGAAAAGAGGGTTTTGCCACTAAGATCTTTAACTATACAGAAATCTTTGGTAAAGGAGACATCAAATCCACTGTCACATAATTGACTTATGCTAAGCAAATTGTGTTTTAATCCTTTAACCATAAGAACATTTGATATAGAGGGAAGAGGAGGTTTACCACCAATAGTACCAATTCCTATAACCTTCCCTTTCTGATTTCCACCAAATGCCACATGTCCTCCTTTCTTAGGTTGGAGGTCTAGGAACATAGACCTTTCTCCTGTCATGTGTCGCGAGCAGCCACTGTCCAGGTACCAGCAGTGGTGTTTTCTTTGTGCTATTGAGGACATCTGCAACAGAGATTATTTGATCTTTAGGTACCCATAGTTTTCTGGGTCCTTTTCTGTTAGTTCTAGGAGTCTGTGAAGACTTCCTTCTTTTCTTGTGGAGACACTTAGACATAACATGTCCAGTCTTTCCACAGAAGTTACAGACAGGTATGGATTTAATAGAAATAGATGTAGCAGACACTTTAGAGTGCTTAGTTGATACTTTATGATGTATCTGATGGACATATCCTATACCTTCTTTGTTAAGGGAGTGCCTCTGACAGCCAAGCAGCTTTGTCAGATTATCTCTACCATTAACAAATTTGGCAAGATCAGAAGTGAGCTCTTCCACTTTCTATTGAAGTTTTTCAACTTCTTCAGACTGTGATGTATCACTAGAGATCTTAGCTTCACTAGACTTTTCAGTCTTCAGCTCACTGTTCTCCTTGGCAAATTTCTCACACTCTAGAGATTTCTGTTTATGCTCACTAAGGAGCTTAACATGATCTCTCTTGAGAGATTTGAGAGCCTTAGACAAACAGTTGGATTCCTCCAACAATTCTTCATAGGCATCAAGTAATTCCTCATAATCAGAATTTACCTCATCATCTGAATCAGAGTCAGTGTTAGCCATTAGACAGAGATTTGCTTCTTCCTCTGTCTCCTCATCAGTAGATGTTGACTCTAGATCTTCCCAAGTGGCCATCATTCCTTTCTTCTTCTTCTTGAAGAACTTCTTAAATGGGGCTTTCTTGAGTTGAGGACATTCTGCTTTGATGTGTCCTGGTTTCTTGCACTCATAGCAGACAATTGAGTTTTTGTCTGTTGAGGTGGAATCCTTGAAATTTTTGTCCTTGTTGAATCTTCTGAATGGCTTATCCCTTCTGAACTTCTTTTTCTGTAGGAGAAGCTTTATCTTTCTGGTTAGGAGAGATAGTTCTTCATCACTTTCAGAATCCTCAGATTCAGACAGGTCAGCATCACTGGATGACTCGTCTGCCTTTAAAGCTTTAGAGGCTTTGGAAGACTTTTGATCAGCCTTCAAAGCAATTGACTTGCCTTTCTTTGTTGAGACTTCATCTCCAAGTTCTTGCTCATGAACAGTAAGTGTTCCAAGGAGTTCATCCATAGTCAAAGTGGAAAGATCTTTGGCTTGAGAGATAGCAGTTACCAGAGGTCTCCACTGCTTAGGTAGACTCCTAAGTATCTTTCCAACCTTCTCGGCATTGGAGTAAACTTTGCCAAGAGACTTTAGACCATTGGTGATAGTTTGAAATCTCCCAATCATTTGAGCAACAGATTCTCCTTCTTCCATGAGAAATAGTTCATACTTTCTGACAAGTATGGCAATTTTTGATTCTTTGACCTTGGCGGTTCCTTCATGTGTGACAGCTAAGGTATCCCATATTTCTTTGGCAGAATCACAGGCACAGACCTTCTCAAACTCATCAGGACTAAGTGCACAGATGATGTTGTATCTGGCTTTGTGATTCAGCTCCCATTTTGCCTTTTCTGCAGGGGTCCACTGAGCTTTTGGTTTGTCAGTGTTGTCATCATTTTTAGGGATGAAAGGACCATCTGTGATGACATCCCAGAGGTCTGAGTTTGTAGATAGAATGAACCATTGAAATCTATCTTTCCAATAGTTGTAGTTTTCTCCATTGAAGAATGGAGGTCTGGTTAAGGAGGCTCCTTCGGTCTGGTTACTTCCACTAGCTCCAGCAGTCATGTCTATTCTTCAGGATCTTTTACCTCAACACTGTTAGATGCTCAACCCAGAGGCTGAGCTCTGATACCAACCGAAATAGACAGCTATAAACACGAGAAGGGGGGTTGAATTGTGTTTATCAGAAATTAAAATAAAGTTAAAAACTTTTGCATGCAGAAGCTAAGCACAGACGGGTGAAAAAGGGTTACACAGACGGGTCACCTGTCTGTTGTAGTTTTTGTAGAAAACAACACACGTATAAAACAGAAACAGTCTTGATAAAAGCAGTTTTAAACCCCTTAGTTAGAAAGCAGATAATATATAATCTAAACAACTAAAGAGATTAAGGGAAGAGAGATTAACACGGAGATTTATCCTGGTTCACTCTTCAACACAAAGAGCTACGTCCAGTCCTTGGCAGCACCAAGATTTATCCACTATAACTGATCAGGTTACAGACTCCAAGTATTGTTTGCACACCTAGCCTCTTCAGGCTCCAACACAAGTATTCTTTGCACACCTAGCCTCTTCAGGCTCACTCAGATTTGTTTGAGAGTTTTGTTTGTAATAAATACACTTACAGACCTTTCACTAACACTCAGAGAGTGGTTTAAATATAAGGCTTTAGGAAAGTCTGCGTAATAACTTCAAATGATTGAAGAATACAGAATGAATAAATGAACAGAGTAATGGCTCTTTAATACTTTGTAAAAACTCTGATCATGTTCATCTTCAATGACTTCTGTATTTATAGCCTTCAAACATTTAATATCCGTTAGAGACATTCCTTGCAACTATGGCTTCAGGCAGAGCTTCATTAAATGCAATATAGTCGTTCTGGGCAGCCATTAATGCAATGAAGACGTTGGTTGTACTCTACATGAGGGATAATAGCTTTATGTATCGTGTAGACGCCAACTCAGAGTTGTGCAGAGTGCTTTTGTACTTTTGCAGAGTACATTTCCCTTTTTGTGTAATGACTGAAAGTACTAGGGAATAAAGCATGTTGGAAATGTTCTTTAACTGGAAGTTTGTCTCTGACTTCCTTGTTTGCTTGAGAGAGAGCACATCTGAGTTTCTTGATAAGCGTGAGAAAGTACTCAGAGTATTCTTCATGAGGGGACAGCTTGCAAAAGCTTCCTGTACTTCGAGTTCCTTTAACGAAGAACCTTAGACAAGTTGAAGGATAGACAGGTTGTAAAATCAGTTTGCACATAATCAACAATCCTAGTCAGCAGACAGGTTGACTTCTTGGCTACTACAGACAGGTGAGACTTAGGTAGACAGACAGGTGAGTCTTGAATTCTTCTGATCTGTACACTAAGTAGACAGGTTAGCAACCACAAAATAGGTTAATTAAATCATTACCCAATGTTTAGTTTTCATCAAAAACTTAGGAAAATGCACGCAGACATTTTAGAGACTTAACATTGTCTCTTTTCTTGTTTCTTAATTCTGATTTGTTTGTGTTAATCATATGCGCACATGGTTAATTAGTCTAGTGCGTTGAGGCTGGCAGGTTCGTACTTAGGACTTGAATTAAGAACACCGTTTGAATATTGCTAGGCATAGAATAGGAAAGTGGTGCAATCACTATAGGGAACCAAGAACTTAATGAATCTAATCGTAGGTTGAATAGATTGGCAGATTGACAACGTACAATTTGAGATATTTCCTCTTGAAAATCGGCAGTGACATTAGGATAATTGAGGGTTCCTGGTTGACAAAGAAATTAAATTGAACATAGGGATAAGGAGATAAACACTTGGGTAACTTGCTTGATAGGGTAGGTGGATTCGTGACCTTAAAGCCTTAATCTTAATCAAATCTCATCATACTCTTTTAGCATCTTTAATTAATTGTTTTGATTTAATTGTTGATTTGGTTTTCTCTCTCTTCATAACTATTTCCCTTTGACTTGGTTAAACGATTTGAATTTCTTAAATTGTTTAAATTGGTCTTCCAATCCTTGTGTTCGACCTTGGTATTTACTTACCGTGTTTTTATTACTTGCAACGAAACGGTACACTTGCCGGATCGTCAACAACCTCCTATGGCCCAAATGAGCTTACATCATTAAGTCCCTAAGTCCAAGTACAAGTCTAAAATTAAATGAGTCAAATCCGTCCAGAATTTTATCCTCCTTCTAGCCCATTTTTCTCCATGTTAGAAGCCAAATCCGGTCTTCAAGCGTGAAATACAACTTATATATAATTTTCTCAGCTTTCTAATGCATTAAAGAACACCTCAATGGAATACTCAGAGCTCAAGATATATCCAAAACAATGAACACCTCTTTTGCTTTCCATGTTATTTATTTTCTATAAATAATCAAGTCTGTTCACTTCAAAAGGATTTAGAAATTGGATAAAGAATGCGTACTTGATCTAATATCGGAAAAGTATTAATTTACTTCAAAATGTTGCTCTTTGATGCTATGATGATTTCGATAATCTATCTTGTCATTGATAACATGATATCTAATAGATTTCGGAACAAACTTTTATTAAGCAGTTTCTTTTTAAAGCTCCCGTGGATGCTATTAAATGATTGGCATTTCGAGCTTGTGCTTTTAAAGGATATGATCAAAGTTTGGGATATGAAAATCCAAGTAATTTTCTTGAAATATAAAACTTTTGGCTTCTTATGGTAAGGAAGTATATGAAATTGTTTGGGAGAATGTCACCCAAAATGCAAGATACACTTCACCTACTATTCAAAAATAAATTTTACATATCTTTTCTAGAAAGGTGCACAATGAAATTTCAAAAGAGATTGTCGATGAATTTAGAGATGAATCTAAAAGAGAACACATGGATCCTTTTAGTAGATTTTTTTTTTATAAGAATGGATCTGTTATGGGGTGTTTCTTGGATATAATACATGTGAGAGATAGTACATCATGCTTAAAGCAAAGTATTTGTTCAGTACTGACTCATCCTAATTTCAACATTCAAATGTTTGCGACAAAAAATATGATGGAGCTAGTAATATGCATGTAAAGGAAAATAATTTACAAGGTTTGATTCTTAAAGAATGTCCTTATGCATATTATGTAAATGTTTAG
This sequence comes from Echinosophora koreensis, assembly GCA_035048595.1. NCBI lineage: Eukaryota > Viridiplantae > Streptophyta > Magnoliopsida > Fabales > Fabaceae > Echinosophora > Echinosophora koreensis. The sequence goes on from JAPCYP010000072.1 coordinate 1,550,965, forward strand.
CTTATTAATTATAAGTAGATCTTGTTGTTGCAGCTAAAATAGTAGTTGATGTTCATGTTTGTGTTTCAAAGCTTGACTATGATTGTCATTTGTGTGTTCTCTTAGACTCAATGATGAGTTACCAACTACTTATTCAACTGAAATTGCACATTTGGTTGCAAATGGTGAGATTAAGTTGACGATTAGGGGAGCTAATCAAATTGGTAAGGGAGAAGGGGGCGGCTATGGTTGGAATAGAAGGAGAGAGGGGAAACAATAAGGAGTGGGGCGGATCAGGTCGCGCACGACCTGATTTGGGTGTGACTTGGGTCGCGGGTTGTAAGGTAAGCAGAAGGCATAGAGTGGGCGCGGGTCAGGGATATGTTTCCTGTTTTCAGAAATAATTACAAAACTGTCACCTTATTTTTATTCTGTTTCCTGTTTCCAGAAATTTGTACAGGAAGCACCGAAAACAACTTCTTCTTTTTTTTTCCTTCCTGTTTTCACTGTTTCTTGTACAAATATTTAAAAACAGGAAACAGAATGAAAACAATGTGGTAATTTTGTAATTATTTCTGAAAATAAGGAATGAAAACAGAAATCTGGAAACAAAACAAACAGGCCCTTAGAGAGTGTTGGTGGGTTGGGCTAGGTAATTTATATTTTTTTTGTTTGAAGTATTTTACTATTGAGATTTTGGGCTAGTTCATTTTAGTTTTTGTTTGGAGATGTTCTTCTTCTTTCTTTCTTTTTGTTTGTGAGGTTTGGGTTGGGCTGAGCCCAATCTTCTTCTTTCTTTTTTATGATCATCCTCTCCTTTCCTTCTTTTTTCTTCTTTCTTTTTATTGTCCCTCATTTTTCCTGAAATACAAAAAAGAAATAATAATAATAATAATAATAATAATAATAATAATAATAATAATAATAATAATAATAATAATAATAATGATAATAAAGTTTGAATAAATTAATAAAATAAATAAAAAATGACAAAATTAGGTGTTCACATGTCCAAATGCTCTTGGTGAATTTTCTTATAGCCAACCCTTTGCCTCAAATAATGAACATAGCAGATACCATCTTATGCTTCATCAAAGAAGCAGAGCCATTGACAATTTTCTTAAAACCAACCATTTGCTCTCTTCATAATACCTCAAAACTTCTCTGCATTCTTTTCAAAGGAATAAATCCCTTTATATGAAATAAAAGAGGGAAAGAGAGCATAAAGCGAACCACTCGGGTGAGGAAGACAAGAAACGAAACCCTTTCTATGATTTTATTGACTTTATTATGCCTCACATTCTTGATTTTATTGAGTAAGATTTCTTCCATATTTCCCATACAAGAAAGGGAACTCCGAAAATGAAGAACATGATGGATTGAGAAATACTTGGTGTTGGTAAAATTTGGAGTGTTAAGGATAAGAACACAAATGAGAGTTATTTATAGGGGAATTTGATTGAATAGATTTGTGCATTATTTCAATACATATTACGACATAATTCGTTGATTATGGACAATTTTCTATATGTTGAAGGTTGAATATCAGGTTGAATTGTGTCAAGTAACATGCAGGGGTTGGTCACCTAGTTCGTTTTATTTTTAATATATAGGGGAAAGATAGCGTTTCCTCAAGCAAGTGCTATCATAGTGACACGTTTAATACCGCTTCTCCGAAGAAGCGTTGTAAAAGGTGGACTGGTTTTTTTTTTAAAGAACAATGTATGAGGCGTATATTTTAATTGGGGACACACTATTAAAGGTGTATATTTTAATAGTGTTTTCTTGAGGTAGTGCTATTAAGAACCTCCATGCATTTATTTTAGCAGATACCCCAAATTTCTTTTCATTGAAACATAAACAAGTAGCAGTATAATATTTTGAGAATTACAGCTTTAAAAATAGTTATGAAGAAAAATTTCTTTCATCATCGACAACAAGAGTTAAAAATTGCTACACAATTTGGGAATTAGAATGGAAAACCAGAAAATCAAAGAGAAATTATAGAATTCAAAGTGAATACAGAGTTACAAAATTTATTGACCACAAAATTAAGAGTTGCAAAGCTAAATCTTCCAATAAAAAAATTATATAAACTCATTTCTAGTTGTCCTTTAAATGAAAAAAGTGAAATTATTGAAATTGAAAATCTTCCAAGTCTATACCCTTGCCATTTAGCTCCAAAGTCGTCAAATTTTGGATTGAGATGGACATCTGGTCATCCTTTGGGAGATGGACAAGTAATTCCCTATATGAGAGTTTTGGAATATTATAATTCCAATTACAACAAGAGGGAGAGGCAGAGGAGTTGGGATATGGACAAGTTACAAGTAACTCAAAATCTTATTTCCAGTTTATCTTTTAATTCTCTCTCCAAATTGATTCTTCCTACCCTCCATTTGGTTGAGGGTCAAAAGAGAAGCAATAATTGACTTCTTTGGTGAGGATGGAGCACAAAGCCAATAGGACTTTGTTATACCCCACATCCTCTCTTTTGGACTTTATTATGCCTCACATTCTGGATTCTGCTGAGCAAGATTTCTTCCATTTTTCCCATACAAGAAAGGGAACCCCCTCAATGAAGAAGATGACGGTTTGAGAATGAGAGTCGATAAAATTTGAAATGTGAAAGATTGCTGTGCCTGCGAAAATCTTTTTAGTAACCGAAAAAGTTGGTAAACACAATTCAACCCCCCCCCCCCTTCTTGTGTTCACTTTGGTTATTTCAGTCGCCAGTCAATTAACTAACTTAGTAAAGAATGATCAATTCTCATAGAAGTTCAAACACAAGGATTAAACCAATCAATTAACAGAAACACTGAATCATATTAAAATTAGGCAAACATCAACGGTATCAAAACATAAGATTCACCATTACCCTAGGAATGAATTTAGTTATGCATAGTCATACTAATCACTATACAAATAAAAGATATGTAACAATCCATAAAAGAGAAAAAGAAAACTAAAACCCAAACACCCTTTTGATGCGAAGCAGTTCTTCAAATCAATTGGGAGACGGTCATTCACTTCAAGACTCGATCTTCCTCGCTGTGCTCAAGGACGGCTGATGTCTCTGGTGTAGAACGGCTGTTGTGCAAAAGCTCCCTTAGAATGGCTCCAATCACTCCTTTATATTGGCAACGTAAAAACCTACGTAATTGGGCCTCTGAGACACAAGCACGGTCGTGTTTAATGATGAGCACGGTAGTGCTCAACTAAAACGGCGTCAAACCGTGCTTAATCTGAGAAAGTCAGCAAGGTCTTGCTGAAGAGCACGGTCGTGTTCAATAATGAGCACGGTCGTGCTCACTAATCGACGTCAATCTAGCAATCCAAGCAAGGGCGTGCTGGTCAGCACGGGTTCTTCTGATGAGCACGGTCGTGCTTAATGTTGAGCATGGCCGTGCTCCTTTGATATTTCAGAACATATTCATTTTATCCAAAATCCTTCCAGATTTGTTGCTTTTTCTCCAATTAAATGCTCCACTGTCATAATGACAAATTCTACAATAATCATGAGAAATAGGGTGAGTATTCATAATAATATCCAAATAAATAATAAATCACACCTAATTTCCCAACAATAAAGTATACAAAATGACAGTTTATCAAGAATCTTGTGTACTTCTGTTCTGTAGTGACATAAACACGGCCATCAATATTGACAAAGTCTTTGTGGCTCATTCCGACACATTCAGAAGATCATATATGCCCACCACAGAATTTCAAAGAAGACCAAAGAATAATCTTTTAATATATTTAGTTGGAACATGTCAACGTATCAATCACAAGATTCTCGAAGACTTATCTACGTACGAAAATAATAGCCCAAGTCCTTCACATAATATAGGATGATTCTACCTAAGAACAGCTTCAGAAAACTATAGCATCAGAATGTCAGAACAGCTTCACTCGCATCTCTTATTTGCCTGCTACCTCATACTATGGCTCGGGCCATTTCACTTGATGGCTAAGGAAGTGGTCATGAAAATGATACCAATAGGGGTAGTTCTTGATCTGAAATCCCAAGTTGGAATTATGGCTAATAGCTGCATCTGGATGGCATATCATGACTTCTATAACCAGCATCCTCATTTCCAAACCAGACTTGACCTTCAAACTAGAGACTCTGGCCCTGATGCCGTCACAGCAGCATATGCAGGTTTCATCATTTTCTTAATTCCAATTCTTCATCTAGACATCATTGATTAGAAAACGTTTTTTGAACAATTAGAGCTAGGTGCTATCCCCCGTATAAATTAGCATACTTATCGAGGTTTTAAATTGCGATCGCAGTTACGATTGCTTTATGTTTATCACACTCGCGAACAATTGCGAGAAAATGCGGCTGATGCAATCATGTTTCGATTTTGGAGACCTCCAAAACCAAAATGTTGCATCCCAATTGCAATAGCTGACCTTTATTTAAATATATTGCTGGAGACTAAAAAATCCCACATTGATTAGAAATGGGCTAAATGAAGAGTATATAAGATATATAATAAGGAGTTATCACATGCTTCATAGAATATATACATGACATGTAATGTTCTATAAATTATGGTTCACTATCATATTTAAGGCTGTAATAATGAGGTTTTATTAGTCTCGAAAACTGCATCATAAATGCATGTTGTTGTATCAGTTGCCTTTTTTTTAATTGTTCATAATTGCGCTAAACGTAACATAATCGCAACTATGATCATGACCACAATTTAAACTTTGATCATATGTAAATGCAAGTGTAAGTATCATCAGTTATATATCAGTTCTAGTTATACAAAATAATTGAGCTGTTATTTCATATTTGCTCGTGCAGCTTCTGATTTGATGAAGGAAAAGGTGCATGCAATTATAGGACCTCAGACATCAGGACAAGCAAGGTACGTAATAGAACTTGGGCATGAACACAACGTGCCCATCATCTCATTTTCAGCAACAAGTCCAACACTTTCCCCAACTCGAAACCAGATTTTCATACGAACAGCACAAGACGATTCCACTCAGGTCAAAGCCATAGCCACAATTGTTGAAGCTTACGGTTGGCACGAAATCATCCCTATCTATGAAGACACTGAATATGGCAATGGTCTCATCCCATATCTCATAGATTCCTTGGAAGCAGTTGATACAAGGGTACCTTACAGACAGGGGCGGAGCCAGAAAATTTCGAGGAGGGGGGCCAAAATCTAATTTACATAACATGAAATAGTAACAAAAAATAAGTTTAATTAATTTTTATACTGTGTCAATGTAATTTTTTTTACACAAATATCCAATGATATCTTGACAAATCAGCGTAATTGTTATTTCTCTCTCATAGTTATTAAAATAAAAGCACACATGTCAAAATGTTAGCGGATGTCAGTATAAATCTTTTTATACTGACAGTATATACTACTTTAATTCATAAAAAATTAACTAATATATAAAAACAAATTATATGATACAAATTTCATAATAACTTAATATAATATAAATTACTCAAATAGATTTATATCTAAAACATTCACTTCTTCAATTATACACACGACATTTCATAGAGTAAAAAATCATCGATTATCATATGTGGTCTATTTTTATCAATTTCTTTTTTTAATGTAAACAAGTGTATCTATCTTAGAATTCTAAAAAAATGTAATTTAAATGTTTGAAATTGTACTTATTTTAATTAAATTTGAGCCAATCATTTTTTATAAGAGTTAATTGTTTTATATATATATATATATATATATATATATATATATAAAAGATGACAACATGGGGAGGGGGGGCCATGGCATCCCTTGGTCCCCCCCTCCCTCCGCCCCTGCTTACAGAAGTGTCATTGATCCAAATTCTGAAGAACCCCAAATACTTGAAGAGCTTATGAAGCTTAAGCACAATTCAACAAGAGTATTTCTTGTTCATTTGAGTGCTGAACATGGGTCAAAGTTATTTTCAGTTGCAAACAAAATTGGAATGATGAATGAAGGGTATGCATGGATAGTCACTGAAGGGTTATCTCATAAGGTAAATCATGTTGATCCAGAAGTGATGGATTCCATGCAAGGTGTCTTGGGAGTGAGGCCACAAATGTGCAACAATGAAAGGCTTAAAGACTTCAAGAAAAGATGGAAAGATTTATCAGTTAAAGAAAATAGTAAGTCCCCTTTAACTTTCTTTGGGTTGTGGGCTTATGACACAGTTTGGGCATTAGCTATGGCAGTGGAAGATCAAATAGCAAATTCAACCCATAAAAATGTTACACTTTTAAACACAATTTTGGGGACAAAATTTCATGGCCTTTCTGGGTATTTTAATTTGACAAGAGGTCAACTAGAGCCATCAGTGATTGAGATATTCAATGTGGTAGGACACAAAGAGAGGGTTATTGGATTTTGGAGCCAAGAAAGAGGAATATTCCAAGATTCCCAAATAAATATTGCTAAAGAGAAAGAGAAACTGAAGCAACCAATTTGGCCAGGTGACACAACAGTTCAGCCACCCAAGTTGAGAATTGGGGTCCCTGTGAGGAAGGGTTTCACTGAGTTTATAAAACTGGATAGCAAATCTGCTGATAACACATCAAAGTTTTCTGGGTTTGTTATTGATTTGTTCCTTGAGACGGTGAATGTTTTGCCTTTTTCACTATCATATGAGTATGTCCCCTTGGAAAATATTACCTATGATGAGCTTCTTACACAGATCAATTCCGGGGTAAGTTTTGCTAAGGTTTTTCTTCCTTTTTCTCTTTTGTTATTTTAGTTTTGAATAAATAATCATTTTAGTCTATGAAACTATAGGTAATAATCTCTGAAATTGCAAGTACTCATTATATTAGTTTATAATTTTATGAAATTAACCTATGCTCTTGAAACATGAAAAAAAAAATTAATTGACAAAAAAAATAAACAAAAATAAATTAGCGACCGAATTAATTAACAATTTGGTTGCCAATTAATCATAAAAATTACTGCAAAAAAAATAGAATAAAAAATAAATTAGTGACTGACTATAACCGATCGTTACGTTGGTCGCAAAAGTGGTCCCTAAACATTATTTAGGACCACATTTAGCGACTGCATGTTTTATTTTCTGCAACCGTTGTGTTAAGTTGCTAATTAGTGACCGACTGTAATTTTGGTCGCTAACATCATTTGCGACCAGGCCCATAGCGACTAACACTACGCAGTCGCTATTGTGTTTAGCAACTAATCTTCATGTAAGGACTAATTTTAAAGACCGACTATCATTTTATGTACTAATTAATGTGTTTTTTTATGGTAAAAATAATTTCATACAAATAAGAAATAATATAATGATATTTACAATTTCAAAGACTAAAATGATTGTTTACTCTTTAGTTTTATTTCAACTAGTCTCATCCCTGCATGCAAACTAATCCTGGCAGAAGGTGGATGCTGTTGTTGGAGACATAACAATTGTTTATTATCGCGCAAATCAAGTGGATTTCACATTGCCTTATTCAGAATCTGATGTGTCAATGGTGGTTTCAATGAAGAGTGATAAGAGGCAAAACATGTGGATATTCTTGAAGCCTCTAAGTTGGGGTCTTTGGTTAACTACTGGTGCAGCCTTTGTCTTCATTGGTTTGGTTGTGTGGCTTCTCGAGCACAACCACTCAAATGCAGAATTTATCGGCACCCGGGACCAGCAACTTGGCATGATCTTCTGGTTTTCATTCTCAACACTTGTCTTTGCTCACAGTAATTCCTCCTCTTTATAATTTGTCACTAATTTTCAATGAGTAGTGCTATTTTATTTTATTTTATTTTTGAATGATAAACAAAAAGATTTATTAAATCGAGTACTTGGGTACCCAAACCCATTACAATGAAACCACGATAAGGTAATTGTTCAACCCAAAGCTAAGTATTCTAAAAGGTTGAGAAACTACCTAACAACCCAAAACAACCAAAACCAAAAACCAAAGCTAAAGTTAACAGAATCTATCAAAAGCCAAACACCACCACTATGAAAAGAAATCCAACTAACTAAAAAACCAGAAACTCAGTAGCACCAAACCAGGCAGCCGCAATAAGTAACCTCCAGCAAAGCATATAGATATCACTTAAATCAACCAGCCAAGCCAGGACTCAAATTAGCAGGAAACCACAGTGCCATAAAGTTAAACCAAGATAGACCAAAGAATCCCTACCAGAACTGAAACAAGCATGCATAACCAAAGAAAGCCAACAGCAAAATATAACATCCAAGAAGCCAAAGAGCCAAGAAACCGAATGCCAATCCAAGAGTAGTGCTACTATTACACTCTCTTGCTAAGATACTCTATCAAAATTCAAATGAGTCTCACTAATCTCCAATAGGAAAAAAGTGTGCTGTGAAGAAAGTGTCTTATTTTCATTTCTTAGTTTTATTTAGTTTGAATTAATTGAGTTTAATTTATGTGCATTGTCGGTGTAAAGTTTTTTACACTGTTAATCAATCAGAAGTCATGGTATGAGTGACTTTTAAGATAGTTAGAGGATGAGAGTCAAATATTTTAACTTATGTAATAATTTCTAATTGATTGACTATGTAAAAATTCTTATGTATACCAACTAAATTCATTAATTATTTAATAATTTCACAATTGACATTTCGATCTTTAATTTTATTCAAATAATCAGTTCCTAAAATATGTCTGCAACCAATTTAGAGATGGATTAAATTTTATAAGAAATCTATGGATTCAGTCTCTAGCCTAATATTTTTTATTTTTAAATTGATAATTAAAGAGCGAATTTCTGACTGTGCTAGTCCTTTATTTATTAGACACGTACAAAAGAGATAAGTTTTGATTAATTTACTATGTATGACTATTCATGCAGGAGAGAGACTAGAGAGTAATTGGTCAAGATTTGTGATAACTGTATGGGTATTTGTGGTGTTAATCATTACCCAAAGTTACACTGCGAGTTTAGCTTCATTTCTAACCATAGAAAGCCTTCAACCTGCATTCATAGATATAAATGACATAAAAAATAATAATTACCCTGTGGGATATCAAAGTGAATCCTTTGTGAAGGAGCTGCTAATAAATCAATTAGGATTCAATGAGACGCAGTTGAAGAGCTACACTACTCCTGAAGAATATCATGAAGCACTTTCAAGTGGAACCATTGCAGCTATTTTTGATGAAAGTCCCTACATCAGGCTCTTCCTCACAAAATATGGCTCTAGTAGATATGCTACTGTGGGACCCACTTATAAAACAGACGGATTGTCCTTTGTGAGTCTCTCTCTCTCTCTCTCTCTCTCTCTCTCACACACACACACATACACACAACACTGTTACCAAGTCAATCTTTACATGCCACATAGGACAAGTGTTGACTTGTATTATGATAAGCCAGTTATTTAATCTCTATAATTTCAGTCAAATATAATTTGTTCACTTATTCACAAACAATGCAAAATAGTACCTATATATCCAGTTCCCATAATTCATCTAAATACGAAACATATCCCACTAACAAGGATCTTTTTGCATTATTTAAAAGTTATATGGAATTTTCTAAATTAGTGTTAATTTAACCTAACTCAAGCATTGAAATTACTTTTAAATTAGTTCGATGTTCATATTTAATTATGCTGTTGCTTGTCTTACTTTGCATAACTTAACTGCAATGCTGTAAAAAATATGAGCATTTCTTAGTCCACCACTACTAGAATCTTAGACTGAGTTAATATATAAGAATTAGTTTAATTATTTAGAACATGCTAAAGAGTCTTATGCTGCATTTTATGTTCAGGCATTCCCACTAAAATCCCCTCTAGTGTCATATTTCTCAAGGGCAATCCTAAATGTCACGGAAGATAAAGACAAGTTTGAAGGACTTAAGAACAAGTATTTCGCGGGTGTAGTCACATCCCAAGATCAAAGTGTTTCAATCACTTCAGAGAGTCAAAGTCTTACGGTGTACAGCTTTGCGGGTCTTTTCATTGTTACCTTGGTTGCTTCATTGTTGTCGCTCATGTGTTATTTGTTTGGCTTCTTATACTCCCAATGGCCTACTTTGAGAACCATTCATTCTGAAGAGACAAGCTGTTGGTCGAGGGTGATTCAAATGGTAAAGCATTTTGATCGCAAAGATAGCTCTTGTATTCATCCTCCAATGGATAGAACTGATTCCAAAGTACACCCTGCAACAAGTCCAGATAGAGATGGAGCTTCCCAAGCTGCTGATAACATAGACAACCACTCAAGATCATAGAAATACAAATCTGCACGTGCATTGCTCGAAGTAGACTATAACTATGATTGGTCATATATATAAGATGTAAATATGTTGTAGCTAGACAGACATAACTATGTGATTATGGATCACACAATACCTTTTATATATATTTTCTTAATTTTGTATTTTTTTGTTTATTTTTTTTAGAGAAAAATAAAGGAAAGGTTGATATTTGAAGGTGATTGATTTACATGGGAAATGATAATTTTTATTTGATGAAGGAAGTGATACAAGAGAACATACAAATAATAGTGAAACCAGTTTAGTTGTTGTTACCAGGCTTGTTTCCAGTGGCGGAACATGAGCAAAAATTTAAGGGGAGTCACGGGACACTAATCGAAATGATGTATATATATATATATATATATATATAGTTTAATAGTTTTATACCATGTTTTTACTTGCATGCATGACTCTGTAAGATTGTAACTAGGTAATTAGTGGACTAAACAAAGGAGCAACTCATAGTTATGACATGTAAGTGCGTGATGTGCTCTTCTTTCACAATGATCCTTTCAGTATATTCAGTGGCGGAACTTGAGCAAAAATTTAGGGGGAGCCACGGGACACTAATCGAAATGATGTGTGTGTGTGTATGTGTGTGTATATATATATATATATATACCATGTTTTTACTTGCATGCAAGACTCTGTAAGATTGTAACCAGGTAATTAGTGGACTAAACAAAGGAGCAACTCATGGTTATGACACGTAAGTGCGTGATGTGCTCTTCTTTCACAATGATCCTTTCAGTATATTCAGTGACGGAACTTGAGCAAAAATTTAGGGGGAGCCACGGGACACTAATCGAAATGATGTATATATATATATATATATATATATATATATAGTTTTATACCATTTTTTTACTTGCATGCAAGACTCTGTAAGATTGTAACCAGGTAATTAGTGGACTAAAAAAAGGAGCAACTCGTGGTTATGACATGTGCATGATGTGCTCTTCTTTCACAATGATCCTTTCAGTATATTCAGTGGTGGAACTTGAGCAAAAATTTAGGGGGAGCCACGGGACACTAATCGAAATGATGTATTTAAAATTCATAATTAATCATACATAATTTTATCAGTCAAATATGTAAAGTGAGTAAACATTCAATATGTGAATCTTAGTTAGTGTTTGCTTTTCTTGCAATGGTGTAGAAGGGTGTAGGAGAGATTAAGAAGCTTGAAGCAATTGCGTAAAAGAGACAAAAACATAGTTGTAGTGAGTCCTAGCTAATGGTGTCCAGTCGGAAATAATGTCATTTTTTAGCAAATTGTCCAGTTATTTAAATATTTTTAAATCAATCGAATTTGATAATAATGTTTCATAAAATAAATCTATACTAATATAAAATTTGGAGAGCTTAATTTACTGTACATTGGCATCATTCCATTTTTTTGGGTACTTTTTATTTTTTATTTGGTTATTGCTATTTTATTATTTTCTTTGCTTCATCTACAAGGCTTGCATTTATTAGGATTGTACATGTATATTTGACAATCATCAATGTGTTTGACTAAACTTTCTTGTCTTTCTCTATTTGGACTCTTCACTTTTCCTCTTCCCATCTATATCTATATAAATAAATAATAAATATTATAAATACATTGGTATTGAAGATTATCAATAATTTCCAATGTAATTAATCTACTTAAAGCAACTAAAAATAAATTGTTGTACAAGAATTATGATAAACAAAGATTCCTAAATTATTATCAATAAAAGTTGTTATCATAACTTTAGCTCATACCAATAAAATACGACACATATTTCCAATGTTACCTTTTAGGATAAATAATTATAAGACATTTAGGGAAAATAAGACTACTTTATAAATATATCATATATGTTTTTTTCCTTGACGCGAACTTTATAGATATATTTAAAATTCATATTTGAGCTAATTAATGAATCTATATAATTAGAATATTTATAGATTTATATAAATATTCAAAACAAATTAATAATTCCAAGACGATGAATTATTTCCCAATGTAATTTACTTAAATCTTTGAGTTATTTCTCCTATATTCTCGATGTGAATTTACTCTTTATCCAACCTAATAAAGGTATTATAAAAATGTTGACAATCAAATGAAAATATAAAATTCAATTAATCATCTCCTGAGAAAGTTTGTTCATCTAGAATTTGTTTTTCTATCTTCCACTCATGACTAAAACTAAATTTATTAGTGACCTTTCACCATCAAAAGATAAATGGAAGATCAAAGTAGAGTGCTACGGCTTTGGAAATAACCAAATTTCTTACAACCTCGATTGGGAGATAATGTAGAGTTGGCATTTTTAGATGAGAAAGTGTTATCTATAGATATTGCTTAATATTTTTTAACTATATGTTTTTTACAACTTCTTTCATGACTAATATTTGAACTTCTTGAATTTTTTAATGCAGGGTGGGAGGATCCAAGCTACTGCTAGAGGTACTTTTAAGTGTGATGATCTTTGATTGAAGGCAATGATGTGAAAATATTTAACTTTGGAGTGACTTTGAATATCCAACTATATAAAATAGTAACGCATGCATACCAGTTGACCCTCAACTTAAGAACAACCGCAACTTTTATACGGTATGCTGGTCTTGAGATTTTGGGTGCCCTGGATTTCAATTTCTTACGTATGGATTTTCCTTTGTCAATTTTGACAAAATTATAAATGAAATGAAGGAAAGTATATATTTCTAAATAAAATACAATAAATATTTAACAATAAACTTATGACCAAAAAAAAAAAAAAAACTAGAGTGCATTTGTATATGAGGTTGTTCCAAGACAATAAATATTACCATAGCTCATGAAGTTTTCTATGCTCTCAAGAAGATGTTTAAAAGTGTTGTGTGCATTTGAGAAAGATGTTTAAATACATTGGTTTCAAATGCATTTATAAAAAAGACAAAATAAAGATACAAAATGAGAAGGACACAAAGTTATGTTAAAATATTTGAATTGAGGGAGAAAGAAAAGGTATGTTAAATTTGGAAGCAGGTAAAAGAAATTCTTCCCTAATAGCATTATTACTAATATGACTTCATGTTCTAATTTGAAGCATCTTACACGGGGTTGAAAATCTTACATGAAAACATACTTATATGTATATCTAGATGTATATAATTATGTACAATCTATAATATTTTATATTAAAGTTAATATTTTAAATGTGAAGATAATAGTTTAAATATTACAATCCATGGGGCTAATTTTTTAAATTAGTATATGAATTTATAATATATTTTCACATGATTTTTTTTAATATATATATCTTCATTTTGATTTTGGTTCGATCATATCAACGTGAGTTTGAGTAGAAAAACTGTGTTACTAAAACATATTTTAGTTGTGTGAATTTGATAAAGGTGTTTAAACACGCTACGTTCCAATGCATTGAAAAAAGAAAAAAAAATGATAGGGAATTGAAAGGACACAACTGTTGATTGAGAGAGTGTTAAGTGAATTTGGGAAATTAAATGAATTGTCTAAATACATTTAAAAGAAACAGAAAAAATAGAGCATGGAAAGAACACAACTCTTGGGAATGATTGTTAATGTTCTCAAACGTGGCACTCAAAGGTATAGCCCAAAGGCCCTAATGAAAACAAAATCATGTGAAAATAATCAAAATTTGTGTCATGACATATATATAAAGACAAAATCCTTTTTGCTACTGTAGATGACCAGTAAATGGGGAGGTGGCAAGTTGTGGAAATTTCGGGAATTTTTTTATTTGATATTAAAAGAATTTTTGAATTAGTTATGTCCATCTAATGCAAGAGCCGCTGTTGTGTTTTCCGGAAATGACCATCCCTCTATGAGATGATTATAGTTTGCTACCGAGAGTAGACAAAGTCTATCTTTGCAGTTCCTTCTTCATCTATCCATAATCTTAAATTTCCGAAAACTATTTCTTCTTGAATCTCTTTTTCTCTGTTTTAATTTTCCTCTCCATTCTAATCTCAATTGCTCAAAATTTTATCATTCTTCCTTAATTTGTATTTACATGTTGATTATGAATTTATTTTCTCATCTTGAGTGAATTTTCCGGCATCAAACTCTTATGATATATATATGTATTTTATTCGTCATTTTCCAAAACTAAAATCTCTGATAATCATACAAAGTTTCCCTATTCCACTCCATCATATTAATGGCAAGGAGAATATGTGGACCAATTATATGATTTACGACGATTAATTGATCATTGGTAATAATCAATGAGAAACGCTTAATACATATTGTTACATTACATATTGTAATATCATTTTAAAATAATAAAAAATCAATTTTTTGTTCTCAAATTATAAACAAGATTGTTTTAAGGCTTTTGCTGATCACTTCTACCTATAAATTAAAAGTCTTGGAGACGAATGAGTACCAGCAATGTGGCTGAGAAGAAAAAGTTGAAGCCAAAGTGTGAAACTAGAAAAGAAAGGATTTGATACATTGGTGTAATTTAGGATAAAGCAAAAAAGGGTTTTGTAGATTTAGAGGCACAATTCAAGTTTGATGATAATAATACTACCAATAATAATAATAATTGATGACCCGTGCATTGCACGGGTGCAAACAAGCTAGTATATAATAATTTGTGGACTTTGCATGTAGTATATGTTGTATTGTTCAACTATTTAAATATTTTTAAATCAATATGGTCTAAAAAAATATTCTACTAAATATAATATTTGATAGGTTGTGGACTTTGCATATTATATATGTTGTATAAATTATTTAAAGGTGTCGTACATATTTTTTTTTATATAAAATAAAATGGGGAGAAAAAATTTGAGGGGAGCCGTGGCTATCCCCGGCTCTTAAGAACGACCGACACTGCTTGTTTCAATTGTGAAGATTAATGTAGCCTATTCAATGTTTTAAAAATAGAATCGATCATTGAATTAATGAAGGCACCAATTCAAAGTTCGATGGTCCAACCGTGGATCCAATCATTGTTGAATCGATTTCAATTAAACTTTTTTTATTTTATGTAATAAATTAACACCAGATAAACATACCCAATTTCGTTGAAATTGTAACACCCTGTTTTTCGTATAAAGCCTTTAAGTGCTTATATATGTGCTCCATGAGTTTGGCCTTAGGAATGTTAAAAAAGGCTAAGTGAGATTTTTTAGTGGAAAATCTCTTTCTGGTACATGAGCACGACCGCGCTCATGTCCAGCACACCCGTGCTTAACAGCGTGCTCAGTGGCTGCTTGAGCCACGAGCACGGCCGTGCTTATGGGGAGTACGGCCGTGTCGGAAATGCGAGCTAAGTGACGTGAAAGTTGCGAACCCGTGCTTAATCAAGCATGACCCCATGCTCAAGTTGAGCACGCCCATCCTAAGGGGGAGCACATCCGTGCTCGGGGTATGATGATATATAAGAGAGCTTTTAGAGAGGGTTACGAGTTAACCCTCACAATTGACACTTTTAGCAACCCTAGTGCGGTTGCAACCCCTCTTTCCCCTCTTTCCTTTAAACCCATCAAGTTCTTGGAATTCTTGCGTTGTTTGGAAGAGAAGTCGCTTGATAGTGCCAATTAAAGGTATTGGTTATCCTTCTCTTAATCTCCTTTTCCATTTTTCTTAAATTAGAGATTAATTGGTTAACCCTCTTGCGTTTGGCCAAGGCTTGAAGTGTTCGTCGAGCCGTTCGAGGGAGCCAAAGTAGCTTCATATGTCGGTGTTAGAGGAATCTTCATACCAGGTATGGGGAGAAGGGATAGTATGAACATGTAGGCATTGGGAATAGCATAAGATGAAGGGTTAACCCATGACCCTGTTGTGTGCTATTTGCCTAAGTGTTTTGTTTTGCTATATGTATGATATATGATTGGCATGCTTAAATCTTGAGTTATTGTTAATATTGATGATGAATGTTTATGTCATGATTGGATGTGTTGATGATGATATTATCATGTCATGAAAGTATGTTTCGATTGTTGATGCTATTATGCTGGTGTTAATGTTAATAAGACATTAAAGAATATTGATAATGATGCACAAAGATTAAGGGATAATTCCCCAATTGTTCATAAGACTTAAATCATAGTGATGAGAGGCAAGGTTAATGCTTATTGGTATAGTCAAGACCCTAAGATTGATTCATCAGTGTTTTAGGGATATTAATGATGAAACAGGAATTAAAGGATTGATTTCCAATAATTATAAGACATGAAGATTAAACGAGAGTAACAAGTTAATGATTGATGGTTAGTTAAAAGCCAGTAGGATTGATCTTTAAATACCCTAGTAAGCTTAGCAAGGGTTCCCAACCCTTTCTGCCCAGATCAATACGGCCATGCTCCAGTAAGCACGGCTGTGCTTAATAGACAGCACGACCGCACTCAACTTAAATTTTAGCACGCCCGTGCTGGGGACAGTACGACCGTGCTCCCCTAAACAGAATAGACGTGAGTTTAAGAATAAGGGTGGTTTCACCCAAATTGTTCCCAATGATGTAATAAGACACCAATTGAAGTAGAGGCAAGCTAGATAATTAATGAAGACTTAATAAGATAATTATGAACGTTAAGTTGGTTAAGACGATAACGATGGGTTGTCGCACTTTGTTATACTTTGGTGCTTATTGGCCAAATTATCCTCGATGCTTATTGGTCGAGGTGTTGTTGATGTTGAACCTTGGTGCTTATTGGCCAAGGGGACTTGATGCTTATTGGCCAAGGTGTTGATGATTATAAAACTTGGGTGATTATTAGCCCAAGCGGAGGTGTTGGTTGCTTGTTTGTTAATGTTGTTGCGCATTCACGCATTGGAGTTGTTAGTGGGGGAAGTTCAACATAGGGTAGGTCCTCCAAGAGTTAGGCGATCTGGCCATCCGCGGTGATTCATCCGAGAGTTAGGTGAATTATGGCCCCCCGTTGTGGTGCATCCTAGAGTACGGTACGTCGGCTATCCAAGGGGTTCACCCATGGTTTGGTGAATTGCCAGTGTTGGTACTTATTGGCCAATGTGGATTTGTAACTCCTAAATTGCCTTCCTGAGATAGTTTGGATCCACATGCATAACGGAGCATTGGAGTAGTGCTGCACCGCATAGCATGCATTGGTTGAATTGATATGAATGATATGGTTATGCTATTGATGTATGTTGTATGTTATAAATATGCTATGTTTAAATGATATATGCTCATCTTGCTAACTGCTTCCTTTGCCGTTGTGTTTTATACATGTTTCTTACTCCCCGTCTTTCTGTTGTTTTCTTTGCATGTATGTTTTATACAGAGGACGGTGAGCAGCCTGTTGAGGAGTGACTCTGAAGAGCCGCTACTCGTAGTTTAGGATTTTCTTTGTTTTAGTTTGTTATCTGAGATGTTTTCGGATTTTTTGTTATACCTGCTCAATAATCTGACATCGGGGTTGGGTTTGCTTTTATAGTTATGTTTCTTTTAAATCTTGTTTTATTTCCGCGTTGAGACGTCTTGTTACAATGTTGTATCTTCTACCTTGGTTTTTATTTCAAATAAATGATATGCATCTGTTTTTCTTTTATTTCTTTTATTTTTATGCTTTATAAATACATGCGGGGTAGAGGGTTTCACATTTGGTGGCATCAGAACAGGTCTGTCCTATCAGGCTGTGGTATGAGTCTTTTGTGTGCTCTTGTTTGAATTGTCTATATTTATTATAGACAATAATACGTAGTAATAGGTATTGATAGTTCTTCCTGCTTGGTTCTCTGTATTTAATAGTTGTCTTGGGCAAGTGCAGGAACCAATGGCAGGAAGAGGTAGGAACGACCAGGCTATCGCTGATGCTTTGGTCACTGCTTGCCAATGCTATGGGACAGAACTAGAACAACAACAATGGAGGACTAGCCGAGTTTCAGGGTCTGGATAAGTTCCAGCGGAACAACCCACCCTCGTTCAAGGGAGCTTATGACCCTGAAGGTGTGCACTTTTATGGATGCGGGAGATTGAGAAGATCTTAAGGGTTATGGCTTGCAATGATATTCAGAAGGTCATCTTTGGGACTTTCATGCTGACAGAGGAAGCTGAGCATTGGTGGGAGAATTGTTGCCAGCGTATGGAAGCTGAGGGTATAGTGGTTACTTGGAATGCCTTCAAGGACAAGTTCTTGGAGAAGTACTTTCCAGATGACATCCGCGACAAGAAGGAGATGGAATTCTTAGCTTTGAAGCAGGGGAATATGTTCGTGGGGGAGTATGCTACAAAGTTTGAGGAGCTTGCTCGTTACTACACACTCTATCAGTATGTGACTGATGATCGCTCCAAGTGTGTGAAGTTTGAGGATGGTCTGCATCTAGAGATCAAGCAATCCATCAATTATCATGAGATTTGTGTCTTTCCGGTCTTGGTGAACAAGTGTAGGATCTCCGAAGATGCCTACAAATCTAGAGTGGCAAACTACAGGAGTTCGGATGCTCAGAGCAGTAGGAAGAATGATCAGAAGGACAATGGAAAGCTTCGCCTAGCTCCAGCCGATCGGGACTTCAAGCAGGGTGGCAAGAAGCCACAATTCTCTACAAACAGGTTCAGGAGTTGGGATTCTTCTCTTATCAGATGCGACAAGTGTAGGCAAGTGCAGACATGATCATTTCACCACTCAGTGCAAGGAAACTGATGTCATTTGCTTCAAGTGTGGCAAATCTGGCCACATCAGTCGAGAGTGTGGAAGGACAAAGTCAGAACTGTCGCTAGCAAGAATCAGAGTTCCCAAGTCAATCGACTGAAGACCAGTGGGAGAGTCTTTACTCTTAGCGGAGCTGAAGCCTCCAAGTCCGAGGACTTGATCCAAGGTATGTGCCTCATTGATGGAACTCCTTTAGTTGTTTTGTTCGATTCGGGTGCGACTCATTCGTTTATATCATATGACTGTGTCAAAAATCTTAAAATGCTTGTGACCCTTCTTGATTGTGATTTAATTGTTGCCACAGCACAAATAAGCCTGTTCTTACTTCACGTGCATGCAAGAATTGTCTCATTACCATTGATGATAGAAATTTCGTAGTTGATCTTGTGTGCTTACCCTTGAAACAACTCGATGTTATTCTTGGTATGGACTGGTTATCTTCCAACCATGTCCTCTTGAACTGTTTTGATAAAACCATTGTTTTTGGAACTCCGATGCAGTCTAAAGATCCAAGATTTCTCTCTGCCAACCAAGTTAAGGCTTCTATGAAAGAAGAAGCCTAAGTTTACATGATATTTTCTTCCCTGGAAGTAGAGAGCAAGCATGATGTTGGGAATGTGCTAATAGTGAGAGAGTTTCCGGAAGTATTCCCGGGGGATGTTTATAACTTACCCCCTGAGAAAGATGTGGAGTTTATCATAGACTTAGTGCTGGGAACGGGACCGATATCCATAGCACCTTATAGGATGTCTCCTCTAGAGCTAGCAGAGTTGAAGAAATAGTTGGAGGAACTGATTCAGAAATAGTTCATTAGGCCTAGTGTGTCCCTATGGGGAGCGCCAATGTTGTTGGTGAAGAAGAAGGATGGCAGCATGAGGTTGTGTGTCGACTATCGGCAACTCAACAAAGTGACCATTAGGAATAGGTATCCCCTTCCTAGGATTGATGATCTTATGGACCAGTTGATAGGAGCTTGTGTCTTCTCCAAGATAGATTTGAGGTCAGGGTACCATCAGATTAGGGTTAAGTCTGAAGACATCCCAGAGATTGTGTTTAGAACGCGTTATGGTCACTATGAGTATTTGGTTATGCCCAATGGTATGACCAATGCTCCTGCTGTGTTCATGAATTATATGAACAAGACCTTTCACCCTTACTTGGGTAAGTTTGTGGTGGTTTTCATAGATGACATCTTAGTGTACTCCAAGACCAAGGAGGAACATGAGGAACACTTGAGGGTTGTCTTGCAGACCCTTAAAGAGAAGTGGTTGTATGTTAAGTTGTTTAAGGGCGAGTTTTGGTTAGAAGAGGGGAGCTTCTTAGGACATGTCATCTCTAAAGGTAGGATAGCCGTGAATCCGGCTAAGATAGAGACTGTGCTCCACTAGGATGCACCAAAGTCAATGACCGGGATTAGAAGTTTCTTGGGTTTAGCAGGGTACTATAGAAGGTTTATAGAAGGTTTCTCTAAGATAGCTTTACCCTTGACCCGTCTCACCAAGAAGGGACAGCTCTTTGTATGGGACTCTAAGTGTGAGGAAAGTTTTCAGACCTTGAAGGAAAGGTTAACATCTGCACCAGTGTTAGTTTTGCCCAATCCTAGTGAGCCTTTCGTAGTATACTGTGATGCTTCTAAGCAAGATTTAGGTGGAGTGTTAATGCAGAATGGTAAGGTAGTAGCATATGCCTCTAGGCAGTTGAAAACCCATGAGAAGAACTACCTGTTAATTAATATGGCACCTCAAGAGGGGGGGTGAATTGAGATTTAATCACTTTCTTGGAAACTTTGGTTTCTTTAAAAAATTGTTCAAGAAACACTATGTATGATGCAAAGAATTGAGTAGAAGAAGATAGTGATTAAGTATGAATGCACTCAATTAAAAATCAGAGAATTAATCCACCACAATTAACCAAATATAATCAAGAACAACAATTATACAATAATTGCAAGAACTAAAAGAGTGAGGGAAAGAGAAGATCACACAAGCGATTTTACTGGTTCGATCACAACCTGAGTGATCTATATCCATCTCTCAAGAACCCTTGAGAGATTCCACTATTTGAAAATTGTTTACAATATTATAATTATCAAATCAAAAGGATACCCCAACTTTTACCTTTGATTATTTTGAGATGCCCCACTCAAAATAATCCTTACCTACTAAGGATGCCTCACCTTAGATTCAAGTATTCCCCACCTTGAATATGATTTGGATGCCTCACCAAACCCTCAAGGATTCCCCACCTTGAAATTGATTTGGATGCCCCACCAAATCAATGAAGCAACTCTCCTATTGCTTACAAGAAAATTGTTTCCGAAAGGAAATACAAAAGAAAACTATAATTGCCTTTCTACAAGATGAAGTATGAAAGCTCTAATGATTTTTGTGGAGGTATTTTGGCAGAGTTTTATTACTTGAAAACTTGTTAATTTTCATGCCAAAGTAGCCTCTATTTATAGAGAAAAGGTTTAGAAGAGATTTTGAAAATTTGAAGAATTTTAATTCTGTTTTACCTGAAGTAGTCGACTACTTTATAGTAGTAATCGACTACTTTAGTGTAACAGAACCAAGATTCAAGAATTTCAGCTGAGTAGTCGATTACCATACTAAAGTAGTCGATTACTTCATAAAGTAGTCGATTACTTTGATCAAAGCAGGTTTCTGAAAGCTGAAGAACAAAGTAGTTGACTGCTTTAACATGAGTAGTTGACTACTTTACCTAAGTAGTTGATTACTTCATATAAGTAGTCGATTACTTTGTTTAAAACATGTTTCTGGAATGCGAAAGAACAAAGTAGTTGACTGCTTATTCCAAGTAGTCGACTACTTGCCTTTTTCACATAAAAAATCAATATTTTCTTTTCAAAGGCAAGTCCAGAAACTTGTTTTAAAGTCTTGAATCAAATTGAAATAATTCTAAACATTTTTAACCCTAAAACACTTATTACATCACTTACAACTTATACTTCAATCCTAAAGGCAATTTTACAAAATATTCCTTAGGACAAAATAAAGCCTTCAACAATTGGAGTTTCTTCCTTAGTGTGCATTTGGAAAACAATCATCAAAACCATATGTTGAACTTCACTACCCTACCCATGATTTGGAATTAGGAGCTGTAGTGTTTGCCTTAAAGGTCTGGAGGCAATACCTTTATGGAGCAAAGTTTGAGGTATTTAGTGATCATAAGAGTTTGAAATATCTGTTTGACCAAAAGGAGTTAAATATGAGGTAACGTAGGTGGATGGAATTCCTTAAGGATTATGATTTTGAGTTAACCTACCACCCAGGAAAAGCCAAAGTAGTGGCAGATGCTTTAAGTAGAAAAACCTTACATGTTTCAGCCTTAATGGTTAGAGAGATGGATTTGATTGAGGAGTTTAGAGACTTGAGCTTAGCATGGGAAGTTACCCCTAAGAGTATTAGGCTTGGAACGCTGAAGATTACAAACAGTTTGATGGATCAGATTAGAGAAGGTCAGAAGATAGACGTATACCTCTTAAGCCAGAGAGAGGTGCTTGCTCAAGGTAGAAACCTTCGTTTTAAGGAAGGAATGGATGGAGTTATGAGGTTTTAGGATAGAGTTTGCATACTAGATGTTCCAGAGCTTAGGAAGTTGATCCTAGAGGAATGACATATAGGTGGTTTAAGTGTTCACTCAAGTGCCACTAAGATGTACCAGGATCTAAAGCACGTGTTTTGGTGGCCTAGGGTGAAAAGGATGTGGCTGAGTTTGTCTATGCGTGCTTTGTATGTCAGAAAGCTAAGATAGAACACCAGAAACCTTCAGGTAAGATGCAACCTTTGAGTATATCAGAATGGAAATGGAATAGTATTTATCTCTATGGATTTTGTGTCTGGACTCCCTAGGACTCCAGCTGGTTGTGATGTTATCTGGGTTGTTGTGGCTAGCATAGTATCAGATAGAGACAAAGCTTAAGATGAGTTCAGCTTACCACCCACGGACTGATGGTCAGTCTGAGAGAACCATCCAATCCTTAGAGGACTTGTTGAGAGCTTGTGTGCTAGAGCAGTCAGGTAGTTGGGACAAGTTTTTGCCACTGATAGAGTTCGCCTACAACAATAGCTTCCATTCCAGTATTGGGATGGCACCCTATGAAGCGTTGTATGGAAGGAGATGTAGGACACCTTTGTGTTGGAATGAACCTGGTGAGAATGTTGTGCTAGGACCTGAGATAGTACAAGAAACTACAGAGAAAGTGAGGATGATCCAGGAAAAGATGAAAGTGGCACAGAGTAAGCAAAAGAGCTATCATGACAAGAGGAGGAAGGCTCTCGAATTCCAGGATGAAATAGACAACTATAAACACGAGAAGGGGGTTGAATTGTGTTTATCAGAAATTAAAATAAAGATGAAAACTTTTCGCACACAGAAGCTAGGTTCAGACAAGTGTGAAAGCACTACACAGACAGGTGACCTGTCTGGTGTATTTTAACAGAAAAGCACACAAGCATACAAAGAGAAAACAAGCTTGATATTCACGCTTTTAACCCCTTAGTTAGAAAGCAGATAGTATAATCAAAACAACTAAAGAGTTTAAGGGAAGAGAGATTAACACAGCAATTTATCCTGGTTCACTCTTTAACACAAAGAGCTACATCCATTCCTTGGCAGCACCAAGTTTTATCCACTATAACTGATCAGGTTACAGACTCCAAGTATTGTTTGCACATTTAGCCTCTTCAGGCTCCAAGACAAGTATTCTTTGATCACTTAGCCTCTTCAGGCTCACATAGGTTTTTTTGAGAAGTTTGTTTATAATAAATACAATCAGACAAACAGTTCTTTCACTAACACTCAGAGAGTGGATTAAATGTAAGCTTAGGAAAGACTGCGTAATAACTTTAAATGATTGAAGAATACAGATTGATAGAATGAAGAAATAAATGAGCAGAGTAATGGCTCTTTAATGCTTTGTATTCTCTAATATCTTCATCTTCAATGACTTCTGTATTTATAGCCTTCAAGCATTTAAGATCTGTTAGAGACATTCTTTCAAACAATGGCTTCAAGCAGAGCTTCATTAAATGCAATAGAGTCGTTCTGGGCAGCCATTTAATGCAATAGGAACGTTGGTTGTACTCTAACATGAAGGATCATGGCTTTATGCATAGAGCAGTAGCCAAATCAGAGTTGTGCAGAATGCTTTTGTACTTTGCAGAGCATATTTCCCTTTTCGTGTAATAACCAAGAGTACTAGGGAATAAATCATGTTGGAAACATTCTTTAACTGGATGTTATCTCTGATTTCCTAGGTTGCTTGTGAGAATGACCTTCTGAATTTCTTGATAAACGTGAGAGAGAGTTTCAAAGTCTTCTGTATGAAGGGACAGCTTCCAAAAGCTTTTTGTACTCGAGTTCCCCATTGAAGAACCTTAGACGAGTATGAGAACTTAGCAGAGACAAGTTGAAACTAAATTGCAGAAAGTCAATATCCTAGTCAGCAGACAGGTTGACTTTTGCTTCTCCAGACAGGTGGTCATCTATGTGAGCAGACAAGTGAGAAAGTGACTTCTTACTGTTTTGATCTGCACACTTGATAGATAGGTTAGCAACCAATATGAAGGTTAATTAAATCATTAACAAATGTTTAGTTTTCATCAAAACTTAGGGAAAAGCACATCAGACAATTAGAGACTTAACACAGGAGGGTGATCATGTGTTCTTGAGAGTTACTCCAACAACTGGGGTTGGTAGAGTGATGAAAGCGAGGAAACTTAGTCCTAGATTCATTGGCCCTTACCAAATTCTAAAAAGAGTCAGTGAAGTTGCATACCAAATAGATTTACCACCTTTCTTGTCCAACCTTCACAATGTTTTCCATGTGTCTCAACGTAGTAAGTATATTCATGATCCTAGCCATGTGATAGTACCCGATACAATTCAGTTGAAAGAGAAATTGACTTTTGAGGTACTACCGCTTCGGGTTGAGGATCGGAGGGTGAAGCAGCTAAGAGGAAAGGAAATTCCCTTGGTTAAAGTAGTTTGGAGTGGGGCTACTGAGGAAAGTGCTACATGGGAACTGGAGACCAAGATGATGGAAGCATATCCGCACCTTTTCAATCGAGGTGAGTAGAAATTTTGAGGACGAAATTTTTATAAGGAGTGGAATTATAACACCCCGTTTTTTGTATAAAGCCTTTAAGTGCTTATATATGTGTTGCATTAGTTTGGCCTTAGGAATGTTAAAAAGGGCTAAGTGGGATTTTTTAGTGGAAAATCCCTTTCTGGTACAAGAGCACGGCCGTGCTCATGTCCAGCACACCCGTGCTTAACAACGTGCTCAGTGGCTGCTTGAGCCACGAGCACGGTTGTGCTTATGGGGAGCACGACCGTTCGGAAATGCGAGCTAAGTGATGTGAAATTTGCGAACCCGTGCTTAATCTAGCACGACCCCATGCTCAAGTTGAGCATGCCCGTGCTCGGGGGGAGCGCGCCTGTGCTCGGGGGGAGGACGGCCATGGTCGGGGTCTGATGTTATATAATAGAGCTTTTAGAGAGGGTTACGAGTTAACCCTCACAATTGACACTTTTAGCAACCCTAGTGCAGCTGCAACCCCTCTTTCCCCTTTTTCCTTTGGACCCATCAAGTTCTTGGAATTCTTGCGTTGTTTGGAAGATAAATCGATTGATAGTGCCAATTAAAGGTAACGGTTATCCCTTTCTTAATCTTTTTTTTTTCCCTTTTTCTTAAATTGGAGATTAATTGGTTAATCCTCTTGCCTTTGGCTAAGGCTTGGAGAGTTCGTCAAGCCGTTCGAGAGAGCCAAAGTAGCTTCGCGTGTCGGTGTTAGAGGAATCTTCATACTAGGTATGGGGAGAAGGGATAGTATGAACATGTAGGCATTGGGGGTAGCGTAAGATGAAGGGTTAACCCATGACCCTGTTATGTGCTATTTGCCCAAGTGTTTTGTTTTGCTATATGTATGATATATGATTGGCATGCTTAAATCTTCAGTTATTGTTAATATTGATGATTAATGTTTATGTCATGAATGGATATGTCGATGATGATATTATCATGCCATGAAAGTATGTTTGGACTATGATGTTGTTATGTTGGTGTTAATGTTAATAAGACATTAAAGAATGTTGATAATGATGCACAAAGATTAAGGGATAATTCCCCAATTGTTCATAAGACTTAAATCATAGTGAAGAGAGGCAAGGTTAATGTTTATTGGTATAGTCAAGACCCTATGATTAATTCATGAGTGTTTTAGGGATATTAATGATGAAACAGGAATTAAGGGATTAATACCCAATAATTATAAGACATGAAGATTAAACGAGGTAACAAGTTAATGATTGATGGTTAGTTAAAAACTAATAGGATTGATCTTTGAATGCCCTAGGAAGCTTAGCAAGGGTTCCCAACCCTTTCTGCCCAGATCAGTACGGCCATGCTCTAGTAAGCACGGTCATTGACGCTTATTGGCCAAAGTAGCCTCGATGCTTATTGGTCGAGGTGTTGTTGATGTTGAACGTTGGTGCTTATTGGCCAAGGGGGCCTTGATGCTTATTGATCAAGGTGTTAATGGTGATAAAACTTGGGTGCTTATTGGCCCAAGCGGAGGTGGTGGTTGCTTGTTTGTTAATGTTGTTGCCCATGCATTCACGCATTAGAGTTGTTAGTGGGAGAAGTTCAACATAGGGGAGGTCGTCCAAGAGTAAGGCGATCTGGCCATCCGCGGTGATTCATCCGAGTTAGGTGAATCGTGGCCCCCAGTGGTGGCGCATCCTAGAGTACGGTGCATCGGCTATCCAAGGGGTTCACCCATGGTTTGGTGAACAGCCGGCATTGGTGCTTATTGGCCCATATGAATATGTAACTCCGAAGTTGCCTTCCTGAGATAGTTTGGATCTACATGCATAACGTAGTAGTGGAGTATAGTGCTGCACCGCATAGCATGCATTAGTTGAATTGATATGAATGATATGGTTATGCTATTCATGTATGTTATATGTTATAAATATGCTTTGTTTAAATGATGTATGCTCATCTTGCTAATTGCTTCCTTTGCTGTTGCGTTTTATACATGTTTCTTACTCCCCGTCTTTCTTTTGTTTGCTTTGCATGTATGTTTTATACAGAGGACGGTGAGCAGCCTGTTGAGGAGTGACTCTGAAGAGCCGCTACTCGTAGTTTAGGATTTCCTTGGTTTTAGTTTGTTATCCTAAATGTTTTCGGATTTTTGGTTATACCAGCTCTGTAATGTGACATCGGGGTTGGGTTTGCTTTTATAGTTATGTTTCTTTTAAATCTTGTTTTATTTCTGCATTGAGACGTCTTGTTACAATGTGGTATCTGTTAGATAATATAAGACTTTTATGCTTTTATTTATTAGAAGTATATTCACCACCTAGATCACATCGAAAACACTTGATAACAGCGTTATGTTGAGTTTTAACAAAGGCACGAAACATATGATAAATGCTAAAGAAGTCAGAACGATGTTTCATAAGATAAACCCAACAATAACGAGTACAATCATCAATGAATGATACATAATATCTAGATCCACCTTTAGTAAGAACCGATGATGGTCCCTATACATTAGAATGAACCAAGTCAAAGGGTTCAGCAGAAACTGAAACATTTTTACTAAAGGGCAAGGCAGAAAATTTAGCAAGTTTGCAACCACAACAATCAGAAAATCATTAACCTTGCAACTTTCCTAAAGCTCCTGTAGAAACTAAGTATTTCAAATGGGAAGAAGAAACATGTCCAAGACGAGTGCGCCATAAATAAAAACTAGAAGATGAAGAATTCAAAGAAAAAAACACAGGTCAACACTAGAAGCTGGAACATCTGGAACTCTCAGCTTATCCAGAATATAAAGTCCTCCCTGCTTACGGCCTGTCCCAATTAGCCTTTTGGATTGCGGATCCTGCACATAACACGAGGTAGAAGAAAAGAAAACTGAGTAACCAGAATCACATAATTGACTAACAGAAACAGGACTCAAGGTGAGATTAGGAATGTAATAAACATCTGAAATAGACAAATGAGATGTGGAAACAGAACCAGTTCCTGCTAGTTGCATAGGAGTGCCATCAGCGGTCATGATTGGAGCGGACGAGGCAAGATGTAAAGACACAAATGAATTAAAATCAGGTGACATATGATGAGAGGCTCTAGAATCAAGGATCCAGATGGATTGAGATATACCTGATGATCTAGAGGAGAGCAAACCTATGTTAGAGGAAGCAGACGTGGCTTGTGGCTGTATGACAAGAAACCTCTGGAACTGCTTGGCAGGAACAGATATTGTAGGACTCGTAAAGGAAGTGCTTTCAGGATAATATGCATGTCCAACACCAAGAAAATCATCCTTTTCATAAACCATTGCTAAGAAGCACAAACTGAGAAGGGAAAACCCAATTGCCACGAAGAAAATCACTGTTAAACCCTCAACCGCAAATACTGCCAATGGGTTTATGTTGAATTTAGATATAATTTTTTTAATTTCAACACAATAACTTCAAATAACAATGCTATCAGAGTAGAATTGAAGAAAATTGAGTGAAAAAATGGAAAGATCTCACCAAAATACTTAAGAAATGGTCAACAATAGTGGTCAAAGGCTCTGGTCAAATGGTCAAAGGCTCTGGTCAACCGGTCAAATACGAGTCAAAGGGCCAATCTCGCGGGTCAACAGACGGGTCAGATTCGCGGGTCAACAGCATGGTCGGGCGAGGGACCCGGATCTGCACCAGGCATGTGAATCCCACGCGCTAAAAGGGAACCGGCACATGACGGCGCGTAGCGGCCCGTGAAGGGTCAGACGGCGGAGATTTTTCGTCGGAAAGCAGATCGGCGGACGACAAACACGACTGTTGGGGCGGTGAGATGAAAAAAGTGCCGGAAAATGCCTTCCCAGAAACGCCACAGTGAACCTCAAAACCAACCAGAAATTTTCTGAACAAACAGGCAACAGGAGGAGGAGAGAGAGAGAGATTGCACCAAAGAGAAAGAAGAGACTAACAATAATAGTGAGCCCGAGCTCTTGATACCATGTGAGATTATCAATGCACCATACAAAGAGGAGAAGGAGAAGAAAGAACAAAGGGAGAAATCTATTAGGGTTCAATACGTTGTCATAGTCAAAACCAGCAAATATAATAATGAGAAAGAATATGTATATATATATATATATATATACATAAGTAAAATGACTAAACTACCCTTAAGGAGAGAATAAATAAAAGCATAAAAGTCTTATATTATCTAACAGTATCTTCTACCTTGGTTTTTATTTCAAATAAATGATATGCATGTGTTTTTCTTTTATTTCTTTTATTTTTATGCTTTATAAATACATGCGGGGTAGAGGGTGTCACAGAAATGGGTGTGTGACACCATCCTCTAAGCATATACCAAACTGGTTACCTGCTTTGCCTGGTCCTCATACATACATTCACATGAGTATTTGGAATGAGAGGGTCTCTGGTCCTCGTGAGGATAAAGATTGGACAAACAAGGAAATGTAGGAAGTCCAAAAGGTCTTTATTGAGTTTGTAGAAGCGGTTGTTGTCTTGTAATTATTCAATAGAAACATTTGCGGCTTCACAAGGACAAATATGTGGTTGTTGATAGCTTACTGGCAAGTGGTTGAATACTAGACAACAAAATAAGGGTGCTTTGCGAATGCTTTGGTTGGATGAGAAGACGAGTGAGATGATAAGAAGAGGAGACCGAGTATATTCTCAGTTAGTCTATGGAAATTGGAAAATACTACACCCAGCTGTGACTTGTCCCACATCGGTGACTAGCTGAAGCAATGAGAAAGGATAGGCTATAAAAAAATTGTGTTAGATGCTACTTGCCTGGATTTATGCAATTTTTTGAACCTGACAAAAATCCCGGAACATCCATTTAAATGTTAGTTCAGCACTGCTTGTAACCTTGTAGCCTTGAACGGTTATACTTACATTTATATATAGTTGAGCGTAAGAGTATACAAGAATATTGTCAGCATAAACTTTACAAATTATTACATTATAGGGGTGAGCGCTGATGGTGAGACAGGTACTGCTTGTCCTTTATCCGATCCTAAATAATTGATAGGGTCAATTCCTTTGAACCCGAACCTGTCCCTAGACCTGACTAGAGGAATCTGATCATATGCGGGTTGGTTTAAGACTTGGTTTAAACCGGTTTGACCGAAGTTAAATAGATTTTTGTAAACTAAATTTTGTGAGTGGGAAAAATGTTTTTTTTTATAAGCCAAAATATCGGCAAGAGATACTACCTAAAAGCCACTGATTGATCTCGTGCCACAAATATACATAAATGGATGTTACAAAAATATCAATATTATAGATCCTTTTGCTGGATGCCTCCTTGATGCTCGTGTTACCAAATCACATTGTTAAAAACAGGATTACTGTGAGAATTGAGTTTCAATAATTCGTACTATGTTAATAGAATTTCTCCAAAAATAAGATTTTCTCCTATTTAATTAAGAGCACTTAAAAAATTATTCTTTCCAACAAACAAAACAACTAAGGCTACTGTGAGAATTGATTTATATACTATAATAAAATTGGCTTTCTAGGTTAACAATCTAACACAAGCACGCCATAAGTCTCTTGCAAAACTTTAACTGTCATAAGAAAAACAAAATTAATAATAATTTTACTGTCATATAATAATGAGTTTAAATTTGATAAAGTTTTTTACACTTTAAAATGATAACAAATTATTATATGTATAACTTTCGAGATAATTATGATAAGAACCAAATATTTTTAATGATGTAATAATTTTGATTAATTGATATTGTAATATATTAATACTATGTTCGTTTCATCATTTTGAACTGTCAAACAAAGAAGTCATTTTCAGTAAAACTTCTTCACCATTTCGTAAAATCAATTAATGCAAGGTGTATTGAGAGTCGAACTTGACTCCAAGTCAATAATCCTAAATTTATGTATTATTTTTTAAAAATAAAATCTCTTTGATTGTGACCACACAAGCATGACCCTCAAAAGTCAAACACTCGGAAAATTCAAGGAAACACGGCGATTAAGAAGGATTGCTAATTTACTACCGGTCCATACATTAATGGATATTCACAACCTAAATTCCAAGTATTTGATGAACACGGTTAATAGGTCGTTAGCCCCTTTTCTTTAAAATATTTTAAAAAATAAAACAAATTATACATACTTGTGCCGTGCGTGTAAGTCTTACAATGTGTATGAGTGAAGTTGTCTTTTCATGAGATTGTATTTGAAAGTTGTAGCTTTGTCCAAAATGTTTAAGACAATTTAGACTTGTGCATACCAAATTTTATATTCACTTTAATTATCTCATTTCTAATCGAGGTGGAATATTCTTTGTTTTCCAATTAATAATAACACCATATAGTCCGTAGACAGAAATTCTGTCTATTTATGAAATGAAACTATGAAGTGAAGGACTTTGTAACACAAACTTTTTTGACAATGCCAAACCTGCAGAGAAGCCTTCATTCTCCTCTTTTACTTCTGTCTTTCATATTTCTAAGTCTATGGGGAAGACCCTTCATGGCAAAGGAGGCCATACCAATACCAATAGGGGTAGTTCTTGATTTGGACTCCTCAATTGGAAGTATAGCTAATAGATGCATATTGATGGCGCACCAAGATTTCTATGAAAACCACCCTCGTTACAAAACCAGACTTTCTCTTCAAACCAGAGATTCTAGGGAAAATGTTGTCACAGCAGCATCTGCAGGTATATATCCCCCAGCTCTGATGTTTTAGCATATAGTATTGTTTTAGCATATTATTCTTCACAACTGCATCGCGGCCTTAATTATGGCTATACATGTACAGCAATTATAATTTGAGAAATGTCAGCAACACGCTCTTTAACATATACTCTATTGTTTGGTGAATTTCATGTGCAACCTACTAAATCACATAGTCCCACTTTCTATTTAGTGAGTATCACATGAAAACATCCATTCAATAACAGACAGTGTGTACTCTTTAACATATACTTTTTAGCATGGTATTCTTCACAACTGCATCGTGGCCTTAATTATGGCTATATGTACAGCAATTATAATTTGAGAAATGTCAGCAAACACGCTCTTTAACATATACTCTATTGTTCAGTGAATTTCACGTGCAACCTACTAAATTACACGGTCTCACTTTCTATTCAGTGAGTATCACATGAAACATCCATTCTATAACAGACACTGTGTACTCTTTAACATATACTTTATTGTTGGGTGAATTTCATGTGTGATAAACTAAATCACACGATCTCACTCTCTATTCAATGAATCTCACATAAAATCCATTCTCTATAATAGATAATGTGTTGAAGTGAGTTGATAAAGAATGTGTTGTTTACATTACTTATAATTTCGGTACTATTCACAAATGCATCTTTGCCGCAATTGCAGCCTTATCAACTGCATTTTCTTGTAATTTTCTATAACTGTACCAAACTCAATGTAACTACAAGTATAATTCTAATTGCAATATAAAATCATCACTGGCTAGTTATATATGATGATTTAGTTTAGTTAATAGCTTATATATCCATGGCACTATGCAGCTCAAGACTTAATAAATGAGAAGGTGCATGCAATCATGGGACCTCAAACATCAGAACAAGCTTGGTTTGTCATAGAACTTGGAAGAAAAAGCTCAAGTACCCATAATCTCATTTTCTGCCACTAGTCCATCACTCTTCCCCTACCCAAAACCCTTATTTTATTCGTACAGCACGTGATGATTCCTCTCAGGTAAAAGCCATAGCTGCCATTATCCAAGCTTATGCTTGGCGCGAAATCATCCCCATCTATGAAGACACTGAATATGGCAATGGTCTAATCCCATATCTAAATGATGCCTTTGTAAAAATTGGCACAAGGGTACCTTATAGAAGTGTCATTGATCCGCTTTCTAGTGGCACCGAAATTCCTAAGGAGCTTGAGAAGCTAAAGGGCATGACAACAAGAGTGTTTCTTGTTCATATGAGTGTTGAACTTGGTTGTGAGTTGTTTCTAGCTGCTAAGAAAGCAAACATGACTACAATAGGTTATGCATGGATAGTCACTGAAGGGTTATCTGAAGAGGTAGGTCTATGGTGTTAAAATGCACCATGCAAGGTGTATTAGGAGTAAGGCCATGCACAAACAAGACCACAAGGCTTAAGGACTTTAAAGCAAGATGGAAAGGTTTATCAGGTAACATAAATAGTGAGGCTAATATGGTAACAATATTTGGATTATGGGCTTATGACACAATTTGGCCATTAGCTAAGGCAGCAGAGAATGTTTGGATTGCAAACTCTACCCCTCAAAAGCAAAAATGTTACCCTTTTAAAAACAATCCTAGCTACTAAATTCTCAGGCATCTCTGGGGATTTCAATTTGGTTAAAGGACAACTAGAGGCATCACCACTCGAAGTATTCAATGTGGTAGAAACAAAAAAGAGAGGGACTATTGGATATTGGTCCCCAGAGAGAGGGCTTTCTAGACTTAAAGCAGCCCAATATGGCCAGGTGACACAACTAAGCCACCAGCAAAGTTGAGGATTGGGATCCCAGTTAGAAAGGGTGTTAATGAATTCAAGAAAGTTAAGAACTTTTCTTTTGATGTGTTTTTTGAAGTGGTCAATGTTTTACCCTTTCCCTTGCCTTATGAATTCCACCCTGTTTGAGAAACATGGGGAGACTGCTGGGCCTTATGATGAACTTCTTATGCAAATTCAGAAAAAGGCAAGCCTTTTACATAACTATCATTCATTTATTTCTTAGTTTTTTTTTTTTTATAAGCTCTTTTGTTTCTTAGTTAAGTTTCTTTCGGGTATGTTTGGATGGAGGGCTTCGGAGGGAATAGAAAGGAATGACCTATTATTTATGATCTATATTTCATATTTTTTTTTTTTAAAAAAATGAAGGAATAAAATGAAAGATGATCGATAGATCGTATAACCTTTCGTTCACACTTTATTAATTTTGTATAAACATTTATAATTTTCTTAATATAGAAATGAAAAATAAGTCTTATCTTTTCTTTTTTCTCAAATCCCTCTATCCAAACATATAAATAATTTGTGGAACATGTTTCTCCTTAGCACTCCATCTTTATGAATGCAGAGGTACGATGCTGTTGTTGGAGATGTGACAATTGTTGCTAACCGCTCAAAGTATGTTGATTTTACAATGCCATTTTCAGAATCTGGTGTGTCAATGTTGGTTTTGGCAAAGCACGATGAGAGAAGAAACATGTGGATTTTCTTGAAACCATTGAGCTGGGATCTTTGGTTGACAACTGGTGCAGCCTTTATCTTCACAGGTTTCATAGTTTGGTTTATTGAACACCGCTCAAACTCTGAGTTTAGGGGCACCCCAATGAACCAACTTGGCATGGTTCTCTGGTTTTCCTTCTCAACACTTGTCTTTGCTCACAGTACATTCTCTAACACTAATTATTACATGCATATCTTCAATTTTATTTACATGACACTCCACAATTTCGTAAAAAACATAAAGGGCCTGATATTAGTATGGGAAAATGTTTTTTTTACCATTAAATTTGACATATAGTAGGTTACTCTATATGCTACTAGTATTTATGTGTTGCTAATTCACCACTTAGATAATTTCAGTGACTACTTATTTGTAACAGAATCACAGTATGTGTTTGGGTGAGTGTTTGTTAAAAGTGATTTTGAATGAACTTGATTTTATAAAATTGAATGTAGTTAAAATTAAGTTTGAAGTGAAGTGATTTATGTTTGGATATTTTTACTCTGAAAGCAAGTTTGATAGAAAACGTAGTATAGATTTTTAACCCAACGTAAAAGCTATCTTTTTATCAATTCTAGTAAAAACCGAGGTTTGGGGGAAAATCAATTTTGCCCGGTAACCAAACATCTAGGGCATGTTTGCTTTGTTTTTTAGTTTACTGTTTTCATTTCCTGTTTTCAGAAATAACTACAAAACTTCCGCTTTGTTTTCATTTTGTTTTCTGTTTCAAAAAATTTGTATCATTGAAAACAATTTTTTCCTGTTTTCATAATGGACTCGGGCTCCTTAAGCAAGTGGTCAGAGATTCGATCCATGGCTCTTACGTATAGAGAAAACCTGGTTGAGAGATATCAAGAAAAAAAAAACTTAAACTTGTGTGGTTTACCTACCACCTAAGCAATTCTATTTACCACTTATTTATACAATGATGACCACTTATTTGGTACATATACAAAACTTAGGTGCCTCATATTGGTTATCCAAATTAGGTGTGCAAATAATAGAGTTGATTAGTATATTAGGATTATGAGAAGTGCAATGCAAGAATTGATGCTATCCTATAATTTATTGTTGCCAGGGGAAAGAGTAATGAACAATTGGTCACGATTTGTGCTGATTATATGGGTCTTTGTGGTACTCATCATAACACAAAGTTACACTGCAAGTTTAGCTTCAATATTAACTGTACAAAAACTGCAGCCAGAGTTTATGGACGTAGAAGAGATCAAAAGTAATAATTACTTTGTGGGATATCAGAAAAAATCATTCGTGAAAGGGCTTCTAATAGAACGTTTAGGATTCAATGAGTCTAAGTTGAAGGGTTATGACAGCCCTGAGGCCTATCGTGAAGCTCTGTCCCTTGGAAGCAACAATGGAGGGGTTGCTGCTATCTTTGATGAAATTTTCTTTATTAATCTTTTCTTTGAGAAATATGGATCTGAGAAGTATAAAACGGTTGGACCAACCTACAAAACCGATGGCTTGGGCTTTGTAAGTCTCTCCATCTGTCAATTTTTATTGTATTTATGCTAATCAATTTTAATGAACTTGGCCTGATGATAATTTTAGTGGCCATGCTTTGCAATATTATGTCAAAATGTTAACTTATATCCTTCTTCAGATATTGGTTAAGGAATAAAAAAATATATAAATTTATATTAGAAAACAATATCTTTCATATATTAAGAAATGAGGTATGAAGTTTTTGAGGAAAAAAACTCTTCAAAAATGAGTTTAGCTCTGAAGTAAGAACAAATAAGGTGTATTTACTCTTAGATCATTTAGTAGGTTGAGATTTTTATGCATTTTATCAAATAAAAGTTATTTAATACATCTTTACTTAATGACTTTTAGAGACAAACTTGCTTTAAAACATCCTTAATTTTTTCAACTAAATCTTTTTCCATTTTCATTGTTAACAATACCCTTTTATGATGATACTGCCAAAAATGGATGTATCCTCTAAAGTCTAAAGTGAGTTGATTGTAAGAAATTCCTAACAGCTTTGATCTGTTATTTTTTCAGGCATTCCCACGAAAACTCTCCCTTGGTCTCTCACTTTTCAAGGGCAATCCTCAATGTCACTGAGAATAAAAACTACATTCGATACAATTAAAGGGAGGTACTTCTCAAATGACATCATAAGTGAAGACCAAAGTACCACTAAGTCATTGGATAGTCCAAACTTGACTTTAGAGAGCTTTGGTGGTGTCTTCATCATCACATTGTTCACTTCACTGCTAGCACTCCTTGTCCATTTGTTTAAGTTCTTACATTCAAAATTGACAGCTGTGAGGACCATCAATTCTGATCAGATATCCTTTTTGGATATCATGATTGCATTGGCAAAACATTTCAATAAGGAAGAGAGATCTCCACATCCTCCTCCAAATAGAGACGTTTTCAGACAAGAGCCAGCAGCAAGTCCGAGTAAGGAGGTTCGTTCACTCGCCCATGATGGCACTAATGATCAATCAAGAATTCACGAGTAAGTGTGTTTAGTTTTTCGTTAGAAAGTCTCGAATGCCCATCCAAATGGGCATTTGCGACCTTTCCAACTCCAAACCAAACACTCCATAGAATATTAGATAGCATTACACTATTCAAAGGCAATAAAATACCTTACATCTAAAGCATAGTGCTATATATAGTGATGTACCTCACTCATTCTTGAACTTTATGATATATTAATATGTATTCAAATACTGTTGTCTAGAGTACTTCATATCCTGCCTAGTGAACTTCATATCCTGCCTAATGAAGGTTCATTGTGCTGTTAATATCATTTTGAGATTTCAGTTTAGTTCCCTAGATTGAATTCAACTTATTAATAACTGATTTGTTGGTCACATTGAAGTGATTGAAATGAAAATCCAGTCAAACTAAATCCAATGCAATAATAAACTTCATCTTGAATTTGTGGCCCTTGGTTCTAACATTTTGCCTTCTATGGTGCACCACCCTCCAAAGTGGAGCAGTGGTGCACCACCCACATGGCATCATGTCACCCAATTATTTTGTCAGCTGTTTATATTGACTATTCAACACATGTGCATACAAATGTACTGGTCAATGACTACTGTATATACATGCCTCACTTTCGTATTTCATTAATTTCTAAATACATTGAATAATGATAAAAAATTTAAACACTATACTCCCTCATATACGCAACACTTTTGCCCACCCACAACATCATCTTCTAGCAGAGATACTGAGGTATATTCAAACCCAGCCTTCTTTGAGAGCTTGAGCTAGGCTCTATTCTGGTTTCAGCTCGGGGTCGTCTTTCATTTCGAGCTCGCGATTTCTCTACATTTTCAGTAGGTGATTCCTTGTAAGCTTGCAGAGTCGAGTGGCTTATCATCCTCCCTGGATTGAAGCTTCATTTTGGTTCTTCTCCGGTCGTCGGTAGACTATTCCACGGTAACACAACTGGGTCATTGATTTCGGTGGTAAGTCATTATCTTGTACCCATTATTTTTTATTTTAGGAACCCTAATTCCCCGAATCACCAATTTTCGATTTCCCCTAAAATCCCCCATTATAGAGATTTTAATAATGTTTGCGACAGTAATTGTGGATTATGTTAAACATTTCAATAATGGATTTAGTGGGTACGTTCTGTATGCATTATCTAAAACTGTGTTACTCGATCTTTCGGTTTATTTAGTCTAATTTTTGTGTGTTTTCGATAAAGTTCATGGTTGTCAACATGTTTATATGTCTCAGATTGCTCAAAAACATTGAGTTTTTTTTTTCCCTGTCGTCTGAGAAGAAAATTGTTGCAGCGTAGGGGGTTGTTTGAATGGGATGACCTGAGAAAAAAAGGCGCCGCTGCCGCCAATGAGGTTGACCCCACACGGCCACACCCCAGGTGGTTGAGCCAAGACCCCAGATAATACATGCAAGTGATTCTGATTTGGTACCCATAAAAGTTGATTCGACGCATGAGGATAAACTTCAACAGAAGATACTGAAGTTGCGTGTCAACTTAGAAGGTGAGAGAAAGATGAAGCAACTTTGGTTTGGAATGTTCTTCCTTTCGTTGGATATATTCATTGGATTTTCGCAGCTTGGTGTACATAAGTGCAATCGTTATTAGGGATGTAGTTAGACCCTAAATTTGTATTTTGCTACCAAGACATCGTATCTAAAAAGTCTACCGAGGAACATCCCAAAATTGCACTAACTTTCATTATATTTAATTTAATTTTTGCTAATAAATTAATATTAACTTTAGAAAATAAATAATAAAAACAACAACTAATTCGATTTTACTTATTAAAAGTACAGTTTTTGTTAACATTTAAAATTAACAATATACAACTTAATCTTATATGCTACAGTTGATCAACACTAATTCATTAATTAATCCAGATGACCTAACACTAATCAACTGAGATTCAAATGACTTATGTGTTGACCGGGTCATAATTTGGGAACCACTTCTTTAATGGGCCATAGTATACACAATCATGCCCCACAATATCTCAAAGATACAATAAAAAACAAAAGCTTTAATGAACTTTTTGGTTCCTGTGAAGTAGGGGTGTTTTGAAATCAGTCCCTGTAAACTTTTTTGTTGGGTTTTGGTCCCTGTAAGTTGAACCTTTTTGTTCTTGGTCCCTGCCGTTAGTTTGTTCTGTTAACTTGTTGACGTGGCTGACGGTACGCCACGTTAGCACTGCCACCTGGATGGATTTGCACAGCTGTCTACCACGTCATTTGTATTTATTTTTTTTTAAATTCGAATTTAAAATTTTTTTTTGGTATAATCACTTTTTATTTAAAAAATATATAGAAAATCATTAAACCTAATTTTTTAAAAAACTCTTAAACCTAAAATTCCCATCTTCCTCTTCTTCTACAGAGCTAGCAAAAAACCCCAGATTCCCAAGTAAACCCAATCAAGCTCCTCTGGATTCTACAGAACTAGCAAAACCCAATCAAGCTCTCCATGGTATGAACCTCCCCACCGAACTCGATCCCGATCCCCTGCTCCCGCCGCCTTTCACCATCCCTTTGCCCCTTCCCTGCCGCCCTTCTCCTCCCCCTGATTACTATGACCACGACAATATGTCGTCGTCGCCGCCGAAGGCCAGAGACTGATACTGAGACTGAGACTTCAAGCACTTTACCTTTACCATCGCAACAGTGCTATTGATGCTAAATTATTAGTGTTGCAAGTTGTCTTTGTCAAGAGGCAGGAAAAGAGCTATGACAAGGTCAACATTGTCGAAGAAGATGGCTCCGAACCCTTCAACAACCATCACAGAAATTAACCTCAAGATTAAAACAAGAAAAGAAACTTGAAGTCCAAGGAACCATATCATCTGGAAATTTCGTCAAGGATTTACCGATTTGGTGTGCTCCAA
The DNA here is from genome assembly GCA_035048595.1 of Echinosophora koreensis. NCBI lineage: Eukaryota > Viridiplantae > Streptophyta > Magnoliopsida > Fabales > Fabaceae > Echinosophora > Echinosophora koreensis. Next base: position 1,590,484 of record JAPCYP010000072.1, read on the forward strand.
TATGCATCAAGCCAGTCAAGCTTGGGCTCTTTGTTAATGGCAGAAGGGGGCATTTGGTCGAGCACTTGGCGTGCCTCAAGGTGTATGAATGTTGGCCTTGCACCACAACCTCACACCACTCCACGTACCAGATCTGCGAGAGAAGTACCACCGTGGCCTCTCCGCTGCTACAGCGGTCGTGCTGTTGTCACCATTTCAACCCGGATCTATGTTGTTGTGGCACTTTCAAAACAAATCCAACAACTACACCACATTTAACCTCCGGCAACACAGATCCGCGTATCTACAAGGGGATAAACATCGCCGCCGTCTTGCCATCACCACCGCCATTTACCATCGAAGCTCTGAATCTCTAGTTAGATTCGTTCTCGTTCAAGATTGAGGAACGTCTTCAACAACAAAGAAGAATCGACCCATAAACTGTCATTTATCACCCTTAAATCATTATGTGATGGCTGTTGAAGGGAAGATGAAAACGGTCGAAGGGAAAGGAGAAGATGAACAAGTTTCAATATTTTTCAAGGTTAGGGTTTTTTAAAACAAAAGCATTTTTTAATTTTTTTTGTTTATTTTTTTATTTGTTTTTTATTATTTTAAACAAAAGAAAAGAATATACCAAAATAACGGCAGTTCTGACGTGGCGAACCGTCAGCCACGTCAGTAAGTTAACAGAACAAACTAACGGCAGGGACCTAGAACAAAAAAGTTCAACTTACAAGGACCAAAACCCAACAAAAAAGTTTATAGGGACTGATTTCAAAACACCCCTACTTTACAGGGACCAAAAAGTTCATTAAACCAAAACAAAATGGGCTAACAATTTTCATCTGGGCCACAGTATTTTATAAAATTAACATGGAAGCAATCTAATACCAATTTGGGCCAAAAAAATAGTAAAAAAATATGCCCTACCCGAAAATCCTTCATCTACTACACCCGACTCTATCACTCTAGCAGGTAACAAAAATTGCAGGACCAACGATCTCGATGCCGGCCGCCACAAACGGGACACCAACTATGGTCCCACGACTATGCAAATTAATCGTCGTTAGTATGAACATCATCCAAGATCCAACCTTCTTATGACAGCGACTACCCCATCGAACCGTCAATACAACAAATACGGTGGTCCACCTTCCTTTGCTAACCACTACGCCGCCGCGAAAAAACCCTCCAAAACAAATTCCTGCCACCGACTGCAAATCATCAAAACTTGGGTCTACGATGCCACCGAAGTCAAACCTATATTTGCTTCCCTTAAAGTAAACATAGACGAATGACCCCCGCCACTGCAGTTAGCCGGTCTCTGCCTTTCGCCGGATTACGTGCCAGCCACCGGATAACCACCTATATGAACATACATCCACCCCTAGAAAGGGGTAATGTCGCCCAAACAACATTTACTACAAAATAACTAATTAAACAAAGAGTAATTAATTTAATTTTAAATTACCGTATTTCAGGGAGGAGTAATTACCGTATTTTAGTGAGGAATACTTTTCATTTACATGACTTTTCAACACATAATATTAGTAATATACCTCTTTGACTACATTTCAGTTTGAATAGTCAAACTAACACAACATAACACACTTGGCAATTCTATTGGACCTTGGTGCTTATTGGCCAAGGGGACTTGATGCTTATTGGCCAAGGTGTTGATGGTTATAAAACTTGGGTGATTATTAGCCCAAGCGGAGGTGTTGGTTGCTTGTTTGTTAATGTTGTTGCGCATTCACGCATTGGAGTTGTTAGTGGGGGAAGTTCAACATAGGGTAGGTCGTCCAAGAGTTAGGCGATTTGGCCATCCGCGGTGATTCATCCGAGAGTTAGGTGAATTATGGCCCCCCGTTGTGGCGCATCCTAGAGTATGGTGCGTCGGCTATCCAAGGGGTTCACCCATGGTTTGGTGAACTGCCGGTGTTGGTACTTATTGGCCAATGTGGATTTGTAGCTCCTAAATTGCCTTCCTGAGATAGTTTGGATCCACATGCATAACAGAGTATTGGAGTAGTGCTGCACCGCATAGCATGCATTGGTTGAATTGATATGAATGATATGGTTATGCTATTGATGTATGTTGTACGTTATAAATATGCTATGTTTAAATGATATATGCTCATCTTGCTAACTGCTTCCTTTGCCGTTGTGTTTTATACATGTTTCTTACTCCCCGTCTTTCTGTTGTTTTCTTTGCATGTATGTTTTATACAGAGGACGGTGAGCAGCCTGTTGAGGAGTGACTCTGAAGTGCCGCTACCCGTAGTTTTAGGATTTCCTTTGTTTTAGTTTGTTATCTGAGATGTTTTCGGATTTTTTGTTATACCTGCTCAATAATCTGACATCGGGGTTGGTTTGCTTTTATAGTTATGTTTCTTTGAAATCTTGTTTTATTTCCGCGTTGAGACGTCTTGTTACAATGTTGTATCTTCTACCTTGGTTTTTATTTCAAATAAATGATATGCATGTGTTTTTATTTTATTTCTTTTATTTTTATGCTTTATAAATACATGCGGGGTAGAGGGTTTCACATTTGGTGGCATCAGAACAGGTCTGTCCTATCAGGCTGTGGTATGAGTCTTTTGTGTGCTCTTATTTGAATTGTCTATATTTATTATAGACAATAATACGTAGTAATAGGTATTGATAGTTCTTCTTGCTTGGTTCTTTGTATTTAATAGTTGTCTTGGGCAAGTGCAGGAACCAATGGCAAGAAGAGGTAGGAACGACCAGGCTATCACTGATGCTTTGTCACTGCTTGCCAATGCTATGGGACAGAACTAGAACAACAACAATGGAGGACTAGCCGAGTTTTAGGGTCTGGATAAGTTCCAGCGGAACAACCCACCCTCGTTCAAGGGAGCTTATGACCCTGAAGGTGTGCACTTTTATGGATGCGGGAGATTGAGAAGATCTTAAGGGTTATGGCGTGCAATGATATTCAGAAGGTCATCTTTGGGACTTTCATACTGACAGAGGAAGCTGAGCATTGGTGGGAGAATTGTTGCCAGCGTATGGAAGCTGAGGGTATAGTGGTTACTTGGAATGCCTTCAAGGACAAGTTCTTGGAGAAGTACTTTCCAGATGACATCCGCGACAAGAAGGAGATGGAATTCTTAGCTTTGAAGTAGGGGAATATGTTCGTGGGGGAGTATGCTACAAAGTTTGAGGAGCTTGCTCGTTACTACACACTCTATCAGTATGTGACTGATGATCGCTCCAAGTGTGTGAAGTTTGAGGATGGTCTGCATCTAGAGATCAAGCAAGCCATCAATTATCAGGAGATTTGTGTCTTTCCGGTCTTGGTGAACAAGTGTAGGATCTTCGAAGATGCCTACAAATCTAGAGTGGCAAACTACAGGAGTTCGGATGCTCAGAGCAGTAGGAAGAATGATCAGAAGGACAATGGAAAGCTTCGCCTAGCTCCAGCCGGTCGGGACTTCAAGCAGGGTGGCAAGAAGCCACAATTCTCTACAAACAGGTTCAGGAGTTGGGATTCTTCTCTTCCTAGGCCTATCAGATGCGACAAGTGTAGGCAAGTGCAGACATGATCATTTCACCACTCAGTGCAAGGAAACTGATGTCATTTGCTTCATGTGTGGCAAATCTGGCCACATCAGTCGAGAGTGTGGAAGGACAAAGTCAGAACTGTCGCTAGCAAGAATCAGAGTTCCCAAGTCAATCGACTGAAGACCAGTGGGAGAGTCTTTACTCTTAGCGGAGCTGAAGCCTCCGAGTCCGAGGACTTGATCCAAGGTATGTGCCTCATTGATGGAACTCCTTTAGTTGTTTTGTTCGATTCGGGTGCGACTCATTCGTTTATATCATATGACTGTGTCAAAAATCTTAAAATGCTTGTGACCCTTCTTGATTGTGATTTAATTGTTGCCACACCCACAAATAAGCCTGTTCTTACTTCACATGCATGCAAGAATTGTCTCATTACCATTGATGATAGAAATTTCGTAGTTGATCTTGTGTGCTTACCCTTGAAACAACTCGATGTTATTCTTGGTATGGACTGGTTATCTTCCAACCATGTCCTCTTGAACTGTTTTGATAAAACCATTGTTTTTGGAACTCCGATGCAGTCTAAAGATCCAAGATTTCTCTCTGCCAACCAAGTTAAGGCTTCTATGAAAGAAGAAGCCTAAGTTTACATGATATTTTCTTCCCTGGAAGTAGAGAGCAAGCATGATGTTGGGAATGTGCTAATAGTGAGAGAGTTTCCGGAAGTATTCCCGGGGGATGTTTATAACTTACCCCCTGAGAAAGATGTGGAGTTTATCATAGACTTAGTGCTGGGAACGGGACCGATATCCATAGCACCTTATAGGATGTCTCCTCTAGAGCTAGCAGAGTTGAAGAAATAGTTGGAGGAACTGATTCAGAAATAGTTCATTAGGCCTAGCATGTCCCTATGGGGAGCGCCAATGTTGTTGGTGAAGAAGAAGGATGGCAGCATGAGGTTGTGTGTCGACTATCGGCAACTCAACAAAGTGACCATTAGGAATAGGTATCCCCTTCTTAGGATTGATGATCTTATGGACCAGTTGATAGGAGCTTGTGTCTTCTCCAAGATAGATTTGAGGTCAGGGTACCATCAGATTAGGGTTAAGTCTGAAGACATCCCAGAGATTGTGTTTAGAACGCGTTATGGTCACTATGAGTATTTGGTTATGCCCAATGGTATGACCAATGCTCCTGCTGTGTTCATGAATTATATGAACAAGACCTTTCACCCTTACTTGGGTAAGTTTGTGGTGGTTTTCATAGATGACATCTTAGTGTACTCCAAGACCAAGGAGGAACATGAGGAACACTTGAGGGTTGTCTTGCAGACCCTTAAAGAGAAGTGGTTGTATGTTAAGTTGTCTAAGGGCGAGTTTTGGTTAGAAGAGGGGAGCTTCTTAGGACATGTCATCTCTAAAGGTAGGATAGCCGTGAATCCGGCTAAGATAGAGACTGTGCTCCACTAGGATGCACCAAAGTCAATGACCGGGATTAGAAGTTTCTTGGGTTTAGCAGGGTACTATAGAAGGTTTATAGAAGGTTTCTCTAAGATAGCTTTACCCTTGACCCGTCTCACCAAGAAGGGACAGCTCTTTGTATGGGACTCTAAGTGTGAGGAAAGTTTTCAGACCTTGAAGGAAAGGTTAACATCTGCACCAGTGTTAGTTTTGCCCAATCCTAGTGAGCCTTTCGTAGTATACTGTGATGCTTCTAAGCAAGATTTAGGTGGAGTGTTAATGCAGAATGGTAAGGTAGTAGCATATGCCTCTAGGCAGTTGAAAACCCATGAGAAGAACTACCTGTTAATTAATATGGCACCTCAAGAGGGGGGTGAATTGAGATTTAATCACTTTCTTGGAAACTTTGGTTTCTTTAAAAAATTGTTCAAGAAACACTATGTATGATGCAAAGAATTGAGTAGAAGAAGATAGTGATTAAGTATGAATGCACTCAATTAAAAATCAGAGAATTAATCCACCACAATTAACCAAATATAATCAAGAACAACAATTATACAATAATTGCAAGAACTAAAAGAGTGAGGGAAAGAGAAGATCACACAAGCGATTTTACTGGTTCGATCACAACCTGAGTGATCTATATCCAGCTCTCAAGAACCCTTGAGAGATTCCACTATTTGAAAATTGTTTACAATATTACAATTATCAAATTAAAAGGATACCCCAACTTTTACCTTTGATTATTTTGAGATGCCCCACTCAAAATAATCCTTACCTCCTAAGGATGCCTCACCTTAGATTCAAGTATTCCCCACCTTGAATATGATTTGGATGCCTCACCAAACCCTCAAGGATTCCCCACCTTGAAATTGATTTGGATGCCCCACCAAATCAATGAAGCAACTCTCCTATTGCTTGCAAGAAAATTGTTTCCGAAAGGAAATACAAAAGAAAACTATAATTGCCTTTCTACAAGATGAAGTATGAAAGCTCTAATGATTTTTGTGGAGGTATTTTGGCAGAGTTTTATTACTTGAAAACTTGTTAATTTTCGTGCCAAAGTAGCCTCTATTTATAGAGAAAAGGTTTAGAAGAGATTTTGAAAATTTGAAGAATTTTAATTCTGTTTTACCTGAAGTAGTCGACTACTTTATAGTAGTAATCGACTACTTTAGTGTAACAGAACCAAGATTCAAGAATTTCAGCTGAGTAGTCGATTACCATACTAAAGTAGTCGATTACTTCATAAAGTAGTCGATTACTTTGATCAAAACAGGTTTCTGAAAGCTGAAGAACAAAGTAGTTGACTGCTTTAACATGAGTAGTCGACTACTTTACCTAAGTAGTCGATTACTTCATATAAGTAGTCGATTACTTTGTTTAAAACATGTTTCTGGAATGCGAAAGAACAAAGTAGTTGACTGCTTATTCCAAGTAGTCGACTACTTGCCTTTTTCACATAAAAAATCAATATTTTCTTTTCAAAGGCAAGTCCAGAAACTTGTTTTAAAGTCTTGAATCAAATTGAAATAATATTCTAAACATTTTTAACTCTAAAACACTTATTACATCACTTACAACTTATACTTCAATCCTAAAGGCAATTTTACAAAATATTCCTTAGGACAAAATAAAGCCTTCAACAATTGGAGTTTCTTCCTTAGTGTGCATTTGGAAAACAATCATCAAAACCATATGTTGAACTTCACTACCCTACCCATGATTTGGAATTAGGAGCTGTAGTGTTTGCCTTAAAGGTCTGGAGGCAATACCTTTATGGAGCAAAGTTTGAGGTATTTAGTGATCATAAGAGTTTGAAATATCTGTTTGACCAAAAGGAGTTAAATATGAGGTAACGTAGGTGGATGGAATTCCTTAAGGATTATGATTTTGAGTTAACCTACCACCCAGGAAAAGCCAAAGTAGTGGCAGATGCTTTAAGTAGAAAAACCTTACATGTTTCAGCCTTAATGGTTAGAGAGATGGATTTGATTGAGGAGTTTAGAGACTTGAGCTTAGCATGGGAAGTTACCCCTAAGAGTATTAGGCTTGGAACGCTGAAGATTACAAACAGTTTGATGGATCAGATTAGAGAAGGTCAGAAGATAGACGTATACCTCTTAAGCCAGAGAGAGGTGCTTGCTCAAGGTAGAAACCTTCGTTTTAAGGAAGGAACGGATGGAGTTATGAGGTTTTAGGATAGAGTTTGCATACCAGATGTTCCAGAGCTTAGGAAGTTGATCCTAGAGGAAGGACATATAAGTGGTTTAAGTGTTCACTCAAGTGCCACTAAGATGTACTAGGATCTAAAGCACGTGTTTTGGTGGCCTAGGGTGAAAAGGATGTGGCTGAGTTTGTCTATGCGTGCTTTGTATGTCAGAAAGCTAAGATAGAACACCAGAAACCTTCAGGTAAGATGCAACCTTTGAGTATATCAGAATGGAAATGGAATAGTATTTATCTCTATGGATTTTGTGTCTGGACTCCCTAGGACTCCAGCTGGTTGTGATGTTATCTGGGTTGTTGTGGCTAGCATAGTATCAGATAGAGACAAAGCTTAAGATGAGTTCAGCTTACCACCCACGGACTGATGGTCAGTCTGAGAGAACCATCCAATCCTTAGAGGACTTGTTGAGAGCTTGTGTGCTAGAGCAGTCAGGTAGTTGGGACAAGTTTTTGCCACTGATAGAGTTCGCCTACAACAATAGCTTCCATTCCAGTATTGGGATGGCACCCTATGAAGCGTTGTATGGAAGGAGATGTAGGACACCTTTGTGTTGGAATGAACCTGGTGAGAATGTTGTGCTAGGACCTGAGATAGTACAAGAAACTACAGAGAAAGTGAGGATGATCCAGGAAAAGATGAAAGTGGCACAGAGTAAGCAAAAGAGCTATCATGACAAGAGGAGGAAGGCTCTCGAATTCTAGGATGAAATAGACAACTATAAACACGAGAAGGGGGGTTGAATTGTGTTTATCAGAAATTAAAATAAAGATGAAAACTTTTCGCACACAGAAGCTAGGTTCAGACAAGTGTGAAAGCACTACACAGACAGGTGACCTGTCTGGTGTATTTTAACAGAAAAGCACACAAGCATACAAAGAGAAAACAAGCTTGATATTCACGCTTTTAACCCCTTAGTTAGAAAGCAGATAGTATAATCAAAACAACTAAAGAGTTTAAGGGAAGAGAGATTAACACAGCAATTTATCCTGGTTCACTCTTTAACACAAAGAGCTACGTCCATTCCTTGGCAGCACCAAGTTTTATCCACTATAACTGATCAGGTTACAGACTCCAAGTATTGTTTGCACATTTAGCCTCTTCAGGCTCCAAGACAAGTATTCTTTGATCACTTAGCCACTTCAGGCTCACATAGGTTTTTTTGAGAAGTTTGTTTATAATAAATACAATCAGACAAACAGTTCTTTCACTAACACTCAGAGAGTGGATTAAATGTAAGCTTAGGAAAGACTGCGTAATAACTTTAAATGATTGAAGAATACAGATTGATAGAATGAAGAAATAAATGAGCAGAGTAATGGCTCTTTAATGCTTTGTATTCTCTAATATCTTCATCTTCAATGACTTCTGTATTTATAGCCTTCAAGCATTTAAGATCCGTTAAAGACATTCTTTCAAACAGTGGCTTCAAGCAGAGCTTCATTAAATGCAATAGAGTCGTTCTGGGCAGCCATTTAATGCAATAGGAACGTTGGTTGTACTCTAACATGAAGGATCATGGCTTTATGCATAGAGCAGTAGCCAAATCAAAGTTGTGCAGAATGCTTTTGTACTTTGCAGAGCATATTTCCCTTTTCGTGTAATAACCAAGAGTACTAGGGAATAAAGCATGTTGGAAACATTCTTTAACTGGATGTTATCTCTGATTTCCTAGGTTGCTTGTGAGAATGACCTTCTGAATTTCTTGATAAACGTGAGAGAGAGTTTCAAAGTCTTCTGTATGAAGGGACAGCTTCCAAAAGCTTTTTGTACTCGAGTTCCCCATTGAAGAACCTTAGACGAGTATGAGAACATAGCAGAGACAAGTTGAAACTAAATTGCAGAAAGTCAATATCCTAGTCAGCAGACAGGTTGACTTTTGCTTCTCCAGACAGGTGGTCATCTATGTGAGCAGACAAGTGAGAAAGTGACTTCTTACTGTTTTGATCTGCACACTTGATAGATAGGTTAGCAACCAATATGAAGGTTAATTAAATCATTAACAAATGTTTAGTTTTCATCAAAACTTAGGGAAAAGCACATCAGACAATTAGAGACTTAACACAGGAGGGTGATCATGTGTTCTTGAGAGTTACTCCAACAACTGGGGTTGGTAGAGTGATGAAAGCGAGGAAACTTAGTCCTAGATTCATTGGCCCTTACCAAATTCTAAAAAGAGTCAGTGAAGTTGCATACCAAATAGATTTACCACATTTCTTGTCCAACCTTCACAATGTTTTCCATGTGTCTCAACTTAGTAAGTATATTCATGATCCTAGCCATGTGATAGTACCCGATACAATTCAGTTGAAAGAGAAATTGACTTTTGAGGTACTACCGCTTCGGGTTGAGGATCGGAGGGTGAAGCAGCTAAGAGGAAAGGAAATTCCCTTGGTTAAAGTAGTTTGGAGTGGGGCTACTGAGGAAAGTGCTACATGGGAACTGGAGACCAAGATGATGGAAGCATATCCGCACCTTTTCAATCGAGGTGAGTAGAAATTTTGAGGACGAAATTTTTATAAGGGGTGGAATTGTAACACCCCGTTTTTTGTATAAAGCCTTTAAGTGCTTATATATGTGTTGCATTAGTTTGGCCTTAGGAATGTTAAAAAGGGCTAAGTGGGATTTTTTAGTGGAAAATCCCTTTCTGGTACAAGAGCACGGCCGTGCTCATGTCCAGCACACCCGTGCTTAACAACGTGCTCAGTGGCTGCTTGAGCCACGAGCACGGTTGTGCTTATGGGGAGCACGACCGTTCGGAAATGCGAGCTAAGTGATGTGAAATTTGCGAACCCGTGCTTAATCTAGCACGACCCCATGCTCAAGTTGAGCACGCCCGTGCTCGGGGGGAGCGCGCCCGTGCTCGGGGGGAGCACGGCCGTGCTCGGGGTCTGATGTTATATAATAGAGCTTTTAGAGAGGGTTACGAGTTAACCCTCACAATTGACACTTTTAGCAACCCTAGTGCAGCTGCAACCCCTCTTTCCCCTTTTTCCTTTGGACCCATCAAGTTCTTGGAATTCTTGCGTTGTTTGGAAGATAAATCGATTGATAGTGCCAATTAAAGGTAACGGTTATCCCTTTCTTAATCTTTTTCCCTTTTTCTTAAATTGGAGATTAATTGGTTAATCCTCTTGCCTTTGGCTAAGGCTTGAAGAGTTCGTCAAGCCGTTCGAGAGACCAAAGTAGCTTCGCGTGTCGGTGTTAGAGGAATCTTCATACCAGGTATGGGGAGAAGGGATAGTATGAACATGTAGGCATTGGGGGTAGCGTAAGATGAAGGGTTAACCCATGACCCTGTTGTGTGCTATTTGCCCAAGTGTTTTGTTTTGCTATATGTATGATATATGATTGGCATGCTTAAATCTTCAGTTATTGTTAATATTGATGATTAATGTTTATGTCATGAATGGATATGTCGATGATGATATTATCATGCCATGAAAGTATGTTTGGACTATGATGTTGTTATGTTGGTGTTAATGTTAATAAGACATTAAAGAATGTTGATAATGATGCACAAAGATTAAGGGATAATTCCCCAATTGTTCATAAGACTTAAATCATAGTGAAGAGAGGCAAGGTTAATGTTTATTGGTATAGTCAAGACCCTATGATTAATTCATGAGTGTTTTAGGGATATTAATGATGAAACAGGAATTAAGGGATTAATACCCAATAATTATAAGACATGAAGATTAAACGAGGTAACAAGTTAATGATTGATGGTTAGTTAAAAACTAATAGGATTGATCTTTGAATACCCTAGGAAGCTTAGCAAGGGTTCCCAACCCTTTCTGCCCAGATCAGTACGGCCATGCTCTAGTAAGCACAGTCATTGACGCTTTTTGGCCAAAGTAGCCTTGATGCTTATTGGTCGAGGTGCTGTTGATGTTGAACGTTGGTGCTTATTGGCCAAGGGGGACCTTGACTCTTATTGATCAAGGTGTTAATGGTGATAAAACTTGGGTGCTTATTGGCCCAAGCGGAGGTGGTGATTGCTTGTTAGTTAATGTTGTTGCCCATGCATTCACGCATTAGAGTTTTTAGTGGGAGAAGTTCAACATAGGGGAGGTCGTCCAAGAGTAAGGCGATCTGGCCATCCGCGGTGATTCATCCGAGTTAGGTGAATCGTGGCCCCCCGTGGTGGCGCATCCTAGAGTACGGTGCATCGGCTATCCAAGGGGTTCACCCATGGTTTGGTGAACTGCCGGCATTGGTGCTTATTGGCCAATATGAATATGTAACTCCGAAGTTGCCTTCCTGAGATAGTTTGGATCTACATGCATAACGTAGTAGTGGAGTATAGTGCTGCACCGCATAGCATGCATTAGTTGAATTGATATGAATGATATGGTTATGCTATTCATGTATGTTATATGTTATAAATATGCTTTGTTTAAATGATGTATGCTCATCTTGCTAATTGCTTCCTTTGCTGTTGCGTTTTATACATGTTTCTTACTCCCCGTCTTTCTTTTGTTTGCTTTGCATGTATGTTTTATACAGAGGACAGTGAGCAGCCTGTTGAGGAGTGACTCTGAAGAGCCGCTACTCGTAGTTTAGGATTTCCTTGGTTTTAGTTTGTTATCCTAGATGTTTTCGGATTTTTGGTTATACCAGCTCTGTAATGTGACATCGGGGTTGGGTTTGCTTTTATAGTTATGTTTCTTTTAAATCTTGTTTTATTTCCGCATTGAGACGTCTTGTTACAATGTGGTATCTGTTAGATAATATAAGACTTTTATGCTTTTATTTATTAGAAGTATATTCACCACCTAGATCACATCGAAAACACTTGATAACAGCGTTATGTTGAGTTTTAACAAAGGCACGAAACATATGATAAATGCTAAAGAAGTCAGAACGATGTTTCATAAGATAAACCCAACAATAACGAGTACAATCATCAATGAATGATACATAATATCTAGATCCACCTTTAGTAAGAACCGATGATGGTCCCTATACATTAGAATGAACCAAGTCAAAGGGTTCAGCAGAAACTGAAACATTTTTACTAAAGGGCAAGGCAGAAAATTTAGCAAGTTTGCAACCACAACAATCAGAAAATCATTAACCTTGCAACTTTCCTAAAGCTCCTGTAGAAACTAAGTATTTCAAATGGGAAGAAGAAACATGTCCAAGACGAGTGCGCCATAAATAAAAACTAGAAGATGAAGAATTCAAAGAAAAAAACACAGGTCAACACTAGAAGCTGGAACATCTGGAACTCTCAGCTTATCCAAAATATAAAGTCCTCCCTGCTTACGGCCTGTCCCAATTAGCCTTTTGGATTGCGGATCCTGCATATAACACGAGGTAGAAGAAAAGAAAACTGAGTAACCAGAATCACATAATTGACTAACAGAAACAGGACTCAAGGTGAGATTAGGAATGTAATAAACATCTGAAATAGACAAATGAGATGTGGAAACAGAACCAGTTCCTGCTAGTTGCATAGGAGTGCCATCAGCGGTCATGATTGGAGCGGACGAGGCAAGATGTAAAGACACAAATGAATTAAAATCAGGTGACATATGATGAGAGGCTCTAGAATCAAGGATCCAGATGGATTGAGATATACCTGATGATCTAGAGGAGAGCAAACCTATGTTAGAGGAAGCAGACGTGGCTTGTGGCTGTATGACAAGAAACCTCTGGAACTGCTTGGCAGGAACAGATATTGTAGGACTCGTAAAGGAAGTGCTTTCAGGATAATATGCATGTCCAACACCAAGAAAATCATCCTTTTCATAAACCATTGCTAAGAAGCACAAACTGAGAAGGGAAAACCCAATTGCCACGAAGAAAATCACTGTTAAACCCTCAACCCCAAATACTGCCAATGGGTTTATGTTGAATTTAGATATAATTTTTTTAATTTCAACACAATAACTTCAAATAACAGTGCTATCAGAGTAGAATTGAAGAAAATTGAGTGAAAAAATGGAAAGATCTCACCAAAATACTTAAGAAATGGTCAACAATAGTGGTCAAAGGCTCTGGTCAAATGGTCAAAGGCTCTGGTCAACCGGTCAAATACGAGTCAAAGGGCCAATCTCGCGGGTCAACAGACGGGTCAGATTCGCGGGTCAACAGCATGGTCGGGCGAGGGACCCGGATCTGCACCAGGCACGTGAATCCCACGTGCTAAAAGGGAACCGGCACATGACGGCGCGTGGCGGCCCGTGAAGGGTCAGACGGCGGAGATTTTTCGTCGGAAAGCAGATCGGCGGACGACAAACACGACTGTTGGGGCGGTGAGATGAAAAAAGTGCCGGAAAATGCCTTCCCAGAAACGCCACAGTGAACCTCAAAACCAACCAAAAATTTTCTGAACAAACAGGCAACAGGAGGAGGAGAGAGAGAGAGATTGCACCAAAGAGAAAGAAGAGACTAACAATAATAGTGAGCCCGAGCTCTTGATACCATGTGAGATTATCAATGCACCATACAAAGAGGAGAAGGAGAAGAAAGAACAAAGGGAGAAATCTATTAGGGTTCAATACGTTGTCATAGTCAAAACCAGCAAATATAATAATGAGAAAGAATATGTATATATATATATATATGCATAAGTAAAATGACTAAACTACCCTTAAGGAGAGAATAAATAAAAGCATAAAAGTTTTATATTATCTAACAGTATCTTCTACCTTGGTTTTTATTTCAAATAAATGATATGCATGTGTTTTTCTTTTATTTCTTTTATTTTTATGCTTTATAAATACATGCGGGGTAAAGGGTGTCACAGAAATGGGTGTGACACCATCCTCTAAGCATATACCAAACTGGTTACCTGCTTTGCCTGGTCCTCATACATACATTCACATGAGTATTTGGAATGAGAGGGTCTCTGGTCCTCGTGAGGATAAAGATTGGACAAACAAGGAAATGTAGGAAGTCCAAAGGGTATTTATTGAGTTTGTAGAAGCGGTTGTTGTCTTGTAATTATTCAATAGAAACATTTGCTGCTTCACAAGGACAAATATGTGGTTGTTGATAGCTTACTGGCAAGTGGTTGAATACTAGACAACAAAATAAGGGTGCTTTGCGAATGCTTTGGTTGGATGAGAAGACGAGTGAGATGATAAGAAGAGGAGACCGAGTATATTCTCAGTTAGTCTATGGAAATTGGAAAATACTACACCCAGCTGTGACTTGTCCCACATCGGTGACTAGCTGAAGCAATGAGAAAGGATAGGCTATAAAAAATGTGTTAGATGCTACTTGCCTGGATTTATGCAATTTTTGGAACCTGACAAAATCCCGAAACCTCCAATTTAAATGTAGTTCAGCACTGCTTGTAACCTTGTAGCCTTACATGGTTATACTTACATTTATATTAGATTGAGCGTAGTACCTTCAGAGTATACAAGAATATTGTGTTACTTTGTACCATAACTTTAATTATTACATTATAGGGGTGAGCGAGTGATGGGTTGAGACAGGTACTGCTTGTCCTTTACCCGGCACTAAATATTGATAGGGTCAATTCTTTGAACTCGAACCCGTTCCTAGACCCGAGGAATTTGATCATATGCGGGTTGGTTTAAGACTTGGTCTAAATCGGGTTGACTAAAGTTAAATAGATTTTTTGTAAACTAAATTTTTGTGAGTGGGAAAAAATGTTAATTTTTTTTTATAAGCCAAAATATCGGCAAAAGATACTACCTAAAAGCCATCTATTGATCTCGTGTCACCAAATATCCATAAATGGATGTTACAAAATATCAACATATAGATCATTTTGCTGGATGCTTCCTTGATGCTCGTGTTACCAAAATCACATTGTTAAAAACAGGATATTTTCATCAAACAGGATTCTTTCAATTTTACAAAAGTCACAAAAATAAATCAAACGTGAAACGTAAGCTAGGGAGGGATAAAAATAAAAGTAGATTTTTATTATATGGGACGGGTTGGGTAACCCGAATGTCAACCTGGACTCGTCCCTGACCCAACACCGGTTCACTAAATGGGACGTGGGTTCGTCATTTCTCTTCTGCGGGTTAGAGTCAGACCCAACATGAACACTACGGGTTGGGATGGGTTTTAATTAGGGTCGGGCCGAATTTTGCACATCCCTATTACATTATATCAAGTAAAAGATGATAATGACTCACATAATTAAAGTGGTACACACTCAATGGATAAAACAAGAAATTCCTAG
Source organism: Echinosophora koreensis (assembly GCA_035048595.1). Lineage (NCBI taxonomy): Eukaryota > Viridiplantae > Streptophyta > Magnoliopsida > Fabales > Fabaceae > Echinosophora > Echinosophora koreensis. Next base: position 1,605,857 of record JAPCYP010000072.1, read on the forward strand.
CCCTTCCTATGTGAACATCTAAGATTTTTTAAGACACTTACAAACCAACCAATATGTGGAACACAAATTTATAGTTACTTAGTATCATGTTTAACCTATATGTGGAACAAAAAATTATAATTACTTAGTATCATGGTTATGAAAACTGGACTGGATCGACCGATTAAACAGATGAACTGGCCAGTGACCCGTTCGAATAACCCCAAAAACAGAACTACATCTAAAACCATATGAACGAGTACGAAACTATAAAAATTTAAATTGAGTTTCAGTAATCCGTACTATGTTAATAGAATTTCTCCAAAATAAGATTTTCACCTATTTAATTAAGAGCACTTAAATTTTTTCCCATATAATTAAATTTACCAAAGTAACTCTTAAATGGATAACTCAACTATAATTTTGGAGATTATTATTGAAAAACTGAGGCTTCTTTAAAAACTAATCAAACAACTAAAAGACTTTTTTAGAATATATTAAAAATTATTCTTTCCAACAAACAAAACAACTATGGCTACTGTGAGAATTGATTTATATACTATAATAAAATTGGCTTTGTAGGTTAAAAATCTAACACAAGCACGCCATAAGTCTCTTGCAAAAGTTTAACTGTCATAAGAAAAACAAAATTAATAATAATTTTACTGTCATATAATAATGAGTTTAAATTTGAAAAAGTTTTTTACACTTTAAAATGATAACGAATTATTCTATGTATAACTTTCGAGATAATTATGATAAGAGTCAAATATTTTTAATGTTATAATAATTTTGATTAATTGATATTGTAATATACTAATATTATGTTCGTTTCATCATTTTGAACTGTCAAACAAAGAAGTCATTTTCAGTAAAACTTCTTCACCATTTCGTAAAATCAACTAATGCAAGGTGTATTGAGAGTCGAACTTGACTCCAAGTCAATAATCCTAAATTTATGTATTATTTTTTAAAAATAAAATCTCTTTGATTGTGACCACACAAGCATGACCCTCAAAAGTCAACACTCAGAAAATTCAAGGGAACACGGCGATTAAGAAGGATTGCTAATTTACTACCGGTCCATACATTAATGGATATTCACAACCTAAATTCTAAGTATTTGATGAACACGGTTAATAGGTCGTTAGCCCCTTTTCTTTAAAATATTTTAAAAAATAAAACAAATTATACATACTTGTGCCGCGCGTGTAAGTCTTACAATGTGTATGAGTGAAGTTGTCTTCTCATGAGATTGTGTTTGAAAGTTGTAGCTTTGTCCAAAATGTTTAAGGCAATTTAGACTTGTGCATACCAAATTTTATATTCACTTTAATTATCTCATTTCTAATCGAGGTGGAATATTCTTTGTTTTCCAATTAATAATAACACCATATAGTCAGTAGACAGAAATTCTGTCTATTTATGAAATGAAACTATGAAGTGAAGGACTTTGTAACACAAACTTTTTTGACAATGCCAAACCTGCAGAGAAGCCTTCATTCTCCTCTTTTACTTCTGTCTTTCATATGTCTAAGTCTATGGGGAAGACCCTTCATGGCAAAGGAGGCCATACCAATACCAATAGGGGTAGTTCTTGATTTGAACTCCACAATTGGAAGTATAGCTAATAGATGCATATTGATGGCGCACCAAGATTTCTATGAAAACCACCCTCGTTACAAAACCAGACTTTCTCTTCAAACCAGAGATTCTAGGGAAAATGTTGTCACAGCAGCATCTGCAGGTATATATCCCCCAGCTCTGATGTTTTAGCATATAGTATTGTTTTAGCATATTATTCTTCACAACTGCATCGCAGCCTTAATTATGACTATACATGTACAGCAATTATAATTTGAGAAATGTCAGCAACACGCTCTTTAACATATACTCTATTGTTTGGTGAATTTCATGTACGACCTACTAAATCACATAGTCCCACTTTCTATTCAGTGAGTATCACATGAAACATCCATTCTATAACAGACAGTGTGTACTCTTTAACATATACTTTTTAGCATGGTATTCTTCACAACTGCATCGCGGCCTTAATTATGGCTATATGTACAGCAATTATAATTTGAGAAATGTCAGCAACACGCTCTTTAACATATACTCTATTGTTCAGTGAATTTCATGTGCAACCTACTAAATTACACGGTCTCACTTTCTATTCACTGAGTATCACATGAAACATCCATTCTATAACAGACAGTGTGTACTCTTTAACATATACTTTTAAATTTCATGTGTGATAACTAAATCACACGATCTCACTCTCTATTCAATGAGTCTCACATAAAATCCATTCTCTATAATAGATAATGTGTTGAAGTGAGTTGATAAAGAATGTGTTGTTTACATTACTTATAATTTCGGTACTATTCACAAATGCATCTTTGCCGCAATTGGAGTCTTATCAACTGCATTTTCTTGTAATTTTCTATAACTGAACCAAACTCAATGTAACTACAAGTATAATTCTAATTGCAATATAAAATCATCACTGGCTAGTTATATATGATGATTTAGTTTAGTTAATAGCTTATATATCCATGGCACTATGCAGCTCAAGACTTAATAAATGAGAAGGTGCATGCAATCATGGGACCTCAAACATCAGAACAAGCTTGGTTTGTCATAGAACTTGGAAGAAAAGCTCAAGTACCCATAATCTCATTTTCTGCCACTAGTCCATCACTCTCCCCTACCCAAAACCCTTATTTTATTCGTACAGCACGTGATGATTCCTCTCAGGTAAAAGCCATAGCTGCCATTATCCAAGCTTATGCTTGGCGCGAAATCATCCCCATCTATGAAGACACAGAATATGGCAATGGTCTAATCCCATATCTAAATGATGCCTTTGTAAAAATTGGCACAAGGGTACCTTACAGAAGTGTCATTGATCCACGTTCTAGTGGCACCGAAATTCCTAAGGAGCTTGAGAAGCTAAAGAACATGACAACAAGAGTGTTTCTTGTTCATATGAGTGTTGAACTTGGTTGTGAGTTGTTTCTAGCTGCTAAGAAAGCAAACATGACTACAATAGGGTATGCATGGATAGTCACTGAAGGGTTATCTGAAAAGGTAGGTCCTATGGTGTTAAAATGCACCATGCAAGGTGTATTAGGAGTAAGGCCATGCACAAACAAGACCACAAGGCTTACGGACTTTAAAGCAAGATGGAAAGGTTTATCAGGTAACACAAATAGTGAGGCCAATATGGTAACAATATTTGGATTATGGGCTTATGACACAATTTGGGCATTAGCTAAGGCAGCAGAGAATGTTTGGATTGCAAACTCTACCCCTCAAAAGCAAAATGTTACCCTTTTAAAAACAATCCTAGCTACTAAATTCTCAGGCATCTCTGGGGATTTCAATTTGGTTAAAGGACAACTAGAGCCATCATCACTAGAAGTATTCAATGTGGTAGAACAAAAAGAGAGGACTATTGGATATTGGTCCCCAGAGAGAGGGCTTTCTAAACTTAAGCAGCCAATATGGCCAGGTGACACAATTGAGCCACCAGCAAAGTTGAGGATCGGGATCCCAGTTAGAAAGGGTGTTAATGAATTCAAGAAAGTTAAGAACTTTTCTTTTGATGTGTTTTTTGAAGTGGTCAAGGTTTTTCCCTTGCCTTATGAATTCCACCCTTTTGAGAAACATGGGGAGACTGCTGGGCCTTATGATGAACTTCTTATGCAAATTCAGAAAAAGGCAAGCCTTTTACATAACTTCTTTCATTCTTTTGTTTCCTTTTTTTTTTTTTTTGATAAGCTCTTTTGTTTCTTAGTTAAGTTTCTTTCAGGTATGTTTGGATGGAGGGCTTCGGAGAGAATAGAAAGGAATGACCTATTATTTTTTATCAATATTTCATATTTTTTTTTAAAAAAAATGAAGGAATAAAATGAAAGATGATCGATAGATCGTATAACCTTTCATTCACACTTTATTAATTTGTATAAACATTTTATAATTTTCTTAATATAGAAATGAAAAATAAGTCATATCTTTTCTTTTTCTTCAAATTCCTCTATCCAAACATATAAATAATTTGTGGAACATGTTTCTCCTTAGCACTCCATCTTTTATGAATGCAGAGGTACGATGCTGTTGTTGGAGATGTGACAATTGTTGCTAACCGCTCAAAGTATGTTGATTTTACAATGCCATTTTCAGAATCTGGTGTGTCAATGTTGGTTTTGGCAAAGCATGATGAGAGGAGAAACATGTGGATTTTCTTGAAACCATTGAGCTGGGATCTTTGGTTGACAACTGGTGCAGCCTTTATCTTCACAGGTTTCATAGTTTGGTTTATTGAACACCGCTCAAACTCTGAGTTCAGGGGCACCCCAATGAACCAACTTGGCATGGTTCTCTGGTTTTCCTTCTCAACACTTGTCTTTGCTCACAGTATATTCTCTAACACTAATTATTACATGCACTATCTTCAATTTTATTTAAATGACACTCCACAATTTGGTAAAAACACATAGGCAATGATGCCTGGTATTAGTATAGGAAAATGTTTTTTTTACCATTAAAATTTGACATATAGTAGGTTACTCTATATGCTACTAGTATTTATGTGTTGCTAATTCACCACTTAATAATTTCATTGACTACTTATTTGTAACAAAATCACGGTGTGTGCTAGGGCGAGTGTTTGTTAAAAGTGATTTTAAATGAACTTAATTTTATAAAATTGATGTAGTTAAAATTGAGTTTGAAGTAAAATGATTTATGTTTGGATAATTTTTACTCTGAAAGCAAGTTTGATTTAAAACATAGTATAGAATTTTCAACCCAACGCAAAAGCTATTTTTTATCAGTTCTAGTAAAACCAAGGTTTGGGGGCAAAATCAATTTTGCCTAGTAACCAAACATCTAGAACCTGTTTGCTTTGTTTTCATTTTAGTGTTTTCATTTACTGGTTTTAGAAATAATCACAAAATTGCTGTCTTTTTTTTATTTTGTTTCATGTTTCCAAAAATTTGTACAGAAAACCCTGAAAACAGTTTTTTCCTGTTTTCATAATGGACTCGGGCCCCTTAAGCAATTGGTCAGGGATTTGATTCATGGCTCTTGCGTATGGAGAAAACCTGGTTGGGGGAAAAAAAAAACTTGTGTGGTTTACCGACCACCTAAGCAATTCTATTTACCACTTATTTATGCATTGATGACAACTTATTTGTACATATACAAAACTAAGTGCCTCATATTGGTTATCCAAATTAGGTGTACAAAACTACAAAATAATAGAGTTGATTAGTATATCATGATTATGAGAAGTGCAATGCAAGAATTGATGCTATATTATAATTTATTGTTGCCAGGGGAAAGAGTAGTGAACAATTGGTCACGATTTGTGCTGATTATATGGGTCTTTGTGGTACTCATCATAACACAAAGTTACACTGCAAGTTTAGCTTCAATATTAACTGTACAAAAACTGCAGCCAGAGTTTATGGATGTAGAAGAGATCAAAAGTAATAATTACTTTGTGGGATATCAGAAAAAATCATTTGTGAAAGGGCTTCTAATAGAGCGTTTAGGATTCAATGAGTCTAAGTTGAAGGGTTATGACAGCCCTGAGGCCTATCATGAAGCTCTGTCCCTTGGAAGCAACAATGGAGGGGTTGCTGCTATCTTTGATGAGATTTTCTTTATTAATCTTTTCTTCCAGAAATATGGATCTGGGAAGTATAAAATGGTTGGACCAACCTACAAAACCGATGGCTTGGGCTTTGTAAGTCTCTCCATCTGTCAATTTTTATGGTATTTATGATAATCAATGTTAATGAGCTTGGCCTGATGATAATTTTAGCGGTTATGCTTTGCAATATTATGTCAAAATGTTAACTTATATCCTTGTTCAGGTATTGATTAAGGAATAAATAAAAAAAAAATTATATTAGAAAACAATATCTTTAATATATATATATTAAGAAATGGGGTATCAAGTTTTTGTGAAAAAAACTCTTCAAAAATGAGTTTAGCGCTGAAGTAAGAACAAATGAGGTATATTTACTCGTAGATTATTTAGTAGGTTGAGATTTTTATGCATTTTATCAAATAAAAGTTATTTAATACATCTTTACTTGGTGACTTTTAGAGACAAACTTGCTTTAAAACATTCTTAGTTTTTTCAACTAAATCTTTTCCATTTTCATTGTTAACAATTCCCTTTTATGATGATACTGCCAAGAATGGATGTGTATCCTCTAAAGTCTAAAGTGAGTTGATTGAAAGAAATTCCTAACAGCTTTGATCTGTTATTTTTTCAGGCATTCCCACGAAACTCTCCCTTGGTGTCTCACTTTTCAAGGGCAATCCTAAATGTCACTGAGAATAGAACTACATTTGATAGAATTAAAAGGAGGTACTTCTCAAGTGACATCATAAGTGAAGACCAAAGTACCACCAAGTCATTGGATAGTCCAAACTTGACTTTAGAGAGCTTTGGAGGTCTCTTCATCATCACATTGTTCACTTCACTGCTAGCACTTCTTGTCCATTTGTTTAGGTTCTTACATTCAAAATTGATAGCTTTGAGGACCATCAATTCTGATCAGATATCCTTTTTAGATATCATGATTGCATTGGCAAAACATTTCAATAAGGAAGAGAGATCTCCACATCCTACTCCAAATAGAGACGTTTTCAGACAAGAGCCAGCAGCAAGTCCGAGTAAGGAGGTTCGTTCACTCGCCCCCGATGGCAACGATGATCAATCAAGAATTCACGAGTAAGAGTGTTTGGTTTTTCGTTGGAAAGTCTCGAATGCCAGGCATTTGCGACCTTTCCAATTCCAAACCAAACACCCCATAGCATATTAGATAGCATTACACTATTCAAAGGCAATAAAATACCTTACATCTAGAGCATAGTGCTATATATAGTGATGTACCTCACTCATTCTTGAACTTTATGATATATTAATATGTATTCAAATACTGCTGTCTAGAGTAGTACTTCATATCCTGCCTAATGAAGGTTCATTGTGATGTTAATATCATTTTGAGATTTCAGTTTAGTTCCCTAGATTGAATTCAACTTATTAATAACTGATTTGTTGGTCACATTGAAGTGATTGAAATGAAAAACCAGTCAAACTAAATCCAATGCAATAATAACCTTCATCCAGTTGAATTTGTGGCCCTTGGTTCTAACATTTTCAAACCATTCATCTTCCATTAAGGATATTACATTTGACAAATGGGTGTATAGAGACTAGGAGGAACAACACACAAATGTACATTGCCTTCAACAACACAAGAACTCTACAAAAAGTTGGCAATATATTACCCGCTCCAAAGATTATAAAATCTAGATTTTCATTTTTCATGATAAAACAAAATGGGAGAAATTTTGACCATATTTTTTTCTTCTATAATTACATATAATATACAGAGTCTTGCAAGAATCAAAGCTATGGAACAATAAAACTTGAAAGAATCACTCTCCATTAATCATAAGTGACTGGAAAGGCTCTCTCTTTATTTCCACAAATGTGGAGAAGTCCTTACTCAATGGCTGTTTCCAAGGTTCTCCATCCATTTGCATAAATGCATCTTTCCACTCCCCACCTCTAACTTCCAATCGAATAGCTGTTGCCTGAAAGATACAAGTAGACCTCTACAGTCAAGAGACACAAACAACAGCTTCACACGCCAAATGATGCTAATTACAGCTATTTAACTATAGTTGTCATAGAAACTAGGGAGATAATATTCAGATTCAGAGGTGGGTTTATAAACTCATGTTACATGAGAGAAAACTAAAGGAAAAGACTTGGATACAATTCCATAGGTACATTAGGTGCTGTTTTTCAATGGCAATAGGATACCTATGGAATTGTACCTAAGTTTTGTCCAAAACTAAATGCACCTTGTATGTCATGTTACATGGCGCCTCTTGTATTGATGGAATAGCGATGCTGCTATGGCTACTCCAAAAATTTTAAAAGCCAATTTCCTATCATTTTTTTAGAAAAATTTAGTTTGACCTTCTAAATAAAGTACTATTTTTCTTTGATCTCCTCAATATAAATCCTCTAGCTCGACCTCTGCCAGTGACCGAGGTTGTCTGTGTGAGAACACAGAGGTTTTACACGACCAGATCCACGAGAAACCCTCATGCATTAGTGGGATCAGGATATATTAAGGTTAATCTTGGTCAGATGCTCAAATCAACAAACTGCTATATTTATGTACTACCATATAGTGCCATATTTTATTAGTGGTCTACTAGAAAGTGAAGGTGATAAACAGAAATGCATCCCCATAACAAGATCTTTCAAAATTGACTCAAAATTGTTTAGAATGTGTCTACCTCTCATACAAAGAGCTGTAAGGGATCTAGAGCTCATATTCTTCACATTTGTGATTCACCCCAAATCACAAACCATAAACAGTTTCAGATTAACATGTGGTACCTGAGCTATGTGCTTTGCAGATATCAGTTCAACCATGACAAAAGATGCATGCCATCCTTGCTTTAGACCAAATATTTCCAAAAGTCCATCATCAACTTGTGCTTCAACAAAGCCTCTCTGGAAGTACATGAAAAAGTGCTCCCATTTAGGCATACTTAAATTTGGATAAAACAAGTAACAAAATTTAGCAAGCTAAGAGAGAGGGAAGAAAGGCATATACAAATACAGTCCAAAAAATTAGACATAAAATACAGTAAATAAGATATCTGATGGACACATCTGTTATATGGAAGCGATCTTTCGGAATACAAAGGAATGAATAAAAATGATATTCTTCACATTTTCCCTCTATTAGTGACATGATCAGACTAAGAAAATTATTTGTATGCTTATAATCATACTTATATACATTCACAAAAATAATTCCATAAAAACTACTCAAAGGGAGACCAAAGATTGCAATTCACCTGTGTCGAAAACAGAATATTAGGTATACAATAAAAAGTCAGAATGTGCTATCACTGAAACAAGGGATTATTAGAGGAAACAAGAGCACAATACCTTTTCCAAATATTCTGGTTTCAGATTACCCCATGGATTTCTTCCACTTCCATAACTATGAAGATTCAGAGCAACTACTGCTCTTACGCTGAAAGTAAATAACATAACCTTATGTGAAATGAGATTAAACCAGAAAAAGGGGCACAAAAGAGACTGTTACTACACAGGTGTAAAATCGTGTGATACATGCATGATGAAAGCCATCTGCAATTCACCACATGATACGAATAACTGGCTTTCCAAATCATATCAAAACGTGTGATTCGAATTGTGAATCGTAAGATTCTAACAAATATGAAAAATGCAATGCTTTGTTTACCAGTTAATAACAAGCACCAGCAAAAATGATATGACAAGAAATATACCTTGTAGGAACTGGAACCTGCTCCCATTCTGAGCAATTGGACCTTTTGACATGCATCCGACAAATGTTCTTAAGTCCCCTAATAACAGAAAGTTATCTTTTAAGAATTTAATCATTATGAATAGAATATGTAGTTATTAGGAATGTCAATGTCCTTTACTACTAAAAACGGATGATTTAGTCAATGCAGCAAAAGGATATCTAGATATTGTTGGAAATTATCAATTGAAAATGATAAACTCCAGTAAATTTGCAGGCTTCAGGGTAAAATGCACATGAACAAAGTACAAATAGAAACATCAAATAAAGCAGAAAGTAAAAGCAGAAGGATGAACTGCTTTAGTTGAGATATATCTTACCTTAAACTTGGATCACTTGTGCAAGGTGTGAGGAACCAGCCCTGAGTGCAAGTGTAACTCGAGTATATAAGCTGCGACACAAAAAAAAAAAGAAAAATGAACCAGATTGGTCACAACCCTGTATTGATATGACTGAAATCTATGACATCATTTTTACAAGACAAATAAATGGTAGCTGTTTGACTGTTAACATGAATGCTAAAAATGTGTGTATATAAAGCGTGGTACAATAAAAGGACAAACCTAACAGATATAGATTACTTCCTGAAAAATGGTAACATCAAATTAAGGAAGCAAATCAAGCAATCAAGAAAGGAACTTAATCTATAATACTCATTCAACAGCTCCAGAGGTGTAACAGTTAATACCTTGTTTGCAATTGGACCGTGTGCAAGGTAAGGCTTTTCATTGCGTAAATGATGGAAGCCATAAGCCACTTGGGCATCCATTCCTGTAAAATAAGAGATTCATTTGAAGTAACAGGAAAATTTTCCATCACAAAACAACACCAAAGCCAAGAATTTTTTAGTGTGCTTAGAAGCATTTATTTCACATTTTTGTTTTTAATAACAAAAATAGTTTTCAATATCAACAAAACAAATTTTCATTTGGATTAAGTTGCTTGAAAAAAATAATATGAAACTCATGCCTATTTCCCTTCTGAACCACACCCCTCCATTCTGCTCCCAAGGAAGAAGGACCTGCAACAAAGGAGGATGAGGGCATGGGGTGATGACAAAGCAGCAGGGGTCGAGGACAAGGGACGATGGCGAGACCAATGAGATACTGTAAAAGGGATGACAATGAGGCAGGGTAGGAGGACAAAATGAGGGACTATTATGAGATGAATGCTGATGAAGAGGAACACGCACACGTGTGCATATACACACAAGTGCCTTTAAATGCAGTTCCAAGCATGCTCCATAGCATTTTTAGTTTCTTCATAAAGGAATTCTCCTTTCTCTTCAGTGAGGCAATCCCAATGGCAGGGACACAGCCTTCTTTTGAAGCCATTTTCCAAATAAATATGGGCTTAAAAGGAAATGTTCAGGCCTTAAAAATAGGTGCAGCGTCCATAACAAGTCAAAAACTACATTCTTAAATTACCCTGAGATACATGAACACAACAGGAAGCAAGCAATTTAGCTTTAAGGTAATGTTCCATAGAACTGACATACACTATAATCATGTATTGTAACATCACTCTCAATGATTGATCTCAACTACGGATCCAAGGCACTGAACACAGACTTGATGATAAAAAACAATTTTCGGGCACCAATATGATATCTAATACCGATGTAAACGTCCACATACCTATGCTGAAGTAATTGTAGAACTCGCCTTCATAACATGTAACTTTCTCAGGCAGTTCTCCCTCAACTTCTAAGCCCTGGAGAAACAAGAAACTTTATATATCAGAAAATAATGATAATAACAATAATAAAACAAATTGACAAATATATTAAGTAAAGAAAATCTGACCCAAAACACTAAAAACAACAAATTTTGTGCATCATCATTATACAAGTAGCATGCTGACTCATCATAGAAAGCTGATTGTACTTGAAGCAATCATTCAAGGCTCATCTTTAACCAAGATTATTGTTTACGTACGAATTTGATAATGTGCCCCAAAGTAATACGTTGTGAAAGTTTTTAAGTTCATCACTTACTATGACAATACACAAGACCAATGGAAATGCTGTATTAATTGGTTATGCTTCTTTTCTAATAGGTGTGGCCTTTGGCAATGCTGTCTCAAGCATAATAAGACCCCTATAACAGATACCTCAGGCACAAATGCTCTTAAATACCTCCATAGCACTTAACAGTTCCATACCAAGCTATTTACCATAGATATTGATTTTGTGAAGGGCTATGTCACCTTTAATTTCACTAAACTACCATTTACATAAATTTATAAGAGAATAGTTTGAAAATTCTATCCAATAATGGTTTTGAACTTATTGTAGCAACCAACTAAATCCATAGTGACACTTTAGAAAGAACTTTTCATGGCTGATTGTATAAATAAGGGAAAAACGTACATTACAAAAGCATATAATATCAAAATTTATTGTATCAAGTGACATATTTTAAGCCATCAAGAAGATATATGAATAATATCATAGATTGTACAATCATGCCTCAGTGATTAAAATATGCACAACACTATAAACATGATTAACCAATAAGTTTCTTCAAAAACATTTTAACATTGCCTAGTTTGGTAAGTAAGATCTTAGATCAGTGATGATTTCATTCAAAAATTGAGACATTGCTGGAGTATATGACCTAATAATCCTTCACTATCTACGTATGCATTGCCAAAAATCATATGATTGAGACAGCATTGCCAAAGGCCACACCTATTAGAAAAGAAGCATAACCAATTAATAGTACAGCTAGCTAAAATAAATATATGACTAAGAAACTTGACTGCAACCTCATCAAGATTGAACTCTTCTGTATGCCTCAGAGAATGTGGTGGTTCCACTGTTGTGCCTTCTACCATTGCAAGTGAAATTTTCCAACTGCTTAAAAAAAATTAACAAAAATTATAGCTAATTGATGTATGAGTTACAAAATGGGGATATTACTGCAAAGAAAACTGAACTAAAATATATAAGTACATAAAATGAAAATACAACTTATGTATAGAAGTCATACATGCTGAGTGCTGACATAGATAATGCAAAGTGAAGTTTTAATTTTATTGTCATCATGTTTTCTGTGAAACTACTATTGGGCATGTAAAGCAGAACGCCAAACTCATTTAAATTATTGGTTTCATATCCACCAACAAAATTAACTCAGTCCAGGAAAAGATAACTAGAAATGAAAAATCAGAATTTAGACATTTTTCCAGAAGAAAAGTTAAATTTGCTACCAACAGATCCTGTAATCTATTTGTTAGATTTGAAGTAGGGAACTTATTCAGGTGTCTCTTGTAGTCATGCTTTTATAAAAAATTACCATGTTAAATAGGAAAATTATGAAGTATATTAATCATTTTACACCAATAGGAAAATTTTGTCAGGGAGCTAATCATCTTAAATCTATTTGGTAAAAGGACTGGCTCCATTCTTCGAATACAAGAATTGAGAACAATGAAATTTAAAGGAGGATTTAGAAAACGTTATAGTTGTAAATGGAAACCCAGAAATTACTATCATGCTAGCTACATTTCAGTAACATACTACTCAGGTCAATTCCATATGTGTAATAGAACAAGAGGATCAAATTAAACATGAGGTAAATCAAGATTAAATATATTGCCTCATATCAATGTCGTGATTTCTACAGTCCTATGCCAAACAAATAATTAGCTTCTGCTAACTCTTTTACAAAACTACTTATTTACAGAAAACAACTTGAAGAACTCTACAAGACCACACATCAAAATGCAAAATTAGATGATAATACATTACATACCTATCCAAACGACAAATTGGAGCAGTACTAGCCTTGTAAAGAGTTCTCTTGATAGCTGCCTTCCATGAAAATGGAAATGAACCACCCTGATAATAATTTATCAAAAAGGCATATTAGCATAGTAGACAACATTCATTTACACATAATTTCCGGGCATATAATTCTTACCCAACCAAAACTCCTAGAAAGGTCATTGCCCGTACCAAGTGGTATGATGGCCACCGGAGGAACTGGCGTCCGACCTTGTCTGTGAAGTTCATTGAGGCATCCTAATACCCAGCCAACACTACCATCACCTCCAGCAACCTGTCATGTTAACCAAATTCATCCAATGTGACTGCTAATATAGTAATATGTGACTATGTGAATTCAATATGCATTATTTGCATTATATCTATCTACCATCTTGCCGCATGCCTTTTATTTTTTTAGTTAAAATTTTTATATAGAACTCCATATCTGCTCAATTGTCAACTAACGTTATTTCTTTTACTTTATCTTAAAGAAAAATATAATGGAGTAAATAATCATTTCAATGACAACTTCCTATTTTTCTGAGTAAGGTAACACTGAGGACTGAGAAGAGACCAAACACTGAAGTTTGACATGCATTTGTACGAATATGAGATCTAGGAAACACAACAACCATGCATTTGTATAATGTAATTTGCCATGTGAAATTCCCATCATCAACATCAACATAGTGAACATACCACAATCCTTAATCTTTCGCGAGTTTCTTTAGCACAAGTATCACCAAGACCAGCCAAAACCTCCAGGCAGCCTAACCCATACTGGATAAATTCATGAGGCTTCACGTCTAATAAATCAAAGACCTGCAGTACAACTGATTCACTGAACATCAATCATAGCATGAGTAGGTGGAAAAAAAATTAACAACAAAGTAACAATCACAGCCAGCATAATGCATTCAGTAACTTTAAAGAAAAAATTAATCCTGAGGCAATAACAGTAACTAGTTTCTAACTTCAATAGCATGTACAATCCTTCAATACGACCTTGCTTCACCATAATCAGATCCAAAGGTATAGTAAATGTACCAAAACTAACTTGCAAATGCTAACACATATATGGTGGGCACTGATTAAGAAATCTAAAAGAGTAAGATTCTATATATGGAAAGTTGTATATTTATAATACAATAGAAAGTGATGTTCTAAGAGTTTTTTAATGAGTGATTATCTTTTTTGAATTCCATAACCAATGTCCTATTTTGCAAGACCTAAACTAACAATCAGAGTTGGTAAAACATTAAGGCTGTCAATTGGTTTACCATTGTAAATGTACTTTTGAATCCAAAAGTATGTTTGCCACAAAGGATCTACAGATACTTTGTCCCATATGTACTTTACAGTTTCTCAACTGTAAATCAAACATGCTCTAAATTTGTAAGCGGTATTTTGGTCCTTAGCAATGTTTTCTAATTTAAAACTCTTTCTATCCTAACAAAAGTGTGATTTGAACAATTTATTCCAACAACTTCTTGCAACACCTAATAGTATACCAACAAAATATACATATTTTGTACATATGACTAGAGGTGTGTTATTTGCACACCTATTTTAAACACTTACACCATATATTTATACATTTCTACACTTATATATTATTTTACTCTTCCCAAAATCAACACTTAACACTCAAATAACCACCCCCCCCCCCCCCCCCCCCCTCCATACGGTGTACATATGTAGGTGTCCGGGGGTGTTCATCTATCATTTCTCTAAAACTATTATTGTCACAGAAGTTATTATCCCATTCATTTGTTTAAATAATACCACTCTTATTGTACCACCAAATTAAGAAGTAAAGTAAATTGAGCTTGAATAATTTTATAACAATCATGATATAGATATCATAATATAATTTAAACCGATAACCAAATTAATTATTCATTTCATGAGAAAGAAAGAGTGATGACCTGCTCCTCACTCATGAGATGCTCAAGCCTCTCCTTGAGGACGGGGCCGTGGCGGCCGCCGCTTCGTGGATTAATGAAGACAACCATCGGCGTCTTTGGCGCCACGGCGGCGTTCTCTTCATTCTCTTCATTCAATCCGCGAATGAAGGGGCTGTCGCCGGCGCCGGGGTCCCGGAACCGGAGGCAATCACGTATTGCAAAACGAAGGTACTCTGGCATCGTTAGACTCTGCCTGAGCTCCTCCTTGTCAATGCGGATACCGGTGAGACCGCATCCTTTTAACGACTCAACAATGGACGTCGACCTCGCCGCCACTATCTTGTTTATGTCTCCCGTCGAAGACGAAGAAGAAGACGAAGAAGACGGTGAGCTCATCGTGTTCCTCCTCCAATACAGAAAAAAAATAAAAATATATATATGAAAAAATAAAAACTATAGGGTTGGATGGATTAATTTATGTTTATTCATGGATTTGTTGAACAATGATATATACATGCAATGGAAATGATGAATATATTCTACGTAAAGATTGTGAGAAAAGGTTGAAGAAGAAGAAGAAGGAAGAATGAAATGGGATGAGAATTGAGATGGTTGGTTTGTTTTGTTTAAAGTTTTGTAGAAACTAGAAAGGAATTAAGGTGGTGATCTGGCTCTTAATTTGCCAACAACATTATTCGCAGGCAAAAAAGAACAACGTCGAAGGAAGGTTTCGGATTTTGAAAAAGCTGTCGTGTTTGTTTGTTGTATTTTTTTTGTCTTTTGGTTTTGGAAACGCCTGGCTAGTAATGCCCTCTCATCTCTTCCTCAATTACGAAATGTATCGGATCCTAGACATTCCCATGCACCGCCTCTAGCCTTCTTTAGTTAAACGATTTTTTTATCCTCTTCCTAATCGGTGCCTGAGAAAAAAAAATTGTTAAGATTTTATTGAAAAATTAAATATATTATTTCTTAATATATTAATTAATATATCAATATTAATATTTTTCCCTTAAAAAAATTTAATATCTTAATTATTTTTATTTTTTGGGTGAACTATTAATATATTATTCAGGCAAATGCAAAACGGGTGTAAAAAAAAAAATTATAGGAAATGATATATTAAATACAATGACGAGATATAATTAGTTTTTTAATAAATTATTATTATTTTTTTAATTTCTTAAATAATGTCCTTGACTCCTTGAACACTAGTTGGCAACATCCTTATTTTTAATAAAAAAAATATCATTTTTAATAGGGTTAAATATGTTTTCAGTCTCTCATTTTTTATAAAAATTAGGTTTTAGTCCCTCGTTTGGAAAACGTACTTTTTTAGTCTCTTTTTTTTAAAATGTATCAGAAGTGATCCCTACACCACATATTTTTAGTCCCTCATTTTTTGACAAACACATATTTTTAGTCTCTCATTTTTTACAAAAAATCGGTTTTAGTCCCTGTTTTCAAACATAAGTATGATATAGGGACTATTTCTGACATATTTTGAAAAAAAAAAAGATACTAAAACCAAACATTTATAAAAAATGAGGAACTAAAAATATATTTAACCCTTTTTAATATTATAAATAATCTCATAAACTTAACTCATTTGAACAGTTTTCGCGAAAGAAAGAAAAACTCATTTGAACGGTTCACAAGATTAATTTTTATTTGATCTCAAAAAAAAAAGATTAATTTTTATTTGGCCGCAATATAATAAGGCTTAATTGTATTTTTGAATCATCTTACTATTGGTTATGTGTGATTCTGGTCCCCTAAAGTTTTTTTTATGCACATTTGATCCCTCCATTTATCCAATGTTGCAATTTCAGTCCTTCAGTCCAATATCCGTCAAATTTTCAAAGATTAACAGAGAGGAACCACTACTCTAAGTGCATAGATCCTCTGGTTGAGTTTTTGTGATAAAGGACCCTATGGTGGAACAAAAAAAAAGGTCCTAGAAAGTGGGGACAAAACCATTAAACAATAGAGAAGAACCATTGAATCATGTTGAATCAGAAAGACAAAAGAGGGAGAACCTCAACCAAAGGTTATGTGTGCTTAGAGCATTGATTCCTCTCTGTTCATCATTGAAGTTTGGTGAATATTGGACGGAAAGACCGAATTTGAAATATTGAAAAAAAAAATAGATGGACCAAATGTGCACACAAAAAAAAAAACTTTATGGACCAAAATCATATATTACCAATAATAGGGAACTAAAAGTGCAACTAAACCTATAATAAAGGAATTATATAATTTTCATGCGAGAATTATTTTTTAGGATATATATGAATTTGCGTACTTGTCTTAGAATATGAATGTTATTTACCCTATCTTTTCTTTGAGTTTTGGGTGAGTAATTGTGAGTTATTTTTAACCTTTGATAAATGAAAAGTTCCTACTATTTTTACTTTTTTTTTTTAATTCAAGGAGAGACTTATAGTACACCTTACATAGGGGAGGGGGGAGGGGATAAGAAAATGGTAAAGGGGTGAAACGCATTGCAGTAGTTTGAATCTGCTTACTCATAATTCATGCCTTATAGTTTAACCAACTGAGCTGACTCAAGGGGGCGCAATTATACTATTTTAATTTTGATAGAAATTCTAATAAATAATTTTGACAATGTAGAATGATCACTGCATGCAAAATGAGCACTATGCCAAATTCGGGATTTAATAACACAAACTTAATATGGGAAACAGAGAGGAAGCGCTCCAAAAAATGTTGGAAGTTTTAAATAGTGCTTCCATGAAGAAACACTATTAACATATACACCATTAACAAGTTTCCTCCAATAAACGTTATCTTTATCCAATACCCTTTTTTTTCGATCTACTTCGAGGAGTTCCCACCGCCAACCTGAGACGGAGACTAATCTCCCGTGGGAGTTTATTCGGCACCTCGATGGGTGGCATCCCTCCCAGCTGAGGTTTTTTCCATACCCAAGGCTCGAACTCGAGACCTTGGTTAAGGAGCGAAAGGCATTTAACCACTCACGCCAACCTCAGTTGGTATCCAATACCCTTTTAAAGGGGGAAAACGTACTCCAACTCTTACAGTGTTGGGTCGAAGACATACTATCTTTATATATATATATATATATATATATATATATAAAAGGAAGTAGGTCTAGGATTTTTCTAGGGTTAATTTTGTAAATTGACTTAGGGTAGTTTAGTAAATGTTGGTGTAGCCCTATGGGTAATTTAGTAACTTTCATGTGGGGACACTTTGGTGATTACAAAACTGACCAAAGGCAATTATGATAATCAAGGAAGGCTCCTGGGATTCTAAATACAACTTCAGAAACTTCTCAAAATAACCATCAATGGCTATGTGGGAACAGTGGCTTTTCAGCTAAAAGAGTAAATATATGGGTCCATCTTCTGTAGCCTTCAATTTTAGGATCCCACTATTCTCATCGAGTGGATGGCTGGTGGTTTGTGGCTGGAAGAAGGTTGGGCTGTCAGGTTCCCACTTTATCATCGGATGGACGACTTTATGCAGTTGGACGGTGTGACACCCAGGGCTAACAAGGACGGGGAGTGGTTGCCAGTGCAAGAAGGCACGGACAAGGAGCGACTTCTGGCAGGCTTCTAGGCGGAGGAACACATGAATGAACCGATTACACACCAGAATGAGTGGGATCTTTAACTGTGTAGGTCTAGGACTATACAGTATAGGATGGCTTATATGAATTGATTGGTACTACTTATACCAACAAGATCCATCTTCTTTCGGAAGCCCAAGCCTGTCACTTAAGAACTCCATAGTTAAGCGTGCTAGACTTGGAGCAATTATGGGATGGGTAACCTCCTGGGAAGTTTTCCCAGGAAGCGTGTGAGTGGGGACAAAGCACGCTGAAAAGACCCGTGTTAGTTTGTGGGGACAGTCGTCAATTCATAAAGCAACCAGGGATGTTACAAATGTCAGTCATCAATCCATAGAGTAGCCAGGGATGTTACAAATGGTACCAGAGTGGACCTCTCCCAGTACGATGTGGTTCGGGGATGAACCAAGCAGAAGTTGATGGAATGTGACACCAGGGGCTGACGAGGGCGGGGAGTGATCGCCGGTGCAAGAAGGCACAGACAAGGAGCGGCTCCTAGGCAGAAGGACACATGAATGAACACACTAGAATGAGAGGGATCCTGAGACTGTGTAGGTATGGAACTATACAGTTGAGGATGGCTTATAAGAATAGATTGGTACTACCTATACTAACAAGATGCATCTTTTTTTCGGGAGCCCATCACTTAAAAACTCCACAGTTAAGCGTGCTTGACTTGGAGCAATTCTGGGATCGGTGACCTCCTGGGAATTTTTCCCAGGAAGCGTGTGAGTGAGGACAAAGCATGCTGAAAAAACCCGTGTTGGTCTGTGGGGTTAGTCATCAATCCATAGAGCAGCCAGGGATGTTACAGACGGTGCTTAAAGGGAGACAGTGCTTTTTTGTTTTCATTGATTAGAGAGGGAGAACTAGGAACCAAAGTGGTAGGTTATCCGTTTATATATATATATATATATATATATATATATATATATATATAAATAATATATAAAAAGATTTAAGAAAATATTTGGAAAACGATCAAAACAAGACTTTCTATCCTATTAGCGTGCTTTGTAGGTAGCATGACATGTTGCTATTGAAAAGTGAAGATTGCATATTGAGAGTCTATATGTGGCAGGTAGTATTTTGTCATTTTGAATTCTAACAATGATTTTGGAAGTTAGGTCCTCGTTTAAGTGTTGAAATTGAAAGTTACATTTTAACTTTAAAAAAATGTGTATACATTTCTGATTTTATAAGCTTTGTGGGAGTACTTATGTTGCACCAAGTCACCAACACCTCGGATTCAGAATTAGTCCATTGAAGAAAACATTCTCTTTGGTATCCAAAAATGAAGTTGTCATGATTTGTTGTTTAAAGAAAGACTTGGAACTGATGTAGCATAAGGATCAGGATAGCATGGCATCAATCTAAGTGGGGGCCAGAAGCATCGTACATAACTTGCCACAGTTGTATATCAAGATTATGATATATACCTTACTTGCATAATTTATTTGTTCTCTATGTTATTGTTTCCTATGAAGATGTTCTTTCTATAACATTACATTTTAAAATGATAGATACCACGTAATATGCTGATAAACTAAGACATTTTATCATAGAAACCAGATAAACTGACTGAAAACATTAGTGGCATGGCAGCGCAAATAATAGCCTTACTAAGACAATCCACTGTGAGACAAAGATAGGAGACTTGGAAAGGAAAATTTTGAAAATACATATGTTACCATTGATAATCATAGCAGTTGAGGAGAATTTGATAACCAATTCATTTGATTGGTCTTTTTAATTGCTTTAGTTGGCATTTATTACAAAATGGATAGTCTTAATTGGTATTTATGAAATATGTTATGAGGGATTGTTTTGGTTATAGAAACTTATGAGAACTTGGTACATATTTCATTTTGATTTGCTTTTTTAATTGCCTTAATTTTCATTTAGTTGAAAAATGAGTGCCCTTAATTGGCATTTAGTATATATTCCTCCAAATTGTGCTTGAGCGTAAAGTGAGAAAAGTAGGAGTATATACACCATTGATTAGCTAATGTGCATGGAAGCGAGAGATGATTTTGATAAGATGAATGAATAGAGACAATCAAAGTCGGAATGGCATGGAAATAATTAGAAGCAGTTGGGGTTTGTTGTTGCCAACTCCTATTATGGAGACTTGAGACCAATATCGAGAGCTCGGATGCCATGATCGTAATCATTGTCATTGAAATTCAGACTTGACGTGAACCACTCTGAAATTGATGGATCCTCATAAAAAAAAAATTATGATTGCATCAGTTCTTTAGCAAACATTGTGCCAACGATCAAAGGAGATGATGACGAAGATGCATAAACAAGTTGACCAGTGTTTATGCATCTTTGTCATCATCTCCTTTGATCGTTGGCACAATGTTTGCTAAAGAGCTGATGCAATCATAATTTTTTTTATGAGGATCCATCAATTTCAGAGTGGTTCACGTCAAGTCTGAATTTCAATGACAATGATTACGATCATGGCATCCAAGCATCCGATATTAGTCTCAAGTCTCCATAATAGGAGCTGGCAACAACAAACCCCAACTGCTTCTAATTATCACCTGCCATTCCGACTTTGATTGTCTCTACTCATTCATCTTATCAAAATCATATCTCGTCTCCATGCACATTAGCTAATCAATGATTATGCATCTTTGTTCTGAGAGCGTCATTGGACAGCTAGATGCTAGAGTAAAGGATTTCATTCATAATGGTTGCTAGTCTGTGCCAAAATTTTTGTTGGACAGAATCCCCTTCTTGGCTGCAGAATTACAAAATATAACCATTCCAGTTCATAGCAGTGAGGATCAGTTAGTGTGGAAAAACTCGGCTACAGGTATGATGTCTATAAAGGAAGCTTTCCTATCATTTCAGCAGCCTAGCCAAGTAGTTCCTTGGTGCAAATTAATTTGGCTTAGGAATATTCCTCCTTCGAAATCATTCATCTTCTGGAGGCTTATGCACAACAAGTTGCCTACTGATGAAAATCTGTGGTTGAGGGGTTGAGTTGTTGTTTCTGTTTGCTGCTTTTGCAATAAAGCAGCTGAATCTTCTGAGCATTTATTCTGTCACTGCTCTTTTGCATCAGAAATTTGGAGATGGCTAGGTGGTGTTTTGAACTGCAGAGTGGATCACTCTTCTTTTAATGGCCTGCTTTCTGTTTGTAACAGAAATTGGTCTTCTCAAGCTAAGGAAGTGGTTTCTGCTTGCATTATTTATTCAGTTTGGATGATATGGCATTATAGAAACAAGATTCGTTTTGATAATAGACATGTTTCTCTCCAAGCTGCAAAGAATTTGATTGCTGCTAATGTTTCTCTAGTTGGTAATCTCAGCTCTGGCTCAATGGCTTCCAATATGCAGGAGTTTAGTTTGTTGAAACATTTTGGCATTTCATGTAAACCTGCAAAAGCTCCTAGGATTTTTTGGCATCCTCCTCCTTGTAATTGGGTAAAATGTAACACTGACAGGGCAGCTAAGGGCTCTCCAGGACCAGCTGCTTGTGGTGGGATCTTTAGAGGTCATAGGACAGCTGCTATGGGATGTTTTGCATTCAACATTGGAATTAGCTATGCCTTGATTGCTGAATTAATTGGGGCTATGTTTGCCATAGAAATTGCTTTCAAAAAAGGTTGGCACAACCTCTGACTTGAATGTGACTCTCAGTTAGTCATTCAGGCTTTCAAATCTTTAAATGTGGTTCCTTGGAAGTTAAGGAATAGATGGAATAATTGTATTCATTTAACTCAGAGTATGAATTTTGTTTATACCAATATCTTTAGGGAGGGAAATAGTTGTACGGACAACATTGTCTCCCAAGGTTTTTTGATCCAGGATTTTCATTGGTGGGAAAGTTTTCCTAGTTTGGTGAGTGAGGATTTTTGGCGTAATAGGAATGGTCTTCCTTCCTATAGATTTAAATAATGTTTCTCATGGGTTTTGGTATATGTCCCCGCATGTTTCTTGTTTATTTTTTTTATTTTATTGGAATAAATTTTTGGGTATGCTGCAAATGATTGATGTCTTCTAAGGTGCCAGCCTAGTTGGGATATTAGTTGACACAGAGATGCTTTTGCATGCCTTTCATTTTTATTTTAAAAAAAAAACTCGTACTTTCTCACTTTACACTGAAGCACAATTTGGAGGAATATATACTAAATACGAATTAAGGGTACACATTTTTCAACTAAATGCCAATTAAGGCAATTAAAAAAGCAAATCAAAATGAAACATGTACCAAGTTCTCATAAGCTGCTATAACCAAAAAAAATTCCCTCATAACATTTCATAAATACCAATTAAGACTACCCATTTTGTAATAAATGCCAATTAAAGCAATTAAAAAGACCAATCAAATGAATTGGTCATCGAATTCTCCTCAATGTTATGATTATCAATGGTAACATATATTCCCAGAAACAATATATATATATATATATATATATATATATATATATATATATATATAAATGGAAAACATTCCACTTTGGTTCCTGGTTCTTCCTCTCTAATAAAAAAAAACATATATTCCCAAAAACAATATATATATATATATATATATATATATAAGTAAATGGAAAACGTATCACTTTGGTTCCTGGTTCTCCCTCTCTAATCAATGAAAGCAACTACCACAACAAAGCACAGTCTCCCTCTAAGCATCGTCCAGCCGCACATAAAGTCGTGCATCCGATGAGTAAAGTGGGAACCTGACCGCCCAACCTTCTTCAAGCCAAGACGACCATGGTTTGAGTTGGAAGATTTAGCAACAAGATTATTTGCGATGGTGAGAGAGAAATGAAAAGATTAAAGATGATGGATAGATAGTAATGAAAAAGAAGGCTTCTTTTTCACTAACGATCAAGGTGAAGATACAATGCATTGGCTTTTGTGGGGGATATTTTATAGAGAGTTGGATCCTCTCTGAGACAACTCCTCTCTCCAGTCTTTCTCCAGCAAAAGTTCAACTATTGAATATATGCATTGATTTACCTAGAACGTTAATTAATTTTTAACATAGAAATTTGACTCACTTTAATGTAATGAGTGAATCTTATGAAAGAGAATCAACGAACTTATTAAATATGTGAAAATGCATTTAATTGATACTACCAACGGACAAAAAGTTGTCAGTAAAAGGGTAATTTCTAATTGCCACTCCCGTCGGTAAAGTTGCCGATTGACTTTCCTGATATTTCAAGATTTACCGACGGCCTTAGGTCCATTTCTGAGCCTCCATTACCGACGGCATTTGTCCCTCACTAAACTAATCACCTCATTTTCAACTGCCTACGCCTCACCCAATACAGCTTTAGACCCAAACAAAAAATAAAACAATTCTTTAAAAAATATATAATAAAATACTTAGATAAAATTTAAAAATAGTATATAAAATCAATATTAAAAGTCATCAAATGACCAACGACTTAATATTATAATATTATTTTTCAAAAATTATATTGGGTTAATTATTTTGTCAAACATGCCCATTATTTTATTTATTCTATAAATATTACAATTACGATAATAATTTCAATCATTCCAATTCAATTAATACTCATTCTGAAAATCTCACATACTTATTTCTTTAACAGTTATTTTTTCTTCAAAATCATTACAAACAAATGATACATAAGTCCTTATTCATTTTATTAAACAAATATAATTGCAGACACAATATAAAATAACAATTATATTTATTCAAAAAATTAGAATACCTTATACATCGAACGGGTCTTAGTTATAGTTATATGTTATATTTTTTATCTATCAAACGATGTTAAAGGAATTACTATAGTAGCAAGTGCTTGAAGAAACATTACCTTTCAATCGCTTCAAAACAAAACCCTCTAGGTGACCTCTTTGCACGTTAGTTGAAACAGTCCATGAAGTTAAACAATAATATCTCTACACACAAAATGAGATACACAACACATTGTTGCTTTGTAACTCAACACTATTGAAAATGTTCGTTTGAATTATTTGATTAAACTACCCTATAAATAATTGTTCTCTGTGTAGCAAGGTTTGAATAAGAGAGGTTTAGACGAGTGACACGTCTAATATTTAAAACAGAATGACACACACACAAACAGAAAAGGTTTTAAAAGAGTTTGATAATCACAGTGTTAACTCCCCAAGTTAAAAGCTAGAACAGAAATAATATTTTAAGTAAATTAAAAGATAAAGGGAGTAGAGATATCACTCAGGAGATTTATACTGGTTCACCCCAAAATCCATAGGGCTACGTCCAGTTTCTTGGCAGCACCAAGTTTCCACTATAACTGAGTAAATTACAGTACAAGTATTCTTTGCACACCTAGCCTCTTCAGGCTCAACGCTCAAACAAGTATTCTTTTCTCACCTAGCCTCTTCAGGCTCAAAACAGTAAGGAATAAAAGGTTTTGTGTAGTTAATACAACTTGCAAATCTTTCAGATCACACTCAAAGAGTGGAATAAATATGAAGTATGAAAGACTGCGAATTTATATCAAATGATTGAATGTGTATTCAATGAAGGAATGAAGAAGTTAATGAAGAGAGTAAATGCTTCTGTGTAGAGTTCCTTTGATATTCAACTTTTTGGCTTCATCTTCATTGTTTGATCTATTTAAAGGCTTCAATCAAGAGATCCGTTTTGACACAGCTACAGAAAGTGTTTGCTTCTGTCTTGAGCTTTCTGAGACACCATTTAATGCCAAAGAGTCGTTCTGAGTATTCATTAAATGCTTGAAAACGTTGAGCATTGTCAAGAGTGTCCAAGAGTACACTTTAGACTGAGCAGCTGTTCTTTCAGAGTATATGGCAGCAGGCTTCTTGTACTTGTTGCAGAGAGCTTTCCTCTTTCAGTGCAACATCAGTTCACTTTCCATAAAGTACTTTTACTTTGTACTTAAATAGGCAAAAGGTTACTGCAGTGGTGCAGAGATAGCGTGTTTTATTCCTTAAAACCTTGAAACAACGTTCTTTATTCTTTGTCCTTTGAGCTATTGTCCAGAGGTCTTCGAGATCCTTAAGGATGGTATATAATTTGAATAAGGTGACTTGGACTTGATTTCTGACATACTGACTTGATGTCAGTAATGAGAATTTTTAGACGGGTGAAAGTCATCCAAAACTTAGACGGGTGATGATCATTCAAATATTAGACGGGTGCTGTCATGTTCCAAAGTTAGACGGGTGATCAGCTGAGCCAAACTTAGACGCATGCTTCTTGCCACGTCATCAAGTGAACTTGGTCTTTCTTGAGCGTTGACTTTCTTTGACTAACTGTTTAGACGAGTGGGAACTTAGACGAGTCAGTGCTGAGTTTCTACTAAAAAGTAGACGGGTGAAAATTAGACGAGTGACCTCAAGTCTATTTTCCTGCACACTTATCAAATATATCAGTAATTTCATTTGGTTCAATATTATCATACTTGAACTATTTGGAATCATCAAAACATAGAGGATTTACACTTTGAATGTGTTTTAGACTTATGAGGTCTCAACATTCTCCCCTTTTTTGATGATAACAAATATCTTTTCTGATTTTATTGAACATAAAAAAAAACAGTAGAAATTTCCAAACAGATATAGTTGATCAGGGTATGTTATGCTCCCCCTTAGTTTATGCACTAAGTAAAGACAAACATCAGAACATCATGATATTAGAGAGAATAACATATAGTTGAAATATAAAATCATGAAAGCACAGTTATATTTTCTCCCCCTTTTGGCATCAATCAAAGTGATAAATATTATAGAAGATAAATTGCCAAAAGAAAAAAAAAATCATTTCATTTGATCAAAGTCAAGAAGGGTTACAAGTGATAGACATCACTGACTTAGTACATTGCTTGACTCAAAAAGAAATGAAATGAAAAACAGATTCCTAAGAACTAAGAGCTAGGGCCTCCTTGGCTTTTGAAGAAAGCTTCCATCATCTGCTGCATTGCTTGCTGCTGAGCTAACATCTGAGCTTGAAATGCAGTCTGTTGAGCAATTGCTTCATCCTGTCTTTGAATGACAGTCTGCAAACTTGTAGCCATTTCATCAAGTCTCTGATGGGCAGCAGGATCATAGGCAACAACCGGAGCAGTAGTGTCTGTAGTGGCCAGAGAAGTTCCAGAAGTTGATGGACAAGGAGGAGGGGTAGGAGGTAACTCTTCAACAGAAATGTCATCCTCAGGGTGAGGATCTAGAAAGACATTGGTTGACAGAGTGGTTACAAAATCATTATTAGGATAGAATTCCTCTAGAAAAGCATGAATTCTGGCACTATGTAGAGGAGAATCTATGACAGACAGAAGAAACTCATAAGATCTCCTAATGAGATTTATGTGAGTGAAAGGGGCAGTTTCAGGAAAGTTTAAAATAAAGAAAGGGAAAACCATGAAGAAAGGAGGGAGTGTGTAGATGGAGGGTGAAAAGGGGTAGAGGGCATAGGCTTGGCTACCTCTGGTGGGAATGTCTGCCTTCTCTTCTTCTGTTAACCCAGAGCTGGAGCCACATCTTCAGTAGATGTCTCTAACTTTCAGAAACTGATGATGAGTCTCAGTGGTCAGAAGCTTCTTCCTGTACTTGCATTTTCTGTCATTGATCTTGATGAGACAGAAATGTTGATCCCCTGGTAAGTCAATGATCTTTTGCTTTCCTTTCAAAGTCATCGAGTCAGGCATCACTTTGATTGCAGTAGAGGGCTTCATGAAGATGTGAGGATTGAAAAGCCATTTTCCCACTGGCTTCAGTGATCTTTCTAACCTCACCATTTGTCTTTCAGCTTCCAAGGATGCAATCATATCCAGGGTCTTGCCATCATGATAAGGGGGACATGATTCATTTGTGACAGAGAAGGGGGTGGTTCTGGAAGATGAATTGTAGGGAGATAAAGTGGCTAAGGGGAGAGAGTTGTGTCTGGTTTCAGAGAGCGAGTCTGGAAAGCCTGTTCTCAGAGGCACTTGGCACTGGTTAGTGATATGGTCAGGGATGGGTGATTGTGGTGAGGGAGGTGGAGTAGGATTGTCAAAATACTCAAAGTCATTGATATCCTCAGTTTGAGGAATATCAGAATGGTGAGAGATTTGTGGTGATGGTGGTATAGGTGAGTGAGTATCAGACATGTGAGGTTCTGATGTAGTAGGGTTAGGTTCAGAAGAGTGATGGTCAGGTGATGTATGTGATGGAGTTTGGATTTGTGGTGAAGTATGTGGAGTGGGAATTCTTGGTGATGGAGGTGGTGTTGGAATTTTTGGTGATGTAGGTGGTGTTGGAATTTTGGGTGATGTAGGTAGTGTTGGAATTTTTGGTGATGGTTGGGGGATGGTGATCTTTGTGGTGGTGAAGGTGTTCTTTGAGGAGAAGGTTGTGGAGTTGGAACTGTTGTGGTAGAAGGTTCTGTTTCCTGAGGTGGAGGGGTTGAATCCTTTTGAGGTGAAGGTGATGGTGATGGAGATGAAGAGGGAGGCAAAACAAGTTTCCTCTTTGTGACAGTTGTCCTCTTCTTTTTAGGGATCACAGTCGCTTCTGATTGAGACTCCCCCTCAGCTTGTACTGTCCTCTTTCTCTTAAACACCTTGGTAATCTTAGGTGCAGAGGCAGCAGCTTCCTCAGAGACAAGAGCAGCAGCAGGTTCAACAACCTGAGTAGTTTCTTCAGTCACAGAAGTTTCAGCAGTAGTTTTTGTGACTTTCCTCTTCTTCCTCTGAAGCTGATTACTGATTTCCTCAGCTGGTTCCTCAACCACTTCAGCTTTAACACCAGGAATGGAAACAGTTGCTTCCATTTGAGCAGAGGCTTCAGCATTGTGACCAAGAGTAGGGGTCAGGTTCATCTTCATTAAGGCTAGGGTCTTTGTTGTAATCTCAGTACAGAGATCAGCAGAAACAGCCCATCTTAAATCCAATTTGCATGCCCTAAATATCCTAGTCATAACCATTCCAAAAGGGTAATCCTTATCTTTTCCTTTTACTGCCTTTTCCATATGAATGAAGATTAGATCAGTTATGTCTATCTTGATTCTTTGGACAAGATGGAACAGGGCAAACTTTTCCAGCAGATTGGCATGGTTTCTAGACCCAGTCCTAGGCATTACACAGTTTATAAGTAAAACATGCAGAAATATTGCCTTAGGGGTCAGATATTTGGAGTCCATGTTGCCAGGGTTTGCAGTCCCATAGAGCACCAGATTAACATTAGCTTCCCCTTGATCCTTCATCCAATCTTTGTAATGCCCAGCTCCTTCCCTAGGGCATTTTGTTACTTCAGCGAGTAACTCGTGAGTGATGAATATGTGATCCTCACCAACGTCCCCAGAAATCATGTGGGTAGTGGTATCCTTGGTGATCTTTGCTGTGGTCCAGAAATCCCTAACTAGAGCAGGGAAAACATGTTCTTACAGTTGAAAGAATGGTAACCATCCGGCATGGTTAAGCTCTGGAAGTACGTCCAAACCCTTGGTTCTGAGTTCATCAAAGTTTGGAACTCTTCCAGGGAGCACCTTCTTCAACTCAACAACAGATATCTTAGTCTTCTCAGATAGCGTCTCAAGGAGGCTTTTGGGTGCCATTGATTTGAGAGAAAAAGGTTAGGGTTTGACAGAGAAGGTCTCGAGAAGGTGAAGACGAAGAGAGCTTAGAGAGAGAGTTTGTAAGCAAGAAATTTTTGAGTGGGTAGTTTTTGAAAAGACACGAGTTTATGCAAAGAAAACGCTTGAGTGTTTTTGCGTTGGGAATACGGAAAGAGAGTGTTGCCATAAATGACAATCAATCAATTTCAAACAAAATATAATAAAATATTTAAGAAAAGGAGGGGAAAATGCAATGTACATGTGTCTCAGTCATAATTTAGCACTGAGTGCTTTTAGCCACGTCATTAGACGCTTGGCTAAATTAGACGAGTCAGGTAATCATAGAAAATATAGACAAGTAATTTTTCTGACAACACAGCAAAACATTTAATCAGGTACATTATGCATGTTAAGATTTCTTCTAATAAAAACAAATCTATCTTCACTTAAAGGTTTAGTAAAAATGTCTGCCCACTGATAATCAGTGTTTACAAACTTAATTTCAAAAATTCCTTTTTGAACATAATCTCTAATGAAATGATGCTTTATCTCTATATGCTTTGCTCTAAAATGCTGTATTGGATTTTTAGACAGATTAATAGCACTAGTATTATCACACCAAACAGGTATATTATGCTCAATCATTGAATAATCTTCAAGTTGATATTTTACCCAAAGTAGTTGTGAACAACAACTAGCTGCAGATATATATTCAGCTTCAGCAGTTGATAGAGCAATGGTGCTTTGCCTTTTGCTTGACCAAGAGATCATATTTGCTCCAATGAAGTGGCATCCTCCACTGGTGCTTTTTCTGTCAATTCTGTCTCCAGCAAAATCAGCATCACAAAATCCAGCGAACCTGAAATCTTCAGATTTCTTATATAATAGACCAAGGTTAGTGGTTCCAATTAAATATCTGAAAATTCTTTTGACAGCCTTGTAATGAGATTCCTTAGGGTCTGATTGAAATCTAGCACAAAGACAGACACTGAATTGAATATCAGGTCTGCTAGCAGTTAAATATAGCAGAGATCCAATCATACCTCGGTAGACAGTTTGATCTACCTTTTTACCTTCTTCATCCTTGTTTAGAACAACTGTTGGATGCATAGGAGTACTCATAGACTTTGAATTTTCCATTTTATACTTTTTCAGAAGTTCCTTGGTGTACTTCTGTTGATGGATATAGACTCCATCATTTGACTGTTTTATTTGAAGACCAAGGAAGAACTTTAATTCTCCTATCATGCTCATCTCTAATTCATTATGCATTAACTCAGAGAACTCTTTGCAGAGCTTTTCATTAGTAGCACCAAATATAATATCATCAACATAAATCTGTACTACTATGAAATCTTTTCTTGAGCATTTCTTGAAAAGTGTAGTGTCTACTTTTCCTCTAATGAAGTTATTTTCCATTAGATATGTGCTTAATCTATCATACCAAGCTCTAGGAGCTTGTTTAAGTCCATATAGAGCTTTCTTAAGCTTATAGACATGGTGAGGATTCTCAGAGTCCTCAAAACCAGGAGGTTGCTTGACATAAACTTCCTCCTCAATTATTCCATTTAGAAATGCACTTTTAACATCCATTTGATAAAGAGTTATATCATGTTGTGCAGCATATGACATGAGAATCCTAATTGCTTCTAGTCTAGCTACTGGAGCAAAGGTTTCAGTGAAATCAATACCTTCCTGTTGATTGTAGCCTTGAGCAACTAATCTTGCCTTGTTCCTTACCACTTTTCCATTTTCATCTAGTTTATTTCTAAACACCCATCTGGTACCAATAATGGTTTTCTCTTTGGGTTTAGAAACTAGTGTCCAGACATCATTCCTTTTGAACTGATTTAGTTCTTCTTGCATGGCTAGAATCCAGCTTTCATCTTGCAGAGCTTCTTCAATCTTTTTAGGTTCTAAGTCTGATATGAAGGCCATGTTGTTGTTTTCATTGAAAGCAGATCTGGTTCTAACTCATTGAGATGGACTTCCAATGATGAGATCTTCTGGATGATAGGTCTTGAATTTCCAATCTTTCTTCAGAGTCTGAGTTTCAGACTTATCAGCATCAGTCTGTATTTCAGACACGTCTACTTTTGACTTGTCTGAAGATTCTTCTACTGCAGGATTAAGTTCAATACCTGCAACATCATCCTCTAGATCTGATAGTTCCCTATCAGTCTTTAAACCATCATTAAACTTTACATGAATTGATTCTTCTACTACAGAAGTTCTAGAATTAAAGATTCTAAAGGCTTTAGACATTTCAGAATAACCAATGAATATTCCTTTATCTACTTTAGAATCAAATTTACCAAGATGATCTTTTGTGTTGAGAATATAACATTCACAACCAAATGCATGAAAGTATGATATGTTGGGTTTTCTATCTTTCCACAATTCATAAGGAGTCTTATTTAGAATAGGCCTAATCAGTATTCTGTTTTGTACATAACAGGCAGTGTTAATGGCTTCTGCCCAAAAGTACTTAGGAAGATTATTTTCATTAAGCATAGTTCTTCCCATCTCTTGAAGAGATCTGTTCTTTCTCTCAACTACTCCATTTTGCTGTGGAGTTCTAGGTGCAGAGAAATTGTGAGAAATACCATTTTCCTCACAGAACAGTTTGAACTGCTCATTTTCAAATTCTCCTCCATGATCACTTCTTATAGCAGAGATACAAAAACCTTGCTCATTTTGTACTCTTTTACTGAATACTGAAAATGCCTTATAAGATTCATCCTTGTGGGTTAAGAAGAGTACCCATGTAAATCTAGAATAGTCATCAACTATGACAAAACCATATTTCTTTCCACCTAGGCTAGCTACACTGACTGGTCCAAACAGATCCATGTGTAACAGTTGCAAAGGTCTAGAGGATGTGACTTCTTTCTTGGATTTAAAACTTGATTTTACTTGTTTACCTCTGACATGCATCACACAAAATATCTTTCTTAAAAGAAATGTCAGGCAATCCTCTCACAAGGTTATGCTTTTTCAATTTAGAAATTTGTTTCATACTAACATGTCCTAATTTCTTATGCCACAGCCATTTTTCATCCTCTTTAGACATAAAGCATGTTACACTTTGATATGAAAGTTCAGTCATGTCAATCTTATACAGATTGTTTTGCCTTTTGGCAGAGAAGAGGGTTTTTCCACTACAATCGTTGACTATGCATGCATCCTTAGAAAAAGATACAAAATCCACTGTCACATAATTGGCTTATGCTAAGTAGATTATGTTTTAATCCTTTCACAAATAACACATCATGAATAATAGGTAAGGGAGGTTTACCACCAATTTTACCTAAACCAACAACTTTTCCTTTCTGGTTGCTGCCAAAAGTTACATGTCCACCTTTCTTAGGTTGGAGGTCTAGGAACATAGACCTTTCGCCTGTCATGTGTCGCGAGCATCCACTGTCCAGATACCATGACAGGTGTTTGCTTTGTTCTGTTGAGAATGTCTGCAGCAGGAATGATCATGACCTTAGGTACCCATATTTTCTTGGGTCCTTTTTTGTTAGTGTGAGGAGTCTGTGAAGACTTCCTTCTCTTTTTGTGAATACACTTGGACATGATATGTCCAGCTTTTCCACAGTAGGAACATATAGATTTAACAGCTACATTTGAAAACTTTGTTGATCCTTTATGATGTTCTTGATTGGAATATCCTATACCTTCTTTGTTAAGGGAGTGCCTCTGACTTCCTAAAAGTTTAGTCAGATTATCTCTACCATTAACAAACTTGGCAAGATCTGAGGTGAGCTCTTCTACTTTCTGTTGAAGTTTAGTTACTTCTTCAGATGGTAGAGTTTCAACTAAGATCTCAACTTCAGACTTTTCAGTCTTAAGTTTACTATTCTCTTCAGCTAACTTCTCACACTCTAGAGATTTCTTTGTATACTCATTTGAGAGTTTAGCATACTGTCTCTTGAGGGATCTGAAAACTTTAGATATATAGTTGGATTCTTCCAAAAGTTCATCATAGGCATCATTCAATTTTTCAAGTTCAGAATGTACCTCAGTTTCTGATTCTGAATCTGTATCAGCCATGAGACAGAGGTTTGCTTCAAGCTCCTCTCCTTCACTCTCAGTGGAGCTTTCATCAAGATCTTCCCAAGTGGCCATCATTCCTTTCTTCTTTTTGTTGAAGAATTTCTTGGAAGATTGCTTTTTGAGTTGAGGGCATTCTGCCTTGATGTGACCAGGCTTTTTGCATTCATAACATACAATAACATTTCTGTCATTAGATCCACCATCCTTGTTGTGCTTGTCTTTGTTGAAGCGCCTGAAGGGTTTGTCTTTTCTGAAGTTTCTTTTCTTCCACAGCTTCTTCATTTTTCTGGTAAAGAGAGACAGTTCATCATCTTCATCATCTGAGTCATCCTCATTTGATTCTCCAGATTCTTCTGAAGATTCATCTACTTTGAGAGCTTTTGAACTTGCTCCCTTAGATGACTTGTTGTCAGCCTTGAGTGCAATGGACTTGTTTTTCTTTCCATTGTTCTCTTCAATCAGTTCTTGTTCATGAATCTGAAGAGTTCCAAGAAGCTCATCAAGCTTCATTGTTGATAAATCCTTGGCCTGAGACACAGCAGTTACAAGTGGTCTCCATTGTTTTGGAAGACTTCTGAGAATTTTTTGAATGTGTTCCTCAGTCTTGTAAATTTTTCCCAGAGATTTCAATCCATTGGTTATGGTTTGAAACCTTCCATACATTTGGCCAATAGTTTCACCTTCCTCCATTTTGAACAATTCATACTTTCTGACAAGCATGCTGACTTTTGTTTCTTTGACTTTGCTAGTTCCTTCATGAGCAATAGCTAGTGAGTCCAACATTTCTTTTGCAGACTCACAAGCACAGACTTTTTCAAATTCTTCTCTGCTCAAAGCACACATGATTGCATATCTAGCTTTGGCATTCAGCTGCCACTTAGTTCTTTGATCAGTAGTCATGTTTGCTTTAGGAATTTCCTCTCCTTTGTCATCTTTGGGAATAAAGGGACCTTCATCAATGATATCCCAAAGATCAGAATTAGTTGATTGTAAAAACCACTTCATCTTTTCTTTCCAGTAGATGTAGTCCTCTCCATTGAAGAAAGGAGGTCTTGACATTGAGGATCCTTCTCCAGCATGGTTCTTGCTTCCACTGGTTTCTCCTGCCATTTCCAAGATCTTTTCCTCTACACTGTTAAGTGCTCAACCCAGAGGCTGAGCTCTGATACCAACTGAAATAACCAAAGTGAACACAAGAAGGGGGGGTTGAATTGTGTTTACCAACTTTTTCGGTTACTTAAAAGATTTTCGCAGGCACAGCAAGCAAGGTTTGAATAAGAGAGGTTTAGACGAGTGACACGTCTAATATTTAAAACAGAATGACACACACAAACAGAAAAGGTTTTAAAAGAGTTTGATAATCACAGTGTTAACTCCCCAAGTTAAAAGCTAGAACAGAAATAATATTTTAAGTAAATTAAAAGATAAAGGGAGTAGAGATATCACTCAGGAGATTTATACTGGTTCACCCCAAAATCCACAGGGCTACGTCCAGTTTCTTGGCAGCACCAAGTTTTCACTATAACTGAGTAAATTACAATACAAGTATTCTTTGCACACCTAGCCTCTTCAGGTTCAACACTCAAACAAGTATTCTTTTCTCACCTAGCCTCTTCAGGCTCAAAACAGTAAGGAATAAAAGGTTTTGTGTGGTTAATACAACTTGCAAATCTTTCAGATCACACTCAGAGAGTGGAATAAATATGAAGTATGAAAGACTGCGAATTTATATCAAATGATTGAATGTGTATTCAATGAAGGAATGAAAAAGTTATTGAAGAGAGTAAATGCTTCTGTGTAGAGTTCCTTTGATATTCAACTTCTTGGCTTCATCTTCATTGTTTGATCTATTTAAAGGCTTCAATCAAGAGATCCATTTTGACACAGCTACAGAAAGTGTTTGCTTCTGTCTTGAGCTTTCTGAGACACCATTTAATGTCAAAGAGTCGTTCTGAGTATTCATTAAATGCTTGAAAACGTTGAGCATTGTCAAGAGTGTCCAAGAGTACACTTTAGACTGAGTAGCTGTTCTTTCAGAGTATATGGCAGCAGGTTTCTTGTACTTGTTGCAAAGAGCTTTCCTCTTTCAGTGCAACATCAGTTCACTTTCCATAAAGTACTTTTACTTTGTACTTAAATAGGCAAAAGGTTACTGCAGTGGTGCAGAGATAGCATGTTTTATTCCTTAAAACCTTGAAACAACGTTCTTTATTCTTTGTCCTTTGAGCTATTGTCCAGAGGTCTTCGAGATCCTTAAGGATGGTATATAATTTGAATAAGGTGACTTGGACTTGATTTCTGACATACTGACTTGATGTCAGTAATGAGAATTTTTAGACGGGTGAAAGTCATCCAAAACTTAGACGGGTGATGATCATTCAAATATTAGACGGGTGCTGTCATGTTCCAAAGTTAGACGGGTGATCAGCTGAGCCAAACTTAGACGCATGCTTCTTGCCACGTCATCAAGTGAACTTGGTCTTTCTTGAGCGTTGACTTTCTTTGACTAACTGTTTAGACGAGTGGGAACTTAGACGAGTCAGTGCTGAGTTTCTACTAAAAAGTAGACGGGTGAAAATTAGACGAGTGACCTCAAGTCTATTTTCCTGCACACTTATCAAATATATCAGTAATTTCATTTGGTTCAATATTATCATACTTGAACTATTTGGAATCATCAAAACATGGAGGATTTACACTTTGAATGTGTTTAAGACTTATGAGGTCTCAACAGCGACCGTACCACAATTAGTTAACGAAACTCTAGGATTAACCGGATTTGGGGTTGCGTGGACCAAACGCAATCCCTCGTTTTCAATCAGTTATTGAATTAATAAAACTTGCCAATTCTTTATGCTTCTTTTAACTGTTTACCTTGCATGACCATTGGGGGTAACTGATTAAGGGAAAGAATATTAATATTGCATGACCATTGAGTATTAATAGATTTAGAGTGAGTGATTGGCAATCAATAAGAAATGCATATTATTGAGGAATTGGGTAACATCATAGGTAGTGTGACATAAGTGAAACCAAGCACCCTAGGCTTTCCATAATTGATCCTTTGCTTGCAATTCTTTGCTTTTCTTGGCTTTCACAATCTTGCCATTTTTATTTCATTGTTTTCAACCAATTCGATTGTCTAAATAACATAAGGAAATAATTAATCTAGTACTTGTCAACAATCTCTGTGGGTTCGATACTTGGAGTTCCAAATACTCCTATATTACTTTTACGATAGGGTGCACTTGCTCTTAAGTGTAGTTTTAGCGCAACAAGTTTTTGGTGCCATTGCCGGGGATTGTTTTTGATAATATTAGGGAGATTAAATCCTAGTTACTTTAGACGCTATTTTATTTTTATTTTTGATTTACTTCCTTGTATGCTAACGCGTTCTCAATCTCCTAACTTGCAGTATAATCTTGAGATAGAAAGAACTGCGCGCAGAAACAGAAAGCAAGCTAGAGAAAGGAGAACCATGGCTCAAGAGGATGACAAGACGATGTTGGACTTTGCTCGTCCTTCAACCACTAATGCTACAGGGAGTCTTATTAGGCCTAACATTGAGGCCAACAACTTTGAGATCAAACCAGCTTTGATCTCTATGTTGCAAAATGCAATTCAATTTAATGGGAGTCCAAGTGAAGACCCCCATGATCATCTTGCTGATTTTCTTGAGATTTGTGACACCATCAAACATAATGGTGTCTCAAATGATGCTTTTAGGCTTCGACTGTTTCCCTTTTCTTTAAGGGATAGGGCCAAACTTTGGCTTAAGTCCTTGCCATCTGGTTCCATAACCACTTGGGACCAACTCTCTTCTAAATTTATGGATAAATATTTTCCACCTGCTAAGTCTGCTAAACTGCGTAATGACATAACTTCTTTTGTGCAGGTTGAACTGGAATCTCTGTATGAGGCATGGGAGCGATTTCAAGAGGTGTTGAAGAAATGCCCCCATCATGGTTTTCCTATCTGGCAGTTAGTCCAAGCATTCTACAATGGACTATCTTCATCAAATAAGGGCATGATAGATGCAACAGCTGGAGGTAGTATATGGAATAAGAGGCCACAGGCGGCTTATGAGTTGATAGAACAGATGACTTCTAGTTACCAGTGACCATCCAGTGATAGGCATGTGAACAAGAGGCAACCTGCACTTATACAACCTGGGGCCTACAAAGTGGATGCTAACGCCGCATTGGAAAACAAATTAGAGGCTCTTTCAAAGAAGATGGAAGCAATGATGCAGACACAAACTCAATTGATAACTCAGACTGCTCCACCTCCTGATCTTTGTGATCTTTGCGGTATAGAGGGACATGAGAGTATAGAATGCCAAGCAGGAAACCCTTTTGTGCCAGATGAAGAAGCAAATTATGTGGGTAATCCTAATCGGGGTAACAATGACCCTTATTCAAATCACTACAATCCCGGTTATAAGCAACACCCAAATCTCTCATATGGAAGTCAGAACCAAAATGTTCTCTACAGGCCACCTCATTTGAAAAATCAAGGCCCGAAACAAAAGGAACGCAGGCCGAATCTTTATGATATAGTGATGAAACACATAGAGAGCAGTGATGAGAGGTTTAAGAATTTAGAGAATCAGATGTCTACCTTGGTAACACTGATGACCCAAAGAGAAAAAAGGACACTGCCTAGTCAACCAGAAAAGAATCCAAAGGAGCATGCTAAGGTGATTACCCTTAGAAGTGGGAAAAAGATAGAGGTTCCTCATGAAGAAGAGGATAAGTCAAAACCCAAGGAGGTTTCTACTGAAGGGAACCCAAAGGATGAGGTAAGTGAGAAAGATCTAGTGAAGGAAGTTCTTGTGCCATCTCCCAAGTCGACCATTCCTTTTCCTCAAAGGTTTAGCCAACAAGACCCCCAGTAGGTTCTTGGATATGTTGAAGCAACTCCATGTAAATATCCCATTCGTGGAGGCCATTTCTCAAATGCCAAAATATGCCAAATTCCTTAAGGAGATTTTGAGCAATAAGAAGAAATTGGGAGAGTTTGCTACAGTAAGGCTTAATGAGGAATGCTCTGCTATCCTCCTCAAGAAATTGCCACCTAAACTAAAAGATCCAGGGAGTTTTACTATTCCTTGTTCTATTGGTACTTCTTATTTTGGAAAAGCTTTATGTGATTTGGGTGCCAATATTAACTTAATGCCTTTGCCTGTTTTTCGCAGGTTAGGTATGCAAGAGCCAAAGCCCACTACTGTTTCATTGCAGCTAGCAGATAGATCCATCACCTATCCTAGAGGTATTGTGGAGGATGTTCTTGTCAAGGTTGACAAGTTTATCTTCCCGGCTGTTTTCATAGTGCTTGACATGGAGGAAGATGAAGAGGTTCCCATAATTTTGGGAAGGCCATTTTTGGCCACTGGTAGGACCATCATTGATGTGCACCAAGGGAAGCTTACTTTAAGGCTAAATGATGATGAAGTGGTTTTTAAAGTTTTTGATTCTTTGAAATTTCCTTCCTCTTTTAATTCATGTAATTTTATAAATGCCTTGGATAATACATCTGCACTAATATCTTCTTATTCTCAGCAGCAATTGATTAAGGACACCCTTGAGAAAATTTTATTTTTCGAAAAGGATGAACTAGTAGATTCTGAGGAGTTGATAGATGAGATAATGACATTGGAGGCAGGGATTGTTGCCCAAGAAAAATGGAGAGGGACTAGGCAATTTGAAGTTCTTGAGGGACGTGATTCACAAAAGACAAAATCATCAATTGAAGAACCCCCAGAACTTGATCTGAAACCCCTTCCTTCTAATCTTAAATATGCCTTTTTATCTCCCCCTTCTTCGCTACCAGTAATAATTTCTTCTTCTTTGACAAGTTCTATGGAGGAGAAACTCTTGCGAGTTCTGAGAGATAACAAGGAAGCCTTTGGGTGGACCATTCATGATATTAAGGGTATTTCCCCCTCAATTTGCACTCATAGGATACATATGGAGGTGGAACATAGACCTAAGGTGCAACCTCAAAGAAGGCTTAACCCAAATTTAAAGGAAGTGGTGAAAAAGGAGGTAATTAAATTGCTTGATGCGGGTATTATTTATCCTATTTCTGATAGTCCTTGGGTGAGTCCTGTGCAGGTTGTCCCTAAAAAGGGAGGAACTACTGTCATGGAGAATGACAAGAAAGAATTGATAGCTGTCAGGGAGGTAACAGGGTGGCATATGTGTATAGATTATAGGAAATTAAATGAGGCCACTAGGAAAGACCACTTCCCCCTTCCTTTTATTGACCAAATGCTTGAGAAATTATCTGGTCGTGAATTTTATTGTTGCTTGGATGGGTACTCCGGATATATGCAAATACCTGTGGCTTTTGAAGATCAAGAGAAAACCACTTTTACTTGCCCATACGGTACTTTTGCATATAGACGGATGCCTTTTGGTTTGTGTAATGCACCTGCCACTTTTCAAAGATGCATGATGGCTATATTTTCTGATATTTTAGAGGATTGCATTGAAATATTCATGGATGATTTTTCTGTTTATGGGTCCTCATTTGATAATTGTTTGCATAATTTGGGGGTGGTTTTGAAAAGGTGTAAAAACACTAATCTGGTTCTTAATTGGGAAAAATGCCAATTCATGGTGACTGAGTGCATTGTTTTGGGGCATAAGGTTTCTCATAAGGGTATTGAGGTTGACCCTGCAAAGGTTGAGGTAATTGCCAAATTGCCTCCTCCTAACTCTGTTAAGGCCATTAGAAGTTTCTTGGGGCATGCTGGTTTTTATAGGAGGTTTATAAAAGATTTTTCTAAAATTGCAAAACCTCTTTCTAATCTTTTACTGAAAGATGCCCCATTTGAATTTTCTGATGCTTGTTTGGAAGCCTTTAAAATTTTGAAGGCTAAATTGATTGATGCACCTGTTGTTGTTGCTCCTGATTGGTCTTTGCCATTTGAACTTATCTGTGATGCTAGTGATATGGCAGTAGGTGCTGTTTTAGGCCAACGTAAGGATAAAAATTTTCAAACCATTTACTATGCTAGTAGGACTCTTGATGAAGCACAAAAGAATTATACCACTACAGAAAAAGAGTTGCTAGCAGTAGTATTTGCTTTTGATAAATTTCGTCCTTATTTGGTTATGTCTAAGGTTGTTGTTTATACTGACCATTATGCTATTAGACATTTGCTTGCCAAACAGGATGCCAAACCAAGATTGATCAGATGGGTGCTGTTGCTATAAGAGTTTGATGTGGAAATTAGAGACAAACGGGGTGTGGAAAATTCAGTGGCAGACCATCTCTCAAGAGTGGATGCTTCTGTCAGACCACAAGTTGAAGAGGCCATAAAAGAGACATTTCCTGATGAGCAATTATTCTCGGTTTCCAAACTTCCCTGGTATGTAGATTTTGTCAACTACAAGGCAGGTAATAAACTTCCCCCAATCTTTCATATGCTCAGCATAAGAAATTTCTCTCTGATGTTAAGTATTATTATTGGGAAGAACCTTATCTGTTTAAGGCATGTAGTGATAAAATTATTAGGAGATGGATTCCTGAGCTTGAGACACATGCTATTTTAGAGCACTGCCATTCTAGGGAAGCTGGCGGCCATTTTGGCCCAACTAGAACAGCTCAAAAAGTTCTTCAATGTGGCTTTTACTGGCCCACTCTTTTTAAGGATGCATATAATTTTGTGAAAACTTGTGATAGGTGTCAGAGGAGTGGGAATATTTCTAGAAAACATGATATGCCTCTAAATAATATTTTGGTTTGTGAATTATTTGATGTTTGGGGCATTGATTTCATGGGACCTTTCCCCAAATCTTTTTCAAATGAGTATATTCTGGTTGCTGTGGATTATGTCTCAAAGTGGGTGGAAGCAGTGGCTTTACCCACTAATGATGCTAAAGGAGTTATAAAGTTTTTAAAGAAAAATATTTTTACAAGATTTGGCACTCCTAGAGCAATCATTAGTGATGGTGGCACCCATTTTTGTAACAGACAATTTGATAATCTTTTGACAAAATATGGTGTCACTCATAAGGTAGCCACCCCTTATCACCCACAAACTAGTGGGCAAGTTGAGGTTTCCAATAGGGAGTTAAAGAAAATTTTGGAAGGAACAGTTAACAGTTCTAGGAAAGATTGGTCTTTAAAACTTGATGATGCATTATGGGCATATAGAACTGCATTTAAAACTCCCATTGGCATGTCCCCCTATAGATTGGTTTTCGGAAAAGCATGTCATTTACCTGTTGAGTTAGAGCATAAGGCTTACTGGGCCTTGAAATTTTTGAATTTTGATATGCATCTTGCAGGTGAAAAGCGCTTATTGCAGCTTAATGAGATGGATGAATTCCGTCTTGAGGCATATGAAAATGCCAAACTATACAAGGAGCGCACTAAAAAGTGGCATGACAAGCACATTCAAAAGCGTGAGTTTCATGTTGGTAGTAAAGTTCTAATTTTTAACTCACGACTTCGTTTGTTTCCAGGAAAACTAAAATCTAGGTGGATTGGCCCTTATGAAGTTACCAAAGTCTTCCCATATGGGGTGCTTGAGGTAACCAGAGATGGAAAAGAAACCTTCAAGGTTAATGGGCAGAGAGTGAAGCATTACGAGGATGGCGTGGTACCTGAGCGCTACACAGTAAAATTGGAATAACACCCCTGTCGGGAACAACCGTCAGGCTCGCGACGTTAAACAAGCGCTTTGCAGGAGGCAACCTGTGCTTCTTCCCATATCCTTTTTATTAACTGTTTATTTGGTAGATGAAACTTCTTCATTTCTTTTTCCTTAATTTAATTTTTTTAGGAATTGAATTAAGTGTGGGGAGATTAGAAAGTTTAAAAAAAAAATTAATAATAATGAAAAATGATTGGGGCGAATACTCTTGCTGGTACTTACTTCTCGAAAGCGTTGGATTGAGCACGACCGTGCTTAATAATGAGCACGACCGTGCTCCTCTGCTGGTTTGAATAAGTTAAAATGGGGTTGAGCACGACCGTGCTTACTAATGAGCACGATCGTGCTCTTTTTCTGATTGAAATTGATTTTGAATTTTTTAAATGGGATGAGCACGACCGTGCTAAACATTAAGCATGACCGTGCTCCTTCACTGATTTGAATTATAAAAAACGGAGGACAGGGAGAGCGAGGATTAGGATTAACCGCGCTCTCACCTTCTCCTTCTTACTTTTTGCTCTGGCAGCCCCTTACCCCTCCCCTAAAGTGTTTTTGCTCCAATTATTAAAAGGTATGTTCTTCATGTTTTCCATTCTTATTGTATGTTACAGTGAATGAATGCATGATGTGATCCCTTCTT
The DNA here is from genome assembly GCA_035048595.1 of Echinosophora koreensis. NCBI lineage: Eukaryota > Viridiplantae > Streptophyta > Magnoliopsida > Fabales > Fabaceae > Echinosophora > Echinosophora koreensis. Next base: position 1,648,448 of record JAPCYP010000072.1, read on the forward strand.
ATTTCCCTTTTCTTTCCTTTATTCTTGTTTTCTTTTATCATTAAATTACGAATACTGATCACCAAGATTTTATTTGTGAAAACAGATGTCATTCTCAATCTCCTCGGATCATCCAGAGTTTCAACACATCAAAAATTCAATCAGGGACAGACTGTACCCATTCCCAGAAGTTGAATTTTTGACTAAAGAACAAAGGGAGAAGATTGCTGCCAATTCTTACCCCGGATACACTCCATCTCGCTTGAATTTCTGTCAGGATGCAAACGAGTATGCCCGGGTAGAGACCCTTAGAGATATTGAGCGGAGGGCAGAAGAACGCCCACGTGAATACAGTGCTGGGCGTAAGTGCTATCATGACATGGTTGACAGGAAAATCAGGAGACCGGACCAGATCCCATTCCCAGAGATAGAGCGCTACACTGAAGAGGAGAGAGACAGATGGTGTGACCTTTACTTGGTAGAAGCTGAGGTAACAAATGATTATGCATATCTGAAGATTGAAGAGGCTAGGCTTGCTAAGCTATCATTGGAAGGAAATCCGGAAGGAGAACCGAAGGCAGAGGATAAAGAGAAGGAGTCCTCTCGGACTCCTTGAGATAACAATTTCTAAACCCTTCCCTTTGTTTTTCTTATTCCAAAATTTGCAAATACTTTTTGGTCATAAAAAAAAAAAAAAAAATTGAAATAAATAAATAAATAAATAGTGTCAATGAGTCTAGGTAGGTAATCTACTTCTGTTTCAGTAATTACGTAATTATTTTTTTAATTAAAATAATAATAATAATAATAATAATAATAATAATAATAATAATAATAATAATAAGCACGACCGTGCTCATTTAAGAGCACGACCGTGCTCTGCTGCGACTTTTCAAAAAAATAAAAGTGGGGCAGAGCACGGGCTAGGGTTCATTTTGAACCCGTGCTCACTCTGCTCTGCCCCCTTTCATCTCAGCGCCGTACTCACCTCCCACTCCATTGTGTTTCCTTTCACCCTAATCTCTCCTATAAGGTAATATCTTCACTCTCTCGTGTTCTTTTTTGTTCATATGATTATTTGAGAGAGGATTTGCTACCTGATTTGATCATGTATACATTGTTTATATGTTGAGATTATGCGTGTGATTTCTTTACTATATGCATGATTTCTGTACGCATGTGCCTTATTTGGGTGTTTTGATTACACATTTATGGTCTCTGTTTCTGCGCTGTTTTTCTGCATTTTCTGGATTTCTTCTTCAAGCACGGTCGTGCTTATCACTAAGCACGACCGTGCTGTTCATCATCTGCAGTTTCTGGGTTTCATAACTAAGCACGGCCGTGCTCATCATTAAGCACGACCGTGTTGTTCTTCATTTTCCAGAAACTACCAGAAACAATGAGCACGACCGTGCTGTCTGTCAGCAAGGCCGTGCTCATACATTTTCCAGATTTAAAAAAAAAAAAAAACACAGGGTGCATGCATCAACTATACTGTTATTGCTTATGATGCCCTGATTTAGTGCCTGAGCTATTTGTATTTCCTCTCGGCACTGATGTACTTTCTGTTTGATTTTCAGGACTATGCCTCCTAAACGTGCTCGTCAGGCCGCTCAGGCTCCACCACCTCTTCAGGATGACTATCCATAGTTTCAGCGACCTGAGCATATTCAGAGATTTCACCGGCTAGCCTCTTTCGAGTTCGTCTCGACTAGGAGGCTAGACATGGACTTATTGGCCGTTTATGGGCTTGCTCCCCGTATCCAGCAGCTGATCAGGCATATTGGGTGAGAACGCATCAGATCCATCACACCTCCTACTTATCGGGAGCCCACCCTGGAGTTTCTCTCCACGCTGAGATATGTTTACAATGATGAGGAGGAGGAGCCCCTCGTTATTTTTCAGATGCATGGATTACAGAGGGAGTTGACTCTGACTGAGTTCAACATCCGCATCGGCTTTGCGACTGCAGAGTCGGTACAGACTGATTTGTACCAGCAGGGATTATTGGAGCCTCCAGCATAGTTCTTGGATTCAGTCATGTGGGCCTCGATCACCGGTGGGGATGCACACTATAACCCCCGGATGTCGAAGGTCTCCACCATCACTGACATGCCACTGTGTGTGATTCATCGCTGGTTAGCCCACTCCATCACAGGCCGCTACTCCACGCAGGGCGTGGTCTCGAGGACAGATCTGTATATCCTCTGGTGTATGGTTCAGGCACGGCCGCTGAACGCCGGCCATATCTTTCTACAGACATGCCTGAACATTGGCATGAGGCTGAGAGAGGGGCAGACAGGATATATCTTGGTGGGATCCTACATTAGTCAGCTGGCACTTAGCTTCGGCGCCATGGACCCGCGTACACAGCAGATGTGTCCTATGCTCACCATTGATGAGAGGATGTTGACGCACATCGGTGTTTTTGTGCGTGACCGACGAGGGGGTCTACGCGTCGCTGCTCCAGTTGCCGCTCAGGAGGAGCCTGCAGCTGAGGCCCAGGATGAGCACCCACAGGAGGATGTTCACATAGATGACCAGCCTGCTCCACCACCACCGCAGGGAGCCTTGGATACCCTCATCACTCGTTTGGACAGCCTCCAGTTAGGTGTCTATGCTCGCTTGGATGTTCATGAGGCGCAGGTCCAAGGTCTATACCAGCGGATGGATGTTCAGGACACACAGGTCCAGGGTATTTACGAGAGGATGGACGCACAGGACGAGCAGTTAGCAGCTATGTACCAGATGATGCAGCGCTATTTTGGTCCTCCTCCACAGTGATTTTATTTTATTCATTTTTGTACACAAGCTGATATGCTCTTGTATAAAAAATGAATAATCAGTCAAGACTACTTTTACTGGGAAGATCTCTATCTCTATCTCTTTCGTTCTAGCTTAGTTAATTTTTCTTTTCCATACTTGTGCTTTTAATTGTTTGCATTGGGGACAATGCTAGATTCTAAGTGTGAGGAGGGGAAATTACTTGTGCTTTTATTCCTCTGCATTGAGGACAATGCTAGATTTTAAGTGTGGGGAGGGGAAATTCAATTTTGTCTTTACTAAGTGCACAAAGATTCACTTGATTTATATGTCACATACACTTAGCTAACTGTGATAATTGCATTATGTCCTTGGGTGATGATTCTGTGCCACAATTTTGTCGAGAATTTAGAGATCTGTATTATTAGGGGACCCAATTCAAAATTTTATTACCTTGCAGATAGACATATAAATTAAATTGGGTTGGGGATTATCAGTTGAAAGCTGAAAATTAGCATGAGGTTCCTTGTTTGATTGCTTTTCATTGAATTGAGCTACTAAATGTGAGACTTGAGCCATTATAGGGGTATTTGCTAAATCATGAATATTCATCCCTCTCTTTGTTTGTGTGATGTTCCCCAAGTTTTTGCATTCTAGAACTTGTTTTGTGACCATTTCAAGGCGAATTTGATTTGCATGCATGTTGAATATGATTGAGGCAATTGTGGGTATTTTTCTGGCCTTCAGATATATTGTTTTGCCATATCCATTAGTTGCCCATTTTGAACCTTAAAAAAAAAAAAAAAATTTCCTTGGTACCCAAGTATTAATTCAAAAATTGTTTGGCGGTAACCTCTTGGAAACATAAATGGAGCAATTAGATTTGAAATGTTTTAGTGGGATATTGCTTATGTATGAGTGGCAAAAATTATTGTTGGGAATTTCTCTCTTTGATGTGAAAATAAAAAAAAATTTGAAAAGAAAGAGAGATAAAAATAAGTGTTGATTTAAAAAAAAAAAAAAGAAATAAAGGAAAGAAAGAAAGAAGAAGAAAAAGGAAAAAGTAGTGTAAAATGTGAAATTCATTAGAATGGGTGAATGATGTTATTCTATAATTCATTTCTAATACTCCATTTGTGCTCTAAGGGTTATTTGCTTAATTCTTGATTTCCTTTAGCCATTTGTATATCCCTTTTCTTTCTTTTTCCTACCTAACATTATTTCCATGGCCACGTTACAACCCATGAAAGACCTCTTGATTCTAGATGCATGTAAACTTTTAGTGGAGATTTGGTCTATAAACAAGCTTATGGTAATGTACTTTCTTTTGGGAACTTGAGTGATAATTGTCTTTACCTTTTTACACTTAGAGAGTTGTGAGAAGAGTTACCCTTTTATTCATTGAGAGGTTTGATTTCAAGGAACCTAAACCTCTAATTGGGCAATCTCTTGACCTTTCCCATAGAAATAGAGGTTGATTTATCTGTCATCGTATTTGAAAATTTAGGGTCCCTTGATGGTTAGTTCTTTGATTTTCTCATATTTCTTTTAGGCCAGGATTATTGCTTGAGGACAAGCAAACCTTAAGTGTGGGGAGGTTGATAAACTGTTATTTTATATACTTTATTGTTGGGAAATTAGGTGTGATTTATTATTTATTTTGGATATTATTGTGAATACTCACCCTATTTCTCATGATTATTGTAGAATTTGTCATCATGACAGTGGAGCATTTAATTGGAGAAAAAACAACAAATCTGGAAGGATTTTGATAAAATGAATATGTTCTGAAATATCCAAGGAGCACGGCCGTGCTCAACATTAAGCACGACCGTGCTCATCAGAAGAACCCGTGCTGACCAGCACGCCCTTGCTTGGATTGCTAGATTGACGTCGATTAGTGAGCACAACCATGCTCATTATTGAGCACGACCGTGCTCTTCAGCAAGACCTTGCTGACTTTCTCAGATTAAGCACGGTTTGACGCCGTTTTAGTTGAGCACGACCGTGCTCATCATTAAGCACGACCGTGCTTGTGTCTCATAGGCCCAATTACGTAGGTTTTTACGTTGCCAATATAAGGGAGTGATTGGAGCCATTCTAAGGGAGCTTTTGCATAGCAGCCGTTCTACACCAGAGACAGCAGCCGTCCTTGAGCACAGCGAGGAAGATCGAGTCTTGAAGTGAAGGACCGTCTCCCAATTGATTTGAAGAACTGCTTCTCATCAAAAGGGTGTTCGGGTTTTAGTTTTCTTTTTCTCTTTTATGGATTGTTACATATCTTTGATTTGTATAGTGATTAGTATGACTATGCGTAGCTAAATTCATTCCTAGGGTAATGGTGAATCTTATGTTTTGATACCGTTGATGTTTGCCTAATTTTAATATGATTCAGTGTTTCTGTTAATTGATTGGTTTAATCCTTGTGTTTGAACTTCTATGAGAATTGATCATTCTTTACTAAGTTAGTTAATTGACTGGCGACCGTACCACAATTAGTTAACGGAACTCTAGGATTAACCGGATTTGAGGTTGTGTGGACCAAACGCAATCCCTCGTTTTCAATCAGTTATTGAATTAATAAAACTTGCCAATTCTTTATGCTTCTTTTAACTGTTTACCTTGCATGACCATTGGGTGTAACTGATTAAGGGAAAGAATATTAATATTACATGACCATTGGGTATTAATAGATGAGAAATGTTTCCTTGACACAAATCCTTACACTTACATCGTATAGTGCCGCACAGTGCGGCACTGTAGCTGCACTGTGCGGCACTGTAGTTTTTTTTTTTTTTTTTTTAAGTTTTGGTTTTTTTTTATAATGTTTATTTTTTGATAAATAAATTTTTTGGTTAAGTATGTGTAATTATCTGGTGAATCATGTACAAATATCTGGTGAACTTAATTCATTATCTGGTGAATGAGTTTTTTTCAGAAATAAAATTTTTCGTTAAGTGGTGAATCATGTACAAATATCTGGTGAATTCAGTTCATTATCTGGTGAATGGATTTTTTTGAGATAAATTTTTTTGTTAAGTATGTGCAAATATCTGGTGAATCATGTACAAATCTCTGGTGAATTCAATTCATTTTCTGGCGAATGGATTTTTTGAGAAATAAAATTTTTCGTTAAGTGGTGAATCATGTACAAATATCTGGTGAATTCAACTGGTGAATGGATTTTTTTGAGATAAATTTTTTGGTTAAGTATGTGCAAATATCTGGTGAATCATGTACAAATATCTAGTGAACTCAATTCATTATCTGGTGAATGGGTTTTTTTGAGAAATAAAATTTTTCGTTAAGTGGTGAATCATGTGCAAATATCTGGTGAATCATGTACAAATATTTGGTGAATTCAGTTCATTATCTGGTGAATGGATTTTTTTTTAGAAATAAATTTTTATTTTTTTAAAAAGCCAAAATTTAAAAAAAAAAAGAAAAAGAAAAAAAAGATGCTACTGTAGCGCTACCGTACCGTGATGTCCTCCCGCCTCGTGCGCGTCTCCCCTGCACAAATACGGTGTAAACCGTATTTGTGTCAAAAATTTGTGTCATGCTATCATGACTCTTAATAGATTTAGAGTGAGTGATTGGCAATCAATAAGAAAAGCATATTATTGAGGAATTGGGTAACATCATAGATAGTGACATAAGTGAAACCAGGCACCCTAGGCTTTCCATAATTGATCCTTTGCTTGCAATTCTTTGTTTTTCTTGGCTTTCACAGTCTTGCCATTTTTATTTCATTGTTTTCAACCAATTCGATTGTCTAAATAACATAAGGAAATAATTAATCTAGTACTTGTCAACAATCTCTGTGGGTTCGATACTTGGAGTCCCAAATACTCGTATATATATTACTTTTACGATAGGGTGCACTTGCTCTTAAGTGTAGTTTTAGCATAACAATTCTACTTTGTAGATTATGACTTATGACAAATGACTTGATAATGGCAACCAAATTATATATAACTATATATTATTTTCAGCAGGAAAAATAAATTAAAGGTGAATAAATACTATCAGTGCATGATAACCATGGCAGATCTTCTATTTAGAAAAAAAAAAAAAAAAACCATGAAAGATATAATGCAAGAGAATGTAAATTGATTCTTATTGGCATACTTTTTACATGATCTATTGTACATTATTTTATATGGCTTCCATAGACCTTGGAAGGGAGCTAGAAACCTGCTTTCCAATTAAAACATTGATAGAGGTTGCTATTTCTCGTTATGGTTACTTTGTCAGAAAAGCCGGCGTTCCTATTCCTATATTTGCAAAAGGTTTAACTAATACGCATGTCTCTTAAATTTTTAGTAATTTTTAAATAGGCTTCTATATTTTAAAAGTTGTAATTGGATCTCTACGAACATAGAAAATGTTACCAACCACAGGATAGAGGTGAAGACTAGCTTCGTAGGAAAAGTAGTTCTTGGAAGCATGAAAGCTTACAAGTGAGAAGAGTTTCTCATGAGGAATCATATTGATAAAAGATGCATAATTGTGTACATTGGTGTGTTATTTATAGGCTAGATTAGACTAACTATATGTAACTAACTCCTAACCAACTAACTAACCATATATTCTATTACCCTCCCGCAAGCTGACAATGGTAACCAAAGGCAGCTTGAAGTGAAAAGAAAGGGGGAAAAAAATCTTCCTATATTACAATTATTACAAGAGACCAATCCGTAAAAAAAAAAATTAAAGCCCAAACAGAAACAGTAGCCGAAAAAATGAGAAAGCCCAATATTTGGTAGCTGAAACAAGAAGGGAAGCAGGTTGATCCATACTAAGCAAAAAAAAAAAAAAAAAACTGAAAATGGCCCAAAGCCAAATTCTGTGTTAGGGCAACACTCTCCTGATTGTGCCTCCCCACTCTGCACTCAGCCGTTCCAACAAGCTTCAGGAACCTTCGAGATGACTTCCCTCCGCCAGGGTCATGAGGCCGAGATCCACGGCAGAGAATATCCCCGGAGCCGCCGTCTCCATCTGTAGCACCTTTGATGGTTATGCTCTTGGTTCCTCGGAGAATCGAATCCAGACGCGAGAGAAGATCGAAGAAATTGCTTGTTCTGCCGCGATCAAAGACAAATCCTGAGCGCGGCGATGAAAACAGCAATGAACGGCGGCGGTATCCGCCGGGATCAAAGACGAGATGTTGCAAGGCGGCGGCCGGCGAAATGGTTGGCGCTGTTCCACCGGGATCAAAGACGAAAACAGAGCGTTGTGGAGGCGATGACGAAATCGCAGAAGCTGCTCCACCAGGATCGAACGCAAACACTGAGTGGTGTGGCGGCGTTGCAGAGATGGTGCACCCAACCGTCTTCTCTGGTGACGGCTCGACTGCAATGGTGGTGCGGCCAAGAATGCGGTGGACCGAAGCCAAACATGGCAAAACCAGATTCAGATTACAGGAGTCGACGAAGGAGGAGATAACACGATCTGTAGAAACGATGCCGACATCGGCGCGATGACGGTTGAAGATAGGAGAATCATCCGGTACCGAAGTCACTAGTTCTGGACTCACCAGTTCCGGACTCAACAGATCGGCGACGGCAGAAGAGTTGCTCACATCGACTGATTGAGGATCCAAGAACGGTGGTGCAACATCACTGTTGTCTGGTGCGAAGGTACATGTGATTTCTCCAAACTTGATCGCTGAACCTCTGATCTCTGGCTTGATTGGCTTCAATGGCTTGATCGGAACAGTGTGGGAGTGAAAACTTCCGAACTCCAAGAATCGAGATTCAAGAACAGAGGTGAGGCTTGCTTCCTCCTCTAAAACTTCCTCCTCCGAATCAGAGTCACCATAATCTTCGTCACTCTCATCTGCGGCGGAAGCACGGTATCGCTCTGATACCATGTTACCAACCACGGGATCATAGAGGTGAAGACTAGCTTCGTAGGAAAAGTAGTTCTTGGAAGCATGAAAGCTTGCAAGTGAGAAGAGTTTCTCATGAGGAATCATATTGATAAAAGATGCATAATTGTGTACATTGGTGTGTTATTTAGGCTAGATTAGACTAACTATATGTAACTAACTCCTAACCAACTAACTAACCATATATTCTATTAGAAAATTTGTAATTAGGCCCCTAATATACATTTTTGTTAAGGTTTGGTTATGATTCTAAAAATACATAAGCTTATTTGAATTCTTCTAAAAAAAAATATAGGAACCTATTTGAATTTTTTATAAAATAGTTCATGGACCCACAAAAATGAGTGAATGTATCACTTAAGGAATATTTAATGAAACCCTAACGAAAAAGTGTATGAGAGACTCAATTACAAAATTTCTAAATATTCAATAACTCAATTATATAAACTTTTAAAATATATGAATCTATTTGAAAATTCCCAAATAGTTCATGGATTATTTTTTTTATTAATTTAACCATTGTAAAACTCAAAAAGTGACACAATATTTGGAGTTGGACAACATAGTCATATTTTAATATGAATATTTACCCTTGTTTTAAAACACGTCATATCTTAATATTTATCTACACTAAAATAAATCTTTTGTCCCATATGTAGTCTAAAAAAAATGATTTTCCCTCAACAAAGACTGGAAATATGACAAGTCAAGGTCGTTCCTGGACCCCTATTACAAACAAGTTTTTTTTTAAAACTAAAAACAAGAGATGTTTTTAGTGTGATTGTTGTGAGGACTGACTTGGAGTCAAGTTACAAATATGACAAACTTAACTGGGTACAATTAATACACGGCTCCGGCCCTTCTATTTGTTTTTGTAGAAACTAAATCAGGATTTCCATATATTTGTTGTGTGTACCAATATTATAAGAGAGTGCTCTTATTTATAGAGCAGAAAAAGATACAAAGAAAGGCTAATCAAACCTAATTTCCTAATATGATTACAATATCAATCACAATAATTACATAATCAAATCATATCGTATCATATCAAATCATATCATAACATCCCCCTCAAACTCAAGTGGGTGGAGCTGCAACCAACTTGAGTTTGGATACTAAAGCGCGGAAGCGACCAGGAAAATGAGCTTTTGTGAACAAGTCAGCAGGCTGGTCAAGAGTGTCAATGGAGACAGGATGGAGATCACCACGGACACTACAAAAAAAAGCGGTATTACCGACGGCCAAAAGCCGTCGGAAATTACAAAGAGCTTTTGGAAAACAGCATTTCCGACAGAATTTCTGACGGAATTTCCGACGAACGGTATTCGGTCGGTATTAGACGTGTAGGAAATCTGGTGAGTGTTTACCGACGGCAACTTTTGTCGGAAATTTCCGATGGATTTTCCGTCGGAATTTTTCTATGTTTACTGACGGTAGTTTCCGTTGGAAACTTTTCCGACGGATAATTCAGTCGGAAAGGATTATTTTTTAAATTTTTTTAAATTATTAATTATTATTATTTTTTAAATATAATTTTTTTTAATATTTATTTTTATTTGAAACCAAAATTGAAATTACAAATAAATTTAAAAAGGCATTCAAATTAACATAAAAACATAAATATTTCATACATAAAATCTCTGTCTATCTACAAAACACAACTAAATCTAAAACTATCCTAATAATCATCATCCTGTCAGGGGGAGTTCACCGGCATCAACTGACCATCATGATGCGGACTAGAAGACACACCAGCATCATGCGGCTGTGGTGGTGGCACGGTAGAAGTAGTGGAGGGCCGGCCGGCATGGGTGGAAGTAAATCGAGCAGAGAGGTCATCACCGTAGACCATGTCTCCATTTGCTGCTGCATGAGATCTGCCCGCTGCTGCATGCGCTCTACAGTTTGCTTCTACTCCTGCACCTCCTGCCTAAGTTGCCGCACCTCCTCCATGTCCTGTGAACAGGAGGAGATAGACTCCCGAATAGTCAAGCTTGGCGTCGACCCCCGAGTGATGGAACGAGGCAAAGTCGCGGTCCCGTAAATCCGCCCCTTCTTCTTCCCGCCCGCCACATCCATTCAGGCCTGAGTCTGTAATCGCTCAACCTCGACGGGGTCCAGCTGGGAAGGATCCGAGGCACCAGAGCAAGAGGCAACCTCAGACGCTACCTGACTGAACTTGGCATTGTAATCCTCCTGCATCAATACATTACAAAAATTATATTATTAAACTATAATAATAAAAAGATACATTAAATGTAAAAAAAACACTTTAGCTCACCAATGCCTGCTTCGACCTCTCATCAACAAACTCGCCTGTGTCCGAGCAAATATGCGTCTGCTCAAAGACCATGGGGACATCAACAGACCGGGCAAGCTCTCATACCTGCAACTGACACTAGAATAAAAGCAATTAATTATAATATAAATTTTGAATAATAAGATATAGTTTATAAATAAAATTTATAAGTGCATACCATGTTCATGGCATGCTACATGTGGCTAATCGAGCCACCAATATGCATGCTCCTTCCCTTCTCGGAGGCTCGATTCCTCTTCGCCTGCCCACACTTCGCCCTGTACTCTGGAGTGTCCCAGTGCGCACATAGCCGGGCCCAAATCTTGGGGCCGATGTAATCCGGACACTCCTGACTATCCCTAGCCTCCCGGAGCATGTCCCTCAGTCGAGCAGAAGCTTTGTCGTAAAAAATGGCACGTATCTGAGCGGTATGCTCCGGCAACCAGCGCACAAGGGCCTATTAACAAAGAAGAAATATTAATATAATACAAAAATATATATAAAATACGTGAAAAATAAAAACAAAAATAATAAACGAATTACCCCGAATCGTGTAAAGATACGATCCCAGTCCTCCTTCGGGATCGACCCCCATGATGGCCAGAAGCGACGAAACTACGCCTTGAGGGCGTAGGTAACGTGCTTCGATCCCACTTTCGATGGGATGAAGTTGAAAACTTTATAATTTTATTAATTCAGCAATATTACAAATAAAAATTATATACTTGATGAATAATGATTAAAATTGTCAAAATTATAAAACATTAAATTAAAAATGACTTACGATCCAGAAACAGGTGTGACCCATGGTCGATCCTCGGGTGCGGGAATCCTGGCCCACTCAAGCAAGATCTCCTACGCGGCCGGCTGCTGCACAGACGATGTGGCCGGAATGTCCATGCCGTCATCGTATGCAGGCACGGATGATGAGGATGGAATGTCCGGCTGTGGCGGCATCCTAGGAGTCGGCATGAATGATAAACCTGCTGGCTGTGTGGCCGACACAGCCGATGATGATGGTGGTGCTGGGTGTAGGTGTGGTGTGGGTCCAGTAGGGGGTGGCGAGTAGCCGGCTAGTGGGCATCGTGGCCCAAAGCGAGTGGGTGCAATATGGGTGGAGGGTGGGGTAGTGTGGGTCGGGGATGGTGTATGGGTAGGGGATAGGGTAGTATGGGTCGGTGAAGGTGTAGAACGGGCAGGGGAGGGTGTAGAATGATCGGGGGAGGCTCGTGTAGGTACTGTCAGGGTGGGTGCTGTGGGTGCGAATGGACCTGTAGCAAAACGAGCAAGCACTTGGGACTTTATGGTGTATCGTCCCCGCTTAGCCTTCCCTTTCCCCTTCCCGAGGTCGAGCGTATTACTGGCATGTTGGGATCTGCAAATGATGGGGAAGAAGTGGTCATTGGCCATCATTCATCAATGCATGCATCATCAGAGGAAGAAATCCAAAGTGATGACTCAATGCAAGAAGAAGAGTCAAACTTACAATCAGATGACGATACCGAGTCTGAATAGGAATTTGACTGTTAAGTTATTTTTATTGTATTTTAAATACTTATGCAATTAAAGGTAAGACTTGACAGTTATTATTGTATTTTAAATATTGACTTATTAGATTAGTCTTTTACATGTCGTTTGATTTATTGTTTTTACATTGACTTATAATTGTGCAATAAAAATAGATATGTCAGCATCAGGAGGAGAGCCGCCTCGCCCCCCACTGCCTAGCGGTGATAAAGGGAAGGGGAAAGGGAAGGCTAAGCGGGGACGATACACCATAAAGTCCCAAGTGCTTGCTCGTTTTGCTACAGGTCCATTCACACCCACAGCACCCACCCTGACAGCACATACATGAGCCTCCCCTGACCATTCTACACCCTCCCTTGCCCGTTCTACACCTTCACCGACCCATACTACCCTATCCCCTACCCATACACCATCCCCGACTCACACTACCCCACCCTCCACCCATATTGCACCCACTCGCTTTGGGCCACGACGCCCACTAGCCGGCTACTCGCCGCCCCTACTGGACCCACACCACACCTACACCCAGCACCACCATCATCATCGGTTGTGTCGGCCACACAACCAGCAGGTTTATCATTCATGCCGACTCCTAGGATGCCGCCACAACCGGACATTCCATCCTCATCATCCGTGCCTGCATACGATGATGGCACGGACATTCCGGCCACATCGCCTGTGCAGCAGCCGACCGCGTAGGAGATCTTGCCTGAGTGGGCCAGGATTCCCGCACCCGAGGATCGACCATGGGTCACACCTGTTTCTGGATTGTAAGTCATTTTTAATTTAATGTTTTATAATTTTGACAATTTTAATTATTATTCATCAAGTATATAATTTTTATTTGTAATATTGCTGAATTAATAAAATAGTTTTCAACTTCATCCCATCGAAAGTGGGATCGAAGCACGTTACCTACGCCCTCAAGGCATAGTTTCGTCGCTTGTGGCCATCATGGGGGTCGATCCCGAAGGAGGACTAGGCAGTAGGGGGGCGAGGCGGCTCTCCTCCTGATGCTGACATATCTATTTTTATTGCACAATTATAAGTCAATGTAAAAACAATAAATCAAACGACATGTAAAAGACTAATCTAATAAGTCAATATTTAAAATACAATAATAACTGTCAAGTCTTACATTTAATTGCATAAGTATTTAAAATACAATAAAAATAACTTACCAGTCAAATTCCTATTCAGACTCGGTATCGTCATTTGATTGTAAGTCCGATTCTTCTTCTTACATTGAGTCATCACTTTGGATTTCTTCCTCTGATGATGCATGCATTGATGAATGATGGCCAATGACCACTTCTTCCCCATCATTTGCAGATCCCAACATGCCAGTAATACGCTCGACCTCGATTACTTCATTGACATGTGACGATTCATCCACCTGGAAGGGCATATCATCCTCTGCATCATCGATTTCTATCCGACCCCTAGGCTTGGTAGACCATTCGCATTGCTGGATAAGGGACGTAGTAAACTTGTTTTGTATTGTGAGCAATGATAACTGGATCAAACTGTTGATATCTTCTATCCATGCGAATGTTCACAGTTCCATTCTTGGGATCCACCTTTGTGCCTGTCTTTGATGGATCAAACCAGTTACAATAAAATAAGACTACTTTTTTAGGATAAGTAGTAGTATTGTATTGTAACTCGAAAATTTAATCTATGAACCCCATAAAAATCATCAGTACCTTCACCCTATATGACAACTCTGCTATTGATTGTCTTTTTGCCCACATCCCATTCAGATGTGTGGAATTTGTACCCATTGACAAAGTATGTATGTCATGATCTAACACTGCTATAGGGCTCGTATGCTAAATCTCTCAAGTGTTGATTTTTCACACTTAATGGTTGCTGATACACCTGCGAATAGGTAAGCCATATTAATTACTTACTTTTAAAATACAAATTAACCTTAATATATTGTTTGCTAAGGTATACGACACTTACTTGTTGCTTGAACCATTCAGGAAAATCTGCATGTGTACGAGCAGAAGCATCTTGTTGACTTAATTGATTTATTTGCAAGAACACACTGACGAATAAAATGTGTAAGATGTGTTAAAAGAGAAATTGATATAACATGAGTTACATTATATATAAAAAATGGGTTGTTGAAACTTACTCATGGTATGGTTTCACCTCTGTGCAATTGATCAAGACATGAACATGGGCTGATGCATGCTCCTCATCGCTTAACCAGTAAGTAAGCTCCTTGCCAGCATGACAGCTGGGAAGATTAAGTACGGATAGCATATAAGGATACCCTCCACTATCAGCATCTACCTTGTTCCTAATATTTCTCGGGTCCAACATGAAATTGTTGAAATAGTGGGAACACAAATGTGTTGTCTCACGGTGTAAGTAAGACGCACAGATTGATCCTTCCACCCTAGCCTTATTTTTAACTGAACGTTTAGAGTCGCCCATGAATCTAAGTAATAATAAACATTTGTGACAAGGCATTATTCAAGGGACGCTAATTATTTAAATGTCAAAATATAATAAAATTACCTTTCAAACGGATACATCCACCTATATTGTACTAGTCCACCAAGCCTCGCTTCATATGCAAGATGGACAGGGAGATGTTCCATTGAGTCAAAAAATCCTGGGGGAAATACCCTCTCCATCTTGCACAGAATTATTGGAATGTTTTCTTCCATCTTCGTCACACCATCCGCTCTTAAAGTTGCAGAGCATAGATCTTTGAAGAAATGACTGATTTCTGTAAGCGGGTTCGAAACATGAGGGGGCAGCGATCCGAAAGCAATAGAAAGCAAACACTCCATGAATACATGACAATCATGACTTTTCATCCCATGAAGCCTCCCCGTTCTTACATCAGCACATCGTGCCAAATTAGAGGAATAACCATCAGGGGTCCAAAGGTCTTCCAACCACCGACAAATTGACTTTTTCATCGGCGGATAGAGTGTAACAAGCTTTTGGTTTGACCATTTTTCCATTAGGATGCGGCTTCAGCTCCAAATCCTTTCGTCTACAATACAGAGCTATGTCCATCATTACCTTCTCATTGTCCTTTGTCTTGCCAGACACATTCATAACCGTGTAAAAAATGTTGTCGAAATTTTTTTTCTCAATATGCATCACATCAAGGTTATGTCTTAACAGATTATCCTTCCAGTACGGTAGTTCCAAAAAAATACTTTGTTTTGTCCAGTTATGCCATTCTCCATACCCCGGTAATTTTGACACACCTACTTCAGTGACTTTAGGAATATCCCTAACCCGACCCCATATTTGTTTAGGACTCAACAAAGGCAGTGGACCTTTGATAAACTGCCATTTTGTATACCTTAATGTTGGGAAATTAGGCGTGATTTGTTATTTATTTGGATATTATTGTGAATACTCACCATATTTCCCATGATTATTGTAGAATTTGCCATCATGGCAGTGGAGCTTTTAACATGGAGAAAAAGCAGCAAATCTGGAAGGTTTTTGGATAAAAAGGCTGAGTTTTGAAGATTTCAAAGGAGCACAGCCGTGCTCAATATTAAGCACGACCGTGCTCATTATAAGAGCCCGTGCTGATCAGCACGCCCTTGCTTGGTTGCTGGAGTTGACATCGATTAGTAAGCATGGCCGTGCTCATCATTGAGCACGACCGTGCTCATCAGCAAGGCCTTGCTTGCTTTCTCAATTTTAGCACAGTTTGACGCCGTTTTAGTTGAGCACGACCGTGCTCAACATTAAGCACGACCGTGCTGGCGTCCCAGAGGCCCAATTGCTTAGGTTTTTACGTTGCCAATAAAAGGGAGTGATTGGGATCATTGGAAGGTAGCTTTTGACAGCAGCCATTTTGCACCGTTGAGAGTTGATCACAAAAAGAAGAATAGAGCCGTCAAGTGAAGGACCGTCTCCCAGTTGATTCGAAGACTGCTTTGCATCAAAAGGGTGTTCGGGTTTTAGTTTTCTATTTCTTTTTTATGGATTGTTACATGATTGTGATTTGTATAGTGATGAGTATGACTATGCGTAGCTAATTTCATTCCTAGGGTAATGGTGGATCTTATGTTTTGATACCTTTGATGTTTTCTCAATTTTAATATGATTTAATATTTTGTTAAATTGATTGGTTTAATCCTTGTGTTTAAAATTCTAGAAGGTTTGATCGTCCGTTACTAAGTTAATTGATTGACTGACGACCGTACCACAATTAGTTAACGGAACTCTAGGATTAACCGGATTTGGGGTTGCATGGACCAAATGCAATCCCTTGTTTTAAATCAGTTATTGAATTAAAAAAAACTTGCCAATTCTTTATGCTTCTTTTAACTGCTTACCTTGCATGACCACTGGGGGTAACTGATTAGGAGAAAGAATACTAATATTGCATGACCGTTGGGTATTAATAGCTTTAGAGTGAGTCATTGGCAATCAATAAGAAATACATATCATTGAGGAATTGGGTAATATCATAGGTAGTGACATAAGTGAAACCAGGCACCCTAGGCTTTCCATAATTGAACCTTTGCTTGCAATTCTTTGCTTTTCTTGGCTTTCATAATCTTGTTATTTTCTATTTCTTTGTTTTCAACCAGTTCGATTGTCTAAATAACATAAGGAAGTAATTAATCTAGTACTTGTCAACAATCTCTATGGGTTCAATACTTGGAGTCCCAAATACTCCTATATTACTTTTGCGATAGGGTGCACTTGCCCTTAAGTGTAGTTTTAGTGCAACAACCTTCCTATTCTATCTGGTTCTTTTTGAATGCTCAGGTATTCCTTCGGAACGGATGTCCACGATCTAAGAACCGACGATGAGAATCAAGCTAGGAACTTTTGGCACCATATCTCAAGGTAAAAGCCTTTCCATGTTCCATGCAATATATGCACGCCAATTTACCGTGGGTCCCCCAACCAGAAAGCATGTCATATGCTGGAAAATCATTGATAGTCCACATCAGTGACGCCCTCATCATAAAGTTTCGCTTCTTTGAAATGTCATAAGTCAACACACCATCCCACAACTTCTTCAGATCATCGATTAGAGGCTGTAAATATACATCTATCCCAGACTTCAGATTAGATGGTCCCGGTATGAGACAAGTCAGAAACATATATGGTTTTGACATGCACATCTCGGGAGGAAGATTGTACAGTGTAACAATCACTGGTAAACATGAATATGGCGAGGCTGACACCTGAATGTACGGGGTAAAACCATCTGAACACAGTCCAAGTCTTACATTGCGAGGATCTGCTGCAAAATTAGGATGTACCCGATCGAAGTGCTTCCAAGCTTCACCATCAGAAGGGTGGTGTATAACTCCCGGATTTCTTCTATTTTCATAATGCCACCTCATTTATCCCGCAGTTTGCGTTGATGCAAACAGTCTCTGCAACCTTGGAATTATTGGCAGATAGAACATTACCTTCGCAGGAACTGGTTTGCTCTTCCTACGATCACTACTTTGAACGCGATACTTGGGTGTCTGACAAAATTTACATTCTTCCAACGCACTGTCATTTGTGCCAGACTGACTATCATAATATAGCATGCACCCATTCGGACAACAATCAATCCTCTTAGCCTCCAACCCCAGTTTCGACACCAACCGCTTTGCATCATAATAACTTTTTGGCAACAACTCTTTGAATGGTGTCACATCTTGAAGCATTTTACAAAAAAACTCCAAACACTGCTCGGGGACATTCCAATTGGACTTGCAAGCTAGAAGCCTAACACAAATTGATAATTTTGAATCTGACGCCCCTTCAAACAATGGCTTATTTGTCTCTAACAATAGGTTGTAGAATCTCTGCGCCGATTCATTAGGAGGCTCTTCCATGTCATCAGACTCATCCGCCTCGAAATTTCCATGTTGCCCAAGACAATCATCCACCATCATATGCATTGATTGGAGTTGTTCAACATAGTCATCGTGTAATCCACTGCCTAATGCATCCATGTCAAGATTGTCACCACCGACTTCATTCAGATCAATATCCGGCAACTCCTCGCCATGATCAGTCCATATCCAATAATAAAGCTTGAACCCACGCCAGTATAGGTGTAACTTCACATTGTCATCACTCAAAACCGTCATACAATTGCACTTTATGCACGGACATCTAATCCCCCCCTCTTTGGCATAATCACTATGTTGCTTGGCTTTCGATATAAACTTCTCGACTCCATCTACAAATGATTGTTTCAGAAGTCGTCTCCCAGACTCGTTCCTATCATACACCCAACTACGGCTCGGGGGATAATATTCCATCCTTCTGCATATCTAGATAAATTGACGTATTTTTAAACATGATACTATAACCCCGAACCGCTCCCTTTCCTTAAAAGGTGTGACCCTATCCCATTCGAGGAAAAACTTCTTCACCACTGTATTATACTAGTTACTCATCGCTTCTCATGTCTTATAGCTGACAAAATTTCGGCAGCATTTCCCACTGGTCTCCAAGTACACGACTTGACCGCGGTAAGATACCACAATCAAGTATGGACCTGGAGAACAAAAGGAAATGCTTCGACCCAAAATTTCAACAACTATTTAACAGATGAGAATCAGCGAGTAATTAGTATATCAGTGGAGAAAAAGTTTCTTCCCAAACTGTCCCAATTGGACAATTCAAGATTCAATAAACTGAGCGATACCATGACCACGAGTACACATGCTCAATAATATTGAATCTCGAACGGGAAACTATGGTTTTTCTCATGTACGTATTAATAATACTCTAAAATATAATAAAATAAAACTTTTGGTAATATAGACATTTATATAAAGTTTGACATTTAATATAAAACCACATATATATCAACAATAACAAAAATTAAAACACATAAGCAACTATCATACACAAAGTATTCGTCTAAAAAATAAATCACATAATTATCCATCTAACTTTATATTAAATCATTTATTTTTAAGTTAATTTATTTATTAAATCATTATCTATTATTTATTTACTTTTATATTTAATGTTATGTAAGTATTTAGTTTTTTTTTTTTGAAGCAAAGTATTTAGTTATTAGTTATTTACACATATTAAATTTTATTATTAATTTTATTATTGTTATATAAAACTAACTTTATTTACATATTAAACTATTTTGTTATTCCATTTTTTACGCAACTTCGTTTTAATGACAATCAATTTGCCAATGTTCCCTGATGCGTGTAATTTTTTTAAATTATTGTTTTTTAATTTTAATTTAATGCTCCATCTAATTTATTGTTATGTAATTATATAATTATTTACAATTTTAATCTTGATTAATTTTAAATTTATTGTTATGTACGTAACTTTATTTACACTATATGTTTTAATCACGACCGCCACCTCGTCCATGCTCTCCGATGCACCGTGATTAGCTAATCGTCTCACCTTTGATTAATATTTATTTAATTACCTTTACACGTAATTTATATTAATTATTACAAAATTTATTTCAAATAATTAATATTATGTTTGATGTACTCTCCCGCTAACTAACACCTAGACATCGGTTTCATTCCGCACCACGAAGTAGTAGCGCATCAATTGTATCGTCACTGTCATACTTTGGATGGAAACCTTCCTCGATTATTTAATTTATTGCTACAAATTATTACTTAATTAGCTGGATGCTTCATTATTCCAAAGTTATTTAATTAAATCAATATTTCAAATAATTAGTTTTATTAATTCAAATTTAGTTGCATCAATTTAAATGTTAGCTAAATATTAGCAACAATAAGAATTAAAATCCTACAATAATTATAAATCAAAAACATAACATCCCACAAAATCCTAAACTTCCAAATCAACAAATATAATTGTACAACCAGTCCAAAAAAAAACATATCAGTGGCGCACGACAGTGGAGCAGGTGGAGAAGAAAGAGGGAAAAGAGAACGGGGAGAGAGGGAGAAAGGAAGAAGAAGAGGAAGGGGAAACGGGCGCACAGTGGTGGGTGGGTTTCGGGTTGCCGGAGAGGAGTAGTAGGGCCGTGGCTCGCGTCGCCGGTGAGGAGAGGGAGCAGAGTTGGGAGAGATGAGAGAGGAAGAGGGTTTGCAGAAGTGAGGGGGGAGGGAAACGGTTTCAGAACATATTACAAAGTTACCGACGGACTAGGCCGTCGGTAACTATGGATGGATTCAAATTTCAGATGGACTAATTCAAATTACCAATGGAAATTCTGTCGGTAAATAAAAAATATTTTTACCAACGGGTTACCGCTGGAAATTTATGTCGGTAAGTGTTCCCGCCATTTTTCGCTCCAATTTTCCGATGGACATATCGACGGAATGCCTGTCGGTAACGGTTCCGATGGTCTTTCCATCAGAAATGTCTGTGACTTTTCAAAATCCGGCTTTCCGACGGCCTTTCCGTCGGTAACTAATAGAATTTCCGACAGAATTCCTGTTGTCGGTAACAGGCCGTCGGTAATTCGCTGCTTTCTTGTAGTGAGAGAAGATGCTGGCGAATGAAGTGACAATCAATCTCAATATGCTTGGTGCGCTCATGGAAAACATCATTGTGGACAATTTGAATGGTATTACGGTTGTCACAATAAAGATCAGTGGAAGAAGTCTGAGATATCTCTAGATCTGTAAGAAGCCAACGAAGCCACAATATTTCAGAAGTAGTATCAGCAAGTGCACGATATTCAGCTTCAGTGCTGGAGCAAGCTGTCAGAGTTTGTTACATATGATTTGATATGATACGATATGATTTGATTATGTAATTATTGTGATTGATATAGTAATCATATTAGGATATTAGGTTTGATTAGCCTTTATTTCTTTATATCTTTTTCTGCTCTATAAATAGGAGCACTCTCTTGTAACATTGGTACACACAACAAATATATGCAAAACCTTTTTCATATTCCTGATTTAGTTTATACATGGTATCAAGAGCTTAACCGATTCTGGTTGGTCTCTTTGTTCTTCTCCCGTCGAATTTCGTCCACTGTGTTTTTTTTTCCTCCGATTGGTTCCAAAGTCTCACCGTTTGGTCGCCTTCAGTAGTCCATCCTCCGGTCACCGATTCATCACACCGTCGATATCATTGAAACCGCTGTCCGCCAATCTATACTACTAGAAAGTTTCACCGCTGTCTGACAAGCAACGTGCCCCCACGCGCCTGAACCTCCGCGCGTGTGACTCACGTTCTACCCGCGTCCTGACCCATGTTCACTGTTCTTCCCGTGTATGACTGGTTGACTATCCGTTGACCGCGTTGACCAGCTTGGTTGAATGCCTTTTTCTTTGTATTTTGGCACCAATTGACCCTTCTTTATGTATTTCGGTGAGATCTTTCTATTTTTACAATCAGTTTTCGTCAACTTTGCCTCAATAGTGCTATTCTTTGATTTTCTTGTGATATAATGGAAAAATTATGTGGTCACTGCAGTAATTTCGGACATTCTTTCTTCGACTGCCCTACAATTGAATGTTACAATTGCAGGAAAAATGGTCATATTGCCTCAAATTGTTGTCGATACTGCAAGCAATCAGGACACTTGATTCAGAATTGTCCCCCTTGTCCTCCACGACCTTACCAGAATAGGAATCAACACTGTCCCAGTTCCAGATCCTACAGGCCTGTACCAGCTCCTCCTGTTGTTGCTAATGAATCTTCGGGTTCTTCTTCCCACCTTTCGCCAGCGTTCTCTGTCAGTGACCTTGCGTCTCTCGTTCAGAAACTCCTTACTTCCTCTAATAATGGTAATACTCCTGCAGTCCTTTCCACCACACCAGGTAATACTAAATGGTATTTAGACTCTGCCTGTTGCAACCATATGACCTTTGCATCTCATCTCTTTTCATCCTTATCTGAAAATGACACTATTCGTTCTAACACACTGCTGATGGATCTCTTGTGCATGTAAGTCATATGGGTTCTATCTCTCTATCCAATCTCAGTTTACCTGAAACCTATCTCATTCCTAAGCTAAATTTTAACCTTATATCTGTTGGCCAATTATGTGATCTTGGTTATGAAGTCACCTTTTCTTCCTCTGGTTGTTGTGTGCAGGATCCACGAACGGGACAACTCATCGGGACTGGTCGTAAGATTGGAAGGCTATTTGAGCTCACTAATCTGCATGTTCCCCTTGTGTCCAACATTTGTTCTACTTCCACCTCCTCCACTATTCATCTTTGGCATCAATGTCTTGCCCATAGTTCTCTTAGTAAACTACGTCCTCTTGTGTCTCGGGGTGTGTTAGTATCTGTTTCTACCGAGTCTATTAATTGTACTACTTGTCAAATTGCTAAACAACCAGCTTAATCGTTTGATAATAGTACTTGTGCATTACGATATTTGGGCCCCTACTCCCACACCTACTATGGGAGGTTCTCGATATTTCATGTTGTTTATTGATGATTATTCTCGTTTTACTTGATGAAAAATCATCATGAACTTCCTCAAATTTATATTAACTTTGCTAATATGATTCGAACACAGTTTTCTAAAACCATTAAAGTTTTTCGTCGAGATAATGCCATGGAATATCGTGATTCTAAACTTTTGTCATTTCTTGGTGAACAGGGTACCTTGTCTGAGTTCTCATGTCCATATACCTCTCAACAGAATGGTCGCACTGAGAGAAAGCATCCGTGCCATGCTTATCTTAGCCTCCTGTCCTGAACGTGCCAGGGGTGAAGTTGCTCTTACTGTTGTCCAAGTCATCAACCGTCTTCCTTCCTCTGTCCTTGGTAATGTTTCTCCTTTTGAGCGTCTTTATCATACTACACCCGAGTATAACTCTCTTAAGGTCTTTGGTCGTCCTTGTTTTGTTCTTCTCCAACCTCATGAATACACTAAACTTGAGCCTCGTGCCCGTCTTTGTTGTTTCCTTGGTTATGGCACAGAATACAAAGGTTACCGTTGTTGGGATTCGATATCCCAACGTGTCCGTATCTCCCGTCATGTTGTCTTATGGGAACATATAATGTTCTCTTCCTTGTCCAAGTTTACACCAATTCCGTCCACCCCCACTCCCCTTTTTACTAACCCCAATGTTGATTTATTTCCTAGTAACATAGATGCAAGTTCCTTTAGTGAGCTTCCAGCCTCTTCCGATGTTCCATCCGTTTCTGATGATGTTATTCCGGTCGTTGATCCAGCACTTCCCACCGTTGAGCGTCCCCCTAGGGTAAGAAATTCACCTACCTACCTTCGTGATTACCATTGTTTTTCTACTATGCTTCACCTTCATGAACCACAGTCATATAAGCAAGTGATGACAACCAATGGATGGGTTGCCTTTGGAGATGATCTTATGGTTGAATTTTTAACAAGTTAAAATAGTAAACAGTTTTGTAACCAAATTAAAATGAAGAAAGGAATAAAATGGATGAAGGTAGGAGATGATGATGGCGCCACAAACTAGAGAGTTTGATAAGACAAGTAAAGTTTCGCCACAAAAATCTTGGATTCTTGATAAGAACAATTTGGCTCAACTAAGAACCCAAGAGACAATTCTCTCACAAATGGATTTTAATCCAAAATGAACATCCAAGTTGTTTTTCTCATGTAAATGGCGTGATAGATATAAGAAAGGTGGCTGCCAACTTTTGGCTTACCTTGTCCCCCCCCCCCCCCCCCCTCCTCTCAAACATTAATAACTCAATAACTAAGCCACTAAATGGTGTGTTAATTCTCTCTCTCCACCATTATGTGGCTGCCTACTCTTAATTCCCCTCTTTATTCAAATTAAAGTGTAACCCCCCTAATAAAAACATTAACATGACTCATAACTAATTAGGAGTTTCTTTAGGCATGCTGTAACACCCTGTTTTTCATAAAATGTTTTTATAAAGCTAGTTTTATTTATTTTAAAATGTTGGTTAAGGGCTAAGTGGGATTTTAGCCTAAAAGTTCTTTCATTAGGTAGCGGGGTAGAGTAAGGTTAAGGGTTCCTCATGACCCTGGTTTGTTGTATGTAATTGTATGTTGATGACTGTTTTGGTATATTGTGAATATGTGTTTATATTCTTGATAATCGTTTGATGACATGATAGCATGTTAATTGTTGTTATTGACATGACCTTGGTTGATTGATGATATTGTTGTTATGATGAGTTTGAGGTTGATGAAATTATGTTATTTGGTTAAATAGGTTTAAAAACTGTACTAAGTTTAAGGGGTTTAATCCCTAAGTTAATTGGCTAGAAATCGGTTACTGTTCCTGCCCAAAACAGCACTGTCGCGCAATGAGCACGACCGTGCTGAACAGGGAGCACGACCGTGCTCCCATTTAAATTCTGGAAAATGGCCGCGCTGCTCAGCACAGCCGTGCAGGTCAAATAGCACGATTGTGCTGCTAAGCACGACCGTGCTAAGTATGAAGCACGACCGTGCTTCACTTAAAAGGGCAGCACGCCCTCACATGTCCAAGCACGACCGTGCTAGGGTCTAAGCACGACCTTGCTGACCCCTCCTGGACAGTGATACAAATAAAGGACTTAAGGGGTTTTTAACCCCATTCCCCAATAAAAATAAGTTGAGATAACTAATCAAAGATAAAGATTAGACAACCTGGTTATTACTTATATAAGATAATTAGATAATCAAATGTTAAGTCGGTATCCGTTGGGTTACCGCACGTTGATAAGTTGAAGTCTTGGGTGCTTATAGACCCAAGCATGTTGAGTTGAACCTTGGTGCTTATTGGCCAAGGGAGCCTTGACCCCGCGGTTTGGGTCTAAGGTTACGTTAAAAGTTGATGTTGAAGTCTTAGGAGCTTCATGGCCCAAGCAAGGAGGTGGTTGAGATTGTTTGTTGTTGTGCCATTTGCATAGAGCATTGGAGTTGTTGAAGGGGGAGGTTCGACAAAGGGGAGATCGCCCGAGAGTACGGTGATCTGGCCATCCACGGTAGGTCAACCAAGGTTTGGTGACCGAGGCCCCCGTGATGAGGCATCCACGGTTTGATGCGTTGGCTATCCATGGGGTTCATCCAAGGTTTGGTGAACTGCCGGTGTTGGTGCTTTTATGGCCAATACGGATATGTAACTCCAAAGTCGTTCATCCTGAGTTAGTTTGGATCCACATGCATAGTTGGAGTAGCGGAGTAGTTGATGCATTGCATAGCATAGCATACTTGGTTGTTATGATACTGTTGGATGTTGATGTATGCTTATGTGTATGTTTACCTTGCATACTATTCCCCTGCTGTTTATATGATTACATGAATCTTACTCCCTGTGTTGTTTGTGTTTGGCCTGATTGGCATTTGCAGAGGATGACGAGCAGCCCGGAGAGGAGTGACTCTGAGGAGCCGCCACTCATAGTTAGGGCCTGTTTATTGTTTAGTCTGTTTTTTGTTGTATTCCGTGGATTTATTTCCAGAACGGTTATACCAGCTCTGAATTGTGACATCGGGGTTGGGTTATTTATTTGATTATGTTTTTATTTGATTAAATGTATTTTTATTTTTTCCGCGTTGTAAACGAGTTCATGTGGGACTTTTCTACCCATGGACAACTGATTTTATTTAATTCAGTTAAATGCATGATTTTATTTTTAATTGTTTTATATTTAAATGCCTTATAACATGCGGGGTAGAAGGGTGTCACACATGCAAGCCAAAATATTCCTCCCAACTATGACTACCAAACTCGTGTGAAATAGGAATAAAAATGGACTTGACCTAAATGCAAGACTTAGCAATTTGGATCCTACTCACATAGCCCATTACACTTATTGAATTAAAATAAAACAACTAATTGATCTTTATTCTTGGTGCACGCCCCATTTGAACATGTTCATGGGTCTTCTAGTTGAATGAGATAAGTCATTAATTAGGGCTCCATTCCAGTTGGTCTTGATCTTGGGCTTGCTTCTATCAAAATAGCCACTATGTGATTAAGACCTTCTTGGGCTTTCTTGGTTCTAGTTCTTGTCATAGGCTCACCAAGTCCATGTAGTGCTTATTGACCCATGCTCCTTATTAGGCTCATATCATCCTTGTTGCAAAGTTGACTTGTCCCCCTTTGGCTCATATCATCCCCTCCTTCTTTGAGTGAATTAGACCTCGAATTGAAACAATCTTCATCACCAAAATTAGATATTGGTGCTCCATCTAAAGTGTTCCTCACAATCACATTGGGTGCTTCAGACTTAAGTTCAAAATATATTTCAAGAGGAGGTAAAGCATGAGTGGGTGCTTTATTGAGCTTTTTGGAATCCTTGCAAGTTTCCAACCCATGGGGTACTTCCTTTGGGATGAAATCTCCAAATTTTTGCAAAAGAGTTACAACACCACTAGATAAAAAGAGATTATTAGAAGTGTTAGCAACCAAATAAAAATTCTTGTAATAAAATATGCATTAGGGCTGCCTTGAAATTAAAGCCTTCTTCTCTTCACTTTTTGTTGCCAAATAACTCTTTTTTTTTTCTCAATTTTCCACACTATTTTTCTCACTATTTTTCACACTATTTTTCTCTTTATCATCACTCTTCTTTTCACTCTCTTTTTCTTTTTCCTCTTGATCATCACTCTTCTTTTCATTCTCCTTTTCTTTTTCCTCTTTCTTTTCACTCTCTTTTTCTTTTTCCACTTGCATTTTTCTTTCTCTCAAATTAGAAGAGACTTCCATAGGTTTCTTTCCTTGAGCACTAGCCATGGCCTCCTTAGAAGTTGAAGTGTTGCCCTCCTTCTTTGATTTGTTATGAAGAACTCTATAGTATTGGTATGGAACAAATCTTCTCCTCATAATTTTTCTCATCTCGGCCCAAGTCTCAATAGGCTCCTTTTCATATCTTCTTCTCTCTTTTTGCAATTGATCCCACCAAACAAGTGTATAGTCCTTAAATTGAAGAGATGCTACCTTCACTTTGTTTCTCTCATTGTTGGAACACTTGCTCTATCTCCATCTCCCATTTCAAATAGGCTTGGGGATCATTCTTCCCATGAAAGGTAGGAATTTTGATCTTGACCCCTTCTCTATTTTCTCGGTTTTGAAGGATGGCAAGTTGTTTATCATAATTTGCACTCATTTGCTCCATTTGCCTTTGAAGGTTTTGTATTTGAGTAGCCATTCTAGCATGAATAGTTGAAGACCTTGGAAAAAATGATGGACTATCTTCATGGGCTGCCATCACTTGAACACACAATATCAGAAGATAACAAAAAATTATAAAATTCCTCACTACACTCCCTCACTTGTGCACAAAATGTATTTCACTCAATTAGGCTTTTCCCACACAAGACGTAATTTTTCATTCTTGCCTTTTTCCACTCAATTGTTCTCTTTTAGGCCTTAGAAGAGTCAAACACAATCCACACAAAAATTCCAAAATCAAGTAACAAACTTTCACAAAAACTTATCAAAACAAAGGAAACAAAAGGAAAGACTAGAAAAGGGAAAGTTTTGAGACTAATGAAAACAAGAAAGAAGGGAAAGCTTTGTTAAGAACACAATTTGGGAGTTTACTTGGCTGCAATTCAAGAAATAAAAACTCAGGAGCTCTATGTGAATAGATTCACGAATAGATTCACACTTTTCTGCTCTCTGTGAATCGATTCACACCTACCTGTGAATAGATTCACACCCTTTTGTTCTCTGTTTTTTTTTTCGATTTCTTTTTCTTTTTCTTTTGAGAAGCAAGGAGATAATTCACTCACTAATCCCCTTCAAACAGAATCAAAGTGATAAATTTTTTTTTTTGGTAGAAAAGAAGAAAGGTAGAAAAGTAGAAGATGAAGAACAAAATTCAAAAATTCAACCAAAGCCTAAGCTTTGATACCACTTGATGACAACCAAAGGATGGGTTGCCTTTGGAGATGATCTTATGGTTGAATTTTTAACAAGTTAAAATAGTAAACAGTTTTGTAACCAAATTAAAATGAAGAAAGAAATAAAATGGATGAAGGTAGGAGATGATGATGGCGCTACAAACTAGAGAGTTTGATAAGCCAAGTGAAGTTCGTCACAAGAATCTTGGATTCTTAATAAGAACAATTTGCCTCAACTAAGAACCCAAGAGACAATTCTCTCACAAATGGATTTTAATCCAAAATGAACATCCAAGTTATTTTTCTCATGTAAATGGCGTGATACATATAGGAAAGGTGGCTGCCAACTTTTGGCTTCCCTTGTCTTCCCAAGATACCATAACTAATAACTCAATAACTAAGCCACTAAATGGTGTGTTAATTCTCTCCTTCCACCATTATGTGGCTGCCTACTCTTAATTCCCCTCTTTATTGAAATTAAAATGTAACCCCCTAATAAAAACATTAACATGAATCATAACTAATTAGGAGTTTCCTTAGGCATGCAAGCCAAATTAAATATTCTTCCTAACTATGACTACCAAACTCGTGTAAAATAGGAATAAAAATAGGCTTGACCCAAATGCAAGACTTAGCAATTTGGATCCTACTCACATATCCCATTACACTTATTGAATTAAAATAAAACAACTAATTGGTCTTTATTCTTGGTGCACGCCCCATTTGAACATGTTCATGGGTCTTCTAGTTGAATGAGATAAGTCATTAATTTGGGCTCCATTCCATTTGGTCTTGATCTTGGGCTTGCTTCTATCAAAATAGCCACCAGGTGATTAAGAGCTTCTTGGGCTTTCGTGGTTCTAGTTCTTGTCATCTGTTCACCAAGTCCATGTAGTGCTTCTTGACCCATGCTCCTTATTGGGCTCATATCATCCTTGTTACAAAGTTGACTTGCCCCCCTTTGGCTCATATTAGGAAGCCTCTACAGACCTTCATTGGCAGCAAGCTATGCAGGAAGAGTTACAGGCATTAGAGAACACTCACACTTGGGACCTTGTTAATCCTCCTTCTGGTAAGTCTCTTGTAGGATGCAAGTGGGTATATAAAATCATATCGTATCATATCAAATCATATCGTAACAGTTTTGACCATATCATATAGGCTAAAATACCATTTTGGTTAACTCATTTTTTAGATTCAGTTTGATCCCTTAACTTTTAAAATGTTCAATTTGGTCTTTTAATTTGTCTCTGTTGACCCAAGTTAGTCATCTCTGTCAATGAGTCAGTAAAGGTGTTAACTTTTTGAGGACCGGGTTGAAACTCGTTAACAATTTAAAGGACCAATTTGAAACGCATTTAAAACATAAGGGACCAAATTGAAACTCATTTAACACTGTTATTGACTTTATTGATGGAGATGACTAATTTGGGTCAATAGAGACAAATTAAAGGACCAAATTGAACATTTTAAAAGTTAAGGGACCAACTGAATCTCAAAAATAAGTTAAGTGACCAAAATGATATTTTAGCCTATCATATATTAGAGTTTCAACATGTACCCGGGGCCCAAGGGGTAAATGATAGGTATTTTTTATATTTTTATATTTATATTAGATTAGAATGTATTAAACATATACAATCATAATTTTTTTAATTTATGGGACGACATAATTAAAATACTTAAAATATATTATTATTTCAAATATAAAAGATAATTCTTCTTATAATTTTAAATTATCGATTTAATAACTTAGTAATACAATATAAGTTTTGAATTTTGACACATTAATTGTATAATTTTGACTTAATTGCACTTTTGGTCCCTATTTTAGTGTTTGGGCAATTTTGGTCCCCTAGTTTTTTCGCTCAGTTTTATTCTACACATTTTAAAAATAAGCAATTTCGGTCCATCCATTATATTAACATCCAATATTTAATGATATATGTAACTTGGTTTATGATATTATGACCTGATTTATGCTTTCTAATAAGTGGTGTCATAAGTGAATGCTGATTTGGAATGTTAATTATCGGAAGGTAACTTAACGAATGGACCAAAATTGCATATTTTAAAAATGAATGGACTAAAATCGAGCAGAAAAAAGTCGTGGGACCAATAGGACACTAAAATAGGGAGACCAAAATTGCAATTAAGCCAATTTTTTTATATGATTAAATGATGGTAAATTATAATGAGTGACCTTAAGTTTTTTATACTTACAATTAAATTTTTTAATTATGTGCAATTTACTATTGCTCAATTTAAATCTTTTTTAACATTTTTCATAACATATTATGATTCATGTTCCTAATAAATATTTAGTTCACCTTATAGACCGTGTGTTTTTAAACGATACACTTATTCTTTGTTTATTGATTCTATTTGATTTAAATCTTATTTGACATTTTCAATAACATGGTACCATTTTTGTCAAAAAAAATAATAATAACATGGTACCATTCATGAGTTTAATTTCTATACGTTGACAGTATAAATGAGTTTTACACTATCATCCAATGATATTTTGACAAATTAATTTTATTTTTTTTTCCTTTTGTCTTAGTTATTAAATTAAAAACATAGATATCAAAATGTTAGTAAATGTTATTGTAAATTTTTTTATACTAACAGCCCATACTACTTTAATCCCATTCATATTCCTAAGAAATATAGTTCCCCTAATAAATTTCTTAATTTTGCATATTCCCTTTGAAGTTGAAGTTGAATAACGTGTGATTGGTATGTTGGGGCAAGTTCATATACAATCTCTCTTTAATTATCCTTCAATTCTTTTAACTTTATTTATTTCCTTTGATAAATGCAATTATATTATCTTTCGAATTTATGGTTCAATTTGAACGTTATTCAATCAATTATACTATAATTAACTTTTCTTTTTTATTGTTTACAATTGTTAACAATTTGGTTATCAATTGTTGATAAGGTTAGTGATGCCAACCTAGTTGGGATGACTTTCATTGTCTTGATGCCTTAGCATTCTACTTTTATATATATAAATGTTAAGAAACAGACCTTTGCAAACTACAAGAATGCTCTCTATCGAATTCTCACAAAAGAATGAATAATAAAGTATATTGAAATGCATCAGCTTATTCTCATTGTATTGATTCAGCAAAGAATACATGAGCTTTATATAAGCACCATTGAGTGCCTCTAATACAAACTAATTCTGTTACATTCTGTTATAGGGTCAATAATAGAAACAACTAACAAGCTAACTTCCAAAACAATAAAGTCCCTAAGCTACTAGTTAACAATTTCTCCACCTTGACTGGACGTTATCCTTCACATTCTGTCACCTACAGAATCCTTAAGCAATGCTTGAACTTAGGGCCTGGCAGTGCCTTGGTAAACAGATTAGCTGGGTTGTCATCAGTGCTGATCCTCTCTAGCTTTACCTCCTCCTTTGCAACAGTTTCCCTTACAAAATGGAGCTTCACATCTATGTGTTTAGTTCTCTCATGATACACTTCATTTTTAGCTAAGTGTATCCCACTTTGCATACCCAGAATCTTGCTAGCAACTCCCATATCCTTCATTTCAAATTCACTCTCAAGCATATTCTTTACTCTTTTAATTTCCTCCTTGCTACTGCAAGCAATTAGCATATCATCTACATAGAGGAGTAGGTAGACAATAGCTTCATGCTTAGTTTTCTTCAAGTAGACACAACCATCATACTCACACCTTATAAAACCATTTTTCAGTACAAAGGTGTCAAACCTTTTGTACCACTGTCTTGGTGACTGTTTTAAACAATAGAGGGACCTTTTAAGCAAGCAGACTTTGTTTTCATCACCTTTCTTGACAAAACCTTCAGGCTGAGTCATGTAAATCTGTTCTTCAAGCTCACCATGTAAGAAAGCTATCCTTACATCCAGCTATTCCAATTCCAGGTTTTCCTGTGCAACCAAAGTCAATACCATCCTGATTGAAGTATGTTTCACAACAGGTGAGAACACTTCATTGTAATCAATGCCCTCACGCAGTGTAAAACCCCTTGCCACCAATCTAGCTTTGAATCTAGCCTCTTCAACCCCTGGAATTCCCTCCTTGAGCTTGAATATCCACTTGCAGCTAACTAGTTTCTTGCCTTTTGGTTTGTCAACCAGCACCCAAGTACTATTCTTCTTTAAAGAATTCAGCTCCTCATTCATAGCTGCAATCCAATTCTGAGACTGATTGCAGCTCACAGCTTCATCATAGCTTCTAGGCTCATCTCCTTCAACATCCTCTGTTGCAGTAAGAGCAAAAGCAACCATATCAGCATAACCAAATCTGTTTGGTGGCTTAATGGTTCTTCTAACTCTGTCTCTGGCCAGTAAATAATCTTGTTGATCATGCTGAATGAGCTGTTCATCCTGATCAGCTTCTGTGTTGCTTCCTGTAACCAATTTTTCAACAGGCTGCACCTCCAAGTGAATACTCTCATCAGTAGCCAATTTACTTTGCTGCTGATTTGAGTCCTCGTTTGAATAGTATATCTATGATTATCTGAATACAACATCTCTACTGATCAGTACCCGAGACTGTCCTTTCTCCATGCACCATAATCTGAATCCTTTAACTCCTTGAGGATATCCCAGAAACATGGTTCAAGCTTGCCCTGGTTTATGTGAGCATATGCAACACAGCCAAAAGCCCTAAGGTTTTCTAAGTTTGAAGGATGACCTGATCACATCTCCTCAGGTGTCTTCATGCCAACAGCAGATGATGGACATCTATTTATTAAGTGAGCAACTATAAGCACTGCTTCTGCCCAGAACAGTTTAGAGCAGTTAGCATTTGACAACATGCATCTAACTCTCTTCATTACTGTTCTATTCATCCTCTCAGCAAGCCCATTCTGTTGAGGAGTCCCTCTTACTGTCCTGTGTCTAACAATACCATTTTCTTTGCAAAATTGATCAAACTCTTCAGAGCAAAATTCTAGACCATTGTCAGTTCTAAATCTTTTAATCTTTCTACCAGTTGGAGTTTCAACTAAGGCCTTCCATTCTTTAAATTTCTCAAAAGAATCATTCTTATTCTTTAGAATGTAAATCCATACCTTTCTTGAGAAATCATCAATAATGGATAAGAAGTACCTTGCTCCACTATGTGAAGGAACTCTTGAAGGTCCCCATAAATCACTATGAATATAATCAAGAGTCTCTTTTGTATGATGAACAGCAGTGGCAAACCTCAGTCTCTTGGCCTTTCCAAAAATACAGTGCTCACAGAAATCCAGTGCTTGAATGTTGTCTTTTCCCAACAGCTTCTGCTTACTCAACTCCCTGAGTCCTCCTTCACTGATATGACCAAGCCTCCTATGCCAGAGACTTGATTGAGATTGATTCATATCAGAGACTGCAACTACTGTGGCAACCAGTGTGTTTCCATCAAGCAAATACAATCCATTCACCAGTTTCCCTTTCATCACCAGCATAGAGCCTTTCTTGACCTTTAGAACTCCACCTTCAGCCTTGTACTCATAGCCTTGTGCATCAAGCATTCCAAGAGAAATCAAATTTCTCTTCAGTTCAGGCACATGTCTCACACCTTGCAAAGTCCTGGTTACCCCATCTGCAAGTTTAAGCTGTATGGCACCAATTCCAGTCACACTGCAGGCCTTGTTATTGCCTAACAACACCTGCCCTCCTTGGTTTTCACTGTAAGAAACAAACCAGTCCCTATTGGGACACATGTGGAATGAACATCCAGAGTCAAGAACCCATTCTTTATGAGTCTTTGCATCCGATACACACATTACATCAGCACTTTCATACCCTTCTGAGGCTACATATGCATCACCACTTTGATATCTTTGTTCACCATTCTTCTTTTTCTTATTCTTGTCAGGACACTCCTTCTTGAGATGTTCATCACTGCCACAGACAAAACACCTCCTCTTCTTGCCTTCTCTGGACTTGGATCTTGATCCTTTCTTGCCCTTAAAGTCTCTTTTTTCTAGCCTGCCCTTCATGTACAACGCTTCAGCAGCTTGATCACTTCTCCCATCAAACCTTCTCTTCAATTGCTTCGAAGACAATGCAGTTTGAACCTCCTCCAATGACAGTGTATCCCTGCTATATATGAGTGTGTCTGAGAAATTATCAAACTCACTTGGTAATGATCTAAGCAATAATAATGCTTGATCTTCATCATTAATCTTGATTTCAATATTTTCCAAATCAAGAATGATCTTATTGAAATCATCCAAGTGATCTTCCAACTCCTTTCCTACTGGCATCTTGAAGGTGTACAATTTCTGCTTCAAATACAACCTATTGGCCAAAGATTTGGTCATGTATAGGTTTTCCAATTTGAGCCAAACAGCAGCTGCATATTTCTCCTTCGAAACTTCCCTGAGCACCTTGTCACCAAGTGAAAGAATCAAGGTGCTATGAGCTTTGTCCATCAAATCCTCCCTTCTCCTTTGCTGACAGTGTTGTGGGGAGTTTCCTTTCTCCATCAAGAGCCTCCTCTAGTTCTTGATGAACCAGAAGAGCCCTCATCTTCATTCTCCATAAGCTAAAATCATTCTTCCCTGTAAACTTCTCGATGTCATACTTTGCAGAGCCCATTCTTGTTTTCACAAAGAACACCTTTTTCCCAGAAATCAAGAAACTGAGCTACTAATACCAATCTGTTAAGAAACAGACCTTTGCAAACTACAAGAATGCTCTCTATCGAATTCTCACAGAAAGAATGAATAACAAAGTATATTGAAATGCATTAGCTTATTCTCATTGTATTGATTCAGCAAAGAATACATGGGCTTTATATAAGCACCATTGAGTGTCTCTAATACAAACTAATTCTGTTACATTCTGTTATAGGGTCAATAACAGAAACAACTAACAAGCTAACTTCCAAAACAATAAAGTCCCTAAGCCACTAGTTAACAAATTTGGTTATCAATTGTTACAATAATTAAATTCGAATTCAAATTAAAATTAGAGATCTAACTTTAAAAAGTACAATATCTCTTTTATTATCATTCATTCAATTCCTTTCTTTCCAAAAAAAAAAAAATTTCCATTCAATTCCTTTAACTCTCTTTAAGGTCCAATTTGAACGTTATATATTGCTTTTATTGGTCATTAAATACCTTCTTTATCAATAATTATCCTTTAATTAACTTTCATTGTTTATTGTTTATAATTCGTAACAATTGGTTATCAATTGTTATAACAGTGAAATTTGAAAATTAGACATCTGTCTTTAAAATGTAGAATATCTCTTTTATTGTCATTTAATTCCTTTAACTTTTTTTCTCCTTTAATACATGCAATTATATTATTTAGGGAAAAGTGCATACAATCCCTAAACTTGAACCTGTTTTCAAATAGGCACCTTCAACTATTGATTCTTCCCAATTAATCATCAAACTTTAACATTTAGTGAAATTAGTCCTTCTGTTAACTCAAAGTTAGACCACTAACGATAATCAAATTCAGTAGTTCATTTCGTTTTAATCTTTTTTGGTTTGGAACACACCATAATTAGGGCCTTTGACTCCCCAATGGGTCTATGGAAGTATCCCACAAACTTAGATCCTTTGGACATGCTATGGACTAATCTCCACTCAGGTGCTTAGTTACAGTTAAGGTTCTTCGCCCCTCCCCAAGAATGTATTCTGTGGGATTCGAACTCAGGTCCTTCCCTCACAAGCTCAACCTGCACAGCCAACTGAGCCACACCCATTGAATATTTCCTTTTAATATGAACAGCTGATTTGATTTATTTTTTATTTTTAGTTTATTAATATTTTTATTTCTTGCCACTCTCTCCGCCTTCAACTTTTTTCTTCTCCAATTCTCTTTCACCCAAAACTGCATCCAGATCTTCTCCTATCTTTCATTCTTCGTATCTATTGTTGTATAATTTTAGAGAGTCGTGTTGTGCAATGTGCAAGTATAAACATTCATAACAAGTAATAAAGAGTTAGTAGATATCGTTCCCATGATGGAAAGATTGATGATTGCAATTAGAATAAAATAGTGACAAGGCAATAAATTAGAAGGATAAAAATAGCTAGAGATACCAATCCTTTACAACTTCATAAGCAGGGCAATTTATGTTACATGATGCTACAATATTTGGTCCAGGAATTAAAGTCTGATTTCCAGTACTAACACATTGAGTTTCATTAAACTTACCTTATTCCTAAGCTCATATTAATTACAGTCACTTCCTGTTAAGCACATCCAGTTAACCTAAGGACTTGGAAGAATATTCCTATTGCAACCAACTTCAATTTATTTTTCGATTAACCAAATTAATCGTTATCTATTAGGCATTTCCACTTGCTAAACTTTTCCAAGCTCAACAAGCTTGTATTCCATCAAAGGTGGCCGAACTAAATTAGAATAAAATGAAGGAGAACTTAATAGATAATGCTAAGCAAAC
Organism: Echinosophora koreensis; assembly: GCA_035048595.1. Taxonomy (NCBI): domain Eukaryota; kingdom Viridiplantae; phylum Streptophyta; class Magnoliopsida; order Fabales; family Fabaceae; genus Echinosophora; species Echinosophora koreensis. The sequence goes on from JAPCYP010000072.1 coordinate 1,685,068, forward strand.
ATTCACATAAATCAACACATAAATCTGTTACAAGTTCATAGTACCATAGCTTAAGGAATTTAGCTCATAATGAGCTTAGAAACAGTAAAAGAAGAAAATAAACTAGAAAATGGAACCATTACAGTTGCACACAAAAATGAATTAAAATGGAGGAAAGATGGTAAAAGGAGAAGACGAAGAAAATTAGGTAGAAGATGATGGTTGTGTGTTTTATGACCTAATTCATAGGGTTGACCCCCCCCCCCCCCCCCCCCCCCACCCCACCCCACCCCATCCCATGGGATAAGATTTGTCCTTTTTTTGCATTAAACATAAGGGCCCAACTCAAAAAGGCAATATGTCACAAAACATCTTGGCAGGGACTACTATTTTGTCCTTTTATGGCACAATGAGTGTAGGTTCTGCACATGGGACCATGTCAGAGGAGAGAAAATGAGTACATCTGGCATCTTTCTGCAATGAGATTCATATCCAGTTGTTGCAACATCCTGGAGCATTTCTTCCCATATTTCTTCGTAAATCCCTTCAAAATCAAACACCCACATGACATAAGTCACTGAAACAGAACTAAACATCCTAAAAAACACATTTACAACCTACAACCCTAAATTAAATTAAAATCACACAATTTAAACACTTAAACACTCTTAGCTTTCCAAATTCAAGCTTAAAAGGGATAAATAACTCTTATTTCTAATATTTATCTTCTACAAACACTTAAATGCAGAAAACTAGGTACCGACATTGCTGTACGGACCCATTACCATAGCAGCACCACATCGAGCTTGCCATGAACCAGTCTCCCTCCATGACGTGTCACCGGGAACAATAAACCTGTCTTAGATCTCATTGATCTTCGTCCATCCACAACAAGCAGTCTTTACCGTGACCAACAACACCTTTCCCCCCACTATGCATAGCGCGTAGTGTGGAAAACATGTGGAGAATTGCGTTCTGTAGGCGTGGATAGCAGAGATGGCGACTGGCAGCAGGGTTCATAGTGCGTTGAGGCTGGGTTCATGACTTGGGTTCAAGGTTGGGGTTGTGAGTTAGTGCAGCAACTGAGACGGTGCAAGTCGGGAAGGTGACAACAAAGAGAATGTTGGTGCATGAATGGATTCATACAGGTCAGCGGTGACGCTTGATGTCGTGCATGGCTGAGGCAGAATGTTGAAAATGACAATGATGTTCTCACAGTTAAGAATGAGCGAGAAGAAGGAGAATTAAACACACATGGACCAAAAGAAGAAGATAACGCTCAAAGAAGAGGGGGAAATGAACCAGAGAAGAAGAAGACATGATAAATGGTTGGATTCAATTTGGGTTAACAAGGACAACTTTCATTAATCGTTAGAGTTTGAGGATTAATCGGAAAGAATCATAATTGAAGGTACCAACTTGGAAACAGGTTAAAGTTTAGGGGGTGTGTAAGCACTTTACCCTGTTATTTATATTATCATTCAAATTTGAGGGCCATTTTGAACATGATATATGTCTAATTTATTGGTCACTAAATACTTTTGTTATCAATAAATTACCCTTTATTTAATTTCCATTATTTATTGTTTATAATTTGTAATTTGTTAACAATTGGTTTTCAATTTTTACAATGAAATTCGAATTATATATATATATATATATATATATATATATATATATATATATATAATGTATTAAACTTATAAGTTATTAAACTTTAACTGTATCGGTTAATCATTTTATTTTATATTTGTTTCTTAAGATATAATATGCATTAACATTAGAAATAAACTTTGATTCTAATTTAACTATTAAATTGACTTGGATAGTCATAGGTTCCCTATACAACTCCAAGAAAATCCCAAAATCAAATTCAGTCAACCATAATTTGCCACCAAAAACAAACAACATAACTAAAAACGATGACAAGAATTTTCAATCCTTCTTCTGCTTAATGCTTTTCATCACTTTTTTTGTTGTACTATTTGTAGACAAATCTTCAATTCCAATATCGAATATCCACTAAACGTAGACAATCATAGAAGAGTACACAGAAGAGAACACAACAGACACGTACCCAAGCTTAGGACAGCCCAGCTGTAATACCACTAAATGTGACACACATTACCCCATATATGATAATACGTAAATAAAATCCTACATACTTTCCAAATAATGTCAAATTAAAATAAAAACTCGGCCGAAGGTAATGTACATCACATTATCCAAAAATGTTAACTTCATAAAATCTGAAGTAAACAAAAGAATTAAAAAACAATCTTCTAAATTTGTAATAATTGTGGAAAAGAAATAAAACTCATCACGACGCCACATGATTAAAGTTGGTATCCCTTACAATACATCGAAAAACTAAATTAAAAAACTAAAACAAATCCTAACTAATGCCATAGCAACTTACACAAAATCACTCCTTAACGTCCGGCTCACCCTCCTCTGCATATACGATATACATGCACAAGAGATAACAAAGGAGAGGTGTAAGAAACAAAATCATGAATACATGTGAGTGGTTAGGAATAGTAAACAAGATGAACGTACAACATATAACAACTCAACAATTCACAATAATTCTTATTAAGAGATGCATGTCAATGAAAGTGCAACTTCTCTACTTCATATGCCTATGGCCATATCCTAACTCAAGAAAGACGATCAGGAATACATATTCAATTATCGACATGGATACCTCACTGTTCTAGATGATATCCAGTAAATACTATCCCTAATCATAATAACGTTCTATGGCTGTCAAAGTACTCAGGCTTGGTCAAGCGGACACTCTGACACAGGTAGCTAGCCCATGCCTTAATGGAACCTCCACACCCGATTCATGTACCCTCAAGGTCGGGAAAACTCCTTTCGAGATCTCATTATCGCGTTTCATCGTTTGCTTTCCACCCAACATGTCATCTTCATCATATATGATGCATGCTATGCTCAACAATGTACAAACACATGTCCAACCATTGTTACCATAATCAATCACATTAATTATCATCCATGATCATTAACAATGATCATTAACAACACCTGAACGTTTATTTATCATTACCATGATTGATAACTTTGATTATTATCCAGGGTCATCAACAATTATCATTATCAATGTCTTATCATTAATTCATTGTCACTGTTTTTACTAACATTGTTAATAACAATCTATCTTTTCTATTATTGTTAACATCCTCATTTAGATAATTAACTTAATCATGTTAGCTAAACCTTGACTTATATTCTTCTAAACCATTTATTCATCAAGCCACATTCGCCTCACGAATTCTGGTTCTCAAGGCGAACCAGAGAGCTCACGTGACTAGGAGCTAATTTGCCTGGCGAACATCCATCCACCCGGCGGATCTTAACAGATACTGAAGCTTGATAGATTCATGGTGCTTTCCAACACTTCGGGTTTTATCAATCTAAATCATAACCTATATTTTCGTACTAATTTAGTGATTATCAACCTCACCTCTCATACCTAACTCATTCATTATGGGGTTTTCATTTACCTAATACCATGTCCTTATAGCATAATCTAACCTCACATCATATGCATGGCATCACGACATATTCATCATTAAAAAGTCATATAACATAGCAGAGCATGTCACGACAATACTACGACATCATATACACAACAAAGCATGTCACAACAACACTATAACATCACAGAGCATGTCAAGGCATCACTATAACAACATATAGAATGTCACGGCAACTGTAACTCCTAACAATCTAGCATATAATCACATAATTTAAAAAGCATAAATTTACACATACATGAACATACATTGGGGTCACAGGTTAACCCCTTCATCTTAACCTATCCAATTAAAACCCACATATTCATAATGATTTCTTCCCCCCATACTTGGTATGAAGATCGCAACTCAAAAAAAGATGAGAAAGGTTCCATTCAAGTTTTGTCTCACAACTACTTGCTCACTACCTCAAGAACGTTCACAATAACACCTTGATTAAGCTTCTAAATCAAGAAGCTGAATAGGGAAACAAGAGGGACAAGGCACACGGAAATTTTACCTTGTTTGCAGTCTTAAATATCATAAACAAAAGGATGAAATCAACACAAAAGGAGACGTGTCTCAGCAGCGACGTCGTTATGTCAAAACACAACAAAGAATGATGAACGAGAGGAATTTCCTTTAAGAATTCTTGTGAGAGACAAAAGGAAACCCAAAGAGTTGAAGAGAGGCAAATTTCTAAGTTTAAGATCATGGGGAAATAGGGTTTAGGTCGTGGTTTAGAGGTTTAAAATGGATTAGGGCGCGATTGGGATGAAATAGAAGCCCAAAATGCATTTCTGTTGCTGCTCGATTTGTAGGGTGCATCTCTGTTCGTCGGGCGAACCCGAGAGCTATCAAGTCTGCTTGCCAAATCCGCCGGGCACGGATTCTATAGCAGCTCAAAATGTAAATTTTTTAGCTTTTTCGAGGCCTGTGAATCCACATTCGTTGGATGAATTCTCTCAATCCAGTTTTCACTATTATGACCTTTCCAAAGGTATAAACCACATCTAACATACACATAAACATTAAGATCAGACATAACAAGCATATGGTAACATATATAAGCCAAGATTGACACATAATAACATAAGGGTGAAATTTAGGGTGTTACACCTCCATGTTTTAAAAAAGAAAGTCATATATACCTATATTTTCCTTGTTGATTTTCTCTACAAGTATATGGTGTTGTGAAATATATTAAGATATTGCTGACAATAACTTTATTGCTTCTAATATTCTTGAAGGATGTCTTCCAATCCTTTTAAATCTTATGGTAATTTTCTCAAACAACATGAGGATAATGTTTTCATTTATTATGAATTCCGCTACTGGGATGCTTGGTTTAACCATTTACCATTCTTTGTTTTCATTTTCAATAAAATAAAATATATTGGAAAAAAAAATGTTTGGTCAGACTTTAGAAAATACTTTATTTAAAATTGTTACTTAAAGTGAGCTCAAATCTGAAAGCAACCAAAATTATTTTCGTTATTTAAGAAATTCATTACAGCATTTTTGAAATTCCAAAGACTATAAACTTTTGTTTCTTATATTATATTAAGTTGTTAATCATATATCAAATTTGTTTCATTTAGTTTTCTTCTATATATTAGCAATTTTTTATTATGTATGTTATGTAAATTTATTTAGCCTTAACCCCCTCGTAAAAAAGACGGGTTAATCGTGTTGGCCCGTCGGGTCCAACCCGTTTTGCACTGCTACTTTTAAGGTAATTAGAATAAGAGTAAAAGATTTTTAATGATATGACAGTTTACAATCGATTGACAGTGTCAGTACATACTAATTAAATCTATTAAAAAAACTGAAACATTTCATTTATAATTTAAACATGCAATGTAAATATGTAAATATAATACACATTTATGATAAATATTGATAATAACAATATTGACTATTAATATTTATAACATGATAACAAATATTTTTAAATAGTAAAAGGTAATATAAAATATTAATACTTAAAATAAATGACTTCAAATCCTTCCATCCAATTTCTTCTGGTTGAAATCCGCTCATTTCTGCGTATAAGGGATTGGAAAGTGAAGGTTTTTCATATTTCAAGATCTGCAAATAAATGTGCAGATGCCTTGGCTCAAAATGGACAGTTTGGATTCTTTTCCCTTACTGAAATAGATAGTCCCTCGTCTATGTTAAACTTGTTGTTAGAGGAGGATTTAAAGTCATCCTCTTCCACTCTTCCTGCTGATTGTAATTAGTTCCTTTCCCCCTTTTGTAATAAAAAATAAATAAATGAAAATTTAAATTCATAAAAATATAATAAAATAAAGTAATTATAAATTTTTGCGTGCATTAAATAAAGAAATTACTCTTTTGGTCCCTCATTTGTTTTAAAATATTCAATTGGTGACTCTGTTAAGTCTCTAAAATGTCTGTGTGCATTTCCCTAAGTTTTGATGAAAACTAAACATTGGTTAATGATTTAATTAACCTACTTTGTGGTTGCTAACCTGTTTACTTAGTGTACAGATCAGAAAATAACAAAACTCACCTGTCTGTCTACCTAAGTACCAACCTGTCCGGATAAGCAAAAAGGTCAACCTGTCTGCTGACTGGGATTGTTGACTTCGTACAAACTGGTTTCAGCCTATCTCCACTCTGCTCTCAAACTCGTCTAAGGTTCTTTGTTAAGAACTCGAAGTACAGGAAGCTTTTGAAAGCTGTCCCCTCATGTAGAAAACTCTGAATCTCTCTCTCACGCTTATCAAGAAATTCAGAGGTGCTCCCTCTCAAGCAACCTAGGAAGTCAGAGACAAACTTCCAGTTAAAGAATGTTTCCAACATGCTTTATTCCCTAGTACTTTCGGTTATTACACAAGAAGGGAAATGTACTCTGCAAAAGTACAAAAGCATTCTGCACAACTCTGATTTGGCTACTACACGATGCATAAAGCCATTATCCTTCATGTTAGAGTACAACCAACATCTCCATTGCATTAATGGCTGCCCAGAACGACTATATTGCATTTAATGAAGCTCTGCTTGAAGCCATCGTTGCAAGGAATGTCTCTAACGGATATTAAATGTTTGAAGGCTATAAATACAGAAGTCATTGAATCAGAGATTACAAAGCATTAAAGAGCCATTACTCTGTTCATTTATTCACTCTGTATTCTTCAATCATTTGAAGTTATTACGCAGACTTTCTTAAGCTTTACATTTAAACCACTCTCTGAGTGTTAGTAAAAGATCTGTCTGTCTGTAATTGTATTTATTACAAACCAAACTCTCAAACAAATCTGAGTGAGCCTGAAGAGGCTAGGTGTGCAAAGAATACTTGTCTTGGAGCCTGAAGAGGCTAGGTGTGCAAACAATACTTGGAGTCTGTAACCTGATCAGTTATAGTGAATAAATCTTGGTGCTGCCAAGGACTGGACGTAGCTCTTTGTGTTAAAGAGTGAACCAGGATAAATCACTGTGTTAATCTCTCTTCCCTTAATCTCTCTAGTTGTTTTGATTATATATCACCTGGATTCTAACTAAGGGGTTAAAACTGTTTTTATCAAACTTGCTTTCATATGTATGCTTGTGTTGTTTTCTGAGAAAAATTATAACAGACAGGTGACCTGTCTGTGTAACTGTTTACACATGTCCGAACTTAGCTTCTGTGTGCGAAAAGTTTTCAACTTTATTTTAATTTCTGATAAACATAATTCAACCCCACTTCTCGTGTTTATAGTTGTCTATTTCAGTTGGTATCAGAGCTCAGCCTCTGGGTTGAGCATCTAACAGTGTAGAGGTAAAAGATCCTGAAGAATAGACATGACTGCTGGAGCTAGTGGAAGTCACCAGACTGAAGGAGCTTCCTTAACCAGACCTCCATTCTTCAATGGAGAAAACTACAACTATTGGAAAGATAGATTTCAATGGTTCATTCTATCTACAAACTCTGATATCTGGGATGTCATCACAGATGGTCCTTTCATTCCTAAAAATGATGACAACACTGACAAGCCAAAAGCTCAGTGGACCCCTGCAGAATAGACAAAGTGGGAGCTGAATCACAAAGCCAGATACAATATTATTTGTGCTCTCAGTCCTGATGAGTTTGAAAAGGTCTGTGCCTGTGATTCTGCCAAAGAAATATGGGACACCTTAGCTGTCACACATGAAGGAATAGCCAAAGTCAAAGAATCAAAAATTGCCATACTTGTCAGAAAGTATGAACTGTTTCTCATGGAGAAAGGAGAATCTGTTGCTTAGATGATAGGAAGATTCCAAACTATCATCAATGGCCTAAAGTCTCTTGGCAAAGTTTACTCTAACGCTGAGAAGGTTGGAAAGATACTAAGGAGCCTGCCTAAGCAGTGGAGACCTTTGGTAACTGCTATCTCTCAAGCCAAAGATCTTACCACCTTGACTATGGATGAACTTCTTGGTACACTCACTGTTCATGAGCAAGAACTTGGAGATGAAATCTCAACAAAGAAGGGCAAGTCAATTGCTCTGAAGGCTGATCAAAAGTCTTCAAAAGCTTCTAAAGCTTTGAAGGCAGACGAGTCATCCAGTGATGCTGACCTGTCTGAACCCAAGGATTCTGAAAGTGATGAAGAATTATCTCTCCTAACCAGAAAGATAAAGCTTCTCTTACAGAAAAAGAAGTTCAGAAAAGATAAGTCATTCAGAAGGTTCAACAAGGACAAGAACTTCAAAGATTCCACTTCAACAGACAAGAACTCAATTGTCTGCTATGAGTGCAAGAAGCCAGGTCACATCAAAGCAGAATGTCCTCAACTCAAGAAAGCCCCTTTTAAGAAGTTCTTCAAAAAGAAGAAGAAAGGAATGATGGCTACTTGGGAAGATCTAGAGTCAACATCTTCTGATGAAGAGACAGAGGAAGAAGCAAATCTCTGTCTAATGGCTAACACTGACTCAGATTCAGATAATGAGGTAAATTCTGATTATGAGGAATTACTTGATGCCTATGAGGAATTGCTGGAGGAATCCAACTGCTTATCTAAGGCTTTCAAATCTCTCAAGAGAGATCATGTTAAGCTCCTCAGTGAGCATAAATAGAAATCTCTAGAGTGTGAGAAATTTGCCAAGGAGAACAGTGAGCTGAAGACTGAAAAGTCTAATGAAGCTAAGATCTCTAGTGATACATCACAGTCTGAAGAAGTTGAAAAACTTCAACAGAAAGTGGAAGAGCTCACATCTGATCTTGCCAAATTTGTTAATGGTAGATAAAATCTGACCAAACTGCTTGGCTGTCAGAGGCACTCCCTTAACAAAGAAGGTATTTGATATGTCCATCAGACACATCATAAAGTATCAACTAAACACTCTAAAGTGTCTACTACATCTACTTCTATTAAATCCATACCTGTTTGTAATTTCTGTGGAAAGACTGGACATGTTATGTCTAAGTGTCTTCATAAGAAAAGAAGGAAGTCTTCACAGACTCCTAGAACTATCAGAAAAGGACCCAGAAAACTATGGGTACCTAAAGATCAAATAATCTCTGTTGCAGATGTCCTCAACAGCACAAAGAAAACACCACTGCTGGTACCTGGACAGTGGCTGCTCGCGACATATGACAGGAGAAAGGTCTATGTTCCTAGACCTCCAACTTAAGAAAGGAGGACATGTGGCATTTGGTGGAAATCAGAAAGGGAAGGTTATAGGAATTGGTACTATTGGTGGTAAACCTCCTCTTCCCTCTATATCAAATGTTCTTATGGTTAAAGGATTAAAACACAATTTGCTTAGCATAAGTCAATTATGTGACAGTGGATTTGATGTCTCCTTTTCCAAGGATTTTTGTATAGTTAAAGAACTAAGTGGCAAAACCCTCTTTTCAGCTAAAAGGCAACAAAATCTGTATAAGATTGAACTGACTGATCTCTCAGATCAAAGTGTAACCTATCTGATGTCTAAAGAGGATGAAAGATGGTTATGGCATAAGAAACTAGGACATGCTAGTATGAAACTAATTTCAAAATTAAAAAGGGATAACCTTGTGAGAGGATTGCCTGATATTAGTTTTAAGAAAGATGTTTTGTGTGATGCATGTCAGAGAGGTAAACAAGTAAAATCAAGCTTAAAATCTAAAAACCAAGTATCAACCTCTAGACCTCTTCAGTTGTTACACATGGATCTGTTTGGACCAGTTAGTGTTGCCAGCTTAGCTGGAAGGAAATATGGATTTGTCATAGTTGATGACTATTCTAGATATACATGGGTACTCTTCTTAACCCACAAGGATGAGTCTTTTAAGGCTTTCTCAGTATTCTGTAAAAGAGTACAAAATGAGCAGGGTTTCTGCATTTCTACTCTTAGAAGTGACCATGGGGGAGAGTTTGAAAATGAGCAGTTTAGTCAGTTCTGTGAGGAGAATGGGATCTCTCACAATTTCTCTGCACCTAGAACTCCTCAACAAAATGGAGTGGTTGAGAGAAAGAACAGATCTCTGCAAGAGATGGCTAGATCTATGCTCAATGAGAATAATCTCCCTAAGTACTTCTGGGCAGAAGCAGTAAACACAGCCTGTTATGTACAAAACAGAATACTCATTAGGCCTTTTCTAAAGAAGACACCTTATGAACCGTGGAAAGGAAAAAGCCCCAACATTTCTTACTTCCATGCATTTGGTTGTGAATGCTTCATCTTAAATACCAAGGATCAACTTGGAAAGTTTGACTCTAAGACAGACAAAGGTATCTTTTTGGGATACTCTGAAATGTCTAAAGCTTTTAGAATTTACAATTCTAGAACATCTGTTATTGAAGAATCTGTTAATGTCAAATTTAATGATAGCTTAAAGACTGATAAGGAATTGTCAGATCTAGAAGATGATCTTACAGGTCTTGATATAAACAAGTCAGAAGATCAACAACCTGACTTAACCAAATCAGAATCTGAAGCAGAACCAGATAGACAAGTGGAGCAAAGAAGTCAACAGACAAGTCAAGATCCTCTTGAAAGAGACTGGAAATTCAAAACTCATCATCCTAAGGATCTCATTATTGGAAATCCCTCAGAAGGAGTAGGAACCAGATCTACTTTAAGAGAATCAAGCAATGTGGCCTTTATGTCAGAAATAGAGCCAAAACACATTGAAGAAGCCCTTGATGATGAAAGCTGGATTCTTGCTATGCAAGAGGAACTCAATCAGTTCACCAGAAATGATGTCTGGACACTTGTCTCCAAGCCCAAAAACAAGTCTGTCATTGGAACAAGATGGGTCTTCAGAAACAAGTTGGATGAAGATGGCAAAGTTGTCAGAAACAAGGCAAGGTTAGTAGCTCAAGGCTATAACCAACAAGAAGGTATTGACTATACTGAAACCTTTGCACCTGTAGCTAGAATAGAAGCTATTCGCATTCTGATGTCATATGCTGCACAACACCAAATCACTCTTTTTCAAATGGATGTGAAAAGTGCTTTTCTCAATGGAATAATTGAAGAAGAAGTTTATGTTAAACAACCCCTTGGTTTTGAAGATACTGATAAACCAGATCATGTTTTTAAACTTAAAAAGGCAATATATGGTTTAAAGCAAGCACCTAGGGCATGGTATGATAGACTAAGTTCTTTTCTCATGCATAACGGTTTTACAAGAGGACAAGTAGATACTACTCTGTTTAAGAAAAGCTCTAAAGAGAACTTCATTATAGTCCAAATATATGTTGATGATATTATTTTTGGAGCAACTAATGAAAAGCTGTGCAAGGATTTTTCAAAGTTGATGCAAGCAGAATTTGAGATGAGCATGATGAGAGAATTGAAGTTCTTCCTTGGTTTACAAATCAAACAAACAAGTGATGGAATCTACATCCATCAACAAAAGTATATCAAGGAAATGCTTAAGAAGTACAAAATGGAAAGTGCTAAACTTATGAAAACTCCCATGGAAACCAATGCAAAACTAAGTAAAGATGATGAAGGTAAAAAGGTAGACCAAACTGTCTACAGAGGTATGATTGGATCTCTACTGTACTTAACTTCAAGCAGACCTGATATTCAATTTAGTGTCTGCATGTGTGCTAGATTTCAATCTGACCCAAGAGAATCTCATCTTAAAGCTGTTAATATTTGCTTGGTACTACTAATCTTGGTTTGCTATATTTAAGAACTAAAGAATACAGATTAGTGGGATTCTGTGATGCTGACTTTGCTAGAGACAGAATAGAAAGAAAAAGCACCAGTGGAGGATGCCACTTCATTGGAGCAAATTTAGTCTCTTGGTCAAGCAAAAAGCAGACAACTATTGCTCTATCTACTGCTGAAGCAGAATATATCTCAGCTGCTAGTTGTTGCTCTCAACTCTTATGGGTAAAACATCAACTTGAGGATTACTCTATTTTGTAGCATAATATATCTGTATGGTTTGATAATTCCAGTGCTATCTGCTTAACTAAAAATCCAATTCAACATTCTAAGGCTAAGCATATAGAAATCAAACATCACTTCATTAGAGATTATGTTCAGAAAGGTATTTTTGATATTAAGTTTGTTAAAACTGAAAATCAATGGGCTAATATCTTCACTAAGCCTTTAGTAGAAGAAAGATTTTTATTTATTAGAGATAATTTAAACATGCATTGCATTGTTGAATGAAATGTCTGAGTTTTTGAACTGTCTATGTTACCTGTCTTATAGCTTTATATCACCTGTCTGTGATTACCTATCTGACTCTGCTGAGTCACTATGCTGAAACTCAACAGTTTTATTAAAATGGTTATTATTTATTTAATACCATTTGTTAATATGAAGCTAATCATGGGCACGGCAGTTTTTACCTCGAAACCATGTTTTCATTATGTCTTAAGTGGGCGCTACAGTTCCCCACATAAATCGTGCCATTTTGAATTAAAAATGTCTAATTTCTCTCTCCTGCTTTTATTGCTTTAAAAGGCAATTTTTCAGAAAGATTCAAACTTTATCTTTCTCAAAATCCCTAAGTCTTTCTATCTTCGTATTCTTCTCGTTCAAACCCTTTTCTCTTCCAAAACTCTCTTACCCGCTTCTCTGAAAAATGGCATCTTCAAAGCATATGTCCCCAAAAGAAATTGCTGAGCAATACGAAATGAGAGTAGCTGATGTTGAGAAGATTCTTCCTGGTAAGACTATTGATCTTCAACAGATGAAGAAATGGGGAATGGATGTCACTGAAGAGTTGGAATACTCTAAGTGGACAGCCTTCTTTGACATCAAGGAGCTTGTTCATCCCAAGCTTGTCAGAGACTTCTGGAGGAATGCTGTGGTCATCACCAGTGTGCTTGATGGAACCAAGAGCTTCAAGGCTCAAATGTCATCTGATGTAACCCTCCAGTTCCCTATTGGATCTTTGGAGTTGGCAACAAGATGTCCAAGGATTGGAGCTACCTTCAGACCTGACTGGGAAGATCAGGTAGGAACCGAAAATGTGAATATTGCTATATATGGAGTTCCCAACCCTGAGAACAAGAAGCCTGTCTGCATGGTGCCCAAATGTAGGTTCTTGCACAAGTTGCTGCTGGAGTGTGTGATGCCAAGAAAAGGATCACGAGACAATGTGACCAAGATGGACAGATTTGCTCTGTACCACTTGATTCACAAAATCAAGATAGACATCAATGATCTCATCTACATGTATCTTGAGTCTCTGATCAGAAGGACAAACATGCCTACCTACCCTTATGGAATGCTGCTGACAAGGGTGTTTAGGAACAAGTTGTTTGTTCCAACTGATGTCCATTTTTTGGACATAGCTCTGCCCATAGACAAGAAGGTCCTGTCTATGATGGGGATTGAAGGAATCCCTCTGGAGGATGAAGAAGAAGACAAGAAGAAGAAGAAGAAGCCTGCTGCTGAGCAGAAGCAGAAGGAGAAAGCAGAAGAAACAGTTGATTCCACTGGTGAATCAGAGGTTCCAATCTCTGAGAGGATATGGAAACCTGCTGGAAAAGTGGCCAGACAAGACCAGAGGCCTGAGGAACCCACAGCTTCTGAAGAATCTGCTGAGACTGTTGAGCCTCTCAGGTTCAAGCTGAAGAAACCCTCTCCCAAGAGGAAGACCAGTGAGGCTGGGAAATCTGGTGTGGTTTCTGCACAACCCACCAAGAAGAGAAGACTGGTGAAGACCTTTACCAAGTTCAGACAAGTGGAGTCTGAACCTAGTAAAGAGGAAGCATCTGCTCAAGGGGAGCAGACATCTCCACCCTTAGAGGAGCCAAGGGAGTTTAAACCTCTTGATTTGGGAACCATTCCCAGAAAAAGAAGGTCAGGCTACCCTATGCCTGTGGTGGTCATTGCTGGAAGGGAAGAAATCCCTGCAGAAGAACCTACTGTTGTTGCTGCTGCTGTAACTTCTGCTAACCTGTTTGATGGGACTCAGACAGTTGATCATCCTGAAGCTACTGCTCTGTCCCCTTCAAGGAAGAAGACAAGACTCTTTGAAGATCAGTTTTTCACCTTTCCTTCTGCACCATCCTCTCCCCTTCACCAAGGTATTCCAAGTTCTGCCGTTTCCTCCCCCTCTGCCCTCTTTGTCAATCCATTGTCTGTTGCCTCCCCTTTTCATTCACCTGTCTCCTCTCACCCCACCCAAACATCTTTTGAAGTTGTGTCTGATATATGTCAGTACACAGTTGTTCACAGGGACTCAACTCCTAGAGAACAATCTGGCATATCATCAAGACTGTTTGTGAGTGATCTGCAATCTCTGATGACTGCAAGTGTCTCTCACTTATCTGTCATTCCTTCTCCTCCACCTCACTGAACCCATGTAGGGAGATTTTCTTCTATCCCCCTATTGTTCTGTTCATTAGAACATTGGAAGGATCTCACTATCCTGCCTCTGTTGTAATGTTACCTTCTAGGTCTAGATACTTCTTTCTCTTAGTCACAAGGTCAAATTCGTTTTTCTATCATATAGACTCTCTCTTACCCTTACCTCCATCTGTCTCAGCCAATGAACCTCTTCCCCCTCCTATTAAATTAGAGTCACTCGTCTGTCTCTTTGTGAAAGACTCTCCTGTGTCTTTCCCTCTCCTGATTTTGACCTAGTCAGAATCAAACCTCTGTTTAAGTTAGCTTTTCTTCCTTTGTTTTATTTCAGAACCATTCATAAGTATTTCTTTCCCCATGTCTCCTCACCCTTCTCTGTACCTAAGGCACCCCCAGTTTTAGCCTTACCCTGGTATCCAAACCGGTCTGCTGCTTCAACCAGTCTGTCTACAGAAGCCTCCTCCTCTCAGATGGTGGATTTAAATAGCTTCAATCTTCTTAAGGCTGAGCTAGAAGAAGTCAGAAGACATTTGGATGCAGAAAGGCATGCTAAGCAGCTGTTAGAAAAGAAAGTTGATTCCTTGTATCTTCTTTTTAATCAGCCTAGATAGATGTTTGTAGAAACTGCCTTGTAAATGAGAAGCTTATGATGAATAAAAATCAATATTACTTTATCTTCTTTATTGTCTCTTTTCTCTCTACTGTTATCTGTTTGTCCCTTTTTGTTGCTGACAAAAGGGGGAGAAAAATGTAAGATGATTGGAGAAAATATGTGATGCTAAGTGTTCTGGAGACAATATAAATTGGTTAAAATTGAAATTTTCATTCTCTGATATTTTGAACTTAAGACTGCTGCTGCATATTGCTCTGATACTGGTATTTGAACTCAAATGCACCTGTCTGCATAGATAGAAAATCTCAACCTGTCTACGTCCTATGTATTCTTTATGTTGATATTTTCTAAGGTTCATTAAATCATCTGAATGTTTGTCATCATCAAAAAGGGGGAGATTGTTAAGTCTCTAAAATGTCTGTGTGCATTTCCCTAAGTTTTGATGAAAACTAAACATTGATTAATGATTTAATTAACCTACTTTGTGGTTGCTAACCTGTCTACTTAGTGTACAGATCAGAAAATAACAAAACTCACCTGTCTGTCTACCTAAGTACCAACCTGTCCGGATAAGCAAAAAGGTCAACCTGTCTGCTGACTGGGATTGTTGACTTCGTACAAACTGGTTTCAACCTGTCTCCACTCTGCTCTCAAACTCGTCTAAGGTTCTTTGTTAAGAACTCGAAGTACAGGAAGCTTTTGGAAGCTGTCCCCTCATGTAGAAGACTCTGAATCTCTCTCTCACGCTTATCAAGAAATTCAAAGGTGCTCTCTCTCAAGCAACCTAGGAGGTCAGAGACAAACTTCCAGTTAAAGAATGTTTCCAACATGCTTTATTCCCTAGTACTTTCGGTTATTACACAAGAAGGGAAATGTACTCTGCAAAAGTACAAAAGCATTCTGCACAACTCTGATTTGGCTACTACACGATGCATAAAGCCATTATCCTTCATGTTAGAGTACAACCAACGTCTCCATTGCATTAATGGCTGCCCAGAATGACTATATTGCATTTAATGAAGCTCTGCTTGAAGCCATCGTTGCAAGGAATGTCTCTAACGGATATTAAATGTTTGAAGGCTATAAATACAGATGTCATTAAAGATGAACACATCAGAGATTACAAAGCATTAAAGAGCCATTACTCTGGTCATTTATTCACTCTGTATTCTTCAATCATTTGAAGTTATTACGCAGACTTTCTTAAGCTTTACATTTAAACCACTCTCTGAGTGTTAGTAAAAGATCTGTCTGTCTGTAATTGTATTTATTACAAACCAAACTCTCAAACAAATCTGAGTGAGCCTGAAGAGGCTAGGTGTGCAAACAATACTTGGAGTCTGTAACCTGATCAGTTCTAGTGGATAAATCTTGGTGATGCCAAGGACTGGACGTAGCTCTGTGTTAAAGAGTGAACTAGGATAAATCACTGTGTTAATCTCTCTTCCCTTAATCTCTCTAGTTGTTTTGATTATATATCACCTGGATTCTAACTAAGGGGTTAAAACTATTTTTATCAAACTTGCTTTCATCTGTATGCTTGTGTTGTTTTCTAAGAAAAATATAACAGACAGGTGACCTGTCTGTGTAACTGTTTACACCTGTCCGAACTTAGCTTCTGTGTGCGAATTTTTTTCAAATTTATTTTAATTTCTGATAAACACAATTCAACCCCCTTCTCATGTTTATAGTTGTCTATTTCAGACTCTATTTTAAGAATGTTCAAATTGGTACCTCAATTGTCAATTGTTTGGTCCTTTCGGGTAAGTTTGACCATTAAGTTTGACTCTTGCCGGAAAACACCATCGGAATCTGGAAAATAGAGGGACCAAAATGAATATTTTAAAACAAATAAGGGACCAAATGAATTATTTTAAAACACCACCAACAAAGTTTTTCCAAATTCCGAGAGTGTTTTCCGGCGAGAGTCAAACTTAACGGAAAGGATCAAATTGCTAAACGTTTGGCAATTGAGGAAGCAATTTGAACATTTTTAAAATAGACAGACAAAATTGAATTTTTTTTTCGATAATTGAAATATCCATTAAATAATGTCTAGCAACAACATCACAGTGAAGAACTCTACCCACCTTCTTGGAAGGGTTGTAGAGCCACACCCTATCATCTGCTAGAAAGCTAGACTAAAAAAATACACCTGTTCAGATTTACAATTCACCTATAATGTGGCTAATAACCACCTCTATCACAAAGAAACTACACCCTTTGCAAAATAAACCAGAAAACAAGAACATAGAGACAATACAACCTTTGGATAATACAGACTGAAACTAAATCTTCTACTAAATCTAAAGAAAAGAACAAAACTCAAGAAACCATCATCATCAATCACTTTGTTACCAACAGATCAGTCCAGGCTTCCACCTCTTGTCAATCTACTTGAAAACAGTGCTGCAGCAAGCTTTAAGACCCCTCAAACTTGCTGCATAAGGCAAACCAACATATCTATATCACCCATTATGAGATCTAATAACTTCCTCCCTTTTGCTGCAGCAACCTGAGGGCATCCACATTAAATTCCACACCCTAGTTCAAAGTCATGGAAATTGACTCCTTTGAGGATGACTGCATGCCCTTTTTAAGCTCTTGTTTCTGCATGATCTTCCCATCTATGTCCATACAGCCACCTTCCTTCCACGTCAGCCCCTGTCTTTGTTAGTAAATCTACAAATTGGTTAGCTTCTCTATTATTGTGAATAAAAGTGACTCTTTTCAACACCTGTAAAATATTAAACAGTTTGTTACAATAAAATATTAAGTTCCAAGGGCATTCATCTCTCCTATTAATCCAAGCCAAGGCATTTTTAGAATCAGATTCTACTATGATTTCCAGTTCCATTAACCACACCTCTTGTAAAGACATCTCAAGGGCAAAAACAATTACCATAAAATCTACCTCATTTGAATCTTTTATACCTATTGATGCAGCAAAATATGCTTTAACTACACCTTTATCATCCCTAAGAATACCCCCAATACCTGCTGGGCCCGGTTTCCCCTTGGAAGAGCCGTCAACATTCCATTTGACTATATTAGGTGGGGGAGGGCACCATTCTGTGTTTCCTCTACATTGTTTCTCCTTCCTCCAGAGCTTAACACCTTCTAATTTTTTAACAAATTCACCCGCACTATAAGGGCAGTATGGATTCCAGCCTCTAGCCCAAAAACCCAATCTCAGTTTAACAAGAAAATAGAAATGATTCCAATCAGTTTGTATATTATCAAAAACAACCATATTCCTTTGATTCCATATAGACCAAAACACCACAAAAATTAGGGAAATCCACAGTTTTTTCTGAAACCCTCCTGCTTCTGTCCCAGCCAACCAGCACTCCAGTATTCTTAAGTGGTGCCTGAGGTGGGAGGATGTGAAACCTGTGACCATTTCCTTTCCAAAATGTCAATTAGCTCCGGAATTAGGATCAAGAATTCCTTGAGGCTGTGTAGGTATGGGACTATGCAGTTTCAATCAGTTTCGTTCTATTCTCGTACCTCGGTGGACAGACAGTGCGATTGGTGGGATTCCCTTGTGGGTTGCATCGCCGACCGACCCTGATCTTCTGTGAAGGGTTCGAGTGAGAGCATACCTGTCGGGACCTGAAAGATGGTGACCTATGCCTGAGCAAGGCGAAGCCAGATGAAACTTTGGTGGAGGTCCGCAGCGATACTGACGTGCAAATCGTTCGTCTGAGCGATGACCAACTCATGCATAATGCAATATGTCATCCTAGATGACTATCAAAGTTTTCAAACTCTATGCGTCAATAACAATATTATTATGTCATGCTAATGTAACATTATAACATCATTTAACATGTCAATCAACCACAACTCATTCAAATCAAACATATCTTCAACCTTCAATTTTTCAAGATCTTTAGACTCCTCATTTGCCACCACTATGTGGTCAAATCAAGGAGTTAGTGTTCTCAAGAGCTTCTCCATTATTTGTTGATCTGAAATCGATTCTCCACGGGTCTTCATAGAGTTCACTAACACTTGAAGCCTATTGAAGTAGTCAGCTATGGATTCTTGATCAAGCATGGACAACAACTCATACTGCCTTCGAAGTGACTGCAACTTAACCTTCTTGGTCTTTTCAGCACCTCCATATGAAATTGAATATTTTAAAACTAATAATGAAGAAACCAAATAAGTAATTTACCCTAATAAATAAGTAAAAAAACAAAAAAGGAATATACTACTTTGCGTGGAAGCCTGTCCTGAAAGCTTAGAACAAAAGTGAGATTCACTCGTGAGTCCATAACATAGGATCATTATTTTATAGGAATCAATCCACTCTACAATCGCGACAAAATTAGTATCCGAGTAAAATAGAGTACTTTATATAAAAATAAATAAATTTTGAGGGGGAAGATTACAAATTTGGGAAAGCTGGAAAAAAAAAAAAGATTATGCTGATAATCGATTTTTATATAATCGATTATTGTGATAATCGATTATAATCAGAATCTATTTTTGTTTGAGTATGTTTGCTTAAATGTGATTTTAAGATAATCTATTTCATTTGGATGATGCAAAAAAAAAAAAAAAAATCATTTTTTACATAGTAAATTATGAAAAATGGTACGAAGTTATTTGTTTATATTAATAATATTTATTTTTTTTAATATGAAAACTTGTTAAAATATTTAATTCTTTTAAAATAAAAATTTAAAATAATAATATAAATAAATAATGAATATTAATTAAAAAATCATTAAATATGTCAATTAAGTATGTTGCACCAACCTGATACCTGACGTTATGAGATGTGCCATACGTTTTCAAAATAGAGAAGGTAAAGTTGCTGGGAGTGGTGGGCTATGCATGGAAATAGTTATTTTTTCATAAAAAAAAAAGTTGTTTTAAAAATATAAGTTTTTTTTTATGCAATTTTAAAAATATAATTTAAATGCCAAACATAATGGATTAACTATAAAACAACTTTTTAAGGTGGAAAACCGCTCAAATGGAAATAATCCATCTTTCCCAAACACACAATTAGCAAGTATATTGTATTTTTTTTTTCAACTCTATATTTGCACCACTTAATTTAACACTTCAACTAACATTTATCTCATATTTGTACACGCTATGTTAGTTTACTTTAGAACATTAGATATCTTGACATATACTCGTATCAACATTATTAAATGCATATTAAATATCACACCCAACCGTATACATTTTTCCTTGTTTTTTCTGTGCTAAATGTGGAAGGCAAGATTCTCACATGTCCAATATGCCACCAGGGTCTATGCTTTCATACCATAAAATCCCTAGAGTCCAATTATTATCCAAACAAATCAAGAAATCGCACAAGTGCCCCACTTCTTTTCAAGTCTCAACCCAACTGAATAAGTAACCTTTTCACTTTTCTATTCCCCTCACTTCACTCAACCTTCATTTTTCTTCTCTCTCTCCTTTGCATTTTTTCACTCTCCCACCCACTTAGGAAAAAGACAGAACAAAGAAAATGTCAGCATACGGAGAAACCATGATCATGAGCATGGTTCTCCATGATCATGAGACCAACATCTCCAGCCTTGGCGCAGGAACCACACTCTCCATGGCATTCCTCGGTTGCATACTTGTTCGGAGGGTTGGGTCTGGTTGCTTTTGTTGTGTTGATTTTTATTGCATATTCCTTTTGGAAGCTTTCTGGGTACAAAGCAAGGCGAGACCTTGAATCTGGTGAAGCCAAAATCAATGAGACCCAGAAAGCACCAACGCATGCTTACGAGGAGAAGATCTTGGTGGTTATGGCTGGACAAGAGAGAGCAACATTCTTAGCCACACCTATGTGGTCAAGCAGGTCCTGTTCCTCTGGCGACAACATCAGCAGCAGTACGGAAACTTCGTGAATTCAACAAACACCGATAAATCGGTTGAAACTTGAAACAAAGGCTCCGTATGGAAATTTCAGAGCCTTTTCGAAGGCAAGATTAATATAATTTTCATTTCGATTTTCTAGTTTTCTTAAGATGCAAAATTATTTGTAAAAATTTCATAGTTACTTTTAGGGGATGGTATAAGTATAGGGCATTGCTACGGCACCCATTAAAACCATTGGGTTTTGGTACCTGCATGCCGCGGCCAAAAAATAGTGCTGACATGTATTAGTGACCCATAACTTTTATTTTTTTTATTACTATTCAGCCCTTACCCTTTTGTCCTTAAAAATAAAAAGGAATTTGCAACCTACCCCTTCTAATTCATATGCATATTCCTGTGTTAATTTTACAACATTTAAGGGCATTACAATTCGGACTTTCAACAATCCAACCAAACTCCGAATAATCAAAAGCACTCTATCACCTAGCATTTGAGTAAATTAAAAATGAATGTCAGAAAGTCCATTGCTGCATTAAGAGCATGTGAAATTAAGTAACTTCTATTTGGTTCAAGTTGAACCCTTGAATTCCAATAGGTCACCTATTCAGTTCTCATGATACAAGTACATCAAAGATTTTCATCTTACACAACCTGCCTATTTTCCAAAGAATAGTTACAAATAATATACAATGAACTGATATCATAATTAAGTTAAAAAGAACAAGGTCCTCCCTTAATCTCCGTCTTAGTTTCATACTTTCGTTCTTGTTCACAAATCTCTCTCTCACTTTACATCACAATCTGAAATAAAGGTGAAGATGACAACTATCCGCGACTTCCGTCCTTTGCCAAGACAACACCTGTTACAGCATTACAGACTCAAACGGAGCCGTCGTTGACATCACGACGACGCTCTGACACCAACTCGAGATGAACACCACTATGTCATCCCTTCGCAGCGCTGCCGTCTCATGTGTACCCTCCTCGCAGCAAGAAGAGAACAAACGGCGTCAAACCGCTCCACCAAGATGTCGGTCCTCAGATCTGACCTTCAACTCTCGTCTCTGCACATGGCCATGTCACACTTCGCACACAGATCTGCGGCGAGGATAGTATCCTTCACAGACTCATACGCGCCGCCGTCGTCCCACTCCGTAGCGCCACTGCCGCCGCCGCGGTTCTTAAAAATAGGATTGGGAATGGGGAGCATAACGAAAGGGGTTAGAGGTCTCATACAGAAGGAACGAAATGGGGCAGAGAGAAGGATGAGTGAGAAGGGTATTTCAGTAGATGAGGGGGAGAGATTTTTGGTGACTCGGTGGAAAAAGATGGATGATGATTGCCACTAATTTGGAAGAGATGAACGTTAAGAGGAGACTTTTGATTTCTCAATGAGATTTCCATGGACGTCAGAGAGAATAATGCTAAGGACTAAAATGCAATTTTATAAAATTAATCAACCAAATACATGTATAATAATGATATGGCAGCTTAAAACACTTGTCACCATTTGATTGCTTCAAGTTAAAAGGGTTCCAAAACCCTCTATTTTTTATGGGTTTCATAGAAATTCTCATAAGGGTATACCAATTCATTCCATCATCTCGTAACATAATTAATCTTAAAAAGAATTTAAGTAATTTTAATTTTGAAAAAATTCTTTTTCTCGTAGCAATGATTACCACTATTGCTAATATATAATACTATAAGTAATGTATGTATTTAAAAGATAATCTAATATTTTGATATAACAATATAAGTTGAATACTACCAACATGTGGTTGGCCCAAGTGGTAACGAGTTTGGGCCCTTTAAGCAAGTGATCAGGAGTTCGATCCCTGACTCTTGCATACGAAGACAACCTGGTTGGGAGAGGTCAACCCTTAAATGTCGTCCAATACCTCGAGGGATTAGTCTCCGCAGTTGCGTGCGGAGGATACCCTGGGAAACTAAAGAAAAAAATATAAGTTGAATATTTCATTTATCATTTGGATGTAATAGTGATAATTTAAAGATAAATTAAAAATTCATATCAATCATCACATTGATAATGGATTTGCTTTACGGGATGTTTGGTGGACATTTTATTTTGTTCTTAGGAATCATGGGGATCATGGATTATGATTCTTGAAAATGTTAAAAGATGTTTGAGACCTTAATCATTTATGGGAATGTTATTTGGGAATCTTTTTAGAGTTTGATTTTTATGTTCTGTCAGTATAAAAGAGTTTTATAATTTAAACATTTATTATCGTTTCTCTATCTTAGTTATTAAATAAAAAGTAAAAATGTCAAAATATTAGTGAATGTCACTAATAGTGCATACTACTTTAATCCATCTTTTTACTCTCATGTTTGGTTTAAGGGCATCTTTCATGGAATGCTAGTATTATTTTTAAAATATATCCTTAAATATAGATTAATTGAAAATAAGAAAAAAAATATTTTAAAATGTTAAAAATTAAATTTATTTAAAAATTAGTGTAGACCAGCATATGTTTTTACGTTGATTTTATACAAGGGGGTTTTTTCCCAAACAAAAATATATTTTAACACTTCATATTTTCCATGAAAAACTAGGGTATAATAATAGTCTTTCCAAATAACAAAAAATTTCTCATCTTTGACTCTACGGCAAACTAAAAATTTCCTTACAACAACATTGATAATTTTCCTTTCCATTATTTATATTGAAAATGCAAATCTTGAGGGCCATTTGTTGGGAATAGAGTTCAATATATTAAAGTTTCAATTGGACAGATACTTAAAGATTTAATCCTTGGCCAAGTGTCAAGGGAAATATTTAAAGCACGAAGCTGCATGTCAAAAGAACTTGTGGAATAAGCTTAATGTTGATATTTCTTTTTAAGAGATCATAAATTCAACAAAGTAATTTTTTTTAGGTTTACATAAGTTTTTGGTCCCTACAAAGTTCATCAAATTTGGTTTTGGTCCCTGTGAAATTTTTTCTTAGGTTTTCGTCCCTGTAATCTTACAAATTTTGCAAATAGTCCCTATCGTCATCTTTTTCCGTTATCTAGTACTCATGGGTATCGTAATAATTTTATTTTACCGTCGGACTTGCTGTAAAATTTGGCCATAAAATAGAAACAAAATCATATATTAGGGACATAAGGTTAAAATTGCTAAATTCCTTCATTTTGTATGATATCTAGTACTCAGGGGGTACCGAGGTAATTTCTCGTTCTTGTCCGACTTGCTCCAAAATTTGGGTAGAAAGTAGAAATAAAATCATACATTATGGCCATAGGGTTAAAATTGACAAAATTATTCATCTAGTATGATTTCTAGTACTCAGGGGTAACAATAGGGACTATTTACCAAATTTTCGAAAATATAGGGATGAAATCCTAAGAATATTTTTTACAAGGACTAAAACCAAAATTGGTGAAATTTCTAGGGACTAAAAGCTTATTTAAACATTTTTTTTTTATTTTTTTTTATTTTTTTTATTTTTTTGAGGGAGATTCAGGAAGGTAAAGAATTCCAGTTGACAGAAGGAACATAGTAAAGACCTTAAGGGCAAAGCTCACATTCTTTTCAACACAACTTATATTGACAACGTGCATGTTATGATGAGTGACAAAAAGTGAGATATTTGAATGACTTCATATTCAACATTGAGTGAAATTTGCATGTCAAATTTCACTTAAAGTTCCTTTGTCGTGCAAACAGTTATACAAAATATCATTTTCAATTTAGAATGAGTAGTTACAGAAGAACATGTCAAATTTGAAATCAATCTGAAGGAATTATATTTGGATAGTTTGTGAGCAATTACTTAAAAGGAAATAAGCTTGTGTTGAATACGTGCATAACATATGTGGACATGTGTTTGTAAATTAGAGTAGGTAGTTTTCTTTTTTTTCCTTCTGTCTATAAATACTAGTGAACTCAATGTATTTGAGGGTTTGGTTATCTTGGTCACGAATCGTATACATCTCAATGCTAGTAGATTGACGGATTGGCATCAAGTATGTCATTCACTTTAAATTCATGAAGTTTATAGTTCAATGTAATAGTCCTTACCATTTATTTTATTTCCAATTCTTTTATGTTTTTGTGATCTATTTCTTCGAGTCTTTTAATTTCTCGTTTAACCTGCTTTTAACCTTTAGTTTCTTTGTTGAAATTTGCATTCAACAAGGGGTTTACACAAGATTAACATAGAAACTTGAAAGCTCACATCCTAAGTATTTTGTGAATTTCTGTTGAATCAGTGAAACTAACACTAGTGCAGGAAGCACTTTTAACGTCTTTTAAAAGTGGCTTTTAATGTCAACTAAACACCCGACGTTAATACAACCGACGTTAAAATCCCAACCGACGTTAAAGTTTGCTTTTAACGTCGGTTGTCTAAGAAACAGAAGTTAAAGATTAATTTTGACATCTGTTGTACTCTACAACAGATGTTAAAAGTAATATTTTAACGTCAGTTGTTTAGCCAGTAGACGTTAAAAGATTACTTTTAACGTCTGTTGTACGCTACAACAGACGTTAAAGTAATCTTTTAACGTCTGTTGGCTAAACAATCGACTTAAATTTTTTTTTTTAATTCTGTTTATTCATTATATCCTTTTCCCAGCTCCCTGCAGAATTCTACAACACACACACATACATCCAGAATTCTAACAAGTCCAGAATACAAAATTTGCACAGAATTAAACTCATGCAGAATTTGCATTCCAATTCAGAATTTGTCACAATACAGAATTTGCCTTAACAATTCAAAATTCTATACAAGCTTGTCCACTATAATTCATAATTTAATTCTATACACGAAGAATTCTACAACCTAACAAGTCCAATGTACATGCAATTCATACAAAACTAATCAATATCTTCAAAGTATGCAGGAGCTATTTTTTCTACTCTTTTCTCTGCAGCATACTTAAAAAATAAGGTTGCAAAACGCATCCTCAAGTCTCTGAATTCCTGTTTAGTGAGAGGAGACTGATCGCTGAAAGCCTGCAAAATTAAAATAAACTCAACATTAAATTAAGTCATCACCAAAAACAAAACATAATTAATTAACTTGTTAAATTAATTACCTTCTTCCATCCGTCAGTAATAGATGCGGAGACAATATTCAATATATGTAACATCACATAATATGCACACGCCTAACCATATGATTGTCTATGAGGCTACAAATGAATATGAAATTTAATATCAATTAAATGTATATATAATAATAATAATAATAATATAATAATAATAATAATAATAATAATAATAATAATAATTACTATTTAATAAACTACTTACACCTTGAGGAAAATCCAATAAGGATTTGTTTTTGACTTCAAAGTCCTACTTTTCCCATTGGCACACGAAATGCTACATGCCTTCATAGCTCTATGATAAACAAAATATTCATGTCAATTATATGTTTATGTAATAAAATAAAATAAAGCAAATGTTACAAATTAAATTAAATAAAAGTTTGCGTACGTATTGATTGAGGCCACCGCCTCCTTCGCCGGCTCATGGTGTAACGAGCATAAGAAGACGATAATATGCCTGGTAGGAATAGTAGTACCAACTGCAAATGTCCAAGCCTTATGAATGGTGCTATATATATATATATATATATGTTTCCGATCATTTCCTTCCATTAAGGTCTGCTTGTATGCACTGAGTTTACTGTGATCAATCATGAAATCACCTTGAGTGGCGGTGGGGTCTAAGAATCCGTAAACATCGCTGCCCCTGTCAAGTAATCCGCATACCTAACATATGAAATAATTTGATGTTAATTACGTAATATATTGAAATAAATTATAAAATTGAAATATCTAATTTAAGATGCAATATAAGGTGATAAAATGTACTTACGTGCACCAGATACTTAGAATCATGTTGGCTCTCCATTCACCATCTGTACAAAATTGATTAATATCTTCACCTAGTGAAGTGAAGAGGAGGTTGTCCCACATAGCCATCGTGCTCCAACCGAAGTACAAAAATTTCATCCAAATAATCCACACCAAATGCACAGATACGAGCAAAGGGAGACTGATGATACGTTATTGGCTTCGGCTTTGGCTTCAATTGTAAATAAAGAAAGCATAAGTAATTGAGAATAAAGAAAACATAGAAACATAAGTAATTGAGAAATATGATTATGAATATACCTGGGACAACTCCAACTCCCGTTGTTTCAACTCCAACTCCTGCTTCGACAACTCCTCCACCTCCACATGTGTCTTTGGATAACTCCCATTTGTGCTCACATGTGAAGGTTGGGCAACTTCTTGGGATTGCATGGATTAAAACTGCTTTAAAAGCATTTGCGTGAAGTTTGGGTTCATTAGAAACCCACTCATAAGCTGATATGTAAAACATGGGTCGGCAATGAGCTCCTGTTTAACCTCTTCTCTAAGCTCCTCCTTATTGATCGCCTGCTCGACCCCCCTACATGACCCGTGTGATCCATGGAATTTCTTAATGCCCACTGTCCCTAGAACACCATGGACATGGCTTGGGTGATTGTCTTTGCCTAGGGCAACGACCAAGATATCCGAACGTCCCTTGTGGAACGAAGGATCCTTGCGAGCTTTTTTCCTTCAGTTCCTCCTACAAAGATGATTTTTTTTTAAAAAAAAAAGACATGTGTAAGACAATGTGTTACAATTACAAGTAGAAAGACAGTTAGTTTGTTACTTACAATCTTTTCTGTGACAACACGTGTGGCTTCAACTTTAAAATTTCCAGACTTTGTCTTTCAGCCTTCCATCCAATAGTACTCGAGTGGGGGTGGAGACGAAGGATCAACAACTGTGTCCTCATCTGCTTCTCCTGCTTCTACCTGCTCTTTCAACTTTTACTGCTTCTTTCTCAACTTCTTCTCCATCAACTACATCTCCACAAATCTATACCCACCTTGAAACATGGTGTGGGGGTGGACATTCTTCGCTTGATTCACCTTACCTTTTTCCCTTTTCGCCTGTTACAAATAGCACATACTTAATTTAGTTAAATAAAAAACGTTAGTTAAATAGTTTAACATGGGTAAATAAATTAACTTCAACTAACCAGAAACTCAGGTGTGGCTCAGCTCCTTACAAAGCTATCCCACGTATCCTTATCAAGGAATGAGTAAACATCAAGAGGAGATTCATTGATCTTCTCTCCAAATATGTACTTGTTACCCAGAAAAGACTTAAACCCCATCCAACGCTTAGCAGTAAGTTGAAGCCATTTCTCCTTATGTTTAGAAGTATTCGGCACGATCCACACGATCTACATTAATTACAGAACAAAAAGGAGGAATTAGTACTAGATCATAATTTGCTTAAATAATGTACATACAAACAAAGAGGGTAAAAGTAAAATACCGTGGTTGACTCCCAAATCTGATCCTTCACATTTTGTGGTACGTGTTCCTAATCATGAAACATAATGCTAGTATGTTCTTTAGCTTCCACAGCCACAAAAGTTAAGAATTTCTTAGGAAGGGGTACCGTGGACTCTAGGTTTCTATCAACTAGACCTCATGCCTCTGACCATTAAGCCTAGATCTGGAAAAACTTTTCAAACTTGTGGCTGTTATACCCCCTTTTTTTGGATGGCCGACTAGCCGACCTTTCTGAATTAGCCTTGTGTGATGCCTATTTAGAAAAAAAAAAATAAATTAGGTTAGTTTAACATGGATAAATAAAAATATAAGCCTACTTAATTAACATTATGTATATAAATAAAACTTACACTATCAGCTGGCGTAGCCGCGACCGACCCATCCCGTGAATGAGGGATGTTGTTGAATTAGCCATGTATATGCATGTTTAAACAAAAAAAATAATAAATTAGGTTAGTTTAACATAGATAAATAAAAATAAATCTACATTAACATGGATAAGTAAAAATATAACCCTAAAAGAACAAAACTCACACTATGGATAAACATTATGTAACACCCCGTTTTTCGTATAAAGGCTATAAGCGTTTGTTTATGTTCTATATGGGTTATATGTGGTGTTAGCCTCTTAGAAATGGCCTTAGGAATGTTAAAAAGGGCTAAGTAGGGTTTTAGAGTGGAAAATCCCTTTCTGGTGCACGAGCACGATCATGTTCATGTACCAGCACGCCCGTGCTTGTTTGGTATGCTCTGTGGCTACTTGAGCCACGAGCACAGCCGTGCTCAAGGGGAGAACAACTGTGTCGGAAATGCGCATTTTTGACGTTAAAGTTGCAGACCATGTGCTTAGTCAAGCACGCCCATGCTTAGTGGGAGCACGGCTGTGCTCGGGTCTGAAGGTATATAAATAGGAGAGTTCCGTGAGGGTTGTAGTGGAAACCCTCATTTTGGCACTTTTAGCAATCCTAGTGTGATAGAAACCTCTCCCATTTCCCTTCCCTTGAACCCTTCAAATTTTTTGGTGTTATTGAGTCTGTTTGGGAGAGAAGTCACGCCCGCTTGTGCCATTAAGGTAACGTGGTCATCCCTCTGTTAATCTCTTATTCTTGTTTAATTGAATTGGAGATTAATGTTTGCCCCTTTATGTTGGCCAAGGCTTGAGGAGCTCATCGAGCTACTCGAGGGAACAAGGATAGTTTGCTTGCATTATCGTAGTATGAATCTTCATACCAGGTATAGGGAGAAGGGATGGTATGAACATGTAGGGATTGGGGGTAGCGTAAGATGAAGGGTTAACACATGACCCTATTGCTTGCTAATTGCCTAAATGATGTTTGTTATATGTTCATTATCAATGTTTCATATGTGATTAGTATGTTTGATTTGTGAACTGTTATTAATGATGATTATGCCTTGATTGGATGTTGATGATGATGTTGCCATGCCATGAGTGTATGCTTGGTTGTTGATGTGGTTAATGATGAGATTAATGTTAATAAGACATTAAAAGAGTTAATAATGATTAATTAAAATAAGGGAGTTTTTTCCAATTGTTCATAAGACTTGAATTATAGTAATGAGAGGCAAGGTTATCGTTCAAAGGTATAGTCAAGACCCTCGGATTGATTCATGAGTGTTTTAGGGACATTAATAACAAAACAGGAATTAAAGGATTAATCCCCAATAAATATAAGACATGGAGATTAATTGGTAATAACAAAATTAATGTTGATGGTGTAGTTAAAGACCAATAGGATTGATCTATGAATGCCCTATGAAGCTTTAAAAAGGTTCTCCAACCCTTCTGCCCAGAAACATTACGGCCATGCTCCAGTAAATACGATCGTGCTCAATAGTCAACACGACCATGCTTGACTTAAAAGTCAGCACGTCCGTGCTGGGGGCAGCACGACCGTGCTCCTCTGCTCAGAACCGATGTTAAGGACAGAAACATATTGTTCCCATGATGTAATAAGACACGAATCGAAGTAAAGGCGAGATAGATAATTCAATGAAGACTTAACAAAGATAATTAATTACAAACATTAAGATGATTAAGACGGTGACGATGTGTTACAACACGTTGTTGTACCTTAGTGCTTATTGGCCAAGGGGACCTTGATACTTATTGTTCAAGGTGTTGTTGATGTTGAAACCTTGGTTCTTAATGGCCAAGGGGGCCTCGATGCTTATTGGTCGAGGTGTTGATGGTGATAAAACTTTGGTGTCTAGTGGCCAAAGCGGAGGTGGTGATTGTTTGATTGTGTGCCGTTGTTGCTCATGCATTCACGTATTGGAGATGTTAGCTGGGGATGTTTGACGTAGGGGAGGTCCTCCGAGAGTAAGGCGATCTGGCCATCCGCGGTGATTCATCCCTAGAATTAGGTGAATCTGGCCCCCCGTGGTGGTGCATCCGAGAGTAAGGTGCATTGGTTGTCCAAGGGGTTCACCCATGGTTTGGTGAATTGTCGGCGTTGGTGCTTAATGGCCAATGTGGATATGTAACTCCAAAGTTGACTTCCTGAGGTATATTGGATCCACATGCATAATGGAGTAGAGGAGTAGTCCCGCACCAGATAGCATACATTGTTATTATGAGGCTATTGATATGAATGTGTTATGTATGTTGTTATGTTATAATATGCTTGATTGTGATGTATGCTCATCTTGCTAACTGCTTCCTTTGCCGTTATGTTTTATACATGTTACTTACTCCCCATCTTTTGTCGTTTGCCTTGCATGTACCTTTTTGTTATGCAGAGGATGGTGAGCAGCCTGTTGAGGAGTGACTCTGAGGAGCTGCTACTCGTAGCTTTGGATTTCTTAGTTTATGTTGTTATCCGATGTATTTCTGGATTTTTGGTTATACCAGCTCTGTAATGTGACATCGGGCTTATGTTTCTTTTATGGTTATGTTTAGTTATATTTCTTTTAAAACTTGTTTATTTCCATGTTGAGACGTTTGTTACAATATGGTACCTTTAACCTTCGTTTTTAATATTATGAAATAATATGCATGTTTTTTATTTTATTTCTTTTATTTTATGCTTTATAAATACATGCGGGGTAGAGGGCGTCACATTTAGTGGTATCAGAATAGGTTTGTCCTATCAGGCCATGGTATGAGTCTGTTATGAGTTTTCTGTGTGCTCTTGTTTGAATTATCTTTATTTATTATAGACAATAATGTGTAGTATTAGGAACCTATAGTTCTTCCTCCTTGGTTCTCTCTATTTAATATTTGTCTTGGGCAAGTGCAGGAACCAATGGCAGGAAGAGATAGGAACGACCAAGCTATCGCTGATGCTTTGGCACTACTTGCCAATGCAATAGGACAGAACCAGAACAACAACAATAGAGAACCAGCTGAGTTTCAGGGTCTGGATAAGTTCTAGCGAAACAACCTGTCCTCTTTCAAGGGAGCGTATGACCCTGAAGGTACTTTTTTGTGGATGTGGGAGATTGAGAAGATCTTCCGGGCTATGGCGTGCAACAACATTCAAAAGGTCATCTTTGGGACTTTCATGCTGACAGAGGAAGCTGAGCACTGGTGGAAGAATTGATGCCAGCGTATGGAAGCTGAGGGTACAGTGCTTACTTGGAATGTCTTCAAGCACAGATTCTTGGAGAAGTACTTTCCAGCTGACATTAGCGACAAGAAGGAGATGGAGTTCTTAGCTTTGAAGTAGAGAAACATGTCCGTAGGGGAGTACGCTGTGAGGTTTGAGGAGCTTGCTCTACTACACACTCTATCAGTAAGTGATTGATGATCGCTCCAAGTATGTGATGTTTGAGGATGGTCTGCGTCCAGAGATCAAGCAAGCTATCAGCTATTAGGAGATCCGTGTCTTTCCTGTCTTGGTGAACAAGTGTAGGATCTTTGAGGATGCCTACAAATCCAGAGTGTCAAGCTACAAGAGTTCAGGCGCTCAGGGCAGTAGGAAGAGTGATCAGAAGGACAAGGGAAAGCAGCGTCTAGCTCCAGTTTGCCGGGACTTCAAGCAGGGTGGCAAGAAGCCACAGTTCTCTTCAGGCAGGTTTAGAAGTTGGGATTCTTCTGCTCCGAGACCCATCCGGTGCGGCAAGTGTGGACAGGATCATTACACCACTCAGTGCAAGGAGGCTGATGTCATCTGCTTTAAGTACGGCAAATCTGGCCACATCAGCCGAGAATGTGGAGGAACAAAGTCAGAACCGCAGAATGATACCAAGAATCAGAGTTCCCAGGTCAATCGACCGAAGACCAGTGGAAGAGTCTTTACTCTTAGTAGAGCTGAGGCCTCCGAGTCTGAGGACTCGATCCATGGTGTGACACCCTTCTATCCCGCACGTAAATATAAAACATTTACTTAAAAGAGGAATTATAAAAACATGCATTTATTTGAATAAAATAAAACTGGTAGAAAGATTCCACATTGTAACATAACACGGAAATAACATAGTTTGAAAAAGATAAAACATAAACAAAACCACTAATAAACATAACCCAACCCCGATGTCAAATACAGAGCTGGTATAACTGTTCTAGAATAAAATCCTCGGAATACAACAAAACCGGAAAATAAACTAACAACTATCAATAAAGCATCCTAACTAGAGTCGCGGCTCCTCAAAGTCACTCCTCCAATGGCTGCTCACCGTCCTCTGCATAAAAAGATACATGCAACAAGAGAAACATGAAAACCGGGAGTAAGAAATCATGTAAACACAACGGCATGGGAATAGGGAATAAGATAAACATACATCATATCAGGCAGAGCAACAACATCATACATCATCATTTACATAATACAAGTCAACAGTCAATAGATGCTATGCGGTGCAACACTACTCCGCTACTCCGTTATGCATGTGGATCCAACTACCTCAGGAAGTCAACTTCGGAGTTATATATCCACATTGGCCATAAAAGCACCAATGCCTGCAGTTCACCAAACCATGGGTGAACCCCTTAGATAGCCGACGTATCATAACTGGATACTCCACCTCGGGGGCGCACAGTTCACCAAACCTTGGGTGAACCACCCGAGACTTGGGCCAGATCATCATAACTTGGACGACCTCCCCTATGTTGAAGATCCCCCACTAACCAACTTCAACGTATGGATGCATGAGCAAACGACATACAAGGCAACCTCCTCCTTTTCTTGGGCCAATAAACACCCAAGACTTATCACCATCATCAACATCAACGTCTTGGCCAAAAATCACCAAGGTTCAACTCATCAACGCCTCGACCAAAAAGCATTGAGGGCACTTTGGCCAAAAAGCACCAAAGTGTAACAACGTGCTGTAACCCAACGGGTACCGGCTTAACCAACCTGTTATTCTTTATTATCTTAATTCTCCTTTAATTAAGTTATCTAACTCATCATTATTCGATTAGTGTCTTATCACATTTTTTGGGACATTTGTGGTGAAACACCCCTTAATTCCTTTAATCTCAGGTTCTGACCAGTAAGTGGAGCACAGGCGTGCTCACCCCAGCACGGTCGTGCTGTCACTTAAATGGAGCACGATCGTGCTCACTGTCCTGCACGACTATGCTCAATACATGGCCTGCCTTCCAGAATGCAAATGGGAGCACGGTCGTGCTCCTGGGCAAGTCGTACTGTTCTGGGCAGATTCATCACGAGTTCTTGAAGTCAAAACTCCCTAATACTCTTAAATCAGATCCTAGGGTTCTTTATCTAGTCCAAATGGCATCAATCCTCACCTCTCACTAACAGTTCATGTCTTATGAAACTTTAGGGGATTAACCCATTAATTCTTATGTTAATGAAGAATCCTAATTAAATACGTTTAGGGTCTTATTAACATATTCAATGCATTAGCAACATCAGCCAATCAACATCATCGATAACAACAGCCAATAGCAATCTAATAACAACATCAACATAACAATCATATTCTTATCATGAACAGATTCAACTACTTATATATCATTGGCATATAACATATAATTGGAAACCATAGGCATACCTTTAACCAACTAGCAATTATAGTAATTAACTCATACAACCCAAATAGATCATGGCATCGACAACAGTTTAAACATATTCAAAGGTAGCATTTAATCATTCATAACATTTATCAATATACAACGGGGTTTTGGGAACCACTCATCTTACGCTACTCCCTAGCCTGGTGCATACACTATTCTTCTCCCATACCTGGTATGAAGAATCCGGTAGCGATCACTCAAACGATAACCTACGTGTTCCTCGAGCGGCTCAATTAACTCTCCAAGCCTTGGTTAAACAAAACATTAACCAATTAGTTTCCCAAATCTAATAATAGAAAAAGGAAACTCTAAGGGGAAGGAACCGTTACCTATAGTGATCAACACTGATGAACTAGACGCTCCCAAGGGTCTCCACTGCTCCAACAACGAAAGGAGTTTAGAGAAAATAGGGAACGAAAGGGTTGCAGCCGCACTGGGGAAGCTGCTACTGACAAAATAGGGTTCTGACTTAACCCTTGGTCACTGTTCTATATTTAAAGGCACAGACTTGAGCACGGTCGTGCTCCTCCTTGAGCACGACCTTGCTCAACTTAGCGCTTGAGAAGCGCGTCCTGCCATTGAGCACGAGCGTGCTCACTGTTGAGCATGGGCGTGCTCAACTCTGCGTT
Source organism: Echinosophora koreensis (assembly GCA_035048595.1). NCBI lineage: Eukaryota > Viridiplantae > Streptophyta > Magnoliopsida > Fabales > Fabaceae > Echinosophora > Echinosophora koreensis. Next base: position 1,719,827 of record JAPCYP010000072.1, read on the forward strand.
AGCGAGACACTCACTCACAACGAGCACGGTCGTGCTCCTTAACAAGCACGGTCCTGCTTGTGACCCAAAAAGTCACAAGGCACAAGCCTAAGAGAATGGATTTCAAGCCTAGAAGTCCCACTTAGCCCTCAAGCTAAGTCTTAAATTGCCTATGACCCTTCTTGAGTGTGATTTAATTGTTGCCACACCCATAAATAAGCATATTCTTACTTTACATGCATGGAAGAATTGTCTCATTACCATTGATGGCAGGAATTTTATTGTTGATCTTGTATACTTACCCCTAAAAGAACTTGATGTTATTCTTGGTATGGACTAGTTATCTTCCAACCATGTCCTCTTAAACTGTTTTGATAAAACCATAGTTTTTGGAACTCCTGTGGAGTCTAAGGATCCAATATTTCTCTTTGCCAACCAAGTTAAGGCTTCTATGAAAGAAGAGGCCCAAGTTTACATGATGTTGTCTGTCTACTATCAACAACTCAACAAAGTGACCGTTAAGAATAGGCATCCCCTCCCTAGGATTGATGACCTTATGGACCAGTTGATAGGAGTTGTGTTTTCTCCAAGATAGATTTGATGTCAGGATACCATCAAATTCGGGTTAAGTCTAAGGACATCCCAAAGACTGAGTTCATAACGTGTTATGGTCACTATGAGTATTTGGTTATACCCTTTGGTGTAACTAATGCTCCTACTGTGTTCATGGATTATATGAACAAGACCTTTCACCCTTACTTAGATAAGTTTGTGGTGGTTTTCATAGATGACATCTTAGTGTACTCCAAGACCAAGGAGGAACATGAGAAACACTTGAGGGTTGTCTTGCAGACTCTTTAGGAGAAGCAGTTGTATGCTAAGTTGTCTAAGTGTGAGTTTTGGCTAGAAGAGGTGAGTTTCTTAGGACATGTCATCTCTAAATGTAGGATAGCCGTGGATCCGGCTAAGGTAGAGACTGTGCTCCATTGGGAAGCACCAAAGTCAGTAACCGAGATTAAGAGTTTCTTGGGTTTAGCAGGGTACTATAGAAGGTTTATAGAAGGTTTCTCTAAGATAGCTTTACCCTTGACCCGCCTCACCAAGAAAGGACAACTCTTCGTGTGGGACTCTAAGTGTGAGGAAAGTTTTCAGACCTTAAAACAGAAGTTAACATCTGCACCAGTGTTAGTTTTGCCCAATCCTAGTGAGCCTTTCGTAGTATACTGCGATGCTTCTAAGCAAGGTTTAGGTGGTATGTTGATGCAGGATGGTAAGGCAGTAGCTTATGCTTCTAGGCAGTTGAAAACCCAAGAGAAGAACTACCCTACCCATGATTTGGAATTACGAGCTGTAGTATTTACCTTGAAGATCTGGAGGCATTACCTTTATGGAGCTAAGTTTGAGATTTTTAGTGATCATAAGAGTTTAAAATATCTGTTTGACCAAAAAGAGCTCAATATAAGGCAAAGTAGGTGGATAGAGTTTCTTAAGGATTGTGATTTTGAGTTGACCTACCATTCAGGAAAAGCCAATGTAGTGGCGGATGCCTTAAGTAGAAAAACCTTGCATGTCTCAGCTTTGATGGTTAGGTAAATGGATCTAATAGAAAAATTTAGAGACTTGAGCTTAGCGAGGGAAGTTACCCCTAAGAGTATTAGGCTTGGAACGTTGAAGATTACAAACAGTTTGATGGATCAGATTAGAGAAGGTCAGAAGGTAGATGTTTACCTATTAAGTCAGAGAGAGCTGCTTGCTCAGGGTAGAAATCTTAGCTTTAAGGAAGGAAGTAATGGAGTTTTGAGGTTTCAAGTTAGAGTTTGTATACCTGATGTTTCGGAGCTTCGGAAGTTGATCCTTAAGGAAGGACATAGGAATGGACTGAGTGTGCACCCGAGGGCCACTAAGATGTATTAGGATTTAAAGCGAATGTTTTGGTGGCCTAGGATGAAAAAGGATGTGGTTGAGTTTGTCTATGCGTGCTTGGTGTGCCAAAAGGCTAAGATAGAACACCAAAAGCCATCAGGTAAGATGCAACCTTTGAGTATCCCAGAATGGAAATGGGATAGCATCTCTATGGATTTTGTGTCTGGACTCCCTAGGACTCCAGTTGGTTGTGATGCTATATGGGTTGTTGTGAATAGACTAACTAAGTCTGCCCATTTCATCTTTATGAACATGGAATACCCTTTAGAAAAGTTGACTAGGTTGTACATCAGGGAGATAGTTAGGTTACATGGTGTACCCTCTAGAATAGTGTCAGATAGAGACCCTAGATTAACCTCTAGGTTCTGGAATAGTTTTCATGAGGCTTTAGGAACCAAGGTTAGACTAAGTTCAGCTTACTACCCACAGACTGATGGTCAGTCTGAGAGAACCATCCAGTCCTAAGAAGACTTGTTGAGAGCTTGTGTGCTAGAACAGTCAGGTAGGTGGTACACATTTTTGCCCTTGATAAAGTTCAATTACAACAACAACTTCCATTCCAGTATGGGAATGGCACCTATGAAGCTTTGTATGGGAGGAGATGTAGAACACCCTTGTGTTGGTATGAACCCCGTGAGAATGTTGTGCTAGGACCTGAGATAGTGCAAGAAACCACAGAGAAAGTGAGGATGATCCAGGAAAAGATGAGAGTGGCACAAAGCAGACAAAAGAGCTATCATGATAAGAGGAGGAAGGCTCTCGAATTCCAGGAAGGTGATCATGTGTTCTTGGGAGTTATTCCAACAACTGGGGTTGGTAGAGTGATGAAGCTTTGTATGGGAGGAGATGTAGAACACCATTGTGTTGGAATGAACCCGGTGAGAATGTTGTGCTAGGACCTAAGATAGTGCAAGAAACCACAGAGAAAGTGAGGATGATCTAGGAAAAGATAAGAGTGACACAAAGTAGACAAAAGAGCTATCATGATAAGAGGAGGAAGGCTCTCGAATTCAGGGAAGGTGATCATGTGTTCTTGCGAGTTACTCCAACAACTAGGGTTGGTAGAGTGATGAAAGGGAAGAAATTTACTCCCAAATTCATTGGCCCTTACCAAATTCTAAAAAGAGTTGGTGAAGTTGCTTACCAAATCGCGTTGCCACCTTTCCTATCCAATCTTCATAATGTTTTTCATGTGTCTCAACTTTGAAAGTACATTCATGATCCTAACCATGTGATAGTACCCGATACAATCCGGTAAAAAGAGAACTTGACTATTGAGGTACTAACGCTTCGGGTTGAGGATTGGAGGGTGAAGCAGCTATGAGGGAAGGAAATTTCTTTGGTTAAAGTAGTTTGGAGTAGGGCTACTGAGGAAAGTGCTACATGGGAGCTGGAGAGCAAGATGATAGAAGCATATCCGCACCTTTTCAATCTAGGTGAGAAGAAATTTTGAGGACGAAATTTTTATAAGGGGGTGGAATTATAACACCCCGTTTTTCGTATAAAGGCTATAAGCGTTTGTTTATGTTCTATATGTGTTATATGTGGTGTTAGCCTCTTAGAAATGGCCTTAGGAATGTTAAAAAAGGCTAAGTGGGATTTTAGAGTGGAAAATCCAGTGTTATCAAACTTGACCCGAACCAGCCTGTCAGATCGGTCAGACCGGAACCTGGACATGTGGCCGGTTCGAGTTGCTTATCGGACCAGAGAAGGAAGTGACTCGGTACAAACCGGTATTACCTAGGCGATTTTATTAAAAAACCGGTGAACCGGGCAACTCCGTAAAACCAGGTCGGGTGTGGAAAAAAGGGACGTTCTGTCTTGAAAAAACCCCAAAAAAAAGGGAAAAGAAGGGGAGGAGAAATAATGAAGTAACGAGTAAGACTGAAATTGAAAAGAAAGCCAATGTCCTGTTATAGTCCTGTCCTCTTCACGCGCCATCAGAGCTGCTCCTAACTGGCATAAATGAAAGGGGAGATGAAAGATGAAAGTCGCAGGCGACGCTATTATTAATTTGTTCAATATATGCGCCGCTGCAGCTTTGCTTTTAGCCTTTTAAAAATCTAAAGACCAAATGTGGCTTTTACACCCTAATAAAGTGAGCCTTTGATATTAGATCAAATTGGGCTTTTACATCCTCATGCATTAAATTGAGCTATATAAAAAATATTAGATTAAACTATATAAACAGTATTTAATAGCCTGTTATAATACACTACTCCAACCAAAATATTTATATATTAGATAAAAAAAATATAGTAGATAAAAAAAAACTTAGTATTTACATAAATATTTTAATATTCTTAATTAATTATACAATATATTTTTTGAGATTTTTTTAATATGTATCGAGTCAACCGGTTCAACCAGTGACTCATTGGTTCGATCAGTGACCCATTAACCCAGTGCCTTGACCGAGTTGATCACTGGGTCGAGTTTTATAACATTGGGAAAATCCCTTTTCTGGTGCATGAACATGACCGTGCTCATGTACCAGCATGCCCGTGCTTGTTTGGCGTGCTCTGTGGCTGCTTGAGCGTTGAGCACAGCTGTGCTCGGCCGTGTCGGAAATACGCGTTTTTGACGTTAAAGTTGCGGACCCCATGCTTAGTCAAGCACTCCCGTGCTTAGTGGGAGCACGACCGTGCTTCGGGTCTGAAGGTATATAAATAGGAGAGTTCCATGAGGGTTGCGGTGGAAACCTTCATTTTGGCTCTTTTAGCAATCCTAGTGTGATAGAAACCTCTTCCTTTCCCTTTCTTTGAACCTTCAAAGTTCTTGGTGTTCTTGAGTACGTTTGGCAGAGAAGCCACGTGTGCTAATGCCATTAAGGTAACATAGTCATCCCTCTATTAATCTCTTATTCTTCTTTAATTAATTGGAGATTAATGTTTGCCCCTTTTATGTTGGCCAAGGCTTGAGGAACTCGTCAAGTCGCTCGAGGGAACGAGGGTAGTTTGCTTGCGTTATCGTTGTAGGAATCTTCATACCAGGTATGAGGAGAAGGGATAGTATGAACATGAAGGCATTGGGGGTAGCGTAAGATGAAGGGTTAACCCCTGACCCTATTGCTTGTTAATTGCATAAATGATGTTTTTTTTTATATGTTCATTATCAATGTTTAATATATGACTAGTATTTTTGAATTGTGAACTATTATTAATGATGATTATACCTTGATTGGATGTTAATGATGATGTTGCCATGCCATGAGTGTATGCTTGGTTGTTGATGTCGTTAATGATGAGATTAATGTTAATAAGACATTAAAAGATGTTAATAATGATGAATGAAAATAAGAGATGTTTTCCCAATTGTTCATAAGACTAGAATTATAGTAATGAGAGCCAAGGTTATTGTTCAAAGGTATAGTCAAGACCCTAGGATTGATTCTTGAGTGTTTTAGGGACATTAATAACGAAACAGTAATTAAAGGAATAATCCCCAATAAATATAAGACATGGAGATTAATTGAGAATAATGAAATTAATGTTGATGGTGTAGTTAAAGACCAATAGGATTGATCTATGAATGCCCTAGGAAGATTAACAAGGGTTCTCCAACCCTTCTGCCCAGAAACATTACAGCCATGCTCCAATAAGCATGGCCATGCTCAATAGTCAGCACGACCGTGCTTGACTTAAAAGTCAGCACGCCCGTGCTGGGGGTAGCACGACCGTGCTCCCCTGCTCAAAACAGACGTTAAGGATAGAAATAGGGGTGTTTCATGTAATAAGACATCAATCGAAGTAAAGGCAAGATAGATAATTAAATGAAGACTTAACACACGTTAAGATGATTAAGACGGTGACAATGTGTTACCGCACGTTGTTGTACCTTGGTGCTTATTGGCCAAGGGGACATTGATACTTATTGGTCAAGGTGTTGTTGATGTTAAACCTTGGTGCTTAATGGCTAAGTGGGCCTCGATGCTTATTGGTCGAGGTGTTTGTGGTGATAAAACTTTGGTGTCAAGAGGCCAAAGCGGAGGTGGTGATTGTTTGATTGTGTGCCGTTGTTGTTCATGCATTCACGCATTGGAGATGTTAGTGGGGGATGTTCGACATAGGGGAGGTCATCCGAGAGTAAGGCGATCTGGCCGTCCGCGGTGATTCACCCGAGAGTTAGGTGAATTTAGCTCCATGTGGTGGTGCATCCGAGAGTAAGGTGCATTGGCTATCCAAGGGGTTCACCCATGTTTTGGTGAACTGTCGGTGTTGGTGCTTAATGGCCAATGTGGATAAGTAATTCCGAAGTTGACTTCCTGAGGTAGATTGGATCCACATGCATAACGGAGTAGTGGAGTAGTTCTGCACCGCATAGCATACATTGTTGATATGAGGCTAATGATATGAATGTGATATGTATGTTGTTATGTTATAACATGCTTGATTGTAATGTATGCTTATCTTGCTAACTGCTTCCTTTGCCGTTGTGTTTTATACATGTTTCTTACTCCCCATATTTTGTCGTTTGCTTTGTATGTACCTCTTTGTTATGCAGAAGATGGTGAGCAGCCTGTTGAGGAGCGATTCTGAGGAGCCGCTACTCGTAGCTTAGGATTTCTTAGTTTATGCTGTTACCCGATGTATTTCCTGATTTTTGGTTATTCTAGCTCTGTAATATGACATCATGGTTGGGTTTATTTTATGGTTATGTTTCGTTATATTTTTTTTAAAACTTGTTTATTTCCGCGTTGAGATGTTTGTTACATTGTGGTACCATTTACCTTGGTTTTTTTTTATTATTATGAAATAATATGCATTTTTTTATTTTATTTCTTTTATTTTATGCTTTATAAATACATGTGTGGTAGAGGGTGTCACAACTTACACTATGGCCAAGTTAAATTTAGCTAGATCAATATCCCATCGTGATGATCATCACGAGTGGCATGTACATCATCCACCTCATTTCCCTCAATGAAAGTAGGCATGTGTGTTGAGAAAGAAGGAGTCTCAAGAATATCAAGAGTTGAATCTTGATTTTCATCACTACCATTATGCATGCTTTTTCCTTGGAGAACCATAGACAACCTTTTGTTAGAAGGATGATTGATATAAAACACTTGTTTTTCTTAGGATGCCATGATGAAAGGCTCTTCCGTATGACCTACCTTGCCAAGGTCTACCAATGTAACTCCCCATTCATCGGTTTGTACACCATTTTTACTGTCAACCCACTTACATTTAAAAATAGGCATCGTAAACTTAGTGTAATCGACCACCCAAATCTCTTCAATGACTCCAAAGTAAGGTATCGATGCCATAACGGGGTTTGTATCTTTTGAACTAGAGAAGTGCATGGATTCAGCCACGATCATAACCCCATTATTTTGCATGGTACTCTTGTTATCTTGTTCCTTTGTATAAAAGGAAAAGTTATTGATGTCATATCCGCTCCAACATGACAATAAAGCTAGGCCCATGTTCTAGCCATTTTAATGTATCAGAAGTAGTGCTATCATCCTTCAAAATTTCTTCTTTAAAGCATGTTAAGAAAGTCTTGTTATGGATGTTCAACAACCACTTTTCGTTCATTCGAGGGTTTCTTTCCTTGACTTTTCTTTTGTGATCACATAAGTAAGGTTGAACTTCATCAATGTTATCCTCCCGACCCTTGCTCTTAACCATTACACCATGTGTACCCTTACCTTCACATCTTCTCTCATCATGACGAGGTTTAGGAGCCGCTATAGGATTTGTTTTAGGAAGGTAATCTGAACAAAACTCAATAGCTTCTTTTCCAATGTACCTTTCAAGATCTTCATGTATCGCTCAACTGGGTACATCCACCTCAAAAAAATGGGGCCACATAATCTAATCTCCCGAACTAAATGAACAATTAAGTGAACCATGATGTTGAAAAATGAAGGAGGAAAATACATCTCCAATTGGCTCAAGATTATAGAAGCCTCAACTTCCAACTCATCTAACTTATTGGGGTCAATGACTTTGCTACATATGGCATTGAAGAATGAGCACAAACTATTTATGGCATGCCTAACATTCTTAGGAGCAATACCATGAATAGCTACGTTGCTACATCAAGACGTGGCAATCATGAGACTTTAAGCCAACTAATTTGGGATCACTTGAGACAAGCCTCTTGACATTTGAAGAGTAACCATGTGGAACATTGATGCCCTGAAGACACTCACAAAAATTGTCTTTTTTTTTTTGACAAAGTATGAATGCTGGAGGCAAATATGTCCACTTACCAACCTCATTAACTAGAGCTACCTGCTCTCATATACCCATCGCAACGAGATCGAGACGAGCACTCACGCCGTCCTTTGTCTTGCATCACATCAATACAGTGTTTGACATCAAGTTTGCACTAGTATGGAAGATCAAAGAATATCAACCTCTTCTTCCATATGTTTTTCTCAGTAGCCTTAGCCTTCTTTTTGGCCTTGCCGAAGATAACATTGTTATGCTTCACCCGTTGATAAACTTGCTCTTTGTTTAAGGCCGTCAGAGCATTTTCACTCTCCTGGCATCCCATATAAACTTTTTTCAATTTACAATATGGGTGATTACGTCGAAGAAATCTCCCATGCCCAAGGTAAACCGTCTTCCTTCCATGATGCAATTGAGTGAAGCATGTGCCTTCTTCACATATAGGGCATGCTTTATTCCCTTTAACACTGTACCCAGACAAGTTCCCATATGCGAGAAAGTCATTGATGGTGCAAAATAACATGGCACACATCTTAAAAGTCACGTGAGAATACCCATCAACTACATCAACACCTTCCACCCACAGCTTTTTCAAGTCTTCAATCAAGGGACTTAGATAAACATCTAAGTCATTTCCTGGTTGTTTTGGGCCCGAAATCATCATAGATAACATCATGTATTTGCACTTCATGCACAACCAAGGAGGTAGGTTGTAAATTATTAGGAGAACAGGCCACGAACTATGAATACTATGTAAGTTACCATATGGATTCATTCCATCCGTAACAAGTCCAAGCCTGAGGTTTCTTGGCTCATTAGCAAAATCCGAAAACAAAGTATCATTTTTCATTCATTACACAGAATCAGCCAGATGGTGAACCCATCCATCATGTTTCCTCCCATCACCATGCCATCTAAGGTTCTTTGCATCTTTTACATTAGCGAACAATCGCTTGAACCTTGGAATTATTGGAAGATACCATAACATCTTAGCAGGAGAACCCTTTTTTTTCACATTACAACTAGAATCATCACAATCATCACCATCCTTCACTTTGTAGCATGATAACCCACACTAAGGGCAGTCATGCATCTTTTCATAATCACCCGTGTACAATATGTTATCATTAGGGCATGCGTATATCTTCTTATACTCCATACCCATCAGACACAATATGTAACACCCCTTTTTTCCTTTAAGCGCTTGTATGTATGTCTTGTTTGTTTAGTTGGGGCTAGTGGGGTTTTTATGCTGGAAAATCCCTTCCTGACTCATGAGCACGCCTGTGCCCATGTATCAGCACGCCCGTGCTTAAACGCACGTGTCTTGCGGCTGCCTGAGCCACAAGCACGGCCTTGCTTATTGGGGAGCACGATCGTGCTCTAAGGAGAAAACACGTCTTGTGACGCTAAGTGGAGCACGACCGTGCCCAACGTGGAGCACAATCGTGCTCAGGTCAGAGTCTATATATGCATTGTTAGCAGCGAGGGTTACGAGTTAAACCCTCTAAATTGGCACTTTAGGCAATCTTAGTGTGACGACAGCCTCTCCCTTTCTTCCCTTTTAAACCCGGATCATTCGTGGTGTTCTAGTTCCGTTGGGAGAGTCAATCACAAGTTAGTGCCAGTTTGCTAAGGTAATAGTTTCCCCTCTCTTATTTCCTTTTTTCTGTTTCATTGAATAGGGAAACTAATGGGTTAACCCTGTTTGTGTTAACCAAGGCTTGAGACCGTTCATCGAGCCGTTCGAGGGAACCAGTTTGGGATCATCATCAGTTTGTCGGGTTTTCTTCATATCAAGTATGGGGAGAAGGAATAGTACGATTATGTAGCCTTGAGGGTAGCGTAAGACGAAGGGTTCCCATGACCCTTTATGATTGATAACATGTCTAACTGTTTAATTGATGTAACCTGTTTGTGGATATGATATTAGCATGAATATTGTTAATTGACTGATGTTGTCTGTTATGACTGTTATGATGCCATGATGTTCATGTTTATAATAATATGATTGAATTTCCATGTTGATGATATTATGATGATGATTGGCTGTCGATTGATGTGATGAACATTATAGTGTTAAAAATGATAAATCCGTTAATGATGTTAAGGGAGGTCGTTCCCCTTGTTCATAAAACTGAACGTTAGTAATGAGTGAGGATTATGCCAAGGGCTTAGATGAAGACCCTAGGGATTAATCTTGAGCGATTAGGAGTAATTTAATGGACTGAGATTAAAGGATTAATTCCCTTTTAATTCATACGACATGAGTATTATTTCAATAATAATGAAACTGATGATCTATTGTTTAGTAAGAGCCTAAGGACTGAAACTATAAAATACCCCAAGGATTTGGGAAAGGGTTCCTGACCCTTTCTTCCCAGATCAATACAGTCGTGCTCCATTGAGCACGCCTGTGCTTAACAGGCAAGCACAAGCACGATCGTGCTGAGGGGTGAGCACAACCCTGCTCACCTATGTAGAACAGAAACCATAATAGTGCAGAAATAGGGGTTTTACCCCAAACGCGATATGAGATTTAATAAAATACCGACGAAACACGAAGACCAAATACAAGTGATAAGATTGCTGTACCTTGGTAGTCTAGTGGCCAAGGGGACCTTGATGCTTGATGGTCAAGGTGGTAATCTCTAGTCCTTAAGGACTAGGGTGTTAGTTAAAGATGATGTGGTACCTTGGTAGCCTAGTGTCCAAGGGGGCCTTGATGCATGATGGTCAAGGTGATAATCTCTAGTGCAGAACGACTAGAGTGTTTAATAATAAATACGAAGCGATAATGATTATCCTTTATAGCCGAGTGGTCGAGGTGTTGATGGTGTTAAGACTTGGGTAGCCTATGAGCCCAAGCGGAGGAGTGGTTGTTGTGTGTTTGTGTTGAGCATGCATTCACGCGTCGGAGATGTTAGTGGAGGATGTTCAACATAGGGCAGGTCACCCGAGCTATGGTGACCTTGTCGTCCGCGGTGATTCAAGTGAATCAGGTACAACCGTGGTGGCGCATCCGAGAGTAAGGTGCGTCGGCTCTCCTCGGGGTCTGTCCGAGGTTTGGTGGATTTCCCCGGCGTTGGTGCTTATTGGCCAATGTGGAGATGTAACTCCGAAGTTGACTTCCTGAGATTAGGAAGGATCCAAGAGCATAATGGAGTAGTGGAGCAGGGTTACATTGCATAGCATACACGTTTGTATGAAGATGTTTACATGTAATATTGTTGTCTAGTATAACATGCTCGTTGTTGTATGCTCTTCTTGCTAATTGCTTCCTTGCCATTATATTCGTATTCATGTTTCTTACTCCCTATCTGTATGTTTCTTGTTGTTGCATGTATCTTTTATGCAGAGGATGACGAGCAGTCAATTGAGGAGTGACTCCGAGGAGCCGCGGCTCTTTAGTTAGGATTTCCGGTTTCAGTTTGTTTAGTTAACCGTTCAGTTATCCTATGATTGTTTTTCGGATTAGTTATACCAGCTCTGTTATGTGACATCGGGGTTGGGTTTTGTTATGTTTTATTTATGTTATGTTTTTCTGCGTTTTGAGACTTGATACAATGTGATGTTTTCTACCCATCGTGTTGATTTTTAACTCTTTTAATAAATGAAGTATATTCTATTTTTTTTATCTTCTACCTTAATGCGTTATATGTATACGGGGTAGAGGGTGTCACACAATACCTTCTTTGCCTCATAGTTACGATCAAGCAATGTGTTACCCTCTGGAAGCATGTCTTTCAACAATTCAAGCAATTCGGTGAAGCTTTTATTACTCCAACCATTTCTCGCCTTCACACTGACACCAATTTTAACACCGCCGACAATCGTGTATGAGTAGTGTACCCCAGATACAAAGGCTTATCCGCATCACTGCACAAAGTTTCATATACATGTGCTCGCTGAAAAGATTCTTGTCCAATATCACGAATCATGTCCTCTACTTGATCATCCACCATATCTACGTCAACTTCCTCACTTTGGGACACACTTGGCTTGTTATTTAACAAGACATCACCATGCCATATCCTTCTTGTATAATTCAAGCAAATCCCAAAACAAATAAGATGAGTACGTATATCCTTAACTGCACATTTCCTTGTATTCAAACATTTGACACAAGGACAACAAAACATTCCATTACTATTAGGAACATTTCTTTGACCAAATTCTATAAACTCTTCCACTCCCTTCAGATACTCATCACTTGTGCGTTTACAAACCATCCAACTACGATCCATAACTAGATAGGTTCTGTAGATATACAAACATATATCCAATATAAGCACAATAGGGGACATTGGAAAAGCACTAGTATTTGAAAACCTAACAACCATAGATATACACCACTACACTCTCTCCCTCTTCTCCGAGGTCAAGGAACCAAAACCACACACAGTTTGAAGATTAAACCACAACCACCAAATGCTAACAAATCCACAACTACACTTTCTAGTTGAGAATGGCAAAGCACGAGAGAAAAAGAGAGATAGGTAGTACCTAAATCCATTATTACAAGATATCAAAAGTAAGGAAACCCTAACACCTAAATCCATTCATTAATTCAGTCAATCATTCTTCTTCTTCTTCTTTCTAATCCAAACAAAAGCAGTTTTAAAGAATAGTGAATGCATGCTTGCCCTGTGTGCATATCATTTATTTATACCTTTTGAATATTTTAATATTTTTTTTGGAACAAGTAGAAGAAGAAAAAGAAACATCGTCAGATAAGGAGACAAAAAACAAATGCAACACAACAAAAAAAAAATCAAGGATACGAAAGCACCCAACAAAACACAGAAAAAATCAAAGTTGCAAGCGAGGCAAAAGTGCATAAAGGCATGAACAAAATGGAGTCAAAATCAACAACAAACAATGAATGACATTTACAAAATGAATGACATCCTATATAGCAACCTCACTCACAACTAGAAAAGCTTAGAGAGAGAGAAAGAGGTAATACCTTAGAGAGAGAAGCTCGTGATGGTGGTGGAGAGGAGCTCGCGGTGGTGATCACACAAGAGAGAAAGGGTTAGGGCAGAAGGACGGTGGTGAACAGGGTTAAGGCATGTGTGAAGTGATAAAAGGGCGCATGGGACATAATATTGTAAAATTTTGAGTCAAACTTTTAACGTTTGTTATTCAAATAACAGACGTTAAAGTATTTATTTAACGTCTGTTATTAAAACAACCGATGTTAAAGAAGAATTTTAACGTCTGTTATTTGAATAATAGCCTTTAACGTCTGTTATTAAAACAACCGACGTTAAAGATGAATTTTAACGTCTATCATTTGAATAACATATGTTAAAATTTTTACTCAAGCTTTTAACGTCTGTTATTTTAATAACCGACGTTAATGTTGATTTAAATGAACCAATTATTTACCATTTTGCCACCGCATCTTTTTTAACTTCCAGTTTTATTTAACCAACGTTAAATCTGGTCGTAAATTCCATATCTTCCACTAATGTAAGGGCATGTTTGCTTTGTTTCCTGTTTTCATGTTCTGTTTTAAAAAATAATTACAAAACTGCCACCTTGTTTTATGTTTCCTATTTTCAAAGATTTGTATAGGAAACAGTGAAAGCATAAAAAAAAATTTCAGTGTTTCCAGTACAAATTTTTAAAAACATGAAATATAATGAAAATAAGGTGACAATTTTGTAATTATTTCTGAAAACAGGAAATGAAAACAAGAAACTGAAAACAAAGCAAGCAGGCCCTAAATTTCACAACAAACACTGAGATCATTTCATGGGTAAAAGGATTGCCATATTCAGTTCATCACACACTATGTGAAAGCGATTCTTGTGCAAATTAGCTTTTAAGCCGAAGGTTGAAGTGGGATTTCGATATCCATGAGCTAGTTTCCCCCACTCGCCACTTAATCTTATTGATTTATGTGATTTTTTTGGTACATTAAAGTTTAGATTATGGGAAATCACGTCCCCGTGCAAGTAGGGGTAGGAAAAGGGTAGGCTGTTGGGGCTTGTGGCCTAGCCTATTTAATAAAAAGGTCAGGTTAAGTCTTTTAAAAAGTCTATATAGTTAAAGAGGTCATACTAAGGCTTTAAAAAGAGCCTTCTAGACCTATCAGGTCGGCCTATTAACACACCTGTGTGTGTGTGTGTGTGTGTGTGTGTATTTTAATATATTATAATGAGTGAGAATCAAGTTACCTAAAGAGTAATTTTAAAAGAATTACTCCCAATCTCCACCCTTTATTTTAGTGTGAGGCATAATTTCCATTGGATAATAATAAAATAAAGGGTAAGGATTGAGAGTAACTCTTTTAAAGTTACTCTTGGAGTAACTTGATCTTCACTCTATTATAATACTATAATATATTATTTATAATATATATAACATTTGAAAGTAAAGGCCTATTGGTCTATTTAAATATAAAGGCCTACTTGCTTACAAAGGTTTACAAGCCTACTTCCAAGTAAATGCCTATGATCTATTTATAGGTGGAGGTATATTTAAAGGCCTTGTTGAAAAGTATGCCTTTAAATAAGCTTCCAAACCAGGCCAGACTTTGGCGTAGGCCAGGCTCAAGCTTTAAAAATTGACATATATCAGGCTAATAGATTAGACTTAGGCCTTGAGATAGGAACACAGTCCATACCTGTTTTTGCCAGGGCCTAACTTGGCCTAACCTATTCTCACCCCTACATGCAAGGGCAAAGAAGACCATCAACCTCATAGAGGATTTATAGTGAAATTTACTTTTCTCCTAACAATAGAAAAATTTGATAATCGAACACAAGTCACAACGAGTGTGGGCAGAAGGGTTGACCAGATATGCCAACCCCCATTGGTTAATCTATGCGAATTTGAATTTTTTTTTTTAATAAAGCTAGGCATGCAAAGGCATCACAATAGGAAAGGGCATCCCAACTAGGTTGGCACCCCAGACCTGTCCATCATATGCAGAACACCCAAATATTATTAAAAAGAAGAAAAAGAATTAAAAAAAAAATTGCATGGGGGACCGAACCAAAACCCATTCTAGAAAAGGGATCATCTAAATCAAAAATTTAGGAGGCCAAACCAATTTCGGTTAAAATAATCCCAAATAAAACTGGGTAAAGAATCCCACCAAACAAAAGAGTGACGATTAACACCATACAAAGCAAGTTTATCAGCACAAGCATTACTTTCTCTATAGATATGAGACACACTAAAAAACATTTGCTTGGCTAGATGAACACAATTCAACCATCTATTTCTAAATGTCCAAGGAACTAAATTAAAATTACTAAAAGCTTGCACCACAAGACTACAGTCACATTCCAACCAAAGCTTCTTCCAACCATCATATGTAGTACACCCAAATATTATTAAAAAGAGGAAAAAGAATACAAAAAAAATGCATGGGGGACCGAACCAAAACCCATGCTAGAAAAAGGATCATCTAAATCAAAAAAATTGGGAGGCCAAACCGATTTCGGTTAAAATCATCCCAAATAAAACTAGGTAAAGAATCCCACCAAACAAAAGAGTGATGATTAACACCATACAAAGCAAGTTTATCAGCACAAGCAGTACCTTCTCTAAAGATATGAGACACACTAAAAAACATTTGCTTGGCTAGATGAACACAATTCAACCATCTATTTCTAAATGTCCAAGGAACTAAATTAAAATTACTAAAAGCTTGCACCACAAGACTAGAGCCACATTCCAACCAAAGCTTCATAGAAGGCAATTTCAATGGCTAACATTACTCCCATAAGCTCTGTATGGAAAACTGGAGCAATTCCAATGTAATTTGAGTAGCATCCCATAAAAGCAGCACTGTTGTCCCTGAACAATCCTCCACAAGAGGCATGACTTGGATTACCATGAGTAGCCCCTTCAGATTTACATTTAAGCCAACCACACTTAGGGGGAACCAATCAACTTGAATACATTTAGGAGCCTTGGGAGGATGAACCTCCAATGCCAATGATTTTAGGATAGTAAATTCCTCAATTGATGACTGCATACACCCAGTAGTCATCATACCCGATAGAGTGACTGAAGAAGTTATCAGACTGTTTACGTGAAAAATAAGTTATCAGCCGAACTAGAACTCAGCCGAGAAACTAACACGTATGGATTTTTATGTGATCAAACGATTTTGAGTACCGAGGGCAAAATCCAACCCTCGGCATGGGTTCCCAGACTGCTAAAGGAAGTGTCTGGTTGTAGAAAGTAAAGTGGGATGGCTATCTAAGGTTGCATGAAACCGATAAAGGAAAGCTATAAAGGAAAGCTGATAAAGAAAAGCTATAAAGGAAAGCCGATAAAGGATAGTGATAAAGGAAAGAAAAATAAAGTAAAAAACAATATGAATAAATTGTTTGATTGAAGGGTGTCAATTTTTTTTTTTTTACAATCTATACAAATGGTATTTATAGGCAAAATTGTAAGCTATGCTAAAGCCACTTCTATCAGTCACTAACTCCTATTTTCTAGCAACATTGTGTACATTATGGCTGACAAAAATGGTTAATGTTCAGCCACTAATACCATCAGCCACTAACTCCTATTTTCTAGGCACATCATGCTCATCATGGCTAAACCTATACTTACACTATTTGCCACGTTCTTAACCCAATACCTCACATATTACATCATATAAGATCATGGCTAACAACATAAATATAGGTAACTACCCAATCAGCTGAGTTACTGCCTAAAAATGCTTGGTCGGCTAACTTATTGACTACCATATCAGCTGACCACATCCTCCATAATTCTATTTTTAAGGAAATAGGTCTTCTTGCATGTCCTTAACTTGGTTGGCTCATATAATTCACATATTTGCTCAATCAACTAAGTTATTGGCTAAACGGCTAAGTGCCCATCAGCTGACCATGATCTCCATATCCCTATCTTTAAGGAAATAAGACTTCATGCACGTCCTTAACATGGTCATCTCATACAATTCACATACCAGCTCAATCAGCTAAGTTATTGGCCAAACGGCTAACTATCCATCAGCTGACCATGATCTCCATATCACTATCTTTAAGGAAATAAGCCCTCAGGAACGTTCTAGGCTTGGCCAACTCAAATAACTCACATATCTGCTCATTCAACTAAGTTATGGGCCAAAAATCCACTATAACGGCTAGTTGTTCACCATCTGACCATGTTCTCCATATCCCTACTCTCAAGGTAGTTGGTGCACTTTTTGAATTGGTTATCCCTTGATTGTAGGCAGTCAACTTCTTATCTTCATATTCTCTCTCTGAAACCACCTTCAATCTCCATCCTAAAAATTTAGGAAAGCTGTTACCGTGCTTTGACTTGGTCATTTTTCATGTTATTTCCTTTTTCTAAATATAATAATAGTCTCTTGGGCCCTTAATCAACATTCACACGAGCCCAATAACAGCCTCCAAGCCCATCTAGACTTAGCAGCCACGTTCAGCTGATTCTGCATCATCTAATTCTACATCAGCTGATTCTACATCAGCTAAATTTCATCAGCTAAACCTGACTTCGCTACTGGTTATCAGCTACTTATCTTAGCTCAGCAACTATGTTCAGCCATCCTTATTCAGCCGATCTTGATCCAATTGTTCTTCTCAGCTAAATGCACAAATCAGCTAATTACTGTAATCGGCTATCAGCTAAACTATTTTTTGGTGATAACAAATGCCCCCTGCATCTTTTAGCTGACGACGATAAGAGGAAGGTGAAAGATGCATTAAGTCAACTGAATCCAATATCCGATTTTGATACTAAACCTTCATCCTATCGGCTGCTCTAGTTCTCGGCTGACATGATTCATTGACTTGAAGGATCTTCTTTCTGCTGCCCTTGCTATCGACTAACATGACTCTGTTGCATGTAGAAACCTGAATCTCCTAGAACTACTAGGTTTGCAGGTAGTAGACATGATTTCTAAATGCCCCTTAGCTTTAACTGATTCAGCTGATCCAAGAAACTCCAACCTTCCAAAGAAACTGGGTTTACAGATAGTAGCCTCATCTTGCCTAGTTGACACAGCTAAATATCCCCCCATTCTATCTTATTCAGTTGATCTTGGGCACTCCAACCTCTTAAAGACATTATGTTGGTAGTTAGTAGACTTATGTTGCCGATTTGACACATAGCTAAATGTCCTTTCACTTTGTCTTGTTCAGTTGGTACCCCCTTCTATTTCCGTTGCTTGCTTATGCTTCGGCTATTTCCATTTACCTTTGATGTAGGAAATGGTGAGCCGTACATTGTACGATTGCTATTTCCACTTACCCTTTAATGTAGGAATTGGTAAGCCGTACATTGAAACCATGTTAGTGAATGCAACTGAGAATAAATCGTTATCAGCTGTCATTTTAGCTACACCCTTATAAGCTAATTTGGACTTTCCACCCTTCAAAGTCTTTTGGACAGCATTTCCTCAGGATCTTGGCTACTATGACATTAGCTGCCTAATCACTATAATAATCGGCTGCTTCTTCATATTCATCACAATCTTAAATGGAGATTATGTGCTGCATATCTAGAATGAATCGTTCAGTTGCGGAAGCTTTGGTTGCCAGCTGACTCAAGTTTGAAAATTCCTTGGCTAGCAACTTTTCTCTCAGCTGAGGGTACATGTTACCTACAGCTATGGCAGCATACTCTGCTTCTGGAAGCTGTGTTGTACACTTTCTACTCAGCTTCCTGAATCTTTCAATGAAGTCAGCAGCCGTCTAATCCTCTTCTTGTTTCAAACTCATCAAGTCAGTTGCTATAAATTCAGGTTGAGGTTTATGAAACCTATCATGGAAGCACCTTTCCATGTTTGCCCAATTTTGCACAGAATTAGAAGCAAAGAAGAATACTAAGTGAATGTTATTCCTGTCCATGATAAAGGGAATAACTGCAACTTGTAGTACTCATTTTGGTTTGCTTCTCCACACTGGGCAGTAAATCTGCCAATATGCTCAATGGTAGACTTGCCATCTTCTCCTGAGAAATTTGAGAATTTTGGGGTCTCAAACCATTCTGGTAATGGAATCACTCTATCCACCCATTCAGGATATGACTTTCGATACTTAGGCCTATTTAATGGCCTTAGCTGCATGTCAAAGTACCTTTTTATAGTGCCAGCTATCATGTTGGGATCGATAGGCTGAGGGACCATCAGTCTACTCTCAGCCGTTGTCGGTTGGCCAAAGATTGGTACTTGGGTTGGAGCAAGACCTGACTGTCTGACATACATTTGGTACATCGACTTTGGCATGTTTGGAATCACTGTTTGATTAGCCACAATAGGTGGAATTGATATCCATGGCTACTCTACTGCATAATCATCAAGATTCATATATTGAGCCTTGTTGACAGTTGATTGATTAGACGAGGTAGGTGGAATTGAATTCCATTACTGCTCCCCAACATAATCATCAGGTGCCTGATACAAAATCCCTCGAGGAGGAATTGAACCCACTTGATCATAAAGCGGCTCTTCCGGGGCTAGCTGATAGTCTGGCATATTAGCCGAGGTAGGTGGAATCATGTTCCATGACTGCTCCCCAGCATAATTTCCAGGCAACTTTGTTTTGATCGCCCCATAGCCCGTGGTAGGATACGTCATACCCCCAAGCATAGTAACATGTGAGTTTGCACCAATAGCTGTAGCATTTGATACAAAACATGACATACCAAGCTAGCCTGACGTATTTGATGGCTTTTTAGCCGAGTGAACCTGTCCGTATAATACTAGTTGAGATACAATGTCATTTGCAACCACTTGCCCCCCAAGGCTAGAAGCAGTAAGACCAGTAAGCGTCTGTGTGACGGAACTTGGTAGAGGGTCTGCTGAAGCATGTTCGGCTGGCCCAATTGAGATCGTCCTGCCTGAACATATTGATTTGGACTTGGCTGCATTTGTTGTACACCACCAGTTGATATATGTTGCAAAGGATTCAACCTTCTTGATTGCCCAAAAATAGAAGTCGCCAAGTTTCCTCCGAAATTCAATTCTTGTTGTTCTTGATCCCTCACCTTAAGCACTTCGTTATGCACCATTGGTTTAACAATGTCTGCCAGCTGCTTAGACACATGGTACATAATGTCATGTACCCCCATATCTATTTGCTAGCGGATATATGAAGTGGTCATCACACATGGATGATTTTGATCAGCCGTATAAGCTGCTATTGTTGAATGTCCACCGGCAGTCATCACCGATGCAGTAGACATTGATGGTTGAGAAGATGGCATGCCTAAGGAAATTAAAGTTGAAGGTTCAACTGCTATACGACTGCCAATCTTCTTAGTAGCTGCTTGATATGGTTCTAGGTTAAAACAATGTAATTGTGAGCCGAAGAGGTAAACTTCCCAATGAGTTCACCTTCTAGCTTGGTCCCACTGGACTTGAAAAATAAGTTATCAGCCGAGAAACTAACACGTATGGATTTTTATGTGATCAAGCGATTTTGAGTACCGACGGCAAAATCCAACCCTCAGCATGGGTTCCCAGACTACTAAAGGAAGCGTCTGATTGTAGAAGGTGAAGTGGGAAGGCTATCTAAGGTTGCATGAAAGCGATAAAGGAAAGCTATAAAGGAAAGCTGATAAAGGAAAGCTATAAAGGAAAGCTGATAAGAAAGCGATAAAGGAACGAAAAATAAAGTAGAGAACAATATGAATAAATTGTTTGATTGATGGGTGTCGTGTTTTTTTTTTTTACAATCTATACAAATGGTATTTATAGGAAAAATTGTAAGCTATGCTAAAGCCACTTCTATCAGCCACTAACTCCTATTTTCTAACAACATTGTGTACATTATGGCTGACAAAAATGGTTAATGTTCAGCCACTAATACCATCAGCCACTAACTCCTATTTTCTAGGCACATCATGCTCATCATGGCTAAACCTATACTTACACTATTTGCCACGTTCTTAACCCACTACCTCACATATTACATTATATAAGATCATGGCTAACAACATAAATATAGGTAACTACCCAATCAGCAGAGTTACTGCCTAAAAATGCTTGGTCGGCTAACTTATTGACTACCATATTAGCTGACCACATCCTCCATAATTCTATTTTTAAGGAAATAGGTCTTCTTGCATGTCCTTAACTTAGTCGGCTCATATAATTCACATATTTGCTCAATCAACTAAGTTATTGGCCAAACAGCTAAGTGCCCATCAGCTGACCATGATCTCCATATCACTATCTTTAAGGAAATAAGACTTCATGCACGTCCTTAACATCGTCATCTCATACAATTCACATACCAGCTCAATCAGCTAAGTTATTGGCCAAACGGCTAACTATCCATCAGCTGACCATGATCTCCATATCCCTACTCTTAAGGTAGTTGGTGCACTTTTTGAATTGGTTATCCCTTGATTGTAGGCAGTCAACTTCTTATCTTCATATTCTCTCTCTGAAACCACCTTCAATCTCCATCCCAAAAATTTAGAAAAGTTGTTACCATGCTTTGACTTGGTCATTTTTCATGTTATTTCCTTTTTCTAAATATAATAATAGTCTCTTGGGCCCTTAATCAACATTCGCATGAGCCCAATAATAGCCTCCAAGCCCATCTAAACTTAGCAGCCACGTTCAGCTGATTCTGCATCAGCTAATTCTACATCAGCTAATTCTGCATCAGCTAAATTTCCTCAGCTAAACATGACTTAGCTACTGGTTATCAGCTACTTATCTTAGCTCAGCAACTGCGTTTAGCCCATCCTTATTCAGCCGATCTTGAACCAACTGTTCTTCTCATCTAAATGCATAAATCAGCTAATTACCGCAATCGACAATCAACTAAATTATTTTTGGTGATAACACAGGCAAATGGCTTGATTAACTGACACAAATTTATTCTTGAACCTCACTTGATTTGTAAGGTACCAGATTCCCAAACTGCATGAATTAAGCTTGATAAAACAACATCCTTTAACTGAAAGCTCCAATTCCTGTTTAGTATGGACAGAATTGAAGAAAAGGAAGATGTGTCTATCTGTTGATGCAGAACAAAAATGAGCCAAGACCAGATACCCTGAGCAAACTCACAGTTTAGAAAAAGGTGCATTGAAGACTCTTCCTCATTACAACTGCAAATACAAGCCAAAGAGCAACCTCTAGATTATAAATGTTCCTCGGTTGGCATTTTGTCATGTAGAAGCCTCCAAAGCAAAAAAGATCTGGATGGAGGGATTGAAGGACTTCAAATTATATTACCTTAAAAGATATTCTTAGATGGCTAACACAAACTGAAAAGCCTCCTTGAAAGTTAACTGGCCACTTTCTGTATGTTGTCAAATCATCTGATCTTCCTTGTGACAGAATGGAATGATGACTTGCTCAATCTCCTGAGCTATAGATGGAAATTTTATCCTAAACTCATCAGGGATGAGCCATGAGCCATTGCTGATAAATTGACAGACTTTAGCTTGAAGAAAATGATGCACAGATTTAGGGACTTGCAGCATATCAACCATAGAGCTGGATAGCCAATTTGGAGTTCAGAAATTAATTGTCTGTCCGTCTCCAAGAATCCACTTACTGCCCTCTATGACAGAAAGCTGGAAAGGCTTTAAAGAATGCTGAATTGCAGATTTAATGTAGTTTAAGGCAGGACCTTTTGCTCTAAAGAACCTTGCCCTGAGGAATTTAGCCCACTGGCCATTAGAGGAATTAACTTCCCAACAAAGTTTCAACATAGCAGCACTATTGATTGCTCTAAG
The DNA here is from genome assembly GCA_035048595.1 of Echinosophora koreensis. Taxonomy (NCBI): domain Eukaryota; kingdom Viridiplantae; phylum Streptophyta; class Magnoliopsida; order Fabales; family Fabaceae; genus Echinosophora; species Echinosophora koreensis. Next base: position 1,742,620 of record JAPCYP010000072.1, read on the forward strand.
GGATCTGAGGCCAAGTCCTCCTTCGTAAATTGGAGAACACATTTTACTCCAAGCCACTGTGACCAACTTCCTACAATGAATGTCTCCAGAACAAATGAAGTTCCTGATCCAGTAATCTACTGATTTCAAGAGAGAAACTGGCCAACAATAAACATGGAAGCTGTATGTGATCATGCCATGAAAGATGGATTGCACTAGCTGAACCCTGCCCATGATGGACAAGAGAGAACCCTTTCAAGCAGATAATTTAGCCTTAATGTTATCTGCTATTGGTTGCAAATATTAGATCTAGGTTTACCTTGAAAGAGAGGAACTCCCAAATAAGTGAAAGGAAGCTCTCTAGCTGAAAAGCCTAAGGCATTAGATATACTAATTGTCCTGCTACTGGAAATTTTACTTGCATAGAATCTACACTTTGAAAGGTTAAGCAGCTGACCTGAAGCCTCGCCACAAGATTTAAACAGATTCATCAAGACTTTGACGTTATGTTTGGTTCACTTGCAAAATACAAGGATGTCATCTGCATACATCAGGTGACTAGGAGTAGAAAAGCCCCTAGGGCTAGACATGGGCTGCAATTGTCCAGAATTAACCAAAATAGAGATTTCCTTACTAAGGACATCCTCTGTGAGGCAGAAGAGAAGACAAAGGGTCTCCCTGCCTAACTCCCCTCTTGCAGGAAATGAATCCAACTGAGTGGCCATTGACAAAAAAAGACAGTTTTGCAGAAGTGAGGATAACTGAAATCCAATTACAAAAAGTGGAGCTAAATCCAAAAGCTTCAAGAACTTTAAGAACATTGCCATGGTCATAACAATCTTGATTAACAAAAGCATAAAAATCCTAAGAGAAGAGAAGAAATTGGAGAAGAAGAGAAATCCTAAAATTAAGCCTAAGGTAGCAGCCAAGATCCCCCTATTTTCGAGCCTAATTGCCCTATTTATAGTGTAGGTTAACTTAGGATTAAAACAATTATAAATCAGATCAAAACAGATCCCAAAATCCCAGATTTTACGCGTCACGGTCGTGACGGCTGTCAGGGCCAGGCCATGACAGCTTCTGCTTTGTGAATTCTTGTGTTGATTGGTCTGTCACGGCCAGGCCATGACAGCTTCTGACTTGTGCACTCTTCCTTTTTTTCTTCATTCTACGCGATCATGGCCATGATGGCCATCACCCACAGGCCGTGATGGCTTCTGCCTTGCTTATTTTTCATGCTTTTCAAGTCCCATCTTCAAGCAAACTCCAAATCAACTGGACTTAAGCATTTTCATCATCAGTTCCTGCACACAAACACCACAAAACCACCTTACCCGTTCCAAAGAAAAAAACTAACAATTATAAAAATAAAAATGCCTAATCTACATGAAAATGCATGCAAAATGATGAAGAAATATGAGGTGAAATCACACTCATCAAACTACCCTAAGCTTAAGATTTTGCTTGCCCTCAAGAAATAACCAAGGCCAGACAAGATAAACAATTAGAGCATGGACAGTGAGCCAAGAACCCAAGCTACAAATCCAAGTAACAGGCATATCCAAATAAGTAACCAAGAGACAATCAATTTTCAAGTCCAATTAGAAGCTTAGTTTCCCTAAATTCATGCTTCTCACTAATTCGGGCACTCTTCTCACCTCACTCAAGTGTTTAGGGACATATGACAATTCGCTCAATTTCCTCAAGTGAAGTACCCTACCATAAGCTTGACTATTAACCAAAATCTCTACTTTATTAATGAAAACACATAAGAATCAAGAGGTCTTTCATTTTGGTTGTAATGGGGCCATGTGATTAATCATTAGGTGGGGAAACCAACAAAAGGAAAATTCAAGAAGGCTAATGGAAAACATCAAACAATGCAAAACACGACAACCTTCTAAAATACCTTTTTGGGCTTTAATTTCACTTTTCCACCTTTCTTTTTTTTCATTTTATTTCGCACTTTCTTTTTCTCATCCCCTTGTCCATTTTCTTTTTTTATTTTTATTTAACTTTTCATCAATTTGGAGAAGGGGAGATTTACAATTCAAGAGAAACATTTATTTATTTTTCTTTCTTTTTCATCCCACAATTTTTCAAACTACCATTTTACCCTTTTTCCAATACTTTAAAAGGTGTCATACCATGCATCATTTATCTAAAACAATCAAGGTACCAAGAAAAGCATTTTTTTTATTAGGTTCAAAATTGGGCAACTAAGGGGTAGCACTTAATCAATCAAAGCTCAGAAGGCCAGAAAAATACCTAATGCCTCAATCATTTTCAAATATATTTTCAAAAATTTCTAAGTTTCAAAACGGTTTCAAGTCAAGTTCTAGAGAATACAATCCATAAGGAAGAAAACACTCAATCATAAGGAATGGGGTAAATTCGGAGAATACCCCTTTTAGGCTCAAAAATCTCACATTTAGTAGTTTGAAATCAACGAGAAACACAGAATCCAAGGAACCACATGCTAATTAACAACTATCAAAAGATCATCTCTAGAATTTTAATTTTAGCCTATCACAATAATACAAAAATTAGGTTCAAAAATTCACTGTCTCAATTCATTTGGCACAAAGTTCTCACAATTGGATGCAATTTCTAAACAATGGGCAATCTAATTATGTGATCATGCAAAACTACACATGAATGCAATATGAAGAATGCAATATGCAAAAATAATATCCATACCCTAAGCTTAGAAACTTACATTGTCCCCAATATAAATAATCAAGTCGGAGAGAGAAGAAAAATGGAACAACTCACCTAGGTGGTGTTGGGTGCTGCGTGAATTGACCAGAGAGTGATGGCGAATTTTTTTTTTTTTAAAAATACTGCAACAGGGCGTGTCACGGCCGTGACCATATTCACGGCTGGGCCGTGATTGATTCTGGTTGTGTGGTCCTTTCCGCGTCACGCCCGTGATGGCAATCATGACCTTCCTTTTTCATGTCTTTTTGCTCTTCATGCCTTCCAACCTGCAATTACTTGGCAAAACCATCAACAATGATCTTTCTCCTCTAATCTTCTCAAATTATTGAAAACAAAAATAAAAAACAAAATAGCAAGGGATAGAAAGCTTGGGTTGCCTCCCAAGAAGCGCTTATTTACGGTCTTAAGCTTGACTATAGTCCCTTCAATCAACCAGGATGAACTGGGCTTGTAAGTGAAAGAACACCTCTCTTCCAAGGAAGTCCTTCAAAGAGCCTATTTTGTTCATATGGCTACATGCGCTTTCGGTTTGCTCTTTTCACTCTGAGTCTCATGGCCTTACTTCCTCCCAGCAGAAGTTTTAACTCCACATGTTGAGAAACTACTGGTTCATCTTTATTCGGTGCATCATTTGTCATGCAAAGTTTGGGAGTTGCTTCAATGTTAAGCTCTTCTTTCACCTCGGGAGGCATTATCTCAATCCTACACACATGATTCTCAAAATGAGGGTTGTTATATGAGTTAGTCAAATCAAAATCCACCCTACCTTCATCTACATTCAAAGAGAGCTTACCATTTTTAACATCTATTATTGCTCCAGCTGTGGCCAAGAATGGCCTTCCAAGAATGATAGGGAATTTAGAATTCTCGTTTATATCCAACACCATGAAATCAGTAGGAATGAAAAATTTCCCTACCTTTATTGGGACATTCTCTAGTATGCCTAGAGGGGTTTTAGTTGAGCCATCCGCAAATTGTAAAGAGAACTTGGATGAACTCAATTCCTTGGTTCCTAACCTCTCAAAGAGGGTAAGTGGCATCAAGCTCGCACTAGCCCCTAAGTCACATAAGGCATGGTCTATTTTAACTTCTCCAATTGAGCAAGCAATAGAGAAACTTCCTGGATCTTTTAGTTTAGAAGGCATATTAGTTTTTATAATTTCATCGTGCTCCTCAATTAAGCTCTTAGTCTCTTTTTCTACTTGCTTTTTCTTGACTAGCCTTTGTGGGAAAGGTATTGGGGGCTGGTAAGGTGGTGGAGGGATATACTTTGGTTTATTTTCTTCTTGTTCACTCATGTCCACCTCACATTCCACGCCCTTTTCAACTACCCTAAGCTTATCATCCCTCAAGTATATAGCATTACAGTGCTCGCTGGGATTAACTTCGGGTTGTCCCGGAAACGTACGCTTAGTCCTAGAAGATGTACTAGCTTGTTGGGCTATTTGTGTCTCTAGCATCTTATTGTGAATAGCTAATTTATCTACCCTAGAAGCTAGTTCCTTATTGGCTTCGCCCATAGCCCTACCATGTTGCCTAAACTCTTCATTTTGCTTTGTTTGAGTTTCAACAAAATTTTCCAAACGAGACTCAAGTTTGGAATTTTGTACCCGAGGATACCCCGATGCGGGTTTCATATTACCTTGGCCTTCTTGGAATTCGTGGTTCAACGTGTTGTTGTAGTTCCGGTAGGAGAGATAAGGGCTATTCTTCCTTCTTTGGTTGTAAGAGTTTGGGGGAACATAGTTTGGCAACTTCGGATTCGTGTCATAAAAATTGTGATATGAATTCACTTGTTCACCCGAAGCGCCTTTTACAGGAGCACTACCATGTGAGCACTCCATGAAGTCATGTCCCTACATTCCACAAATCTCACAAGCAACATTAGTAGCACCTATTAAACTCACATTAGCTTTTTCAAGCATATCAAAGCGCTTACTCAATGAATCAAATTTAGACAATATCAATTTCGTACCACCTACATCGAACTTACCTCCCGAAAGTTTTTTCGAGTTATTACCTCTTTTTGAACCCCATTGGTGATAGTTGGTGGCTACGCTTTCAATGACATTGAACACTTCAGTCAGTGGTCTATTCATCAATACTCCACCAGCTGCGGAGTCAAGTGACACCTTCGAAGAGTAATCCAATCTGTTGTAAAAGTATGCACTAACAACCACTTCTCGATCCCATGATGTGGGCAAGACTCTAGCAATCCCTTGTAACGATCCCAAGCTTCGGATAAGCATTCTCCGTCCTTTTGGAAGAAGCCGGTGATCTGAGTTCGTAGGTAAGCAGTCTTGGATGGTGGAAAGAATTTTTCCAAGAATGCCTGCTCCAGTTGGTCCCATGTTGATAAAGTATTAGCAGGCATTGACTTCAACCAAGCTCTTGCCCTTCCAATCAGAGAGGAGGGGAATAACCTCAAGCGAATAGCATCAACCGGGACACCTTGAATTCTTATTGCATCGGTGAAATCCAAGAATGTCTCCACATGATCAGTCGGGTCTTCCGAGGGTAATCCTCCAAACTGATGTTGCCTAATCATGCCAATTAACTGGGGCGGTATAGTGTAGTTCTCCGCCTCAATTTCTGGCCTAGCAATCCTAGTTCGCAAACCCCTAACATTTGGGGCTGCATAGTCCTTCAGCGGTTGGTATCCGGTTGATCGGCCATGCGTGGAATTGTAACACCCCGTTTTTCGTAAGTGCTTTCCTTAAACCTGTGTTGTTAAGTTGGAATTGTTGGCTAAGGGCTTAGTGGGATTTTTGGCTTAAAAGTCCCTTTCTGGTACATGAGCACGTCCGTGCTCATTAGCCAGCACGCCCATGCTTAAAGCCTGAAGCGCGTTACCAAGTTTAAGTTGAGCACGACCGTGCTCAACAGTGAGCATGCCCATGCTCAAGTGCGGACCGCGTCTAGCTGACGCTAAGTCCAGCACGACCGTGCGGTAAGGAGCACGACCGTGCTCAGCACGCAGCTTATATATGGTGGTACAGACTCGAGGGTTGCGCCGTAAACCCTAAGAATTGGTGGCTAAAACCCTGGTGCGGCTGCTACGTCTTTTTCCCTTTTTTCCTTCATATTCAGTGTGGTTCTTGAGTATTGGAGACCCTAGGGAAATGTGGTTTCGTCTGTACTTCATATATAGGTAACATTCCGTTCCTTTTCGTTGGTTTCCTTTTGTTTTGGTATTGGGAACTAATTAATTCGTGTTTTAATTGTTTAAGGATTGTTCGAGTGTGAGCCGCTTAAAGGGAAGGAACCGTTTGCCGTTAGGACCGCTGTTAGAGCTACCTTCAATCCTGGTATGGGGAGAAGGGTAGTGTAATCGTAGGCTCGGGGTTAGAGTAAAGAAGAGGGGTTCCCATGACCCCGTTGTTGTATGTTTATTATATGATTTAAATATTATGATGATATGTTATATGCTCTATGTTGTGATGATTAAGTTATGTTGTGTATGAACATGATTTGTTGATGGCTGTTAGTAATGTGTTATTGGCTGTTGGTATGATGATGTTTTTGGAGTTGATGCTGATAATAATGTTGATGTTAAATCCTTAAAACGTGTTAAGAAACTGACTTAGGATGAGTAATGGATTAACCCTTAATTTTTGGCTAAAATTGGTTACTGTTCCTGCCCAGAACAACACTGTCGCGCGATGAGCACGACCGTACTGAACAGGGAGCACGACCGTGCTGAACAGGGAGCACGACCGTGCTCCCAGTTGGATTCTGGAAATTGGCAGCGCTGTTTAGCACGGCCGTGCAGGACAAAGAGCAAGACAATGCTGCTGAGCATGACCGTGCTCAATAAGAAGCACGACCGTGCTTCACTTAAGGGACAGCACGCCTTTCACGTGGTTAAGCACGACCGTGCTGGGGTATAAGCACGACCGTGCTCACCCCTACTAGACAGATTAGAATTAAGGAATTTAAGGGGTTTCAAACCCCATTTCCCCAATGATGATGAGTTGATTAATGATAAAGATTAGGCAACTTGGCTAATGTCTACTAAAGATAATTAAAATATTGGAGATGGTGAGGTGTTGAGTTTGATAAGTCGGTGCCCATTGGGTACTGCAAGTTGATGAGCTTTGCCTTGGTGCTTTTTGGCCAAGAAAGCCTTGACCTCGTGATTTGGGTCTAAGGTGTTGTTGTTATGTACCTTGGTAGCCGAGAGTTTGCCTCAGGTGCTGCGGTTGATTCCGCTAAAGTCCTCAGGTAGATTGCGCGAGGCAAGTTGTGCGGTCGATTCTGCTGTTATCTTCGGTCGATTCCGTTGGAGTTATGGAGGTGGCGTTGCCGTTGTTGTTGTGTTGCATACGCATTGCATCGGAGTTGTTTATTTAGGGATGTTCGACATAGGGGAGGTCGTCCTAGAGTACGGCGATCTGGCCATCCACGGTTGGAGTAGATTCTCCTAGCGCCCCCGTGATGAGGCATTCGTTGGTTTGATGCGTTGGCTATCCAATAAGTAGATTCTCCGGCGTTGAGTAGATTCTCAATGTGGATATTTAACTCTGAAGTCATTCATCCTGAGTTTAGTGGATCCACATGCATTGTTGGTTTAGCGGAGTAGGATTGCACTGCACTGCATAGCATATTGGTTGTTGATGTATGTTTAAGTTGGTGCTATGTTGCATGTTTTACTTTACTTCATACTTACATGCTGTATATGTTTACATGAACTTACTCCCTGTTATTGTTTGTGTTTGGCCTGATCGGCATTTTGCAGAGGATGACGAGCAGCCCGGAGAGGAGTCACTCTGAGGAGTCGCCACTCATAGTTAGGGCTAGTTTATGTTTTGTTAGTTTTCAGTTGTAATTCAATGGATTTTATTCCTGAACGGTTATACCAGCTCTGTATGTGACATCGGGGTTGGGATATGTTTATTCCTTTGTTATGTTTTAATTGTTTTAAACTTATTTTTATTTCCGCGTTATGAACTGGTTCATGTGGGACTTTTCTATCCATGGACAAATATTTTATATTTTTTTTCCAGTAAATGCATGTTTTTCATTTAATTTGTTTTTTATTAAATGCTTTATAACATGCGGGGTAGAAGGGTGTCGCAGGAATGGGGATCAACTTTTCTCTCGCTCTTTACCTTTGTAGTCTTCTACATCTATGAAAAGTCCTTTCGATCTCGGGATCAACTTCGATAAGAGTTCCAAGACTTTGGGATCTTCACATAAAAGAGAAAAATCACCTGCAAAAAGAGAGATAGATACACTAGAAAAAGAAAAAAAAATGTTCAGAAAAATCAATTTAAAAATTAAATTGAAATTCAAGAAAGCATAGTCCCCGGCAACGGCGCCAAAAAGTTGATAGCGTGAATCCCCAAGTGTACGGCTTCGTCGTCAAGTAATAAAAATATCAAACCCATAGAGACCGTGATCTTGAACAACAATATTAATTATTAAATCAATTAAACTAAACAAGGAAAGATTTGATTTTTGAATTTAAAATTAAGTAACAAATCAATTATTAAAAATCGTAATCAAACAGAATCAGAAAGTAAATCAAACCGGGTGTTTTTCAAATTAAAGGAGATTTCCAGGAATTGGGTTACCAACAAGACTGCTTATGCTACTAAATTGACTACCCCTCTTGTTAATTATCAAAACACTTTAAAGGTGAATTTATCCTAATAAAGTTAATGTTCCCTATCGAGATACAAGAACCGTGCCCAACTAAACCAACCCCTACTCTCATGGTAATTGTATTTAAATTGAACCCATTAAGGTTTGTGACAATTCAATGAACCCTCGAAGGACCGCTTCTAACTCTCGTGATTTAAGTCCTAAGTTCAATTCTTATGGATCCAATACCTAGGTTCACTTCTCAGTTCCTCCCTAGAATATCTAAGACATGCAAATAGGTGATCAATCAATTCACATGGATGAAGCACAATAAGAACCAAATCTAAAGCAAATTGAAATTAACAAAAGGGAAAACATCAATTCATGACATAAAACAAGTCTTGGGCATAGCCCCAATTCCTAGAAATAAAACGACTACTCAAGCATTTCCATGGTCATAGCAATCTTGATTAACACAAGCATAAAAATCCTAAGAGAAGAGAAGAAATTGGAGAAGAAGAGAAATCCTAAAATTAAGCCTAAGGTAGCAGCCAAGATCCCCCTATTTTCGAGCCTAATTGCCCTATTTATAGTGTAGGTTAACTTGGGATTAAAGCAATTACAAATCAGATCAAAAATAGATCCCAAAATCCCAGATTTGACGCGTCACAGCCGTGACGGCTGTTAGGGCCAGGCCTGACAGCTTCTGCTTTGTGAATTCTTGTGCTGATTGGTCTGTCATGGCCAGGCCGTGATGGCTGTCACGACCAGGCCATGACAGCTTCTGACTTGTGCACTCTTCCTTTTTTCTTCATTCTACGCGATCATGGCAATGATGGCCATCACCCCCAGGTCGTGATGGCTTCTGCCTTGCTTATTTTTCATGCTTTTCAAGTCCCATCTTCAAGAAAACTCCAAATCAACTGGACTTAAGCATTTTCATCATCAATTCCTGCACACAAACACTACAAAACCACCTTACCCGTTCTAAAGAAAAAAAACTAACAATTATAAAAATAAAAATGCCTAATCTATATGAAAATGCATGCAAAACGATGAAGAAATATGAGGTGAAATCACACTCATCAGTGGCCATTGACATAAAAAGACAGTTTTACAGAAGTGAGGATAATTGAAATCCAATTACAAAAAGTGGAGCTAAATCCAAAAGCTTCAAGAACTTTAAGAAGGAAGTTCCAGTCAATTGTGTCAAATGCCTTCTTTATATCAAACTTGATTGCAATATTGCCTCCAAAAGCCTTGGAATCTAGCAAATTAATTGCTTCAGAGGCGGTGCAAATGCATTCTGAGATATGTCTGTCCTTGATGAATCCCCTTTGTTGTTCAGAGATGATTTTAGGAGCAATAATGGATAGCCTATCTGCCAGGATCTTGGAAATTATCTTAAACTGGAAGTTGGCCAAAGCTATTGGCCTTAGATCCTCAACTCTGTCAGCACCAGGATGTTTAGGAATTAGGACTACCAAATTGAAATTCAGATTGGGAAGAAGCCATGACTGAGTGAAAAATTGAAGAACAGACTTATGCACATCATGACCAACAATCTCCCAATAGGTTTGATAGATGTTACCACCAAAACCATCTGGACCAGGGCCTACATCACCATTTAGACCAAATACAGCAGACTTAACCTCTTCAAGTGATGGAAGATTGGTTAGCATCAAGTTATCCTCTAAAGAAACTGAAACAGGAATCACATCATCTATCAAGTGATTAGGTTGACAATCATTTTTTGAAGCATAGAGGTTGTTGTAGAAATTCAAAACATGCTGCACAATATCCTTTCTATCATCCAAAATTGTATCCTCTTGCCTAAGAGTAGACATTTGTTTAGAAGTTTGTCAGATCTTGGCTACTTTGTGGAAATAGGAAGTATTTCTGTCCCCAAAAGAAAAACCAATTTAACTTGGCTTTTTGTTTCCAAAACTCTTCTTGAAAGGAAAGAGCCTTCTGGAGATCCAATTGAGCATTCTGCTCCAGAGCCTGAAGAGAACCTGTGGAGCCAAAAAGGTCAATCTGCTCTTGAATATTATCAACAGCAGCCTTAGTTTCATCCACTTTTTTGTTTACATCACCAAAAACCATCTTATTCCATTGCTTTAATTCCGCCTTTAGAAGTTTGAGCTTCTAGGTTCAGTTCTGCCTTTAGAAGTTTGAGCTTCTTGAAGAGAATAAACATAGGGCAACCATAGCAAGGCTTCTTCCAAACCTCCTCAACAACTCTTTTGCAATCAGGGTGCAAGGACCACATCTTAAAGAACTTAAAAGAAGAAGGATAGGAGAACAAATCCCTCTTTAAGGTCAAAAGGATGGGAAGTGGTCTGCGTGACTTCTAGTGAGGGTACAACAAGACATGCAATTCCAAAAAGACTTCCACTCATCATTACAAATAGCACGATCAAGTCTTTCTTTCAGTAAGAGCATTACCTTTTCTACCATATTTCGACTTTATATTTATTGCCTTTTTAAGTATCTTTATACTTTCTTTTGGGCTTCTGCCATTTTTTCATATTTATATATACATACACACTAATTGTAAATTTGTGTTAATCAAATGTTAAATTGTTTTCAATTTGTTATTTGTTTTGATTTTCTTGATTATATTATAATATAGAAGATGGGAAAGTGACCTAATAAAAAATAATGTGTTTTGAATATCAATTGAGAGATAATAAATGATTTTTTTGTTGAATATTTATGTATTTTTTAAAAAGCATACAGGCAAAAACGATAGAAATAAAAAAAAAAAAAAATACACATATATAATATCAAATATAATATTCAAAATTTAATACTCAAAAAACATAACTCGAAAAAAACACTATTAATTATTGTTGAGATGGAGTGCAAGCAAGTGGTAGACAAGGTCATGGCCTCATCAGCTATGGATATTTCTGAACTCGGCTGGGTAGTGAGTCATTGTAAGAGTTTATTTTCTACCAACCCTTTTTTCACTCTTATTTTGTTAGAAAGCATGCCAATATGACTACTCATCATTTGGCTAAGGCTGTTGTTCTAAGCAATGCTCCTAGTAGCTACCACCATCTACTTCCTCCGTGTATTGCTGACATTATTCATCGTGAAACGCAATGAGATTGCTCTTCTAAAGAAAAGAACACGCTACCCCTTGAATAATTATAACCTTGACCTTGTCCAAAACAAATGTGAGATTTTCACGTAGGTGGGTCCATCAACGTGGGATGTATTATGTTATTGGTATCTTATAGGTACCAATATCCACTTAATAATTGCGACAAAATTATTCAATCAAATTAGTAATTTCTATTAAAAAAAGCAAAATAAATTTTGAGTGGGACTACTAACTCACTACAAAAAAATGCTGGATTACCGGTGGATATTTATCAACTGACACCAGTTTCCATCGGCACTGAAGATATTTCCGACGGAAATAGCCGTCAGTAACATTGAATGTGAAAAGTCACAGGAATTATCCGTCGGTATGTACCGACGGACATGTCCGTCGGAAAGCATGTTTTTAATTACCGATGGACAGGTTCGTCAATAATTCAAAAATTTAAATTATCGATGGATAAAGACGTCGGAACTGTCGGAAAAATTTAATAACCTGCCACCGAAAACTTTTCTCCCACACTTTCCCTTTCTTCCTCTCTTTTCATCTCCCTCTCACTCTTTCTTCTTCTCTGTCCCCTCCACTGCGCACCACTCCACCGCTCCCTGTCACCGCGCACTGCCACCTCCACCTTGCACAACCTCTCTTCTTCTCTTCTTTTCTTTCTCCTCCGCGCGAGCCCCATCCATTCCCCACTGTCTTCTCCTCCGCGAGTCCCACCACCACTGCGCACTACCACCACTGCCACCACCTGTCCCACCACCACCGTGTCCTACCACCCCCACCACTTCCTCCCTAACTGCCAGAACCGCCAGCCACCACCACCACCACTTCCCCCCCATTGCCAGTAGCCCTATGTATGTTTTAATTTTTAATTTTTTTAATTGAATTTTTTATGTTTCTTAATTAAGTGTTTAATGTTTAATTAGTGTTCATATTTTTTGTTTGTTACAGAGTTGTTGTTACCATCATCACCACCGCTGTAGAGGAGCCACTACTGTCTGCACTGCCAGGTTTCTATTTTATTATTTTTTTAATTTGTTTGAAATTGTTTATTTTGTTAAGTGTGTAATGATATGATATATAATTTATATAATTATCATATGTTTTTTTTTGGACTGGTTGTACAATTATATTTGTTGATTTGGAAGTGTAAGATTTTGTGGAATATTTTGATTTTGATTTATAATTAATGTAGGATTTCAATTTTTATTGTAGCTAATATTTAGCTAACATATAAATTGATGCACTTAGATTTTAATTAATAAAAATAATTAGTTGAAGTAATGAATTAATTAAATAATGATTTGAAGCAATAAATTAAATGATCGAGGAAGGGTTTCCATCCAAAGTATTACAGTGGCGATACAATTGATGTGGCACGACTTGGTGGTGCAGAATGGAATCGATGTCTAGGTATTAGTGAGCGGGAGAGTATCAAACATAATTATTTGAATTAAATTTTGTGATAATTAATATAAATTACATGTAAAGGTAATTAAATAAATATTAATCAAAGGTGAGAGTATTAGCTACTCATGGCGCATCGGAGAGCGTGGACGAGGTGGCGGTCGTGATTAAAACAGATAGTGTAAAAAATGTTGCATACTTACATAACAATAAAATTAAAATTAATCAAGATTAAAATTGTAAATAACTAAATAATGACGCGCATCAGGAAACATTATGTGATTTATTTTTTAGACGAATACTTTGTGTATGATAGTTGCTTATGTGTTTTAATTGTTTGCCAACAATGTCAAACTTTATATAAAATGTCTCTGTTACTAAAAGTTTTATTTTATTTTAGAGTATAATTAATACGTACTTGAGAAAAACCTTAGTTTCTCATTTGAGGTTCAATATTATTGAGCATGTGTACTCGTGGTCATGGTATCACTCATTTTATTGAATCTTGAATTGTCCAATTGGAACAGTTTTGGAAGAAACTTTATGTCCACTGCTATAACAGTTACTCGATGTTTCTCATATGTTTTATATTTGATGAAAATTTGATTCGATACATTTCCTTTTGTTCTCCGGGTCCATACTTGATTGTGGTATCTTACCGCGGTCAAGTCGTGTACTTGGAGACTGATGGGAAATGCTGCAGAAATTTCGTCAGCTATAAGGCATGAAAAGTAATGAGTAACTAGTATAGTACAGTGGTGAAGAAGTTTCTTCTCGAATGGAATAGGGTCATACCATTTAAAGAAAGGGAGTGATTCGGGGTCATAGAATCATGTTTAAATATACATCAATTTATCTGAAAATGCAGAAGGATGGAATATTATCCCTCGAGCTGTAGTTGGGTGTATGATAGGAACCAGTCTGGAAGACGGTGTCTGAAACAATCATTTTTAGTTGGAGTTGAGGAGTTTATATCCAAAGCTAAGCAACATTGTGGTTATGCCGAAGAGGAGGGATTAAATGTCCGTGCATAAAGTGCAATTGTACAAAGGTTTTGACTGATGATGAAATGAAGGTACACCTATACCGACGTGGGTTCAAGTCTAATTATTGGATATGGACTGATCATGGTGAGGAGTTGCCGAATATTGATCTAAATGAAGTCAGTGGTGACGATCACGACATGGGTGCATCAAGCAGTAGATTACACGACGACTATGTCGAACAACTCTAGTCAATACAGTGGATGGTGGATGATTGTCTCGGGTAACGTGGGACTTTTGAGGTGAATGAGTCTGATGTCATGGAAGAGCCTCCTAATAAATCGGCACAGAGATTCTACAATCTATTGTTAGAGACAAATAAGTCATTGTTTGAAGGGAAATCAGATTCAAAATTATCAATTTGTGTTAGGCTTTTAGCTTGCGAGTCCAATTGGAATGTCCACAAGCAGTATTTGGATTTTTTTTTTTTGAAAAATGCTTCAAGATATGACACCATTCAAAGAGATGTTGCCAAACAGTTATTATGATGCGAAATGGTTGGTGTCGAAACTAGGGTTGGAGGCTAAGATGATTGATTGTTGTCCGAACGTGTGCATGCTTTATTATGACAGTGATTCGAGAACAAATGACAGCGCACTGGAAGAATGTAAATTTTGTCAAACGCCCAGGTACCGTGTTCAAAATAGTGACCGTAATAAGAACAAACCAGTTCCTGCGAAGGCAATGTTCTATCTGCCAATAATTCCAAGGCTTCAGAGAATGTCTGCATCAACACAAATTGCAGGACAGATGAGGTGGCATTATGAAAATAGAAGAAGTACGGGCATTTTCGCCACCCTTCTGATGGTGAAGCCTAGAAGCACTTTGATCGGGTATATCGTACAAGCTTCCTCCCGTGATATGCATGTCAAAATTGTATATGTTTCTGACTTGTCTCATACTGAGGCCATCTAATCCGAAGGCTGGGATTGATCTATATTTGCAGCCTCTGATCGATGATCTGAAGAAGTTGTGGGCTGGTGTGTTGATGTATGACCTTTCAAAGAAACTAAACTTTAAGATGAGGGCGGCACTGGTCTGGATTATCAATGATTTTCCAACATATGGCATGCTCTCTGGTTGGGGGTCTCACGGTAAATTGGTGTACCCGTATTTCTTGGAACATGGAAAGACTTTTATCCTAAGATATGGTAGCAAAAGTTCAAGGTTTGATTCTCATCGTCGGTTCTTAGATCATGATCATCCCTTCTGAAGGAATATCCGAGCATTCAAAAATAATCAGACAGAAGAAGAGGGTCCACCGCCTTTGTTGACTCCTGAACAAATTTGGGGTCAGGTTAGCGATTTTCCAAAAGTCACTGATGCTAGTATGACAAAATTATCGAGGTATGGAGAATGGCATAACTGGACAAAACAAAGAATTTTTTAGGTACTACCGTACTAGAAGGATAATCTGTTAAGACATAACCTTGATGTGATGCACATTGAGAAGAATTTCTTTGACAACATTTTTAACATGGTTATGAATGTAGATGGCAAGACGAAGGACAATGAGAAGGCAAGGATGGACATAGCTTTGTACTGTAGACGAAAGGATTTGGAGCTGAAGCCACAGCCAAATGGAAAAATGGTCAAACCAAAAGCTTGTTACACTCTAACCACCAATGAAGCAAAGTCTGTTTGTCGGTGGTTAAAAGAGCTTAGGACGCCCGATGGTTATTCCTCTAATTTGGCACGATGTGCTAATGTAAAAACGGGGAGGCTTCGTGGGATGAAAAGTCATGATTGTCATGTATTCATGGAGTGTTTGCTTCCTATTGTTTTCAGTTTGTTGCCCCGCATGTTTTGAACCCTCTTATAGAAATCAGTCATTTCTTCAAAGATCCATGCTTTGCTACTTTAAGGATGGATGGTCTGAGGAGGATGAAAGAAAACATTCCAATAATTATGTGCAAGTTGGAGATGATATTTCCCCCAGGTGTTTTTTTATGATTCAATGGAACATCTCCCTGTCCATCTTCCATATGAAGCAAGGCTTGGTGGACCAGTACAATATAGGTGGATGTATCCATTTGAAAGGTAATATTATTACATTTGTACACTTAAATAATTAGCGTCCCTTGAATAATGACTTGTCGCTAATGTTTTTTATTACCTAGATTCATGGGTGACTCTAAACGATCTGTTAAAGACAAGGCTACGGTTGGAGGATCAATTTGTGCGTCTTACTTACATCGTGAGACAACCCATTTCTATTCCCACTATTTCAACAACTTCATGTTGGCACCAAGAAATATTAGGAGCGAGGTAGATGCTGATAATGCAGGGTTTCCTTATACGTTATCCGTATTTAACCTTCCTGGCCGCCATGCTGGCAATGAGCTTATTTACTGGTTAAGTGATGAGGAGTATGCATCAGCCCAAGTTCATGTCTTGATAAATTGCACCAAGGTGAAACCATACCATGAGTAAGTTTCAACCACTTATTTTTGAAATAATCTATTATAAGTTATATCAATTTCTCTCTTAACACATCATACACATATTATTTGTCAGTGTGTTCCTGCAAATTAATCAAATGAGTGAACAACATGCTTCTGCTCGTACACATGCAGATTTTCCTGAATGGTTCAAGTAACAAGTAAGTATCATATACCTTGGCAAGCATTACCAAGCTTTATTTCTAATTGAAAAGTAATTATTTAATATGACTTACATATTCATAGGTGTATCAGTAACCATTAAGTGTGACAAATCAATAGTTGAGAGATTTAGTGTACGAGCCCTATATCCGTGTTAGATCATGGAATACGTACTTCGTCAATGGGCACAAATTCCACACTGATGAATGGAACGTGGGCAAAAAGACAATTAATAGCGGGGTTGTCGTACTGGGTGAAGGTAGTGGTGATTTTTATGGGCTCATAAAACACATATACGAGTTACAATACAATACTACTACTTATCCTAAAAAAGTCGTGTTATTTTATTGTAACTGGTTTGATCCATCGAGGATAGGCACAAAGGTGGATAAAAAGTATGGAAATATGGACATTTGCATAGCCGAAAGATATCAATAGTTTGATCCGTTTATAATTGCTCAGAATGCAAAACAAGTTTATTATGTCCCTTATCCAGCAATGCGAACGAACAAACGAGATTGTTGTGTAGCTATCACAACCAAGCCTAGGGGTCGCTTATAAATCGATGATGCAGAGGATGAGACGTCTTTCCAGTCGGATGAATCATCACATGTCAAAGAAGAAATTGAGGTCGAGCATATTACTGGCATGTTGAGCTCTAAAGATGATGGAGAAGAAGTGGTCATTGGTAATCAGTCATTGATGCATGCATCATCAGAGAAAGAAATCGAAAGTGATGACTTAATGGAAGAAGATGAAGAGTCGGATTTAGAATCAGATGATGATACCGAGTCTGAATAGGAACTTTACTGTTAAGTACTTTTATTGTATTTTAAATATTTTAAATGTAAGACTTGACAAATGATATGTTCGATATTAATAATTATATATGTGTATTTTGATTAAATGCTAGATATTGTTTGATTTAGTAATTTTGCATTGTTTTATATTTTTTCCATAAAAATATATATGTCAGCATTAGAAGGACAACCTCCCCACCCCCCCACCGTCCAACAGTGATAAGGGGAAGGGGAAGGCTAAACAGGGACGATACATCGTCAAGGACCCCATGCTAGCTTTTGTTGCTGCTTCTTCAACACCCACCCCCATCCCTTCCGCACCCACCCCCATCCCTTTTGCACCCATCCCAGCTGCACCTACCCCGACCCCTACAGGAGCCTCCCCTACCCACTGAAATTGGTGATGGTATTGGTGTCCCAATTGTATTGGATGAAGCAACAATGAAGAGATCTTTTGGTCACTTTGCAAGAATTCTTATGGAGATTGATCTCACCTTGGAGTTGAGGGACAAAATTCTTGTTGAAAGGGAAGACTATGCTTTCTTTGTGGAGATAGAATATGAGAGGCTCCCTTCCTTTTGTTCTTCTTGTGAGTTGATTGGCCACTCAAATTATAATTGCAAAAAGAAACAATCTAGGGAAGTTAGGCCAAAGAGTGGAGGCAGTACAGATAGATACTCGTAAAAAGAGTACGCAGTATATCCCAAAGCAGAATAAAGATATTGCAGAAACAAAGAAAGAAACAGCAAAAGCTGTAGTAGATAAAGGAAAAGGAATAATTATCGAAGATGTGACTCTTGACCCTAAAGATGTTCCTAAGGATGTTCATGCGGCAGGACCTTGTTTCTCTAACTGTCTTTCTGTTGAGACAGTTATTGATCCAAAAGATTTCTTGGGGATTAATAATGTCCCATATAGTGATCCAGAGGCTCAAGCAATGGTTAATCCACTCTTGGGATTTGTTCAATCCCCTCTTAACTCCAATTATGTGGAGATGCAAGCTGTGACAATGAGTTCTCCTATTTGTGGTGTGGTTCAGAATCTTTCTATTGATGATGGATTGCTTCAGTCCCCAAATCAGAAATTTGTCTCCAGCAATGGTACTTTTGTGCCAGAATCTCCTGTGGCAAGCACTCATCAAGTGTTCCAGGATACTCCTCTTGAGGATGGAATCCCTCAGGTTCAGAATTTAGTTGCAAGCAAGGAGAATGTGATCTCTACCCAAGTCCTTCTTTCAGGTATTGTTTCTCCTCTTAAGGATCTCTCCAGCTATTTTGGGGAAAAGCATTGTTACTGTTACTCCAGACAGTTGTTTTAGGAATCAGATTGTGACCTTTGATTTACAAATTATTAGTCCTCTTTGGTCCCATGGAGAAGAGGATCTAGAGGAAGATACTGATGATCTACAGCCTACTCCTATTGCCATTGCTGATCCAAGCAAGTACCTTTTGGATAACAATAGGGGTGAGCAGACTGATTTCACTCCTGTTCTGTCAAAGTCTAAAAATAAAAAACTTAGGCAAAAGGCTGCTAAGGCAGCATAGCAAGAGAAAAATTTTGCCCGGTTAAAGGGTGGTCCTCAGCAGTTTGCATAATGAAATTCATCTATTGGAATTGTAGAGGGTTTGGTAACCCTAGAACTAGAGCATTTTTTAAAAATTTCTGTGTTGCTAATAAACCAGAATTTGTTTTCATCTTAGATTCCAATTTCCTTTTGGAATCAGTTGAATTTGAAAGTCATCTGTTTAAATGATAGAGGCAGTCATAGTTCAAATCTGTGGGGGTTATGCAACAGCCATCTATCTCCATCTTCCTTAGCTATTACATCTCAGTTTTGTTATTTTCATATTAATGTGGATGGCCAGGATCTTTTTATAGCAGCTATCTATGCTAGCAATTCTTATTTTCATATTAACCT
Source organism: Echinosophora koreensis (assembly GCA_035048595.1). Classification (NCBI taxonomy): domain Eukaryota; kingdom Viridiplantae; phylum Streptophyta; class Magnoliopsida; order Fabales; family Fabaceae; genus Echinosophora; species Echinosophora koreensis. The sequence goes on from JAPCYP010000072.1 coordinate 1,761,792, forward strand.
TTAAGGGTAGCCTGTGAAGATTTTAAGAATTTCTCAGATGTTAGCAAGTTAATTCATCTTCCTACAAGAGGTGCAAGCTTCACTTGGAGCAATGGGAGGAGAGGTTATGCTCTCATAGAAAAAAGGTCAGACAGAACCTTATGGAATGAGGCTTGTTGGACTTTTGGAATTATTGTTCATGCTGCACTTTGGTCAGATCACAGTTTGATCACTATCCAATTTTGTTGAATTGTTCTAAATTGGTGCAGTCCTTTCCTAAATCTTTTAAATTCCTTAAAATGTGGGTTTGTCACCCGGATTGTCATAGGCTAATAAAGGAGGTGTGGGTAAACTTGTTCATGGATGTCCAATGTTTGTTCTATCTCAGAAACTGAAATCTTTAAAAGTTGAATTGAAGAACTGGACTAAATTTGTTTTCGGCAACATTCATCAAAGAGTGGAATCTGCTTTGGCTGTTGTAGAAGATATTCAATAACAAATCATATCCCTTGGTGCTTCTGATGAGCTTATGGAACAGGAGGTCTTGGCACAAACTGGGCTTCAACAAGCCTTACTTTTTGAAGAGGAGTTTTGGAGAGAAAAGGCTAGGATTAATTGGCATTGTCAAAGGGATAGGAACACTACATTCTTTCATAGAATTACAAAAACTATATATGCTTCAAAGTCCATGAATATGCTCAAGAATGGAGATGTGATTATTGATGATGCAGAGGCAATTGCTCAGCATGTTACTGGTTTCTTCTCAAACCTGTATGTTGTCCCTAATGATTTCTAGACTAATAATCTGATTAGTAGAGTGGTTCCAAAATCTGTCATAGCTGAAGATAATAACTTACTTACAATGTTGCCAACTAGTAAGGAAATAAGGGATGCAGTGTTTGCTATGAATAGTGAAGGTGCTTGATGAGTGTGTTTTCACCTCATAATTCTGCATCATTTTGCATACATTTTCATGTAGATTAGGCATTTTATTTTTGTTATTTGTTAGTTTTTCCTTTGGAACGGGTAAGGTGGTTTTGTGGTGTTTGTGTGCAGGAATTGATGATGAAAATGCTTAAGTCTAGTTGATTTGGAGTTTGCTTGAAGATGTGACTTGAAAAGCATGAAAAATAAGCAAGCCAGAAGCCATCACGACCTGGGGGTGATGGCCATCATGGCCATGATTGCATAGAATGAAGAAAAAAGAAAGGAAGTGAAACTCAGAAGCTGTCATGGCCTGGCCCTGACAGCCATCACGGCCGTGACAGGCCAATCAGCGCAAGAATTCACAAAGCAGAAGCTATCATGGCCTGGCCCTGACAGCGCCGTGACACGTAAAATCTGGGATTTTGGGATCTGTTTTTGATCTGATTTGTAATTGCTTTAATCCCAAAATTACCTACACTATAAATAGGGCAATTAGGCTCGAAAATAGGGCATCTTGGATGCTACCTTAGGCTTAATTTAGGATTTATCTTCTTCTCCAATTTCTTTTCTTCTCTTAGGATTTTTATGTTCTTGTTAATCAAGATTGCTATGACCATGGCAATGCTTGAGTAGTCGTTTTATTTCTAGGAATTCGGGCTATGCCCAAGACTTGTTTTTATGTTATGAATTGATATGTTCCCATTTGTTAATTTCAATTTGTTTTTTATTTAATTCTTATTGTGCTTCATCCATGTGAATTGATTGATCAACTATTTGCATGTCTTAGATCTTCTAGGGAGGAACTGAGAAGTGAACCTAGGTATTGGATCCATAAGAATTGAACTTAGGACTTAAATCACGAGAGTTAGAAGCGGTCCTTCGAAAGTTCATTGAATTGTTACAAACCTTAACGGGTTCAATTTCAATACAATTACCATGAAAGTAGGGGTTGGTTTAATTGGGCACGGTTCTTGTATCTCGAGAGGAAACATTAGGATAAATTCACCTTTAAAGCATTTTGATAATTAACAGGAGGGTTAGTCAATTTAGTAGCATAAGCAGTCTTGTTGGTAACCCAATTCTTGGAAATCTCCTTTGATTTGAAAAACAACCGATTCGATTTACTTTTCGATTTTGTTTTATTGCAATTTTTAATACTTGATTTGTTACTTGATTCTTATTTCAAAACCAAATCTTTCCTTGTTTAGATTAATTGATTTAATAATTAATTGTTGTTTAAGATTACGGTCTGTGGGTTCGATCTTTTTATTACTTGACGACGAAGTCGTACACTTGCAGATTCATGCTATCAGTGCCCCTGGTCCTGATGGGTTTGGATGTTGCTTTTACCAATCTTATTGGGACATAATTGGTTCATATGTGTGTAAAGCAGTTTCTCAGTATTTTAACAAAATTGGCTCCTTCCAAACATGAATTCCAAACTAGTGGTCTTGATTCCTAAATTGCCTAATGCTGATAGAGTGGAAGACTATAGACCTATTGCTCTTGCCAACTTCCATTTCAAAATTATTACCAAGGTCTTAGCTGATAGGCTAGCATGTATTGCTTCAAAAATCATCTCTCATCAACAAAGGGGTCTTGTCAAGGGAAGAAGCATTAAGGAGTGCATATGTATTGCATCAGAGGCCTCTAATCTGTTGGACTACAAGGCTTTTGGTGGCAATTTGGCTTTAAAGCTTGATATTGAAAAAGCTTTTGATACTTTGGACTGGAACTTTCTTATTTCTGTTTTGAAAGTTTTTGGTTTCAACAACATCTTCTGCAATTGGATTCAAACTGTCCTTCAATCTGCTAAGTTATCTTTTCTGATCAATGGTAAAACTGAGGGATTCTTTGCTTGTAAGAGAGGAGTTAGACAGGGAGATCTTCTCTCCCTTTTGCTTTTTTGTTTGGCTGAAGATGTTTTGAGTACAGGAATAACTAGCCTTGTCAATTCTGGTTTATTAAAGACAATCTCAGGTCCTAGGAATTTATCATCTCCAAGCCATGTGTTATATGTTGATGATTTTTTAGTCTTCTACAAGGGTAATTAGAGAGGGTTTGAAGCTTTGATGAACCTGTTTGATGAATACGGGAAAGCCTCAGGTCAATGTCTTAGTCTCAACAAGTGTAAATTCTACTTGGGTAGTATCTCTTCCTCTAAATCGGTCAGAATTGCAAACACTCTGGGTTTTTCTGCTGGATCCTTCCCTTTTAACTATCTTGGAGTCCAAATTTTCAAGGGCAAGCCTAGAAGAATTCACTTGCAACCTATAGCTGATAGGATCCTCTCTAAGCTTGCCTCTTGGAAAGGTAGCATCTTATCCATCATGGGCAGAGTTGAGCTTGTTAAGTCTGTAATTAATAGCATGATGCTTCATAGCTTTCATATTTACTGTTGGCCTTCAGTTGTTCTTAAGGAGTTGGACAAATGCATTCGAAATTTTATCTGGTCTGGAGACCCGAATGTTAAGAAAATTTGCACAGTTGCCTGGAAGAAACTATGCAGGTCAGTGTTAGAAGGAGGGCTTGGAATCAGGTCTTTAAAAGTTCTAAATGAAGTTGCTCTCTTAAAGTTATCTTTTGAAATGCTAACATCTAGTACAGAATGGGCCACTTTTCTCAGAAACAGGTTTTTTCAGCATAACAAACCTTCAACCTCTTATGTCAAGTCCTCTTTATGGCCAGGAATTAAATCTCATCTCCAGGGGATCAACGATAACACAATTTGGCAGGTTGGTGATTGCTCTAGAATTAATTTTTGGACTGATAAATGGCTTTCTCAGCCCTTGGTGGATTTGGTTCAAATTTCACATAGTACGCAGCAGAATTTGAAAGTAAAAGTTGTTAACTTTATTCTGGATGGTTGTTGGAATATCACTGCATCTTTGTTTGAGAAATTTCCTATTCTTGGTCAGGAATTGCCACTGCTGGATATTCCTTCTTTTCCTGCAGCTGATCAGTTAATCTGGCAGAGCTCTTCCTCGGGTGCTTTGTCTTTTAAAGATGCCTTTCTATTCTTTAATCAAAGTCAGTCAATTTAGGAGTGGACAAAGTGGATTTGGAATAGAGCTATTCCTCCTTCCAAATCTTTTGTTACTTGAGGCTAATCCACAATAAGTTACCTAATAAGGATCAACTGCAAAAGAGGGGTTGCACCACGGTTTCAATATTCAGCCTGTGTTATGCAGAGGCAGAAAATTCAGATCACCTCTTCTTTAGATGCTCTTATGCCAAACAGATTTGGCAATGGTTTGGCTTAGTCTTTGGTTTGCAGGTGGATTGTTCTTCTATCTTCTCCATTCTATCTCTTGGCAAGAAGCGTTGGAGTTTGAAATTGAAAGATACTATCGTGGCTGCTATCATAAACTCTATTTGGATCATTTGGTTCTCCAGGATTAAGTTGAATTTTGAGAACAAAAGAATCACAGTGAGGGCAGCCATTAGCATAAACAAAGCCTCCATTAGTCTTTCTGGAAATTTGTCTTCAAACACAGTGTTCTCAACTGTTGAGGAAGCAAGAATTCTTGAGCTTCTTGGTGTTAAAGGCCACTCGGGTAAATCCCCTAAAATTATCCAAGTTGATTGGACTAGATTATGGATGGAATGTGATTCTTCCTTGGTGGTGTTAGCTTATTCCAATCTAGCCATTGTCCCTTGGAAACTTAGGAACAAATGGAAAATCTGTATTGTGTTGACCTCTAATTTTAATTTTTTGATTTCTCATGTATTCAGAGAAGCTAATCATTATGCTGATAAGTTAGCCAATTTTGGAGTAGTTTCAAAATGCTATACTTGGTGGGACTTGATCCCTAATTTCATTAGGCATGATTTCCTTTGTAATAGATGGGGTCTGCCTAATTTTAAGTTTGTTTAGTCATTTTCTCTTTTCATGGGTTCCCCCCCCAAAAAATGTTTTTTATATTCTTTTTGCTTTATTTTAATAATATTGTGATATCTGCAGATGATTAGTAGTGGTTTTGGTGCCAACCTATTAGGATGATCTCCACTACAGTAACGCTTTTGCATGCCATTTTGCCTTAAAAAAAAGTAGCAAAATAAGTGAAAAAATTAAAAAATTTGTTGTTAATTAAATATAAGGAATGTAATTTTTTTGTTAGCACTTGTAAAGATGTTAAGTTTTATAATACTTCAAACCAAAAAATTAGAAAACTATTAAATGAACGAAATACTGAAAGTCGTGCCATATACCAATAAGACATGAACAATACTATCTAACAAATAGATTGCAGGATCTGTTGGTAGCAAATTTAACTTTTCTTCTGGAAAAATGTCTAAATTCTGATTTTTCATTTCTAGTTATCTTTTCCTGGACTGAGTTAATTTTGTTGGTGGATGTGAAACCACTAATTTAAATGAGTTTGGCATTCTGCTTTACATGCCCAATAGTAGTTTCACAGAAAACATGACGACAATAAAATTAAAACTTCACTTTGCATTATCTCTCTCAGCACGTATGACTTCTATACGTAAGCTGTATTTTCATTTTATGTACTTGAATATTTTAGTTCAGTTTTCTTTGCTGTAATATCCCCATTTTGTAATTCATACCTCAATTAGGTATAATTTTTGTTCAAATTTTTTAAGCAGTTGGAAAATTTCACTTGCAATGGTAGAAGGCACAACAGTGGAACCACCACATTCTCTGAGGCATACAAAAGAGTTCAATCTTGATGAGGTTGCAGTCAAGTTTCTTAGTCATATATTTATTTTAGCTAGCTGTACTATTAATTGGTTATGCTTCTTTTCTAATAGGTGTGGGCTTCGGTAATGCTGTCTCAAGCATATGATTTTTGGAAATGCATACGTAGATAGTGAAGGATTATTTGGTCATACACTCCAGCAATGTCTCAATCTTTGAATGAAATCATCACTGATCTAAGATCGTACTTACCAAAATAGGCAATGTTAAAATGTTTTTGAAGAAACTTATTGGTTAATCATGTTTATAGTGTTGTGCATATTTTAATCACTGAGGCATGATTGTACAATCTATGATATTATTCATATATCTTCTTGATGGCTTAAAATATGTCACTTGATACAATAAATTTTGATTATGATATGCTTTTGTAACGTACGTTTTCCCCTTATTTATACAATCAGCCATGACAAGTTCTTTCTAAAGTGTCATTATGGATTTAGTTGGTTGCTACAACAAGTTCAAAACCATTATTGGATAGAATTTTCAAACTATTCTCTTATAATTTATGTAAATGGTAGTTTAGTGAAATTAAAGGTGACATAGCCCTTCGCAAAATCAATATCTATGGTATGGAACTGGTAAGTGCTATGGAGGTATTTAAGAGCATTTGTGCCTGAGGTATCTGTTACAGGGGTCTTATTATGCTTTTGAGACAGCATTGCCAAAGGCCACACCTATTAGAAAAGAAGCATAACCAATTAATACAGCATTTCCATTGGTCTTGTGTATTGTCATAGTAAGTGATGAACTTAAAAACTTTCACAACGTATTACTTTGGGGCACATTATCAAATTCGTACAATTGAAGTAAACACAATATTGGTTAAAGATGAGCCTTGAATGATTGCTTCAAGTACAATCAGCTTTCTATGATGAGTCAGCATGCTACTTGTATAATGATGATGCACAAAATTTGTTGTTTTTAGTGTTTTGGGTCAGATTTTCTTTACTTAATATATTTGTCAATTTGTTTTGTCATTGTTATTATCATTATTTTCTGATATATAAAGTTTCTTGTTTCTCCATGGCTTAGAAGTTGAGGGAGAACTGCCTGAGAAAGTTACATGTTATGAAGGCGAGTTCTACAATTACTTCAGCATAGGTATGTGGACGTTTACATCGGTATTAGATATCATATTGGTGCCCGAAAATGGTTTTTTATCATCAAGTCTGTGTTCAGTGCCTTGGATCCGTAGTTGAGATCAATCATTGAGAGTGTGTTACAATACATGATAATAGTGTATGTCAGTTCTATGGAACATTACCTTAAAGCTAAATTGCTTGCTTCCTGTTGTGTTCATGTATCTCAGGGTAATTTAAGAATGTAGTTTTTGACTTGTTATGGACGCTGCACCTATTTTTAAGGCCTGAACATTTCCTTTTAAGCCCATATTTATTTGGAAAATGGCTTCAAAAGAAGGCTGTGTCCCTGCCATTGGGATTGCTTCACTGAAGAGAAAGGAGAATTCCTTTATGAAGAAACTAAAAATGCTATGGAGCATGCTTGGAACTGCATTTAAAGGCACTTGTGTGTATATGCACACGTGTGCGTGTTCCTCTTCATCAGCATTCATCTCATAATAGTCCCTCATTTTGTCCTCCTACCCTGCCTCATTGTCATCCCTTTTACAGTATCTCATTGGTCTCGCCATCGTCCATTGTCCTCGACCCCTGCTGCTTTGTCATCACCCCATGCCCTCATCCTCCTTTGTTGCAGGTCCTTCTTCCTTGGGAGCAGAATGGAGGGGTGTGGTTCAGAAGGGAAATAGGCATGAGTTTCATATTATTTTTTTCAAGCAACTTCATCCAAATGAAAATTTGTTTTGTTGATATTGAAAACTATTTTTGTTATTAAAAACAAAAATGTGAAATAAATGCTTCTAAGCACACTAAAAAATTCTTGGCTTTGGTGTTGTTTTGTGATGGAAAATTTTCCTGTTACTTCAAATGAATCTCTTATTTACGTTGGTGAGTATTCTTAGAGTTTCTTATATATTACAGGAATGGATGCCCAAGTGGCTTATGGCTTCCATCATTTACGCAATGAAAAGCCTTACCTTGCACACGGTCCAATTGCAAACAAGGTATTAACTGTTACACCTCTGGAGCTGTTGAATGAGTATTATAGATTAAGTTCCTTTCTTGATTGCTTGATTTGCTTCCTTAATTTGATGTTACCATTTTTCAGGAAGTAATCTATATTTGTTAGGTTTGTCCTTTTATTGTACCACGCTTTATTTACACACATTTTTAGCATTCATGTTAACAGTCAAACAGCTACCATTTATTTGTCTTGTAAAAATGATGTCATAGATTTCAGTGATACCAATATACCAATACAGGGTTGTGACCAATCTGGTTCATTTTTTTTTTTTTTTGTGTGTCGCAGCTTATATACTCGAGTTACACTTGCACTCAGGGCTGGTTCCTCACACCTTGCACAAGTGATCCAAGTTTAAGGTAAGATATATCTCAACTAAAGCAGTTCATCCTTCTGCTTTTATTTTCTGCTTTATTTGATGTTTCTATTTGTACTTTGTTCATGTGCATTTTACCCTGAAGCCTGCAAATTTACTGGAGTTTATCATTTTCAATTGATAATTTCCAACAATATCTAGATATCCTTTTGCTGCATTGACTAAATCATCCGTTTTCAGTAGTAAAGGACATTGACATTCTTAATAACTACATATTCTATTCATAATGATTAAATTCTTAAAAGATAACTTTCTGTTATTAGGGGACTTAAGAACATTTGTCGGATGCATGTCAAAAGGTCCAATTGCTCAGAATGGGAGCAGGTTCCAGTTCCTACAAGGTATATTTCTTGTCATATCATTTTTGCTGGTGCTTGTTATTAATTGGTAAACAAAGCATTGCATTTTTCATATTTGTTGGAATCTTACGATTCACAATTCGAATCACACGTTTTGATATGATTTGGAAAGCCAGTTATTCATATCATGTGGTGAATTGCAGATGGCTTTCATCATGCATGTATCACACGATTTTACACTTGTGTAGTAACAGTCTCTTTTGTGCCTCTTTTTTTGGTTTAATCTCATTTCACATAAGGTTATGTTATTTACTTTCAGCGTAAGAGCAGTAGTTGCTCTGAATCTTCATAGTTATGGAAGTGGAAGAAATCCATGGGGTAATCTGAAACCAGAATATTTGGAAAAGGTATTGTGCTCTTGTTTCCTCTAATAATCCCTTGTTTCAGTGATAGCACATTCTGACTTTTTATTGTATACCTAATATTCTGTTTTCGACATAGGTGAATTGCAATCTTTGGTCTCCCTTTGAGTAGTTTTTATGGAATTATTTTTGTGAATGTATATAAGTATGATTATAAGCATACAATTAGTTTTCTTAGTCTGATCATGTCACTAATAGAGGGAAAATGTGAAGAATATCATTTTTATTCATTCCTTTGTATTCCGAAAGATTGCTTCCATATAACAGATGTGTCCATCAGATATCTTATTTACTGTATTTTATGCCTAAATTTTTGGACTGTATTTGTATATGCCTTTCTTCCCTCCCTCTTAGCTTGCTAAATTTTGTTACTCGTTTTATCCAAATTTAAGTATGCCTAAATGGAAGCACTTTTTCATGTACTTCCAGAGAGGCTTTGTTGAAGCACAAGTTGATGATGGACTTTTGGAAATACTTGGTCTAAAGCAAGGATGGCACGCATCCTTTGTCATGGTTGAACTGATATCTGCAAAGCACATAGCTCAGGTACCACCTTAATCTGAAACTGTTTATGGTTTGTGATTTGGGGTGAATCACAAATGTGAAGAATATGAGCTCTAGATCCCTTACAGCTCTTTGTATGAGAGGTAGACACATTCTAAACAATTTTGAGTCAAATCTGCTACTTACTGTTGCTCTTGGCTTATTGGATTTGAAAGATCTAGTTATGGGGATGCATTTCTGTTTATCACCTTCACTTTCTAGGAGACCACTAATAAAATATGGCACTATATGGTAGTACATAAATATAGCAGTTTGAGGAGTTGCCCCTTAACTTGTACTCTACATCATCGGGGATTAGCCTTACGGCTTCCGGCTGTGGGATACCCTGGGTTCCATCCCGGACCTAAAAAAAAAATCCATAAAAAAAAATTATAGCAGTTTGTTGATTTGAGCATCTGACCAAGATTAACCTTAATATATCCTGATCCCACTGATGCATGAGGGTTTCTAGTGGATCTGGTCGTGTAAAACCTCTGTGCTCTCACATAGACAACCTCGGTCACTGGTAGAGGCCAAGCTATAAGATTTATATTGAGGAGATCAAAGAAAAATAGTACTTCATTTAGGAGGTCAAATTAAATTTTTCTAAAAAAAATTACAAGGAAAAAATTTGACTTTTAAAAATTTTGGAGCAGCCATAGCAGCATAGCTATCCCATCAATACAAGAGGCGCCATTTAACATGACATTTAAGGTGCATTTAGTTTTGGACAAAACTTAGGTACAATTCTATAGGTACATAATGTGCAGTTTTTCCATGGCAATAGGACATGTGTAAGCATATGTCTTATTGCCATTGAAAAACAGCACATAATATACCTATGGAATTGTACCTAAGTCTTTTCATTCTCTCATGTAACATGAGTTTATAAACCCACCTCTGAATCTGAATATTATCTCCCTAGTTTTGTGACAACTATAGTTAAATAGCTGTAATTAGCATCATTTGGCATGTGAAGCTGTTGTTTGTGTCTCTTGACTGTTAGAGGTGTACTTGTATCTTTTAGGCAACAGCTATTCGGTTGGAAGTCAGAGGTGGGGAGTGGAAAGATGCATTTATGCAAATGGATGGAGAACCTTGGAAACAGCCATTGAGTAAGGACTTCTCCACATTTGTGGAAATAAAGAGAGAGCCTTTCCAGTCACTTATGATTAATGGAGAGTGATTCTGTCAAGTTTGATTGTTCCATAGCTTTGATTCTTGCACGACTGTGCATATTATATGTAATTATAGAAGAAAAAATATGGTCCAAATGTCTCCCATTTTGTTTTATCATGAAAAATGAAGATCTAGATTTTATAATCTTTGGAGCGGGTAATATATTGCCAACTTTTTGTAGAGTTCTTGTGTTGTTGAAGGGAATGTACATGGGCTAGTTATAACTATATTGTTTAACTAATTTTTTGTTGCCATACTCGATTGTGTGTTGTTCCTCCTAGTCTCTATAGTCAGGGGGCGGAGCCAGAAAATTTGTGTAAGGGGGGCCAAAATAAATTTACATAACATGAAATAACAAATAAAAGAATTACAAAGTAAATTATATAAAATTTTTGATATATAACTAATAATTTAATATAATAAAAATCATTCGAACTATATGAAACAACCAATCAATAAAAGAATTGTAAAATAAATTATATGAAAAAATTGATATATAACTAATAATTTAATGAAAAGTGCAATTTTTTAAAGTTTAATGACTTGAATACACCACTTACCAATATAAAGTTTTCTATATTTAATTCCTTAAACAGTATCTTAAGGGGGTGATGATTAACATTCTCCTAATAAAAAAGGTCAAATCATGCAATCAGTAAAGTACAAATAAATAAGCCATGTCCAATTTGATAGATGGAGGAATAAGCCAAGGTATGAGTAAAATGGTAAAAGACTGCAATGTACATTTTCCCCTATTTGGTTTGTCTCAGCTAATTGGAACCTGTGTTAGGCCTCTTGTTGGATAGTTTCCAACTTCGGTCATGTAGCATTAGACAGATAATCAATAGGTATAAAACAAAAGTATGAAAACTTGGGGGAGGCCATGGCCTATATAGGCCTCCCCCTCCCTCCGCCCCTGTCTATAGTATATACCCATTTGTCAAATGTAATATCCTTAATGGAAGATGAATGGTTTGAAGGAGGCATCTATGGTGCACCACCCTTCAAAGTGGAGCAGTGGTGCACCACCCACATGGCATCATGATGTCCAATAGAATTGCCAAGTGTGTTATGTTGTGTTAGTTTGACTATTCAAACTGAAATGTAGTCAAAGAGGTATATTACTAATATTATGTGTTGAAAAGTCATGTAAATGAAAAGTATCCCTCACTAAAATACGGTAATTACTCCTCCCTGAAATACGGTAATTTAAAATTAAATTAATTACTCTTTGTTTAATTAGTTATTTTGTAGTAAATGTTGTTTGGTCGACATTACCCCTTTCTAGGGGTGGATGTATGTTCATATAGGTGGTTATCCGGTGGCTGGCACGTAATCTGGTGAAAGGCGAAGACCAGCTAACTGCGGCGGCGGCGGCCATTCGTCTATGTTTACTTTAAGGGAAGCAAATATAGGTTTGACTTCGGTGGCATCGTAGACCCAAGTTTTGATGATTTGCAGTCGGTGGCAGGAATTTGTATTGGAGGGTTTTTTCGCGGCGGCGTAGTGGTTAGCAAAGGAAGGTGGACCACCGTATTTGTTGTATTGACAGTTCGATGGGGCAGTCGCTGTCATAAGAAGGTTGGATCTTGGATGATGTTCATACTAACGACGATTAATTTGCATAGTCGTGGGACCAAAGTTGGTGTCCCGTTTGTGGCGGCCGGCATCGAGATCGCTGGTCCCGCAATTTTTGTTACCTGCTAGAGTAATAGAGTCGGGTGTAGTAGATGAAGGATTTTCGGGTAGGGCATATTTTTTTACTATTTTTTTGGCCCAAATTGGTATTAGATTGCTTCGATGTTAATTTTATAAAATACTGTGGCCCAGATGAAAATTGTTAGCCCATTTTACTTTTTGGTCCCTGTAAAGTAGGGGTGTTTTGAAATCAGTCCCTATAAACTTTTTTGTTGGGTTTTGGTCCCTGTAAGTTGAACTTTTTTGTTCTAGGTCCCTGTCGTTAGTTTGTTCTGTTAACTTGCTGACGTGGCTGACGGTTCGCCACGTCAACACTGTCGTTATTTTGGTATATTCTTTTATTTTGTTTAAAATAATAAAAAACAAATAAAAAAATAAACAAAAAAAATTAAAAAATGCTTTTGTTTTAAAAAACCCTAACCTTGAAAAATATTGAAACTTGTTCATCTTCTCCTTTCCCTTCGACCGTTTTCATCTTCCCTTCAACAACCATCACATAATGATTTAAGGGTGATAAATGACAGTTTATGGGTCGATTCTTCTTTGTTGTTGAAGACGTTCCTCAATCTTGAACGAGAACGAATCTAACTAGAGATTCAGAGCTTCGATGGTAAATGGCGGTGGTGATGGCAAGACGGCGGCGATGTTTATCCCCCAGTAGATACGCGGATCTGTGTTGCCGGAGGTTAAATGTGGTGTAGTTGTTGGATTTGTTTTGAAAGTGCCACAACAACATAGATCCGGGTTGAAATGGTGACAACAGCACGACCGCTGTAGCAGTGGAGAGGCCACGGTGGTACTTCTCTCACAGATCTGGTACGCGGAGTGGTGTGAGGTTGCGGTGCAAGGCCAACATTCATACACCTTGAGGCACGCCAAGTGCTCGACCAAATGCCCCCTTCTGCCATTAACAAAGAGCCCAAGCTTGACTGGCTTGATGCATATTGGAGCACACCAAATCGGTAAATCCTTGACGAAATTTCCAGATGATATGGTTCCTTGGACTTCAAGTTTCTTTTCTTGTTTTAATCTTGAGGTTAATTTCTGTGATGGTTGTTGAAGGGTTCGGAGCCATCTTCTTCGACAATGTTGACCTTGTCATAGCTCTTTTCCTGCCTCTTGACAAAGACAACTTGCAACACTAATAATTTAGCATCAATAGCACTGTTGCGATGGTAAAGGTAAAGTGCTTGAAGTCTCAGTCTCAGTCTCTGGCCTTCGGCGGCGACAGCGACATATTGTCGTGGTCATAGTAATCAGGGGGAGGAGAAGGGCGGCAGGGAAGGGGCAAAGGGAGATGGTGAAAGGCGGCGGGAGCAGGGGATCAGGATCGAGTTCGGTGGGGAGGTTCATACCATGGAGAGCTTGATTGGGTTTTGCTAGTTCTGTAGAATCCATAGGAGCTTGATTGGGTTTACCTGGGAATCTGGGGTTTTTTGCTAGCTCTGTAGAAGAAGAAGAAGATGGGAATTTTAGGTTTAAGAGTTTTAAAAAAAATTAGGTTTAATGATTTTCTATATGTTTTTTAAATAAAAAAGTGATTATACCAAAAAAAAAATTTTGAATTTGAATTTAAAAAATAAATAAATACAAATGACGTGGTAGACAGCTATGCAAATCCATCCAGGTGGCAGTGCTGACGTGGCGTACCGTCAGCCACGTCAGCAAGTTAACAGAACAAACTAACGGCAGGGACCAAGAACAAAAAGGTTCAACTTACAGGGACCAAAACCCAACAAAAAAGTTTACAGAGACTGATTTCAAAACACCCATACTTCACAGGAACCAAAAAGTTCATTAAAGCTTTTGTTTTTTATTGTATCTTTGAGATATTGTGGGGCATGATTGTGTATACTATGGCCCATTAAAGAAGTGGTTCCCAAATTATGACCCGGTCAACACATAAGTCATTTGAATCTCAATTGATTAGTGTTAGGTCATCTGGATTAATTAATGAATTAGTGTTGATCAACTGTAGCATATAAGATTAAGTTGTATATTGTTAATTTTAAATGTTAACAAAAACTGTACTTTTAATAAGTAAAATCGAATTAGTTGTTGTTTTTATTATTTATTTTCTAAAGTTATTATTAATTTATTAGCAAAAATTAAATTAAATATAATGAAAGTTAGTGCAATTTTGGGATGTTCCTCGGTAGACTTTTTAAATGTGTCAACCAGTAATACGAGTGTCGGTAAAAATATTGGAGCGTGTTATTTTCCTTTTTTTTTTTTGACACAACGTGTTATTTTCCTTGGTAATATATAAAATGATGTGTCTTCTAAATTTTTTTTTAACGTGTACACACAGCTGCGATTGCACTTATGTACACCAAGCTGCGAAAATCCAATGAATATATCCAACGAAAGGAAGAACATTCCAAACCAAAGTTGCTTCATCTTTCTCTCACCTTCTAAGTTGACACGCAACTTCAGTATCTTCTGTTGAAGTTTATCCTCATGCGTCGAATCAACTTTTATGGGTACCAAATCGGAATCACTTGCATGTATTATCTGGGGTCTTGGCTCAACCACCTGGGGTGTGGCCGTGTGGGATCAACCTCATTGGCGGCAGCGGCGCCTTTATTTCTCAAGTCATCCCATTCAAACAACCCCCTACGTTGCAACAATTTTCTTCTCAGACGACAGGGAAAAAAAAAACTCAATGTTTTTGAGCAATCTTGACAACCATGAACTTTATCGAAAACACACAAAAATTAGACTAAATAAACCGAAAGATCGAGTAACACAGTTTTAGATAATGCATACAGAACGTACCCACTAAATCCATTATTGAAATGTTTAACATAATCCACAATTACTGTCGCAAACATTATTAAAATCTCTATAATGGGGGATTTTAGGGGAAATCGAAAATTGGTGATTCGGGGAATTAGGGTTCCTAAAATAAAAAATAATGGGTACAAGATAATGACTTACCACCGAAATCAATGACCCAGTTGTGTTACCGTGGAATAGTCTACCGACGACCGGAGAAGAACCAAAATGAAGCTTCAATCCAGGGAGGATGATAAGCCACTCGACTCTGCAAGCTTACAAGGAATCACCTACTGAAAATGTAGAGAAATCGCGAGCTCGAAATGAAAGACGACCCCGAGCTGAAACCAGAATAGAGCCTAGCTCAAGCTCTCAAAGAAGGCTGGGTTTGAATATACCTCAGTATCTCTGCTAGAAGATGATGTCGTGGGTGGGCAAAAGTGTTGCGTATATGAGGGAGTATAGTGTTTAAATTTTTTATCATTATTCAATGTATTTGGAAATTAATGAAATACGAAAGTGAGGCATGTATATACAGTATTCATTGACCAGTACATTTGTATGCACATGTGTTGAATAGTCAATATAAACAGCTGACAAAATAATTGGGTGACATGATGCCATGTGGGTGGTGCACCACTGCTCCACTTTGGAGGGTGGTGCACCATAGAAGGCAAAATGTTAGAACCAAGGGCCACAAATTCAAGATGAAGTTTATTATTGCATTGGATTTAGTTTGACTGGATTTTCATTTCAATCACTTCAATGTGACCAACAAATCAATTATTAATAAGTTGAATTCAATCTAGGGAACTAAACTGAAATCTCAAAATGATATTAACAGCACAATGAACCTTCATTAGGCAGGATATGAAGTACTCTAGACAGCAGTATTTGAATACATATTAATATATCATAAAGTTCAAGAATGAGTGAGGTACATCACTATATATAGCACTATGCTTTAGATGTAAGGTATTTCATTGCCTTTGAATAGTGTAATGCTATCTAATATTCTATGGAGTGTTTGGTTTGGAGTTGGAAAGGTCGCAAATGCCCATCCAAATGGGCATTCGAGACTTTCTAACGAAATTGTGGAGTGTCATGTAAATAAAATTGAAGATAGAGTAACCTACTATATGTCAAATTTAATGGTCAAAAAACATTTTCCCATACTAATATCAGGCCCTTTATGTTTTTACGAAATTGTGGAGTGTCATGTAAATAAAATTGAAGATATGCATGTAATAATTAGTGTTAGAGAATGTACTGTGAGCAAAGACAAGTGTTGAGAAGGAAAACCAGAGAACCATGCCAAGTTGGTTCATTGGGGTGCCCCTGAACTCAGAGTTTGAGCGGTGTTCAATAAACCAAACTATGAAACCTGTGAAGATAAAGGCTGTACCAGCTGTCAACCAAAGATCCCAGCTCAATGGTTTCAAGAAAATCCACATGTTTCTCCTCTCATCGTGCTTTGCCACAACCAACATTGACACACCAGATTCTGAAAATGGCATTGTAAAATCAACGTACTTTGAGCGGTTAGCAACAATTGTCACATCTCCAACAACAGCATTGTACCTCTGCATTCATAAAAGATGGAGTGCTAAGGAGAAACATGTTCCACAAATTATTTATATGTTTGGATAGAGGGATTTGAGAAAAAGAAAAGATAAGACTTATTTTTCATTTCTATATTAAGAGAATTATAAAATGTTTATACAAATTAATAAAGTGTGAATGAAAGGTTATACGATCTATCGATCATCTTTTATTTTATTCCTTCATTTAAAAAAAAAATGAAATATTGATAAAAAATAATAGGTCATTCCTTTCTATTTCCTCCCAAGCCCTCCATCCAAACATACCCGAAAGAAACTTAACTAAGAAACAAAAAACAAAAGAGCTTATCCAAAAAAAAAAAAAAAACAAAGAAACAAAAGAATGAAGGAAGTTATGTAAAAGGCTTGCCTTTTTCTGAATTTGCATAAGAAGTTCATCATAAGGCCCAACAGTCTCCCCATGTTTCTCAAAAGGGTGGAATTCATAATGCAAGGGAAAGGGTAAAACCTTGATCACTTCAAAAAACACATCAAAAGAAAAGTTCTTAACTTTCTTGAAGTCATTAACACCCTTTCTAACTGGGATCCCAATCCTCAACTTTGCTGGTGGCTCAATTGTGTCACCTGGCCATATTGGCTGCTTAAGTTTAGAAAGCCCTCTCTCTGGGGACCAATATCCAATAGTCCTCTCTTTTTGTTCTACCACATTGAATACTTCTAGTGATGATGGCTCTAGTTGTCCTTTAACCAAATTGAAATCCCCAGAGATGCCTGAGAATTTAGTAGCTAGGATTGTTTTTAAAAGGGTAACATTTTGATTTTGAGGGGTAGAGTTTGCAACCCAAACATTCTCTGCTGCCTTAGCTAATGCCCAAATTGTGTCATAAGCCCATAATCCAAATATTGTTACCATATTAGCCTCACTATTTGTGTTACCTGATAAACCTTTCCATCTTGCTTTAAAGTCCTTAAGCCTTGTGGTCTTGTTTGTGCATGGCCTTACTCCTAATACACCTTGCATGGTGCATTTTGACACCATAGGACCTACCTCTTCAGATAACCCTTCAGTGACTATCCATGCATACCCTATTGTAGTCATGTTTGCTTTCTTAGCAGCTAGAAACAACTCACAACCAAGTTCAACACTCATATGAACAAGAAACACTCTTGTTGTCATGCCCTTTAGCTTCACAATCAAAGAGATTTTATTTTTAAAAAATAATACATAAATTTAGGATTATTGACTTGGAGTCAAGTTCGACTCTCAATACACCTTGCATTAATTGATTTTACGAAATGGTGAAGAAGTTTTACTGAAAATGACTTCTTTGTTTGACAGTTCAAAATGATGAAACGAACATAGTATTAATATATTACAATATCAATTAATCAAAATTATTACATCATTAAAAATATTTGGTTCTTATCATAATTATCTCGAAAGTTATACATATAATAATTTGTTATCATTTTAAAGTGTAAAAAACTTTATCAAATTTAAACTCATTATTATATGACAGTAAAATTATTATTAATTTTGTTTTTCTTATGACAGTTAAACTTTTGCAAGAGACTTTTGGCGTGCTTGTGTTAGATTGTTAACCTACAAAGCCAATTTTATTATAGTATATAAATCAATTCTCACAGTAGCCTTAGTTGTTTTGTTTGTTGGAAAGAATAATTTTTAAGTGCTCTTAATTAAATAGGAGAAAATCTTATTTTGGAGAAATTCTATTAACATAGTACGGATTATTGAAACTCAATTTAAATTTTTATAGTTTCGTACTCGTTCATCTGGTTTTAGATGTGGTTCTGTTTTTGGGGTTATTTGGACTGGTCACTGGTCAGTTCATCGGTTTAATCGGTCGATCCGATCCAGTTTTCATAACCATGATACTAAGTAATTATAACTTTTTGTTCCACAGATAGGTTAAACATGATACTAAGTAACTATAAATTTGTGTTCCACATATTGGTTGATTTGTAAGTGTCTTAAAAAATCTTAGATGTCCACCTAGGAAGGGCTAAGAATTTCTTGTTTTATCCATTGAGTGTGTACCACTTTAATTATGTGAGTCATTATTATCTTTTAGTTTATATAATGTAATAGGGTTGTGCAAAATTCGGCCCGACCCTAAAACCCGTCCCAACCCATAGTGTTCAGGTTGGGTTTGACTCTAACCCGCAAAAGAGAAAAGACGAACCCATGTCTCATTTAGTGACCCGGTGTAGGGTCAGGGACGAGTCCAGGTTGACATTCGGGTTACCCAACCCGTTCCATATAATAAAAATCTACTTTTATTTTTATCCCTCCCTAGCTTACGTTTCACGTCTGATATATTTTGTGACTTTTGTAAAATTGAAAGAATCCTGTTTGATGAAAATATCCTGTTTTTAACAATGTGATTTTGGTAACACGAGCATCAAGGAAGCATCCAGCAAAAGGATCTATATGTTGATATTTTGTAACATCCATTTATGTATATTTGGTGGCACGAGATCAATCAGTGGCTTTTAGGTAGTATCTCTTGCCGATATTTTGGCTTATAAAAAAAAAACATTTTTTCCCACTCACAAAAATTTAGTTTACAAAAAATCTATTTAACTTCGGTCAACCCGGTTTAAACCAAGTCTTAAACCAACCCGCATATGATCATATTCCTCAGGTCTAGGGACAGGTTCGGGTTCAAAGAATTGACCCTATCAATATTTAGGACCGGATAAAGGACAAGCAGTACCTATCTCAACCCATCACTCGCTCACCCCTATAATGTAATAATTAAAGTTATGGTACAAAGTAACACAATATTCTTGTATACTCTGAAGGTACTACGCTCAATCTAATATAAATGTAAGTATAACCGTTCAAGGCTACAAGGTTACAAGCAGTGCTGAACTACATTTAAATTGGAGGTTCCGGGATTTTGTCAGGTTCAAAAAATTGCATAAATCCAGGCAAGTAGCATCTAACACAATTTTTATAGCGTATCCTTTCTCATTGCTTCAGCTAGTCACCGATGTGGGACAAGTCACAGCTGGGTGTAGTATTTTCCAATTTCCATAGACTAACTGAGAATATACTCGGTCTCCTTTTCTTATCATCTCACTCGTCTTCTCATCCAACCAAAGCATTCGCAAAGCACCCTTATTTTGTTGTCTAGTATTCAACCACTTGCCAGTAAGCTATCAACAACCACATATTTGTCCTTGTGAAGCAGCAAATGTTTCTATTGAATAATTACAAGACAACAACCGCTTCTACAAACTCAATAAAGACCTTTTGGACTTCCTACATTTCCTTGTTTGTCCAATCTTTATCCTCACGAGGACCAGAGACCCTCTCATTCCAAATACTCATGTGAATGTATGTATGAGGACCAGGCAAAGCAGGTAACCAGTTTGGTATATGCTTAGAGGATGGTGTCACACCCATTTCTGTGACACTCTCTACCCCGCATGTATTTATAAAGCATAAAAATAAAAGAAATAAAAGAAAAACACATGCATATCATTTATTTGAAATAAAAACCAAGGTAGAAGATACTGTTAGATAATATAAGACTTTTATGCTTTTATTTATTCTCTCCTTAAGGTTAGTTTAGTCATTTTACTTATGTATATATATATATACATATTCTTTCTCATTATTATATTTGCTGGTTTTGACTATGACAACGTATTGAACCCTAATAGATTTCTCCCTTTGTTCTTTCTTCTCCTTCTCCTCTTTGTATGGTGCATTGATAATCTCACATGGTATCAAGAGCTCGGGCTCGCTATTATTGTTAGTCTCTTCTTTCTCTTTGGTGCAATCTCTCTCTCTCTCCTCCTCCTGTTGCCTGTTTGTTCAGAAAATTTCTGGTTGGTTTTGAGGTTCACTGTGGCGTTTCTGGGAAGGCATTTTCCGGCACTTTTTTCATCTCACCGCCCCAACAGTCGTGTTTGTCGTCCGCCGATCTGCTTTCCGACGAAAAATCTCCGCCGTCTGACCCTTCACGGGCCGCCACGCGCCGTCATGTGCCGGTTCCCTTTTAGCGCGTGGGATTCACGTGCCTGGTGCAGATCCGGGTCCCTCGCCCGACCATGCTGTTGACCCCGCGAATCTGACCCGTCTGTTGACCCGCGAGATTGGCCCTTTGACTCGTGTTTGACCGGTTGACCAGAGCCTTTGACCAGAGCCTTTGACCACTATTGTTGACCATTTCTTAAGTATTTTGGTGAGATCTTTCCATTTTTTCACTCAATTTTCTTCAATTCTACTCCGATAGCACTGTTATTTGAAGTTATTGTGTTGAAATTAAAAAAATTATATCTGAATTCAACATAAACCCATTGGCAGTATTTGGGGTTGAGGGTTTAACAGTGATTTTCTTTGTGACAATTGGGTTTTCCCTTCTCAGTTTGTGCTTCTTAGCAATGGTTTATGAAAAGGATGATTTTCTTGGTGTTGGACATGCATATTATCCTGAAAGCACTTCCTTTACGAGTCCTACAATATCTGTTCCTGCCAAGCAGTTCCAGAGGTTTCTTGTCATACAGCCACAAGCCACGTCTGCTTCCTCTAACATAGGTTTGCTCTCCTCTAGATCATCAGGTATATCTCAATCCATCTGGATCCTTGATTCTAGAGCCTCTCATCATATGTCACCTGATTTTAATTCATTTGTGTCTTTACATCTTGCCTCGTCCGAGCCAATCATGACCGCTGATGGCACTCCTATGCAACTAGCAGGAACTGGTTCTGTTTCCACATCTCATTTGTCTATTTCAGATGTTTATTACATTCCTAATCTCACCTTGAGTCCTGTTTCTGTTAGTCAATTATGTGATTCTGGTTACTCAGTTTTCTTTTCTTCTACCTCGTGTTATGTGCAGGATCCGCAATCCAAAAGGCTAATTGGGACAGGCCGTAAGCAGGGAGGACTTTATATTCTGGATGAGCTGAGAGTTCCAGATGTTCCAGCTTCTAGTGTTGACCTGTGTTTTTTTCGTTTGAATTCTTCATCTTCTAGTTTTTATTTATGGCGCACTCGTCTTGGACATGTTTCTTCTTCCCATTTGAAATACTTAGTTTCTACAGGAGCTTTAGGAAAGTTGCAAGGTTAATGATTTTCTGATTGTTGTGGTTGCAAACTTGCTAAATTTTCTGCCTTGCCCTTTAGTAAAAATGTTTCAGTTTCTGCTGAACCCTTTGACTTGGTTCATTCTAATGTATAGGGACCATCATCGGTTCTTACTAAAGGTGGATCTAGATATTATGTATCATTCATTGATGATTGTACTCGTTATTGTTGGGTTTATCTTATGAAACATCGTTCTGACTTCTTTAGCATTTATCATATGTTTCGTGCCTTTGTTAAAACTCAACATAACGTTGTTATCAAGTGCTTTCGATGTGATCTAGGTGGTGAATATACTTCTAATAAACAAAAGCATAAAAGTCTTATATTATCTAACAGATACCACATTGTAACAAGACGTCTCAATGTGGAAATAAAACAAGATTTAAAAGAAACATAACTATAAAAGCAAACCCAACCCCGATGTCACATTACAGAGCTGGTATAACCAAAAATCCGAAAACATCTAGGATAACAAACTAAAACCAAGGAAATCCTAAACTACAAGTAGCGGCTCTTCAGAGTCATTCCTCAACAGGCTGCTCACCGTCCTCTGTATAAAACATACATGCAAAGCAAACAAAAGAAAGACGGGGAGTAAGAAACATGTATAAAACGCAACAGCAAAGGAAGCAATTAGCAAGATGAGCATACATCATTTAAACAAAGCATATTTATAACATATAACATACATGAATAGCATAACCATATCATTCATATCAATTCAACTAATGCATGCTATGCGGTGCAGCACTATACTCCACTACTACGTTATGCATGTAGATCCAAACTATCTCAGGAAGGCAACTTCGGAGTTACATATTCATATGGGCCAATAAGCACCAATGCCGGCAGTTCACCAAACCATGGGTGAACCCCTTGGATAGCCGATGCACCGTACTCTAGGATGCGCCACCACGAGGGGCCACGATTCACCTAACTCGGATGAATCACCGCGGATGGCCAGATCGCCTTACTCTTGGACGACCTCCCCTATGTTGAACTTCTCCCACTAACAACTCTAATGCGTGAATGCATGGGCAACAACATTAACAAACAAGCAATCACCACCTCCGCTTGGGCCAATAAGCACCCAAGTTTTATCACCATTAACACCTTGATCAATAAGCGTCAAGGCCCCCTTGGCCAATAAGCACCAACGTTCAACATCAACAACACCTCGACCAATAAGCATCGAGGCTACTTTGGCCAATAAGCGTCAATGACCGTGCTTACTAGAGCATGGCCGTACTGATCTGGGCAGAAAGGGTTGGGAACCCTTGCTAAGCTTCCTAGGGCATTCAAAGATCAATCCTATTAGTTTTTAACTAACCATCAATCATTAACTTGTTACCTCGTTTAATCTTCATGTCTTATAATTATTGGGTATTAATCCCTTAATTCCTATTTCATCATTAATATCCCTAAAACACTCATGAATTAATCATAGGGTCTTGACTATACCAATAACATTAACCTTGCCTCTCTTCACTATGATTTAAGTCTTATGAACAATTAGGGAATTATCCCTTAATCTTTGTGCATCATTATCAACATTCTTTAATGTCTTATTAACATTAACACCAACATAACAACATCATAGTCCAAACATACTTTCATGGCATGATAATATCATCATCGACATATCCATTCATGACATAAACATTAATCATCAATATTAACAATAACTGAAGATTTAAGCATGCCAATCATATATCATACATATAGCAAAACAAAACACTTGGGCAAATAGCACACAACAGGGTCATGGGTTAACCCTTCATCTTACGCTACCCCCAATGCCTACATGTTCATACTATCCCTTCTCCCCATACCTGGTATGAAGATTCCTCTAACACCGACACGCGAAGCTACTTTGGCTCTCTCGAACGGCTTGACGAACTCTTCAAGCCTTAGCCAAAGGCAAGAGGATTAACCAATTAATCTCCAATTTAAGAAAAAGGGAAAAAAAAAGATTAAGAAAGGGATAACCGTTACCTTTAATTGGCACTATCAATCGATTTATCTTCCAAACAACGCAAGAATTCCAAGAACTTGATGGGTCCAAAGGAAAAAGGGGAAAGAGGGGTTGCAGCTGCACTAGGGTTGCTAAAAGTGTCAATTGTGAGGGTTAACTCGTAACCCTCTCTAAAAGCTCTATTATATAACATCAGACCCCGAGCACGGCCGTGCTCCCCCCGGGCACGGGTGCGCTCCCCCCGAGCACGGGCGTGCTCAACTTGAGCATGAGGTCGTGCTAGATTAAGCACGGGTTCACAAATTTCACATCACTTAGCTCGCATTTCCGAACGATCGTGCTCCCCATAAGCACAACCGTGCTCGTGGCTCAAGCAGCCACTGAGCACGTTGTTAAGCACGGGTGTGCTGGACATGAGCACGGCCGTGCTCTTGTACCAGAAAGGGATTTTCCACTAAAAAATCCCACTTAGCCCTTTTTAACATTCCTAAGGCCAAACTAATGCAACACATATATAAGCACTTAAAGGCTTTATACAAAAAACGGGGTGTTACAATTCCACCCCTTAATAAAAAGTTCGTCCTCAAAATTTCTACTCACCTCGATTGAAAAGGTGCGGATATGCTTCCATCATCTTGGTCTCCAGTTCCCATGTAGCACTTTCCTCAGTAGCCCCACTCCAAACTACTTTAACCAAGGGAATTTCCTTTCCTCTTAGCTGCTTCATCCTCCGATCCTCAACCCGAAGCGGTAGTACCTCAAAAGTCAATTTCTCTTTCAACTGAATTGTATCAGGTACTATCACATGGCTAGGATCATGAATATACTTACTAAGTTGAGACACATGGAAAACATTGTGAAGGTTGGACAAGAAAGGTGGTAAATCTATTTGGTATGCAACTTCACTGACTCTTTTTAGAATTTGGTAAGGGCCAATGAATCTAGGACTAAGTTTCCTCACTTTCATCACTCTACCAACCCCAGTTGTTGGAGTAACTCTCAAGAACACATGATCACCCTCCTGTGTTAAGTCTCTAATTGTCTGATGTGCTTTTCCCTAAGTTTTGATGAAAACTAAACATTTGTTAATGATTTAATTAACCTTCATATTGGTTGCTAACCTATCTATCAAGTGTGCAGATCAAAACAGTAAGAAGTCACTTTCTCACTTGTCTGCTCACATAGATGACCACCTGTCTGGAGAAGCAAAAGTCAACCTGTCTGCTGACTAGGATATTGACTTTCTGCAATTTAGTTTCAACTTGTCTCTGCTATGTTCTCATACTCGTCTAAGGTTCTTCAATGGGGAACTCGAGTACAAAAAGCTTTTGGAAGCTGTCCCTTCATACAAAAGACTTTGAAACTCTCTCTCACGTTTATCAAGAAATTCAGAAGGTCATTCTCACAAGCAACCTAGGAAATCAGAGATAACATCCAGTTAAAGAATGTTTCCAACATGCTTTATTCCCTAGTACTCTTGGTTATTACACGAAAAGGGAAATATGCTCTGCAAAGTACAAAAGCATTAGGCACAACTCTGATTTGGCTACTGCTCTATGCATAAAGCCATGATCCTTCATGTTAGAGTACAACCAACGTTCCTATTGCATTAAATGGCTGCCCAGAACGACTCTATTGCATTTAATGAAGCTTTGCTTGAAGCCATTGTTTGAAAGAATGTCTCTAACGGATCTTAAATGCTTGAAGGCTATAAATACAGAAGTCATTGAAGATGAAGATATTAGAGAATACAAAGCATTAAAGAGCCATTACTCTGCTCATTTATTTCTTCATTCTATCAATCTGTATTCTTCAATCATTTAAAGTTATTACGCAGTCTTTCCTAAGCTTACATTTAATCCACTCTCTGAGTGTTAGTGAAAGAACTATTTGTCTGATTGTATTTATTATAAACAAACTTCTCAAAAAAACCTATGTGAGCCTGAAGAGGCTAAGTGATCAAAGAATACTTGTCTTGGAGCCTGAAGAGGCTAAATGTGCAAAGAATACTTGGAGTCTGTAACCTGATCAGTTATAGTGGATAAAACTTGGTGCTGCCAAGGAATGGATGTAGCTCTTTGTGTTAAAGAGTGAACCAGGATAAATTGCTGTGTTAATCTCTCTTCCCTTAAACTCTTTAGTTGTTTTGATTATACTATCTGCTTTCTAACTAAGGGGTTAAAAGCGTGAATATCAAGCTTGTTTTCTCTTTGTATGCTTGTGTGCTTTTCTGTTAAAATACACCAGACAGGTCACCTGTCTGTGTAGTGCTTTCACACTTGTCTGAACCTAGCTTCTGTGTGCGAAAAGTTTTCATCTTTATTTTAATTTCTAATAAACACAATTCAACCCCCCTTCTCGTGTTTATAGTTGTCTATTTCATCCTGGAATTCGAGAGCCTTCCTCCTCTTGTCATGATAGCTCTTTTGCTTACTCTGTGCCACTTTCATCTTTTCCTGGATCATCCTCACTTTCTCTGTAGTTTCTTGTACTATCTCAGGTCCTAGCACAACATTCTCACCAGGTTCATTCCAACACAAAGGTGTCCTACATCTCCTTCCATACAACGCTTCATAGGGTGCCATCCCAATACTGGAATGGAAGCTATTGTTGTAGGCGAACTCTATCAGTGGCAAAAACTTGTCCCAACTACCTGACTGCTCTAGCACACAAGCTCTCAACAAGTCCTCTAAGGATTGGATGGTTCTCTCAGACTGACCATCAGTCCGTGGGTGGTAAGCTGAACTCATCTTAAGCTTTGTCTCTATCTGATACTATGCTAGCCACAACAACCCAGATAACATCACAACCAGCTGGAGTCCTAGGGAGTCCAGACACAAAATCCATAGAGATAAATACTATTCCATTTCCATTCTGATATACTCAAAGGTTGCATCTTACCTGAAGGTTTCTGGTGTTCTATCTTAGCTTTCTGACATACAAAGCACGCATAGACAAACTCAGCCACATCCTTTTCACCCTAGGCCACCAAAACACGTGCTTTAGATCCTGGTACATCTTAGTGGCACTTGAGTGAACACTTAAACCACTTCTATGTCCTTCCTCTAGGATCAACTTCCTAAGCTCTGGAACATCTGGTATGCAAACTCTATCCTGAAACCTCATAACTCCATCCGTTCCTTCCTTAAAACGAAGGTTTCTACCTTGAGCAAGCACCTCTCTCTGGCTTAAGAGGTATACGTCTATCTTCTGACCTTCTCTAATCAGATCCATCAAACTGTTTGTAATCTTCAGCGTTCCAAGCCTAATACTCTTAGGGGTAACTTCCCATGCTAAGCTCAAGTCTCTAAACTCCTCAATCAAATCCATCTCTCTAACCATTAAGGCTGAAACATGTAAGGTTTTTCTACTTAAAGCATCTACCACTACTTTGGCTTTTCCTGGGTGGTAGGTTAACTCAAAATCATAATCCTTAAGGAATTCCATCCACCTACGTTACCTCATATTTAACTCCTTTTGGTCAAACAGATATTTCAAACTCTTATGATCACTAAATACCTCAAACTTTGCTCCATAAAGGTATTGCCTCCAGACCTTTAAGGCAAACACTACAGCTCCTAATTCCAAATCATGGGTAGGGTAGTGAAGCAATGCACACTAAGGAAGAAACTCCAATTGTTGAAGGCTTTATTTTGTCCTAAGGAATATTTTGTAAAATTGCCTTTAGGATTGAAGTATAAGTTGTAAGTGATGTAATAAGTGTTTTAGAGTTAAAAATGTTTAGAATATTATTTCAATTTGATTCAAGACTTTAAAACAAGTTTCTGGACTTGCCTTTGAAAAGAAAATATTGATTTTTTATGTGAAAAAGGCAAGTAGTCGACTACTTGGAATAAGCAGTCAACTACTTTGTTCTTTAGCATTCCAGAAACATGTTTTAAACAAAGTAATCGACTACTTATATTAAGTAATCGACTACTTAGGTAAAGTAGTCGACTACTCATGTTAAAGCAGTCAACTACTTTGTTCTTCAGCTTTCAGAAACCTGTTTTGATCAAAGTAATCGACTACTTTATGAAGTAATCGACTATTTTAGTATGGTAATCGACTACTCAGCTGAAATTCTTGAATCTTGGTTCTGTTACACTAAAGTAGTCGATTACTACTATAAAGTAGTCGACTACTTCAGGTAAAACAGAATTAAAATTCTTCAAATTTTCAAAATCTCTTCTAAACCTTTTCTCTATAAATAGAGGCTACTTTGGCACGAAAATTAACAAGTTTTCAAGTAATAAAACTCTGCCAAAATACCTCCACAAAAATCATTAGAGCTTTCATACTTCATCTTGTAGAAAGGCAATTATAGTTTTCTTTTGTATTTCCTTTCGGAAACAATTTTCTTGTAAGCAATAGGAGAGTTGCTTAATTGATTTGGTGGGGCATCCAAATCAATTTCAAGGTGGGGAATCCTTGAGGATTTGGTGAGGCATCCAAATCATATTCAAGGTGGGGAATACTTGAATCTAAGGTGAGGCATCCTTAGGAGGTATGGATTATTTTGAGTGGGGCATCTCAAAATAATCAAAGGTAAAAGTTGGGGTATCCTTTTGATTTGATAATTGTAATCTTGTAAACAATTTTCAAATAGTGGAATCTCTCAAGGGTTCTTGAGAGCTGGATATAGATCACTCAGGTTGGATCGAACCAGTAAAATCGCTTGTGTGATCTTCTCTTTCCCTCACTCTTTTAGTTCTTGCAATTATTGTATAATTGTTGTTCTTGATTATATTTGGTTAATTGTGGTGGATTAATTCTTTGATTTTTAATTGAGTGCATTCATACGTAATCACTATCTTCTTCTACTCAATTCTTTGCATCATACATAGTGTTTCTTGAACAATTTTTTAAAGAAACCAAAGTTTCCAAGAAAGTGATTAAATCTCAATTCATCCCCCCTCTTGAGGTGCCATATTAATTAACAGGTAGTTCTTCTCATGGGTTTTCAACTGCCTAGAGGCATATGCTACTACCTTACCATTCTGCATTAACACTCCACCTAAATCTTGCTTAGAAGCATCACAGTATACTACGAAAGGCTCACTAGGATTGGGCAAAACTAACACTGGTGCAGATGTTAACCTTTCCTTCAAGGTCTGAAAACTTTCCTCACACTTAGAGTCCCATACAAAGAGCTGTCCCTTCTTGGTGAGACGGGTCAAGGGTAAAGCTATCTTAGAGAAACCTTCTATAAACCTTCTATAGTACCCTGCTAAACCCAAGAAACTTCTAATCCCGGTCATTGACTTTGGTGCATCCTAGTGGAGCACAGTCTCTATCTTAGCCGGATTCATGGCTATCCTACCTTTAGAGATGACATGTCCTAAGAAGCTCCCCTCTTCTAACCAAAACTCGCCCTTAGACAACTTAACATACAACCACTTCTCTTTAAGGGTCTGCAAGACAACCCTCAAGTGTTCCTCATGTTCCTCCTTGGTCTTGGAGTACACTAAGATGTCATCTATGAAAACCACCACAAACTTACCCAAGTAAGGGTGAAAGGTCTTGTTCATATAATTCATGAACACAGCAGGAGCATTGGTCATACCATTGGGCATAACCAAATACTCATAGTGACCATAACGCGTTCTAAACACAATCTCTGGGATGTCTTCAGACTTAACCCTAATCTGATGGTACCCTGACCTCAAATCTATCTTGGAGAAGACACAAGCTCCTATCAACTGGTCCATAAGATCATCAATCCTAGGAAGGGGATACCTATTCCTAATGGTCACTTTGTTGAGTTGCCGATAGTCGACACACAACCTCATGCTGCCATCCTTCTTCTTCACCAACAACATTGGCGCTCCCCATAGGGACACGCTAGGCCTAATGAACTATTTCTGAATCAGTTCCTCCAACTATTTCTTCAACTCTGCTAGCTCTAGAGGAGACATCCTATAAGGTGCTATGGATATCGGTCCCGTTCCCTGCACTAAGTCTATGATAAACTCCACATCTTTCTCAGGGGGTAAGTTATAAACATCCCCCGGGAATACTTCCGGAAACTCTCTCACTATTAGCACATTCCCAACATCATGTTTGCTCTCTACTTCCAGGGAAGAAAATATCATGTAAACTTAGGCTTCTTCTTTCATAGAAGCCTTAACTTGGTTGGCAGAGAGAAATCTTGGATCTTTAGACTGCATCGGAGTTCCAAAAACAATGGTTTTATCAAAACAGTTCAAGAGGACATGGTTGGAAGATAACCAGTCCATACCAAGAATAACATCGAGTTGTTTCAAGGGTAAGCACACAAGATCAACTACGAAATTTCTATCATCAATGGTAATGAGACAATTCTTGCATGCACGTGAAGTAAGAACAGGCTTATTTGTGGGTGTGGCAACAATTAAATCACAATCAAGAAGGGTCACAAGCATTTTAAGATTTTTGACACAGTCATATGATATAAACGAATGAGTCGCACCCGAATCGAACAAAACAACTGAAGGAGTTCCATCAATGAGGCACATACCTTAGATCAAGTCCTCGGACTCGGAGGCTTCAGCTCCGCTAAGAGTAAAGACTCTCCCACTGGTCTTCAGTCGATTGACTTGGGAACTCTGATTCTTGCTAGCGACAGTTCTGACTTTGTCCTTCCACACTCTCGACTGATGTGGCCAGATTTGCCACACTTGAAGCAAATGACATCAGTTTCCTTGCACTGAGTGGTGAAATGATCATGTCTGCACTTGCCTACACTTGTCGCATCTGATAGGCCTAGGAAGAGAAGAATCCCAACTCCTGAACCTGTTTGTAGAGAATTGTGGCTTCTTGCCACCCTGCTTGAAGTCCCGACCGGCTGGAGCTAGGCGAAGCTTTCCATTGTCCTTCTGATCATTCTTCCTACTGCTCTGAGCATCCGAACTCCTGTAGTTTGCCACTCTAGATTTGTAGGCATCTTCGAAGATCCTACACTTGTTCACCAAGACCGGAAAGACACAAATCTCCTGATAATTGATGGCTTGCTTGATCTCTAGATGCAGACCATCCTCAAACTTCACACACTTGGAGCGATCATCAGTCACATACTGATAGAGTGTGTAGTAACGAGCAAGCTCCTCAAACTTTGTAGCATACTCCCCCATGAACATATTCCCCTGCTTCAAAGCTAAGAATTCCATCTCCTTCTTGTCGCGGATGTCATCTGGAAAGTACTTCTCCAAGAACTTGTCCTTGAAGGCATTCCAAGTAACCACTATACCCTCAGCTTCCATACGCTGGCAACAATTCTCCCACCAATGCTCAGCTTCCTCTGTCAGCATGAAAGTCCCAAAGATGACCTTCTGAATATCATTGCACGCCATAACCCTTAAGATCTTCTCAATCTCCCGCATCCATAAAAGTGCACACCTTCAGGGTCATAAGCTCCCTTGAACGAGGGTGGGTTGTTCCACTGGAACTTATCCAGACCCTGAAACTCGGCTAGTCCTCCATTGTTGTTGTTCTAATTCTGTCCCATAGCATTGGCAAGTAGTGACAAAGCATCAGCGATAGCCTGGTCGTTCCTACCTCTTCTTGCCATTGGTTCCTGCACTTGCCCAAGACAACTATTAAATACAGAGAACCAAGCAAGAAGAACTATCAATACCTATTACTACGTATTATTGTCTATAATAAATATAGACAATTCAAACAAGAGCACACAAAAGACTCGTACCACAGCCTGATAGGACAGACCTGTTCTGATGCCACCAAATGTGAAACCCTCTACCCCGCATGTATTTATAAAGCATAAAAATAAAAGAAATAAAAGAAAAACACATGCATATCATTTATTTGAAATAAAAACCAAGGTAGAAGATACAACATTGTAACAAGACGTCTCAACGCGGAAATAAAACAAGATTTAAAAGAAACATAACTATAAAAGCAAACCCAACCCCGATGTCAGATTATAGAGCAGGTATAACAAAAAATCCGAAAACATCTCAGATAACAAACTAAAACAAAGGAAATCCTAAACTACGAGTAGCGGCTCTTCAGAGTCACTCCTCAACAGGCTGTTCACCGTCCTCTGTATAAAACATACATGCAAAGAAAACAACAGAAAGACGGGGAGTAAGAAACATGTATAAAACACAACGGCAAAGGAAGCAGTTAGCAAGATGAGCATATATAATTTAAACATAGCATATTTATAACATACAACATACATCAATAGCATAACCATATCATTCATATCAATTCAACCAATGCATGCTATGCGGTGCAGCACTACTCCAATACTCTATTATGCATGTGGATCCAAACTATCTCAGGAAGGCAATTTAGGAGTTACAAATCCACATTGGCCAATAAGTACCAACACCGGCAGTTCACCAAACCATGGGTGAACCCCTTGGATAGCCGACGCACCGTACTCTAGGATGCGCCACAACGGGGGGCCATAATTCACCTAACTCTCGGATGAATCACCGCGGATGGCCAGATCGCCTAACTCTTGGACGACCTACCCTATGTTGAACTTCCCCCACTAACAACTCCAATGCGTGAATGCGCAATAACATTAACAAACAAGCAACCAACACCTCCGCTTGGGCTAATAATCACCCAAGTTTTATAACCATCAACACCTTGGCCAATAAGCATCAAGTCCCCTTGGCCAATAAGCACCAAGGTCCAATAGAATTGCCAAGTGTGTTATGTTGTGTTAGTTTGACTATTCAAACTGAAATGTAATCAAAGAGGTATATTACTAATATTATGTGTTGAAAAGTCATGTAAATGAAAAGTATTCCTCACTAAAATACGGTAATTACTCCTCCCTGAAATATGGTAATTTAAAATTAAATTAATTACTCTTTGTTTAATTAGTTATTTTGTAGTAAATGTTGTTTGGGCGACATTACCCCTTTCTAGGGGTGGATGTATGTCCATATAGGTGGTTATCCGGTGGCTGGCACGTAATCCGGCGAAAGGCGGAGACCGGCTAACTGCGGCGGCGGCGGTCATTCATCTATGTTTACTTTAAGGGAAGCAAATATAGGTTTGACTTCGGTGGCATCGTAGACCCAAGTTTTGATGATTTGCAGTCGGTGGCAGGAATTTGTTTTGGAGGGTTTTTTCGCGGCGACGTAGTGGTTAGCAAAGGAAGGTGGACCACCGTATTTGTTGTATTGACAGTTCGATGGGGTAGTCGCTGTCATAAGAAGGTTGGATCTTGGATGATGTTCATACTAACGACGATTAATTTGCATAGTCGTGGGACCATAGTTGGTGTCCCGTTTGTGGCAGCCGGCATCGAGATCGTTGGTCCCGCAATTTTTGTTACCTGCTAGAGTAATAGAGTCGGGTGTAGTAGATGAAGGATTTTCGGGTAGGGCATATTTTTTTACTATTTTTTTGGCCCAAATTGGTATTAGATTGCTTCCATGTTAATTTTATAAAATACTGTGGCCCAGATGAAAATTGTTAGCCCATTTTGTTTTGGTTTAATGAACTTTTTGGTCCCTGTAAAGTAGGGGTGTTTTGAAATCAGTCCTATAAACTTTTTTGTTGGGTTTTTGGTCCCTGTAAGTTGAACTTTTTTGTTCTAGGTCCCTGCCGTTAGTTTGTTCTGTTAACTTGCTGACGTGGCTGACGGTTCGCCACGTCAGCACTGCCGTTATTTTGGTATATTCTTTTCTTTTGTTTAAAATAATAAAAAACAAATAAAAAAATAAACAAAAAAAATTAAAAAATGCTTTTGTTTTAAAAAACCCTAACCTTGAAAAATATTGAAACTTGTTCATCTTCTCCTTTCCCTTCGACCGTTTTCATCTTCCCTTCAACAGCCATCACATAATGATTTAAGGGTGATAAATGACAGTTTATGGGTCGATTCTTCTTTGTTGTTGAAGACGTTCCTCAATCTTGAACGAGAACGAATCTAACTAGAGATTCAGAGCTTCGATGGTAAATGGCGGTGGTGATGGCAAGACGGCGGCGATGTTTATCCCCCTGTAGATACGCGGATCTGTGTTGCCGGAGGTTAAATGTGGTGTAGTTGTTGGATTTGTTTTGAAAGTGCCACAACAACATAGATCCGGGTTGAAATGGTGACAACAGCACGACCGCTGTAGCAGCGGAGAGGCCACAGTGGTACTTCTCTCGCAGATCTGGTACGCGGAGTGGTGTGAGGTTGCGGTGCAAGGCCAACATTCATACACCTTGAGGCACGCCAAGTGCTCGACCAAATGCCCCCTTCTGCCATTAACAAAGAGCCCAAGCTTGACTGGCTTGATGCATATTGGAGCACACCAAATCGGTAAATCCTTGACGAAATTTCCAGATGATATGGTTCCTTGGACTTCAAGTTTCTTTTCTTGTTTTAATCTTGAGGTTAATTTCTGTGATGGTTGTTGAAGGGTTCGGAGTCATCTTCTTCGACAATGTTGACCTTGTCATAGCTCTTTTCCTGCCTCTTGACAAAGACAACTTGCAACACTAATAATTTAGCATCAATAGCACTGTTGCGATGGTAAAGGTAAAGTGCTTGAAGTCTCATTCTCAGTCTCTGGCCTTCGGCGGCGACGGCAACATATTGTCGTGGTCATAGTAATCTGGGGGAGGAGAAGGGCGGCAGGGAAGGGGCAAAGGGAGATGGTAAAAGGCGGCGGGAGCAGGGGATCAGGATCGAGTTCGGTGGGGAGGTTCATACCATGGAGAGCTTGATTGGGTTTTGCTAGTTCTGTAGAATCCAGAGGAGCTTGATTGGGTTTACCTGGGAATCTGGGGTTTTTTGCTAGCTCTGTAGAAGAAGAGGAAGATGGGAATTTTAGGTTTAAGAGTTTCTAAAAAAATTAGGTTTAATGATTTTCTATATATTTTTTAAATAAAAAAGTGATTATACCAAAAAAAAATTTTAAATTCGAATTTAAAAAAAAAATAAATACAAATGACGTGGTAGACAGCTGTGCAAATCCATCCAGGTGGCAGTGCTGACGTGGCGTACCGTCAGCCACGTCAACAAGTTAACAGAACAAACTAATTAACGGCAGGGACCAAGAACAAAAAGGTTCAACTTACAGGGACCAAAACCCAACAAAAAAGTTTACAGGGACTGATTTCAAAACACCCCTACTTCACAGGAACCAAAAGTTCATTAAAGCTTTTGTTTTTTATTGTATCTTTGAGATATTGTGGGGCATGATTGTGTATACTATGGCCCATTAAAGAAGTGGTTCCCAAATTATGACCCGATCAACACATAAGTCATTTGAATCTCAGTTGATTAGTGTTAGGTCATCTGGATTAATTAATGAATTAGTGTTGATCAACTGTAGCATATAAGATTAAGTTGTATATTGTTAATTTTAAATGTTAACAAAAACTGTACTTTTAATAAGTAAAATCGAATTAGTTGTTGTTTTTATTATTTATTTTCTAAAGTTATTATTAATTTATTAGCAAAAATTAAATTAAATATAATGAAAGTTAGTGCAATTTTGGGATGTTCCTCGGTAGACTTTTTAAATGTGTCAACCAGTAATACGAGTCTCGGTAAAAATATTGGAGCGTGTTATTTTCCTTTTTTTTTTTTTGACACAACGTGTTATTTTCCTTGGTAATATATAAAATGATGTGTCTTCTAATTTTTTTTTTAACGTGTACACACAGTAACACTTTAGTGTACACGTGTTGCTCTTGGTCAAACAGAATATGGGTAAAATTACAACGCCCTTAAGTAAGACAAATAAAGTTACGGACTTACGGGTACTTTTTTCATTTTTTTTTAAGACAAAAATGTAATAACTGTATTTTTTTTTTGAAAGATAATAACTGTAAACTTAAACAACAACAGATAATAATTTGATGTTAATTAAAGTAAACATTAAAATTTGCGTCAGGCATCCAATATCCCATTCCTAATCCGCTAATTCAAAAGATACGATGTCTTGGTAGCAAAATACAAATTTAGGGTCTAACTACATCCCTAATAACGATTGCACTTATGTACACCAAGCTGCGAAAATCCAATGAATATATCCAACGAAAGGAAGAACATTCCAAACCAAAGTTGCTTCATCTTTCTCTCACCTTCTAAGTTGACACGCAACTTCAGTATCTTCTGTTGAAGTTTATCCTCATGCGTCGAATCAACTTTTATGGGTACCAAATCAGAATCACTTGCATGTATTATCTGGGGTCTTGGCTCAACCACCTGGGGTGTGGCCGTGTGGGATCAACCTCATTGGCGGCAGCGGCGCCTTTATTTCTCAGGTCATCCCATTCAAACAACCCCCTACGCTGCAACAATTTTCTTCTCAGACGACAGGGAAAAAAAAAACTCAATGTTTTTGAGCAATCTGAGACATATAAACACGTTGACAACCATGAACTTTATCGAAAACACACAAAAATTAGACTAAATAAACCGAAAGATCGAGTAACATAGTTTTAAATAATGCATACAGAACATACCCACTAAATCCATTATTGAAATGTTTAACATAATCCACAATTACTGTCGCAAACATTATTAAAATCTCTATAATGGGGGATTTTAGGGGAAATCGAAAATTGGTGATTCGGGGAATTAGGGTTCCTAAAATAAAAAGATAATGGGTACAAGATAATGACTTACCACCGAAATCAATGACCTAGTTGTTTTACCGTGGAATAGTCTACCGACGACCGGAGAAGAACCAAAATGAAGCTTCAATCCAGGGAGGATGATAAGCCACTCGACTCTGCAAGCTTACAAGGAATCACCTACTGAAAATGTAGAGAAATCGCGAGCTCGAAATGAAAGACGACCCCGAGCTGAAACCAGAATAGAGCCTAGCTCAAGCTCTCAAAGAAGGCTGGGTTTGAATATACCTCAGTATCTCTGCTAGAAGATGATGTCGTGGGTGGGCAAAAGTGTTGCGTATATGAGGGAGTATAGTGTTTAAATTTTTTATCATTATTCAATGTATTTGGAAATTAATGAAATACGAAAGTGAGGCATGTATATACAGTAGTCATTGACCAGTACATTTGTATGCACATGTGTTGAATAGTCAATATAAACAGCTGACAAAACAATTGGGTGACATGATGCCATGTGGGTGGTGCACCATTGCTCCACTTTGGAGGGTGGTGCACCATAGAAGGCAAAATGTTAGAACCAAGGGCCACAAATTCAAGATGAAGTTTATTATTGCATTGGATTTAGTTTGACTAGATTTTCATTTCAATCACTTCAATGTGACCAACAAATCAGTTATTAATAAGTTGAATTCAATCTAGGGAACTAAACTGAAATCTCAAAATGATATTAACAGCACAATGAACCTTCATTAGGCAGGATATGAAGTACTCTAGACAGCAGTATTTGAATACATATTAATATATCATAAAGTTCAAGAATGAGTGAGGTACATCACTATATATAGCACTATGCTTTAGATGTAAGGTATTTTATTGCCTTTGAATAGTGTAATGCTATCTAATATTCTATGGAGTGTTTGGTTTGGAGTTGGAAAGGTCGCAAATGCCCATTTGGATGGGCATTCGAGACTTTCTAACGAAAAACTAAACACACTTACTCGTGAATTCTTGATTGATCATTAGTGCCATCATGGGCGAGTGAACGAACCTCCTTACTCGGACTTGCTGCTGGCTCTTGTCTGAAAACGTCTCTATTTGGAGTAGGATGTGGAGATCTCTCTTCCTTATTGAAATGTTTTGCCAATGCAATCATGATATCTAAAAAGGATATCTGATCAGAATTGATGGTCCTCAAAGCTGTCAATTTTGAATGTAAGAACCTAAACAAATGGACAAGAAGTGCTAGCAGTGAAGTGAACAATGTGATGATGAAGAGACCTCCAAAGCTCTCTAAAGTCAAGTTTGGACTATCCAATGACTTGGTGGTACTTTGGTCTTCACTTATGATGTCACTTGAGAAGTACCTCCTTTTAATTCTATCAAATGTAGTTCTATTCTCAGTGACATTTAAGATTGCCCTTGAAAAGTGAGACACCAAGGGAGAGTTTCGTGGGAATGCCTGAAAAAATAACAGATCAAAGCTGTTAGGAATTTCTTTCAATCAACTCACTTTAGACTTTAGAGGATACACATCCATTCTTGGCAGTATCATCATAAAAGGGAATTGTTAACAATGAAAATGGAAAAGATTTAGTTGAAAAAACTAAGAATGTTTTAAAGCAAGTTTGTCTCTAAAAGTCACCAAGTAAAGATGTATTAAATAACTTTTATTTGATAAAATGCATAAAAATCTCAACCTACTAAATAATCTACGAGTAAATATACCTCATTTGTTCTTACTTCAGCGCTAAACTCATTTTTGAAGAGTTTTTTTCACAAAAACTTGATACCCAATTTCTTAATATATATATATTAAAGATATTGTTTTCTAATATAAATTTATATTTTTTTTTATTCCTTAATCAATACCTGAACAAGGATAAGTTAACATTTTGACATAATATTGCAAAGCATAACCGCTAAAATTATCATCAGGCCAAGCTCATTAACATTGATTATCATAAATACCATAAAAATTGACAGATGGAGAGACTTACAAAGCCCAAGCCATCGGTTTTGTAGGTTGGTCCAACCGTTTTATACTTCTCAGATCCATATTTCTGGAAGAAAAGATTAATAAAGAAAATTTCA
Organism: Echinosophora koreensis; assembly: GCA_035048595.1. NCBI lineage: Eukaryota > Viridiplantae > Streptophyta > Magnoliopsida > Fabales > Fabaceae > Echinosophora > Echinosophora koreensis. The sequence goes on from JAPCYP010000072.1 coordinate 1,800,110, forward strand.
TCAAAGATAGCAGCAACCCCTCCATTGTTGCTTCCAAGGGACAGAGCTTCACGATAGGCCTCAGGGCTGTCATAACCCTTCAACTTAGACTCATTGAATCCTAAACGTTCTATTAGAAGCCCTTTCACGAATGATTTTTTCTGATATCCCACAAAGTAATTATTACTTTTGATCTCTTCTACGTCCATAAACTCTGGCTGCAGTTTTTGTACAGTTAATATTGAAGCTAAACTTGCAGTGTAACTTTGTGTTATGATGAGTACCACAAAGACCCATATAATCAGCACAAATCGTGACCAATTGTTCATTACTCTTTCCCCTGGCAACAATAAATTATAGGATAGCATCAATTCTTGCATTGCACTTCTCATAATCCTAATATACTAATCAACTCTATTATTTGCACACCTAATTTGGATAACCAATATGAGGCACCTAAGTTTTGTATATGTACCAAATAAGTGGTCATCATTGTATAAATAAGTGGTAAATAGAATTGCTTAGGTGGTAGGTAAACCACACAAGTTTAAGTTTTTTTTTTCTTGATATCTCTCAACCAGGTTTTCTCCATACGTAAGAGCCATGGATCGAATCTCTGACCACTTGCTTAAGGAGCCCGAGTCCATTATGAAAACAGGAAAAAATTGTTTTCAATGTTACAAATTTTTTGAAACAGGAAACAAAATGAAAACAAAGCGGAAGTTTTGTAGTTATTTCTGAAAACAGGAAATGAAAACAGTAAACTGAAAACAAAGCAAACATGCCCTAGATGTTTGGTTACCGGGCAAAATTGATTTTCCCCCAAACCTCGGTTTTACTAGAATTGATAAAAAGATAGCTTTTACGTTGGGTTAAAAATCTATACTACGTTTTCTATCAAACTTGCTTTCAGAATAAAAATATCCAAACATAAATCACTTCACTTCAAACTCAATTTTAACTACATCAATTTTATAAAATCAAGTTCATTCAAACTCACTTTTAACAAACACTCACCCAAACACACACTGTGATTCTGTTACAAATAAGTAGTCACTGAAATTATCTAAGTGGTGAATTAGCAACACATAAATACTAGTAGCATATAGAGTAACCTACTATATGTCAAATTTAATGGTAAAAAAACATTTTCCCATACTAATATCAGGCCCTTTATGTTTTTACGAAATTGTGGAGTGTCATGTAAATAAAATTGAAGATATGCATGTAATAATTAGTGTTAGAGAATGTACTGTGAGCAAAGACAAGTGTTGAGAAGGAAAACCAGAGAACCATGCCAAGTTGGTTCATTGGGGTGCCCCTGAACTCAGAGTTTGAGCGGTGTTCAATAAACCAAACTATGAAACCTGTGAAGATAAAGGCTGCACCAGTTGTCAACCAAAGATCCCAGCTCAATGGTTTCAAGAAAATCCACATGTTTCTTCTCTCATCGTGCTTTGCCAAAACCAACATTGACACACCAGATTCTGAAAATGGCATTGTAAAATCAACATACTTTGAGCGGTTAGCAACAATTGTCACATCTCCAACAACAGCATCGTACCTCTGCATTCATAAAAGATGGAGTGCTAAGGAGAAACATGTTCCACAAATTATTTATATGTTTGGATAGAGGGATTTGAGAAAAAGAAAAGATAAGACTTATTTTTCATTTCTATATTAAGAAAATTATAAAATGTTTATACAAATTAATAAAGTGTGAACGAAAGGTTATACGATCTATCGATCATCTTTCATTTTATTCCTTCATTTTTTTTTTTAAAAAAAAATATGAAATATAGATCAGAAATAATAGGTCATTCCTTTCTATTCCCTCCGAAGCCCTCCATCCAAACATACCCGAAAGAAACTTAACTAAGAAACAAAAGAGCTTATAAAAAAAAAACTAAGAAATAAATGAATGAAGTTATGTAAAAGGCTTGCCTTTTTCTGAATTTGCATAAGAAGTTCATCATAAGGCCCAGCAGTCTCCCCATGTTTCTCAAAAGGGTGGAATTCATAAGGCAAGGGAAAGGGTAAAACATTGACCACTTCAAAAAACACATCAAAAGAAAAGTTCTTAACTTTCTTGAATTCATTAACACCCTTTCTAACTGGGATCCCGATCCTCAACTTTGCTGGGGGCTCAATTGTGTCACCTGGCCATATTGGCTGCTTAAGTTTAGAAAGCCCTCTCTTTGGGGACCAATATCCAATAGTCCTCTCTTTTTGTTCTACCACGTTGAATACTTTTAGTGGTGATGCCTCTAGTTGTCCTTTAACCAAATTGAAATCCCCAGAGATGCCTGAGAATTTAGTAGCTAGGATTGTTTTTAAAAGGGTAACATTTTGCTTTTGAGGGGTAGAGTTTGCAATCCAAACATTCTCTGCTGCCTTAGCTAATGCCCAAATTGTGTCATAAGCCCATAATCCAAATATTGTTACCATATTAGCCTCACTATTTATGTTACCTGATAAACCTTTCCATCTTGCTTTAAAGTCCTTAAGCCTTGTGGTCTTGTTTGTGCATGGCCTTACTCCTAATACACCTTGCATGGTGCATTTTAACACCATAGGACCTACCTCTTCAGATAACCCTTCAGTGACTATCCATGCATAACCTATTGTAGTCATGTTTGCTTTCTTAGCAGCTAGAAACAACTCACAACCAAGTTCAACACTCATATGAACAAGAAACACTCTTGTTGTCATGCCCTTTAGCTTCTCAAGCTCCTTGGGAATTTCGGTGCCACTAGAACGTGGATCAATGACACTTCTATAAGGTACCCTTGTGCCAATTTTTACAAAGGCATCATTTAGATATGGGATTAGACCATTGCCATATTCAGTGTCTTCATAGATGGGGATGATTTCACGCCAAGCATAAGCTTGGATAATGGCAGCTATGGCTTCTACCTGAGAGGAATCATCACGTGCTGTACGAATAAAATAAGGGTTTTGGGTAGGGGAGAGTGATGGACTAGTGGCAGAAAATGAGATTATGGGTACTTGAGCTTTTCTTCCAAGTTCTATGACAAACCAAGCTTGTTCTGATGTTTGAGGTCCCATGATTCCATGCACCTTCTCATTTATGAAGTCTTGAGCTGCATAGTGCCATGGATATATAAGCTATTAACTAAACTAAATCATCATATATAACTAGCTAGTGATGGTTTTATATTGCAGTTAGAATTATACTTGTAGTTACATTGAGTTTAGTACAGTTATAGAAAATTACAAGAAAATGCAGTTGATAAGGCTGCAATTGCAGCAAAGATGCATTTGTGAATAGTACCGAAATTATAAGTAATGCTAACAATATATTCTTTATCAATTCACTTCAACAGTCTGTCTATTATAGAGAATGGATTTAATGTGAGACTCATTGAATAGAGAGTGAGACCGTGTGATTTAGTGAATCACACATGAAATTCACCCAATAATAAAGTATATGTTAAAGAGTGAACACTGTCTATTATAGAATGGATATTTCATGTGATACTCACTAAATAGAAAGTGAGACCATGTGATTTAGTAGGTCGCACATGAAATTCACCGAACAATAGAGTATATGTTAAAGCGTGTTGCTGACATTTCTCAAATTATAATTGCTGTACATATAGCCATAATTAAGGCCGCGATGCAGTTGTGAAGAATACTATGCTAAAACAATACTATATGCTAAAACATCAGAGCTGGGGGATATATACCTGCAGATGCTGCTGTGACAACATTTTCCCTAGAATCTCTGGTTCGAAGAGAAAGTCTGGTTTGGTAACGAGGGTGGTTTTCATAGAAATCTTGGTGCGCCATCAATATGCATCTATTAGCTATACTTCCAATTGAGGAGTCCAAATCAAGAACTACCCCTATTGGTATTGGTATGGCCTCCTTTGCCATGAAGGGTCTTCCCCATAGACTTAGAAATATGAAAGACAGAAGTAAAAGAGGAGAATGAAGGCTTCTCTGGAGGTTTGGCATTGTCAAAAAAGTTTGTGTTACAAAGTCCTTCACTTCATAGTTTCATTTCATAAATAGACAGAATTTCTGCCTCATAGCAATATGGTTATTATTGTTCGAAAACAAAAAAAGTTTCACCTCGATTAAAAATGAGATAATTAAAGTGAATATAAAACTTGTAATGCACAAGTCCGAATTAGAGGCAAGAGTCTGTATAATTTGTTTTACATTTTTTTTAAAAATATTTTAAAGAAAAGGGTCTAACGACCTATTAACGTGTTCATCAAATGCTTAGAATTTAGGTTGTGAAATATCCATGAATGTATGGACTAGTAGCAATCCTTCGTAATCGCCGTGTTTCCTTGAATTTTCTGAGTGTTGACTTTTGAGGGTCATGCATGTGTGGTCACAACCAAAGAGATTTTTTTTTTTTTTAAATAAATAATATATAAATTTAGGCTTGACTTGGAGTCAAGTTCGACTCTCAATAAACCACCTTGCATAAATTGATTTTTCGAAATGGTGAAGAAGTTTTATTGAAAATGACTTCTTTGTTTGATAGTTCAAAATGATGAAAAAAAATACTATTAGTATATTACACTATCAATTAATTAAAATGTTCACATCATTGAAAATCATTGAAAATATTTGACTCTTATCACAATTATCTTAAAAGTTAAACATAAGATAATTTGTTATTGATTAAAAGTATAAAAAACTTTATCAAATTAATTTAAACTCATTATTATATGCCATAAAATTATTATTAATTTGTTTTACCTATAATACTTAAAATATTTTTCCCTAGAGACTTATGGCGTGCTTGTGTCAGATTTTGAACCTACAAAATCAATTTTATTATAGTATGATCAATTCTCACACTTTGCTTGTTGGAAAGAATAATTTTTAGTTTATTCTACAAAAGTCTTTTAGTTGTTTGATTAGTTTTTAAAGAAGCCTTTCAGTTTTTCAAAAATATCCAGAACTATAGTTGAGTTATCCATTTAAGAGTTACTTTGGTAAATTTAATTATACAGGAAAATATTTAAGTGCTCTAAAATAGGTGAAAATCTTATTTTAGAGAAATTCTATTAACGTAGTACAGAATAACTGAAATTCAATTTAGAATTTTATAGTTTCGTACTAGTTCATATGATTTTAGAACGGTTTTTGAGTAGTCTAATTTTTGGGGTTATTCGGACCAGCAAAATCAGACAAAACCAGAGGTAGACTGTTTGGATCGATTCAAAAAATTGCATCAATCCAAGTAAGTTGCATTTAGCACACTTTTTATAGCCAATCCTTTCTCATTACTTCATCTAGTCACCGATAGGGGTGTTTATATCCAAACCGATCCAAAAGAAAACTGAAAACCGAACAAAACCGATGGCTATTGGATTTTTTTTGATCTTGTTTTGCGAAAACCGCGTGGATCGGATTGGATTTTGGATCCCTTTTCTAAAATTGAATCAAACCAAACTGCATGTATAAATTTAATATATGTTTATTCTATTTTTTGCACTATTAATTTTTTACTTGTTGGCTTTTTTCCTAATAATACTTAATAGTTATATTTGACGTAATTTTTAATTATTTCTAATGTTCCAAGCATAAATAAAAGATGTTTTGATAATAGATGATGATATTTATTTATTTTATAAATATTTTATGAAATGTTTTTACATGAATGTATCAACAAATATATATAGGTTTAAGATTTTGTTCACCTTAGCTTGTAATTTTTATTATTTGATGTAATATAAATATGTAATGATGTGTCAGTAAAAACCGAATCAACCACACCGATCCAAACAGCATTTTATTGGATCAGATCAGATATTTTTAAGGAAGTCATCCGAACCGAACCGCATGCTCTTTTTATTTTTGGATCGGATATTTTTTTACCGCAAAACCGATCCAAACCGAACCGCGAACACCCCTAGTCACCGGTGTGGGTATTTTCCATAGACTGACTGAGAATATACACTACAAAAAAAAAAAAATTTGCGGATTACGATGGACAAAAGCCGTTGGAAACGTCGAAAACCCTCATTAATGTCTTGTTTCCAATAGCCCAAAATCTGTCGGCAACTAGCTCGTCGGTAATCGTTACCGACGGATTTGGATGACCCATCAGTAATTATCGACAAATTTGGATGACCCTTACCGACGGATATTCTGTCGGTAATGACCTCGGTAGGCTGCCCCATTACCGACGGAAAAAGCTGTCGGTAACTCCATTAGTGACATGCCGATGGCTTTTTCCTTCGGTAATAGGGCACCCAGTGGATTAGTCCGTCGGTAAAGTCATTTATTTTATTTTTTAAATTAAAATTAATTAATTAAATTAATTTAAATTAAATTAAAATTAATTAATTAACTTAATTATTATTAAATTAAATTAAATTTATTTATTAAATAAATTAAAAATAAAATTTAAATTAAAAATAAATAACGTCATATATAAAAAATGCAATATATAAATAATATTAAAATCTGTACAATGTAAATAACTTCATACAAAACCTTAGAAATATCTAAAGTAACTATCCTAATATTCATTATAATAGTTATCGTCTTGGCGGGGGGAGTCAAGATCATCATCCGACATCAGATGACCACCTTGCTGTGGCTGAGTCGACATACTGCCATCCTGTTGCTGCTCAGGTACGTCAGTAGTAGTAGCAGTAGTAGAGAGCCCCTGGGCAGTATGGAGCACCCCCTGCAGAACGGTGTGCCTACCACTTGCTGGAGTGCCTCTACCTGGTGCCTCATGCGCTCGTTGTCCTCCCTCGCCTAATGCACCTCCTGTCTTAGCTGCTGCACCTCCTTGGTGTTTTGCGAGCTAGAAGATGCACCCACCTGATGTGTCAAGCTTTGACACCCCCTTCCCCTGGGTCGTAGGTATGAGCTAGGCTCCCTGTCCCGTAAATCTGCACCTTCTTCTTCCCGCCGGCCACATCAACCCACACTTGAGTCTCAAGTCTCTATGCCTCGGAGGGGTCAAGCTGGGAGGGATCCGAGGCACCAGTGCAGGAGGCAGCCTTAAACGCTACCTAAGTAAACCTGGCAGAGAACTCCTCCTGTTATAAATAAATAAAATATTATATTATTAACTTATAATAATAAAAAGTAAAAAAATTTCAAAACATAAACTTATAAATATATATTGCTCACCACAGTCCGCTTGGACCTCCCATCAACAAACTCGCATGTCTCCCCGCGTATATGGATCTGCATAAAGACCTCAGGGAGCTAAATCGACCGACCAAGCGTCCGTACCTTCAAACGACACATAAATGACAATCAATTAGTTACAAAACATTATTAATGAACTAGTTAAAAAATGAAATTTAATTAATTACATATACATACCATGTTAATGACATGTTGAATGTGGTTAATCGAACCACCGGTGTGTAGGCTCCCACCCTTCTCAGAAGCCCGATTCTTCTTTGCATGTTCACACTTAAGCTTATAAGCTGGAGAGTTCCAGTACTCACATAGCTAGGTCCAGATATTGGGCCTGATCCAATCTGGATGTATGTGGCTGTTCCTCCACTCCCAGAGCATGTCTGTGAGTTTAGAAGAACATCTAGCCTAAAAAATGCCCTGGATCTCTGCTGCATGCTCCGGACGCCAGCGTACAAGGTGCTGTTAACAAGGAAAAAATAATTAATACACAAAAGCAGAATTATATACTACTTCGGTCTCTATTATCAGCAAAAATTAAATAAAGCACATATATTAAGGTGGGTAGTTAATCTCATTTAATATTGATAATCTTAATTAAAAATTAAGTTTGTTACCTAAATTACCTTAATCTTATTTATTAAGCTTGTGTTATTGGGAATAAAAGGAATCATTGGAAAACAAAATTTGTATTAAATGAAGGGTATTTTAGGAATAACATCATTACATTGGATAGAAGTAGTTGAAATTTGCTTATATATTGGACTAAAAAGTTTGGGATTTTTTGCTTATAATAGAGACTGAAGGGAGTATATAATAGAAGGTAATGCATTGAAAACAATTATAAAATTAGCCACAAAAGTAAATAGCTTACCCCGAATAGTGTAAAGAAATGATATTTGTCCTCTAAGCTCAACTTCCCCCAGGAAGACCAGAATCGACGATACTGTGCCTTGAGGGAATATGTAATGAATGGCCCTGGAGACCGTCTTCAATGGAATCAACATGAAAATTTATAATTTTAAAAAAAAATCATTATGTGACAAATATTTAATAACAAAAACATAAATTGTTATAAAACATCAATCGCCAGGTGCCGGAATCCTAGCCCACTCCGGCACGGCCTCCGGCTGGACAAAAGATGATGTGTCTTGATCGGCGTGGGGAGCAGATGATGATGATGGAGTGGCCTGGTCCAGCTGTGTCATCAGCCCGATAGTAGGAGTAAACATCAACCCGAGCTGTGTGGCCGGCGCTGTAGATGGTGGTGGTCGGGGTGCAGTAGGGGGCGGGTAGCCGGTATGCGGGTGCCGGTGATGGAAATGGGGAGGCGTTGGCGGTGGCGGTGTACTAGCAGTATGAGAGGGTGAAGTATGGGTCGGGGAGGGTGCAAAAGAAATAAAGGAGGGTGAAGTCACAGCCCGGGGACCTTAATGATGTATCATCCCCTAGGTGCATGACAAAATTTACCTTCTTCCAGTGTGCTATCATTTGTGCTCGATTCACTGTCCTAATAAAGCATGCACCCGTTCATACAACAATCAATCCTCCTAGCCTTCTAACCCAATTTCGACACCAACCGCTTCGCATCATAATAAATTTTTGGTAACAACCCTTTGATGGGTGTCACATCTAGAAGCTTTCTATAAAAAAATTCCAAACACTGCTCGGGGACATTCCAATTGGACTTGCAAGCTAAAAGCCTGACACATATTGATAATTTTGAATCTGACGCGCTTTCAAACAATGACTTATTTGTCTCTACGAATAGATTGTAGAATCTTTGGGCCGCTTCATTAGGAGGCTATTCCATGTCATCAAACTCATTCACTTCAAATTTCCCACGTTGCCTAATACCATCAACCACCATCCACTGCATTGACTGAAGTTGTTCAACATAGTTATCATGTAATCCACTGCCTGATGCACCCATGTCGACATCATCATCACTGACATCTTCTAGATCAATATTCGGCAAATCTTCGCCATGATCAGTCCATATCAAATAATTAGGCTTCAACCCACGTTGATACTGGTGTACCTTCACTTCATCATCATTCGAAACCTTTGTACAATTGCACTTAATGTACAGACATCTAATCCTCCCTCTTCGGCATAATCATAATGTTCACATGCTTTGGAAATAAACTCATCAACTCCATCTATAAATGATTGTTTCAGACCTTGTCTTCTAGTCTCGTTCCTATCAAACACCCAACTATGGCTCGAGGGATAATAATCCATCCTTATGTATTTTCAAATAAATTGATGTATATTTAAACATGATTATATGACCCTGAATCGCTTCATTTCTTTAAATGGTATGTCTCTATCCCATTCAAGAATAAACTTTTTCACCACTGTATTGTACTGGTTACTCATTACTTCTCATGTCTTATAGCTGAAAAAATTTTAGTAGCATTTCTCATCTGTCTCCAAGTACACGACTTGGCCGCTGTCAGATCTACCACGATCAAGTATGGACTGGCAGAACAAAAGGAAATGTATCAAACTGACATTTCATCAACTATTTAACATATGAGAATCAACGATTAACTATTATAGTAGTGGAGAAAAATTTTCTTCCTAAACTGTCCCAATTGGACAATTCAAGATTCAATAAAATGAACGATACCATGACCACAAGTACACATGTTCAATAATATTGAACCTCGAACAGGAATCTAAGGTTTTTCTCAAGTACGTATTAATTATACTCTAAAATAAAATAAAACTTATAGAATGTACAATTTGCATAAACTTTGACACAATTGGCAAACAATTAAACACATAAGCAATCATCATAAACAAAGCATTCGCCTAAAAAATAATCGCATACTATAATCTAAATTTATTAAATTATTCGTCTAACATTTGATTAAATCGTTATTTTTTAAATTAAATTTAATTATTCAATCATTTATTTATTTATTTAATATAATTTTATTGTTATGTAATTATTTAATTATTTAGTTATCTACATATTTAATTTTATTATTGTTATATAAAATTAATTTTATTTAGATATTTAACTATTTTGGTATTCAATTTTTTTAATCTCTACTTTTTAATCATAGTCAATTTCGTCCACGCTTCCGATGCGTCATGAGTAGCTATTTCTATTCGTCTCACTTTTGATAAAATAATTTATATTTTAAATTAATTTTATTTAGTCAATCATTTTTTATTTAATTATTTAATCTATTTTTATTGTTATGTAATTATTTAATTATTTAGTTGTTTACATATTTAATTTATTATTGTTATATAAAATTAATTTTATTTAGATATTTAACTATTTTGGTATTCAATTTTTTAATCTCTCCGTTTTAATCACAGACGATTTCGTCCACGCTTCCTGATGTGCCATGAGTTGCTATTCGTCTAACTTTTGATAAATAATTTATTTTTAGATTAATTTTAATTATTCAATCATTTTTTAATTATATATTTAATCTAATTTTATTGTTATGTAATTATTTAATTATTTAGCTATTAACATATTTAATTTTATTATTGTTATATAAAACTTATTTTATTTAGATATTTAACTATTTTGGTATTCAATTTTTATAATCTCTCCTTTTTAATCATAGTCGATTTCGTCCATGCTTCCCGATGCGTCATGAGCAGCTATCGTCACAATCCCTCCCTAGCAGCTGATGCAGGTATATATTTTATCAAAGTTCTTCGTCTTTTAAACTAATATCCTATCCATTCTAACATTGTGATTATTGATGAGTCTTGATTTGTGGTTAATAGGTAGTTAACTATAGTTAATTTTTGGTTTCATTTTTATTATTTATAGGATTCTTTCTATTTTATTTTAGTATTTTCGTAACTTTGTTTTAATTTTAGTTTTATTAGCTTTTAAGTTGGTTTTAATGAGTAAATGATGGAAATTGGTCAGTTTTATGCGTTTCTGTCCAGCAGGTGCCACGCTGAAGCGGTGGTTGAGCCAGCGTTAAAGCATCCGGGCACTAAAGCGTCTCGTGCCCCATGCTTGAGCGTGGCGGTTACACTTTGGAAAAAAAAAAAACTTGCAAGTTTTGTAGAGAGCTGGACACAAAGAGCTTTACATAGTACAGAGAGGAGATGAAAAGGAGCATTCAGAGAGGGTTGAAGCTGGAAAGCAGAGACTTAAGATGGCCTCCTTATCTTCATCTTCTTTTTTTGGGTTTTCATTTTTAATTATGTTAGCGTAACTTCCTTTGTTAGAGGTAGATGGAACAGCCTGTATGACTTGTTTTCATTATGGATGTTGACTTGTTCTGGGTTATTTAAATTCAAGAGTTTATTTGTTGTTATCATGCTTATCTACAATATGAGTTTGCAATTAGGAAATTGGGATTCATGTTTGCTGTGTTGTGAATAAATGATTTGTGCATGTTACTTATGAATAAGAACACAATCGAATTAGCGTTATTGAGTTGTAATCGTTCTTATTGCTCTTTCTAATTTTCTAATACTCAAGGAATTGAATTAGTAATTTTAGGCAAGAAGGTTTATCAACCTAAGGAATTAGAGGGTAAATATCTGACACTCAACTTCTTGAATTTGGGTAAACTGTTCAGGTTAATATCTAGTAAGGAACAAGTAGGAAAGACAGGGAAGTCGATCCTCTAAAAATTTCTCCTTGATTGTTAAGAACCAAGTTTTCTATATGCTTGAATCTTCTCAATTGAAAAATACCAAAAAAATATTTTCTGTTCTTGTTTACTTCAGAAAACCATTTCTGAATTTTCGATCGCTCAAACAAAAAGAGAGAGAGCTCTGAGAGTGAGAGAGAGAAGAGAAAAGGAAAGTAGGTTTGGGGGGGGGGGGAGGGTTTTCTATGTTGCTATATTTTAGAGTTTCCGACGGACATTGAAAATTCCCGACTGTTTTTCAGTCGGTAATTCAAATTTTTGAATTACCGACGGAAAGTTCCGTCGATAATGTAACATAAAGTTTCCGACGGAATTTCCCTCGGTAACATCCTCAACCTTTCCGACAGAAATTTCCTCGATAAACTCTCGCCACCAATACCGACGGATTTAGCGGCAACATATCCCTTGGTAATGTTAACCATGGTCATTCCGTCGGTAACTTTGGAAACATTTCATATTCATCATTACCAATGACTTTTTCCGTCGGTAATGTCTTAAAAGTCGTCGATAATTAATGTAATACCCCGTTTTTCGTATTAGTACTTTTGTAGGTGCCTTGTTTGTTAGGAAGGTTTAGAGTGTGCTAAGTGGGATTTTTAAGCTAAAAATCCCTTCCTGATGCATGAGCATGACCGTGCTCATGTATCAGCACGCCCGTGCTTGAGCATGTGTCTTGTGGCTGCCTGAGCCACAAGCATGGCCGTGCTTAATAGGGGGCACGACCGTGCTCACGTGTAAGCGCGTCTCGCTGATGCCAAGTCAAGCACGACCATGCTTAAGGGGTGCATGGCCGTGCTCAGGTCACAGAGTCTATAAATAGGAACATTATGCAAGGGTTATGTGTGCAACCCTTATTTTGGTTTCTTTGCCTCCAAAACAGCAGAAACCTCTCTTCCTCTTTCTCTCCTTTGAACCTTTCCTATTTCTTGGAATCCTTGCCGTGTTTGGGAGAAGAAAGTACGCATTAGTGTCTTGCAAGGTAAGCCAGTTATCCTTCTTCTATTTCCTCTTCCTTTTCTCGAATTGGGAACTAATTGGTAAACCTTTTTGTTGGCCAAGCCTTGATTCGTGTGTCGAGCCGCTTGAGGGAACTATTGGGAGTTTGATCTTCATACCAGGAATGAGGAGAAGGACTATTATGAGTATGTAGGCTTGGGGGTCGCCTAAGACGAAAGGTTACCCATGACCCTCTTGTATGATAACATGTTTACATGCCTATATGCTATTCGATGATGATCTGTTTGTGATAATAATATTGATATGGATGTTCTTGTTATTGAATATTGTCTGTCATGAATATGATGATGTTGTGATGCCATGATTATTACGATATTATGATGATTATGGAATGTTGATTGATGTTGTGAATGTGTTACTGTTAAAACATTAAATCTGTTAATGATGCTAAGGGATGTTTGTTCCCCTTGTTCATAAGACTGAATGATAGTAATGAGTGAGGTTATGTCAATGGTTTAGTCAAACCTTAGGGATTTATTTATGAGTGATTAGGAACAATTAATGATTTGAGATTAAAGGAGTAATTCCCCTTAATTTGTAAGACATGGATAATTAATCAAGATTAATGAAACTGATGATCAATGGATTAGTAAAAGCCAATAGGATTGAATCTGTGAATTGTCCCCAAGGAAGTAAAAGGTTTTGACCCTTTCTGTCCAGATCAGTACGGCCACGATCCATTGACCACGACCGTGCTTAATAGGGAGCACACCCGTGCTCCATTTCAAAATCAAGAACAGGGCGCGCTTTTGAGCACGCCCGTGCTTAACAGGCAGCACGACCGTGCTTGCCTGGAGAGCTCAGCATGCCCGTGCTGGGGTGAGCATGACCGTGCTCAGCTGTGCAGAACAGAAACCAGAACAATGCAGAAGCAGGGGTTTTCACCCCAAATACCTTAAAAGACTTAATAAAATACCAACGAAACGTGAAGACCAAAGACAAGTGATAAGATGCTGTACCTTGGTAGCAAAGTGGCCAAGGGAACTGTTGGCCATGGCAACCATACCCAAGAGGGGGGTGAATTGGGTTTAAATTAAAAAATGAAAACTTTTCGATAACTCGAAACCCTTTTTAAAGTATAAACAGAATTTGCAGCGGATGAATATTATTTTCAAATTAAATCGTTGTCGCGTACAAGTAAAAACGTTTTTGCAAAAGACAAAACAAAAGTAAAAGAGATAGGGATAAGAAGATTGACACAGCGATATATCCTGGTTCGGCCACAGACTACCCACGTGGCCTACGTCCAGTCCCCAAGGCAATACGACCAAGGGATTTCAATCAACTCTAGTTTTTAAACAGGATCAACTAGAACCTTTACAATTCAGAGAACCCTTAACACAAATCTTAGGACATACTATCCCTTGTGTAAGAGCCTCAAACACTAGCTTTTAAACAGGCGCAGCTAGAACCTTTACAAAGTAGAGAATTCTTAACACAATCACAGGACGTACTATCCCTTGTGCAAGAACCTCAAGAAACCGTTTCGTGAGATCACACTCACTTAAAAAAACAAACTATAAAAGTTTTACAATGAGAAAGCACTCAAAAGTGCAGATATGAAATACAACTTGAAGCTCAAATAGCAACACCTATATGGTGTATAAGTTTCTCAAAATAATATGATCACGTGTAAGTGCAAGAGTAAAAGAAAATAGTAATCAGAGTTTAAGCACAATAGAGAGTAGAAGAGAGTAGTAGATGGGGCATTTTTCCAAGGCTGCCAGGCTACCTATTTATAGAGAATAGGTTAGGGTTCAGTGAAATTAGGTCAAGCCTCTTAAAATGCATTTCTGCCGCAGCATAATCGATTATTCAAAACTTATAATCGATTATTTAATGTGTTTACATGAAGCGCGCGTCTGGACAGAAAGGTCATAATCGATTACCATAATCGATTATGTCTTCACTGCTTTTTCACCAAAGAAGATAATCGATTACCTTAATCGATTATGATGTTACTGACTCTTTCATAAAAGGCTATAATCGATTACATAATCGATTACAGGGTTTCGGTTGAAGCATATTGGAAGTCAGTAAGGTCATAATCGATTATCCAGATTCAATAATCGATTATTATATTTCAAATTTGAAATCAACGGCTTTAATATCATAATTACTCATTAACACTCATTAAAGCCATTTAACCACGACTCATAATCGATTATAGCATTTCCATAATCGATTATGGTGCGTATCAGGTGGTTTTTCAAAAACTTGACAATTAAGGAAAGGTTGCCCAATTAAGCTCAATTTTAATTGTCAGTTTTAATCACATGTTATTATTTATTTAATAACATGATTTATCTTTTAAAGCACATGTTAAATATGTGTGTGTGTGAGTGATCATATTAAATTGAAAACCCTACTTACCATTTACAGATTATTCTAAAACAATCAATACAAGTAGTAAAATTCCCTTTTTACCCCTCTTGATTGCTTTGCCTAATCTTGACTGATCGTTTGGCCTTTTTCACGCTTTTTGCAGATAAGTCCTTTAGACTTAAAATTGCTTTTGTCATTCATCAAAATATATGTACCTGTCAAGGCATACATCCACAGGAACCTCGATGCATGATGGTCAAGGTGGTAATCTCTAGTGCTTAATGGCTAGAGTATTAATGATGATATGGTACCTTGGTAGCCTAGTGGCCAAGGGGGCCTTGATGCTTGATGGTCAAGGCGGTAATCTCTAGTGCAGAACGACTAGAGTGTTTAATAAATAAATACGAAAAGATAACATTAATCCTCGATAGCCGAGTGGTCGAGGTGTTGATGGTGTTAAAACTTGTGTAGCCTAGTGGCCCAAGCGGAGGTGGTGGTTGTGCTTGTGTGTTGTGTTGAGAATGCATTCACGCATCAGAGATGTTAGTGGAGGATGTTCAACATAGGGGAGGTCGCCCGAATTATAGTGATCTTGCCATCCATAGCGATTCAAGTGAATCATGTACAACTGTGGTGGCACATCCAAGAGTAAGGTGCGTTGGCTCCCCTAGGGGCTGTAACACCCCGTTTTTCGTAAGTGTTTCTATAAAGCTGGTTTTATTAAGTTAAAAGTGTTGGTTAAGGGCTAAGTGGGATTTTGGCTTAAAAGTCCCTTTCTGGTAGATGAGCACGCCCGTGCTTAAAGTCAGAAGCGTGTTTCTGATTTTAAGTTGAGCACGACCGTGCTCAACAGTGAGCACGCCCGTGCTCAATGTGCTGACCGCGTCTCGGTGACGCTAAGTTGAGCACGACCGTGCTCAAGGGTAAGCACAACCGTGCTCAAGTCTGAACTATATATCCTTGTGCAGATGCCGAGGGTTTAAGTAAAAACCCTACTTTTGGTGGCTGCCACTTCGCTAGTGCGGCCAGAACGGTTTCCTCTCCTTTTGTTCATCCAACTCAATCTGTTCTTGAGTATTGGAGACCATTGGGGAGTTTTGGTTCATCTGTGCTTGATATATAGGTAAAGTTCTTCCCTTTTGGTATTTTCCTTTCATTACCTTGATTGGAAACTGATATGGTTTGTGTTTTTGGTTAACCAAGGTGTAGAATCGGACTGAGCCGCTCGTGGGGATGTGATCAGTTTGACTGTTAGAGCAACCTTCAATCCAGGTATGGGGAGAAGGGTATTGTAACCATAGACAATAGGGGTAGTGTGAGGTAAAAGGGTTCCCCATGACCCCGGTATTGTTTATGTTGTATGATTATTATGTTAAATGTCGTTCTATTAATAACATGCTTCATTTGTTTGGTTTTGTCTGAATATGTATGTTATAGACATATTTGTTATTAGTATGAATATGATGATGTGTTTTGCCAATGATTGATGTTGTGATTTGATGATGCTGATGATGCTGTTATGACTGTTGTGTTGGAGCCCTTGAGGCTAATGTTTAAATTGATAAATTAGGTGTAAAAACGAGTTAAGATGAATGGTTTAATGAATCCTAAAAATTAGTTAGAATTCTGACTTGAACTCTGCCCAGAACAGCATTGTCGTGCGATGAGCACGAACGTGCTAAACAGGGTGCACGACCGTGCTCCCAGTTTAATTCTGCAAAATGGTCGCGCTGTTTAGCACGACCGTGTAGGACAAAGAGCACGACCGTGCTGCTGAGCACGACTGTGCTCAATAGGAAGCACGACCGTGCTTCACTTAAGGGGCAACACGCCCTTCACGTGTTCAAGCACGACCGTGCTGACCCCTCCTGGATAGAAACAGAATTAAAGGACTTAAAAGGGTTTCAAACCCCATTTCCCCAATGATGACAAGTTGAGATAGCTAATCAAAGATGAAGATTAGACAACCTGGTTAATAATTGTCTAAGATGATTAAGATAATAAGATGTTAAGTCGGTATCCGTTGGGTTACCGCACGTTGATAAGTTGAAGTCTCGGGTGCTTATTCACCCAAGTATGTTGAGTTGAACCTTGGTGCTTATTGGCCAAGGGAGCCTTGACCCTGCGATTTGGGTCTAAGGTTACGTTGAGGTTGATGTTGAAGTCTTGGGAGCTTCATGGCCCAAGCAAGGAGGTGGTTGAGATTGTTTGTTGTTGTGCCATTTGTATATAGCATTGGAGTTGTTGATGGGGGAGGTTCGACATAGGGGAGATCTCCCGAGAGTACGGTGATCTGGCCATCCACGGTATGTCACCCGATGGTTTGGTGACCGCGGCCCCCTTGATGAGGCATCCACGATTTGACACATTGGCTATCCATGGGGTTCACCCAAGGTTTGGTGAACTGCCAGTGTTGGTGCTTCTATGGCCAATACGGATATGTAACTCCAAGGTCGTTCATCCTGCGTTAGTTTGGATCCACATGCATAGATAGAGTAGCGGAGTAGTTGATATGTGCAGAGCATAGCATACTTGGTTGATATGATATTGTTGGATGTTGATGTATGCTTATGTTTGTATGCTTACCTTATTTCCTATTCCCATGCTGTATATGTTTACATGAATCTTACTCCCCGTTATTTGTTTGTGTTTGGCCTGATCGGCATTTTGCAGAGGATAACGAGCAGCCCGGAGAGGAGTGACTCTGAAGAGCCGCCACTCATAGTTAGGGCTTGTTTTATGTTTAGTTAGTTTATTTCAGTTGTATTCCGAGGATATATTTCTGGAACGTTTATACCAGCTCTGAGTTGTGACATTGGGGTTGGGTTATTTGTTGATTATGTTTTATTTGTTTTAAACTTGATTTATATTTTCCACGATTGTGAACTGGTTCATGTGGGACTTTTCTACCCATGGACAAATGTTTTTAAACTATTCAGTAAATGCATGTTTTTCTTTTTAATTATTTTTATATTAAATGCCTTATAACATGCTGGGTAGAAGGGTGTCACATTTAGCGGTATCAGAGCAATTCGACCCTGTCCGGACGTGGTATGAGTCTGTTGTGAGTCTGTTGTGTGACTCTTGTTTGGATTGTCTATACTTGTTATAGATAAGATGTTTAAAGTTAGTTGTCTGCAGCTTTTATCCGCTTAAGTTCTGTACTAAGAATTGTTTTTGGGCATGTACACGAACTAATGGCCGGTAGAGGGCTCAACGATCAGGCGATTGCGGATGCATTGGCACTTCTGGCCAATGCAATTGGACAGGTCAACCATAACAACAATGGTAGGCCAGCTGAGTTCCATGGACTGGATAAGTTCCAGAGGAACAACCCTCCATCGTTCAAGGGAGTGTTGATCCAGAAGGAGCAGTGTTATGGCTGAGGGAGATAGAGAAAATCTTCCATGCAATGGATTGTAACGATCAGCAGAAGCTCATCTTTGCTACCTTCATGTTGACTGAGGAGGCTGAGCATTGGTGGGACAACTGCAGGCAGCGGATGCAGGCTGACTGCACATCAGTTACATGGGCTGTGTTCAGCCAGAGATTCCTGGAGAAGTACTTTCCGGCGGATATCAGGGACAAGAAAGAGATGGAGTTCTTGTCTTTGAGGCAGGGGTCGTTGTCAGTTGGTGACTATACGGCCAAGTTTGAGGAGCTGGCTAGGTACTACACTCCGTATCAGCATGAGACAGATGATCGCTCCAAGTATGTCAAGTTTGAGGCTGGACTCTGACCTGAGATCAAGCAGCCATCAGCTATCAGGAGATCAGGATCTTTCCAATTCTGGTCAACAAGTGCAGAATCTATGAGGATGCTAGTCAGTTCAGAGTTGCTAGCTCTAAGTGATCGGATAGCCAGAGTGGCAAGAGACTGATCAGAGAGACAAGGGTAAGCAACGGTATGCTCCGACCGACAAAGATTTCAAGCAGAGTGGCAAGAAGTCATAGTTTCAGCAGGATGGGTTTAGGGGCGGGTTCTCTAATGCCTCTAGACCCATGAGGTGCGGCAAGTGTGGTGCTATGGATCACTACTTGTCCAAGTGCAAGGAGATGCAGGTTATCTGCTTCAGATGTGGCAAGCCAAGGCATATCAGTCGCGAGTGCGAAGGAGCAAAGGCAGAGCCTCCCAGCGCTAGCAAGAATCAGAAGTCCCAGGCCAACAGACTGAAGACCACTGGAAGAGTCTTTACTCTTAGTGGAGCTGAAGCCTCCGAGTCTGATGACTTGATTCAAGGTACATGTTTTATTGATGGAACTCGATTGACTGTTTTGTATGATTCGGGTGCTACTCACTCATTTATATCGCATGATAGGGTCATGAGTCTTAATTTTCCTGTTACCTTTCTTGAGTTTGACTTGCTTGTTTCTACACCTACAAACAAACCAGTTTCTACTTCTTATGCATGCAAGAACTGTCATATAGTTATAAATGATAAAACCTTCATTGTTGATCTTGTATGCTTGCCTTTGAAAGACTTGGATATTATTCTAGGCATGGACTGGTTATCTTCCAACCATGTCCTCCTGAACTGTTTTGATAAAACCTTGATTTTTGGAACTCCAAAGGAGTCTAAGAATCTGGTCCTTCTCTCTGCCAGCCAAGTTCAAGCTTCGATGAAAGACGAAGCCCAAGTATACATGATGTTAGCTTCCCTGGAAGTATAGAGCAGCCCTCTTGATGCGCCAGCTTGCCTGTTGTGCGGGAATTTTCTGAGGTGTTTCCGGGGGATGTTTATAACTTACCCCCAGAGAGATGTTGAGTTTACCATATACTTAGTGCCAGGCACCGGGCCAATCTCCATAGCACCCTATAGAATGTCTCCTCTAGAGCTAGCTAAGTTGAAGGAACAGTTGGAGGACTTGATGAAGAAACAGTTCATTAGGCCGAGTGTGTCTCCGTGGGGAGCGCCTGTGTTGTTGGTGAAGAAGAAGGATGGTAGTATGAGGTTGTGTGTCGGCTATCGGCAGCTCAACAAGGTGACCATAAAGAATTGGTATCCCCTCCCTAGGATTGATGATCTTATGGATCAGTTGAGGGGCGCTTACGTCTTTTCTAAGATGGATTTGAGGTCAGGGTACCATCAGATTCGGGTTAAGTCCGAGGACATCCCAAAGACAGCGTTTAGGACGCGATATGGTCACTATGAGTACTTAGTTATGCCCTTTGGTGAGACCAATGCTCCTGCGGTCTTCATGGACTACATGAACAAGACCTTTCACCCTTACTTGGATAAGTTTGTGGTGGTGTTTATAGATGACATCTTAGTGTACTCCAATAGTAAGGAGGAACATGAGGAACACCCGAGGGTTTTCTTGCAGACCCTTAAGAAAAAGCAGTTGTACGCTAAGTTGTCTAAGTGTGAGTTCTGGTTAGAGGAAGTGAGCTTCTTAGGACATGTCATCTCTAAGGGTGACATAGCAGTGGACCCAGCTAAGATAGAGACGGTGCTCCAATAGGGAGCGTCGAAGTTAGTGACCGAGATTAGGAGTTTCTTGGGGTTAGCCGGGTACTATAGGTGGTTCATAGAAGGTTTCTCTAAGATAGCCTTACCCTTAACCCGTCTCACCAAGAAGGGACAGTTGTTCGTGTGGGACTCTAAGTGTGAAGAGAGTTTCCAAACCCTTAAGGATAGGTTGACATCAGCACCAGTGTTAGTTTTGCCAGATCCTAGTGAACCCTTCGTAGTTTACTACGATGCTTCTAAGCAAGGGTTTGGTGGTGTGTTGATGCAGAATGGTAAGGTAGTTGCTTATGCTTCTAGGCAGTTGAAAACCTATGAGAAGAACTACCCTACCCATGACCTAGAGTTAGAAGCTGTGGTATTTGCCTTAAAAATCTGGAGGCATTACCTGTATGGAGCGAGATTTGAGGTCTTTAGTGATCATAAGAGTTTGAAGTATCTTTTTTGATCAGAAGGAACTGAATATGAGGCGGCGTAGGTGGACGGAGTTCTTAAAGGATTATGACTTCGAGCTGACCTATCACCCAGGAAAGGACAATGTGGTGGCCCATGCCTTAAGTAGGAAAACCCTGCATGTCTCCGCTTTGATGGTTAGGGAGATGGATTTGATTGAGGAGTTTAGAGACTTTAGTCTAGCTTGTGAGTTTACCCCTAAGAGTATTAGGCTTGGTACCTTGAAGGTTACCAATAGCTTGATGGATCAGATTAGAGAGGGTCCGAAGTTAGACAAGTTTCTCTTGGACCAGCGAGAGTTGCTCGCTCAGGGTAGAGACCTTAGTTTTAAGGATGGAAGTGATGGTATCTTGAGGTTCAAGGATAGAGTTTGTGTGCCAGATGTTCCTGAGCTTAGGAAGTTGATCCTTGAGGAAGAACATAGGAGTGGATTGAGTGTGCGCCCAGGTGCCACTAAGATGTATCAGGACCTTAAGAGGATGTTTTGGTGGCCTAGGATGAAAAAGGATGTAGCCGAGTTTGTGTATGCGTGCCTAGTTTGTCAGAAGACCAAGATAGAGCACTAAAGGCCTTCGGGTAAGTTGCAACCTTTGAGTATCCCAGAGTGGAAATGGGATAGCATCTCCATGGATTTTGTGTCTGGACTCCCAAGGACCCCAGCTGGTTTTGAGGCGATATGGGTTGTTGTGGATAGACTGACTAAGTCTGCCCATTTCATTCCGATAAATATGGAGTAATCCATTGGCTAAGCTATACATCAGAGAGATAGTTAGGATTCATGGTGTACTCTCTAGCATAGTTTCAGATAGAGACCCGAGGTTTACCTCTAGGTTTTGGAATAGTTTGCAAGAGGCTTTAGGAACAAAGCTTAGGCTTAGTTCAGCTTACCACCCGCAGACTGATGGACAGTCTGAGGGGACCATCCAGTCCTTAGAGGACTTGTTGAGGGCTTGTGTGTTAGAGTAGTCAGGAAGTTGGGACAAGTTTTTGCCCCTGATAGAGTTCACCTACAACAACAGCTTCCATTCCAGCATTGGGATGGCACCTTATGAGGCTCTGTATGGGAGGAGATGTAGGACACCCTTGTGTTGGAGTGAACCTAGTGATAGTGTGGTGCTAGGACCAAAAATAGTCCAGGAAACAACAAAAGATCAGACTGATTCAGGAAAAGATGAGAGTTGCACAGAGTAGGCAAAAGAGCTATCATGATAAAAGGAGGAAGGCGCTCTAATTCCAGGAAGGCGATCATGTATTCTTGAGAGTTACCCTGATGACTGGGTTGGTAGAGTGATGAAGGTGAGGAAACTTACTCCGAGGTTTATTGGTCCTTACCAAATCCTCAAAAGAGTCGGCGAAGTTGCCTACCAAATAGCTTTGCCACCGTTCTTGTCAAATCTCCACAATGTTTTTCATGTGTCTCAACTCAGAAAGTACATCCATGACCCTAGTCACGTGATAGCTCCCGACACAATACAGTTAAAAGAGAACTTGACATTTGAGGTGTTACCCCTTCGAGTCGAGGATAGGAGGGTGAAGCACCTAAGGGGCAAGGAGATTCCTTTGGTCAAAGTAGTTTGGAGTGGGACAACTGAGGAAAGTGCTACCTGGGAGCTCGAGAGCAAGATGATGGAGGCGTACCCGCATCTTTTCGTTTGAGGTATGTAGAAAATTTCGAGGACAAAATTTTTATAAGGGGGGTGGAATTGTAACATCCCTTTTTTCGTAAGTGTTTCTATAATTTATTAAGTTAAAAGTTTTGGTTAAGGGCTAAATGGGATTTTGGCTTAAAAGTCCTTTTCTGATAGATGAGCACGCCCGTGCTCATTAGCCAACACGCCCGTGCTCAACAGTGAGCATGCCCGTGCTCAATGTGCTGACCGCGTCTCGGTGACGCTAAGTTGAGCACGACCGTGCTTAAGGGTGCTCAAGGGTGAGCACGACCGTGCTCAAGTCCAAACTATATATCGTTGTGCAGAGGCCGAGGGTTTACGTAAAAACCCTACTTTTGGTGGCTGCCACTTCCCTAGTGCGGCCAGAACAGTTTCCTCTCCTTTTGTTCATCCAACTCAATCTGTTCTTGAGTATTGGAGACCGTTGGGGAGTTTTGGTTCATCTGTGCTTGAAATATAGGTAAAGTTCTTCCCTTTTGGTATTTTCCTTTCGTTACCCTGATTGGAAACTGAGTTGGTTTGTGTTTTTGGTTAACCAAGGTGTAGAATCGGACTGAGCCGCTCGTGGGGATATGATCGGTTTGACTGTTAGAGCAACCTTCAACCCAGGTATGGGGAGAAGGGTATCGTAACCATAGGCAATGGGGGTAGTGTGAGGTAAAGGGGTTCCCCATGACCCCGGTGTTGTTTATATTGTATGATTATTATGTTAAATGTCATTCTGTTAATAACATGCTTCATTTGGTTGGTTTTGTCTGAATATGTATGTTATAGACATATTGGTTATTAGTATGAATATGATGATGTGTTTTGCCAATGATTGATGTTGTGATTTGATGATACTGATGCTGTTATGACTGTTGTGTTGGAGTCCTTGAGGCTAATGTTTAAATTGATAAATTAGACGTCAAAACGAGTTAAGATGAATGGTTTAATGAATCCTGAAAATTAGTTAGAATTTTGACTTGAACTCTGCCCAGAACAGCACTGTCGCGTGATCAGCACGACCGTGTTGAACAGGGAGCACAACCGTGCCCCCAGTTGAATTCTGGAAAATGGCCGTGCTGTTTAGCACGGCCGTGCAGGACAAAGAGCACGACCGTGCTGCTTAGCACGACTGTGCTCAATAGGAAGCACGACCACGCTTCACTTAAGGGGCAGCATGCCCTTCACGTGTTCAAACACGACGGTGCTGGGGTTTAAGCTCGACCTTGCTGACCCCTCCTAGACAGAAACATAATTAAAGGACTTAAGGGGTTTCAAACCCCAATTCCCCAATGATGACAAGTTGAGATAGCTAATCAAGATGAAGATTAGACAACCTGGTTAATAATTATCTAAGATGATTAAGATAATAAGATGTTAAGTAGGTATCCGTTGGGTTACCGCACGTTGATAAGTTGAAGTCTCAGGTAATTATTGACCCAAGCATGTTGAGTTGAACCTTGGTGCTTATTGTCCAAGGGAGCCTTGACCCCGCGGTTTGGGTCTAAGGTTACGTTGAGGTTGATGTTGAAGTCTTGGGAGCTTCATGGCCTAAGCAAGGAGGTGGTTGAGATTGTTTGTTGTTGTGCCATTTGCATATAGCATTGGAGTTGTTGATGGGGGAGGTTCGACATATGGGAGATCGCCCGAGAGTATGGTGATCTGGCCATCCACGGTATGTCACCCAATGGTTTGGTGACCGCGGCCCCCCGTGATGAGGCATCCACGGTTTGATGCGTTGGCTATCCATGGGGTTCACCCAAAGTTTGGTGAACTTCCGGTGTTGGTGCTTCTATGGCCAATACGGATATGCAACTCCAAAGTCGTTCATCCTGAGTTAGTTTGGATCCACATGCATAGATGGAGTAGCGGAGTAGTTGATGCATTGCACAGCATAGCATACTTGGTTGATATGATATTGTTGGATGTTGATGTATGCTTATGTTTGTATGCTTACCTTATTTCCTATTCCCATGCTGTATATGTTTACATGAATCTTACTCCCCGTTATTTGTTTGTGTTTGGTCTGATCGGCATTTTGCAGAGGATGACGAGCAGCCCGGAGAAGAGTGACTCTGAGGAGCCGCCACTCATAGTTAGGGCTTGTTTTATGTTTAGTTAGTTTATTTCAGTTGTATTCTGAGGATATATTTCCGGAACGTTTATACCAGCTCTGAGTTGTGACATCGGGGTTGAGTTATTTGTTGATTATGTTTTATTTGTTTTAAACTTGATTTATATTTTCCGCGGTTGTGAACTGGTTCATGTGGGACTTTTCTACCTATGGACAAATGTTTTTAAACTATTCAGTAAATGCATGTTTTTATTTTCAATTATTTTTATATTAAATGCCTTATAACATGCGGGGTAAAGGGTGTCACAGGGGCCCATCTAAGGTTTGGTGGATTGCCCCGACGTTGGTGCTTATTGGCCAATGTGGAGATGTAACTCCGAAGTTGACTTCCTGAGATAGATGGATCCAAGTACTTAATGGAGTAGTGGAGCAGAGTTGCATTGCATAGCATACACGTTTGTATGATGATGTTATTATGTTATGTTGCTATTATTGTTATAACATGCTTGTTTGTTGTATGCTCGTCTTGCTAACTGCTTCCTTGCCATTATATTCATATACATGTTTCTTACTCCCTATCTCTATGTTTTCTTGTCTTGTGGCATGTATCTTTATGCAGAGGATGGCGAGCAGCCAGTTGAGGAGTGACTCTGAGGAGCCGCGACTCGTAGTTAGGATTTCCAGTTTTATGTTGTTAGTTTAGTTTTTTTTTTTCAGTTTGATTCTTCCTTCCAACTTGAAGATGAAAACTTTGAAGAAGGAAACTTGGATTTCTTCCTCTTGAGTTGTTGCTCCACTTTGATAGCTTGTTGGACTAAGTCTTCTATCTCCACATAGTTTTTAAGCTTCACTATGTCTTGAATCTCTTGATTCAAACCATGTAGGAACCGAGCCATAGTAGCCTCCCTCTCTTCATTAATATTGGACCTAATCAAGGCCAACTCCATCTCTTTATGGTACTCATAACATTCACGAAACCTTGGGTCAATCTTTGCAATTTGTTGTGAAGATCTCTATGGTAGTGAATTGGAACAAATCTTTTTCTCATTACTTGTTTCATTTCTGCAAGTATCTATAGGCTCCTCCTCATACCTTATTCTCTCTTTTTGCAGTTGATCCCACCACACAAGTGCATAGTCTTTGAATTCAAGAGTAGCTATGATAATCCGCTGGCTTATCATGTTTTATATATTATTTTAGAGCAGATTTCATCAATTAAGTTGAGTTGAATACTTGATTTTGCTGAAATTAGACTTTGTTTTCCCATTTTGGTTATTTTAAATTCAATGTGTGCATTTATTTAATTTTAATAATTAGATTCTAGTTAATTTTCTTATATAATTTTCTTATTTTAATTTTTATTTTAATTTTTAGGAAAGGTTGACAAGAAGGATTGCAATTGAACTGTGATGAAAGAAATAAAATTGAAGAAGAGCTACAAGGAGAATTGAAGTAACTTGAAGAAAATAATGTGGGGCCCGCATCCAATTAAATTAAAATGAGAATTGATGAAAGGAATTGGTTTGGTCACGTGAGTCCAGCAAGAGAAGTGAAAGTTGCAAGGAGAAATTGAAATTCAATCCAAAATAAAGTGGGGCCAGCAAGAAGAATTGAAGACTAAGCAAGTGTATTACAAATTTACAATTACATTCAATTGCACTTGAATTCCTATTGCTGGAGGAGTATAACGTGAAGCAAAAAAAAAAACAAGAGAGAGAGAAACGGACCCACCCACACATGAAATCTCAAATTGGAGAAGATATTGGGCAGTTAAAGAAAGGATAAATATCAATGCAAAAGATTGTAATTTTCAATTGTTATATGGATAATAACAATAAGGAGCAGCAACGTAAAATCCGAAGGGAATTAGGAGATTGAAGATTTGAAGATTTGCACTATATATAGAAGGGAACAACGTCAGCGAGAGAAACAATTTTTTAGCGCCGTCCCAGACGAAGAACAGAAAGCCAGTGATAACTCTTAGAAATAAGAGTTATTCATTAACTTTTTACTTAGAATTATTGTTATATTTGAGTAAGAGATGCAGTTTTTTGTGAGCAATTGCTTAAGTTTGTGAATGTATGCAGCTAAGTCAATTTGAGTCAGTTATTTTGATATTTAATGTTGAAACATGGTTCATGAAGTTTCTGTGTGTTATTGCAGGTGCATTAATGGAGCATACAGTACACACTGGCAAGCAAATGAGTTCTTGACTGTTGCAGCAAAGTGAACCTCTAAAGCTCTGCAAAAGAGGACAAAAATGATTAGGACACATTTTTCTCTCTCCTGGCAGGTGCACATGTACTGGCTGGACGTGGGCTTCACGCGCACGCCTAGGGATCAGGATTCCTACACTTTAGGAAATGGGTCAGGGTCTTTATTTAATATTCTTTAATGCTGGCCCAAAATAGAGGAGAGAGGTTTATGAATATAAGGCCTTTGTAACCCTAGGGAGGATACACATTATGACTCATACCACAATAATATTCCCTTGTCTGACCTAGGAAAGAGCAGCCGAAAAGCTCTCTTCTTCAACCTCCTCCCCTGTTTTTCATTTCCTCAAGTTCTCCTTTGTAATGAACACTTCCTCATTTTTAATTATTGTTTTGCTTAAGCTCATCATGAGCTAACTTGCTGTAGCTTTAGGTATGTGACTTGTAATGAATGCTTAGCTGAATTTACGCAATGTTATGCTTCTGCATTTTCTTTTAACATGCGTTAACTGCTGTTTATTTAAGAGTGATCAACTTAAATGAATGTTAAGCTTGCTTGGGTTTGGAAAACTGAGTTTAGTGGAAATAGTTAAAGGATAAGGATTAAATCATTAATTGGAAAATTAATTGATGTTGGATAGATTAGGAATAGTTATTCAAGTCCTTAAATTAGCTGGAACAAGCTTATTAAGAAGAGGGTGTAATTAATACGAATCTAGGAATAGAAAACATTTAATGAACCAAATCTTTTAGTGTTGGGAAATACAACTTTTATTTCCTGGAGTTAGATGCTACAGCATACGCAGAGCATAACCTAAGCTAAGCAGAAATTACTAAGGAACATACCTAAGGCTGTTTTCTCATATTTACCACCAAACACTTTTGTTAACTCTTTGTCTTTAATTCATTTCAATTACCCAAGTTTTACATAACTGTCACTACATACACAACTATTTTTGTCACTAATTCTAGCTATCAAGAGCATATAGTTTAAAATGGAACTTGCTACAGCATTATAATCCTCAAGGGAAGATCTTTCTTACTCTGTATTACTTGATGCAATTGTGTATACTTGCACAAACTTAAGACATCTGTTTTTAAAGCAACAAGTTTTTGGCGCCATTGTCAGAGATTAGTAATGGTGTTAAATTTCTATTTTTAAACTATTTGTTCTGTTAGTTAGGATAATTAATGTTTGAAGTGATTTGCTGTAGCATCAGGTACTGAAACTGTGTGCACAGACTTCTCACACCTGAGTACATAATAGACCCTGAGATTGAAAGGACATTAAGAAGGTTGAGAAGATATCACATTCATATGTCTGAACCAGATTTTTGGTTCATATCTCCAACCAACTCTCCTACAACCACAACTGAAGCAGAATCTTCTGCTAGCTCTGAAATGGCTGACGAGGAACAACCTGACAGCATGGCATTGGCCAATGACAGGAATAGCTTTATTAGAGGCTATTCCCTGTTTGATCTAGAGTCTATGAGTACTAGAATAGTGAGGACCCCTATCACAACACCTCACTTTTAATTGAAGCCTGTGATGTTCCAAATGCTGCAAGCCATGGTATAGTTTAATGGAGCTGCCACAGAAGATCCACACTTGCATCTCAAACTGTTTTTCGATGTGGCTAGCAACTTTAAAATTCCAGGTGTTACTGATGATGATTTTAGATTGAGATTGTTCCCATTTTCTCTAGGGGCAAGGCTAAGAACTAGTTGAATTCTTTGGAGCCAAACTCCATTGACACCTGGAATAAGCTGGCAGAGAAGTTCCTGATCAAGTTCTTTCCTCCAACTATGAATGCTAGGATGAGGAATGAAATAACCTCATTCAAGCAGTAAAATGATAAACCTTTGTTCGAAGCTTGGGAAGGATTCAAGGAACTCCTTAAAAAGTGTCATCACCATGGCATTCAAATATGCATTCAAATAGAACACTTTTACAATGGAGTTCTGCCTAGCTCAAGGATGATGCTAGATGCATTAGTTGGAGGCAGCTTACTGAAAAATTCATACAATGAGGCTCATGAGTTGATTGAAGGCATAGCTGCAAATAGCTATTAGTGGCCTACATCCAGAATTGCTCCCAGCAAGGTAATTTTTGTAGCAGGAGCTCATGAAGTGAATGGAATCTCTGCATTAATAGCACAGCTGACCTCATTAACCACTATGGTGAAGAATATGGCCATGGGAAATCAAGGGAACCCAGTAAACCATGCTCCCTTCACTGAAGCATTAGTCCCAGAACAAGGGTGCAATGCTAATGTGGTATCTTGTGTATATTGTGGGGGAGAGTGTAAGACTCAATGACATAGAGATTTTGATATATGACAAATATACAATTTAATGTGTGTGCAAGTGTTTTAGTATCAAATTGCAAAGACAGGTATCAAGCTGTAAAGTATCAAGTTCAGTAAGCAATTAAAGGAGAATATCCAAAGAAGAACTTGAAGAACTCAAAGAGCAACAAGCAAGGACAAACATCAAAGTGTCATCAAGACAAGAGCTTAAAGGAGATTTAGATTTAAGTCTTAGATGATTTGTAAGAGAAGAAATCTCTTATTCACAAATAGCTCAGTTGAAATGATGCATGAAGAAAATCAATTTTCATAACCTGCATTAAAAAGGAATAAGTTTTAATGAAAATGATTTTTGGAAGTTAAGTAAATTCTCTGTCAGTACAGCCATGTATTAAAGGGATTAATACCATTTCCTGTAACTGACAAGTGAATATAAAGTTCTTAATATTCAGTACATAGATGTACTACACCTATGAATAACATGAAATCAGATCAGTTATAAATGGTTAACTGAATACAGGCCTGTACATATGCTATGTACTCGTGTATTCAAGTTTCTGGAAAAATCTGATGTTCATTAATACATAGATGTACTGAATAGGTGTATTGGTGGTACTGATGGATTAACCAAGATCAAGTTTTTAAAGAACGCGTACAGCCATGTATTACATAGGTGTACAGAAACTTTCAGTATGTAAAATGGTTAATACATCCCTGTACTCAACCCCTGTCCAAGAACTTGAATCAGTTTAGCTGATTCTGATATCAGACCCAAATCTGTTTGGACTGATCCCAAACGGTTACAACTTGTTTCATCTCATTAGAGCTTCAATTTGTGTATTCAACTTTTGAGAGTTTAGAAATCAATCTTTTTGTTCTATTACATTGTAAGAGAGAGGGAGTCTCTTTGTGTGATTAGGGTGAGGAATCCTAAGGAAGAACATTGAGGCTTTTTCACAAGAGGTGTGGTATCCTAGAAGTGAAAGAAGTGCTCTGTGGTGTAAAGGTTTTTCAAGCTACCTGGCTAAAGCTTGCTGTGTTAGTGTGTGAAATCCCACATGTGGAGTGGGGACTGGATGTAGGTCACAGTGGTGGTGACTGAACCAGGATAAATCTGGTTGTGTGGTATTCCTAAACTCAAAGCTCTTTAATTTCTGTATTACGCATAAAACTGAGTTCTTGATATACATTGTACAATATTGATTCTGTCATAATCTGAAATCACTGATTGAACTTTGTGCAAACTGCAATCTAATCTGTGTTGTTCAAATCTGATCTTAAGGCTCAATATCTGAACTGAATTGCATATAACTGTTATTGAATTGCAAGGCTTAAAACTCAAACATATACAATCTATTCTTGTTTCTTAAAGATTGAATTGTATGCTACAAAACCTGATTGTTAAAGTTGAGAACTTGATCTGTTCAATTTGAATTGAAACTAGAAGTATTATTGCAATCAATCTTGAGTTATTAATTGTTCAAAACTGAGTTGATTGAAACTGAAACTGATATATTGTAACTTCAGTTGCTGACTGATTAAGGCCTGTGCCTAATACCTGTATTATCTGTTCTTGAATCTTAAAATGCCCTTTCTTAATCTGTTAAAGATCCTGAGGCAAATCTATTTTGAAAAGTAAGTTTTTGAAAAGGAAGAATTTTTGAAAACTCAATTCACCCCCCCTCTTGAGTCTTTGAAGCCAAAACAACAATTGGCATCAGAGCTAAACTCTTAAGTTTGGCTTAACAGCTTTAAGAGTATGGCTTCCAATGACTGCTTAAATGAAGGGGCTTCCCTTGCACGCCCTCCTGCCTTCAATGGATCTGAGTATATCTATTGGAAGGAAAGAATGGTAATCTTTCTTGAAGCAGCTGGTGTTGACATATGGGATGCAGTAGAAAATGGACCATTTGTCCCTTCTACTGTGGATGCTAATGGTGCTCCAAGAAATAAGCCTAAAGTTGAATGGAATGAGGATGATAAGAAAAGAATTCAATATAATGCACGTGCTAAGAACATTATAACATCTGCTTTGAGTCGTGATGAGTTTTTCAGGGTTTCAAATTGCAAGACAGCAAAGGAGATGTGGGACACATTGCAAGTAACACATGAAGGAACCACTGATGTCAAAAGAGCAAGAATGAACACTCTCACACATGAGTATGAGCTGTTCAGAATGAAGCAAGGAGAACCAATGAGTGAAATGCAAAAGAGATTCACACATATTGTTAATCAACTTGCTGGTCTTGGTAAAGCTATATCAAATGAGGATCAAATCAACAAAGTAATGAGATGCCTAAGTAGAGAATGGCAGCCTAAAGTCACTGCAATTTCAGAATCAAGAGATCTTTCTTCAATGACTATTGCAACACTGTTTGGCAAGCTGCAAGAACATGAACTAGAGCTGAACAGATTGAATGAAAGTGAAGAAACTGACAAAAAGAAGAAAGGATTGGCTTTCAAGTCACAAGCTAAAGAGATACAAGATAGTGATGATGAGCAATCCGATCATGATGCAGAATCTGAAGAAGAAATGGGGATGCTGGTCAGAAAGTTTAAGAAGTTCCTAAAGAAGAAAGGCAACTTAAAAAGAAAGTCATCCACCTTTCCAAAAAGAAACTTCAGCAAAGGTGATAATTCTTCCAACAACATCACTTGCTATGAATGTGGAAAGATTGGCCACATAAAGGTTGACTGTCCAAAGCTACAAAAGAAGGACAAAACTGAAAAGTTTGACTCAAAGGACAAGAAGTGGAGAAAGCCAAGAAAGGCCTATATTGCTTGGGATGATAATGATGTAGATTCCACTGATGAATCTGAATCTGAGGAGGCAAACTTGTGCTTGATGGCCAGCAATGACAGTGATTCAGAAAGTGAGGTAAATTCAGATTCTCAACCTACTTTTGAGGAATTGCAAGATGCATTTGATGAGTTGCATGCTGAATATCTTAAGATTGCAAAACAACTTATCTCTTCTAGAAAAATAATTGCTAAACAATGTGATGAATATGCATGCTTGAAAATGAAAGAAAGAGAACTAGATGCTAGGAATAAAGTCTTGATTGCATCTAGCTCTAACTGTTCTAAGTGCTGCTCACTGTCCAAAGAGGTTGAAAAACTGAAAAATGACTTAGCAAGATTCACAAATGGTAGAGATAACTTAGAAGCATTGTTAGGACATCAAAAGTGTGTTTATGATAAAGCTGGAATAGGCTATGAACCTGAGATACATGAGAAATCTTTTAAAAAGTTTTTTGCTGCACCTAAGACATCAAAAACACCATTTGTTAGATGCTACTTTTGTGCTAGGAAAGGTCATACTGCTACAACATGCCATTACAGAATTTCTGCATATAATAAGTCTAAGTATGTGTGGGTTCCAAAAGGAACTTTTGATGGAACTAACCCAAAAGGACCCAAACAGTTTTGGGTACCTAAGACACAAACATGAATTCTGTTTTGTAGGTGTGTTGGAAGGCCAAGAATGTGAAATGGTACCTTGATAGTGGCTGTTCCAAACACATGACAGGAGACAAAAGCAAGTTCATCACACTCACTCCAAAATCAAGTGGAAGTGTTACCTATGGAGACAACAATAAAGGAAGGATACTTGGCATTGGCAACATTGGAAGTGACTCAACAACAATCATTGAGGATGTACTCTATGTTGAGGGACTTAAACACAATCTACTAAGTATAAGTCAACTATGTGACAAAGGCTTTAAGGTAAAATTCAATTCCAGTAGTTGCTTGATAGAAAATCAGAATGATGCAAATCTGAAATTGATTGGAAATAGGATAGATAACATCTACATGCTTGATTTAGACAATATCTCTTCAAACACTGCATGCTGTCTTATTTCAAAAGAAGAAGAGAATTGGCTTTGGCATAGAAGAATTGCACACATTCACATGAACCACTTGAATAAACTGATTTCTAAAGATCTTGTAATTGGTTTGCCTAAACTGAAATTTGTGAAAGATGGATTATGTGATGCATGTCAAAAAGGAAAGCAAGTTAAGGTCTCTTTCAAACCTAAAAACATTGTTTCAACAAATAGACCCTTGCAACTTTTGTACATGGATTTATTTGGTCCATCAAGAACCAAAAGCTTTGGGGGAAACTTGTATACCTTAGTAATAGTAGATGATTACTCTAGATACACATGGACATACTTTCTATCTCATAAGAGTAATGCATTTGCTGCATTTAAAAGAATGGCTAAAATTGTGCAAAATGAAAAAGACATGAAAATTGTCTCTATAAGAAGTGATCATGGGGGAGAGTTTCAAAATGAAGTGTTTGAAAACTTTTGTGATGAGCATGGCATTCAACATAATTTTTCAGCTCCTAGAACTCCACAACAAAATGGAGTAGTGGAAAGAAAGAATAGATCATTAGAGGAGATTGCTAGAACTATGTTGAATGACTCTAGCCTACCAAAACAATTTTGGGCAGATGCTGTGAACACAACCTGCTATGTGTTAAATAGAGTTTTGATAAGGCCTATTTTAAAGAAAACCCCTTATGAACTTTATAGAGGAAGAAAACCAAACATTGCACATCTTCATGTCTTTGGTTGTAAGTGCTTTGTACTTAATAATGGAAAGGATAATCTTGGAAAATTTGATGCAAAGGCTGATGAAGGAATTTTCCTAGGCTACTCTCTAACTAGTAAAGCATTTAGAATCTATAACAAGAGAACTGAAACCATTGAGGAATCTGTGCATGTTACATTTGATGAGTCTAACCCCAAAAGGTTGGGAAAGGATGTTGTTATTGATGATCTTGCAGATTCAATTGAGAAAACTCTCTTGGAGGAGCAACAAGGCAATGAAGGAAATGAAAGCTCCAAAGGAGAGATGCTGCAGCAGGAGCAAACAGAACAGCAGTCTGACTTACCAAAGGAATGGAGGACTGTCAGAAATCATCCAATTGATAACATCATTGGTGAAATTACAAAGGGGGTAACTACTAGACAATCTCTTAGAAATGCATGTAATCATATGGCATTTGTGTCTCAAGTAGAACCTAAGAATATAGATGATGCTATAACTGATGAACATTGGATGATAGCTATGCATGATGAATTAAACCAGTTTGAAAGAAATCAAGTATGGAACCTAGCGCCTAAACCCAAGAATAGTCAAGTAATAGGTACAAAATGGGTTTTTAGGAACAAACTAGATGAAAATGGCATAATTGTGAGGAACAAAGCTAGGTTGGTAGCCAAAGGGTATAATCAAGAGGAAGGCATAGACTATGATGAAACATATGCACCAGTAGCAAGATTAGAAGCTATAAGAATGCTACTTGCTTATGCTTGCATAATGGGATTTAAATTGTATCAAATGGATGTAAAGAGTGCTTTCTTAAATGGAGTTACTCAAGAAGAGGTATATGTTAATCAACCACCTGGTTTTGAGAATAATGATTTGCCTAACCATGTTTATAAACTGTCTAAAGCTTTGTATGGCTTAAAACAAGCTCCTAGAGCTTGGTATGAAAGGTTAAGCAATTTTCTAATTGAAAAAGGTTTCAAAAGAGGTAAAGTTGACACAACTTTGTTCACTAAGAAAAAGGCATACAGCATTTTACTTGTACAAATTTATGTGGATGACATCATTTTTGGTGCTACTAATGAGCATTTGTGCAATGAGTTTGCAAGTCTTATGCAGAATGAGTTTGAGATGTCAATGATGGGTGAACTGAACTTTTTCCTTGGACTACAAATAAAGCAAACAGAAAATGGAATCTTCATTAGCCAAACCAAATATTGCAAAGAGTTGATCAAGAAGTTTGGCATAGAAAAAGCTAAGGAGATGGCAACTCCAATGAGTACTGCCTGTTATCTGGACAAGGATGAACAAGGTAAACCTGTTGATATTTCAAAATACAGAGGTATGATAGGCTCATTACTTTATCTTACTGCTAGTAGGCCAGATATCATGTTGAGTGTATGCATGTGTGCTAGGTATCAAGCAAATCCTAAAGAATCACACCTAACAGCAGTTAAAAGGATAATTAAATATCTGTTAGGAACAAAAGACATGGGATTATGGTATCCTAAGGGAGCTACATGTACTTTAATTGGTTACTCAGACTCTGATTATGCTAGTTGTAAACTAGATAGAAAGAGTACAAGTGGAACATGCCATTTACTAGGGAATTCATTAGTATCATGGTTTAGTAAAAAGCAATCTAGTGTGGCGCTATCCACTGCTGAGGCTGAATATGTAGTAGCTGGTAGCTGTTGTGCACAGGTCTTATGGATGAAACAACAATTAGTTGATTATGGTGTGCAACTAGACCAAGTTCCCATTAAGTGTGATAACACAAGTGCAATTAACCTAACTAAGAATCCCATAATGCACTCTAGAACCAAACACATAGAAATCAGACATCATTTCATTAGAGATCATGTTCAAAGTGGAGAAATTGTGATTGAATATGTTGATACAACAAAGCAACTTGCTGATATCTTTACTAAGCCTTTGAACAAGGAAAGCTTCTTTTTCATTAGAAGAGAATTAGGCATAATTGACCAATCCTATATCTGATCTCTGTTGAAAGTGTTTGTATGTTTAAATCTCTGTGTAAATATGCCTTGTGATTGTATGATTTGTATCTGGAATGATCTATCTGTGTGTGGTTAGAAGAGAGTTTCAGCTAAAATTAGATTGATCAGGTACATCTATGTACTTAACCCATGTACGTGTATAAAAACTGAAAATTTGTTTTATACATGGGTGTGATCAATAGCTGTATAGAGGATCAGGAATGAATCCCCTGTGTTTTGGTCTGATACATCCCTGTGATACACAGATGTATTAAAAACACTGAAACACAATTCCTGAATGTCATAAGTATACTGAGGTGTACTACAGGCATGTATGTTAAATCTGAGAAAGTCAGAATGCAAATCTTAAATACTTGGGTGTATCACACCCCTGTACGCAAACGTTATAAAGCCTGGTATTTGAATTCCATTTTATTTCAAAATTTCAAATCCTCTCAAATCCACTCTCTCTTCACTTAATTCGTAACCCTAGCAGAGCTAAACCTCAGACATTTCTTTTCCCCTTTCTAAAACCCTAACATGGCAAGAACCAAGAATACTGGTCCTTCACCCTCAAAAGCTGCTGAAAAGAAGAGAAAAGAAATGGAGATGTGGAAATCAGCTGAGAAGAAGAAGGGAGCAGAAACCTCTAAGACCCCTGAGAAGAAGAGAAAAGGGATGGAAACCCCAAAGAAGGCTGAAAAGAAGAAAAAGGAAGTAGGGACTTCCAAAGCTGCAAAGAAGAGCAAAGGAAAGGAAGTTGAGTCTCACGTTGAGACAGAAGTTGCAGAGAATGGGGCTCCTACATCTTTCATGGAAAATGATGTTCTTCTCCAAAGGTATTCCCTCACTATTAATCAGAAAGAGTTCTTTAGACAAAATTTCAAGGATAGAGGAATCCTAGAACCTTGGATAATGGACTTTAAGTATTTTGATGATAATTCTTTCAATTTCACTGAGATTTTAATCTGTCAAAAAGTCAAGGAATTTCTAGAAACTCAAGTTGATTACTATCCATTTCTGGTTAAGATCTTTTACTCAAATTTGGAGATGAATGCTAATGAAATTAGCTCTGAGGTTAAAGGAATAAAGATCAAAATGTCACTAGAGGAATTTAGCAACCTTGCAAATTTACCTTTTTATGGACCTAGCATTGCTGGAAATGGTCCACAAGCTGAATGGTATGATGAATATGATAGGGAAATGGCTAGAGTAGACTTAGTTCTCTCTGATGAGCCCGAAGGTAGAGTTACCTACACTAGTATGATGAGTGTAGAGGATAGGCTTCTGCATTATGTGGTTTGTAGAATTCTGATTCCAAGAAGAGGAAATCACTCCCTACTGCAGAATCATGATTTAATGCTAATGTGGGCAATGCTGAATGAAAAACAAATAAGTTGGGGATATTGTGTTGCTGCTCACATGCTAGAATGCAGGAAAAACAAGATGAGGCTTGCATACCCTGCACTGGTCTGCAAAGTCCTAGCCCACTTTAATGTTTCTTTTGATGGAGAAGAAAAGAAAATTGGAAGAAAAGGAACTCACAAGTTTGGTGAAGAAATTGTGAGTAAGATGAGACTGAAAAGGGAAGATGGAAGATGGATAAGGAAAACTGGAAACAAGGCAGCAACTACAGCTGAACCATCTGATGCACAAGGAAGTGTTGCATCTGAATTTGCTCAACAAATACTGGTTATGCTGAGAAACATGGATGGCAGACAAATCAAGAGACACACAGTGCAACTGAATGCATTAACAAGTCTGAACACGAGGATGACTAAACTTGAAAAGAGTGTTGATCAGATCAAAGTAGCATTAGGAATTGAATTTCCTAACCCTGCACCTCCTGCACCTGAACCAGAAAATTTCAACATTGCTGAACTGGCAAGAGCTGCTGTGGAGGAAGCTAAGCAACAAAATGAAGACACCTCTGCTGAACCATCACTTCAAGGCCAAGGAGACAATTAGTTCTAGGAGTTCTTAGGACTTAGAACTTATTTTGATTTGTTTTGAAAGGCTAAATGCCTTGGTCTGTAATGATTTGTTGGATTCTGTTTTTTTAATTTCCCTGCACTATCCCTCTGTTATGAACATCTTTAATATGCTATGCTATGGTTGAATTTCTTTTCTATTGATTTGAATGGTTATTTCTTTACCTTTTTGATAATGCCAAAAGGGGGAGAAAAATATAGAGAAAGGAAACAAATTAATGCATATGTTGAGGGGGAGCTTACATGATTTAGGGGGAGTTATCATATATAAATAATTCTGATATGCTTTGATACCTTTTGCTATTGAATGTTTTGATACCATGATATATGACTTGACAAAAACACTTAGCTTCTGCTACACTTACACTTTGATTTAAGAATTTGTTAAAAGGTTTGTCATCATCAAAAAGGGGGAGTTTGTAAGACTCAATGACATAGAGATTTTGATATATGACAAATATACAATTTAATGTGTGTGCAAGTGTTTTAGTATCAAATTGCAAAGACAGGTATCAAGCTGTAAAGTATCAAGTTCAGTAAGCAATTAAAGGAGAATATCCAAAGAAGAACTTGAAGAACTCAAAGAGCAACAAGCAAGGACAAACATCAAAGTGTCATCAAGACAAGAGCTTAAAGGAGATTTAGATTTAAGTCTTAGATGATTTGTAAGAGAAGAAATCTCTTATTCACAAATAGCTCAGTTGAAATGATGCATGAAGAAAATCAATTTTCATAACCTGCATTAAAAAGGAATAAGTTTTAATGAAAATGATTTTTGGAAGTTAAGTAAGTTCTCTGTCAGTACAGCCATGTATTAAAGGGATTAATACCATTTCCTGTAACTGACAAGTGAATATAAAGTTCTTAATATTCAGTACATAGATGTACTACACCTATGAATAACATGAAATCAGATCAGTTATAAATGGTTAACTGAATACAGGCCTGTACATATGCTATGTACTCGTGTATTCAAGTTTCTGGAAAAATCTGATGTTCATTAATACATAGATGTACTGAATAGGTGTATTGGTGGTACTGGTGGATTAACCAAGATCAAGTTTTTAAAGAACGCGTACAGCCATGTATTACACAGGTGTACAGAAACTTTCAGTATGTAAAATGGTTAATACATCACTGTACTCAACCCCTGTCCAAGAACTTGAATCAGTTTAGCTGATTCTGATATCAGACCCAAATCTGTTTGGACTGATCCCAAACGGTTACAACTTGTTTTCTATATAAAGTGGGATCAATAGAATACTAAAATCATATAAAAAACACACGAAATCAATTTGAGAGATCAATTGTGAAAATCATTCATCATCTTTCTTGAGCTTATTGTGAAAATAGTGTTTCATCTCATTAGAGCTTCAATTTGTGTATTCAACTTTTGAGAGTTTAGAAATCAATCTTTTTGTTCTATTACATTGTAAGAGAGAGGGAGTCTCTCTGTGTGATTAGGGTGAGGAATCCTAAGGAAGAACATTGAGGCTTTTTCACAAGAGGTGTGGTATCCTAGAAGTGAAAGAAGTGCTCTGTGGTGTAAAGGTTTTTCAAGCTACCTGGCTAAAGCTTGCTGTGTTAGTGTGTGAAATCCCACATGTGGAGTGGGGACTGGATGTAGGTCACAGTGGTGATGACTGAACCAGGATAAATCTGGTTGTGTGGTATTCCTAAACTCAAAGCTCTTTAATTTCTGTATTACGCATAAAACTGAGTTCTTGATATACATTGTACAATATTGATTCTGTCATAATCTGAAATCACTGATTGAACTTTGTGCAAACTGCAATCTAATCTGTGTTGTTCAAATCTGATCTTAAGGCTCAATATCTGAACTGAATTGCATATAACTGTTATTGAATTGCAAGGCTTAAAACTCAAACATATACAATCTATTCTTGTTTCTTAAAGATTGAATTGTATGCTACAAAACCTGATTGTTAAAGTTGAGAACTTGATCTGTTCAATTTGAATTTAAACCAGAAGTATTATTGCAATCAATCTTGAGTTATTAATTGTTCAAAACTGAGTTGATTGAAAAACTGAAACTGAAACTGAAACTGATATATTGTAACTTCAGTTGCTGACTGATTAAGGCCTGTACCTAATACCTGTATTATCTGTTCTTGAATCTTAAAAAGCTCTTTCTTAATCTGTTAAAGATCC
The DNA here is from genome assembly GCA_035048595.1 of Echinosophora koreensis. Taxonomy (NCBI): domain Eukaryota; kingdom Viridiplantae; phylum Streptophyta; class Magnoliopsida; order Fabales; family Fabaceae; genus Echinosophora; species Echinosophora koreensis. The sequence goes on from JAPCYP010000072.1 coordinate 1,840,128, forward strand.
TGAGGCAAATCTATTTTGAAAAGTAAGTTTTTGAAAAGGAAGAATTTTTGAAAACTCAATTCAGCCCCCCTCTTGAGTCTTTGAAGCCAAAACAACAGAGAGCACCTATTTGAAAACTGTTCTGCCAACCCAGCCTATGTGAACTATGTGGGAAACAACAATAGGGGCAATAATGTGTATTCCAATACTTATAATTCAGGGTGGAAACAACACCCAAATTTCTTCTATGCCACCCATAACACTCTGAACCCTCCTCCTTGATTCATTCCTCAACAGAACAGGCAGCAACAACCACAACAATAACCTTAAGTTCAACAGAAGAACCAAGAGATGTCTGTGGAAGCTGTGTTGAAAGCTTTCATGTCAAAGACTAAGGCACAACTGTGGAATCAAGGTGTTGCCATGAGGAATCTAGAAACTTAAATGGGACAGCTGGAAAGTGCCATGAATAAAAGGCCAATTGGTACTTTGCCCGCAACCACTAAAACCCCAAAACCCTCAAGTTCTGGTGGTAATGAACAGTGTAAGGTCATTCATTTAAGGAGTGGCAGGGATGTGGAGGTTGCTGAGAAAAAGAAGAAACCTGAAGTGAAGAAAGCAGAACCTGTAGCTGTTGTGATAGAGGAAGAATCTGTGACAGAAAAACCTGCAGAGAATATACTAATTACTGCAACATCTAAACCTGTTCCTAAGCTGATTCCAGAGAGACCTTATCCTCCTTTTCCTCAGAGGTTGAGAAAGGTACATCAAGAGAAACAATTCAACAAATTCCTAGAGGTATTGAAACAGCTTCACATCAACATTCCTTTGGTAGAGGCATTGCAGCAAATGCCAAATTACACAAAGTTCATGAAGGATGTGTTGATAAAGATAAGAAGGCTAATGGACTTTGAAATAGTGGACATGACTGAAGAATGCAGTATGATGCTACAGAATAAAGTGCCCCCTAAGCTAAATGATCCTGGAAGCTTTACCATACCTTGTTCTATTGGAGACACTTACTCTGGTCGTGCAATCTGTGACCTAGGGGCAAGCATCAACCTTATACCTATGTCCATTTTTCAGAAAACTGGGCATTGGTGAAGCTCGTCCTGCCTCTGTTACTTTTCAATTGGCAGATAGATCTATTGTATATCCTGAAGGGAAGATTGAAGATGTCTTGATCAGAGTTGATAAATTTGTATTTCCAGTGGATTTTATCATCCTGGACGTTGAAGCTGACCGAGAAGTGCCAACCATCCTTGGAAGACCTTTCCTAGCAACAGGGAAGAGTTTGATTGATGTTCTGAAAGGAGAATTGACAATGAGGGTTAATGACCAGCAGGTCACATTTAATGTCTTCAATGCCTTGAAATATCCAGATGAAGGGATGGAAGAATGCTCCTTCATTCAGACTTTTGATGAACTGGTGCTACAACAAATTTGGAAAAATCAAGCTGGATTTGGAAATGTTACAGTATCAGTAGAAACTGACAATTCATCTGATGAAGAAGTGGTAGAAATAGTAGACAACAAGCAAGCTCAACACATGTGGTCCAGAAAGTATGAATCATTGGAGGTAACTGATGGAACTTTGAAAGATAATATTCCTTCTATTGAAAAACCTCCCACTTTAGAAATGAAACAGTTGCCTAATCGTTTGAAGTATGCCTATCTTGGTGATAATGATACCTTGCTTGTTATAATATCTGCTTCACTAATCTATCCTCAAGAAGAACACTTGTTAGCAGCTTTGAAAAGACATAAAAAGGCCATAGGGTGGCAGATGGCTGAGATCAAGGGAATCAGTCCCTCCATTTGCATGCACAGAATTCTGTTGGAGGACAACTCAAAGAACAGTATTGAGTGCCAAAGAAGGTTGAATCCTATCATGAAGGAAGTAGTGAAGAAGAAAATCATCATGTGGCTTGATGTTGGAATCATCTATCCTATTTCAGATAGTGTGTGGGTGAGTCCTATCCGATGTATTCCAAAGAAAGGGGGTGTAACTGTTATAACCAATGAGAAGAATGAGATCATCCCTACCAGAACTGTCACTGGCTGGTGAACCTGCATGGACTATAGCAAGCTGAATAATGCAACTAGAACAGACCATTTTCTCTTACCCTTTATTTATCAGATGCTGGATAGGCTAACTGGGAAGGATTTTTATTGTTTCTTGGATGGCTATTCTGGTTACAACCAGATTGCTATAGCACCTGAATATCAGGAGAAGACAACATTCACATGTCCCTATGGAACTTTTGCATTCAGGAGAATGCCACTTGGACTTAGTAATGCTCCAACAATCTTCAAGAGATGCATGATGGCATTATTCTCTGATCTGATTGAGAAATCCATGAAAGTATTTATGGATGATTTTTCTGTGTTTGGAGAAACCTTTCAGAGCTGTTTGGTTAATCTGGTGCAGATTCTGGATAGGTGTGAGGAAACTAACTTGGTCTTGAATTGGGAGAAATGTCATTTCATGGTTCAAGAAGGAATTGTGCTGGGCCACAAGATTTCAAGAAAAGGGAATTGAAGTTGACAAGGCAAAAATTGAAGTCATTGAGAAGTTGCCACCCCCTGTATCTGTGAAAGGAATAAGGAGTTTCCTTGGTCATGTTGGGTTTTATAGAAGATTCATCAAGGATTTCTCTAAAATTTCAAAGCCTTTATGCCAACTGCTAGAGCATAACAGACCTTATGATTTTACTGCTGATTGTTTGAAAGCTTTTGAACTCATGAAGACAGCCTTAATCACTGCCCCTATCATGGTCCCACCTGACTGGGAAAAGCCTTTTGAATTAATATGTGATGCCAATGATTTTGCAGTAGGGGCAGTATTGGGATAGAGAACAACAAGGTCTTTCATCCAGTATACTATGCCAACAAATCCTTGATAGATGCTCAAATCAATTACACCACGACTGAAAATGAGCTGCTGGCAGTTGTATTTGCATTTGAAAAATTCAGGGCCTATCTGGTTACCACCAAGATGGTGGTCTACACAGATCACTCTGCTATCAAATATCTAATTGACAAGAAGGATGCCAAACCAAGATTGATAAGATGGGTTATGTTACTCCAAGAGTTTGATCTAGAAATCAGAGACAAGAAAGGGGTAGAGAACCAAGTAGCTGATCATCTTTCTAGGCTGCCAGAGGTGTTGTAGAATCAAAGGATGTGGCCATTGATGAATCCTTTCCTGATGAGCAACTGCTGTCAATGCAGAGTACTGCAGCACCCTGGTATGTAGACATAGTGAATTTCCTGGCTAGTGGTGTGGTTCCCCTAGACATGATTGCTCAACAAAGGATGAGATTCTTACACCAAGCAAAAAATACCTCTAGGACTAACCATACCTATATAAGATGTCCCCTGACAACATCTCCATGAGATGTGCAGCAGAGGAGCAATTTCCTGAAATGCTAAGGCAGTGCCATTCATCAGCATATGGAGGTCACTTTGGTGGCATGAGAACTGCTGCCAAGGTCCTTCAATCAGGTTATTTTTGGCCTACTCTTTTTAAAGATGCACATAATTTTGCTAAACACTGTGATAGATGCCAAAGGGTGGGAAACTTGTCCAATAAAAATGAAATGCCCTTGAACACCATTTTAGAAATTGAACTTTTTGATGTGTGGGGAATATATTTCATGGGACCCTTTCCTCCATCCTTTGGTAACCTATACATTTTAGTTGCTGTTGATTATGTTTCCAAATAGGTTGAGGCTGTGGCTACTATTAAAAATGATGCTAGGGTGGTGTCAAAATTCTTATAGAAAAACATATTCTCTAGATTTGGCACCCCTAGAGCTATCAATAATGATGAAGAAACCCATTGTTAGAACCAAAGTGATTTTGGCCAAAATAATTTCTTAAGTTTTGATGTTAACAAAAAGATTAAATTTGTATGGCAAAGTTGTGTCAAAGATCTAACTTGTTTGTTTTAGCTTGCAGGTTTGTTATAATATTGCTAGATAAGGAAACATACTTGTAGCTTCTCAGTTTTACTGAGAAACAGTATCGAGTCTAAGTTCTCAACCGCTAGACGAGCCTTCAAAAACATGGTAAAATTCCGAGTCTATAAAGTTATCGCTGGACGTGGTCTTAAAATTTGGCTAAGGTTAAAGTCGTTAGACGAGTGTCTAAACCTTTGTGTAGAATGAGTAGTAGACGAGCCAATAAATAACTTTCAGAAAAACAGCAAGTCCAAAGACTTAAACCTAGACGAGAAGTTAAGCTAGACACCACGTCAGTATACGAGCCTTCTATCATGCTAAGTTAATATTGCGCGTCCAAAGACTTGTGTGTCTGCTGTAACTATAATTGAACTTGTCTATTAGAACTGACTTTATTTCAAATGATTGAATATTTAATACAAAAGAATGTATGTCTCTTTCCCGTGTTGCTTCTATTGTTTATTCTTTGTTTCTTGAGATTAGAAACATAGTACTATCGAGAACACAAACCTTTGTACTCTCACTCATCTTGCTGTAAAGTTAAAAACAAGTACAAAGAAGGAAAGTCAGAAAACAATCTTCAGTACAATAGAGAAAAGACTGTACTACTTTGAGCTTACTTCTAATAACCAAGAGCACTGCTCCGGTAAGCATATCAAGCTATCAGTCTCAACGGATCTCAACATTTAATGCTATCTTTAAATAGATATTTACTCAAGACCGTTGAAGAAAAGATGAAGAAGTCTATATATATAGTAGACGACCCCAAGAGAAGAAACAACTTAATGTTGTGAAATTTTCTAAGTGCCAAATCTCTGATCAAATTTCATTGAATATTTTCAGTTGTATTCTTCCCGATCTTAAACTTTCATATTCTCACACATAGTGAGTTCTTAGATCAAAATTTGTAAATCTCTTTATTAGAGTTAGAGCCTGAAGAGGCTTGGTAGAGAAAGAATACTTGTAGCCTGAAGAGGTGTTAAATACTTGTAATCTATTTGGAGAATAGTGGAGAAAAACCTTCAGGTAGAAGGGACTAGACGTAGCACTAGGTTGAAAGAGAGTGAACCAGGATAAATCATTCGTGTGAATTTTCTATCCCTATCTTTTATAGTCTCTGTTTATATTAACTGTGGGGATTTGGATCTGAGTTTATTAACTCTTTAAAAAGGTTTTCTTCCTTGTGTGTACTTATCTTGTTTTGCTTGCAAAAAGGTTTGAGAAAAGGCTTTCTCTAAAAACTGTTAAGAAACACAATTCAACTCCCCTTCTTGTGTTTCCCTGTGTCAACTTCAGTTTGTATCAGAGCTCAGCCTTGAAAGGGTTGAGCAACTAACAAGTACTGAGAGAGTACGATCCAACAAGCATGGATACAGAAGGACAAGAAATCAACATACCTCCTCTCTTTGATGGCACATATTATGATTACTGAAAAAAGAGAATGATGGCTTTTCTTGATGCGCAAAATGTGGACATTTGGGAGCTGATTGAAACTGGTTACACTGAGCCTAGAGGTGATGATGGAGCTGCTATTGCTAGAGCATATTGGACTGCAGATCAAAAGACCAAGCACCGGCTCAATCTCAAAGCTAAGCACTATCTGATGTGTGCTATCACCAGATCTGAGCATGACAAGGTTCACAGCTGCAACACTGCTAAAGAAATCTGGGATACTCTTGTCCTAGCTCATGAAGGGTCATCCCAAGTCAAGGAATCAAAGATAAGCATGCTGGTTCACCAATATGAGCTATTCAAAATGGCTGAACATGAAACCATAGATCAAATGTTTGGAAGATTCCAAACTATCACCAATAGTCTCAGAAAAATTTTGAGGAGCCTACACAAATAGTGGAGACCTATGGTCACTGCTATTCAGGAAGCTAAAAATCTTAATACTCTCACTTTGGAGGAGCTTCTTGGATCTCTAAAAGTTCATGAGCTTGAGCTTAATGAGGAAGAAAGTACCAGAAAAGGAAAATATATTGCCCTAAAGGCAAAGAAGGCTAGCTCATCCAAAGTTCTCAAAGCTAAGGAATCCTCAGATGTAGCAAACCCTTCTGATAGTGATGATGGATTTGATGAGGATGAACTGTCCTTCATCTCCAGAAAGATTCAACATATGTGGAGAAAGAAAGGTGGTTTCAGAAAGAAGCAGTTCAACAAAAAGTTTCCTAGAAAAAAATCAGACTCTAAGGAAAAAGGTCCACCTCTGTGTTTCGAATGTAAAAAGCCTGGTCACTTCAAATCTGATTGCCCAGAACTGAAGGACAAAAAGAAGTTTTTCAAAAATAAGAAGGGTTTGATGGCTACTTGGGAGGATCTGGATCTATCTTCATCTGAAGAAGAAGATGAAGCTAAGGAAGAGGCAAATATCTGTCTCATGGTTGGAACATCCTCAGAAAGTAAATACACTGATACAGAGATTTGCTTAACAACAGGAAAGAAACACGCATCTTGGTACTTGGACAGTGGATGCTCACGTCACATGACGGGAGAAAGGTGTATGTTCCAAGACCTTAGACATAAAGATGGTGGCTGGGTTGCCTTTGGAGGTAATAAAAAAGGAAAGATCATTGGAATAAGTGAAATTGGTAAACATCCTTTTCCCTCCATTGATAATGTTCTTTTAGATAATGGCTTAAAACACAATCTGCTGAGCATAAGTCAATTATGTGATAGTGGGTTTGCTGTTTCTTTTGATAAGAACATGTTTATTGTCGAGAAGCCTGATGGATCACCCTTATTCACTGCCAAGAGGCAAAACAATCTGTATAAGATTGACTTAGAGTACCTCACAAATCAAAGTGCCTCTTGTCAAGTGTCCATTGAAGATGAGCGATGGATTTGGCACAAAAGGCTAGGTCATGCAAGTTTGAAATCTATTTCAAAGCTAAATAAGCATAACCTCGTGAGAGGCTTACCAAACCTTAAGTTTAAATATAATGCTCTCTGTGATGCATGTCAAAAGGGAAAACAAGTCAAAGGTTCCTTTGAATTTAAGAATGTTGTAAGTATCAATAGACCACTAGAGTTGCTACACCTTGATCTGTTTGGACCAACGAGGACTGCCTTTGTCAGCGGGAAGAAATATGGTCTAGTCATAGTAGACGACTACACTAGATGGACATGGGTTATGTTCTTAGCTCACAAGGATGAGTCATTCAGGGTCTTCTCTGTATTCTGCAAACGTGTACAGAATGAAAAAGGCATGTGTATCACTTCAATCAGAAGTGACCATGGGGGAGAGTTTGAAAATGAGCTATTTAAAAAGTTATGTGAAGAAAGTGGTATACTTCACAACTTCTCAATACCTAGAACACCACAGCAAAATGGTGTGGTAGAGAGAAAGAACAAATCTCTTCAAGAGATGGCTAGAACTATGCTCAATGACAACTATGTTCCTATACACTTCTAGGCTAAAGCTGTTAACACTGCCTGCAACATTCAAAACAGAATATATATAAGACCAATCTTGAATAAGACTCCCTATGAATTGTGGAAAGGATGAAAACCCAACATATCTTACTTTCATCTTTTTGGTTGTAAATGCTTTATATTAAATACTAAAGATCAACTTGGTAAGTTTGATGCTAAAGTAGATAATGGAATTCTGTTAGGATATTCTGAATCATCTAAAGGTTTTAGGGTTTACAATTCTAGAACTTTGGTAGTTGAAGAATGTATACATGTCAAATTTGATGACAAGCAGTCTGATAAGAAATTATCAGAGCTTGATGAAACTTTTACAGAGTTGAATCTCAAAGATTCTGAAAATCAAGTAAACATTAAGTTTGATGATCAAGTGGACGACCCTCAACAACTTGAGTCAGAAACTTCAACTTCTCAACAATAAAATGCTCAAAGATCTTGGTACTTCAAGAATTACCATCCTCAAGATCAAACCATTGGAAGTCCCAATGATAGGCTAAGAACTAGATCAACATTCAGAGAGCAAGATGACTCTACTTTAGTTTCTGAGTTGGAACCTAAAACAGTAGACGAGGCTCTACTAAACGGGGGCTGGATTCTGGAAATGCAAGAAGAATTGAACCAGTTTGAAAGGAGTGAAGTCTGGACTCTTGTACCGTTGCCAAAGAACAAATCAGTTATTGGAACCAAATGGGTCTACAGAAACAAGCTTGATGAAAATGGCAAAGTGGTAAGAAATAAAGCAAGACTTGTTGCCCAAGGTTACTCACAGGAAGAAGGTATAGACTACACTGAAACTTTTGCTCCTGTTGCTAGACTAGAAGCAATTCGCATATTATTATCATTTGCTGCACATCATAATATCATGCTATATCAAATGGATGCAGAGTGCATTTCTAAATGGCTTTATAAATGATGAAGTATATGTTATGCAACCTCCGGGTTTTGAAAGTGAAACCCAACCTGAACATGTATATAAGCTAAAGAAAGCTTTATACGGCCTTAAACAGGCTCCTAGAGCTTGGTATGAAATGTTAAGTTCATTCTTAATGGACAATGGATTTAGTAGAGGAAAGGTTGATACGACCTTGTTTAGAAAATCCAGTAAGTCCAGTTTTATTATTGTTCAAATATATGTTGATGACATAATCTTTGGTGCTACTAATGAATCTCTATGCAAAGAATTTTCTAAGCTAATGCAGAAAGAAGTTGAAATGAGCATGATGGGAGAACTCAAGTTCTTCCTTGGACTTCAAGTTAAACAAACAGTGGACGAAGTGTATATTCATCAAACTAAGTACACAAAGGAACTTCTAAAGAAATTCAAGATGGATAATTGCAAACCAATGAACACTCCTATGCATCCCACGTCCATACTAAACAAAGATGATAAAGATAGAAAGGTAGACCAAAAGGTATATAGAGGTATGATAGGATCTCTTATATATATTACTGCGTCTAGACCTGATATTATGTTAAGTGTATGTTTGTGTGCTCGCTTTCAATCTGATCCTAGATAATCACATCTATCAACAGTTAAAAGAATATTTAGATATTTGAAAGGTACTACTAATCTGGGTTTGTGCTTTAAGAAAAGTGATGATTATAGATTAGTTGGTTTTTGTGATGCTGACTGTGCTGGAGATAGAATTGAAAGAAAAAGTACTAGTGGGGGATGCCATTTCATATGAGCTAATCTAGTCTCATGGTCAAGCAAAAGACAAAGTACTATTGCATTATCAACTGCTGAAGCTGAGTACATTTCAGCTGCAAGTTGCTGCTCACAACTCTTATGGATCAAACACCAATTGGAGGACTACAATGTACATCGGTGTACACATAGATGTGCAGAAATTTCAATTAATCCTTTTTCATTCTAAGTTCATTTTAATTTGTGGAAACCATTTTGATTTTTTTTAGAGAGCATAATCAAAGAAGAAGAAAAAAATTTCTTTACATAACAATCCTAATAATCCTTGCTTGAGATTCTTTGAGATTCATCTTTATGGTTCTTCATCTTTACGCCTTTCTTCATGATCCTTGCTTTTCTTCTTTGATCCTTTGCATCCACTTCCTTGCTCTATTAATATGTTGTAAAAACACTTAAGCATGGCAAGTAGTTAGTGAATCAAAGTGATAATCAATTAAATTTGGTCATTAATCAAAACACAATAACGTCATTTATCCACAAATAATACTCGTCTGTAACCTTGATTAGTTATAGTGTTAAAACTTGGTGAAGCCAAGGACAAGATGTAATCCAAAGGTTATGGGTGAACCAGGATAAATCTCTTAGTACTCTCTTCCCTAAACTCTTTACTTTATGTACAAGTTGTTTATCTGTTGTTACTAATTATCTGGGGAGTGTTTTATAGTTAACCTTTTAATTCAGCTTGCTGAAACATGCGTCTGTTTTTATGCGTCTTATCAGTACTGAATTTTGTTTTGTGCTTGAAAACTCTGATTTGCGAAAACAATATTCAACCCCCTTCTAGTGTTGTTTTTTGCCATTTCAGTTGGTATCACAGCTCAGCCTCTGGGTTGAGCACCTCACAAGTGTAGAGGAAAAGATTTTGGAAGATGGCAAGTGAAGCAAGTTCAAGCAACAATATGTATAATCAGGGTACATACCTCAGCAGACCTCCCATATTTAGTGGAAAGGATTACAAGTATTGGAAGAGCAAGATGAAAATGTTTATAGAGTCAACATATATGGATCTATGGGATATTATATCTCAAGGACCTTATATTCCAACTGATGAGAATGGAAATGCTATTCCAAGGAATAGATGGTCAGCAGATCAAAAGAGCATCATTCAGCTAAATGCAAAAGCCAAGTATCTATTTGTATGCCCTCTCAGCAGATCTGAATATGATAAAATCAATAGTTGTGAAACAGCTAAGGATATCTGGAATAGGCTTGAAGAATTCTATGATGAGGACATTGTTGTCGAGGAAACCTCTGAGGAGAAATCAGTGAACAATGACAACAACATTCCATCAGAAGCTCCAAGGAAGATGTGAAAATTCTGGAACAAAGTTAGAGCCAGAAAAGCAGCAATCAGAACAGCTGGTGACAGAATGCCACCACTGAAAAAGATGATCACTTAGGAAGATCTTAACAAAGAATCAGAAGATGATTTTAAATTTCTGTTAGGAGACACTGACTCAAACTATGAGGTAAATACTGAATTTGAGGATCTACAAGATGCCTATCATGAACTTCTCAGTGAATCTAATTGTATTCTTGACAAGTTCAAGGAACTTAATAAAAAGTACGTGAAGCTCACTAAGTAGAATGAACAGAAAAATCTTGAGGTTAATGATATAGTTAAAGAAAACAGAAAGCTCAAGGCAGAAATGCTGAAAGTGGAGATCATTGATGAAACACTACATTCTGAAGAAGTTTTAAAACTTCAACAGAAAGTAGAAGAGCTCACTGATGAGAAGTAGGAGAAACAGCGGTGTTTTACATATGATAAAACAAAATAGGCGAAAAATGGAAAATAAAACATGAAAACAGTAAAAATAGATACTGTAGAAATTAAAACAGAAAATATAAAAATTTAAAGCATAAACCCAGAAAGGTGGTAGAACCGACCAATATCTGGAAAAATAAAAAGAAACCGGAGCGAAGGCAGAGCCTCATCAGGACTGGTGGAGGGAGAAGAGATATTTTCTAAACCATGTGTTTATTGATTGAAAAATATTACAAGATTAAACGATTGAAAACTACAAGATTGAAAGAAAGAAAAGAGGAAGAAAAAGAACTGAGGAACTCACACGTCAAAGCTCTCAGAACTCAGAGATTCTCTCTCTAAAACTCTTTCTAAAATTTCGGATGCTTAACAACTGAGCCTGGCATCCTATTTATAGAAAATTGAAAATTTACTATTACAATAGTACCGGTAACAGAAACCTACACTATTGCAACTATTGATGAACAGTGCCGGTAACTTGACTGGAACTGTGACTGTCGGAAAAACTGTTTTGTTTGACGAGTGACTGGAAATATTCATTGTCACTCAGATTAACTGTGGTGTCTATCCCATAACAATCATCTTCATTTTGATAGAATGGGTTGGAACATTGACTTAGGTCCTCCTGGGCTTCATCTTCTTCATCAGACTGGGGGAGCTTTTGTTTGGAAGATTTTGATGTTTTTGATGATGACCATTTTCAAGATAGTCTCCATATTGTTGAGGAAACTCTCTTTAGAGTTGGATCCTGCCAAGGCTGAGACAATTTGGGACTTCTGATTTAGAAACTCACATGTTTCTGGATTGGCTGCCTTCATCCATTTAGGATTCTGTTGGAACCATGTCTTGACATTGCCACTGATAGCTGTCGTATAGTTGAACTGTGCCCACCATTTGACATATGTTGATCGTAAAGTTGGCAAAATACCAGGATAATGCTCTTGCTTATGGTACTTGTATTGCCAACTGAATACCCAAGCAAGGGAAAATCTGGAGAAAAATATTAGATTGACTGGAAAGGGCTCTCCTTGATGTCAAAATATTTTTCAATAGTTTGATATCTTCTAAGAGATCTGGAGGAAGGATTTGTTTGATCGGACCAAAAACCCTCCACCAATGGATAAACCACTGGGGAAATTTATAATTGACATTCTTTTTGAAATAAATCAACTAAGAATGTTTATTTTGATTGTTTTGGTACCAGAAAACATTGTACCAAGCTGTTTAATAATCCCAGTAATTAAAACCAATGGGATCAAAAGATTGAGAAATTTTTTTGCAAACATTCAGATTCTTTCCAAATTGCTCAGGTGTTAAAACCTTTAAAATCTAGAAAGCTGAATGAGTGTATGTTGATTGATCCTTGGGATCTCGATAATGTTTAATCGAGATTGAATCAATATCAATCAATATAAACTCATAAAAAATTCTATTTTTATTTGATTGAGTTTGTTGAAAATGGGAACCATTTTGAAAGATTTTGGTCGGAACTTTGTTAGGGTTATTATCCCAAAATCCTGGTTCCATCTGAACAACAAATTGAGTTTGGTTTTTTGCAACATACTGAGTTGCAAAGGTTTGGGTTTGGGTGTTGTCTGTTGATAATCTTGTATCAGGTTTGACAACATTTAAAGGAGAAGCTGTCTGGGCTAGCTCTTTGATTAGGTCTTTGAGAGGGGGTGGAGAATTAGATTCTTGCTCCACTCTATCTCCCCAAGTTCCTTTAGGGAGTTTAGTTAGGCCTTGATTTTGAAAGGCTAACAATGTTTGAATTGGGATGCCATAGTCTTCTTTTGACTGTTTGGTGGTTTGTTGGGTTGATGACCCAGGTTTGATTGTTAGTTTCTAGGTTGATGACCCAGATTGGGTCGACGACCCTGATTCTTTTGACGCAACTTGGCGTTGGAGTCCTGCAAGGACTAGTTTTCCTTTTCCCTTCCCCTTTACAGAGGAAGTTGCTGTTTTTGGCATTACTGCCACTCTCACACTCTTACCTACCCTGTAAATATTCACGAGTAAGGAAGTCAGGCAGAGAATTGGAAGAGCCTTTGAGAAATTCAATTTGAAAATCAAAAGCACTTAAAATTGCTTGCCATTTGGCAAAAATTTGTTTTAATGCCAAATTTTTAACATCTTTTTGTAAAATATCTTTTGCAGATTTGCAATCGACTCTAACCAAAAACTTTTGATTAAGTAAATCAGATTGAAATTTTGAAATACATAAAACTATTGCCAAAATCTCTTTTTTAACAGTAGAATAATTTTGCTGAGCAGAATTCCAATGCTTAGAAGTATATGCAATGATATGCTCTTTTTCTAAAATTCTTTGTTTCAAAATACCGCCATAACCAATGTCAGAAGCATCGGTTTCAACAATTTTGTAGGCAGAAGGATTTGGAAGATAAAGACATGGAAGATTCTTTATCTGAGATTTGATAATTTGGACAACTTTTGTATGTTCGTCTGTCCAAGGAGGAGGTTCCTTCTTTAGACGGTTGTGTAAAGGTTTGATTATATTACTAAGATTTGGAACACAATCAGCAACATAATTAAGACATCCTAAAAATCTCTGAAGCTGAGTTTTGTCAATTATTTGAACTGGAAATTTATCCGCAAAATCTATTGCTCTATTGATTGGAATAATAGTCCCTTGGTAAATGTTATGACCAAGAAATCTAATTTTTGTTTGGAAAAGACTGACTTTGGTTTTGGACACGGCTAAACCATTTCTTTTGATCACTCCTATGAAGATTTTTACATGTTTGAAGTGTTGATCAATAGATTGAGAAAAGACTAAAACATCATCAATGTAGACGAGTGTAAAGTCTGAATAGGGATTGAAATTCTCATTCATATTCTCTGGAATTCTGAAGGAGCATTTTTGAGTCCAAAGGGCATTACATTCCATTCGTAGTGCCCAAAAGGAACAGTGAATGCTGTTTTGTAATGGTCACTTTCTTTTACTTCTATCTTATAATAACCAGATTTCATGTCAAATTTTGAGAATATTTTAGCCGAATTTAGACGGTTAAGCAAATCCTTTTTATTAGGAATTGGATATCTTATCCATCTAAGAGCTTGATTTAAAGGTTTGTAATTGATCACTAAGCAGGGTGTACCTCGCTCAATTTCTGCTTGTTTGTTAACATAAAAGCTGAACATGACCAGGGAGATTTACTTTCCCTAATCAATAATTTTTTCAAGAAATCATTAATCTCCTTCTGGCAGTACCTAAGAAGCTCATGATTCATTTGGATTGGTCTAGACTTAGTAGAGGTTTGCCTTTCATTAAAATCTTGTTCATAAGGCAAGTCTACAATGTATTTCTTTCTATTCCAAAATGCTGTTGGCAGATCAGAACAGATAGATTTTTTAATTTCATCAGATAGGTTCTGAATCCTATTTTTGATGTTTGGTTGTTGCAATTGTAACTCAATATTCTTAAAAGAAATTTCTTCTTTCAAGAAATTGATTTGGTTAATTTTAAAATCGAGAAAATTTAAATCTCGAATGATTGGTTTTCTGATGAAAGGGAAAACTATGTCTTTTCCCAAATGTTGAGTTGTAATTTCATCATGCTTAATGGAAAGAGGGAAAAGTGATCTTATGAACGGTGTTCCAAGAATCACTTCATTCTTAAGATTTTTGACTAACAGAAAAGGGGTCTCAACTTAAAGACCTTGATTTTCTATTAAAGCTTTTGACAGCTTGAAAATTGATTCTACGTTTAGAACCATTAGCTGCACTTAACTTTTCTGAAGTCTTCTCAAAATATTTGGTAGGAATTAATCCTTCTTGAATACAATTTGAATCAACACCTGTATCAAAAAGCGTTGTAGTATCAAGAACAAATTCTCCAATGATAATTTTGATTTTGATATGGAATTTTTGAATCTGTAATTGATTAACTAAATTCAAGAATGCATGATCTTCTTCTAGATCTTTGCTTTCCTGGATTTTAACAGAATTATCTTGTTCATCATTTTTAATTATACTTGATTCAAGTTTTTCTTCCAAATCAAAATCATCAGATTGGGCTTCTGCTAATTGAGACAGAATTAACTTATGAATAGATTGTTCTTGTTTAATTTCTTTAACCTCTTGCTTCAAATTCTTAATCTCTTGTTGGAGATCTTGAATTGTTACGGGTTTTGTTTGTTGAGTAGCTTCAAGTCTTTTAAGGATCTGTTTAAAGTCAAAATGATCTTTGACAATAACTTTTCCTTTGTTTTTGAAATCCTTTTCCGTTGAGGATTCCATTGAAGACTTAAGCTTATCCAGATATTTTCGTCTTTCTTCTGGATCAGAAATTGAATTAATTACTTCAAAAAGGAGATCTTGCTCCTTAGTCAGGACATTAATTTCTAGAGATGAATCGGAACTAAGGCTTCCAATATCATCTTGTTGAATGTGATTGAGATTTTCAGAAAAATCACCATCTGATTCATCTGAAGAATCCAATTGGATCAAAAGACTATTCAGTTGTTCCTCAACTGATGGTTCAAGATTTAACTCTTTGATCTTTTTCTTCAGCCTGCAATATTTACTGATGTGGCCAGGTTTGCTGCAGTTATAACAGATAACTGCTTTCTTGGAAGACCTATCACTAGATACTTGCTTAGGTTTGAACTCTGGTTTAGGTTTGTTAAAATGTTTGTTTTTCTTATACTTAGTATACTTGGTATACTTAGCCTTTTGAGGTTTGCTTTCATATTTTTTGGAAGATTTAGACTTGTCTTTTGGACAAGGGGGTATACCAAATTGTTAGCAAAAAGACCCTAAGTCTTTCTTCGCGGCTTTCTCTTTTTTGAATTGATCTCTGACTTTGTTTTCCTTACAAAGTCTTGCCCCTATCTTTTGAGTGGCTGCAATGATGAGTTGTCCATAACTCAATTGCTCATATGGAATGTTTCCATCTGGAGATTGGGCTATAAGCTCATCTTTTACAAGATCACCTAAAGATGTTGGGAGACCTGCGATGAACTTTTCTTTCCAGAACTTGTTCTGGCAATCTTCCCTTGTGTATACCCTAGTTAGGAAAGTATCTTTATACCACCTAAAACTAGATAAAGATCTACACTTAAGATTGGACAATAAATCAGCAGATCTATCCTTCCAAGTGGAAGAACTGCCCATAAAGTGTTCGCATATTGAGAAGATTAGGGTGTTGACTGTATCAGGAATAGTTTGGCCGTCATTATCGAAGATGGGATTTCCTTCTGTGTCCATTTTGATTGTTGTGAACATTTGATCTTTCTGTATATTAGATAAAGAATAATCCCACCAACCTTTTAGTTGGCATGTGAAACCAGCAACCAAAATATTGCAAATGGCTTCTTCTGAGCAATCATTCGCGGTTTAATATGCAGTAGCCATCATAGTCATGTGCTGCATTGTTTGAAGGATTTGATACTCCATTTGACCATCTATGTTCCATTCATAGATGTTGTTAGCATTAAAGCTTTTGAAAGCTGAAGTTTTTTCTTCAAGAAGCAAATCCGGAGGAGTTGCTCTAGGATAATAGAGTTTTGTTGGCTTTTTCCAGGATTGGGTATAAACTGGATTTATATTGATCAAAGGTTTTCCCATTAAGTTGGATTTAGAAATACTGGCCACAAATTCTGTTTCTGAGCCATCTTCATTTATAACATTTATGGTTGGATCTTTGACAGGTTCCTTGCCCCTTATTAAGGGTCGACATCCTTCTTGAGTGTTAGATGGAGACTCTGGATCACTTAATTGTTTTATTTTTTCGATTAATTCTTGTTTTTCCCTTTTTATATCATGGTAAAGGAGGAGTTGTAAACTTTCTTTGACCTCTTATTGACCTTGAAAGGTTTAAACAAGGGTTTTTCTAAGGGAATTTCTTTCTTAGTCCCCGAAGTAGATGCATTGGTGGATACGTCTTTTTTGATAATATGTTCTCCCATAACTTGTAGGTATTTGTTTGTATAGTTTGATTGTTCCATTAATTTGTTAATATCTTGAGCTGAGACTGCTTCATCAGCATTTTTATTTTTGAACGGAGCAGCCATTGTTGGTTTGTTGGTGTTAGGATCTTTAACACCAGGGATTTGGAAAGAGTTATTTGGTGGTAACTCTGTCTTGACTAACTCACCATTTTTCAAATGTCATACTGTAATGACATTAGTGGTTTTATCAACATCTATCTTTGTTTTCCAAGGATAGTTAATTTGATTTTTGACTGCATAAGCATGAAACCAGTCAAAAAATAAAATGTTTGTCTTAACATTGTTAAGAAATTGATAATATTCTTCTTGAATATTAATTTTGTTTGTTCCCTTGTATTTTTGTAAGAACCATTCTCTTTGAGGTTCCCATTCCTCAGAGTAAAAGTCCTTTAGAAGGGATTCCTTATCAATAATGAACTTACAAATCATTATAAGATTCATTAAGAGAGGAAAAGATTGGAGACTGAATTGATCGTTGATCATCTTCTGTCTGATAAATTGGTCTAGGGATAGTAGATGATGTATCTAATCCCTAAAGATTAATACTTGGAATTTGTGATGTGCTTGAGAAAGATTGTTTTGAAGGGACAGATCTAAAGTCTTCTGATCTAAGACTAGAGGATCTGATAGAACTAAAAGAATTTCTTTTTTCGAAGATTAATTCAACTTGTCCTGTTTGAGTTTGGACAATATTACTAAAGTTTGATGTTTCCCTTGGTAAAGCTGGTGCTGCTTTATCCAAAATCCATCTCTCTGGCAGAGTTGCATCTTTCCAGAGGATTGTTTTAGGGACAACAACATTTGCTTTAGTAACATTAGTAAGAAACAATGTTGTCTCTCCCGATGTTCTAGTTTTAAGAACTTTAGAATTACAAGAATTCATAACCTTGTATTGAATCTTGTAAAGCAAAGCTGCTAGGATTGATCCAGACTTCATGTCTTAGCCACAAATCTTAATGTTTAAAAACAAAGAGTCTAATATATTTCTATCCTGTAGAATCAATGTTTTGTTTGGATAACAATTGAAATAAATCGGACCCTTCGCGGATTAAGGGTTTAACAGCTACTTGAACACATCCTATGTGCAAGTATTTGTATTTTTGTTTATGATTTTTTATTGTGTCCATCGAGAGAAGATGAAATTCCTCACTCTCTGGATTAATTGGAATATTTTTCTCTACTGTTTTGATAACATAATCAGAAGTAGCAAAAAACTTAACTTCTGGTTTGTATAATTCTTTTGTGGGTATTTTGGGAATTACCCAAATATCAATATCTTGATTGATATTTTCAAAACAGATTTCCTCTTGAAAAATACTGCTTGGATTGGTAGGAATATCAGATTCCTGTAGAGAAGAAGAAGAAGGTTGGGAAGAGCGAAAAGAAAGCCTTGAAAGAGAAGGAGATAACATTGTTTTCATTAATCTGATATCATTGCCTTCCTTTGGTTCCATAGCAACAGTAAATATAGATCTAAGCCTTACCGTGCTGAATATTTTTCATAAATTTTTTTTAAAATAACAACTTTACAAAGATTTACAAAATCATTAGATCTCATCATACTTAACCATAGCTGCACCTTACCTTTTTTTTTTTTTTTTTTAAAAAGGATTTACTAAAATAACCAAAAGCTATCTCAAAGTAGACTTACTACTACTCACTATCTATACTTTGATTTATCTTGCTTCAAGCATCGGCAAATTAGACTTACTGCCTCTTCATCCACACGAGGTCTTACTGCTACAGCTTTAACAAGACATACCAAAGTATAAACATGGAGATCCTTACCAGTTAAAAGGTACCCAAACCAGTTAAGCATAATAATGTCATATGAAAAAACCCCTTTTTTTTTTTTAAAGAAAGAAAATATCTCTTCTCCCTCCACCGATCCTGGTGAGGCTCTGCCTCCGCTCTGGTTTCTTTTTATTTTTCCAGATATTGGTCGGTTCACCACTGTCTGCCTCGATCTCTCATCAACAAATTCGCCGTTGTCCGAGCAAATATGCGTCTGCTCAAAGACCGTAGGGACATCAACAGACCGGGCAAGCGCTCCTGCCTGCAACCAACACGCGAATAAAACCAATTAGTTATAAAATAAATTTTTATTAAAAAAATATACAGTTTATAAATAAAATTACTTATATATGCATACCATGTTAATGGCATGCTGCATGTGGCTAATCGAACCACCAGTGTGCATGCTCTCACCCTTCTCAGAAGCCCGATTCCTCAGTGCCTGCTGACACTTCAGCTTGTAAGCTGGAGTATCCCAGTATGCATATAGTTGGGCCCAAATGTTGGGACCGATGTAATCCGGACTTATTCGGGTCTCCCTACGCGCCCGAAGCATGTCCCTCAGTCGAGCAGCTGCTCGGTCGTCAAAGATAGCATGTATCTCTGAGGCATGCTTCGGTAACCAGCGCACAAGCTCCTGTTAACAAAGAAAAAATATTAATAACATTATACAAAAAATATATATAAAATGCATGAAAAATAAAGGGAAAATTACATTTAATAATAAAGAACAACTTACCCCGAATCGTCTTAAGATACGATCCCGGTTGTCCTTGGGGATCACCCCCCATGATGGCCAGAAGCGATGATACTGCGCCTTGATATCGTATGTAACGTGCTTCGATCCCACTTTCGATGGGATGAAGTTGAAAAATTTATAATTTTATTAATTCAACAATATGACAACCAACAAATATATACTTATTGAATAGTGACTAAAATAGTTATAGTTAAAAAACATTAAATTAAATAAACTTATGATCCAAAAACAGGCCGGATCCATGGTCGATCCTCAGGTGCGGGAACCCTGGCCCACTTAGACAGGTCCTCTGCCACGGCCGACTGCTGCATAGACGATGATGATGGAATGGTCGTGTCGTGACCGTATGCGGGCGCGGATGATGATGATGGAATGGCCATGTCCGGCTGTGGCATCATCCCAGGATTCGGCATAAATGATAATCCTTTTGGCTGTGTGGCCGATGCAACCAATGATGATGGTGGTGCTGGGTGTGGGTGTGGTGTGGGTCCACTAGGGGGCGGCGAGTAGCTGGCTAGTGAGCGTCGTGGCACAAAGCGAGTGGAGGTCTGGACATGGGTGGAGGATGGGGTAGTGTGGGTCGGGGATAGTGTAGTATAGGTAGGGGATGGTGTAGTATGGGTAGGTGAGGTGTAGTATGGGTCGTGAGGGTGTAGAATGGGTGGGGGAGGCTCCTGTAGGTGCCGCTGGGGTGGGTGCGGAAAGGATGGGGGTGGGTGCGGTGGGTGCCGAGGAACCTGCAACAAAATGAGCAAGCACCTGGGACTTAACGGTGTATCGTCCCCGCTTAGCCTTCCCCTTCCCATTATCACCGCTAGGCGGTGGGGGGCGGGGCTGCTATCCTCCTGATGCTGACATATCTATTTTTATAGCACAAGTATAAATCAATGTAAAAATAATAAATCAATCGACATCTAATAGAATAATCTAAGCAAATATTTAAAGTACAACAATATTTGTCAAGTCTTACATTTAATTGCATAAGCAAATATTTATCGTACGTGGTTATTTCCACACTAACATCGTACATGGTTATTTCTGTTGGCTATGGCAACCATCACCCAAGAGGGGGGATGGGGGTGAATTGGGTTTTAAATAAAAATGAATTCTTTTGCATTAAATCAAAACCTTTTTCAAAGTTAAAACAGAATTTGCAGCGGATAAATAGTTCTTTTCAAACTAAGGCGCTTTAGAAAAATAAAACATTTGAAATTAAAACGCGATAAATAAAATGCGGAAATGTAAAGAGGATAGGGAAAGAAGATGAACACCACAATATATCCTGGTTCGGTCACAGACTACCCACATGGCCTACATCAAGTCCCCAAGGCAATACCACCAAGGGTTTTCAATCAACTCTAGTTTTTAACAAAATCAACTAGAACCTTTACAAAACAGAGAACCCTTAACACAAGTCTCAGGACATACTATCCCTTATGTAAGAGCCTCAAACACTAGCTTTTAAACAGGCGCAGCTAGAACCTTTACAATGAAAAGCACTCCTCACAAACCAGGGATATTACCTCCCCTAGTGAAAGAGCCTCAAACAATAAACAGTGGGATCACACCCACTAAACACTTACAAGAGATATACCCTCTCTTGTAAGAATAGTAATCAAAGGATGGTTTGAGTCAATCTGACTCTTACCAATATAAAGCACTCTTAATAGTGCAGATAAACAAATTGAAGCACAAATATAAGAACACCTATATGGTGTGTAAAGCTCTCAAGAATACATGGTCAGTGTGTAAGAATGAGAGAAGTAGTAGAGAGATTGTTTTTCAGAGTTTTAGTGCAATACGAAAAGTAGTATTCTCATTTCTGAAAGTTGCCCAAGTTCCTTTTAAATAGAAGAAGTGATATGTTCAAGGAAAATAGGTCAAACTCATTTAAAACAAATTTTGTCGTGCCATAATCGATTATTGGAAGGCCATAATCGATTATTTGATGATTAAATGAGAAAACACGCTGAAAAGGCAGTAACAGCATAATGGATTATGATAATCGATTATTACACCATAATGGATTATGATAATCGATTATGGGTTCTCTTGTTGAACTCCTGACAGCATTTAAAAACATATAATCAATTATATAATCGATTATTATCTCTCTGATTCAAAATTCAAATCTTCCAAAAGATTATAATTGATTATATAAATCCTATAATCGATTATATATGTTCAAAACATCATATTTGAAACCTTAACGGCTATAAAACTTAATTACTCATTAAAGCTCATTTAAAACCAATTAAGTCTATTTTAAATGTGTTCAACAAATATATAATCGATTATTCATAATACCATAATCGATTATTCTCGTTTAAAAACAGCTGATTCAAAACTTAACGACTATGAAATTAATTACTCATTAATGCACAATTAAAGCCAATTAAGTATGGTCATAATCGATTATTCCATATCAACAATCAATTATCTCTCGTATTTAAATTTGATTTGAAAACTTAATGGCATAATTTTAATAACACATTTAAGATATGATAAAGCCATTTAAGTTTTATTTTAAAGCTCATTTATGTGTGTGTGTGTGGCCAATTTTAATTAGATATCTTTACTTACCATTTACAAGGGAATCTAAAACACACAATACAATTAATAAAATTCCGTTGTCCCCATCTTGAAAGACTTGATCTTCTGGATACTCTTTTTCGCTTTTTGCAATCTAGTCCTTCTGGGATTTTAGCTCTTGACTTCATAGCTTTGCTTGTTCCAACCTGAACTTTTCTAATGCATAGTGTTCTCATAAATCACATTAGTTCAAGGTATAGAAAATAATATTTCACATTTAATTTTATATACAAAGCCATGTATAACATTTAATCTCATATAAGACATATTTGAAGATAATATCATATTAAATATTCTTTATGTCATTAGGCATATAATAATAATATAATTCTATGCCAATTTATTATTATTCCAAACACAGAAATGAAGGGCAACAATGAAAACAAACACATAAATGAAGGGCAACCAAGCAGATCACAAAATAAAATTTCTAACACATTTTAATATTTAATTTAAACATGAACAACTTATCATGGGTAAAGATCAATATCAAGCACGTATACGTAAAAATTAAATCAGAAAGAGAATAGCAAATGTCAAATTTAACAACAATAAGAGAAGGTTAGATTTGTCAAAAAAAAAAGAGAGAAGGTTAGATTCATGCCTCAGTGCTAGTGGTGAGAAGGAAGCTAGTGGCTGCCAGAGTAAGCTGGTGGCAGTGTCCCTCTGAAATAAATAAAGCAAGAAAAATTAATTAAAATTTCCACTACAATCAGAAATTTATAGAACAAAAAAAAATTAACAATATGAACATATTAAATTTATACCAGTGCAAGGAGGGTGGTGGTTGGTGGTTCTGGTTCAAGGAGGGTGGTTGTGTGGTTCTTCTGGTGCAAGGAAGGAAAGAGTGGTGGTGCTGGTGGTGGGACGCGGTGGTGGCTATGAAGGCTCGCTGAGGAGAAGATAGAGGTGGTGGTAGTGTGACAGTGGTGGCGGAGCGCGGTGGTGACAGGCCGAAAGATAAAAAAAGGAGAAGGAGAGAGAGAGGGGAGGAGAAGCAGAGAGAGACGAGAAAGGAGAAGGGAGGCACGGGGAGGCCGGAGGTGCGGCGGGGTGGCGCACGGAGTGGTGGTGTCATGGGGGGTGGCACTGGAGTTCGCAGGGAGGAGAGGGGGCAGAGAGCAGAGAGAAATAGGGAAAGAAAAGTGAGGGGAAGGGTTTGGCGCTGGTGGTTTAATATGAATTTACCGACGGATAAAACCTTCAGTAATTCAAAAAATGTATTACCGACGGAAAAGTCTGCCGGTAATATGGTTATTACTTTCCAATGGAAATTCCATCGGTAATTACCGATGGCTTATTCCGTCAGTACCATTTGGCGCCAAAAAAAATACCTTTCCCACGTTATGTACCAACAGATTTTCAGACGGAACAGCCCACGGTAACATTACCAACGGACTTTCCGTTAGTAATTGGTTAGACTTTTGGTATTTGTGTTTACCGACGGCTATGTCTGTCGAAAACTGTCTCGCTACCGATGGAACTGATGTCCGTCGGTAATATGCCGTCGTTAAGCCACCCTTTTCTTATAGTGAAAGATTGATTCCGAGTGTCTCTCGTTGTTGTTTTCATGCCGTGGTGAAGAAGTATTCAAACAAAATTGCGCAACATCCCTTCTCCTCTTTTTCATGTGCTACGAAATCTAATTTCAGGTATGGGGGAAGACTGTTTATTCTATATGGGATTTGAGAGAGAACTGAGATGGTTAGGGGTTTTCACATAATTCCTCTTTGTGCTTTTATGCTTACTTTGATTGATTGATGAATCCTTGTATGAATAAAAGTGTATTTGTGATTATTGTGACTCTAATATGTCGTATTCATTGTAGGAGTAATGAACCTTAATAATGAACAAATGGATTCAATTGTGTGAATATGTGTGAATATGCTCCAGTGGTGGTTGATATGAGTGTATGATATAGTATTGTTTTGGCAAGATTCTTGTTGATGGTATGATTTGTTAATGGCTATGCTGATTAAGCCATGAAAATTGATGTTATATTAGCCTTAAGTTATAAGAATATAATTTTAGGTTAAAGGAAATTCATAATATATGAAGATAGATATGAGAAGTGAGGTAAATGATCCAAAGGATTGATTCAAGAACACATAGACTTTGATCTTGAGTGTTACCCAATTATATGAATTATAGTTTAGGCCTAAATGCTATGGCAACTTGATATGATATAGATATTTTAGGATATTCTTAGATAATTAAGAGTATTTATTCTTGATCTTATCTTATAGATTTTAAAATAAAGTTAGTTAATATATCTTATCTTGTAGATTTTAAAGAAGAGTTCGACGATAACTAATAAATCTAAGTTATTAATCTTAATAAAGACATTGGGCATCTTGTAGATTTTAAAGAAGAGTTCGATGATAACTAATAAATCTAAGTTATTAATCTTAATAAAGACATCGGGGTTTGTATTTTCAGGTTAAGTAATGATCTAAATAAGGACGTTAACAACAATAGTTAAGATAGATTGTCATTAGTGATGTTGATAATAATAACTTGTGATGGGACTTATGATTGTATGTGTTTTATCTTGTTGTCGCTATGATGATGATGGTTGATTGCCTTGTTTGTTAATATTGATTTGTTGTTGATGTCTTGATAATGATATACTATGTCAATGTTGTTGTTATCCTCGTTGAGGAATGCTGTTGTGGATAAATGTTAATGATTGCTAATGTTGGTTAAGAAGATAACGATGAGTTATCACCCGTTGATGTTGTTAAATTTTGATGCTTAGTGGTCAAAGTTGACTTTGATGCTTATTGGTCAAAGTTGCCTTGATGCTTATTGGTCAAGATGTTGTTGTTGATAAACCTTGATGCTTAATTGTCAAGGTGTTGATGGTGTTAAACTTTGATGCTTATTGGTCAAAGTGGAGGTGGTGGTTATGATTGTTCATTGACACACATGCATTCACGCATTGGAGATGTTAGTGGGGGAAGCTGCATCATAGGGGAGGTGCGATCTGGCCATCCGTGGTGATTCATCCGAGAGTTAGGTGAATCATGCGCCCCCGTGGTGGTGCATCCAAGAGTAAGGTGCATCGTCTATTCAAGGGGTTCACCCATGGTTTGGTAAACTGCCGGCGTTGGTACTTATTGGCCAATGTGGATATATAACTCCGAAGTTGTCTTCTTGAGATAGTTGTGGATCCACATGCATAACGGAGTAGTGGAGTAGCATTGCATAGCATAGCATGAGTTGTTTATATGATATGATGTAATTTGATAGGTTGTGTGTTTATGTGTGTATATTGGATAGTATGCTAAGGTTATGTAATTGTGTATGCGTGTTGTCTTAGTTAATGTCTCTCTCTTCATATGGCTTGAACATGATCTCTCACCCATGCAACATTGTTTATAAAGTTTTTATTTACTTCTTTAGTTAAATTCGAGTTTTATGATGTGATGCTCTCAACTATGTTTTCTGAAAAAGGTTTTCAAGAATCCACATTTTTATTCCGCAAAACATAATCTTTTGTATTTACTATTTATATAATACACATTTTAGGGTAGAGGGTGTCACACGGCGGAACGATGGTGTCTGGGTTACAACGCGACGGAACGGCGGTGGTCACGCAGTGGTCTTCTCGTTTGGAGGCATGATCACGCGCGAGGTATTGGTGTGCGGACTCAATTGCATGCACTATGGGCGAGAACGCCTTTGTCTCCGTTTGGCGTCTGCAACCATTGCTATGAGGATTTAGAAACTTTCTAGGGATTTGATTTTGGCACCCCATAAATTACTATTCCCACCTCTCTTATCCCTCTTACTTTTTTTATTCCCTAAATACCCTTCTTAACCCTAACCCTTTATTTACCTCACCCATCCAACCCACCCCATTCTCTTATTTTTTTCCTTCATTATGTTGTTCTTCATTCTCATCCCACCTCTCCCTACTTAACACTCCACACTCCATGCTTTAATTCCTTGGTATATCTTTGGCATCCTCGATCCGGTGAAGACGATAGTTGACACAAGGAGTAATGTTATTCTACTTAATTTCTTGGTTTGACCTACCAGTTTATTTTTATTTTTTGGTTTCACTTACGGAATCTAATTTCCGTAAGTGTGTAATTTCTTGACACTTACGGAAACTAAATGTGTAATTATTTCGTCCGAATTCACATTCCATTTACGGAAACTAGTTTCCATAAGTGCTTAAATGTTTAACACTTACGGAAACTTTCCGTAAGTATTTATTTTATTTGACACTTTACGCGTCACCTCGCCCTGCCGCCTCGCCTTGACTTGCCGCGTCGCCGCGTCCCCTCAGCGCATCGCCTGTGCTGGTTGTTTTCTCTGGCTAGCGGTGAGAAGAAAGGAATAGAGATAAGTTTGTGTTGTTTGTGTCCATACGGTATGGAGTTTGTGTCTATTTCGGTGTGGGTTAAAGAAAAATGATGGATAGAGGTGAGAGGAGATGGGCCAGAGAAAGAAAGATTGGGATTAGGTTCAGGGATAGTAGGTAGTGGGTAATTGAGGTTAGGGGTAAACCTGGTAAAGCATAGAAAAAAATTCAAAATAAGAGGTGTGAACATCTACAAGAGAGGTGGGAATATCAAGTCCCACCTTTCTATCAGTCTGGAGTCTCTGGACAACAAATGAGCCAAGCCCATAACGTAATCATACATTAGATAAGCCTAATACAATTAGATAAATATTTTAGCATCCATGTTTCGGTCGGTGAAAAAAAAAATTGCAAACGGAGCCCGACCGCTGCAACCCAAACGAAATTGAAATGTTAACCCGTTGGACCTGTGACCCGCTTCAACCCAACCGTTTCCTTGTTTTTTCTTTTTTCTTTTTGCTTTCTTTTTTCTTTCCAGTTTTGTCGGTTTCGGGCCTATTTCCAGCCCTAGCCGGAGCCTTGTCAAAGTTAAGTTTGTCATATTTGCAACTTGACTCCTAGTCAGTCCTCACAACAATCTAACTAAAAACATCTCTTCTCTTGTTTTTCTATAAAAAAAATCTCACGTTCGTTGTAAAGGGGTCCAGGAACGACTTTGACTTGTCACATTTCCAGTATTTGTTGAGGGAAAATCATTTTTTCTAGACTACACATGGGACAAAAGATTTATTTTAGTGTAGATAAGTATTAAAATATGACGTGTTTTAAAATAAGAGTAAATATTCATATTAAAATATGACTATGCTGTCGAACTCCAAATACTGTCACTTTTTGAGTTTTACAAAGGTTAAATTAATAAAAAAAAATCCCCTAAACTATTTGAGAATTTAAATATGTCCACATATTTTAAATGTTGTAATTGGTACTTAAAAAAAATTTGTAATTGAGTCACTCATACACTTTTTCGTTAGAGTTTCGTTAAATATTCGTTAAGTGATATATATTCACTCATTTTTGTTGGTCCTTGAACTTTAAAAAAAAAAAAATCAAACAGATTCCTATATTTTCTAAGAAAAATTCAAATAACCTTACGCACTTTTAGAATCCTAACAAAACCCTAATAAAAAAGTATATTTGGGATCCAATTACAAATTTTCTATATTTATAGGGACCCAATTATAACTTTTAAAATATAAAGATATATTTGAAAATTACTTAATAGTTCGCAGATCTACGTATTAGTTGAACCTTTTACAAATATTAGGAACGGCTTTTCTGACAAAGTAGCCATAACGAGAAATCGCAACCTCTATCAATGTCTTAATTGGGAAGGAGGTTTCTAGCTCCCTTCCAAGGTCTATGGAAGCCAATATAAAATAATGTACAATAAATCATGTAAAAAGTATGCCAATAAGAATCAATTTAAATTATCTTGCATTAGAACTTTCAAGGTTAATTATCATGCAGTGATGTATAGTATTTATATATTCACCTCTAATTTATATTTTCCTACAAAAATTAATATAATAACTTGGTTGATATTATCAAGTCATTTGTCATAAGTCATAATCTACAAAGTAGAATCTTGTGTTCTTATGTTCTGTAGTGACACATAAACACGGCGATCATAATTGACGAAGTCTTTGTAGCTCATTCCGACACATTCAGAAAATCATATGCCCACCACATAATAATCCTTTTTAATTATTATATTTAGTTGGAACATGTCAACGTATCAATTTCCTGGTATCAATGACAAGATTCTCGAAGACTTAACTAAGAAAATATATATCCCAAGTCCTTCACATAATATAGGACGATTCTACCTAAGAACAACAGAAAAATATAGCATCACAATGTCAGAACAGCTTCACTCGCATCTCTCATTTGCCTGCTACCTCATACTATGGCTCGGCCCATTTCACTTGATGGCTACGGAAGTGGTCATGAAAATGATACCAATAGGGGTAGTTCTTGATCTGAAATCCCAAGATGGAAGTATGGCTAATAGCTGCATCTGGATGGCATATCATGACTTCTATGAACAGCATCCTCATTTCCAAACCAGACTTGATCTTCAAACTAGAGACTCTGGCCGCGATGCCGTCACAGCAGCATATGCAGGTTTCATCATTTTCTTAGTTCCCAGTTCTTCATCTAGACATCATGGATTAGAAAACGTTTTTTGAACAATTAGGTGCTATCCCCCATATAAATTAGCATACTTATCGAGGTTTTAAATTGCGGTTGCTGTTGTGGTTGCATTGCATTTATTACAATCACGAACAATTGCCAGAAAATGCGACTGATGTTGTCGAGTTTCGGTTTCGGAGACCTCCAAAATCAAAATGTTGCGGTCCCAATTGCGATCGCGGACCTTTATTGAAAACCTTTTAAGATAAGTATAGATATATATTGTTGGAGACTAAAAAATCCACATTTATTAGAAATGGGCTAAATGAAGGGTATATAAAATATAATATGGAGGTATCTCATGCTTTATAGAATATATACATCATATGTAATGTTCTATACGTGCTATGGTCCACATATCATAATTAAGGCTGCAATATTGAGGTTTTACTTGTCTCGAAAACCATCATAAACGCATGTTCTTGTTGTTGTATCAGTTGCATTTTTTCATAATTGTTCATAATTTCGATAAACGCGTAACCATGATCACCACAATCTAAACATTGATCATATGTAGATGCAAGTGTAAGTACCATCAGTTATATATCAATTCTAGTTATACAAAAAATTGAGCTGTTATTTTCACGTGCAGCTTCTGATTTAGTGAAGGAAAAGGTGCATGCAATTATAGGACCTCAAACATCAGGACAAGCAAGGTATGTAATAGAACTTGGGCATGAACACAACGTGCCCATCATCTCCTTTTCAGCTACAAGTCCATCACTTTCGCCAACCAGGAACCCAATTTTCATACGAACAACACAAGATGATTCCACTCAGGTGAAAGCCATAGCCGCAATTGTTAAAGCTTACGGTTGGCGTGAAATCATCCTTATATATGAAGATAGTGAATATGGCAATGGTCTCATCCCATATCTCATAGATGCATTGGAAGCAGTTGATACAAGGGTATCTTGCAGAAGTGTCATTGATCCAAATTCTGAAGAACCCCAAATACAAGAAGAGCTTGTGAAGCGTAAGCACAATTCAACAAGAGTATTTCTTGTTCATATGACAGCTGAACATGGGTCAAAGTTATTTTCAGTTGCAAACAAAATTGGAATGATGAATGAAGGGTATGCATGGATACTCACTGAAGGGTTATCTTATAAGGTAAATCATGTTGATCCAGAAGTGATGGATTCCATGCAAGGTGTATTGGGAGTGAGGCCACAAATGTGCAACAATGAAAGGCTTAAAGACTTCAAGAAAAGATGGAAAGCTTTATCAATTAAAGAAAATATTAAGTCCCCTTTAACTTTCTTTGGGTTATGCGCTTATGACACAGTTTGGGCATTAGCTATGGCAGTAGAGGCTCAAAATAAGCAAAATATTACACTTTTAAACACAATTTTAGGTACAAAATTTCATGGCCTCTCTGGGTATTTTAATTTGACTAGAGGTCAATTAGAGCCATCAGTGCAGGGGCGGAGGGAGGGGGGGACCAAGGGATGCCATGGCCCCCCCTCCCCATGTTGTCATCTTTTATATATATATATATATATATATATATATATATATATATATATATAAAACAATTAACTCTTATAAAAAATGATTGGCTCAAATTTAATTAAAATAAGTACAATTTCAAACATTTAAATTACATTTTTTTAGAATTCTAAGATAGATACACTTGTTTACATTAAAAAAAGAAATTGATAAAAATAGACCACATATGATAATCGATGATTTTTTACTCTATGAAATGTCGTGTGTATAATTGAAGAAGTGAATGTTTTAGATATAAATCTATTTGAGTAATTTATATTATATTAAGTTATTATGAAATTTGTATCATATAATTTGTTTTTATATATTAGTTAATTTTTTATGAATTAAAGTAGTATATACTGTCAGTATAAAAAGATTTATACTGACATCCGCTAACATTTTGACATGTGTGCTTTTATTTTAATAACTATGAGAGAGAAATAACAATTACGCTGATTTGTCAAGATATCATTGGATATTTGTGTAAAAAAAATTACACTGACACAGTATAAAAATTAATTAAACTTATTTTTTGTTACTATTTCATGTTATGTAAATTAGATTTTGGCCCCCCTCCTCGAAATTTTCTGGCTCCGCCCCTGCATCAGTGATTGAGATATTCAATGTGGTAGGACACAAAGAGAGGGTTATTGGATTTTGGAGCCAAGATAGAGGAATATTCCAAGATTTCCAATGAAATGTTGCTAAAGAGAAAGAGAAACTGAAGCAACCGATTTGGCCAGGTGACACAACAGTTCAGCCACCCAAGTTGAGAATCGGGGTCCCAGTGAGGAAGGGTTTCACTGAGTTTTTGAAACTGGATAGCAAATCTCCTGATAACACATCAAAGTTTTCTGGGTTCGTTATTGATTTGTTCCTTGAGACGGTGAATGTGTTGCCTTTTCCACTATCATATGAGTATGTCCCCTTGGAAAACTACACCTATGATCAGCTTCTTACTCAGATTAATTCCGGGGTAAGTTTTGATAAGGGTTTTCTTTCTTTTTCTAATTTCTCATTTTAGTTTTGAGTATATCATCATTTTAATCTCTAAAATTATATACATAATATTCTATGACATTGTAAGTACTCATTATATTAGTTTATAATTTATAAAAGACTTAAAAATGTTTTTAGTCTTCCAAAATATACTAATACTGATCCGTTTTAGTCCCTTAAATTTTAAAAGTATATTTTTAGTCTCTCATTTTTTTCAAATGTGTCTAAGGAGAATCACGGGTGACACATTTCGGAAAATAGCAGACTAAATAGATACTTTTTAAATTTTGGATACTAAAACCAAACACTAGTACACTAGTAAAATATATAATTTTATGAATTATCATATTAAGCTACTGAAACATACATAAGCATTGGTCATATTTTATTTTTTATTTTTTTTTGACGGGGACATGTGAACTAGTATTGTTTAGTCAAATTAATTAACCTTCATGTAAGGACTAATTTGAAAGACGGACTATAATTTTATTTACTAAGTAATATGTTTTGTTGACAAGACTAATTAATTTTTTTTTTACAATACTAATTAATATGTTATATGTTATTCCTTACAAATATTAAATAATATAATGGATTAATGGTGTTTTACAATTTGAAAAACTAAAATGATGGTTTACTCTTAATTTAGTTTTATTTCAACTGGTCATATTTGTGATCCCTGCATGCAAACTAATCTTTGCAGAAGGTGGATGCTGTTGTTGGAGACGTAACAATTGTTTATTATCGAGCAAATCAAGTGGATTTCACATTGCCTTATTCAGAATCTGAAGTGTCAATGATGGTTTCAATGAAGCGTGATAAGAGGCAAAACATGTGGATATTCTTGAAGCCTCTCAGTTTGGATCTTTGGTTAACTACTGGTGCATTCTTTCTCATCACTGGTTTGGTACTGTGGCTTCTCGAGTACCACAGCTCAAATGCAGAATTTATGGGCGGCACCCGGGACCAGCAACTTGGCATGATCTTCTGGTTTTCATTCTCAACACTTGTCTTTGCTCACAGTAATTCCTCCTCTTTATAATCTCTCACTTATTTCCTATGAATCGTGCTACAATTACACTCTTTCTCTAACAAACTCTCTTCTGTTGATTAAAATTCAATTGAGTCTCACTAATTCATGTGGGTCTCAATTGAATTTTATAGGACCTACTTAAATTTCAACAATAGAAAAAAGCAGAGTGTTATAGTGCTGACATTTCTCATTTCCAATTTCTCAGTTTTATTTAGTGAGAATTAATTATTTAGTAATTTCGCAATTGATATTTTTGTCTTTAATTTTATTCAAATAATCAATCTCCAAAATATATATGCAACCGATTTAGAGATGAATTAAATTTAATAAGAAATCTATAAATTAAATTCAGTCTCTAACCTAATATTTTTTATTTTTAAATTGGTCATTAAAGAGTGAATTTCTGACTGTGCAGGTCCTTTATTTATGAGACACGTAAAAAAGAGATAAGTTTTGATTAATTTACTATGTTTGACTATTCATGCAGGAGAGAGACTAGAGAGTAATTGGTCAAGATTTGTGATAACTGTATGGGTATTTGTGGTGTTAATCATTACCCAAAGTTACACTGCGAGTTTAGCTTCATTTCTAACCACAGAAAGCCTTCAACCTGCATTCATAGATATAAATGACATAAAAAATAATAATTACCCAGTGGGATATCAAAACGGATCCTTTGTGAAGGAGCTCTTAATAAATCAATTAGGATTCAATGAGTGGCAGCTGAAGGGCTATAATACTCCTGAAGAATATCATGAAGCACTTTCAAGTGGAACCATTGCGGCTATTTTTGATGAAAGTCCCTATATCAGGCTCTTCCTCACAAAATATGGCTCTAGTAGATATGTTACTGTGGGACCGACTTATAAAACAGACGGATTGGCCTTTGTGAGTGTCTCTCTCTCTCTCACATACACTATCACATTCTAGCCCTTTTGTTGGATTACAAATGAATGGGCAAAATTAGAAGTTACCGGTAATCGGTGTGATCATTTAAAAAAGTCACATTACTTTATGTTTTAATTTTGAGACCATTAATGTGTAATCCAAAGGCGCATAGATTTACACCTATCACTCTCGTACTAAAATATCCGTCTCACTTGATACATCTCCTATATATATATTATTTATAATCATCAATTGTTCATATACACCTACTAATTGTATGGTCTTAAATACTTTTAAACATTCTTTTATTTTGGATATGTATTATACTCAAGCATTGAAACTATTTTTAAATTAGTTCAATTTTCATATTTAATTTAATTATTTAGAACATGCTAAATTATGCTACATTTTATATTCAGGCATTCCCACTGAAATCCCCTCTAGTGTCATATTTCTCAAGGGCAATCCTAAATGTCACGGAAGATAAAGACAAGTTTGAAGGACTTAAGAACAAGTATTTCGCAGGTGTAGTCGCATCCCAAGATCAAAGTGTTTCAATCACTTCAGAGAGTCAAAGTCTTACAGTGTACAGCTTTGCGGGTCTTTTCATTGTTACATTGGTTGCTTCATTGTTATCGCTCATGTGTTATTTGTTTGGCTTCTAATACTCCCAATGGCCTACTTTGAGAACCATTCATTCTGAAGAAACAAGCTGTTGGTCGAGGGTGATTCAAATGGTAAAGCATTTTGATTAGCTCTTGTATTCATCCTCCAATGGATAGAACTGATTCCAAAGTACACCCTGCAACAAGTCCACACAGAGATGGAGCTTCCCAAACTGCTGATAACATAGACAACCACTCAAGATCATAGAAATACAAATCTGCACGTGCATTGCTCGAAGTAGACTATAACTATGATTGGTCATATATATAAGATGTAAATATGTTGTAGCTAGACAGACATAACTATAGGACTATGGACAACAATATCTTTTATATATATTCTTAATTTTGTATTTTTTTGTATTTTTTTTAAGAAAAAAAGAAAGGAAAGGTTGGGATCTAAAGGTGATTTACATGGGGAATGATAATTTTTATTTGATGAAGGAAGTGATATATACAAGAGAACATACAAATAAAAGTGAAACCAGTTTAGTTATTGTTACCAGGCTTGTTTCAATTGTGAAGATTAATGTAGCCTATTCAATATTTTAAGAATCGAATCGACTATTAAACCAATGAAAACATCAGTTCAAAGTTCGGTGGTCCAACCGTGATCCAATCATAGTTGAATCGATTTTAATTAATTTTCTTTAATTTTATGTAATAAATTTGTTGTATATTTAATTTATTTCAAAAAATTAATTTGGAATTTTTAAAAGGAAAAATTAAAGGTTTTAAATTCTCTTTCATTGTCATTAAATACCTTTATTATTTTCTTATTCTTTTCTTATTATTATTTATTTTCTTTAATTATATTGAATGGATTTAAATGACTTAACGTGCAAATTTTCTAATAGCACAGATTGCATATAATTCAAATTGAAGTACAATATTTAATGGTGTTAATGAATATAAATGGCTACCTGTACAATTTGGAAACGTGATCAGAATTGAAAACATGAAGGAGCCAGTAAGCTTACCATTTTGAAAATTGAATTATGATAGTAAAGGTCATAAAAAAATTGAATTCAATTTCTTTGATTGCTTTTACGGTACAATATGGTTTTAACGGGTGGATGCAGTTTTGATAAAAAGAGGGACTTGGCAATTTGGGTCTGTGTCTGATAAGTGAAAATATTTTCCTTTCTTCTGTGCGATAGCTACAAAATATTGGAGACTTGGTTTTTCTTCTCTTTTCTGGGTTAAACACTTTCTTCTTCTCCTGCTGTTCTTGCACCTCGGCTTCAACCGGGAAGAGCCTGTTAAATCCTGAGGGATTTTCGTCCTAGGCGAATAAATCCTTGAGGACAGTGTGATTCCACACGTCTCAGGTTTTGTGTTACAGTTCATCTACAAAGGTTCGTGATTTGTTGCGTTACTCGACCACAATTGTCCAACAATCTCAAGGATTGAACAATGGCAGACGACGCCGCAAACAACGTTTCTTCTCAAACCAATGGTGTGTCTCATGTCATTCCAGTTATTGTCCCTCCACCGGTCATCTGTGCAAAGCCCTTTCCTGACATCTCGAAAATTGAGATGTTTGGAGGCCAAAACCATAAAAGATGGCAAGAGCGTATCCACTCCATCCTTGATATGCACGGTGTTGCTGCAGTGCTGATAGACCCCAAACCTCCACCATCTGCTGACCCCAAACAAATTGAAACATGGACCTATGCTAACAAGGTATGTAGACATACAATTATTAGTACGTTAACTAATGATCTGTTCGATGTCTATTGTTCTTATAAGGAAGCCAATAAGATTTGGGATTCCATGAACTTAAAGTACACTGCTGAAGATGCTGGGAAACAGAAGTTCGTTATAGGAAATTGTTATAAATGGGAGTGAAAGACGAGAAGGACATCAAATCACAAATCAATGAGTACCATAAATTACTAGAAGACCTAAAGGCTGAAAACATCACGCTGCAAGATGAGTTTTTTGCAGGTTTATTGATTGAGAAGCTGCCAGAATCATGGAAGGACTACAAGCAACAACTCAAACACAAGTATAAGCAGTTATCACTTGCTGATTTGATTACACACATAATTATCGAAGATACCAATAGGAAGGAAATCAAAGAAGCAAGAGCCAAAGCACTAGCCTCAAGAGCAAATCTTGTGCAAAACAAGAAGAGGTACGAAAATAAAAAACCTGATCATAATTCTTATGCGCCTAAAGTTGCTTCTAACCCCACTTTCAAGAAAAAAAGAGTATTTGGAAGTTGCTTTGTTTGTGGAAAGTCGGGTAATTATGCAAACCATTGCAGATTTAGGAAGAGGAATGACAATCCTCCTAAACCAAAGGCAAATTTGGCTGAAGGAGATGACATTATTGCGGCGGTCATTTCTCAGGCATATTTGGTGGCCAATGTGAAGCAATGGGTGGTAGACTCTGGAGCTACCAGGCATATTTGTGCAAACAAAGATGCTTTTACCTCCTACACTTCTGTAAGGGATGGAGAAGAACATGTTTATCTTGGAGATTCCCGAACTACTGCAGTTTTGGGAAAGGGGAAAGTTCTTCTAAAGCTCACATCTGGCAAGATCTTGGTTCTAAGTGAAGTGCTCCATGTGCCTAGTATTAGGGCAAATTTAATTTCAGTAGCACTTTTGGGAAAAGTTGGGGTTAAAGTGTCATTCGAATCTGATAAGATTGTAATGACAAAGAACAACAATTTTGTTGTAAAAGGCTATTGTGATCAAGGACTCTTTGTTCTCAATGTTTCGGAAATTATGAATAATAAGAATGCATATTATCTTCTTCTGCTTACTTGATTTATTCTTATGATATGTGGTATGCTAGATTAAGACATATTAATTTTTCTTATGTTAAGAAATTGCAATCTCTTGGTATGATTTCTGGAATAAGTGATGAACAAGTTAATAAATG
Source organism: Echinosophora koreensis (assembly GCA_035048595.1). Classification (NCBI taxonomy): domain Eukaryota; kingdom Viridiplantae; phylum Streptophyta; class Magnoliopsida; order Fabales; family Fabaceae; genus Echinosophora; species Echinosophora koreensis. The sequence goes on from JAPCYP010000072.1 coordinate 1,876,637, forward strand.
TGATGTTTGTGTTGAATCTAAAATAACTAAAAAATCATGTCACTCTATAGAATGTGAAACCGAGTTACTAGGCTTAATTCATACTGACCTAGGAGATTTAAAACAAACAATGAATAGAGGAGGTAAAAGATATTATGTAACTTTTATCGATGATTTCTCTAGATACACTAAGGTTTATTTAATTAGAAATAAAGATGAAGCCTTTGATATGTTCCTTTTATATAAAACGGAAGTAGAAAATCAATTAAATAGGGAAAATTAAAAGGGTTAGATCCGATAGGGGTGGTGAATATATTTTGTTTAATGATTTTTTGTGAAAAAGAAGGTATTATACATGAAGTAACTCCTCCTTATTCACCCGAATCTAATGGAGTAGCTGAAAGAAAAAATAGAACCTTAAAGGAAATTATGAATGCCATGCTAATTAGTTCCTCCGCACCTAATAATCTTTGGGGTGAAGTCATTTTAACTGCATGTTTTTTGCAAAATAGAATTCCTAGTAAGAAAATTGGTGTAACACCCTATGAATTATGGAAAGGTTATTAACCTAATTTAAAATATTTAAAAGTGTGGGGGTGTTTAGCTAAAGTTATGTTACCTGAACCAAAGAAAAGAAAAATAGGATCAAAAACTTCTGATTGTATGTTTGTTGGTTATGCTGATCATAATGCTGCTTATAGGTTCCTTGTTTTGAAAAGTGATGTGCTTGATCATAATACAATTGTAGAGACTAAAAATGCTGAATTTTTTGAAAATATACTTCCTTTGAAATCTGGAATTTTGGAACCTGAAAATATGCGTTCTGAAAATATTTCAAAAGAACCTTTAGAAATTAGTGTTGGAACTAAAGTATTTTTGGATTAAATAATCTCTAAGTTTTGATGTTAACAAAAAGGATTAAAAGTGTTAGTTAAGATCTAACATGCTTCATCTAGTCTTGCAGGGATATTCGAAATTTTATAAGTTATGGAATCCTTGAAAGAGTTAATCAATATCCGCGTCCACTTGAGTAAATGAGCTGCTAAAAATGAATGGTATATTTATTTACATTAATATGGTTGAATAGACGGAATACAGAATAGTGTTAGTAGACGAGTTTTTAACCTGTGAGTAGACGAGCTTGAGTGCCATGTCAGTAGACGCAAATCCAAGTTACTCACTGATATATAGCAAGTCCAAAGACTTGATAATAGACGAGCAGAATTTGCCACGTCACCAGACGAGCTAAAAAGAGTTTTTAACTATGAGTGTATAGACGCACTATAGTAAGTAGACGAGCTCCTCTTCTCTGTGAATCCTCGATATAATCAGAATAACTATCTCGACCACATAGAAGTATTTATTTCAAATGATTGATATTTATTTCTGGTATATGTTGGTCCTTCATATTTGTTTTAACGATTTTATTGTATTGTTTCTTTGAGAGAGACATAGTACAAATAAGGAATTTCAAAAGCAAAATAATACAATGCAAAACGACTTGTACCCTGTCACCTTTAACGCTGGAATAGCTGGAATTTGTACAAGGGAGGCAAGACAGTTTTTCAAGTTGCATTTGCTCAGAGGTGTGCCCATTTTATGCAAGAATGTTAACCTATAATACAATTCAGAATGGCCACGAGCAAGCTATGAGCCACAACGGATATTACAAATTTGATTCCATCCCTAAACAAAAAAATTCAAAAACAACCGTTGAAGAACTTCAAGAGAAGAGAAAGGTCACTATAAATAGAAGACCTCGTCAATTGAAGAAAGAACTTTTTGCATATATAGAATCCTTGCGAGAAAATCTCTACCAAGCTCAATTATTTTATTCTTTCAAAAAGCAAAAGTCTGTAATACCTTAGTTTGAATATTGCTATAATATTCAACTGATCTTAAACTTTCATATCCTCACATATAGTGAGTTAGAAGATCAAAAGAAATCAATCTCTTTGTTAGAGGTAGAGCCTGAAGAGGCTTGGTAAGAAATGAATACTTGTAGCCTGGAGAGGTGTTGAATACTTGCTGTAAACTATTTGGAAAATAGTGGAGAAAATCCTTTAAGTAGAAGGGACTGGACGTAGCTCTTGGTTGGAAGAGGGTGAACTAGGATAAAACGACTTGCATGAATCTTCTAATCCCTTATCTCTTCAGTTTTATTTATTTATACAAACTGTGGGGATTTGAACTTGATTTTGTTATAAAAAGGAAAATCATTAATCTCCAAATTCAAGAAAACAAGAAGAGGAGATTAACAAAGGGGATAACAAGGTTACCTTACCTTGACACTAGCGCGCGACTCCCTCCTTAATCGCAAGCAAGAATGCCGAAGAACACGAAGGGGTTTTAAAGGGAAGAGAGATGAGAGGTTTCTGTCTCCCAAGGATTGCGAAAAGTGTCACAATGAGGGTTGTAAATTGTAACCCTCTTAACTCACTTATTTATACTGCCAGACAATAACGTTTTTGAGAACTAGACAAACCATGTCTATTAGGAGACACAACTGTGCCCCTGGCCAGAATATTAATTTTAATATGCAGATAATACAAATATTTAAAATTAATTAAAATCAAACAACTGAAAATCTAAATTCATAAATAAAAAATTATAAATTTTGTGTGCATCAAATATATTCTTGCTTTCGATTTTATTCCTTTTTCTTTTCTTTTCTTTTTTCTAATTACATTAGGAATATAAAAGATAGCAAACTGAAATAATAATAATAATAATAATGATGATGATGATGATGATGATGATGATGATGATGATGATGATGATGATGATGATGATGAGGAGGAGGAGGAGGAGGAGGAGGAGGAGGAGACTTTGCGTGGATAATTATAACATTGAGCCTGTCCTGGAAACTTAGAACAAAAGTGAGATTCACTAAATCCATTAGCGTAAGACCCATTATTTTATAGATATCAATGATCAATCCACTCTACAGCCACTACAAAATTTCGTGAGTAAAATATTATTTTCTACAAAAGTAGATAAATTTTGAGGAGGAGGATTACAAACTTGGTCCTACAAAATGAGCGAATTTTTGTTTTGGTCCCAATAAAAATTTTTTCTTTGATTTTGGTCCTTGTAAAATCTGAAATAACTCACTTAAAAATGTTAAAATTAGCGACAGAAATTAGCGATGAAAACATATTTGTCGCAGACTGCGACGAATTTAGCGACGAATTATGTTTTGATTTACAATTTCTAATGATTTGCTATTTAGCGACGGATTCAGTGACGAAACTTGTTGTCATTGAATATCTCGTAGCAAAATCTGTTGTAAAATTATTTCGTTGACATTATTGATGGAATTAGAGACAAAAAACATTCGTCATGAGTCATCCCATAGCTAAATTCGTCGTTGATATTTTTATTTGAATTTACCAATGGATTTACCGACAAACATACGACGTCGCTAAAATTTTCGTCACTAAATCCGTCATTAATATTCTATTTGAAACCCATAGCTCAAGGATTCGTCGCTAAATCCGTCGTTGAAATTAGTGACAAATTTAGCGACGAATTTTTCAATGATGAAAAATTTCGGTCGTTAATTCCGTCACTAAAGTATAAATTTAAATCAATTTTGTGTCACTAAATTTGTCATTAATTTCTTTGTTTAAAGTTAGCGACGAAATTACCGACGGACATATTTCTTAAATGATTAAATATAAAGTACTATATAATTAATTAGTATTTTTTTTAATTCCCCATTTTTCAATCCTACTCTAATTTCCCTTCTACCTGTTTCCGCTCTTTTTTCCCTTCCCTCTCATTTTAAGTCTCGCCATTTCCATTTTCACTTCGAGTAAACACAAAAATCTAACCCCACCCCCCATCCACCCACCACACACATACACATACACATACACTCACTCTTCCATTTCGGAATACAGCATCTCATTCATCAAAGTCTCTCATAGTTCGTGCGATCTCTTTCTCAGTCTAGATCGCTCGCAATCTCTGTGTCGATCTCGCTGTCTCGCTCGCTCGCTCGCTTAGGTTCGCGCTCTCTCCCTCCCCCCCTCTCTCTCTATCTCTCTTAGTCATTCTCAATTTTTTCGCTCGCTATCTTTTTCATTCTCTCTTATTTGGTTTTGATTCTTCATTTTTCCTGCAATTCTAGGGTTTAATTTGTCCGAAATAGCGTAGCATCGAACAATTGAAAGAGGTTGTTAATCGGTTTCAAATGGAAAGACTAGAGGTGAGGGAACAGAAAATCTTGCGTTTTGCAGGCCAGGGACTTTGCCGATGAGCTTTTCTGCATTTGTTTCCCTTCCATTAAAATTAAGTATGGTTCTCTATTGGTTTTGGTTTGGGGTAAATTTTGTGATTCAGTGTTAACAACGTAATGGGTTGACAGGGTAATAGTAATCCATGTTATGCTTAGGAATTTAATTTAGTTCTTTGCTGATTCTCTCTGTTGACATCACCTTGGTAGTGAATGGTAAGGTCTTTTGATATGTCCCTTTGGGCTTGTTAGTGTCTTCATTTTATTGATTGTGACTATGGTTTTAGCAATTCATAATTATGTTGTTCTAACTGGTTATAAATCACTCTTACTTTGGGGAATGGATCATTCAGTTAGTTACTCGAGAAAGCTGAACCTCCAGAAATGTGCTACTTTCTTTTATTCTTCAACTTGTCACTATTGGATAATTCTCTGAAAAGGATTTTTATGTTTCCCCATTCTAACTATCAGTTTAGTGTCTATGATCTACAATGGCTTTTTCCTTGTTAATCAAGTTGACATAGGTCCTAAGTCATAATTTTATCAGCTAGTGGTAAAAATTCCACAATGATTGGATATGATCAGAACCAGGTCAGATACAACTACATGTATTTTGTCTTCTTCTCATAAAATTGTTGAATTGACATGCCTATCACTATCAGTGAAGATTCAAAATTTAGCTATTTTTAGGTAGTGATCTCACATGCCTTGAAAGATGCATTGAAGGAAGTTACATAAGCCATAGGATTTTATGCTTAAGCCAAAGTAAGCAATATACAAGCTAGAATAAGAGGAGGATAAAGGGGGTTATGCTATGTATTATCATGTGCATTTTACAAAAGCTTGGTGGCGTCCATCTGATTCAAGAATGCCTTTTGAATATTGTTATGATCTGAGGTCATATAATTATCATTTTGCTGTTTATGGAAATATACTAGCTTTAGATATATGTATAACTGAAGGTGTTCCTCCCTTTATTCTTTTGCAGAGTGAACTTGTATAATGTCTGGCAGTTGTCAATTGTGCTGAATTGAACATATTTGGACGTAAGTTTCTTTCTAAATGTGATATATTCATTGTTTCTGTTTTATTTCTCATTTCTTTTAATTATTTATCAATGTGTCAATGTCTCTGCTTGCTTTTGGTTTATATGCTATGTAATGTACAAACTTCCTCATTAATTAGTTTCAATCAAATCTCTGGTGTGCTTGTTTGGAGAGTTTGAATCCTAGTATTATTACTGCTTCTGACCAACAAGTGGCTTTTTCTATCTTGGTTAATGGTCAGCCTGTTTATCTATCTGCAATTTATGGTTCCACTTCATACTTGAATAGAAGAAAGCTTTGGTAGGAATTGAATGATCTGCAAATAAGGTTCCAGCAACCTTGGTGTTTCCTTGGAGATTTTAATGTGGTTCTAGGTTCCCATGAGTATAGGGGTAAGGGCAGGCCCTTGCAAATTACAAGTGAGGATTTCAGGCAATGGACTGATTGTAATAGTTTAACTCACATTCTAACAAGAGGAGCTCAATTCACTTGGTCAAATGGAAGAAGAGGTGCTAATTAACCTCACTGAGAAAAGGTTAGATCGGGTTGTTTGCAATGATTTATGGCTTAATTTCTGGTCTGCTGTTTCTTGTGGTACTCTTACTAGAAGTAGATCAGACCACTTTCCTTTGCTGCTTGATTTGAAAAAGGAAAGCAGAACTTTCAGTTCTTCCTTTAAATTTATGAGAATGTGGGCTGGTCACTTGGATTACTCTAAAATTGTGGAAGATGCTTGGAAGCATAATGTTACTGGATGTCCTCAGTATGTGTTATCTCAGAAGTTGAAACAAGTAAAATTAAAGCTGAAAGAGTGGAACAAGGAAGTTTTTGGGAATGTAAATGATAATGTGAATTCAGCTATACAGAAATTAGATTCAATTCAGCAAGGCATTGATATTCATGGAGGTTCTGACTCTCTGTTAAATCAAGAACAGCAAGCTCAATGTGATTTACAGAAGGCACTTCATTTTCAAGAACAATTGTGGAAAGATAAGTCTAGAGTGAACTGGTTTTCCCAAGGTGATAGGAACACCAAATTTTTTCAGAAAATGGCTACCATCAGGAATATGTCAAAGTAGATTTCTATGCTGAAATGTGGAGATGATATTCTAACTAGCAATGCAGATCTTGAGAACCATATTGTTGATTACTATGAAAAGCTTTTTACAGGTGACAATGGTTGTATTGATAATGGTATTATTGAAGAGGTCATCTCTAATGTTGTTTCTACATAGAATAATGAAATGCTCACCTGTATGACTTCAGTGGAGGAAATTAGGGAAGCCGTGTTTGCATTGAATACAGATGGCTCCCCTGGTCCGGATGACTTTGAAGCCTTTTTCTTTCAGCATTATTTGAGCATTGTAGCTCATGATGTTGTTCTAGCTGTGCAACAATTTTTTAGGCATGGTTGGTTGATGCCTAATTTCAATTCCAACTTAGTAATTTTGATCCCTAAGGTGGCTGGTGCAGATGTTATTGAACAATTCAGACCCATAGCCCTTGCTAACTTTAAGTTCAAGATTATAACTAAAGTTTCCTAAAGTTCTTGCAGATAGGCTTGCCAAAATTGCCCCTTCCAGAGCATCAGAGGGGTTTCATTAAGGGCAGGCACATTGGAGATTGTATTTGTTTGGCCTTGAAGCCATTAACTTGCTGGAGAAAAGATCTTTTGGAGGAAACATTGCTTTGAAGATAGACATAAAAAAAGCTTTTGATTCTCTGGATTGTAAGTTTCTTTTGAAGGTGCTTCAAGCTTTTGGTTTTGCACCTGTGTTTTGTAGGTGGATTGAGACCATTTTGTATTCAGCTAAGCTATCTATAGCTGTTAATGGTAAAGCTTCAGGATACTTTTCCTGTACTAGAGGAGTTAGACAAGGAGATCCTTTGTCTCCTCTCCTTTTCTGCCTTGCAGAGGAAGTTCTTAGCAGAGGTATCTCAAAACTTGTGACAAATGGAGAGCTCAGGCTTATGAAAGGTGCAAGAGGTGTGCAGGTTTCATCTCGTATCCTATATGCTGATGATGTTATGGTGTTTTGTAAAGCATCTCAGAAGAATATTCAAACCCTTATGAAGCTGTTCAGTTCTTATGGTGAGGCTTCTGGTCAAGTGATCAATCATTTGAAATCAACCTTCTATGCTGGCTCTTGTCAAGGTAGAAGGATTAGCAGCATTGCTGAGATTTTCTTGGTTTCAGAGTTGGTAAGCTGCCCTTTGTTTATCTAGGCATTCCTATTTTTAGAGGTAGGCCTAAAAGGCTGTATCTTATGCCTATTGTGGACAGGATCAGAATTAAGTTGGCTGCTTGGAAGGCATCTCTCCTTTCTATCTCGGGTAGAGTGTTGTTAGTTAAATCAGTTATTCACAGTATGCTAACATACAGTTTCCTGATTTATAGTTGGCCTGTGAATTTAATGAAGCTGATAGATCAATGGTCTAGGAATTTTATTTGGAGTGGAGACATTGAATCCAAAAAGCTAGTGACAGTGGCTTGGCATAAAGTTTGTAAGCCTGTGAATGAAGGAGGGTTGGGGTTGAGATCCATCAGAAATATCAATAATGCTGCCATGCTTAAATTATGTTGGAATTTGATTTCTTCTAATGATCAATGGGCTCAATTACTTAGAGCAAGGGTCTTTAAGAAGGGTAAACCTATTTCTTATCATATTGGATCTTCAATTTGGCAAGGTGCAAAGCCATATCTATCAGTTGTTAGTAGCAATTCCTCTTGGCTGGTTGGAAATACGCAGGATATAAATTTCTGGACTGATGCTTGGTTGCAGCAGCCTGTCACTGATATGTTGAATATTCCAGAAGCTCTTCACTGTGAATTGAAAGCCACTGTCTCAGATTTCATTAAGGACAATACTTGGCAAATTCCTTCTCTATTGTTGCAAAAGTTTCCTGATCTCTGTAAGGTTTGGATGACTTATACTCTGCCTAAGGTTTCTGCCACTAACAAAAAGGTATGGAATTCAACTGATTCTGGTTCTCTTTCCTTGAAAGATGCCTATCTTTTTCTAAACCCGCCTGGTAATGTATCTTCAATGTTTAAGTCTATTTGGCAGCGATGTATTCCCCCTTCTAAAACCTTGGTTCTTTGGAGATTAATGAATAACAAGGTTGCAACATATGATAATCTTAGGCTTAGGGGTTGCACTATGGTATCTATGTGCAGTCTTTGTAATTCTGTTGAAGAGAATTCTAGCCATCTATTTTTTGATTGTGCATTTGCATCAAATCTGTGGACTTGGCTGGCTTATAGTATGAATCTGAGCTTTTGCAGCAGCAATTTGCAGCAGGTGCTTGCTTTCTGTTTTGGCAACTTCTCTATGCAAGCTTTTCATGTCCTATTGGCTGCAATAACTAATGTCATTTGGTGCATTTGGTATTGTAGAAATCAAGTAAGATTTGATAACAACAGGATTTCTATTCAATCAGCCAGATCAATGATAATTGGCAATGTTTGTTTGTCTGGTAATTTGTCAACTGGTTGTATGAAGTCTTCAATGGAGGAGTTTAGAATCTTAAAAACCTTTAAGGTTACTGTCAAGTCGAGAATAGCTCCAAAGGTTCTTCAAGTTATATGGAGTCCTCCGCCTTGCTATTGGATTAAGTGTAACACTGATGGTTCTGTGAGAGGCAATCCTGGTGTAGCTGCCTGTGGTGGAATTTTCAGGGATCATATGTCGGCTGCCCTTGGTTGTTTTGCTGTAAATATTGGTATTTCTTTTGCTCTTCATGCTGAATTATCTGGAGCAATGATGGGAATTGAATTGGCTTTTGAAAAAGGTTGGGATAACCTATGGTTAGAGTGTGACTCTCAGCTTGTTCTCAAAGCTTTCTCTTCTCCTAGTATTGTTCCTTGGCGATTAAGGAACAGATGGAATAATTGCATTGCCCTCACTAAGAGAATGAATTTTAGGTGCTCTCATATTTTTAGGGAAGGTAACCATTGTGCAGATAAGATTGCTGCTTTTGGTCATAGTATTCAAGATTATTTTTGGTGGAATACAATTCCTTCTTTTATTTGGGAGGATTTTTTTAGGAATAGAATAGGATTGCCTTTCTATAGATTCAAATAATGTTATCATGGGTTTTGGTTCTTGTCCCCCCATGTTTTTGTATTCTTTATTTTTTCTTTTTCTTTAATAAATTTTTGGTGTGCTGCAGATGATTGGTGATTTCTGGGGTGCCAACCTAGTTGGGATGTCAGTTTTCATTGTGATGCCTTTACATGCCTTTCTTTTGCCAAAAAAAAAAAAATTGGTTTGTGCACTAGCAGGTGCTGAATGTAAAGTAGCATTACTAGCATGTGACTAGCAGGGAACTACACCATGTATGTGCTTCAAGATTTGTAGCATTCAGTTTTTTATATTTTAAGATCACCTCGGGAACACCAAGAAGTAAGTGAAATTTTCTTGCTGTCGTGGTGTTTCTTTCCCTTTATATAGCAGTAATGAATAGAGTTATGTATAACACAATAGCTAAATGATCATTGTTCATGCTTGGTAGGTTCTGATAACCAATGGACCAATATCTGTTGGGAGCAATTCAAGGTGCTCCTTAAGAGGGTTTTTTAATGTACTTGTCTTAAGCCTTCACTAGTTACATTTGTGTTAACCCTCTTGATCATGCTTTTTAATGTACTAGTCTCTCAAGGGATAGGCCTAGCACTTGGGGCCATTCTCATGGATGTGAAGCAGGCCATAACTCTAGCTTTAGTGGCAATGTTGGTATTTCTGTTAGCTAGTGGTTACTACATTCAGCAAATGCCATCTTTATGTAATAGTCATTTTAGTTAATTTGTATTCACTTTCATTATATGGATTCAATACTTTATCTAGTTGATTTTACACTTTCCTAGGTATTTTTGTATTGAACACTATGACGTTTATTTTATATTGATTTTGATATCTTTGACTTGGTCATGGTTTATATGTATATTTTTATCTTATATAATCAGGTTTTGTTTAATCAAAGGTAGCAAATTTATGTTTTTCTTGTAGTGAATGTTGCAAAAATCCGTCGCAAAACACCTTTTTCAGTTGTTAAATTGGTCGCTAAAATAATATATTTGTCATTAAATTTGTTGCTAATTATGATGAATAATTTAATTTTTGTCGCAGGTAGTGACGACATACTCTAGTCGCAATCAGCGACGAATGTATTTTTGTTGTAAAGAGCGGCGAATTCCAATTCGTCGCAAAAAACGACGAATCTCAATTCGTCATAAACAACGACGGAATTACAAAATTTAAAGTTATGTTTTTTAAGCATTTTTAGCGACAACTTTTTTTGTCGCTAACAGCGACGACATACAAATTTCGTCATTAAATTTAGCGACGCTACTTTTTTCGACGGATTTTTTCTCATCGCTATTTTCGTCATTAATTAATTTAGCGACAGATTTTTCCGCTTTAGCGACGAAATATGCCCGTCGCTGATATCAATTTTTTTAGTAGTGACTATCTTTGGTCCCTACTGTCATGTGACATCTATTAAGTACTTATGTGTCTAGCAGAAGGTCATATGATCATCCCAAGTGACATGCAATAACCTATGTGGTGTCATGTTAGCATATGATTCCCCTAAAATTTTCCTTGAATCCTAAAATGAATTATATGTATCTTTCCTAAAATGGATGTAAGGGGACTAAAAACAGGATATCAAATTTTAGAGGGATTAAAACTAAAGAAAACAAATAATAGGGATTAAAACCAAAATTTGTTCATTTTATAGGAACCAAAATTAGTAATTTCATATTTTAGAGGGATGAAAACCAAAGAAAAATGTTTACAGGGATCAAAACCAAAATCCACTTATTTTCTAGGGACTAAAAAATATATTTAACCCTTTATTTTTAAATCTATTATTTGTACCACTTAATTTAACACTTCAATTAACATCCATCTCATATTTGTACCCAGTATATTAATTTACTTTAGAACATTAGATTAGATATCTTTTTTTTTTTTTTTTTCCTGAACCTACCCATTTTTTATTATAAGCAAAATGTATATTGAATAGGAGTATTAAGTGACAGACAAATTGTAACTATAATACTGCTCCTCTATATAACTATAATACTGCTCCTTAACCGAACAAATATTAGTATTACAAACTTCTATTCCAGAAAAAACACCAATAAACTGTGAAAAAGACTTCTATTCCGGAATCTATCCTAATTAGCCCTTTAATTTGAGTCGAGTGGGTCCATCAAAGTATTTTCATAATTTAGGTCATTCAGGCTTACTATAAGACTAATCTCTGGTTCGGCTAGTTTTGGAAGATTTTACCCATTGGCCCCTAAGTTCTCCTTTTTCTATAGGCAAGTTGCTTTCACTTGACCAACAACTCATTTGTATTAGGTTAGATGCCTTGATATATACTCGTATCAACAGTAATAAATGCATATTAAATGTAACGCCCAACTCTGTACATAGAAGAAGAAAAAAACATTTTCCTTCTTTTTCCTGTGCTATAACTGCTAAACGTGCAAGAGTCGTACGTGTTCTCTTCTCTAAAAAGGTTAACACATAACCAATATGCCACAAGGGACTATGCTTTCACACAATAATAAAATCCCTAGAGAGTCCAATTATTATCCCCAAACAAATCAAGAATCACACGAGTGCTTCACTCGTATGAATAAAAAAAATATCACGATACTAATCCAAATTCATAATTGTCCTTACTTTATAAATATCTTTCCACTCCATCATCCACTTCTAAGTCTCAAAACCTTTTCACTTTTATATTCCCCTCACTTCACTCAACCTTCATTTTTTTTCTTGTCTCTTTCCTCTGCATTTTTCCACTCTCCCACCCACTTAAGAAAAAGAAAGAACAAAGAAAATGGTAGAATTCAGAGAACCCATGATCATGAGACCAAAATCCAGAGTGTTGGAGCAGGAACCACACTCTCCATGGCATTCCCCGGTTGCATACTTTTTCGGAGGGTTAGGCGCCATGTTGGGTCTCGTTGCTTTTGTTGTGTTGATTTTTATTGCATATTCCTTTTGGAAGCTTTCTGGGTACAACGAAGAAGCAAGGCGAGACCTTGAGTCTGGTGAAGCCAAAATTAATGTGACCCAGAAAGCACCACCAACGCATGCTTATGAGGAGAAGAAGATCTTGGTGGTAATGGCTGGACAAGAGAGAGCAACATTCTTAGCCACACCTATGTGGTCAAGCAGGTCGTGTTCCTTTGGCGACAACATCAGAAGCAGTGGTTGTGCCTGCAACAAGACCGATCCATAAGTCGGTGGAAACAAGGTTCTGTATGGAAATTTCAGAGCCTTTTCGAAGGCCAGATTAATATAATTTTTATTTCAATTTTCTAGTTTTTTTAAGATGCAAAATTATTTGTAAAATATTTATAGTTAAAAAAAATTTTAACTCTAATATTTTACTCTTAGTGGATGGTATAACCAATTCATTCCATCTATCCTGTAACATAAATAATGTTAAATAGAATTTAAGTAATTTTAATTTTGAAAGATTTTTTTATTTTTTTTTATCGTAGCAATGATTCACACTTGTGTTAATAATAATACTATAAGTATTGTAAGTATGTAAAAGAGAATCTAATTTTTTTAAAATAACAATTAGTTGGGAATTTCATTTTTCATTTGGATGTGATAGTACTAATTTAAAGATAAAATTGAAAATTCATAGCAATCATCACATTGATAATTGATTTTCTTATCATTAACACAATTTGCCTTTAAATCAATGTGAACACGACACGTAAATAAAAATTGGAGGGAAGATTTGTGATGAAGCCTATAAAAAGTTGCCAGAAGAATGACTCTAGTAATTGACACGTGGAGGTTTTCACTTTGACGTTATTCTCAAATAGATATAGATATAGATATAGATATAGATATAGATACAATATTCAAAAGTTAATACTCAAAAAATATATCTCTAAAAAAAACACTATTGCTCAAAAAAAAAAAAAACACTCTACTCCTTGAATAATTATAACCTTGATCAGTTTTTTTTTTTTTTTATAAGCAAAAAGATTTTAATAAGTAGAGTACAAGAGGTACCCTAACTTATTACAACCAGACAGTTACAAATGTACAAAGGTCAGATAGTAGCTACTTCCTAGAACAGGCTTGTAGACAACAAATAGGGTTAATACACCAATCTAAATAAGAAAAGTATGATCCCGGATTCGCAGTCGAACACCAACTTCAAGCTCTAAACCTTACCAGATCAAAAACTTTGTAGAAAACAATCTTGCCTTGCCTGAAAATAATCTCATTTCTGTGGATCCACAAAGACCAGACTATAGAGTACCACAACAAAGTCCAACAATTTTTTGGCACTTTTGTAAACAATAATCCACAAAAATGTGCCTTCGAATCTAGAGGAAACACAACATCCACACCTAACCAGTTATACACATACATCCAAATACAATGGGAGAAATTACAATGAAAAAACAAATGCATATGATCTTCAGGAGCCTTTTTGTAAAAAGGGCCATCCAAGGCTAGTTGTTGGAATTACTAAGCCACTGGCCAACAAGTTTACCCTAGTGGGGATTCTATTCAAGAAACTTCCAACAAAATGCATTAACCTTCAATGGCACACAAGAATTCCAAAATGATCTATAAAAACATGAATCCAGAGAGATAGTTTGAGAAGACATGGCAACATAAGCTGATTTTACAGTATACATTCCTGCTTTATCCCCACACCAAATCCAACCATCAGAGTAATTTTGTTTTAGAGCAAAGTTAGACAGGATTGCAAGCAAGTTGTTTTTTAAATCGTCTTCCCACACAAAAAGGTTCCTTCTCCAAGGCAAGTTCCAGGTCCAAACCTCATCGGTCCACTGACCCATATCAGCTACTGTAGCCTCCTTCAGAGTGGAGACTTGGAATAACTTGTTAAAAGAGTCTCTCAAACAACCACTACCAACCCAATCCTCCTTCCAAAAGAGGACCTCATTCCCACACCCTACTCTTCTCTTTATAGACTCGGCTAGCCACCCTTGTCTCGGACAATCACTCAAGTCTAGACTCCTTAGGTCTCTCCACCATAACGACCCCTCACCCACCAAACCCCCACTCCCCAAAAGGAGCCCCCTGTTAGGTTCCTCCCCATACCTAATCCCTAACACCTTTCTCCACAACCCACCCCTTTCAGTTAACATCCTCCATCTCCACTTTCCTAGCAAAGCCAGGTTGAAACAAAGAAGGTTCTTTATCCCTAACCCACCTCTTCCCTAGGTCTACACACAGTTTCCAGCTTCACCCAAGCAATTTTTCTAGAGTCAATATTCCCCCCATTATAACATTGATCAGTGGCGGACCTTTTCAATAGCATAGGAGAGCCACGACTCCCACCAGCTTTCTTTTCCTTCTAAATTTTCTTTTATATATACTTGAACTTGAATCAGATTCTTACGTCAATTGGTTGGTGGCATGATGCACCTATCTCTCCTATTTAATTCTCCACTCCATTCCCTGATACGTACATATATTAAGGTTAGCCCTCCCGCTTTAAATTTCTTGCCTGTTTTATTTAAGATTTTTTTTTTTGTTATCCTTTAACTTATGTGTGGGGGTAAGATATATTTTATCATATAGTCACATTGACTTCCTTTTTTTTATAGTTGTGGTGTTGATATTGGGTTGCTGTATTTTTTGTAGTAGGCTTTGTTCTGCTTGCTGGATAAATAAATTTTGACATTTATCCAAAAAAGTATTCATATATGATATCCTCAAAATATTTTATGTAACATATATCACATGCAAAGTTCACAAGACACAAATTATCATATGTTTTATTTTATAAAATATTGTTATTAGATCCTATTGATTGAAAAATATTCAAATAACTTAATAACTCTATCAAAATTAATATTATTTTCAAACTCAACATCACTAAGACTCTTTACAAGTATGTTTCTCCTCTTTCATGCATCCGCCCCATTACAAGATGGGGAAACGCTCAATAGCAAGGATTAATGTTTACTCATTTTACCTATTTGAGTGATAAAATTATCTATGATTAATTATGAATTCTAAATACATAATTTTGATTAGCATTTTTGTGGCTCACCCAAATTTTTTTCTCAAGATCTGCCACTGACCTTGACCATTTGTTCAAAACAAATGTGAGATTCACACTTAGTTGGGTCCATTAACGTGGGATCTATTATGTTATTGGTATCTTATTGGTACCAATATCCACTTAATAAGTGCGACAAAATTATTCAATCAAAAGTTATTTCAGTTAAAAAAGTTAAATAAATTTTGAGTGGGACTACAAACTTATATTCACTCTTACGCCTAAATATAGGAATCAAACATTTACAAATAACATTCCTAAAAATCTTTAAAATTTACCAAATACATTTTAAACATTTCAATAATTATCATATTCTAGAATCATTTCAGGGGGGGGGGAGAATGATTCATCCACCTAAATGTGAAACTATCATTTTCCATTCGGACAAGATTTTCACTTTACCAATATGCCACTAGGCGTTAGTAAGACGAAATCCATAAAAAGATTCAAGTATTATCCAAACAAATTAAAATGTGCACTAGTGCCCCACTCAAATAAAAGGTCACGACTTTAATCCAAATTTGTAATCGTCCATTCTTAGTCTAGGATAGTTAGATACCTCTCCACTCATTTTCAACTCCACCACCAGTCCACCACCAACCCAGTAAATAACACTTCTATTATTTATATAATTAAAATCAACACTCAATTGATATATCCGACAGATTGCAAGTTCAAACCCCCACTAATATCTTTGGGGAGGTAAATGTAAACCTTTTATAAGTGCTTATAAAGCCCAAAAATTTTCTCTGCCTTAGACTGGGTCATCATCCCCTCACTCTAAATTTTTATTCATAAAAAATCATAAACACATTTATATACACATTTATATTTGGATATAGTAAATTTTTAAAAAATAAAAGATATTCCATTACTCTTTAACATGTAGATTTACACTTGTCCATACAAATATCCCGTTTAGATATCTTAAGAAAAATTTTCCAATAAATACCCTTTGTGTTTCGTATTCCCAATACATGGCACTCAAAATTCATTTTTCCTATCTTATCTTGCATTTCCCCTTATGATATTATATGTATACCCTTATTAGTGGGACACGAGTTTGAGAATTTTAGGATAAACTGCAAATCATTTTACAAGTACTCTATAATTGGGCAAGGAACCCACATGTGATATCACATTGTGTATTGATGTTGCAATATTTGACTTGACATGGATTTTATGTTGACATGAGTCAATGCTTGTATAATTGTATTATATGCTGTCTGGATGCACGTCTATGACTGTTTTGGGTTGCAAACAGTACTGGGAGGTAGCTTGCTGGGACTTTTACAGCAACATGTTGGTCTATTGAATGGCTTGGAGAGAAGAAGAGTTGGAGATTTTTCTGGTTTGCCACTATTCGGAGTATCTGGCTACACAGGAATGAAATTATTTTCAATCAAGCTTCACTTGACTTGAAATTATTTTCAAAGTTCATATTCATCAGAGTGTAGTCGTGGTGCAAAGGTCTGTTAAAGAATGGTTGTTTCTCTTTTTTGGATTGGAACTTAAATCCAAAACACTGCATTTTCCTGGCACAATAACTTCAGTTTGGAGTGGCAATGGCTATGCTCTGTAATTGCTGCTCCTGGAGTCTGCCGTGGCGGGTTTGGGGGGATTTTAGTATTAATACTGTTACTGTATCTCTGCATTATATTTCTTTTTAGGGGGGTTTTATTTGTTATACACAAACAAGTGCTATACTGGTGGTACATTATTGGGTATAGTTGCAGTTAAGGATGGATCTTTTCTCTTTGAATCCTGGGGGTATAGTTTTGTGGATTAGGGGTCTGTAATGTTTAATACTGGTCTGGGTGCCTATGTCCTGCAGTATTAGCTTTTACAGTGTTCTCTTTTCCTTGGTTCCTATATTGTATATGGGTTGAGTAACCTTGTGCTCTTTTTCTATATTTTAGTTGCTTATCAAAAAAAAGGGGAGTCGTTGAGTCAGTGAACTCACTCCACATTTAATATTTTAGTTGCATGAATCCTTGGAGCAGTTGGAAGTCTTGAATGTCATGTGGAAAGTTTTTAATGGGACGCACCCATAGTTTTAAGTTATATTTAATTAGCACAAGACTGTGTAATTTATGTTTGTCTTTTATTACTCTGATTTATTATATTTATGAGACGAATTAGTATACTTGAGAGGCTACGGGGCCAGTCATGAATACAAAATTGGGGTCATGACATTTGGTCACAAATATCCTGAGCATCTCAATGCTAGCTAGTAGGTTGACGGATTTGCATCAAGTTTCTCATTCTCTTTTAATTCAATGTAATAGTCCTAATTAACATTTATTTGATTTCAAGTTCTTTTACGTTTATGTGATCTATTTCTTCTTGGTCTTGCAGTTTCTATTCTTTATGTTTCATTGCACTTCTTTTTCTTCTTTTTTTATAAGCAAAATTGTATAATAGAAAGTACAAGGGGTACTCTAATCCGTCGTATATAAAGATTAAGAACAAAAGGAAATAAGAGCAATTTTTGTTGAAGTTACCTTCCTTTATTTATGTTCCAGTACTTTTATTTCTCATTTAACTTGCTTTAGAGCTTAAGATTCTTTGTCGAAATTCACATCCAACGAGTGGTTATACAAGATTAACGTAGAAACTTGAAAGCGGACATCCTAAGTATTTAGTGCTTTTTTGGTTGACATCAATAAAACTAAATCCCACTTCAAACACAGAGATATTTCATGGGTAAAAAAGGATTGCCATATTAATTAAAGCAGAGGTTCTATGCGCTTAATTAAAGCAGTGGTTCATCTCTATTGATCATTGGAAAATTGACAGACATTAGATGAAATGATCGTATCAACATTGAAAAATAGGGGAACCAAATGTCTTCCAAAAAAAAACTATAGGGACCCAAATCGAACATGAATAATAATAGGGGATCAGAAGTACAATTAAGCCTAATAGCAATATTGACGTTTAATATTTTATAAGATGATAATATATATTTTTAAATAGTGAAAAATATTAATTTTAATATGCAGGTAATACAAATATTAAAATCAAACAACTGAAAATTTCAATTCAGAAAAATAAAATATAATAAATATAAATTTTGTGAATATATTTCAGATATATTATTGCTTTCGATTTTATTCCTTTTTTGATACTTGATTACATTTTTTTTAACCATGTTATATGTATGAAGTATTCATGACAATTAAGAGTGATTAATCTCCGTCGGGAACCAGACACAAGGTGGGTTTTCCTATCTCAATCAGGTTTTCTCTATATACAAGAGTCCGGATTCAAACCATTGACCACTTATTTAAGGTATCTAAGTCTCTTACTACTTGGACCAACCGCATGTTGGTGGTTTTCTAATTGCATTACAAAAATAAAAGATAGCAAAGTGACCTAATAATAATAATAATTATAATTATAATTATAATATGCTACCTTGCATGGAATTATAACATGGAGCCTGCATGTCCTGGAAACTTAGAACAAAAGTGAGATTCACTGAGTCCACTTTGGTGGGTGATGTACCGTAGCCTTCACCCTAAATTTACTACAAAAAAAGAGTCATTTAGAGACCGATTTTAGAGACTGATTTAGGACAAATCGGTCCCCAAAATCAGTCGTTGGTCGTTTTAGGGACCGATATGGCCAAAATCGGTCTCTAAAATCGGTTCCTAAATGACTCTTTTTTTGTACTTTGTCTCTGAAAGATTTTGCTGACCCGCTTTTAGTACCTTGAAAAATAAATTAACAATTTTTTTTATAAGCAAAAATATATTAATAAAAGGATATAAGGGATATTCTAACCCGTATACAAAAAAAAACAAAAGGGAAGAATCAATGTAATCAAAATATTGTGCAAGGACCCAGTATTGTTATTACACTAGACTAACCCTGCAAACCAAAGAGAGAAGGAAAAAAAACCACACAAAAAAAAAAAAGGATACATAGTTGACCCATGTTTGTGTGTAAATACCCAAGGATGAAGGAAAGCAAGTGGCACTAAGTCAATTACTGAGTAACTCTGTATGTGATTAGGAAGAGTAATCGAGCTTCAATGAAGAGGAGCAACCAGCTTTTGGTGATACCCCGTACCACAAAAAAATAGGAGAGAACCACAGGGGCCATAGGCGCAGTAGACCAACGGAATTGGCGCCTTGCATTAGCCCACAAAGATGAGAATAAAATGATAATAAATTGATTATTTAATCTCTCAAATTTTTAAATACGAGACTAGATTTAGTTTCGATGTTCATTTGCTTGCATATGTGTTCCGTTAACAATCCTATTTGGCAGGTTATTGATCCTACCTTGCTTATGAAGAATTTCCTCAACGGAAAACGAATAAAAAAATGAAAAATGTGTATAATTTTAAAATTCAAATACCTAAAAATTATGTATTTTTTTCATTAATTTTTCACTGGGGAAATTTGTTATAGAACACACATGATCACTAACGAGCCAAATATGATAGTTAATGAGACATATAGTCAAGTAAATGGACATCAAAATTAAATCTAGGGACTAATATGTCCCACATTTAAAAATTTGAAGAACTAAATGGTTAATTAATTTTTCTCAGGAACTATTCCGGGGACCAATTTAAAACATCACTCGATGAAAATGAATTTTAAGTGCAATGTGAGAATACAAAGTCAAAGGATATTTATGGGGAAAAAATTCTTAAATATCTAAATGGAATATCTATACACAGTGTAAATCTACGTGCTAAAGAGGATATTTATTATTTTAAAAATATATAATATATCAAAATATCAATGTGTAGATCATTTGAGTGTTTTTTTTTTTTTTTGAACTCATTATAATTAGAGCTTTTGGTTTCTCAATATATCTACTTAGTATTCATCTTTTTAAATTTTTGAACTCGCTATGAGACTAATCTTCATTCGAATTCTTAGTTATAGTTAAAATTATTTGTCAATCCTGTGGGGCCAACTGGGTCATATTCATCGGATATTTGAGTATTGATTTTAATTATATAAATAAACTAATAGAATTTTTATTTATTCGGTGGGTGGTGGTGAGGTGGAAAAGGAGCGGAGAAGTATCTATAAAGTAAGAAAGGATGATTACAATTTTGGTTTAAAGTCGTGACCTTTTTCTATTTGAGTGGGACATGCACTAGTGCGCTTTTTAATTTGTTTGGATAATACTTGAATTTTTCTTCGGATTTCATCCTACTAAAGCCTAGTGGCATACTGGTAAAGTGAAAATCTTGTCAGAAAAAAGGATATGAACCTTGGACGTATGGCAACGAAACAGGAAGAAAGGAAAATGATAGTCTTATTAGGTGGATGAATCATTCTTTCCCCCTGAAACTATTCCTTTTTCTTTTTTTTAATAACCCCTGAAACTATTCTAGAAAATGATAATTATTGGAATGTTTAAAATGTTTAGATAGAGCATAAAAAATGTATAAATTTTAAAGATTTTTAGGAATGTTACTTATAAATATTTGATTCCTATATTTAGGCCTAACAGTGGCCACAATTTTGTAATCGACTCAAAATTTATTTAACTTTTTTTTAACGAAATTTACTATTTTGATTGGATAATTTTGTCGCAATCGTTAATTAAGTGGACCTATAAGATACTAAGACATAGTGTTGTTTGTTTAAGATTTAAGGCATACCAAACTTGATTCCAGAGGAAGTAAAAGTAATTTTAGGAATTTGAGAGTGTTTGTTTACCAAATTGTGTTGAAAAAATTGATTATGGGTCAGATAGAATTGATTTTAGGAGAAATAAGAATTTCTGACTTTTTTGTTAAGGATGTTTATTTACATCTCAAAAATAATTTTACTTTATCATCCAAATATAATTAATTCTTTTAAACTCACTTTTAAAATATCATTACCAGTTTTGGAGGGAGGGGGAGGCATCGCCTGGCCTCCCCAAGTTTTCATAAAAAAAAATAAAATAAATAAATTATAGTGTATATGTGATGCAGGGGGGACATAGAAAATTGCATCAACTCGTTTCCTCCATTTTTTCTATTTGAATATGTTCCCTGCAAACCTGTGTACGTTGCATTTTCTTTTGGTGATGGTGAGGTGATGTGTTATTCATTTATTGTTTTTTATATGTTTGCTTCTTTTCATATTTTTTGTGTTTTCTTTTGATTTTTTTTTTATTGATTTTTTTTTTCAATTATTTTCCTATTTAGGTTTATTTGTTGAGTCAAAGTAATATTTTAAAACAAAACTATTAACTCATTTTTCAAAATAAAATAGAGGATAAATGATGAAATATAACATAGTATGTCAATTTTAAATTCATTGAATAATGTTGAAAATATTCTTGAGCAATCTATTGATCTACCTCCTTCTAGAGCAATAAAAATTGAAGAAGAAAAAGGAATTAATGTTAATACTTTAATACGTGATTCAGGAAAGCGTCTACAAATTTGGAATTATCCTTTGAATTAGCAAGTTAAAATTCGTAGGACATGTAAAAAGTTTGGATCATATTAATTTATTATAGATCTATATTCACTTTCTTGGCCCCCCTTCCAAGAAATCCTGGCTCCGTCCCTGATTATTACCAAACACAAATCAAATTTTTTTAACTCAATTTTTTTTAAAAAAAATTAATTCTTTCAAAATCAATTGTATCAAAATCTAAAACAAACGAACACATATAGCTAGGTCCCACGTTAGGTCCCACGTTAATAGACCCACTTACTTGTGAATCTTTTTGGGTTGGCGGTCAAGGTTATAATTATTCAAGTAGTATAGTGTTTTTTTTAGGGCCGGGATGTAATTCAGGGTACCCCAAAGTCAGTAATCGTAGGACTAATCCATCGAGGATATAGAACCAATTAAAAGGCAACTCCTTTATCAAAGATGCAGCTCTATTCTTATTATCAGGATTCGAATCCTGGACATATGGTTAAAGGGATCGAGCTACTAATCACTCGGACCACACCTTATGGATATATATAAAAGTTATGTACTTAGTATTAAATTTTGAATATTGTATTTGATATTATAAATATTTATTTTTATCTTACTTGTATGTACGCT
Organism: Echinosophora koreensis; assembly: GCA_035048595.1. Lineage (NCBI taxonomy): Eukaryota > Viridiplantae > Streptophyta > Magnoliopsida > Fabales > Fabaceae > Echinosophora > Echinosophora koreensis. The sequence goes on from JAPCYP010000072.1 coordinate 1,899,022, forward strand.
TAAAAAAAAAGCATAAAAAGTTCAAAAAGACATCATTTATTATCTGTCAATTGATATTCAAAACACATTATTATTTTTTTATTAGGTCACCTTCCCATCTTCAATATTATAATATAATAATAATCAAGAAAAGTAAACGCAAGACCAAATTAAAACAATTTAATATTTGATACACAAAAGTTTACAATTAGTTTATTTTACTAAATTTTCTAAATTTAAAATCATACACACACACACACACATATATATATATATATATATAAAAGGGTAGAAACCTAAAAGATGGTATAGAGATACTTTAAAGGCAACAAATACAACATCAAAATATGAAGACTTTAATCAATTTTGCATAGATTAACCAACAGGGCAGGCTGGCCCAACATATGTTGAGGCCTAAAGTGAATGTTTAGTGAGGCCTTTTTAAAATCCAATAAAAATATTTTTATAAAAACAATATTATATTTGAAATTTATTTCTATTTTTTTTTTTATATTTTAAAGCGAAGTTATTATAGTTGATGTAAATATTTGTTGTGTGTGTACATGTAATCACACTTAAGAGAGGGATAAAAAATATATTGAAAATAACAAAATAAATACAAATAAAATATATTTTGAGTTTGAGGCCTAAAACCCTTACAAAATTAGCAAATTTTTTTGGATTATATATATATATATATATATATATATATATCAAATTCAGCCTTGATCTGCTAGACCCCTAACTTTCCAAAACCTTTCAAGTTTCAACAATAGCAAAATCTAGAACCTTTCAATCTCCATGTCAAAATTAAGATTGCAAGGAGAAATGGCCTAGAACTGCGAGGCAACTAGGCGAGGGAGAGAAGAATGACAACGACGTGGAGAGGGAGAGAAGAATGACAACCACGGACTAGGAGCAGTAGATGGAATGAACCAGATCGTGTGGAGGGGGATGCACGATGCGGGCTGAACCGCCTGAACGATGCAAAGGAACCAGAACACGATGAGATGATGAGTATCAGGAGAAGAAGTTCATAATGGGGAAGACGAAGTGTAACACCCTGTACTGCTTTATGGATTGACGACTGTCCCCCTAAACAATCATATGTCTTTTCAGCGTACTTTGTCTTCACTCACACGCTTCCTAGGAAAACTTCAAGGAGGCCACCCTTAAACAATCATATTTGAATTGTTTTAAGTCGAGCACACTTAACTTTGGAGTTCTTAAGTAATGGGCTCCAGAGTAGAAACTACAAGATCAAGAACAAATAGATCCTAAAATCGTAAAAATAGCTAGAAATCAAATAAATGGTAAGGACTATTGCATTGAACTATACTGCATAAATTTAAAGAGAATGACATACTTGATGCAAATCCTTCAATCCACTAGCATCGAGATGTATAGGATTTGTGACCAAGGTAACCAAGCCCCGAATACATTGAGTTCACTAATATTTATAGATGAAAAAAACCTACATGTTCTCTAATTTACTAACACCGATGTTTTGCATGTATTCAACATATGCTTATTTCCTTCTAAGTAATTTCTCACAAACTACCCCAATAATTCCTTCAGATTGAATTCAAATTTGACATGATCTTATGTAACTACCCATTCTAAATTCAAAATGATATTTTGTATAACTGGTCGCACGAAAAAGGAACTTAAAAATGGCCTTTGACATGCAAATTTCACTAAGTGTTGACTATCAAGGCATTCAAATATCTCAAATTTTGTCGCTTATCACAACATGCTCTTTGTCAACATAAGTTGTATCGAAAAGGATCGATGTGAGCTTTGCCCTTAATTAATGTCTTCACCATGCTCCTTCTGTCAAAGAGAATTCTTTAAGCTCTAATCACTACCTTCATGAACCTCCCTTGACAAAAAAAAAAAAAAAAAACTTTTCTTGAAAACTTACTTTGCTGAACTTATGATCTCTTATATATATATATAAACATTATGCTCATTCCACAAGTTCTTTTGACATGTATCTTCGTGCTTTAAATATTGAAAAATGCTGAATAGTACGAAAGGAATTTCGTGAAACGACCAACGAATCTAACATTTTTGAAAAGGGAACAATGCGTTTTGAAAGTTGTAGCATTTTCTATTTTCTAGTTTTATTTTAGAGTCATGCTATTTGGTATGAAAAGTCACAGTACGAATTCGACGAATTACTTAAAACAAGCCAAAAACCTTTCTGCCTCCCTCCCCTTCACCCCACACGCAGATATAGAGTGGCAAGCCAAAAATAAAATAAAATGGAGGAACATCTTCCTATGTTGGGGCGGTGTTATGCATGATAGTTATGGCAAGTTTCCTCTCGCAACATGAGACCCGGTCTCTTTTCTCCCTTCGCCGTTAGTTGCATCAAAGGGAAGATTAAACCCTTTTTTTCTATTTTCTTCTTCCACTGTTTCATGATCTTCCCTTTTTTAAAAAAAAAATCCCCATAAACAAACACTAATCAAGTAGAGTTGCAGGGAAGGAGGGATTAATAGTTGTGAATAGTAGCTAGGAAAATCAGTACCAATGGAAGATAACAAAGGGAGAAAAAAGAGGAAAGAAAAAAGGCTGCAATGGACGGATGGAGAAAGAGAGATTGAAAAGAGATAAATAAATGTTGCCATGTCATTCGTACGGTTTTGATGAATTTTAATTTGTACCAATTGAAATAATCAAAGTTAACACAAGAAGGGGGGTTGAATTGTGTTTACCAACTTTTTAGGAAAATTTGAAAATTATTTTCACAGGCACAACAAGTAAAAATAAAGCTACAGAAAATTAGACAGGTGACTCATCTAATTTTAAGACAGAACACACACACACACGCACACGGAGAAGATTAAAATAGAGTTTGATATTCACAATATTAACTCCCCAAGTTAAAAACTTAAACAAATAACTCTTAAACAAATTAAAGAGATAAGGGAAGAGGAATATCACTCAAGAGTTTTATACTGGTTCACCCCAAATTCCACAGGGCTACGTCCAGTTCTTGGCAGCACCAAGTTTCCACTATAACTGATCAGATTACAGTACAAGTATTCTTTGCACACCTAGCCTCCCCTCAAACAAGTATTCTTTTCTCACCTAGCCTCTTCAGGCTCAACACAGTAAGGAGTAAATATTTTGTGTAATTAATACAACTTGCAAATCTTTCAGATAACACTCCGAGAGTGAAATAAATATGAAGATATGAAAGACTGCGAACTAATATCAAATGATTGAAGAGCTATTCAATGATGAAGAAGTAAATGAAGAGAGTAAATGCTTCTTGAGTATTTGTGCAGAGCTCTTAATATTTTTCTACTTCTTGTCTTCATCTTCATGGTTTGGTCTATATAAAGGCCTTAATCAATTTGAAATGTTAGGCACAGATTCAGAAAGTGCGCTCCTTTGATTTGAGCTTCTGGGATGCCATTAATGCCAAAGAGTAGTTCTGTGTAAGCATTAAATGTACAAGGACGTTGACCTTTGACAAGGCAGACCAAGAGTACACTTTGCTTCTGAGCAATTGTTGTTTCAGTGTTGCAGTAGCAGATTTCTTGTACTTGAAGCAGAGAGCTTTCCTCTTTCGATGCAACACTCAGTTCACTTTCTAGAAAGCACTTTTACTTTGTACTAAAACAGCTAAGAGCTACTGAATTGGTGCAGAGGTTGCGTGTTTATTCCTTAAACACTTGAAAGAATAAATTCTTTATTCTTTGTCCTTAGTGCTATTGTCCAGATGTCTTCGAGATCCTTAATGAAGGCATCTTTTTCAAATAAGGTTGACTTGGACTTCCTTCTGACAGTCTGACACTTTAACTAGTGCAGCAATGTTTGAAAAATTAGACGAGTGCAATGCAGTCCAAAATTAGACGGGTGATAAGAGCCAATACTTAGACGGGTGAGCAACTCATTTTTAGATGGGTGATCCACTGAAGCTTCTTTAGACTTATGATTCTTGCCATGTCATCAACTAGATCAGAATCTTGATTGAGAGTTAACTTGGTCCATATCTGAGTTGACTATTCTTTCAGACGGGTGGTTTTTAGACGAGTCTAAAAACTGCGTTGTACTGAAATTTAGACGGGTCAGACTTATCCGCAATTTCATATGGTTCAATATTACTATACATAATCTATTTGGAATCATCAAAACTTAAAGAATTTGCACATTTAATGTGTTTCAGATTTATGAAGTCTCCACATTCTCCCTCTTTTTGATGATGACAAATAATTTTTCTGATTTTATTGAACATCAAAAAGTAAGCAGAAATGGACAAACAAATATAAGTATGAAATTGTGCTATGCTTCCCCTTAGTTTATGCATCAAATAAAAACATGTATCAGAGCAAAAGCAGATATCAGAGCATAAAATATCAGAGCAGAATAAACATTAAGTCAAGTTATATTTCTGTTATTTTTTCTTATTATTGCTGTTTACTACTTTTACTTCCTCCACCTTTTGGCATCAATCAAAAAGATAAATATTAAGCATACAGAGAAATAAGCCAAAAGTGACAAATATACTCATTTCATTCCATTCAAAATCAGACAATTACAAAATTTATGATGTAAAAACATCATGGACAATACATTGCATGACTCAAACAAAAGGAAACTATGTCCTAAAACTAAGAACTAGTGCCTCCTTGACTTTTGAAGAAAGCTTCCATCATCCTTTGCATGGCTGCTTGATGTGCTAAGATAGTGGCCTGGAATGAAGCTTGTTGTTCTATAGCCTGATCCTATTTCTGCATAACAGTTTGCAGACAGGTGGCCATTTCATCCAACCTTTGATGAGCACCAGGATCATGTGCTATAACAGTAGTGGTGGAGTCTGTTGTAGCCAGGAAAGTTCAATTTACTAATGGAGGAGGAGTGGGAGGAGGAGCTCTTCAACTAAAATTTCATCCTCAGGCTGAGGATCCAAAAACACTAGTTGAGAGTGTGGTGACAAAATCATTATTGGGGTAGAAAGTATCCAGGAACCCATGGATTCTTTCATGATGAAGGGGTGACTCAACAACAGAAAGAAGAAATTTATAAGATCTCCTAATAAGATTTATGGGAGTGATTGGGGTAGTTGCAAGGAAATTGAGAAGAAAGAAGGGGAAGACCATAAAGAAGGGAGGCAGGGTATATATGGAAGGGGAAAAGGGATGGAGAGCATATGCTTGGCTACCTCTGATAGGAATTGCTTTCTTCTCTTCCTCAGGCAACCCAGAGCTGGATCCACATCTGTAATAGATATCTCTAACTTTTAGATATTGTGGGAGAAGGCAGTGGTGACCAACCTTCTTCTGAACTTGCACTTGTTGTCATTCAGCTTGATGAGGCAAAATTCCTGATCAAGAGGCGATTTGATAACTTTCTGCTTGCCTTTGATAGTCATAGAGTCAGGCATCACTCTAATCTCTGTATATGACTTCAGGAAAACATGTGGATTAGGAATCCACCTTCCTGAAGACTTCTGCTTCCTGGCCAGCTTTATAAGCTTCCTTTCTGCTACTAGTGAGGCAATAAGGTCAAGATCCTTGCCAAACAGAAAATTTGAAACAGAATCATCTGAGACAGAGAATGGAATGGTTCTGGAGGATAAGTGATAGGGGGTAGAATGGCCTTTAGGAGTGGGTTGTGTCTAGTTTCAGAGAATAAGTCAGGAAAAACTATTCTCATAGGGACTTGGCATTGGTTTCTGATATGGTCAGGTATGGGTGGTCTAGATGGAGGTGGAGGTGTGGTAGGGTTGTCAAAGTAGTCAAAGTCATTGAGATCATCATGGTGAGTCTCAGAAGGGTGAGAGGAGTGTGGTGTGGAAGGTTTAGACAAGTGAGGTTCAGTTTCAGACACTTGTGGTTCTGAAACAGTGGGGTGAGGTTTAGAAATTTGTGGTTCAGCAATTTGTGGTTCAGAAATAGAAGGGTTAGGTGAAGGTTCATGGATAGGTGATGGTTGTGGTGGTGGTGGTGTAACTTCAGGTTCAGGTGGTGGTGAAGTATGTGGTGGTGTTGGGGCTCATTGTGGTGAGAACACTAGTAAGGGTGATGAAGGAGGAGGGGTAGGAGTCTTGGTGGGTGTTGGCTATTTTGTTGGTGAAGGTGAGGGTGTTGGAAGCAGAACCAATTTCCTCTTGGTTGTATGAGGTTGTCTCAGAGGCTCAGAAGCCTTTCTCTTTGTGACAGTGGTCCTCTTCTTCTGAGGGATCATAGTCTCATCAGCATGAGACTCCCCCTCAGCCTACACAGCTCTTTTCCTCTTGAACACCTTTGTGATACTGGGAATATTTGGAACAGAGGCAGAGGCAGTAGTAGCAGGTTTAGCAACAGATTCAGAAACCTGTACAGAAGGTTTAGCAACCTCTGCCTTCTATGCAGCAATTGAGGCTCTTCTTCCTCAATATTCTCCTCAATGGGCTCAACCTTGACACTAGGAACATTAAGTTCCTCTTCTCCTAGAGCATTTTCATCAGGGGCTTGAGATGATGATGCTTCAACAGTAGGTTCAGTAATGGGTGTCAGCTTCACCTTCATCAAAGACAGAGTCTTTGTTGTAATCTCTGTGCAGAGGTCCACATGAAAAGCCTTCCTCAATTTCTTCAGCTTATTGGCCCTGAAGACCCTTGTCATTATCATCCCATAAGGATAATCCTTATCCTTTCCTTTGACAGACTTCTCCATATGTCTGAAGATCAAATCAGTGATATCTATCCTGATTTTTTGGGCTAGGTAGTAGATAGCAAACTTTTCTATCTTACTCACATGGTTTCTAGACCCAGTCCTAGGCATAACATAGTTGATAAGGAGAACGTGAAGAAATCTTACCTTAGCTGTCAGAAACTTAGCATCAGGATTCCTAGGGCTTGGAACTCCATAGATTACGATGTTCACATTCTTCTCGCCCAGAGTCTTCATCCAATCCTTATCAAACCCAGCACCTTCTCTAGGACATTTGGTCACTTTAGCGAGTGGCTTGTGAGTGATGATGACATGGTCATCACCCACATCTCCAGAGATCATGGAGATTATATTGTCCTTGGCGATTTTTGCAGTTCTCCAGAACTCCCTAACCAAAGAGGGGAAGACAACTTCCTGGAGTTGGAAGAAAGGTAACCACCCAGCATGGATGATCTTGGGTTGAATATCTAACCCCTTGTTCTTCAGTTCAGTCACAGATATTTTAGCCTTCTCAGCCATGGTTTCCAGAAAGCTTTTGGGTGCCATTGATTCAAAGAAGAAATTTTAGGGTTTGGAGATGAAAGGCTTTTGAGAGGTAGAAGACAAGGAGAATCAGAGAGATAGTGAGAGCAACGATTGTGAGTGGAGAGTTTGTGAAACGACACAGATTACTCTTATGAGAAGAATTAAAACACTTGAGTGCTTTTTGCGTTGGGAATAAGGAGAGAGATTATTACCATAAACTGTAATCAATATGAAAGGACAATTGTGAAAGATGGAACTTTTTAAGAAAAAGGAGGGAAATTTTGAAATGTACACGTGTCTCAGTCAGGGTCAGCACTTAGTGAGTGCTTTTAGCCACGTCCTCAGATGCTTGGCTAAAGTAGACGAGTGAAGCATTAAAGAAAATAGACAAGTCAAGTAGAAAATTTCAGACAAGTGAATTTTTAGACATATCAGCATACACTCATTCAGACACATTATGCATATTAAGATTCCTTCTAATAAAAACAAATATATCTTCACTTAAAGGTTTAGTAAAAATATCAGCCCACTGATATTCAGTATTCACAAACTTAATTTCAAAGACACCTTTTTGCACATAATCTCTAATAAAATGATGATTTATTTCTATATGCTTTGCTCTAGAATGTTGTATGGGATTTTTAGACAAGTTAATAGCACTGGTATATTATCACACCAAACAGGTATATTATGCTCAAACATTGAATAATCCTCAAGTTGATATTTTACCCAAAGTAGTTATGAACAACAATTTGCTGCAGATATATATTTAGCTTCAGCGGTTGAGAGAGCAATGGTGCTTTGCCTTTTGCTTGACCAGGAGATCATGTTTGCTGCAATGAAGTGGCATCCTCCACTGATACTTTTTCTATCAATTCTATCTCCAACAAAGTTAGCATTAGAGAATCCAGCTAACCTGAAATCTTCAAATTTCTTATACAATAGCCTTATTATGAGACTCTTTAGGATTTGATTGAAATCTAGCACATAGACAAACACTGAATTGAATATCAGGTCTGCTAGCGGTTAAGTATAGAAGAGATCCAATCATACCTCGGTAGACAGTTTGATCTACCTTTTTACCTTCCTCATCCTTGTTTAGAACTATTGATGAATGCATAGAAGTACTCATAGGCTTTGAATTTTCCATCTTATACTTTTTCAGAAGTTTCTTGGTGTATTTTTGCTGATAGATATAGATTTCATCAGTTGTCTGTTTTATTTGCAGACCAAGGAAGAACTTCAATTCTCCCATCATGCTCATATCAAACTCATTCTGCATCAACTCAGAGAACTATTTACAGAGCTTTTCATTAGTAGCACCAAAGTGAATATCATCCACATAAATTTGTACTACAATGAAATCTTTCTTTGACCATTTCTTGAAAAGTGTAGTGTCTACTTTTTCTCTAATAAAATTATTTTCCATTAGATACGTGGTTAACTTATCATACCAAGCTCTAGGAGCTTGTTTGAGTCCATATAAAGCTTTCTTAAGCTTACAAACGTTGTGAGGATTTTCAGAATCCTCAAACCCAGGAGGTTGCTTGACATAAAATTCCTCCTCAATTATCCCATTTAGAAATGCACGTTTAACATCCATTTGATAAAGAGTTATATCATGTTGTGCAACATAAGACATAAGAATTCTAATTGCTTCTAGTCTAGCTACAGGTGCAAAGGTTTCAGTGAAATCAATACCTTCTTGTTGATTATACCTTTGAGCAACTAGTCTTGCCTTGTTCCTTACCATTAGAGTCCACACATCATTTCTTTTGAACTGATTCAGTTCTTCTTGCATGGCTAGAATCCAGCTTTCATCCTCTAAGGCTTCTTCAATCTTCTTGGGCTCCAAGTCTAATATGAAAGCCATGTTGTTGTTCTCATTGAAAGCAGATCTGGTTCTAACTCCTTGTGATGGACTTCCAATGATGAGATCCTCTGGATGATGGGTCTTGAATTTCCAGTCTCTTTTCTCATTCTGTTTTTTCAGATGTTTCAGCACTCGTCTGATTTTCTGAAATTTCAGACATGTCTGTATTTGCCTTATCTAAAGATTTTTCCACTATAGGATTAAGATCAATAACTGCAATATCATCTTCTAGATCTGATAGTTCCATATTAGTCTTCAAACCATCATTAAAGTTCACATGAATTGATTCTTCTACAACAGAGGTTCTAGAATTAAATATTCTAAAAGCTTTAGACAGTTCGGAATATCCAACGAATATGCCTTTATATACGTTAGGGTCAAATTTTCCCAAATGATCTTTTGTATTTATAATATAACATTTACATCCAAATGCATGAAAATATGATATGTTGGGTTTTCTACCTTTCCACAATTCATAAGAAGTCTTATTTAGGATAGGTCTAACCAGAATTCTATTTTGCACATAACAAGCAGTGTTAATGGCTTCTGCCCAGAAGTTCTTAGGGAGATTACTTTCATTGAGAATTGTTCCACCCATCTCTTGAAGAGATTTGTTCTATCTCTCAACTACTCCATTTTGCTGTGGAGTTCTAGGTGCAGAGAAATTGTGAGAAATACCATTTTCCTCACAGAACAGTTTAAACTGCTTATTTTCAAATTCACCCCCATGGTCACTTCTGATAGCAGAGATATAAAAACCCTGCTCATTTTGTACTCTTTTACTGAATACTGTAAAGACTTTATAAGACCCGTCCTTGTGGGTAAAGAATAGTACCCATGTAAATCTAGAATAGTCATCAACTATGACAAAACCATATTTCTTTCCACTTAGGCTAGCTACACTGACTGGTCCAAATAGATCCATGTGTAACAGTTGCAAAGGTCTAGAGGAGGTGACTTATTTCTTCGATTTGAAACTTGATTTTACTTGTTAACCCTCTGACATGCATCACACAAAACATCTTTCTTAAAAGAAATATCAGGCAATCCTCTTACAAGGTTATGCCTTTTCAATTTAGAAATTTGTTTCATACTAACATGCCCTAGTTTCTTATGCCATAGCCACTTCTCATCCTCTTTAGACATAAAGCATGTTATACTTTGATCTGAAAATTCAGACATGTCAATCTTATATAGATTATGTTGCCTTTTAGCAGAAAAGAGGGTCTTTCTATTTTTGTCATTGACTATGCATGCATCCTTAGAAAAAGATACAGAAAATCCACTATCACACAATTGGCTTATGCTAAGCAGATTATGTTTTAATCTTTTGACATATAAAACATCACAGATGATAGGTAAGAGAGGTTTACCACCAATTTTACCTACACCAAAAAATTTTCCTTTCTGGTTGCCACCAAAGGTACCATGTCCACCTTTCTTAGGTTGGAGGTCTAGGAACATAGACCTTTCTCCTGCCATATGTCGTGAGCATCCACTGTCCAAGTATCATGATAGGTGTTTGCTTTGTCCTGTTAAGCATGTCTACAACAGGAATGATCATGGACTTAGGTACCCATATTTTCTTGGGTCCTTTTCTGTTAGTGTGAGGAGTCTGTGAAGACTTCCTTCTCTTTTTGTGGATACACTTGGACGTGATATGTCCAGCTTTTCCATAGTAGGTGCATATAGGTTTATTTGAACTAACTGACACAGATTTGACAGTTATTTTTGAGAATTTTGTTGATCTTTTATGATGTTCTTGACTGGAATAACCTATACCTTCTTTGTTAAGAGAGTGCCTTTCACTTCCCAAGAGTTTAGTCAGATTATCTCTACCATTAACAAACTTGGCAAGATCTGAGGTGAGCTCTTCTACATTCTGTTGAAGTTCAATCACTTCTTCAGAATGTAGAATTTCAACTGAGATCTTAGCTTTAGACTTTTCAGTCTTAAGCCTATTGTTCTCTTTAGCTAACTTCTCACACTCTTGAGATTTCTGTGTATACTCATTTGAGAGTTTAACATACTGTCTCTTGAGGGATTTGAAAGCTTTAGATATGCAGTTGGATTCCTCCAAAAGTTCACCATAAGCATCACTCAATTTCTCAAGTTCATATTGTACCTCAGTTTCTGATTCTGAATCAGTATCTGCCATAAGACAGAGATTTGCTTCAAGTTCCTCTCCTTCACTTTCAGTAGAGCTTTTATTAAGTTCTTCCCATGTAGCCATCATTCCCTTCTTCTTTTTGTTGAAGAACTTCTTGGAAGATTGCTTCTTGAGTTGAGGAGATTCTGCCTTGATATGGCCAGACTTTTTGCATTCATAACTCACAATGACATTTCTGTCATTTGATCCACCATCTTTATTGTATTTTTCTTTTTTGAAGCGCCAGAAAGGTTTATCCTTTCTGAAGTTTCTTTTCTTCTAGAGCTTTTTCATTTTTCTGGTAAGAAGAGAAAGTTCATCATCTTCATCATCAGAGTCATCCTCATTTGATTCCTCAGATTCTTCCAAAGATTCATCATCTTTGAGAGCTTTTGAGGTAGATCCCTTAGATGATTTTTTGTCAGCCTTGAGAGCAATGGATTTGCTCTTCTTTCCATTGTTTTCTTCAATCAGTTCATGGTCATGGATCAGAAGAGTACCAAGAAGCTTATCTAGTTTCATTGTTGACAGATCTTTGGCCTAAGACACAGGAATCACAAGAAGTCTCCATTGTTATGGAAGACTTCTGAGAATCTTTTGAATGTGTTCCTCAGTCTTGTAAACTTTTCCCAGAGATTTCAACCCATTAGTTATAGTTTGAAATCTCCCATACATTTGGCCAATAGTTTCTCCTTCTTCCATTTTGAACGGTTCATATTTCCTGACCAACATACTGACTTTGATCTCTTTTATCTTGCTGGTTCCTTCATGAGCAACAGCTAGTGAATCCCACATTTCTTTTTCAGATTTACAAGTACAGACTTTTTCAAACTCTTCTCTGCTCAAAGCACACATGATAGTGTTAAGTCTCTAAAATGTCTGTGTGCATTTCCCAAAGTTTTGATGAAAACTAAACATTGGTTAATGATTTAATTAACCTACTTTGTGGTTGCTAACCTGTCTACTTAGTGTACAGATCAAAAAATAGCAAAACTCATCTGTCTGTCTACTTAAGTAACACCTGTCTGTATAAGCAAAAGTCAACCTGTCTGCTGACTAGGATTGTTGACTTTCTACAAATTGGTTTCAACCTGTCTCTGCCCTGCTCTCATACTCGTCTAAGGTTCTTTGTTAAGAACTCGAAGTACAGGAAGCTTTTGGAAGCTGTCCCCTCATGCAGAAGACTCTGAATCTCTCTCTCACGCTTATCAAGAAATTCAGAAGGTTACTCTCTCAAGCAACCTAGGAAGTCAGAGACAAACTTCTAGTTAAAGAATGTTTCCAACATACTTTATTCCCTAGTACTCTCGGTTATTACACAAGAAAGGAAATGTACTCCGCAAAGTACAAAAGCATTCAGCACAACTCTAATTTGGCTACTGCACGATGCATAAAGCCATGATCCTTCATGTTAGAGTACAACCAACGTTTTCATTGCATTAATGGCTGCCCAGAACGACTCTATTGCATTTAATGAAGCTCTGCTTGAAGACATCGTTGCAAGGAATGTCTCTAACGGATATTAAATGTTTGAAGGCTAGAAATACAGAAGTCATTGAAGATGAACATATCAGAGATTACAAAGGATTAAAGAGCCATTACTCTGTTCATTCTTTCTATCTGTATTCTTCAATCATTTGAAGTTATTACGTAGTTTTTCCTAAGCCTTACATTTAAACCACTCTATGAGTGTTAGTGAAAGATCTGTCTGTCTGAAATTGTATTTATTACAAACCAAATTTCTCAAACAAATCTGAGTGAGCCTGAAGAGGCTAGGTGTGCATAGAATACTTGTCTTGGAGCCTGAAGAGGCTAGGTGTACAAACAATACTTGGAGTCTGTAACCTAATCAGTTATAGTGGATAAAACTTGATGCTGCCAAGGACTGGATGTAGCTCTTTGTGTTAAAGAGTGAACCAGGATAAATCACTGTGTTAATTTCTCTTCACTTAAACTCTTTAGTTGTTTTGATTATATATCATTTGCATTCTATCTAAGGGGTTAAAAGTGTTTTTATCAAGCTTATTTTTATCTGCACGCTTGTGTGATTTTCTGTGAAAATATACCAGACAGGTCACCTGTCTGTGTAACTTATTTTACACCTGTCTGAACCTAGCTTCTGTGTGCAAAAAGTTTTCAACTTTATTTTAATTTCTGATAAACACAATTCAACCCCCCTTCTCGTGTTTATAGTTATCTATTTCAGTTGGTATCAGAGCTCAGCCTCTGGGTTGAGCATCTAACAGTGTAGAGGTAAAAGGTCCTGAAGAATAGACATGACTGCTAGAGCTAGTGGGAGTCACTAGACTGAAGGAGCTTCCTTAACCAGACCTCCATTCGTCAATGGAGAAAACTACAACTATTGGAAAGATAGATTTCAATGGTTCATTTTATCTACAAACTCTGATCTCTGGGATGTCATCACAGATGGTCCATTCATTCCTAAAATTGAAGACAACACTGACAAGCCAAAAGCTCAGTGGACCCCTGCAGAAAAGACAAAGTGGGAGCTGAATCACAAAGCTAGATACAACATCATTTGTGCTCTCAGTCCTGACGAATTTGAAAAGGTTTGTGCCTGCGATTCTGCCAAAGAAATATGGGACACTTTAACTGTCACACATGAAGGAACAGCCAAAGTCAAAGAATCAAAAATTGCCATACTTGTCAGAAAGTATGAACTGTTTCTCATGGAGGAAGGAGAATCCGTTGCTCAGATGATAGGAAGATTCCAAACTATCTTCAATGGTCTAAAATCTCTTGGCAAAGTTTAATCTAATGCTGAGAAGGTTGGAAAAATACTAAGGAGTCTACCTAAGCAGTGGAGACCCTTGGTAACTGCTATCTCTCAAGCCAAGGATCTTACCTCCTTGACTATGGATGAACTTCTTGGTACACTCACTGTTCATGAGCAAGAACTTGGAGATGTAATCACAACAAAGAAGGGCAAGTCAATCGCTCTGAAAGCTGATCAAAAGTCTTCAAAAGCTTCCAAAGCTCTGAAGGCAGACGAGTCATCCAGTGATGCTGACCTGTCTGAACCCGAGGATTCTGAAAGTGATGAAGAATTATCTCTCCTAACCAGAAAGATAAAGCTTCTCTTACAGAAAAAGAAGTTCAGAAAGGATAAGCCATTCAGAAGGTTCAACAAGGACAAGAACTTCAAAGAATCCACTTCAACAAAGAAGAACTCAATCGTCTGCTATGAGTGCAAGAAGCCAGGTCACATCAAAGCTGAAGGTCCTCAACTCAAGAAAGCCCCTTTTAAGAAGTTCTTCAAAAAGAAGAAGAAAGGGATGATGGCTACTTGGGAAGATCTGGAGTCAACATCTTCTGATGAAGAAACAGAGGAAGAAGCTAATCTCTGTCTGATGGCCAACACTGACTCAGATTCAGATAATGAGGTACATCTTGACTATGAGGAATTACTTGATGCTTATGAGGAACTGCTGAAAGAATCCAACTGCTTATCTAAGGCTTTCAAATTCCTCAAGAGAGATCATGTTAAGCTCCTCAGTGAGCATAAACAGAAATCTCAAGAGTGTGAGAAATTTGCCAAAGAGAACAGTGAGCTGAAGACTGAAAAGTCTAATGAAGCTAAGATCTCTAGTGATACATCACAGTCTGAAGAAGTTGAAAAACTTCAACAGAAAGTGGAAGAGCTTACTTCTGATCTTGCCAAATTTGTTAATGGTAGAGATAATCTGACCAACCTGCTTGATTGTCAGAGGCACTCCCTTAACAAAGAAGGTATTGGATATGTCTATCAGACACATCATAAAGTATCAACTAAAAACTCTAAAGTGTCTGCCAAATCTACTTCCATTAAAACCATACCTATCTGTAATTTCTGTGGAAAAACTGGACATGTTATGTCTAAGTGTATCCATAAGAAAATAAGGAAGTCTTCACAGACTCCTAGAACTAACAGAAAAGGACCCAGAAAACTATGGGTACCTAAAGATCAAATAATCTCTGTTGCAGATGTCCTCAACAGCACAAAGAAAACACCACTGCTGGTACCTGGACAGTGGTTGCTCGTGACACATGACAGGAGAAAGGTCTATGTTCCTAGACCTCCAACTTAAGAAAGGAGGACATGTGGCATTTGGTGGAAATCAGAAAGGGAAGGTTATAGGCATTGGTACTATTGGTGGTAAACCTCCTCTTCCCTCTATATCTAATGTTCTTATGGTTAAAGGATTAAAACACAATTTGCTTAGCATAAGTCAATTATGTGACAATGGATTTGATGTCTCCTTTACCAAGGATTTATGTATAGTTAAAGATCTTAGTGGCAAAAAACCTCTTTTCAGCTAAAAGGCAACAAAATTTGTATAAGATTGAACTGACTGATCTCTCAGATCAAAGTGTAACCTGTCTGATGTCTAAAGAGGATGAAAGATGGTTATGGCATAAGAAACTAGGACATGCTAATTAAAAAGGGATAACCTTGTGAGGGATTGCCTGATATTAGTTTTAAGAAAGATGTTTTGTGTGATGCATGTCAGAAAGGTAAACAAGTAAAATCAAGTTTCAAATCTAAAAACCAAGTATCAACCTCTAGACCTCTTCAGTTGATACACATGGATCTGTTTGGACCAGTTAGTGTTGCTAGCTTGGCTGGAAGAAAATATGGATTTGTCATAGTTGATGACTATTCTAGATATACATGGGTACTCTTCTTAACCCATAAGGATGAGTCTTTTAAGGCTTTCTCAGTATTCTGTAAAAGAGTACAAAATGAGCAGGGTTTCTGTATTTCTACTCTTAGAAGTGACCATGGGGGAGAATTTGAAAATGACCAGTTTAAACAGTTCTCAATTTCTCTGCACCTAGAACTCCTCAACAAAATGGAGTGGTTGAGAGAAAGAACAGATCTCTGCAAGAGATGGCTAGATCTATGCTCAATGAGAATAATCTCCATAAGTACTTCTGGGCAGAAGCAGTAAACACAGCCTGTTATGTACAAAACAGAATACTCATTAGGCCTTTTCTAAAGAAGACACCCTATGAACTGTGGAAAGGAAAAAGCCCCAACATTTCTTACTTCCATGCATTTGGTTGTGAGTGCTTCATTCTAAATACCAAGGATCAACTTGGAAAGTTTGACTCCAAAACAGACAAAGATATCTTCGTAGGATATTCTGAAATATCTAAAGCTTTTAGAATTTATAATTCTAGAACATCTGTTATTGAAGAATCTGTTCATGTCAAATTTAATGATAGCTTAAATACTGATAAGGAATTATCAGATCTAGAAGATGATCTTGCAGGTCTTGATATAAACAAGTCAGAAAATCAACAACCTGACTTAACCAAGTCAGAACCTGAAGCTGAATCAGACAGACAAGTGGAGCAGACAAGCCAAGATCTTCATGATGATCTTAAAAGAGACTGGAAATTCAAAATTAATCATCCTAAGGATCTTATTATTGGAAATCCCTCAGAAGGAGTGAGAACCAGATCTACTTTAAAAGAATCAAGCAATGTGGCCTTCATGTCAGAAATAGAGCCAAAGCACATTGAAGAAGCTCTTGATGATGAAAGCTGGATTCTTGCTATGCAAGAGGAACTCAACCAGTTCACCAGAAATGATGTCTAGACACTTGGGTCCAAGCCCAAAAACAAGTCTGTCATTGGAACAAGATGGGTCTTTAGAAACAAGTTGGATGAGGATGGCAAAGTTGTTAGAAATAAGGCAAGGTTAGTAGCTCAAGGCTATAACCAACAAGAAGGTATTGACTATACTGAAACCTTTGCACCTGTAGCTAGAATAGAAGCTATTCACATTCTAATTTCATATGCTGCACAACACCAAATCACTCTTTTTCAAATGGATGTGAAAAGTGCTTTTCTCAATGGAATAATTAAAGAAGAAGTATATGTTAAACAACCCCCTGGTTTTGAGGATACTGATAAACCAGATCATGTTTTTAAACTTAAAAAGGCGTTATATGGTTTAAAACAAGCACCTAGGGCATGGTATGATAGATTAAGTTCTTTTCTCATGCATAATGTTTTTACTAGAGGACAAGTAGATACTACTCTGTTTAAGAAAAGTTCTAAAGAGAACTTCATTGTAGTCCAAATATATGTTGATGATATTATTTTTGGAGCAACTAATGAAAAGCTGTGCAAGGACTTTTCAAAGCTGATGCAAGCAGAATTTGAGATGAGCATGATGAGAGAGTTAAAGTTCTTCCATGGTTTATAAATCAAACAGACAAGTGATGGAATCTACATCCATCAACAGAAGTATATCAAGGAAATGCTTAAGAAGTACAAAATGGAAAGTGCTAAACTAATGAAAACTCCCATGGAAACCAATGCAAAACTAAGTAAAGTTGATGAAGGTAAAAAGGTAGACCAAACTGTCTACAGAGGTATGATTGGATCTCTACTATATTTAACTTCAAGTAGACCTAATATTCAATTTAGTGTAAGTATGTGTGCTAGATTTCAATCTGACCCAAGAGAATCTCATCTTAAAGCTGTTAAAAGAATATTTAGATATTTGCTTGGGACTACTAATCTTGGTTTGCTATATTTAAGGACTAAAGAATACAGATTAGTGGGATTCTATGATGCTGACTTTGCTGGAGACAGAATAGAAAGGAAAAGCACCAGTGGAGGATGCCACTTCATTGGAGCAAATTTAGTCTCTTGGTCAAGCAAAAGACAGACAACTATTGCTCTATCTACTGCTGAAGCAGAATACATCTCAGCTGCTAGTTGTTGCTCTCAACTTTTATGGGTAAAACATCAACTTGAGGATTACTCTATTTTTTAGCATAATATATCTGTATGGTGCGATAACTCTAGTGCTATTTGCTTAACTAAAAATCCAATTCAGCATTCTAAGGCTAAGCATATAGAAATCAAACATCATTTTATAAGAGATTATGTTCAGAAAGGCATCTTTGATATTAAGTTTATTAAAACTGAAAATCAATGTGCTGATATTTTCACTAAACCTTTAGCAGAAGAAAGATTTTTATTTATTAGAGATAATTTAAACATGCATTGTATTGCTGAATGAAATGTCTGAGTTTTTGAACTGTCTATGCTACCTGTCTTATTGTTTTATATCACCTGTCTGACTCTGCTGAGTCACTGCTGAAACTCAATAGTTTTTATTAAAATGGCTATTATTTATTTAATACCATTTATTAATCTGAAGCTAATCATATGCACGGCAGTTTTTATCTCGAAACCATGTTTTCATTATGTCTTAAGTGGGCGCTACAGTTCCCCACCAAAATCGTGCCGTTTTGAATTAAAAATGTTTTATTTCTCTCTTCTGCCTTTATTGCTATAAAAGGAATTTTTTCAGAAAGGTTCAAACTTTATCTTCTTCAAAATCCCTAAAGTTGTTCTACCTTCGTTTTCTCTCCTCTAAAACCCTTCTCTCTTCCAAAACCCTTGTAACCTCTTCTCTGAAAAATGGCATCTTCAAAGCGTCTATCTTCAAAAGAAATAGTTGAGAAATACGAGATGAGAGTGGCTGATGTTGAGAAAATTCTTCCTGGAAAGACTGTTGATCTTCAACAAATGAAGAAATGGGGTATGGATGTCATTGAAGAGTTGGAATACTCTAAGTGGACTGCTTTCTTTGACATCAAGGAGCTTGTTCATCCCAAGCTTGTCAAATTCTGGAGGAACGCTGTGGTCATCACCAGTGTGCTTGATGGAACCAAGAGCTTTAAGGTTCAAATGTCTGACAAAACCCTCCTTTTCCCTATTGGATCTTTGGAGTTAGCCACAAGATGTCCAAGGATTGGAACTGCCTTCAAATCTGACTGGGAAGATCAGGTAGGAGCTGAAAATGTAAACATTGCTGTTTTTGGAGTTCCCAACCCTGAGAACAAGAAGCCTGTCAGCATGGTGCCCAAGTGCAGGTTCTTGCACAAGCTGCTGCTAGAGTGTGTGATGTCAAGAAAAGGATCACAAGACAATGTGACCAAGATGGACAGATTTGCTCTATATCACTTGATTCACAAAATCAAGATAGACATCAATGACCACATCTACATATATCTTGAGTCTCTGATCAGGAGGACCAACATGCAGACCTATCCCTATGGAATGCTGTTGACAAGGGTGTTCAAGAACAAGCTATTTGTTCCAACTGATGTTCACTTTGTGGACATGTCTCTTCCCATAGACAAGAAGGTCCTGTCTATGATGGGGATTGAAGGAATCCCTCTGGAGGATGAAGAGGAAGACAAGAAGAAGAAGAAGAAGAAGAAGCCTGCTGCTGAGCAGAAGCAGAAGCAGAAAATAGAAGAACCAATGGATTCTACTGGTGAATCAGAGGTTCCCATCTCTGAAAGAATTTGGAAACCTGCTGGAAAGGTGGCTAGACAAGACCAGAAGCCTGAGGAACCTTCAACTTCTGAAGAATCTGCTGAGACAGTTGAGCCTCTCAGGTTCAAGCTGAAGAAACCCTCTCCCAAGAGGAAGTCAAGTGAGGCTGGGAAATCTGTTGCTGCACCAGCACAACCCAACAAGAAGAGAAGACTAGTGAAGACCTTTACCAAGGTCAGACAAGTGGAGTCTGAATTTAGTAAAGAGGAAGCATCTGCTTAGGGGGAGCAGACAACTCCACCCTTGGAGGAGCCAAAAGAAAAGAAACCTCTTGATTTGGGAATTATTCCCAGAAAAAGAAGGTCAGGCTACTCAACGGCTTTAGTGGCTCAAGCTGGAAGGGAAGAAATCCCTGCAGAATGACCTGTTGATGTAACTGCTGCTGCTGCAACTTCTGCTGACCTGTCTGATGGGACTCAAACAGTTGTTCATCCTGAAGCTACTGCTCTGTCCCCTTCAAGGAAGAAGCCAACACTCTTTGAAGATCAGTTTTTCGCTTTTCCTTCTGCACCATCGTCTCCCCTTCACCAAGGTATCCCTAGTTTTGCTGTTTCCTCCCCTTCTGCCCTTTTCATTAAACCTTTGTCAGTTGCCTCACATTTTCCTTCACCTGTCTCCTCTCACCCCACCCAAACATCTTTTGATGTTGTGTCTGATATATGTCAGTACACAGTTGTTCACAGGGACTCAACTCCCAGAGAACAATCTGGCATATCATCAAGACTTTTTGTGAGTGATCTGCAATCTCTGATGACTGCAAGTGTCTCTCACTTATCTGTCATTCCTTCTCCTCCACCTCACATTCTGAACCCTTATAGGGAGATTTTCTTCTATCCCCCTATCGTTCTGTTCATTAGAACATTGGAAGGATCTCACTATCCTGCCTCTGTTGTAATGTTACCTTCTAGGTCTAGGTATTTCTTTCTCTTAGTCACTGGGTCAAATTCGTTTTTCTGTCATATAGACTCTCTCTTACCCTTACCTCCATCTATCTTAGCTAACCAACCTCTTCCCCCTCCTATTCAAATTAGAGTCACTCGTCTATCTCTATGTGAAAGACTCTCCTGTGTCTTTCCCTCTCTTGATACTGACCTAGTCAGAATCAAACCTTTGTTTAAATTAGCTTTTCTCCCTTTCTTTTATTTCAGAACCATTCATCAGTATATCTTTCCTCGTGTCTCCTCACCCTTCTCTGTACCTAAGGCACCCCCAGTTTTAGCCTTACCCTGGTATCCAAACCTGTCTGCTGCTTCAACCAGCCTGTCTTCAGAAGCCTCCTCTTCTCAGATGGTGGACTTCAGTAGCTTTCATCTACTTAAAGCTGAGCTAGAAGAAGTCAGAAGACAATTGGATGAAGAAAGGCATGCTAGGCTGCTGTTAGAAAAGAGAGTTGATTCTTTGTATCTTCTTTTTAATCAGTCTAGGTAGCTGTTTCTGAAAAAACTGCCTTGTAAATGAGAAGCTTATGATGAATGAAAATCAGATTTACTTTATCTTTTTTTTCTCTCTTTACTGCTTTCTGTCTGTTCCTTTTTGTTGTTGACAAAATGGGGAGAAAAATGTAAGATGATTAAGAATTAAATGTTATGTGTTCAAATCTGGAGACAATATAAGATGGTTAAGATAATGTTAAAATAGAACTTTTGATCTCTGATGTTTTGAACTTAAGCTGCTGCATATTTCTCTGATACTGATATTTGAACCCAAATGCACCTGTCTGCACGTATAGAAAATTTCAACCTGTCTACATTCTATTATTCTCTAAGTTGATATTTTCTAAGGTTTATTAAATCATCTGAATGTTTGTCATCATCAAAAAGGGGGAGATTGTCAAGTCTCTAAAATGTCTGTGTGCATTTCCCTAAGTTTTGATGAAAACTAAACATTGGTTAATGATTTAATTAACCTACTTTGTGGTTGCTAACCTGTCTACTTAGTGTACAGATCAAAAAATAGCAAAACTCATCTGTCTGTCTACTTAAGTAACACCTGTCTGTATAAGCAAAAGTCAACCTGTCTGCTGACTAGGATTGTTGACTTTCTACAAATTGGTTTCAACCTGTCTCTTCCCTGCTCTCATACTCGTCTAAGATTCTTTGTTAAGAACTCGAAGTACAGGAAGCTTTTGGAAGCTGTCCCCTCATGCAGAAGACTCTGAATCTCTCTCTCACTCTTAT
Source organism: Echinosophora koreensis (assembly GCA_035048595.1). Classification (NCBI taxonomy): domain Eukaryota; kingdom Viridiplantae; phylum Streptophyta; class Magnoliopsida; order Fabales; family Fabaceae; genus Echinosophora; species Echinosophora koreensis. The sequence goes on from JAPCYP010000072.1 coordinate 1,920,766, forward strand.
CAAGAAATTCAGAAGGTTACTCTCTCAAGCAACCTAGGAAGTCAGAGACAAACTTCCAGTTAAAGAATGTTTCCAACATTCTTTATTCCCTAGTACTCTCGGTTATTACACAAGAAGGGAAATGTACTCTGCAAAGTACAAAAGCATTCTGCACAACTCTGATTTGGCTACTGCATGATGCATAAAGCCATGATCCTTCATGTTAGAGTACAACCAACGTTTTCATTGCATAATGGCTGCCCAGAATGACTCTGTTGCATTTAATGAAGCTCTGCTTGAAGCCATCGTTGCAAGGAATGTCTCTAACGGATATTAAATGTTTGAAGGCTATAAATACGGAAGTCATTGAAGATGAACATATCAGAGATTACAAAGCATTAAAGAGCCATTACTCTGTTCATTCTTTCTATCTGTATTCTTCAATCATTTGAAGTTATTACGCAGTTTTTCCTAAGCTTTACATTTAAACCACTCTCTAAGTGTTAGTGAAAGATTTGTCTGTCTGAAATTGTATTTATTACAAATCAAATTTCTCAAACAAATCTGAGTGAGCCTGAAGAGGCTAGGTGTGCAAAGAATACTTGTCTTGGAGCCTGAAGAGGCTAAGTGTGCAAACAATACTTGGTTATAGTGGATAAAACTTGGTGCTGCCAAGGACTGGACGTAGCTCTTTGTGTTAAAGAGTGAACCAGGATAAATCACTGTGTTAATTTCTCTTCACTTAAACTCTTTAGTTGTTTTGATTATATATCATTTGCATTCTAACTAAGGGGTTAAAAGTGTTTTTATCAAGCTTGTTTTTATCTGCACGCTTGTGTGATTTTCTGTGAAAATATACCAGACAGGTCACCTGTCTGTGTAACTTATTTTACACCTATCTGAACCTAGCTCCTGTGTGCAAAAAGTTTTCAACTTTATTTTAATTTCTGATAAACACAATTCAACCCACCTTCTCGTGTTTATAGTTGTCTATTTCAGATAACATATCTAGCTTTGGCATTTAACTGCCATTTTGTCCTTTGATAAGAGGTCATGTTTGCTTTAGGAACTTCTGCTCCTTTGTCATCTTTAGGAATGTAGGGACCTTCTTCAATGATATCCCAGAGATCAGAGTTAGTGGATTGTAAAAACCACTTCATCTTCTCTTTCCAGTAGATGTAGTCCTCTCCATTGAAGTATGGAGGTCTCGACATTGAGGGTCCTTCTCCTGCATGATTCTTGCTTGTGCTGGTTTCTCGTGCCATTTTCAATATCTTTTCCTCTACACTATTAAGTGCTCAACCCAGACGCTGAGCTCTGATACCAATTGAAATAACCAAAGTTAACACAAGAATGGGCCGGGTTGAATGGTGTTTACAAACTTTTTAGGAAACTTTGAAAATTGTTTTCGCAGGCAAAACAAGTAAAAATAAAGCTACAGAAAATTAGACGGGTGACTCGTCTAATTTTAAGACAAAACACACACGCACACAGAGGAGGTTAAAACAGAGTTTGATATTAACAATATTAACTCCCCAAGTTAAAAGCTTAAACAAATAACTCCTAAACAAATTAAAGAGATAAGGGAAGAGGAATATCACTCAAGAGTTTTACACTGGTTCACCCCAAAATCCACAGGGCTACGTCCAGTTCTTGGCAGCACCAAATTTCACTATAACTGATCAGATTACAGTACAAGTATTCTTTGCACACCTAGAGAATTTATACATTGAATATGTTCCAGACTTATGAGATCTCAACACCAACCAGCATTATTCTTTATTTTATTAAATGAAAAAACTGTCTTGCATTGAATTCGTCAAAATTCGACCATGACAATTTTCATACAGTATAACACTGCTCATAAATATTTCCCTTGAAACTTGGCCAAGGATTAATGGTGTGTTTGGATATATAACTTATTTAAGCCCTTATACAATAAACTTTTTTCAAATAAGCTAAAAACAACTTATTTTCATAAGCTTATCTGATAAACTTATGGAAATATGCTATAAAAAAAACCTTATATAAAGATCATAAACTATTTTAATAAACAATTTGGTTAAGTTTATTATCATAAGCTATTCTCATAAGCTCTTCCAAACATACCATAAATCTTCAAGTATATGTGATTGAAACTTTGATTTCTATTTCAAACAGATGCCCTCAAGATTTGCATTTTCAATATAAATAATAGAAAGGCAAATGTTCAATGTGGTTGTAAGGAGTTTTTTCAGTTAGCCATGGAGTTGAGAAAGTTTTTGTTATTTGAAAAGATTGTTATGCCTTACTTTGTCATGAACAATATGAATATTGTGTTTAAATATATTTTTGTTTGGGAGAAGAAGCCCCTTGTATAAAAGCAATGTATGAACATATTCTAGTTTGCAATTTTTAACATTTTATAATATATTTTTTATTTTCAATTAATCAATATTTAAGGGTATTTTCGAAAATAATAATATCAGTTTATGGAAACATACCCTTAAATCAAATATTGGGAATAAAAAGAATCTCAAATAACATTCTGTTAAATTTTTAAAACTACCAAATACAATTATAACATTTTGAGGAATCATAATCCATGATCCCAATGATTCCTAGGACTAGAACAAAATGCCTACCAAACATCTCTTAATTGCTATGAATTCTCAATTTTATCTTTAAATTATTACTGTCACATCCAAACGACAAGTGAAATTTTCAAATATATCAAAATATTATATTTTAAATATATGCATAACATTTTCGTCAAAAAAAAATATATGCATGATATATAGAATTATTGATAGTAGTAGTGATTATTGCTACTTTAAAAAAGAAGTCTCTCAAAAAAAAAAAAAAATCACTTATATTTAAGATTAATTATATTACAAGATAGATGGAATGAATTGACTATACCATCTACTGAGAATAAAATATTAAAGTTATTTAATTATAGGGTTAAATAAGTTTTTGGTCCCTACAAAGTTCCTCAAATTTGGTTTTGGTCCTTGTCAAATTTTTTCTTAGGTTTTCGTCCCTGTAATCTCACAAATTTTGCAAATAGTCCTTACCGTCATCTTTTTCTGTTATCTAGTACTCATGGATATCGAGGTAATTTTATTTTACTGTCCGACTTGCTGTAAACTTTGACCATAAAATAGAAACAAAATCATGTATTAGGAACATAAGGTTAAAATTGCTAAATTCCTTCATTTTGTATGATATCTAGTACTCAGGGGGTACCAAGGTAATTTCTCGTTCTTGTCCGACTTGCTCCAAAATTTGGCTAGAAAGTAGAAATAAAATCATACATCAGGGCCATAGGGTTAAAATTGACAAAATTATTTATCTAGTATGATTTCTAGTACTCAGGGGTAACAATAGGGACTATTTACAAAATTTTCGAAAATATAGGGACGAATTCCTAAGAATTTTTTTTACAAGGACGAAAACCAAAATTAGTGAATTTTTCAGGGACTAAAAACTTATTTAAACCTTAATTATAACAATTTTACAAATAATTTAATCTGGCCTTCGACAAGGCTCATGAAATTTCCATACATAACGTTGTTTCCACCGACTTATCGACCGGTCTTGTTAGGCACAGCCACTGCTTCTGATGTTGTCGCCGAAGGAACACGACCTGCTTGACCACATAGGTGTGGCTAAGAATGTTGCTCTCTCTTGTCCAGCCATCACCACCAAGATCTTCTTCTCCTCATAAGCATGCGTTGGTGGTGCTTTCTGGGTCTCATTAATTTTGGCTTCACCAGACTCAAGGTCTCGCCTTGCTTCTTCGGTGTACCCAGAAAGCTTCCAAAAGGAATATGCAATAAAAATCAACACAACAAAAGCAACGAGACCCAACATGGCGCCTAACCCTCCGAAAAAGTATGTCACCGGAGAATGCCATGGAGAGTGTGGTTCCTGCGCCAACACTCTGGATTTTGGTCTCATGATCATGGGTTCTCTGAATTCTACCATTTTCTTTGTTCTTTCTTTTTCTTAAGTGGGTGGGAGAGTGGAAAAATGCAAAGGAAAGTGAGAAGGAAAAAAGTGAAGGTTGAGTGAAGTGTGGGGAATCGAAAATTGAGTGGAAAGATATTTATAAACGACACAAATTTTAGACAACATATCTGATATATTATATTATCTCTATCTTTTACTTATTTTTTAATTTCTTTTTATATATATATATATATATATCTCAAAAATATATCCAAAAAATAGGTATCCCAATTTTAATATACAAAAATCATTCCTCATATAAAGTAAGGAAGGATAATTATAATTTTGCATTAGTATCGTGATTTTTTTAGAGAAATGCTAAACGAACACAGGTTGTGGACATCAAATACGGCGACATCGTATGTGCCGCACTGTAGCTGCACTGTGCGGCACTGTAGCCTTTTTTTTTTTTTTTTTTTTTTTTTTTTTTAATTTTTAGTTTTTTTTTAAATGTTTTTTTTATAAATAATTTTTTTTGTTAAGTATGTGTAAATATCTGGTGAATCAGGTACAAATATCTGGTGAATTCAGTTCATTATCTGGTGAATGGGTTTCTTTGAGAAATAAATTGTTTGGTTAAGTATGTGCAAATATCTGGTGAATCAGGTACAAATATCTGGTGAATTCAGTTCATTATCTGGTGAATGAGTTTTTTTGAGATAAAATTATTGGTTAAGTATGTGCAAATATCTGGTGAATCAGGTACAAATATCTGATGAATTCAATTCATTATCTGGTGAATGGATTTTTTTTAGAAATATTTTTTTTTTTAAAAAGTCAAAAATTTAAAAAAAAAAAAAATGGTGCTACGGTAGCGCTACAGTACGCTACTGTAGCAAGTGTCGCATATGATATCGCCAATTGTGTGTCAAGTTATCAGCACTCTTTTTTTATCCGAGTGGGGCACTTTTGCTCTACGGATTTTATCGTATGAAAGCCTAGTCCCTAGTGGCATATTGGTCATGATTCTAATCTTGTCAGCTTTTTTTTTTATAGAAAAATCTTGTCAGACAAGAGAACACGACTCTTGCACATTTAGCACAGGAAAAAGAAGAAAAATGTATATATATGGGGTTGGGTGACATTTAATATGCATTTAATATTGTTGATGCGAGTCTATATCAAGATATCTAATCTAATGTTCTAAAGTCAATTAATATACTGGTACAAATATGAGATAAATGTTACTTGAAGTGCTTAATTAAGTGGTGCAAATAATAGAGTTAAAAAATAATGGAGCTTGGACTTCATGTCATGAATAGGCCACCTGTTGGATGTGCTGATATTTTGCTTTCAGGATGCTAGAGGGGTGTCATTTCCCCGTTTGGTAGCTAGTTAGTTTTCCTCTGCCCTCCTGTTTACCAAATACATACATACATACATACATACTGGCTACAGGCTCCTCCTCCTCAAAATTTACTCAGTGTACAACCAAAATAGGATAACTTTTGACAATGGTTAATGACATTTAAAATCTTAGTATACCCGTCAATCAATTGTTGGTTTGATGCGTTGGCTATCCAAGGAGTAGAATCTCCGACGTTGAGTAGATTCTCAATGTGGATATTTAACTCCGAAGTCGTTCATCCCGAGTTTAGTGGATCCACATGCATTGTTGGTTTAGCGGAGTAGGACTGCATTGCACTACATAGCATGTTGAATGTTGATGCTGTTGATGTATGTTTATGTTGGTGCCATGCCTGTGTGATTTACTTTACTATCTATTCCTTGCTATTATGTTTACATGATTCTTACTCCCTATGTTTGTTTGTTTGTTTGTTTGTTTGTGTTTGGCCTGATTGGCACCTTGCAGAGGATGACCAGCAGCCCGGAGAGGAGTGACTCTGAGGAGCCGCCACTCATAGTTAGGGCTAGTTTCATGTTCTGTTAGTTTGTTAGCTTTCAGTTGTAATTCCGTGGATTTTATTCCGGAACAGTTATACCAGCTCTGTATGTGACATCGGGGTCGGGATATGTTTATTTCTTTGTTATGTTTTAATGGTTTAAAACTTATTTTAATTTCCGCGTTGTGAACTGGTTCATGTGGGACCTTTCTATCCATGGACAATATTTTATATTATTCATTGAATGCATGTTTTTCATTTAATTGTTTTATATTAAATGCTTTATAACATGCGGGGTAGAAGGGTGTCACATTTAGTGGTATCAGAGCAGTTCGGCCATGTCCGGATATGGAATGAGTCTGTCGTGAGTCTGTTGTGTGACTCTTGTTTTGATTATCTATACTTGTTATAGATAATGATGTTTAAGTTAGTTGCCTATCGCTTTTACCCGCTCAACTTCTGTACTAAAAGTTGTTTTTGGGCATGTACAGGAACTAATGGCCGGTAGAGGACGTAACGATCAGGCAATTGCTGATGCATTGGCACTTCTAGCCAATGCTATTGGTCAGGTCAACCCTAGCAACAACGGTGGGCCAGCTGTGTTCGAGGGACTGGAGAAGTTCTAGAGGAGCAACCCTCTATCGTTTAAGGGAGCGTACGATCCAGAGGGAGCACTATTGTGGTTAAGGGTGACAGAGAAGATCTTCCGTGCGATGGACTGCAATGATCAGCAGAAGCTCATCTTCGCCACCTTCATGTTGACTGAGGAGGCGGAGCATTGGTGGGATAACTGCAGATAGAGGATGCAGGCTGAGGGCACAGCGGTTACTTGGGCTGTGTTCAGGCAGAGATTCCTGGAGAAGTATTTTCCAGCGGATATCAGGGACAAGAAGGAGATGGAGTTCTTGTCCTTAAGGCAGGGGTCGTTGTCAGTTGGTGACTATGCGGCCAAGTTTGAGGAGCTGGCTAGGTACTACACTCCTTACCAGCATGAGACGGATGATCGCTCCAAGTGTGTGAAGTTTGAAGCGGGACTTCGGCCTGAGATCAAACAGGCCATCAGTTATCAGGAGATCAGAGTTTTTTCCGATTCTGGTTAACAATTGTCGGATTTACGAGGATGCTAGTCAGTTCAGAGTTGCCAGTTCCAGAGGATCAGATAGTCAAAGTGGCAAGAGGACTGATTAGAGAGACAAGGGCAAGCAGCGGTATGCTCCGACGGGCAAGGACTTCAAGCAGAGTGGCAGGAAGCCACAGTTTCAGCAGAATAGCTTCAGGGATAGGTTCTCTGATGCCCCTAGAGCTATGAGGTGTGGTAAGTGTGGAGCACCGGACCATTATTCGTACCAGTGCAAGGATACACAGGTCTGTTTCAAATATGGCAAGCCAGGACACATCAGCCGTGAGTGCGATGGAGCTAAGGCCGAGCTTCCCGGCACTAGCAAGAATCAGAAGTCCCAGGCCAACAGACTGAAGACCACTGGGAGAGTCCTTACTCTTAGTGGAGCTGAAGCCTCCGAGTCTGATGACTTAATCCAAGGTACATGTTTTATTGATGGAACTCAATTAACTGTATTGTATGATTCGGGTGCTACTCACTCGTTTATATCGCATGATAGGGTCAAGAGTCTTAAATTGCCTGTTACTTTCCTTGAGTATGATTTGTTGGTTTCTACACCCACAAATAAACCTGTTTCCACTTCTTATGCATGAAAGAACTGTCATATTGTTATAAATGATAAAACCTTCATTGCTGATCTTGTATACTTACCTTTGAAAGACCTTGATATTATTCTGGGCATGGACTGGTTATCTTCCAACCATGTCCTTCTGAATTGTTTTGATAAAACCTTGATTTTTGGAACTCCAAAGGAGTCTAAGAATCCGGACCTTCTCTCTGCCAGCCAAGTTCAAGCTTCGATGAGAGACGAAGCCCAAGTATAGATGATGTTAGCTTCCCTGGAAGTAGAGAGCAGCCCTCCTGATGTCGCCAGCGTGCCTGTTGTGCGGGAATTTCCAGAAGTGTTCCCGGGGGATGTTTATAACTTACCCCTAGAGAGAGATGTTGAGTTTACCATTAGTGCCTGGCATTGGGCCAATCTCCATAGCACCCTATAGAATGTCTTCTCTAGAGCTAGCTAAGTTAAAAGAACAGTTGGAGAACCTGATGAAGAAGCAGTTCATTAGGCCGAGTGTGTCTCCGTGGGGAGCACCTGTGTTGTTGGTGAAAAAGAAAGACGGTAGTATGAGGTTGTGTGTCGACTTTCGGCAGCTCAACAAGGTGACCAAGTTAAGTCTGAGGACATCCCGAAGACAGCGTTCAGGATGCGATATGGTCACTATGAGTACTTGGTTATGCCCTTTGCAGTGACCAATGGTCCTGCGGTCTTCATGGACTACATGAACAAGACCTTTCACCCTTATTTGGATAAGTTTGTGGTAGTGTTTATAGATGACATCTTAGTGTACTCAAAGAGTAAGGAGGAACATGAGGAACACCTGAGGGTTGTCTTGCAGACCCTTAAGGAAAAGCAGTTGTACGCTAAGTTGTCTAAGTGTGAGTTCTGGTTAAAGGAAGTGAGCTTCTTAGGACATGTCATTTCTAAGGGTGGCATTGTAGTGGACCCAGCTAAAGTAGAGACGGTGCTCTAGTGGGAAGCGCCAAAGTCTGTAATCGAGATTAGGAGTTTCTCGGGGTTAGCCGGGTACTATAGGCGGTTTATAGAAGGTTTGTCTAAGATAGCGTTGCCCTTAACCCATCTCACCAAAAAGGGACAGTTGTTTGTGTGGGACTCTAAGTGTGAAGAGAGTTTCCAAACCCTTAAGAATAGGTTGACATCAGCACCAGTGTTAGTTTTACCAGATCCTAGTGAACCCTTCGTAGTTTACTGCGATGCTTCTAAGCAAGGGTTAGGTGGTGTGTTGATGCAGAGTGGTAAGGTAGTTGCTTACGCTTCTAGGCAGTTAAAAACCCATGAGAAGAACTACCCTACCCATGACCTAGAGCTAGGAGCTGTAGTATTTGCCTTAAAGATTTGGAGGCATTACCTGTATGGGGCGAGGTTTGAGGTTTTTAGTGATCATAAGAGTTTGAAGTACCTCTTTGATCAAAAGGAGTTGAACATGAGGCAGCGTAGGTGGATGGATTTCTTAAAGGACTATGACTTCGAGCTGACCTATCACCCAGGAAAGGCCAATGTGGTGGCCGATGCCTTGAGTAGGAAAACCCTGCATGTCTCCGCTTTGATGGTTAGGGAGATGGATCTGATTGAGGAATTTAGAGACCTTCGTCTAGCTTGTGAGTTTAACCCTAAGAGTATTAGGCTTGGTACCTTGAAGGTTACCAACAGTGTGATGGATCAGATTAGAGAGAGTCAGAAGTTAGATAAGTTTCTCTTAGACCAGCGAGAGTTGCTAGCTCAGGGTAGAGACCTAAGTTTTAAGGATGGCAGCGATGGTATCTTGAGGTTTAAGGATAGAGTATGTATACCTGATGTTCCTGAGCTTAGGAAGTTGATCCTTGAAGAAGGACATAGGAGTGGATTGAGTGTGCACCCAGGTGCCACTAAGATGTATCAGGATCTTAAGAGGATGTTTTGGTGGCCTGGGATGAAAAAGGATGTAGTTGAGTTTGTGTATGTGTGCTTAGTTTGTCAGAAGGCCAAGACAGAGCATTAGAGGCCTTCAGGTAAGTTGCAACCTTTGAGTATCCCAGAATGGAAATGGGATAGCATCTCCATGGATTTTGTGTTTGGACTCCCTAGGACTCCAGCTGGTTTTGAGGCGATATGGGTTGTTGTGGATAGACTGACTTAGTCTGCCCATTTCATTCCGATGAACATGGAGTATCCTTTAGAGAAGTTGGCTAAGCTGTACATCAAAGAGATAGCTAGGCTTCATGGTGTACCCTCTAGCATAGTATCAGATAGAGACCCGAGGTTTACCTCTAGGTTTTGGGATAGTTTACAAGAGGCTTTAGGGACAAAGCTTAGGCTTAGTTCAGCTTACCACCCACAGACTGATGGGCAGTCTGAGCGGACCATCCAGTCCTTAGAGGACTTGTTAAGGGCTTGTGTGTTAGAACAGTCTGGAAGTTGGGACAAGTTTTTGCCCCTGATAGAGTTCACATACAACAACAGCTTCCATTCCAGCATTGGGATGGCACTATATGAGGCTCTGTATGGGAGGAGATATAGGACACCCTTGTGTTGGAGTGAACCTAGTGATAGTGTGGTGCTAGGACCAGAGATAGTCCAGGAAACAACAGATAAGATCAGGTTGGTTCAGGAAAAGATGAGAGTTGCACAGAGTAGGCAGAAGAGCTATCATGATAAAAGGAGGAAGGCGATCATGTATTCTTGAGAGTTACCCCAACGACTGGGGTTGGTAGAGTGATGAAGGCGAGGAAACTTACTCCGAGATTCATTGGTCCTTACCAGATCCTTAAAAGAGTCGGCAAAGTCACCTACCAAATAGCCTTACCCCCGTTCTTGTCAAATCTCCACAATGTTTTTCATGTGTCTCAACTCAAAAAGTACATTCATGACCCTAGTCACGTGATAGTTCCCGACGCAATACAGTTGAAAGAGAACTTGACATTCGAGGTGTTACCCCTTCGAGTCGAGGATAGGAGGGTGAAGCAGCTAAGAGGTAAGGAGATTCCCTTGGTCAAAGTGGTTTGGAGTGGGGCAACTGAGGAAAGTGCTACCTGGGAGCTGGAGAGCAAGATGATGGAGGCGTACCCCATCTTTTCCCTTGAGGTACGTGTAAATTTCAAGGACGAAATTTTATAAGGGGGTGGAATTGTAACACCCTGTTTTTCGGAATTAATTTTATTTAAGCTGGTTTTATTAAGTTGGACTTATCGGTTGAGGGCTTAGTGGGATTCTTGGCTAAAAGTCCCTTTCTGGTACATGAGTACGACTGTGCTCAACAGTGAGCTCACCCGTGCTCAATGTGCTGACCGCGTCTCGTGACGCTAAGTCGAGCACGACCGTGCTCAGGTCCAGGTTATATAAACGTGCACAGAATCCGAGGGTTAGGAGTTAACCCTATTTTGTGAGTGCAGCAGCTATTGTTGCGGCCAGAACTCACTCTCTCCCTATTTCCTCTTCTCCCAGTGCTATAGTGGAGTTTTGGAAGCCGATTGGGAAGCCCTGTGCATCTGTTTTGGTATAGAGGTAATGTCCCTTTCCCTTTATGGTTTCCTTTTCATGATTTGAATTAGGAAACTGATGGTTTACGTTTTGTTGTTCCAAGGCTTGGATTCATCTTGAGCCGCTCGAAGGGAAGGAACCGGTTTGCCGTTAGGACCGCTGTTAGAGCTACCTTCAATCCAGGTATGGGGAGAAGGGTAGTGTACTCGTAGGCTCGGGGTTAGAGTAAAGTAAGGGGTTCCCATAACCCGGTTTGTTGTGTAAATATCTGTTTTATATATGTTAATTTCTCCTGATAACATGTTGGTAGTTGTTGATATGTGATTTTAGATGCCATGTTCATAATATGTGGTTCGCATTCATATTGTTGTGATGGTTATGAACATGATGTTACCGTTGGGTTGATGCCAATGCTAGTTTGATTCTGATGTTTTGCTGAGTTTAATCCTTAAAAACGTATTGATAACTGACTTAGGGCAGATAATGGATTAAACCCTTGAAAATTGGTTAAAACACGGTTACTGTTCCTGCCCAGAACAGCACTGTCGCGCGATGAGCACGACCGTGTGAACAGGGAGCACGACCGTACTCCCAGTTGCAGGACAAAGAGCACAATCGTTCTGCTGAGCACGACCGTGCTCAATAAGAAGCACAATCATGCTTCACTTAAAGGACAGCACGCCCCTCACGTGTTTAAGCACGACCGTGCTGGGGGTTAAGCACGACCGTGCTCAACCCTTCTGGACAAAACAGAATTAAAGAACCTTAAGGGGTTTCAAACCCCATTTCCCAATGATGATAAGTTGATTAGACAATTTGGTTAATGTTACTAAAGATAATTAAATATGATGAGATGGTGAGGTGTTAAGTTTGATAAGTCGGTGCCCATTGGGTACCGCAAGCTGATGAGTTATGCCTTGGTGCTTTTTGGCCAAGGAAGCCTTGACCCCGCGGTTTGGGTCTAAGGTGTTGTTGTTGTACCTTGGTGGCCGAGAGTTTGCCCCAAGTGTTGCGGTTGATTCCGCTTAAGTCCTCGGGTAGATTCCGCGAGGCAAGTTGTTGCAGTTGATTCCGTTGTTATCTTCGGTCGATTCCGTTGGAGTTATGGAGGTGGCGTTGCCGTTGTTGTTGTGTTGCATACGCATTGCATCGGAGATGTTGTTTAGGGATGTTCGACATAGGGGAGGTCGTCCTAGAGTACGGCGATCTGGTCATCCACGGTTGGAGTAGATTCTCCTAGCGCCCCCGTGACGAGGCATTCATTGGTTTGATGCGTTGGGTATCCAAGGAGTAGATTCTCCGATGTTGAGTAGATTCTCAATGTGGATATTTAACTCCGAAGTCGTTCATCCCACGTTTAGTGGATCCACATACATTGTTAGTTTAGCGGAGTAGGACTGCATTGCACTACATAGCATGTTGAATGTTGATGCTGTTGATGTATGTTTATGTTGGTGCCATGCCTGTGTGATTTACTTTACTACCTATTCCTTGCTATTATGTTTACCTGATTCTTACTCCCTATGTTTGTTTGTTTGTTTGTGTTTGGCCTGATTGGCACCTTGCAGAGGATGACCAGCAGCCCGGAGAGGAGTGACTCTGAGGAGCCTCCACTCATAGTTAGGGCTAGTTTCATGTTCAGTTAGTTTGTTAGTTTTCAGTTGTAATTTCGTGAATTTTATTCCGGAACGGTTATACCAGCTCTGTATGTGACATCGTGGTTGGGATATGTTTATTTCTTTGTTATGTTTTAATGGTTTAAAACTTATTTTAATTTCCGCGTTGTGAACTGGTTCATGTGGGACCTTTCTATCCATGGATAATATTTTATATTATTCAGTGAATGCATGTTTTTCATTTAATTGTTTTATATTAAATGCTTTATAACATGCGGGGTAGAAGGGTGTCACAGAAGTGCTTCAAGAACATTTGTATATATTGAATAACACTGATAAAGTTCAACCTTACTTATGTGAGCACAAAAGGAAAGTCAAGGAAGAAAACCCTCGAATGAATGAAAAGTGGTTGTTGAACAAGCATAACAATACTTTCTTACAATGGTTTAAAGAAAAAATTCTGAAGGATGGTATTATTGCTTCTGATACATTAAAATGGCTAGCAAGTGGGGCTTACTTTAATGTCATCTGTTGGAGCGGTTACGACATCAATAAGATTTCCTTTTATACAATGTCCCAAGATGACAAGAGTACCATGCAAAATAGTGGGGTTATGATCGTGGCTGAGTCCATACACTTCTCTAGTTCAAAAGATACAAACCCCATTATGGCACCTGACTCTTACTTTGGAGTCATTGAAGAAATTTGAGAGGTCGTTTACACTAAATTTACAGTGGCAGTTTTTATTTGTAAGTGGGTTGACATTAAAAGTGGTGTACAAACCGATGAATTAGGATTTACATTGATAGACCTTAACAAGGTTGGTCAACGGAAGAGCCTTTCATCATGGCTTCCCAAGCAAAACAAGTGTTTTATATCAATGATCCTTCTAACAAAAGGTGGTCAGTGGTTCTCCAAGGAAAAAGCATGCATAATGGTAGTGATGAAAATCAAGATTCAACTCTTGATATACATGAGACTCCTTATTTCTCATCACGGATGCCTACTTTCATTGAGGAAAATGTAGTGGACAATGTACTTGCCACTCGTGATGATCATAATGAAAAGATATTGATATAAACTTGACCATAGTGTAAGTTATGTTTTTTATTTTATCCATAGTGTAATTCACTACAAAAAAAAGGTCATTTAGCGACCGAAAATAGCGATCGAATTTACTAGTTGCTATTAGCGACCGAAATTGTGACTGATTTTAGGATCTACAAGAACACTGATTATAATTTATCCTGCGACCAAAATAGCGACCGAAAAGTAGAGTAGCAGAGCCAGCGGTCACTATTTCGGTCGCTAACTGAAGCAAACAAAAGTTCAGTGACCTAAAAGAAGGGTAGTGGAGCCAGCGGTCGCTAACAGAAGCAAACAAAAAGTCAAAAGTTGTTGACTTTTTAGGGACTGAAATGGTGGCCGATTTTAATCAAACGGTAAAATTTTATTTATTTTTGCGACCGATCTTAATTCGGTCGCTAAATCGCACGTAAAAACTTTTAAGGTGGAGCGTTTTTGCGACCAATTTTAATTCGGTCGCTAAATTGGAGAACTAAAATTACAAAATCATCCAATCAGCGACCGAAATAGCGACCGAATTGTTCGGTCGCTAAAAATTAAATCCCTAAAATTAGCAGATCCCCCTTTCTTCTTCATTTTCGCTTGAACTCTTCTCTCTCTCACTATTTCTCTCTGTCTCACTCCACCCACCTCCGTGTTCCGGCCGCGTACCGCCACCTCCCGTCGTCTCGTCCTCCTCCGGTCACCACTTGGTAAGGTTTTCCTCTTCTCCTTCTCATTTTGTGTTTCTCCTTCTCTGTCTCTCACCTCTCTTCCTCCTCCCAACAGCACCGCGCCACCACCGCCACCACACTATAGCACCGTGACCTCCTCCGTTGGTAAGGTCTTATCTCCTTTCTCTCTCTCTCTCGCTCTCTCTCTCTTGCTCGGTTCTTTCTCTATGTCTCTCTCAGGTGTTGTCTCTTCCTCCTCCGGCCACCACCATCACTCAAGGTCCTTCTGTCCGCACGGCCACCACCCCCCACAGTCTCCTCTCAATTCTGTCTCAGATTAGGGTTTGGTTTTTCTGTTTGTTGATATCAAATATATGTGAAAGCACCTAGTTAAGTTAATTAAACTTGGTCTGTTTAGTTAAATTATTCTATTGGTCTTTTACAAGAATAGGGCTTTCTACACACACCCACTAGTACTACTATTAGAAAACATTTCATTGATTCTGTGTATTAGTGATTTGAGTATATGCTAATCATTTTGATTGATGTTGGGCTGCCTGAACTTTGAGGATTTAATGTATATGCACCCTTGCCTTGAAAATTCCTGAATCAATGTTTCTGCTAGATTTATTTTATTCAGTTTCACATGCAAACTTTGATTTAATGACTCATTAACAAAATGGAACTCTCATGTACTGCTAGCATTATATATTGCTTCTTCTATTATTGTTTTAACTTTGTCTTATTATGGGAAATCTTGTGAAACAAAAATTTGTCAACAGTTCCCTTAAAATGGAGACTAATGAACATGAGGTTTGTTTTTTTTACTTATATAAACAAACCCAAAAAAAGGCCAGTAGATTTGACAAATCTGATAAGTACCATATGAATTTTTTAAGTGTACATTTTTTTAGAAAACTAAAATAGGCATTTGGTGTGGGAACATGACCCTGCCATTTGGTATTAGAACAATGCCCATGTTTGTTATGTAGGTATGTAAGTTAAAGCCTTAATGAGGGCTTGGTTTTTGCAAGTGCTACATCTTCTGTGTTTGAGCACTAACTTCCTGCTATCATTCTCTCTTTCTTTTTTTTCTTTTTTTTGTAAAGGCATGTTATCATTTTCCTAATTCAAAAACACTATCTTTGATTGGTGCGGACGTTGGAATGCATGTCATGAGGGCATGATTTCTGGTCATGCAGGTGTAGTAATGCATGTGAATCATTCATACTCTTAGCTAACCCTGAGTTGAGGCTTGCTAATTGTTTATCCAAAACATGGATTTTTATGGGGTCTGTGGTGATCTGAGGAAAAAACTTATATTGTTGTTAAGAGAAAATCGGGTGGAGCTTTAAATCATGGTTGGAAAGAAATGTATTTCTCTTACAAAGTTTAAGACAAATTGATTCTTACTCAAAGTCAAATACAGTTTTTCAAAAACTGTTTTGGTCAATAGCACTAACCCAATTTTCTATTGCATATTATATAATAGATATGACTATCTAATTTTACCCATGTCTTAGTAACTTTTCATGCATTTGAATAACATTTTCGTAAGTCATTTGTTTAATTTTTCCGCTTCCTGTTTTTCTGTTGTTTGCTACTTGATTTTCTCAAGTTTAGCTGTTACTTTTTTCACCTTTTATTGGTCCATTGAACAGTTTGTTATATTCCTAATCGTATTTGTTTGTTTTCCTTATCGTTTTATCAGAAAATGGATCTGAGTAAATGTTTTGAGACTGCCGTCGATTTGGACCAGGTACAGTATCTCACTACCAGAAAACGTTAAATTACCGACGGAAGATTACCGACGGACAGAGATTCCGTCGGTAGATACTTAATTTCCGACGGACATAGCCGTCGGTAAGTAAGAATATCAATAGTTGGACTCATTACTGACGGAACTTCCGTCGGTAACGTTACCGAGGGCATTTTCAGTCGAAAATTCCGTCGGAAATTACTCTGATTCTTAGCGGGAAAATTTACCGACGGAACAATCCGTCGGTAATTTTGAATTCTAATTACCGACAGATTAAACCGCCGGAAAATTAATGTCAGTACCGACGGAATGTTCCGTCGGTAAACACTTATTTTGAGTTTCCGACGGAATATTCCGTCGGTAATCATTTATTTTTGAATTTCCGACGGCTTTTTCCGTCGGAAGCCGTCGGTAACTTCTATTTATCATCACCGTTACGACCCTTCTACCCCTCCCTCACTTCTCCCTCTGCTCTTTCCCTCTCAAGCTCTCTGCTCTCTCTGAGCCCTCGCCCACCTCTGCCCACCACCGTGCCGCCACCAAACACCACCGTTCGCCACCAAACACCTCTCATTTCCTCCTTCTCCTCCCCTCTCCACCGAACCGAACCCCCCTCCCCTCTCCACCGAACCGAACCGAACCACCACCACCACCCCTTTCTCCTCCCCTCTCCACCGAACCAAACCACCACCACCACCCCTCTCCTTCTCCTCCCCTCTCCCTGTCCTCTCCATTCCCACCAGACCCTGTTCCCTTGCAAAACCACCACCACCACCACCATTAACCACCACCAGAGTCACCACCACCACAGTACTAGTGTATGTATCCTCCTAATTTTGTTATTTTTGATTTGTAAAAAAAAATTTGGATTTTATTGATTAATTATAATGAATGTTGATTAAGGTTATTTTTTGTGTTTTGTTGGCTATTGTTGTGATGTCTGAAATTTTATGAATCTGATTTATGTTGATGTTTTTGTGTTCTTTGTTTTGAAGGCTACCAGAGGTTGAGACTATCCACCGTCACCTCTTTTGCGTACAACAGTTTCTTAGGCTCCTAGAGGTACTGACGGTTTTATATTTTGGGATATTAATTATAATTGTTCAATGCATGCTAAAGAAATGATATAAATTTTATTTGTTTAAATTGTTGTAATTTGTATATACCTATTTAATTTGTTTGAGTGTATTTTTTTATATATATATATTTGTGTAGTTGTAATTAACAAAATTGTCTTTATCAGTAGTTTTAAATTTAGTAAGCTATTGTTTTTGCTAATTGCATAAATTCATTAATTAATGTAGATTAATTAATGAATTTAGTCTAATATAAAATCATAAGGACAAGTACCGTTGATAGGATGAGACATAGCTAGGATTAGTTTGCTGGTAAAATTGTTTTTCTCCCACATATACTTGCAACAGTAGTGATGAAGCTAGCTGATTCGACGTAGCGATGGTGATCGATTATAAGCATAATCGGGATTATTTGTACGTAAATAATGGAGTGATTAAATAATACTTAAAAAGTTAATTAATTAAATCAGATTCGGCAGTAATGAGTAGATTTGCCAGTAGCTCATGGTGATTGATTAAGCATGATGGGGATCGTTTGTTCGTAGTTATGGTATAATTAATCAATAAAATAATTACATAATAATGAGTAATTAGTTATTGGTTATGTAATACTTGATATTAGTGAATAAGTTATTTAATTAAATCATTAATTTAAACTAAAGTAATTAATTATTATGTAAAAATGCCATATTTGAATAAATCATTCTTATGGGAAGAATTACTAATTATTATTTAAGTAATTAACATCATAGGATTTTAAATAGTCAAGTAACGTAATAAGTGAGAAGAATAAATAAATATGTAAAAAGAAATTTGTTAGTAACAATTATTTCAGACAATTAACTGATATACTAATAATAGATTTTAAAAGTTGATAAATAATTAAAAGTCAAGTAAACAAACATAAGTAATTAACAAATTCAATAAAATGTTATGTTAATTAAAATTAATTTAAAACATAAATGATTTAATAAAACATTAGACAAATAAGCATTTTTTTTGGACAAGGCTTTGTTTAATTATGTGTTGAATTGTTTAATATTATGGTTAAACTTTATGCAAATTATCTCTGTTACTTACAAATGTTTTAGTTTATTTTTTAGTATAATTTAATACGACATTGAGAAAAACCTTAGTCACCCGTTCAAGATTCAATATTATTGAGCATGTGTACTCGTGGTCATGGTATCGCTCATTTTATTGAATCTTGAATTGTCCAATTGGGACAGTTTGGGAAGAAACTTTTTCTCCACTGATATACTAATTACTCACTGATTCTCATATGTTAAATAGTTGATCAAATTTCGGGTCGAAGCATTTCCTTTTGTTCTCCGAGTCCATATTTGATTGTGGTATCTTACCGCGGTCAAGTCGTGTACTTGGAGACCAATGGGAAATGCTGCCGAAATTTCGTTAGCTATAAGGCATGAGAAGCGATGAGTAACTAGTATAATACAGTGTTGAAAAAGTTTTTCCTCGAATGGGATAGGGCCACACCTTTTAAGGAAAGGGAGCGGTTCGGGGTTACAGTATCAAGTTTAAAAATACGTTAATTTATCTGGAAATGCAGAAGGATGGAATATTATCCCTCGAGCCGTAGTTGGGTGTATGATAGGAACGAGTCTGGGAGGCGACTTCTGAAACAATCATTTGTAGATGGAGTCGAGGAGTTTATATCGAAAGCCAAGCAACATAGTGATTATGCCGAAGAGGGGGGGATTAGATGTCCGTGCATAAAGTGTAATTGTATGACGGTTTTGAGTGATGACAACGTGAGGTTACACCTATACCGACGTGGGTTCAAGCCTAATTATTGGATATGGGCTGATCATGGCGAGGAGTTGGCGGATATTGATATGAATGAAGTCGGTGGTGACGATCTTGACATGGGTGCATCAGGCAGTGGCTTACACGATGACTATGTCGAACAACTCCAGTCAATGCATATGATGGTGGATGATTGTCTTGGGCAACATGGGAATTTCGAGGCGGATGAGTCTGATGACATGGAAGAACCTCCTAATGAATCGGCACAGAGATTTTACAACTTATTGTTAGAGACAAATAAGCCATTGTTTGAAGGGGCGTCAGATTCAAAATTATCAATTTGTGTTAGGCTTCTAGCTTGCAAGTCCAATTGGAATGTCCCCGAGCAGTGTTTGGAGTTTTTTTGTAAAATGCTTCAAGATGTGACCCCCTTCAAAGAGTTGTTGCCAAAAAGTTATTATGATGCGAAGCGGTTGGTGTCGAAACTTGGGTTGGGGGCTAAGAGGATTGATTGTTGTCCGAACGGGTGCATGTTGTATTATGATAGTGCTTCGGGAACAAATGACAGCACGCTCGATCAATGTAAATTTTGTCAGACATCCAGGTACCGCGTTCAAAGTAGTGACCGTAGTAAAAACAAACGAGTTCCTGAGAAGGCAATGTTCTATCTGCCTATAATTCCAAGGTTGCAGAGACTGTTTGCATCATCGCAGACTGCGGGACAGATGAGGTGGCATTATGAAAATAGAAGAAGTACAGGCGTTATACGCCACCCTTCTGACGGTGAAGCCTGGAAGCACTTCGATCGGGTACATCCTGATTTTGCAGCAGATCCTCGCAATGTACGACTTGGGCTGTGCTCGAATGGTTTCACACCGTACATTCAAGCGTCAGCCTCGCCATATTCATGTTGGCCAGTGATTGTTACGCCGTACAATCTTCCTCCCGAGATGTGCATGTCAAAACCATATATGTTTCTGACTTGTCTCATACCGGGACCATCTAACCCGAAGGCTGGGATAGATGTATATTTGCAGCCTCTTATCGATGATCTGAAAAAGTGTTGGGATGGTGTGGTGACTTATGACGTTTCAAAGAAGCGAAACTTTATGATGAGGGCATCACTGATGTGGACTATCAATGATTTTCCTGCATATGGCATGTTATCTGGTTGGGGGAACCCATGGTAAATTGGCATGCCCGTATTGCATGGAACATGGAAAGGCTTTTACCCTGAGATATGGTGGCAAAAGTTCCTGGTTTGATTCTCATCGTCGGTTCTTAGATCGTGATCATCCCTTCCGGAGGAATACCCGAGCATTCAAAAAGAATCAGACAGAAGAGGAAGGTCCACCGCCTTTGTTGACTCCTGCACAAATTTGGGGTCGGGTTAGGGATCTTCCTAAGGTCATTGAAGCAGGTGTCTCAAAATTACCAGGGTATGGAGAATGGCATAACTGGACAAAACAAAGTATTTTTTGGGAACTACCGTATTGGAAGGATAATCTGTTAAGGCATAATCTTGATGTGATGCATATCGAGAAGAATTTCTTTGATAACATTTTTAACATGGTTATGAATGTGTCCGGCAAGACGAAGGACAATGAGAAGGCAAGGATGGACTTAGCTCTGTACTGTAGACGAAAGGATTTGGAGCTGAAGCCGCAGCCGCAGCCTAATGGAAAAATGGTCAAACCAAAAGCTTGTTACAGTCTAACTGCCGATGAAGCAAAGTCAATTTGTCGGTGGTTAAAAGACCTTAGGATGCCTGATGGCTATTCGTCTAATTTGGCACGATGTGCTGATGTAAGAACGGGAAGGCTTCATGGGATGAAAAGTCATGATTGTCATGTGTTCATGGAGTGTTTGCTTCCTATTGCTTTCGGCTCATTGCCCTCGGTTGTTTCGAACACGCTTACTGAAATCAGTCATTTCTTCAAAGATCTATGCTCTGCAACTTTAAGCGCGGATGGTCTGAATAAGATGGAAGAAAACATTCCAATAATTCTATGTAAGATGGAGAGGGTATTTCCCCCCGGATTTTTTGATTCAATGGAACATCTCCCTGTCCATCTTGCATATGAGGCGAAGCTTGGTGGACCAGTACAATATAGGTGGATGTATCCGTTTGAAAGGTAATTTTATTATATTTTCACATTAAACTCTTAGATCGTCCATGCATTGGATAATGACTTGTCATTCATTTTTTATTACTTAGATTCATGGGCGACTCTAAATGATCAGTTAAAAACAAGGCTAAGGTGGAAGGATCAATCTGTGCTTCTTACTTACACCGTGAGACAACCCATTTTTGTTCCCACTATTTCAATAACTTCATGTTGGCCCTAAGAAATATTAGGAACGAGGTAAGTGCTGATAGTGTAGGGTATCCTTATATGCTGTCCGTATTTAACCTTCCTGGTCGTCATGCTGGCAAGGAGCTTACTTACTGGTTAAGTGATGAGGAGTTTACATCGGCCCATGTTCATGTGGTGATAAATTGCACCGAGGTGAAACCATACCACGAGTAAGTTTCAACGACTTAATTTTGACATAATATACACATATTATATCAATTTCTCTGTAAACACATTGTACTCATTTTATTTGTCAGTGTGTTCCTGCAAATTAATCAACTAAGTGAACAAGATGGTTCTGCTCGTACACATGCAGAATTTCCTGAATGGTTCAAGCAACAAGTAAGTGTCAATATATATTAAGCTTAAGTTCTAATTGATAAGGTAATTTTTTACTATGACTTACATATTCGTAGGTTTATCAGCAACCATTAAGCGTGACTATTCAACACTTGAGAGATTTAGCGTACGAGCCCTATAGCTGTGTTAGATCATGGCATACATACTTTGTTAATGGGTACAAATTCCACACAGATGAATGGAACGTGGGCAAAAAGACAGTTAATAGCGGGGTTGTCGTACAGGGTGAAGGCACTGGTGCATTTTATGGGGTCATAAAACACATATACGAGTTACAATACAATACTACTACTTATCCTAAAAAAGTAGTCTTATTTTATTGTAACTGGTTTGATCCATCAAGGGCAGGAACAAAGGTGGATCCCAAGTATGGAACTGTGGACATTCGCATGGAAAGAAGATATCAACTGTTTGATCCGTTTATAATTGCTCAGAATGCAAAACAAGTATACTATGTCCCTTATCCAGCAATGAGAACAGACAAACGTGGTTGGTGCGTTGCTGTCACTACTAAGACTAGGGGTCGCATAGAAATCGATGATGGAGAGGATGAGACGCCCTTCCAGGCGGATGAACCGTCACATGTCAATGAAGTCATTGAGATCGAGCGTATTACTGGCATGTTGGGATCTGCAAATGAAGGGGAAGAAGTGGTCATTGGCAATCAGTCACCAGAGGAAGAGGTCCAAAGTGATGACTCAATGACAGAAGAAGAAGAAGAGTCAGACTTACAATCAGATGATGATACTGACACTGAATAGGAATGTCTCTGTTAAGTTAAATTTAGTGTATTTTAAATATTTTCTTATGCACTTCAATGTAAGAGTTCACAGATTTTGTTGTATTTTAAATATGTGCCTTATTAATGACTTAAATGTCGATCGATTTACTAAATTTATATATATAGATTTCTAATTGTGCTATAAAAATAGATATGTCAGCACCAGGAGGAGAGCCGCCCCGTCCCCCACCGCCCAGCGGTGATAAGGGGAAGGGGAAGGCTAAGGCACGGGGACGATACACCATCAGGCCCCAGGTGCTTGCTCGTTTTGTTGCAGGCACCTCCGCACCCACCGTACCTACCCCCTTCCCCGCCTCATCCACACCAGCGGCATCTACAGCAGGCTCCCCCACCCAT
Source organism: Echinosophora koreensis (assembly GCA_035048595.1). Taxonomy (NCBI): domain Eukaryota; kingdom Viridiplantae; phylum Streptophyta; class Magnoliopsida; order Fabales; family Fabaceae; genus Echinosophora; species Echinosophora koreensis. Next base: position 1,943,550 of record JAPCYP010000072.1, read on the forward strand.
TCTACACCATCCCCCACCCATTCTCCACCCTCACCGACCCATACGACACCATCCCCTACCCATACTGTACCACCCTCCATATATGTCCCTTCGTCCAGTCGCTTTGCTCCAGGACACGCACCAGCCGGCTACTCGCCGCCCCCTGCTGGACCCAGACCACACCCACACCCACACCCACACCCAGTCCCACCACCATCATCGACTGCACCGGCCACACAGTCACCAGGCTTGTCATTTATGCCGACTCCTGGGAGGTGGCCACAGCCAGATACTAGCATTCCATCTGCATCATCCACGGCCGCTCACGATCACGATGTCACCATGCCATCCTCATCGACTGCACAGCAGTCAGTCGCGGCAGAGGAGACTCCTGAGTGGGCCAGGACTCCCGCACCTGAGGATCGACCATGGATCCGGCCAGTTTCTCACACGTAAGTTTCATTTAATTTAGTGTATATTTTTTAACTTTGACTATTTTAGTTACTATTCATTAAGTGTATATTTGTTGGTTGCCATATTATTGTATTAAAAAATTTATAAATTTTTCAGGTGGATCCCATCGAAAGTGGGATCCAAGCACGTTACCTGGGCCATCAAGAAGCATTATCGTCGCTTCTGGCCATCATGGGGGATGATCCCCGATGCCGACAGGGATCGTATCTTCCGACGATTCGGGGTAAGTTGTTGTTTATTATTTCCTGTAATGTCCCTTAATTATTTCACGTATTTTATATATATTTTTTGTATAATGTTATTAATGTTTTTTTCTTTGTCCACAGGAGCTTGTGCGTTGGTTACCGGAGCATGACTCAGAGATACGCGCTATCTTTAACGAGCGTGCACCGCACCGACTGAGGGACATGCTCCGGGAGTGTAGGGAGGACCGGATACGTCGGGATTACATAGGGCCCAACATTTGGGCCCAGCTATGTGCCCACTGGGACACTCCAGCTTACAAGCTGAAGTGTCTGCAGGCGAAGAGGAATCGGGCTTCAGAGAGGGGTGGGAGCATGCACACTGGTGGCTCGATTAGCCACATGCAGCATGCCATTAATATGGTATGTATATATAAACAATTTAATATATAAACTGTACATTTTTGTTAACAATTTAAAAAATATTTAATTGATTTTATTCCTGTGTTGATTGCATGCAGGAGAGCTTGCCCGGACCGTCGATGTCCCTACCGTCGATGTCCCTCCCGTCGATGTCCCTTCCGTCTTTCAGCAGACGCATATTCGCTCAGACACCGGCCAGTATGTTGATGAGAGGTCGAGGCAGACCATGGTGAGCTATATATATATATAAAGTGCTATCACATTTAAAGTATATGTTAGTGTTATAGTTTAATAACATAATTTTTGTAATGTATTCATCACAGGAGGAGTACAATGCCAGGTTCAGTCGGGTTGCATCTGAGGTTGCCTCCTGCTCTGGTGCCTCGGATCCTTCTCAGCTAGACCCTGCTGAGGTTGAGCGGATACAGACCCAGGTCTGGATGGATGTCACGGGCGGGAAGAAGAAAGGGCGGATCTACGGTACCGCGTCTCTGGCTCGTACCATCCGTCGGGGGTCATCGGTGAACTTGACCATCCGGGAGACTCCACCCTCCGGCCCACAGGACACGGAGGAGATGCGGCGGATGAGGCAGGAGCTGGAGGAGCATAGGCGAAATTCACAGCGCATGCAGCAGCGGATGGAGTCATGGTCGCAGGTGATGACCACTCTGATCGATTTGCTTCCACCTGAGAGGCACAGCGCTATGCAGGGGGTACTCGATACTGGCGAGCCCTCCACTACTCATACCGATCCACCGCCGCAGCCGCATGATGGCGATGCGCCTACTGTGCCGCAGGATGATGGTCACCTGACACCGGCGACATCCCCCCGACAGGATGACGACGTTACCCATTATTATGATGACTATTAGAATAGTTATATAGATGTAGCTGAGTTTAATACATTGACGGATATTTATGTATTTGTTTTTATTTTAATGTAACTGCATTTTTAAATTTAATTTGTAATTTCAGTTTTGAATTTAAATTATTATATTTAACTAATTATAATAAAATTAAATTAAACTTAACGTTTAAAATAAAAATAAAATAATAATCACTATTTAAAATAAAAATTAAATAATAAATAATAATTAAAATAAAAAATTTATTTAATAATTATAAATAAAATAACATTAACAAATTAATCAATATTTAAAAACAAAAAAATATTAAAAATAAAAAAATTCAGAACATTTCCGACGGAATTATCCGTCGGAAACTAAGGAGCACATTTCCCACGGACTTTTCCGTCGTTTCCGACGGATAAGTCCTTCGGAAATTTCGTAGTTGTTTTCCGACGGTACAATCCGTCGGTAAATCTTCCGACGGACCTATTTTCCGTCGGAAATGCTTTCCAACCCGCTGGATTCCGACGGATGACCGTCCGTCGGAAATTCCGTCGGAAACGGTGTTTTCCGACGGCTTATTTGCCTTTCCGACGGGATTTTGCCGTCGGTAAATGGCTTATTTTTTGTAGTGTCTGAATAATAACGATCGAAAAAAATTAAGATGATTAAGGCATAAACTAATCATTACTAAATTGATCGTGTGCATTTGCAGGATTTAATTTCAATTCTGCGGTCATTCTATCGTCATTGGGGAAAAGGAATACCACGTGCAGTGACTATTGAAGACCTATGCAGAAATCTGTTCAATGGGATGATATTAATCCATGAGGATCGCCCATATTTTGCAACGGACACACAGGGTATCAGGGAGTTGTATTTGCTGTCCACTGGTGCATTGGCAAAGTTTAAGTACCTTGGGGGTTCTCGCTTCTCCATGTTCATCCCAATGGACGATTGATGAACTAAAGAAGATGAACTGGTTCTCGCTTCTATAGGTTGTTTTGATGTTTTCTTGGGTATTAGTAGTAGCTTTAACCTTTAGTTAATTAATCTATGTGCGCGTTTTAAGTTTTTACATGTTTAACTTTTAACTTTGTAAGTACATTATTATGGATCATTAGTATATTATGATTAATTAAACTATGGTGTTTTGGATCGTTAGTACATTATTATATTTATGTTTTCTATTTATCCAAAAAAAAATTATTTATGTACTCGGTTTATATCAGAAATTAAAAAATCAATGGTGTTATTTTTTGAAAAACAAAATTCGGTTGCTAGGCTTAAGTTAAAGGAATATATATATATATATATATATATATATATATATATATATATATATATATATATATATATATATATATATATATATATATATTTCATGAATAGCGATCGAAACACCGGTCGCTAATTTGGTTGAGGTAACCAACATCAGCGACCAAATTTCAGTCACCAAATTCGGTTACCCTGATCATGCGACCAACTCATTGGCGACCGAAATATATAATTTAGCGACCGAATAACCGGTCGCCATTTTCCCACCGAAATACAAATTCGGTCGCTAAGTTTCTGCTACCCCGTTGATTCGGTCGCTAAACAGTATAGCCACCGAATTAGCATGTTTAGCGACCCAATGCTTCGGTCGCAAACAGTTGTTTTTTTGTAGTGATTTATGTTTTTTTTTAGGTATCCATGTTAATTAATTATATTTTATTTTTGTTGATGACTTAATTTAATTAATGTTGAATTTATTTGAACTTATGCAGGCTTTGGCAGAACAGACTTGAGGGAGTGCCAATATAGACTTAGAGCCCGATGCATAGATTTATGTTTTAGGTACTTAAAACATATATTATTAGTTTGTGTACGGAATAGATCATGACTTAGTTACCTTGATCACTATTGGTTGTATATATGATTTCTTGTTGTAAGATATATATATATATATATATATATATATATATATATATTGATTCTGCCATTTGGTGTGAATTCTGGATGATTTTAGGGTTGTATGTATGCATCTGGATGCTTCTGCATGTGTATCTATGAATTTTACCATGTGCATATGTGTGTGCAGTAACTGAAAGCAAACCAATTTAAAAAAAAACACTTGTAACAGCGGTTCTCGATATAACCGCTGTTACAAGCCATTACAAGTGGCTTGTAACAGCGGTTCTCAATATAACCGCTATTACAAGTGGCTTGTAACAGCGGTTCTCAATACAACCGCTGTCACAAGTGACTTGTAACAGCGGTTATATACAGAACCGCTGTCATAAGTTAACTTGTAACATGCTTTGATCAGTCAATTCACTACTTTTAAAGGCGGGTTTCTAAAGAACCGATGTTATAGGTTAACTTGTAACAGCGGTTGGAAAACCGACATTACAAGTTAAACTTGTAACATCGGCTAAAATGCTTCCTGCACTAGTGAATATATATATTTTTTACATAGTGAGATACAACTTATTACTTGAATTACCTTTGTGGATAAAATGAAATTAAATGATGATTCTCGTTATACAATTTTTAAAATTATATTATTTTCACAATAAAATTAAAAATCATTAAAATACGAGCCAAATGCCACTTATAATCTTAAATAAAAAGAATAATAAATGCATCGATAGAAGAAATTAAATACAATCTTTACCTAAACTAACTCGTGATCTATAGTGGTGTTCTTGGTTTGTACACAGTTGATGATGGCAAGTCTTTCACTGTGAGAACCATCCCATAATATGTTTCCTTTTAAAGAGAGCATTACATTTTTTTTATCATAGTATATTTGAAACTCTTGTTGCTTCGTACAATCAACAATATGTTTGGTTTAAATCTTTGGCCAATGCAAGAGTGAGAGACCATATCATGTCTCTCATCGTGAGCAAGCCTATTTTGGCAAAAAAAAAACTTATTATTTTTAAATCCTTAAATTTTGTAAATTTTAAATTTTACCCTATTTCTTTCTCTCCCACCCCCTCTTTCACCTCCTCCCTTAAGCCTATTGCCCATCCCACATCTCTCTTCTCTTGCACACCATGATTGCTGTCGTTGAATCCATTCTCTCTCAATTTCCAAATCCTTCTTGTTTGCTGCCATTAAATTTTTTCAACAAGTTACATAAACACTTTCAAATCAACCATCTAAGCTAACTCAAATGCTTTTTCTACTTTCCAACGGTTGATCTACAGAAAATACACATCGCAATAAGCTGCATACCACTCAAAATCATGAAAAAGAATAAAATAAAATTTATTTATATATACCCTTCCATTTTTTCTTAAACTCAGAAACAGAAGATTGGGAGCCTCCTAGAAAAAATAATACAAAATAAAAACATATGAAAAGAGCTTTTTCAGAAAGGTGGCAATGCATGAATCAATAAAGGGGTCTTGGGAGAAAACCGAGGCTTAGAGTTGCAAAGGAAGGATTGAAAACGGAAAGGAAAGTAGGTGGCTAGCTCTTGGTGGCGACGGCGGTGCCGGTGGCGGAGGAGTCGACGTCCTCGGTTGCGAATAGAAACAATATTCCCCGGCGGAGGCAGCGAATAGATCTGAAATCCAAAGAAACCATTGTTCCCATACCCACTATTCTGGTACCCATACCCATAGCGTTAAGCTCCTTGCCTCTCTGGCTCTTCGTAAACCATCGATTTTCCATGAGGAGCAAAACGTTTCATCTCTTCTTCTTGTTCTTGTTAATAACGTGGGTAATGGAAGTGGAAGAAGGATTAGAGGTTGCTTGCGGATGGGGGGCAGTGTATGAGGGAGGAGGTGAGACAAGGGAGAGAGAAGGAAATGTGAGGAGAGGGAGAAAGAAATGGGATAAAATTAAAATTATGAAAATTTTAGGGATTTAAAAATAATAAATTTTTTTGCCTAAATAAGCTTGATCTTGGTGGGAGACATGACATGGTCTCCCACCCTATCATTTACCTAATTTTTTTTAGTCAAAAGACGTTTGAAGTAGGGATGGCAAAATTATCCGCATCACCGGATACCCGCATGAATTATCCGTAATGAGTAGTAATTGGATACCTAATGGATGGGGATCGTACTACCCGTGTGACAACCCTCTACCCCACATATTTTAAATATAAAATGAAACATGTTAAATTGGTGATAAAATAATTTAGCCAAAAAGGTGGCAGGTATCACATGAACTAAAACATAACCAATGGTAACAATAAACAACAAGTGCGGAAAAGAACATGAATCAAAACATAAAACATAAACCCGAAACCCGATATCAAAATATCAGAGCTGGTAACCAATCTGAAATTACATCCGAAAAACAACTAAAATAAAGCCCTAAACTACGAGCGAGCGATTTCCTCTGGATCACTCCTCAACTAGTTGCTCATCATCCTCTATATAAACCAAGGTACATGCAAAGAAACAATAACAAATAGGGAGTAAGAAATCATTCATATAAACATAAACGACATTAGGATAGTTAGCAAGATGTTCACACAGCAAGTAACATATCATTGTATAACAATTTATAACACATCATTGTATAACAATTTATAACATATCACATTTCATCATAACACATCGAATAAAACATGCTATGTGATGCAGTGCTACCTCACTACTCTATATTCATGTAGATCCATAACTAACTCAAGAAGACGACTTTGAAATTACATATCCACATTGGCCAACAATCACCAACGCCGGTAGTACACCAAATCATGGGTGAACCTCTTGGATAACTGATGCACCTTACTCTCGAATGCATCACCAAGGAGGGCCATGACCCACTTAACTCTCAGATGGATCATTGCGGACTGCCAGTTCGCCATACTCTCTGGTGAACTCCTCTATCATCATAACTTCCCCCAACTAAAAACTTCATGCGTGAATTTATGTATACTAACACACAATTAATCATTATCAACCACATCTATCAACACCATTAATCATGGTTTAACAACTTTGATCAATAAGCATCAAAGTCAACTTTCACCAATAAGCATCAAAGTTTAGCAACATCAACATGCGATAGCATCATCATTATCGTCTTAACCATTATCAATTTCTTTATCATTAATTTTCTTTATTAAGGTTTATAGCATTAATTGTTTATAGGACTATATCTCTTGTTTTTATTTCTATTACTGTCTCATCTATTTGTTTTAGGGAACCTCACAAATTCTCCTAAAACACTCAAGATCATCCCTAAATGTCCTTTACTAATCCATTGGGTATTAACCTCACCCCTCTTTTCTATCTTCATGTCTTATGAATATTAACAACTGATTTTCAGTCTTAAGTTCAGCATTAACATTCTTGGCTAAAAGTCTCTTTCTGGTACATGAGTACGACTGTGCTCAACAGTGAGCACACCCGTGCTCAATGTGCTGACCGCGTCTCGTGACGCTAAGTCGAGCACGACCGTGCTCAGGTCCAGGTTATATTAACGTGCACAGAATCCGAGGGTTAGGAGTTAACCCTATTTTGTGAGTGCAGCAGCCATTGTTGCGGCCAGAACTCACTCTCTCCCTATTTCCTCTTCTCCCAGTGCTATAGTGGAGTTTTGGAAGCCGATTGGGAAGCCCTGTGCATCTGTTTTGGTATAGAGGTAATGTCCCTTTCCCTTTATGGTTTCCTTTTCATGATTTGAATTAGGAAACTGATGGTTTAAATTTTGTTGTTCCAAGGCTTGGATTCATCTTGAGCCGCTCGAAGGGAAGGAAACGGTTTGCCGTTAGGACCGCTGTTAGAGCTACCTTCAATCCAGGTATGGGGAGAAGGGTAGTGTACTCGTAGGCTCGGGGTTAGAGTAAAGTAAGGGGTTCCCATAACCCGGTTTGTTGTGTAAATATCTGTTTTATATATGTTAATTTCTCCTGATAACATGTTGGTAGTTGTTGATATGTGATTTTAGATGCCATGTTCATAATATGTGGTTCGCATTCATATTGTTGTGATGGTTATGAACATGATGTTACTGTTGGGTTGATGCCAATGCTGGTTTGATTCTGATGTTTTGCTGAGTTTAATCCTTAAAAACGTATTGATAACTGACTTAGGGCAGATAGTGGATTAAACCCTTGAAAATTGGTTAAAACACAGTTACTGTTCCTGCCCAGAACAGCACTGTCGCGCGATGAGCACTACCGTGTGAACAGGGAGCACGACCGTACTCCCAGTTGGATTCTGGGAAAATGGCCGTGCTGTTTAGCACGGCCGTGTAGGACAAAGAGCACAACCGTTCTGCTGAGCACGACCGTGCTCAATAAGAAGCACAATCGTGCTTCACTTAAAGGACAGCACGCCCCTCACGTGTTTAAGCACGACCGTGCTGGGGGTTAAGCACGACCGTGCTCAACCCTTCTGGACAAAACAGAATTAAAGAACCTTAAGGGGTTTCAAACCCCATTTCCCAATGATGATAAGTTGATTAGACAATTTGGTTAATGTTACTAAAGATAATTAAAGATGATGAGATGGTGAGGTGTTAAGTTTGATAAGTCGGTGCCCATTGGGTACCGCAAGCTGATGAGTTATGCCTTGGTGCTTTTTGGCCAAGGAAGCCTTGACCCCGCGGTTTGGGTCTAAGGTGTTGTTGTTGTACCTTGGTGGCCGAGAGTTTGCCCCAAGTGTTGCGGTTGATTCCGCTTAAGTCCTCGGGTAGATTCCGCGAGGCAAGTTGTTGCAGTTGATTCCGTTGTTATCTTCGGTCGATTCCGTTGGAGTTATGGAGGTGGCGTTGCCGTTGTTGTTGTGTTGCATACGCATTGCATCGGAGATGTTGTTTAGGGATGTTCGACATAGGGGAGGTCGTCCTAGAGTACGGCGATCTGGTCATCCACGGTTGGAGTAGATTCTCCTAGCGCCCCCGTGATGAGGCATTCATTGGTTTGATGCGTTGGGTATCCAAGGAGTAGATTCTCCGACGTTGAGTAGATTCTCAATGTGGATATTTAACTCTGAAGTCGTTCATCCCGCGTTTAGTGGATCCACATACATTGTTAGTTTAGCCGAGTAGGACTGCATTGCACTACATAGGATGTTGAATGTTGATGCTGTTGATGTATTTTTATGTTGGTGCCATGCCTGTGTGATTTACTTTAATACCTATTCCATGCTATTATGTTTACATGATTCTTACTCCCTATGTTTGTTTGTTTGTTTGTGTTTGGCCTTATTGGCACCTTGCAGAGGATGACCAGCAGCCCGGAGAGGAGTGACTCTGAGGAGCCGCCACTCATAGTTAGGGCTAGTTTCATGTTCAGTTAGTTTGTTAGTTTTCAATTGTAATTTCGTGAATTTTATTCCGGAACGGTTATACCAGCTCTGTATGTGACATCGTGGTTGGGATATGTTTATTTCTTTGTTATGATTTAATGGTTTAAAACTTATTTTAATTTCCGCATTGTGAACTGGTTCATGTGGGACCTTTCTATCCATGGACAATATTTTATATTATTCAGTGAATGCATGTTTTTCATTTAATTGTTTTATATTAAATGCTTTATAACATGCGGGGTAGAAGGGTGTCACAGAAGTGCTTCAAGAACATTTGTATATATTGAATAACACTGATAAAGTTTAACCTTACTTATGTGAGCACAAAAGGAAAGTCAAGGAAGAAAACCCTCGAATGAATGAAAAGTGGTTGTTGAACAAGCATAACAATACTTTCTTACAATGGTTTAAAGAAAAAATTCTGAAGGATGGTATTATTGCTTCTGATACATTAAAATGGCTAGCAAGTGGGGCTAACTTTAATGTCATCTGTTGGAGCGGTTACGACATCAATAAGATTTCCTTTTATACAATGTCCCAAGATGACAAGAGTACCATGCAAAATAGTGGGGTTATGATCGTGGCTGAGTCCATGCACTTCTCTAGTTCAAAAGATACAAACCCCATTATGGCACCTGACTCTTACTTTGGAGTCATTGAAGAAATTTGAGAGGTCGTTTACACTAAATTTACAGTGGCAGTTTTTATTTGTAAGTGGGTTGACATTAAAAGTGGTGTACAAACCGATGAATTAGGATTTACATTGATAGACCTTAACAAGGTTGGTCATACGGAAGAGCCTTTCATCATGGCTTCCCAAGCAAAACAAGTGTTTTATATCCATGATCCTTCTAACAAAAGGTGGTCAGTGGTTCTCCAAGGAAAAAGCATGCATAATGGTAGTGATGAAAATCAAGATTCAACTCTTGATATACATGAGACTCCTTATTTCTCATCACGGATGCCTACTTTCATTGAGGAAAATGTAGTGGACAATGTACTTGCCACTCGTGATGATCATAATGAAAAGATATTGATATAAACTTGACCATAGTGTAAGTTATGTTTTTTATTTTATCCATAGTGTAATTCACTACAAAAACAAGGTCATTTAGCGACCGAAATTGTGACTGATTTTAGGATCTACAAGAACACTAATTATAATTTATCCTGCGACCAAAATAGCGACCGAAAAGTAGGGTAGCAGAGCCAGCGGTCGCTATTTCGGTCGCTAACTGAAGCAAACAAAAGTTCAGTGACCTAAAAGAAGGGTAGCGGAGCCAGCGGTCGCTATTTCGGTCGCTAACTGAAGCAAACAAAAAGTCAGAAGTTGTTGACTTTTTAGGGACTGAAATGGTGGCCGATTTTAATCGAACGGTAAAATTTTATTTATTTTTGCGACCGATCTTAATTCGGTCGCTAAATCGCACGTAAAAACTTTTAAGGTGGAGCGTTTTTGCGACCGATTTTAATTTGGTCGCTAAATTGGAGAACTAAAATTACAAAATCATCCCATCAGCGACCGAAATAGCGACCGAATTGTTCGGTCGCTAAAAATTAAATCCCTAAAATTAATTCGGTCGCTAAAAATTAAATCCCTAAAATTAGAAGATCCCCCTTTCTTCTTCATTTTCGCTTGAACTCTTCTCTCTCTCACTCTTTCTCTCTGTCTCACTCCACCCACCTCCGTGTTCCGGCCGCGCACCGCCACCTCCCGTCGTCTCGTCCTCCTCCGGTCACCACTTGGTAAGGTTTTCCTCTTCTCCTTCTCATTTTGTGTTTCTCCTTCTCTGTCTCTCACTCTTTCTTCCTCCTCCCAACAGCACCGCGCCACCACCGCCACCACACTGTAGCACCGTGACCTCCTCCGTTGGTGAGGTCTTATCTCCTCTCTCTCTCTCTCTCTCTCTCTCGCTCTCTCTCTCTCGCTCTCTCTCTCTTGCTCGGTTCTCTCTCTATGTCTCTCTCAGGTGTTGTCTCTTCCTCCTCCGGCCACCACCATCACTCAAGGTCCTTCTGTCCGCACGGCCACCACCCCCCACAGTCTCCTCTCAATTCTGTCTCAGATTAGGGTTTGGTTTTTCTGTTTGTTGATATCCAATATATGTGAAAGCACCTAGTTAAGTTAATTAAACTTGGTCTGTTTAGTTAAATTATTCTATTGGTCTTTTACAAGAATAGGGCTTTCTACACACACCCACTAGTACTACTATTAGAAAACATTTCATTGATTCTGTGTATTAGTGATTTGAGTATATGCTAATCATTTTGATTGATGTTGGGCTGCCTGAACTTTGAGGATTTAATGTATATGCACCCTTGCCTTGAAAATTCCTGAATCAATGTTTCTGCTAGATTTATTTTATTCAGTTTCACGTGCAAACTTTGATTTAATGACTCATTAACAAAATGGAACTCTCATGTACTGCTAGCATTATATATTGCTTCTTCTATTATTGTTTTAACTTTGTCTTATTATGGGAAATCTTGTGAAACAAAAATTTGTCAACAGTTCCCTTAAAATGGAGACTAATGAACATGAGGTTTGTTTTTTTTACTTATATAAACAAACCCAAAAAAAGGCCAGTAGATTTGACAAATCTGATAAGTACCATATGAATTTTTTAAGTGTACATTTTTTTAGAAAACTAAAATAGGCATTTGGTGTGGGAACATGACCCTGCCATTTGGTATTAGAACAATGCCCATGTTTGTTATGTAGGTATGTAAGTTAAAGCCTTAATGAGGGCTTGGTTTTTGCAAGTGCTACATCTTCTGTGTTTGAGCACTAACTTCCTGCTATCATTCTCTCTTTCTTTTTTTTCTTTTTTTTGTAAAGGCATGTTATCATTTTCCTAATTCAAAAACACTATCTTTGATTGGTGCGGACGTTGGAATGCATGTCATGAGGGCATGATTTCTGGTCATGCAGGTGTAGTAATGCATGTGAATCATTCATACTCTTAGCTAACCCTGAGTTGAGGCTTGCTAATTATTTATCCAAAACATGGATTTTTATGGGGTCTGTGGTGATCTGAGGAAAAAACTTATATTGTAGTTAAGAGAAAATCGGGTGGAGCTTTAAATCATGGTTGGAAAGAAATGTATTTCTCTTACAAAGTTTAAGACAAATTGATTCTTACTCAAAGTCAAATACAGTTTTTCAAAAACTGTTTTGGTCAATAGCACTAACCCAATTTTCTATTGCATATTATATAATAGATATGACTATCTAATTTTACCCATGTCTCAGTAACTTTTCATGCATTTGAATAACATTTTCGCAAGTCATTTGTTTAATTTTTCCGCTTCCTGTTTTTCTGTTGTTTGCTACTTGATTTTCTCAAGTTTAGCTGTTACTTTTTTCACCTTTTATTGGTTCATTGAACAGTTTGTTATATTCCTAATCGTATTTGTTTGTTTTCCTTATCGTTTTATCAGAAAATGGATCTGAGTAAATGTTTTGAGACTGCCGTCGATTTGGACCAGGTACAGTATCTGAAGAATAACGATCGAAAAAAAATTAAGATGATTAAGGCATAAACTAATCATTACTAAATTGATCGTGTGCATTTGCAGGATTTAATTTCAATTCTGCGATCATTCTATCGTCATTGGGGAAAAGGAATACCACGTGCAGTGACTATTGAAGACCTATGCAGAAATCTGTTCAATGGGATGATATTAATCCATGAGGATCGCCCATATTTTGCAACGGACACACAGGGTATCAGGGAGTTGTATTTTCTGTCCACTGGTGCATTGGCAAAGTTTAAGTACCTTGGGGGTTCTCGCTTCTCCATGTTCATCCCAATGGACGATTGATGAACTAAAGAAGATGAACTGGTTCTCGCTTCTATAGGTTGTTTTGATGTCTTCTTGGGTATTAGTAGTAGCTTTAACCTTTAGTTAATTAATCTATGTGCGCGCTTTAAGTTTTTACATGTTTAACTTTTAACTTTGTAAGTACATTATTATGGATCGTTAGTACATTATTATGGATCGCTAGTATATTATGATTAATTAAACTATGGTGTTTTGGATCGTTAGTACATTATTATATTTATGTATTCTATTTATCCAAAAAAAAATTATTTATGTACTCGGTTTATATCAGAAATTAAAAAATCAATGGTGTTATTTTTTGAAAAACAAAATTCGGTTGCTAGGCTTAAGTTAAAGGAATATATATATATATATATATATATATATATATATATATATATATATATATATATATATTTCATGAATAGCGATCGAAACAGCGATCGCTAATTTGGTTGAGGTAACCAACATTAGCGACCGAATTTCAGTCACCAAATTCGGTTACCCTGATCATGCGACCAACTCATCGGCGACCGAAATATATAATTTAGCGACTGAATAACCGATCGCCATTTTCCGACCGAAATACAAATTCGGTCGCTAAGTTTCTGCTACCCCGTTGATTCGGTCGCTAATTCGGTCGCTAAACAGTATAGCCACCGAATTAGCATGTTTAGCGACCCAATGCTTCGGTCGCAAACAGTTGTTTTTTTGTAGTGATTTATGATTTTTTTTAGGTATCCATGTTAATTAATTATATTTTATTTTTGTTGATGACTTAATTTAATTAATGTTGAATTTATTTGAACTTGTGCAGGCTTTGGCAGAACAGACTTGAGGGAGTGCCAATATAGACTTAGAGCCCGATGCATAGATTTATGTTTTAGGTACTTAAAACATATATTATTAGTTTGTGTATGGAATAGATCATGACTTAGTTACCTTGATCAATATTGGTTGTATATATGATTTCTTGTTGTAAGATATATATATATATATATATATATATATATATATATATATATATATATATTGATTCTGCCATTTGGTGTGAATTCTGGATGATTTTAGGGTTGTATGTATGCATCTGGATGCTTCTGCATGTGTATCTATGAATTTTAGCATGTGCATATGTGTGTGCAGTAACTGAAAGCAAACCAATTTAAAAAAAACACTTGTAACAGCGGTTCTCGATATAACCGCTGTTACAAGTGGCTTGTAACAGCGGTTCTCAATACAACCGCTGTCACAAGTGACTTGTAACAGCGGTTATATACAGAACCGCTGTCATAAGTTAACTTGTAACATGCTTTGATCAGTCAATTCACTACTTTTAAAGGCAGGTTTCCAAAGAACTGATGTTATAGGTTAACTAGTAACAGCGGTTGGAAAACCGACATTACAAGTTAAACTTGTAACATCGGCTAAAATAACGTCGTCTTCCAAACTGACGTTACAAGCCAATTTTAACTGACGTTAAAAATGCTTCCTACACTAGTGAATATATATTTTTTACATAGTGAGATACAACTTATTACTTGAATTACCTTTGTGGATAAAATGAAATTAAATGATGATTCTCGTTATACAATTTTTAAAATTATATTATTTTCACAATAAAATTAAAAATCATTAAAATACGAGCCAAATGCCACTTATAATCTTAAATAAAAAGAATAATAAATGCATCGATAGAAGAAATTAAATACAATCTTTACCAAAACTAACTCGTGAAGGGGTCTTGGGAGAAAACCGAGGCTTAGAGTTGCAAAGGAAGGATTGAAAACGGAAAGGAAAGTAGGTGGCTAGCTCTTGGTGGCGACGGCGGTGCCGGTGGCGGAGGAGTCGACGTCCTCGGTTGCGAATAGAAACAATATTCCCCGGCGGAGGCAGCGAATAGATCTGAAATCCAAAGAAACCATTGTTCCCATACCCACTATTCTGGTACCCATACCCATAGCGTTAAGCTCCTTGCCTCTCTGGCTCTTCGTAAACCATCGATTTTCCATGAGGAGCAAAACGTTTCATCTCTTCTTCTTGTTCTTGTTAATAACGTGGGTAATGGAAGTGGAAGAAGGATTAGAGGTTGCTTGCGGATGGGGGGCAGTGTATGAGGGACGAGGTGAGACAAGGGAGAGAGAAGGAAATGTGAGGAGAGGGAGAAAGAAATGGGATAAAATTAAAATTATGAAAATTTTAGGGATTTAAAAATAATAATTTTTTTTGCCTAAATAAGCTTGATCTTGGTGGGAGACATGACATGGTCTCCCACCCTATCATTTACCTAATTTTTTTTTAGTCAAAAGACGTTTGACGTAGGGATGGCAAAATTATCCGCATCACCGGATACCCGCATGAATTATCCGTAATGAGTAGTAATTGGATACCTAATGGATGGGGATCGTACTACCCGTGTGACACCCTCTACCCCACATATTTTAAATATAAAATGAAACATGTTAAATTGATGATAAAATAATTTAGCCAAAAAGGTGGTAGGTATCACATGAACTAAAACATAACCAATGGTAACAATAAACAACAAGTGCGGAAAAGAACATGAATCAAAACATAAAACATAAACCCGAAACCCGATATCAAAATGTCAGAGCTGGTAACCAATCTGAAATTACATCCGAAAAACAACTAAAATAAAGTCCTAAACTACGAGCGAGCGATTTCCTCTGGATCACTCCTCAACTAGTTGCTCATCATCCTCTATATAATCCAAGGTACATGCAAAGAAACAATAACAAATAGGGAGTAAGAAATCATTCATATAAACATAAACGACATTAGGATAGTTAGCAAGATGTTCACACAGCAAGTAACATATCATTGTATAACAATTTATAACACATCATTGTATAACAATTTATAACATATCACATTTCATCATAACACATCGAATAAAACATGATATGCGATGCAGTGCTACCTCACTACTCTATATTCATGTAGATCCATAACTAACTCAAGAAGACGACTTTGAAATTACATATCCACATTGGCCAACAATCACCAACGCCGGTAGTACACCAAATCATGGGTGAACCTCTTGGATAACTGATGCACCTTACTCTCGAATGCATCACCAAGGAGGGCCATGACCCACTTAACTCTCAGATGGATCATTGCGGACTTCCAGTTCACCATACTCTCTGGTGAACTCCTCTATCATCATAACTTCCCCCAACTAAAAACTTCATGCGTGAATTTATGTATACTAACACACAATTAATCATTATCAACCACATCTATCAACACCATTAATCATGGTTTAACAACTTTGATCAATAAGCATCAAAGTCAACTTTCACCAATAAGCATCAAAGTTTAACAACATCAACATGCGATAACATCATCATTATCGTCTTAACCATTATCAATTTCTTTATCATTAATTTCCTTTATTAAGGTTTATAGCATTAATTGTTTATAGGACTATATCTCTTGTTTTTATTTCTATTACTGTCTCATCTATTTGTTTTAGGGAACCTCACAAATTCTCCTAAAACACTCAAGATCATCCCTAAATGTCCTTTACTATTCCATTGGGTATTAACCTCACCCCTCTTTTCTATCTTCAAGTCTTATGAATATTAACAACTGATTTTCAGTCTTAAGTTCAGCATTAACATCCTTATGTCTTTAATTACCATATTTTAATTACAATAATGACCCATCATAACAACTCATCATAACAGCTCATCATCACAATTCATCATATCAAGACATTGAAACACTAACACATTTAATCATGATATGCAATCATCATCATCAACAGTATTCCACATACGTCATACCAAAATAATATCAATAATGTAGACAGGCATGCTCATTTGCATATCAACAATACAATTAAACAACCAAACATCAATTAAGACATATAGCACACAAAAGGGTCATGGGTTAACCCTCATCATACGCTACTCCAAAACCTATATTTTCATACTAATTCCTTCTCCCCATACCTGGTATGATGGTCTAAGTCTACGGTCAACTTTAGCGAATCCAAACTCGGCTCACTCGAACGGTTCGACAGTTCGACAAATCTTGGTCAAGAACATAAAATAGGAAAGAACAATTAATCCCCAATTCAAGAAAACAAAAGGATTAATAAAGGGTTTACAAGATTACCTTAATTTATACTAACGCGCGGCTTACTATCCAATCACAAGAGCAAACACCAAGAGATTCGAAGAGGTTCAAGAGGAGGGGGAGGAGAGGGTTTCTGTCGCACAACAATTGCCAAAAAGTGTCAAAATGAGGGTTATGGCTCGTAACCCTCTCAAACTCATGTTTTTGTGCTGGCAGACCCTGAGCAAAGGGTCGTGGTCAATACCGAGCAGGGGGTCGTGCCAAAAAGAGTAAGGGGTCTGCTTAAAGGAGCATAGGGTCATGCTTAAATGAGCATGAGGTCTGCTTAAAGGAGCACAAGGTCATGCTTAAATGAGCAAGGAGTCTGCAACATCCCCGTCAAATGCTCACAATTCCGACACGGTCGTGCTCAAATGAGCAGGAGGCTGTGCTCATGTGTCAGGAAGAGATTTTTTACTAGGAAAATCCCCCTTAACCAGTTTTTACCTATCCTAAAACATTTTCCTAATAATCTAACACAAACACATCAATTATAGGCAACATATATTAATTAAAATTTTGTCAAAAATATATTAATTAAAACAAACACATATAAGCATGGAGATAAAAAAACGAGGTGTTACAACCCGCCCCACTGATACTCGCATATTCATAATAAATATTTTTTTATTAATTATATAATATATATTATGACAATTTCTATCACTTTGTGATGAAATAAATTTATTTGCTTTATTATTTCCAACTTTTTCGTGGTTAAAATCATAATAATAATTTTTTTAAAAATACATATAATATAATATTTTGCTATATTATATTGTTGTAATTTTATTTTATTTCCTTTTACTTTAGACTTTTAAATACCCACGGATATCCATGGATACCCGCTACCCACTTAAATATCCATGATGTTGACGGGGATGGATGCGGGAGAAGTACTACCTACACCAGCCTCACCCCATTGCCATCCTAGTTTGAAGTTCCGTTCACAAAAAGTTCCAAATTGAAGCTTTGAAAAAAAAAATGGTGATTTGTGCCTCGGGATGTGAACAAAGAGTGTTTGCATTAAAAATAATCATAACCAAACAGACACCAAAATGTATGACTTAAAATCCAGACACTCTCTCTCTCTCTCTCTCTCTCTCTCTCTATATATTATATATATATATATATATATACACGTCAAACCTGATACAAGATTATCAACAGACAACACTCAAACCCAAACCCTTGCAACTCAATATGTTGCCAAAAATCAACACCAATTTGTTGTGCAAATGGAACCAGGATTTTGGGATAAAAACCCTAACAAAGTTCCCGCCAAAATCTTTCAAAATGGTTGCCATTTGATTTCATATCAAATTTTGAAAAGATTTTAGCCGAGTTTAGACGGCTAAGCAAATCCTTTTTATTAGGAATTGGATACCTGATCCACCTAAGAGCTTGATTTAAAGGTTTGTAATTGATAACTAAGCGGGGCGTTCCTCGCTCAATTTCTGCTTGCTTATTGACATAGAAAGCTGAACATGACCAGGGCCAAATCAATTTCTTGAAAGAAGAGATTTCTTTTAAAAATATTGAGTTACAATTACAGCAACCCAGTATCAAAAACAGGATCCAGATCCTTTTTGATGAAATCCAAAAAACTATCTGTTCTGATTTGCCCACAGCATTTTGGAATAGAAAGAAATACGTTGTATATATATATATATATATATATATTCAAAATATTATAGATAAAAATATATATTTGGATAATTTATCAAAAAAAAATATAATAAAAGTAAGAAAAGCAAGAAAAAAATGTGAAAGGACTATCGTTAAATGATAAAAGCACAAACCCCTCAAGTCCTCATCATACCGATTTCGACATCAATACGAAACACCTTATTATTTTGTCCGTCGCATCTTAACGTGCCTGGTAGAATAAGTTATTGTACTGTATATTTATACGGTGTTGGATAATAATTTACTGTCCAAATATCAACACTCATAAAAATAACCAAAAAAGAGCGCACCAAAGCAAAAGTAAAGAATACCACAAAAGTGAAGAGAAAATAAGGGTCAGCTCATGAAATTATTTCATTCTTAAGTATAAAGTGCAAAGAAATTAAAATAACACTACTATTATCTATCAAAAACAAAAAATTAACACTACTATTACCCACAAAATATAAAAACCTTAAATGTTTCGTTTACAATTTATACATGTTTTTTTTTTTCGATCTACTTCGAGGAGTATCCCACCGTCAACTGACGGGGACTAATCTCCTGCGGGAGTTTATTCGGCACCTCGATGGGTGGCATCCCTCCCAGCTGAGGTTTTTTCCATACCCAAGGCTCGAACTCGAGACCTTGGTTAAGGGACGAGAGGTCCTTAACCACTCACGTCAACCTCAGTTGGTACAATTTATACATGTAAAAGATTAGATGTAATACGCAGGAAATATAATAGTAAAGATAAATGAAAATTAAACATACGAAAATTAAAATTAAGAAAAATATAATAAAATAATGTAGTTGTAAACTTTTGTGTGTGTCAAATATTATTCTTTTCCATTTGTTCTTTCTTTTTGTCTTCCTCATTACATTAGAAATATCGAGGAGAAAGCGATCTAATTAAAAAGAGTTTGCCAAAGAGTTTGCCACTTAGCCTGGATAATAATAAAAAGTAACGTGGAGGGCCCTGTCCTGAAAGCGTTTAAACAAAAAGTGAGATTCACATATAGGTTAGTGAGGTCCATTAACGTGGGACCCATTATATTTTATAAGTATCAATCCACACTATAATTGGAAATAAACTTCCGAGCACAATAGTCCTTTCCATAAAAATAAATAAATTTTGAGTGGGATTCGAAACTGGTAGCCTATTACCAAAAAACGAAAAAGAAACTTTAGCCGTTTCTTTTTGAACAGTGCAATTTTTTTGGGTAAAGTACAAACATATAGCCATTTCTTTATGGACGAAAGGTATTTTCATAATTTTTTTTATAATATATACCTCATCATTTTTATATATTTTTATTTCTCCTTTTCTTTTTCCTTTTTCATAAACCGCATCAATACTTTAGACTTTACGAGCTTCTTATTTCTTTGCTAAAAGTCTAAGGATCATATTCTCTTCTCTGCCAAGATTATCACATTACCAATTATGAAACAATTAGTAGAAAAATCCAATTACTACATCCGATCCAACCAAATTAATAAACGCACAAGTGCCCCACACATATGAAAGTTCACCACTTGAATCCAAAATTTTAATAATCCCTCCTAACACTACCGTTCCGTTCCATTGTCCACTTCTCAACCTAACCGAATAATTGATAGAGTAGAATTGACATTTAAACAACATATATTATGTTCATATTTGCAAGAGAAAAAATTTCTTTAAAATGATTTTGTTTATAAAGTGAGTAAATAAAAATATATATTTAAATTTCAAGAAATTAATAATTTAAAACTTGATATACCTTAAAGGTAAATGTTAATCAGTGCCATAAGGACACCGATTAAGAAGTCAAAAGTAGTAATATTTCATTAGATATTGTATTTTTAACATCTTGAGAAGTGATATATTTAGTTTACCAATGATAACTTACTATTTCTTATTTTTTATGGCACTAGTTAGCAAGACCGTACCTTTAATTACTTAGTTTACACATAAAATTATTATAAAAAAGGTATTGTTAATCAGTACACTAAGGATATTGGTTAAGAAATCCAATAAAATAAAATTTCCATTGAAAATCTAAAAATAACACTTTTCAAAATTTTAAATACAACACTTCTTATAAATAAGCATATGCCATATTATACATAATACATTTACTTTATTTATCAAAATGCAAATATTTTCAAGATTTGTTAACTCTCACGTTATTCTATACCTCGTTCCTTCGAATATTCAATTTCAGGTATTGAAAGAAAAAATTTCCAATAAGAGTTGTGATATTCTTTTTTTTTTTTCTTTCATTTTTTTTTTTTTTGTTACAGAATAAGAGTACTCCATGTATTTATCGTTATTTTTTACTTATACTTTTTTATATTTTTTTGTATACACAAATTCCAACAATTCATAAAAAACAACATCATTAATTTCTGTTCCAATAAATAATCCTTTCGCTTCTGCATTCCCACTTCCCCGTGTAGTGCTGCACTCAACATTAATTTTTCTTTGCATTTCACTCACATCTTCTCTCTGTCTCCCACCAACATCAACACCCATTTTACATAATATAAAAAAATAAAAAAGCAAATAAAAAGAGAAAATGGCAGCATACAGAGAAACCATGATCATGAGAGCAACATCCCCAGCCACAGCGCAGGAACCACACTCGCCATGGCATTCCCCTGTTCCATACTTGGTCGGTGGGTTAGCCGCCACGTTGGGTCTCATTGCTTTTGCTCTGTTGATTCTTCTTGCATATTCCTTTTGGAAGCTTTCATGGTACCTCGAACGTAACGAAGAAGCAAGGGAAAACCTTGATGAGACCCAGAAAGAAGCTCCACCGCAAGCTTCTGAGGAGAAGATATTGGTTGTAATGGCTGGACAAGAGAGGCCAACATTCTTAGCCACACCGATGTGGTCAAGCAGGTGCTCTTCCTTTGGTGACAACATCAGCAGCAGCAGCACTTGTACTTGCAACAAGAACGAAGAGAAGCACTAGTCATCAGCATACATGTTTTAATTTTGTTTTTTTAGATAGGATTATTATTCATGGAAGTGCTCTTCTGTTATAGGTTTTTAGACCTTTGTTTTGTTGTAGCTTTCGTAACAATATAAATCACTTTACTTCAAACTCAATTATATTGAAATTAATCCTTCAAAATCAATTTCATCGGTTTCACATCAAAACCCATTTTTTGTTTTCATTTTGACTCATTAAGATTTTGTTGGGGATATTTACCGGAAGAAAACAGATTTTCTTGAGGATTTAATTTACACTCATGAGTCATGAGGGCAGTTTTTTATTTTTTATTAGAAAATGCTAATGAGTGAGGACACCCGTTAAGGAACCAAGAAAATAAAGTTTACTTAAAGAATTAATGTACTTAGTATTTGAAAAAGTGAAATGTTTAGTTTTTTAATGAAAACTTTTTTTTTGATTCCTTAAAAAATATTTCTAAGGACACTCGTTAACATGATTTTTTTTATTTTGCCAAACCTAGATTAATTTGAAAACAATGAGAACAACCGAGCAAGAGGTGACACAAAACAATAAATTTTGATCCTCTCTATGTCCGCACTCTGTTATGGGATTGCATGGTTATCTAAACGTGGTGGGCTGCAATTGTTGTGTGGCACGGTCTATAACGCTAAGCAGCATAGGAAAGAGTGGAAAGCTTAGCCAGCAGCACAATTCCCATGACACTCTCCTAATTGACTCAGAATTTATTCCGATTATACTTTATTGGTTAAATGGTTAAATTACTCTACTGTTCCCTCAATTATTTTGAGGAGAATTCTAACGATTATTGGATGGGTTTTCTAACCTGTGCAATTTTGCAAAGGTTAAGGATCTTTAGAAAGTAAATTTACATAGAAACTTGTGTATTTTATATTTTCAAAACTGAAATACTTAGTTTTCCAATAAATAGTTACTACTTTTGGATTTCTTAACATATACAAAACGGTACATAATAGAAAAACCCTTATAGGATATTGTGTAAGGAAATGAAAATTTTTATGGGATATGATATATTTAATATATTGATAATTGTAACACAAAGTTTTCTTATACAAACTTTTTATTTACGAATTCCTTAATCAATGTACTTAGTTAACTCGTTAGTAAGACCCTTATTTTAATTTATCTAACTTGATCACTCTATTTAAAAAGGGTCATACTAATGAGTGCTCTTAGGACACTCTTTAAGGAACCAAGAAAAATAAGTTTTCATTGGAAAACCAAGCATTTTACTTTTTCAAAGGTTAAATACACCAATTCCCTACGTAATCTTTTTTTTTTCTTGGTTCCTTAACGAGTGCCCTAAGGACACTCGTTAGCATTTTCCTTTTAAAAATACTCAATTTAGTCTCTTACTCCCTCCGGTCTCTATTATAAGCAAAAATTAAGTAAAAACACACATATTAAGGTGGTTAGTTAATCTCTTTTTTTTTTTTGGCAAAATTACACTTTTGGTCCCTTAAGTTATTTGTTTTGTTCAAATTGGTCCCTTAAGTTTTTTTTGTGACAAACTAGACCCTTAAGTTAGGTTCAGGTTTCAAATTGGTCCCTTAAGTTTTTTTTATGACAAACTAGACCCTTAAGTTATGTTCGGGTGACAAATTGGTCCCTTAAGTTATTAAAAATAATAAATTAAGGGTTTAATTTATTGGTCCTTTTGACAAATTAAGGGACCAATTTGTCACCCCGAACATAACTTAAGAGTCTAGTTTGTCACAAAAAAACTTAAGGGACCAATTTGAAACCTGAACCTAACTTAGGGGTCTAGTTTGTCACAAAAAAAACTTAAGGGACCAATTTGAACAAAATAAATAACTTAAGGGACCAAAAGTGTAATTTTGCCTTTTTTTTTTTGATAAAAGGCTAAGGCATGCAAATGCATCACAATAGAGAAATTGATCCCAACTAGGTTGGCACCAAAAATCATATCCGTCATCTGCAGCACACCTATAATATATTAAAAAAGAAGGAAAAAAAAGAGAATACAAAAGCATAGGGGGACTAAAGCCAAGACCCATGAAATAAATCAAAATGAATCTCTAAATCTATAATTAGGCAAGCCTAATTTATTTCTAAAGAAATCCTCTCTAATAAAAATAGGAGACAAATCCCACCAAAAAGAGTCCTGATTCTCAACTCTGAAAGCTGCTAGCTTATCTGCACAAGTATTACCTTCTCTATAGATATGGGAAACTCTGAATTGCATTTTAGAGATCTGCACCAAACAGTTTTTCCATCTGTTTCTTAGAGACCAAGGCACGATATTAGTATAAGAAAAGGCTTGCACAACCAACTGGGAGTCACATTCAAGCCATAATCTGTTCCAACCCCTCTCAAAAGCAGTTTCTATAGCAATCATTGCAGCAGTCAACTCAGCATGGAGGGCAAAAGAAATTCCAATATAACAAGAAAAGCAACCCAGAATAGCTTCTCTATAGTCTCTAAAAATACCAGCACTAGCAGCATGACCTGGAGATCCTCTAGCCAAACCATCTGTATTGCATTTAAACCAGTAGCAACGAGGAGGAATCCAATCAACCTGCTTAATAGATGGAGCTTTATTCGGATAAGCATCCACACCAAAAGCCTTTAAAATCATAAAGTCCTCCATAGAAGAGGACATGAATCCTTTAGAATGCATACCCGAAAGCCTGACTGGGCTAATTATGAGAATAATGGCTCTTGCAATTGGAATTCTAACATTATTGAATCTGACTTGATTTCTACAGTGCCAGATAAAGTAGATCACAAAAACAAAAGCTACTGTAATAACATCCTTCACTTGACTACACCTATAACTATGCACTGAATTGAAAACAGTAGCAATAGATATTAAGTCAATTACACACTTTAGCATTAAGGACAGCCAAGACCAAATTGCTATAGCAAAATTACACCTAAAAAAATGGGGATCAGAGGATTCAAAGGCTGAACAACAAAGATCACACATGGAAACTGCAATGCAACCTCGGGCTCTTAGGCAGTCATCAGTAGGAATCTTATTATGAAAAAGTCTCCAAGTTACAAAAGTCTTTGAGGGAGGGATGAAGGATTTCCAAAGGCTTCTGCTCCACTGATTCACAACAGGAGTTGGATGTAAGTGTTTAAAATCCAATTTGAAGGACAAACTTCCATCATCAGAATCAGTCCAGGCTAAAGTATCCACTGTATTTTCAAATGCAGAAAGGATTATCTTTCTAATGTCTGCTGCTAACTCAGGAACTACAGCACAGAAGACTGAGGGAAGGAGCCAGCCATCAGTGCCAATAAAGTCAGAGACTTTTGCCTTAAGTAAATGATGCAGAGCTTCAGGAATTTCCAAAGAGTCAGCCACTGTTTTGTCCATCCATTTATCCAACCAAAAGTTTATGATTTTACCATTACCAATTACCCAACTAACATTAGAAATCACTTGATGATAGAAGGTTTTAATGCCTGGCCATATGGAGGATTTCACATAAGAAACAGGTCTCCTATTTTTAAAGAACATTTCCTTTAAAAAACAGTCCCAATTATCAGAGGAAGACACCACCTCCCAGTAGAGCTTCAAGGTAGCAGCATTATTTATTTGCCTAACTGATTTTAACCCCAGGTCACCATCCTTTAGAGACAAACAAACCTGCTTCCAGGACACTGTCACCAACTTTCTTTTGTAAATGTTACCAGACCAAACAAAATTCCTTATGTAAGAGTCCAGTAGTTTAAGCAAAGCAACTGGCCATTGGTAGACATGAAAACTATACAAAACCACTCCATTCACAATTGAATTGATCAATTGAACTCTCCCCATGATTGACAAAAAAGATCCCTTCAAAGAACATAGTTTTGCATTTATTCTATCAACAATTGGTTGAAGATGGCAAGATTTAGGCTTTCCCTTGAAAATTGGGACTCCCAAGTAAGTGAATGGTAAACAGCCACTAGAGAAGCCAAGAGTATTCCTGATTTCTTGAACTCTTCTAGAAGAAACCGAGCCCACATAGAACTTGCATTTATCATGACTTAATAGTTGACCAAAAACCCCACCATAAAGCCTGAAAATCTTCATTAAAGCAGTGAGACTTCTCTTGGTTCCTTTACAGAAAACCATAATATCATCTGCATATAAACAATGGGAAGGAGTTTGGAATCCTCTTAGTCCTGCCATAGGCTGCATTTGATTGGAGTCTATCAAGAATGAAATTGCCCTGCTCAAGACATTTTCTGCAATGCAAAACAGCAAAGAGGAAAGAGGATCCCCTTACCTCACACCTCTGCTACAAGAGATATAACTAGCAGAGTGGCCATTCACCAGGAAAGACAATCTATCTGATTTCAAAATAGTATTGATCCAACTACAAAACAGTGGACTGAAACCAAAAGCTACTAGGACCTTATGCAAAAAATTCCAATCAAGGGTATCAAAGGCCTTTTTTATATCAAACTTCAAAGCAACATTACCTCCAAATGATTTACTATCAAGCAAGTTAATGGCTTCTGAAGTTGTAAGGATGCATTCTGAGATGTTTCTACCTTGGATGAATCCTTTTTGCTGACTAGAAATGATCTTTGGAGCAACTTTAGCAAGCCTATCTGCTAGCACCTTAGTGATGACTTTGAATTGGAAATTGGCCAGTGCTATTGGCCTGTAGTCTTCTATCTTTTCTGCTTCAAAAAACTTAGGAATTAACACAACTACATTGGAGTTTAAACCAGGAAGAATCCAGTTTTGCTTGAAGAGCTGCATGACTGAGTTAAACATATCTTCTCATACAATTTCCCAGTATGTTTGGAATAAACAACCACCAAAACCATCCGGGCCTGGAGAACCATCACCATTCATAGCAAAAACTGCAGCTTTGACTTCCTCTCTAGTAGGAATGTTGGATAACATGCAATTATCTGCCACTGTCACTAAATTAGGAATTACTTGCTGCACTAAATCATTCTCAATCCAATGATTCTCCGAGGCATATAAATTGGCATAGTACTGAACCACATGATGCTCCATATCAGATTGGGAATCTAGGATAGCATCTCCTAATCTAAGGGATGACATATGCTGAGTTGATTGCCAAACCTTGGCCATTCTGTGGAAAAAGGATGTATTTCTGTCTCCATAAGAAAACCAGTTCAAATTAGTTTTCTGCTTCCAAAAGGATTCCTTAGCATCTAAAGCTTGTTGCAGAGAAAACTGAGCCAAATTCTTTGTCCCTCAGCTCAACAGAATGACCTTCAGCTGAAATCTCTTGCTGGATGACATCTAGATCATAAATAGCAGTATCTACCTTTTGTTTAACATCCCCAAAAACCTGTTTATTCCACACTTTAAGATCAACTTTTAACAATTTCAGCTTCTGCATGAGAATATACATAGGGCAGCCACTGAAATTTCTGGACCAAGCTTGCTTGACCACTCTTTCACAATCAATGTGCTCACTCCACATTTTAAAAAACTTGAACATTGAAGGCTTTAAGGTTATCCCTTTTTGCAAGGACAAAAGAATAGGGAAGTGATCTGATTTATGCCTAGGAAGGATGCAACATCCAATCTTGTCCCAAAAAGAAATAGCCTCTTCATTCACAATAGACCTATCCAATCTCAATTCAGTATGTTGTCTTCCAATCCTACCATTAGACCAAGTAAATTGTGATCCCTTTGTATCAATATGAATCAAATGGTTCACATCTGTCCAAGAGCAAAATTCCTCACAAGACTGTCTTAAAGGAGGGTTTCCACCCTTTTTCTCATGAGCACCAACCACAGCATTAAAGTCTCCAATGTATGTCCAAGGACCCTGATGATAGTGGGACAAAGCTGTTAAATCCTTCCATAAAACTCTTCTGGCCTGAAAAGTGGTTGCAGCATAAATGGCTGCAAAGTAAATAACCTGACTGCCTTGAATCAAAGAGAAAGAACATTGCTGAATAGAAGCAGAGATTATACTTGGAGACAGATCAGTCTTGCAAAGACACCAAATGTTAGGAGATCTAGAGCCCCTATCATTAAACATAAAAGCCTTCAGTCCTAGGCAACTCCAGAAAGACAAAGGAATGGAATCAAAGTTGATCCAAGGCTCAGAAATTAGAACCAATTCTGGTTTATGCAGAATACGCATTTTCTTTAAAACAAGCCTAGTTTCTTCATTACCTAAGCCTCTAGCATTCCAATAGAGAGCTTTCATTGGATAATGTTTTTGCAACCACCCTTTGCACGGGTATTATGAGTCTTATTCTCAATATTCCTCTTCTTCCTCATTTTCTTCTTCTGTGATTTAGACATCAATGATTAAATTCTGATTCCTCTTTTTCATTTGAAATTGAATCCTCCATTTCATCTACCTGATCAGTCCAGAATTTAGAGACCACTTGCATATCTTGATGGACCACTTCAGGAATTTGTCTATCCTCCAACACAGGGGATACCTCATAGGAACTAATGTAAGTAGATCCACTCTAAACACCTGGAGTAGGAGAGACATGAGTAGCCATGACAATATGATCAGTTGAAGAATTATGTTCAGGAAGGGAGTCTGAAACATACTCATCAACTATCTTGCCCTGCTATCCCTTATTACTTTGGGCAGATTCATTAAAAATTGTCTCTACAGAATCTGCATCATCCTCATGCTAATCATACACTACATTATCAACAGGACTCTCCTGTTCTGGATCTTCCAAAATGATCTGCTGAATCACATAATGAACATGATCAAGCAATTTAGTACCACTCGTGCCAACATCATTATTTCCTCCTTTCAAAGTTGCATCAGAAGCAACAGCTTTGCCTTTGTCAACAGGCTGCACTCCTTCCTTATTCTTTTCAACAATACCACTCATGCCAGCATCAGTATTACCTCCATTCAAACTTGTGCCCGAAGCAACAGCTTTACCTCTATCATTATTAACTTCCTTAATAGGCTGCACCTCCTTAATCTTTTCAACAAATTTAGCAACCACCTTTCTAGTTTCCTTTCCTTTATGAGCCAGAATTCTGGGAGCCTTATTCTCATCATGATTAACTGGATTTGTTTTTCAATTGGACAAAGAATGACCAATGATCTTGTAAGAAGAACAAAAGGTAGGGAGATATTCATATTCCACCCGCACATGAAAAGCATGGTCCTTCCTTTCTACCCTTAGAGTCCCTCTGAGTTGGCCAGCTAGATCAATATCCACCAATATTCTTGCAAAGTGACCCAAGGTCCTATTTTTTGTTACATCATCTAGAGATAAAGGAGATCCAATCCCTCTTGCTATTGAATAAAGAATTTTTGGCCTCCAATACTCAAGAGGAAGATCAAAAATTCTAACCCAACATTACACCTTGGATTGCTTAACCAAAGAGGAATTGAAGTCAAGAATCCACTCAAACAATCTTAAGACTCCTGGTTCAAGATTCCATGAACCCGCGGCCAACACCCTTCTCATATCCTCAATGGAGGAGAAAGAAAACTCAAAGAATCCTCTCCCAATCGGAATTACTTTCCATTGAGATATCAGCTGCCAAAGCTTGGATAACTTGGCTTTCAAGACATCTACTTTTACCGGAGTATCACCCTTCGATAAAAGAATTCTCCCATGAAGGTTGATTTTTGAAGATTCCAGTCCAGCTAGATACTCCTCCTCTGGGATTTGGATCACCATTGTATCTCCCATTAGGTGAGGAACCGGCAATTGACTTATAGGTATGCTACAGGCATTATTAAGCGCCTACACGAAAGATTTTTTCTGTGGAACCAGATCCACATCTGAAGGCCAAGAAGAAAGAACGAGGACAGAAGAGGAAGAAAGGTCAGAAGGCGAAGAAGAAGCAAGGTGATGGGGGGGAGCCAATGACTCAGGGAAGAAGCATTGCCATGGAGCAACCATGGTGAAAAGGCATGCAAAACCCTAAAACTTCATGCAGAAAAAACCCTAGCAGAGCTCTCCGATCTATGCAATTGAAACGTTGATATTGTTAATCTTGTTTAAAAAATTAAGTTTGTTACCTAAATTATCCTTCATCTTATTTATTAAGTTTGTGTTGTTGGGAATAAAAGAAGTCATTGGAAAACAAATTTTGTATTAAATGAAGGGTATTTTGGGAATAATGTATGTAAATAGGATAGAAGTAGTTAAAATTTGCTTATATATTGGACCAAAAAGTTTGAGACTTTTTTGCTTATAATAGAGATCGGAGGGAGTACTTGTCAATCGTTAAACAATTTGGTCATTTACGTTAAGTTTTGGCTAAATTACTCTTTTGGTCCCTATTTGTTTTAATTTATTCAACTTGGTCCCTCTATTACACCTCGCCTTCGTCTGACTAACTTGAACATTTTTAAAATAGAGGGATCAAGTTGAATAAATTAAAACAAACGAGGGACCAAAAGAATAATTTAGCCAAAATTTAAAGGTGAAACTTAACATAAAGGACCAAATTATTTAATGTTTGGTAAGTATAGGACCAAACTTAAAAACATTTTTAAAATAGAGGGATGTAGTTGAATAAATTAAAACGAAAGAGAGACCAAAAGAGTAATTTAACCATACTTTATTCGTACCCTCCTTTTGAGTTTCTATCCTAGCTTATGCGAGTTTGGTTAATGGATTTGACTCCACCTTCAAGATGCATCAAAAATGAGAAAATAAAAATATATTTTTTTACTTGATATTTATTTTTTAAGTTGATAAAATGTGTAAAGATATCAACTCATTAAAAAATCTAAAAGTTGACACGCCCTTCTTTTTTAACTCTAAAGAAAAACTTGCTTTAGAGAAATTAAATCCATCATTTAGAGTACTATCCGACGGTTCCCTTCTTGAACTAATGGGTTTCGGCAAACACCTTTTTTTTTTTTATAAGCTAGTCTGTAACACCCCGTTTTTCGTAAATAAGCTTAATGCATTTATATATCTTATATATATGTTTGTATATGCTTGTTATTCTTGTTCTTGATATCTAAGTTCATGTTTGGGGAGGTTTAGCCTTAGAAAGGTTCAATCGTTTTAGAGTCCCAATAACCTGTTTCACTGTTTTGCCCATATCTTGAGTTCTAGATATCCGATTAAGGTGATTTTTGATGCGTTGGAAAGCTAAGAGAATTATCTACAAGTCTTATTTCAGGTGTTTTTGCCCAATTCTACTTTTCGGACTCACCGCGCGAGTATTCGTTCGCCCGCGAATCTGATAGACAGTTTTTGGAACTCTCGGGTTCGCCCCGCGAATCGACGCGCACCAGAAACATGTTTTTGGGCTTCTAAACAGCCCCTAATGACCCAAACTCATATATATACCATTAGACTCGACCTAAACCTAGTTTATACAACCCCAACACTCAAAAAACTGCCTCCATCCTTCCTCTTTGAATCCTTATGGTTTTTCTCCCTAAAACTCTCTCTAGAGTCTAGGGAACCCGTTCTTGCACCGCTCTTTACCACTTCTTGATAGGAGAACATCGCTACGAATAGGGATTCGTTGTGCTTGTTGTTTGAGACTTTAGAAAAGGTAAAATTTGTGCACCTTGTCCCTTGTGTTTCTTTCTCTCAAGTTCCTGACCTTTTCCTTTTGATTTCTTGATCTTAGAGTTGAAGCAAAGTGTTTCTTTGTCGTTCTTGAGGTTGTAGACAAGCGTTAGTGAGACGGGACCATAGTGGATCTTCTTTCTCTCTTTTGAATTGGAATCTTCATATCAGGTACGGGGAGAAGGGCTAGTATAAACATGTAGACTATGGGGTAGCGTAAGATGAAGGGTTAACCCATGACCATGGTGTTTGATTAAATGCCTATATGATTGTTTGCTTGATAACATGTTTATAGTTGCCTATATGATATCTGTATATTTAATTGTTTATGTTTGGCATGTTTAGATTTGTTACTATGATGATGATATTGATATGTTTGATGAATGCCATGAGTGAATGTTCTTGTTATGATGATGAGAATGTTGTTATGATGATGATGTTGTTGTGCTCTTAATGAGTGTTGATTGCTGAGGATGCTAATGCAAACAATGATGTTAATAAGTCTCTAATTAATTAATAGGGCTTGTTAATGATGTTGAGACGTTAAAATATGTTAACCAAAGATAAATGAGATTTAAAGTTTGTTGTCCCAGTTGTTCATAAGACATGAATATAGTATGAGAGGTAAGGTTATGTTCATAGGGCTTAGTTAAGGACCCTAGTATTGATTAGTAAGTGTTCTAGGGACATTAATAACGAAGCTGTGATTAAAGGATTAATTCCCCATAATGATAAGACATGGAGAACAGTTAAGAATAATGAAGCTGTTGTTCAATGGTGTAGTTAAAGCCAATAAGTTTGATCCTTGAATGCCCTAGGAAACTTAGCGATGGTTCTTCAACCCTTCTGCCCAGATCAGTACGGCCACGCTCCATTAAGCATGACCGCGCTTAACAAGAAGCACGCCCGTGCTCCAATTTGAATCCCACAAAAGGGCGTGCTGCTTAAGCACGCCTATACTCAACAGTCAGCACGACCGCGCTTGACTGTGAGCTCAGCACTCCCGTGCTCGCCTGTGCTGACCAAAACGCAGAAAGCTGGACATGGGTGGTTCACCCCAGCTGTTCCTAATAATAATAAAAGAAGACACCAAACAAAGTGAAGACAAGCTAGATAACCTAAAGATGATAATGTATCTTGATAGCCGAGTGGCCAAGGGGGCCTTGATGCTTAATGGTCAAGGTGTTGAGCTCTGGTGCTCGAGAACTAGAGTGGTAATAACTAAAGTGAGAAGATAATGTTGTTGATGTTATACCTTGGTAGCCTAGTGGCCAAGGGGGTCTTGATGCTTAATGGTCAAGGTGTTGAGGCTCTGGTGCTTTTTGGCCGGAGTGTTGTTTAACGTTTAAAGTTAAAAGAGTAAAGATGATGTTAACTTTGGTGCTTGTTGGCCAAAGACGTTAAGCCATAATAAATGGTGTTGTTGGAGGTGGTGGATAAACAGTTGTTTGTTTATGTGCATGCATCATGCATGAAGTTAATAGGGGGAGCTATTGACATAGAGGAGGTCGTCCGAGAGTAAGGCGATCTGGCCGTCCGCGGTGATCTAAGTGATCAGGCCTCCTGTGGTGGCGCATCCGAGAGTAAGATGCGTCGGCTGTCCTAGGGGTCCCAAGCAAGGTTTGGTGGATTGCCCCGGTGTTGGTGCTTTTTGGCCAATGTGGAAATGTAACTCCGAAGTCGTACGCCTGGTGTAGATGGATCCATATGCATTCGGAGTAATTAGTTATATTCATTATATGATTGATGTTATATTGTGATATGCTTGTGGTGTTGGTATGATGACTATGTTATGATTGTTATGTGTTGTATGTTCATCTGGCCAACTATCCTGTTGCCGTTATGTTTATATATATGGTTCTTACTCCCCGTCTTTTGTTGTTTGTTTTGCATGTATCTTTTTGGATATGCAGAAGACGGTGAGCAGCTTGCTGAGGAGTGACTTCAAGGAGCCGCTACTCGTAGTTTAGTTTATGTTTAGTTTTAGTTTGTTTATCCGAGTTGTTTATCGGATTGGTTATACCAGCTCCGTAATGTGACATCGGGATTGGGTTTCATTCATATCTTTTATTTATGTTTATGTTAAGTCTTTCTTTTTAAACATGTTTTATTTTCCGCGTTGAGACCTTGTTACAATGTTGTATCCTTTACCCGTTGATTTTTCTTTTTATGTAAAGAATAAGCATGTGTTTATCTTATCTTGAAAAATATAACTAATTCCTTCTGTGTTATCGCTTTATAAATACATACGGGGTAGAGGGTTTCACATAGTCAATGACTTGCAATGCAAGTTAATGAAATTATGGAAACCCCTTGGCCAATGGAAATTGATTCCAATTGGCAAGGGTTTCTTCGAATTTTCTTTTTCATCTACTGAGGATTTTAGGAAAGTCTGGTCGGTTGGTTCTTGGAGTCTTGAACCAGGCATCTTGAGTCTTTTCTCTTGGACACCAAACTTTAATCCAAATCTTGTTAAGCATACAAATGAGCAATGTTGGATCAGAATTCATGGCCTCCCTCAAGAGTATTGGAGGCCAAAAATTCTGTTTGCCATTGCTAGAGGTATCGGGGTTCCTCTTTCCTTGGATGATGCAACCATAAACAAGACTCTTGGTCACTTTGCAAGAGTATTGGTGGATTTGGATATGACTGCTGATCTTAGAGAAAAAATCCTTGTGGAAAGAGATATGAGAGATTGCCAAACTTCTGCTCTTCATGTAAAATTGTTGGACACTCTTTAGCAGACTGCAGAAAATATTCCAATAGATCAGAGATGGATGACAATGAGGAAGATAGTGCCTTAGTTGGCAAGAAACTGATTCAGAAATATGTTCCAAAGAAGAACGCTTTGAATGATCCTATAATTCAAGAGAATTCAGTTTTGAATAAAGACAAAGAAACTTCTGGTGTTAACAAGATTTCGTCTGACTTGAGCAAGGACAAAGAGATTCTTGTTGATAACACTCCTCAGGTTGGTAATACTCCTTTAATTGGTGAGACTAGCATTCCAATCCCCCCTTCACAGGGTGATAATAATCCTGTTGTTAATGAGAATCATGTGGTTCAAGAGGATCATGGTATTGAGGTCTCTTTACAGGCTATTGATAACATGGTTATTAATGAGGATGAGGTGGTTCAGAAGGACCATGGTGCTGAAATCTTATAGTTGATATTCAAGAATCAGATAATCCAATAAGGAATAGGGGCAAATTTCTACCTAATGATGTTCCTTATGTGGTTGAACTGATTTCTGAAACTGATAGTGATCCATGGCCCTATTAATAACCAGATAATAGAGCAGTCTCCCGAAAGCAGCAATCATCTGAATAATGGGATTGCTGAATGTAATAATTCTGGATTAAATCGCACTCTAGTGCAGAATTCTCAGGATTCTTTGGCAAGTTCTCCTCAAATTAATCTGTTTGATTCGGGTCCAGTTTTCCAACTGATGTAGTTGAGGAATCCATTAATTCGAATGTTGGAGAGGAATCTCCTAATGTTGTTTTGCCAATTCTGGCTAATCAACCAACAGCAGAAATTACTGTAGTTAATCAGATTGAAAATCCTGCAGTGATTAATGATTTGAGACTAGTAGGTTCTTTCTGGAATGAGGATCCTATTGGGGCTGGGAATGAAAATTAGAATACTCCAATTCCTCTTCAGAGAGATGATCCTAGCAAATATTTGTATGATGCATCAGTTTCAGGTAAGGAAAATTCAGATGCTGAATTTCAAGTGGTGCTTTCTAAGTCTATGAAGAAAAAAGTTAAGAAGAAGGCAAAGATCATTCAAAATGAAAAGTGCAATGCCCGTTCAAGGGGTGGTCCTCATCCATTGCCTAATGAAGA
Source organism: Echinosophora koreensis (assembly GCA_035048595.1). Taxonomy (NCBI): domain Eukaryota; kingdom Viridiplantae; phylum Streptophyta; class Magnoliopsida; order Fabales; family Fabaceae; genus Echinosophora; species Echinosophora koreensis. Next base: position 1,978,666 of record JAPCYP010000072.1, read on the forward strand.
TCTTGTTTTGGAATTGTAGAGGCCTTGGCAACACTGAGACAAGGTCAGTTCTGAAAAATTTATGTACATCTAACAATCCTAATTTCCTATTCATCTCAGAACCTTGGATTTCAATAAATGATGTTCCATCTTCTTTTTTGAGACTGCTTAATCTTCAATTGTTCTTTGTCAATGATAAAAGTAATTCCCTTCCTGACTTATGGGGTTTCTGTAGTAGACATTTCAATCCTGCTATTATCTCTAATTCAGCAAGTGTCTTTCTCTGTCACCTTAGATGCTCAGTTGTTTCATATTGGGGTGGTCTATGCTAGTACTACTTACATTTTGAGAAGAAGACTATGGATTGACCCGAATGATCTACAGTCAAGCAATCCTGGTCCATGGCGCATCATAGGAGACTTTAACATAGTTTTAGGTGCACGTGAGGTCAGTGGTTCATCTTTGCCTTCAAGAATATCCTGTGAAGACTTTAGATCTTTTACAACCATTGGCAATTGGACTCATATTTTGACTAGAGGGGCTGACTACACTTTGAGTAATGGTCGAAGAGGGCCTGCTTTAACAGAAAAAAGACTTGATAAAAGCATTTGTAATGATGATTGGTTAAACTATTGGTCTTCAACTAGCTACTGCACTTTAGTAAGGAGTAAGTCTGATTACTTTCCTTTATTATTGAACTCTACGAAAGGCACTTATCCTTCCTCTTTTAAGTTTCACAAAATGTGGATTGGTCATGATGATTGTAAAAGACTAATCCAAGAAGTTTGGAACAATCCTGTCCACGGCTATCCAATGTATGTGCTGTCTCAAAAACTCAAGAATGTGAAATCTGCTCTAAAGGTTTGGGACATTAATGTGTTTGGAAATATCCATTTGAGAGTTAAAAATGCTTTTGCTGCAGTGGATAAAATCCAGAATGACATCAGCTCTTTTGGTGCCTCAGATGACCTCATACAACAGGAAACTTTGGCTCAAGTAGAGCTTCATCAGGCTTTAAGTTTTGAGGAGGAGTTTTGGAGTGAATTGGCAATATAATGGTGATAGAAACTTTCTTTCACAGACTGGCCAAGATTAGGCAAGCTTCAAAATCAATGTCCATGCTAAGGAAGGATGAGGTTATTCTCCATGATTAATCTGATATAGAACAACATGTTCTAGAGTACTACACCTCCTTTTATGCTTCTTTGAATGATTTTGAAGATAATGATCTAATTTCCACTGTGATTCCAAACTCAATATCTCAGGAGGACAATGACCTTTTGACAAGAATACCTTCTGCTTTGGAAATCAAGGATGTTGTCTTTTCTATGAATGGTGAAGGGGCTCCCGGGCCAGATGGCTTTGGAGGGTGATTTTACCAAAGCTTCTGGGAGATCATTGGCCCTGATGTTTGTAAGGCAGTTTCCCAATTTTTTGTTCAAGGTTGGATGTTGCCAGACATGAACTCCAACTCTGTGGTTCTCATTCCAAAATTCAAAGAAGCTGATAGAATTGAAGATTTTAGGCCTATTGTCTTAGCAAACTTTCAATTTAAAATTATAACTAAAGTCCTGGCAGACAGACTCGCTCTTATAGCTCCAAGGATCATATCCAACCAGCAAAGAGGCTTTGTCAGGGAGAGACACATTCAAGAGTGCATATGCACTGCTTCTGAGGTTATCCATCTGCTGGATCATAAAACTTTTGGTGGAAACCTTGCTCTAAAATTGGACATTAAGAAAGCATTTGATACCTTATATTGGAACTTCATCATTAAGGTATTAGTAGCCTTTGGCTTTTGCCACAACTTCTGTAATTGGATAAAGCTCATTCTCAGCTCAGCTAAGTTATCCTTTCTTGTTAATGGGAGATCTGTGGGATTTTTCAATTGTAAGAGGTGAGTGAGGCAAGGAGACCTCTTTCTCCTCTTTTATTTTGTCTGGCAGAGGATGTTTTAAGCAGAGGTATCTCTCCCTTGGTTAATTCTGGCTTGCTCAAGACTGTTTTAGGCCCTAACAACTTCTCTTCTCCTAGCCATGTCATGTATGCAGATGATGTATTGGTGTTCTGCAATGGATCAAAAAGGAATCTGCAAGCCTTAATGAATCTGCTGAATGAGTACAGTAAGGCTTCTGGTCAGCACCTCAACCTAAGCAAATTCAAGTTCTATATGAGATCACCCTCTCCTAGAAGAATTGCACATATTTCTGTAACCCTTGGTTTCTCAGCAGGTAGTCTTCCTTTCAATTACTTAGGGGTGCCAATTTTCAAAGGGAAACCCTCTAGAGCCCAGTTACAACTTATAGCAGATAGGATCTTATCTAAACTTGCTTCTTGGAAAGGTATGCTATTGTCAATCATGGGAAGAGTTGAGCTAGTAAAGTCTATGATCCAAAGTATGTTACTTTATAGCTTTCAAGTCTATGCATGGCCTATCAACCTCCTAAATCATCTAGACAAATGCATTAGAAACTTCATTTGGTTTAGGGATATCTCTACCAGAAAATTGTAACTGTGGCTTGGAAAAAGATATGCTGTCCTTTAAGAGAAGGAGGTCTTGGCCTCTGAACAAGGCTGTATTATTAAAGCTCTCATGGGATATGCTCACTTCTGATAAAGATTGGGCCATTTTCCTTAGAGGAAGATACTTGCAGCACAACAAACCATCTCTTAAGCATGTGAAATCTTCCATCTGGCCAGGAATCAAGAATCTTGTGCAAATTGCTTTCTCTAATTCGATCTGGATGATTGGTGATGGCAAGGAAATTAATTCTTGGTTGCATAACTGGTCTCATAGGCCTCTAGTGGATGCTCTTAACATTCCAATTTCCCTGCATAATTCCCTAACTGCATCAGTAGTTGATTTTATAAAAGATGGCAAATGGTTTGTTACTGAGGAGTTACTGCTCAAACTCACAAATGAGTTGGTTCATCAATTAGAAGGGATATTTTTGAAAATCTATGAGTATTAATTACAATTAGCTCATTTCAAAAAATTTCATTGGTCTATGTGATCTAGGGTTTTGTCTCTTATAATACTACCTCCGGACCTAATTATAAGCAAAAAAAAAACTAAATTCACACATATTAAGAAAGTTAGTTAAGTTAGTTTAATTATTTTGATTTGTGTAAAAAAGAGAGTTAATTGTCTAGGGAATATGCAATGTTCCTGGAAAAATAAATGGAGAATTTGTTTGATTGGTTAATTTTCTTGATTTTTGCAATACTAACATTTAATAATGTTGACTTAATTGATTTTTGCTTATATTTGAGTCCAAAGAATGTAGTTACTTTTTTACTTATATTTAAGTCCGGAGGGAGTATGAACCAGGGTAGTACAAACAAGTAAGCAACACAAGTACGACAGAGTTCAAAACCAGCTACAATTTCAAAAGAGTAGTATCACTGAATAGACTATCACACACTAAATCTCAGAGAAAGGGAGACCCTCTACAGCATGGCCTTACTTAGTGTTAATTTTTTGTTGGTCTAAATAAATTTCAAAATATCATAGTAATGATTATTACTAGTAGGCCACATTTTGTGGCGAAGATGGTTCTCGAATGTGTATTCATCTGTGTGTTGGTGATGCTGGCCATGGGTGAAACAGTATGCAGGCGCTTGAGTCACTGAATCTGGCAAAACGGCACCAACCTCAAACGTCATCACATGCGAAGATATTCCTACAAAATGACCACCCCATTAAAACTGTAATAATCACCACTAGTATTGAACTTCAGAGTTAGACCAATGGAATATATTAGCATATATAACACGATCAATTTCAACTTTAATTTTTAAATTTCAGGTACCATAGTTTAATTAATTATTTCTAATGGTTACATCATGTTTCTAAGATTTAAAATTAAAACATTACTCTTTATATACTTCTGGCCAGCCCACGCTCTAATCCTAAGTCCCTAACACTAGTCCATATGAAGACCAGATTAGGGACAACTATTTTGGGCCACGACTCAAGGTCTCAGGGCCTAGTAGGCCGACCTATGCATCGAGTTGGGCAATGATCCAACTTAGAATATAACGTTGGGCCGAGAAGGGGCTCAACATTAAATGAACCGACTAATAGCCCAACGTCAAATAGGACTTGAGGCCTGGTAGGCTTGTCATCCTACCTCCGCCATGCTACCCAACTTCTGCCAAGTCATGTGCCATTGCCACTTTACTACTGCAAAATACAACTTGGAGTGACATAGTGGACAATGCAGCCCCCCACACAAGCAAGTGACACAGAAAGTTAGCGACGCTCGTCATCGGTCACTCCTGATGGGTCGAATCCACTTATGAGCCAGCCTATAAATAACATAGTATCAGACACATGCCTCAGTGATTTAGGAGAGGGACATAAGATTTGGAGTGATAAAAAAATCATGGGTTCAACCTCCTCAATAAAATAACATACTAATTACTAATATTTGCCCGTGAAAAAAAAGTATCAAGAGTGATTTTTGAAAGTACATTTCTCATCGTGCACCATTCGGGTCGACCAGCCAGACTGACTAGTAAGACCAACCTACGTACGAGGGCGGCCAACTAGCAAGACAGAAGATCCAAACTAAGCAGACAACAGTCTAGATACTGATTGAAGTGTGTTCACACTAGCAATACTTTACAAATAAAAATCAACGTTGTGGAGAATAGATAATGAGGAAACACTTTCCAAACTGAAATTCAACGTACCGTCATAGAAATCCCAACGAACAGGCCTATTGGAGACAACATCCTCGTAGTACCAAATGAAGTCAACTTTCTCCCACACGTTACAGAGGAACCCATCAGTGACCTGAGTTCCAAGGTAAACAGCACCATCAAGAAAATCGGGTCTGGGAATCCCAACCTCGAACTCCATCACCTCGCAAGTTGCATTTGTTCCTCCTAGCGTGTAGTAAAAGGATGTTCCGTTATTCCACTCGATGTCGTACAACAATTCTCCGAGCTGCTTCTGGAAAATGTTCACGTTGCGTCCTTTGGGCCAGTCGTACCATAGGTCGCTGAGTTGGAGGCGCGTGCTGCTGAGGTTCATGTAGAGGAGGGCGTGAAATTGTTCTGGCCATGGGGTTGGAGTTGGGGTTGGGGTTGGGGTTGAACTTGAACAACAATGCCATTTAGATGCAAAACTCATCCAAAGGAGAGTAATGATAAGATAATTTATGGATACCGAGTTCAGCTTTATCAGCTTCATTTTTCTCCTGAGATCTGTTTTGTTGTGTCTCGAGTTCTTAGAACAATGAATAGCAGTGTAGATAATGAGACAGAGTTGAGTGGTTGGAAAAATAAAGACAGCAAAATAACCAATAAAAAAAAAAAAAAAGGAGTTAACTGTGACAAATGTCGGTATAAAAGTTTTTACACTCGGGGAGGTGGAGGACATGGGTATGTTATTGTCTCAACTTTGCTAATGTATTCCATTATCATCTTTTTGGTTTGGTCTGGTCTGTCAAACAAAATTTGTCCGCCTATTTCTCATTTCCTTCTCCTCTCTTGTCCTCCCCTATATAAGGCATACAATAAATCTCCTCTTAGACCAAAAACAAAATATTAACCATAGGCTTCCAAGGAACAACTTGTCCTATTTCTACCCCTATCAATAGAAAATGGATTTCCTAAAGTTAATTTTCGACGTATTCACACATTCATGCTTTAGTGCATCATTAGAGAATTTGGATTCCCTGCATCACGCGTTCACAAAGTCATAAAATACATCATTGGATTAATCTTGTTTTATTTTTTAATTAATTTTAATGTACACTCAAATGCATCTAATGGTCTATATCAGTAAATGTGTGAATGCGTGAAAATAATGAATGCAGGGAATCCAAATCTATCATTAGATCAATCACTAAAAATGTTTAAAAAAGTTTAATGTTGATCCAATGGTAATTAATGGATGAATGCATGAATGCGTCAAAAATTAAATGTAGGGAAACCAAATCCCTATCAATAATGGTGAATTTTAAGGTAAGTCTGCATGTTAGGGGTATACTGGTGTACTCCCATTTTAAATCAACGTGGACGATTTTCAACTATTGGATTTAATAATTAAATAATGAACAATCTAGATTTGTTAGTCTAAAAAAATTGAAAATAAAATTAATATGAAAAAGATCCCTTTACCCTTCACCCTCCTAACCCCATCCCACCACTGACACTGTTCACTGTTATCCGGCAACCCCATCCCACCAGTCAGTGACGGAGCAATCCTCCAAACCCTAAAATCCCCCTCACCTTCCAACCAGAGACCACCACCACCGTTGTCGTATCCCTGCTTGTCCTCGTCGGAGACTCCTCCACCAGGGATCTCTGGTCATCTGATCATGGCCTCGTCTTCCAGATCTCGTCGCCTATGGCAACAAATTATTAGCAGGAGATGAGGTCTTTCTTCAACAGCAAGAAAGCGACACCTCGCCTCCGTCGTGGTGGGGAGACACCGCTGTGTACAACGACGATGAGCATAATTTGTAGGATCATAGGTATGAGTTTGTTTGCAGATTCTAGTTTTCTTTATATGTTTAAGTACTTAAAGTACAAGTTAAAGACAACGTTTCGTGGTGACAATGGGATCCCGGTGAAAATAATAATGACGACAACAACAAATTCCAATTAATGGTATGCAACTCTCTAAACCCTAAAATCTCCCTCCAAAGAGGTTGTGCCGTAATTTCATTGTTGTGGTTCAATGTTAAGGTGATGGTATGGCGGTGGGTGAGGAGGTGGTGAAATATGAGAAGGGTTTGTTGAAGATAAGAATAAAAAGAAGTTTTCACATGGAAATTTGGGATATTTCCCTAATATGAAGGCTACACCTTAGAATTCACCATCAATAACCGACATAAGTTATTATACCACGTTGAAAACTTAAAAGATGGATATGAAAAAATAAAAGAGAGACAGTCAATAAACACACGAAGTAGACTAAAAGAACTATTTTACCTTGATTCATTTTCCTCCTCTTCGCAATCCCATTAGCGAGACTAGTGATGATAAATTTTAAGTGTTCCTTCTATTTTTCCATTATGATTTCATTCATTGACACAAATTTGATATTTTTCAGGAAAAAAAAACTTTACGTCAAGAAGGGTGATAAGATATCACAAACTTTCACACGCTTCTTATACAGCCCTTAGATCACAGAGTAACCTGTTCTATTTACACATAATTTAAGAAAATTAAAGGGGAAAAAGTCTTGCAACTTACTATAAACCCTACAGCTTAAAAGTTAAAATTTCCAATCATTTGTACGTCTTTCCACTTGGTTGTACTAGTAATTTTAGTTTGAACCATCGACATGGAACTAAGATGATGTTGAACAAAATTATTAAAATAGATTAAAAGTTAAATTATTAAAATATAGCCGATATGTTCCAGACTCTGCCTAATGGACAATATTTCCATAGCTCTTTACAATTTTTCCCCATGGAAAAGGAAGCAGCTATAACTTCATCTTAACTTGTTGCCCTTATTACTAAACCTATTATGCTGCGTTGTTCCTAACCAAGAGAACAAGCAAAACAACCACCATACGCAGCTAGATGATTATCTCTACATTGCAGATTGAAAGATCATCTCAGCCAGCTCCTGCAACAATGAACAAAGACTTACATTAAGATCTATGTGAAGTGAAGCTTTGTAAAGTAAGTCCTTGATTAGTGATTGTAGTGTGTACTGTGAAAAGGCTTCAAAATTTAATGCGTATAAATTAAACAGATTAAACATGAACCATCTGATTAGATCATCAACATGGGTATAATAGATAGAATCATTTCCATCAAAAATAGGAAAAGTACAAAGGAGGAAACTTGTCAAAATCAAAGTGACAAAGGGGAAACAATATTTTTATTGATATATAGCGCATCCACAATTTTATTTTACCACATGAAATGTTCATTCTACATGTAAACAATGGTCATAGAAACTTTTCTATGGGTCTAGGAATGGTTACTCGATGCTTTCTTGCATACTATTAAAGAGTACTTGCAACATCGGATAGCATTCCAAATCTAACATTTTTTCATAATACATTGGTAATTGGTAAGTTGAAGAATCATGTCAACACTCCTAAGCAAACAACATGATGTTTCCCCCAACAAAAAAATCTAGATTGAGTTACCTGTTTTGCTGAAGCAACCTTCGGTTCTCCCCATTCCTTGACTTTCTTCTCAAGGAATTCAAAGTCAGCTTTACCAGCCTATGCCAACATGCATTCCAATAAAATTAACTACAAAAACATTTAACCGAAGATAAAAAGCAAATTTTGAAAGAATATTGTGTTACCTCTATTTGAGCACCGACTTCAGTGTCAAAACTCTGATATCGCTTGCGGACAAGCTCAGCCAAAGAACCATCCTTTAGTTCAGCATAGTGAGAAACATTTATTTTGATGGTCAGGAAACACTAAAAAGAAACTTTCACAGATTTTCTACACCAGCATCAGAAGAGAATGTAAATAGATATAAGGGAAGACACAATATATCACCTCAATTAGCTTGGCAGCATTCCTGAGGCCACGGGCCATCGTATCCATTCCAACAATGTGGGCAATAAACAGGTCTTCAACGTCCGTGCTCTCTCTCCGCCTGCAACATTGTTTCGAAAAGAATTTTGAGAGAGAAAAAAATTACGAAACTTCCATCATAGCGGCATCAAAAGTGTATAACCACAGATGAATTTGAAAGTGATAAAGACCAACTATCCTAAAAGATTATGTTGTTGATGACAGCCCACAACTGATTTTAATATCATCTAATGTTATATTTTTTGCTTGAATGTCATTGCTATTATTAATAGGTAGCTATAAAAACCATTAAACATTACTGGTTAAATTAATAGATACCATTCAATATGAATGAATGGTTTAGGAAAAGAAAGTTATATAATCATACGTTGTTTAGCTTTTGTTCCACTATAAATACTTGTCATTGCAATGTAGTTTCATTCAAGATAAACACAAAAGGAATTCATTCCTTAGAGAGTTTTGTGAGAGAAAAGAATTCTTAAAGAATTCTTTGTATTTTTTGTTCTTTCCTCATATATAAGAGATTCTTCTTTGTGTAAATTTTCTTCGTCAAAGAAGTTTTTTCACAACAAACTAGTATCAGAGCTATGTCGTCTACGAAGTTTGACGTTGAGAAATTTACTAGCAAAAATAACTCCAACCTGTGACAGGTAAAGATGCTTGCTCTCCTCACGCAAAAAGACTGTGAGTTGGCATTGGAAAGGGAAGAAAAGCTGCCAGCTGATCTAACAGCGGCACAGAAAAAGGTGATAATGAAAAAGGTGCATAGTGCAATATTGTTATTGCTAGGTGATGAAGTTTTAGGATAAGTCTCTAGAAAAAAAGGCTGTTGGCAAGCTTTGGGCAAAGCTTGAAAGTCAGTACATGACAAAGTCTCTCCATAATCGTCTCTACTTGAAGAAACAATTATATACTATGCAAATGCATGAAGGTGAGTCCATTCACAAACATATTGATAATTTAAACCAAAATGTTCTTAGTTTAAAAAACATTGATATTGCGATTGATGACGACGACCAAGCTGTTCTTCTTAGTTCTTTGCTGAGGGCTTATGACAATTTTGTAGACACGATAATTTTCGGTAGGAGCTCATTGTCCATGGAGGAAGTGAAAACTGCCTTACAGTCTTATAGTCTTGGGAATTGAAAAGGCAAATCACTGATTCATATGACGGTACTAGCTCTGGCGAGGGTCTAATGGTAAAAGGAAGAATGGAGGAAAAGAAGAAAAGCTTCCAAAGAAGGCGATCTAAGTCACGAAACAAAAAATAAGAAGAAATGTCATAATTATCATAAAGAAATGCACTGGAGGAAAAATTGTTCAAAGCTCAAGAAAGACAATGCAGTTACCTCAGAGTTTGGTGGAGTAGGTGTTGCCTCAGAAGAATCAGATTGTGGAAATATTCTCTGTCTCATCTAACGATAATGGAGATGCATGGATTCTTTATGTTGATGACATGCTAATTGCATGTAAGTGTCCAATTGAGATCAACAAGATGAAAGCATAATTAAGTGGTGAATTTGAGGTGAAGGAATTGGATCCGGGAAAAAAAAATTCTTGGCATGGAGATCATACGAGATCGTAAAGCTGGAAGGTTGTGATAATCTCAAAAGAACTATATTGAGAAAGTTCTACAGAGATTTGGAATGCAGAATGCAAAGACATTTAGTACTCTTTTTGCAGCTCATTTCAAGTTATCTGTAAAATTGTCACTACAGATAGAAGAGGAAGAAGAGTTCATGTCCCGAGTGCCTTACTCCAATGTAGTTGGAAGTTTGATGTATGTCATGGTTTGTCCGAGACCAGATATTGCACATACAGTGAGTGTTGTTAATCAAAATATGGCTAATCCAGGGAAGCTCACTGGCAAGTTGTAAAGTGGATTCTCAGATACTTGAAGGGTTCAACAGACATTGGTTTAGTGTTTGGCAGAGGAGCAAATAAAGTTATTTGCCATGTCACTGGATATTGTGACTCAAATTATGCTGGTGATCTTGATCGTAGGAGGTCCTTGAATAGTTATATTTTCACGCTTGGTGGTAGTGCTATCAGTTGCCGTTCAAATTTACAGTCTATTGTTGCCTTGTCAACTACAAAGGCGGAGTTTATGGTTGCTATAGAAGCGGTGAAAGAAGCTTTGTGGCTTAAAGATATAGTTGGTGATCTTGGTGTAAGTCAAAAGGACTTTACTGTGTTTTGCGATAGTCAAAGTTCAATTCACTTAACCAAGAATCAAATGTACCATGAAAGGACAAAGCACGTCGATGTTAGGATGCATTTCATTCGCGATGTCACAACACGAGGTGATGTGTTGGTAGGGAAGATTGCCACTTCTAATAACCCGACAGACATGATGACAAAAGCTCTTCCATCAGTAAAGTTCAAACATTGTTTGGACTTAGTTGGCATTGCAAGTGCTGGTTGACACTGGAAGCAAGTGGAGCAACATTGATAGAAGATGAGTGCTGGATGACTAAGGTATTCAAGCCAAGGTGAAGAAAAATACCAGATGCCAGTTTGTTGTGAAAAACCGTCTTTGACGAGGAAAACTTACATAAAGAAGAATCTCTTATATATGAGAAAAGAACAAAAAAATACAAAGAAGAATTCTTTATGAATTCTTATCTCTCACAAAATTCTCTAGAAGGAATGAATTCCTTTTGTATTTGTCTTGAATGAAACTACATTGCAATAGCTTAAGTTGTTATTGCAGGACTCAATTTCACATCAAAATCACCTAAGAATAGTTTTATATCTCTAACAAAAAGAAAGTATATGAAGATAGTGCAGGACTCACAATTTCGCATCAAAGTTGAATCCGCCTGGTGCAAGTCCTCCCTGGAAAAGGAAAAAGAAAAAGACAAAAAGAACCCAAGAAGATGGTATTACATTTTTTTAATACAAAGTAGCATTTCATGGCGCAAGGTGAGAGACAGGCCTTGACATACATTTCTGATCACACTGAGCATAACCATTGTCGCTTCTTGAATATCTACAAGAAACTGATCTGTGTCCCAACCTGTAGTAATGAGAACAGCTTCAAATTTCAACTTTCTATCACGGGACATGACACAAAGTCCATGTTTGAAGTTAAAAAGTGATAATTATTTTTTAAATTAAAAAGAATTCACACATACCAACTTGAGGATCACCAGTGTTTGCATCAATATTACCCAGCAGTCCATTGATCCTTGCAGTTTCAATCTCATGATGACAACTTTGATGTACACACATTAAAGGTACAAAGAACACACTCACAGTTTCAGTTATGATTATCAAACTTAAAAAGAAAAATAAAAAACAAGAACCTCAATGGAAACACAATATACAACAAGAAGTTCACCTATGACCAGATAGGGTGGCGTGGTTACACTCAATGTTGAGTTTGAATTCCCCTACAGAAAGTGAAGGAATAAAATTGCAAATAATTTGTAAGTTGAAATAACACAATTCAGATTGAATGAAAATAGGGACAATATTTAAGTGTAATACAAGAAACTCATCCTGATTTTCTTAGTTTGCCTTCAGCATTAATTGGAAACATACTAGAGTGAGGTCTGCTCTCTATTTTTCATACACATGTATAACCAACCAAATGTGAGTATGAATTAAGTTTATCGAAAATAGGGTCAATTTGGTCATTAAAATTTAAGTAGAAAGAAAGCTGTCCAACCCAAAGAAAGAGAAAAGGACTTACAGATCAGCATTTGAAGTAAAAGCAATGAATATAGCAGCAAAAGGTTCAATAACATTATTTATTAAGAACATTGAGAAAGACATATACAGTTCAAAAACCTAATGCTTACTGTCTATTAACATCACATTTTCATCACTATTAAAAGACATACGCATTTTGTGGTTATTGAGAAGACAGTTAGATGACTAGACAAGTAGACATTACCTATAAGTCCATATTTTCGCAAGAAATTAGCTGTGGTTGCAGCATCCCAATCATACCTGGAGGAACATAAGTTTGTAATATATGTAACTGAGTGCAAAATACAGACTGAATGGCAGGTAAGAAACATACTGGTGTTTTGTAGGTTCTTGTGGCTTGGGTTCAATTAGCAGTGTCCCTGAAAATCAAATAAGAAAAAGAATTTGCATAAGAATTTAGTTATCAGAGAATGTTCTAGCTTGTTCAGAATTCCAGTGTGTTACCATTGAATCCAATCTTCTTTTTGTATGCAACGGCGGCTTCAAAAAACCTAGCCTGTAAACCAAATAAATAAGATGAATAAACAGTATTGATCAAGAAAAGATAGAACACTGGACAAACGGTATTTCATTTTGTTAGGCGGCTCCACTAGGGAGGGGCCGAAACTTTCGCACCATTCAAGATATTAAGCATATTGCACAGCTAAAAAAGTCAATTTTCTCATAAGGCTTCAAGCTCTGGACTTGCTTTCATGAATTTTTTTCGCTTTTCTATAGCATTCACATTTCTACTATTATTATTTTTTTAAAGGAAAATTCTTATAAACTGCTTACTTATATAAGAAAAGAAAAAGGTATTATAACCAAACAATTACTCCAAAGATAAAGTAAATAACGCACCAAATGATTGAGCTCTCGTTCCATATCAGTGTTCAAAAGGGATTGATAACCCTCGCGGCCGCCCCAGAAAACATAATTTTCTCCCCCCAAATAATGTGTGACCTGCAATATGTTTGAATCAGAAAACTGGATAACGATTCTAAAAACATAATGGACCTTCTTGATTTACACATGCAGAAATGTACCTCCATGGCTTTCTTCACTTGAGCAGCACCATATGCATACACCCCTACTTCAGAGCTGTAAAGCAGTTGATTTTGTGAGTCATGAGCACAATACGCCTATGGACAATATCTACAGGCCAACTGGTATATACATTACCTAGTAGCAGCACCATGCATATAGCGAGGATGCATGAACAATTGAGCTGTTCCCCATAAAACTCTTTTTTTACCCTATAGGGTCAAATAACAAAACTATCAGATGCTAGTGTTGTTCTCACAAGCAGTAAAATATAAACATATTTGGACTTAATCTTGGCAAAAATTAAATACCTGACTTGCACATAGGAACTCGAAACACAATAAATACTTCAAGATTTATTGTGCACTAGGGGGAAAAAGAGTTTACATTTGAATGCCCAGAGTCAGATCAAAATTTCCTTCTCTTACCAACTTAATGACATAGAACAATAGCACATAAAATATTGATAATTCCATAAATCCCTGTTTTTCATTGCATCACAATACAGCCCACTGGGAAAAAATACAAGGGCTTTCAGAGAATATTAAAACTGTAATTGATTAAATAATTATTGAATTTCTGCCTAGTTCCACATCCTGTACACATTTGAAATGGAAAGCCATAGTTAAAAAAATTTGTATATTGAATTGAACTTTTGCGTATGTTGCTTTATTTCTACTTGAAAATAATGTATCATATATGTGAAAATTTAATAAACAGTAACTGCTCCATTCATGTCAGATTACCTTTATTTGAAGCTCGTTGGCAAGGGCAGCCACTTCATCTAAGTTGGCATTAGCTTCCTATGACAAACACAGTTGAAATCCAATATTTCAGAAAATAGATGCAAATCTTAATACAGAGAGCAAATTAGCATTCAGCATCACAAATGCAATATTTATTTTTACACGGTAAATTTGTACAAATTAGCATTTCTCAAATATTGACTCACCTCTAGAGTTTCTCCATCAGGGGCAATATCCCTGTCGTGGAAGCACCACCAATCGACTCCAAGTTTGTTTAGGAACTCAAAGTTTGCTCTCACTGTGTCAATTTAAGAGAAAATTATCTCTCACCACATACAAATCTATGAATATGAAATATCAAAATGGAGATTCAGTGGTTAACATACTTCTTCTTTTAGCCATGTTTAATGAATTGGTACCATCTTCCCATGGCCAATGCTTGGTAGGTGCACCAAACGGGTCAGCTCCTGTTCCACGGAATGTATGCCAAAATGCAACACTAAATCTGAACCAATCCTGCAGTTATAGAAGGAATCCCATTCAGAAACCAACAGATGGTGGCAGATGATAAAAGTATAGATAAACTTGACAAATTTCTTGGAACAAAAATGAAAACCAACCTTCATTTTCTTCCCAAGAATTTCCTCCTCTGCATTATACCATTTAAAGGACAGTGGATTCTTGCTAGAGGGTCCCTGAAAACTCAATATATGCACCAATAAACATACACACACTACAAAGTTACGGGAAACAAATAACACAAAGAAACAATACACATTGAGATTTTCCCAAAAATAATATATTAATGCAAAGATCATTCTCTAAAATGAAATACAAAAAGACTAGTTCAGTTGAGAAAGCCTTTAATCGTCACGGATAAAAAATAAATAAATAAATAAAAACGCTTTTTTGGTCTTTGACCGTGACCGGATATCCTACAGGCAAAGTTGTGAGACTAACCCTCGGGCCAATGGTAGTGGTTAGTAAAGCCTGCCTTAAAGCAGCGACCCTAGGATTCGAAACTCTAGGGGCACAATCTACTTCTACTATGACCACCACTATTGGGTAAATATTATCACAATTTTAGCACAAAAGTTATATTATCACAGTTTCAGCATAAAGGTTATATGAATATACCTCATATTTAATTTTGGAAATGCCAGGGAAGAATTCCCCTTCCCAACCATCAGAACCATCACATTTACCACCATTGTCAGCAGGGCAAGTCTGAGGAGCACCAACCTTCATCCCATCAAACCAAGAAAAAAAAACTTACATGTGTCCCATACCAAACAAATAGGATTATTAAAAAACAAAAACAAAAACAAAAACAAAAAAGGGAAATTTATTTTCTTACCACTGCATAAGAGCAGACTTGTAAACAAAGAAGCAGCAGCAATATTGGCCACGCTTTCATTTTCATGGATTTATGGTAAATACCTACAAAAATGATCACAAAGCCATAAAAGAGCATTATTATATGAGAAATTAGAGGATACCCACGAAGCCAATATAGTATATAAGCATAAACCAATTATCAGAAGAGATCAAAATAACAAGTTCAGTTCCAAAAAGAAGAAAAAGGAGCAAGCTTTAAGCTAAATACAATTGGATTATATCATAAGACAAAGTGGGTCGCTTAGAAAATTTCACAGATGAGAGAGACTGACTTACAGATCGCAACTTTTTTCAGCAATTTCAATTGAAACAAACAAGCTCAAGGGAGATGAGTGATAATAGTTATACCCAGTTGATATATATGGCTGAGCTTCTAAGATTATTTATTGAAATTGAAAGTGAAATCTTGATTAGCTACTTATATCTGATTTTTTGAATAAGGATTTTTTTTTTTTGTAAAATGGATAAATAAAAATAATGATAATGATAATGATAATGATTAACAGATAGGTATAATGTGACAGAGTACGTGTCACGGTGTCAGATAATGTTCCCGCTGAGAGATATATTCAAGATCAACAGCGATACACTCGGTTGTTGCTACAGTGCCAGTGCTAGGAAACTGTTACACGGCGATTATGCAACAAATAAAAGCGATTTCAATGGCATAATAATCGAAAAAGATTTAAGCATCTATGGCAAGCATTTTTTTTCATTTTCTATTTTTAATTTTAATCATAATAAAATATCACTTTTTTTATATAAAAAAAAATCTGATTTATTGTTTGAAAATAGAAAATAAAATAAAAAATATAAAAGAAAACGTTTTCTTAAATCAAACACATTCTTTTATATACATATATATATATATATATATATATATATATATAAATGGCAGCTAGGGAAGACACTCTTATGGCTATCGGACAAGGCGTCAATGGCATAATGGGACTACCAGCAGAGGCCTAAGCCAAAGGATTACTGCATAGGCCATGACTGCAAGCAATCTCACCCAGTTACAACTACCCAACTAGCTCCTAGGCGCCAAGGATCTCCTTAAGGAGGATTGTTCGCCAAGGGGATTTTAGTGATGTCAAGGGATTTGAACATGCACTCATAGGGAGAATGAGAGTTCAACTCCAGATCATTAACTACTTCTGCCATTTATATCAAACACATTTTACCAACAAGTTATAGAACATTTGATAAATGAGAAATACTAGCAACACACTATATAATACTCTCTTTTCAACACATTCTCTTATAATTAGTTGAAATTCATTTGGGTCTTACAGAATTTAAGTAGGACCCACATGAACTAGCAGAACCTATTTCCAAAATAATGGGTCCTATTTAAATATTAACCAATGGAATAGAGTGTGTTAGAAAGAGAGTATTAAAACCAACTAAAACTAATGTCTTCAAGACTCCTACACTTCTCCAACTCAATGCGATGCCTCTAAAGTTACATGTGGACTCTAAAAGACAACACCACTAATGAGAATTTTAATCCCAGTAAGTAAACATAATTCTAAAAAGTTTTCGAAAAGATGTTGCTCTCAATCGGTGCGGTAACCTGAAAAACAACCATAGTATTACGCAAATTTCAAAATAATATAATTTCAAGTAATTTAAATAATAACATAAATAAACCATAGCACATGCAAAGACATTAACTGTGACACCCTTCTACCTCGCATGTTATAAGACATTTAATTTAAAAACAATTAAAGGAAAAACTTGCAATTTACTGGAATTAAAATAAAATAATGTCCATGAGTAGAAAAGTCCCACATGAACCAGTTACAACGCGGAAAAAGGAAATAAGTTTAAAACAGTAAAACGTAACAAACCAAGAAAATCAACATAACCCAACCCCGATGTCACATACAGAGCTGGTATAACCGTTCCGGAATAAAATCCTCGGAATTACAACTGAAACTAACAACTACCATAACGTAAAATAGCCCTAACTATGAGTGGCGGCTCCTCAGAGTCACTCCTCTCCAGGCTACTCGTCATCCTCTGCAAGGTGCCAATCAGGCCAAGCACAAACAAACAAACAAACAAACAAACAGATATAGGGAGTAAGAATCATGTAACATAATAGCAGGGAGATAGGTAGTAAAGTAAACAACAAGCACAGCAACATCACATCAAACATCAACATCATCATCATCATCATTATGTTATGCAGTGCAATGCAGTCCTACTCCACTAAACCATCAATGCATGTGGATCCACTAAACTCGGGATGGACGACTTCGGAGTTAAATATCCACATTGAGAATCTACTCAACGCCGGAGAATCTACTCCTTGGATAACCAACGCATCAAACCAACGAATGCCTCGTCACGGGGGCACTAGGAGAATCTACTCCAACCGTGGATGGCCAGATCGCCGTGCTCTAGGACGACCTCCCCTATGTCGAACATCCCTAAACAACATGTCCAATGCAATGCGTATGCAACACAACAACAACGGCAACACCACCTCCATAATTCCAAAGGAATCGACCGAAGATAACAACGGAATCAACCGCAATAACTTGCCTCGCGGAATCTACCTGAGGACTTAAGTGGAATCAACTCAGTACCGGGGCAAACTCTCGGCCACCAAGGTACAACAACAATACCTTAGACCCAAACCACGGGGTCAAGGCCTCCTTGGCCAAAAAGTACCAAGGCACAGCTCATCAGCTTGCGGCACCCAAAAGGGCATCGACTTATCAACTTAACACCTCACCATCTCAACATTTTAATTATCTTTAGTAGACATTAACCAAGTTGTCTAATCGTTTATCATTATTGGGAAGTGGGGTTTGAAACCCCTTAAAGTCCTTTAATTCTGTTCTGTCCAAAAGGGATAAGCACGGTCGTGCTCGAAACCCAGCACGGTCTAATCATTTATCGACTCCGTTGTGTTGGTATGAGACTGGTGAGAGTCAAGTGTTAGGTCCATATGTGGTACAGCAGACGATGGAACAAGTTAGGAAGATAAGGGAAAAGATGAAGGAAGCGCATGATAGGCAAATGAGCTACAGTAACAAGAGGAGGAGACCCTTAGAGTTCAAGGAAGGTGATCACGTGTTTTTGAGAGTCACTCCGAAGACTGGAATTGGCAGAGCTGTCAAGTTTAGAAAGCTTACTCCTAGATTTATTGGACCGTTCCAGATTCTTCGACGGATTGATCTAGTAGCTCACCATATTGCCTTACCATCTAACCTTTCTAATCTTCATGACGTCTTTCACGTCTCACAATTGAAAAAATATTATCCTGATCCTTCACATGTGCTTGAGCCTGAGTCAATACAACTCCGAGAGAATCTAGAATATGAGACCTTACCAGTTAGGATCGTAGATAGAAGGATTAAAGAACTCCGCGGTAGACAGATTCCTTTGGTCAAGGTCATTTGGGATGAGACTACAAGAGATGCTACCTGGGAACGTGAGGTAGATATACAGCAACAGTATCCACATCTCTTTTGAGGTACGTAAATTCCGAGGACGGAATTTCTTTTAAGGGGGTAGTAATGTAACATTCGTGTTTTACGACATTAGTTATACATTTAGTAACCATTTTTAAGACCTTGATTAAGTGCCTAATATGTATATCTAAGTAAAGGAACCTTTGCATGGAAAGTACGCGACCAACTGGCGTCGAATCGAACGTGAACGTGTTCTAGGGCTTTCTTGTATCGTTTAGAATGCTTACGAGTATACATTAAGATAATTATGTTTGAGGAATAGGTTAGAGATGTGTGAGGACTTGATCTTATTCCTCAGGTAGAGAGGAGTCCATGTCTTAAATTTGAGGTCTATCGGACGTCAAACGGACTCAGAACGCGACAAACGTAAAATCAGGGTTTCTGGTCAATGGTCAACTCTCGAGCATGGTTTTTGTGAGCGTGGGACAGCATTTGCGTTGTGTCAGGCAATGGCAGTGCATGAAACACACATCTCGATGACTTTGTGGTGAAGTCTTACCAACGCTTAAGCGCAGGGATATGGACGCTCAAGCGCTCCAGCACATGGAGTTGGGATCATAGCGGTTGAGCGCTGGCATGCAGTTTTTGAAAAATAAAAAGGGCCTGAAGGGTGAAAGTGACATGAAAAACAGAAAACCAGATAGCCTAAGGGAGCAGAGAGAGAGTGAGAGGTTAGAGAGAGAGTTTTGAGCTTCCAGTCTCGATTCCAAGCAATCCGATCGTCCCATCGCAATTTCGACTACGTCATTGTGATCGTGGCAATGATGTCTTCTAAACCCTAGCTTCATTTTCTTATCTCAGCTAAGATAATCTATGCCCTTATTATGCCGAAATGTTGTTGGTGACGGTATTGAGGATATCTTTCAATTCGTTTATCTATTTTCGATTCCGTTTCCAGATTAGGGTTACCCGTAACATGTGCTTCACAATGATGTATTCAGGTGAATTTTTGGAGGCCCGGAGACCCTTACTCCTTGCGTGGAAGATTTGGAGGCTTTAGGGGAAGGTTCCTTTGTTGTTATAGAGCTAGCTATACTCATCCCAAGTGGGAAAAAGAAGCCATCTAACCTCGGTGTCGCAACCAGAATCGCGACGGGAACGGCGATAAAATTAACTTTTAAGAAAAAGAGTAAAGTCGCCACCAATTTTATTTAATTTAGGAAAAATTGGAAAACCTTTTAAAAAGGGTCCTTGAAACCAAGTTGAGTTGAAAGTCGATTGTGCATAGAGAAGGGTGGAGACTTAACCCCCACAACACCCCTAATACACCCGTTAAAAAAAAGGTTACCCAATTAATTGTTCAAATAATTAATAAGTTTTAAGTTGCTCGTTTTATCCCTTTTGAGAAATTACAAAGAACTAATTAAACACATTTATCATCTTTTATTTAATTTTTTTAATATTATTGATTTAAAAAAAAAAAAATAAACAAACAAAAGCCAAAATAAGAAAAGAGAAATAGTGAAAGTAGAAGGAAAAAAAAAAGACAATACCTACATCGTGAATGGAACTCATTTTGGCGCAATTACATATGACCATACCTTATATTTAGAAGTTCATTACCACCAAGCAGCATTCTTGCACCAATGTTCATGCGCCCTTATTGATTTAGAAAGATAAAAGAAGGGCCAAACCACATTCTCAACACCAAAAAAAAAATATATATCACAATTATTATCAGAAAAGAGAAAAAAAATAATTATGATCATAATTGGTGGAACATCCATCTTATCAATATTCAGTGGGCTTCATCAGATTTATCACTTTGAAAGAGTTACCTTGATCCTCTAGCAAATAGACCAAATGTAAACCGATTGATCATCAAAGGAACATTAAATTTCAATTTCAATACCAAGCGCCAGCCACAGTACAAGGTACTGCAAGTTATTAAATATAGAGATTTAAGTCTCTATGTCCAGCATCTCACGAACAATATATGCAGTACCCAAAGAAGAGACAATATTTACAGTTGGAAAACCATAAGAATTTTCACAATCAACAACAAAATTCAACCATAACGAATATGTATAGACAATCTTTGATATCAAATTCCAGGTAATTCCTTTACACTCACAATACAAATTGAACCTTTTGAAACTCTCCTCAAGATACAAAAGACTTCTTCCCCAGCCCTTCAAACACAAAACTTTCCCAAAAGAAAAACATATCAAAGTAAAAACTCTCAGTGTACAAATTGCTCTCTCTTTCTCCTAGTGCTGACTTTTTCTTCCCTCTCAATATTTTCGTCCCCCTTGATCTGCTGCTGTTTGTTGTTTTTATAGAACAATTTCATTCAATCTTTTATTCCCTGCAAATCAGCAAAAAATCACAATTAAAATCCTTGATTTGAATAAAAATGGGAAGGAAAAATACTTACCTGTGATTGAGCTTGGTTGGGAAAGGAAAGAAAATCTGATTTGAAATCGAATTAATGTGAAGAAGGAGGCAAATGGTGGCTGCTAGGGTTTGTTGGAGGAGGTGGAGTGGATCTAGGTCATGGGTATTGGATCCAGGCGGGGTCCTGGGTGTAACAGCTTGATTTTCAGTATGCTGTTGATTAATTAAAATATAAGTAATTATATTTTAATATGAAGTTTAGAAAATGTTTTTAATAAAATAAAAATCATATTCTTGATCTATCTTATGATAATAGCTCACAATAAAATTTTCGGCTGAAAATTCAGACGAAAGCCGGTCTGCATTTTCTCTACCAATATAATTTTACTGAGCCGGAAACATAATTTTGACTCGTGAACGAGATGGTTAGTGTTTTTAGGATGTTTTGTGTGGGTATGGAGATTTTCATAAAATCTCGTTCTGGGCCAAATTCTAAGTATTACCCGGGCGAAATCGTCGGGAAATACGATCGGGGAAGTCATCTGATACGCGATGGAGCAGAGCACAAAGGAAAGGAAAGGACTAGAAGAGACATGATGTGATGGCAAATAGTAACCACCATCACTCACTTTTTCAAAATCTTACTTTTTCAACAAATTTCTCTCTCCAACCATACCTCCCCACCATACCTCCCATATCTCTAAACTTCCTCAACAAGCCTTAAGACCAAACTTGCTCTCCAAGCACCTCCCTTCCTCACAAATTTCGTGCTTCTCTCCCCTCTATCTATATAAACTCACTTCATCTTCATTCACTCACTTTTTCTTCTCCAAAACTCCATTAACACTTGCACTTTTCATTTCTTCTTCTTCCTTCTACTAAAGCTCTAATTTTTTTTTTACTTAGCTTTTGCACTTGGTTCCTTCATCAAAGTTGTTCATCTTGTTGAGGGTAATACTCCTATGTAGTTTATTTTCAAGTTCTTGTCTTTATTTTCATAGTTATGCTTTATGTTTTCTTTAACCTTTCAAACTTCTAAAATCTCTTAAAAATGGTAGAAAGCTCTGTTTGAGTTGAAACCACTTTCTATAGTCTTGTATTAACCTCTATTTTCACATACTATGAGCTTGTGTCAAACAAAAATTTCTACCTCTTCTCTCCAAGGATGGCCGAAACCTAACAAAAGTGGCCTAGGAGGTTTTGTTTCAACTTTTGCTTGTATGAACTTGTATTTGAGTTTCATTTCCAAGATGATCATGACAAAGGCTCCTTTATACTAAAGGGTGTTATGTCTAAGTGATTGGAAAGTTTAAAGCCTTTTACACATTTTTCATGTAAAGGCCAAAACTTTAAGAGTTTAAGGTAAAAATGTTTAGTTGTTTTTCCAAAATGATCATGGATTAAGGCTCCTTGATGTATAAGGATGCTAAATCCAAGAGATTGGAAAGTTTGAAGATTTCTAACCTTTATTTCATACCAAGGCCGAAACTTTAATAGTTTTTGGCAAAAATGGTAAGTTTTATTTTCTTCCAAAATGATCATAGATTAAAGCTCTTTATGATAAAGGATGCTATGGCTAAAGTGATTGGAAGGTTTAAATCTTTTTCATTGAGTTTCCTATGATGGCCGAAACTCATTTGTTTTGGACCTAGGATGTGTTGTTTTTATTTTCCAAGATGATTATGGATTAAAGCTCTTTATGTGAAAGGATGCTATATCTAAGAAGATTGGAACGTTTTAAGTTGTTTCTCTTCCAAAATGATTATAGATTTGAGCTCCTTAATATCAAAGGATGCTATGTCTAAAAGATTGGATGATTTAAAGATTTCTAGTTTAAAAATCCTATGATGGCCGAAACCTAAGGTTTATGGACCTAGGATGTTTTGTTTTCATTTTCCGAAATGATCATGGTTTCAAGCTCCTTACTATGTATGGATGCTAGCCTAGAGAGATTGGAAAGTTTAGAAATTTTTAGCCAATTTATTTATGTTGGCCGAAACTTGCACTAAAGAAAATAAAATGTTTTTGATTTGGTTTGTGAAAACTAGTACTTGATTCCTACTCCTTAATACTCTAAGATCATTGATCTAAGAGATTGTGTCGATTTGAAAACCCTAGCCTATTTTTGTCATACAAGGCCGAGTCTAGGCTTTCAAAAATAAGGATGAGTTTGTTTGATTTGGTTATTTTATGTTGTGTGGTTGAAGGTGGTGTTAACACATATCGATCGGATAACGAGGAGCTGCGGCCTCAAACCTTCGGTGATCACTCAGGTGGGGGAAAGAACCAACCTATCGTCGGAATCGATAAGTAGTAAATTATCTAGTAATTATGTAGGGCGACCTAAACCCTACTAGTAGTCGAATAATCGACAAGACCAAAATCACTTTAAATTGCTTTTGAAACACCCATAGTGATTCGGGGATTGTAGGTTTATCGATATTAGGTTGAATTTATTAACTGTTGATGGATGATCTGTTTTTATTATTTATACTGAATTGGTTGTATGCCATGTTTATGTTTGGAATAGCTTGAATTGTTCTATATGATGCATGATCTGTTTGGTGTACTGTATGCTTAGTGGATAAGTGATGATATATGTGATGTTTAAGAGATGAGTTGTTTTGGGTGCGAGGATCATAATAACTGTTAGAGGTGCCTAACCTAAATAATTTGTGATAATGAGGTATTTTGACTTAGAGCTTGTGTTGAGGTTTTGATCTGAGGTTAAGGCACTAGGTTACGACTATAAGAGTCTGTGAGGTTCATGAGTTGGGTTGTTTCTACAACCGAAGTCCTTGTGGGACCGTCCAAGGGTAAACTTAACAAGTGCAGCTATGAGCGTCATTGCTTTGCATGAGCACCTCCGGGAGTGGTTGAGGTGTGCGCCGGGATCATCGTGCAGCTATAGTGTCACGCTTAGCGTGAGCGTTCTTACCATGGTTGAGTTGTGCACCGGGATCATCGTGCAGCTATAGTGTCATGCTTAGCATAAGTACCCACGATCGGGGTATGCACCGGGAGCTTCGTGCCACTAGGAGTGTCATTGCGCAGCATTGAGCATCTCAGCATGACTAAGGATGTGCACCGGGATTGGGAGGTGTCGCTTGGACGATCGATCAAGAATCACTACTGTGATAAGGAATTCCGTAACCGCTTTGACATCAAGGTTTAGTTTTTGAGTGAGGGTAGAGGTGAATATAAGAACTTTAATGAAGGATGGATGACTTTGATTGATGTTGTGTCTGTGATAATTACTGTTTAGTTTACTATGAATCTTTTCCGCTTTTGATGATAGCATGTTTCTTATCCCCTGTACTTTTCTTTGCTTTGTTCTATCTTTTATGGTTCGTGTTCAAAGATCCTGTTGATGAGCCGAACGAGGAGGAGCTGGACGGAACTCCTTACGAGCCGGATGCCGGAGGACGAGCTGTGACCCATGATGAGTAGGGTCTAGTCCTAGTTATGGCCAGTGCGTCCGTGTCACGACGCTTTATTTTTTTATGCTTTTGCGTTTTGTATAACTTGTACACCGGTTAGGGCTCCTATTGTCGGGATGCCCTAAAACAGTATTTTGTTTAACTCTGATTGCACTTACATATGTTTAATGTGGTCATGTTTTCTTATTCCTATTCTACATGAATATGTTTACTTAATAATTTAAGTTTTAATTCCGCCGTATTTTCATGTTAAGTTTAAGAATAAGAACATAATAATCAAGTTTATTTCCAAATAAAACACCGAGGCACAGCGGGGTGTCTCACTGGGTAAGTATGTGGGTAATGGGCTTGGTGCTGGTTTTGACCCAATAATAAAATAAAACAAAAACAAACCATAAAATTAAAAATGTTTTTGTGGTTTTTGTCTTTTATAATTTTTTCTCATTTCGGGATAAATAAAAACAAACATCAAAATAAGATGACCAGAATTTATTTATTTGCATTTTTATTTTTTGAGATTTTTAGTGAAAAACTTAAAAAAGACCCGGTCAAAATAGGGTGTTCACAGTTGCCCCTGTTTACTTGTTCATTACTAGAATACATGATGAATTAGTGATTCTTCATGTGATCGTAGTAAGAGGCGAGTAAAGAAAAAGAACACGCATTTTGGCCGGGATGATGGAAACAAGCTTGATAAAATTCAGAATATGGTAGTGGGCCTCAGATTCCAAAAAATAAAGTTGCAGAAAATTCGGAATTTGGTAGTGGGCCTCAGATCCCAAAAAATAAAGTTGCAGCTGGCCTTAGAGCCCAAAAAAAAAATAAGTTGCAGCGGGACTCGGATCCTCAAAAATAAATATGCAATGGACGGAACCTCCTCGTCCAATAAAAAGGCAAATATGCAATGGACGGAACCTCCTCGTCCAACAAAAATAAATATGCAATGGACGGAACCTCCTGATCCCATAAATAAAATGATGTGGGCCTCAGATCCCAAAAATAAATATGCAATGGACGGAACCTCCTCGTCCAACAAAAATAAAATATGCAATGGACGAAACCTCCTTGTCCAATAAATATAAATATGCAATGGACGAAATCTCCTCGTCCAACAAAAAATATGCAATGGACAGAACCTCCTCGTCCAACAAAATAATGATGTGGGTCTCAGATCCCAAAAATAAATATGCAATGGACGGAACCTCCTCGTCCAACAAAAATAAAATATGCAATGGACGGAACCTCCTCGTTCAACAAATAAAATGATGTGGGCCTCAGGTCCCAAAAATAAATATACAATGGACGGAACCTCCTCGCCCAATAAATAAAGTTATGTGGGCCTCAGACCCCAAAATAAAATGCAGTGGACCTTGAGTCAGAAAAATTTTATGATTGGGCCATGACCCGAGAATGCAATAGACCTTGAGTCAAAACAAGTGAGCCATGAGCTTGAAAATAGAGCCTTGAGCCAAACACCTTTTTATGTGGGTCTTTGAGCCAAAAACATTTGTAGTGAGCCTTTGAGCCAAAAAAAGAAGATTGGACTATGAGTCAATAGGCCTCGAGCCAAAACAACTTTTTCAGGTAGGCTTTGAGACAAAAACTTCTTCAGTGGGCCTTTCAGCCAAATAGCTTTTGAATTGGGCCATGGGCCAAAAACATTTTGAAGTAGGCCTTGAGACAACAAACGATGAATATGGCCATGAACTTTTTTAGTTGGCCTTGGAGCCTGGAAGAAATGAGTCTTGTCACAACTTTTCTTTCTCTGTTTTTTCTTCCTTTTTTTCTCTCTTTTTTTTTCTCTTCTTTCTTTTTTGTCCTTTTTTTTTCCAAAACATTCGCACTAGAAAACCAACTCGACACAAACTCACACAAGAGAAAATAGGCATGAAGAGCGAGCTTCAGATAAATTGAACCTAGTGCTTCTTAACAAGTATCAACCAATCAAACCTGCCTTTGGACACTTCACGACCTATTATTAACTTAGGGTCAGCCCTTATTCTTGTTGCCAATGCAGCATCTTAAACACCACTTGTATTCACCTTCCCTTCATTTCCAAGTATCAAATTGAAAATCAAGCTGCCTCATAATCTCGATTGCTCCTTGAGAACATCATCTACCACCTCCACTCAAGATATTTGAACTTTTTGTGACTTCAGTGGTCCCTCGAGAGATTGCCATTAGATCGTTGAACCATACTGTTAGACCTATATTCAACTATCATGAAGCATTACCTAATGAACATCCATGGCATTGCAAGTGTCTCAAGAAGAAAATTAATTAGAGACATTCTTTGAGGACTTTGAAGGTTTGACTGCAAGGAATAGAGAAGAGCAAGATAAAAATGGGTGTTTCTCCAAGTGAGTTCCTTTGATGGTCATAGATCAAGATTTACTTATTGATGTGACCCTTTGATAGCCAAAACAAAATTGCCCCAGTTTAGGGTTGAAATAAGCAACAAAAGGAGAAATTTCCCCAGTGTAGGGCTGAATCAATCAACGCGGAAATTTGCCCCAGTGTAGGGTCAACTCAAAAAATTGCACCAGTTTAAGATTGAATCAAGAAACGAGGGGAATTTGCCACAGTGTAGGACAGAATTGATCAACGCTGACATTTGCCCTAGTGTAGGACCAAATCAAAAATTTTCACCCAGATTGGGATTAAATTGAGGAACAGAGGGAATTTGCCCAAGTGTAGGGCAGGATTGATCAATACATAAAATTGCCCCAGTGTAGGGACAACTCCAAAAAATTGCCCCTGTTTGGAATTAAATTGAGGAACGAGGGGAATTTTGCCCCAGTGTAGGGGTGGATTGATCAACGCAGAAACTTGCCCCAGTGTAGCGCCACACTCAACCAAAATTTTGCCTTAACATAGGAATGGGTAGAGAGTTGTCCCTATATAAACCCCTCTTAATTTTTTATTTGCCCTAACTTTTGCTTAGACTGCCCTTTCGGGTTTTCAGCCTAACAGGTTCTTTTTCTATTTTTTTTTATGGAGCAAAATAATTCAAAAGAATGTGTAAATGCCTTGTCTCAAGATTAAGATTTTATGAAAATATGAGCAGCCCTTCATTGATCCGAATGGACTTTTGAAAGCTTGTAACGTGACCATGGTTAAGGGTTAAGAAACAAAAGATATAAAAGGCTCAATCAAGTATTTAAGGGTGAATAGGACCAAGGATCTTTGAATTTTCTTACATCACTAAGAGCATTGCATGCCTTATCTTGCACCCAAAAATTTTCTTCTTTCCCTTTTTTTATTCATTTTTCAATCCAACTATGTACTTTGCCAACATACCTCCTTTTTTTTCTCTCTTTTTTTTCTTTTTCTTTTTTTCTTTTTTCCTCATCGTCATCTCCTTCACATTTTCTTCTTTTCCTTCACTTATTGTTATTGCAAGCAACCTTCGGTACAAGCCCCATTGTAGGGATGATCCTGGTCAAGGGTTATTAGAAAGAATTTTCAAGGCCCAAAAAGGGGTAGCAAGGGATAATGATATATATATATATTTATGAAGGATAAAGAAAGATGGCCAATCTTCATTTCAAATAGTGGTTATTCGTTTCTCATAAAGAATTAATCTTGAGACAAAACCAACCAATAAAGAAAACCACACTTTTCTTTTTTTCCTCCCGATTTTTTTTTCAATTTTTTTCATTTTTCATTTTTCATTTTTTACTTTTTCAATTTTTTTCTTTTTCTCTTTTTTTTTTTTTGAAGAGGGGATTTAGGAACTTCTACCCGTCACTGTACATACTTCCCAAAGATCAACCAAGAGGTCTAATATGAATCACAAAACTTTTTATTCCAGGATAAGGAAGAACCAACAAACCATGCAGGTCCATTACAATAAAACTCCAAGACAAACCAAACATAGGAAACAGTATAATCAAACAATCTATATGTGGAAATCATGGCTCAACGACCTATGTTCAATCCATTTGCTCAAAAATTCTTTGCCACAGGAGTGTTGGGTGGTGGACAGCCCATGACAACTGGAACTCCATCATCTTGAACAAGTAGTGACCCACCGGTTGGCAATCATGCTAGAAATGGAGGTTTTCTTGAAAACACGAGCACCTTTGCAATTAGTTGTGATTTCCACAAAATCTCAAACAGCTTGATATTGGGGATCGAGAGTCTCGACCTCGAAAGAGATAGTAGGCTTTTCCTTTGAGATCTGAGCCTTAGTGAGTGATTGTCTGGACAAGTTTCAGAGGGCACTAACAGATGACTTGGAAAGACTGGATGCTCCAAGTTATGAAACTGTGCTATTCTTTTCCTCCACCTCATTTCTCAAGGTTCGTTCAACTCTTTGTCCATTAACTTCCATTATCCAAGTTTCATTGGTATCAACTTTTTCTTGAAAGCACAAGGATTCAAATTATCTGAAAAGGAGCTTGGAAGCCCTTTTTTCACTTTTTTTTTTAAAAAAAATCACTACTTACTCAATCAAAGACTCTCTCTCTCCTTTTTTTTTTTTTTATTATGCCAAGATGGCCAGGAACTTGAAATGAATTTTTTCGTTTTACCTGAAGTTAAAAATGCATGAGATACATGAAATGAATGCCCTTTTTAATAAAAATATTTTTACATGCACAGAAATGAGTTTTTTTTTTTTAAAGTTTTTTCTTTATGCATGACGTGTATACAAAATCTTTTCAAGTTACAAGAAAAATGCATGTTTATGCATGTGGTGAGTTTCTTTTTTTATATTTATGAATACCAGTACAAGTGAGTCATTTTTTTTTCAAAAGTTTATGAAGCATGAGATGCATGAAATGATTTTTTTTTTCTTTCGGTTAACACACAACAAAGATAATGCACAAGGTGCAAGCAAAAAAAAAATTTATTTTTTATTTTTTAGAGATGATGCACAAGGTGCACAAAAATTGCATAAGATGTAAGGAGAAAAGATTTTTTATTTTTTATTTCAAAGAAAGGAGAGAAATATGGAATGGTTTTTTTTTTTTCATTTTTTATTGATACAAAAAATTGCATAAGATGCAATTCACAACAAGGATTTTTTTTTATTTTTTTAGAAATGAAAGATGCTCCCTTTGTGTCCTAGAATGGTCAGACTTAGTGGTTGAGTTGACTAGATTCCATCTATCAGTGCATCTTTATCAAGGATGGTTCTAAAAACCTAGAGGAAAAAGTCCCCAGATTGCCCCTATCGAGGAGATAAGGATGTAGTTCCATGAATTGATCACAAGGAGGGATAAACCCTCACAATATGGTCATACCCATGAAACTAGGCACAATCTGAGCGGGAGAATCAGCGCAAGTCAAGGAAGCATAAAGCTCCACAATAACATCGCCAAAGCTCCTTCTAACTCCTACGGCGTCACTCAAGCTCTGGTTTAAAGCTCATAATGTGTGTGAGGTAAGTGACAGTGAGATGTGTGGAGGGAACATGCAAACTATAACACCTATAACTAAAAAGAAAAGCCTGCAAAACAAAGACACACATGTATATACGAAAGCAAAAATAAAAATTATCTACTTTAAGGATGAACTAGCAAGATAAAATATAAACAACAAAATATCATACAAAATCAAAACAAAATAAACTAGAGCCAGAGCATAAGAAAAAAATGTCCTTTTTCATCTTTTTCATTTTCTATTTTTTTTTTTTTTTTC
The DNA here is from genome assembly GCA_035048595.1 of Echinosophora koreensis. NCBI lineage: Eukaryota > Viridiplantae > Streptophyta > Magnoliopsida > Fabales > Fabaceae > Echinosophora > Echinosophora koreensis. The sequence continues at coordinate 2,008,970 of JAPCYP010000072.1, forward strand.
CAATTAAGAACAAAACAAAGCAAACAACAAAAAGGGTAAAAAAAATAAGTTAAAATTTATTAAAAATTTGCACAACTAATTTTAATGAGCTTCACTCTCTAAAAATATCCCCAGTGGAGTTGCCATCTGTCGCAACCAGAATCGCGACGGGAACGGCGATAAAATTACTCCCTCCATTCCTTTTCTATGGTAATTTTAGCTTTTTGTTTTTGTTCCAAAACAATTGATCTTTTATAAACCCAATGTATATTTGACAATTTTTTTTTCCATATATACCCTTATCATATAATTAAATTGAAATACATTGAAAACATACTAAACCTTCCCTACTTAAATTCAATCATAAATGTTGCATGTTCCAAAACAAAAGTGGCACATATCAATGCATCTTACATTTGACCAAGGTACACAAATGCTTCTTTTCAAGGTACATAAATGACCAAGGTTAGAATTTGTAAATAATTAATGATACTATAAATAAGGGTAATTTGGTACAAATGTTAATAAATTAATGCTTTCTTAATCTGTGTGTAGAAACCTTAAATTACCATAGAAAGGGAACGGAGGGAGTAACTTTTAAGAAAAAGAGTAGAGTCGCCACCAATTTTATTTAATTTAGGAAAAATTGGAAAACCTTTTAAAAAGGGTCCTTGAAACCAAGTTGAGTTCGGAAGTCGATTGTGCATAGAGAAGGGTGGAGACTTAACCCCCACAACACCCCTAATACACCCGTTAAAAAAAACGGTTACCCAATTAATTGTGCAAATAATTAATAAGTGTTAAATTGCTCGTTTTATCCCTTTTGAGAAATTACAAAGAACTAATTAAACACATTTATCATCTTTTATTTAATTTTTTTAATATTATTGATTTAAAAAAATAATAAATAAACAAACAAAAGCCAAAATAAGAAAAGAGAAATAGTGAAAGTAAAAGGCAAAAAAAAAAAGACAATACCTGCATCGTGAATGGAACTCATTTTGGCGCAATTACATATGACCATACCTTATATTTAGAAGCTCATTACCACCAAGCAGCATTCTTGCACCAATGTTCATGCGCCCCTATTGATTTAGAAAGATAAAAGAAGGGCCAAACCACATTCTCAACACCAAAAAAAAAAAAAAAATTTATCACAATTATTATCAGAAAAGAGAAAAAAAATAATTATGATCATAATTGGTGGAACATCCATCTTATCAATATTCAGTGGGCTTCATCAGATTTATCACTTTGAAAGAGTTACCTTGATCCTCTAGCAAATAGACCAAATGTAAACCGATTGATCATCAAAGGAACATTAAATTTCAATTTCAATACCAAGCGCCAGCCACAGTACAAGGTACTGCAAGTTATTAAATATAGAGATTTAAGTCTCTATGTCCAGCATCTCACGAACAATATACGCAGTACCCAAAGAAGAGACAATATTTACAGTTGGAAAACCATAAGAATTTTCACAATCAACAACAAAATTCAACCATAACGAATATGTATAGACAATCTTTGATATCAAATTCCAGGTAATTCCTTTTACACTCACAATACAAATTGAACCTTTTGAAACTCTCCTCAATATACAAAAGACTTCTTCCCCAGCCCTTCAAACACAAAACTTTCCCAAAAGAAAAAATATCAAAGTAAAAACTCTCAGTGTACAAATTGCTCTCTCTTTCTCCTAGTTCTGACTTTTTCTCCCCTCTCAATATTTTCGTCCCCCTTGATCTGCTGCTGTTTGTTGTTTTTATAGAACAATTTCATTCAAACTTTTATTCCCTGCAAATCAGCAAAAAATCACAATTAAAATCCTTGATTTGAATAAAAATGGGAAGGAAAAATACTTACCTGTGATTGAGCTTGGTTGGGAAAGGAAAGAAAATCTAATTTGAAATCAAATTAATGTGAAGAAGGAGGCAAATGGTGGCTACTAGGGTTTGTTGGAGGAGGTGGAGTGGATCTGGGTCATGGGTATTGGATCCAGGCGGGGTCCTGGGTAAGTATGTGGGTAATAGGCTTGGTGCTGGTTTGACCCAATAATAAAATAAAACAAAAACAAACCATAAAATTAAAAATCTTTTTGTGGTTTTTGTCTTTTATAATTTTTCTCATTTCGGGATAAATAAAAACAAACATCAAAATAAGATGACCAGAATTTATTTATTTGCATTTTTATTTTTTGAGATTTTTAGTGAAAAAACTTAAAAAAGACCCGATCAAAATAGGGTGTTCACAGTCGGAAATGGCAAGTAGCATTTTATTCAATAATGGCATAGGGCGACCTAAACCCTACTAGTAGGCGAATAATGGACAATGTCAATATCACATTGTGGAATACTTAGTGGTACCAATGATGATATGTAAATTGTAGATTTATCGCCGTTAGGTTAAATTTATGATATTTGAGGTTGCCTGGTTTTACCTGTTAAACTGATCATTGTGTGCTGTTTGCCTAAATGTGACAGGTATGAGTTAATTGTGCTTATCTTATTATTTTATTATTATTATTATCATTAGTATTTGAATATTGCTAATATGTGTGATATGATGACATGATTAATTTTTATACCATGCTTAGTGGCCTCTAGATATTGATATATGAGGAGTTAAGGTGATGCATGTTGGGGTGTGTATGATATATGTTTTAGCTATGCCTAACTTAAATGATTCTTTAATATTTATTGATCATGGGATTTGAGATATAATATGAGATGATGAGGAAAGGTTAAGGCACTAAGTAATGACTTGGTACAAGTTGGTAAGACTCATATAGATGCATGTTGTTGATCATAGCCGTGTGTTTGGAATACACGAGGTCCGAAGTCCTTGTGGGACCGTACCAACTTATATTTAGGTTGTGCAGCTATAGTATCATTACTATGCATGATCACCCTTGAGAGAGAACTAGGGTGTGCACCGGAGCGAGATGTGCAGCTATAGTGTCATTGCTTTGCATGAGCATTCTCACCGCGGATGAGGTGTGCACCGGGATTTGGGGACGCTTCGCTTGGACGACTGACTAACATCCCTAACCAGACGAGAGATGTGTGACAGGATTGATGGTGGCCACGTCAGCATAAGTTGCATGAGTGCGAAGGGTAGAGCATGATAATGTGTCTCAATGATGATTGTATATATATATATATATGTGATGCATGTTTGTGTGCCTTTATTGATTAAATGTTACATACTCTTTTCCCATATTGATGCTAGATAGTTTCTTATCTCCTTTTTCCTTTCTTTTGCGTTTGCCTTTTCTATCGTTACACGTGTAGACCGAGATATTGCTGATGGCTCATATGGATCATCCCTGGATGGAGGAGCCAGTAGGGTTCCCCTTGACGGGAACCTTTGAGTTCGAGTTTGTGGATGAGCAGGGGTGGCTAGTGGACCTAGTCACCTGTTTTGCTGTTTATACGTGTCCAATATCGGTGACTACTAGGTTAGGGATGGAGCTCCTTTTGGTTTGGTAGGGACCTTTCTGGTCGGCCAAACTTTTCCTTTTCCTATTGGATTCCCAGCAGTGCCGATACCTCCGATGCCACCGATGCCGGAGATCGTACCTGTACTAGTTCCAGTACCGGTACTCGTTCCTGCACTAGGACCTGATGATCAGGTTGTACCTGATATAGACCCCTTCATGGCACCAGATGTTCCGGAGGTTCTAGACGTGAGACCAGCCGAATCTGAGTCTTCTAGGTTATCGTCTCGGAACAGCTTGGCATACCGACGCTTGTTCCAGCAGCGTCCTGGGAAGAGCTCATCTAGCAGTAGCAGAGGAGCATAGGGACCATCCAGACCTAGAGGAGGCAGGGGTGAGACCGAGGGTGGCAGTAGTCATCTGTGATAGGACCGGTCAGTGCGTATCCTGTTAGGTGTATATAGGTGTGTGGAGAGGAATTTTTGATGTATTTTGATAGGGGCTGGGTATAGAGCGACAGTGAGGCATCTTTTGTTAGCCTTTTGATATATTTTCTTGTTTCACTCGGTTTGTATCTTTATATGGGATCCTACTGATGGGATTCCCTCTACTATCTGTTATGACCGTATTTAGGCAACACTATACATATGTATGTACCTGTGATGTTATGTTTATATTCGATGGTTATTTTATTTAAGGTTTTTATTCCTTCGCTGTTTTACATATTCGCTTAACCTTAATATCACGATTAAGTTTTAAATAAATTATGGTTTTCTTTAATGGAACATCGAGGTGTCTCAAGTACATGGACCAAAATCGCACATGGACAAAAGTTGAGAGACTAAAATTGCAATTAAGCCTAATTGTTTTATAATTGCAGTGTTGTTGTATTCATTTTATTTTGACTTAAATTTATAAATAATTTCTTTAATTCAAAACAAAGAATTTTGAGCAATACATTTTTGCCTTTTTCCTATGAATTTAGTATTTTAAATTGAAATTTGGATACTTTTAACCACCTCTTTCTCTCTCATTATATCTAGACCAGAAGAGATTGGATTGAAAATGTCACATAATATTAGTTTTATGGTTTAAATAAGTTTTTAGTCCCTACAAAATTCATCAATTTTGGTTTTAGTCCATTTAAAATTTTTTCTTATGATTTCGTTCTTGTACTTTCAAATTTTTTGTAAATAGTCCCTATCGTTACCTCTAAATAGCAAAAATCATATCAGATGAAAAAATTTATTAATTTTAACCCTATCACCCTAACGTATGATTTTTTTATAATAATTTCTAGCCAAATTTTGGAGCAAATCGACAAGAACAAAAAATTATATTGATATCTCTGATTACTAGATACCATACAAAATGGAGGAATTTAGCAATTTTAACTATGTGATCCAAAATGTATGATTTTGTTTCTGTTTTCTAGCCAAATTTTATAGCAAGTCGGATAATAAAATGAAATTTCTTCGATACCTCTAAGTACTAGATAAAGGAAAAAAGATAACAGTAAGGACTGTTTACAATTTGTTTTAAATTACATGAACAAAATCCTAAGAAAAGATTTTACAAGGATTAAAACTAAAATTGGTAAACTTTAATGGAATAAAACCTTATTCAAACCTAGTTTTATTATGTTCTTCTCAATTCTTTAAATAATTTTCAAAAGAATTCAATTTTTCATCAACAACCAATTAAAAAGTTATTATATCATTAAAAAAATAATTCAACTCCTATCATAAATCATAAATATATTACATCTTTCAAAAAAGTCACAAGATATGTTTATAAAAAAAAAAGTCATAGCATAATCTAGATTGTGATTGCTACACCTATCAAGATTAAGATTAAAAAAGTTTAATTGCTATACATTATTAATTAATAAAGTTTTTTTTATACCATCAATCAATTAAAAATTAAGGTATATATATCTTATAATATAGTTAGAATAAAAGTTAAAGATTTTTAATTAAATACTAATTTTTAATTAATTGATTAATAGTGTAAAAAAAAAACTTTACGCAGTCGTGAAATCCAAATTGAAATATTAGTAATCTATGCAGAGTAAGAGTGTGTTTGGGAAAGATTATTCTTTCCTGTTTCAGCTATTTTTTAGCTTAAAAGCTGTTTCATAGATAATCTATCATGTTTGGCATTTTGCTTAAGTTTATAAAAAAGCTTTTTTTTAGGGAAAAAAAGCTGTTTTATACCATCTAGTTTTTTCTAGCTTAAGATTATTGTGATTTGATTATTTTTCATTCTCAATACTCTCTTCCCTGTTTACCCCTACAAAACTAACTTCTAAAAAAATATTATTAAATTATACAAATAACTTCATACCCTTTTTCGTAATTTATTATATAAAAGTGATTTTTTTTTGCACCACCCAAACGAAATAGATTATCTTAAAATCGCTTTTCAGCAAACAGACCCAAACAAAAACAGATTCTGATTATAATCGATTATCACAATAATCGATTATACAAAAATTGATTATCAGCATAATCTTTTTTTTCCAGCTTTCCCAAACACACCGTGAGTGGTGTTCAATGTTGAATTTTTGTTCTTACTTTGACATTGGTAGTGATGATTGACCAAAGAAAATGATTATATCTCAGCTGACTGTGTCAGAATCTTCCTCTTCTTGTTATTATTACTGGCTCGAGCATCGCTCCTTAGGATCGCTCCCACTCCCTTCAAACTCAAGCCACCACAGCACAACCATTCACCCAAAATATACAAAACTTTTTTCATGCTCGCCTCCGAATCTTGCTCTGCGCTTCGACCCAAAGCCTCTGTACCCGACCCGAACCCGACCCGTTCAGTGTTCGTCGCTGGTGGTGGCCCGTGTTGCTTCGATCCACGGTCTTGGTCCAGACCCAGCTTCGCCTCGGGGCCCAAGCTGTCCCTCAATTCCATAGAAATGGAAGTGCTCCGCCGAATAGGCCGCGGTTGCTTCAAGAATCCCCGCCTTAAAGTGGAGGCTGACAGCGGCGGCGAGGACTTGTTCGATGCCGCCGCTGCCGCCACGGCCAAGCCGGTTCCTCATCACCTTGTTATTATGGTTAATGGTATAATTGGGAGGTAACCTTTTACATGCCATAATGTTTAGAGTTAATATCTAAATTCGTAGACTTCAATTCAGTTGTATTGAAACATCTCTGTTGAGTATGTTGGGGACAGCAGTGAAACATAGATTATATAAATAATTGATTATTGATTATTGTATATTAATAGATTATAATCTGAATATGTTTTTGTTTGGGCATTTTTTTGTAAGGATAAATTTTGAAGACACCCTAGTGAGTGAGGACATATTCTATTCTATGTTGGATCTATTTAATTGTGATGCACTAGGTGGTTTTTTTACACTCTTAATCACTCTTATTATAATTATCTTTTATGATTTATAATTAGTTGAAAGTCTAAATATCTAAATAGAATATAATAGGCCATCATATTCAAAGGATTTATTGTAATCAATCTTATATTGACATATAATTAAAAGGTTTGATAACTACTAGGATAACTTGTGATTAGTTAACATGTAAAAAACTTTACAATATCGCAATTAAACTCATTAAAAAGTAAAAAACTTTGGTCCATTTAAAAGGTGGAGCAGCAGAACAAACATCCTGCTCTCAGCACACCATTTTTAAGACTCGAACTTTGTCTTTAGTTTAAGAATTCGGTTTATCGGTTAACTGGGGTGAAATGTACTTATTATATTACAGTGCTGCGGATTGGAGATATGCTGCGGAGCAGTTTGTGAAAAAGCTTCCGGATAAAGTTGTTGTACACCGTAAGTGTGCCTACTTCCCCTAAAATTTAGGGCCTGTTTGCACTATTTCAACTTTTCTTTTTTATTTCCTGTTTTTATAGATTATTGCAAAAATGACACCTTGTTTTCATTTTGTTTATTATTTTCAAAGATTTGTACAGTAGTGAAAACAACATTTTGTTATTTTCACTGTTTTCTATGAAATCTTTGAAAACAAATTAAATGAAAACATGGTTTCATTTTTGCAATTATTAATGGAAATAAGAAATAAAAACAGGAAACTGGAAACAAAGCAAACAGACCTTGAGTGCTCTTTTTCTTTCCGCAAGTGTGCATATAAAGATTGTTGATAATTTAGTGGGGCTTGAAAAGCATGGTATCACTGGATTATTAATATTCTTGTTAGGTTTGTGATCTTTATGTTAATGTTTGGATGATGAATGGATAGTCTGGTTAGTGTTTTGGATGAATTGTCTTTATCCTACCCTGTCATGGAGATCATGTAAAACATCTTATGTAATTAAGCAAGAGTGTCTGATCACAAAAATTTGTGAAATTGTTTTTCCCATCCTGGTTTAATATTCTTCCAATTCTTGCCTTGACATTGCCATGCCCACCAATCTTCCAGTTTTATTATCTCTGGCCTTTATAAATCATATCATTTATTGTGTTTTGCTTGATATTTTGTGGACAGGCAGTGAATGCAATTCTTCAAAATTGACATTTGATGGTGTTGATACGATGGGTGAGAGGCTAGCTGAAGAGGTATTTTGGTAATAATAATATCATCTTTTTCCTTCTGTGCACATCTTAAGCTTTCATACTTCCCTGAACTTCCATTTATAGTGTTGACTTTGCAATGACTCATTGACATCTAAGTCTTCAGTTTTAATTCGTATTTATGCAGGTGCTATCTGTTATTAGACGTTGGCCAGAGGTGCAGAAGATATCCTTCGTGGCACATTCTCTAGGAGGCTTGGTGGCTAGATATGCTATTGGGAGACTTTATGAGTATTCTTCTACACTGGAACCTTTAGGTACAAGTGGTAACTGCTCCAGTGAAGAGATGGAATATTCAAAGCAATTCCTTGAACAGCATTTTGAAGCCAAAATTGCTGGCTTAGAGCCAATGAACTTCATAACATTTGCAACACCACATCTTGGTTCAAGAGGGAATAAGCAGGTAGCTTAAGTTTGCTTTGAACACATAGCTTAAGTGTTTTTTTGGGACTGTGCCACTTAACTACTTCAGTTGTCGGAAGTTTCATTTGTCTTACCTGACGTAAAATCTTTTGGCATTTCGATTTTGTTAGAAGAAAAGTGCACATGGAAGGAATTTTGTTACGTTTAATTCCTTTTTGTTTCCCAGAAGTCACTTAAAAAGTGATTTGATCCATATGATTTCAGTGCCATCAACTAGAGATTAGTATTATTCTGATTTTATCTTTAGGTATTTAGAACTTCTTATGGTCATTCAGCTTCAGAAAGATATTTTTCTTTTGAATTTGTTTTGGTACTAATTGTATTTTTTTTCATTGGATATCTTCAATGGTCTTCTTGTAAGGGTATGGAATATGGATATTTGAAGACACGCTTGAAAGTATCATGCAAAATGGGTTCAATTAGTAGCCTATTTATTTCTTTTGTTAATTGTTATAAAATCTTATATAAATGCTGCTTGGTTATGTTATGTTAGGAACCAATTGTAAGGTATGAGACTTGAGTCCTACATAGGAAGTATGGGATTCCGGTATAGGGTTTATATGACCTTGGGCTCTCCAACCACAATGGCTAGCTTTTGTAGTGTTACTTTCCCAAGGTTCATATTAATTGGTATTAGTGCTTTCCACAGTTGCAAGCAGCACAGTTGGTAATGCGGACATTGTAGTGTTCTCTAGACTTGAGTCTCGCATCGGAAGTATGAGATTCCGGTATGGGGTTTATATGCTCTTGGGCTCTCTAACCAAAACAACTAGTTTTTGTGGTCTGGTTCTCCCAAGATTCGCATTAGGTTATTTCTGTTTATTGTTTTTTCCATGTACTGGTGAATCAACTTTCTACACACTGAAAAATGAAAATGTTCAAAGAGAAGGAAGTATATTCTATCTGCACGATGAGATAAAAAGGGTTTTCATATTTTGCTGTAGCTCACGTGCCTAAGATTATTGGTTATATGAAATGTTATAAATATTTGTGTGCTTAATTTGGGTGTGATATATCATAAGCATAAAATGGCAGGTTGCATCTTTTTCATTTTCTGTGGACTGTAGCTGCAGTGAAATCAGCGATGTGTTGTGATAGGTTTTGTTAGTCTATTCTAATTGATTCTATATCTGACATAGAAGCGCAGATATTGGAATTGCAAAGCAATATTATCTCTTAATTCTTTTTTCATTTGGTTCTTGTAGCTTCCGTTTCTTTGTGGTCTTCCTTTCCTTGAGAGAAGAGCATCCCAAACTGCACATTTAGTTGCAGGGAGAACTGGGAAGCATCTCTTCCTCATGGACAATGATGATGGAAAGCCTCCTCTGCTCTTGCGAATGGTTGATGACTCCGACGATTTAAAATTTATGTTAGTATTAATGTGTAAGTTAAGTTCATCAGATGCTAATATTCATTTCTGTATTATTGCCAATATAATTGCTTTTGATGGTGTAGGTCAGCTTTACGTGTGTTCAAGCGTCGGGTGGCATATGCAAATGCAAATTATGATCGTATCCTCTTTTTAACTTAGGTTTTGAATAATAACAACATGTGTTTGATGTTTTTTAATCAGAAGCTTAAGCCTAATGAATATAGAGTCAACCACACATGTAGTTAGCATATGCAGCTTGCATGTGCATTTTAAAGAGTTTGTATCCAGCTACTCTCCAAATATCACCTTGGCTAGTAAATTAATTTTTTTCCTGAAACCATAAATTGGCACAATGGTGTAGATCAAACTTTAAGATAGAGAAATACTTCTTATGTTCTGTTATTTCTTGACTTAGCTTGAAGATATGGTTGGTTGGCGTACCTCATCAATTCGTCGTCAACATGAACTTCCAAATGTATAGACTTTCTGATAATAGTCTACCTTCATGCTTTACATGGCTTTCAGAGACTAAATTCTGTTCTTTCTTTTATGCTAGTCCAATCTTCTTGTAATTGATGAGAAATACCCACACGTTGTTTATGTTGAAGGAGAGACTGTTGATGACATTCGCAATACAGCATCTTCTAATGTTGGAGGCCAAGCAGTTGACTTAGAAGGTTCTTTCCTTATCTTTAAAAAGAGTTTGTCAACTTTGTAATATAATGTTGATTTATGCTGTCCTTTTATACTTCTCTTTCGGAATGACATAACACTATGTATTTAGGAAGATGAGTAAGTTTATCTCGGATTTCTTGTTTTGGGGATGGATATATGTTGTTCTGGTTGATTGTTAGTCGTAGTGTTTAGTTAAAGTCTTAAAGAATTTTCAGATAAATAAGAAAAAGAAGTAAAAGAGCAATCTCCTGTCCTTCGTCTTGGATTTCCTATTCATGTTTATAACCTTTTGCAAGTCATATCATAAACTTAAAAAAATGTTTAGAGCATTTTCATTGCTATGTGCTTGACTTTTTTTAGTAGATATGCAAAACGTGTAACAACAGATTGTATGTCATGACAATAAGTTTATCATAAATAAGACTAAGGATATATGGTTAACACTTTCTATAACTTTGTAACATACGAAGACAATGAAATTGCCATTGAACTTTTGACACGGGTACATTTTCTCTTTATAAGATCAAGAGCAAGGGAAAACTATTTTTGTCGGTACATTTTATAAACAATTTATTCCTACTATAATTAAATATACAGTAGGTGCTGCTTGGTGAAAGTTGTCTCTACACGATTTTAGTTTCTTATGGATAATTCAATCTGACAGGCCTAGCTTATAGAGGATCAAGTAACCTATATCCCTTTCTTTAGACGATTATAGTATGCTGGGACAAGGACACAAGTTAAATTGCTATTTTGGTGTTCTTTATGAAGAATCGATTCTTGCCATGGCTCCCTTAACTTTTTTTCATATTGTTATAATTATTAGTTTGAGCTCTTTTATTTTGTTGCCAAATAGCAGTGTCTCAACTTAACTGTACCTACTTGAATTGAATCTGAATTGGGTCCGTTAAACCTAGATACAGCCACTTGGCACTTTCTAAGTAAAACAACTTTGTGTAAATATTATTACACCATGATCAACGTTTTCGTTGCATACAGTTCTATTTAATGTTTTAATATTTACATTCTAAAATTATCTCAGTGGGCTATATTCAACTTAGTTGCACTTGCACCAAATATACTATAGCAATAGAATAATTATACTAGGTGAAAATGTATGTGTTACCTAGATATATTGGATTTAGTAGCTGTTTCTATTGATCCTCGTACTTATTTCAAATTCATATTTTTTCTGCTTTTTTATTTTATTTTTCCTATATGTAGAGGAGATGATAAAGGGTCTCACTCAGGTACCTTGGGAGCGTGTGGATGTTAGCTTTCAGAAAAGTAAACAGCGGTATATTGCTCATAGTACAATTCAGGTAGGCTTGATATCTTAAAGCTTTCCTGCAAATTTTGTGTGATGTTATTCCTCTTGATACTGTATTATCAACTGCTTTTTTCATTCTACCTATGTTTAGTACTCCAATATTTAGATTAAATTTGCAATGAAAATGCATAGTACAATATATTATTTGAAGAGAATGAACTTTTATAACACTGATGGTGACAATGATGTAAGATTAACAGACATGAGGAAAGCTAGGGTATGGGATTTAGGAGATATCAAGCCAGGAATATAGTAATTTAAGGTTATTGAAAGGTACTTATTGTTTTGCACATATTAGGGTGATGATTAAGAGAGTGAAATCACTGTGTTAATTACACAGCAGAGGCTTCGTAAAATTTAGATATTATTTACATAGTGATAGATCACTCCCCAATTGTATTTGGTTAGCCTATACAATAAGTTTAAATATTAGTTACATAGTTTCCTTCTCCTGAAAACTTTCAATTTTCTCATGAACACCCACCCATCCATCCTTCCATCGATGTTCCTTTCTGCACTTCTTTCACAAGAGAGAGAAAGAGGGGGGGGCGGGGGAAATCTGTCCGAACAAGAAGATATAGTAATCCTTCTTAACTGCTGACCTGATATATTGAGCATTTGTCAGAGCCTCAGGTAAATCTCTGAGGTTGCAATCTCGAATGAACTCGTCAAAAACCCTCATAGTTTCAGTTACATGGTCTGCCCCAAACTTTTCATTAGGATATCTCAATGCATTAAAATCACCACCGATACACCAGGAGGGAGCACAAAACCCATGATCGTGACTAAGCTCCTCCTAGAATAAAGTTCCGAGTCGTGGCTGAACAGGACCATAAACCAATGTAACCCGCCATTGATCTCTCCCTTTGAAATCCAGCAAAGCAGAAGCTGAAAAGGAGTCAAGGTCAGAATCAATCTTGCTTGCAACTCTAATATCCCCAATAACCACCATACCCCCTGATGCCCCAAGCCTGAAAGAAAAGATTCTCCATCCTAATGTCAAGACTCCCACAAACTTCTCACCATCAAACTTTCGCACTCCTCCATTTTGGTTTCTTGAAGCATAACTAAGTCAGGCATAGCTTTGCTAGTGACCTCTTTAAATATTTTTCCCTTTTCTCCTGACTACCCAAACCTCTTCTAACATTCCACCTTGCTAACCCGCCTCCCTTTCAAGTTTCACCCCTCCTTAATTTATTGATGAAGCCAAATTTTGCAATTCTTTTTCCAAGCATTTTGCTTAAGAGACTAGAGTATAATTTGGACTAGATAATTGGAAATGATTGAGTGATTAGCATTCGGCTGAACTGCTACTTATATACACTATAGGAATAAATACAATTTATATTTACAAAGAGATTAATGATAGTGCTACTTCCTAAGTGCATGTATGGTACATCCTAGATACATGAATTACTAAGTACATGTAGATGAAATTTAATTGCTACTAATTCCATCATTTGCTACTAGTTCCAACACTCACCCTCAGACTGGAGCATATAAGTCAAATGCTACAAGCTGGGAACAAATATATTGAATTCTAGGCCCTTTTAGAGACTTTGCGAAGATGTATACTAGTTGATCATTAGAACTAACAGATTCAGTAATGATTCCCTTAGAAAGAACCTTCTCATGAACAAAATGCCAATGAATTTCAATATGTTTAGTTCTTTCATGAAACACCATATTGGAAGATATATGAAAAGCTGCTTGATTATCACAATATAATTTCACTTGATGGGTGTCTCAAACTTCAGTTCTTGAAGGGCTTGTTTGATTCAAATGAGTTCACATGTGGTTGCAACCATAACCCTATATTCTGCTTCTGCACTAGACCTTCAGACAATATTTTGCTTAAACTCTTCCATGTGACAATATTTTCTCCAATAGAATCACAATACCCTGAAGTGGAATGCCTCTCAATATGCGAGTCTGCCTAATCTGCATCACAATATCCCAACTATTTGAGGGTTTCCTTTATCTTCATAGAGTAGCCCTTGTCCCTGTGCCTTTTTAATATAGCTCAAAACTCGTACCACTGCATTCCAATGGTTAGTATGAGGAGATTGCATGAACTGGCTTACTACCCCAACTGCAAAGGAAATGTCTGGTCTAGTAATTGTGAGGTAGATAAGTTTTCAATTAATCTCCGATGTCTTTCCAGATCTGACTAAGGCTCCCCTTGACCAGGTAATAATTTCTTATTTAGATCCATGGGACTATCAATGAGCCTTCAACTCAACATACCAGTTTCTTTAAGTTGTCTAATGCATACTTCCTTTGCTAGATGGTGATTCCATTACTTGATCGAGCAACTTCAATACCATGGAAATAATTTAACTTCCCAAAATCCTTGGTTTGAAAACGGCTGAACAAATGTTCCTTAAGCTGAGAGATTCTTTCATGATCAATTCTTGTAATGACTATACCATCTACATAAACCACTAAGTAAACACATTTATCCTAAGGAGTATGACAACATAAAACTGAATGATCTACTTCACTACGTTTTAGTCCAAACTGAATCCCCCAAACCAAGTTTGTGGAGACTATTTAAATGCCTAGAGAGAGATCGTCGTGGTTTGTGAACCAATCTAGACTCCCCCTGAGCAACAAAACCTAGTGATTTCTCCAAATAAATCTCTTCTTCGAGTTCTTCGTGAAGAAATGCATTTTTTATATCCAGCTGATATAGTGGCCAATGATGAATGACAGCCATGGCAAGAAACAGCCGAACGAAAGTAATTTTTGCCACCGGGGAAAAGGTATCTCCCTAGTCAAGACCATAAATCCGTGTATAACCTTTGGCCACTAGACGGGCCTTGAGATTATCAATCGGTCCATTTGGGCCAACTTTAATAGCATACATCCAATGGCAACCAACAAGTTTCTTGCCAAGAGGAAGTGGAACCAACTCCCAACTACCACTGTGCTCAAGTGCCTCATAAACATTCTTAGGAATCGAAACAAAAGATAGAGATGATACAAAAGAAAAATAGGGAGGAAATAAATGATAATAACTTAAAAAATTATAGATAGGATGAGGCTTGAGAGTGGATCTGGTACCTTTCCAAGGGGAACGGTCAAGTCAGAATTTGGTTCAGGAAGGTCCGTAGTAGAGGTGGCCGAAGGAGTAGGACATGAATCATCTGGTTGTTCAGCTTCCTCTGCTACTGAATCTGCAGCCTGTACTTGATGTTGGTTTGAGAGGTGGCCGAGACTGAGGTGGAGAATTGCTAGGAGCATCTTCATTAGATTCGATAGGAGAATTATTTGGCTTCTGTAAAGGAAAGAAAGATGGATCAAAGTAGGGAACCGGTAACATTTCAAGGACAGTGTTGAACTCATCCAAGGAAGAAGAGAAATATGGAGTGTCTTCAAAGAATGTGACATCTGCTGACATGTAGTAGCGATTATTGGCTGGAAAATAACACCGATATCCTTTCTGTGACCTGTAATACCAATAAACACATTTGATAACCTGAGCATAAAGTTTGTCCAAACATGGAGAGAGATCATGAACAAAGCAAGTACATCCAAATACCCAATTTCAGCTTGATGCATTCTAGTCCAGTCACCAATATAAGAGAATACACCGAAATACTAGAGCGCTTTGAGATTTATGCTTATGCTTTTATGATGCTACAGCTGTCTCTTAGAGGGATTGTGCACTCTCTAGACTGTTGCTTCTGCCACTGGCTAACTTGACAAGATAAGCATCAGGAACATGTTGTTGGTTACCAAAGCGATAGCCCTGGCATTGATATATCTGACTGAATTAGTATGTATATTTGATATTATTATGAGTCTGTATGCGTATCATTTTGGATTTTTTTTATATGGATTAAACCGGTTTTGGCTTTGCATATTAGATTTTCTGCAGCAGATTAGTTTTAATTACTCTTGCTTTGAATATTTGATTGGAGAAGAATAGATTAAGTCTACATGTTTCTGATCATATATAGATTGTTTTCACGAACCTCTATGCCGAACTTCTTATAAGATAATGGCCACCGCTTCAGCTTGATGTTCCTTGTTACTTTTTCTAATTATTTTTTATTTGTTTTGTCTTGCTCTCAGGTGAAAACGTACTGGTTGAATTCCGATGGTGCTGATGTTGTTTACCATATGATAGATAATTTCCTTCCTTAGCCTTTTTGTTTTTGTTTGATCTCAACAAAATCAATGTTGTGAGCAATGGCAATGGTAGTTGACTTCTAATATTTTTTCCCCTGGACGGCTTGCATTGTAACGAAATGAAGAAGATTTGTTGTACATCATATTGTGGCATGGAAAGTTGATAGCTCCATGAGAGTGCTCCTTTATGTATATGAGGACTCATTCTTAACTTGGTAATTTGTTCATATATCAATGTCATTGAGAATTTACATAAAAAACTTACGATTTTAGGATTATTGATGCAATATCAGTGTCAAAGTTTTTTACATTGTTATTTAATCGTACATATTTAACTTTTGTAATAATTACCTCGAAATTCATGTATAATGATAAGGTATGATTGGTTGATAGTGTACAAAAATTAATTTCATATTTTTATTGTCTTTACTTTGTGGTTGTTTTCTACCCACACTATTATGATTCATATGTAGACAACTATATCGAATTGGGATGGCTAACTCCAAAATGTTACATTGCTATTTGTTTCCTATTAACTACTCATTTATTTTGGAATAATCTTTTGATAAGGATAATCGATTTTTCTTATTTTTATTATAGTAATAATTTTTTTACATATCTAGCCAAGGGGGTGAAACCTCTCCCACCTCTAGCAACACCCTCTTCTCAGGAAGAGAAACACGCATCACACAAAAGGCTCGACGACTCTTGAACCCACCAACCGGGAACTACTAGAACACTTCACTAGACAGTAGCCCCTTACTATGGAGTGTGTTGACTGTCCATGCTTCAGAGGACGGTCAACCACTAACCTCAATAGTCGATTCAGACTAAACATAGGGGGCCACAGAACACCTTCAAGAGAGAGATTGATAGGAATGAGAGAGAGGATGGGGAAAGTGGGTGAACAAGTTACTTGAAAAACTGGGGGGATTACAGAGGAGAGAATGATAGGGAAGGGATAAAGTGAAAATGGGAAAAGAGTGAAGGAACAAACCCAATCTAAACCTTTTTAGTATAAAAAAAATGTCAGTTTTAAATGCCATTTTATTTATGTGAAACTTATAAATAAATAATGGCAGCTTAAATTTTCGTATCATATATGAAAAAGCCATATTATATATGTATTTAGAAAAATGCTAAATGGTACGTGTTGATTATGGAGTTTGAATCTATATCTATCTATATACACTATCAATTGGGGATGTCCGGTTACTGTTACAGGAACAGAAACCGGACACGTGTCATTCCCAGGTTTTTTTAATTTTTTTTAATTTCTAAAAAAAATAAAAAGAAAAATTCAATTTTTTTAAACTTTTCTTTAAAAATATTTAACTTTCTGTTTTACTTTTTGAATTTTTTTTTACGTTTTTTTTTTCTTACTTTTTTTTAAAAAAAATTTACTTTTTTTACTTTTAATTTTTTTTTTTTTTTTACGTTTTCCTTGAATTTTAAAAGTTTGTTAACATGACAACTCTACTTTTATTGTTTCCCAATTTATGATTGGTTGACATTTTAAAAAAATTTAAACTGTCAATGTATACAAATTAAATTAAAAAAAATGTATTAGCAAAAAAAAAATTTATTAGAAATTATTTTTTTACAAATTAAGGAAAAAGTAAAAAAATAAAAATTCAATTGGGGATGTCCGGTTACTGTTACAGGAACAGAAACCAGACACATGTCATCCCCAGTTTTTTTTGCTTTTTTTTAATTTCTAAAAAAAAAAATTCAATTTTTTTAAAACTTTTTTTTAAAAAATATTTAACTTTCTGTTTAACTTTTTGAATTTTTTTTACGTTTTTTTTTTCTTACTTTTTAAAAAAAAAAATTTACTTTTTTTACTTTTAATTTATTTTTTTTAAGCTTTCCTTGAATTTTAAAAGTTTGTTTG
Source organism: Echinosophora koreensis (assembly GCA_035048595.1). Classification (NCBI taxonomy): domain Eukaryota; kingdom Viridiplantae; phylum Streptophyta; class Magnoliopsida; order Fabales; family Fabaceae; genus Echinosophora; species Echinosophora koreensis. Next base: position 2,026,786 of record JAPCYP010000072.1, read on the forward strand.
CTATTATTTTTTTTACGTTTAATTTTTTAAAAATGTTTTTTTTAAAGTTTTTATATTTTTACATTTTTTTAAAAAAATTGACATTTTTGCTTTTTTTTAATTTTTTTAAATTTCTAAAAAAAAATAAAAAAAATTTCAATTTTTTTAAACTTTTTTAAAAAAAATTATTTTACTTTCTGTTTTACTTTTTGAATTTTTTTTACGTTTTTTTTTCTTACTTTTTAAAAAAAATTTTTTTACTTTTTTTACTTTTAATTTTTTTTTTACGTTTTCCTTGAATTTTAAAAGTTTGTTTGCTATTATTTTTTTTACGTTTAATTTTTTAAAAATGTTTTTTTTAAGTTTTTATATTTTTATATTTTTAAAAAAAATTTGACTTTTAAATTTTTTATTTTTTTACTTTTTCCTTAATTTGTAAAAAAATAATTTCTAATAATTTTTTTTCCCTAATACTTTTTTTTTAAATTTAATTTGTATACACTGACAATGTAAATTTTTTTAAACTGTCAACCAATCATAAATTGGGAAACAATAAAAGTAGAGTTGTCATGTTCTTGATGTTTTAATTTTTATATACTTATATTTTAATGTATATATAATTTAATAGTTTAAAATTTAAAATTTATATATTTTTTATTTATATATATATATATATATATATATTTTAATATTTTTTGGTTCGAACCGAATCAAACCAAACCAATTTTAATTGGTACGGATATTGTTATTGACTTTTTAAAGTTTATAATTTTTAAATATTTTTATCCAAGAAAGGTAGCAAAGCTACCGTGTTCTTCGAAAAAGTTTACGATCGCAAGACTCGAACCAATAATTCGATAAATTTGAAAATCCGAACCAACCAATTAAATTGGTTTGTTTTTCTTCTTTTTTGTGTACGGCTCCAAATTGAACCAAACCCAATGGTCATTAGTTCGGTTATTTTGGAACCGAACCAATTACTATATTAAAATATTTATATATATTTTAATATTCAATATGTATATCACTTTATCAATTGACAACTTTTCTTCTACTGTTTCTGTAACAGCAGAGGGAGTTGTCAACCGGTGGATTATTTTGGATTATTTAAATTTATTTATTTATTGTTTAAACATATATTTTGTTGGTTTTAACTACCATGTTCTTCGAAAAATTTTAGGGTTGTAAGATTCGAACCAATAATTCGATAAATTTGAAAATCCGAACCAACCAATTAGATTGGTTCTTTTTTTTTTTTTGTTCGGCTCCGAATTGAACCAAACCCAATGGTCATTAGTTCGGTTATTTTGGAACCGAACCAATTACTATATTAAAATATTTATATATATTTTAATATTCAATATGTATATCACTTTATCAATTGACAACTTTTCATCTACTGTTTCTGTAACAGCAGAGGGAGTTGTCAACCGGTGGATTATTTTGGATTATTTAAATTTATTTATTTATTTTTTAAACATATATTTTGTTGGTTTTAACTACCGTGTTCTTCGAAAAATTTTAGGGTTGTAAGACTCGAACCAATAATTCGATAAATTTGAAAATCCGAACCAACCAATTAGATTGGTTCTTTTTTTTTTTGTTCGACTCCGAATTGAACCAAACCCAATTGTCATTCGTTCGGTTATTTTGGACCCGAACCAATTAATATATTTTAATATATTTATATATATATATATATATATTAATATTCAATATCTATATCACTTTATCAATTGACAACTTTTCTTCTACTGTTCCTGTAATAGTAAAAGGGGTTGCCAACCGAACCGAACCAATTTTGGTTGGTTTGGATTTTTTATATTATTCTGTTATTAATTTTTTTAAAGTTTACAATTTTTTTGTTTTTAAATGTTTTTAGCTAGGAAAGGTACCCAAACCCAATGGTCATCGGTATCAGGTTCAAGAATTTTGGAAACGAACTAATTACTATATTTTAGTATTTATATACATATATATATATATATATATATATATATATAATACTTAATATTTATTATATTTAATAATTTTATATTTTAATATATATTTTAATTTTATATCCGAACCAACCAATTAAATTGGTTTGTTTTTCTCTTTTTTTGTGTACGGCTCCAAATTGAACCAAACCCAATGGTCATTAATTCGGTTATTTTGGAACCGAACCAATTACTATATTAAAATATTTATATATATTTTAATATTTAATATGTATATCACTTTATCAATTGACAACTTTTCTTCTACTGTTTCTGTAACAGCAGAGGGAGTTGTCAACCGGTGGATTATTTGGGATTATTTAAATTTATTTATTTATTTTTTAAACATATATTTTGTTGGTTTTAACTACCGTGTTCTTCGAAAAATTTTAGGGTTGTAAGATTCGAACCAATAATTCGATAAATTTGAAAATCCGAACCAACCAATTAGATTGGTTCTTTTTTTTTTTTTGTTCGACTCCGAATTGAACCAAACCCAGTTGTCATTCGTTCGGTTATTTTGGACCCGAACCAATTAATATATTTTAATATATTTATATATATATATTAATATTCAATATCTATATCACTTTATCAATTGGCAACTTTTCTTCTACTGTTCCTGTAATAGTAAAAGGGGTTGCCAACCGAACCGAACCAATTTTGATTGGTTTGGATTTTTTATATTATTCTGTTATTAATTTTTTAAAGTTTACAATTTTTTTGTTTTTAAATGTTTTTAGCCAGGAAAGGTAGCCAAACCCAATGGTCATCGGTATCAGGTTCAAGAATTTTGGAAATGAACTAATTACTATATTTTAGTATTTATATACATATATATAATACTTAATATTTATTATATTTAATAATTTTATATTTTAATATATATTTTAATTTTATATATATATATATATATTAATATTTTCGGGTCCAAACCAAACTCAATTGAACCGAACCAATTTTAATTGGTTCGGATTTTTATATTATTTTATTATTAATTTTTTAAAGTGTACAAATTTTTTGTTTTTAAACGTTTTTAGCAAGGAAAGGTAGCAAACTACTATGTTCTTCGAAAAGTTTACTGCGTAGACCCGAACGAATAATTCGATGATCGATCCAATTAAATTGGTTTGTATTTTTTTTGTCCGGGAAAGGTACCCAAACCCAATGGTTATCTGTATCAGGTTCAAGAATTTTGGAAACGAACTAATTACTATATTTTAGTATATATATATATTACTTAATATTTATTATATTTAATAATTTTATATTTTAATATATATTTTAATTATATATATATATATATATATATTAATATTTTCGGGTCCAAACCAAACTCAATCGAACCGAACCAATTTTGATTGTTTCGGATTTTTTATATTATTTTATTATTAATTTTTTAAAGTGTACAAATTTTTTGTTTTTAAACGTTTTTAGCAAGGAAAGGTAGCAAACTACTGTGTTCTTCGAAAAGTTTAGCTGCGTAGACCCGAACGAATAATTCGATGAGTCGATCCAATTAAATTGGTTTGTATTTTTTTTTATCCGGGTCTGAACCAAACCCAATGGTTATTGGTTCGGTTATCATATTCAAGAATTTTGAAACCGAATTAATTATTATATTTTAGTATTTATATATATATATATATATATTATTACTTAATATTTATTATATTTAAATATAAATATTAATTATATATTGACATGATTCATGACCTCGTGATCCTTGTGCTAAACGGTAGATAAGTAAATTATAATCATGGTTGAGAATTGATTTTGAAATTATATGAAAGATGAAAGAGTGAAATGTTCTCGTAGATATAATGTGATGTATATTTCAGCTCACATTTCAATAAATCTGTATTATATTACTTTTGAAAAAAAAATCTTATAGGCACCCGTGCGTACCGCACGGGTTATTACACTAGTACCTCTCATTTATGAGAGAATACTCTAGTACAATTATTGTAAATATTTTGTAATTAATAGGTCAGGATATTACTTTCCTAAGTTAGAAAAAACACATGTTTTATTATCAGCTGAATAGGCTCTTTATTAGTAGCTGATTTCAAGGGATTTGTCTCCCTTTTTCTCTCCAACGTCTCTCCTTTATAAAGAGACAATCTGTAATGTTCAAAGTGTGAAATTAACACCTTTTTTCAAGTTGGTACCAGAAGTACTTTGCTCTGCCAGCCCTAATTTTCAGTCCAGATGGTTGCGATTCCTACAGACCCTGTCTCGACTACGTCGACCCAGCCTCCTGCTGATCCTATCCCAAATGTAACCAATGGTACTGAGCCCAAACTATCTTTGGGAGAGTCCAATTACATCTAGATTACAACATTTCGCCTAAATTGGGCAAATTTTCTATGCTGGTCTAAATCTGTCCGCATATATATCCGTGGAAGAGGTAAAATTGTTGCTGTTTTAAATTGTTGCACTTTATGATTTGAATAAAATGCTAACTTGATGCTGTGTTTGATTAGCCACCATAGCAAGATTAGGAACTGGAACAAGTTCATGAACCAGTGCAAGTTTAGCCTACACAGCAAGTGCAAGTGCAGCCTCAACAACAAGTGAATGCACCAGTTCAAGTGACTGCACCACAGCAAGTGCAGATTGCAACATAGAGGGCATGTATACAGGGACTGATTTGATACTAAGTTATTAATTTCAAGGACTAGTTTGATATTAAGTTGTAAATTATAAGGACCAATTTGATACTAACTTTTAGAATTCAATTGTGCAGGGAAGGAGGTATGGTGTAAGAGGTCCCATTATACCATGCAGGGAAAAGGCAACGCCAGTTATGCACCAGCATCAGGTGTAGCACCAGTTCCACCACTTGCACCTATGCCACCACCCTATACACGACCTATTATGGTTCAAATTCCAGCACCACTAGGGGCTTCGGGATCCAGGGGAGGTGAACCACAATTCATGTCTTTCATCCCAACTCCAGGATTGCCACTGAATCGTCCAAGACAACCTTGAAGATCATAACATTTGAAGATTTTGCTACATTGATTATAAATGCACATTTTAGGTGCTTATTTTTTGACTGAAACCACACTTTATATATGCTGCTTTTTGGCTGTTTATGCACAATAGTTACATGTGTTTATTTTGCTTACATTGATGTAAATGCACATTTTAGGGTTTTTTTTTTATTTTTTTTGCTGCATAAACCAACTTTAGATATGCTGGTTTTTTGCTATTAATGCACAATGGTTTACATGTGCATATTTTGGGGATGTAATTGCATATTTGGACACCATTTTGGTCAGCATTCCACATTTCTTCACTCCCATTACCCATTATGGATTTCAAACTCATTAACCCTAGAGCTTGAAGACCCACTTCGAGGGGAAGACCCATTACCCCCTTCATCATCACCTTCGATTTCGGTTTGGGTTTGCAGCAAGAGAAGGAGAGAGAGACGCAGAGGAGGAGGTAGCAGAGAGATTGAGGGAGAAGGATAAAAGAGGCATTGAAGGAGGGGGATGAAGTTGAAAGAAATTTAAACCCTAGGAAGTTTCAATTTAGTTCTCGAAATATCACTTTAGTCCCTGAAATTATGAGCTAACTGAGAAAGTTGACGTGGAACCCATGTGTACGATGAGATGGCATCCAATAGGGCACTTAACGTGCCGACTCGGCCCACTTCACGACATCAAGAGAGGAGAGTTAACGGAGGGACTGATTTGAATCATGATTTGCAACTTCAGGGACTAAATTGCTATTTCGATCAAGTTTAGGGACCAAGTTGATACTAAGTCCCAATTTCAGGGACTAAATTAGTTATTTACTCTAAATAAATTATAGGCAAACGGGGTATTCTTACCCCTTACCCCTTTATTTTGCCAATTGAGTGTTGTGTTATTTATTTTTATTAACATGGCCCTTTATGTTTAAAATTGTCATTGAATGTGGTCTTTTGATACAAGTCGTCTCCCCATTAACAAACATGCCGGTGTGGCACTAATAACGATTGCTTGGTGCATATGTGGTTGATATGTAGCCTAGCTAGGTAAGGAAGAGGCATAAACAATGTCTTTAGGCAAAAATGATATTGTTAAGTATTTTTAATTTGATCCCCTACTTTCTATTTCCTTTTCAATTTGGTCTCTCACCCAAATCGTCTTGTTCTCCCTCTCCATTTATGTTTCTATTTGTAGAGGTAGCATGAGGCTCACAACGATTGAAAACTAGGGCTATGTTCGGAAGGATGGAGTAGAATGATAAAAAGACATTAACTCACTGTATGAGAGTTCTTTAAGTAATGAAGTGGAGTGATTAAGGATGGTAACTCAAACCACCTCATCCCACTTTATCCCTCCAATTTTCATACCCTTCAAATTAAGGGGTTTGGAATCTCTCTCCATTCTCTCATTAAACTTCCAAACAATGGAGCAGTTTATTTTTATCTTTTCACTACATCTATTACTAATCACTCCTTTATTAATCACTTCATTTCATCCCTTTCAAAACTCCCAAACATAACCTAGATCCTAGGATGGTGGGTTAGAAAGGTTTTTAGGTAAGTTGATAGCATTTTTGGCTCACGACTCATTAATAAATGGTGTTGACATTAGTAATTAGGGTTAGGGTATTAGGGATGAGAAAGTGAGAGAGAGAAAAAACTTTTGATATGATCGATATTCTTTTTTGGTTTCTCAGGGTATCGTCTTGTCAACTATGGAGACTAATCCTTCGAATCGAGTAGGACTACAAGGGTTGCAAAGCTCTCCCTCAAGAATTTTAAAACTACTACATTTCCAAGGCTCAGATTCAAATTCTAGACTATTAGTTAAGTTGGAAGAGACCTTTGTCATCTCATTAAGGTGCTATTGAGTGGTATGTTATATGTCTAAGAGTAATGGACCAAATTAAAAACAAAAACAAAATTAAAGAATCAAATTAATTAAAAAAAGGAAGATAATAAAGTGAGAGTATTAACGACATCGTATCTGCCTTCTGACTATAGCGCGTGTCTTCTCTGCAGGACTCTCTTCTCTCTATTGTTCTCATTCGCACTCACCTTCTTCTTCCATTACACTTTCAGATCTCCACCCTCAATTCTCAGCTCAGATCCTCCTAACTTCCATTCCCCATCTCCATCCATTCACCTCACAAAACCAAAAAAACCACAAAAAACCCAAAAATAATAAAAAAATGTCCCACAGCGACACAATACCCCTTCACGCATCATCCCAATCCGACATCGACGAGATCGAGAATCTCATCAACGCAAGCGTCCAATCAGCACCCTCATCCGTCCCCCCAGCCAGACCACCAAGTCCGCCTCGCGCCTCCATCCCCGTCTCCTCTTCCCCTTTCATGCCTTCCAATCTTCCGCAATCCGTCCCGCCCGTCCGATCTGCTCCTCCTCATGTTGCGGCGGCAGCTCCTCCTCCTCCTCCGCCGCTTCCTACCTCTTCCGGCATCGCCTCCGATGGGTTCGGCCCGGCAGCGAATACGCTTACCGAGCCGGTTTGGGATACTGTCAAGAGGGATCTGTCGAGGATTGTTAGTAATCTGAAGCTCGTTGTGTTTCCGAATCCTTATAGGGAAGATCCTGGAAAGGCTTTGAGGGATTGGGATCTTTGGGGTCCTTTTTTCTTTATTGTGTTTCTTGGTCTTACTCTCTCCTGGTCTGCATCTGTCAAAAAGGTACACACCTGGATCATTTTTAGGGTCCGTTTGGTTTGTTTCCATATATTCCTGTTTTAGTTTCCTGTTAAAATGTTTGTAATTGCAAACTGTGGAAACAACATTTATATTGGAAACAGAACAAACGGGCCTTTATTGCTGTGCATTGCCATTGCAGTAGTTGTGAAATTCAGATCACCATACTTGGTTAATTTAGATGTAGAGCTTGAGGGATCTGTTTATATGCTGAAGGATTTCTAAGTGCATTGTTGTGTGGTGTCTTTTTTTTTCATTAAAGTACACACCTCGATCACTCTAGGGTCCATTTGCTTTGTTTCTAGATTCTTCCTGTTAAAATGTTGGTAATTTCAAAAATGCCATTTTGTTTTGATTCTATTTCTGTTGACAAAGATTTGTATAGGAAATGGTGAAAATAATATTTATATTGGAAACAAAGCAAACGGGTTTTCGTTGCTTTGCATTGCCATTGCCATTGCCATAGTTGTAAAATTCAGATCACCTTGGTTAATTACATTTAGATAGAGCTTGAGGGCTCTGTTTATATGCTGAAGGATTTCTTAAGTGCCTTGTTGAGTGGTGTCTTTGTTTTTGTATAACACGTTTGCATTTGTCCAGCTATGCTTTTGGGGATCATTATGCCTGATCCAGAAGATTGGTGATTTTTACTCTTCCCCCTACATTTTCTTATTGATTACAACAACAACAATCAAGACTTTTCTACTGGGTGATGTTGACTAAATGAATCAAACGATGCTATAATGTCATGTCGTAAATCATGTCAAAGCTAATCATTCTTAATGGTTTCACCTATTGTTTTTCTTATCTCTTTTCAAGTTGGAACTATTTTCTTGTTGATTACAAATTGCAAAGTCTTGGACTAGAGATTCTGAATGTACAACGTGGACTTACGACTATATCTAAAAATAATTGTTAGTTTTCTATCAGCTGAAGTGGAGTCATGAAGATCTTTTTTGGGTTTTGGTTTCCAGTTAATGAATGGATCTTGTCGTTGTATGTGTTGGGATTTTGTAGGATTGTATTGTATTTCTGATGATGCAGAAAATGAAGAGTATATATTATTAACGGGTGATATTGATTCAATTTGAATACTTCATTATAAACTGATTTGCTAGTTACCCAATTTCTGCATTACAATTACATTAGTATTTAATGATGATTTATCCCTCTTAAAAGTTAGTAGGTTGGTTGTCACTGGAAAAATAAGTAGTCAGAAACACCACCTGCAGCACCCTTGGCTGCGACTTAGATCATCTAGTATGAAAAATCACGGCCAAACCACTGGGAAAAAATCACAAAATTGTGCTCAGCAGTGTTGAAATTTTTTCTGACCCTTGGAAAGGGTAGATCTGCTGATTCTGAGTAGGGAAGGCTATTTTTCCTTTAAGAGAAGCTAGTTTGTGTTTTATCGTTTTTCTAAACTAGCTCTTGATACCATCTTAGAGAATTTTAGAAATGGAAATGACTGACTTAATCGGCTAGTCTCCCTAGCTATGTATACACTAAGGGTGCGTTTGATTTGCAAAAATTCAGGGGACTGGACAGCACAAAAATTTTTGTCCCCTGTTTGATTTGAAAAGTAGTCAGGGGACAGGACAAAAAATGGGGTGAGGGACAGGATAAAAACCCAGAATTTTGTCCCCCACCAAACCATGGGACAACTTTTTGTCCCATGGACAGACTAACAAAAGACAAAATTATCCTTACATCTCTCTTCTCCTCTCTCTCCTCTCTCCTCTCTCCCCCTCTCTCTCTCTCCTCTCTTTCTTTCTCTCTCCCTCTCTCTCTCTCTCTCTCCTCTCTCTCCCTCTCCCTCTCTCCTCTCTCACCCTCTCTCTCTCCTCTCTCTCTTTCTCTCTCCCCTCTCTCTCTCCTCTCTCTTTCTCTCTCCTCTCTCTCTCCCTCTCTGTCTCCTCTCTCTCTCTCTCTCTCTATATTGTCTATATTTATATATTAAATAATATAATATATATATTATAAAGGGTATTCCGATAAATTTAATATTATTTTGTTTGTACTGTCCATTATCCATCAAACAATGTACAAGACAAAGAATTGTCCTGTGACTCAAGGATTTGTCCTGTGCTGTCCTGTCTGTCCTGTGCTGTCCTGATACCTTTTGCAAATCAAACGCACCCTAAGAAATAAATATCAGTTAATACAGGCAAACTAGGTCTAGCCCAATAACACATTATACTCAAACTAACTATTCTCTAACAGGCATATTTTCTTATCTTACTTAGAGTCTTAATAATTTAGTTGACTTTCATTTGTAGTTCTCGGAGCTATTTTGCATTGTTTGGAAAGCTTTACTACCCTTTATACTGCTTCATTTTGTGCAAACTTTTTTGAACTTTCAATTTGTGTCATCTCTTGCAAAGATAGAATAGTTATATCACATAATCATTCGGAAGTGTGTGCCATTTTCTTTTCTGCATTTGCATAAGCAATCAACTCTCTCAGTGGTGGATGTGCGTGAAGCTGGAAATAGGTTGTCATTTGAAATTCCCTGGAATGCTGAAATGATAATAATTTTAAAGCTTCTGGTTGTTAGCAACTCCAGTGTAAGATTTAATTTTAGAGCTTAGGTTTAATGTGCATGCACTTCTTATGGACTGAGCAAGTACTAGTAACGTTGTAGCCACTTAGACTGTGTTGTTACTTTTTTAGACTCCATCTTCATTTCTTTCAAGTTACTGAAGTGGTGGCTGTGACACATGTGACTAAGAGCAGGTCATGGGCTCATGGCAGTACCAGTACACTTGCCTTTGTCAAAGGGCCTCCAATTCTTGGGGTAGTTTGCATTCAATATGACAGAGCACTGCAAGATGCTGGTTGTTTTAATTGCACAATTGCATCTGTCACAGAATCTTTTTCTTATTTATCATTCTGTATCAATTTCTTTTCTTTTTCTCCTTTTTGGGCCTTTTTGAATTTAAATGCCAGTTGGGAATCTAAGTTTGATTAAGGAGCATGATATAGTGGTTAGTCCATGGAGCCAGTTGTAAATGATTTTACTAAGTTTTACTCCTATCATCATTGTACTAATCATTTACTGAAGATTACAGGACAAAAACTTCACTTTACTTTAAGTTCTTTTTATCGTTGCACCTGGTGTTCAGAAGTTCACCCCTTTGTACTATGTTCTAGTGTTCTACTAATTTTAATTGCTCCCAGCTCTTTTATTTGTTTTTCTGTATTGTATTATGTTCGTATAATTACAGAATGAATTTTGTTGGTTTTAGATGTGTCCCCACTGACAGTTTTTTTCTTTGCACGTATCAGTCTGAGGTGTTTGCTGTCGCATTTGCCTTACTTGCTGCTGGTGCTGTGATTTTGACATTGAATGTACTTCTTCTGGTAATAGCTTTTTTCTCTCTTTCATCAAGTCATATTTAAAGTGAATACTTTAAATTTTACCGCAATCTCAGCATTGTATGTCAAATAGTTGACTGTGTCTTCCTCTCTTGCTCCCAAAATTTTAGGGCGGACACATCATTTTCTTCCAGAGTCTGAGCCTGCTGGGTTATTGCTTGTTCCCTCTGGACGTTGGTGCTTTAATTTGTATGTTGAAGGACAGTGTTATAGTGAAAGTGGTTGTGGTATGTGTGACATTGGCTTGGAGCTCTTGGGCTGCATATCCTTTCATGAGCTCTGCAGTCAACCCTAGGAGAAAAGCTCTTGCACTTTATCCAGTTTTCCTCATGTATGTATCAGTTGGTTTTCTCATAATTGCCATTGACTAGATTTCATAGTTCATCTGATTACAATGTTCCCATAAGCAATTGGAATCTGCTTCTAAATAGGAATTTTTGTCTATTGATCATCCGTTTTTATTCTTTATGCCCCTCCTTTTTCCGATTTTAATATTAGATATTATATACTTGGAAACAGGAAGTTGTATAATATGAAGTGTAAGGAATATTATGTGATCAAGATTGTGTACTTGTTGAAAATACGAAATATCATTGCTGCAGCTATCTCATCAAAGATTTCTTTTCCTTTATAAATTACTACGTCAATGAGAATACTGATAAAATAGATGGTCCATAGAAAAAGGGGAATAAGATGAATAGCAACTCTTTTTTGGGGGGCTTATAAAGGAGGACTGTAACCAATCCATGTGTGAGGAGAGGGATGTCAGCCCAAAGTGCAAGCAAAGACACAGATTAAATCCTGGATCAACTGTTGGATCAAAAATAAAAAAATAAAAAAATTGAATACTGGATCAATTAATATTTTAAAGGATTTGGCATAGTGCCGGCAATGAGCTTGGCTGGCCTCAAGTTTAGCTCGAAGAAACAATTTGTATGGAGGGATGGATCATCGATCAAAGAAAATCTGATATGGTTTTGAAGTTTTGGTTTATTATTATGAGAAATTCGTTAATTGGCCGATCCCATGTGGATATGATGTGTGAATGTGTGATATCTTGCCGTTTTTATTTATTTTTTGTTTTGCAACAAAATATGAAAATATGATTTACGGAACATTTTTGCATTACCAGAACGTTGGAAACACTGATACAACTTATAATATAGAACAAACTATTTTGTGTTTTTTTTTTTTTTTGGTTACAACTGAGAAAAAGAGAAAAACTAACTACGCAACACAGGTGTTTCTAAAGCATCAGCCATAAGAAGTTGCCTTATACTTGCAGGCGACTCGTGAACTATAAAGCGTTACTTCCCGTAGCTCCACTCTTGGCCATTAAATCCGCACACTGATTGGTTTCTCTGAACACATGAACCAAAGTAACAGTCCAAACCTTACACATGTATCGTTTGGCATTCTAAATCACAACACCGTAACAATGAAAAGGCTCATCTCCTTCAAGAACAAGACAGACAGCTTCTTGTGAGTCACTCTCACAAATAATGTTTCGGTGCCCCATATCCCACGCCATCTGGAGTCCATGAAAGATAGCTTTGAGTTCATCCAAAAGAATACTTTCATTTCCCAGGAACTCTTTGAAACCAGCTATCCAACTCCCCTCATGATTTCTCAACAGACCACCAAAACCAGCTCTACCCAAAGATACCTGAGCACTCCCATCAACATTCACCTTCACACACCCTACTTCAGGCCATCTCGGGTTGGAGTATGCTACTGCATGTTCGCATGAGAGTTGAAGACAATCGTGCACATGCTATGCACCAATTTTGTTTGTTTATAATTATAAAAAAATTACTTTTAAATGCCAGTGATTTTTTCCAAAAGTGAATGAAGATAGCTTTTCATTTTAACCATAAAAATATTTTTTTTTTAAAATATTTTTTATGAAAATTTAAATAAACACAATTAAACTCATTAAAAATGTTATTTTCATCAAATAATCTGTAACAAACGCACTCGTAATATGAATAGAGGATATGATAAATTTATATAACACAATATGACAAATTAGTATAACATTAATTTAAAAGTACAAATATAAAATAAAAAAAGAATTAATGTTTTAAAAATGAGTGGAGACTTATTTCAAAAATAGGTTTAATAGAGTTATTTTTTTTTTTTAATTTACTGTCAGATAGATCATTTTTTTAATTCTTAGACAAACTTTATTCCCACCCTTAAAAAATTAACATGAATATAATAAAATGCTAATTTGGATTTCTTTCTGTAAATAAACTGTTCCCAAAGAAGGTAGGGACATCGTGTTTTCATGGGATAAATGATTCTTAAACATCAAAATAGAAGAATGGTGTCCTATCTGATTTTGGACAAAATTTAGGTCCTTAGACACTTTTACTATGGTTCCACTCATTAAAAAAAAAAAAAACTGTTATTTCAGTAAAAAGGTATACTGAGACCAGTTTCATAAGACACCTCTTTAATAGTTTCTCGCAGTTTTTGGTATATTTTCAATAGAAACATGATAAACGGGACAGAACAGGATACAAGTTTTGTCCCCTGTTTTTCGTGTATTTTTAAAATATGTATATGTATGCATAAAAAAAGATAAAAAGTAGATGAGAGATAAACGTATCGGTATCCAAAATTTGTTTCATGGTTGTGGAAGAAGTATCCAACTATCCAATACCAAAAGGACAAAGAGGGATGCAAAACAGCAGAGCAACTAAAACACTATACAAGCCTGCTTCTTTCTATACACTCCTCAACTGATACTATATTCCCATTCCCACTAGAATAAATCAGAAAAACCCAAAATAATTCACACATTTTCCCTTTCTACCCTTCTTAGATTTGCCTAATAACACCAAACGGTCAATTATGCCCTCTCCTCCTGCTGCTGCAACTCCACGCCAAAAACCCCTTCTCCTTTTATAACAAACTCGCAAGAAGACTCAGGCAAATGAGGAGCAAACAAAACGCTAAGCCTCCTCGTCGTTTTGATTCCCTCACCATCCCGTTTAACCTCTTCATATTCCCTTGACAAGAAAAGCCTCGTGTTCACACAATTGGCCCAACCCAAGCCCAACGCAGGCCCAATCCGTCTGCCCGAAGAAAACAACCCACTCAAATTCCCAATCCTCACCCCATTCATCCCCTCACACTCCCCACCGATCAAATCAACCACCTGGTTCGTCACCACCACCGCCAACCCATGCTTATTCGCCAATGACTTAAATGCCCCTGAAATCTCGAAAAATAACGACGACCTCCGTCTAAGGTCCGAACCGGTGTTATCAAAATCAGACCGGAAAAGTGCCGCTATAGAATCGATCACGATGACTCTAACCGGCAACCGGGACCTCCAGCGAACCAAGTCCATGTGCATTTCAATCTGCTTAATCAGTTCAACCAATGTGTTCACGGAATAAATACCTTGGAAGAAAACGGCGTCGCGTGGGTCGTTCGCGATGAATAGATCGGGGTGCGCGGAACGGAAGGCGCGTGAGAGTTGTCGGAGGCGGCGCGTGGGGAAAGGGGACTCGGTGTGGATGTATAGCGACGAGGAGGAGAGTCCACCGCGCGATGGCGGTAGCTGGGCGGAGAGGACGAGTTGGAGGCAGAATTGGGTCTTGCCGGAACCGCTTTCGGCGACAAATTCCGTCATGGAGTTGACGGGGATGCCGCCGCCGAGGCCGCGATCGAGTACGGGACAGCCCAGGGTGCACTTCTGGGTTCTCAGATGAAGATTCTGTAATAGGTTCTCTGGGTTCATCTCCTACTCTGACTCTTCGCATTGGGGATTCAGAGTTAAGACTTTGATTTTGGAAGATATATAAACCATTATATGTAAACTATTATTAGTAATAGGGTAGATTAATCCTATACGTTTATATTATTTTTCATATTGTTCTTATAAATTTTTTATTTTTCAAATTGAACCTATATGTTATGTTCTGATTCGTGTCAATTTTAATTTAACAGAGTTAGATCAAATGTCACGTATCGGACTAAGGTGATAGCCACGTTGGATAAAAAATAACGACATTTGATCTAATATTTGATCTGACTCTGTTAGGTCAAAATTGATGAAAATGACTAATGTGAAAACGAAATGTAACATGTAGGATCGATTTGAAAATAAAAAACTTATATGACCAACATGAAAAATAAAATAAACGTATATAACCAATTTACCTATTTTGTCTTTCTTTTATTAAGGAGGGAAAATCAAAATGATAGACGATGTCATTCCCACGAAATTAAAATACACTACTCCAAAAAAAAAAAAGGCAAAATAAAAAATAAAATAGAGGCGGTTTATTTTGTTTCTAGTTTTTTGTTTTCATTTATTGTTTTCAGAAATAATTACAAAACTGCCACTGGTTTTCATTTTGTTTCTTGTTTTCAAAGATTTGTACAGGAAATAGTAAAAAAGGAAAAAAAAAATTTGTTTTCAATATTTCCTGTATAAATTTCTGAAAACAGGAATATAATAAAAACAAGGTGACAGTTTTGTAATTATTTATGAAAATAGGAATTGAAAACAACAAACTGGGAACAAAGCAAACAAGCCTTAAAATGCTCTACCTTCCCTTGTGACATGTGATCATAGAAAAAACACTTAGATAGACTCATATCCAATACATTATCATCGTATACATTCAATGGCAAATTCTATATTGGATGACTTAACCAAGTCTCCCACTGTGCATGACCTTAAATAACCGTTAGATGAGAAAGGTGTACCAGATGGTAAAATAGGTAGCCCACACCTGATTTTTTTTTTCTTTCTCACTCTAAGCCTTCTCTCTCACTCCCCCTTTTTGAGTCCTCCGCCCCTCAGCCGCAGCCGGAGGGAGACGGGGTGGCCTCCTGGCCACCGGCGGCTACTCTCTCTCTCACTAAGTTTTCTCTCTCATTCGTTTCCTCTCTCCTCCGCATAACCTCCGATAAAGACATCAAATGGCAAGGACACTTGCTGTGTAGATCTGGGAAGAAGCCTCCCTGCTGCAGCACTGCTCCATCCTCCACGTCCGTTGCGCTCCACGGACCACTCCGAACCTCCGTCGCGAGCCTCTGTCTAGGCAGTCCAGTTGCTTACCGCTCGCCCAAGTTCATCGCGCCACCGCCGGAAGGAGAGAGAGAAGAAAAACAATAAGGTGTGAAAGAGACTATGATGATATCCTTGTGCATTTTTAATCTAACGGTTAAATTAAAGTCTCCACATGAGAGACATGAGGATGTTGTGCACGGTAGAAGGAGCCTACAATCAATAATGAAGTGTTGCATAGTTAAAAAATAATAAAAAAAAAAATAAAAAAATTCATGATCGGCATGAGAGGGATTGTTTTACTTCTTCTCCTTGTTCCTCCAGACAAAAAAAGAGAAAAACCTTTTTGCCATGTCCAACCCTCCTCAATCCTCTTTTGTGTTGCTTCTCGTCGTTGAAAAGTGGAGAGTAAAACAAAAGTTTTGTTATTTTGCAAGCAACGTGAACGAGATACAATAAAGGATAGAAAAATGGTTGGACATAGCAGAAACGTTTTCAGGCTTATATTTTGATGACGGCAACCGAAGTGAAATCTTCAAGGAAACGAGTCGTGAAGATCTATAGCATAAGTCATATAACTATGAACCTCAAATCCATTTATAATGGTTTTACATTACAATATCTCTATATTTCATAGAAGGTTCTGGAAGTTCTTACACGAGGATTAAACAAAAAATTTTATTCAATATATATATATATACAAAAGGAATTGTGGAAGGTTCTAGAAGCTCTTACACCCGAATTAAACAACAGATATTATTATTATTATATATATATATATATATATAAAAAAGGAGTTGTGGAAGGTTCTGGAAGCTATTACACGTATTAAACAAAAAATATTATTCAATATATATACAAACACACACACACAAAATGAGTTGCAGATGATTCTGGAAGTTGTTACACGCATATTAAAACAAAAGATATTATTCAAATATATATATATATATATATATATACAAAAGGAGTCGTGGTAATCACGTACTCATGTCATGAGTGGCACGACCTTAGGGGTGTAATCTAATCGATTTGGATTGGATTTGAGATAAGTTAGTATCTGTTTCGATTAAAATTGATCGGATCAAATTTTGAAAATATTTTATATGAATTAGAAGCAACAATTCAATTAAATCTCATCGACTTTTCGGGTTATCCTAATTTTAGATTTAAATTAATTTTAATGTTTTAAAAATAGTAAGAAATTCGAAAAATATCACAAAAAATATATATAGGAAATTTAATACACTTAAGAAAGATTAACACCTGTAGCAAATTCATAATATACTAAATGTGATTAAATGTAAACAACTGCTTATTGAAACAATGTAATTAAACATGATTAGAACTCCTCTATAAAACAAGATTTATTAAAAAAAAAAAAAAACCATGAGAATGTGAATTGCACCCCAAAATATAACCGATGATGGTTATAATAATTGTTAGATGCTAATTGAATGAATCTGTGGATGTGAATATAACCATGTAAAATTAAATTTTTTTAAGGATATAACTAGCTAGTTTAGGATATAATCTCAATAAAACCAAATGATGAAAGACAGCCTGAAAAGGCAATCTTTTAGAATATAATCAATTTTAGAATTTAGAAATTATATATATATATATATATATAGAGATATATATATATTAAAATATTTGTTCGGTTATGATTGAACGAGTTCAAAATTTTTTAATCCAATATTCGAATCAATTATTTTCAGATTCAATAATTAAAATTTGATCTGATTCGTTGAATCGATCCAAACATCCAAAACCAATTCAATTTGGTTCAGATTCAGCAGATTCGTGGATCGGATCGAATTCTCTTACACTTGTATCATTTTTCAAGATCTCAACTGTTTTTTGGGCAAGCAGCAAAACGACAAACCCTCCCCCTCGTTAAGAGATGCAATTATTTGCTTCCATTGTGCTATCTTATTTGGATATTCGTAAATGATATTTGAACACCTTTATTGGAACCAAAGTGGTTATGATTAATAATCTCTGATAATTTTGATGTTAACAAAAAGATTAAATTTGTATGACAAAGTTAAGTTTATGATCTAACTCGTCTACTCTAGTGTGCAGGACTGATCTTATATCGTTAGACGAGTATACTAGTCTAGAGCGCTTTTAAATTAAAGTCCAAAAGCATTGTTAATCCCTCTAAGTTCACTAGATGATCCGCTAAGTCTATCGGTTGAAGGAACTAGTCCAATACCTAGCAATTCCAAAGACTTGTAGACTACCCGATAAAAGATATACGATCCGCTAAGTAGACTACTTGGTAAAAGATAACTGAATCTACACTAGTCTACTCGGTAAAACACTAGACGATCCAGTAATGGACTACTCAGCTGGTTTATTAAAAGTTAAAAACACACGTACAAAGACGTACCACTTTTAAACCTGTCTAGTCAGGAACCTTTGTTTCAAATAATTGAATACTAAATGTATATGCCTTGAATATTTTATTGACCTTGGTTATTTTAATTGTTTACACTTTATTCCTTGGTAAGAGAAACATAGTACCATCGATTATGCAAATGCCTTTGTACTCTGACACAACCTACTGCAAAGTTGACTCGGTACAAAGAAGAAAAGACAAAAGGCAACTTTCGAGTACAACAGAGAAGTGACAGTACCACTTTGAGCATTTCTGATAACCGAGAGCTCTTTTCTCATATTGAATATCAAGTTATCAAACTCCACGGATCCTAGCATTAAATGCTATCTCTAAACAGATACATCTTAAAGACTGTTGAAGAAACAAGAGCTAAAGCTGCGCTTCATCTATAAATACTGGATGACCCCAGTAAAGAATAGAACAACAGCTCTGAATATTTGAAAGTGCGAAAACTCTGTCAAAATCTTCTATTCATTGTAATCTCTGATCTTAAACCTTCATATTCTCACACATAGTGAGTTCTTAGATCAAAATCTTTTTATCTCTTAATTTAGAGAAAGCCTGAAGAGGCTTGACTGTAAAAGAATACTTGAGTGCCTAGAGAGGTGTTGAATACTTGAGTGATTGTAAGCCTGAAGAGGCAAGTGTAAAGAATACTTGTAAGCTATTGATTGTAGTGGAGAAAACCTTCAAGTAGAAAGGGCTGGACGTAGCTCTTGGTTGGAAGAGGGCGAACCAGGATAAATCCTTGTGTTGTGAATCTCTTATCCCTTATCTCTTTAAGTTGTTTTTCTTACTAACTGTGGGGATTTGATATTGAGTTTTATTAACTATCTTTCAAAAAGGTTTCTCTTGCATGTATTTACCTCTTGCTTGCGTGCAAAACTGTTTTCAAAAGAAGTTTGAAAAATCTGTTAAGAAACACAATCCAACCCCTTTCTTGTGTTTCCCTATGTCAACTTTAACCTCATTTGCCACAACATACGTAACATTGTATCTCCTTAATGGCAATATTGTAAATATGCATTTTCTACTCATTTTCTCTCTTTCGTTGTCCTCTTTCTGTTGTTGCATTTCCCACTCTTTCCCCTCTTTCTTTTGCAGTCAACTTATCTCCTTCATTTGAACTCGTTTCCTTCTTTCTCACGCGGTAACCATTCTCTACACAGAGAGTTTTCATCTCTCTCCAAGAATGTTCTGCACACAAAGTTTGCAGTTTGCATAAGGCAGCTTGAATGTTGAACTCACAGTGACCATTCTCTTTTCCTAATTTTTGGTTTTTCTATCTTTCTTTACAACAAACGTTTGTCTCTGTAGTTGGGCCGCATTTCCCATTTTGAATTGCTTGTTTCACTATCGAACGAGGATTTGGCGCCAAGTCCTTATTTTGCACATATTGTCTGAGTTTTTGTGGGCAAGTCCTTAGTCGTTGCTATCAGGCATAGGGTTTCCTTCCCTTTGATCGTATTGTAATATGTGTGATTTCATACTAGTTGTTTGATTAAAGGACAGAGTAGAATAGGAACCCGAGATCATGTGTGATTGTTAATACCGAGAGAAAACAAATTCAAAGAAACCCTCAAACCTTTTGTAGAACTCGATGTTTTCTTGTTTCCGTTTCAGTTTTCACACTACCCTCCGTCTTTTGTGTCCATTAGTGTTGGTTGTGATTATTCTGTATACTTGGCTTACTTTTCCAATTGTGAAGAACTCATTCATATTTATGCATTTTGTGTTGACAAACTATGAAGGCAGAGGAATGTTTGCTTTTGCATTGCTCAGTTGTATATTAAGCTGTAGTAGGTTATTTGAATCATTTAACAAATCCTTATTGACTTGTTTTAAAGGAGTTTGAAAGAATAAGTCAAGAAATGAACTCTTCTCTATACCTCTAAACATTATAAAGTAAATTCCCTTAGAAGGTTGTTTCCTTGCTAAAAGGGCATGAAGGGCATTACTAATAACACACAAAAGGAAACTGTAAACCCACCAAGCCCTTAGAACCCTAGGGAAATAAGTGTTTGATTTTGACATCTTATATATTGCTATTAGACTGATTGCCCATAATAACACTTGAATTATCTCCGATCAAAAGTTTGAAATTTAGAGGTATATTGTGTCTCATGATTGAGCATCAGCAATAACATTAATGCATGGACAATCAGCAATAAAGTTGTACAAACTAAGTTGACTTTGGATGCAAAACCAAATTATATTATCGTGAAATGCATATCTGTGACATAATCTGAGACTTTGTTCTGCTTGCTGATCAGGTTCACACATTTTACTAGAAGTTGGATTAACAAAATCACAAAGAACCCAAGTTCCACAAGTAAATTACATGCTCCAATTGTTGTGTTTCTCATATGGTAAGTATCAAGAGTGTATGTGTCTCACAGTTGCAATTTAGTCATATGGTTGTTGACAACATGTGTTTGCTGATTTTGCAAGTGGTGTGGTATCATTTCTAAACCCTATATAAACCAATATTATGAGCATGGCACCATCAATAAAGAAGCAAGGGTCAAGTAGCTGAAATGATAAAATGTAAGGAACATATTAACTACTTGTATTGCATGAGTGCGATTTATTTAGAAATAACATGAACTTTATTCGTACTTGCCAGGTACGTTTGAGGCATGCATGTGCACCAAGAAGGTTGGTTGAAGTTACTCTGAGGTCACCCTGTAACATCCCAAAAATTGGCTACTAGTTAATTTAATAGGAATATTTCATGTTTAGAAGTGGTTTAAAGCTCCTAAGTGACTTAAAATAATAGTAAATAAATAACTTTTGAGTAATTTAGGCCTAATTTCTCACAAGAGACCTCCTATGACCTGACACTAAACTTCAGATTAATATTTCATAGCAAAAACGAACTTGTTTTGACTCGATGTCTTAAGATGAAATGAAGCTTTGTCTCTTATCTTTCCATAGACACCAAATTCGTCAAACCTTGGATTTTTGTAGCTCATGTTATGACCAAATTAGTACATGATGTTCGGGTTCTAGTGCCAGCACCATTTCTCTAATTTCTAGCACAGTTTTGACCCTATAAACGTCCTTTTCAGATTTTGTGATCTTCATAAAAGTTGTATATATTTCTGTTAGCTTTTCAACGATATAAAATTCATAATTTTTAGATGTTTATAACTTACGATGTGTGAAATACTGCACTAAGCACTGGATAAGTGAGCCCTGACACATTTTAATGTGTTTTGGGCTTTGAGAGGCCTATAAGTACGAACCTAATGTGCATTATGTTAGGGATGAGGATAGGGTTCCTTGATATGGAGGACAAGGAAGAAACCTACTAAGAAATTTGGAAAGAGGATTGACTGAATATTTTTCTGCTTTTCTGCTTGCCTTCTTTCATTCATCCTTCAATTATATAAAGGCATTCAAAATGTCAATGATTGGCTACCCATAAAATAAGGAAATAGACCCAATAACAAAATAACAAACTATGACAATTATGAAATGGGCCTCTTGGTAATCCTTTTCCAGCCCATACTCTATCGGCAGCCCATACCCCTTCCATACCCCATCAAGACCAACCTTGTCCTCAAGGTTGTAAAAAATTTCAATTCCAAGGCAAAAAAAGGTCTTGATGATGAGTAGAATAAACATGAGAAACAGGGCCCAGCTACCCATGATTTTCCTTCCATTGAATTTTTCACTTTCTGAACTAAGAAAAATCATGGTCCAACACATTAGAAGAGGAGGCCCAATCATTAATATTGGCTAAGCCCAAATTGAGAACAAAGCTGAATAAGCACTGGCCATTCAACAATAATGAAACCCAAAAGGAAAGTTGGTCCAAACAGTTAGGGAAGCCATGGAAGAGTTGGTCTTCAGTAATGCACACTTGCCAAATGAAACCCTAAAATTGTTTTTGGGTTCTAATGCTCCATGGCACCCAAGGCCAGCAGGAGGCTACTCAAGTTGACTACGGCTACGCCAGAAAGGAAGCCAGTGACGGCAACGTTCTGGGCACGACTGGCGAGGACGGCGGCACACTTGACGACTATTCTCTTGCAGGGAACGGAGAAGACGAAACTGGACTTGAAAAGTGACGTCGTGACTGGATCCTCAGATCATTAAGGCTGCGGCGCGCGACGTTTTTGCAGATTGTTGGATGAGCTCCACTGGGGTCGAAAACGAAGCTGCACATGGCAAGGAGATCGGAAGAACCCAGGGAGAACGTGGCCGTTCTGGTGGTTCTGGTGGTGATTTCTTGGCGGAACCCTCTACAACCACACGAAGTTCTATGGTCACGTCGAACTCGTCGGTCTCCGTCCTCTCCTGCATGGGTGACTCGCCACGAATAGAAGAAATGAGGGCTGGTTCGCCGGTGAATCCCGACAGTGGTGGTGAAGGTAGCCATCGGGTCGGCCGTGGGTGTAGCAAGGTCATACTGTACCAACAATGGCAGATCGGAATCCTTGAAAACTGCAGGGATAAGGTCCTTCACTTCCTCAGTGAAGTCGGAGGTTGATTCAGTCGTGGTGACGCCTGCAGGTTGTGATTCCATGGTGGATCTGGATGGGTTGCGAAGGTTTTGTATTTCTAATTTTAGAATTTCTATAGTTGGGAGGAAGGATTCATTATACGAATCTTGTGAAGCTTTGAGTTTGGCGAATGCAGTAGTGAGCTCAGTGATGGATTCTTTGAGTTGGATAAGAGGAAAATGGGGAGGCATGGTTCAGGGATGAAAGCACCAAAATGTTAGGAGCTGAAATGGTGGAGGTGACAGAGGTGCTGCTGGTGGTGGCAGGCCGGACCAATAGTTAGGGATGGGGATAGGGTTTCATTGATATGGAGGACAAGGAAGAAACCTCCTAAGAAATTTAGAGAGAGGATCGACTAAATATTTTTCTGCTTTTCTGCTTGCCTTCTTTCATTCATCATTCAACTCTATAAAGGCATACAATGTGCCAATGATTGGCTACCCATAAATAAGGAAACAGACCTAATAACAAAATAACAAACTAACAAACTATGACAACTATGAAATGAGCCTCTTGGTAATCCTTTTCCTATCATTCCAGCCCATACCCTATCACATTAGCAGCACTTTTTGAACCCTAATTATACTAGAAACTCAGAAAAAACACTAGAGAAGAGAGATTTCATGATTTAGGAAGAATGAATTGTGGAAGGAGTCTAGGAAGATGAAGATGGACAGAACTCTTGGTAGAAGCTAGGATTCGCCGTAGGAATCGCTAGGAGCTACTTGGAGGTGTTCAAGAGGTGAGTAAAAATAACATTTTCTCACCCTTCTATGGTACAAACGATTTGGGAAAGTAGGTTTTAAATTTAAATAATGATTTTTGGAAAGTTTTGAGTGCAAGAATGAATAATTGACCAAATCCTGTTTTCTAAATTGGGGGCTTTATGTAAAAATGAACTTAATATTAAGTTAAGTGATTATTACTATGAATTGTGTGATCATATATGAATTTGGTATGAGTTTATGGTTGATTGGTATGTCTTTATATGTTATATGATGTAATAGTATTGCCGTGACATGTTCTGTTATGTTATATGATGTTATAGTGTTGGTGTGACATGCTCTTTCACATTATAGGATGTTAAAGTGTTGTTGTGATATGCCCTCTTATATTATATGATGTTATGGTGTTGCCGTGACGTGCTCTGTTATGTTATATGATGTTATAGTGGTTGCTTTGCATGACATAATACCATTGTTATTGATGCATAGAGTTTGAAAACCCATTTTGATACTCATCGGGGATGACATATTGCATCATGCATAAGCTGGTCATCACCTTCCGGAAGACATGACGGTATACATTTTATTCCGGGATGGGATATCAAATTACTGAAAATATCCACATCTGGGATGGGATATGAGATACCTCTATCTGGGATAGAGAAGGCAGTGGGATGCCATTGCATGGATATGAGCTCATAGACCATAGTGAATCTGGGATTCACACCGGTTCTAGGAACCAAAGAGTAAAGTCAAGTGATTCCGGGAATCACCGAGTCGTGTTCATGGGGTTGCATTGCATAGACTATGCATGGTTGACATGATAAAGCGCTTGAGATGTGAATGTTTTGACTACTGAGATATTCTTTTATTTTATATGAAGTTGAACGATTGTTTTGTTACTTTAAAAAATTTATTATTTTGAAAATTAGCGGATACCAAGGATGTTTTTCCTATTACCGTGCCGGCTTAGAGCAACACTATTTACGAACCTTTTTATTGAATTGTTTTTATTCGCTGGGATTATATATCTCATTAAAAGTGTTGTTTTCAGAGTACGAGAACGATACAGTCGAGACCAATAAGACTTGAAGACCCTTTCTAGTTTATTTAACTTCTTGTTATTGGTTAGTATTGTTTAGAACTAGGAGCCAATCGAGGCTAACCATGTTATCTTTCATTGTTGGGATATTTTTTAGTAGACACCCGATTTTGAGGCATTTTAATTATTTAATGTATGGATCTCATTAACCTTCATAATTATAAATTTATCAAGGTATTTTTTTAGACTAATATTATAATGTGAGATTTTTATTTGAAAATTCTTTTTTTAATAAACTTTTTATAGGATTTTCATTGCACTTTTGGTTTGGTTACTAATGTAACAAAGGGCGTTACACGCCCCATTCAAGTGGGTTGCAAACATGCCATACAATTTGAAAATTTATGGTTTACCATTGTGGGAACTAGTTAGTAGATGGGATGAACCCAGTGGGGGGTTTAGAGTTAAGGGTAGGGTGGTCCGTTTTACCCTGATTGATGTCTGCTTTGCAGTAGGACTCCCTATAGTAGGTGACCGAGTGTAAGTTGATGAAAATGGGGAATGTCATACATTGTTTTTATTCGAAGGGGGTGATGTAACCATTGATGGAATTGTTGACATGC
This sequence comes from Echinosophora koreensis, assembly GCA_035048595.1. NCBI lineage: Eukaryota > Viridiplantae > Streptophyta > Magnoliopsida > Fabales > Fabaceae > Echinosophora > Echinosophora koreensis. Next base: position 2,052,150 of record JAPCYP010000072.1, read on the forward strand.
TTCACCATCAACACCATCACAAGTATCCAAATTGTTTGAACTATCCATGAACTTTCAATTGTGGGTGCCACACCAAATATGCACAAAATACCCCAATTAGATCCTTCGTAAGTTATGCTATTTACAACTAATATGCCCACCATGAATACTCGTTAAGCACGTTTAAAATAGTTGGTCAAAACACTAGCAAAAGTTCATTTCCATCTCAGCAATAACAGTTGCATCATCTAAGATTGTAAAATTAAAAGTCACAACAAAAGTACCATTTATCATGAATGGTAATTGGCCTTTTTACTCACCTTCAAACTTGGTTAACAGGGTTCACAATCATAGTTAATGGTGTGTTGGACTTGGTTAATAGATACACTGGTAGTAGACGGGTACTGATTCACTGAACTTCATTAACCAATACTTTTAACACCACTAACCACGTTTGAAATAGTTGATAAAATATATATTGCAAAAACTCATTTCCATCTCATAATAATATTTTATATAACATAATCCACGTACACAAATTTATTAATTAAGGATTATTGGATAAAACACAAGGATCCAAGCAATACTAACCTCTGCCACCAAAGCTGTAACATCCTGCTTTTTATATATGATGTATTACCGGCAACGATATATCTATTTATATTTTTACCTAAGACCAAGAAAATGATTTTGAATAAAACAAAATCATACTTAGACTCTACTTCATGGTAAAAGTCTACGGTTAAAATTTGGGTTTAAAATTCAGATGGAATCCGGTCTACGTTTTCACTAACCGTAAAATTTTAATGATCAAAAAACCTAATTTTGACCCGCGAACGAAACGGTTTAGATTTACATCACATTTTCAACGATATAGGATATTTTGAAATTTTTGCTCAACAACAAATTATTATACTTTATTCGGGCAAATTTTCAAAGAAAAAGCGCGAGAAAAACCTAAATCAGGTAAACGACAGAGTCGGAAACGGAACTGTAGCGATAAAACCTGACACCGGATGGAGGTGAAACTTGCCACCTAAGGGTGGTGAGTCATGGGGTGAGTCACCATCTTGACTCACCAAGTAATGATGACGTTTTTAACAAAAATGCTAACCTCCTTAAGGAAATGTCCAAATTACCCTTTTCCTTCCATCAAAATTCCAACCTTGTCCCAACAATTTGTGACCAAAATACCCCCCACATACACGGCCCTTACCCATTAAAGGCACTTAGGCATTTCATTTTCTTCATGTTCATGCTCTCAAAAACTCTAAGACTCCATTCTTGAAAAGCTTGCATCTTTGATCATTTTTCTTCACTTTCTTCATCATTTAGAGGTATATCATCATCAACTATGAGCATGACTACTCTTCTATCCATTCATTTCAATTTATTAATGTCAAGATCCTTAGATTTTCATTCTCTTGGAATTTCTTCATTTAATCCTAGAAAATCATAGAAAAAATGATTTTGATGTGGTAACAATTTCTATGAACTCTCTAAGGCTTCTAGATTCTAAATCCAAAAGGATGTGAGGAAAATAAATTTCTAGCCCTATTTTGATGTCTTGGCCGAATGCCCCTCAAAGTGGGTTAAATGAGTTTTCTTCAACCTTTAACTTGTATGATGATTTTTATAAGCTATCCAAGATCCCTAGATTGATGATCCAAGAGCTTACATTCAAAAGAAATTTCTAGGAAAATTTCCCCCTCTTGGCCGAAACCCTATCTAAGTGGGTTAGATGAGTTTTGTTTCAATTTTTGACTTGTAACAATCTTTACTATGCTATCTAAGACCCTAGCAACTAGTATCCAAAATATGGAAATGAGAAAATAACCCTAGCCCTTTTTTGGTTTCTTGGCCGAACCCTAGCCCTTGGTTACTCTAGATGGATTTTGTTTGATTAACATGTTTTTATGTTGATTTGATTGAAGGTTGATTGGTAGCTTGTGGTGCGGAATTGTGTAGTGAAAGACTAGTGGTAACGAGGAGCTTTACTTTTGTGGTCCCAGTGTTGGCTATATACACCTCAGGTGGGAGAAAGAAGCATCCTATTGTCGGAACGGCTAAGTAACATATTTTATAATAATGGTGTAGGGCAACCTAAACACTACTAGTGGGCGAATAATCGACAATACCAAAATCACATTGGTAACTACCCCATAGTACCAATAATGATTTGAGGATTGTAGGTTTATCACTGTTAGGTTAATTTTATAATATTCGAGGATGTCTGATTTTATCCTTGTGAGCTGCTTGTGATGCGCTAGTTGTGATAATCAGTTGTATGTTTTATATTTAATATTTTAATATCTTCGTTTTTTCTTTATATGTGTTAACATTAAGAACGCGATTAAGTTGTAATTAATGAGGTTTTCATTTAATGGCATGATGGGGTATCTCAAAAACTAGGCTTGAGCTTCTTCAACTATTTAACGTCAATGAAGGTAGCTTCTTCAATTGTAGGGAAACAAAGAAACATCGTGAGTTGGAGGTGGTGGGAGCTGAAGATGCATAAAGTGGAAGATGACTGACAACTTCTCTATGGGAGCTGAGTGAGATGACAGAGGAATTGTGCAATGAAGCAGGAACTGATTAATGAGAAGGAGGGACAATAGTTAGGGAGTGGGAATAACAACAAGGAGGAGATGTGTGTACGTTGTAGTGTACTGATACAATAATATTTACAATGATTGCATAATTACTTGCTAAACAATGAGTTTTACATGGAGGGAAAGGGAACTAGGTGTGGATGAGGATGAAAGTCCATCGCGGTATAGCGGAAACTAAGCGAAGAGGACGAGTTGTAGGGTTTTTGAATTAACACATATTGTATGAGTAGTTGTACTAATAAATCATAGTTATTAATGTACCTAGTAGGTCATATACATGTATCTAGGAAATCACATGCATGTACTTAGGAACTAGAACTACATTAATATTCTTGTAAATTACACATTGTATTTACTCCCTAAGTGTATGGAAATATAGATCAGCTGAGTGGGTTGGATGCTCAAGCATTTCCCAAACCTTTAGCCTTTTAAATATGGTATCAAGAGCCAATTTGTTCGTCCTTTAAATGTTTTTGCCTCTAGTCAGTAGAACCCAAAGTCCTTGAACGAACTAGTATGCTTTTCCCTTTACCAAAAACCAAATAGTAAACTAAAGGTCCCAAAATCCCTATCATCAACCAGTCACCTATCCACCGCTGCTAGATAACCACTCAACAACCATCAATTAGCTAGCCACCGCAGACCCGTCGCCGAAAACCCCTCCACGCGCCTATACACCATTTCCCCCTACTGGCGCGTGTAAGCCACGAGCCACCTTCCAGATGTCAGAAACACCGGGGGCTCCCCCAGATTTTCTCATCGACCACTCCTCTTCCTGCCTAGGTGATCAGTTCTTTGTTTCTCCAACATTTTGACAAGTGGGTCTCCTCCACTTTCACTACCAGAAAACAGGATATTACCGACGGAACATTATCGATGGACATCGTACCCATCGGTAGTTTGTGCGTTTCCGACGGATTTAGCTGTCGGTAAGTTAGAATACCAAAAGTTGCACGAATTACCAACGGAAAGCCCATCGGTAACATTGCCGAGGGCTTTTTCATTCGGTAAATCCATCGGAAGTGATGGAGAGAATGGCAAATTGTTGGCGGGAGAGTGTACCGTCGGAAAAGTCCGTCGGTAATCTTAAATGTAAGTACCGACGGATTGTACCATCGGAAATGTTCTTGTGGGTACCGACGGAGAATTCCGCCAGTAATCATATTTTTGAATTACCGACGGATAAAGCCGTCGGTAACTTTTCACTTAACCTTTCTTCCCCCCCACTTCTCCCTCTCTGCTTTCCCTCTCTATCCTCTCTGCTTCCCTCACTGTGCACCACCATCGCCGCCACCGTAGACCACCATCGCCGCCTCCGTTCTTGCGTTGCGTGAACACCGCCACCGCCTCCACCCCTTTCTCCTCTCATTTCCTCCTCCCTTCATCTCCTTCTCTCTTTTCCTCCCTCTCCGGTTTCGTCTCGGCCACGACCGCCACCCAGCAACCACAACGAACCACCACCGTCAACCACCACTCGAAACCCACCACCACCCCTCTCCTTCTCCTCCCCTCTCCTTGTCCCCACCATTCCCACCAGAACCCAACATTCCCTTGCAAAACCACCACCACCACCACCAGATTCACTACCACCAGAACCACCACCACACTCATCAGTTGAGGTATCCTCCTAATTTTTTTTTCCCTATTTATTTTTTTAAAAAAATAGGTTAATTGATTAATTAATTTTAATGTTGATTAAGGTTGATTAAGGTTTATTTTTTGTGTTTGGTTGGCTGTTTTGTACCAGTTGTTGGGTTGTCTGCTAGCTACCTCATTGGCGAGTTATCTGCATTCCGCTCCAGGTAAGTAAGTTTTTTTTGTTGTTGTTGTTGTTGTTGCTGCATATAATTAAATTTGTTTATATATTTTGTTGATGTTTAATAATTGATTCTGGTTGTTGATGCTTACATCTGTTACAATGTTGTTGATGCTTAGTACAAAGTAAACCGTTGTTGTTATGATTTTATATGTGTGACATTGTTAATTGATATATCCAATAATATTTACACTACTTAATTATAAGATACCCAATAATATTATAGAAAATAAAATTCTAAGTAAATCAGAACAATGCATACTGGTATAGTTGTAAGAACTCAAGTCAGTGATGCGGCAATAGATCGTGCTCAACGACGAAGCATGAACAATGGATGCAGGTCAACCGGATGAAACTTAATTAGTATGTAAAACTAATGTTAATTATCAAAATAACTAATATTTAAGGAAATTAAATTAATTTATCTAAGGAAAATAAATTTAAATATGTAAATAAGTAAATAAATAAATAATTAAATAGTTACATAACAATATAAGTAAGTAAATAAATAAATAATTATTTATATAAGTAAGTAAATAAAAGATTTAGGAAGAGTTATTAAATAATATGTAAGTAATTAAATAATATAACAGTAATAGGCTTGAATCAATCGATCATAGGGCTTAAAACATTCAGGTAAACAAATACAACTTGACTTATTAGAAATTACTTAAATAACTAATATTTAAATAATTAATTATATTTTAATAAATAAGCTTTAGCTAAATAATTAACCTTGTAAATATTAGCAAATTCAATAAAATACTTTAATAATTATAATTAATTTAAAAAATAATCGTGTAATAAAAAGTTAGACGAATAAGTATGCGATTTTTTTTAGTGCTTTGTTTATGATGGTTGCTTAATTATGTGTTTTATTGTTTGCTGTTATTATCAAACTTTATGCAAATTATCTGTTACTTAAAGTTATATTTTATCATAGAGTATATATATATATATATATATATATATATATATATATATATATATAATTAATACGTAATCGAGAAAAACCGTAGTTTCCCGTTCAAGATCTAATATTATTGAGCAAGTGTACTCGTGGTCATGGTATCGCTCCTGACAAATATTATATTTTAAATACTTGCTTATATGTAATTAAATGTAAGACTCAATTTTCTAGGTATAGCAATCTTTGTTTTTTCTGATGTCTCTGCTAGGGTTTACCTAGGGTTTGCATGGTGGAGATCATGGCCGTATGTCCATGGCGCTTCCTGGCTCCACTGTCTCCTTCTTCTTCTCCTATACCCCCCGTGTCTCCTAAGAAGAATCTTGTCTCTTCGACGTCTTCTTCGTCTCTCCAGAGAAGAACTTTTGCAGAAGCTCTCAAGAATGTATGCGATATACCTCAAAGCCAATTACCTCGCCCACGTATTAAAGGGGATGAAGTCTTCATAAAAATTCCAGAAGATGAATATAAGGCTGGTCTTGAAGGCTGCAAAAATCATCTACATGGTCGAATGATCCTTGCAAAAAGGGATAATCCGATCAAAGCCAATGACTTAAAAGCCAAGTTATCAGCGCTATGGTCTCCTCTTGGACCATGGGGTATGATCTCTCTGGGTAGAGGTTATTATGAATTTTCATTCTCTTCAGTTGAAGATCTGCAAAGGGTAAGGGCAGTCCCTTCTTGGAACATAAAACCTGGATTTCTGAGAGTATTTTCCTGGATACCTGACTTCAATCCCTTGAACCAGAAACAGACATCAACGCAATGTTGGATTAGGATTTCCGGTCTTGCACAGGAATATTGGAGACAAAAAATAATTTTTACTATCGCTGGCAGTATAGGTTCTCCTATTTGCTTAGACTCTACAACAAGTAAGTGCACCATTGATAGGAATTTTGGTCACTATGCACGTGTTCTTGTGGATATTGATTTAAATTCTGATCTTAGAAATAAGATTATGGTAGAAAGAGAAGATTTCGCTTTCTTTGTTTATATTGATTATGAAAATCTTCCGGAATTCTGCACGGCATGTCAAAACATTGGTCATTCCTTATCTTCTTGTAAAAGAAAAGGAAGTTCTGGCACAATGCATCAAGAGATTCAAGATCCTAGAGGGAAAATTGAGGCTCAACCTCGCATAATTTCCAAATATGTCCCAAAGCAAAAGATGGACAAAGGAAAAGAGAAGGTAACTCACAGTAATATTACTAACCATGAAGAAGGCACAAGTAAACTGATGGATTTTGTGGAGAATTCTGGATCTCAAGGCAAACTCCAACCTGTCATAGCAGATGAAGTTGTTGGCAATGATACTAACCACATAGAGGAGATAGCTCATGTAGAGAATCTTGTTTATCAACCTGTTGTGGAAGATGAGGCTGTGGATCGAACTGAATTTGTGGGAATTAATAATGTTCCTATTTCGAAAGAGGACATTCAAAGTGTGCAAAATCCTATTTTTGGAACTATACCTGATACAGAAACTGATAATTCTGACTCAAGTCAGAAAAGCTCCAACATAAGAAATATTGGCGTGGAAGAGGCTTTGCATAATGTTTTTTCCACCAATAGTTCAGATTCTCTGGATTCAAGTGATATCAGATTTCCGATGCAGGCTGCTCAACACATTGAGTATGTCTCTAATTCACAATCCACTGCTGATATTGTGAGGCAAGTTAACTGTATAAATACTCCAGTTGTTCATTCTAATCCTGCTGTTTCTAAGGATATGCAACTGATTGGTAGATTGTGGAGCACTCAAGTTGAAAATGAAGATAGTAGTGATGATGTTGAGAGTTCTTCCATTCCAGAACAGAATTTTGTTGCTAACAAATATCTATTAGCTGATCCTGCAGAATATGCTGTGAAAGATAAAGACTATACAGTGGTTCTCTCCAAGTCTCAGAAAAAGAAAATGAGGAAGAAACAAATTCAGATTAATAGAGCTAATGCTCAAAATGCCCGTTTGAGGGGTGGTCCTAACAACTTTGCTTAATGTAGATATTGTATTGGAATGCTAGAGGAATTGGAAACCTAGATACTAGGTTAGTTTTGAAGAAGTTATGCTCTATGCATAAACCTGCGTTAGTCTTTATTTCAGAACCTTGGATATCTTATCAGCAACTTCCTGCTAATTATCTGTCTGAGCTGAATTTAAAGCTGTTTGCTGTTAATGACAGAGGTAATAACCTGCCTAATTTATGGTGTCTTTGCTCTAATCAGTTTTCTCCAACTGTAATCTCAAACACTGATCAGCAAGTAACTTGCTCTGTGAATATTGATGGAAAGTCAATGTACATATCTGCTGTCTATGCCTCTACTAACTATATCAAGAGAAGACTACTCTGGTCTGAGCTTGCTGGATTACAGGTTTCTCACAATGTTCCTTGGTGTTATATAGGTGATTTTAATTGTGTTTTGGGATCTCATGAGCATAGAGGTAAAGGTTTGCCCTCTAAACTTCCTTGTGATGAGTTTAGAACTTGGGCTGATACTGCTAACCTAATTCACATTGATACAAGAGGCTCCTATTTCACTTGGTCTAATGGCCGAATTGGTAGAAATTATACTGAAAGAAGACTGGACAGATCTTTCTGCAACAAAGATTTGCTTGACCTTTGGGGTAGTGTTGCTTGTTGCACTTTAACCAAAGCTAAGTCTGATCATTTCCCATTACTCCTAACTATGAAGAATGATGTTAGACAGAATGGCTCTATGTTTAAATTCCATAAAATGTGGTCTCACACCACCCAGACTGCAGGGATTTAATTGTTGATTCTTGGAAAGATCCTGTCATTGGGTGCCCCATGTTCATCCTTTCTCAAAAATTGAAAAATTTGAAATTGAAGCTAAAGGATTGGAACAATTCAGTTTTTGGGAATGTGCATAATAATGTTAAAGTTGCTATGAGTAATCTGGATCAGGTTCAGCTTCAAATCAACACTGATGGTGGTTCCGATGAGCTTTTACTTAAGGAAAAAGAAGCTCTGGGTTTGCTGCAACAAGCCCTTGGTTATGAAAATGATTTTTGGAAGGAAAAATCCAGAGTTAAATGGCACACCGAGGGAGACAGAAATACTGAATTCTTCCATAGAATGGCAAAGATTAAGAGTGTTACTAAGCAAATCACTGTTCTGCAGAATGACAACCAGATTTTGAGTAATTCGACTGATATAGAGGAGCATATTCTTAGCTACTATCAGAATCTGTTTGCAGTTGATAATAATTGTCAGAATAATGACTTGGTGGATAGAGTAACTCCTTCAATTGTCTCTGATCAAGACAATGCTTTCCTCACAAAGCTGCCAACAATGGAAGAGGTTAAGAATGCTGTTTTCACAATGAATGCAAGTGGTGCTCCGGGTCCAGATGGCTTTGGTGGGCATTTCTATCACACTTACTGGGATGTTATAGCAAAGGATGTCTATGATGCTGTGCTGCAATTTTTCCAACAAGGTTGGATTCTTCCTAATATGAATTCTAGCATTGTTGCTCTCATTCCTAAAGTGCCTAATGCTGTCAAAATTGAGCAGTATAGGCCAATTGCTTTAGCCAATTACAAGTTTAAGATCATTACCAAGATTTTGGCAGATCGATTAGCAGCTATAGCTCCAAAAATCATATCTGCAAATCAGAGGGGTTTTGTAAAGGGCAGAAACATTTCAGATTGTATAGGTACAGCCTCAGAGTGCATAAACCTTTTAGAGAAAAGATCCTTTGGTGGTCAATTAGCAATAAAAATTGACATCAAAAAGGCTTTTGACACTATCAATTGGAACTTCCTTCTGTCAGTCCTGCATTCTTTTGGTTTCAACAATCAATTTTGCAATTGGATTGAAACAATTCTGCTCTCAGCCAAGCTGTCTATATCAGTCAATGGAAATGCAATTGGTTTTTTTAATTGCAAGAGAGGGGTTAGGCAAGGAGACCCACTTTCTCCTTTGCTCTTTTGTTTAGCAGAAGAAGTGCTTAGTAGAGGTATTACCAAGTTAGTTGATGAAGGGAAATTGCAATTGATGTCTGGTCCAAGAAACTATAAAATGCCTTCCCATGTTCTTTATGCCGATGACATTTTGATATTCTGCAGGGCTTCAAAAACCAGTATAGATAACTTAATGAATCTGTTCAAGATATATGAGCAGATTTCTGGTCAAGTTATAAGTACTGAGAAATCAAAATTCTACACAGGCTCTATAACTGCCTCTGGGAAGGCAGCTTTATCTAATCTTCTTGGATTCTCTTCTGGCACTATTACTTTTACTTACTTAGGAGTCCCTTTGTTTAAGGGTAGACCTAAAAGAATACATCTTACTCCTATTGCAGATAAGATAAAGTGCAGGCTTGCTTCTTGGAAAGGCTCCCTCCTCTCTTTAATGGGTAGAGTTCAGTTAGTGAGATCCATTGCACTGGGAATGTTAATCTATAGTTTCCATATTTATGCTTGGCCAGTTAACCTCTTAAACACTATGGATAGATGGCTTAGAAATTTCGTTTGGTCAGGAGACATTGACACAAAAAGAATTGTTACAGTTTCTTGGAAGCAGGTTTGCAAGCCTTATCTGGAAGGTGGCCTTGGTATTAAGTCTATAAAAGCTGTTAACAAAGCTGGTTTGCTTAAATTAGGATGGGATTTTATTGCTTCAAACAGCCAATGGTCTGCTTTGTTGAGAGCCAGAACCTTCAGAAAGAATACTCCAATCACTCATCACATTTCTTCTTCCATTTGGGCTGGTATTCGATGTTGTTTACCTGAAATTCTGGACAATAGGGCTGGACAGCGGTCGGTTGCGGACGGTTTCGGGCCAAAAAATGCTGATCCGAGGAAAACCGAAGCATGTAGATCTAGGACCGTTTCCGTCTGTTTGCAATGTCGATTTGATCGGATTACGGTTTGGTCGGGTTACGGGTCATACGGGTGGGTTGAAACGGGTGTAAAACAAGCCTTTTCAGTTCACTACCTCACCTCAAGCAACCCAGAAATCCATTAAAAAAAAAACACCAAGGAGTAGAAGAAAATAAGGACGGAACTCGCGGTGGAGGCTTCTTCACGCCGGTCGTTGCCGGCGACGAGTTACAAACAGCCGACATGATGGTCGGAGACGGGGGCTGGCGGCGTGCGACTGTTACTGGAGGAGGCGGAGGCTGTGCCCTAGGCTTCGTTTCGACGTCTTCTTCCTCTCTATTTAGTCCCCCTCGCGACGCCCATGCGGGAAGAGCCAAGGGTCGGTGTGCGTCCTCAGATGAGCTACCAGATGGTGGTGGAATGAGAGAGAAAGTGGAAGAAGCATCAAGGCTTGAAGATCAAAGCCCGCATACAGAGAGAGTGAAATAAACTTGATGGATGGGTATCGGGTGGTGAAGAACTGAAGATAAGAAAAAGAAGATATTGAAAATGTTAAAAAAAAAATGTTGAAGATGGTGCCGATAAACTAGTGAAGACATTGAAATGAAGAGAGAGTGATAAACTCAGACCCTTCTGGTAAATTAGGCTTGACTCGAAGATACTGAAATTGAAAATTGAAAATATTAAAAAATGTTGGGACTGAGGAGAGGTTTTTACGTTCACAATGTCTAGCCATTTTCAAATGAAGATATTGAAGCATGAAAATATTAAAAAATGTTGGAATTGAGGAGAGAGGCTTTTACGTTCCCAATGTCTAGCCATCAATGCATTGCGTCTCTGGCAAGGAAAAAGAGAATGAGACAGTGAAGGGTCAAATCGTGGAAGAAGCAAGCAGTCACTATTTCCTTTAGTCGGTCGGATACGGGTTCCGATGAAATTTTTTCATCACACCCGAATCCGTCCGAACGAAGCCGCTTGGAACTGAAACTCTTAACCCGTGACCCGCGAATCCGTGGGTATCCGCCCGTGTGCTTGCTGGTCCATTCGGTTTTTTCGGGTCCGGTTCGGGTCGAATGATTTTGTCCACCCCTACTGGACAATGTATCTTGGAAGCTAGGTAATGGAATGAGCATTAATTTTTCGCATGACAAATGGCTTTCAAATACAGTTTCGGACATGCTGAATTTACCTGCTGACATGCATTCTGTTTTGACTGCTAAAGTTAGTGACTTCATTGTTGATGGTAGGTGGTCTGTTCCTAGATCTCTGCTCCTTCACTGTCCGCTAATCAGAGATGAAATTGAGAGAATTGTTATTCCAATATCTCCTGATCCTGATCAATTGGTGTGGACAACTTCAAATTCTGGAAATCTCAGTTTCAAGGAAGCATTTGTCCTTCAAAATCCTGCAAGGCAGGATATTCTTTGGGCTAAAATTATATGGAATAGGTGTGTTCCTCCCTCCAAATCCTTTATTCTTTGGAGAATTATGCACAATAAACTTACAACTGATGAAAACTTGCATTGTAGAGGTTGTATTGTGGTGTCTATGTGTAGTCTTTGTGGAAAGGCTTCTGAAACTACCATGCATTTATTCTTAGAATGCCATTATGTTAAAAGTTTATGGTGCTGGTTGATGAATGTTCTCAATTGCTTTATTGACTGTACAAGCTTTGAAGCTGTTCTCTCACTCTGCCAAAGAAGTTGGAATCCTCAGATTCATTATATGGTAATTTCGGCTGTTCTTAACATTCTTTATGTTGTTTGGCATTGCAGAAATAAGGCAAGGTTTGATAATAAATTTGTGCACATCAATTCTGCAATTGCCTTAGTTTCTGCTAATATCTCTCTTACTGGAAGGTACAGCAAAGGTACTATGTTTAACTCAGTTGCTGATTTGTCCATCTTAAGGGCCTTTAATGTTCAAAGTCATCTTAATACAGCTCCTCGAATAAAAGAAGTTCTATGGCACCCTCCGGTTTTTAACATGATTAAATGTAACACGGATGGTAGTGCCCATGGTTCCCCTGGTCCAGCAGCATGTGGTGGTCTTTTTAGGGACAGTAGCGCTGCTACTTTAGGTTGTTTTGCAGTGAATCTTGGTTCTCAATTCTCTCTTCAAGCGGAGCTTATTGGTGCTATGTATGCTATAGAGATTGCTTATAAAAGGAGATGGTTTAATCTTTGGCTGGAATGTGACTCCCAAATAGTGGTTTCTGCCTTTGCAAACACCAACATTGTCCCTTGGCAGTTGAGAAATAGGTGGAACAATTGTGTGTTGCTCACCAAGCAAATGCATTTTATAGTTTCCCATGTTTATAGGGAAGGAAATCATTGTGCAGATAAGTTAGCTAATTTTGGTATTAGGCTTACTGATTTTACATGGTGGGATTTAATTCCTGATTTTATTAGAGAAGATGTTTTCAGGAATAGTCTTGGTTTACCAAACTATAGATTTTATTAATTCTTCATGGGTAAGGTTGGTCATGTCCCCCCATGTTTATTTGTATTTGTTCCCTTTTGTTTTAATAATATGGAGGTGTGCTGCAGATGATTGGTAGGATTTGGGGTGCCAACCTAGTTGGGATGCCTTATCTCTATTGTGATGCCTCTGCATGCCTTTTTGCCAAAAAATAAAATAAAAAATGTAAGACTTGACAAATATTGTTGTATTTTAAATATTTGCTTAGATTAGTATGTTAGATGTCTATTGATTTAATGTTTTTACATTGATTTATAATTGTGCTATAAAAATAGATATGTCAGCATCAGGAGGACAACCGCCCCGCCCCCACAGCCTAGTGGTGATAAGGGGAAAGGGAAGGCTAAGCGGGGACGATACACCTTCAAGTCCCAAGTGCTTGCTCGTTTTCCTGCAGGTCCCTCAGCACCCACCGCACCCACCCTACCCACACTACCCCATCCTCCACCATGTCCAGACCTCCACTCGCTTTGCGCCATGACGTGCACTAGCTGGCTACTCGCCGTCCCCTACGGGACCCACACACACCACACCCACACCCAGCACCACCATCATCACCGGCTGTGCCAGTCACACAGCTAGCAGGATTATCATTTATGCCGACTCTTGGGATGATCCCACAGCCGGACACGGCCATTCCATCCTCATCATTTGCGCCCGCATACGGTCACGACACGGCCATTCCATTATCATCGTGTGTGCAGCAGTCGGCCGCGACGGAGGACCTGCCTGAGTGGGCCAGGCTTCCTGCACCTGAGGATCGACCATGGATCCGGCCTGTTTCTGGATCGTAAGTTTTATTTAATTTAATGTTTTTTAACTTTGACTATTTTAGTTACTATTCAACAAGTATATATCTGTTGGTTGTCATATTGTTGAATTAATAAAATTATAAAATTTTCAGCTTCATCCCATCGAAAGTGGGGTCGAAGCACATTACCTATGCCACCAAGGCGCAGTATCGTCGCTTCTGGCCATCATGGGGGGTGATTCTGGGGGACGACCGGGATCGTATCTTCAGACGATTCGGGGTAAGTTGTTGCTTATTATTTCATGCAATTTTCCCTTTATTTTTCACACATTTTATATATTTTTTGTATAATGTTATTAATATTTTTTCTTTGTTAACAGGAGCTTGTGCGCTAGTTACTGGAGCATGCCTCAGAGATACGTGCTATCTTTGACGACCGAGCAGCTGCTCGACTGAGGGACATGCTCCGGGAGCGTAGAAAGACCTGGATACGTCCGGATTATATTGGGCCCAACATTTGGGCCCAACTATGTGCGTACTGAGACCCTCTAGCTTACAAGCTGAAGTGTCAGCAGGCGAAGAGAAATTGAGCTTCTGAGAAGGGTGGGAGCATGCACACTGGTGGTTCGATTAGCCACATGCAGCATGCCATTTACATGGTATGCATATATAAATAAATTTATTTATAAAATGTATATTTTTATTAAAAAATTATTTTATAACTAATTCATTTTATTTGTGTGTCGGTTGCAGGCAGGAGAGCTTGCTCGGTCGTTAATGTCCCTACGGTCTTTGAGCAGACACATATTCGCTCGGACAATGGCGAGTATATTGATGAGAGGTCGAAGCAGACAGTGGTGAGCTAAAGTGTCTTTTTTTTATATTTAAAGTATAGGTTGTTATTATTATTATTATTATTATTATTATTATTATTATTATTATTATTATTATTATTATATATATATAGTTTAATTATATATTGATTGTATTGTATTGATCGCAGGCGGAGCACAATGCCAGGTTTAGTCAGGTAGCATCTGAGGCTGCCTCCTGCTCTGGTGCCTCGGATCCTTCTCAGCTGGACCCCGCCGAGGTTGAGTGACTACAGACCCGGGTCTGGATGGATATGGCGGGCGGGAAGAAGAAGGGGCGTATTTACGGTACTGCGACCCTAGCCAAGTCGATCAGTCGGGGATCGACGCCGAGCTTGACCATTCGGGGGTCGACGCCTAGCTACATCCTCCGGCTCATAGGACACAGAGGAGGTGCAGCAGCAAAGGGAGGTGAATGAGCACATGAGGCAGCAGATGAAGACATTCTCTACGGTTATGACCGTTGTGCTCGATTTCCTCCCACCAGACAGGCGTAACAGTCTGCAGAGGGTCCTCCATGCCACCTAGCCCCAGCGCTCCACTACTTCTACCGATGCACCACCGCAGCCGCATGATGCTGGTCTGTCTTCTGAGCCGTAGCCTGATGGTCATCTGACGCCGGCAGACTCCCCCAGCCAGGACGACGATGACGAATATTATGGTGATGGATATTAGGATAGTTATAGATGTAGTAAAGTTCTGTATCTAGATGGATATTTTATCTATAGATTATATGTTGAGTTTGTTTTTATTTTAAATTAATTTTAATTTAAATGCTTTTTAAGTTTTATTTGTAATTTCATTTTGTTTTTTAATTAATAATATAATAATAATTAATTAAAATAAAATAAAATAAAATAAAAATAATTAATAATTAAAATATAATTAATTAAAATAAAATATAATAATAATTAATACATAAAATATAATAATAATAATAATAATAATAATTAATATTCAAAATATAAATTTTAAATTTTAATAAAAATAAATAAAAATAAATTATTAATTATTAATATAAAACAAAATAAAATAAAAAAATCAAATTATAAAACAAACAAAAAAACTTGTTTCCGACGGACAATTCCCACGGTAACTGTAGTTTAGATTTTCCGACGGACAAACAGTCGGTAATTTGGGGCTCCGTGTGACGAGTTTTCTGACGGAAAAGCCGTTGGAAATTTTGACGGACGATCCGGATCCGTCGAAAAGCCTTTCCTACATGTCTATCACCGACGGAATTGTGTCCGTCGGAAATGCAGGTTTTCGACGGCTTTTCTTCCTTTTCAACGGCTTTAGGCCATCAGTAATACCCTTTTTTTGTAGTGTTTGGTGCTCTGTCCTTGGTCTCAGATAGTCTTTGTATTTTTAGTTTTTGGTCCTAACTTGCTCATCTCTTCAAAGTCTTAGGTGTTAAAATGGCTTCAAACTCTCAAAACTGATGGCCCTTCCTTGTCTATCTCTGGAACACCAACAATTACTTTATAAAAATTGAATGGTAAAAATTATTTAGCATGGTCAGCCTCTGTAGAACTTTGGTTTCTTGGTCAAGGATATCATGAACATCTGAAAAAATCCACAGGAGAAATTTCAGAAGAAAATGCAGTGGAAGAAACTTGACTATCAACTTTGTGCTCTCTTGTGGCAATCTGTGGAGCCAACCATGCTCACAAATTTCAGAGCCTTCAAAACTTGTCACTTTCTGGGAAAAGGCTCTAAGTGTCTTTGCAAATGACATTCAACTATTGTATGATGCTGTACAAAAATTGGCCACTCTTAAACAAACTGATCATGACATGGTTGCCTATGTTTCGATAGAGGAGTTAAAATTATCTTTTGAAGCTGATAAACTCGAAGATATGAATAAGAAACTTGATAACCTGTATATGGTGTTGGTTCTATGATGAATGCATCCATATTTTGATCATGTTTGCAATCAAGTCTTAAGTGGCTAAGAGGTTCCTTCATTAGAGAATCTAATTACTCAACTCCTTCGAGTCCCCTCATAAAAAATATAAGGAAATTCAGTTAACAATATTGAAAATTCTACCATGGTTTCCAATCGAGGGGGACGAGGTGGTCGTGGAAACTGAGGAAGACGAGGTGGAAGAGGAGGTCTCCCTCAATGTTCTTATTACAAAAGATTGGGCCACACACAAGACACTTGCTACTCTATTCACGAATTCCCTGGAAAATCTGTGAATATTTCTAAGTCTGGAACATGAGATATAAAGTTTTTGGAAGCCGATTATTGAGAGTACCTCCAGCTAAAAGCTGCAAGGAATCTCAAACCTCATCTGCTATAGGTGCTCATAACTCTACTGGTTGCATTTCCCAATCTGATAATGATCAAAGTCCATGGATAATTGATCTAGGTGCCTCTGATCACATTGTTGACAATGGTTCTTTATTTTCACCCATTTCTTCTCTTGAAATTCCTCATTTTATTACTCTAGATGATGGTTCTAGAGTTGCAGCAACAGGAATCGGTCATGTATCACCTACTTCTTCTTTGTCTTTAAATTCTGTTTTGGTCAAACCTGGATGTCCTTTCAATTTAATATCTCTTAGCCAACTTACTCATTCACATAATTGTTCAGTAACATTTGATGCTAACTCCTTTGTCATAGATGAACGTGGTACGGGTCAGACGATTGGCATAGGGCATGAATCTCATGGTCTTTACTACCTCAAGCCTAATCCTTCTTGGGTTTGCAGTGATGCCGCATCACCAAAATTCCTTCATGAACGTTTGGGACACCCACATTTGTCTAAATTAAAAATAATGGTTCCAAGCCTTGAAGAAATAAAGACCCTCTCACCTATGAGTCTTGTCAACTAGGAAAACATATTCGTTCTTCTTTTCTTAGACATGTTAAAAGTCGTGTTGATTCCCTTTTATCAGTTATTTATATGGGGTCCTAGTCATGCTTCTTTTATGGGTTATAGATATTTTGCTACCTTCATTGATGAATTTTCTCGATGTACTTGGTTTTTATGAAATTTTGTCCATTCTCACTTATTTTGTTAATGAAATTAAAACTCAATTTGGAAGGACAATTAAGATCCTTAGAAGTGATAATGAAAAAGAATACTTTTCTTCTCCTGTTTCTTCTTTTTTGTCATCACATGGCATTCTCCATCAATCCTCTTGTTCTCATACCCCAAACAGAATGGCATTGCCGAAAGGAAGAATAGACATCTTGTTGAGACTACTTGGACATTATTACTTGATGCAAATGCACCTATCCAACATTGTGATGATGCGGTTTTGACAGCCTTTTTTTTTTTTTTTTGATAAATCGGATGCCTTGTTCCTCTATTGCAATAAAATACTGCATTCCATTCTGTTTCCTAAAGAACCAATATTTCATGTTGCTCCACATATTTTTGGATGCACTTTTTTTGTTCATGACTTGTCTCCGGGTCTTGATAAGCTTTTTGCTCGAGCCATCAAATGTGTCTTCCTTGGATACTCCAGACTACAGAAATGTTACCGATATTACTCTCTCCCATTCACAATCGTTATTATATCTCTGCAGATGTAAAGTTTTGTTTTATTTTAAGAAAAGCCATATTTCTCACCCTCCATAGTTGAGTCTAAAACTCTTCAGGAAGTTCTTCCCATTCCCTATCTTGTCTATCACCTTCTTTGTAGGAATCAGAGTCAACTGTCGATGCTACTATAGATTTTCCTAACAATCCTCCACCTGAGCGGACTCAAATATCACTCATCCTGTACCGGCATCGTCCACAAATTTCTAATGCATAATTTTAAGGCACTGATATACCAGCCGACTCATGCCTTACTCTAGCGTACAACTCAACTGCGGATCTACCTAAAGAGAATCTTGACTTGCCCATTGCTCTTAGGAAAGGTACTCGGTCCACACGTAATCCCCGTCCTATTTATAATTTCTTAAGTTATTATCGTCTCTCTCCATCTTATCATTCTTTTGTGTCCTCTTTATCTTTTGTTTCTCTTCCTAAAAATCTTTGTTAAGCACTTGATCATGTAGGATGGCGACAAGCCATGATTGATGAAATTGCAGGCTTTAGTGCACGATGGTACCTGGGAGTTAGTTCCTCTTCCTTCGGGCAAGAAATCTGTTGGTTGTCGGTGCGTATATGCTATAAAAGTTGGGGCCAATGGACAGATCGATCGTCTTAAAGCTCGATTGGTTCCCAAAGGTTATACCCATATTTATGGCCTTGATAATGGAGATACTTTCTCCCCTCTGGCCAAAATTACTTTTGTTCGACTCTTTCTTGCCATAGGTGTCATCCGTCATTGGCCACTGTATCCATTCCTACATGGAGAATTAGAAGACCGTATTTATATGGAGCAACCACCTGGATTTGTTGCTCAGAGGGAGTCTAGCTTGGTTTGAAAAACTGTGATGGTTTCTTTATGGACTCAAACAATCCCCATGAGCTTAGTTTGGAAAACTCAACTCAATTGTTCAGGCTTTTGGAATGAAATGTAGTGAAGCAGACCATTCATTTTTTTATTGCCATACCTCTCCAAATATTTTTGTTTACTTGGTGGTCTGTGTAGATGATATAGTCATCGCGGGAAATGACTAGAAAAAAATTGGTCAGCCAAAGGAAAATTTATCTAGTCATTTTCAGACTAAGGATCTGGGAAAGCTGAAATATTTTCTTGGAATTGAAGTTGCTCAGTCAAAAGATGGGATTCTCATCTCACAAAGGAAGTATGTGTTAGACATACTTAAAGAAACCAATATGACAGATTGTAGACCAGTTGATAGTCCCATGGATCAAAATAAAAAATTGCTACTAACCAAAGGGAGCCTTATTCTGATCTTGAAAGATATCGGAGATAGGTTGGGAAGCTCACATACCTCATTATTACAAGGCTAAATATTTCCTTTGAAGTTGGAGTGGTGAGTCAATTCATGAAATCTCCTCATAATGATAATTGGGATGGAGTAATTCTTGGAATTGAAGTTGCTCAGTCAAAAGATGGGATTATCATATCACAAAGGAAGTATGTGTTAGACATACTTAAAGAAACCAATATGACAGATTGTAGACTAGTTGATAGTCCCATGGATCAAAATAAAAAATTGCTACCTAACCAAGGGGAGCCTTATTATGATCCTGAAAGATATCGGAGAAAGGTTGGGAAGCTCATCTACCTCATTATTACAAGGCCAAATATTTCCCTTGAAGTTGGAGTGGTCAGTCAATTCGTGCAATCTCCTCATAATGTTAATTGGGATGGAGTAATTCGAATTCTGAGATACATTGAAAAGACCCTAGGACAAGGACTACTCTATGAAGACAAAGGAAGCACTCAAATAGTAGGATTTTGTGATGGAGATAGGGCAGGATCACCTATTGTTAGGCGTTCCACTTCAGGGTATTGTGTGTCTATTGGAGGAATCTTTTCTCGTGGAAGAGTAAGAAGCAAAATGTTGTTGTAAGGTCTAGTGCAAAGGCTGAATATAGAGCTATGGCTGTAGCCACATGTGAGCTCGTTTGGATTAAACAACTTCTTCAGGAATTGAAGTTTGAAGATACTCAACAAATGAAGTTATGTTGTGATAACCAAGCAGCCCTGCATATAGCTTTCAATCCAGTATTCCATGAGAGAACTAAATATATAGATATTGATTGTCATTTTGTTCCGAAGACAGTCATTTCTAAAGAAGTTATCACTGAATCTGTTAGTTCCATTGATTAACTAGCAGACATAATGTATGGGTAGTTGTACCAATAAATCATAGTTATTAATGTACCTAGTAAGTCACATATTCATGAAACTAGGAAATCAGATGCATGTACTTAAGAACTAGAACTTCATTAATATTCCTGTAAATTACACATTGTATCTACTTCCTAAGTGTATATAAATATAGATAAGTTGAGTGGGTTGGACACTCAAGCATTTCAAAAACCTTAGGTTTTTCAATTGGACAGCCTAATGTGCACTTCTAGGTTTTCAAATGAAGATTATGCAATAGATTCTTTGGCTTCATATCCTACTCCTCCCCATGCTAGATTCAAGGTTAATACTTTGATTTGGAAAATATATACACCATTGGTAGTTTAATATAAAAGAGAGGTTATTTCTTTTATTAGGGAGGAAAATCAAGAATTATATATGATGTTGTTTCTACGAAATTAAAATTACTCAAAAAAAAACCAAAATACTCTACTTTCCCTGGTGTTCACTCGGTTTTTTGGTAATGTCCAAATTCCGACAAAGCAAATAATGAAAATCAAGAAACTGTAGGATCTACGAGTTATGCGGTAATCTCGTTCAAGTGGTTTTCTATGAAGATGTCTGCCACAATACAAATTTGACACAAACCAAATTGTGAGTATAATGGCAATGACTTTTGTCAACTTATATAAGAAATTGACAGAAATTAAATTAGGCTATTATTGCAATAAATAAGAAATTAAAGGAAAATGTTAGATTACTTCTAATTAAATTGACAAGCCAAAGGCAAGTTAAAAGAAACAAGTTTTCTAGTAAAATAACAATGAAAAGAATGAAGAAACATGAATTTAAGTTAAGAACATACAATAAAAGCGTTTGTCAACTAAAATAGAAAGTAGACAGAAAAAATAATACTTGGTAGAAAATAGTGTAAACAAGAACTTAATAAGGAAAGTTTGTATAGACAAAAAATAAAGACTTGAGAAATAGTGACAGTTGGCAGTAAAAAGATTTCCACAAAGAAACTTAATGTAAACCCACCATCTT
This sequence comes from Echinosophora koreensis, assembly GCA_035048595.1. Taxonomy (NCBI): domain Eukaryota; kingdom Viridiplantae; phylum Streptophyta; class Magnoliopsida; order Fabales; family Fabaceae; genus Echinosophora; species Echinosophora koreensis. The sequence goes on from JAPCYP010000072.1 coordinate 2,073,210, forward strand.
GAATTGATAGTGAATTGATAGCAGTGAAGATAAAGAATATGTAAAGAAAAAATGTAAGAACACTATGAATATAAAGATGAGCAATGGAAAGGAAATTGGATTGAAATAACTTGAATTGAATTGTATTGAAATTTGACAAAGGGGTGGAAGGAGTACTCGAGTTAATCTGTCAGTCTGTTGTGTAATGGAAACGTGTTGGATGTTTCAAGTTCCAACCCTTATTACATCGTACAAACTAGTATTTATAGACAAAATAAATAACTTCCTAAAGGTAACTTCCTATCTATATCTGCCATGTGTACATCAGTTTTCCTATTATTCGAAACTTAAACTACTTGACACACAACTTCTTCAAACTGCCCAATTTGCTTGAACCGTTTCCGCATCAACTTCATTGTCTTCGACGGTTTTGTTGTCTGTTATGTTAACTTGATAATTGCATGCTGAATCTCTACTTGGAAACTTCTCTAGATCTTCAGTTCGATATTTGCCTTTTGACATCAATCCATTTGCCGACTAACTTTGTTTTTTTGTCAACTTTTGGACTTAGTAGTTTTTTACAAATTCATAAGCTTGCCTCCATTTGTCTGATGCAAAACTTAGAATTATGAAAATTCATGTCTAACACCTGGTTAGATTGATTATGAAGTAATGAATCATGACTGACTCTTTCGTTCACATTGGACCCAAGAGTCTTTGTCCAAAATTATTTTTTATTTCCATTGTTCAAATTTGCTAGTGTTCCAGAAACATTTACTTGAGTAAGGTGATTCCTTTACTCGAGTAAAGCCTGGGTCGACCCAAGGCTAACGTCAGACAAGCTCTAGCTTTAGGCTTCCATCCTAACTCACTCAGCCCCCTATATAGTTCATTAACAAAAATTGTCTAATACCTAATGAAAATTGCATATATGAGGCCCCCTCTTATGATTTGTTCACTCCAAATTTTCACCTAGTTTTAGGCCTCACCTTGCCTTAGAATGATGTAACACCCCCTTTGGGCATTATATGACTAACTCATTTCGGAAAAGTAAAACGAAAATGAAAGCTGGTTGCTTTCGGAAATTAATTCAAATACATAACTATGTTCGAAAACGGTTATAAATTTTTTTCCTTGCGCGGTAAATGAAATTTCAACATACAAACATTGACATATAACAACTTCACATATGTTCTTGCATACTTCATAAAATTAATACGCAATCACAACGTACGGTTTGATTCTTCAAAAATATATATACATAAACAAAAGATGCAGTCTTACATCACTGAAACAGAAAATTCTGGACAATCTTTACTTCAAAAGACTGGCTCTCAACAGCCAGATATACAGACTATCCTCAAAAGGGTATAAAACAAACTAATATCCAAGTTGAGCTGGTCACTCTAACCAACATATACTGGGAAGACCCCCGAAGTCATCCCTACGATCAACGGTCTCTTCAGTTATCAGGATTAATGTCCTCGGGTGAAACAGGGAACTCCTTTGCAACGTCTGTATTTACGTACCACGGTACAAAAACAAAAACCAAGAAAACAGATACATTGCAAGGGTGAGATACCGTTAATTGCGTTTTATCATGATAACCACATGCACGGCACACAAACAACAGCATATACACATATATATACAGCACATAAATTCTCAGAAATAATCATAATACTTTAAACAATGGGATTCATACCCGACAGTCGTTGCAATTTATAAAAAATGCATGACACTTCAACTTCCATCATCTAACTTTGATATTTATTCTCCGGAGATCCTAACTTCTCTTCGTTGAGCATGATTAGGCTGCAATACCCCTTACCACAATTGTCTCATGAGATTGGCCTCTTAATTTAGGTCCGACTTCAATTGTTCAAGGGTATCACACTCAAGCGGCTAAAATAATATTGAGTAGTCCCTAATTGAGTATATCCATGTTTTGCATCGTTACGTCCACGGCTCGAGGTCGCGAGTCCCCAACCTTTGTGGCTCACGAACCAAGATGTCCTTAATAGACCCACTTTGGTCTTGACTTCCTCAAGTTGTCAATCCACCCTTTGTGGATTGTAGCTCGATGGCACATTTGGCCAACAACACATGACACATTAGCCAACGATACATGACACAATGGTCAACAATACATGGCACACTGGCCAACAAGACACGTCTGCCCACAATGCATGTAAAACATTTATTCTTGTCATTTTTCTTTTTTGTTCATTCTTTCTTTGTCGAGGGTCAAAGCTCACGACTATTCTGACTTAGGCACAAAGCCCACTTGCCCTTAACACAGGACACGAAGTCCGAATGCTCAATCACGAAACCCTAGACCGATGCACCAGTCCTAGGTTCGCAGATATGAGACACAAAGTCCTCCACATCACATCAACATATTCAAGTTCTTTATGGACAACACAGATCAATGATCTACGTGTTTTCCTCACAGAACACTAGAATCTCCATGGAGAAATGCTATGTTAACATCTAGTTGATGAAGGAACCAGTTAGAAGTAGCAGCAAGGGACAATAGGACCCGGATTGTAGTCATTTTGGCAACAGGGCTGAAGGTCTCTATGTAATCTATGCCTTCAGTTTGAGTGTAGCCTTTGGCTACAAGCCTTGCTTTGTGCCTTTCAATGGATCCATCTGCTTTGTGTTTGACTTTAAACACCCATTTGCACCCTATAGTTTTCTTTCCGGGAGGAAGTGAAATGAGAGACCAAGTTTTGTTTCTTTCCAGGGCCAGCAATTCTGCTTGGATTGCCTTTTGCCAACAATCATGAACAATGGCAGCTTTGTAGGTGGTAGGTTCAGTATCAGATGAAATGGCTAGTGTGAAGTGTTTGTGTGAAGTGGACAGTTTATGTGAGGACATGTAATTGCAAAGTGGATACCTGATACCTGAAGATGATTGTTGAGCTGTGCTGTTCTGCATAGTGCAGTGGTAATCTGCCAAGTATGCTAGTACCTTCTTTGACCTAGTGGACTGTCTAGGTGCTTGTGTAAGGTTTGCAAGTGGAACTGGCTGAACAAGATGGTAATCAACCTGCTGTGTAGAGTTTTGGGATGGAGGTGATTGGAAAACTGGTTCTAGGATAGGCTCTGTGGTTGGAGGTGGAGTGGTGACTTCTGGTGTATGGTGATAGGGTTGTTGTATATTTGGAGAGCCATGGTGAGCAATGGGAAGTATGAAAGGGTCTAGATATGTGTTAGAATGGTGGGATGGTGAGGTCTGTGTGATTTTGGTTGGAGGATTAGGTGGATCAAGTGGTTGGTATGGAAATGAGGACTCATAAAAAATGACATTTCGAGATATGAAAGTCTCTCTATTCCTTAAATCAAATAGTATGTAACCTTTGGTCCCCGTTTTGAATCCCAGAAAAATAGCTTTTCTGGCTTTAGGATCCAACTTTTTTCTGTGTGATTGAAGAGTGCTAGCATAACATAAGCAACCAAAAACTTTGAGGTGAGAAAGTTCAGGGAGTTGTTTATGAAGCATGTAGTATGGTGAATTATTTGTCAAAAAAGGTGAGGGTTGCCTATTAATCAAGAAAACAGCATGCATGACAGCATAGTTCCAAAACATTTTTGGCAAGTTTGCTTGAAAAAGTAAGGCTCTAGCAACAGCTAAGATATGCTGATGCTTTCTCTCCACAATACCATTTTGTTGTGGTGTTTCCACACAAGTGGTTTGGTGGATAATGCCTGTAGAGTTAAAAAATCATTTAGGTAAAATTCTTTCCCATTATCTGACCTAAGACATTTGAGTTTAGTGCCAAATTGAGTTTCAACTAAAGCTGTAAAGGACTTTAGGTGATCAACAACCTCAGTTTTTGTTTTCATGAGAAAAAGCCATGTGTGTCGTGTGTGATCATCCACTATTGTAAGAAAATATTTATGACCACAGATTGAAGGAATAGAGATGGGACCCCAAATATCAACATGTATCATTTCAAATGGAAACAAACAGTTATTAGTGCTATTACAGAAAGGCAATTGTTTTTGTTTCCATCCCCATATTAGAGAGTGTGTTGAGGATGAGTGTGACAAAAAATGTGTTATTAGCATTTTTTTTAGCATTATTCTTTATTGAATTTGAAGAGAAATTAATGTGATTATTTTGTGTCGGCCAAATATATAGTAAAGCGTTTTTCTTAAGACCATTGGAAGTGAAATGAACATGGCCTTTGTATCATGATGGGATTCCTCGTTGGTATTCACTGAATAAGTTCCCGAAGTGCGCATTTTGGTACTTGGTAGTTCACATTACAGTTTTGTGAACGTACGTAGAAATGTATATATATATATATATATAGAAATGCTATCTTGACACATTTTTCTTACACCATACGGTTTACACCGTATAGTACCGCACTGTGCGGCACTGTAGCTGTACTGTGCGGCACTGTAGCTGTACTGTGCGGCACTGTAGCCGGTTCTTTTTTTTTTTTAAATGTTATTTTTTGATAAATAAATTGTTTAGTTAAGTATGTGTAAATATTTGGTGAATCATGTACAAATATCTGGTGAATTCAGTTCATTATCTGGTGAATGAGTTTTTTGAGAAATAAAATTTTTCGTTAAGTATGTGCAAATATCTGGTGAATCATGTACAAATATCTGGTGAATTCAGTTCATTATCTGGTGAATGGGATTTTCGTTAAGCATGTGCAAATATCTGGTGAATCATGTACAAATATCTGGTGAATTCAGTTCATTATCTGGTAAATGGGTTTTTTTGAGAAATAAATTTTTTTGTTAAGTATGTGCAAATATCTGGTGAATCATGTACAAATATCTGGTGAATTCAATTCATTATCTGGTAAATGGGTTTTTTTGAGAAATAAATTTTTTGGTTAAGTATGTGCAAATATCTGATGAATCATGTACAAATATATGGTGAATTCAGTTCATTATCTGGTGAATGGGTTTTTTGAAAAATAAAATTTTTCGTTAAGCATGTGCAAATATCTGGTGAATCATGTACAAATATCTGGTGAACTCAATTCATTATCTGGTGAATGGGTTTTTTTGAGAAATAAATTTTTTGGTTAAGTATGTGCAAATATCTAGTGAATTCAGGTTATTATCTGGTTAATGAGTTTTTTTATAAATAAAATTTTATTTTTTATAAAAAAAAAACTAATTTTTTTTTTAAAAAAATACTACAGTGCCGCACAGTGCAGCTATAGTGCCGCACAGTACGGCACTATACGGTGTAAACCGTATGGTGTAAGAAAAATGTGTCACGGTATCACTACTCATATATATGAGTAAACAACCAATTTGGTCCCTGAAATTGTGGACTAGTACCAACTTGGTCCTTGAAATTATCGAAATTCCAAAAGCGTCCCTGAATGATAAGTTAGTATCAATTTGGTCCCTTATTTTACTCACTTAATATCAATTAAGTCCCTGACACTGCAAACTTAATATCAACTTAGTCCATATGATTTTTAATGGAGGGACTAAGTTGATCACCGTTTTACAATTTTAGGGACTAATTTAGAATTTCGATAATTTTAGGGATCAGGTTGATATTACTTCACAATTTCAAGGACCAAATTGGGTGATTATTCCATATTATATATATATATATATTTGCCAAACGCGTGAGCCAATATTATACTCCCTCCGGTCCTTATTATAAGAGGCAAATGACTATTTTTTTTGGGTCCAAAATATAAGAGACATGCATGTATTTTGACAAATATTAAATGCTCATTTCCAATTTTATCCTTATTTATAATAAGGTTTATATTTATGAGATAATGCAACTTTCAATACAAGTAGGTTTGTTCATTAATTATTGAAGGGTTAAATTTTTAAATTTATATGAATATTAATTACAAATAGCTTATTTCAATGTATTTTCTTGGTCTGTATGTTTTAGGGTTTTGCCTCTTATATATAGGACCAGAGGGAGTATATTCGAAGGCCATGACCATGACAGGAAGATGCCTACAACACAGCAGTTATTGATAGACTTGAACGCTGCTAGCTAGTCATGAGTTCTATTATTGTGTAAAAAAGAATAGAACTACTTTTGTAAAGTTCATGCCATTTTCTAAATTCCCTTCTATTAATTATACTCTTATAATATCTCGCTCCACAGTATAAGAAACAAAACCCTAAAACACACAGACCAAGAAAATATATTGAAATGAGTTTATTGTAATTAATACTTATATAAATTTCCAAAAACACCCTTCTAATTTTAATTAATATTCTGATGGCCTATAATTAATGACAGTAATTAATAAGGATAATATTGGAAATTATCATTTAACATGTGTGAAAATTGATGCATGTTTATTATATTTTGGATAAAAAAAAACATTCATTTATTTTTTATATTGTAGAGCGGAGGTAGTATTAGATAATATATAGATATCTTTATTCTTCCTCCCATGGTTTGAACATATTATTCCTTTTTTGGCTATAAAAGTCTCCCCTAGCTGCGCTTCTTTGAGGGAAAGCAGTGCACACATAAAGAAGCCTTTCAAGAAGATTTCATTCTGAGAAGCCTTTCTTTCAAGAAGCCCCATCACACCTCATAAGTAGTCATGTCAGAATCTCAAGCTTTGGCAGAGGTAGTATTTGGTAAGCCTGTCCAAGATTTGGTCTTGAATTCTGAAGACTTGCCAAAAAATTATATCTATGAGGAAGGTGGAGCTGGATTTCGAGATGCTCTTCTACCACCAGAGGATGATAATATTCCGATTGTTGACTTTGACCACCTCAGTTCACAAGAGGAGCTTGCAAAACTCAAGCATGCCCTCAATTCATGGGGCTGCTTTCAGGTCTGGCTTTATAGCAATTGCACATAAATTATTATTTTTACTTTTATTTTTGAACTGAAATTATTGTTTTTACTCGAGCTTGTTAATTAAGTTCTGTTCATCATAATCATTTTTTACTTTATTGATTGTAATTTTATTCAATGATACATCAAATATCAGAGAAGTTTAGAATTCTGTTTGTCAGGCAGAATACAAAATATTTAGATGATCTAGGTTCATAAGATTGTCTTAGGATATAGAAGGTTAGAAGATTATAAAAGATGTTAGATGTTAGATGTGAAGTAGAACCTATTAGGTTATTTTCAGCATAATTCCTTTAAATTCATAGATGAGTAAGAACAGAACATGCTAGAAACTAATGTTTGCTCCATCATACAAACGTTAGATAAGTTTCTGTTTGTCAGGCAGAATACAAAATATTAGATGACTTAAGTTCATAATTTTCAGCATAATTCCTTATAAGTATTACTATGATAATGATCATTTGGTATTTAGCTCCTCTAAAATGAGATTGTCGCTTGATTTGGGGATTTGCATGAAGGTCAAGGATTACACGATTACTAATAAACTTAAATCCATTCCTAGATACAAGGTTTACTAGGTGATTGATTTCAAGTCTAGTCCTAATATGAACTTTCCAATTGCATACCAAAATAATAATCAAGTTATGGCCCTTCAAAAATAATAATAATAATAATCATAATATAATCAAGTTATGGATGATCAAGCCACAACATTAAACATGGAAATAAAAGATAAGTCAAATACATGAGAACTCAGAAATTAACTACATCTAACCCCAACAATGGAGAGTTTAGCAACTCATGATAAAAGAAACTACAAAAGGAAAAGAAATAGGGAAGAAAAGTGTAGAAGACTCCATGAATGATGTCCTCTAGCTCCAACAGCTCCAATTACAGAGAACACCTCTCCTTTTCGGGTAAAGTTCGTCAATGGTACTTCCTAAATGAATGAATTTTTCTAAAAGAAGAAGTTATATATAGTCATGCTGTCATCACCAGGAAACTTGGCTAAGTGTAGCTGTCGCTCAAGCTGGTTCTTGGGTGTGCCTTGGCAGAGCGCACCAATTTCTTGGTTGAATGCAGGCAATCCCGATATGTGTTTGCTCTTTGGTGCACCTTGGCTGAGCGAAATTGCATATGGGCCCATTCTTCATCTTTTTTGCCATGCCTTCCTGTTTCTTCCTAAAACACACAAAATTAGACAAAAAAAATCATTAAATTAGCCAAACAATAATATTTTTAAATTAAGTAGTTATCTTAAAATTTTTTGTGCCTAGCTATCTTATATTTTTAAAAAATATATAATTTATATATATAATTGTTTTAAATAATATAAATATAATTTTCTGAAATTAAGTATTTTTTTTAAATATCTTAATAAGAATCATTTAGCTCGATGCCTTTATAGTGTATACACTTATATTATATTTTCTTATTATTATATCATTTTTATTTTATAATTTCATCTAATGTTGTATTATTTTATATAATCCTATTCTGATTTTAACACACAAAGATGGTTGGAGATCACCTGTCTAAGAATGGTCTCATTCCCTGTCCTGCCCACTTAGATTTAGCTATTTCGAAAATAAATTATATCATCTATTATAAATATATCATTTTTAAATGATATGATATAATCTAAATAGGTAGGACATGAAATAAGACACTATTTTGAGATATGTGATCCCCATCCTTCATAGAGATATGAACAATAATGACATACAATTAGCATATTTGCATTCTATTATCATGTTGATAAATATTTTATGAACTAGGCACCGCATGTCTTGTTCTTTCATTCTTTCATTAAAATAAAAAGTAATCCTCTCTGTTCACACTAATCATCAAACAAAAAATAGTGTTCTCTATCACCAAAAATCCGAAGTAGTCATGTCAGAATCTCAAGCTTTGGCAGAGGTACGTAGTATTTGGTAAGCCTGTCCAAGATTTGGTCTTGAATTCTGAAGACTTGCCAAAAAATTATATCTATGAGGAAGGTGGAGCTGGATTTCGAGATGCTCTTCTACCATCAGAGGATGATAATATTCCAGTGGTTGACTTTGACCACTTCAGTTCACAAGAGGAGCTTGCAAAACTCAAGCATGCCCTCATTTCATGGGGCTGCTTTCAGGTCTGCATGGCTTTATAACAATTACACATGCACATAATTTATTATTATTATTTTTACTATCATCATCATCATAATCATTTTTACTTTGTTCATTGTCATCATACATCAAATAATATCAGAGAAATTAATTTACAATTCTATTTTATTCCATCATACATCAAATATCAGAGAAACAAGAAAGATATACAAATGGTGCCCTAGACCAATAGCCTCACTCTCAATTTCTCTCACTTAAAGTGCAGAAAGTGGTTTTTAATTTCTCACTCACTCATTTCTTACATGTATTACTCACAGTCACACAAATCATCTAACACATACGTCTTATTTATAGCAAATTATTTCGGTACACTTAAATGGTTTCAAAGTGTACTCTATGTTCTTCAAGTTTGTTGGGAAAACTAGTTTGTTGGCAGAGTTTTAACCCATTGTTTTAGGGCCTTCTACATCATTCTTTGAAATATTTTTTGTTATCTCTAACAAGCCGAGGTTCAATGATAATGTCAATTGTTTTGTGGTATTCAGGCAATAAACCATGGCATGAACATCTCATTTCTGGACAAAGTTAGAGAAATTTCAAAGCAATTCTTTGAACTTCCAAAGGAAGAAAAGGAAAAATATGCAAGGGAACCAAACAAATCTGAAGGATATGGAATTGGAAATGATGTAATGTATTTAGAAAAAAAAATGGACTAGAATGACAGAATATTCCTCACGGTGCAGCCTGAAGACCAAAGGAAGTTCAAATTTTGGCCAGAAAAACCCAATGATTTCAGGTATCTATTCTTGTCACCTTTAACCATCAATAACACTCAATGTTCCAAGTTTTACATGGATGTCTTTTGTGAGGCCTACTATGACCTTCTTGTCTCTAGTTTCCATGAAAAACAAGGATAGAACCTTCAGCTGTATCTGTCTTTGATTCCCCATCATGATTTTCCTTCTGCTTTCTTCTCTTCTCAACCCAACAAATTGTTTGTGAAGGGAAGGCAAGGGCTTTGTTCCAAGTCTTATTCCTCAAACTTTTCATTGAATTCTTTTGTTGAGACCTAGCAAAAATTTGAAGATCTCTCATTCTCCACAATATATTATATGTCATTTTGTCTTCTTTTTTGAGACGGAGTGTTGGGCGCATGGTTCTAAATTATGGTCGCGGTTGCGGTTGCGGCCATTACGGACGCTGCGATGCGAAATGCGGTCGCTGCGGCGTGAAATAAGTTTATGTTCGCACAAAATGTAGAAAATAAATATAATTTTGTAATTCTTTATATATCTTTTATTAATAGTGTTGTATAAATTTTTATTCATTTTTAAGACAATATATTATCTTTATGAATAATTTAAATTTAATTGTAGTTAACATACAGTATAAGCTACTAATTGACTAAATACAATATATAAATTATTAACATTAATTTAAATATGCTTTAAAAAAACCTATAATTTGAATAAATACTAACTTAACATGATTCATCTATTTTTTTTTCCAATATTTTTTAATATCGCTAAACTTTAATATAAACTAATGATTAATTAAACACAAATAAGCTACTTATCAACAACTAATGTAAATAATAATAATAATAATAATAATAATAATAATAATAATATAAGATACAATAGAAGCTACTAATTAACTAAATAAGTTTTGTGAAAAAAAAAAATAACTAAATAAAAATAAATCAATTATTGATATGATTGTGTTTTTTTTTTTTTTTAATGAATAATAAAACTAAAAGAGAATTATCTAGAACCTAGATATTCTTCCATTAAAAAAAAACAGAACCTAGATATCTGGTACAAATTAATTGCACAGATAACTAGTGCGTGGCCTTTGAGATTTTTTTTTGGCTAATTATCACATCCCATTTGTATCATTTAAATACGTTTAGGTTGTTTTTTTTATTAAATGAAAAATAATTATTTTGTTAAGAAAAAAGAATTTTTAAACAGAAAAGAAAAATCAAAAGACTTTTCACCTCTTCTTCTTCACTAGAAGAATTCTATCGTCATCCACCAAAAAAAGAAGAACTCTATCGTCTCCCTCCTTGGCACCCTTAACAAGGAACCCATTTTTAACCTTCATCAGCGCATATTCTTCAACAAAAGAGGAGAGAAAGTAGAGAAGAAAAACCAACATCAACGGATCTGGTACCAAACTTAACGGATCTGGTACAAGCATAACAGATCTGGTGCGAACGGCGACGGATCTGGTTTGAGCAGCGATGGTGGACACTGCTTTCGACAACGGCGATATGAACGGTGCTCGTTGCGGCCGTTACGGCCGCTATTCCGTTCTGTTGCGGCCGTGTTATCACCAGAAATTAAGTTAATTATAGCCGTTGGAAAATTCAGCCGTTCACTACAAGAATTTCGCTATTTCCCGGGCCCTGGGAAATTCAACAAATCCGTGGGAAAATACACATTTCCCACGGATGACCCACGGATCCAGATCCGTCGGTTTTCAGGGCGTCGGAAAGAGTTTCCCATGGATAAACCCTAGGAAATTTCCCGCGGCTTTTTCCCTGGGAAACTTTCCCAAGGCCTTACCCTGGGAAACATTTCCCACGGCTTCATCCTTGGGAAACCTCATTTTTTTTTAAACAAATTTATTTTATAGCTTAATGAATTAATTAATTAATTATAATTAAACTAGATAAATAAATAAATTTTTTAAATGGATGCATAAACAAAGACATTAACATCATAATTCAAGCCACTTAAGTAATTCAAACAATCTCTTGTACAAAAAAGTTATTCAAGGCATTTGTTCAACAAAAAAAGTAATTCAAACTATGATTAACATCATAGGTAAAAAAAAAACACATAAATTCATACAAAAACACAACAAAAGTCTAGGTATCCTCATTATAAGGATCCTCATTAAAATGGTCAAAAGAGTCGTCGTCCTCCTGGGTGCGATGGGTCGTCTGACTAGCCTGGCGTTGTTGCCACTTTTGGGGTTGTTGTGTGGACTGATGCGACTGTAACTGTCGCACTGTCTCCATCATCTGTCGCATCGTATCCATCATCCGACGATGCTCCTCGTCCCTCTGTCGCATCGTATCGATCATCTGACGATGCTCCTCGTCCCTCTGTCGCTCCCTTTCCTGGGAAGTGGCCAACATCTCCCTCAACTGAGCAATCTCCGCAGACTCCTGAGGGCGATGACTGCTGCTGGTGGATGCTCCAACCCTAAGCTCTAACTTGCGTGAGGGCCCTTTCCGATAGTTGTCGGCAAGGTCTCCAGCACCGTATAGACGACCCTTATACTTGCCATCGACAACTTCTGCCCAAACATTCAGTGCAAGCTGCTCGTCCTCCTGTGGGTTAGCTGGGGTGGATGGGGAAGAGGCTGATGCTTGAGACCTATGCTGACTCATCCTCTCATGAAATGCCTCCTGTTACAATACATCAGACTCGGTATTCAAAATTTGAACTACATGTTACAAGATAAATTATACAGGAAATTGGACAAAGTTTCCCCTAAAACTATTACATCCCCATTTTTACAAACAGAACACCATAATTTAAATCCCTAAGTCATCATCAAAAGCTCAATAGGATTCACATAAATTATCCATGTCCAAACTAGTTATAACATTTCCAATGTCATACAGTATCAATAGGTCCAAATATAAGTGACTCTACGGACTCAATAATCAAAACATGAACAATATGTTACACGGTTAATTCTGGAGAAAATTGGACAGAGTTTCCCCTTAAACTATAAGATCCCTGGTTTACAAACAGAACACCACAATTTAAATCCCTAAGTCATTATCAAAAGCTCAATAGGATTCACATAAATTATCCATGTCCAAACTAGTTATAACATTTCCAATGTCATACAGTATCAATAGGTCCAAATATAAGTGACTCTACGGACTCAATAATCAAAACATGAACAATATGTTACACGGTTAATTCTGCAGAAAATTGGACAGAGTATCCCCTAAAACTATAAGATCCCTGGTTTACAAACAGAACACCACAATTTAGATCCATAAGTCATTGAGATTCACACATAGCAATATATTCAAACTAGTCATAACATTTGAGGCTCTCTGCCTCTTAAGTCCAACAACAAAGTATGAGTTGTTCATTATCCATTAAAGTCAATAACATCTTCAAAAATAAAAAAAGGCATATTACCTGAGTGCGCCTCGAGCGCTCATCTATGTACTCGTCAGTACCCTTCCTAGTATGAGTGCGTTTGTGGACCTCGTGAATTTGCACCCCTCGATTATACTTCCTAGCCTATAACACAAGCATATATGATTAAGATAACAATTAATGAACTATGATGTTGGAATAAATACAATTAATGCATAAAGAATGATAGTATGAACATACCATACGTTCTGCCCACTGCGACTGGCTAATGCTACCTCCAATGTGTAGGCTCCCACCCTTCTCTGATGCCCTGTTTTTCTTTGCATGATTTCATAATTTTTTGAATGCATCAGAAGCCCAATAACGAAGCAACTCCTCCCAAATACCATCTCCAATCCAGCTTCGTTGTATACCACTCTCACAAGCCTCCCTAAGCATATCAGAGAGCCGTACGGAGGCTTTATGGTGGAAGATCCTCTCGATCTCTGACCCATCTTCGTTCTTCCATGCCGCCTGACCCTGTATTAAGATAAATAATAATTGTTATGCTAATAGTTTCTGAAATAATAAAAAGCATATTAAGTAAATTGAAATTTGCTACTTACTCTAAAAGCGTCAAACATACTAATCCGCTCATTGTCAGTGAGTTTTCCCTATGATGTAATTGTCATGTGATACCTCTGCTGAATAACAAATGAGACAGCACTCACTGCTCTCTTACAAGGAAGGAACCTTAACAGTAAAGACGCATGAACCAATCAAACACATAGTAATAAATTATAATAAAATGCATGAATCAACCAAACACAAAGGAATTTTATTTATTAATTCTTACCCGTTACCATTAGGCCTGATAATAGGTCGACCATCGGGCATGAACTCAACTTCCTCTGGCTCATCTAGCTCCTCTGGCACCACTGGCTCCTCTGACTGCTCATACACATCTGCAACTGAAGGTGAGCATGAATATCCTGGACTATCAACTTGCTCCTCATCCACACCTGCATAAGTAGATGCTCGCGGTGGAGGCGATGAAGGTGCTAGCGGTGGTGGGCGCGATGTAGGTACAGGCGATGAATAGCCTGGAATATTTTGCTCCATCCTAATCAGGTCATTCTCCCTCAACGTTGCAGAGCACAAATCCTTGAAGAATTGACTCAATTCAATAAGCGGATTCAAGACATGCACTGGCAATGAACTAAAAGCAATAGGAAGTAAACATTCCATGAATACATGACAGTCATGGCTTTTCATCCCATGCATCCTTCCTTTGTTGACATCAGCACATCTTGCTAAGTTGGAAGAATAACCGTCTGACATCCTAAGTTCTGTTATCCAGCGACAAACGGTCTTTGCTTCATCGACAGTTAAAGTGTAACTAGCTTTCGGTTTTAACATCTTCCCACTAGCCTTTGACTTTAGCTCCAACTCTGGTCTCCTACAGTACAAAGCTAAGTCCATTCTTGCCTTCTCATTGTCCTTGGTTTTCCCACTCACATTCATAACAGTGTTTAATATGTTGTCAAAAAAATTCTTCTCTATGTGCATAACATCAAGATTGTGTCTCAATAGATTATCTTTCCAATACGGGAGGTCCCAAACACCTCCCCGTATCCTTGTAATCTGGACACATGACCATTGTCAGTGACTTTGGGTAGTTCTCTTACTCTACTCCAAATCTCTTCTGGTGTGAACCTAGGTGGCGGTGCATCTTTTTCAACTTCCCCTTTTTTGAAGAAATTCTTGTTCCGTCTAAATGAATGATCTATTGCCAAGAACATACGATGCGAGCGAAACCAAGAACTTCTCCCCCCCCCCCGGGTGTTTCAAGGTAAAGGCCTTTGTATACTCCATGCAATGTGGACATGCCAATTTACCATGAGTCCCCTAACCAGACAACATCCCATAAGCAGGGAAGTCATTAATGGTCCACATTAAAGCTGCCTTCATTATAAAATTTTCCTTCCTTGCGATATCGTATGTCAACACGCCACTCCACAACCTCTTCAAATCATCAATCAGAGGCTGTAAATAAACATCAATACCAGCCTTCGGACTGGATGGTCCCGGTATGAGACACGTCAAAAACATATAAGGTTTCGACATGCACATATTAGGAGGAAGATTGTATGGGGTAACAATTACGGGCCAACAAGAATATGGCGAAGCCAGCACTTGGATATACGGGGTAAAACCATCAGAGCTTAAACCAAGTCATATATTGCGTGGATCCGCATCAAAATCAGTATATACCCGGTCAAAGTGCTTCCATGCTTCATCATCGGACGGATGTCGTAAGACATCTGAATATCTGTTCTCAAAGTGCCACGTCATTTTTCCTGCAGTTTGCATTGATACGAACATTCTCTGTCTCCTTGGAACTATTGGCAAATAGAACATCACCTTTACGGGAATTGGTTTGTTCTTACTTGGCCCAGACTTGGGAGGGCGATACCTTGGAGCTTGACAAAATTTGCATTCGACCAAAGCTCCATCGTTAATGCCGAATTCATTGTTGTAATACAGCATGCACCAGTTAATGCAACAATCAATCCTCCTGACTTCCAATCCCAACTTCGACACTAACCTCTTTGCACCATAATAATTTTTCGGTACAACTCCTTTTATAGGTGTCACGTCTTGAAGCATTTTCACAAAAAAATCCAAGCACTTTTCAGGAACATTCCAATTGGACTTGCAAGCTAAAAGCCTCACACACATCGATAATTTAGAGTCCGAGGCCCCTTCAAATAATGGCTTTTTTGCTGTCTCAGTTAAAAGATTATAAAATCTTTGTGCTTCCCCATTCGGAAGATCTTCGGTGTTATCGTAATCATGCGCCTCGTTTACCCCGAGAGCGTCACACACCATCTCCTGCATTGACACAAACTGTTTCCCATATCCCATATCCGCGCGACTGCTTGAGGCACCCATGCAATTCTCATCAACCCCTAAATCAACATGTGGCACTTCTTCACCATGGAGAGTCCAAATCCAGTAATTCTCCTGGAACCCATTCATATACAAGTTAGTCTTCACAAGGTCTTCGCTCTTAATCTTTCGACATCGGCATTTAGCGAACGGACATCTAATCCTGTTTCCATCATTGATGAAACACTTTTGTCGCTTTGCTTGGGCAACAAACTCTTCAACCCCATCTACAAAAGATCATTTCAAACCCCTTCTTTTCGGATATAACCTATCATACACCCAACTGCGATTCGAAGGATAACAATCCATCTTCTACATATTCATAAAAAATCAGATAAATTTTAACATTAAATAAGTATATTGAACGATTCAAGGTCCAATATATTGAACGATACCTTCAATGAGTATATGCGCTCAATAATATTGTACCTCAAACGGGAAGCTAAGGCTTTGCTCAAATATTATATAAAATAAAAATTAACCCTACAAGATAATCCTATATAAAATAATATAGTAACATCCCTGTTAGTAAAAAAAATTGGAAACCAAGTTTTCATTTCTTTCAAACCAAGTGGCGCACACTACTGGGAACTACCCAGAAATTGTCACCAATAAAAAAAAATGGGACAAAGACATTCCCCTATCCCACGTACAAAAAAATGCATCAGTCAAGGGAAAATGCCACAATACATGAGTATAAAGAAATTAACATAGCTTCCTAATTCAAAACCCTCTAAAACCCATATATATACCCACACAATATATCTGGTAACATGTATACAAAAATGGAGGCTAACAAGATTCAGCATATTCAGCAATAACAATTCACATTGTACAGCCCGCATATTCAGTAAACCAATTTCATGTATCCAAACAAAATTAACAATACAATGTTTAACTCAAAATTAGAAACTTACAAGGTTAGGGGATAGAAACCCTTATCTTTAGTTTGTTGAAGCTTAGTTTGTTAGGAGTTGTGCATGGTGGCCGGAGTGGAGCTGTGGTGGTTCTCTTCACACGGTGGCCGACGTGGTGGTTCTCTGCACAGTACGGTCGGAGCAAAGAAAGAGGGACAACCATGAGCAACAAAAGGGGCTTACTGTTCGGAGGAGGAAGGCGCAACCGGAGGATGGAAGCGCGGCGGACCGGACGAACAGGATGCGGCAGAGCGGAAGGCGACTGGGACGTGGCGCGAGTTGAGGGAGACGTCGTCACGGCTACGGCGCGAATGAGGAAGAAGACTGGTGCGGCTGGGTATAACACCAATTTCCCACGGCACGAGCCGTGGGAAACGCCGCTCGGTGTTGCGACGGTACAGCCCGTAGGAAATGCCGCATCCCTTGTTGCGACGGCATGAGCCGTGGGAAACGGGCGTTCTGTGTTATGAGGGCACGGGCCATGGGAAACAGCTCCAGGTTGTGACGGACTGGGCCGTGGGAAACTCCGCGCATAAATAACCGCGGTCCAATCCGTGGGAAATTCATTCGCGCCTTTTTTTTCACACGGCTCTGCCCGTGGGAAGCTGACCGAGACTATTTCGAGCATTTCAACCGTGGGAAATGTCAGAATTTCCCAGGGATTTTTAAATCCCTGGGAAAATAGCCCTGGGAAATAACGAGAATTCTTGTAGTGGTTTGAGCCAAATAAATCGGAAGCCAGTCGATTAGAGTGGGTAGCCGATGGAAGGATAAATGAACAGTTGGCAAATTTGTGAAGAATAAAAGGTTGACGAGGTTATGGGAGGCCGTTGTGTTAATATCGTCCGTTCAGAAGGTAAATTTGGTAGCCGATTGCACGTGTTAACAAAATTCCTATAAACAAGGGACGCAATTTCGAGTTGGTTAGCTTGATTTTAGGATGGAAAGAGCCGTTGAAGACAGAAGGCAACAAGCTAGCAGTTATTGACGAATGATCATGAAAGGTGGTCCTAAATAATAGGGATTGTTAGCTGAACGTGATTAGCCGTTGTAACTTAAGGTGGCCACTAAGTTAGCAAGCGGAGATGTAGGAGTTAGTGGTCATAGGGATACTTTGCATAGATTGTTTGTAACCTATAAATACTCATTGTACATTTTGAGTTACACACATCAATACAATCAAACATTTTTATGCACAAGCTTTATCTTTCCGTTCATTTACTGCTTATGCGAATTTAATTTTAGTTAACTTCATCTTCCACACTAAATACTCTTTGGAGTGGTTTAGGAACCTACAAGTTAGGAGGCAGAATCCCCCTTCTAACTCTTACGACTGATTAAGGGGATCATTGTTATCAAGAGTTAGTCGATCCCACGGCTAATTTTACATCATCTGATAACAAATTTGGCACGCCCGGTGGGACCAGTGAAGGTGAACGTATTGGGAAGTTTGCCTCTCCTGGTCAAGATTTCAATTGGCGCATGCATTTGCGTTCTGGAAAACAAGTGAGCAATATGAATCCGCAACCAAAACCAAAGAATGGAGCTTGGAAGAATAGTGAAGCACAACCTACTTTAGGGATGCCAGTATCCTTTCAACCATCACCTGGTACTCCTGTGGCAAGTAGTGCACCTGTCGGCCACATGGCAGGGTCTTCAACGGCTGTAGGGGTCGAATCGGGCCAACCAATGGTGCTAACTACCACGTTCATTAGAGATCAGATCGACTCGGGGCTTAATGAACTCATGAGAGAAATGAGCCTATGGTACAAAATAAGATTCAGATGGTAGAACTTGGTCTTAGATCAACTCAAAATTCGGCTACCTCGGTTATTCCTGGGCAGTCGAATTCTTCTCAAATGAATCTTCCCGTTGGGGAACATGCTGGATATGGAATGCCACAAGTTCAGGCAGGACCTTCTAACATGGTCCAGCCGAATGTAGTGTCGCAGGTACCATCTCCAATTCCTTTATATTCTACCATGACAATGCCTAATGCTAACCCTATGAGGTATTACACAAGACGTGATGATTCTCATTCTAATATGTTGCATGGACAGGTTTCGATGGCCATGAGGCCACCAAGAGCCGTTGGAACGTTGGACATGCCATATTTGGGACCGCAAGCTTCCGCTGTCGGGACCAGCACTGCTCCAAGCTTCGTAACCAACCACGGGCTATGGAGGAACACAGGTCAGGCCATTTGGAAATTACCGGGGGGAGCAACCATGGAATATGATTCCACCTCCCGCAAGTGACTTGCCGTTTGGACAGATTGTGCCAGAACAGCCCCCTTAAGGTCAATTGGGTTCAACTCCTCTACGAGGGGTTTTGTGTAAGACACCAGGGGAATACTCGAGTGAGCAGACATGGAATTATTTTCCACCTCATACAAGGAATTTACCTAGTGTCCAAGGGATGCAATACAAAGTTCCGGAAAGTTACACCAATGAGCAGCAATGGGTGAATAACCCACCTCATGCGAGTAACCTACCCAGGTATACACATACGCCAGAATACGGCTATCAAAGCTCATACCCGGGGGCACCTGCATCCTTCGGACAACAACTAGCCGTTTGGGTAAACCAACCTCAAGGAATGGCAGCCGATGGTAGCCCCCGTGGTCCTCAATTAATTGATCCTAACATGATTGCTGAGACTATCAAGAAGTATTTTGGTGTTCAACTGAAGTCGTTAGACAGACCCATCTATAAGAAGCTGTATCCAGAATGGGTTGATAAGATGAAGTCCTTGCCGAGGGGTTTTAAAACTCCAGATTTTACAACCTTCTCGGGTGATGACGTAAAGTCTACTATGGAGCATATCGGTCGATTCACGGCTCAATGTGGGGAAGCAAACCAGAATGAGTACTTTAAGTTGCAATTGTTCCCTCTTTCCTTGACTGGGACTGCATTTACATGGTATTCGTCATTGCCACCTAATTCGGTTCAAAATTGGGCCGATATGGAGAAATGCTTTCATATGACAAATTCCATAGACCTCAGCCCAAAGTAACTGCGACCGATGTGATGAATCTGAAATAGCTAGTCGATGAACCAGTTGCAGAATTCATAGAAAGACTGAGGAAATTGGGAAGCCGTTGTAGTGTACAATTCCCAGAATCAGAGTATGCCTCAATGGCCATAAGTAATATGCACCCTCAGTTGAGTGAAAAGTTGGTGGCCCAAAGATTCCTAGATTTAGGCCAACTAGCCTTTGTGACCACTCAGGTAGAACAATTCATTATCGAGAAGGAACAAAAGAGGTCAAGTAGGAACAGGGGTACTCACCTAGTGTCTATCGTGGATACTGAGGGCTCGGATGACATGGTGGATAATGCAGCCGAAACCGCGGCTGATATTATGGCAGCCGAGATCTTTAGAGGAAAGCCTTATTCTTGTCCAGCGTTGAGAGCTGCGAAAGGCAAGGAAGTAGACACCCAAGAGCAGAAAACAGAATATTTGTTTGATATATCGAAAGCTAATCAGATATTTGACTACCTTCTCAAGGATAAACATGTTCGATTAGCCGAAGGTCATAAAATTCCATCGGTTGATGAATTGACAGGTAAGAAATATTGCAAATGGCATAATTCCTATAGTCATGCTACTATGAATTGTGTGGTTTTTAGGAAGGCCATCCAGAAGGCAGTGAGAGATGGCAGATTCAAACTATTCGATAAGACAGTAGCAGAGATAGGGGTAGATGTTAATCCATTCCCTGATATTATGATCGGGGATGGTCTCTTTTTCTGGTGGGTCTGGCTCACCATATAAAAAATGGAAACAGCCTACTCATCAGCATTGGAGAGTTAAGAACGCGGGGGAAATATCAAAGAATTCCAATGAATCGGCTGAGGGCCAGAAAGCATCCGTGTTCGAGAGGTTGGGGGCTCCCAACGTGGTAGCTGTTAGGAAGTTAATGCCTCAGAAGGTTTTAGGGAATGCATCATCCCATAGGTCCAGCGTCTTCAACAGGTTGATGCCTTCAGGGAGGAACAATGAGGTGGAAGGATTGAACAGGCAGTTTGCAAAACACACTATATGCCCGAGGGGGTATTATCAGTATAGGCCCAGGGGCAAGATGCCTAATCATGGGGAGTCACTCAGTAAATATGAAGGGTGGAATGTCGTCTCTGTGGATTGTGGCAAGAAGTGAGGAAAATGTGAGAGCCCAAAGAATGATTAAACCATCGGCTAAGGTAGAAGAGGGTAAGTGGCACGTGAATGAGCAAGCCGAAAGAGACAAGACTGCTAATGTTGGTCCTCAACAGTTGACACGGACGCAAAAGAGAAGGCAACAACGGAAGAAGTCTGTGCAAACAATGAGGATGACATTGCAGTTGTTAGCCAAGGCCAAAGACAAGGATAAGAAGGAAATTTCATCCAGTGAGGTTGATAAGGCACTTAGGGAAGCTTTTCGCTATCCCCCAGTTGGAGAATTACCAAAGCCAGGCTCAGAGGAGCAAAAAGTTAAGGAGTCAGAATGTCAGTCGTTAGATGAACAGGATGAACATGATGAGATCATGGAAGCATTAAACGAAGTAAAGTTGATGCAAAGTCCTGGGCAACCGGGAGATATTATCTATCCAAAAGAAAAAGGAAAAGCAGGGGATGCTATGGCTAAGGAGGAGATTGATATGATGTCGTTCTTCTAAGAATCATTGCTTGATACACTTTTGGCTGAAGTTTCGCCATCGGTCGAAGTGGACGTTGTTAGCATTTTGCCTAGTGAATTCTGGGCAGAAGAAGAACAGCCGAGCAGGCTGGAAGGTGATGTGTGCACGGAAGAGACTGAATTGGCTGTTTTATCCGATGAAGCTTTCTTGAGACCGGTGGGTATGACATTCGACAAGCCAATAGAAAAAATGACTAAACATTTGAAACCTGTATATCAAGGCACGTCTGAATAGGATGGAAATCAGCCGAGTGTCTGTGGACGGGGGAGCAGTGTTAACTTATGCCTGTCAGCACTCTGCCGAAGCTGGGAAAAACCAAGGAAGACTTGGTGTCAACTAACATGAAGATGACTAACTTCACTGGGGAAGCAACGGCTGCTTTAGGAGTTCTGGTGGCCGATGTAACGATTGGATCAAAAACCGTTAGTTCTGCTTTCTTCGTGGTGGATGCAAAGACTACTTATTCGATACTGTTGGGAAGAGATTGGATCCATTCAAGTAAGTGTGTCCCCTCAACTTTACATCAGCGGCTGATCATGTGGGGTGATAATGGAGTGGAAACAGTGTTGGCAGACAGGAATCCATTTACAGCAAAGGTAAGAACAACTGAAGCTCTATTTTATTCCCCTTATATGGAGCCTATGTTATTAGTGAGGATTACGAAGATGGGGCTTGGAAGTCTTGTGATCTAACTTCAAGGGGTTTTGAGGTAAAAATATTGGCCGATTCACGGCCTTTGGACATTTTTAATGATTAATAAACCCAAAGTCATAGAAGACCTTCTCCATCGGCTAGCCATGTTTACAACTGAAAATAAGATCAAGGAAACAGGGTTGGCCGAAGGATAAATGCAGAACGAGGTAGAGAAATGTACTAGGGGAACAAGGCTTAGATGAAAGAGAAATACAGGCCCTAATGCACAAAAAAGTACCAACATTTGAAGCACAAGATCCAATGATTGCAGTGAACTTAGGTTCGGATGATGAGCCGAGAATGACGAAGGTCAGTGGTTTGTTAGCCGAGTCTGATAGAATCAGACTGGTCGAGCTCATTCAATAGTACAAGGACTGCCTGGCATGGGACTACAGTGGAATGCCTGGTTTGTCTAGACAGTTAGTTGAGCATCGGCTGCCGATTAAGGAAGGATATAAGCCCTACAAGCAGCCAGCTAGGAGATTTAATCCAGAATTGCTCCCCAAGATCAAATGGAGAAATTACTCAGGGCTGGATTTATCCGAACAGTAAGGTATACTGAGTGACTATCTAATATTGTTCCAGTGTTAAAAAAGAATGGTAAATTGAGAATTTGCACTAATTATCGGAACCTGAACTTGGCAACACCCAAAGATGAATATGTCATGCCTATCGCCGACATGCTTGTCGATGTTGTAGCCTCCAATGGGATTCTTGCAGTAATGGACGGATACTCGAGTTATAATCAAATTTATATAGTCGAGGAAGACGTCCATAAAACTGCTTTCAGATGCCCAGGGTCGATTGGAATATTTGAATGGGTAGTTATGTCGTTTGGGTTGAAGAATGCTGGGGCTACATATCAGAGGGCCATGAATGCCATATTCCATGATTTAATCGGGAAGAATATGGAGGTGTATATAGATGATGTGATGGTCAAATCTATTAATTTTGAAGAACACCTTCGTGATTTGGAAATGGCATTTCAAAGGATGAGGTTTCACGGATTAAAGATGAATCCAGAGAAGTGTTCGTTTAGAGTCTCGGCTGGTAATTTCTTGGGTTTCTTAGTACATCAACATGGCATTGAAATAGATCAGAACAAGGCAAAGGCAGTGTTAGAAGCATCACCTCCCAGAAATAAAAATGAATTGCAGAGCCTAATAGGGAAAATAAATTTTCTTAGACGATTTATAGCTAATTCGGCTGGGAAGATGAAAGCCTTTTCTCCATGACTTAAATTGAAGAATGTCGAGGAGTTTATATGGGGACCAGAACATCAGGATGCATTTGATCAAATCAAGCAAGCTTAGGCAAGCCCTGCAGTGTTGATGCCACCTGTGTCAGGAAAACCTTTGAAGTTATATATATCGGCTGCAGAAGGATCAATCGGCTGCCTTTTGGCACAGGAAGCCGAGGATGGTGCTGAAAGAGCCATCTATTATCTTAGTCGGTTGTTGAATTCAGTCGAATGTAGATATACTCCTATTGAAAAATTATGTTTGTCTTCATTCCATGCTTGTACATAACTCGAGTATTATTTGTTGCCTAAAGAAGTATTAGTTTTGTGCAAAATTGATATTGTTAAATATTTGCTTAATAGGCCTATCTTGCAAGGCAGATTAATGAAGTGGGCCATTAAGTTAAGTGCATATGCGTTGACATATGTGCCGTCGAAAGCTGTAAAGGGACAATTAAGTAGTTGAGCCTTTCGAAGAGATTAACCAATGTATTAATCTCAAACCGTGGGTTTTGACATTCGATAGGTCAAAGACCAAAAGGGGGGCAGGGGCTGGAGTTACATTTATGGGCCCCACTGGGCAAAATTGGAAATTCATGTGTCAGTTGCAGTCTAATTGCTCAAATAATCAAGCCGAGTACGAAGCTTTGATTATGGGACTTAGAATCCTGGCATCCATGAAGGCTCAATATGTCCAGATTATGGGTGATTCATAGTTAGTAATCAAGCAATTAATGGGTGAATATAAGTGCAATAGCCATAAAGTGTTGGGATATTACGAAACGGCTAGCTCATTGTTAAAGGAGTTTGCCGATGTAGTAATAATGCATGTTCCCAGAGGAGAAAATGATGCGGCTAATGACCTCGCCCAACACGCATCTGGTTATAGAGAGATAAAATCCTTGGGTAGCCTTGTAGAAGTAATGGCTGTTGAAGACCATCCAACCGAAGATTGGAGGACTGAGCTTATCAGGTACTTAAATGATCCCTCGACTAAGGTGGACTACAAAGTAAAACAGAAAGCACTGAAATATGCAATGCTTGATGGAGAATTAGTAAGAAGAGGGGTCGATGGAATATATATCAGATGCGTGGGGAATGAAGAAGCCTTAAGAATAATGGGGGAAATTCATGAAGGAATTTGTGGAGCTCACAGGGCAAGACCAGTTATGAAATGGACCTTGTATCGGATGGGATATTATTGGCGTACTATGACGGCTGATTGTTACAAGTATGCCAAAGGATGTGAAGCTTGCCAAAAACATGGTCCTATTCAAAGAGTGCCAGTCGAGGGATTGCATGCCATAGTCAAACCGTGGCCTTTAAGGGGTTGGGCAATGGATTTTATTGGGAAAATATATCCTGCATCGAGTAAACGGCATGCCTTCATCATTATGGCAATGGATTACTTCACAAAATGGGTGGAGGCGCAGCCGATGGTCAATGTGACTCAGCATGATGTTATTACTTTCATCAAACAACATATCATTCATAGATATGGTATCCTTGAAACCATTACAACCGACCAAGGAACTATGTTTACAGGTGAAAAGATGGTGGCTTTTGCTCAGGAGTATGGGATAAAGTTACTCCATTCATCCCCATATTATGCCCAGGCTAATGGGCAAGCCGTGGCTACCAATAAAATATTAATAGTAATGATCAAGAAAACCCTGGAGGATAATCCAAGAAAATGGCATAAGGCACTTTCGGAAGTATTGTGGGCTTATAGGAATTCTAAGTCAACGGCTACAGGTTTGACACCTTATCGACTGACCTTTGGGCAAGATGCTATGCTACCTTCGGAGATCAATGTGAAATCCTTAAGGGTGACCCGGCAGCACGGTTTAATACTAGATGATTATCAACAAGCCATGCTGATGGAGTTAGAATCAGTCGATGAAGATAGATTAATGGCACTGAATAATATTCGGCTAAACAAGCAGAAGGTTGCTAAAGCTTAAATAAAACATGTTAAGAATAAGCAGTTTACCGAAGGAGACTTGGTTTGGAAAACCATCCTTCCAGTTGGGAGTAAAGATCCCTAATATGGAAAGTGGTCACCAAATTGGGAAGGGTCGTTTGTTATTAGTCAAGTTATTAGTGGAGGTGCTTATCGGTTAGTTAATATGCAAGGTGAAGAATTGAGTAGGACCATTAACGAAAAGTACTTAAAATCATATTATCCTTCAATCTGGGAAGGAGTAGTTGCAAAATATTGACCACCAGCCGGCCAAGTAGCTTTCTAATAATAAGACTAAGGAGGAATACTAAGAAAGTACATTGGCTACTGCTAAATTAATTAGCTGGGTCAGCCGATGGACCTTGAGCAGTTGCAGGAAGTTCTTCTGGATGAGCAGTTGCAGGAAGTTCTTCTGGTTGTGCAGTTGGGGGAAGGCCATCTGAAGTACTGGGTGCAGCATCATCGGCTATAAGGTAGCCTTCGTCTGTGACCTCTTTATCAACTGTCTTCACAACTTCTTCGATTGAGAGGGCTGATTCAAGGATCGATGAAGCCTCAACCTCATGTGCAATGGTAGTGATGATGGCATCAACCGATGCAGGCATAGAGGTGGCAGGATCTGGGGCCAAAATCTCAAGCCTGGGGGAAGGAATAGCCAAAGTGGCAGTTGGGGGAGCAGGAGCAGTTTTGGCTCCGTGAATAATGTCTTTAAAGCTACCCAAGAAGATTTGGCTGCCGAAATTCCTTTTTCTGCAGTGGCCAAATCCCCTTCCAAGGTGACTCATTGTTGAGCAAGAGGGGTGATTTCCTTATCGAGCACGGTGGATTGATGGTATAACTGGACTTTGGTTCTGGTATTCGACTTAAGCTTGTCTTCAATTGCTTTTAGTCGAGGCTCAGTATCAGCTATCTCCTTGTTAATCCTTTCGCGTTCAGCCATGAGATAAGCAAGTCTGTCAACTAACCTTCTGTTCTCAGCTGTGTCAGTTTCTCTCTCGGATTGAACTGAACGGAATGTCGTCAACAATTGAAGTTTCTGAGCCTCCAGTTCAGAAAGGTGATGAAGGCTGTTAAAGGCTTTTTCATGGCACTGGGAATGGGCAGAATACTCATAGTGAATGTCCCCAATCTTTGCTGATATGCCATGGAGAATGACCTTCTGAGCTTCTGAGAATTGGGGATTTTGAATGATTTTCAACAAGGACAGTCGCAACTGGGTAACAACGGCTTCATCGGAAGGTATTTCTTGCTCCAATTGTTCTTCAATTTTGGAGAGTTGTTCATCTATTGGAGAAGAAGGAGCAGCGTTGGCCGATGAGTCAGATGCTTTGAAGTATTGAAGGAGAATGTCATCCGGGATTTCATATTCTGGTGAAGACAAATTAGAGGTGAATGGTGAATGGTTGCCTCAGCTGGATCTTCAGCAGGTTGAACGGCTGGTGCCATTGGAGTAGTTGGGAAGCTGGTTGTCCTCTCATGAATGGGTGATAGGGAAGTCGTGTCTGGAAGAGTGGACTAAAAAATAGCAAAGTAAAATGTTAGCCAAATCGAGTTTAGAAGAAATATAAAGTTGCAAGATTGAGGAAAAGTACTGACTTCAATAACTTGCCGAGGTGTTCGTTTCTTCGGCTGATGACTCACTGAAGTAAAATAGCCTCAGGGGTTTGTTTCTTGTTTTTTTGAGGAAGAAGAGAGGGATGAATATTCATGTTTAGGCTTGATAAAATTTTAGTCTTAAAGGTTAAGTAAAGAAATACCTTAGCCGATCCTCCTGTTCCTTTCTTGGCTTTCTTGGGGACAACTTCTGTAGGTTCCCTAATGATTATCCCTTGGGGCCTTATTCTTTTCTTGGAAGATGAAAGAGGGGCATTATCATTAGGATCGTCATCTAGGTCAATGATTCCTTTTTCTGTATCCAAACATTTGAACAAGAAGGAGTTAAAAAACTAGAAAAATGACAAACTCATTTAAAAGTCCTGAGAGGGGTGTTGATTTACCGCGTGCGTGCAAAGAGGAAGACGGAGGTCGAGAGGAAATAGGTTGCACGGAAAGTGAAGGAGATGAAGAGCTATCATCTGGCCTGCCATCAACCAAACGACTGACCCAACTAGTGGTTGAGTTATTAAAAATATTGTCAATAACAGATGGCCACCAATTGAGGAACGCCGAAGTGGTGCCTGGTTGCCGAGGAAAGCTTCTGTCTCGCAAAGCAGATAGTCTTTCTACGATGACAGAGAATTGATCCCCAACTTCACGTTCATCAAATGTGGGTCGAGAGTAGGGAGATGCAGGTTCAAAGAAAGACAATGGAATATGCTGATGCAGTCCAAATTGTCTGGCAAAGCACTGAGGATTGTAACATTCCTGTGAGAATCTGCTGTTTCTGGATTTGGCTTTGATGCCGGTGAGAAAGTGTCGAGCCGTTAAAACGCTTGCCCAGCCGAGTACGATTGCGCGGCGAGTGGTTTGACGGGCAGTGCTTTCATAGAAGGTGAAAATCCAAGATGGCTCGATTCCTGCAGAGATGGTTGGGTGAAATTCTGAAGGCATCCGTTGAAGAGAAAGGAGGGTGTTCACCACTTCGACAGTCGAGTCGTAAGAGGGGGTGACTGTAATTAGTCTCTCGGCTAGTATAAAAGGATTGAGAGGAGGTGGAATTGGATTCTCGGCTTGGGCCACGAATTTAGGAAAGTAGTGTAGGATCCAGGGTTGCAAGAACCATAGTGGGCCAGGAATGTTGTCAGTTTTCTCTTGGTTCTTCAGCCGTTCTACGTAAATGAACAAGCTCCGGTAGAGGAGGCCGAGGAAAAGAGGGCTAAGAGCCAATTCTTGCCCAGAAGTGATGAGTTGGACATAATTGAGAACTTCGGCCATTATTTGTACTGAATTAGTACAGATAAAATACCTACACATCCAGTACAGCAAGAACGCGTGGGTTCAAGATTGGTTACCTCCCCTGAAAAATGGGAGTTGGTCGAGATGAAATTACTATAATAACAGTGGGGTTTGGAGCTTTTAACTCCTGAAATTGGCTCAATCGCCTCAGAGAAACTGGGAACTTCGTTGCCATGGAGGGGAAGCCCAGTGATGGCCGTGACATCCAGTAAAGTAGGGCTCATCATACCACAAGGAAAGACGAAGCCGTTGATGGAGGTGTTCCAGAAGCCGTAGAAGCCGAAGATGATGTCGGAGTTTAGAGGGATGTCATGGCACGACAACATTATCAGATGATAGATGCCCCAAGATTTCCAATCTTTTCTCTTGGTCACGGCTATCCAGTCGAGCCATGTGAGATAGGATGGAGAATGGATGGGCCAGGTCCGAAAGCTAGAGGTCTTTTTGTCCATGGTGAACCAGCTAGATGCAATCGGCAAGGCGAATAAACTTGGATAAAGAATGTTATCCAAGAATAGTTTGCCTTCATCTTGTTCTTCGGTAGAAGAGGTTAGGGTCATGGAGGGCTCGATGTGATAAAGAGAAGCCCTTGCCCATGCAGAAGAAGAAGTTACAGAAGACGATTGTTGAGGGGAAATGGAGGCTGAATCATCGGAAGCATTATGGTCATAGGAAAGGTTTTCGGGGTTCTGAGAATCGGATGCGGAAGACATGTTCGAAGGAAGGTTCGACAGAGGATTGAAAATGAAAGAAAGCAAAAAGAGGGCAGAGAGACAGTAAAAAGATGGTCGTACGAAGGTAAAGTAAAAAAAAGAAGGAAGCGCTCGGCTAAATATATAAGAAATTGAAAGGAACTAGCCGTTGGAAGAAAGTAAAAGGGGTTCGCTAGTGCGGATTAACTGCTGGTGCGACGCTCAAGGTAGAAGTAGTTATATCATTCTATCTTCATTCCAATCCGATGGAAGATATAAGGGGGCAAATGTTACCACCAGAAATTAAGTCGATTATAACCGTTGGAAAGTTCAGCCGTTTGAGCCAAATAAATCGGAAGCCAGTCGATTAGAGTGGGTAGCCGATGGAAGGATAAATGAACAGTTGGCAAATTTGTGAAGAATAAAAGGTTGACACGGTTATGGGAGGCCGTTGTGTTAAAATCGTCCATTCAGAAGGTAATTTTGGTGGCCGATTGCACGTGTTAACAAAATTCCTATAAATAAGGGACGCAATTTCAAGTTGGTTAGCTTGATTTTAGGATGGAAAGAGCCGTTGAAGACAGAAGGCAGTTGTAACTTAAGGTGGCCACTAAGTTAGCAAATGGAGATGTAGGAGTTAGTGGTCATAGGGATACTTTTCATAGATTGTTTGTAACCTATAAATACTCATTGTACATTTTGAGTTACACACATCAATACAATCAAACATTTTTATGCACAAGCTTTATCTTTCAGTTCATTTACTGCTTATGCGAATTTAATTTTAGTTAACTTCATCTTCCGCACTAAACACTCTTTGGAGTGGTTTAGGAACCCACAAGTTAGGAGGCAGAATCCCCCTTCTAACTCTTTCGACTGATTAAGGGAATCATTGTTGTCAAGAGTTAGTTGATCTCACGGCTAATTTTACATCATCCGATAATAGGCTGCTATCCCGTTCTGTTGCGGTCGTTTTCTGCGATTTGTAATCACACCGTTATTGTGGTGTGATGCGGTTGCGGCCGCCACCGATACCTTTTTATTGCAGCCGCATTAGCGGTTGAGGATTGTAATTTAGAACCCAGGTTGGGTGGTAAAAAATCAACACGAGAGTAAAATCAATGTAGCCAACCCCATCTAGTGGGATAAGGCTTGGTTGTTGGTTGTTGGTTTGTTGGTTGTCTTATTTTGTACATCTGATAGATTAAAACATGTCAAGATGGTGTTTGGGAGTGCTTTGATACCATAAAGGTTCAAATGATAGAACTCACTAATTTGTATATTGCATTAAAAAGGTACAATATATACTAAGCTAAATATAGTACCTAAAAATGAGGATAGGAACTGCTTATAAGCTAATCAAAGAGAATAAACAGCCTAGCTAATTATATATGAATTATTAGGATCCTAAAAGATAACTGATGCAATATTTCCTAAATTAAAATAAGTCACAGTAACTCCAAATTTAACCTGATTCTTTAAGCATAGTCGACCATAATCTTCATACACATATGTCATTATTAATAATAAATTTTCCCTTTTCTTTTGGGTTTATCATGCAAGTATTCACTCTATCTTATCCAAATATCAATTGCAAATGAATAATATAGTTAACCTTAATGGGTGTCACAATGCAGGGCTACTATAATTGAGTATACAGAAAGGCTAAGGCTCCTATCTGAAGTAATTTTGAAGGCCATAGCAAAGTCACTGAACTTGGAAGAGGTCTGCTTCTTGAAAGAATGTGGAGAGAGAGCTGAAATGGTTCTAAGTCTCAACTATTACCCTCTATGTCTAATGACTGATCATGTTCTAGGCGTTAAACCACATGCTGATGGATCAACTATCACTTTGCTGTTGCAAGATAAAGAAGTAGAAGGCCTCCAAGTCCTCAAAGATAATATGTGGTTTAAAGTTTCAATAATCTCTGATGCTCTCTTGATTAATGTTGGTGATTTAATAGAGGTAATAAGTGAAGATCCTTACTTTGAGGCACATACAACAAACTTGGCATAATAAAATTGATACATTAGGAAAGCTTGTCCATGATAACTGGCAAATGGATTTTCTGCATTCAAAAAAATCACATTCATACATTCACACATTAATGCATCATTGGATCTACCTTAGGTTTCCTCAAACACTTTTAGTGATTGATCCAATGATACATTAATGCGTGAATGCGTAAATATGTGGTTTTTTGAATGCAGGTAATTCGGATCCATGATAACTGATAGAATTGACAGAACCTTGTTGAATGTGATAAACAAATAATGATCAATGGAAATTTTTGAAGCCCAATACACCGAGCTGTGATAAGTGCAGAAAAGGAAAGGCTCACCGTAGCAATGTTCTATAACTCAGAAAAAGATAGAGAGATTAAACCAGTTGACATGTTAGTGAACGAGTCAAGGCCAAGATTATACAGACCGATCAAAAATTATGTTGAGACCTATTTCCAGTACTACCAACAAGGAAAAAGACCAATTGAAGCTTCAAAGATTTAACTTCTCAGAGTTTAATCAAATCAAGGAGAACAAAAATGCAATAAAATGCCCCCGGGACCCAACTCACATAAACTTTTACTTATCCAAAACATAAAATGCAATAAAATATGGGAAACAAAAAATAAAGCTATGTATGATATTCGATGATGTTACAAACTTGTGTTTCTCTATGTATTTTCGATTCAAAATATTTACCTATATATGAACTAAATTAGTAGATGTGTGAAGGGGGTAACTTGTACACTTAATAGTCTTATATGTGTGCTTTTCAAGCATTACAAGCAAATAAAACAGAACTTAGTTTAAGAGTGTTTCTTTACCATCTTATAGATGATATTAATGTTTCACCTTGTTTATCAATCAGCAAGTTCAAATAATGTTCTAACAAAAAATAATAAAGCAAATAAAAATTAATAACCAAAGGCTGCACGAGATTGCTTTTCCGCCCTTGTCCCTTTCTGAAATTTTTTTAATGGGTTTAGTCTTCCACTCTTCGTTTACAAGGTCAAATAAAGAAATTGAGGAATTTTATGTCACGTGGAACCACTTTGAAAGTGTTCCTCCATATAAGCTTTTAGCCATATATAAGAATTGTTTATATACTTGTGTTCCCGCCAAAATTGGACCCGACCTAATCCATAAAAAACTGGGGAACTCTTGAAACCAGTCTCAAGTTCAGTGCACAGAAATCTTATTCGCGCCACTATGGACCCGGTTCTCTCAACCAAGATATCAATCGGCCCCACTTGTTGAAAAGTCACCGAGCAAATCCTGACACAATCCTCTTTGCCAAACATGTCTAGAAGCTTGGGGGTTCCAGTTCCTACCGAATTTGGTCAAGGCATGATAAGCATCAAGTTCCAACAGTCCAAGACACTATGGCCCCAGAGCCCAAATATTGGAAGAGGCCTCTATTTGAGGAATCTGAGCTCTTGACTAGAGATCTCGGTCGCCCGACCTCTTAGTTCAAGACCTCGACCCCTGAGTTCTTAAACCCGAGCTCGGTCACTCACCGTCCTCCTCAACCAGTAGGAAAGGAGCTCCAAGACCACGAAGACGAGGGAACCTTCTAAAAGAGGACACGTAGGTATCCCCACCGTCCTCCTCAACGCCGCCATCAGTCACACAACTGCTTCTCTCTCCCTCCACCGTCACAGCTATCGCAATCGGGATAGCTATGGTAGGCAACACTCACAACATGTGACGCTCGTGAATCTCGCAATCAAAATGGCCCCACTTCAACCGAAACATGTCCTACATGCTTCTCCATGGCCTATAAAATCCCTCTCAAAGCATCGAGCCAAAGGGGCTTTGTAACACCCTGTTTTTCATCTCCATGATTTTATGTGTTTGTTTTAATGAATATATGTTGCCTATAATTGATGTTTTTGTGCTATATTGTTAGGAAAATTATTTAGGATGGGTAAAAATGGATTAAATGGAATTTTCTGATAAAAAATTTCTTCCTAACACATGAGCACGACCCCCTGCTCATTTGAGCACGCCCTTGTCAGAATTTGAGCATTTGATGGGGAAGTTGCAGACCCCTTGCTCATTCAGCACGACCCCCTGCTTGTATTGAGCATGACCCCCTGCTTGTTTAAGCAGACCCCTTGCTCTTTAAGTACAACCCCCTGCTGGTATTGAGCACTGGGTTATGCTCAATTGAGCATGACCCCTTCTTATTTGCTGACAGCACAAAAATACTGATTTTAATTAGAGGGTTACGAGCATGACCCTCACTTTGACACTTTTTCTTATTCCTTGTGCGTCATAAACCCTCTCCCCTCTCTCCCCTTGAACCTCTTCAAATCTCTTGGTGTTTTCTCTTGCGATTGGAGAGTAAGCCGCGCATTAGTGTCAATTAAGGTAATCTTGTAAACCCTTTATTAATCTCCTTTTGTTTTCTTGAATTAGGGATGAATTGTTCATTCTTTGATGTTCTTGACCAAGAATTGTTGAAGCATTGAACCGTTTGAGTTGACCAAGCTTGGATTTGCTCAAGTTGACCATAGAATTAGGCCATCATATCAGGTATGAAGAGAAGGAATTAGTATGAACATGTAGGCCTTGGGGTAGTGTAAGATGAGGGTTAACCCATAACCCTTTTGTGTGCTATGTGTTTTGATTGATGTTTGGCTATTTAATTGCATTGTTGATATGTGAATGAATTTGTATGTTTATATGATTGGTATGGTATATGATGAATATTGTTGATGATGATGACTGCATGATATGAATAAATGCATTAGTGTTGTGTTGTCTTGATGTGATGAAATGTTATGATGGACTGCTTTGACGAATCGCCGTGATGATCTATTATTAAGATTAAACCATAATAATTTAAGACATAGGGAGACTAGTGCTAAAACTTAAGACTGAGAATAATTGATTGACATTCATAAGACATGAAGATAGAAAGAAGGGGTGAGGTTAATGCCCAATGGAATAGTAAAGGACATTTAGGGATGATCTCAAGTGCTTTAGGAGAATGTGTGATGTTCCTTAAAACAAATAGGTGAGACAGTGACAGGGATAAAAACAAGAGTGATATTCCAATATTCAATTAATGTTATAACCCTTAATATAGACATTTAATGATGAAGATGTTGAGGTCGATTAAGACGATAACGATGATGTTATCGCACGTTAAGTTGTTGGACCTTGATGCTTATTGGTCAAGGTTGTTAAATCATAATTAATGATGTTGCTTAACTTTGATGCTTATTGGTCAAAGTCAACTTTGATGCTTATTAGTCAAAGTCGTTAAACCATAATAAATGGTGTTGATTGAGGTTGTGGTTAACGTTTGATTGGTTGTTGGCATACATGCATTCATGCATGAAGTTGTTAGGGGAAGTTGCGATGACTGGGGAATTCACCCGAGAGTAAGGCGAATTAGCCATCCACGGTCATTCATTCAAGAGTTAGGTGAATCGTGCGCCCCCGTAGTGGTGCATCTGAGAGTAAGGTGCATCGGCTATCTAAGGGGTTCACCCATGGTTTGGTGAACTACCGGCATTGGTGCTTATTGGCCAATGTGGATATGTAACTCCGAAGTCGTCTTCCCGAGTTATTTATGGATCTACATTCATACGGAGTAGTGGAGTCACACTGCATTGCATAGTTGAATTATTTGATTTGTTGTTGTGAATGACGTATGTTATAAACTATTATACTGTGATATAATACTTGTTGTGTGAACATCTTGCTAACTATTCCATTGTTGTTTATGTTCATATGTACAGTTTCTTACTCCCTATTTGTTATTGTTTTCCTTGCATGTATCTTGACTTATGCAAATGATGATGAGCAGCATATTGAGGAGTGATCCCGAGGAGATCACTTAATCATAGTTTAGGATTTTTATGTTAGTTATTTTTCGATGTAATTTTCGGATTGGTTACCAGCTCTGATATTTGACATCGGGGTATGGGTTTACGTTCATGTTTTCTTTTGTTTTTGTTTTTGTAGTTGTTGATTATGTTTATCAATGTTTTGGATCATATGGTACTCGTTACCTTGTAGATATCGCTTATTTTATAATAAATAGATGTTTTATTTTATATCTATATTATGTGTGGTAGACGATGTCACAGGCTTCTCGTCTAAATAATAGACTACGCTATTCCTTCATGTATTCTAGGCAATCTCAAACTGGTTGTTCCCCATTGTTGTATTTATTCACACATTAATGAAATATCTTGTTCCACCATGTCGGAACACCTTGTTAGGGTGGTGTTCCAAGGGAAAAATACCACCATGCTAAAATAAAAGAGAATGTGGGTGTTTGTATATGTGTTCTTCCTGAAGTTAGAGAGATATTTGTGAACTTATTAAAAACAAAAGAAATTGCTAAAAAAGCAATTACTGTAGAATGTTTTGAGGACTCTTAAATATATGAAGCAAAAGACAATGTAGGCGAGGGAATTGGTGAGGGAATTGGTGATTTAAGGCATTTCTAAATTACTCTATATCAATAATTTACCATTTTAGTAATATTTGTCTAAATGTTAAAATTGGTTGGTGGATATGGAAGGGGTTTGTCTTAGCCACAGAAGCATTCGACCAGATGATGAAAACAACAGCTAAAAAGGACATATTTCAGGGCATTGATATTGGGAATGAAGGTACCATTGGTCACATCTTCATTTTGTGGATGACACTTTGATATTTTGTCCAACAAAAGAATTTTTTTGACAAATATGAGAAGGGCATTATATTGTTTTCAAGTCTTGTCATGTCTTACTATTAACTTCTTTAAATTAGGTCTCATAGCCTTGGGAATGAATAGAATGTAGGGATAGAAAATGGCTAAAAAAATAGGATGTAACCTAGTAAAACTCCTTACCTCTTACTTGGGAATCCCTTTGGGAGCAAAAACTAATAACGTAGCAGCTACTTGGAATCCAATGATTGAGAAAATGAAAAAGAAAATTCTACTTGGAAGTCGAAAGTGTTGTCAAAGGCAGGAAGGCTGATCTTGATAAAATCGGTACTCAACAATATGCCCCTCTACTATATGAGTCTTTCTAAGGTCCCAAAAATAGTTGTCAGGCAGATTATCAGGGCGCAAAGTAACTTTTTCTAGTCTAGGATTGAAACAATCCTTCTAATCAGCTGGGAAATCATTCAAAGACTAAAAAGACTAGGAGGCCTAAGTGTAGTGTTGTTAACTAAAAATGATGCACCTCTTTTATCAAGTGCTGGTGGAGATTCTCTAAGGAAGGAGATTCTCTATGGAAGAGAAAAATGTTCTCAATACATAAATTAGCACCTGATAAACCTTTTTTACAACAACAAAATAGAAAGAAGAATAAGAGGTGCATGGGATTCAATTATGTCAACAAATAAAAGAGGAGAAAACTCCGTGCAAGTCAACCAAAATGGAAGTTGGATGAAATTAGGGGATGCAGAAGCATAAGATTTTGGGAAGATAGGTAGGAAACACATACTTAAAAAGCATATTCCTAAGAATTTTTATATTATCTTTGCAAAAGGAGGACAAGATAACAAATTTTGGTATGGAATTCAATGGCAATGGAATTTAACTTAGATAAGACATTTATTCCAATGGGAAAGTGAACAATTAGAGAAGCTTATTAATGGGTCTCAGGAGGTGAACTTAGCAAGAGAAACACAAGATAGGCCATGGTGAAGCTTTAAGAACAATGGAAAATTTCCTGTTAGATCCTTCTTAAAAGTAATATGGTAACAAAGCCAAGTAACAAATACTGTAACTAGTATGTTGTTACACCTCGTTTTTCTTGTATCTTGATCTATATTTATATTTTATATTTTTACCTGAGATCAATAAAATGGTTTTGAGGAAAATAAAATCATAGTTGGAACCTACTCTATTGTAGGAAGTTACGGTTCAATTTTGGGTTTAAAACTCAAACAGAACCCGGTCTACGTTTAAGCTGACAACATAATTTTATATCTGTTAGAAAACCCTAATTCGGCCCGAAACTGAAAAATCTTATATTTTATCACTATTTTAATGAAATAGTCTATTTCGAATTTTTTTGCACCAAAAACAATATTATATTTTATTCGGGCAAATTTTGAAGAAAAACACCCGAAAACCCTAATTGGTAAAAGTCGGAGCCGGATACGGAACTGCAGAGCTATGAACGAGGACCGAGACGATGTGACCTGTAATATCCATGCTTTCCACATGATACTACTAAGTAAATATATATATAAACCTGACTATAGCATACTGAATAATAGTTGAACATAGAAAATTTTGAAAACTAAGTGAAACAAATTTTTTTTTTTACAAGAGATTCTTGTAGAAATTGAACATAGTATTGGGTCAATTTAATACAAATAAGCATTTCACCCCTAATTTACAATTATATCTCAAATAAACATCGACTCATAGTAAGACTCCAACTTTGACCCGGCTGTGAAACACTATGTTAACCTGGGACACTATTGGGTGACTGTCAAGCAATCTCCGGAGCTTGCTTATCAGTTTCCAATATGTACCTGTTATCTGAAACAAAGAGGAGCCTAGTGAGAAATAAATCTCAATGAGTTCCAGCTACAACCAAAGCATATGAGAAATCAACATATTCTGTTTGATCATCCTCATTAAAATACATATATTTACTTATATGCACACATATCATAAATAACCTCACATGGTGGTATAGTCTTTCATAGCCCTCTTATAACTGATCACCCTTTCATCAACAGCTCTTCTTATCGGGTCCTTACTTGAATTGAGTTATTTGATGAAAATGAATCTAAGCATAGGCATTTTAAGTATAAAAACCTTTACTAGGTACCTCAAGTGTGAGCGGAAATAAGGCACGCGTAGTTTAAACTAGTTGATATGGCAGTCAGAGCTCTATGACAACAATTAGGCGTCCCTTAATTGCTAGTACCATATCCTAGCCTCCAAAAAATGAAGGACTTACAAAAACATCTCACCCACAAGAATATTGTGGCCTTAAATAATGGCTAGAATAGTTTTGAAACCTTAAGTTTCACTAAACATAGACCATTTTAAGTTTTTAATGCCATGCTACGATTCATTTTCTTATACATCTTCTCTAATGGAAGGTAATTTATCAAGCATTCAGTAACTATACCAAAATGATAGTTTCATTAAACATCCACAAAAGTACCAATAATAAAGATATAACACAAATCAAATGTCACACCATCGTTTTATAACATGTACAAACCAAACTTAACATCCAACAACCAATAAAAACAGAACATACAGTCACAAAGAACATCATATTAATTACAATTGTAAGTATTATTCATGTTTGGACAAAATTGGAATACATAGGAATTTATTCTACACAAATCAAGTGCCATTATACTTACAGTTATCAAATCAGAATTTGCAGCAACTTGGAACTGGGTTTTTTCCACTAAAACTTTATAAAAATTAGATCTTCCAAAGCTTAAATTGTAGCCAAACAATTCTATTTTCTAATGGCACAAGAATCAACTCAATCCAACATTAGCACAATTTGCTACAATTTAAACATCACAACAGTATCAGCACAGAGTATCCAACATGAACAGAAAATTGCACGTCATTTTTCTCCTTCATTACTTAATGAATTTGGACCATTCCAAAGCCTAAATTGTAGAAACCAAATTCTATTTTCTAATGGCACAATAATCAACTCAATCCAATATTTTTACAATTTACTAAAATTTAAATACTAAAACAGTATCAGTTCAGAGTTTCAAGTACAAACAGCAAATTGCATGTCATTTTTATCCATCGATACTTAATGAAATTGAACCATTCCAAAGCCTATTTCGAATGAAAATGAGTCTATTTTCCAATGGTACAAATATCACTTCGAAACAATATTTGTGGAGGAAGTTATTGATGAAATACTGACAGGGTGTCAATACGGCTTTGGAGAGTAATTCCTCCCCCTTTATCAATGTCACCCAAATCAACCCCTAACCTTGCATGCAATCAAAATCAGTGATTCCACACATCATCCAACACCAAAATAAGCATGTAAGTAATAAAGCACTTAGCAAATAGTTGGGATTTATGGTCACCCAATGTTACAAACAACAAGAACTCACATGACTATGTAGTGGATTGAAGGTTGTCTGTGTGGATCTCCCTTTTTGGTTGAACCCTAGTTTTCTCTCATTTTTCTTCTCTTCCATTTCTTTCTCTTGGTTCTGAAAACTTGATCTAGGATCTCCAACCCTCATCTCCTTCTCATGGCTATATCCCTTGATCTCTCTTCTCCATTCTTCTTTCTTCTTCCTCTCCCTTCTCTTTCTTTCTCTTTTCCTTTCTTTTTCTTTCTCTACTATTCTGATTTCATCCATCCCCCATTTCTCACGTTCCCCCTTCTTTTATCCCCTTCTCTTCTTTCTTTTTTATTTTTTTTTTCTTTAGTAAAAGTTAAATCCCAGCTTACTATCTACACCTCTTCAACTACTAAATACACCCCTATCTTAATTCTAAACATTTCTTTCTTAACAAATCTAAAACATTTATTATTAACTATCCTTAAAACACTTCTCCCTTAAAGATAGGCTCCTTCTATTTATTGGGTAATACTATTTTGCAAGCTAGGAAATTTGGGATGTTACATGACCACATGGATGACTCACCCCCTGAGTCACATGGTTAATCACCGAATGTAATGGTGAGTTTTTGAGAAATATCTGAAAATATCCATAAATATCTAAACTAGCATGCAAAATGACCAAAATGCCCTTAGCTTTCTTTGTAAATTCCAAATAGATCCAACCAAATTTTGGACCATCTTGCCCCTAAAATATTGGCCTCCTCTCTCTTAAAATTCATTCCCTTCACTTTTCATACAAACACACAAAGTCACTTACTTTCTAGTTTTAAAAGATCAAATTCAAGTTTCATTTCTCTGCTTCCTTCCACCTCTCTTAAATTTCGACCAAGCTCTCTAGATAATCATCCAAGCTTTATGTCAAAATTCTAAGACCATATTCTTACTCCCCTTGGTGATTTGAGCATGAGTTATTTCACACTAAAATCCATTTTGAGCAAGCATGCAAAATGGTTATTTTACAGCTTTGCAAGTCAACCAAAGTAACAATCATTGGTGTGACTCGAGAAATAACTTCTCAATAAATACAAATGATTGAGTAGAGAAGTATCCTCCGAATGAAAAACTTAAAGTGTTTTGAACGCGAGAAGAGTGTTGAATGTTGAATGATTGATTTCATATTGATGTCTTCAAGCAGTCTTCAAAGTTTTCCTTTTATACTCATTAGTAATAAATCTGTTGCGAGGCATCTTCAGATGAATATATTTTTGTTATTCATTCATAAATGCCAAAGTGACGTTCTAAATCTCCATTTAATGTTTTATGATCGTTGGAGAACTTCAAGACAAGTTGAACAAGTTTCTTGGCATTGCTTTATCAGAGTGCAGCATGGTTCAAAGCAGGTGCAGTTGCTTTTCTGACTTTGGGAGCATGACTTTCCTTATTTGTGCAACATGGGTATTTGACCGCATAAAGGTGCCTTAACTTGTTGAAACAAAAAGAATTTGCAGGAGGACTTTGTACTTTATACTTTGCGTACATGAATCAATATACTTTGATTTGAAATTGCTAACAATTATGCTGAACTTTCGAATGAAAGTATCGTGTGTGACACCCGGGGCTGATTAGGGCAGGGAGTGGTCGCCGGTGCAAGAAGGCATGGACAAGGAGCGGCTCCTGGCAGGCTTCTAGGCGAAGGGACACATGAATGAACCGATTACCCACCGGAATGAGTGGGATCCTAAGAGTGTGTAGGTATGAGACTATGAAGTTAAGGATGGCTTATATGAATTGATTGGCACTACCTATACCAACAAGATGCATCTTCTTTTCGGTAGCCCATCACTTAAGAACTCCACAGTTAAGCATGCTTGACTTGGAGCAATTCTGGGATAGGTGACCTCCTGGAAAGTTTTCCTAGGAAGCGTGTGAGTGAGGACAAAAGCACGCTGAAAAGATTTGTGTTGGATTGTGGGGACAGTCGTCAATCCATAAAGCAGCCAGGGATGTTACAAATGGTATCAGAGTGGCACATCTCCCAGTACGGTGTGGTTCAGGGATGAACCAAGCGGAAGCTGGTGGCCATATGACACCCGAGGCTGATGAGGGCGGGGAGTGGTCGCCGCTGCAAGAAGGCACGGACAAGGAGCGGCTCCTGGCATGCTTCTAGGCGGAGGGACACATGAATGAACTGATTACACACAAGAGTGAGAGGGAACCTGAGTGTAATATCCATTTTTTTGCTTATATGTTTAGTTGCTTTATTAAGAGTGATTAATTTTTCTAAATGTTTATTTTTGTTTATTTTAATGTTGCCTAGTTTGAGTAATTTTATTTACTCATTTAAAAGGTTTTGCTGAGTGCGTTAACACTGTGTTGTTACAGGGTGTGCACGCTTGCTAGACAATAGCATTACGCTATTATTCTTTGTTTAGAAAAATACCATCTAAAATTATTTTGGTTAGAGAAAAATTATTTTCATAGTCTCTAAAAGAATTTTTTAGC
Organism: Echinosophora koreensis; assembly: GCA_035048595.1. Taxonomy (NCBI): domain Eukaryota; kingdom Viridiplantae; phylum Streptophyta; class Magnoliopsida; order Fabales; family Fabaceae; genus Echinosophora; species Echinosophora koreensis. The sequence continues at coordinate 2,114,827 of JAPCYP010000072.1, forward strand.
ACCAGAAAAATAAAAGAGATCTTTTTATGTTGTTTTTTTTTCCATGGCTCTTCTCACCTCCAAGTTCCTATCTCCCCTTCCTTTCATTTTTTTTCTTTTTACTTACATCATTTTCTTTCTTATTCATTAACAAGTTGACCATTGAGTAAGACCATTCTGCATTTCTTATACAAGTTGACTCTTTTTATACCCTTATGGTTTAAATTTTTTTGCTTTAGTCCGTTTAAAGCATCCTCTAAGAATTTGTAATTTGACTTTCGTTTCTTTAAATCCCTATGATTGTATTAGACAATCACAATGTCCAATTTTATGATTATGTGTTGATTTGACTATTCCGACTTTGATTCGTACTCTATCATGATTCATCAATTGGTCATGCTAGTCTATTATTTTAATATACTCAAATGGATACCTTAAACGTGAGAATTTGCACCCATGCTTCTAAATGCTCATGATTGTATTAGACACTTGAGTTGACCGATTTGATAGTATCCATTAATTTAAACATTCTCACCTTTCTTTGAAAATTTGCTGCGACTATTTTCTTGGGTCATGACATATGTAGCTTCGAGGCTATACAATTTTTGGAAACGACAAAGCGAGACAACTTATTCTGAAGGTCTTAGACAAGATAAGTGCCTCATAACTAAATCTTTTATTTGTAATACCCATTTCATTCAGTAATTATTCTTTCATTTCAATTTATTGTGTGAGACCATGGAATTTGTCTGCTTCTATGTGTCTGATACAAGTGACTTCTCTTTCTACCTTCAAAGTTCCATTTTGTTAATATAGCTTGTTTAGATCTTCCCATTAAATTTGCAAGCTATTACTCATGCAATTATTTCCTATGATGGTATTAGACAATTGAAATGACCAGTTTAATAGCTATCTGTAGATCTGTTTGTTTTCATCTTGATTTGTTATCTATTATGACTATTTTTCTTGAGTCATAATGTATATAAATTTCCGGAAACGAGAATTTCTTAGTAAACTTATTCTAGTCACCTCTATTCTTGGTATACGTGACACGGTCTGAATTTTTTTCTAAGGCAGACTGTTCTCTTTTAAAGCATCGTCTGAAGATCGTCTTATACTAAGGATGAATTCTCCTTGTGTTAGAATTTATTCATGTTTTGATTATCTAGTCCAGTGGAAGTTCTTATGGAAGAATGAGCTTTAGTAGAGTCATGTTTGAAAAAAGTGTGACGACATTTTCACACTCAGAAAACTATTGAAGACTCTTTTTGCATAAAGGATATTCCTTTACCTTTCTGCTTAGTTAATTCTTCTTTATACTTTCTTGGGGAAGTGAAGTGTAGAAGTTTTCCTTCTCAAAAAATTGTTTTCCCGATCTCTAATATATTGTCTTATCATTTGTCTGATAGGACTTTTCACTTATTGACTAAGTTCATCCTCTTCCTTTTCAAACGTCCATGATGCTCCATTTCTCCTAGTTGTGGAAATGTTATTGTGACCTTTCATGGTTATCGACCATAATCTAGTACAGTTAGAAGGAGACTAGGTTTTTAGGACTTTCCCTGCTAAGATAGTTGTCAGAGAGGTCAAAGGACTTCGAGGTAAACAATTTCCCTTAATCAAGGTGGTTTGGGACGAGATATCTAGAGATGCGACATGGGAACTGGAAACAAAGATGAAGGATCTCTACCCGTTTCTTTTCTAAATGTAAGTGAATTTCGGGGACAAAATTTCTGTAAGAGGGGTAGTGTTGTAACATCCATTTTTTTTACTTATATGTTTAATTGCTTTATTAAGAGTGATTAATTTTTCTAAATGTTTATTTTTGTTTATTTTAATGTTGCTTGGTTTAAAAGGTTTTACTGAGTGCGTTAACACTGTATTGTTACAGGGTGTGCACGTTTGCTAGACAATAGCATTATGCTATTATTCTTTGTTTAGAAAAATACTATCTAAAATTATTTTGGTTGGAGAAAAATTATTTTCATAGTCTCTAAAAGAAATTTTTAGCACCAAAAAATAAAAGAGATCTTTATATGTTGTTTTTTTTTTTTTTTGCCTTGGCTCTGCTCACCTCCACGTTCCTAGCTCCCCTTCCTTTCATTTTTTTTTTTTTACTTACATCATCTTCTTTCTTATTCATTAACCAGAACACACATCACTCTCCCCCCTAGTTTTCATCTTATCTCCTCCTTCATTCTTGTGCAGACCGCGGCCACAGCCCAGGAGCTGCCGTCGACCGCCGTTCGCTAGCGCAAGGGAGGAGATGTGCGCCATTTCACATCCCTGCAAGCACCGCTCGGAGTCTCGAGCGTCGTCGCTGTTGGTCGTGGCAACCATACCCAAGAGGGGGGGGGGTGAATTGGGTTTTAAATAAAAATGAAATCTTTTGGTAAAAATCAAAACCCTTTAAGATATAAAACAGAATTTGCAGCGGATAAAAGCTTCTTGTCGAATTTAAGCGCTTGATAAAAATAAACTGTTTGAAACTAAAGCGCTATAAAATAAAGTGCGATAAAGTAAAGACGATAAGGAAAGAAGATGAACACCATAATATATCCTGGTTCGGCCACAGACTACCCACGTGGCCTACGTCTAGTCCCCAAGGCAATACGACCAAGGGTTTTCAATCAACTCTAGTTTTTAAACAGGATCAACTAGAACCTTTACAATTCAGAGAACCCTTAACACAAATCTCAGGACATACGATCCCTTGTGTAAGAGCCTCAAACACTAGCTTTTAAACAGGCGCAGCTAGAACCTTTTACAATGAAGAGAACCCTTAACACAAATCACAGGATATACAATCCCTTGTGTAAGAGCCTCAAAAATATCCCAAGAGACATACCCTCTCTTGTAAGAATAGTAATCAAAAGAAGGTTTGAGTCAATCCGACTCTTACCAGTATAAAGCACTCTAATTAGTGCAAATAAAAACAAATTGAAGCACAAGATACAAGAACACCTATATGGTGTAAAGCTCTCTCAATATAAAATATGATCAAAGTGTCAAAGTGAGAGTAATTTAGAGAGAATAGGAATAATAGAGTTTAGCACAGATGTAAGAATAGCAGTGTTCTCTCTTTTGAAAGTTGCCTAAGTTCCCTTTATATAGAAAATATGATTAGCCCAAGGAAATTAGGTCAAGCCCATTTTAAAACTCATTTTCTTCGCATGATAATCGATTATTTTAATCATATAATCGATTATTTAAATTCATTGTAAAATGTGCTTTTAAGGCAGTCGCAGCGTAATCGATTAGGCTAATCGATTATGTGTTCTCTGTTAAAAATCCTGCGAACTGAAATTGTACATAATCGATTATACTAGTCGATTAGTAACTCTCTGCTTTGTACTTCAAAATGCATAATCGATTTTTCAAACTTCATAATCGATTATTTAAATTCAAATTCAAATACTTAACGGCTAGAGAAGTAATTACTCATTAAAGCCTATTAAGTTTATTTTAAAACGTGTTCAGCATAATATAATCGATTATGCTAATCGATTATTTTCATTTAAAATAGCTGAATCAAAATCTTTAACAGCTCTAGAATTGATTACTCATTAAAGCATATTAAGAGCTATTAATACTATTTGAATTTGAATTTACAAAACTTAATGGCTGAAATTAACATCTCATTTAAGTTCATTTAAAAGCCATTTAAGTTTTATTTTGAAAGCTCATTTATGTGTGTGTGTGACCAATTTTAATTAGAGAGCTTTACTTACCATTTACAAGGGAATCTAAAACAGACAATACAATTAATAAAACTCCCTTGCCCCCATCTTGCAAGACTTGATTTGCTGGATGCTCTTTTCGGCTTTTTGCAATCCAGTCCTTCTGGGAAGCTAACTCTTCATGCTCTTGATTCCATAGCTTTGCTTATTCCAACCTGAACTTTTCTATAATGTTTCTCATAGATCGCATTAGTTCAAGGCATAGAAAATAATACTTCACATTTAATTTCATGTACAAAGCTATGTATAATATTTTATTACATGAGACATATTTTAAGATAAATATCATATTTATATTCCTTATGTCTTTAGGCATATAATAATAATTCCAAGTTTGATTCTATGCCAATTTATTATTTTTGTCAATCACAAGAATATATTATATATAATCAAATATTACATGTGCATTCACTCAATATTATATTAATCATAATTATGTAACACATGTATAATTAATTAATATAATATTCATTAAGCACATAATCAAATAGTCATGGCATTTGTCAACATAATATATTAAGTCCAGTATTCTTTTTATTGAGTTAATACCATGATACACTATTTGTCAACATCAAAACCTATATCACTTTTAGGTTCACATTCTCCCACTTAATACTATATTTGTCAACATCAAAACCTATATGACATTATGATTCACATTCGCCGCTGTCAACGTCGAACCGCCGCCCTCCGCCGCTGGTAAGGATGGTTTCCACCTTCTTTTGTCTCTTGAACCTCTATTTCTTCTTCCTTAGGGCTTATTCCCTTTATCTTTTGGTCATGGTTGTTAAACCAGATGGCCACCGCCGCTACCGCCGCATCACCTGAGTCGCCGCCGCCGCACCCATGTATGGCCGCCGTTTCCTCTCCTCTCCATCTTGGGTGCGTATTTTACCCTTAATCTCTTCTAGTTGTAAAAGCCCCAAATCAATTTTCAAACCCTAACCCTAGGTTTTAATTTCAGTTTGTAATTTTGAAACTGAACCTTGTTTTGCGCAATTAGGACAGTGAATTAGTGTTTCCCAAAACTATTTTGTCAATCTCTTATTAATTTGAATTTTCCCCACTTTTTCTTCATGAACCTAAAAACCCCCAAATCTGTTTTGGTTTAAATCAATGAGGTTTTTGAGAAATTAAGTATGTTAGTGAGTTATATTTATAGTGTTGATGTTGAGTAAATAATTTTGTGATTTGTCTGGTTGTTTCAATGCTTGGATCATCTCCCTAGGATGTTTTTCAAGTTCATGCTTGCTCTGGGAAAGCAGGAATTGCTTTCTGGGAACTGACAAGAGCTGACTGCATGCCTTCAGGGTGCCAGAGATCTTCTAATGTCACTTTAAGGTGGGGGAAGATAAAATATTAGGTGTAGTTTGGGTTTTAATGCGGGTTTAGGGTATATGCTAGCAAATTGCATGGAATTAATGTATGAGAATTGTTATTATAAATTGCTCATCATTGTGTCGTTTGCTTGTGAGAATTGTATAGTGATGTGATTAGGACTTTACTTGACATTATGTTAAGGATATTTGATGTTTTGTTTTGGATTCTGACAATAGTGTAAGAAAGAAAAATATGTTGCTCGGATCGATTATGGAATATAATGGCTTGGGTTGGTTTAGATTTGGATAATTATAGTAAGGTTCACAAAAGTAATGCTACTATGAGGATATAGAGTTGGATGATTAGAAAGGTGTTTATAATATGTATATCGAGTAAATGCTTATTTTGTCTAAATGGATACATTGCTAATTGCATATGTTGTATAGAACCTATAGGTCATGGAATTCATGTTGAGTTATGATTTATGATGAAGGTAATTAATAGCTAAGTATGAGGTTTGATGCGGTTGGCCATCAATGAGTTATATTATTAAAGGTGTAGGATAAGGAAGTTATTTTAACAAATTAAATTGATGAAGTTGGTTGTAAGGGTCAAGATGAATGATGTATGGTATGTGATATTTTGGAATTAGATTTAGTAAATTATGAAATTGGTTAATTAAAAGGATGAAATTATACATGGTTGGATGTATGCACATTTGTTGGAACCAAAGTGATTTGGATTAATAATCTCTGAGTTTTGATGTTAACAAAAAGGATTAAATTTGCATGACAAAGTTTTAGTTGTGATCTAACATGCTCTATCTAGTTTTGCAGGAATGTTCAAAATTTGATAAGTTATGGAAACCTTGTAAGAGTTTCCTAATATCCACGTCCACCCATGTAGACGAGCTGCTCAAAACGATTGGTATAGTTATTTATTTTAATATATTTGAGTAGACGAAAAATATAATATTCTCATTAGACGGGAACTTTAATGTCTATGAGTCGACGAGCTCAAGTGCCACGTCGGTAGACGGAGATCAAAGTAACTCACTGTAATATAGCAAGTCCAAAGACTTGATAATAGACGAGAGGATATACCACATCAGTAGACGAGCTAAAAGACTTTTTAACTATGAGCATGTAGACGCATTTTTTTTAAGTAGACGAGCTCGTTTTCTTTATGAGTCTTTCATATGCTCAATAAATGCTACATCGACCACATAGAAGTATTTATTTCAAATGATTGATAATTATTTCAAATAAATGTTGGTCCTTCCTATTTGCTTTAACTGTTTTATTGCCTTGTTTCTTTGAGAGAGAAACATAGTACATCGAGGAAATGCCAAATAGTACAATGAGGAAATGCAAAACGCCTTGTACCCTGTCACTTTATCGCTGGAATAGCTGGAATTTGTACAAAGGAGGCAAGACAGTTTTCAAGTTGCAATTGCTCAAGGGTGTAACCATTTTGTGCAAAACTGATAACCAATAGTACATTTCACAATGGCCACGTTCAAGCTTTCAGTCACAACGGATATGATGCATTTGATGCTATTTCTAAAATGAAAAAAATTCAAAACAACTGTTGAAGAATTTCAAGTGAAGAAAAAGGTCACTATAAATAGAAGACCCCAACCTCTGAAGAAACGACTTTTGTAAATACAGAAACCTTGCTAGAAAAACGCTTGCCATTCTACAAGCTCAAAATCTTTTATTCCTTCAAGAGCAAAAGTCTGTAATTCCTTAGCTTGAATATTGTTGTAATATTCAGCTGATCTTAAACTTTCATATCCTCACACATAGTGAGTTAGAAGATCAAAAGCAAACAATATCTTTGTTAGAGTTAGAGCCTGAAGAGGCTTGGTAAGAAAGAAATACATGTAGCCTTTTGAGGTGTTGTATACTTGGTGTAATCTATTTGGAAAAATAGTGGGGAAAAACCTTCAAGTAGAAGGGACTGGACCTAGCTCTTAGTTGGAAGAGAGTGAACCAGGATAAAACACTTGCGTGAATCTTCTAATCCCTTATCTCTTCAATTTTATTTGTTTATACTAACTGTGGGGATTTGAACTTGATTTTGTTAAGTCTTTAAAAGGATATTTTTCTGTGTGTGTGCTGCTGCCTTTTATTCTTTGTGTGAGAAAACAGTTTTGAAAAAGGTTGTTTTCGAAAATTATTAACAAACACAATTCAACCCCCCCTTCCTTGTGTTTGCCTGTGTCAACTTCAGTTGGTATCAGAGCTCAGCCTCGAAAGGCTTGAGCATCTAACAAGTGTTGAGGGAGTACGATCCAACAACCATGGGTGCAGAAGGACAAGCTATCAACAAACATCCTCTCTTCGATGGAACTGATTATGACTACTGGAAGAAGAGGATGATGGCCTTCTTGGATGCACAAAATTTAGATATCTGGGAACTGATTGAAAATGGTTATACTGAGCCTAGAGGTGAAAATGGAGCTGCTATTGCTAGAGCAGATTGGACTGCGGGTCAAAAGGCCAAACATCAACTCAATCTCAAAGAAAAACATTATTTGATGTGTGCCATCACCAGATCTGAACATGACAAAGTTCACAGCTGCAACATTGCCAAAGAAATCTGGGATACTCTGGCCCTAGCTCATGAAGGTTCATCTCAAGTAAAGGAATCAAAGATAAGCATGCTGGTTCACCAGTATGAACTATTTAAAATGGTTGATCATGAAACAATAGATCAGATGTTTGGAAGATTTCAAACAATCACCAACAGTCTCAGATCTCTCGAAAAAATCTATGAAAATAGAGACCATGTTAGAAAGATTTTGAGAAGTTTATCCAAGCAATAGAGACCCAAGGTTACTGCTATTCAGGAAGCCTCTGAATACTCTTTCTCTAGAAGAGCTTCTCGTGTCACTCAAGGTTCATGAAATTGAACTGAATGAAGAAGACAATTCCAGAAAAGGAAAGTCTATTGCCCCAAAGGCAAAGAAAGCTAGTTCATCAAAAGTTCTCAAAGCCGTTGAATCTTCAGATGATGCTGGACCTTCAGATAATGATGAAGGATCAGATGAAGATGAACTATCTTTCATCTCCAGAAAGATTCAACATATGTAGAGAAAGAAAGGTAACTTCAGAAGGAAGCAGTTCAACTAGAAGTTTTCCAAGGAGAAATCAGACTCCAAGGAAAAAGGTCCACCCTTGTGCTTTGAATACAAGAAGCCTGGCCATTTCAAAGCTGATTGCCCTAATCTGAAAGAGAAAAAGAAGTTCTTCAAGAAGAAGAAGGGCTTGATGGCTACTTGGGAGGATTTAGATCTATCTTCATCTGATGAGGAAGATGAAGCTGAGGAAGAGGCAAATATCTGTCTCATGGCTGACACATCATCAGAAAGTGAATACACTGATGATGAGGTAATGGATTCTGACCCATCCACTATTCAAAATGCATTTGATGAATTGTTGCATGAACCATCCATACTGTCTCATGAATATAAAAGTCTCAAAAATAAGTTTACAAAACTAACAAAAGAATATGATAAAGTCTGCATGGAGAAGCAAAACTTAGCACAAGAAAATGATAAGCCAAAATCAGATAATGTCAGTCTAACCGACAAACTAGAGTGTGAGCCTCTGATGTTTCTTGTGAAGTTGCAAAACTAAAACAAGTTGTAACATATTTGATAGACACCCTATCAAAATTTGTAGGTGGCTCAGATAAGCTCAGTCTTATATTAAGGTACTCTAGGTCACCACATGATAAATCTGGCCTTGGTTATGACAAGGAGAAGCATGAAGCATCTCATAATAAGTCAAAACCACATATACAACATAGAGCTTCAAAAGCTCCAACTAAATATGTTAAAGCTAAGTCAGACCCGTCCAACATCTTTTGCAAAGTGTGTGGAATAAGTGGACATATTACATATAGATGCATACATAATAAGCATCCTAAACATTCGCCTCCAGTGAAAACTAACAAGAAAGGACCCAAGTCATTTTGGGTACCTAAGGATAAGATAATACCTATTGCAGATTTGCTTAACAACAGAAAAGAAACAAACATCTTGGTACTTGGACAGTGGGTGCTCACGTCACATGACGGGAGAAAGGTGTATGTTCCAAGATCTAAGATATAAAGATGCCAGTTGGGTTACATTCGGAGGAAACCAGAAAGGGAAGATCATTGGTATAGGTAAAATTGGTAAACACCATTTTCCCTCTATTGATAATGTTCTTTTGGTAAATGGTTTAAAACAAAATCTGCTGAACATAAGTCAATTATGTGATAGTGGATATGATGTTTCTTTTAATAAGAACATGTGTAATGTCAAGAAAAGTGATGGATCACTTTTATTCACTGCTAAGAGGCAAAACAATTTGTATAAAATTGACTTGGAGGACCTCTCATCTCTAGTGTCCATTGAAGATGAGCGATGGATTTGGCACAAAAGGCTAGGTCATGCAAGCTTGAGATTAATCTCAAAGCTAAATAAGTATAACCTCATGAGAGGGCTACCAAACCTTAAGTACAAATCTGATGCTCTCTATGATGCATGTCAAAAGGGAAAACAAGTCAAGAGTTCTTTTGAATCTAAGAATGTTGTTAGTACCAATAGACCACTAGAACTGCTACACCTTGATCTCTTTGGTCCAACAATGACTGCTTCTGTCAGTGGTAAGAAATATGGTCTAGTCATTGCAGACGACTACACTAGATGGACATGGGTTATGTTCCTAGCTCACAAGGATGAGTCTTTCAAGGTCTTTTCTATATTCTACAAACGTATACAGAATGAAAAAGGCATGTGTATCACTTCAATCAAAAGTGACCATGGGGGAGATGAAAATGAGCTATTTCATAAGTTATGTGAAGAAAGTGGTATTCTTCACAATTTCTCAATACCTAGAACACCACAGCAAAATGGTGTGGCAGAGAGAAAGAACAGATCTCTTTAAGATATGGCTAGAACAATGCTCAATGACAACTCTGTCCCTAGACACTTTTGAGCTGAAGTTGTTAACACTGCCTGCTACATTCAGAACAGAATATACATTAGACCAATATTGAACAAGACTCCTTATGAATTGTGGAAGGGACGAAAACCCAACATTTCATATTTTCATCCTTTTGGCTGTAAATGTTATATTCTAAATACTAAAGATCAACTTGGTAAGTTTGATGCAAAAGTAGATAATGGAATTCTGTTAGGGTATTCTGAAACTTCAAAGGGTTTAGAGATTATAATTCTAGAACTCTAGTAGTAGAATAATGTATTCATGTCAAGTATGATGACAAGCAGCCTGATAAGAAATTATCAGAGCTAGATGAAGCGTTTGCAGATCTTGATCTAAATATCTCAGGAGATACAACAGAGGTAAAAGCTGATGATCAAGTGGAAGACCATGCTCAACAACCAGAAACCTCCACCTCTCAATAAGACATTGTTCAGAGATCTTGGCACTTCAAAAATTATCATCCACAAGATCAAATAATTGGAAACCCCAGTGATAGGCTAAGAACCAGGTCAACTTTCAGAGAGCAGGAAGATAATGCACTAATCTCTGAGTTGGAACCAAAGACAGTAGACGAGGCTCTACTGGACAATGGCTTGATTCTAGCTAGCAAGAAGAACTAAATCAGTTTGAGAGAAGTGATGTTTGGACGATGGTACCTTGCCTAAGGACAAATCAGTTATTGAAACAAAGCAAGACTTGTTGCACAAGGTTATTCTCAAGAAGAAGGTATAGATTATACTGAAACTTTTGCACCTGTTGCTAGATTAGAAGCAATTAGGATTCTACTTTCCTTTGCTGCACACCATAACATAATGCTTTTTCAAATGGATGTTAAAGGTGCTTTTCTAAATGGCTTTATTAATGAAGAAGTATATGTAATGCAACCTCCGGGTTTTGAAAGTGAAACCCAACCTGAACATGAATATAAGCTTAAGAAAGCTTTATACAGCCTAAAGCAAGCCCCTAGAGCTTGGTATGATAGGCTAAGTTCATTTCTAATGGAAAATGGCTTTAATAGAGGAAAGGTTGATACAACCTTATTTAGAAAGTCCATTAAATCCAATTTTATAGTTGTGCAAATTTATGTTGATGATATCATATTTGGTGCTACTAATGAATCCCTGTGCAAAGAGTTTTCTAATAGTTAATGCAGAAAGAATTTGAAATGAGCATGATGGGAGAAATCAAGTTCTTCATTGGACTTCAAGTTAAACAAACCATAGATGAGGTGTACATCCATCAAACCAAGTATACAAAGGAACTCCTAAAGAAGTTCAAAATGGATGATTGCAAACCAATGAATACCCCTATGCACACCACGTCCATACTGAACAAAGATGATAAAGAGAAAAAGGTAGATCAAAAGGTATATAGAGGTATGATATGATCCCTTCTATATCTTACCGCGTCTGGACCTGATATTATGTTCAGTGTATGTTTATGTGCTCGATTTCAATCTGATCCAAGAGAATCTCAATTATCAGCAGTTAAGAGAATATTTGGATACTTGAAAGGTACTACTAATCTGGGTTTGTGTTTTATGAAAAATGAAGATTACAGATTAGTTGGCTTTTGTGATGCTGACTATGCTGGAGACAGAATTGAAAGAAAAAGTACCAGTGGAGGATGTCACTTCATTGGAGCCAACCTTGTCTCATGGTCAAGCAAAAGACAAAGTACCATTGCATTATCAACTGCTGAAGCGGAGTATATTTCAGTTGCTAGTTGCTGCTCACAACTTCTATGGATCAAACATCAATTGGAGGACTACAATGTGTTTGTAAGTAGTATTCCACTTATATGTGATAATACTGCTACAATTAACTTATCTAAGAATCCAATATTGCACTCCAGAGCTAAGTATATAGAGATTAAACATCATTTTATAAGGGATTATGTGTAAAAAGGTGTTTTGGATATATAATTTGTAGATGCTGACCATCAATGAGCAGATATCTTTACTAAACCTCTTGCTGAGGACAGATTTATTTTTATTAGAAAACATCTCAACATGCTTTGTGTGGATTAATTATGTTGTTCAGCCTTGAGAATTTTGTTGTTGATATATGTGAGTCTTAAGCATTTCAAGTTCATTACATGTTTTTAGTGTGCTTCCAATGCATACCGAGTCCATTGTATTTGTGTGCCGCGTCCACTGCATGCCGCGTCCATACATGCTTTTTGCTTGAACCCGTCTATACATATAGTATTTATTAACTGCAATTATTTTGTCTCAAAAAAAAATTTATCATATATTCTCTTTGCTGAGTCAGTAATTTCTATCAATCCCATCTAAATCTTTTTACATTTTCAAAATAACAACGCCGTGTTATCCTTTATGACATGTCTTGTCAGATATTTTCTTTTTGATTTATTTCCAAAAGGAAAACCTTCGAAATTCAAAACCTTTTAAAGCAAACCCCTTCCCTCTGAGGAAACCTTTCGCTAACCTTCGTCTTCGAACACTCTCTTTCCACTCTCTGTTTTCTGCTTCCAAAACTCTAACCTTCATACATCAACAATGGCCTGCATACCGAGTCCATTGTATTTGTGTGCCGCGTCTACTGCATGCCGCGTCCATACATGCTTTTTGCTTGAACCCGTCTATACATATATTATTTATTAACTGCATTTATTTTGTCTCAAAGACAAATTTATCATATATTCTCTATGCTAAGTCAGTAATTTCTATCAATCCCATCTAAATCTTTTTACATTTTCAAAATAACAACGCCGTGTTATCCTTTATGACATGTCTTGTCAGATATTTTCTTTTTGATTTATTTCCAAAAGGAAAACCTTTGAAATTCAAAACCTTTTAAAGCAAACCCCTTCCCTCTGAGGAAACCTTTCGCTAACCTTCATCTTCGAACACTCTCTTTCACTCTCTGTTTTCTGCTTCCAAAACTCTAACCTTCATACATCAACAATGGCCTCCTCATCTGCAAATTTCAATGTGGAAAAATTGAAACTTGCCACGGAACATCATTTTGACTTCGGAATATTAAAGGAATACAACCTGGATGTAAGCAAAAATATCACTGCCGCTGGTTGGGATGGTATGTTTCGTGGAGAAGATTTCTATATACCCAGACCTAATTAGGGCTTTCTAGAGGAACCCTCAAGTAACTATTGCTGAAATTTCTGGTACTGTTCTTAGGAGAAGAATAGTAGTTTCTGTAACATCCCAACTTGGGTGTCACATGGTTACCCATTTTTGGAAAATAACACTTATTAAATTGCTGGTTACTTTCGGAAAATAAGATTTTATTAGTAAGTAAGTATTCTCAAAAGGGTGATAATTTTTTTTTCTTTAAAATGAACACTCAGAACATGAATAACATCATCATAATGGATAAGCATCAACAGTAGTAGCGTCAGGTCTTGATTACAAATTTAACTTAGGGCCTTTATAAGAATAGGCCATTGACAATACTAAATAAAATAAGTAAGATAAGCCAAAAGGGGAAGGGTCGAGAACCACATCTCAAAATACCAAGTTTGTTATGAAACCAAAATACCATCAAACCAGGATACACTTTTACCCAACAGAACACCCCTAAGCTGGTCTACAACTAATGGCCGCGAAAAGGGCCAATCTGCACACTCCCGCTCCCTGAGGAGTTCCCTGGCGACGCATCCACTACCTCTCCGCCCTCATCGGGGGAGTCAGAATCATCAAAATTAGGATCAAAGTCGGGCACATACTCCGACACCTCCTCCATGTCGTCGTCGTCGTACTGGACATGATCCTCCTGCTCGTCCTCAGGGTATTCCTCGAGATCTTCTTCCGGATCCTCTTCCTCAGGTGAAGCTGGTGCAACTCCCGGAAGCGGCACTCCCAAAGGCGGGTGTTCGCGAAGCTGTCCCCTCTGTGCCAGCACTTGCAGATAGTACCAAGGAGGTGGTAGTGATACCCGGACCATCTCGATGGTCTGAACCCGTTGCTGTGGTCCTTCTGCCTCGTTCCTTTTCAACTCCGTAACCGGCCCTCGATAGATGGCCGCTCGGGATCCGGGGAGTATGTCCCATGCCCCCGGATCTCCCAGCATCATCAAAGGTGAGAGTCCTCATTCCCGTCGGTGCCAAAGGCAACGCGGGATCCATCTAAATCCGAAGATATATGTATATATACAACAATCCCATAGGGAGGAGGAACAACAAGAAAACATGCAAGAGTGAGATACCAATATATGGATTGGACACAATAACCATATGCATGATACATACATCACATAAGCATATATCACAACTTCCAATTAATTTATCAGAATAAACATGGTATAAAGTCAAGGGTCTCATGCCCGCACAGTCAGATTTGACAAAAGTGTGCATGACACTTCAATATTCAGGCTCTAAACTTAATCTCATGAGATCCCTTCATCACTCTAAGAGTTGATCAAACTCAAATCGCCTCCACTTAGGCATCACGTTAACTGACTAACATCCATAGCATACTGTCCCATCCCAGGATGCAGCATTCCATGCTCATGGATGTAATGACACACTGTCCCATCCCAGGATGCAGTGGTACATCATATTGTGAATGCCTGATCATCAAGGCATCACTCCTATCAACGGGAGGCACGTCTGCCTAAAATGCATGTAAAACAATTGTTCTCAACTTTTCTTTGTGTTCATTCTATTTAAATGTCGAAGCTCGAAAGCTAACGACTTTTCATAAACTTTTAACGTTTTGAAATCATCAATATCAACACGGGACATGCAGTCCGAGTGCTCAATCACAACACCTTAGACCGATGCACCAGTGTTAGGTTTGCGGTCATAGAAAACAACATTCGTCTTTAATAACGTTATTCACAACGTAATTAGGACACACAGTCCACAACAACGTGATTAGGACATAAGTCCACAACAACGTGACACGGATCCAAGATCTACGTGTATGTTACAGAACACAAGGGATACAACGTCTCGTATACTAGGTTCACATCTCAACGTGATTATTCTCTTTCGTTCAGTGAAACACAAATACAAAACAAAACCTCAGCAACTTATCCAAGTTTGCCGGAATAGTTTCAAAGCATTTTATCAAGAATCCTTTTCATTGGAAATTCATTTATAAAACATGAAGTTATAAGGAAATCCATTTTCTTTTGAAATCTTCTTTTCTTCCGAACCATCTTTAGAACGTTGTCAAATCCTTTTAAATTCCTTTCTAAATATTGTCAACCATTTCTCAATAGTTTCCCGTCATAAAACATACTTTAAAAGAAATTATTTTCACCTATATTAAAATTATTTTTAAGAAAATGATATTCCTCTTACTCTAAAATATTTCACACTTGTATCCTTCTTTTATCAAGAAATCATCAATTAAATATTTTGTTCCGAAAATTCTCATAAGCTTTTTAAGGCTTTTACCATCATAATTAATTGAGCACCGACGAGTGTCGGGCTCCTCAGACCTCAATCAGACAACACAATAATATCAGATAGCAGTATAACAATTAATAACAGATCATATCATCAATGACTCATAACATTTCAAATCAAGTAAGTAATCAACTTCCAAACAGTTATCACAACGGCTCAAGTATACAAGTCATTCAAATATTGATTTCAAAATCATAATAGGGTTCAAACAAGTCAGACAATTCACATAAACACACGCACACGGTTATTGAGCATCCCTCATGCTGTCCCCTCTTACCTTTGACGAAGGTAAAAGCGTTCGACATTTGAAGTAACGAACCACACATGTCCTCGCTTGTTTCACGATGAAAGTCTAAGGATAACAACACAATATCACAAGTCAAAACAACAACCAAGAACACTAACCCATTTAGGTATAGGTTCGGCTTCCACAAGGTTTTAGGGTTTGAGATTTCTAAAAATTATACAAGTCATAGATTAATGATCCTTGAATATTAAGAGTCAATAAACAATGATTACTTAACAAGGTTTGAACAAAATCCCACTAAGTTCAATCACTTAGGGTTTCGGCCATGAGGTACAAAATAGGCTAGGAATTTTCAAACTTTTCAAGCTCTTGGATTTAACAACTAAAGGTATTAAAGAGTTCAAATCAATGATCATTTCTCAAAAGTTGAAACAAAACTTTCTTGTCCCACAACAAACTAGATTTGGCCTCATCATGAAAATAGGTAAGGAAGTTTTTGTTTGATGTAAGCTCTTAGATTTGACATTACAAGGTACTAGGAGGTTTAAATCCATGATCATATTACAAAAGTTGAAACAAAACCTCCTAGGTCTAGAAGTCATAGTTTCAGCCTCCTTAGGTTAAATAGGCTAGAGATTTTTGTTTGATCTATGCTCATAGTATGTCAAACTAGGGATCATTAGGAGTTCATAGAAATTGGTTTCAACTCAAAAGGATTTTTCTACCATTTTCTAGAGCTTTTTGAATTTAAAAGAGCTTTGTGGACAATAATGAAAAACAAAGAGTAAACTCATGATATAAGTGTAAAAATTGAAAGAGAAGAGTGTGAGAGTGTTACCCTTGAAGCTAGGATGAAGAAGTATGAAAAGCTTGAAGCTTGAAAATGAGTAAAAATGAGAACTTTAGGTGATGGAACTTGAAACTTGTAAAATGGAGAAGAAGAAAGTGAGTGAAGTGAAGTGAAGTGTGATTATATAGGGGGAGATAGTGTGAATGGCGTGAAGGGGGGAAGGAGAGTGAGAACTTGGCTTCTAGTTTGGTTAAGGTGAGTTTGGTTGGAGAAAGTGAGAGAAAAGTGATTTTTGGCTTATAATAAGATATATTCAAAAAGGAAGTGATGATGACACTTTGATGGATGTGACAAAAAGCTTCTACCACCATGCCTTGCTTTTCCAACAAGTCACTCCAACTCTTACATGTTTTCTATTCTGCTCCAGTGCGTATCCGGTTCAAGTTCCCGATTGTATTTCTCCCGGAATAAATATTATATTTTATTTCCGAACTCAAATTTTCGAAAATTTCCAATATTATACAAAACACAGTAAAAACACCAACCGTTTCGTTCACGGGTCAAAATTTGGTTTTCTGCTCAGTAAACTCTTACTGTCAGTGAAAATGCAGACCGGCTTTCGTCTGAATTTTCAACCGAAAATTTAACCGTGACTCTCTAAGGTAAGGTATGACAAGATAATGACTTTAGTTTACCTAAAATCATTCTTTGGATTTTATTAAAAATAAACACACATACACATGCATTTACTGTTACAGAAAGATATGGAAATCAGGGCGTTACAGTTTTTTATAAGACCATTTCTGAGGCAATCAGCTGTGCTCAAGAAGGAAAGCTCTTTACTAAAAATTGGGAGAAAGAGCTTGGTGGTACAAAAGTAATCTCTGCTTCCTAATGAGACAAGATACGGTGAGAACTTATGCATGGAAGTCAGTGGAAATGAAGGATGATGTCCGCATTCTTCACCAGTTGCTGAATAAAGTTATTCTTCACAAAACAGGGTCAAAGGACAACTTGTCTACCCTACACAAGTTTTGCCTTTGTCATCTAATCATTGAGACAAAAATCAACCTACCCAGAATTCTCTATGGAAGATTCAGGGATGCCGTGGTTAATAGGAAGAAGCTCTCTGCAATTCCTTATTGTCATCTCTTGTCAAAGATCTTCAAGTCACAAACTCTTTATGATTTCCTTGCTGCTAAGCCTCGAGAAGAACAAGAAAGAATTTTACTAGAGAAGGGCCTGTCAGTTGCTGTGTTTGGTAAAATGTACATAGCCAACATGAATTTGAGCACTTATACTGCAGCTGCCCTAGCCAAGCAAGAAGAGATGTACAAAATCAAAGAAGAACAAATTGACAGAACAATGCTGAAGTTCTAGGGGTGGAGAGAACTTTCAAAAGAAAAACCATTGTTGTTAGGAAAAGAATTCCTAAGAAGCCTGCAACTGGTATTGTGATTAGGGAACCTACTACTGAGGCCCCTCAACCTGCCACAACTTAGAAAAGGACAAGGAATCTGGTCCTGTCCCACAATGAAGATGATGAAGATGATGAGGACAGTGTCCCCATCAGTGAGATTTTAAAGAAACAAAAGGTTGTTGCTGCTGCTATTCCGACAGGGAGACAACAACCTCAAAGGAAAGCCAAGTCTGCTATGACTTCTAATGTAATTCTTCCTGCTAATGATCCAGTACAATTAGCAGTAGATGCCTTAGTATCTAGCTTTGAAGATAGAATGGATGTTGTCTCTGCACCTGATATTTCTGTGAATCCAAATGAAACTATAGATGATGTATATGTCCCCACACCACCATCACCACAAATCACGTCCCCTGACCAACCACAAACAGCCTCACCAGAAAGACCACAATTCCCACCCCTAATACCTGAGGATGATCCCTGGTTCAACCAACCAGATGATGAAATTGCCCTTGGTGCACCCTTCCCTAAAATGAAAAAGTCAAACTTTCCGTACACTCACCCCTCTGGACTTTATGATGGCAAATCTGAATCCTTAGCCAAAGTAAAGAGGGATTGCAAAATTTTGTATCATACTCATGAAACAGAACCTGTTTCAACCAGACCCTAGTACCTTTTACTAGAGTATGAGTATGAACCAGAAACCATTGTCAAACCCCTGGTATAAACCTCACCCTGATATTCCCCCTAGCCCTCCCCCATCCAAACTGTACAACAGACTTGAACCTCTCATCACTCATCTACCACAAAATAAATTTCCTCGTAGAAAAATTTATCCAAACCTTGTCAAATACCCTCCTTTCAAACCCTTCACAGAAGGTGTAAAGAGACACATAATCTCTGACTGGCCTAAGGATCCAGCAAAGAAAGACCCGAGCAATGTCATATACAAAAGGTCAAGATCCTTCAGACATATTCCCATTATCATGGATAACAAAACAAAATAGAAAACATTCAGACATCCAAGGGAATATGGCAAAGCTGCTGACATAATTGATCACATCATGTATGCAATGCTGAAGTCAGAGTTTGAGCTGTTCAAGGGTTGTAAGAGCTGCAAATTTTGTGCCTCCAACTTGGTTGTATCACACCCTAAAGAACACAAAGATTGGGATCAAGCCCTACATGCTATGTCCAAGACTTCCAATGATTGACTTAAACAAGGACAAGGACAAGGACAAGAAGAAACAGAGAAATACTGGAAAAATGCCTTTTCCAGAATCCTACATGATCAATCCTGAAGATGTCAACCTCACTGATCAAAATATCATAAATTATTGGTTGGCACAACCTGTTGAGGATGTTCGTGAAGATGTGGCTGTTGACATTTGGAGAACTCACATGGTGAAATGTGCAGAAGAAGCCTCCTCATCTGGTCTGAGTTTGGAAAAGAAAAGGTTTATTCCAAAAGTTAGAGGCAAATGTGGACTCTCATGCTACAAATTCTTCATCTACAAGGACATTTTAGGAGTTCCTGTCATCAGTCCTATTTATGAAGAAGATCCAGTCCACTGGGACAATGAGCTGCCCCCACCTGTTCTTCAACTTACTGACTCTCCTCCACTTTCTCCACCTTCAGAGCATACTGAAGAGGAAATTATACTTAAAGATCCTGTGAGATTGAATCTGCTCAACCAGTCACTGAGAATGTGGAAGTTGCTGAGTCTGTTTCTAGACCAAGCACTTCTGAGAAGAAATCATCTCAGCCATTGGCTCTGACTGTCATTCATCCATCAGAGCAACCTCAAACTTCCAGAGCTTTAGACATTCTTACAAATCAAGCACATGCTCAAGACAGTGCTGAAAGTTCAAGACCCTCACTCTCACTGCCTCCAAACTTTGAAGAGATTATTCGAAGAATTGTAGAGGAGAGAGTAAAGGTTGAGGTCTAGGAACAAGTTGCAGAGGCCCTGGCTGCTGCAACAAATGTCATGATGAACCAGATGATGAACATCATGCTGAGTTTTCAACAGATTCAGCTCCTCCACCAAACCTAAATCCAAACCCTCCTCCTCCACCTCCACCCTCTTCTTAAGCTTTTCTTTTGCTATTTCCTTACTAACAGTGATGGTCCAATATTCTTACCTTTTTGTCTGATGACAAAAAATGGGGAGAACGGAAGAGAATTAAATTTTATATAAAAGTCAGTTTTTGAAAGTTTATATTTGTCTACATATGCATGCTCTTATTTTTTTTATACATGCTTTGACATAATTGATTATATGCTCTGATACTAATTTTTAACTAATAAGTAGCTGAACTGATCTGATAAGTTATATATGATATATGCTACTGAGTCTTTGTATTATATTTTATTCCTGTTAAGTTTGAATGCTTTGTCTTAGAGGGAGCTTTGTAAGCTCTCTTAGACTTTGCTCACTCAAATTTAATTAGTTTTTGTCATCATCAAAAAGGGGGAGATTGTTGGAACCAAAGTGATTTGGATTAATAATCTGAGTTTGATGTTAACAAAAAGGATTAAATTTGCATGACAAAGTTTTAGTTGAGATCTAACATGCTCTATCTAGTCTTGCAGGAATGTTCAAAATTTGATAACTTATGGAAACCTTGAAAGAGTTTCTTAATATCCGCATCCACCCATGTAGACAAGCTGCTCAAAACGATTGGTATAGTTATTTATTTTAATATATTTGAGTAGACGGAAAATACAATATTCTCATTAGATGGGAACTTTAATGCCTATGAGTAGACGAGCTCAAGTGCCACGTCAGTAGACGAAGATCAAAGTAACTCACTATAATATAGCAAGTCCAAAGACTTGATAATAGACGAGAGGATATATCACGTCAGTAGACGAGCTAAAAAAGTTTTTTAACCATGAGCATGTAGACGCATTTTTTTAAGTAGACGAGCTCTTTTTCTTTATAAGTCTTTCATATGCTCAGTAAATGCTACCTCGACCACATAGAAGTATTTATTTCAAATGATTGATATTTATTTCAAATAAATGTTGGTCCTTCCTATTTGCTTTAACTGTTTTATTGCCTTGTTTCTTTGAGAGAGAAACATAGTACATCGAGGAAATGCCAAATAGTACAATGAGGAAATGCAAAACGCCTTGTACCCTGTCACCTTTATCACTAGAATAGCTGGAATTTGTACAAAGGAGGCAAGACAGTTTTCAAGTTGTAATTGCTCAAAGGTGTGACCATTTTGTGCAAAACTGATAACCCATAGTACATTTCGCAATGGCCACGTTCAAGCTTTCAGTCACAACGGATATGATGCATTTGATGCTATCTCTAAACGGGAAAAATTCAAAACAACAATTGTAGAATTTCAAGTGAAGAAAAAGGTCACTATAAATAGAAGACCTCAACCTCTGAAGAAACGAATTTTGCAAATACATAAACCTTGCTAGAAAAACGCTTGCCATTCTACAAGCTCAAAATCTTTTATTCTTTCAAGAGCAAAAGTCTGTAATTCCTTAGCTTGAATATTGTTGTAATATTCAACTGATCTTAAACTTTCATATCCTCACACATAGTGAGTTAGAAGATCAAAAGCAATCAATCTCTTTGTTAGAGTTAGAGCCTGAAGAGGCTTGGTAAAAAAGAAATACTTGTAGCCTGGAGAGGTGTTGAATACTTAGTGTAATCTATTTGGAAAAATAGTGGAGAAAAACCTTTAAGTAGAAGGGACTGGACGTAGCTCTTGGTTGGAAGAGAGTGAGCCAGGATAAAACACTTGCGTGAATCTTCTAATCCCTTATCTCTTCAGTTTTATTTGTTTATACTAACTGTGGGGATTTGAACTTGATTTTGTTAAGTCTTTAAAAGGATCTTTTTCTGTGTGTGTGCTTCTGCCTTTTATTCTTTGTGTGAGAAAACAGTTTTGAAAAAGGTTGTTTTCGAAAATTATTAACAAACACAATTCAACCCCCCCCCCCCCCCCTCCCCCCTTCCTTGTGTTTGCCTGTGTCAACTTCAACATTGAGGTGTCATAGGCCCCTCCTCCCTTCCTTGTGTTTGCCTGTGTCAACTTCAACATTGAGGTGTCATAGGTGAAGGAAAGGATTCTTAGTGGACTATATGTAGAGTTAGGACGATGTTTTATGGCAATAGATTTCAAGGAACATGAATAATATAATTGTATAGGATTTATGCTAGTCATGAAGGATGATAAAAGTTAGGTTAAGGCATAGGATAGGAATCGCCAATAAGACCAAATGTTGAAAGTATAAGATATGATGAATGGTAAAGGAAATAGGGTATAGGGATGATACAGGGAAATAGAGGATACATAAGAGTTTAGTTGAAACAATAGATGATGATGGAAGAAAATATGTTGTGCTAGTTAGACTATGATGATTGAGTTGAAGTATTGGATCAACTTTGACTATCAATATTTTATATTGATTGTTTGCCGATAGCATATTTAAATGCAGCTCATTCCTCCTTGTGATATATTATTTTAGCAAGTAATTATCTTATTTTTATGACGCGGTTTCCCTTGCGAATTTTTATGGTTCGAATTCGAGAACCTTCTTTACTCTTGATTTTTTGACGTTGAGCGTCAATTCAATTTCTTTATAATTAGGCTCTAAGTGTAAGCCTATCAATATAATCGTTAAGTTGCTTAGGAACTTGTGTGAAGTGCATTTGTTTCCGAACTTAGATTCGGGAGGTGTTGGAATGTTATTATTAGTTGGTATCAATTCTTATTTATGAATTCAATTTCAAGGTTCATCCTTATTCATATTTTTCTGTCTTGGGCTCGAAGTTAATATGATATATGGTATTTTGGAATGAAATGAATAGACCAAATGTTGGAAAGTTAAAGACTTTCAAAATCTTAGTCTTATGACATTTTAAATCTACGGTTTGTTCTTGATTTTAGGTATCAAATGTTAATTTTAAATATTATAAAATTAATTCTAGCCTAAGTATGCTTTACTTAATTCTAATTGTTCAAATGAATTTGTGTTGAAAAGAATGATTTTGGTTAATGGTCTATTCGAGCCCAATTCTTAACAATAACTTTTTTTAAATTGATACTAGCGCTTTGGAATTTTTAATTCCTGCTTTATTTGTCTTCGGACAACATTCCAACCTAATCATAGTCGTTGTCGCTCTGGAAACATAGACACCTATTCATAGGATATTTGGGGACTGTGTGGGGGCCACGGAGACCTTGTGGATAGTCAGGTGTGGATCCTGCCAATGGTTCAATGTACAGCTGCACTGCGCCGGTGGAGACCTGGACAGCAGGGCTATCTTAACACTCCACTGAACTAAATATTATTCAGATGTTAAGTAGTCTCGTGTGAAAGGACCGCGGAGATGGCTGTTAGCGTACTCCAATTGGGACTTGTGCACCGAATTGTTTAAGCATATTACCTTAATGCTATCCTGACAAAACTTTATGACAACAATAGTCTCCAGGGAGCAGAGTTAGGTCTAGTTCGAGGCATGCATTCGAGTCTCAACATTTTCTGAAACTATATATGTATTTTATAAATATATCCCTTGATATATATATATATATATATATATATATATATATATATATATGTATGTATGTATATATATCCACTTGAATGCTTGTTTGTTTACCTGCATGCTCATATCTACATTGCTAACCTATTGTAGAATCTTACCTCCTCGATTTGTATTTCTTTTCTTCTTCGTTACTTGTTGGCAACGATAGTGTCATCCGAAGAGTGTAAAAGAGAAGAGACTTGGAACTACTAAAAGATGCTGAGAATGAGACAAAAGAGAATTATGAAGATGTCAGAGCCTCGATGTCGTGTGTAATATGTTGTTATTATATGTCTAGAGTTGTTTGTATCTAAAGTATTTTGAGAATGTTATTATATTTAATTCTGGCAATTTTGAGAAAATTCACTAGTTCACTTAGTTTTCGAAAACTTAAAGTATGTAATTATTTCACATACTTATGTAAAATTTATTTGGGACTATTGTACTTAATTATTTTAAGTTTCTTGCATATGAATGGAATTCTATTTCTTTCTCCTCTCCTGGCAGTTGGAGTAAGACCAGTGAGCAAGTTTTTAATTGAGGAAGTTTTAAATTCATCAAATTTTTATCAGGTAATATTTTTGACGAAATGTAAAGTTCCAATTTTTAAAGAGGTTATTTCGAAATTAATTCGAAAAATCCTCATTTTATTAAGTTAGTCAGTCTTAAATAAAACATGGTGTTACATTTAATGGTATAAGAGCAGTTGAGCCTAATTGGATCTGAGGTTATGACCCGACTATGTTTTTCGTTTTGTGATCTCTGTGTTTGTGTGAATTGTTTGCCT
Source organism: Echinosophora koreensis (assembly GCA_035048595.1). NCBI lineage: Eukaryota > Viridiplantae > Streptophyta > Magnoliopsida > Fabales > Fabaceae > Echinosophora > Echinosophora koreensis. Next base: position 2,139,068 of record JAPCYP010000072.1, read on the forward strand.
TGCTTGTTTAAAAACTACTTGATAGCATAAAGTTTAGCTAGATATAAGTTCATGAGATTTTTCTTATGATGTGAGCTTCACTAATTTCTCTTATAGTAATTAATGACTCACGGAGGAAGTCTCGAAAGCATGGCAATGATTTCAATCGAGGGACAACATGATAATTGCAATCTCAAGAATGGGAAAGCTTGCACAGGAAAATGATTGTCACATCGAGGTATATGAATGACCAAGATATGAGAAGTCGACGAAGTTGACCGCGATCGTGCAAGATTCAGAGGAGAAGACATAAGACAACAACACATCAAACTAAGCGTTTCTGGAAGAACTTGTGTTCTTCGAGGCAAGTCAATCTGAATCTTCGATCTCTAGTGAGTGTCTCATAACTAAGAGACTTTTAACTGTACCGTTATCCAATTCTTTTACTGATCATACTTTCACCTCACATGATTATGTGAAATTATTGAATTTCTCAGTTTCTGTATTTCTTATACAAGTTGACTCTTTTTATACCCTTAAGGTTTAAATTTTTTTGCTTTAGTCCGTTTAAAGCATCGTCTAAGAATTTGTAATTTGACTTTCGTTTCTTTAAATCCCTATGATTGTATTAGACAATCACAATGTCCAATTTTATGATTATGTGTTGATTTGACTATTCCGACTTTGATTCGTACTCTATCATGATTCATCAATTGGTCATGCTAGTCTATTATTTTAATTTACTCAAATGGATACCTTAAATGTGAGAATTTGCACCCATGCTTCTAAATGCTCGTGATTGTGTTAGACACTTGAGTTGACCGATTTGATAGTATCCATTAATTTAAACATTCTCACATTTCTTTGAAAATTTGTTGTGACTCTTTTCTTGGTTCATGACATATGTAGCTTCGTGGCTATACAATTTTTGGAAAAGACAAACCGAGACTACTTATTCTGAAGGTCTTAGACAAGATAAGTGCCTCATAACTAAATCTTTTATTTATGATTCCCATTTCATTCAGTAATTATTCTTTCATTTCAATTTATTGTGTGAGACCATGGAATTTGTCTGCTTCTATGTTTCTGATACAAGTGACTTCTCTTTCTACAGTCAAAGTTCCATTTTGTTACTATAGCTTGTTTAGATCTTCCCATTAAATTTGCAAGCTATTACTCATTCAATTATTTCCTATGATGGTATTAGACAATTGAAATGACCAGTTTAATAGCTATCTGTAGACCTGATTGTTTTCATCTTGATTTGTTATTTATTATGACTATTTTTCTTGAGTCATAATGTATATAAATTTCTGGAAACGAGAATTTCTTAGTAAACTTATTCTAGTCACCTCTATTCTTGGTATATGTGACACGGTATAATTTTTTTCTAAGGCAGATTGTTCTCTTTTAAAGCATTGTTTGAAGATCGTCTTATATTAAGGATGAGTTCTCCTTGTGTTAGAATTTATTCATCTTTTGATTATCTAGTCCAATGGAAGTTCTTGTGGAAGAATGAACTTTAGTAGAGTCATGTTTGTAAAAAAGTGTGACGACATTTTTACACTCAGGAAACTATTGAAGACTCTTTTTGCATAAAGGATATTCCTTTACCTTTCTACTTAGTTAATTCTTCTTTATACTTTCTTGGGGAAGTGAAGTCTAGAAGTTTTCCTTCTCAAAAATTTGTTTTCCCTTTCTCTAATATATTGTCTTATTAATTGTCTGATAGGACTTTTCACTTATTGACTAAGTTCATCCTCTTCCTTTTCAAACGTCCATGATGCTCCATTTTTGGGACTTTCCCTGCTAAGATAGTTGTCAGAGAGGTCAAAGGACTTCGAGGTAAACAATTTCCCTTAATCAAGGTGGTTTGGGACGAGAAATCTAGAGATGCGACATGGGAACTGGAAACAAAGATGAAGGATCTCTACCCGTTTCTTTTCTGAATGTAAGTGAATTTCGGGGACGAAATTTCTGTAAGAGGGGTAATGTTGTAACATCCCTTTTTTGCTTATATGTTTAATTGCTTTATTAAGAGATTAATTTTTCTAAATGTTTATTTTTGTTTATTTTAATGTTGCTTGGTTTGAGTAATTTTAGTTACTCATTTAAAAGGTTTTATTGAGTACGTTAACACTGTGTTGTTACAGGGTGTGCATGCTTACTAGACAATAGCATTACGCTATTATTCTTTGTTTATAAAAATACCAACTAAAATTATTTTGGTTAGAGAAAAAATATTTTCATAGTCTCTAAAAGAAATTTTTAGCACCAGAAAAATAAAAGAGATCTTTTTATGTTGTTTTTTTTTTATTTTTCCTTGGCTCTGCTCACCTCCACGTTCCTATCTCCCTTTGCTTTCATTTTTTTTCTTTTTACTTACATCATCTTCTTTCTTATTCATTAACCAAAACACATATCTCTCTCTCCCCCTTGGTTTTCATCTTATCTCCTCCTTCATTCTTGTGCAGACCGCGACCACTGCCCAGGAGATGTCATCGACCGCCGCTCGCCGGCGCAAGGGAGGAGATGCACGCCGTTTCGCATCCCTGCAAGCACCGATCAGTGTCGCGAGCGTCGTCACCGCTATCGGCGTCGAACCGCCGCCCTCCGCCGCTGGTAAGGGTGGTTTCCACCTTCTTTTGTCTATTGAACCACTATTTCTTCTTTCTTGGGGCTTTATTCTCTTTTTCTTTTGGTCATGGTTGTTAAACCAGATGGCCACCGCTGCTACCGCCGCGTCGCCGGAGTCGCCACTGCCGCCGCACCCATGTATGGCTGCTGTTTCCTTTCCTCTCCACCTCGGGTGAGTGTTTTACCCCTAATCTCTTCTAGTTGTAAAAGCCCCAAATCAATTTTCAAACCCTAACCCTAGGTTTTGATTTCAATTTGTAATTTTGAAATTGAACCTTGTTTTGGGCAATTAGGACAGTGAATTAGTGTTTCCCTAAACTATTTTGTCAATCTCTTATTAATTTGAATTTTCCCCAATTTTTCTTCATGAACCTAAAAACCCCCCCAAATTTGTTTTGGTTTAAATCAATGAGGTTTTTGAGAAATTAAGTATGTTAGTGAGTTATATTTATAGTGTTGATGTTGAGTAATTAATTTTGTGATTTGTCTGGTTGTTTCAATGCTTGGATCGTCTCCCTGGGATGTTTTTCAAGTTCATGCTTGCTCTGGGGAAGCAGGAATTGCTTTCTGGGAACTGACAGGAGCTGACTGCATGCCTTCAGGGTGCCAGAGATCTTCAAACATCACTTTAAGGTGGGGGGAGATAATACATTAGGTGTAGTTTGGGTTTTAATGCGGGTTTTTAGGGTTTATGCTTAGCAAATTGCATGGAATTAATTTATGAGAATTGTTATTATAAATTTCATAGGAGAGCCGACGCACCTTACTCTCGGATGTGCCACCACGGTTGTACATGATTCACTTGAATCACCGTGGACGGCAATATCACCATAGCTCGAACGACCTCCCCTATGTTGAACATCCTCCACTAACATCTCCGATGCGTGAATGCATGATCAACACAATACACAAACACAACCACCACCTCCGCTTGGGCCACTAGGCTACCCAAATGTTATCACCATCAATACCTCAACCACTTGGCTATCGAGAATTAACGTTATATTATCATCATTTTATCTTTTAACACTCTGGCAGTTCTGCACCAGATATTACCACCTCGACCACTCGACTATCGAGGCCCCCTTGGCCACTAGGCTACCAAGGTACAATATCATCTTTAATTAACACTCTAGACATTCAGCACTAGAGATTACCACCTTGACCATCATGCATCAAGGCCCCCTTGACCACTCAGCTACCAAGGTACAACATCTTATCACTTATCTTTTGTCTTCAAAGTTCACTTGGTGTCTTATTAGATTATTTGAAACGTTTTGGGTAAAACAACCTTGACCTGTTATGTTTTCTGTTCTGGGCAGAGAAGCACGGGCATGCTCCCCCTTCAGCACGGGCGTGCTGGCTTTCCAATCAAGCACGGGCGTGCTGACCATTAAGCACGACCGTGCTTGTGCATTGCGGCCTTTTTGAAATTTGAAGTGGAGCACGGTCGTGCTACCTGAAGCATGGCCATACTGGTCTGGGAAGAAAGGGTTGGAAATCCTTGCCAAACCTCTTGGGACAATTCATTGATTAAACCTATTGGGTTTTACTAATTCATTGAGCATCAGTTTCATTATTCTTGATTAAATCTTCATGTATTATATAAACGGGAAATTAGCCCTTTAATCTCAGTTTAATATTAATTGTCCCTAAACACTCATAGATCAATCCCTAGGGTCCTTTACTAATCCTTTTGGCATAAACCTTGCCTCTCATTACCATCATTCAATTTTATGAGCAAAGGGGAAAAACCTCCCTTAAATCATCATTAACGGATTCATCGCTTTATTTATAATAACGTTCACAATATCATCCAACAACCAATTTCATGATAACTTCATCATCATAAATCATCAATTCAACATGTTATGACGAACAACATCATCATCAATAATTCGAATGAACATACCAATCATTCATACCATAACAAATAAGCATATATACACGTTATCAACAAATAGGCATTTCATCAAACATTAGGGTCATAGGTAAACCTTCGTCTTACGCTACCCCCAAGCCTACATATTTATACTATCCCTTCTCTCCATACCTGGTATGAAGATTCCCCCTTTAAACTGACGAAGACTCTAAACTGGTTCCCTCTAATGGCTCCATGAACATCCCAAGCCTTGGCCAACACAAAAGAGGTTAACCAATTAATTCTCAATTCATGAAAAGAAAAAGGAATTAAGAAGATGGAAGAACTATTACCTTTATATTGGCACTTAGCATGATCTTACTCTCCCAAACAGGAACGGAACACCAAGAAATGATTGGGTTCAAAAGGAAAGAAAGAGAGAGGCTGTCGTCAAACTTAGGGTTGCCTAAAGTGCCAAAGTGAGGGTTTAACTCGTAACCCTCGCTGTCTGATGCGATTTTATAAACTCTGACCCGAGCATGGCCGTGCTCCCTTTATGCACGGTCGTGCTTAACATGAGCACAAGGTCGTGCTCACTTAAGCACGGGCTTGCAACATCAGCGTCACAAGACACGTGCCTAAGCACGGGCGTGCTGATGCATGAGCACGGCGGTGCTCATTCATCAGAAAGGGATTTCTCACTTGAAAAGTCCCACTTAGCCCTGAAAACATTTTTAAGCATCCTTCTAACAAACAAACATGCAAACAAGTATAAAGAAGTGCTTATAAATAAAAACGGGGTGTTATAATATTGAACATCTTGTAGCATATGTTCATACGCAAAATGGACTTGTAGAATCACTCATTAAACGTCTAAAATTGATTGCAAGACCATTGCTCATGAGATCAAAACTTCCAATTTCTGCTTGGGGACGTGCAATCGTGCATGTTGCAGCTTTGATTCGCATCAGGCCAACAAGTTATCACGAGTCCCCCCCTTTACAATTGGTTTTTGGTAAAGAACCTAATATTTCCCGTCTAAGAATTTTTGGATGTGCTGTGTATGTTCCAATTGCTCCACCACAACGCACTAAGATGGGTCCTCAAAGAAAGTTTGAAATATATGTTGGATATGAATCTACCATCTATGATAAAATATCTTGAACCATCAACAGGAGATATATTTACGACTCGATTTTCCGATTGCCATTTTGATGACTAATTTTTCCCAATATTAGGGGAAGATAATAAGCAGTTGGGAAAGGATATTAGTTGGAATGAATTGTCATTAACCACTCTTGATCGTCATACAAAACAATGTGAACTAAAAATTCAAAAGATAATTCATTTGCAAAGCTTAGCCACCCAATTACCAAATGTATTAATTGATCCAAAAAGAGTGACTAAATCCTATGTATCAGCTACTAATGCCCCAATAAAAATTGATGTCCTTGTTGGACTATCTAATATTGCAAATGAGTTTCAAACACACATGAAGCGTGGTAGACCTATTGGGTCCAAAAATAAAAATCCTCGAACAAGAAAAGGAGTTAAAAAGCAAGATGACCTAAGTGAGAATATGGAAACTCCAAAATATTCCTCAAACATAATTATTTATTCAGTTCCAGAAGAAATTCAGGTACCTGAAATTTGTGAAAATGAAGAGATCTCAATAATGGAATACGATGGAACCGAAATAAAGTCAACATTGACGATGTTTTTACATATAATGTATCGCTAAATGTATTAAATGATAATGAGGATCACGAATCAAAGTCTATTAAGGATTGCCGACAAAGAAATGATTGGCCAAAATGGAAAGACGCGTTTGAAGCAGAATTAATGGCAGTTGGATACAAATGCGTTTTTGTTCGAAAACGAAATGAGAATGAAGAAATTGTGAGGTACAAAGCACGACTTGTTGCTCAGAGGTTTTCGTAAAGACCTGACATTGATTTTGAAGAGATGTATTCATCTGTGGTGGATGCAAGTATTTTTCGATACTTAATTAGTCTAGTAGCACATGAAGAGCTCAATTTACATCTAATGTATGTTGTTGCAACCTATTTGTATAGCTCACTTAATTGATAGTGACATTTATATAAAACTCCCTGAAGAATTTAATTTGCTTGAGACACATAATTCAGGCTCTCGAGAAGATTACTAAATCAAATTGAACAAGTCTCTCTATGGACTAAAACAATTTGGACACATGAGGTATTTTCATCTCAGTGAATATTTGCTAAAGGAATGATATAAAAATGACCTCATTTGTCCATGTATTTTTATGAAAAGATCCGGAAATGAAATTGCGACAATTATTGTTTATGTTGATGACTCAATTAAATATTATTGGAACTCCCGAAGAGCTTTCAAAAGTTGTAGATTGCTTAAAGAAAGAGTTTGAGATGAAAGATCCAGGATGGACAAAGTTTTGTTTAGGATTAAAAATTGAATATTTAAAGAATGAATTTTTTGTGCATCAAGAAGCTTATGTAGCAAAAGGTGCTAAAACGATTCGATATGGACAAATCACATCCATTGTGCACTGGTTATAATCTCCAATGCTAAATGATAAGCAACCCACTTTGGTTGCTTAAGTGGGCCTCATTATGGACCACACAGTGCCACATTACATTTAAGCAATCCATCCATTTTTCAATCCAATGCTACATACAGTAAGCAACCCTTAACAACTCCAATGGTAAAATATGATAAGCAACCTGCACTGGAGATGCTCTAAGGTCGCTAGATGTTAACAAAGATCCTTATAGACCTCGAGAAAAGGATGAAAAAACTACTTGATCCTGAAGTACCACATCTTAGTGCAATCGGGGCACTAATGTATCATGCTAGTTATACACGACTTGATATATCATTTGTTGTCAATTTATTAGCAAGATATAGTTCTTCACCTGTAAGAAAACATTGGAATGGAGTCAAGCATATACTTTGTCACCTTAGAGGTACGATGGATATATATGGGTTTGTTTTATTGAAATGTACCCAAGTCATACCTAATTGGTTATGTAGACGGAGGTTATTTGTTTGACCCTCATAATGGTAAATCGCAAACAGGCTATTTGTTTACATGTGGAGGTACCACCATTTCATAGCGATCTGCGAAATAAACCATAATAGTCACATCATCTAATCATGCAGAAATTTTAGCACTCTATGAAGCAAGTCCAGAATTTGTTTCGTTGAGATCTTTGATTCAACACACATGAGAGACTTGTGGTTTGTCTTTTGGTCCCACAAGAATTTTCCTGGTAAGGTTTTAACGAGACACATTCTTTGAGTAATGGACATCCAAGGCGAGTGTTATGAAACATGTGACAAATGTGGATGTCCATTACCTTCTAACCTCCAGGTTATTCCTCTTAATTTTGTATTAAATGATTCATAATGTTTTGGCTTTCAATCGGTCTATAGATTACAAGTGTTAATGTCTTATTAATATGACTTATGTGCACTGTAAACTTTGTCCCTTTGAAGAGTATGAAATGATTCTATTCTTCTTTCTTTTCTCTGTAATCTCTTTCTCTATTATCTCATTTCAGGGCTGGCCCTAGCATAAAGCAACCAAAGCTAGGGTTTTAGGCCTCCAATTTTTTTTAGCTATTTAGGTTTTTTTTTTTTGGTTATTTAAGTTTAATAAGAAAAATAATTTTAAAAAAATCTTACATGTGGTTGTATGTACATAAACAACAAAAAATTACACCAATCATAATAATTACACTTTAAAAATATAGAAATTTATAACAATGATAAAATTTAAATAAAAATATAATTTTTTAATAAAATATTATTATTAATTTTGGAAAAGGTCTTATCTCCAATTTCGCTTTAGGCCTACAAATACGTTGGGTCGGAGCTGTCTCTATTGTTCTATAATGTTATGCTCTTATTTTGGCTCTTTTTATAACACTCAGTAAATTAATAATTTGTTTTCAATCTTTTACTGGGAAGTTAAAATATCCATGTAATACTTTTCACGGATTCCACATTAGAATTAAAAAAAATAATACTATTATATAAAATAAAATAAAAAACTAGTGCTATTAAATAAATGAAAGATAAAAGAAGAATATATGATTTTTTTTTATGCAACAAAATTTATTGAATTTGACTAGAAATATGATTATTTTGTGGCCGCAAAATAATATATAACGTTTTTCTTAGGACCATCGGAAGTGGAATGAACACGGCCTTTGTGTGGTGATGGGATTCCACGTTGATATTCACTGAATAAGTTCCTTGCAATCTCCATACTTCCCAAAGCGCGCATTTTGGTAGTTCACATTACAGTTTATTGTTCCTTTATTTATTCGAAAGGTAGTTCACATTGCTTTCGAGTTGTTCTTGTCAACGTAAGAATCAATTTAGTGTTCGTATTTGCAAATTGCTACTGAAATTGGGTTTCATGCACGTAAGCATTGCAAAATGGTCGGGTACAAAAGGTGGACAAAGATTGTGGCGGTTGATTCCATTGGCATATTTGCCAAACGCGGACACCGGGTTGTCAGCCAATATTTTTGAAGGGGATAACAGAAGATTAGGTAATTAATTAACCATTCATTAAACTTCATTAACCAAGATTTTGTACGTTATTAACCAATTTGTTTGTTAACTGATTAATTATTCATCTACCATTAACCAAACTCAACACATCATTTTTTGATACACAAATGTTAGTAGTTAGTTGTTATGTTAATTTTTTCTTATTTGTCAAAGTTTAAACGTTGGACATCCAACTCCTTTTTACCCTTAGCTCAAACCACTCCAATTACCCCACCACAAAAACTCAAAGACAAATTTAGATAATAACATTTCAAAGAACCCAACATGGGCCTTGTTGGTGTTATGCAAAAAAAAAAAAAAAAAAAGACTTATTTTTTAAATATTAAATAAAAAAATCAATACAATCAACGTCTTTGGAAATATAGAAAAATTTAATATTTTCTTTATGAATTTAATTAATATACATTGTGAACTTTTTTATTTATTTAATAAGTGAAATGATTATAAGAAGTATCCAATAAGAAAATTCAAAATTACTTTCCAAACAATTCCATTAGTTAGTGGCCTAACCTTACGTCTCAATTCAAAACTTTAAAATATTCAGGTGATCATGAATCTTTAATTTCCCACTTTATTCATTGCCATGATCCATTTGCAACTTCTTTACTTGCACCTACATCATACCCGTACTTAGATTCCCAAAGCCAGCTGCATTTAATCATTCAAGGGTAGAAACAAACAGCAAAAAGGATTTTCATCTTCTATGACATCATAGATTAATTAAACAAACAGCAAAAAGGAGTATAACATATAAAAAATAATTAATTAACTTTACAAAATTTTGTAAAGAGGTGACAAGCTTGCGTGTGGGCTGATTGACCAAAATGATATAATTTCAAAAGCATTTTAGTTCATGTAGCACCTTCCACCAGGAGGAACCATAGGGCAGTACGGGGAAACGGTTCAATCTTGCACTAAAAATGTAAGATTTTATCCAAATGATATGGTAGTTTTTATTATTATTATTTCAGTATAATTAAAAATAATCGAGGACAAATAGAAGTTGCAATTTGGACTAATCAATGTTGGATTGTTGTTTTAGACCTAGATTTGATAACGACCACTACAAAAAATCAACGAATTAGCGACCGATATAAGTCGGTCACCATAGAGACCACATTAGCGACGAAATTCATATTTCCAGGATTTTGTTCATTCAGTTCTAGTCAGCTATCGAATTCGCGACTGAACTATGTGGTCGCGAAAAAATGGTTGCGCTATTTCAGTTGCTAATCAGGGTATTGTGATAGTCAAACATGTTGACCAGTTTTGCGACCGATATAGCGACCGCCTAATGTCTATTTTTTAGTGACAAAAAAAATTCGGTCGCAAACTCACTTGAGTTTAAGCGGCAGATTTAGTGATTGATGAATTTGAAAAATCCCTAAATCAGTCGTGCCTTCCCCTCCCCTTTTCATTTTCCCTTCTCCTTCTTTCCCACTCTCTGCACCTCCTTCCTCCCTCACTTCTCCCTCTGGCCAAACCCCCACCATCCCTTTCCTCTCTTCACCTCCTTCCTCTCCCTCATTTCTTCTCATCTTGTGAGCTCCATAGACCACCACGAGGCCACCATTGTTGTGTCTCTATCGCTACCTCTCTCACACATAGAAGGCAACCACCACGAGGAAGGACACTAGAAACCACCACTTGCACCCCCCCCCCCGAACTGTGTGCAACCACCACTAGAGTCTCCTCTCTCACAGATTCTTTTTTTCTCCAAGTATTCTCTCTTACATTTGTTCTCTCTGTTATGGTTTAAGTTATTGTGAAAATTTATTGGACATTGATAATTTGTTCTCTTTTCTTGCACTACAAGAAAACATCGATTTACCGACGGACAGTTACCGACGGCCGGTTTTTCGACGGAAATTTTGGCCAATACCGATGGAAAAACCCATCGAAAATCTGGATAATGAACAATCACCGAATTTTCCGACGGAAATACCGTCGGAAAAGTTTCCGACGGGCATTCCGTCGGAAACGCGGCAGAAAAAATTGCGCTGGATTTTGTACCGACGGATATTTTCGTCGGAAAGTGGGGCGGGAATTACCGATGGAAAAATCCGTCGATAATTTACCGACGGAAAATTCCGTCGGAAAGTGGGGCGGGAATTCGGGGTACCGACGGAAAAATCCGTCGGTAATTTACCGAAGAAAATTTCCGTCGGAAAGTGGGGTGGGAAATCGGGGTACCGACGGAATTATCCATCGGTAAATTACCGACGGATATTTCCGTCAGTAAGTTGGGCGGGGAAATCGGGGGAGGGGGTACCGACGGAAATTTCTGTCGGTAATTGATGGGCGCGAAAATCGGAGAAGGGTACCGACGGGGATTTCCGTCGGTATTTGATGGGCACGAAAATCGGGGAGGGGATACTGACGGAAATTTCCGTCGGTATTTCAGAAAATCGGACCCGCCATCAGTAATTTGAAACCGTCGTTCATTACCGACGGCACGGTCCGTCTGCCGTCGGTAATGTCCCTTTCTCCTTCAAAAACAGCCAGTTTCTCTCCCCCCCCCCCAATTTCCCTGTTTCATTTTCTCCCTACTCTCTTCTCCCTCTCCTCACCGGCGACCCCAGCCGCGCCGACCTCCGTGTCCTCTCCGGCGAGCCGCCCCTTTCTTCCTCCTTCCTCTTCTTCTTCCTTTCTCCCTCTCTTTCCTTTCTCTTTTCCTTCTTTCTTCTCCACCACCGCTCTTGACTGAACCCCAACGCCGCCATCTCAATCCCGTGCGCCGCCGCCTGCACCGCCGCTAACTCAATCCCGTGCGCCACCCCCTGCGCCACCACCATCTCAGTCCCGTGCGCCACCGCCTGCGCCTCCTCCTTCACCGCCGCAACCACCACGTTGAGGTAAGCAACCACCTTCTCCTCCAACTCTCTTCTATGTTTGTGCATTATACTTACTCAATCTTTATCTTCTCCAGAGAACAACCACCAGTTTGGAGCACTAGCCACCGTGCCTGAGGAATTCCAGCCACCAGTTTGGTTGTTTCAGGTGAGTTTCCAATTTTATTTTTTAATATTTTTTGCATATTAATTAAATGTTGTATGGATAGTTGTTAATTAGGATGTTGTAAATTATTAGGACAATGATAAAATGTGTTGGACTGTTATGTTGGATTATTTTTTTTAAGTGTGTTGGACAGTTTTTTTGGAGTGTAATTAGGTATGCTGTACGGTTATGTTGTAAATTGTTAAGTGTGTTGGACTGTTATGTTTGATCAATTTGGTGTGTTGTACTGTTATGTTGTAATTAGGTGTGTTGTACAGTAATAATTTATGTTTTTTTATCATTTGGTATGCTTTATAGCTTTTTAATTAACAAAAATTAACAATATAAATTTATTTTGATTTTGATGTAGGGAAATGCAAAAAGCACCTGAAATTCATTCCTTATCTAATCTCGTAATTAAGCTAGATTTTGAAATGTCAAAGTCAAACGATAGTTGTAAATAAATTATATTTTGTACCTTGGGTTTATTTTTTATTTAAATAAGTATCTTATTTATTTTTACTTTTATTCATAACATAATATTATTAACGCAATAATTAAGTGTATAATGTGTGTTTACATTAATAGGTCACATTGTAAAGTTGAATAAATTTACACAATAAAGACGCGTAAAAGCATTAGAAATGCGGCAGATAGGCACGTGAGTGCCTGTCTTGCCGCTAGTACTAATAATAGAATTTAAAATAAATTTTAGATTTTAAAATTCAAGTATACAAATTAACATAATTACTTTACTAAATCAATAAAATGTTTTATTAATTAAATTAAATTGGAAAAATAAATGATTTAATAAAATGTAAGACAAATGATTATGGGCTGATATATGTTTATGCTGGTTACTTAATTATGTATTATATAGTTTTTTGTTGTTATCAAACTTTACGCAAATTATCTGTGTTACTTAAAGTTTTATTTTATCTTAAAGTATATATAATTAATACATAATTGAGAAAAACCGTAGCTTCCCGTTCAAGGTTCAATATTATTGAGCATGTGTACTCGTGGTCATGGTATCGCTCATTTTATTGAATCTTGAATTGTCCAATTGGGACAGTTTGGGAAAAAACTTTTTCTCCACTGATATACTAATTACTCGTTGATTCTCATCTGTTATATAGTTGATGAAATTTCGGGTCAAAGCATTTCGTTTTGTTCTTCGGGTCCATTCTTGATTGCGGTATCTTACCGCGGTCAAGTCGTGTACTTGGAGACCAATGGAAAATGCTGCCGAAAATTCGTCAGCTATAAGACATGAGAAGCGATGAGTAACTAGTATAATAGAGTGGTGAAAAAGTTTTTCTTCGAATGGGATAGGGCATCAATTTATCTGGATATGCAGAAGGATGGAATATTATCTCCCGAGCCGTAGTTGGGTATATGATAGGAACGAGTCTGGGAGACGACTTCTAAAACAATCATTTGTAGTTGGAGTTGAGGAGTTTATATCGAAAGCCAAACAATATTGTGATTATGCAGAAGAGGGGGGATTCGATGTCCGTGCATAAAGTGCAATTGTATGAAATTTTTTAGTGTTGACGACGTGAAGTTACACCTATATCAACGTGGGTTCAAGCCTAATTATTGGATATGGACTGATCATCGTGAGGAGTTGCCGGATATTAATCTGAATGATGTCGGTGTTGACGATCTTCACATAGGTGCATCTGGCAGTGGCTTACATGACGACTATGTCGAACAACTCCAGTCAATGCATATGATGGTGGACGATTGTCTTGGGCAACATGGGAACTTCGAGGCAGATGAGTCTGATGACATGAAAGAGCCTCCTAATGAATCGGCGCAGAGATTCTACAATCTATTGTTAGAGACAAATAAGCCGTTGTTTGAAGGGGTGTCAGATTCAAAATTATCAATTTGTGTTAGGCTTCTAGCTTGCAAGTCCAATTGGAATGTGCCCGAGCAGTGTTTGGAGTTTATTTTGTAAAATGCTTCAAGATGTGACACCCTTCAAAGACTTGTTACCAAAAAGTTATTATGATGTGAAGCGGTTGGTGTCAAAACTAGGGTTGGGGGCTAAAAGAATAGACTGTTGTCCGAACGGGTGCATGCTATATTATGACAGTGCTTCGGGTACAAATGACAGCATGTTGGAAGAATGTAAATTTTGTTAGACACTCAGGTACCGTGTTCAAAGCAGTGACCGTAGTAAGAACAAACCAGTTCCTGTGAAGTCAATGTTCTATCTGCCAATAATTCCAAGGTTGCAGAGACTGTTTGCATCACCGCAAACTGCGGGACATATAAGATGGCATAATGAAAATAGGAGAAATACGGGCCTTATATGCCACCCTTCTGATGGTGAGGCCTGGAAGCACTTCGATCGGGTACACCCTGACTTTGCAGTAGATCCTCGCAATGTATGACTTGGACTGTGCTCAGATGGTTTTACCCCATACATTCAGGCGTCAGCCTCGCCATATTCATGTTGGCCAGTGATTGTTACACCGTACAATCTTCCTCCCGAGATGTGCATGTTAAAACCGTACATGTTTCTGACTTTTCTCATTCTGGGACCATCTAATCCGAAGGCTGGGATAGATGTATATTTGCAGCCTCTGATTGATGATCTGAAGAAGTTGTGGGATGGTGTATTGAAGTATGACGTCTCAAAGAAGCGAAACTTTATGATGAGGGCGTCACTGATGTGGACTATCAATGATTTTCCTGCATATGGCATGCTCTCTGGTTGGGGAACACATGGTAAATTGGCGTGCCCGTATTGCATGGAACATGGAAAGGCTTTTACCCTAAGATATGGTGGCAAAATTTCCTGGTTTGATTCTCATCGTCGGTTCTTAGATCCTGACCATCCCTTCTGAAGGAATACCCGAGCATTCAAAAAGAATCAGACAGAAGAGGAAGGTCCACCGCCTTTGTTGACTCCTGAACAAATATAGGGTCGGGTTAGGGATCTTCCAAAAGTCACTGAAGCTGGTGTGTCAGAATTACCGGGGTATGGAGAATGGCATAACTGGACAAAACAAAGCATCTTTTGGGAACTGCCGTATTGGAAGGATAATCTATTAAGACATAACCTTGATGTGATGTATATTGAGAAGAATTTCTTTGGAAATATTTTTAACACGGTTATGAATGTGTCTGGCAAGACGAAAGACAATGAGAAGGCAAGGATGGACATAGCTCTGTACTGTAGATGAAAGGATCTGGAACTGAAGGCGCAACCTAATGGAAAAATGGTCAAACCAAAAGCTTGTTACACTCTAACCGCCGATGAAGCAAAGTCAATTTGTCTGTGGTTAAAAGACCTTAGGACGCCTGATGGTTATTCCTCTAATTTGGCACGATGTGCTAATGTAAGAACGGGGAGGCTTCATGGGATGAAAAGTCATGATTGTCATGTATTCATGGAGTGTTTGCTTCCTATTGCTTTCGGCTCGTTGCCCTCGGTCATTTCGAACCCGCTTACAGAAATCAGACACTTCTTCAAAGATTTATGCTCTGCAACTTTAAGTACGGATGGTCTGAAGAAGATAGAAGAAAAGATTCCAACAATTCTTTGCAAGATGGAGACGGTATTCCCCCCAGGATTTTTTGACTCAATGAAACATCTCCCTGTGCATCTTGCATACAAAGCGAGGCTTGGTGGACCAGTACAATATAGGTGGATGTATCCGTTTGAAAGATAATATTTTTATATTTTCACATTTAAACAATAACATCCCTTGAATAATGACTTGTCACTAATAGTTTTTATTTCTTAGATTCATGGGAGACTCTAAACGATCAGTGAAAAATAAGGCTAGGGTGGAAGGATTAATCTGTGCTTCCTACTTACACCGTGAGACAACCTATTTCTGCTCCCACTATTTCAACAACTTCATGTTAGCACCACGAAATATTAGGAACGAGGTTGATGCTGATGGTGGAGGGTATCCGTATATGCTATCCATATTTAATCTTCCTGGCCGTCATGCTGGCAAAGAGCTTATATAGTGGTTAAGTGATGAGGAGTATGAGTCGGCTAATGTTCACGTGTTGATAAATTGCACAGAGGTGAAACCATACCATGAGTAAGTTTGAAAGACTCATTTTTTAAATAATGTATCATATGATATATCATATTCTATTTTAACACATTGTACGGATTTTATTAATTCGTCAGTGTGTTCCTGCAAATTAATCAAATTAGTGACCAAGATGCTTCTGCTTGTACACATGCAGAGTTTCCTGAATGGTTCAAGCAACAAGTAAGTGTTGTATAACTTAGCAAACAATATATTAAGCTTAATTGCTAATTGAAAATGAAAATTATTTAATATGACTTATAAATTCATAGGTGTATCAGCAACCATTAAGTGTGCTAAATCAACACTTGAGAGATTTGGCGTACGAGCCCTATAGCAGTGTTAGATTATGGCATACATACTTCGTTAATGGGTACAAATTCCACACAGATGAATGGAACGTTGGCAAAAAGACCATTAATAGCGGGGTTGTAGTACAGGGTGAAGGTATTGGTGATTTTTTATGGAGTCATAAAACACATATACGAGTTACAATACAATACTACTACTTATCCTAAAAAGGTAGTATCATTTTATTGTAACTGGTTTGATCCATCGAAGACAGGCACAAAGGTGGATCCCAAGTATAGCACTGTGGACATTCACATGGATAGAAGATATCAACAATTTGATCCTTTTATCATTGATCACAATGCCAAACAAGTTTACTACGTCCCTTATCTAGCAATGCGAGCGGACAAACGAGGTTGGTGTGTTGCTGTCACTACCAAACCTAGGGGTCGCATAGAAATCGATAATGCTTGGGATCTGCTGATGATGGGGAAGAAGTGGCCATTGCTAATCCATCGGTATCGATGAATGCGTCATCATAGGAAGAAATCCAAAGTGATGACTCAATGAAAGAAGAAGAAGAGTCAGACTTACAATCAGATGATGATACCGAGTCTGAATAGGAATTTTACTGTTAAGTTATAGTATCATGTATTTTTTATATTTGTTTAAGCATTTAAATGTAAGACTTTTGTAATTTAGTTGTATTTTAAAATTTTGCTTATTAGATTATGCTGTTAATGTCGATTGATTTATTATTTTTACATTGACTTATAATTGTGATAAAAAAAATAGATATGTTAGCATCAGGAGGAGAACCGCCCCGCCCCCCATTGCCTAGCGGTGATAAGGAGAAGGGGAAGGCTAAGCGAGGCCGACACACCATTAAGTCCCAGGTGCTTGCCCGCCTCGGTGCAGGTTCCTCTGCACCCACCGCACCCACTCCAGCTACAGGAGCCTCCCTCGACCGTTCTACACCCTCCCCCACTCATTCTACACCCTCTCCGACCCATACTACACCATCCCCTACCCATACCACACCATCCCCGACCCACCCTACACCATCCTCCACACATATTCCACTCACTCGATTTGGCCCACGAGGCTCACTAGCCGGCTACTCGCCGCCCCCTATTGGACTTACACCACACTCACACCCAGCACCACCATCATCAGTTGCATATGCCACACAGGCAGCAGGATTATCATTTAGGCCGACTCCTGGTATGCCAGCACAGCCAGACCCTACCATTCCACCCTCATCATCCGGCGCCGCATACCATCACGGCACGGACATTCCATCCACATCCGGCCAGCACTCGGTCGCACCTGAGAACTTGCCTGAGTGGGCCAGGATTCCCAGACCTGAGGATCGACCATGGGTCACGCCTGTTTATGGATCATAAGAAATTTTTTAACTTTGACTATTTTATATTTATCCGATAAGTATATATTTGTTGATTGTCATATTGTTGAATTAATAAAATTTTAAATTTTTCAGCTTCATCCCATCGAAAGTGGGATCGAAGAACATTACCTACGCCCTCAAGGTGCAATATCGTCGCTTCTGGCCATCGTGGGGGAGGATACCGAAGGAAGACCGGGATCGTATCTTCACACGATTCGGGGTAACTTGTTTATTTTTTCCTATATTTTATATATTTATTTTTCACGCAGTTTATATATTTTTAATTTTTTGTATAAAATTGATATTTCTTCTTTGTTAACAGGTCCTTATGCGCTGGTTACCGGAGCATGCTGCACAGATACGCGTCATATTTGACGACAGAGCGTCTAATCGACTGAGGGACATGCTCGGGAAGGCTAGGGAAAGTCGGGTGCGCCCAGATTACATAGGCCCCAAAATTTGGCCCCAGCTTTGTGGGTACTGGGACACTCCAGAGTACAAGGCGAAGTGTGAGCAGGCAAAGAGAAATCAGACTTCCGAGAAGGGTGGGAGCATGCACACTGGTGGCTCGATTAGCCATATACAGCATGCAATTAACATGGTATGCACATATAAATAATAGTATATTTTTATTTTTTTTATATCATTTATTTTATAATTAATTGATTATATTTCTTTGTCGGTTGCAGGTAGGACAGCTTGCCCACTCGGTTGATGTCCTACTATGTTTGAGCAGACACATATTCGGGCAGACACTGGCGAGTTTGTTGATGAGAGGTCGAGGCAGACGGTGGTGAGCTAATTAAAGTATCTTTTTACATTTAATGTATTTTTCATTATTATAGTCTAATAATATAATTTTTGTAACGCAGGCAGAGTACAATGCCAGGTTCAGTCAGGTAGCGTCTGAGGTTGCCTCCTGCTCTGGTGCCTCGGATCCTTCCCAGCTGGACCCCGCCGAGGTCGACCGACTACAAACCCAGGTCTGGATGGAAGTGGCGGGTGGGAAGAAGAAGGGTCGCATTTACGGTACCGCGACTATGGCTCGTTCCATCACTCGGGCCTCGATGCCGAGCTTGACCATTCGGGAGCCTACATCCTCCGGCTCACAGGACATGGAGGAGATGCGGCAGCTGAGGCAGCAGATGCAGGAGCAGAGGCAACATGCAGAGCGCATGCAGCAGCAGATGGAGACTTGGTCTACGGTGATGACCTCTCTACTCGATTTGCTTTCACCAGAGAGGCGCAGCGCTCTAGAGGGGGTCATACATGCCAGCCAGCCATCCACTACTTCTACCGTGGCACCATCACAGCCGCATGTTGCCGGTGTGACTTCTGCACCGCAGCATGATGGTCTGCTGACGCCGGTGAACTCCCCCCTACATGATGACGATGATGATTACTATGATGATGATGATTATTAGGATAGTTTTATATTTACTTGTGTTTTCTAGACTGACGGATATTTTATGTATGGAATATTAATGTTAATTTAAATTTAATTGTCTTTTTAATTATTTGTGATTTCTTTTTTTGATCTATATAATAAATTAATTATAATAAAATAAAAAAATAGAATTTTTTTAAAAAAAATTGAATTAATAATTTATATTTAAAATAAAAAAAAATAAAAAAAAAAATATTAATTAAAAAACTAGTTACCGACGGAAATTTCTGTCGGAAACCGGTTAAAATTACCGACGGAAAAAGCCGTCGGTAACATTAACATGTTTCCGACGGAAATTTCCGTCGGTAATTTCCAACAGATCCGACCCGTCCGTCGGAAACCGTTTCCTACGAGCCAGATACCGACGGAATTTGTTCCGTCGGAAAATCCGTCGAAAACACGCTTTACCGACGGATTTTTTGTGTTTCCGACGGTTTTTAACCATCGGTAATCCCGCCTTTTTTTGTAGTGTTGCTTGTATTATGACAATCTTGCTGGATTGTGGTACCAAAACCTTAATATTTGTCGGTCTTTCCTTGAATTTGTCAATCAATTTTGAGGGTTTTGGTTGACAAAGGTTATTTGATTGTCATTGTCTCTTTGCTAAGTTGTCTTGGCCTGTTTCCTTGCTTGTTTCTCTTTTTCCTTAATTGCTGAGTTGGTTTTTTCGTAGGTTCTAATTTTCTCTATGTGGCTAGGGTATTGGTAGAGGTTATGAACTTGTTATATTTGGAGTTGTGTTGGCAGATGCTAGGTCTTGGTCTATTGTGGCTGATTCTCTGCTCAGTTTATTTCAGCATCATTTGGTTTTTTTTAGATAGTTATCCCTTTACAATTGTTATAGGGTAAGCTTGTGTTCTTTTTATAGTTATAGTGTTGATGTTATAGTTTTTGGATGATTTTAGTTTATGTTGTTACATTGGTTAAAAGATTGTTGTTAAAGTTAAGAATCTATATTTAAGGTGCCTGCTAATTTTGCTAGGGATTTTCTTATTTTGTTAGGAATTTATCTCCGCTCCTTGTCCGATCACTCTCACTCACGAGGAACCTCTTGTTGCTTAGTGCTTCAATTAGGTATATCTTTTCCCCTATGCCTCTTTTCCCCTATGCATGCTTTATATGTGTTAGTTGTTAGTGGAGAGCAAAGCTCAATAGGAAAGCATCCTTGTCTGATAGGCAGGATGCTTGTGTGTGATGATAATTTATATACTATGCATGTCTTTGCCAATTTGAAGTGTTACTTGTTAGTGGAGAGCTGAGCTCAATAGGGTGTGTGATCTCTAAGTTTGTACAGTACCCTAACTATTCAGTTAATTAATTATATGTTTGTTTGTCAATTTTATCAGTCCTTATGCACATTATGTAAACTGATAGGACCGCTGCAATTGTATTTGTAAAGTGAACTTGATTTTCAAGTACAATGGGTAAATGAGTCCAACATATATAAAGTTAAAGTTTATTTACTTTTACTATAAAAAAAATTATTAAAGCCTTAGTTTCCCGTTAGATTCAATACTAATGAGCATATGTGTACCTTTTCAAGGTACCACTCATTGTATTGAATCTTAAATTGTCCAAGGTGGACGGTTTGGGAGAAAACTTTTTCTTCATTGAGTTAATAGTTATTCCTTAATTCTCATGTCTTATACTTGTTATAATTTCGGTCCGATACATGTCCAATTATTCTCCAGGTGCATACTTGATTGTGATGGATGTCACTATTTTCAAGTTGTGTACATCGGGGAGCAATGGGAAATGTTGCCGAAATTTTGTCAAGTATATATATGATGCATGAGAGAATATGGAACTAAATGTTAACTAAATTTTGTCAAATATATATAAGGTGAGTGAGTGAATGGGGAAGAAGACGTCTAGTAGAGTGGGTTAATACCACTTTCCCACGGCTTAGTCCGTGGGAAATGCCGCTCCTGTTTGCGACAGCTACTGTCGTGGGAAATGTCGCCCCTATTGCAATGGCTTTAACTGTGGGAAATGTCGTGTATGCTTGACACGACCCAAACCTTGGGAAATAGAAACCTTTTCTCAAGGTCCACTCCGTGGGAAACAACGCACTCTAGTAGCTATGGCCCAACCTGTGAGAAAATAAGCGAGAAGTTTTGGCACCTCTATTTCCCAGGGCCCAGCCCGTGGGAAATCTGGCGAGAGGTTTCCAAGGGCCTTAACCATGGGAAATGTCAAAATTTCCTAGAGATTTATTTCCCTGGGTAAAAAGCCATGGCAAATAGCTTAATTTCTTGTAGTGGGAGTGTTGAAAATGTTTCTTCTCGAATGAGATAGGACTATACCATGTGATAAGAAGATGACGGAGTTCCTGGACTAAGTTGTTGGGGTTTTCATGAGATAATCCTCTTCAAAATCATATCTCAAGATAAAGGAAAACCATTTTCATGGATCGCGCATTACAAATATGAACCACATAGGGCATTAGCGTTTACCTCTTGAAGCGTGCTTTTACTTTTTCGATCACCAGTGCCACAAAGGGGTAGCACCTCTACTCAGTCCACGCAAGCAAATGGCGTCGGAGCTATGCGTCATGTGCTAGCTGACGGCTATGAGGAAGCATGGTTAGCAAGCCTAGATTAGAGGGGAGAGCACTAACCTATTTATAAGCTGGCAGCTCCCTTTAACCTAATTGCTTACCCTATTGGGCTTTGTACACTACAAGCCCAATTGTCCTTTAAATCAATTAAATCATATTTAATTAATTTAACTGCTCCGCATTTGCTCTATGTGTGTGACCCTATAGGCTCCCACTAAGTTGGCAATAATATAAAATATTAATTATAATATTAAATATTATAAATAATGAGCGGCATCTAGCAATGCATCATTACTACCCAATTAGCGAGAGTATCGGTGATCAGATTTTAGCCTTACCGCGACCAAAATTTACCTTGCAGTAAATGTCCCTTCGTCCATATGTCTTAATTGAACACAAGGCATAAGAGTGTCATCCTTGTTATGTTCAATTATTTATTCCCCAATCCTCGAGTACATGTGTAATCACAAATGGGCACAACATCACATATTGGCCCACTTTAAAGTGGCCACACATATTTCACGTCTCACTCTATCGAGGGGCCCAAGATATTACCCCTGTTATGTAGGAGGGACAAATCCTGTCTACATCACTCACACTCCTCAACATGATTTATTACAAGCCCAATAACTAACTTTATGATCACCCTTTTACGCGTGACGTTTGATAGCATTAAAGCCTACAACTCCTCATGTAGGAATCGTAGTGACTTCAAGTCGAAGGACTACTTCACTATGGTCGCCTTGAGAATACTTACGACACTTACATAAGTATTATGAAATATTCTCATAATGGGTCATCCGGTATAAATATTACTCCTAATATTTATACCCGTATGCCGACTTGATATCACATATCCATGACCCATGAGATGTGGTCATCAGTCTACTCACACAATAGTCTCTATGTATTATTGTCGTCCTAATTAACAATAATACTCGACTACGAATATTTAAGAATAGTGTTCTATTATTCAATGAGGTCTCACGATTAAGTCATGTACTTAATATCTCATTGAATGAACTACCTATTCTAAGGACTTTATTATGCTATAAACTAATAACATAATAAATGAATGCCTTATTCATATATCAAATATATGATTAAATTCATGATACAAATAATGATCTATTCAAAATAGATTGGCCTCTAGGGCTTAAACCAACATAAGTATTCTTGGTCTAGTTAGCAGTAATGGAAGCACATGAGCATCAAATGTGGATGGATAGAAGGAACGATCATGGGGACTATTGAGTTCATGGAGGGAGTGAATGAGTTTGTTATGTTTGCGAAGAATGACCTGAACTATCTTAGAAAAGAAAACCCAAAAATGAGATGTCCTTGTAAGAAATGTCAGTGTTGAAAATATCACTACGGGGATGATTTCATGGCACATCTCTACGAGAAGAGGTTCATGCCTGATTTCTACTACTGGATCGGGCATGGGGAATCGTTGCCACCGCTTCCTCCGGTTGCGGTGGATGATGCATATTATGGTGATGGCGAGCAAAGGGGAGAATGCAATCCTTTCGAGCAGATGATCGTGGATCATGTTGGCCCCGTAGTCAGTCGGGCCATTCAACATATGACGTTGTGATGGGAGAGGAACACATAGAGGAAGATCCAAATCCATATGCACAAAAATTTTATGATATGTTGCCTCCTTTGCGGGATGGATGTCAGGAATACTCATAATTGTCAACTTCTCTGGTTGCTCTTAACCTAAAGGTTGACTACAATATGGTGGAAAGTGAGTTTAATCGTTGGGTTCAGTTTATGGGCGCGACCTGGTTGAGTGGCAATCGAATGCCTCAAATTCTTTATATCAAGCCAAGAAATCGATGGCTAATTTGGGTTTAGGTGTTGAGAAAATTGAGTATTGCAAGAATGGATGAATGTATCGGAATGAATATGTGGATGAGACGATTAACTTGTAAATTCTGCAACGCTTATCGCTACAAGATAAGAACAACTAGAAAGGGCGTTGCAGAATTTTTTAACAAACATCTTTTATTTTTAACAGAAGAAAAAAAAAAATTGGCAACTATTGCTCGTTATTTTTCATACATATTTTGATAGCATAATTATATTTAGGCAAAATTACACTTTTGGTCCCTTAAGTTATTTGTTTTTTTGTGACCTAGACCCTTAAGTTATGTTCAGGTTTCAAATTGGTCCCTTAAGTTTTTTTATGACAAACTGGACCCTTAAGTTATTGTTCGGGTGACAAATTGGTCCCTTAAGTTATTAAAATTAATAAATTAAGGGTCTAATTTATTGGTCCCTTTGACAAATTAAGGGACCAATTTGTCATCCGAACATAACTTAAGGGTCTAGTTTGTCACAAACCTGAACCTAACTTAAGTTGAACAAAACAAATAACTTAAGGGACCAAAAGTGTAATTTTGCCTTATATTTATTATACACGCGGAGTTTAGAAGAGATTTTCTTTTCTCGTGTTATTAATTTTATTTTTTTTTAGGAGTTATTGATAGACTTGAACGCTGCTAGCTAGTCATGAGCTCTATTGTGTAAAAAAAGAATGGAACTACTTTTGTAAAGTTCATGCTATTTTCTCGATTCCCTTCTGTCCAAGTTGTTCTATTATTCTTTCCCTTTACTCTCATATTAGATAACATATAGATATCTTTATTCTTCCTCCCTTGAACGTATTATTCCTTTTCTCTTCCTCTCGTTGTACCTATAAAAAGTCACCCTAGCTTCTTCTTTGAGGGAAAACACACATAAAGAAAGAAAGAAAAGAGGAGAAACAAAGAAGCTCAGGAAGAAAAATTAACATCGCTCTTTGTTGATTTCTGAGAATGCCTTTCAAGAAGCCCCATCACACCTCAGATCCTGGTTGCGTGCTACAACATCCACAGGCAAGTATACGGTTTCTTATATGCTAACACTTCCATACACCTTCACATGAAGGTTAGCAACCTTCATATATAGTTTGCTTTGGACAAATATTTCTCTAAGATTCTTTTAGGAAGTAGGAACAAACAACATAAAATTATTGACATGGTGGTCATTTTGCTTTATTCATTTAATGAGGAAACGGAAACTAATAAAAGTCCAATTAATTAAGAAAGCAAATACCAAAGAATACTTAAATTCTCCTTTATTTAAAAGAGAAAGTAAGTCTTTATTACTATAGCACTAGTTATTATCATCAACTTTAATTTTAAATTTTTATATTAAATTGTAATAATATATAGTATCTATGATTAGGGGTGGGAATAAACTAGACCGAGCTAGGCCTTGACAAATCTGAGTCTGGCTTGCATCCCAATCTCAAGGCCTGAGTCTGGCCTATTAATCTAATATAGGCTAATTTTAAGGTCTGAGTCTGGCCTACTTCAAAGTTTGGTTGACTTAAAAGCCTGTTTAAAAGTCTACTTATCAATAAAACCTATAAATATGCCTCCACCTATAAATAGGTCACAGGTAGGTCACAGGCGAAGCTTCACTTGTAAATAGGCTTGTATGCCTCTAATGATAAAGAGATGGGTAAACCTATACTGACAAATAGATTATCAAGCCTTCACACATAAATAGGCAAGTAGGCTACTACATTTAAATGGGTCAATAGAGCTTTACTTTTAAATATTATAACTAATATAAATAATATAGTATAGTATTATAATATATTACATAAATATTCATGTGTGTGTATATGATAAATAGGTTGGCCTGATAGGCCTGGTAGGCTTTTTTTAAAGCCTCAGGATTGACCTATTTAACTATATAGGCTAGTATATCCTCTGAAATTAACAACTGTATGGAAAGGAGAAGTAAAAATGATTAAGTGATATATGTTGTTCGTTGATATCATTGCATGTGCAGATTTTATTCTTTTAACCGAATTACTTTCAACAGTGATTATTATAACAAGTTTAATAAACCCAACCATTATGCATGCAGAAACCTGGCGGCTACTTGATAAAACCAAGAGGACTCAACATTGTATGGGGCAATGATTCTCGATACTGGAAATTACAGTGAGTATTTTTATCAATTGCATATCAAAAAAGATACGATTCATATAGTACTTGTGACATTTTATTCTGTATTTTACTTTTATTTAGTTTACTGGTTTTAGATCTAGGTCTGAAATTGCAACTGATCGAGGTTGCGATGTTGCGATTTTGGTACTATCCAAAATCCCGACACGATTATAATTGTGACTGTATTGGTCGTATTTTCCATAATTGTTTGCGATAATGAAAAACATAATACGACTGCTATTACAACTATGACCGTAATTTTAAACCTAGAGTCTTTTTCCATGATTATTCTGTACTGCAACTAAACTTTGATATACCACTTATGCATATTGATACATGTTTATGTGTGCAAATTATTTCAGCGAAGAAGTTGCAGAGTTGATACAAGTATCATGGTTGGAAGTATCCGGTGTAGTACCTGTGGCAAAGAACATGAAATATACTGTTAAGTTTCATGTGAAGGTTAGGACAGATGGATTCGGTTGGAATAGCACCAAAGTGCTCGTGATGGCTAAAGTAGGGAAAAAGGGAAGCTATAAATTTAAGGAAGCGACTCTCAAACCTGATGATAAGAACATAATCGTTCCTGATGATAATAATAATCCACTTGAAATTGAAGTGATGCCAGGTGCCACAGACACTTACCTTCATTTTGGATTATATGAAGTCTGGAGCGGAAAATGGAAAGGAGGCCTAGAGATTATCAAAGCGGAGGTCTTTCCTGTGTAGTGATTTGAAAAATGCTAGCACCACGCTCTTTATCACACTCCTCTTTAACATATCATTTATTATTGAGTGAATTTCATGTGAGACCCACCAAAACGCATGGTCCCACATGAAATCTACCTAATAATTGAAGGTGCGTTAACAGGAGTGTGATGCTAGCATTTCTCGATCATTTTCTTCATTTGTCAAACTAGACAAGGGGGTTATGGTTTGGTTATATATGTTTGGGCATGAGATTTACTTTGATGATATTATATTTGTATATGCTTTGTATCAGCTTAGACCATTACAAGCGTTGTTGTGAGAATCAGAGTGTGCTCAGGCCATGCTGATACTATGTGGTTCTTGAATACATCGAAATAAAAATGTCTATGTAATTGGAATAAAAGTACTCTTTGTAATAAATTACTAGATTAATCGTATATATATTTATGTTTTATTTTTCTTTTATTTTTTTGGTTTCCTATTTCCCAGAATATACTCTCACCAGATAGATATGAGACTAATCTCGATCTTGGGATGCAGTCATGAGCCTAAGTTGGGACCCCTCCCAATAGTATTTCTTTCATACGTATGAATCTAGGGATCGAAACCATGACAACATGCTTAAGGAATTCAAATCCCTTCCACATGAATCAACACACGGTTCATATATTTATGTTTTCTATGCTCGACATGTGAGCTAATATCTATGTCACATTCCAACATTTTCTTTCCCTGGACAGTTTTTTTTTGAAAGGCTAAGTAAGGAAACATGACAGAAAAGAGAGAAAGAAGAGAGAGTTGAGAGAAATCTAAATTGTATTTTGATAAAATGATAAAATAAGTTGGATACAATATGAGGGTAAACTTGAACTTATATACTCTACAAATTAACTAACTATCTAACTTTTAACTAATTTGTAACTAACCAGCTATATCTTTAACAGCCCCGCAAATGAAAGCGTGTATTAGCATTTCTTACTTAAGGATAAACAATACAACACAATACATCCAAGTAAAAAAGAATTACAATGCAATTGAGTAATGAAAAGTTAGCAAAATATACAATGAATTAAGGTTTGGAATAAAAGTATAAAAAACTTATCAAAGACTAATGAATCATTTAAAGTCAATCATTTGAAATGGACACTCATATGAAACAAATGAATCGTTTGAAATATGTCATTTGAATTAATCATCTGAAATCAATTGTATGAAATCAATCATATGAAGGGCACTGCTATTGGCACCGTGCAAAATACTATTGGCACCGTGCAGCTTTAAATCGATATTTTTATTTCCGAAAATACCCTTTTCACTTACTTACGTTGTTTTTTACGCAACGTAACTTCCGGAAAGTAATTTCCGGAAGCTTCCGGAATATAAAATCCGGACACTTTTTACACATCCGGAATTCAAAATCCGGACACTTTTTACACCTCCGAAAAGTAAATTCCGGATGTGTTAATTTTAACACCTCCGGAAAATACTTTCCGGACGTACAAAAAGTAACATCAGCAATAACACATCCGGAACACCTCCGGAAATTACTTTCCGGATGTGTAAATTTTCCTGATGCAGCTAATTTGTACATCTGGAAACTACTTTCCGGATGTGTAAATTTTTAACACCTCCGGAAAATACTTTCCGGATGTATAAATTTTCCTGATGCTACTAATTTGTACATCCGGAAACTACTTTCCGGATGTGTAAATTTTTAACACCTCCGGAAAATACTTTCCGGATGTGTAAATTTTCCTGATGAACTAATTTGTACATCCGGAAACTACTTTCCGGATGTGTAAATTTTTAACACCTCCGGAAAATACCTTCCGGATGTGCAAATTTTCCTGATGCAGCTAATTTGTACATCCGGAAAATACTTTTCGGATGTGTAAATTTTCCTGTCCGGAAAATACAATGCGGACCCGGTCCGGAAAATAGAAATCAGAGGGGTTCGGAAAATATAATGCGGAAGGAACACTTAAGGGTAATTTTGGAAAAAAAGAAGAAAAAAAAAATTGCAAGGTGTGAATAGGAAAAAAAATCGGTGTTAATAGCAAGGCCCTCATATGAAACGCATGAGTCATTTGAAATGACTTGTCTGAACTCAATCGTCCGAGTATAACGGGTTGAGACTAAGTTTTGAAGAAAATTAAAGTGCAGAATTAAGCAAAAGACAAAATTTAGGTTCAATCCTTTGATGTTTGTGGTGTTGTTTTTTAATGAGAATAAGACATGTTAACAATTATTACACATCTTATATTTTTATTGATGATTGTTACACGTGTCTCCTTCTCATTAATAAATAACACCTTAAACACCTACAGGATTCCGCACCTAAGTTTTGTCCTTATGCAAAATAGGGAGGCATCACAAATTTGACTTGGGAATATCATACTTCAATTATTCTTATTTTATTTTATTCTATTTATTTTATATTGTCTTGTTTGGCTTTATTTCAATTCATGTTTTTGGAATAAAAACTTGCTTGAGGACAGGCAAGCTCTGAAGTTTTGGGGTGACTGCACCAACAACTTTTCTTTGTTTTTATATATATTTGTGATAGTTTTTTTTAGTTTTTATTTGATTTTATTGTTAAATCTGTAAGTGTAGGCCATACGGTTGAAGCAATTATACTCAACGAAAAAACTATAAATTCTTGCTTCACTTAAAATCAATTTTATCCAATTCAAAGGTGATTTTATTGGGCACAATTTAAAACAAATGCCTTCAAAATCCCCAAAATTACTTTCAGTGGAAGTAAACAAGATCTTGAGTTGTCCAAAATCTAAACCAAACAGGCACAAAGTATGCCTAGACTTGAAACATTGTCTAAGTTCTCACACTTCTTACAATACATTACAAACATGAAATTTATTTCTATAATAACAAACCATACGAAAGCAAATCAAACCAGTTCCACTATTTGATAATTTCAAACAAGCAGCAGCCAAAGCAAGACAGACTTAAGAATAGATTCCATACAACAAAGAAAACCTTTACTTCTATCAATCCCTAAGTCCAAATCTCAATTTACATAATGCAAGCTTTGCTTAGCTAATCTGTCTTTCAACGTTGCTATGGCACGAGGAGTACTCACCTCCCCTCTCGTTCTTTACTCCTTTATTTTCTTCAACAATATCGTTCATTCAATTTTATCCATCATGACTTGGTTTTAGCTCATATTACAGGAGAGATCGGAATTAAAATATTGGCCTTACATTTAGATAAAAAAAAGAGAGAAAGTACAAAAAACAAGGAGGATTAGAATTCTTTGCCATGCAAGATTTCCTTAGTAGTCTAGTTTTTCTCCTTTTTTAAGGCTTCGCCCCCGTTTACCAAAAATAAAAGAATCCTCCTAAAACGGAAGAAAAATAAAAGGCAGCAAAACAGTGGCTAAGAAATATAACAAAGCTAGTCAATCACTATGCATATCACATTATTGAAGTTTTTACAGAACCATCAGTATTTTGAAAGTACAATCAAAATACTGCATGTGTAAAATTATACTGAACATTTTAATATCCAAATTATGTGGCTCTTAAATGTTGAACTAAGAGCATAAACTCATGTAATCAAGAACAAATTTTGCAACAAGCAATTTGTAACAATTACTGGAAGATTTGTACAAATGATAAACATAATTTAAAAAAACAAAAGAGATGAACAATACCATTCGCTTGCTGTTACAGTCTGTAACCAGTGACCACAAACAAAAACAATCGGTGGCACCTTAAAAGTCTACCCCGTAATCTTTTGGTTTATACCACAACGAGAAATCAATTCCCTTGCTTTTTAATTTCTCTGTTGCAGGTCCAATTCTCTCCAGAAGCTTTAAAGTAAACATACAATCCAAAAAAAAATTGCATTTTCAGTAAACCACCAAGAAGTCTAAGCTCAATCAAATTCATTCACTTCATTCTAGGTACTTACATTCTATACTTCCAGAAACCAGAAAATAAGTCCGACGAAAAACTAGTTATGTTAAAAAAATTCTGAAATTTAATATTGTATGATGCAGCTAAATTACAGAAGCAACAAAAGAATGTCAAAACAGAAAAAATATAGTCAAGGTTTTTTACATTAATCTCAAGTTCTTTTAGAGCTAATGCAGGAAACTAAGTTGATAACCTGGTCAAGCTGATCTCCAGAGCAGCTTGGCTCCCTGAATGGTTTTAGGATTCCAGGGTATATTGAGATAACTCCAAATATCTAAGGTTAAATATTATACCTAAGAAGTAGTAATTTGCTAAGGCTCATGTGGAAAAGGGGTTAAAGGAGTGTGATAAGCATGATGAGGGTTCAAATTGTAACAACCTGTTCACGTGGCAGGTAGGGCACGCTGAAGATTCAGTTAGGATTAGGAGAGTAGGATAAAAGGGAAAGGATGAAGAGGAAAGCAAGCAAACCCCTCGAATTGGGCATGATTAACCTCTATGCTCCAGCATGAAAGGGATTTTCAAAGAATAATTGTTTGTTTGTAACACATGGGCAGGATTTGCAATTTTTGTGATATGCTTTAACCAAACCCAAGGTTTATTAGTGCATATAGAATCCACCCCCCACCCCACTCCAATTACGATTCTATTATAGGCACGTTCATTTCAGGTAAATTAACTACATGATTAGAAAATTCAAGGACACCTTTACATATATATGTTTGGCTAAACCCCTATTTTGGTCCCTTATCTTTATTTTAGTTTTCATTTTGGTCCCTTATCTTTTTTTTTTTCCGTTTTGGTCCCTTGTCTTTTTTTTTAGTTTTCAATTTTGCACTGACGGCGTTAGGCATCCGCCGTGAGTCGCCGGCGGTCAAGGCGACTGACTGCGGCGGTTTCCAGCGACTTACGGCGGGGGACTGACGGAAGGGACCAAAATAGGCTAACAGTTGAAAGATAAGGGACCAAAACGGGGGGGAAAAAAAGATAAGGGACCAAAATGAAAACTAAAATAAAGATAATGGACCAAAATAGGGATTAAGCCTATATGTTTCATGTAAGAACAAAGACTAAAACTGATTTCAAAAGATATCAATGTTATTAGAATCAAAATCAGAAACAGACTAACCTTTGCATGGAGTGCACCATTCGAAACCAAAACTGATCTATCAAAAACGCAAAATTTTCCTCCATCCATCCGAGAAACTGAACCACCAGCTTCCTCCACCATCTACAAGTAAATTGAGCAAAACAAAATAAACAGTATTTTCATATATGATTGGTACAATAAATGTTGAAGGTAACCAAGCATATAAGCTAGGGCCAGTTCTTATACAAATCAAGTTTGGATAAAATATATTCTATAACCAGCATTTGATTGCCTGCAATTATAATTCAACAAATAAGTTCTTCCTTGCGATTTCTATAAGAACAATCTGTCAGGTACAGGAATAGAGGAATAGGGAATAAATGGCTCAATAAGTGGGACCCAAATCTGTTAAATCCGTTAAAAACAGTTAGAGCAGTTGTAGGCAGTTAGGACAAGTGTAAAAGGGTATAAATCAGTAGGTAGGGGGAGACGGGGTCATTCAGGAATTGAGATGAGGGAAGAGTTAGGAGAGTTTGGGTCTTTCGAATACCCAAGAGGAGAGTATGGGTCTCTCGAATACCCAAGAGTGTGTGTGTATAATCATTCTTCTTCATTTGTAGTTATGTTCTGTTAGAGGAATTCAGAGTATTCTTTTACTGTTTCGGAACCAGCTCTCAAGATCTTGGGGGCAGTACATTGTCCGGTCAAGAAAGTGGTTTATGGTTCATACGTGGGCCAGGATGGAGGCACAATTGGAGGCTCTGGAAAAAGGGTTAGAATCTTAGAGGCGAACTGGGAAGAAGAACGACACGAGAGGGAAATAAAGAAAATTTGAGCAGAACTCCAAGAAGCCTGATTGAAGAAGTTGGAGGATTTGATGGAGATGATGGTGTGGGGAGGTGTGGGCAATGCAAGAAAGTGGGGGGGGGGATGCAAGAGAAGGGGGAAATCACAATGACAGTCGCAGTAAGAGAGGGAAAGTGGTACTAGGTGAGAGACATCAGCAGCAGTTGAGGAAGATAGGTGGAGGAAGCTCAAGATTCCTCTCTTCGCCGGAGAAGATGCTTACGATTGAGTTTCAAGGTTGAAAAGGTGTTGCCAACTGAACGGCGTCTCTGAGGAAGAAGGATTGCAAGCTGTGATGGTAACCATGGAAGGGAATGCTTTCAGCTGGTTCCAATGGTGGGAGTCTTGCAACCCAAGTCCGTCATAGGAAGGGCTCGGAACAGCGATGATCCAAAGGTTTCAGCCCTCCATGATGCAGAATCCGTACGAGCTGCTATTGGGGTTGAAACAAACATCAACAGTGGAAGAAATTAGGGAGAAATTCGAGTTGTATGTTATGCCCTTGAGATGCAGTGATCAGGAATACCTTAAAGGTATTTTCTTGAATGGGTCAAGGGAGGAGGTGAGGGCAGAACTCAAGCTGCATCCGATGGAGTTACTTTCATAAATAATGGAATACGCACAGCTGATAGACGAGAAGAATAAGGCCCTGGGCAGAGGGGAATTCAGCATGGGACGGAAGCTCGGAGCCCCTTACAACAGCCACTCACCATCCAAAGCTATTACCTACGAACCGGGAACCAAGGGCAGCACATATCATGCTCAAGGAAAGAGGGGTTCTGAGGTGGAATTTACAAATAATTAGCCAGCCAAGTCACATACTACTCCATCTACAGGAGACTCGATAGTAGAGGCTACTAACACTGTGTCAAACGGTGCGTCCAGGAGTAGAGGAAGCAACATCAGAAACCTCACAAATGAAGAGTTGCAGAAGTGCCAGAAGGGTTGATGCTTCAGGTGCGACAAAAAATACTGCCCCAACCATGTTTATAAGAACAAACAGTTCCATATGATGTTGGCAGAGGAAGTAGTCCAAGAGGAGGAGGAAGTTGCACCATGGAAGAATCATTTTCTAATAACCCAACCCACCTTAGGTGCATGTTTGGTGTGTGTTGGGGGTGGGGGTGGGGGGGGGGGGGGGGGGGGGGGGGGGGGGTGGGACGTAAAGCCCAAACATTCAATCTGAAAGATGCAGAACTTACTAGTCAAAATAATTGCCAATGATATAAAATACAGAAAGCATACCAAAACACCGGCAGCCATATCCCATGGCTTTAGACGATATTCCCAATAAGCTTCCACAATTCCCAGTGCTACATGACACATGTCCACTGCAGCTGCACCAAGCCGTCTTACACCCTAAACATCAAAGTAAAGAAAGTAAAATGCCGAAGGAAGGCAGAGAAATGTGGCACACCTAAAAAAATATTTTAGATGAATACCCTGCTGACATCAGTAAATTCTTTAAATAAATCTATGTTAGTAGCCCATGCATCATCATGATCGTACCCAAAGCCTGTCACTAGAAGAGATTGTTCCACCTAAAACAATGGAAAATTACTTAAAACATACACCAATCATGAAGCACCAGTTAAATAGTATTCAGATTTTTCCATAAAAAAATGAAATCATGATCATCAAGGATTGTTGTTCACTTTATGTATTTTAAGGCATCAATTTGTCGTTAATCACCTGATTAGCTGCACTCACTTGGATCCTTTGGCCATTGCAGAATGCACCACCACCTATAAAGGTATGAGAACAAGATTTATGCAGAGATATATAAATTTAGTGGCAAATTTAGTTAGCAAGAAGAGTAAACAAGTTTACTGAATCATTGTTATATTCTTTAAGTGGGACATGGTAGTTTTAAAAAAATTCTTTTACCAGCAGTTGCAGAGAAAATGCGGGTATTCCAACACATAGGACCTCCAACGAACTCAACCTGAAATAAATAATAATTCACATAAACATATCCTTTCCAGCTTCAACTATCTGTATGTTTGATAAGCATTTGATAAGTGTAATTTTGAATAAAATTGATTTAGTTACAATTGGGTTTGAAATGAAGTAAATTATGTTAGGATTTTTTTTATTTTGAAGGCAAGTTTGATGTAAAATTTAGTGTCAATTTTTCAACCCAATGCAAAAGCTACTTTCGGTCGCTTCTAGTCAAACCGAGGTTTGAAGGACAAATTAATTTTGGCCTGACAGTAACCAAACACCTCTATTTTTCTAAAATCACGTCTGAGAGAAGGAAAATTAATTACCGGTAACCTCCACCATGGAATCAAACACACAAGATATCTATGTTGGAAATAGTAGCAGAAATTAAATTCAGATACATGTATATGTAGGTTCATGTACATAGAAAGTAGCACTCTTATTAATTCCCTTGTAATAATAGATGTAATTAATTCAAAGTGTATATAAATTTCAAATTCTGTACATTCCTGTGTTTCCTTAACAGTTGAACAATGAGACAGCTTGGGCACACTAGAAAATTACAAGATCTTGGGCCAAAATCACCAGCCCGGTTTGCAACTCGCCTCCTTATGTCTAGTCATGACTCACCTGATCTACAATGGTTCTAGCTACAGGTCATGACATTACATCTATATTGAGCATATCAACCACCATAAATCTCATGTAAACCTGAGCAATCACCGACAGGGAAGGAAATGACCATTTATGGGCAAGATAATCAACAACGACCAAAGTCTTTTCCCGACTAGGTAGAGTCGGCTACATAGAACAGACAACGCCATTGTGTTCTATCATAAATCGCGCCCTCAAAAAGTCCATTTAGTTGTTAAGTGTTAAAGACTCCTTACATATGCAGATATTTGGGTTTTCTCCTTTAAATGGAGCGTTAGTGTCAAAGATACTGTGGTGTGTTATAAAAGATATTTTGCAAATCAGTTTTGGGGTGAATTTTTGTATCGGATAGTTGTTGACATCTTAGGTGGTACAAGATGTTTTTGTTTTCAGCTGTTGGTGTTTTTTTTTTGGGGGAACTTTTGTATTCTTGATTCTGTTTGCTTTGTTTGGGATGGTATCATTACTACATAGGTTCTCTGTTTCATTTGTATACGGGTTAGAGTACCCCTAGTACTCCTAATCAATATAATTCTTGCTTATCAAAACAAAACAAAAAAGTGTTAAAGACTCACATTGGTTGAGAATGTGTAAAGAACCATTTATAATGACTCGGGCAACCCTCCCCTCCCAAGCTAGCTTTTGAGGTGGAGTTAGGTCCAGTTATTCTAATAGTTCTAACTACTTTTTAATGGTTTCCCCTACGGTTTTTCTCAACCTCCCTATAAACCTGACTATTAGTCTATCCCCCATCAAATCTACTCTTCTTAGTGGGGCTTCTAATGGTCTTCCCCTCATATGGACAATCCAACTAAGGCAAGACTCTACCATCTTTTCGTCAATAAGTGCTATCACTACTTTCTCTCTCTAAATTCATTCTTGATCATATCTTGTCGTGCATGTCCACCTATTTAGTGCAACATCCTCATCTCTACAACACTGAGCTTATGCTCTTATTGGCTCTTTACGGTCCAACATTCAGTACCATAGAGCATCACAAGTCTTATAACTATGCAGTTAAGATTTTCTTTAAACTTAAGGCCTACCTTTCAATCACAAATGACCCCCAAAGCACTCCTCCCTTTCATCCACCCCACTTGGATCATATGGTTTACATTTCTCTCGATTTCTCTAACATTTTGTATGAAAGATCCAAGATACCTAAACTGTGTGACTTGAGATGGTGTAAACTCCAGCTTTCACGTCTGAGCTAGTATTAGCACACTTCTTGCTGAACTTATATTCCATATATTCCATTTTATTTCTACTTATTCGGAAGCCATGTGCTTCCAAAGCTTATCTCCACAACTCTAGCTTATCATTTGTTCCCTCAATCGACTCTCCCACTAGGGCTATTTCATTTGCTAAAAACATGCAGTGTGGCAGTTCAAGCCTCTTGTTTTACTTTCTCTTCCTTTAGCAAGCCTATAATTATGTCTTTCCCTATCCTTGGTGCCTAAAGATTCGCATAGCCCCTTAAAAACTTTAGCTTTCGCCTCGTTGGCTTCCTTCTTAGTTATCTTATATTCTTCCTAGTTTTCATCATTCTTACACAAGTGCCACACTTTATAATCTTGAACACCTGCTTCCCATCACCAAGATTCTCTTGAACCCATTTGTTTTTCATGACAAATCATTGTTATTTGTGTTCTATATATCAATCATTTTGTGTCGAGATTCTCAATCAATTTAATACCACCATTCGTGTGTTATGCCGTGAAAATGCCTGTATATATTACTGCACAAATCTCTTTATATAGAGTCAATTACTACTGA
Organism: Echinosophora koreensis; assembly: GCA_035048595.1. Classification (NCBI taxonomy): domain Eukaryota; kingdom Viridiplantae; phylum Streptophyta; class Magnoliopsida; order Fabales; family Fabaceae; genus Echinosophora; species Echinosophora koreensis. The sequence continues at coordinate 2,175,868 of JAPCYP010000072.1, forward strand.
AGCAGTTCTAGTTTATATTTCCTATATTTAACAAAAACATATATACAATAAATAGAAGTAAAAGGTATGGTTAAATCACCACTGCAGCAGCAGCAGGATTCCCTTGATATAGAACTCCAACAGAAACAGCAAAGCTGGGATAGCCATGCGCAAAGTTTGTCGTCCCATCTACAAAAATATTCGAGATTTGTGACTAAACTATTTAAATAATACACAGAAAAAGAAACGGATGAGGAACATGCACTCTGAGATACATATCTGCATACAGAGCGGAAAAGTTATATTATACCATAAATATAGTCATGCAAAATGATTTCCTAATGTAATACAGTCCAAATAAAATATATGACCCTAGAATTTGGGCCTTACTTACCCAGAAGACCAGCAAGAATGAATTTTTTGATCAAGAGAATAATTAAAGAGAATATATTACTAGAAGAGAGAGAGAGAGAGATAATATAAGTCAAATGACTCAGCTGAGCATAGTTCAAACTTCAAAGAAGTAAATCCATGTCTTTCATTAAAAGTAAATACATGAATGCCCAGTTCTAGTTCCTGAGTCCTAAGTAGATTTGTGTGCTTAAAATTACAGATTCCTTAAAGAATTGGGAGATAAAAGGAGCATTGACTGAAATCCCTGACCTAAAGGATCAATGCACCATAGATAATCCGATGCTGCATCTCCTATAATTCCTCCTTCTTCCCCAAGAATAAGATGATCATCAAAGTTCTTTTTCACCACTTCTAATATGGCAGCTTCACTCATTTTATCTGTCCTGCAAATAATTCACACAAAAATAAGTTAAATAAGGTTAAAAAATAATTCTTGCTGTCAGATAAACAAACAAAAGATGCAAACGAGTAATAATAGTACAATAAGTTGAAGATCAACAACAGAATAAGATAGGAATTCAAAGATCAATACACATCAAAGTTCAAAGGCATAACAGCTGCAGCATATAACAGAAACTTTAACTAAAAAATACAGAGCAACTCAAAAACTTTCCAGATTATTTATTATCCTACTAAGATAAGCATTAATTAGTCTCATTGAGACCTTACTCAGTCACCAGGTCAGTCAATCCTTTATATGTAATATTCTGTGGCTTGTTAACAGCATCCATCACAACCTGTAAATAACAGAAAGATGAAATACCCATAAGTAGATAATGGCATGCCAAAACCTTACTTAACTAAAAACAAAAATTGTAAATGTTATAAATTGCAATATACACTGGAAATTATCACAACAAAGCGTTTCCACCTTAGAATATCACCCTTGACCAATTGCAAGGAATACACATGTGTCTTTCAAAGTGTAAATGACCTAATAGAGATACACGACAATTCCTTGAAACATAAACCCCTGATAACTGCGTTGTATGGGTATGTGTCTTTCAGGGATCACATCATACAGAACATAACAAGACATTTAGATCCTCCTATATGATGATTGATTTGGTCCAATTTTTGTTATTTTCTTTTGTTGTCTATTGACTGGTTATAGTACTTTTTCCTTCATTAAAAGGATAACCATTTTGTGGATTTAAAAACTATTCTTATTCACTTACAAAATGAAATTTGTGAGAGTTCTAGCATCTTGAATTGAAAATATATTCTAAAAGCATAAACATACAACTGATGCTTCAAATACCATGTACATTTAAAAAATTTAAAACAGTCCCCAAACTAGCGACAACAACAATCTAGCCTCAAGTACCAAAATCCCGACATTTAATCTGGCATTCTATGTAGAACATAGTCATGCTCTATGCCTTTTTTAAACTCATTGATCACCGTCCAACATAATGAAGTGGGATGCAGATCATAATATCTAATTGTACATTAGTTAGTACTCCCAAAATCATCTGGTACATCAACTACTTATTAGTCATCAAATATCTTACTTTGGTCAAGGAAATATCGCCCTCTACTAATTCAACAACTGTAATTATCTAAGTAAGCCAACATAGTTTTAACCAATTATCTTTTATACCATAAAAAATGGAAGATAGTGACATCTTTACTGAAATAGCCTAATTGCATCTCAGATTTTATGAAATATATAGATTAAATTATTAGGATCTAATCCTAGTAGGAAAAAGCTTTTGCTATTTGTTGCACCGCCATCATTGTTGTTGTCGTAAATTATTAGGATCCAAATATAATTCATAAATTAATTATGATATAACTATTTCAAACAAATGCCTCTTACCTTTTCTATATATCCATTATCCAGCATTTTCACTTTCTTCCTTCCCCACTACTCCAATTTTCTTTTACCCAGCATGAAACATCTCCTCTCTTTGTTTTTCAGTTTCTTTCCTTTTCTCTTCTTTGCTAATAAAAGTAAAAGCAATGTGTAAACTAAAACCTTCAACTTTAACAATATCAATATTAAAGTATAGCTTGAGCAGTTTGACTGTCTCAAAAACAACTTGAATAACACCAATTACCAAATTCTTAAAACATGACAATGAAAGTGGCCACTTGCAATCAACCAGAGCCTAACCACGCATGAATGCAAGTCTCAAACACACTCATATTAGTGTGATTATATTTCTCTTCCTCTTTGATAAGACTTGCATCATTCTGGCATGTTTAGGCTCGCGATGATCGCAAGTCACCACTTTCATTGTCATGTTTTAAGAATTCGGCAATGAATAGATTCAAACATAAAGACAATAACTATCACACATATAATCGAGTATTGAAATAATCAATTTTTCGCGACTAACCCAAACACAAAACAGGATTCTTTGTCAAAATTAACAATAGAATAATAAAAACAAAGGGAAAGGAGAAACCTGAGCACCAGTCTGAGCAGCAGTCTTAACCACTTCGATGAGGTGACTAGGTGCAATGGGTCCCGTTGACCGTGCACCCACTCTCGGAAACTTATCAGATAGCAAAGAGTTTGTACAGAGCTGTGTCCTCGATTTGTTGAAGCTCCAATTTGGAATCTCACGGAACCCAATTTGATGATGAAATGTTCGATGACTTTCAGGGTAAGTGTGGGAAAACATGTGGCGGGTGGATAACGATTTGGGTACCACAGAAAACATTGGGGAGATGGAGAAGACAACTGACATGCTTAGTTAAAGAAAACTACAGAATGTGCCGTTGTGCTCTGTTGGTACTTTCTTTGCAGGAGATTGTGTTTGCGGAGAAGGGGGAGGAAATGCAGGGAAACTCCACCACTGATTTATTTAAGCAAAGCCAATTGCCTGTCAGGAGGAGAAGGTAAAAATGGAAACCAAGGGAAATTGATAGAAATGAGTAATATTTAAAGGTGATTTCTCTCGTACCAAAGCAATGTTTTGGGTAAAATTTACACTGCTCATGTGGCCCAATAGAATCATGCCAACTCAATTAATGAGATCCAGCTCTACTCCACATTGGATCCAGTCCCTACATTATGTTAAACCCCTTCCCCCATTATTCTTTTCACTTTGGCCCCTACAGGGACCTCAAAGCAAACTAAAAAAAAAAGCTTGTTTTGGCCTTTTAACACATAATGGGCAAAAGCAAAACATCGTTCATTTCCTGCAGACTCAAAAACCCTTGCCTTCGTTCCCATTTATGCACATCGCCGCCGTACCGTAACCAGCCGTGACTGCCATTGGTGCCACCATTCGTTCCCTTCCCTGTTCTTTGCTCGTCCCCACTCGCCCGTTTCGTTCCCTCATCCTTCGTTCCCACTGCAACTCGTAATTGTTCCGTCATTCAAGAGAACTCGGCGGTATCGTCACCTTCAGAGAGTCCCCTAAGCAGCTGGTTTCGACTCACTTTGTCAAGCTCCTCCCACCGTCGAACCCTACCCTGCTCATACTTATGATTTCCAGATTTCGACAAGTCTGTGTAAATTGTTGAAGCTGTTACGGCGAACAGGTGTTGGTAGGCGGAGTTAACGAGACCCGGCATTTAAAGGAGACCCAGCTTCTATTTGGTAAGTATTGATGTAAATTTGAAATTTTTGGATTTTTGTAGTGTTTCAATAGTATGAATTTCTACCATTTTTTGACAACTTTTTGGGTTTTGAGCTCTGTTTCGAGTTTCTTTGCAATGACCCAGCAATCCATTTTTTGTATGACTCAGCAGTACTTGTATGAATTTCTAACATTTTTTGCTTTGTTTCGCCTTTCTTTGCAATGAATGAGAGGGTTGTGGTGTATAAGCTCATTTTAGTTGTTTTCTTTTTAATTCTTCATATCAAGGGTGCCTTTAACACATTAACACCACCCTCAGGTCGCAGAAACAAAGGGCACCGTTCACTGATTCAGGCAAAGGATACTTTTGCTGTTTACAATACGTTTTGGAGGAGGAAACCCAGTGTCCTTTCTGATTTGAAAATACTGAGTTATGATTGTTTGGATTTTAATAAATCTGTGTTATCTATTATATTAGGTTGTTGCTATATGGATAATATGAGTGGGGAAAACTATGTACATCTTAGTTGTAATACTGATTTTGCTGCAAATTCTGAATCTCCAAGTAACTTTGGTGATAAGATGGATGAGGAAGATAAGGATGATGGTGAAGACAGTTTGAAAAAAATCACTGAACTGAACAGGGAAGATATTTTTTCGCCTAGAATTTGTGTCTGAGTCTGAGGCGTGTGATTTTTACATCGCATATGCTAGATGCCATGGTTTTGTTGCTAGGAAAGATGAAGTTGGTCGTGATGTTAAGGGACGTATTAATATGCGTCAATTGGTTTGCAACAGGGAGGGAACCAGAAGCACGAAACACCTGAATACGACGTTCTGACATGAAACAGGGGCTACCATTATGAATATGCACTGGTAACAGCAATCGCCGACGTTGGGCACACCAAATATTTTGAGAAGCTGAAAGGTTTGCAACTGTGCAATCATTATGCATCTGGAGTCTCAAAATAGCGCGGCTATATGAAAGTCAAATTATTAACCTAATTTGAAATTTATTTGGTAAAAGTAAAATAGAAAAAATAAAAAAAAATATAGGTTAAAAAAATAGGAAATAGTAATTTGAAATTTATTTAATAGAAGTAAATATACAAAAATCCAAATATGCTCATAGTTAAAAATTAGTAAATAGTGATACGTAACTTGAAATTTATTTGTTAAAGTAATAAGAAAAAATAGGAAATAGTAATTTGAAACTTATTTAATAAAGTAAATATACAAAAATCCAAATATGCTCATAGTTAAAATTAGTAAATAGTGAAACTTAACTTGAAATTTATTTGGTAAAATTAAATTGAAAAAATTAAAAATAATAGGTTAAAAAATAGGAAAAAGTAATTTGAAATTTGTTTAATAAAGTAAATATACAAAAATCCAAATATGCTCATAGTTAAAAATTAGTAAATAGTGATACCTAACTTGAAATTTATTTGTTAAAGTAATAAGAAAAAATAGGAAAAAGTAATTTGAATTTTTTTTAATAAACTAAATATACAAAAATCCGAATATGCTCATAGTTAAAAATTAGTAAATAGTGATACCTAACTTGAAATTTATTTGGTAAAGTAATAAGAAAAAATAAAAATTCATAGGTTAAAAATATTAAATAGTAAAAAATTAAAAAATTTAAATATGAGCTTTACGCTGACATGTACAAGTTTCAGGTCTATTGGGCCATTGGTGCCTTAATGTGCCAATGTAAGTCTACATGTTCCTGGTCATATTGGGTCAATCATGCCTTACTGGACCAAATGTGAGCCATATACACTGGCATGTACAAGTTTCAGGTCTATTGGGGAAATCACGTCATGATGGGGCATTCATGCCTTACTGGGCCAATCTCGTCATGATGGGCCATTCATGCCATATCGGGCCAAATGTGACATGTACACGTTTCGAGTCTATTGGGTCAATCATGCCTTGACTGGCCCAATTGTACTTCTTTGGTCCTAATGGAGACCAAATGGACTTGTTTGATCCTAATAAAGCCCAAATGGACTTGTTAGGTCAAGTTGGACCTAATTGGGCCAATTGCCTCGACCGGCCCAATTGTACTTCTTTGGTCCTAATGGAGCCCAAATGGACTTGTTTGGTCACCTAGGACCTAATTGGGCCAATTGCCTCGACCGGCCCGATTGTACTTCTTTGGTCCTGATGGAGACCAAATGGACTTGTTTGGTCACCTAGGACCTAATTGGGCCAATTGCCTCGACCGGCCCAATTGTACTTCTTTGGTCCTAATGGAGCCCAAATGGACTTGTTTGGTCACCTAGGACCTAATTGGGCCAATTGCCTCGACCGACCCGATTGTACTTCTTTGGTCCTGATGGAGCCCAAATGGACTTGTTTGGTCACCTAGGACCTAATTGGGCCAATTGCCTCGACCGGGCCCGATTGTACTTCTTTGGTCCTTGATGGAGACCAAATGGACTTGTTTGATCCTAATAAAGCCCAAATGGACTTGTTAGGTCATGTTGGACCTAATTGGGCCAATTTGCCTCGACCGGCCCAATTGTACTTCTTTGGTCCTAATGGAGCCCAATGGACTTGTTTGGTCACCTAGGACCTAATTGGGCCAATTGCCTCGACCGGCCCGATTGTACTTCTTTGGTCCTAATGGAGACCAAATGGACTTGTTTGATCCTAATAAAGCCCAAATGGACTTGTTAGGTCATGTTGGACCTAATTGGGCCAATTGCCTCGACCGGCCCAATTGCACTCTTTGGTCCTAATGGAGACCAAATGGACTTGTTAGGTCATGTTGACCTAATTGGGCCAATTGCCTCGACCGGCCCCACTCTTTGGTTCTAATGGAGACCAAATGGACTTGTTTGATCCTAATGGAGCCCAAATGGACTGTTGGGTCATATTGGACCTAATTGGGCCAATTGCCTCGACCGGCCCAATTGGACTCTTTGGTCCTAATCATGCCAAATGGACTTCTTTAATATTAGTTTAATTTTTTTAATTATTTTTATATATGTAATTTATTTAGGTTTTTTAAATGTCACACGGGCTAATATTTATATAACCCACTGCCATTGTATTTATGTACATCCACGGACCAAAAAAATGGTATCTAAACACAACAAAATTGGGTATAACTGGGCTTGTTAAATAGGAACAAATATAAGTCTCACACTAAACTTATCGGGCCATCACGTCATGATGGGCCATCCATGCCTTATCGGGCCAAATATAAGTCTCACACTAACTTCTACATGTTCCGGGCATATTGGGCCAAATGTGAGCCCTATACACTGACATGTACAAGTTTCAGGTCTACTTGGGCCAATCACGTCATGATGGGGCGTCCATGCCTTATCGGGCCAAATATAAGTCTCACACTAACCTCTACATGTGCCAGGCATATTGGGCCCAATCATGCCTTACTGGGGCAAATGTGAGTCTTAACCGATTATAAATTGATACACCGTTAAAATTATTTGATTCTCATCATAACTATTTTAAAAAATCACGATGGACATTATATCAAAAGTTAAATCCCATCTATTATTTATTTTAATGTTTATATGTCAAAAAGCCATATGTTTTCTTAGCTGAAAAAAGCCCATATGTCAACAAGGAAGTTTTAGGTGAGTGATAGATTGTAAAATAATTGATTGTAAAAATTGATTGTAGAAGAATTAATAGAAAGAAAAATTAAGTTCAAGATTTTGCAAGTACTTTTGAACTATAATTATAAAAAAATGAAATTAAAAACTATTAAGTCTCATTTCATATAGGCAAAATATATAGTTTGTAATCTGAAAAATTGTTACAATCTATGTATAGGTGAAATCTATAAATATATAAGTAATAGAATAAATATCTAACTAATTCTCTATATTAAATAAACTATTATTCTAAAAGAATAATAATATTACACCAAAATTTTGAGGCGGATTTAGCCTCCCCTCTTATGTTTTATATATCTGTTTCCACTTTCCACAATCAAATCAAGGCAAAAGAACAAAGTTTGATTATATTCTTATGCAATAAACAAAACTACAAGTCCAAAGGCAAGAGGGCAGCAATCAATCACAGAGACTCCCCATCTGATCATGCAAGTAGATCAAGAGATGTTGCAATTGATCATGTCATGTGCAATATGCCCGAATCACAGCTAGAAAACCATAAGTGTTTGCACCCAAACCGTTACATCCTAACCTCACTAGTGTTTGCACTCAAACACTATTTCTGCAACATTAGCTCTGTGCAATTGAAATTATGTGAAAATTCAGTAAAGTTACTTAAAATCAATCTCTCATGGATCTAACAATATCCATGGATCAATACTTAACGAATATGACAAAGATTTCTGCACAATGTAAAGATACATAGCTACACTTATCATAAATTGAAGACAAAAGGAGTCTGCAAAATTCATTTTGAATCCATTTTCATTCCAATCTAAACATGTTTTGTTACACATGATTAAAAACATGTTCTGTTACAAAGGAGGATAATTGCTTATAAAAAAAAAAAGACAAAGGAGGACAATCAAAATGAAAACACCCACAGTTCCACAAATACAACTTGTGGAATACAACTTGTCTCTTTCATTGAAAGCAAATACAACGTCAAGCTTGTGTAATGAGTCTACTAAGCAATTGCTGAAATATACTTGTATTATTTAACTTCACTAAGAGATATCACTCTTAGTATAACTGTATAAGGTCTGGAAGGAAGTACAAGATAGAATAAGTAGACTTGGAGAAGAAAGGGAAAAGGACGAGACAGAGGAAGGGAGGTTTAGAGAATAGAAATTTACATCACACTTTCCATGACCTCTTCCCTTGCCTACGTTCAGTATATATATCTGTCATGCTCAGTTATAACAAACTTTGCTGCCTCCATTTGCTGACTTGGTTTGCCTCTTGTGAAACCTTTGCTTTGTTGAGCAATTATTCCTCTTTCCTTTATTGGTATCATTACAGCTTGTGAAGTTATTCACATTACACTACTTCATCAAAAAATCTGCATCACAGTTGCCCTCTGTTTCTGCGATAAACTAGGGTTCAAACTGATGGATTAATCCTTGGGGAAATGGACCGAGATTGCGACTTGGTGTTAATGTGTTAACGATTTCTGCAATGGATGATGGGAATAGATGAGTGCAGGGGCCGAATTGCAGAAGGCACGGGTTTGGATGAAGGAGACGATGGAACGGATGGATGAATCTTTGAGGAATTGGGACTTAGGGTTCAACCGGAACTGATAAGCAGGGATGCGTGGAGGAGACGAAGGTCAAGGGTTTGGAAGGGGCCGAATTAGAGTGGCTTGTGGTTCCACTTTGTTTCTGCAACGATGGGAATGGATGAGTGGAGGAGATGAAGGTCACGGTTTGGAAGAAGGAGACGGTGGGAGGAGTCATTTGGGGCTTAATTGATATGAAGAATTAAAAAGAAAACAATTAATGTTTGGTTTGCATTGAGGTCCCTATGGACAATGGTTGAAAAAAAAAGGTGGGAAGGGCCAAAATATAAATTAATAAGTTAGGGATGGTTGTTATGTGAGCTGTCATCATTTAATGAGTTGGCAAATGGTGATTGGGCCATATGAGCAGTGTAAATTTTACCCAAAACATTGCTTTGGTACCAGAGAATTCACCAATATTTAATTAGCTAAACTATATTTTTTAGGGATTATATTAGATTGGGATTTCAAGAGATTTTAATGGACTTTTTCATGATAAAAAAATCTTATGGTATTCAATCAAAACTTTTATATAATATAATTAAATCATGCGATATTCAATCAGGATTATTATGATTCTTTTTTTAAGGATTCCAAATCTAGTGATATTCAATCAAGACTTTTTATAGGTTACTAAAAGTCTTCTGGTATTCAAAAGTTTGCTAATTTTGGTGGATTCTTCTATATAATGGATTTTGAGTAACTTTTTAGTGAAATATATAATATATAAAATAGCAAACCTATTCCAAATCTAGTTATATTCAATCAAGACTTTTTATTTTAGGTTTTAATGTGATCTTGTCCGTTTAAACTTTAAATTGTGGTACGAAGAGGATCACATTGATATAACTTTTGCAAATAAAGGATTATTTCTAACAAAAAAAAATAGAAGAGGGACCATTTCAAAATAAAAAAAAAGGATCACATTGATTTAATTTTTGCAAAATAAGCGACCATTTTGGAACAAACAATAAAAGAGGCACGAAACTAAAACCTAAAATAAATATAAGGAACCAAAAGTATAGTTTAGCCTAAAATTTAAAGACAAAAGTTATTGAGAAATATTATTCAATTTTGTATTAGTGAGAAGGATTATTTAACATTTATAAGATAAACATTAAAATATGTCTCTTAATTCTCTAATTTTACTTGTTTTTTCAACTTCGTCGTCCTCTACCTTTTTTTGGTTTAATCCTTCGAGTTTACAATCGTTAAGCATATCTTTCTAACCTAAGTGTTAGCTACGTCACTAACGGAACAATCCCATATGTATCTTATGTGGCACTAAATGTGAAATTTGTGAAATGTGGCCAATTAAAAATGATGCAAGTCGCCAACTGGGTTGACAACTTGCTTGAACCCTAGTGCACCCTCATCTCACTATAACTAGGATTCCGAGTGTGTCATTTGAATTGCGTTGAATACTTAAATTTCTCCTTAAGCTAAGAAAGGTTCTTTGTTTAGGATATTTGTTGAAGTAGTGTACACGTTTAAATTATTTTACTTGAGTTATAGTTGTTATCTCTAAAACTTATATATTTTGCATCTTCGTATCTAGTTGTGTTATTTGTTTTTGTTTCTCGGATGTCTTCACACAATGTTCATGATTCTCCTGAGATTAGAGACGATGTCAGTGAATTCATTGAAGAGGAAGACTATGGGATACATGATGAAGGTGCTGAAGGAAGCACATAATGTGTACCCAATCCAGGCAATATCATCATTATTCCGGTTTGATATTAATTATCAGTCAATGCACAATTCGTAATATCCAAATGGTTATGGACAAAGAAGAAGAGAAAGTATCGATGTAAACATATAGTAGTGATCTTTGGGTGGGCATGCAACTCAATCAAAATAAGAAGCCATCAATGCAATAAAACAGTGACATACGAAATTTGTATGATTATGTGGATGAGAGTCTAGGCCGGATAGATATGTTGGTAAGTGTAAGCAATTTGGTAGTAGTGGATGTGACTGGAGGGTTAGGGCGTCCTTTAATAAAAGGCAACATAGATGGGAAATAAGAAAAATTGATGCGGTTCACAGTTGCACATCTTCGTTGATCTCCCAATATCACCAAAAACTAAGCTTTGATGTAACTGTTGATACCATTGTTGGCTTAGTAGGTGGAGATCTTGGTATCTGAATCAAAACATTGATTATGGAGGTACGCAATAATTTTGGTAACATTGTCACTGCACAATTAACTTGAGGTCGCGACCGTCCGTCCGGACCCCACGAAAGTCACTTATAAAAAGGCTTGGAATGCAAAACAGTTAGCACTTGTAAGGGCCTTTGGTGACTAGGAGGCATCTTATAGTGAGTTTCCAAGATGGATGGATGATGTCCAAAAATGTGTACCAGGTACAACTGTGAAATATCACACATGCCCACTTTGGTCTATCTTCGAGGGCTGGATCATGCAATTAGTCCAAATCAGGTAGAAATTGGGGGATACATGTTGCTACTCCAATCATGGGCATGGAACCACATCCCATTCATTGCACCCAATTCCTATCACATATCTGATGTGGAAGGGCAAGAAGGACTTGCATTACCTATTGCGCAGAGGTATACATTTTAAATTTCCATAAAATATAATAATCAGTTTTGTATACTTAAAATATTATCTAATACGAAGTCAATTGTGTATTTTAGGTGGTCTCATCCTTTAATTTCAATCCATACTCCCGGTCATTCGGTTAATTTCGTACGTTCCATTAATCCTTTCAGTCTTGTGCCTTGCACGTCCAAGTGAGGTGACTGATTGACTAATATCCTATACAGTATCTCCCTTATTTACTTTTTCCACATCTTAAGTGAGTTCCATTATTACACAACACTCATACTTATTTTTTAGGAAAAAATATATTTTTGGTAGAAATTCATTTTGGTCCTTTATTTTTGAAAGATTCATTTTGATATTTTATATCTCTAAATTTACACAAACTAATCATTTCCATCAACTCTATCACAACAGACGTTAGTGTGAGCTGAGGTGGCCGTTAACTCTCCCTCCTAGCTAGTGACATGTCAACGCATTGTGACATGTCATCACACATGGACTTTACCATTGCAAGAAGATGTATTCATCCCCAAATTAAAAAGGCTATCCCCATGGACGAGAAAGACATGGTCAAATGACCATGTCTTTGCAGAACTTATTAAGCTGCAGTAGAAGATGGTTGAAGGTGTTCAAGATTGAAGGTGTTGAAGTTGTTACATCAGAAATTTTCGTCAATAGATTTAACATAGATTTTGAAAAGGATCAGTTTGTGTAATGTTAAAGAGATAAATGACAAAATGAATTTTTTAAAAGATAAAAGACCAAAATGAATTCTAACCAAAATTTTTTACTAAATGGACTCCACATGTTACCCACACCATTACACTTAATCAACAATTTTATTAAATATGCCCCATCAATATGCTTTTAAAGTATAAGGATGGCCCACTTTTTTTAAGCATAAGGTGCTTATACAAGCACCTCAATGTAGTTGGTGCTTATGAAGCACCTAAGCACCTTACTCCAATGGAATGATCTTATTAAGCATCCATACTTAATAAGAATTTTCTTTATAAGACCATCCACAGCCTATCATGCCATATTTTTACTCTTTGGGTTCTTAAGTGGGTCCCGCTTTTATACATCACTCATTTTTTCTTTTTACAACTGAAGCACCTCATCTCTCCAACTCAATATCTCCAAAAAAATTACTAATTTTGGCCTCATCGGTGACCCCGCATATTTATATTCGATCAATAATTTATCACTCAACGGCTTTTTTTCAACGACACTTAATTTTTATTTTTATTTTTGTTTAAAAAATGCAACACTGGCCCACACGGAAGTGTCGCAATCAGGATCACAACGGCAAGGCGAACCGAAATTTTAAAAACTTGTTATGGCCACCAAAAAATTTTTACTTGGGAAAATATTGGGAAACCCGTTAATTGAAGGCAAACTGGTCTATTAAGAAAAAAATATATTTGAGTTCAGGAGTCGGTTACGAGTATGGAAAGTATTAGCACCCTACATCGCCTATATTTGTATTGTATTTAACTGGACTATTATTGAACATTGATGATTATTTGCATTGGATGTCTAAGAGAAAATGTTAGAACAAAAATATTTTAAGGCTCAAACCATTTTAGATAAAGGCAAACAAACTATTTCATTACTCACTATAGCTCAAGAAATACCTCAGGTAAATTTTGAATTTATCTTCTTCTTATAGTTGCAACAAACTAGTTCCCCTCTGCTCTATTTTCTACTTTGCTCTTTCAAAGTCTTTTTCCTCTTCTGAAATCAGTGCAACTTTATCTGTATTCTGAAGTCTTTCATGTCTTTTTCTTTTGTCTGGTAAGTATATGGTAAGTCCAAAATTCCTCTTTATGATAGCTATTTATAGAGCTTGGTTTGTAAGCTCCAATTGCCCCACTTCGTCCGCAAAATATGGGCAAAAGGAAGGATTTGATGGAGGCAGAGGGATAAGGGAGCAGAAACTGAGCACAGCAGCTCTGCAGTGTACGGCTCTGCAGATTTGGAAGACTTTCTTTAGGCCGAAGGAAATGCTTTATTATTTTTTTATTTTTCTTTCAGCTTTTTTTTTCCCTTCTTTTTTTGGATAGGGCCAATTGGCCCATTGAATTCAATTTTTGTTATTATTTTTTGTTTTTCCTACAATGGGCCAATTAGCCCATTAAAACTTTTTTTAACTATTGGGCCTTAGTTGACCCATTGGATCCATTTTTTTATTTTTGTTTTTGCAAATTGGGCCCAAAATGGTCCACTAGATCTCATTCTTTTGTTTTTTAACTATTGGGCCTTAGTTAGCCCAGCATCATCATCATTATTAATTTTTTAAAGAAAAACACAAAGTAAATATGAAATGAAAGCAAAGTAATAAAAGTAAAGAAATAAGGAGGACAAAATTGGGTGTTCACTGGAAGTATATGACCTGGTGCTTAGTTAAGCACGTGTTCTTCACAAGCAACTTTTCGGAAATGCACTCGAACAATGCAAACTTAATAAGCACCAGTACTTATTAAGAGGAATACTTATTAAGATGCCCGATAGAGCTGGCCTAAGCAACTTCGTCGGTGGAGCTCTAAGGAGTTGATATGCACATAAATGTTAATAGTAAGGGAGTCAAATTAGCCAAAAGCTTTTTAATGCATGATGTGATTCCCTAGCTCTTCTTTCTTTATGCCTCTATCACCCTTTTCCTTTCCTCCGTTGTGTTGGGCTATCTTTTTGCAATTGAGTATTGTTATTTGAACAAAAGATTTCGAACTACATGCTGAACATTATATATTTCTACAGTGATTCTATATTTTTATTTCTTTTTAGGCTTAACTGCAGTTTTGGTCCCCCAAGTATTTGTAATGTGCGATTTTGGTCCCTCGTGTTTTTTTAGAGTGTATTTGATCCCTTAGTTTTTTCAATTGTGCAAATATAGTCCTTCCATCTATATGCTGTCAAATTGGTAATAGAGTTTGCTGATGTGGCACACAAGGTGGATTAAAATATATTAATTTATTATTAATTTTAAATTTTAAATTAAAAATAAAAAAATAAAAAATAAATGACAAAGTTGCCTTTCTATCTCTCTCTCTCTTTCGATCTGTTGCGTAAGAGCGCATGTTCCTCACCTCCATCTTCGTCTTCAGGAAAGAGCAGCGTTTTCCTCAAGTTTATCAGATGATAATGCATCAGAAATTGATAGCACGCCCAACATAGTTTCAGAGGATGTTGCCATGTGCTTGTGTACCATATTTGCGAGAATCGGCATTCAAGGACAAATGTAGCAAGGAAAAGGATCAGTTGGGTCTTTGAGGTCTAGATTATTTTATTTTTTTTGCTTCTTAGATTATTTTATTTGTTATCACCTTAGCTTGCCTAACATGCTGATAGTAACCACCAAAAACATTTTGGCTAGAATATCATCGCAGATGATGGAGGAGCTCGTGTGTGCGGCGCAGACCATCGTGTTTGCGGCACAGAGATGGGTGGCGATTTGAGTTGGTGTGCGGTGCAGAGTTGGTAGGGATTTGGAAGCAAAAGAGGTTTAGGGTTCCATCAGTAACAAAAGGGATGATTAGGGGGCTCATTTGAGTTTAACACAGATTAAGGGTCACATGATTTGCACGTGACCCACTAAAAAAATTATTTTTTTATTTTTTTTAATTTAAAATAAAAAATTTATAAAAAATTAATATATTTTAATCCACCTTGCCTGCCACATCAGCAAACTCTGTTACTAATTTGACACTAGATGGATGGAAGGACTACATTTGCACAATTGAACAACTAAGGGGACCAAATGAGCTCGAAAAAAAAGTGGGGGACCAAAATCGCACATTACCAATATTTGGGGGACCAAAATTGCAATTAAGCCTTCTTTTTATCTTTGTCCCATTGTCGCCTTCCGACTGCTACCCACCACTCACTAGTACCACTCACTAGTTTGGGATGCACATTCTACTAGCAACTACTCCAAACCCATTAGCAAACCACTATGAAGAGAGCGAGGGAGAAGAGAGAGGGGGAGAAGAAATTTGAACAAAAAAAGGATGATGAGTATCAAAATGTTGTCAACTTTGAGATGCCGAAAAAAAGCTTCCACTACCAGTTTTTCTTTTTTTCACCCAATTATGAAATCAAAAGTATAAATTGTTGTAAAAAATAGTAAATAAAATAAACAAATAAAATAAATATAGAAAAAGATAGAAGAATATCAATAAAATAACAATGTTGATTACAAGAAAAAACCTGAGACATGTCAAAGGACACTGTCCTTAAGGATTATTCCGCCCATAAATAATAAATGTGAAACTCCTCCCGGGATATAACAGGCTCTTCTAGCACAAAGATCAGGACCAGAACAGCAAGATCAAATACCACTCAGAATTTTGGAATCACTCAGAATTCTTCTATCTTATGTCACTCACGATTTTTTCATATGGAAAACTTCCTTTCACATCGTATTTATCCTTTCCAGAGAAAATGAAGGTGGCACTGAAAGGAATTAAAACTTGTTAAATTCCATTAGTGTAATATGCACGTTAGAAAATATGCTCCTCATATCTCCAGCTAAAAACTTCATCTGCACACGTGCACAATAACATAGAAAGAATATTTACATTAAAAGGCATTAACTTAATCAAATTAAAACCATTGATTTGTTTTTAATCAAATTAAAATACATATTCAGATGAAAGAAAATTTCCGTTAAACTAATAAATTGTATTCAATCTATTTAAATTAGAAACTCACACGTTGATCATTTCAATCAAATAGAATAACATGAATCAAATCATTTAAAGGGAATAAAAGAGCATTAAATGAAATAATAATGCTAAATAATATTTGAAGATAATTTTAAAATCAGTTTTTCAAACAAAATTTTTGAAATTTCATTAAATATAAAACAATCCCCCACATATTTCAAAAATTTAAAGATAGACAAAGATTCTGTGTTAGAAAATTACATAAGTTTAAATGCTTCGAATCTGGTGTCTCTTGGACTATGAACCAGACCTAGACCGATAGGCCGATTACCTACAATGTATTGATGAAGTTTTAAACTTCTATGAACCAATACACTTTATGTAAGTAGGAATCCTATCATTCACTTTATGTAACATCCCTGACTGCTCTATGGATTGATGACTGACCCCACAGACCAACACGGGTCTTTCCAGCATGCTTTGTCCTCACTCACACGCTTCCCGGGAAAACTTCCCAGGTGGTCACCCATCCCAGAATCGCTCCAAGTCAAGCACGCTTAACTTTGGAGTTCTTAAGTGATAGGCTCCCGAAAAGAAGATGCATCTTGTTGGTATAGGTAGTACCAATCAATTCATATAAGTCATCCTCTACTGTATAGTCCCATACCTACACAGTCTCAGGATCCCTCTCATTCAGGTGTGCTATCGGTTCATTCATGTGTCCCTCCGCCTAGAAGCCTGCCAGGAGCCGCTCCTTGATCATGCCCTCTTGCACCGGCGACCACTCCCTGCCCTCATCAGCCCCGGGTGTCACATGCCCACTAACTTCAGCTTGATTCATCCCTGAACCACACCGTACTGGGAGAAGTGCCGCTCTGATACCATTTGTAACATCCCTGGCTGCTCTATGGATTGATGATTGACCCCACAGACAAACACGGGTCTTTTCAGCATGCTTTATCCACACTCACACGCTTCCCGGGAAAACTTCTCAAGCGGTCACTCATCCCAGAATCGCTCCAAGTCAAGCACGCTTAACTTTGGAGTTCTTAAGTGATGGGATCCCGAAAAGAAGATGCATCTTGTTAGTATAGGTAGTACCAATCAATTCATATAAGTCATCCTCTACTGTATAGTCCCATACCTACACAGTCTTAGGATCCCTCTCATTTAGGTGTGCTATCGGTTCATTCATGTGTCCCTCCGCCTAGAAGCCTGCCAGGAGCCGCTCCTTGATCATGCCTCTTGCATCAGCGACCACTCCCTGCCCTCGTCGGCCCCAGGTGTCACACTTTACACCCCCACAGATCTTCCTGTGATGCTGTTTGGCGCCTTTCGGCCATGCGCATGCCTGGTTATTCATGAGTGCTCTGGAAATTATGCCACAATTTCATAAGAGCGGCCCCACTCCATACTCATATAGGTGATTTCATTAAGTGTATACTGTACTTTATATACCACCCATAAGGGATATGAAATTCATTAAAAGCATTTAGCTTAACCTCCCAAAAATGCAGTCTAGCACCTCTCACACCATAGGAAGAGACAAAATTAAGGGTGCTACCAGAACTAACAAGTGACTTGTTATTACCCATATGAACCTTCTTCATGGGATCTCCAATCACAAAGGTTAGGTTATCATCACCATTAATTTAACATTGGCTTAAATCTCATTCCTCTCGATGTGTTATTAGTCAGCAGATTGGCCAAATCCACATTTGACTTCACATAATCCATGCATGGATATATTCTCATCTTTGCTTAAGCACAAAATGTTTTACAATTCTTGTCATTGAAAGTATTATTCTTTGCAATGACTATTGCCGTTTGGCAAGCACAATACATAAACACAAAAGGAGTTAATTTATTTAACTCATAAAATATTTACTAAAAAGCTTTTCAACCATTTAGCCTCATTATCAGCCAATTTTAGAGTACAAACTCTAACCCCATTGTATATTTTACAATAAATTTTTGTTTGGCTGATCTCCAAGTAATTACACCACAAAAGGTGAATACATCATGTTTGAATCTGAAATTCAATGAGCATTACTGCATTTTCAATACAGTGGGAAATCTAGTTCATCCCCTATAAAATGTAGGAGGCAGAAAACATGAAATCTAGTTCATCCCCTACAAAAACGTAGGAGGCAGAAAACATCTTTATTTGCACAAATACGCTTGGTAATCCCAAAGTCTACCATCCATTTTTTTTTTTAACATTTGTGACAAGAATAGTCCGAGAATTATTCCAACAATTATATCATCTCCATAACCAAGTTTGCCTTTGGTCTTAGGAGGATTAACATTCCTCTTCATACACATGCATTGAAATGCATGATCACGTGATTTTACAAGTTACAACCCCACAGGTCTTAATATCACATATTATTTTCAATGTCAACCCTAAAAATCACTTACGCATATGATGTCAATTTATTGACAACACCTCTTATCAGAACATGATCACAATAAGACTATAGCAGCACACCGAAGTTGAGAATTTGAAAATTCTCAATTTCTTACTTTATCATCATACTAGCATTTCCACTTTGCCAATAGCCAATGTAATTATAAAAAATAAATGTTCAAAAGGAGAATGTACTCTTAGTTTGTAATGCCTCGATATATATTCTGCAAAAACAATCTTGCACATCCCGTCATCCTCATCCAAAAAAGATAAACCGTAATATAATTCTATTATATACATCATGTAAAATACACATGGATAGCTCATAATACTAACAATAATTCATACCTGGGACGGACCCATGAATTTTATGTTGTGGGGGCAAAACTCATATAAATTTGCAATGTAAAAAATATAACATTCCATTTCTAAAAGTATAAACATACATCATAATTGTTCTCTACGAGTTTTCATATTTTGGAAACATTGAATGATTTTCTCATTTTCAATATTCTCAAAAATCTCTCTCTATACAAGTAACTAAACAATCATTTCATCATTCATCTCTCATATGATTTCGCATCCGATTCTTCATGTATGCATAGCAGAGAAAACTCTCTCAACGGTTGTAGTTGTCACTGATAGTATCAAAGCTAACTTTAAAAGTAAATATACCAACGGATATACAACATGCTTTCTGGTATCCACAAGCTTTAAAGAAAGATCACTAATCCCCCCTAATTCTGAAAATGCACTGTAAGAGCATATATCTATGAAGTAATTTTCAAGCTGACTATCTATGGGGGAAAAATGTGGAGAAAAAGTCAAAACCCTATTACCATGATTTGTCTTTTGGGCTTAAAGTCTAAATACTATTATAAAGTAAAAAGTCCAAGATGAAGTGGGCCATAAGATTAAAAGGGGCGGCATATTACTTTTTTTATGTACTAATGTATAATTTATTTTTAAAAAAAAAAGTTCACAATTAAGTGGGGGCACTTGCTCCCAGAGTGGTGGTCGTAGGTCCGTCCCTGCCTTTGAACATTTTAATAAATTCACACATAATATCTTTCTAATAAACACTTATATCAATCTCATCATTTTTAACTAGCTTGCATCAACAAACACAATAAGAGTAATAGTACCTTTCAAAATCATACCGGCTTGACACATATCTCATCTTTCTTAGCCATCATCAAATTCATGAGTTAATATCCTTAACATAGAAGTTCATTCTCATAATGTATATTACCCTCAGAATAGTATAAGGCTTGCTCTTGTAGAATGAAATCATTATCATTCTATCTACACCTCACTTTATCTAGACTTTAATTTTCTCTTGTTATCAAGTCAACCAAAAATGAGCATTTTCCTTAAACATAGTAAAATATCAATATCACATGCATAAGTTATCTAACAAGTATATGTCAGACATGGAAACCATTGATAATTATAAACGAAGAATTAATAGCAAGCTTATTATTTCAGTTCCATGACTAGGAAATTGTTATTTGAACATTACAATGCACTACACATGCTACATTCCACATAAAAAATAATGTGACTTTACCTCAACTACCAGCTACTGTATCAAAGAAATCTCTCCAGCAAAACTCACTCCATAAATAGTAAAGCAATAATGCAAGTATATTATTTCCAAAATTCTGGCTATGCCATTTGTATTCTCTTTTCCATCTCAGTAGATAAAAGTCAAAGAGACATAACAATTTACAACAAAGAACATTGTACCTCAAAATAGCATCAAATAGTATGCATCTCACGCCTTGTAGTTTAGACTAGTTTAAAAAATAAATTGTGATTATTCTAAAAATAATGAAGTGAATTAAAAACCACAAATATCATATTATTCTAAAATATTTTTTCCACAAATACTTCAAAATAAAATAAATGAGCCGAGGTCCTTCCTCTTCATGAATTTCTTAAATTTCCAGAACAAAATCATAAAAATTCAATAGTCTAATCAACTTATTCAAGTTGAAGAATAACAATAACAAAGATAAATAATTTGTCCACACAAATTAAGCATATCATGCATCTACTCAGCAAAGTAGTTCATAAATTACTTATAGACTAATTACCCATTTCAGTACAATCTCATTTTCCACATAGTAGCTTTCGGCATCGATTGTTAAGAGAAGCCTTAAGAACCTTGCCAATGACTTGGCCACTCTGGATGGACTTTAGATCATCTTCAACTTTTGCAAAGTTCTTTGCAGTTTACAAATTCTTTCAGACAAAGCTATCACGGGTGAGTATAATGCATAAATATTAACAAAGGAAATACTTTATAATAAAGCAATAAATAACATCAAATAAAATAAACACAATTTGCATTAGAATAAATTTTGGATTTCTTTATCCTTGACCAAGTTACTGCATATGATTAAAAAAAAATTTAATAATAATAATAATAATACAAGCAAGAACTGATAGTAAAAAAAGTTTATTTTTTTTAGGCTTCCTTTATCAGGTCTAGAAACCTGTGTCCACCCACTAATTAAACTTGACAAGAAACATAGAGCAGAAATCAACCATGGGTGTAGATAAAAATAACCATAAAAAACAAAATTGAAACTTGAAATTAGAGAAGAAATTTTTTTTATTGGCTTTAATCCTTAAGATTGTTGTAAAAATAATAAATAAAATAAACAAATAAAATAAATATAGAAAAATATAGAAGAATATCAATAAACTAACAATGTCGATTACAAGAAAAAACCTGAGACGTGTCAAAGGACACTGTCCTTAAAGATTATTCCGCCCATAAATAATAATCACAAGATATGAGAAACTCTTCCCAGGATATAACAGGCTCTTCTGGCACAAAGACCAGGACCAAAACAGCAAGATCAAATACCATTCAGAATTTTGGAATCACCCAGAATTCTTCTATCTTGTGCACCCACGATTTTTTCATATGGAAAACTTCCTTTCACATCGTATTTATTTCCAGAGAAAATGAATGTGGCATTGAAGGGAATTAAAACTTGTTAAATGCCATAAGTGTAATATGGACGTTAGAAAATATGATCCTCATATCTCCAGCTAAAAACTTCATCTGCACAAGTGCACAATAACATAGAAAGAATATTTCCATTAAAAGGCATTAACTTAATCAAATTAAAACCATTGATGTGTTTTTAATCAAATTAAAATACATATTCAGATGAAAGAAAATTTCCGTTAAACTAATAAATTGTATTCAATCTATTTAAATTAGAAACTCACACGTTGATCATTTCAATCAAATAGAATAACATGAATCAAATCATTTAAAGGGAATAAAAGAGTGTTAAATGAAATAATAGTGCTAAATAATATTTGAAGATAATTTTAAAATCTGACTTTCAAATAAATTTTTTGAAATATCATTAAATATACAACATAAAATCACACACACACACAATTTACACACACACAAAATTTACCTACCATGAAACTAAAACTATAAATCTTCAAAACCAATTATGAAGCAAACATGATCAAAAAAACTGACAACATAAAAAATTATATATGGTGTTCACAACTTTTTTTGATCAGAATATGGTGTTCACAACTTGATAACATGATTGAATTTTGTATGTATTACTTAAACAATATTAGCTGAACAATATGATATTTACAATATTTTAACTAAAGAAAAGCCTTATAGTAAAATATCTAGATCTAGATTCTTATCTCGAGTTTTTTTTTTTTTAATTATTTTCAAAATATAAGTGCTTTAAAAAAAAAATCGGTTTTTCTAACCTATGCAATATTGCATAGGATAAGCCTCATTAATTATCTACTATCACCTCACTTCTAATTAATTTTGACAATCTAATTAATTAAGATTTTATTGAAAAAAAATCAAATATCTCTCTTCTATTTAATTGTTTGGATTCACCTCCCTATATCAATATCTTTTCTCACAAAAAATTAATTACCCAATATTTCCCACAAAAATTAATAACCATTTGATTTTTATTTTTTTAAGTATAATTCCTCTCTCATCCAAAGAATCCCCTCAACGAAAATTAAAAGTTTTTTTTTGCACATATTTTTGGTTTTAATAAATGGAAAAAATTTTATTTTATTTTCATCTTTGTCTCATTTTCCTTTTTTATTTATTTATCATTTTATAACTTTCTAAGTAGGGAAAAAAGCAACGCAACAGGATTTAAATTTGTAAATATATCCTAATATTAGTCTAATTATAATAGCTAGTCATCTATTTAAAAGAAAAAAGGCTGATCAAAAAGTGTAGGTTTATGAAAATAAAAATAAAAAACTGTAGTTATAAAATAAATAAAAAATATTTTAATCAAAATCCAAAACTTTCAATTTTCTAGCTATACTACTAACTTAATTTTCTCTCATAATGACAGTTGATCTTAAGCAAATAAATAGGAGAGATATTGATATAAGGGAGGTGAATCCAAACAATTAAATAAGAGAGATAATTTGATTGAAACAATAAAATCATAATTAATTAGATTGTCAAAATTAATTGAAAGTGGATTGAAAGTGAATAATTAATGAGGCTTATCCTATGCAACATTGTATAGGTTAGAAAAACTGAAAAAAAAATATGGATGCTTGTGGACGTTAAAGAAAAATTAAGAGCGGTGGGAAAACATATTTTGATGCTTTTTTAAGAAGCCGCAAGTTCTAGCTTCCAAAAAAAGCATATGCACTAGAAGAAAGAGAATGATGATGAATCATAAAAGTTCATTTTCTTAAAGTTCGTTCAAACATAATATAACTCTTGCTTCTAATAATAGCTTTTGTCTTTACTTTTATATCATAAAAGCTCTTTTTTTAAAATCTCATCCAATGATAGACTAATAGCTTCTACTTCTACTTCTACCGAACGGATATGTTGTCAATTTCTATTATGAATAAAATACTTGCTTAATTGATATTTCTTTATTAAATATTTTTCATTGTTGAATTTTAATGATAAACAAGTAACCTTAGTAAAAACTAACAATTTAACACGAAATCTTCTACAATTTTTTTTTTTTTTGATAAAGACACATTCTACCCTTTATACAAGATAGTGAAAGTTTTGTCATTTCACATATTAATTATTTAGAACTATGAGTCTTGGCTTCATTTGCTACATATTTATAAAAGCATGCTCATAGTTAACCTAACACCAACAGCTAGAATCTCAAGCTGAATCATGAGCCTTGCAAACAGGTAAATCATCTTTGGAATTGGGAGGCACTCTTAGGATTGGATTTCTCTCAAAGAAATTGACAGGCTTTAAATCGAAGCTTGATGACACAGTAGGCATGATAGGATAGTCCTCTTGACATGGTATGTGATGGAACCCGATTGTGTACCACAACACAATGTCCTTATTCTCAATTGGACGATCCCTACCAATAAAGATATCAAAAATTTGAGAAATTTAACAATATAATTGATCACAAGTCAATTTAGGCATAAAATTCAAATTCAAATATACACTAAATAATAACTATATGCCTTATAAAATTATAAAATAAAAGGTATAAGCTGGAGAAATATTGTGCAGATTTTAATAGACTATACTTAAGCAGAATTAGTTAACTAAATTATTAAATGCCACATTGATTGTGTTGATTTGAAGTTTTATTGAATAAGCTTTTGTATCTAATTTTCTGTGTCCGCGTGATTGACTCATCTAATTTGATTTGAAGCAAAAGACTGAAAGAGACACATTAAGTGGGTGACTAGTTTGTTTTGTCCAACTTGTGTACATGGAGATATTTTCTTTTCATATTTAACCTTGATAAAGACTTTTAATATGAAATAATATAAACCATAATGTTCCTAATAAGTAATAACATCTTCAATGATGCAACTCATTGGAGCTACTTAATTTTACTTTTTATGGATCCTATCATGTTATACTTTACCACTTTTTACTTTATACACAACTCTACACTCCAATAGTGTAACTCTTAAAAGTTCACTAAATGAGTCCAATAAGTTATCCCACATCTTTATTTATATTTATTTTTTGTTTCAGGGTTTCGCTAACCAGTGTCCTAAGGGCATTGATTAATGAATAAAAAAATAGAAACTTTGCAATGAGAATGGTAACTTTCAAAATTTGAAAAATTAAATACACCACTTCTCAATACATAATTTCTATATTTATTTCCTTAACTAATGTCGGCACGAGTTAGCATTTGCCTTTGTTTCAATTTAAAAAATTAATTCTTCTGTGATTGTGTTGCTAAATATTGTGATTCTCTCTCTTTTTTCTATTGGTGATCTTATACAAGAACAAGTTATTTACAGAAACAACTGTCTTTATATATAACATCCACATCATAAAAAGGACCTCTTAAGCAACCCTCATTAGAATTAATTGTGTATCATTTTTTCTCCTTACTAAACAACTAACATCCTTGTCTAACTGTCATACAAGTCAATTTTCTTTTAGCAAATGTGATGTACATATTTATAGAATCTCATATTGCCAATTGCCCCACGATATAAGAAAGATAGAATTTTGAAAATAGTCTCTAACCTGTTGGACCACACTCGTAGAGTATCATCCCCTCTGCTCTGGTAAACAAATAAGCCACCAGCCCATTGCTCACTCTTGTTGTAAGGAGTGACCCAAATTTGGTTGTTGGTAAAAGCTGCTCTCTTCTGTGGTGGATCATCATGATCCAGCAGGCTAGCTGCTGTGGCACCTGGAACCAACTTGTACCCAACTGGGTTCCCCAACCTTGTCTTCTTGGATGGGTTGATCACATGAAATTCAGATGGGTCATAGAGTTTAAGCTTTATTTGGGCTTCTCTCTCTGTCTTTGCCACATTTCTCACAGCTTTCAAGTAACTCTTTCTTGGGGATTCTCCTTGTGAGGTCTCTTGCTTCTTGATATTTACCTTGACAAAGGAATTATCTGAGCCATCAATGTCCATATCAAGATAATATGTGATATAATGGTCATGGATTACTCCAATAATGTTTTCGCTCAAAAGGGTGCCATAGAGATATTCTTGGTTTGGAATTTGGTCCATATTCTCATAGGTTGTTCCTTTCACCATCAAAATGCCACTTAGTCCAACCTGTAATAATAGAAACAAAAGCCTAGGTTAGAGTGAATTATTGAACACAATATGACAAATTAAATTAACATCAATCCATAATTCTAGTGGCCCATTTTTTTAGCACTAAAAGGAGCATCAACATCACTATGGCTCTGTTGAGGCAAACGGCTTAATTAAGAGCTTATAGGATAAGCGCTTATCATATAAGCTCTTATGTATCAGCTATTTCTATAATTAAAGAGAAAATATAGTCAAACTGTTTTCATATAAGCTATAAGCTGTTTTCATAAGCTATCCTGGAGAGCTTATCAAAATAAGCTGAAAACAGCTTACGGACATGTCATAAGCTATTTCCATAAGCTCTCCCGAACACTCTCTGACAAGTGCTTATACCAGTAGATAAGCCCAAATAAGCTGCTTATAAGCCAATCCAAACAAGTTCCTAAACAAGCATATTCATACTAATGAAGTGTTTGGATAAGGTGTGATAGAAATGATTTTTAATGAAATTCATTTTGAAAAATTGATTTGGGTAGAATTGAGTTTGAAATAAAGTAATTTATGTTTGGATGTTTTTATTTTGAAAGCAAGTTTGGTGTAAAATTTAGTGTAATCTTTTCAATTCAACTCAAAAGTTACTTTTTATAACTGTTAGTCAAAATCGTTCCTGAAATCAAAATCAATTTTACATAACAGTAATCAAACACCTCCCTTTTACTAACATCACATTTAACATGAGATGGAGTCAATTACGATATTTTAAACGTGGAACCAAACACACACATACTGAATTAATTTTTTTATCACTAACC
Source organism: Echinosophora koreensis (assembly GCA_035048595.1). Lineage (NCBI taxonomy): Eukaryota > Viridiplantae > Streptophyta > Magnoliopsida > Fabales > Fabaceae > Echinosophora > Echinosophora koreensis. The sequence goes on from JAPCYP010000072.1 coordinate 2,202,531, forward strand.
TTTGCTCTGATTAGCCCATCGGTTTGAAATTCCCAATCCATGATATAGTCGTAGTTTGCCACCGCCGCTGCCATCCTAACCACTAAAGTCACCTTCGGCCTGACTTCAGTGATCTGCCAAGATAGTATAAACCCAAAATAGGCACCAAATGTAAAATTTTCTAAACGGTTAGTAAATCATAAATTATCGTATCCGTAACTATTAAATATTAGTTATTATTATTAAATGAAAATTATTATATATTCATTATATAGTCAAAATTGAGTTAGATGATTTTAATATAATTAAAAATAAATAAGAGTAAATATTATATACTTTTTATGTGGACAAAAAATCTTAAATGATGAAAAAAACTAATCTAGAATTATCATTTTCATTTTTTTACTCTATTTACATAACTTGCATAATTAACTACGGTTTATATATATACTTATATTGGAAGTCCATAGAAAAATCAGATAACAAAAATCTATCAAAAAATTGTCACAAAGAAATAAAATAAAATTAATAATCATTAAACTTAAAATATGAGTCATTGTATACATTATTACACTTTATAATATTAAAATATTTCTCAATGAACTTTTCTACATTAAAAAAATCTTTTTAACTAAAAATTCTCTTCCAAATATTTTGATTATGTTATTTTTTCCTGAATTGAGAGAAACTAATTCAAACTATATCTATTAGATAAAAAATATATATATAGTTAGAAACAAAATTAAAAATAAACCAATGCAATTGGAAAGAGAACTTGCATATATCTAATTTCATATAACATGGGTGAAATTCTTACCTTCAAGTCAGTAATAGGACACTCAGCATGTCTCCAAGCAATGTCACCAGCATAACTCTCAAAAACACAAATCATATTGGGTTGAACATATGGTGTTCCATCAGCAGATGCAAACACACCATCCATGTAATAAGCATTCCTTGGACAATCATTCAAAGGATCCAAAGGCATAGCTTGCATCCCAAATCCATACTCACCAGCATCCATATAAGTCTTAAAGTACCACCCATCAGTGGGGTCCATATAAGGCACAAATAACTCTGAAGTGAACCCTTTATAGATCACATTTCTCAACTCTAATGTATCAGGGTCTCTAACCTTAGCTTGTGAAATTATTGTACCTGCTCTTGGGTCAGGTTTTAGATGAAATTCCCAATTTGCCCATTTCACCAAATTCCCATCAATTGTAAAGCTTGGACCTTTTGGTTGTTCTAATGATATTGGGTTGAATAGTCTCAACTCACCATTGAGTTTTTGAATTGAGTAACGATAATCAGTGTCAATGCCATCAGCCACAGGAATGTTGTGGCCATTATCTGAAATTGATAACACTTCTTTTCTATCCATGTCAACCAAAACAGTGAGTCCTTCAATTGGTTTCATGTAGAAGTTAACACTTCCTTTTTTGGAATAACATTGCACCTTAATCAACCTTCTCTTATCTTCAATTGGTGTGCCATACCACCCTGAAGAGATTGGTAAGCATGCAAGATCTTCCATTTTGACACCACGTTGAGTGATTGTTTTGTTGAACTCTTTGTTCTTCAATGGAACTTCTAGTATTCCAACCATTTCTTCCATTGTCATGGTGGGGTACCCGGAAACTGAACTTGTTTCATGATTGGTAACTTGGTTTGTGGTGAGGTCTAATGTGAGTGAATGAGAAACACCCTTTACAAGCGCAATCACCAAAGCCTTTCTAGGTAATAGTGGATCCCCTTTTTTCCATTTGAGGACTAGTTTTTTGTCTGGCTCTTCTAGGACAATTGAGTTTAGAGTGTAGCTTGATGAGGATTTGAAGAGAGGGTGTTTGGAGAGGATGGTTTGAACCTTGTTGAATTCTTGGATTGTTAGAGGGTCTAGAGGGTGGTGTGGAACATCATTTTCATGTTGTTGGTGTTGGTGTGTGGAGAATGGGGTTTTTTTGATGAGATTAGTCTCTAGTAGAGACTCATTGTTGGGGAGTGATGGAAGGTGAACCCAGGTGACAAGTAGAACTAGTGCTGCACCAATTGATAGAACTATGAAACACAGCAAGTTTCTAGCATCCATGGATCTCTCTGTGCTTAGGATATTTGTTTATGAAGTAAAGATAGTTTAGAGAGTGTGTGGAGTGTTAATAATATAGAAGGTAAAAGCTTCACTTGACAAAAGACAGCTGTTACTGCATTGGGAAATAAAAGATTCCACACTAGTTGGGATTTGGATATGTCAAATTGTCAATCCTGCATAGAAATATAAAAATAACATAGGTGGGTTAGCTAATCACCAATCACCAATGTAGTAAGTAACATAAGAGTCTTATGAAATTCACTTTGATGAATACTCCTATGCTCTAATGCTCAGCCTTACAACATTTTTTGTTTGACTGTCTCAGCCTTACAACTTATTGTTGGAAAATTTATTTAAAATTTATTTCAAAATAATTTAATATTTGAAATGTTTTGAATTCATACTTTATTGCCTTTTATTTTCTTTAACATTTCTATTAATGTTTTGATTCTATCTTATTACTTATTAATGTTCTTAATTGTACTTATTTTTCTTCAATGTTTTTAAGTCTTCTATGGCATTATATATGTCATGATTTTTTATTTTATTTTTTGATAAAATATATGTCATGAATGAATCTTATAAAAGAAAAACTGTACAATTGCTTTAATGAAAAAAAAAGGGTACATGAATGGAATTAAGCCTGCAACGTACACATGATGAAAAGATTGAGGAGGCATTCACTATATATTGGGTGAAGTACTATTTGGGAAGGAAATGTTCATTGAGAAAAGTTTTCTCAAAAAGTTTCTATTCTTATCTGTGAAAAATATTTATCTCTTTTTTTTGTAAGAGAGTTGATGTGATTCTTGTTATATTGTGTACCTAGAATAAAATTGTTTTTCTGGAAGAGTCTGTTATATTTTGAGGAGTTTCACAATTTGAGACAATTATTTATGGATGAGCGAAATAATCCTTAAGATTGTTGTCAAAATAATAATTAAAATAGATAGATAAAATTAAATAGAGGAAGAAAGATGAAGAACATTAAAATCATTTGATATTAGTGTATGTAATATAGATGTGTGAAACTCAAGTAATGACCTAATTAATCAGTCAAGACTATCAAAAAAGAAAATGCATATAGTGTACACTTAATATATATAGTTTTCTATGATGTGAAATTGTTCCATGAAATAGAAACAGGGCAACTCTCATAATTCATAGAAAGCAATGACACGATCAGGCTTAATCAATTGGTACCACTTGATACCATTTTTACTATACAAACACTTTGAAAGCCTTATTAGTATTACCACTCTTCATGAATATTAGACACAGAGAACCATACTTAAGTACTTAACCAAGAACGAAACCCGTTGAAAAAGAGAAATTCAATCATCCTCTTGAAGTAAGAAAAATCTAACTTTGTTTAGGATATTAACCATTTATGTTGATTCATCATGCTTTTCTCTCTCTTTGCTTTCTCAAAACCAATGGCTAAAATAGTAAAATTCCCTAGAGGAAGAAAAAGCTCTTCCTCCAGACAAAAGATTTTTTCTGAAACATATATACCAACACCAAACATATATACCAACTAGTAAACTCTTCATATCAGAAGTTTGTAACATAAATCATTAAATCAAGTTATGCAACATAAACCACTGCCTGAGAATGAAAGACACAAATTCTCGTATCTAACAGCAAGTAAAAAATGGAAACACAGAAAAACTGGTCTTACCAACAATCAGTGATTCGTTGACCAAACCCTCAACTCTTCTCTTCCACTTTCTTTTCTCTTCAATCACATGGCCTTATACAGAGCCCTATATTTCTCTATTACGGAGGTTTTCATTCTTTCAAGGAGCCTCTGTTTCGTAGACTTTGACTATTTGAGCCTTGTGTATGAGATCGAGACATTGTTCAGTGTTGGCGCTACAAGACATTTTGAGTGCAACTCCTAGTCAGTGTTGAAGCTATAAAACATTTTTTTTTTATTAGTGACGTGTTCACTCGTGCAACTCCTAGCTGCATTGGTATTCTTTATATCCCTTTGTTTATATCCACAATTTTAAAGCAGAGATGACTCCAAGTCATTTTTGCTAACATCATCTCTCCACCGCTTCAGGGAATGCCAAAAGCTCATGGGTCATGACTAAATGACAAATATCTTTGCGTATGAAGGTTTCTTTTCGGGTCACTACTAACATTTTGTAACATTTAACTATGAGCCAAATTCTACCGTACCCTAAAAAATATGATGGGTTTCGGTACGGTAAAAAAATAAATATTAAAATAAAATGGGTTTATCCGAAGAAATAGTAGCAAAATTCGAAGTAATAGAAAAATCATGGAAGAAACTAATAAAAATATTATCAAGTTGAGTTAAAATAGATACTTGAGATCTTTCCGGAGCCCTGGACCATTATCTAGAAAGAGATCCAAAAAATAGAAATAGAAAATTAATTGAAAAACATCTAATAAGAAAAGAAAACGAATTAATTGATTTAGAAAATAAAAAAGAAAAATAAAAGAACAATACGGAAAAGGAATGAAAAATATAATGGACTGTATAAAGAAACTGGATCTTGAATCTTCAAGTCCCTTTTCAACTCTAACTAATTACTTCAGAATTGAAGCACCACCTTTTGAAGATAGTGAATAAAAAGAAAGATGGATTTAGATGAACAAACATGTAAAGAAATAATAAGTATATTACAATTAAATCTTCCAATTGATTGTAAAGAAATTATAATAAAAAAGATAAAAGAACAATTCTGGCAAGAAGAATTTTATTTACATAACTTATATATTGAAATCGGATTTGAATATTTAGAAGAATTGGAATTATTTGAAGAACAAAGATATTCTGATGACGAATACTGGTATTCAGAATAATGGAAAAAGAAATATTGAGTATACTGGTTATGAAATTACCGAAAGACTGTAAACAAATAATAATTAATAAATTAAAACATCAACATTGGCAAGAAGAACCTTATTTAAAACAGATATGTCGAAGAATACAATTAGCATATTGTAAAGAAGAACGTAGATGGATATATAAAGAATTATTAGAAATAGATGAATCTATAAACGAGTTTATGTATGAGTATGGGTATGAATTATTTAGTGACCCAAATTACGCATAGATACTACCCTAAAATTATGAAGAAAACAAAAATTGTTGAAATTAATAGGGTGGTATCATTTTGGTATCAGAGCTAAGCAAGTGAATGGACAACCAAAATATAGAAAAATTTATATACAAATTAAGTATGTTAGACCTAACAAGTCAAAGCAATTTAAAGAATTTAGTACAAAAATTAAAGGCTGAAGCTACATATATATGCGAAAGACATGAATTATCACAGTAAATATTGTGATTGTAGAGAATATGAATAGAGAAATAGAATTAATAAAAATAATGATCACTAAATTAGAACCTTGGATAGAACAATGAAAAAGAAGATAAAATAATAGAACCGACGGTACCAAAACCGCTGAATTTGTAGGGGTACCATAGAAGGCCCCCCCTAACTATGAATCACAGATACCTCTTCCAAGTGCCTTGTCACGTGAGCATGCCTCGGATACTGATACTTTTCGGGCACGCTTTGAACAAGTGTCAAACATCCTTATTCGGTGTCAAAATTAAAAAAATATTTTTTCTCGTCTCGGACACCTCAGACACGGTTTGAACACTTCTAGGACACTCCAATCATTAAAAAACATTTTTTTTTTTAAAAGTCAACTTAACATTTTGAGATCATGGGTCACCAACCCTAAATATTTTTGAGACAAATATTTTCTAAAAAGGTCATTGGTCACCAACCCCAAATTAGATCTTTTACTTATTGAGACATAAAGCAAAATGACGCTTCTTAACATTTTTTATGAGGCTCATTATCATAGGACCTAACTAGTTATTTTATGAAACATGATTCATCTTCTTAACTTGGGATAATTTTTGTAAGGATTGCAATATGAAATGATCCCTCTTAGTCTTAGTATTCTTTTTGTGAGGGTCATTATCATATGAAAATTGTAAAACCTAACTACTTTGTTTTTAGAAGGTGAATATATATATATATATATATAAAGACACACACACACACACAATCGGTGTCTCGGTGTCCTATGTTTTGGACATTAGCTGTGTCGTGATGTTCGTGTCGTATCGTGTCGCGATGTCCGTGTTAGAGTCAACGCAATAATATTCTATGTGATAGAAACAGACTCCAATGAGCAACAAAAAAAAAAAAAGAAGAAGAAGACTTACATTACTACTAAAATTTAAAAGGCTTGTTTTATATATGTAAGAGAGATTCCAAATAAATAGTAGATATCTCCCGGGCGAAAGTGGGGAATACAAGTAGAAGAAAAATAGCCAATAAAGGTTGGTTCAGTTGGAAATGATATGACTCATATTCTATAAAGACGTCAGTTTGAATCTCGTTATCAATGTAAAGACCTCGTTGGTAAGTTGGTAGATAATTGTAAATTCTGAAACCAGACACAACCCTATTCCCAAATCCACTCTACCTCCATATGATCCATCTGCCAACAACACTCCTTTCGAGTTTTCTGCTGATTGCCATTCTGCTGAGGTCACAGGAAAGGACCTGGAAATAATTGTTGCCTTGGAAATGGAAAGAGTCATGACAGAGAAACAGGAAGTGCTGAAGCATTCTGTTAGACGGAAACCCAATCCCTCTCTCATAATTAAACCTTCCACAGTGATCAAGATTCAAACAGACTCTATGATCTTGAAAGGCAAAAAGAAAGTGGTTGACCTTTCAGGGAAGCAAGAAGACTGTGGGATTAATCTCAAAGACAGAAAGCTGAAGTTCAATTATCACCAAAGCAGTCTTCACTTCATATAAAAAGGATGGTAAAAGTTCTGAGGTGTCAGCCAGAGAAAAGAAGAAAATCCCAACTGTTTGTAAACCTGCCTATGCTCTCTATCCTTTCTCACCTTCTATTTACTCTTTCCCTCATTTCTTTGTTATCCTACCCTTCCATCTGTTAAACTTTCCTAAGTCTACACTAGTAACCCCCATCAACCTGATTAGGAGATCTTATGAGTTTATGTTAACTCAAACAAACTCTCCTCTGCATCAAGACAGAATTAAATGGTTTCTGGAAAATTTGTTTCCAAACAATGATTTTGGAACCACTCTATCAACAAATGTCTTTATGGACCCTCAACCTGAGGATGAAATCCAAGTTGAAGAGATTCTGCCTACCCCTCCTCCTTCAGTTCCTCTCAACTCTGCAACATCCTTAGCTACAACAGACTCCACAACTACTATTGTTGCACATGACCCTACTGCTTATCAAAGGCTAGATGAAATGGCCACTTGTCTGCATACAGTTATGCAGAAGCAAGATCAAGCCATGGAACAACAAGCTTCCTTTCAAGCCACAGTCTTGGCACAACATGTTGTAATGCAGAAGATGCTGGAAGCCTTTTTTAAAGGCCAAGGAGGACGTAGCAGTTAGCCTTTAGGTCTTAGGTTTTCTAAAGTCTGAGTCATGCAATGTACTTAGAGTGATGTTTTAACATCTCTTATCAATTTTTTTGTACTTGTCTGTCAGACTCTCTTTAATGAAAACTGCATTTATTTTGGCTATATTTATTCTTCTATTACTGTTTCTTTATATTTTTTTGATTGATGCCAAAAGGGGGAGGAAGTAAAACTGAGACTTAATAGATTTAAGTGCTAAATTAAGGGGGAGCATATTTACAAATCTATCATATTATCTAAATACTCTATCTATACTTGTCTATATTCTGATGTTCAATAAAATCAGAAAGATTATTTGTCATCATCAAAAAGGGGGAGAATGTTGAGACCTCATAAATCTGGAACACATTTGATGTGTAAATTCTCTAAAGTTTGCTGATTCCAAATATATTAAGTATGATTATATTGAACCATGTGAAATTACTGATAAGATTGTTTAAGTGTGCAGAAAATTGGCCTTTAAGACCACACGTCTAAAATTGACTCGTCTAAGTTCTCCAAAGATGCTTTCTTTCAGACTTGTCTGAAAAACCACCCGTCTGTAAAAAGACAGCTCAGTCAAAGACCAAGTCAACTCTTAGTCAAAGATTTGCTCTAGATGATGACGTGCAAAGATCAAAGTTCTGAAGAATCCTCAGTGGATCACTCGTCTGAAATGGACTTACTCACTCGTCTAAAACTGAACTGTACTACACCCGTCTACTGACCAGTTGTTAGAAGAAAGTTCAAGTCAACTTTCTTTGATCAAGATGATTTCGTTAAGGACCTCGAAGACCTCTGGACAAAAGCACCAAGCACAAAGAATAAAGAAATCATTCTTTCAAGGTTTTAAGGAATAAACACGCTACCTCTGCGCCAAGACAGCCACTTTTAGCTATTTCAAGTACAAAGCAGAAGTACTTTTTAAAAGATGAACTGAGTGTTGCACTGAAATGGGAAAGTCCTCTGCTACAAGTACAAAAGCTCTGCTATTGCACCTCTGAAACAACAGTTACTCAGAACAAATTGTACTCTTGGTTGCACATGTCAAAGCTCAACGTCCCTAAGCATTTAATGATTTTTCAGAACGACTTTTTGGCATTAATGGCGTCCCAGATGTTCAAGTTAAAGGAACTCGCTTTCTGAAGTTGTGTCTAACGGATTAATTGATTGAAGTCCCTTAAATAGAGCAAACCATGAAGATGAAGACAAGAGAGACTCTGCGCATATTCAGGAAGCATTTACTCTGCTCATTTATTCTTAATTTCTTCATTGATTATCTCTTCAATCATTTGATATTAATTCGCAGTCTTTCATTCTCATATCTAGTTCACTCTCTGAGTGTTAACAGAAAGATTTGCAAAGTTGTATTAAATACACAAAACCTTTTTACTCTATGTTGTTGAGCCTGAAGAGGCTAGGTGAGAAAAGAATATTGTTTGAGAGTGACCCTAGAGAGGCTAGGTGTGAAAAGAATACTTGTACTGTAATGTGATCAGTTATAGTAAATAATCTTGGTGCTTCCAAGAACTAGATGTAGCCCTATTGATCTTGGGGTGAACCAGTATAAATCTCTTGAGTGATATTCCTTTTCCCTAATCTTTTTAATTTATTTAAGAGTTTATTTGTCCTAGCTTTTTAACTTGGGGAGTTAAGATTGTAAATACCAAATCTCTTTTAATCCTTCACTGTTTGCACGCATGTGTTATTTTTGAAATTAGATGAGTCACCCATCTAATTTTCTCTACTTTAGTTTTTGTTTGTTGTGCCTGCGAAAATATTTTCAAAGTTTTCTAAAAAAAATGGTAAACACAATTCAACCCCCCTTCTTATGTTAACTTTGGTTATTTCAGTGACGTCATGGACTAAGCTGAATAACGGAAGATAGATTCAGGGAGTTTTTTATTTTTTATTTTGTTACATTCAGGGACTACTGTGACAACGCCTACCACTTTCAGGGACCAAATGGTTGTTTACTCTATTTTGTGCGATAGAAAAAGATTTACACTGCTACTATTAAAATTAAAAGGCTTCTTTTATATATGCAAGAAAAATTCCAAATAAACAGTAGATATCTCATGGATGAAAGTAAGGAATACAAGTAGAAGAAAAATAAATGAGAGTATAAGAAAACTCTCCCAACTTCCAAAAATTTAGAAAAATAAATAAAAAATAAGTAAGAAATAAAATATTTACACTACCACTATATATATATATATATATATATATATATATTTGCATATGTTTTTTTGTGCTTACTGCTATAAATGTATGGCTTCCAACAACATGAACAAAGTATAGCTGCTACTAGGTGTAATACTCTGTTTTTCGTTAAGCGCTTCTATGCTTGTTTGTTTGATAAGTCTTTAGGACTTAGTTTAGAGTCGTGGTTGAAGGGCTAAGTGGGATTTTTAGGCTTAAAATCCCTTTCTGGTACATGAGCACGGCTCATGTCCAACACGCCCGTGCTTGAGGCACATGTCTTGTGGCTGCCTGAGCCACAAGCACGGCCGTGCTCAAAGCAAACCGCGTTTCGTTGATGCTGATGTAAGCACGACCGTGCTTAGTGGGGTGCACGACCGTGCTCGGGTCAAAATCTATAAATATAGAGCAAACAGCGAGGGTTATGAGTTAAACCCCTTTTTTTGGCACTTTTTAGCAACTCTAAGTGTGACGGGAGCCTCTCCCTTCCTTCCCCTTTGAACCCAATCGTTTCTTGGTGTTCCGTTCATGTTTGGGAGAGTAGGATCACGTGTTAAGTGCCAATCTAAAGGTAACAGTTCTTCCCTCCTCTATTTCGTTTTCTTTTCATGAATTGGGAACTAATTGGTTAACCTCTTTTGTGTTGCCAAGGCTTGAACCAGTTTAGGGTCTTCGTCAATTTAATGGGAAATCTTCATACCAGGTATGGAGAGAAGGGATAGTATGAACATGTAGGCATAGGGGGTAGCGTAAGATGAAGGGTTAACCCATGACCCTATTTGTTTGCTATTTGATTGTATGTCAATTGTTGTTATATGACTGTTATTGATGATTCTTTACTTATTGGTATGCCTTAAATTGCAAACTGATCTTGATGATGTTGATGTATGAATTAATGATGCTTCTATTTATTCATGTTTATGAATGAATGTTGTTATTGGCTGTTTGTGTGATATTGTGAAGCGAACAACAAAGATGTTAATAAGACTTTGGAAACATTAATAATGATTAATGGATGTTTCCCGGTTTGCTCATAAGGCTTGAATCGTAATACTGAGAGGTGATGTTATTGTTGATGGCCCTTGGCTAGACCCTAAGGATTAATTCGCGAGCGTTTATGGATCTTAATAATGAAACAGAATTAAAGGATTAATTCCCCTTAGTTATAAGACTTGAAGAGTAATTAAGAACAATGAAACTGATGATCAAAGACTTAATAAAAGCCAATAGGTTCAATCCATGAATTACCCCAAGAGGTTTGGCAAGAGTTTCTAACCCTTTCTGCCCAGACCAGTACGACCATGCTCCAGTTAGCACGGCCATGCTTAATAAAGAGCGAGCCCGTGCTCCAGTTTGAAATTCAAAAAGGTTGTACTGCCCAAGCACGGCCGTGCCTGATAGTCAGCACGCCCGTGCTTGACTGAAATGCCAGCATGTCCGTGTTGAGGGTGAGCACGCCCGTGCTCACCTGTCCAGAACATAACGCAGAAAGCTGAAACAAGTGTGTTTCACCCCAAATAAGTAAAAGATGTAAGAAGACACCAAACGAAGTAAAACTTAGATAACCAGCACAAATCAATGATTAACAAGTGATAAGATGTTGTACTTGGTAGCCGAGTGGCCAAGGGGGCCTTGACGCATGATGGTCAAGGTGATAATCTCTTGTGCTTTATGGCCAGAGTGTTAATTAAAGATGGTGTGGTACCTTGGTAGTCTAGTGGCCAAGGAGGCCTCGATAGCCGAGCGATTAAGGTGGTAATCTCTGGTGCAGAACGGTCGGAGTGTTAAAAGATTAAATGATGAAAAGATAACTCTAATGGATGGAACATCACAAAAGGCATTGAAAAATCACGCCAATGACACTCTGGATTGGTGTTTAAAAATCATGTTGGTCGTTGAATTTGCGTTGTCATTGAACCCAACACCAATGCAAATACGCTAATGCGTTCCATGTTTATAAATGTCATGGAGTACATAGTTTGTTTTTTTATGGGGACTAAAATTCTCACTATATTTTTTTACGAGACAAATTTAGGACTTTAGTCTCTAATTTAATAAAGTTTAATTATTTGTAGGTTCCTAAATTATTTGAGAATTTTTAATTAGATCACTATACTTTACAAGTTTGCAATTGGATTCCTGAATACATATAAAATTTGTAATTGGGTCCTTGATACACTTTTTCATTAAGGTTTCATCAGTGTTCTAAAACGTACAAAGACCTATTTTATTTTTCTAAAAAAAAAAAAAAATAGCGACTCATTTGAATTTTCCAAAGAGTTCACTGGACCATATCATATATTTAATGAAATCCTACGAAAATGTTTGAAAGACCAAAATACAAATTTTCTAATAGTCAGGACTCAATCATATATTTTTAAAATGTTGGGACCTATTTTAAAAATCTTAAATAATTCAGGGACCTACCATGTAATAAATGGATAAAACTTAGATGTAGTTCCTTAAGTGCATAAGGTATTGGTTTTCAATAAGAATAATACCTGTGTCAAAGCTTTTAGACATGCTATATTCTCATTGATGAACTACGACACATGTATTATTCTCATTGCAAAACAACACTTATATACATAACGAACTGCACTAAATTTTCTCTTTAATAAATAATATTCCCTTCAGTCTCTATATAAGTGTGTTTGAGAAAGATTAAATCTTTCTCATTCAACTGTTTTTGAGCAATTAAGTGGTTTTGTGAAAAAATCATTATGTTTGGGTACTTAGATTATTTTTTAAAAAAGCATTTTTCTCCTCATTTCAGCTGTTTTCTAACAAGCTGCAAGATCTAGCTGTTTTCTAAAAAAGCTTTTTCTAACCAGCATCTATTCACAACATTCTCCATCTTTACTATGTAAAATTGATTATTTTTGCACCACTCAAACGAAATATATTAGCTTAAAATCGCTTTTCAGCAAACATACCAAAACAAAAACAGATTTTGATTATAACCGATTATTACAATAATCAATTATTTGAAAACAGATTATCAGCATAATCTTTTTTTTTCCAGCTTTCCCAAACACACTATAAGCAAAAAAAAGTCTCAAACTTTTTTGTCAAATATATAAGCAAATTTTAACTGCTTCTATCGAATTTAATGACGTTATTCCCAAAATACCCTTCATTTAATACAAATTTTGTTTTCCAATACATTCTTTTATTCCCAACAACACAAGCTTAATAAATAAGATGAAAGATAATTTAGGTAACAAATTTAATTTTATAAATAAGATTAATAATATTAAATAAAATTAACTAATCATCTTAATATTTATCTTTTATTTAATTTTTGCTTATAATAAAAATACGAGGGAGTACTTGATATCAGATGAGTGAGGATCAAAGTGTCAATTATCAGGTAACATTCAAACAACAAAAATCCGAACATCTTCAGGAACACCAGTACGAGGATTTACTCAAAAGATTTACTCAAAAGAGAAGGCAAAAATTATATTAGTGAAGGTACAGCAGCTACACTCTCTGGTGTTCTTGAGAATTCTATGGTAGCTACTCTCTGCTATGAGCTCGATCCCATATAGATATAACAGTCCATGTCTACGTCTCTTACAAGGATGCTCAAGCTTAACCATGAGAGAAGCAAAGCAAATCCATGCTCATGCAATCACCCACGATCTAACTCGTTTTGCATATGTTTCTAGCAGAATCTTAGCCTTCTATGCTCAACCCCAACGTGGTGATTTGTGTTACGCTGAGACCCTTTTCACTCACATGTCCATCACCAATGTCTTTGATTGCAACTCCATGATAATGGGTTTCTCTAGAAACTCACAATTCCACAAGTCATTCTTCATTTTCAACCAAATGCTCAACATGGGTGTTCGTCCAAACTCTCACACATTCACCTTGTTGGTTAAAGCGTGTGTTTCTCTATCTTTGCTTGAACAGGTTCATGCCCAGATAGTGAAGTTAGGGAATTTATCAGATGTTTATGTTGTGAGTTCTGTTGTGAGTATGTATTCTAAGTATGGAGTGATACAGGGTGCGCGTCGCATGTTTGATGAAAGTTCTAACAAGAATGTGGTTTGTTGGACAAGTCTCATTACTGGGTATTGTAGTAATGGGTTGGTTGATGAGGCAAGGGGTTTATTTGATGCCATTCCTCAGAGGAATGATGTTTCATATAGTGCAATGGTGTCTGGTTATGTTAGGAATGGTTGTTACAATGAGGGGATCGACCTTTTCCGCGAGTTGAAGAGTTGTGTGAATGTGAAGCCTAACAGCTCACTCTTGGCGAGCGTTCTTAATGCTTGTGCTGCGGTGGGTGCGTTTGAAGAAGGGAAATGGATTCACTCTTACATTGATGAAAATGGTTTTGAATATGAGCTTGAGCTTGGCACTGCATTGATTGATTTCTATGCGAAATGTGGATGGTTGCAACCTGCAGAGCAAATATTTGATAGCATGCCATTTAAAGATGTTACTACTTGGACTGCTATGATATTGGGTTTGGTAATTAATGGAAAGAATAAGATGGCTCTTGAGCTATTTGCCAAGATGGAGAAGGTTGGACCCATGCCTAATGCAGTTACTTTCGTTGGAGTTCTTACTGCGTGCAATCATAAATATCTGTTGAGTGAAGCATGGTGGTTATTTGCACATATGAGTAAAGAATATGGCATCACACCATCCATTGAACACTATGGATGCATGGTTGATATTTTGGCCCGAGGTGGAAAAATCGAAGAGGCCTTAACGTTCATTAACAGTATGCCAATGGAACCAGATGGAGCCATATGGGGTTCTTTGCTCAATGGGTGTCTGATGCATGGTCATGTTGAGTTGGGACAGAGAGTTGGGAAGTATTTGATAGAATTAGAGCCTCATCATAGTGGAAAGTATGTCCTGCTGGCAAACATGTATGCGAGTATGGGTAGGTGGGAAGGCGCTTTCGAGACAAGAAAATTGATGAAAGACAGGAGAGTGCCTGTCATTTCTGCTTGGAGTTTCATAGAAATTGATCAGCACTTCCACAAGTTTGTTGTCGATGATAAATCTCGTTCTAATTCAGGAGAAATCTATGAAATTTTAAGTAACCTGGGAAAGGAACTCAAGGATTTTTCCAGAGCAAAGGATGTTCTTTTGTTTGAGATAGTGTAACCTCGTCGGCAGAGATTTCTGCCTTCATTTGTATATGCAGTTTGAGACATGTTCAAGGCAACCTTCAGCATTTTGTAGGATTACAGAAAGTTCAAACTTCGAAACATGTGCTTCATTTCCCCCCGGTATTCTTCCTACTTATCTGCATTCTGTAATTCAGTTTGGCTTCTGAAATTAAAGAAGTCATTCTTTATTTCACCTGTAAAGGTGCTTGTCGAGACAGCCACCATGTCTACATCAAGCTAAACTTTTTTTTTTGTGCACTGGGAAATTGAGAAAACAATGGGAGTTGAATTTTTGTTTATTTTGTTCAAGCAGTTTGCTGGCATAAACTTTTCAGCATCGGAGTTGGTGGCTTGTGCCTTTGCCCAAGACGGTAATAGTGCTACTAGCCAAAATGCAAAAAGGCAGGTATTGTTGAGGAAATCAAAGGTTTATAGCTAATTAAACTCTTCAGATTCTTGTGCTCACTGCCTTAGATTGCTTTATCTCTAACAGACTATACATCATTCAGGAGCACTCAAGCTGACTCCTCTTGTCCTTTTGTTCAACAAATTCTACCTTCTTCAAGATAAAAACATTGATTTTAAGTCATTTATACTTCCATAGCACCTGTTGTTACTTTTTAAATCAACTTTAATTTCAACAGCCACTTGTGTAACATGTCTGCTGTAACTTCTGCAGCTCTGATCTCTGGGAATGGCTTTGTTAACATGTAATCCAACTCCCCAAATCTTAGCCCTGGTACAGGATCCATTCAGTGGAAAAGGAAAGCTGTCTCCAAGGGTTCTAAATTTCACCACATGAATGTATAATGATCCAATGAACCATCCAAAATTGATTACAAGGTTACATGTATTACGAGTCTTTCCCTCCAGTTGCCCTTTTTTTCCCTCTTTGCTAATATGCTTTAATCTGTGATCTGTTTAAACAGACATGGAATCCCATCTCCCAGTCTCGGGCGTTACAAATTAAGTGACATTTTAAAGCCGAAAAGTAGATTAATTAAAATTAGTTATAAAAGAATGGGGTAATTTTTTCCTTTCTCCGTAAGTTATAAAAATAACTATCTTGATTTAAATGAATAGACAGTGAAACATTCCATTATCACATTTAGGGTCATAAGTTCGCAAATTAATTACATAATGCCCAACCCGACACATAAACCAAAAATCATAACCATATACGTATCCCGTATAAAGATGTGGAGACGCAGCTCCTAAAATATAAAATACTTGGAGTCGCAGCTCCATAGATAATTACATTAACTCCCAAACATACCCAGCTGGCCAATCTAAAATAGAAAAGACAGTCCTTTCTCGTACACTGTGAGAAGGACAACCCAACTAACGAGGTCTAGTGGAAACTCTATTTGAGTCCACTACCGACGTCGTCGAAAAAGACACTACTGGAGTCACTACAAAAGTAGCTCTCGAACTAAGCCCTTTTTTCCCTTCCAAGAGGAAAATATAGTCTATGAACTATCAACGGTCATGCCCATCTCAAGAAAAGAAAAGTAAGGCATAACAGAAAACAAACGCTATCGTCTTGGACTATCTGAAAGCTGGAAGATGTCCACTAGCAACTCCAACATATCGTCCGCATGCTCGAACCTCATCCTCTACGATGCGTCAGCCAAGCGACATCTTGACGTCTTAATCTTCTCAAAAGAGTATAAAAGGCACATAGCCAGCCGACATAGGCAATATAAAAATAAGTAAGTGAGATTTCCATTTATCTTACACATAAGGCAGACATGCAGTGGTACGACTCTCAGGTACGTACAATTAACAATTATCAATCATATCTACACTTATAAGAAAACAATGTTTCACAAAAACATGACCACAGCACAACGTTTTCCTAGATAGAAACATCTAAGACTTGAGGAATGACCTTTGAATTCCTATACCATGGTTTTACGAACAGTCAGAGAGAGTGGCTCGGAGGATTGTTCCGGATTACGCCAGCCTTGAGCAATAGAATGCGTCCAGAGTCATCAACGTGCACATTGGTTTATTCGGGAATATCCTACACTACCAAAAAACACGTAGCATCTAGTCGAGTATGTCGGTATGTTGCAAGATCACCACGTCACAGAGGAGCAACCAACTGGGCCTATGTGAGTATTTTATACCCCGACATCCCCGAGCATCAATAGATCGTCACTACGGAATTCGCACCCGCATTAAAGTGTTAGCTCGATCTCCTAGGTACAACGGCCTTACAGAACATAGTTTCACTATGTGTTTAGGCAAACTTTGCCGGAAAATGCGTTCTTCTCATCCATCCACCAGATGACTTCTCAATTCCATCGGAATCCTTTCAACGTACTGTAACAGATGCTAGATGTTCTTAAGTCCGAATCACCGGTACTTAACATCGAGCTAACGTTCTCAAGTAACATTTCATCTTTGTGCAAAGGTATCTTAAAACACTTAGATTAAAAGTCCTAACGCATTATGAGATTGGAATACAAGTCCAATTATTTATTTCTATGCACTTTTCTAATTAAGGTCTTGATCCACCCTACGTCATAAATTATTATGTTCATGTTTTCACTAAGTCGTTCATGACTTAGGTTTTTGTTCTTTTCCGTAAATACTTGTCTTTGAAGACTAAAACCTTTTTGATCTTAAAACCAAAATCTTTAAATGAAATCAAATCATTCTTTAAAAACCATTTCTATCCAAGATACACAAGTATCAATTTCTCAAAACTTTTCTCTCGAAAAATCTTTAAAAACGCTTAAAGACGGTTCCGCCGCTTTTTATTTAATTTAGGCCCAAAAGCCATACTTTTGAAAATATGGTTCTTCACCTCAAACGTATTACTTTCCTAGGTTAATACTCATATTAAGTTGTTGAAACACTGACTTTACAGTTTTCTCTCCATTGATACAAAATTCCTAAAAATGTGACCGAATGTCGTTAAGTTTGTAAATCGCGTAAATCCTTTTTCAACGATTTTAAACTCTAATAGTACAAAATCATTTTGAAGTTTTAGAACACTTTGTTAGGCATAAAAAACAGTCTCTAACTGTCCAATTACATTTATTTTCGAAAATTGCAGTTGAGTCCCTAAACTTTCATTAATTACCAAAAAAGGCCTTATTCACTTAAAGCCTTATAACTTTTTATTTATAACTTCAAATCACACCAAACCAACTTATATAGTTTCATCTCATAAAATATTTTCCAGTTACCACGAAAATTTCAGAAATGACGTTTCTGTCCAATATTTTCAATATTTGCAAATAGGTCCTTGTTTACTAAAAAGCTTATATCTTTTTATGTATAAATCCAAATAACTTCAAACCAATTTCTATAGTTTTATATCATTAAGGACTACAACCACAATACTTAAAATTATAGTTTTCAGAACAGTCCCTGAAATTCTCAGTAATTGCATATTAGTCCTTATTTCTTTAAAAATCCATAACTTTCAATATAATTAACCAATTCAATTCAAAATCATTCTTGGGATTATTCAAACTACGAAAGACCATATTCAATCTTATGAAAACAGTTTTGGAAGAAATCATTTTCTTCTTGATTTAATTATTTTTTTATAGTCCATAAACCATCATGGAATCATATGGTTTTGGAGAACAAAGTTGTCTTGCCATATTTCTCATGCTTGGCCGAAACCAAGTTCCAACAAACAAGAAGATTTTCTCTTCATCACTCAATCACAAAACATCATACATGTTCATGTATTCAAGCACTAAATCATGGCATGATTATTTAACATATTCAACATATTATCTTTCAGTGATCAAGTAAGCATATTAACCATTTTATTTTAACCATTATGCATCAAATAAGCATATCATCCATAAATTTTCATCACACAACATACACCACAGAATTATTATACCAAGTCCTCTTAGAGGCTCACAAACACCTAAAGACATAACCCCAACTTTTAGAGTTTCATGACAACACAAAAACAATATAAACCACATACATATCTACTTTAAGGTAGGATAGTGGTAATCTCCCCCATACCTCTTGTAGATCACTTGAAGATCAAACAAAATCAAGCTATAAACAACCAAAGAGCTCACGGTTTTTTGCTCCAAAAACCTAGAAATCAACACATAAAATTAAAAGGGATTATACACTAAGCTTAGACATAACCAAAGATAGGAAATAAGGGTTTAGATCACTTATCTTAAGCCAAAGGATGATGATCAAGAGATGGATGTTCATGGCATGAAAATCATGAAATGAATGAACAAGAAGACATGATTTATCGTGTAGAAGAGAGGTTACCTCTTGATGATGAAGGAATGAAGAGAAATGATCAAAACAAGCTTAGTTGAAAATTTGACAGCTTTGAGGATATGGTGGTGTTATGAGCATATCTCACTATCTGCTCATCTAAAAATTACAAACTTTGCCTTGTTGGAAAGGTAAGAAGAAGAGGCACAACTTTGATGTTGAAAGTTTTGTTTGATTCAGAATAGAACAGGGGCGTAAAGTGCCTTCTTTCCACTGTTCTCGTGTGATGCTAAGGATTTTGAGCTGTTTTAGTAATTTGGGCATAGCTCCCAATATACTTATCCGTTTTTGATGATGTTTAGCTCGTTTGAAAGAAGAGATGAAGAAGAACAACTTTCATGTAGAAAGTTTTTCGAATTTCAGAACGAAAAAGGGTCAGAAGTTTGGTACAGTTTCGGATGAGTATAAGCATCAATGAAGTTCGAATGTGTTCTTAGAGAAAATGATGAACTTGATGAAGAAGAAAGCATAAATGCGTTGAAATTGGTCTAAGTGTGGGTTATGGGAGTGAGGCCGTGTGATGCTGTCCAAAATGAGGAGGAGAATTTCTTGGTTAAGCTTAATTGAACTATGGTGAAAAATGACTAAACTTAGGTTAAGTTAAATGATGATTCACCTTGGTTACATTAAATGCACATTAATGGCAATAGTGAGTCATTAGGATGAGTCATGAAAAATATGTGGTGGAGGTGTGTAGAAGAAGGTGGCTGTTTGTGAACCACAAATGAGGAGGCGAAGTCAATTTGAAATTGTCTTGTGAACCATGGTTGAATTAACCAAACATAGGTTAGGTTAATTTAGGGGTAAATTGGTCATTTCACTTGAAATCATCATGACAAATGAGTGGTGATGGTGAGTAGGAGTATATGGCTAAATTGTGACCACATGTGAGGAAGAAGATATTTTGTTGCCAATCATGATTGGCTAACCTTAGTTGGAGTTAACTGTCATAGGTTAGGTTAAAGCTCTAAATATCTAGATATTTCTTTGTTGTCATTATAGCTAGGGTTAGTCACCACCATGACTCATCATGGTGACTCATTCCTCTTGAGTCATCTTGGATGACTCGTCGTTCTATCTTTTGGTGTATCTCTGCGCATCCATATCCGATTCCATTGTTTACCCGATTAGGGTTTTTGAGAGAAAGATGATGAAATGAAATCAAAATGAAATAATTTTGGTTAAGTGGAGGGGTTGCACGAAATTTGGTAGTTTTAGAGGGTATTTTGGTCAAAATTCACTTAGGGACACTCTTGGAATTTCACTTAAAAATCAAGGACATTTTGGTCTTTTTACTAGAATAAATATCATAATATTTTGGTGTCATCATTAGGCTTCATAAATGCTAGGTGAGTCACCCATGTCACCCATGTGACTCACCACCCTAGGTGGCAAGATGTCCCATCATCCGGAGTCCAGTTTTGTCTCTACACATCCGTTCTCGACTCCGTCGATCACCCGTTTGTTGATGATGCGCCCGAATAAAGTATAATAACTTATTTATGTTGAAAATTTTCAAAATAACCAATATCGTTGGAAAAATAATATAAACCTAAATCGTTTCGTTCACGAGTCAAAATTAGGTTTTATGATCAGTAAACTTTTACTGTCAGTGAAAAACACAGACCGGGTTTCGCCTGAATTCTAAACCTAAAATTTCACCGTAACTCTCTATGATAAAGTAGAGTATAAATATGATTTTGTTTTATTCAAAATCATTTTCTAGGTCTCGGATGAAAATATAAACAAATATATGTATATATATACCGATATTAAAGAACTGCAAAAATCCGGGTGTTACACTCCCACCTCACTCCAGTTATGGATGACTCCATTGCAGAAGAGATTGGCTAAATAGTCAAGAAGGGATGGATAGCCTTGAATTTGGAGAGCTAGTTTAATATAAAGTTATACTGTGGATTTCTGCTTTCTTCATTTTAAACAATTAGATGTGTTAGAATTGCTAATATTGAATTATTGATTCATTCAAGTACTTGAAAACTAGCAATGCCAATGTCATGCCATCATGATCCAAGAAATTTTTTGTTTATTTTTGTTAGCATTTTTTTGGTCCAGGCATATCTGTTTGATGGAGAAATAGATATTCTGTGTGCACTCCATTGATGCTTTAGCAGATTTGTATACGTTAGTCAAGACAGTTCAAAAACAGCTGCCGTACCAGTATTGAAGACATGTCCATATTAGATTCTCGGCGATGGCTAGGGTGAGCAAGTGGATGGAATCTCTCACCGTGAGAGAGATATGAGAGAGGCATTAAAGAGGCATTTTGACCGTTGGATATTGTTATTAAAAAATGGACGATGTGGATCTATTCAATGCCAACCAGTTGTGTTGTGCGGCTAATTCTTTGAATTTCCCAATCTGTCCCAACGAGTTATTATCAGTATCTTCAATAAAACTATCAGTGTCAGTATCAATTTTCTTTTCTTGTTCCATTCAATAATGTCAATATACCCACATGCCTCTCCCTGCCCATCTTCTTCCACCTCTGCCCCGTCCCCGAATTCCGGCTCGGAGCTTCCGGTATCAGTTTCTGCAAATCCATCAGCGACCCAACACCGCCATTACCGTTACTGTTACCATCACCGCTGGCGACACCGTTTTCCCTCAACTTCTGTTTCCGTCTCCATTTTCTCAATCTCTCGCAAAACCTTCCTGCGATTTCTCTGAAACCTCTACCCGAGGTCTTCCTGCTCTGAAATTCAAGATCTATGAACTCTTTCATCATCTTCAATGCATGCAAAACCATCGCAGCAAACCCTAATCGCGTCACTGCCAATGTTCTCGTGCTCCTCCTCCTTTTCTTCTTCCTTGATTTCGCCACAAACTTCTGAGATCTCTGCGCTGGCATTTTCTGTTGTGGAGGAGTTTCGATTTCAAGAAAAGGAAATGGAGGGGAGGCCGAAGGCCAGAGGGTGGAGGGGGAGGGTGGCAATGTACGGCACATAAGAGCAAATTTGCAAAAACCTGATATATTTCGAGATCTACTCAACATTTGGGAAACGGAATATTTTGTCTGAATTTTTACTAAATTCGTGTATGGATTTTTGGGTTAGGAGAAACCCATGGTTAAATAGCTATTAAATATTCGATTTTGTTTGCATTTGTTAATAATTTTTACTGTTTGTGTGTTAAATGGGTGCATCAATGATGGTGGAATGTGGTGTGGTGAAGAATAACACCGAAATGTTGATAACAGTGTTGAAGTATGTCTGTGTTTTCGTGGGGACGATGAACAGTGGAAAGAAAAAAAGGTCAAGTGCAGAAATGGAATCGTTGTTGTAGCTGGGTCCGATAAATGGCCCAGGCCCAAATCATTGTCACAAAATAATAATAAATGACATTTTAATATTAAAAACAATATTAACAATTTAATTTTAATATTAACAACAATTTAATTCTAATAAATATTTTAAAATTATGTCATAATTAAAATTCGTGCCACTGTCTTTGGTTTTGTCCGTTAGTGGCTAATAATTTGTTTTTGTCGGTTACAACAATAATGGCGTCTAGGGGCATAAAGGGGACTACGGGTGTTTGAGAAATTACCCAAAATATTAGTGACTGACACCTGCACTCTTCATTAAATGGTAACCTGAATTGACCGGTGGAAGCCGGCTCTCTCACCGTGAGAGATATGATCTTCTTGTTCACGCTAGCCAGCGCCTTAGATTCTCCTTGGATACTCCTAACTTCATCCTTCTATTTTTTTTTTTCCTTCCAAATTTTGAACCAACACAAGTAGGATAATATTATTATTAGATAAATGTAAGTATTTTATTGTGTCTACAATAATAGTGCATATTTTTGTTGAATATTTATGTCTCTGTTTTAATTTAGGATTTATGCCATTATGCTAATATTATATAGATTTTATGTTGCATAAAACCCTATTTTAGTCCCCGTAAGATATAAATTTCATCAAATTTGATCCCTCAAAGTTAAAATCCCCAGTGTTTTAGTCCTTCCATCAAGTTTAGGAGGTACTATTTTTGAAATTTGAATTTGAGGGATATTAAAAAAAATATAATAATAATAATAATAATAATAAATATAATAATAATAATTAATAAAAAAAATATAATAATAATAATAATAATAATAATAATAAACCCTAAACCCTAAACCCTAAACTCACTCTGGGATCAAATTGATAAAATTAACATACAAGGGATTAAATCTAATATTTTGGATTTACAGTATTATTGTATCCATGTTGTTCTTTTCCAATTCTTTTCTTAACTGCTTTACGTATTGGATTCCAGTCGATCCATGATCAAATTATATCTGGTTTTGTTTCCACTTTTCCATTAATTAAATTTTAGATACAATTTTATGGATTTTCCATTATTGAAATCGCGTATCTCCTTCACTTGTAGTGATTCATCATTCGAAGGATGTGAGGCTATTATGATGGTAGCGATTGGCCAACGTGGAAGCTACCAATTTTGGCTGCACTGCCACTGTCTCTCCCCGAATCCTTAACAAGATCCATGTATGCAAAGGAGCATACCCAGAACGAATATGACAACCAGATCCACGAGCAGTCCATGGCTTTTGTCATTCAGAAATCTGCCAGGAGTACTAGCACTTGAGACATTTTGTTCTTCTTTCTCTTAAAATTCTCATTAAGCTCTCAATATGTCTGTTTCTAGTTGTGGTATGGACACCAATTTGGAGGAGGGAAATGTTTGTTTGGGAAGCGGAATTATTGGTTGAGCTTACAACCTTGGTTCAACCAGTCAGCTTGGAGATAGATAAACAAGACTCATGGTTATGGGATTTAGATGCATCAGGTCTTTACTCTACAAAGTCAGGATATAGCTTGCTGGATAATAGATCACGAACAGTTCAGGATCTCCCCCCTATGGACAGGCGAGTGTTCAAGCAGTTATGGAAAGATAAAGCACCATCAAAGGTGTTGGGTTTTAGCTGGCAATGTTTTTGGGATAGAATTCCTTCAAAATCAAATTTGGTGAAGAGGGGGATTCCACTTTCAGCTGAGGATCAGAAATGTAAGTTGTGTGTAGAGTCATTAGAGACTTCTCAACACTTGTTTTTTACATGTTCTTTTGCTCATTCTCTGTGGGCGAGAGTTTATTGTTGGCTTGGTTTCTCAGTGGTACAACCTTCTAATATCAAACAACATTTCCTCTACCATTGTGGGCTATGCAAAGGGAAGGAAAGGAAACTGAGAGGTGCATTAATTTGGCATGCAACTATGTGGTCTATTTGGCTAGATAGAAATGATGTCTTATTTAACAACAGCAGGGCAGATTTGCTTAGGCTCATGGACTTGGTGATTGTTAGATCTTGGAGATGGTTTGCTTCGACCATTAATGAAACGGTTTGGTTCTCAGATTGGTGTGTATGTCTGCTAGAATGTAATTTAAAGTCATAACAGGTGGAGGTGGTCCTTTGGGGTTAACAAGTGTGGTTAAGTAGCATGAAATGGCTATCTGGTTTGCTTGTTGGTTCTATGCAGTGATCATGTGGTGCAGGAATCTATTCTGGTGGCACTTTACTAGTTTTCTCCTGTGTCTTTTTGCACGGACTGGTGTAATTGTGTTTTTGGGGGACTTGTTTTGTTACTCTGTACATTGGGGAACAGGTAGGGCTAAGTAATGGAAATTGGGTACGGTTCTATCAGGTTGGCATGAACTTGTGGGGTGTTTCTGGGTGGGGGTTTGGCTATTTTTTATGGCTATGCTCCTGCTTTTCCTTGTAATTTTGAGTACAACTAGTACTCTTATATATAATATATATTTGTTCATCAAAAAAAAGTTCTCAATATTTTCATCTTTTTTTTTAATGTTGGTTTTCTTTCTAGATATTTGAAAAATGTATAATGCTTTAATGTTTACTCAACTCACCAGTCGCCATAAGAATAAGATGGCTTTAGAAAGTCAAAGCCATTTGTTTGAGGGGATTACAAATCTGATTCAGCTTGTATGACCTCTACTATAAGGATTGTTATATATTGCAATAATGTACAAACATCCATGTTTTTGGGGTTAAGTTGGATAGAAAATGGGAGAGAAAATTGAAAACAAGAGAACAACACAACTTAATTAGTTTTCGGAATCTATTTAAAATATATCAAGTCAAGATAGGGACTCAATCGTTAATTTTAGAAAAAGTAGTATTTTACTCTAAAATGACTTGTTTACAATCATTACCAAGGGACCTATTATATTAGTAGTGACGCAACCCCCTTTTCCTAAGTGTGTAACAACCTCAAGGTTTTGTGATTCAAGGTGAAAAGGTTTATGAATTGAAGAAAACTCTTAATGGGCTCAAATAAGTCCCTAGAGCATGGTATAGTGAGATTGAGAACTTGAGCAAGAATTTCAGAGAAGCAAAAGTGAGCCTACCTTGTATGTCAAGTATCATGCCAAGACAGTTATTCTTTTTGTTGCACTTTTTGTTGATAATTTTGTGTATATAGGTAACAAAATAAAAATGGTTGAAAATTTCAAAATGGAGATGATGAAAAGATATAAGATGAGTAATCTTGGACTATTACATTATTTTCTTGCGATTGAGGTTTATCAAGATGAGCATGGTGTTTTTATTCAGTAGTGTTATTTGAATACCCAATTTGGGACACTTTCAGCGACACCTTGATTAATCACGTGCAAATATTTGATTAATTCAGTTCATTATTTGGTTAATGGGTCATCTGAAGCTTATTTTTCATAACCATGTAAATATTTGGTTAATCACATGCAAATATATTCAGTTCTTTATATGATTAATGGATCATCATGAATTAACCAAATATTTGCACGTGATTAACCATATAATGAACTGAATTAATATTTGCACGTAATTAACCAATGTGTCGCTGGAGGTGTCCCAAATGGGTGTTCAAATAACATTTCTCTTTTTATTTGTCAAAAGCACTAGGCTGAAAACATATTGA
The DNA here is from genome assembly GCA_035048595.1 of Echinosophora koreensis. NCBI lineage: Eukaryota > Viridiplantae > Streptophyta > Magnoliopsida > Fabales > Fabaceae > Echinosophora > Echinosophora koreensis. Next base: position 2,228,616 of record JAPCYP010000072.1, read on the forward strand.
AGAAGTTTGGCATGTTTGGCTACAAACCTGTTGATACTCCTTTGGTAGTGAATGAAAAATAAAAAAGGAAGATGGTGGAAGATTGGTACTTACGCGTATGTGTAGAAGCTTGGTCGGATGTTTGTTTTATCTCACAGCTTCAAGACCTAATTTGATGTTTGCTTAAAGTTCACTCTCTAGATTCATGAGCAAACCAAGCCACTTCTTCTCAGAGCATTATTAAATGAAATGAGGAGCTTATACATAATCGATTCTTTCAACATAAACATTATTAAAAAGCAAAGAAAAGAAACATTATTAACCCATATCATTAAGATAACTTCCATGAAATGAGAAGCTTATACATAGTTAGAGCTTTTCTAACCTATTCCTTAGTAGGTTCAACTAGAAGTCCAGACTCCAGAGGACTTAAGATATTTCCTTACAAGTTGCTTTATTATGACCTGTTCCTCTGCATTTGGTACATGTAACAGTTTTCTTGAGTACCTGTGCAGTTTTATTCTCATCTTTCTTATTTTGGCCCTGCTGCTTGCTAGGGCAAGGAGGAAGTACAGTTCCATTACCTTGTGCAGCTTCTACACTACTCTTGAAACTCTCAGATACAGGATTTATGGATTCTGAATACATACTTATGGAAGTATCAACTGTGAAGTATTTCAAGCAATAATCATACATACTTCTATTGATGCAGTTTAGAACAGCAATAGCATGACAACAAGGTAGACCAGTTGCTTTCCATTTCTGACAGCTACATTCCCACTTTTCAATATCCACAACATTAATAGAATCATCATGAACTTCGAATAAGGTATCCGATGAGAACAATACTTTAAGACGATGCACCTTAAGACTTTCTTGATGTAGCTTTTCCTCCTGTGATGGAGTCAGTTTTGCAGACCACCTGCATGAATCGATTCGACGATCATTTATCAACTCCATAATCTTACATCTTAGTACTTCTACCTTCTGCGTTATTGTTAACTCTCGCACTTCTTCAATCCAGTTAGTATATAACTCAGTAACATCAAACATAATATGATTATATGGTTCACCCTTAAATGCGGCACTTGTCCACTGATCCGGTTCAATTTGCATGATCCAATCATATGCTGTCAAAGAAACCTTCTTAATCTGTTCTAAGGACATTTTAAAACCTTCAAGCCGCGGTGCATGTGAAGCAGCCAGAAAATAAATTGGCAAAGAAGGCTTTCCATCCCCATGGAAAGGACCCTTCAGTATTTTCTTGAAGCTTTCCAGGAGGTGGTACAGAGAGTACCCATGGTGAGCATTGTTGAATACCTCTAAAACTGATTTCTTTAATCCCTTCTCTCTATCAGACACAAAAGTCATAGACTGATAAGATGGTACAGCATATTTCAACTGCTCCAGAAACCAATGCCAGTTATCATTGTTCTCCTCATCGACTATACAAAATGCAACAGGAAAAGCACAATCATTCCCATCTAGTGAAGTTGCAGTCAATAGAACCTCGTGGTATTTTGACTTTAAGGATGTGGCGTCAAGGAATAGAAGAGGGCGGCAACCAATCTGAAATCCATGTATCAAGGCATGAAATGATAGGAAAAGACGTTGAAATTTTTTGTCATCTTGCGTAACAAGCTTAATAATACTACCAGGATTTGCCTCTATCATCTTCTCACAAAGCCCAGGTAACTGATTGTATGCCTCTTTATATGAACCCTGCAGCTGCTCTCTGGCCTCCTCAATTCCGCGCCATACTTGAGTATAGTTCAGCTCAATCCCAAAGTTTTGAAGAATTTCATTGGCAATCTCCTTTGGTTTGTGATGAGGGTTGTCCTGTAATCTGCTCTTTATGATGCTTACCAACCAATTCTTTTTGGGATGCGCAGATTTCCAAGATTCTCCTGCACAAGTATGTGACATATTCATCCTTTTAATCCTAAATGAATGAGCAAATGGGACCCAGGATGCATGAATTCTCCAAGGACAGCCTGCAGCTACACATACGCCACTGGCACGATTTGTGTCGTTCTTGATTAACTTATATGCAAAATGATGGGCTATGGCATATTTCTGCAAGGCATCACGAAATTCATAGACACTTTTGAAGTCCTGACCAACACCAGTGATAACATCTTTCCATGATGCAACTAATTTTTCATTAGGAACATCATTGGTGCCAGGAAGAATGAAGAAATTGCCAGGATTGTCTTTAGAGGGTAAAATATTTTGTTGGTGCTCCACATTATCAACAAGTGCAGTATTATCATGATTTTTAATGTTCTTTTTTTGGGAGACTTCTTTTCTTTTCTCATCTGTCTTTTTAGCTAGTGCGATAATTGTAGGACCTTTTGCACCAATTGTCCAGGCTGCAGTGCGCCTTCGCTTCTTAACGGTATCTGCAGGACTAGAATCCATATCACCTAAGATTGGGCTTTGGGAGACTGCATCGAAAGCAATAGCAGCAGAACCAGTTGGTGTGGAACAAGCAGCATCATGATCCTTGGTAACAGCATGAATTGGAGAATGGTTTGAGGAAGTACTGACTGTGCAGGGAATAAGGGTAGTCAATTTAACCGCTATAACAGAGTCGGCAGGTGTTGAAACACAAGTCACAGGTGTAAGGGGGGTATCTCTAGAGGCAGCAGCTGCAGAGAAAGTATTTTGAGTGCAATCAGCTAGTGGTGTAGTATTTGTAGCAGTGGGGACTACAGTTTCAGCTAATTTTATTTCACTTGTCCTGCAAATGATGATTAACTTTACTGAGTATGAGTAAATTGTGCAATAGCTGCAATATGAAAGCTATAGGAGGCGTTTTATTATTTATCGGAAAGAGTAATTTATCATCAATTTTCTAAGCAAATGATAACAATGCCTGCTTCAATAAAATCAGTCGAGGATCTGTTTTGAGCATAAATTTTAGTATTCTCTAAAAAATGTAACAACAATGAGGAAAATATTGATAGAAGAAAGTTTATGAAGAAACCTGGTATTCATGTTTAAGGTTTCATGATCAAAGCCTTCTCTCCCAGAAACAAACACATCAGCAGTTACTGAATTCTCATGGAAATCATACATCCTCCTCAGGTCTTTGTCATTTGATAAGCAGATTAGAGTTTTCCTGTTCCCTGGAAGAAAATACTTGATGGACAAGGTTTTATATTCTAAATTCCATAGTTCAGCAAGTTTTAGCTTCAGATCATCAAATTGAGTTTCATGATTGATCTCCACTGCATGTGCTTCGCCTCCAGTATATGACATAGATCCATTATCATTCGAGGAAAATTTACCACGGGATTGGCAAATTAGTATAAGCTTTCCATTCACCATTGCCACTACTTCAAAAGAGCACATTCATGTTTGTGAATATGCGTAAAAGTTATATCTCAATTCTAAAAGAGAAATTATTTTCTTTGCTTAACAATTCGTAAGATGGTAATCAAGAAAGATTGAATAAAAATGTTCTAATAGTGAACCTAAAAACTTAGAAGTAGGAGTCAGTTATAAATGATTCCAACTCCATAGTCCCATTAGAAATTGAAAAATGAAAGGGAGGGAAAATATCTGAACATTACTCTTCTGAACGTACGATTCGAAAAAAGGGCATAAAATACATACCCCAATAAGAAGATGGTAAAACACAATAACATGAAAGAATATAAATTTCAAGACAGATAGGATAGATGAAGAACTATTGCTTTCGACAGTACATAATGTATTGGATTATCAAACTATCTTTGAATGCATTCTATAGCACATCACCTATCAAATTATTCTCCCTTTATCCTCCTCTTCCATGTGCTTATTCTCTATTCATTAATGTAGCTTCTAGTTTTCTTCCTTTATCCTTCAAATCAATGCCACTGTGTCACAATCTCCCCTCTATCTTTATTTAATTTGCATTTAAATCATATTTTGGTCAATTAAGCAATGATTTGTTGCAAATGAATAATTTTAGTAATTTTATCAAATATCAACATCACTGCAATGATGCAGCCACATCGCAGTGGAACATTAGAGTGATGTGATTTTGGGAGTGACCACCTCAACCTGCTATTCACTTCATGACACACTCTGTTAGAACTGTGAAGCATTTGTATTCAACAATTGAACCCAGAAACAAACCAAAAGAGAAAAAACAAGGCGTGTAATAGACACTGCAGAAGGCCAACTATGATAAGTTACAATCCTAAAAAAAAATATGTCATACTGCACCATCTAATATCATCAAGGTCTATTTGTTCTGTTTCAAATTTTCCATTTTTGAAAAATAATTACCAAATTGCCACTGTTTCGTTCTATTTCCTGTTTTCAAATATTTGTTTTGTTGTTTTCATCGTTTCTTATATAAATATTTTGAAAACAGGAAACACAATAAAAAGAATATGACATTTTTTAAATGAAAACAAAAAATTGGAAACAAAGAAAACAAGCCTAAGTGGGTGCCTAGATGCCATTTTTGCAATTACGGAATTGTCATTGTTTTTATTTTGTTTCCTATTTTCAAAGAGTACGTGACATTTCTTATGACAAGTAAACCAAAAAGAGAAATGTTATTTAAACATCAAGATGGGACAACAATTTTCTTGGTCAATACAATTCAAAAACGTGGTTAATGAAGTGTTGGGATTGATTAATAGATATAACAACTCATAATCCACGATTCTCAGGTGTTTATACTGTACATGCATTATGCATGTACTATATCTATATTTGAACCCCAGAGAATCGTGGTTAATGACATTCAAAATCGTGGTTAATCAAATTTAGTTAGTGGTTAATGAGTTACGACACCTTGGTATATCTATTAATCAAACTCAACACTTTGTATTAATCATGAAAATTGTTGTCCAATTTTGTGTCTCATTTTGAATTTCAAATAATACAACTCAACCGAAAACAAAGCAAACGGACCTGGGTTATATCTACAATAAACAATAGAGAGGGAATGATAATTGGATATCATGCAAAGAAACAGCATAAATTCCGAAGAACAAAACTCATGATTGAAAGAAAATGATCATAGAGAATATTCATACGAGTAGTTAAGCCTAGTTAATCCGAGTAGCGTTTGCAGTAAGAGAACAGAGCAAGAAAGACTACCGAGTACATACAAGAGTGGCTGCCACTGCAAGGGACCTTCAGTTGGAGACAAAACCTGGAATTTGGGGCTTTGTAGAAATAGAGAAAAACCAGTGAACGACGAAAGATAACCAGGTAGATCCTAACCGTTTTAAACGGGGATCCTTTGGAATTTTGGAAATTTAGGAATTAAAAAATGGAGGTTTAAATATGTTTTTTCCCCAATAAAATAGCAGAAATTCGTTTTTAGCCTCTTATTTTTAAAATGTACGTTTTTTGTCCCTTAATTTCCAAAATAACTCATCTTTGATCCTAATGTTAACTATGTTTCATATGGTTTTGATTGTCAAATGCAGTTCTAAGTCCCTTTTCCACGTCCCTCACTTTTCTAATATCGAATGTACTTTCACATAGGAATAGGGACATGAAACTTCATTTAACCGATCAGATTTAGATGACGTTAAAGACCAAAAGTGAGCTATTTTGAAAAAAGAAATGCTAGCAACACATTCTCTAACACACTCTTTCCAATACATTCCCTCCTATTGGTTGAAATTCATGTGGGACCCACAAAATTCAAGTGGGACCCACATGAATTAATGGGACCCATTTACAAAATAATGGGACTCACATGAATTCCAACCAATAGAAGGAAGTGTGTTGGAAAGAGTGTGTTGCTAGCACTCCTCGTTTGAAAATTGAGGGACCAAAAAGTGCGGGTTTTAAAATGAGGGACTAAAAAGGAATTTTCGTTATTTTACAGAGACCAAAATCATATTTAATCCAAAAATGTATATTGAAAATACCGAGATTTAATTGTTATAAATTTCCAGTGTCAAAAAATTCAGAAATGTTATTTATACAATCAATGTGACAACTTCTGGGACAACTTTTTGATGCCCTATTTAGTTTCCCATAATCAAAGTAGTTTTATCCCAGTTAGATCCACAATTGATAACATTCTTGTGATTCTGGAATCTATCCATACTCTAAATCATCTTCATGGTAGGAAAGGATTCATGATCCTTAAGCATGATTTGGAGAAAGCATATGACAGATTGGAATAGAATTTCATAAAGGATACCCTGGATATTATTGGTTTGCCTTCAGTTCTGATTAACCTCATAGATCATTGTTTGCATTCTGCCTCTATCAGAGTTAACTGGAATGGATCTAAAACTGAATCTTTTAATTCTTCAAGAGGCTTGAGGCAAGGGCACCCCATGTCTCCTTACCTCTTTGTCCTTGCATTGGAAAGACTAGGGCATAGAATTCAGGATCTAGTGGATGCTGGCTTTTGGAAACCTCACAAATTTGGAAGAGGGAATGGGCCTAGTGTGTCTCACATAAACTCTGCATATGATCTGGTGCTAATATCTGAAGCTTCTCCTGATCAAGCAGTTATGATCTGGTAAGAAACTGAATCTAAATAAATCAAAGGTGTTTTTCTCCAAGAATACAAGAGAGGATTCTGTCCTTCAGATCTGTCAAATTCTTGGGATAGAGAGAACTGAAGATTTAGGAATCTACTTAGGTGCACCCCTTCTGCATTAAAGAAGTTTGAAGCATAATTACTCCTACTTATTAGATAAGATGAAGAAAAAGCTTTCTGGTTGGAAGGCATCATCCCTTTCCTTTGCAGGTAGAATAACTCTAGCCCAAGCATCCTTGGCCAACATTCCAGGTTATGTGATGCAAGCTAGTCTTATTCCAAGTTCTATTTGTGATGAGGCAGAAAGATTATCTAGGAATTTCATTTGGGGGAGCATATCCGATCATAGGAAATGCCATCTAATATCTTGGAAACGAGTTTGTTTACCTAAAGAGGAAGGTGGTCTTGGTTTTAGAAATTTAAGAGTGCTTAACAAAGCCTATATCATGAAGTTGGCTTGGCAATTGGTGGCTAATCCTGATAAGCTTTGGGTTAAGGTCATGAAGGCAAAATATAACTGTGGTCCCTTCCCTTCTCCTAAAGTGATTACTTAATAGTTCTAATCTATGAAGAGTTATTAGTCGAAATTGGTCAGAGGTTGAAAAGAACATTCTCTGGTCTATTAGTAATGGCAACAATGTCAGGTTTTGGAAGGACAAATGGACATCTAATATGTCCACTCTTTCAGACTTATGCTTTCGAAATATCCCTAATGGACAAGAAGATTTTCCTGTCTCATTCGATGCTCAAAATGGTGAGTGGAAATGGGACTTATTTGAAAACTTTGTGACTAATCCAGTTCTTGATTCCATTGCAGGTATAAAACCTCCCTCGAATTCTGATGTTGAAGATTATCCAGTCTGGAAGCTGTGCTAGGAAGGATGTTTTTCTATAAAGTCTGCATACTACCTTATTAGCAAACCTCCTGCTGAATATGTGGATGATCCTGAGCTGATTTTCAAAACAATCTGGCAATAGAAAGGTCCAAATAGAATTAAGGCTTTTCTGTGGAAGATAGCACATGGGAAGCTGATGACTAATGTAGAGAGAAGTAAGAGAGGCATGACCTCAGATGTGAATTGTCCAAGATGCTATTCTGGTCCAGAAACTCTAATGAATATCCTTAGAGATTGTGAAGAAGCTTAGGAATATTGGAACAGGGTTGTCAAGTCAGAGCATTGGAGTAAATTTTTTAGCTTAGGTTTCCTTCCTTGGTTGGAATGGAATCTAACTTCTAACAACATTGGAGAAATTTGGAACAGGGTTGTCAAGTCAGAGCACATTCGATCATGTTCACTTTCTTTAGCATCTCAGTTAGTGAAATTTGGAAAGATAGAAACAGGCTGGTGTTCTCTAATGCTTCGAATTTTGGAAATGAACTCTGGTTTTTAGTTTCCTCCCAAGCAAAATTAGTGGAATAGGATTTAGCTAAACCTCCTGCATTCATGGATGAGAGAAGGGTCTTGATGAAAGTTAGGTGGCAACCTCCCCCTGAAGGTTTGTTCAAAATTAATGTAGATGGTGCTCAAAATTCTTCCTCGGTATTGGCTGTGTGTGGAGGTATTGTCCGGGATTCAAAAGGTGATTCTGTGAAGGGTTTTTCAGTTAATATAGGAAGACATTCCTCCTTGATTGCAGAACTTCAAGCTCTACTCTCTTGCATAAAGGTGGCTCGAATGCTGTCCATCAACAAAGTGATTCTTGAAACAGATTCTTTAGAGTCTGTCAACTTGATCTCTAATGGAACTTGTATTTCTCCTCAATTCAACGCACTGCTGGAGGAAATTAAGCTGTTTTTGCATTCAACATCTTGGCAAGTGCCTATCTTGCATATTCCTAGAGAGTTTAATAAGTGTGTGGACCATTTAGCAAAATGTGATTTTGATGCACCTGGGAGTTTCCATTTGATTAATTCAGCTAGTCATTCACTGAATTTATTTGTTCTAAATAATTGTAATGGGTGTTCAACCCATCGTTTGATTAGTAGTTAATAAATTTCCATTTCTATCAAAAAAAACAAAAAACTTTTTGCCAATGGTTAATGCAATTCAAAATTATAATTAATAATGTATTGAACATGGTTAATGAGTAAACATGTGGTAAATGAATACGTCATTAACCATCCACCGAATTGCATTAACCATTCACTGATATATCCATTAATGGTTAATGCGATTTAGTGGATGGTTAATGAGTTACCCATTTATTACATGTGTACCCATTTACCAAGTTCAACACATCATTAAACATAATTTGGAACTGTAATTGTCCCAAAAGTTGTCTATTTGGTTGTACAAATAACACTACGGAACAGTTATGTTATTTTGGGTGTTGAAAAGTTGTCCCATTTTGGATGTACAGATATTATTTTTAATATGTTCAATGAATAAAAAATTATCTCATAATTAAAAATCTTTAACTTTTATGATAAATGAATAGGTTCAATTGTAGTTTGGGTATGTAGTTTCATAAATGAGTGCTTTTGGTCCCTGAAGTTTTAATTTTCCAAATCAAGTCCCTCTAATTTAAAAATCGAACAAATTTGATCTTGTCGTCAACATATCATCTAATACTTTAGTTATTTGCTGACCTACCTTACCATTTGTAACGTGACATTAGTGTAGCATTTTAATTAGTTGAAAAAAGTTAAATAAATGCACAAATGTGCATGCATATCTCCTTTTAGAGACTACTATAAGGAGTTCACCTGCAGAGTGCGTTTGTGCGTTTTTTAATTATTATTTTTATTTTTTCAACTAATTAAAATCTTACATTGATCATGTCATGTCGCAAACGATGAGCCAGGTTAGTAACTATCGTTAAATATTGGATGGTACATTGACAACAAGACCAGATTTATTCGATTTTGAAATTAAAGAGACTTTATTTAAGCAATTGAAGCTAAAGGAATCAAAATTACCTATTTGTGAAACTACAAGGACCAAAACTGCAACTGCACTTCATTTCACTTCACGGTCAAAAATTTTCAATCAATCTTTTTGGAGGTGAATGAGAGTATACCTCGATCGAGGGAGAGACCGGGGAAATCCCATATGGCCCAATATGTCTTAAAAGTCGCACATTATGTGTCAACCCAAGATGCATCTTCCTCTCTAGGACTTCGAAAGGGTACTTCTGGAACGCCAATACGCATTAAATGGAGAAAAATAATGGAGAAGTATGTCCCACTTTGATGTGGAACATAAAAAATGGGTTTATTGTGTTAAAAATGACTTGTCTTTATCATATTTTATTTTATTTATAAATCATAAATAAAAAAGGCTGATCAAATGCAAGTGAAATAACACTACAAGAAAATGTTGAATTACTGATGGAAATTTACCGACGGAAATGGGCTCCATCGGAAATTAAGAAGTTATCGACGGATATTGCCGTCGGTAATGTAGAATACCAAGAGTTGTCAAAATTTCTAACGGAAAGTTAAATCGGTCAGAAAAATGGCGGGATCTTGAAAAAGTTTAGCGTCAAAGGGTACCGATGGACTTAGCTGTCGGTAAATGGGACTACATTTACCGACAGACTGTCCATCAGAAATCTATATACAAATACCGACGGAATAGTCCGCCGGTAATCATTTTTTTGAATTACCGATGGCAACATCCGTCGGAAATTCAAAAATTTGATTTACCGACAGAAATGTCCGTCGGAAATGCGAACGTCCGTCGGAAAAGTTCATTAAATCAGAACAGCAAACCTTCTCCCCCCTCACTTTCCCCTTTCTCTTCTCTCTCTATCTCTCTTGTCGTTGTCTCCCACGCTATCACCACCGCCGCCACCCACCACCGCCTCTGTTCTCTCCGGCCCTGTCTCTCTTCCTTCCCTCTCCCTATCTCTATTCCTCTTAGTGCGCGCGCGGCCCTCACGGTTCTGCCTCCGCCAACTCGCTTGTCGTTCTGTTGGATGGAGGAGCTTGCGACGAGCTTCAACTCCTCCACCGCCGCACCGCTGCTCAATGCCGTCAGTTCCCAGTAATGTGACCTTTCATTTTCTGTCACAGATCTGTCGTTTTTGAGAGATGATTTTTTTCTTTTAAGTTGCAAGCTTGGCAACGCACAGATGACGGTGAATGGAGGAAGAAGAGGGTTGCTGGAGTTAAAATAAAAATAAAAAAGTTTAATATAAAAAAATAAAAAGTTTTAATATAAAAAATTAAATCCTCTTTACCGACTGACATTTTCGTCGGTAAGTATACATCAGAGTTTCCGACGGACATATCCGTCAGTAAGGAGAGGCCTGTGTGACGCGTTTCCGACGGCCTTTTCCGTCGGAAATTTCCGACGGAATGCCCAGATCCGTCGAAAACCCTTTCCTATGCGCCTAGTACCGACGGAATGGGGTCCGTCGGAAAGTCCATCGGAAACGCTGTTTTCCGACGGCTTTTGGGCTTTTCCGACGGTTTTTTCGCCGTCAGTATATATATAATAAAGGGTTTCTAGGTAAATTTTAAATTATTTTACTTGTGTTGTCCATTGTCCACCAAACAATATACGGGACAAAGAGTTGTGTTGTGACTCAAGCATTTGTCATGTGTTGTTCTCTTTGTCATGTACCTTAATGTGAATCAAACACACCGCACGTAACGATCGAATTATTCGGTCACTAAATAGCGACCGACACAAAATCGGTCGCTATATAAAATAGCGTCAGAGGTTTCTGCAATCGCAGCTTGTTCGCTAACATTTATAGCGACCGAAATTCATGGGATAGCGACCGATTTTGGCGGTCGTTAAAACCTTGTTTTCATGTAATGACATTTGGATAATCAATCTAAATTTCTTGATATATTTAAAGAGTTACAAGTAGATCCAAATGATGTTTCATGTTAAGAATTAAACAAGATGTTCCTACAACTTCAACTGGAACTCTCTTTCTATTGTCAATAAAAACAAACATTTCTTTTGCTTTCTAATTTGAGTTGTAAGGAATTCCTACATCATATTAGAAATATGATTGCACAACAAAAATCAATCGACCAATTATTATATAAAACTTCAACTAAATTCAATTCAAAACATATATAAACACTAAACTTACCTTTAAATCATACGTCTTGGACCATATGCTCATTTTTTTTTTACAAGGTTTAACTATTGAGTTGATCCCTGAATTATTTGAGAATTTTCAAATAGGTCCTTAAACTAAAAAAAATTGTAATTGGGTCCCCAAACTTTTATAAAGTTTTCAATTGGATCCCTGAACTAAAATAGTTTCTATTTGAGTATCTGAACTTATATAAAAATTTTAATTTAGTTCATGCCTTCAAAACTAAGATTTTTAACTGCATGCTATTTAAATCTAACAAAATATACTCAACTCAAGCTTAAATTGAAGTCAATATTAAATTAGCGGGAAGAAAGTACACGTGGTACAGACCTGATGGGAGTTCCATGAGCAGGCTGGATCGCTTTGTGCTATCTGAAGAATGGTTACAACACTGGGAGCATTTGATGCAACTGGGTTTGGACAGGTCGGTGTCTGACCACTGTGTGGTTATACTCAAAACAGAAGGCCAAGAATGGGGTGTCAAACCTTTCAGGGTCATGAATTGTTGGCTTTTGGACAAGGGATTCGAAAAATTAGTGTCAGAGAAGTGGGCAAGCTCGAATGTACAGGGCTGGGCAGCTTTTGTGGTAAAACAAAAGCTAAAAAGTCTGAAAAATGACATTAAGGCTTGGAATAAAAACAGCTTCGGGAATCTGGACAGCAATATTTCTTTAGCAATTGAAGGCATCAAATCTGTTGATGATTTGGGGGAGGAAGGGTTGTTGTCAGAGGAGGATATCAAAAAAAGAAGGGATCACTTAGAGTCATTTTGGAAGTTCTCTAGGATGAAAGAGGTCTTTACCGCACAGAGAGCAAGATCGAAATGGCTCAAGGATGGGGACTCTAACTCTAAGTACTTTCATGCCTGCATCAATAAAAGAAGGATGCGTAACACAATACATGGCTTTGAAATTGGTGGTACATGGGTGGAGGATGTGACTAGAGTTAAGGAGGAGGCCTTCAATCACTACAAAACTCTGTTCAATGAGGTAAATGGCCGAGATCGTCTCTTGATGGTGTTGTTTTTAAAAGAATTTCAGGGAGTGAAGATGAAATGCTTACATATGAATTCTCTTTAAAAGAGATAGAGGAGGCAGTATGGAGTTGTGATAGCAATAAGTGCCCCGGCCCCAATGGGTAAAATTTTGCATTCATCAAGAAGTTTTGGAGCACTCGAAAGGATGATTTCTGCAAACTGTTCTTCAAGTTTCATTCCAACAGCGAGTTATAGAGAGGGTGTAATGCATCATTCCTTGCATTAATCCCAAAGGTGGATAGCCCTTTGTTCTTAGGTGATTATAGACCCATTTCGCTTGTAGGTTGTTGTTACAAGATCCTGGCAAAGATGTTAGCGGGGAGGTTAAGCAAGGTCATGAGGACAATCATATCCGAAAGTCAATCAACATTCATAAGAGGAGGAAACATACTAGATGGGGTAGTAATTATCAATGAGTTAATTGACTTTGCCAAGAGGAAAGGGGAACCGTGCATGTTGCTTAAGGTGGACTTCGAAAAGGCGTACGACTCTGTAAGTTGGGAGTACCTTGATTATATGCTAGATAGAATGGGTTTCAACAGGAAGTGGAGAGGGTGGATTGGAGAGTGTTTGAAATCGGCTTCGATCTCGATATTGGTCAACGGGAGCCCAACAAATGAATTCTCGGTGTCAAAAGGGATTCGACAAGGCGCCCTATGTCACCATTTTTGTTCTTGATTGCGGCGGAAGGTTTGAGTGGCTTGATCAAGAATGCGATAAACTTGGGGGTATATGAACAATACACAATCAACGATAATGGGGATGAGGTAAAGGTTTCACACACTCAGTACGCGGACGATACGATCATGGTGGGGCGGTTATCCATAGAAAACGCATTTGCAATGAAGTGTATCCTTAGGTGTTTTGAAATGGTTTCCGGGTTGAAAGTAAATTTTCACAAAAGCTGTGTTTTGGGCATCAAGGACAACTACAATCTCACGTACCAGGCTGCTTGTTCCCTAAATTGCAAGGTTGGTGAGGTCCCATTCAAATTCTTAGGAATCCTTGTTGGGGCAAACCCAAGGAAAACGAGCACTTGGAACTCAGTGATTCAAACCATCAATTCTAGGCTATTGAGTGGGAGGAACAAGTTTCTGTCATTTGCTGGAAGGATAGTGTTGATTAATGTGGTCTTATCAAGCTTACCAGTGTACTACCTATCGTTCTACAAGGCTCCAAATAAGGTAATAAAAATCATTTCACAAATTTAGTGTAGGTTCCTTTGGGGGGGTTGTGAGGAAGCTGGGAAAATCCATTGGGTGGCTTGGGATTTAGTATGTAGACAGAGGGATGAGGGTGGTCTTAGAATAAAAAATCTATTGTCTTTCAATCTAGCTCTTTTGGTGAAGGCTATGGTGCACCACTCACCAAAGTGGTGCAGTGGTGCACCACCCAAGTGGCCAAATTTGAACCAATCAAATTGCCACTTGGGATGATTAACATTTCAAGCTTGGTCAAATAGTCCAAGGTTATAATGGGTATTATAAGAAATGGTAAAGTGTATCAAAAAGAAATACAATCAGTATTTTCTTATAAAAAAAATTGAAATCCCTAAATTTCTCCCACCACCTACCACCGTCAACCTTCACCAGCACTGCTAGAGCCACTGTTCTCCGACGAACACTCATGACCTACATGCCCAGCAGATCTGCCGCGAGCTCCTCACAGCCTCCGCACTGTCGAACCTCTGTGTCAGGCCGTCCAAGCTCCCTCATGCTCGACCACAATAAGGATAGGGAAGAGTGGAGCGATGCAGCGATCGTGTGCACCTTCGCTGGAGAGGGACGAGCGACGATGATGCTGCAGGGTTTGCGCGGCTGCATGCGGAGGAGGCTGGATCTATTTGGCGGCGAACGGTGTGGTTCGCTGAGGAGGCCGAATCTACTTTGATATTGAGGAGCCGAACCATGGCTTCTGGATCACAACCGTTGTGATCCATTGAGGAGGTCGGACGGCGGCGGAGGATATCGCTGCTGAGATGGAGGCGGAGGAAGCGGATCTGGAACTGTTTTCGCGAAAGTGGCACTCGTGAAGGGGAGATCCGGGTCCGGGTCGACGATACGTAGGTGGTGCTCGATCCTGTAATGGTGGTACGGCGGTGGGTGACCAGCTCTACAACTCGGGCCTAAGATGCCGCCGGAGGCGGTGGCGGCAGGGGTGGGCTTTGCGTGATGGGAGCACCCTAAACATATGTATTTCTATTATTTTTTGACAGATATGTATTTCTATTTTTCAGTATAATCCCTTGTATGTAAATACTTAATACCATTGTATGTAAATACTTAATGTAATACCCATTATGACCTTTGACTCTTTGACATCATAAATTTTGCCACTTGGGTGGTGTACCACTACACCCCTTTGGTGGGTGGTGCACCTTAGACATCACCAGCTCTTTTAGGGAAATGGAGGTGGAGAATGTTGGTAGAGAGTGAGAGTTTGTGGTGTAAGATTCTGAAGGTAAGGTATGGTCAAAGGTTTGGTGTCTTAGATAGGGCCAGGCCGGAATCAATTTGGTGGAGGGATCTAGGGAAGTTGGAGGGAAGGGACTCTTGTAATGAGGGTTGGTTGTTAAGGGGGATGGTTAGAAAATTAAGGAATGGGAGGGATAATTGGTTTTGGGATGATGTCTAGGCTGATGGAGTTAACTTTAGAACAAAGTTCTCGAGACTGTATAATATGGCTTTATCAAAGGAGCCAAGATTTTTGAAATGGGTCACTGGGTGGATAGAAGTTGGAGCTGGAAGCTGGAATGGAGGAGGAACCTATTCACATAGGAGGAGTAATTGGTACAAAATCTTCGGCAGGTTCTGAGGCAGTATTCTGTCAATCCAGATTGCCATGATTCTTGGTTTTGGGTGGGTGATAAAACAGGGAATTATAGTGTCAATTCAGCATACAGACTTATCACTTCAATAATTTCGGCGGAGGAGATAGAGTTCTACAAAATACTATGGAAGATCAAGGCACCGCTAAGAGTTTTGGCATTCTGTTGGAAGGCTTCAATGGATAGGTTACCTACTAATGTGAACTTACAGAAGAGAGGGATTCAGTTAGACCCTCAAAGTCCGGTTTGTACTTTCTGCAATCTTGTTTTGGAAGATGCATCACGTCTTGTTCTTTTGCACTTTTTCATACAATCTGTGGAAGCATATTTACAGATGGCTTGGCATGGAAGTGGTGCTTCCAACAGAGTTTAAATCACATTTGATGCAGCATTATGGATTGCTGCTGCCTAGTGGCTCTGCATCTTACTAGAAATTGGTCTGGTTCGCTTGTGTATGGTCAATTTGGCTGCATAGGAATGAGATTATTTTCAACAACTGTGTGATGGAAATGGAGAATCTTCGGGACAACATAAGGGTCAGAAGCTAGAACTGGTGCTCGAACACTGTCCCGGGCTGTTACTTCTCATACTCAGATTGGTGCATAAATCCTATTTGTTGTTTGGAGTACTGTAAGAAGTGGAAGAAGACTCTTAAGTAGATGGTAAAAATATGCACTGGATGTAAGGAAAGGTGGCCAGAAAAATTAGCTAGTATTTGTATTGGCAGGTTGCAGTTTATTTGAGGCTATGATAGTTCTAGCTTTGCAAAGTCAGTTTTGTCATTTTGCTGGTTTGCTGCGCTGATCTGGTTGAACTTGGGGTGTCAGTGTGCTCCACTTTTGGTCGCAGGTTCCCTTTTGTCCGGTCTCCAAGCATTGATGTTGGGGCTAGTACGAATTTGGCAGTGTGCAGTGTTAAGAGTATGGAGGTTTCTTTCTTGCTGCAGTTTCTGTGTAGTAGTAGCATTTGTACATCTTAGATTCCCTTTTGTTTAGTTCTTTTAGAATGGATGATTTTAGTTATCAATCAACCTTCTTGTTACTATCCATGTGCTTTAGGTTGTGAAGTAGCTTTGGTTCTCCTTGTTACTATTTTGGTTCTCAATTTATTATACTTTTTGCTTATCAAAAAAAAAAAAAAAAAGCAAATGATGATAGCACAAATGAGCACGGTACAAGAAATCAACTAATGCAGGACTAGAGGGTTGATTATAATTAAATATTAAGTTGTTGTTTGGGCTATTTTAGATGATTACCATTTATAGTACTAGAACTCCTCTAACAAAATATAAAAACAAACAAGTTTACCAAAAATTGTGTAGTGAAGAAATTAAAGTCAAGCACAAAATAAGTATGTAGTGTAGACACAAAATTCTTAAAACCATATTCATTATGCAGTTCGTAGATCAAAATCAAAAACTAGATCGATTTTGTAGTTCAGAAACCATTGCCAAAAATTGATTCCATTATGCATCACAGAAAATTGAATGAACAAATCAAAGATATTAACTATAGTTAAACATTATCATAGAGAATTAATTAGAAAGTGGATAAATAGAAAGTGAGCTTCCTGGTTGAAAATAAATCAATAAACCAAATTCAAGAGGAAGAGGAAATCAAAGCCATAATTGAAGAAATGGAAACGAACCGATTAGACTCAGATTTTCTAAAAATCATGAAGATTGAAATGGAAGACAAAATCAACTATCAAGTCGTTTGAGGCACATTTCGGAAACCCTTGCTACAACATGAAGCCGAGTGAGAGAGCATGAGAGAGATGTAGAAACCGAGAGATGGAGAGTGAGAAACTGTGAGCGATGTTCCGAGCAAGAAATGCACCACAACATCTTTGGCGAGGGTGACAGTGACCGTGAAAACGTCGCCAGATAATTAAATCAAGCACAATACAAAACCAATTTGAAGACCACTAGAGCAAAGTTTGGGTTGAACTTTGACTCACCAAGGAAGTAGAGTTTGAATTGTATAAGTAAGCGTGTAGTGTTTGAATTGGATTCAAAGTGTTTTGCTTAGGAATTAAGAAAAATATAAGTCATTTTTTTGTAAGCATTTGCCTATAAAAGGCATATGTAGTTCTACAATCAATTGAAATGAGATAAATGAACGAAAGAGTGAGATTTCTTCTTCTACTTTATGTGTCTTCCACTGCATATGTGTGTGTGAGTTATAGGGAAAATAATATCCCACCGATATCAAATTGGTGTCAGAGCTAGAGAGCTTGGTAGTGATTGTCAAAAATATTTTGAGTGAGAGAGAGAAAATTGATCCTAGGTGTATGTATTTGTGATAACAATTGGTATCAGAGCTGGTTAAGTCCAGCGCCAATTTTTTTAGTGTTTGTGAGGAACAAGAATCTCAAATTTACCAAATTTTGTCTAGAGTTAGTGATATTTAAAAGTGAGAGATGACAAACAATTACAATATTGTGTAGTCCGGTCCCAAACTAGATGTGAAACTTGATTTCAGTTACTGGGAGCTTTTGATGTCAACGCATCTGAAGCTCACAATATTTGGAGCTTTGTTGAACCGGGATTACAAGAAGGAGCTGATGCAACCGCTCAAAGGAAGGACCAATTGGCATTATCGTAAATTCACCAAGGAGTTGATTATTCAGTTTTTGGCAAAATAGTAAATGCCAAAACTGCTAAAGAAGCATGGAACATCTTGAAGCTGTCATACAAAGGAGTAGAAAAAGCCCAAAAATCGAAGTTACAATCCTTGCATAGAGAATACGAAAGGTATGAGATGTCCAACTCAGAAAGTGTTGAACAATACTTTTCTCGAGTTACTGATCTTGTCAACAAGAGGAGGGTGTATGGAGAAGACATCCCAGATAGCAAGGTGGTTGAAAAGATTCTTCGCACCATGCCGATGGAGTTTGATCATGTGGTGACTACAATACTAGAGTCCCACGACACAGATACCATGACGATAGCAGAATTGCAAAGAAACATTGAAAGTCACATTAGTAGAATCTTGGAGAAGACAGAAAAGACAAACGAAGAAGCTTTGAAAAGCCAGGTGAATTTCAACAATGTAGCATAATTCAACCAAAGCGCAGAAGGTAGAGGTCGTGATTTCAATAATAGAGGAAGAGGAAACTATAGAGGCAGAGGCAGAGGTAACTTCAGAGGAAGAGGTCGTGGCAATAGCTTCAACCAAGGAAGAGACAATAATTGTAGGCCACCAAATCAAGGAAAGGGTGGAATTAATTTCGGGCATACCAACTGTGGAAGAGGACAAGGTAATTACTACTAGGAAAAAAACAATTTTAATTGCTTTTGCTGTGGGAAGTTTGGACATAAAGCCTCGGATTGCAGATTCAGAACTCAGAACAACTACCAGGCAAACGTTCCAGAAAATCAGTATCAAAATATTGGTGAGAATTATGATATTCCACAAAGTTTATTTTTGGCAAGCAATATTTCTGCTGAAGATGAAAATATTTGGTATTTGGATACTGGTTGTAGTAATCATATGTGTGGGAAAAAGGAGTTTTTTTCTTCATTAGATGAAAATGTCCGCTCAAAAGTAAAATTTGGGAATAACACAAATATTCCAATTGTGGGGAAAGGCCGAATTGCTATCAGATTGAAGGATGGTTCTCAAAACTTTATCTCTGATGTTTGCTATGCTCCTAGTCTTCATCACAATCTATTGAGTATGAGACCACTATTAGAGAAAGGTTACAACATGCAGATTCATCATGGCTACTGCACGTTGATTAACAAAAATGGGAGATTCATTGCCAAGGTAAAGATGACTCCGAACAGCCTATTTCCTTTGAAAATTCAACATGAAAAATTTTCTTGTTTGAGTTCTGTAATTGTTTGCTTGTTGTGAATATTCCTACTAGAGTATGTGAAGCTTGTCAAATGGGCAAGAAACACAGAGAATCATTTCCAACTGGAAGATCATGGAGGGCGAGAAAGAAAGCTGCTGGAGATTATTCACTCTGATTTATGTATGGTTGAGGTGCCAACTCATGGTGGTTGCAGGTGTTTTATTACTTTTATTGATGATTTTAGCAGAAAGACTTGGGTGTATTTCTTGAAGCATAAATCAGAAGCTTGTGATGCCTTTAAGACATTCAAGGCGTATGTAGAAAGGCAAAGTGGCTGCAAGTTCAAAGCACTGAGAACGGATAGAGGCCAAGAGTATCTCGCTTGTGCAGATTTCTTTGGGCAGCATGGAATTCAACACCAACTTGCAACCAGACACACACCTCAACAAAATGGAGTTGTTGAAAGGAAGAATAGAACGATCATGGATATGGTGAGATGCTTGTTGAGATCTAAACAAATGCCTAAGGAGTTTTGGGAAGAAGCAGTTGCTACGGCGGAGTATATTCTAAACAGGTGTCCAACAAAGAATGTTTGTGACAAGACACCCGAAGAAGCTTGGAGTGGAAGGAAACCATCAATCCGGCACCTCAAAGTTTTTAGGTGTATAGCTTACGCCCACGTACCAGATCATCTCAGGAAGAAACTGGATGACAAAGGTGAAAAATGTATTTTCATTAGCTATAGTACAACCTCAAAGGCGTACAAACTTTATAATCCGGAGACGGAGAAGGTGATTATCTGCCGAGACGTGACATTTGATGAAGAAGGAATGTGGGACTGGTCTTTGAAAGCCCCGAAGAAGGCAGTGGTAGTTCCCGACAATTATGAGGAGGAGAATCACACCTGATGAGCCAGAAACATCCAACAGACAGTAGACGCACCATAGATTACCAGCCAAATTGGAGGATTATGTTGTGGGTAACGACAATGACCCATCTGATGAAAAAGTTATCAACTTTGCCTTATTTGCAGATTGTGAGCCAGTGACTTTTGAAGAAGCCTCAAATAGTCAGAATTGGAGAAAAGCAATGGATGATGAAATTCATACCATTGAGAAGAATGAAACGTGGGAGCTGACTGATTTGCCAGCAAATAAGAAGCTTATAGGAGTAAAATGGGTGTACAAAGCAAAGTACAAGCCCAATGGAGATATTGATTGCTTTAAAGTGAGGTTGGTTGCAAAAGGATATAAACAAAAGTCAGGTATTGATTATTTTGAAGTATTTGCTCATGTTTCAAAATTAGATACAATTCGTATGATTATATCTCTCTCAGCCCAAAATAATTGGAAAATATATCAAATGGATGTTAAATCTGCTTTTCTGAATGGTACTTTGGAAGAAGAAGTGTATGTTGAACAGCCTGCAGGATATGTAGCGAGAGGAAAGAAGACAAAGTTTACATATTGAAGAAAACGTTGTATGGGTTGAAGCAAGCACCAAGAACGTGGTACAAGAAGATTGATTCCTACTTTGTGCAATATGGTTTTGAAAGATGCCCATTTAAGCACACTTTATATATTAAATTTGTTGATCATGGAGATATTCTCATTGTGTGCCTTTATGTTGATGATCTAATCTTCACTGGCAATAATCTAAAGATAATTGCAGAATTTAGGGAGGCTATGATAAGCTGCTTTGAGATGACAGATTTAGGCCTAATGTCCTATTTTCTTGGCATTGAGGTCATTCAGCAGAATGGTGGATTCTTTATTTCTCAGAAGAAATATGCTGGTGATATTTTAAAGAAATTCAAGATGGAGAATTCAAAGCCGATTTCCACTCCAGTTGAAGAAAAGTTGAAGCTGAAGAAAGGAAATGATGGCAAAAGAGTATATTCAACTCATTATAAAAGTTTGATTGGAAGTTTGAGATATCTGACCGCGACTAGACCAGACATTGTATTTGGAGTAGGATTGCTAAGTAGATTTTTGGAAGATCCACGTGTTTGTCATTTACAAGGAGCAAAGAGAATTCTTAGATATATGAAAGGTACTCTGATTGATAGAATTTTTTATGCTAATAATAATGATGTGAAGCTTGTTGAATACACAGATAGTGATTAGGATGGAGATATAGAAACTAGAAAGAGCACATCAGGGTATGCATTTCATCTTGGCACTGGTGCAGTATCATGGTCTTCAAAGTAACTTCCAATTGTTGCGCTCTCAACAGTCGAAGCAGAATATATAGCATCAACCAGTTGTGCTACACAAGCAATATGGCTAAGGAGAATTCTTGAAGTATTGCATCAGAACCAGAACACTCCAACAGAAATATTTTGTGATAACAAGTCTACAATTGCTCTATGTAAGAATCTAGTTTTTCATGGGTGGTCCAAGCATATAGAAAATATGATTCACAAAATACGAGAGTTGGTAGAATAGAAAGAAGTGGTGATCAAGTACTGTCCCACTGAAGAACAAGTTGCAGATATTTTTACAAAGCCATTGAAGGTTGAGTTATTTTACAAGTTGAAAAAAATGCTTGGAATGATACAAACTTGATTTAAGGGAGGCAATGTTAGATAATTAAATCAAGCACAATACAAAACCAATTTGAAGACCACTAGCTAGAGTTGCAAAGTTTGACTTGAACTTTGACTCACCAAGGAAGTAGAGTTTGAATTGTATAAGTAAGCTTATAGTGTTTGAATTGGATTCAAAATGTTTTGCTTAGGGATTAAGAAAATTATATGTTATTTTATTGTAAGCATTTGCCTATAAAAGGCATATGTAGTTTCCTGTATTTGCAATCAATTAAAATGAGATGAATGAATGAAAGAGTGATATTTCCTCTTCTACTTTCTGTGTCTTCCGTGCTGCATATGTGTGTGTGAGTTATAGGGAAAATAATGTCCCACTGATATCAAATTGGGAGAAACAGCTGCATGGACACATACCCAACACATCATCATTGGGCACTGCCAATGACAAAGTGACACCTCATTATTAAAACAAAAATAAATAAATAACAAGGTCAGAAATAGTTTTCCTTCTTCTTCTTGATTCCCTCCTTTCACCGTTACTCTCTCTCTCTCTCTCATGGCGGAAACTGCTACAATTTATTTCTCCACACATTGAGACCCTCTTTAGTTTCTTCAATTTCTCGTTCTTGAGCTTCATCTCTCTTCTCATTCAACTCTTTCAATTTCTCACTTTCTCTCCCTTCTTCTCGTATTCCCAATTTAGTGGCCAAAGCTACCAACCCCTCTTTCGGTTCCTTCCATTGGCCCTAGAGCTGTCAATTTTGGCCTGGCCCGATAGGCTCACCCGAATGGTCTGCATTTTAGGCCGAGCTGGGCTCCAAAAAAAGGCCCAAAAAAAGTCAGGCCATTTTGGCCATGCCCGATTGGCCCGACCGGGCCACCGAGCTCGGACTGGCCCGGTGATTTTCGGGCTGGCTCGATAGCAACAGCCAGTACCAGTGCCAAGCTTATATGTTGTATTGATTTTATGGTGTAAGTTCATTTTTTTTTTCAGTCCAGTAAAAATGGCCCAAGAATTGTTAAAAACAAAAACACTGGAACACTCAAAAAAAAAAAAAAAAGGATCACTGATCAGTGTATAGTGAAACTAAAACCCAATCTTGAAACCGGCTTTTTGACCAAAATAGGTTTCTTTTAGAAATTATTTACCAGTTTAGGGTTGTTCTGAAACTATTTACCAATGGGGGGTCCTTTTAGCCACGTGGAATTTTTTTTTTTTTTTTTGTCTGACGGGTCAAAGGCGCCAGTCAGACTGGTGCCTTCAAAAGCGCCAGTCAGACTGGCGCCTACCAAAAAAAGTCAGCACCTGCCCTGCAGCGCCACATGGCGCAATGTAGGAGAGGCGCCATTCGTAGTGGCGCCTTCAAAGGCGCCAGGCGCAGTAGCGCCTCCCTACGTTGCGCCACGTGGCGCACGCAGGGCTCCCCCCCTCCCCAACTCCAAGTTGGATTCTAATGATATTAGGGGTAACAATGACATTAATGATAAAATAAATTAATGTATTTATTTAAATTTAAAATAATAAGCAACACAAAAATTACCCTAATAACTAGTAGCAAATAATATAACAAGAGACATTAAAAAAAAAAGACAGGATCCGTTGACACCAGGTGTCAAACTTTTCTCTTACACCAATTTTCAATCGTTGATTTTAATTTGATCTAACGACTTAAACTTATCAACTTTATTGAAGAGAGAGAATAATTAAGAGTAACATTAATGTGAAGTGAAAGAATATAATATATTTAATGAGGAGGGATTTTCAGTATCTTGAATTTAATTAAAATTATAGTATTTATTAAATAAAAATGGATAGAAGAATAGTTTAAAAAAAATCCATATCCTATCTCTTTATAATAATTTTCCGAATTTAAAATTTAATAATAACTTGCTTAATTTTTTATTTTTATCAATTACTTTTTATTTTGATATATAATAAAATTAATTATAGTTTTATCTGCAGATATAACACAAATAAAAATTAACTAAAACTATTTTTAATAATAAAAATAATCTGAAAATAAAAAAATTTAAATTTAAATTATTAATATATTTAATATTTAACAATTGTAAAAATACTTAATTAATGATACCTAATATCTAGAAATTTTTATATAAAACATTATAATTTACACCATGGAAAAGAAAAGAAGAGCACAAAAAGTGCTATATAGTTTTAACGAAAATAGGATATAAATACTGTAATTTTAAGCAAAGCACTCTTGTACTTAAAAAAATAGACATGCGTTTTTGAAAACTATTCTTCTATCCATTTTTAGTTAATAAAATAATAATTATATTTTTGATCGTTAAATAATGACAACCTATAAATTAAAATCTAAAATATTTAATTAATAAATATTATAATTTTTATTAAATTCAAGATACTTAAAATCCCACCTAATTAAACATATTCTATATTTTCTCTTCATATTAATGATACTCTTAATTATTCTCTCTCTATAATAAAGTTGATAAGTTTAAGCCGTTAGATCAAATTACAATCAACGGTTGAAAATTGGTGGAAGAGGAAAGTTTAACACCTGGTGTCAACGGATCCTGTCTCTAAAAAAAATTGTATTAACAATTTACACCAACAAATAATCATAAATTATTATAGTAGTCATGAAAAAATTACTTTGTAGAAATTAAATGAAATTTCTAATAATTTGAAAGGAACACTACTACAAAAAATTAAACTATAAGCATTAGGGGTAACAATGACATTTATGAAAAAATAAATTAATGTATTTATTTAAATTTAAAATAATAAGCAACACAAAAATTACCCTAATAACAAGTAGCAGTGAATACATTAATTTATTTTGTGTTGCTTATTATTTTAAATTTAAATAAATACATTAATTTATTTTATCATTAATGTCATTGTTACTCCCTAATACTTATAGTTTAATTTTTTTGTAGTAGTGTTCCTTTCAAATTGTTGGGAACTTCGTTTAATTTCTACAAGGTAATTTTTTCATGGCTACTGTAATAATTGATGATTATTTGTTGGTGTAAATTGTTAATACAATTTTTTTAATGTCTCTTGTTATATTATTTGCTACTTGTTATTAGGGTAATTTTTGTGTTGCTTATTATTTTAAATTTAAATAAATACATTAATTTATTTTATCATTAATGTCATTGTTACCCCTAATACTTATAGTTTAATTTTTTTGTAGTAGTGTTCCTTTCAAATTGTTGGGAGCTTCGTTTAATTTCTACAAGGTAATTTTTTCATGGCTACTGTAATAATTGATGATTATTTGTTGGTGTAAATTGTTAATACAATTTTTAATGTCTCTTGTTATATTATTTGCTACTTGTTATTAGGGTAATTTTTGTGTTGCTTATTATTTTAAATTTGAATAAATACATTAATTTATTTTATCATTAATGTCATTGTTACCCCTAATATCATTAGAATCCAACTCTAGTTGGGGAGGGGGGAGCCCTGCGTGCGCCACGTGGCACAACGCAGGGAGGCGCTACTGCGCCTGGCGCCTTTGAAGGCGCCACTGCGAATGGCGCCTCTCCTGCATTGCGTCACGTGGCGCTGCAGGGCAGGTGCTGACTTTTTTGATAGGCGCCAGTCTGACTGGCGCCTTTGACCTGTCAGACAAAAAAAAAAAATTCCACGTGGCCAAAACGATCCCTCATTGATAAATAGTTTCAGAACAACTCTAAACTGATAAATAGTTTCCAAAAGAAACCTATTTTGGTCAAAAAACCCTTGAAACCCAATTTCCCCTTTCTTCTGTCTCGCTCGACTACGGCCGTCAGTGCTAGGATTCAAAAAATTAACCCTCCTCACTTCCTCTTCCTCACGAGTCACGGCCAGTCCCTTAACGTCGTCGCCGACTCTTCCTCGCTGCTCGTAGCCCTCTAACGCCGGCGCCGCTCCGCTGCTCGTCGTCCTCTCACGCCGGCGCAGCCTCTGTTTGTTCGTCTCACTCCTGGTTCATATCACTCCTGATTCATCTCCACTCCCTCTCTTTCTCTTATCCTGGTTCATCGCCTCTGCTTGTGCCTAAGTCTGGAAAGTTGTAGTCATGTACTCCATGGTGGTGTTGATTAATCAGCAGTGGACACTTTCTTAAGGTGGCCTTTTTGTATTCCATCTCATTGAAAGACACCTGTATATTTGCTCCACGTTGCTCGTCATTATTTTGTTAGCTATATATAGTTTTTTCCTTTATTTATTTTTAATTTATTTATAAGCGGGCTGTTTTGGCCCAATGGCCCATTGGCCTGATACTGGGCTAGGCTGGGCTATAGAATTCATAGCCCGATGGAATTCCGGGCTGGCCCGACGTAGCCCGTTTCTGCATTCTGGCCTGCCGGGCCGGGCCGCACGTTTTGACAGTTTGGCTGACACCGATAACCTTTATTTTTCATTGAAATGAGTTTCTTGCGCTGCTATTATGCAAAGCTAAATTTATTTATTAAATATGTTTGAGATAACAAGTGGGTGTTTATGGAGGCAAATGGACAGGGAATACGTAATTTCCCTCAGGCCTAGTCCCCTGAAAATATCTTAATCCAGATCTTGAAATGGGAAAACAATTATTTCTTAAATAACTCAAGATCTTGCTCCTCGAAGATCTTGCTCGCAACTTGCAAAAACTCACAATAACTAATCAAAGTGCAAGAGAAAAATTTATCTTTTTTTTAAAAAAAAAAAAATCTTGAAACTGATACATCTAATAGAGCTTTGTGGAAGAGTTTGTTTCCAAAAAGTAAACAGAAGGAGTTGTCCAGAAGAGGAAGTGAAAAGGACTAGGTCATAGTACAAGGATGGCTGAATGGAGAACTTCAAAGTCTCCACCATCGGAAATAGAGAAAGAGAGAGAAAAGTGAAATCAATTTCAGAATTTTGTTGTTTTAATATTTTATTTTATTTTAATATTTTAAATTTTAATGAGGTGTCACTTTGTCATTTGTTGTGCCTAATGATGATGTGTTAGGTATGTGTTCATGCAAGTGTTTCTCTCAAATTGGTATCAGAGCTAGAGAGCTTGGTAGTGAGTGTCAAAAATATTTTGAGTGAGACAGAGAGAAAATTGATCCTGGGTGTGTGTATTTGTGATAACACGCCATCATCGTCGATGCCGGAAGAAGCATCGCGATTGGCAGTTGAAGACGACGATGGCAAATCTCTGGATTCCATGGCAAGATCCGATAACCAGAATACAAATCGTATTGTGGGAGGGTTTAAGGGAAAAGAGAGAATCAGAACCCTAAAATCGAGCGAAGAAAAAAAAAATTAAAATGAATCTCAACTACATTGAAAAGGAGGAACTTATGATTAACATATTTGAAGCGAAACCCAGGTTGAACTTGAAGAATGACCGGACTCGACAAAGATGAGCACAGGTGGCTAGGAAATTTTTTTCCGTGGCACAAACGCAGCTAGTTAGCCATAAATTAACTACCATGAATATCATAGTTAAAATTTGGTAGCAAATCTGTGAAATTTCTGTGGTGCGGTTTCCTTGTGAACATCCATATTGTAAAGATTGCAAAGTCTCTCTTAAACAAATTGGAGAATATGAATGCTTTATTGAATAGAAGTCAAGCCATTATATAGGCATTGATCAGCAACAATAACAGAAAGATAAGATAAGTCAAACTAAAAGATAACTAAAGCTAATTAAAGATAAACTAACTAAAGATAATTAACTTATCATAATGCAATCTAATTTTGCTAACAGAAAAACTAAAGATAAGATAAATAACAAACTCAACAAACCCTCCCTTAAACTAATTGCAGTCATGCAATTTGTTTAATTCTGGAATCTCACACACTACTAGCTGCATTCGAAGTTTCTGGAAAGAATCCAACTTTAGAGGCTTGGTCATCACATCAGCAACTTGATCTTGTGTTCCACAATGAACTAGTTCAATTACTCCATCTTTAGTGAGGTCCCTCAAAAAATGAAACCTCACATCTATGTGCTTGCTCCTTCCATGCATAACAGGACTTTTGGATAACTTAATAGTAGAACAGTTATCACACATTATCATTGTGCTTCCTTCTTGCTATAGCGCAACTCCTTCAAGACCCTTCTCATCCATATTTCTTGGCAAGCACATCCAGCTGCTGCAATGAACTCAGCTTCTGTTGTGGAGAGGGTAACAATTGGTTGCTTTCGAGAAGACCAAGCAACTGAGCCTCCACTCATTAGAAATACATATCCTGATGTACTTTTCCTATCTTCCAAGTCTCCAGCATAATCACTATCAGTAAAGGCCAGTAACTTCTCAACTCCTCATCTTTTATACAGAATTCCATAATTCTCAGTACCTTTCAAATATCTAAGAATCCTCTTAGCCACTTTAGCATGCATTTCTGTTGGTTGTGACATATACCTGCTGATTAAGCTAACCACAAACATCAAGTCTGGCCGTGTAGTTGTGATGTACATTAGGGTGCCTACCATCTACTTGAACTGAGTTTCATTCACCTTGACTCCTCCTTCATCTCCGTATAATTTGTAACTGGGCACAATAAGATTGCATACTGGATTGCTTTCCTCCATACCAAATCGCCTTAGAATTTCTAGAGCATATTTCTTTTGGCATATGTGAATCCCATCTGAGCATTGCATCATTTCAATTCCTAGAAAGAACCTCATCTTCCCTAAGTCTGTCATGTCAAACTCCTTTTGCATAGATTTTTTAAAATCATTCATCACAAGTTCATCATTTCCAGTGTATATGAGATCATCCACATACACACTGATAATGAGAATTTTACCTTCTTTACTCCATTTGATGAAAAGTGTCTGCTCATTCTGACTTTTGTGGAATCCTTCACTGATAAAGTAATACTCAATGCGGCTAAACCAAGCTCGTGGTGCTTGTTTTAGCCCATACAAAGCCTTGTGCAGTTTATAAACCATATGGCAACTTCCTTTCTTCACATAACCTTTTGGTTGTTCAACATACACATCCTCACTCAATGTTCCATGAAGAAAGGCCGACTTCACATCAAGTTGATAGATCTTCCAGCCTCTTTGTGCAGCAAGTGCTAATACCATTCTGACAGTATCCATCCTAGCAACAGGTGCAAACACCTCATTGTAGTCAATTCCATATTCTTGTGAATACCCCTTTGCCACTAGTCGTGCCTTGAATTTGTCCACTGCACCATGTTCATTTAACTTGGTTTTGTATATCCATTTGACCCCTATCTTCTTTGCACCCTCTAGTAATTCAACTAATTTCCAGGTTTGATTCTTCTCTATAGATGTGATCTCAGCTTCCATTGCTTGCCTCCACTTAGCACATTTTACTACCTCCTCAAAGCATATTGGATCTGCAGATTCTGTCAAGGCCATGTTGATCACATCTTCTCCTTCTGATAGTCCTTCTCCTATCACATAGTCTTCCATCCATGCTGGAGCATGTCTTATTCTGCCCTCTGCAACATTCTAATTTGGCATTTGTTGAGCTTCGGGATGATCAGTTTCACCTTGTTTTACCTCCTCATTTGTGGTTACATTAGCCTGTTCATCATCAAACTCACTATCTCCCCATTCTAAATTTTCCTGCAATCCCTCCTTGTTGCTTTGATCCCAGCTCCACTGTTTTTCTTCTTCAAAGATCACATCTCGGCTTATCAAAACTTTCTTTGAGACAGGATCATACAGCTTGTATCCCTTGGATTCATCACTAACACCAAGAAGAACACATTTAACACTCTTGTTCTCTAGCTTTGTCCTTATAGCATCTGGAATGTGTGCATGCCCCACACATCCAAGTACTCTAAAATGCTCAACTAAAGGCTTCTCACCACTCCAAGCTTCCTCTGGTGCCATCCCTTTAACAGCCAATGTGGGAAATCGGTTTAGAACATACACTGTCCACTTCACTGCTTCAGGCCAAAAAGTCTTTGGAACCTTTTTCTCAGATAACATTGATCTGACCAGGTTCATCACAGTCCTGTTTTTACGCTCAGCTATTCCATTTTGTTATGGTGTATAGGCTCTAGTTAATTGCCTCTTTATCCCATTCAGCTTGCAAAATTCATTAAACTCCAATGAATTAAATTCTCCTCCCCTATCTGTACGAAGACATTTAACAGGCAATCCACTTTCTTTCTCACAAAGTACTTTGAAGTGATATAAAGCTTCTGACTTTTCCAATAGAAAATATACCCATGCTTTTCTAGAATAATCATCTATGAAGCATAAGATGTACCTCTTTTGGCTGTTAGATGGTGGAGTGATTGGACCACAGAAGTCTGCATGGACCAGCTGCAACTTCTGGCTTGCTCTCCACTGACTTTTCTTTGCCATTGGCTCACGATGTTGCTTTCCTTTAACACAATCAGAGCACACAGTTGTAGAGGCAGATAATTGAGGCAGACCATGAACCATATTCCATGTTTGCAGCAATTGCAACCCTTTATGACTGAGATGAGCATATCTGCAGTGCCACAAGTGAGGAAGATCCTGTGTTGTGGTGCTGAAACATGCTTCCTTCTTCTCTAGAGTTCTAGCAGACAATATGAACATTTTGTTTGAAGTTATATTGACCTGTAGAATCAACCCTTTGTGAGGATGATAGATGCTGCACGTTCCTGACTTGATCATGATTGTTAGCCCCTTCTCTTGTAATTGTCCTATACTCAAGAGGTTATTCTTGAGTTCAGGCACATAAAAGACATATTGTATCATATAAGTGACACCACTGATACTCAGTTTCACACTTCCTTTGCCAAGAACATTCATCTTTGTGTTGTTTCCAAGCTTTACTGAATGCCTGAAAACTTCATCCATCTCACAGAACTTTGATTTGTCCCCGCACATGTGATTCGAGCATCCTGAATCTAGAAACTAGATTTCATCATCCTTATCATCCTTTTCATGTTGTTGAGGCATCTCAACATAGGACATAAGCAATATTTCTTCTCCTTCATCAAACTCTGCATAGTTCACCTCCTCCTTGTCCCATAATGGACATTCATACTTATAGTGGCCCAACTTGTGACATTTCAAGCATTCAATTGTGGCTCGATTAATGCTTTGCCTTCCTCTCCCTCTTCCTCGTCCTCTGCCTCTTCCCCTTGTGCCATAGGAGTTATCATTACTCAGAGATAGTGCATGCTCTTCTACACTTGGTCTGATAAACTTCTGTTCATGAACAACTAGGGAACTTTGTAATTCATCAACAGTGAGTCTATCAATGTCCTTAGATTCTTCAATTAAGACAACAACATAGCTGAACTTCTCAGTCAAAGTTCTAAGGACTTTCTCCATGATGGTAACTTCCTTTATGTCCTCTCCATTGCTCCTCATCTTGTTGGCTAAGCCCATAACTCGAGCAAAGTACTCAGTTATGGTCTCACCAACTTTCATCTCAAGAACTTCAAAATCCCTCCTTAGTGCTTGCAAAGTTGAACACTTCACTCTTGCATTCCCCTCAAACTTCTTCTTCATTGAGCCCCATCTCTGTTTCGATGTGCCTTTCTCCAGAATTTGTTCAAGAATTGTTCTGTCAATGGCTTGAAACAGATAATTCTTAACCTTGAGGTTCTTCAACTTCAGATCCTCCAACTCCTTCTGCCACACCTCGGTTGACTCCACTTCTTTAGCTGGTTCTTCATAACCAGTCTCCACCAAACTCCAATACCCCTTTGATCTCAAAAGATTTTGGCTAAAATACCATTTTGGTCCCTTAACTTATTTTTTAGATTCAGTTTGGTCCCTTAACTTTTAAAATATTCAATTTGGTCCCTTAACTTATTTTTTAGATTCAGTTTGGTCCCTTGACTTTTAAAAAGTTTAATTTTGTCCCTTAATTTATGTCTCTTGACCTAAGTTAGTCATCTTAGTCAACGAGTCATTAACAATGTTAATTTTTAAGGATCCGGTTGAAATTCGCTATCAATTTAAAGGACCAGTTTGAATCTCGTTAACAATTTAAATGACCAATTTGAAACTCATTTAACATTGTTACTGACTTTATTGACGGGAGATGACTAACTTGGGTCAACAGAGACAAATTAAGGAACCAAATTGAACCTAAGGGACCAAACTGAATCTAAAAAATAAGTTAAGGGACTAAATTGAACATTTTAAAAGTTAAGGGACCAAACTGAATCTAAAAAATAAGTTAAGGGACCAAAATGGTATTTTAGCCAAAGATTTTCCATAAGCAAATTCTAATGGTCATAGTGACCATCGAAACGTGGTATGGCGTGTTGCATGAAGTTCTTCTCCTCACTCATTTTGAATCACTCAAAGTCTGCTGCTTTTGTTATATCAGGCCCCAGGATGGAGCTCTGATACCAATTTGTAAAGATTGCAAAGTCTCTCTTAAACAAATTGGAGAATGAATGCTTTATTGAATAGAAGTCAAGCCATTATATAGGCATTGATCAACAACAATAACAGAAAGATAAGATAAGTCTAACTAAACGATAACTAAAGCTAATTAAAGATAAACTAACTAAAGATAATTAACTTATCAGAATGCAACCTGATTTAGCTAACAGAAAAACTAAAGATAAGATAAATAACAAACTCAACACATATTGTGTAATTCATGCATATTCAATTTGTGTTTCATGGTGTTATAATTCATTAGGATAGGTTCATACTAATTTTAAGGTAACGAGTTGAAGATGAACTGCACATGAAATTCTCATCCATCCATTCACAATAGAGTAATGTTATTCTGACTCCCCGTTTGGGACAACTACGTGACAACTACGCTACTGTAGCTCTACAGTACTGCTATTTTTTTTCCTTCTAATTTTGACTTTTTAAAAAAAAATAAAAATTTAGCTTTTTTGAATACTAACATTTTTGGTTAATTACGTGCAAATATCTGGTTAATTCAGTTCATTATATGGTTAATGGGTCATCCTAAAGCTTACAATTATTTTCCATAACCATGTAAATATTTGGTTAATTAATTGCAAATATCTGGTTAATTCAGTTCATTATCTAGTTAATGGGTCATCCTGATGCTTACAATCAATTTCCACAACCATGTAAATATTTGGTTAATCACGTACAAATATCTGGTTAATTCAGTTCATTATATGGTTAATGTATGTACAATGATGGAAAATGATTGTATGCTTCATGATGACCCATCAACCATAAATTGAATTGAATTAACCAAATATTTATACATGATTAACCAAATATTTACATGGTTGTGAAAAATGATTGTATGCTTCATGATGACCCATTAACCAGATAATGAACTGAATTAACCTGATATTTGCACGTGATTAACCAAATATTTACATGGTTGTGAAAAATGATTGTAAGCTTTAAAATGACCCATTAACCATATAATGAACTGAATTAACCAGATGTTTGCACGTAATTAACCAAAAAGGTTAGTATTCAAAAAAGCTAATTTTTAAATTTTTTTTAAAAGTCAAAATTTGTAAAAAAAAAATATATATATATAAAAAAGAGAGAACAATAATGCTACAGTAGCGTTACAATGTAGTTGTCACCTCGTATGTTGTCTATTCCAGATGTTAGAATAACGTTTCTGTTCCCAATAACTTAAATCTTGCTTCAATGTTTGTCATTTCAATAACATGCTGATGCATGGTACAAAAATCATCAAATTTCATGGTGATCAAGATACTTAATTGAACTATATTCCTCCACTGTAATATTATCCTTCCCTTTTTTATGCTTAATATTATCTTTATATTATATCATGCTCATCCTTTCTGAATAATAAAAAAAAAAATATTATATCATGCTCATGCACATGTAGGGAGTCATAAGACGGTCAAGTTGGTTTGGGTGGGAACGTTAAGGAGTAAAATGATAAGGAGGTTGAGGCTTCAAACCTCACCCACTAACAAAAAATACTAATATTAACATATTAACATTTGTCAATATTAAAAAAAAAAAAAAAAAACTCATCCATATCTACTTATTAGATAATATTCCTCGTCGACATATCCTAAATATTTACTTGTTTTGTGCAGTGAGTCATTGGCATACTATTTTTTGTGACGAGGTCATTGGTATACATGTCATATCACTTTCAAGGGAACGCACCTGGTGAGTGACAAATGATAGGTGAATATGCTCCCAGCTCAAAAGGATATTTTGAAGTGTATTTTTTCCTGTGATCTTTAAGGCATCTCCTTTAATTAGCATATCTAATTATTTTTTGTTTTTGGTCAATAGTGCGCTTACATTCCTATTCGATAAGTAGGATGGAGTTAAAGTAATTGGATTTTTCATTTTCAAAAGCCAAACAATTCAATGTATATCTATAATAAATTGATAATCTATGTATAATATAATAATAGTAACACTGTGTTACTAACACATATACTCGTCAAAATAATAATAATAATAATAATAATAATAATAATAATAATAATAATACATTTCAAAGCTATTCGAGGAAAAAAACTTGCTACGGGTTGTTACAGTAGGCGTTTGATTTTTTTCTACACATTTGTTTTCTAAAACTAATAATTTAAATTAACTTTAAATTATTTTAAAAACTAAAGAAAAATTTATTTATTTTATTTCAAGATAATGATTACCAACCAAATAAAATTATTATACGATGCATAAAAAATTATAATACTATGCAAAGCTTGCAAATCAAGATTTAATAGAAATATTTTGTAAATTCAGATAGAATTAAAAAATAGATTATAAAGATGTTTAAAATTAAATAAAATGATATATAATGCTCAAATTAGAGAGATTTAATTTCCCCTCGATATTTGGAAATCATTTTGAATTTCTAACTAATCTAATTAGTCAAGGAGAAAAGACTCAATTAAGGGGTAAAACTCTTTCATCAACACTTATTTTTTCATATATAAAACTTGAACCCGGTATATTACTTAAAGGGAACTGGGTTCCTCTCCCCTCAAACCAACAAACGTTGGTACAAATTATGGGATTTAGTTTTCGAAACTATTAAAATAGAATTTGAAATTTTAAAAAAAAAAATTAGTGGTACCCACATGTTATTTTGTTTTTTCACAAATTTTGAACTTAAACAAATGGGAAAGTTGATATGGCTAACCATGGGCCATGTCGGCAATATCACGTAGAATAAATTAATAATTTTATGTCACATTAATTAGATTAAAAATCATTATTTATATTTTTATAGTTTATAATTATTAATATTATTTTTTATAGTATTTAGATTGATCTTAATGCTAATTAAGTTATTCTCTAAGTTGCCTATCAAAAAAAAAAGTTATTCTCTAAGTTGAACTGATTTGTATTCTGAATGTAAACCTAAGGGGAAAAAAATGTAAAAGGACCAAAACCTAAGGAGAAAATTTATAGGGATCAAAACTATTTTTTAATATTTTTAAATGCCACATGGCACTAATAATAATGGCACCCGGTAGTGCTGACGTGGCAATCCATTAGCCGCGTCAGTACTTAACGGTACATTTTGACGATAGGAACTATTTTCAAAATTTTAAAAGTTAAAAATAACAAAATCTAAAAAAAAAACAAAGATAGGGACCAAAATTAAAAGTGCATATATTTGTAGAGACTACAAAGTTCATTAAGGCTTAACAAATTATTTGCTATGCAAGAAAAAGAATATTTGTATTATTAACGTAATTTTTTTTAAAAAAAAAACTAAATATATATTGTCATATCATTAAAGCTGTTTGATTTTTACAGTTATTATCTTGCAAATCACATATGAGAATATGTAATTAGTGGTTTTTTTTTTATCTCTTCAATGTATTTTACATTGCAAATTATCAATATGGTACTAGTTAAAAATTATTTACCTATTTGGGGTAAGTCGTACACGGAATATACGACTTTGAAGTCGTTTACTTTTTGTTTTTATAATAAAATAATGGAAGTCGTACTCATCATATACGACTCCTTTTTTTTTTTTTTAAGTTGTACATAGCATGTATGACTTTGCCTGGAAATTTTGTTTTTTCTATAAATTACATGAGTCGTACATGGGATATCCGACTTTTGTTTTTTTAATTCTGAAAGTCACACTACATGTACGACTTTGCATGCAATTTTCTCGCAACGTAAATTACAGTTTAAACACCAAAACTACACATATACTGAAATTAATAAAATTATCATTAACAGTAATCGATTTTTCTACATTAAGAGTCTAATGGTGGGATGATGTCTCACAATGAGGTTAACGTCTAACACGGGGCGGTCGAACTCCGTGAGGTTACTCCATGTCTTGTGCCCGTGCACCCCTTTCCTTTACTCCACCACGTACTGTCCTTTGTCTATATGGTGGGGGGGGGGGGGGGGTGGGGGGGGGTGGGGGGGGGGGGGTCATCCTCTTAGACATCATCACCACATGAGCATCAAGATTATCACCATCCTCACCATTGTCACAATCACCATTGTAAGTATTCATGCCACATGTTTCAAATGACATGGTTGGATGATAATCTTCCATTGGTATTTGGTGGTATGCTGATAGTGGTGTATCAAAAATAGTTCCAAAAATTTATGAATTTGTTTCACAAAAGTTGGAACCAGATAGGATATTTTGGAATGAATATTGTGGCATGTATCCTAAGAAGGTATTTGGCTGGGGTGCCTCGATCTACAAGTATATTTGAGTTTGTGGTGGAGGTGGTTCATCAGGTACTGTAAAGCTGAGTAGGTCCGGCTTCTTCATGTTCCTCTGCAAATGGCGATGGGTGGATGTTATCTAAGGCACGTAACATGTAAGTACATGTCGGATTAATTTGGTGCTAAAACCATAATTTACGTACGTTGTGGGAAAAAATGCAAGCAAAGTCGTATATGTGGTGCACGACTTTCACAATTAAAAACAAAAAAACAAAAGTCATATATCCCATGTACGACTTGTGTAGTTTACGTGAAAAAATAACATTTCCATACAAAGTCATCATGCGATATACAACTTTCACAAAACTAAAAAAAAAAGAGTCATACACGATAAGTATGAGTTCCATTATTTTAATATAAAAAAATAAATTTAAATCGTACCTGGCTTATACAAATTCAAAATCATCTATATATATTTACTAAGGCTCATCCTCAATTTTATTGTAGATGAACAGTAAATTGAGTGGTGAGCCTAATCCTTTGGTTTTTTTTTTATTGTTTCAATAAATAGATATAAATATAATTATTTAGTATATTTTGTTTGGACGTTATTAGTATATAATGTTTAATATTTAATATGTAAAATATTTATTAAGTATTTTTTTTTACAACATCTATTAGTTGTGTAGTTGTAAAATCATTGGTCTTGGTTTTTAGGGAATCATTTATTTAAGTTTTATTATTTATTTTCTACTTCAACATTTAATTATGTTTTTGAAAGGGTAATGTGAATTACTAACTTTGTCTTTGAAAATTTTGTTTATATTTATTTTTTATGCTTTATTTATTTTTTAAACAAATAGATTTATATTTTTTAAGTCGAGTGGAATGCCAGCAACATAGTCTATCAGCCCAAGTGAGTTATGGGGATATACTGCATAGAAGAAAGAATGTTAATTTCACAATCCGTCAAGGTAATAAAAATTGTTATTTTGTTTGTATTATTATATAACTTTTTCCCACTTACATTTTGGCTTTTTATTTAATTAATTCATTGTTATTGATATTATAGAAATGAATTTTCAAGTTTATGATGGAGAGAATCCTTTATTTGTTGGAGATGAACGCGAATGTTTTATTTAGTAATCAATGTCTATTTGCATCTATTAATTTAATTTATTTTTGCCACTTTTTTTTTTTACATGTCAACTGATATGTTAAACTTTTTTCTACATTGTCTAGACTTTGAACGAAAGAACCGGTGTTGTGAACATTTGGCGCAATGGTTTGGTTTAAGGAGCGGTCAGGAAAATATAAAAATGATTCTAGAGTAGAATTGTTTTGTTTTAATAAATAGACATGAATATAATTATTTAATATATTTTGTTTGGACTTTATTTGTATACAATGTTTAATTTTTAATATGTACAATATTTATTAAGTATTTTTTACAACTTTTATTAATTGTGTGGTTCTAAAAATTATTGGTCTTGGTTTTTAGGGGATTATTTTTAAAAATTTTATTATTTATTTTCAAATTCAATATTTAATTATGTTTTTGAAAGGCTAATGTGAATGTACTAATTTTGCCTTCGAGTACTTTGTTTATATTTAATTTTTTTCTTTATATTTTTAAAAAAAAATGGATTTAGATTTTTTAAGTCGAGTAGAATGCGAACAACATATTCTACCAACCCAGGTCTTGGTTTTTAGGGGATCACTTTTTTAAATTTTATTATTAATTTTCAACTTCAATATTTAATTATGTTTTTGAAAGGCTAATGTGAATGTACTAATTTTGTTTTTGAGTGCTTTGTTTATATTTAAATTTTTTCTTTATATTTTTAAAAACAAATAGATTTAGATTTTTTAAGTCGAGTGGAATGCCAACAACATAGTCTACCAACCCAGGTGAGTTATGGAGATATACTACTTAGAAGAAAGAATATTATTTCACAATCAGTCAAGGTAATAGAAATTGTTATTTTTTATTTTTTGTATTATTATATAACTTTTTCACACTTGTATTTCATTTCATTTTTTTATTTTATTGGTTCATTATTATTGATATTATAGAAGTGGTTTTCAAGTTTAAGATGGAGAGAATCCTTTATTTGTTGAAGATGAACTTGAATGTATCTATTTATTAATAAATGTTTATTTGCATCTATTAATTTAATTTATTTCTGTCACTTTTTTTTATTTTTACAAGTCGACTGATTTGTTAAACTTTTTTTTAGATTGTCTAGACTTTGGAAGAAAGAACCGGTATTGTGAACATTGTGGCGTAATGGTTTGGTTTGAGGAGCGGTCAGAAAACATAAAAATGGTGACATAGTAGAATTTTTTTTTTTAATAAATAGATATGAATATAATTATTTAATATATTTGTTTGGGCTTTATTTTGTATACAGTGTTTAATTTTTAATATGTAAAATATTTACTAAGTATTTTTTACAATCTTTATTAATTGTGTAGTTCTAAAATTTATTGGTCTTGATTTTTAGGGGATCATATATTTAAGCTTTATTATTTATTTTCTACTTGAATTGCTATTTTCTTTTAGAGAACGTGGTTGGCAGGATAATATTCCGTTGACCTTGAATAATTCCTTTGTTACATAACGTTCAAGAGTTTGGATTCACTTAGAAGGTTCCTTGCATTTAGGTTAATTAATAGATCTTTTGTTGTTAAACAGTAAAAGGTTATTCCAGCTATTTGTTGTTGATATATACTCAATGGTTGAAGCTAAGAGGTGATTTTTTAAAAGGTATTGAAGAAACTATTGATCGAGGAGATATGGAAGGTTCCTCTATTAGAAAACATGTTAAGGCAAGATGTTATTGCAATTTATAAAAAGTTTGGATATCTAGAGTTGTTTTTAACTTTCACATGTAATCTAAAGTGGGATGAGGTACATCAGTTTGTTTTTGAGAGAATGCTTGGTTTGTCGGATCGTCCTGATATTTCATGTAGAGTGTTTCTGGATCAATTGAAGTTAGATTTTAAAAACGGTGAATTTTTTGGGAAAGTTATTGCAGGTGTAGGTGCTGAATAACTCATGCTATTATTTTAACTTTCTATTTTTTGTGCAGTAATTTATTTGTTGTGGTTCTGTACTTGTAATTTGTCGTGATATCTGTTCAGGAATGTACACTATTGAATTTCATAAGAGGGTTTTGCAACATGATATACTATTGTGGACAGAGGACAAAGATAATTTACATTCTGTTAAAAGCACGTGTATCTATATTATAATGAGTATATGATATACTTATACATAAATCTTAACCTGAAGCAAAATATAGTTTGCGAATTTTTGTACATTAATAGTATGCGAAATAATTTTTTTTTTTTTGGTTTCCCAGGGTGTCCTCCGTGAGCAACTACGGAGACTGATCCCTCGAGCCGGGTACGACCACAAAGGCGACAAAACTCTTCCTCAAGAGTTTTAACACTGCTAAATTTTATTTATGATAGTAATAATATTTATTATGATAATGAAAATAATGTACAGTAAATTAAAGTAATAAGTATAATTTCGATATTGTTATAATAAAGTTTTTTAATTGTAGTAATAAAAAATTAAATTGTACATGCTATTAGTTTAAAGATTTTTAATTATATTGTTTGATAATTATACAGTGATGCATTGTTAAAAAAATATTCATTCTATAAATGTTTCTACACTATCATAACAACATTAATGTATGCATAATATTGTCTTTATATTTTTTATAATAATGTAAAATATTTTTTTTAATTATTAGTATTATCAATATTATAAAATTTGAAATAAATTTATTTACTAGAAATGCACAGGTTCTAAAAACTAGTATATTCCATGTATGACTTACCCCAAATAAGTAAATATTTTTTAACTTGCACCAAATTAGTAATTTGCAATCTAAATTACACTATAGAGGTTAAAAAACCGTAATCAGTATTGTATTATAAAAACTTTACACTAACTATAAATTAAGGGTCGTCTTGCTAACCAGGACACTAATTAAGGAATCTAAAATTAGCAAGAGTATATGGGAAAACTAAATACATAATTCTTGAGATTAATAAATACACATCTTTCTCATGAAATCTTGTTATTATTGATTCCTTAACCATTGCTCTTAGGACACTGATTAGTATTTTCCATTTATTAAATTAAAATTAAACTTAAAACATGATATTGTCAACAACAATTAATACCCACGATAATATAGCTGCTCA
Organism: Echinosophora koreensis; assembly: GCA_035048595.1. Taxonomy (NCBI): domain Eukaryota; kingdom Viridiplantae; phylum Streptophyta; class Magnoliopsida; order Fabales; family Fabaceae; genus Echinosophora; species Echinosophora koreensis. The sequence continues at coordinate 2,269,167 of JAPCYP010000072.1, forward strand.
TGGAAAATTCCAATACACTAAATCAAATGGGCACGTTAGCAAAATTCTAAAATAGCAATAGGAGTGTAGAGCAAAATGTTTTTGAAAATACAAGACGATAAAATTTATAGCGTATAGTTGGATATTGTCATGAAAAGTTAAAATAAATGGATTTAATTATAATATATTATTTTTATCAAAATAAATTATAATATATTAATATAAGTGTAAATATTTTTATATTATCAATCAATTGTATATTATTAAAAATATTTGACTTTCATAGTAATTATATTCAGAATTAGGAATGAGAAAATATGTGATTAGTTAATCATATGATATTCTTTTTTTTACATATTCTAATTAAATGCAATAAACATACGAGGAAGGTTGTGTTCAAATATGACAACACTAATTTTTTTTTTTTTTTGTGCTTCAGATATCCAAACTGACAAAATAAATTAACCCCCTTTTTTTTTGCTATTCAAAATTAACCCCTTTTTAAAATAGAGATATTATCGATTAAACTCATAAAAGAAACCCAACTTATAAACTACTTCCTCTGGTCCTATATATAAGAGACAAAACCCTAAAACACACAGACCAAAGAAATACATTGAAATAAGCTATTTGTAATTAATATTCATATAAATTTACAAATTTAACCCTTCAATAATTAATGAACAAACCTACTTGTATTGAAAGTTGCACTGTCTCGTAAATATAAACTCCATATAAATAAGGGTAAAATTGGAAATGAGCATTTAATATTTGTCAAAATACATGCATGTCTCTTATATTTTGGACAAAAAAAAAGTAGTCATTTACCTCTTATAATAAGGACCGGAGGGAGTATTTATCAATTATTATGTAGCCCCTCTTCTGGTGAGAACACAATTTAAACATAGGGAAGATTCGAATCTTCCAATTCGAACATTCCAATTCCAACGCCGCACAGCCAGCAAAAAATTCCAAGCATAATTCTGAACCCAACCGAATATTAATCAAACCACTTGGCTCCACATTTATGCAACTCCCAACTCAACTCACCACAACACAACACAACACAACTCCCAAACCTCAAAACTAAAACCAACAACCTTCACAGCAATTATCACTTCCTCTTCAACCAAGGTGAAACATGATTTTCTTCTTTCTTTCCACTTAAAATAAATAAATATAAATAAATATCTCTAAAATGGAACAACCTTATTATTATTATTTTTTCGTTGTAGTTAATGTTTTCTTATACTCTCTTGTAGCTAGCTTTCAGAGACATGGTAAATTCGGTTGGAACACGGAGAAAGTCGATAGCGGAGAAAGTGTTTAAGAGAAGATACAACAACCAGAGCCATAAGAGGTGGTGTGGCCATGAAACTCAGGGGATGGAACTTGTGCAGATTGGAGCTGAGACCACTAAGAACGTTTTGATTCTAATGAGTGATACTGGTGGCGGACACAGAGCTTCTGCTGAGGCCATTCGTGATGCCTTTCAAATGGAATTCGGGGATCGCTACAGGGTAATTTCTTCTTCCTACCATTCTTGGTGCTTTTTGTTTTTTGGTCGTTTTTTTCCCTTAATATAATTCAGTTGACTAAATTAGCAACTTGGGATGGAAAATATGCTCAGGGGTAAGATGGTATCCGGAAGATTGGTCTCTCATATTTTAATGATAGAATACTGAACCAAATAAGCCAAATAAAATTAACAATTTAGTACTAAGATTATTATCTACTTGGATTTTAGTCTACTTGTACAAGTTACGATGTGTTTGGGACCTATTTGCCAAAAAAGAGTTTTGTAGGCGTAATTTTAACTAAAAGTAAGCTTATAGTAATTAATTATGTTTTAATAATTTATTTTTAAAAAGGGATTTTGGGAGTACTAGTTACTATTACCAAATTAACTAGGAATATGAAGTTGAATGTAAGAAGATTTTGTACTATAATCAAATTAACAGCTGAAAATTCAAACTGAGTTTTTGTAAAAGTGAATTTTTTTTTTGTACTTCTTAATTCTTATTTGATCAAGATTTGGATCAAATTCAAATTTTTGAAATTATATTACTTTTTTTAATCTTAGTTTTATAGAGTAAAAAATAAAAAATAATTGACTTGACATAAATTTTATAAATTTAGCAACTAACCCGTATACATATAAATTAAATTGCAAAGTGAGTAGAATAATACCAACATATGGTTGGTTCAAATGGTAAGGGACTTTGACATCTTAACTAAGTGGTCAGGGGTTTGAATCCTGGTTCTTTTGTATAGAGAAAAACCTGGTTAGGAGGGGAGAACCCACCTTGTGTACCCAACAGGTTCCCCGACGGAGATTAGTCACTGTTAACGAGGGTGGATACTCCATACCTATGTCATGGTTAAAAAAAAAAGTGAGTAGAATAATTCGAGAGATTAAGTTACTGACTTAATGTAATACAATTTTATGTTACCAAAATATTTCGTGTTTTATAAATTTAGCGACTAACCCGTGCATATATGAATTAAATATTGCAACTTGCTAATTTAATGTAATTCAATTTTATGGTACGATAATATTTCTTTGTTTTCATCTGCAACCGCTGGCTTCCAGCTGAATTTGTTGTTCCTTATAATTGGAGAAATGTTTTTTTTACATTTAAAATGAGACATCATACAGTGTTCTTTTGTTTTTTTAGGAATTCTTGATATGCATGTATATAAAAGATGATAAAAAGTAAGTAAGAGATAGAAATAAATATATACATATCACATACGGTGTCTAAAATTTTGTGTTCAAATAACATATCTCAATAATTGTGTGGGTTGATGTTTAGGTGCTTTTTATATGCTTTTGTCATATCAGGCACTGTGCTTGTCACTCTTCTTGGAGCTATTTGCTCCGATTTTTACTTCATTTTCTTTGGAGAAGGCCCTAAAGGCATTCAAATTCAATCAAAGAAAAGCAAATTTTTATGAAATGTATTTATTATTTAAAAAATAATATATTTAATTTTTTCATAAAATTTAATTTTTCTGAATTCCTTAATTGGTGTCCTAAGCAGCTACCTTAACTCACTCTCTTTTTGTGTGGAAAAGGAAGTTCCATGGGCAATAATATCAATTTTTTCTCTCCTTATTCCATTTTACGGAATTCATTTAGGCGTCTGTTCAATTTTCAGATATTTATTAAAGATGTTTGGAAAGAGTACACGGGGTGGCCATTGAATGACCTGGAGAGATCATATAAATTCATGTTAAAGCATGTGCAGCTATGGAACGTTGCATTTCATAGTACCTCTCCGAGATGGATACACTCCATGTATTTAGCTGCCATAGCTGCCTACTATGCCAAGTACGTTTCTCTTTTAACTTCATTCTACTCATTTTATCTTTCTCTTATCTTTATTATTAAAAAGAAGATAGTCGCTGGGGCAATTTTGTGAAATCACTTGGAATTTATAAAAGTAAGGTAGTATAAAATAATATTGTCAATTCACTTTTTGTTTTTTTCCCTTCCTAATAGCTGGGGTATATTTGGTATTTTATTTTGCCTAATAAAAGAGTATTTATGTCTATATATTTTTTGTATTGTATTTTTTTAATTCTCTTAAAAATAAACATCCTTAAATCACTACTTAATGAGTCTTTATTGTTGTAGAACACTCATTCTATGGGTCTTATTTATTTCTCAATATGTAATTTTAAATTAATTTTTCAATTTTATATCCAAATTCTTATTTCATTTTTATGTTTATTTTTAAATTCATTTCCAATTTAAATTTTACTTTCATTGTCATTTTCAGATTTTAAATTTAGTTCCGTTTTTAACTATAAATTTTACTTTTTATTTTATGTTATTTTTTTGTTTTAATTTTATTTTATTTATTCAAAAAAAATGTTTGAATGCTTCATCATCCATATTGATAAAAAAGTTATTTTAAATTTGCTATTCCATGATGGGGTGGGTTAGTGGGCTGAGTTACTGCTTTTTATATATTAACACACATATATAAAAATGCAATAATATGTAAAAACAAAACGAGTCAATAAATAGATATTATGAAAAAATCACCACTTAGTGGGCAGTTTCACTTTACAGTCTCATAAAACAACAATGAATGGTATATAGATTCGAATTTTTTTTATTTTTTATATTAATAAAGAGAGTCAGTTTTAATAATATGAATAAGAATCAGTTTTTTTTTTTATGAAAAAATTATTGAAAGACATCATAAAAACAAAATAGAAATATATATCCATCATTCATAATTATGAAAGAGAGTAAACAGTAAATATAACAATTGAAGTCATTTTAACCGTGAGAATATTAATAAAGAGAGTCAGTTTTAATAATACGAATAAGAATCAGTTTTTTTTATAAAAAATTTATGAAAGATGTCATAAAAACAAAATAGAAAGACTAATAATTATTTTGGCATCTAAAAATACATTTAAACATATGTTGTTGGTTCAAATAAGATTGATATTGATTTAATATATATATATATATATATATATTATATAAATATTAGTACAATAACTTCTCAATACAATTACATTAAACCAAAATCTACTTCTGTATCTCACACTTTCTGCCTTTGTTTTTAAATGATATTTTTCAATATTTAAATGTTTAAACAGTAGTCGCAATATCAAATTTTAAAAGTTTTAATGATATCATTGTTTTCACATTTAGAAGTTCCAAAAAAAAAAAAAGTCATTCAATTATTTTGCATTTCAAATAATACACAAATACTTATTCATTGATCTTTTCATATATTATTTTCAACATTTTAAAATATAAAATGGTGTAAAATAATCACACATAATATGCCCGTCCATCGCACAATTTTTAATCATATCAATGTTTTCAAATTTAGAAGTTCCAAACAAAAAATATATATATAATATTTTTTCATTTCAAATAATACACGAATACTTATTTGGTGCTCTTTTGAATTGTTATTTCAACATTTAAAAATGAGTTTAATTTGTATGCACTGTAAGTGTAAAGATTTTTACACATACAACTAATCAAAAATCGTGAAATTGATGACTTTTAAGGTAGTTAGGATAAGAATCAAACTTGCTTAATGGTGTGTCAATTTCTGATTTGTTGATAGTGTGAAAAAACTATACACTGTCAATATATACCAATTAAATCCTTTAAAAATACACAATACTGTAAAATAATCACATATGATATGTCCGTGCATCGCACGGGTACACAATCTAGTTAATTTAATTATAATGCTAGTTTCTTATATTATAAAATTATAATTGATGAAGGAGGGTGTGAATAGACAATATCTTCATCCCAAGACATAATATAATTTTATTTTAATTTTTAAAATATTGATTCATGCAGTTTTACCCCTATTCAATGTTTTATTCTCTTTCTACTAAAGATCAATTAATGGACAACTTGTCATGCAATCATTATTCATTTGCTAAGAAATGTAATAATGGTCACTCACATTTGCTGCAAAATTGCATTAATCTCTGTAAATGGAGAATCTTTCCACTATATTAGTTTAAATCACTGATATTTTATTTCTGAAATTAACTGGTGTTTTGTAAATTAATGGTATTGCACTATCTAATTTTCAGGGAGGTGGAGGCAGGTCTTATGGAGTATAAGCCAGATATTATAATCAGTGTTCATCCCTTGATGCAACATATTCCATTGTTGGTACTAAAATGGCAAGGTTTGCTTAAGAAAGTTACTTTTGTCACAGTGATCACGGACCTTAATACCTGCCATCGTACTTGGTAAGTTCATCATAAAATTTTGATTTTATCATATAGAAGTAATATTCATCAATGTTTACATGCACTAACCTTCATTCTGTTTTCCAGGTTTCAACCTCGTGTGAATAGATGTTACTGCCCTTCACAAGAGGTGGCCAAGAGAGCTTTAGTTGATGGCCTTGAGGAGTCTCAAATCCGAGTGTTTGGCTTACCCATTAGACCTTCTTTTGTCCGTGCAATTCTCTCCAAGGTAGGTAGATAGACATATTGAAGGTATAAGTGTGGTTTTGAATATTGAATTGATGGAAATCGATGAAACGGAGCGAAATGGAATAAAACAAAACAATGGATTTTAATTGGTAGTGTAAAGAATTTTCACATCGTCAATCAATCATAAATTACCACATTATTAAGAACATATATTTGACTCTTATACTAATTAGTTACTTATGCATTTGTGATTGGTTGTATGTGTAAAAAAACACTTTATAAATACATGCCAATTAAACTCTAAAACAATATTGTTTCATTATTTGGATTGTTCAAAATACGATGAAATTGAATGAAATCCATTTAATATCTCTATTTTTCTTCACTGCCAATTTGGGGTATGGAATGAAATGAGATGAAACCAACTTATTGTTTACTCCATTTACTTCATTCTATCTTCAAATATCCAGACAATAATAATCGGAGTAACTTTGTTCTATTCCATTCTATCCCATTTCATATCATTTCATTCTACCTATCATTAAATATTCAAACATATATAGTGTTTAAGAGATGAAAATTTTGAGCTGAGTTTTTTACCCCACTGTGCCTTTATTTTAGGATCAATTAAGAGAGGAACTTGAGATGGACCCAAACTTGCCAGCAGTTTTGCTGATGGGGGGTGGTGAAGGAATGGGTCCTGTCAAGGAAACTGCAATGGCTCTGGGAGAATCACTTTTTGATGCAAAAACTGAGAAACCTATCGGACAGTTAATAATCATATGTGGTCGTAATAGGAGCTTGGCATCTACACTTCAATCTTTGGAATGGAAGAATATTCCAGTGAAGGTAACTCGCTTCACCCATTCAACATCTGATATCTGAGTAGATGTTGACAACTATTGAAACATGAGAAGAATAGAATGTCATCCACTGAATGTTTGTTTCTCATTGTTTAGATTAGAGGATTTGAGACCCAAATGGAGAAATGGATGGGAGCTTGTGATTGCATAATAACAAAAGTAAGTTAAAGCAATTTTTTTTTTAAAAAGTAAATAGATAAATTTGTCCCTTAAAAAATGTGTCCCTCAATCTAATTACTAGAAATGAAAATCTCAATATGGTTGTTAAAAATCTCAAATACCAATTAAATTATTCATTTTCATGACATATTAATTCTTATAAAAGACTATTGACTGGCATATGAGATTCTTATGACAAGTTGAAGTTTTTATTCTCATTAATTAACTAAATTGGGGGACATATTTTTTGGCATAGACAAATTAAGGTATTTACTCAATTTTTTTCTCTTCATGTGGTACATATATGTTAGCATAAGCTAATTGGTTCTGTGAAATTTTCAGGCTGGACCAGGTACAATTGCAGAAGCATTGATAAGAGGTCTCCCCATAATCCTCAATGACTATATCCCTGGACAGGTGAGTGATTAAATTGCTCTGCTCTTTGCCAATCAGTTTCTATTGTATTTTATTTATTCCACACCTTATTGATTCTCAGCTTCAATATTGTGACTACAGGAAAAGGGTAATGTACCTTATGTGGTAAATAACGGGGCTGGTGTGTTCACCCGAAGTCCTAAGGAAACAGCAAGAACAGTGACCGAATGGTTCACCACAAAATCAGATGAATTGAAAAGAATGTCAGAGAATGCACTCAAACTAGCACAACCAGAGGCAGTATTTGACATAGTGAAGGACATTCATGGACTTGCTCAACAATCTGAGCCTATAGTAACATTTCCATACAAGTTGACCTCATCATTTACTACCTTAGTCTAATGGACAATTTCTGCATCTTCTACATTACCCTTTTGGCTTTAATTTAGAATTTACATGTACAGTTAGCTATTTATCATTCTTTATCATGGGGCTGCATAAGTGGTTGACCATAACATGCTCTGGTATTGTAATAGTTGATATCTATTAAGGATGCTTGTAGTCGTAGATAGGCTTGTCTTGTCTTGTATGGTTGGTGTTAGTTTCTATTGTACTTTTTGGTTTCATGGTTTTCTTCCATTTAAATCCCATGTAATTATACTTAGCACTTCGTTTGTTTTTGCATAAGTAGCGTGCTATAAAAATTACACAGCATATACTTTGTTATGGTTACCTTAGTTATAGAACAAAGGCTTAATGAACCTTTTGATCCTTATAAAATAGTAGTCTTATGGTTTTAGTCCCTATCTTTTTTTTTTTCCTTTGCATTTCGTCCTTGCAATTTTTATTTTTATTTTTGCCGTTAGTCCCTGCCGTCAACAGTAGCCGTTAACTGCTTACGTGACTAACGGTATTGACCGGTCAACAGGGACACGTGGCAAAAATATTATTTTTTATTGCCACGTGTTTTTTCCTAAAAAAAAAATTCAATTTTTAAAAATCTGAAGTTAAATATGTTTTTGGTCCCTGCAAAATGAGAGAATTTTAATTTTGGTCCCTATAAAATTTCTTCTTTGTTTTTGGTCCTTGTAAAACCTGAAATAACTATTTTTGGTCCCTATTGTCATGTGACATCTATTAAGTACTTATGTGTTTAACAGAAGGTCATATGATCATCCCAAGTAATACACGATAACCCTCTTTGATGTCAAGTTAGCATATGAAATGGTTTGTAGTTTGTTCATTATACAATTAGTTATACAACTTCTTAACAAGTTTCCTAAATTTTTTGAGAAAATTAAAACAAAATAATTAATCATTACAAAATAAGCATACATAATTTTTTCTAATCTTTATGATGTTCATTAGTACGGGGTATAAGATCCGAACCAATAATTTGATGAATCCGAAAATTCGACATAACAAGTTAAATTGGTTTGAATTTTTCGATGTTCGGGCCTGAACCGAACCGAACTAAACCCATTGGTGATTGGTTCGATTATTAGGTTCAAAGATTCTAGAACAGAACATATCCGATTACTGTATTTTAATATTTATATATAAATATTAATATTTTGATTTTTCTAATCTGTCCAACATTGCACATGTTAATGATTAAAAAAAAATAAAAAACCTGTATTGGAAAGAGTAGCTTTTAAACTTTCAAAGAATTGAATACACAACTTTCAACACAATGTTTCTATTTTTTATTTTTTAACACTTGCAGTGCTACATAGGCTAGAAAAATCATATATATATATATATATTATTTATTTTTACATTGATTTAATTTTTTTTTACATTTTAAAATTTAATAATTTCCGTATCCGAACCGAACCAACCGAATCATTCCGTTTGTAGGAAAAATTATTTAAAATCGAACCAAATCAAACCGACCATATTTTATTGGTTCGGATTTTTCCCACATAAAACCGAACCAAACCAACCGGATACACCTTTACTTATTAGTGTTTGCCTTTGTATAAATAGTCATGAACAGGTGCTTCATGATTCCATGAATAGTCTCCAACATCTAAACAAACTTTTTAACGATTTTAGGAAAGATAAATATAATTCATTTTAGGATTAAAGGAAAATTTTAAGGGAATCATATGCTAACTTGACACCACAGAGGGTTATCGTTTGTCACTTCGGATGATCATATGACCTTTTGTTGGACACATAAGTACTTAATAGATGTCACATGACAATAGAGACCAAAAATAATTATTTCAGATTTTACAAGGATCAAAAACAATGAAATTTTTTTATAGAGACCAAAATCAAATTTCTCTCATTTTGCAGGGACCAAAAGCATATTAACTTCAGATTTTTAAAAGTTGAATTTTTTTTTTAAAAAAACACGTGGCAATAAAAATTCATATTTTTGCCACGTGTCCCCGTTGACCGGTCAACGCCGTTAGCCATGTAGGCAGTTAACGGCTACTATTGACGGCAGGGACTAACGAAAAAAAATAAAATTTATGAGGACGAAATGCAGAGAAAAAAATGATAGGGACTAAAACCAAAAGACCACTGTTTTACAGGGACCAAAAAGTTCATTAAGCCTAGAATAAACACATCTACATAAATTTCTCGTGATCCGATTTCGAGTTTTATTGAGCAAATTCTGGATCTACGTTTTTCTACTCTATATTTTGGTGACTTTCTTCTTCTAAATGAGAATTCTTGTTTGAACGAAGAAGTCACATATCATAAAGAACTTGAGTGATTGAAGACTGTATAAGTGGAGAAGACCCATAGATTCAATGCCATAAGATTTTGGGAGACAAGATGTGTTGTGAAACCACTTATTTACATTTAGCATATACTCCCTCCGGTCCTTAATATTAGGGTTTGATTTGCAAAAATTCAGGGGACTGGACATCACAAAAAATTTTGTCATCTGTTTGATTTGAAAAATGGTTAGGGGACAGGACAAAATAGGGGGTGATGGACATTACAAAAACCCAAATTTTTGTTCCCCACCAAACCATGGGACAACTTTTTGTCTCATAAACAGACTACAAAAAAAGACAAAATTATTCTTACATCTCCCTCTCTCTCCTCCCTCTCCCCTTCTCTCTCCTCTCCTCCCTCTCCCTCTCTCTCTCTCCTTCCTCTCTCCCCTTTCTCTCTCTCCTCCCTCCCTCTCTCCTCTCTCTTTCCTCCCTCTCTCTCCCCACCCCACGTTAACGTTATTTAATTTTTTTCAAACGTTAACATTATATATAATACATATTAATAATATATATAATATTATCGTGACAGTAATAATATATTATCATATATACAATATATTATAAAAATATATTATATATTGCCTAATACTTACCTATATTAATAATATTATATATTAATATATAATAATATATATCAGAAACCGTATCATAGTAAAACTAATATTATTTTATTTGTATTGTCCATTATCTATCAAACGATGTACAGGACAAAAAGTTGCCCTGTGACTCAAGAGATTGTACTGTGTTGTCATACTTGTCCTGTGTTGTCATCTGCCTTAATGCGTATCAAACGCACCTTAAGAAACAAATGAGTACTTTTTTTGGTTCTAAAATATAAGAAACATGCATCAATTTTCACACATATTAAATGCTAATTTCCAATATTACCCTCATTTATAATAGGATTTATATTTACTAGATATATCAATTTTCCATACAAGTGAGTTTGTTCATTAATTAGAAGGGGTATTTTTGGGAATTTATATGAATATCAATTATAATTAGCTTATTTCAATATATTTTCTTAGTCTGTGTGTTTAGGGTTTTGTTCTTTATATTAAGGACCGGGGGGAGTTCTCTCACTCTTGAGACCTCAGATAGTCTAGAAACGACATCGATTCTTGTACGAAACAAAAAAGCTCAATTAAATAAACAAACGGGCTCCGTCTTCAATACTCTAAGACGAACTCGGAGTTTCGGTCCTCCATGAATGCTGACCGTTGATATAATAATAAATTTAATGAACGGTGGTGATAAGAGAGGGGCATACCGGTTACAGATGGGAAACTAACTACCGGCTACTTGCTTGACGGGTTAATGTTTTTGTTTTTGTTTGGTGGCAGGTGATACGAGGCCCTTCGAGCTAGCTTTAGTAACTTGTATCCACATTCCACAAGAAGACGATGATCTTTAATTTTAAAAGTTGGGTTCTCTTTAGATAGTGATTTTTACTTAAAATCTTTAGGTTTTCGATTCATCTATTTCGTAAAATTTGGGTTCTTTGAATCTCTGATCCGCAAAAAGTTGGATAATTTTCGATTGTGAAATCTAGGGTTTTTAGCAATGCCTCCAAGAACAGTGAAGAGAGGTGTTGCGGTGGGTGGTGGAAAGAGAGGTGGCAGATGAAGCAGGGGGACCCCGAAGGCTGAACGAAACCAGCAAAAGCCTGAAGCTGTGGAAGAGTTACGTAAGGTTGAAGAAAAAGCAATTGTTGTTGAGGAAGAGCCCAAGGTTGAAGATAACCCCATCGTTGTCAGATTTTACTTTTCAGCCTGGTTATTGTCATTTTGTTTGTTGGTTATAAAACAAAAGAAATAACACCAACATATACGCATCCAGCATGGTTTTGATACAACCATTGTAATCCTCAGCTTTCCTTTTCACAGAATATAGATCCTTCACTTGCAAGGAGGAAGAAGAATAGAGATAAAAAAAGTAATTTAAATTAAAACAAAGCCACCTTTTTTGCAGAAGCAGAAAATAATTAAGCATAAAAGTGATAGAAATAACAGTAATATACTTGAATTAACTAAAGGTGAATGAGATCGAAATCTTAATGGGAATAATGGCCATGGCCCATGAACAAAAGCATTTTGTAATTACTCTGATGTTTTCCTGAGTCTTTTCTTGTTTTTTCCTCTGCAGCCAAGAGAGAGAGAATAAAGCAGGAAAATCGGTTTTGCCAACCTACTAAGATTGGGAGTGAAAGGGAGTAACCGGCTGTTGAAACTCAAAATTTAATTTTTAAAAGCTGGGAACCGGCTTGGTCCGTTGGAAATTGGTGGAGGACCGATCCACAACTCCTACAATGGAGTATTAAAGAGAATTGCCCAAAGGAACGTCACACTTTATGTCAATTTGGACATCCTTGTGGCTTATGTCACTCTTGCCTGTCCAGTATCAATAAAGAAAATGAAACTATTGCCTCTTTTTCTTGTGATTTTCACTCCTTTACCTTCTCTTTTTTCCCTTCATTTCTCCCTTTTTAGTTTTGTTTTCTTCCATAACCTCTCTCTTTGTATCTATTCCTCAAAAACTCGTGTAGGTGAATCCAAAAATCAAAGAAAACCTATTTTAAAAGTTACATATGTAGGGGGTTGAGAAGGAGAGGAGCAATATTTTTAAAATTATAAAAATTATTTAAGCTTTTAAAATATTTTTGTGGATGGATGAGAGATACTAATTTGAAATAATCATAAAATTTATTTAATATTTTAAAATAATTTTTATGGATGGATTGTATATACATCCGTAAAAAAATTGTTAATGAATAGATTGGATGTCTTTTATTAAATGGATTATCGATGGATTATATTTTTTATTAATTTTTATGGATTTTAATGTATTAATGGATTTTTTAATCTATCCATTGTAATTCGAACAAAAATTTATCCAATCCATTCATTTGCCACCCCTAGCCCTAAGACTATGCCCTCTTCCACCATGAAGTTACATTTTTCAAAATATAACTCAAGAGTAGTCTCATACATCTACTAGAAACTTTAGCCAAACTATTTAGGCATGTATCAAATGAGGATCTTAATAGTAAAATATCCATGAACACCTCCACGCAATTTTCTAAGAAATTAGAGAAGATCCTTACTATACACCTCTAAAATGTATCGGGGTATCATACAAGCTGAAAGTCATCCTTCTATAGGAAAAAATGCCACAGGCGCAGGTTAATGTGCTTTTATCTTGATCTCCTGGAGCGATGTAAATATGGAAGTAACATGTAAATCCAAATAGAAAACAGTAGTGGGACTTCCCAAATAAGCATTTCAACATTTGATTAATAAAGGACGAAGGGAAGTGAACCTTCTAGGTGGTTTGATTAAGTTTTTCATAATCAAAGCAAACTCTTCAGTTGTTCGGTACTTTTGTGCGTATCATCTCATTTTGTTTATTTGCCACCAATTTACACCGTTTCTTTGTAGGGATCATCTCATTTCTTGTCTGAAATAGGGTTGATGATCCTAGCTTGTAACAACTTAGTCACCTATTTCTTTATGATGTTCAGGATCTGTAACATCCCAAACTACTTTATGGATTGACGACTGTCCCCACAAACCAACACGAGTCTTTTCAGTGTGCTTTGTCCTCACTTACACCCTTCCTGGGAAAACTTCTCAGGAGGTCACCAATCCCATAATTGCTCCAAGTCAAGCACACTTAACTGTGGAGTTCTTAAGTGATAGGCTTCCGAAAAGAAGATGCATCTTGTTAGTATAGGTAGTTCCAATCAATTCATATAAGCCACCCTCAACTGTATAGTCCCATACCTACACAGTCTCAGGATACCTCTCATTCCGGTGTGTAATCAGTTCGTTCATGTATCCCTCCGCCTAGAAGTCTGTCAGGAGCCGCTCCTTGTCCGTGACTTCTTGCACCAGCAACCACTCCCGCCCTCATCAGCCCCATGCTCACCAGCTTCTGCTTGGTTCGTCCCCGAACCACATCGTACTGGGAGAGGTGCCGCTCTGATACCATTTGTAACATCCTAGGCTACTTTATGGATTGACGATTGTCCTCACAAACCAACACGGGTCTTTTCAGTGTGCTTTGCCCTCACTCACATGCTTCCTGGGAAAACTTCACAGGAGGTCACCCATCCCATAATTGCTCCAAGTCAAGCATACTCAACTGTGGAGTTCTTAAGTGATAGGCTTCCGAAAAGAAGATGCATCTTGTTAGTATACTTGGTACCAATCAATTCATATAAGTCATCCTCAACTGTATAGTCCCATACCTACACAGTCTCAGGATCCCTCTAATTCCGGTGTGTGATCGATTCGTTCATGTGTCCTTCCGCCTAGAAGCCTGCTAGGAGCCGCTCCTTGACCGGCCTTCTTGCACCCGCGACCACTCCCCGCCCTCCTCAGCCCCGGGTGTCACAGGATCCGCAGTTTCAGTCTCCTATAGGGCTGCCTTACTGGTTTAGCTCCTTCTTCTAATAAAATATAGTGCATGCATATAGAAGGAGTGGTCCTAGGGATATCTTCAAGTGCCCAACATTTTACCAAGTGCCTTCAATCTCAAGAGGGGGTGAATTGAGATTTACAAATTTTTCAAAATCTCTTGCAGACTAAAATAGTAGGGCAATAAAAATATAAAAAGTGAAGGGATGAAGAAGATACACAATTGTTTATCCTAGTTCAGCAACCCTCATTTGATGGCCTAGTTCCAGTTCCCATAGTTTCTTTATAGGCTTTTCGGTAACAAACGACTTTTCAGCAGGTGCTTGATAAACCTTTACAACACTTGATCCTTCTTTACTTGCGACCTCACTTTGTGTGAGAGTCTCCAAATATACTCAAGGGACACCTCACCCATGTTACAAATGAACTAAAGGGATACCTCACCCTCTTTTATAATCAGATTTAAGCAAAAAATTGAAAAACAATAATAAACAAGGTAAAAGTTACAAGTTGAAGCACTAATGACCTCTTGGTATGATTTGACTTAGATTTTGATTTAATGTGTTTTTTAGTAGTCGGTGAGCAAGAGTATTGATATTTAATGCAGTTCTACTATTCCTTTTCGTTCAGAATGCATAGTTATGAGTGGGCAAGAAATTATATCCATTATACCCCTTTTGACAAGCATTAAATATTAAGTGTTAATTAGTTAAAGGAAGAAGTGTTAATCTATTAAGTGTTTACTATAACTTTGTTGATTTCTCAAAATTTCCTAAGTTAGTTGAATACATATTTCATGTTCAAATGAATGAGCATTGAGAATAATTCCAAGGCCATATGATGAGCTTCATGGTATTAGCATTAAGGTCTTAGGAATTAAATTTGTGAGGCTTAAAGATAAATTGGCTCATACTAAATATTATTGCACAGATCTTCTAAAAGTATTTGTACTCTAACCATGTTTCAAAAGTCTCCCATCAATTTGTTTATCATTCATCCCATTCAGCGCTCAAATAGAACGCACCTAATCGATTATGTTTGAATGAATAATTGATTAACATCTTTATATTTGAAATTGATGATTCTCAGAAGGCATCTAATTGATTAATATTTTTAGAAAATTGCATAACAAATTATTATGTTTTTTAATTCGATTACATTGTTTGGGGACTTGATGACCCTGGGTCTGGGGACTTGAAGTAGATCACGGTGGTTATGATCGAACTAGGATAAATCCTTGTATGCAAGTTTTTCTCCTCACCCCTCTTTACTTGTGTCATTTCTATCCTTACATTATTCTATTGCATTTCTATATTTGATTATTCTACTGACCAAAAATCCAACCAAAAAAAAAAAAATTTCTACTTACCAAAATATTTGGGAAAATAATTTAATTGTGATTTTTTTTTTAAAATAAGTGAACACCCAATTCACCCCTTCATAGGTGATGATCACCACCAATGCAGTCTCTATGACTTTAATAGTTTCCTATTAAAAATAAATTTATCTTATCTTGCATATCACATATTTTTATATTTACACATATCCTTATAATAATAATTACAATATATGAATATACTAATATAATATTAAACTAATAAATAAATTATATTCATTTTATAAGTACTCTAACATGGAAATTAATTTACAAATTATATTATATTTTTATAATCAATTTAAAACACTAAAGTTAATTTTCAAGTTGAATGAATTGAATTAAATTTAGATGAATTCAAATTAGTTTCATATCACATTTTAATGAGGAATGATTTTTGAACACAAAATTTAGGATACCATACGGTGTTCCCTTTATTTTGTTTTTTGGATGTATTCTAATCATCTCCAGTAACAGGAAACTTCCAGTTGGAGAGATAAAGACACATAAAATAAAATAATATTATCTATAAATAATATTATTTTATTTTATGTGTCTATATCTCTCCAACCATAAGTTTCCGGTAGTTGAACTCATTTTTGAGATGCATGTATACATTGATGATGAAAAGTAAATAAGAGATATTATAAAAACATATATAATGTCACATGCAATATCTAAAATTTGCGTTCAAATAACACAACTCGTTTTTAATTTCAATAAGAAACTGTTTAAGGGTGGCCCCTTTTCCATGTGTTGTTTCATGTTTTTTGCAACCGGTGTCAGTCCACAAAGCATCCCAATCTTCTATACTACCCTTTTCGTATCTTAATCAGACACAGACTGATATATAGATAGATATACACTCTCTTTCTCCGGAATCTCTCTGCATTGCAATTTGCACGGCGCACACAACAACAACAACAACAACACCAACAGCAACAGCAACAGCAACAGCAGAAGCATCATGTCCTAATCTGATCATCTGATTCTGAGGTAAATCAACATTTTTTTTTATTTACTAAATTAATTATTGGTTTTTCTAGGTTTTCAAGTTTAGTCTTTGAAGTTATAATAGATTTTTATGCATGTGTTGCTTCTGGGGTACTCCATTTAATTTAATTCCATCACCATTTTCATTTGCAGCATAATTGATGGATTGGAGAGAAAGAAATCTTTATTCTCAAATTTTATTTCAATTTGTGATTCCCTTGTCTTTCTATTCAAACTCTTTTGATTGACATTGCAATCTTGCTCATTGATGGATTGGAGAGAAGAAGAAAAAAAAATCCTTGTTTTCAATTTTTCTTTCAATTTATGACTCCCTTGTCTTTCTGTTCAAACTCTTTTGATTGGCCTTGCAATCTTGCCTTTTAATGATCGGTTTCTTGAATCATAGTTTATTTCGTGACCTTTCTTGATCATAGCTAGACTTTTTCCATAACCATGTCATCTCTCAGTGAAATTGTGCCACTAGTAACTTGTTATCATTAAATTGTTTCAAGCACGTGGTGGACCGGTTGATATCTTGCAATTAGGTTTTATCGCTATTTTCCTTAAATAATTTAATGCATTTGTTTTACGTGTAAATCTAAACTTTTATATCAAACTAAAGATATCATCTTCTTGTGATTGTACTCTAGACTCTAGAGGTTGACTGCATAACTATTGCAGGAAGCTAGTAGCGAGGACTAAAAAGGATTACTTGAATAAAGCTATGGTAATACCATGAGCAAATGAAGTTTAAAATGTTAGACACCAGAAGGATAAGACATTGTTATTGCACCACATCATTTGCTTCAGTAGCATTAGCTATTATTGGGAATGGATACAGTTCCTAGTGTAGTCAAAGGTGCTGAGGTAAGGCACTGGAAGGGATCAGTGCCTCTAGTTTGTTCAGGCACCACCCTTTAGTAAGCCATGCAATGCTGGTGCAACGCTTTGCTGGTTCAGATCAGACACACCTTTAGCACCTAATTGATAATTAATTAACTATAAAAGCCCAAAACTGTCGCCATCTTACTTGCTCGCTGTGATGCTAACATGTGTAAAAATAGTCAGAATGTTAAAAGTAACTAGTTGTCGGTATTCGGGACCCCTAGCAGCAACTTATCGGTTTTGGAAGTTGAAACTGTTAATCTTTAATATTTACCAGGGTTATCAATAGCACGTGATAGCGACATTATCATGGCGAAGTGGCTGGTGACTGCTACTGGGACGGCATCATGACGGGCTCTACCATGAATACGGCATAAATCTCGGCGAAGCACACGCATCTGGGATGCTATTCTGAAATTCCATTTACGGCCTCGGATCCCAACGTTGGATGCCACTTTTGGGGGGTCATTTCGGGTTTTGGTTAAAAAAATAATTTAATAGGGTTTTGGCAACCCTTTCATACGCTCACTTTCATCTACATCTCTCGTCTCTCACCTTCGTCTCTCTCAGTTCTCACTTCTGTCTCTCAATTCTCACTCTCATCTTTGGTGAGTTTTCGGCCAGATTTGGTGGTTTCCGGCCTGTTCCTAGTGTTCCAGCCACGGTTCTGCATTTCCCGGCTACTCTCGTTGTCCAAATTCTTCCTATTATCCTCCCTCTTTCCTTCTCAGGCTTGAATCAGCGGCCATCCTGCTATGCACTATCTCGCTACAGCGTTTTTGGGGTTGGCCGCTACACGCTGCTTTCGGGGATTGATAACTATGATATTTACTCTAAATGTTATGCTTTAGTAGTTAATGTATATGGTAAGTTAATGCAAGTTAGTAAAAAAATTAATGTTTCTGTTTTTAAAATGCGAACGCCTTTCTTAAGTGAGGTGTGTACTTTTTGGTGCCTCTTGCCTTAAGGCTTTAAAACCACCTAGCACCTTAAGGGTGTCTTTTGCCTTTGACTACCTTGACAATGCCTCTAGATTATCAAAGGAAAATCATTGTTGCTCACACAAAGCAACTATAATAAGTAACAGATGCAATTAACTCATTCTTCCTGTATTAGTATTTGTCTTTCAAATGAAATCTGGACCTCGTATCAGTTTTTTGGCAAAGCACAACCACGTAATATTTACACTATATTTGATGAATGAATATGGAAGTTTAAATGATGTTTAGGGGTGCATAAATAAAAAAAAAACTAAATGGTAGCATTACTTTATGAGTTCATGAATTGTGTTGGAGGATATTGTTAGATTTGTAAAATCATTCATTGGCAGTTAATGCTTCAGCTTTTAGAATTTAGAAAATTTGGTTCATGACATGGCTTTAGAACTTTTATGATGAAGTGGTAACATGAGCCTGTGTGCTGTCTTAAGCTTTTAGGAGAATTGTCCTTTGACAAAGAATATAACTATTTTTTCCTTAGCATCAAGAAATCACTTGTAAGGAATTGGAAGTTGAAGATATTATGGATGCATTTTGGTTGCAAATTATCATAACAAACTCAAAGGTATGGTTCAATAAGGGGCAGAGTGATAGTTGAATTACAATTAATTAGGAGTATAGCATGCACAACAGCTTGCTTATTTTCTGAAGATTTTCCTTTTTGGGAGGGAGTGGAGGAGGCGAGGATGTAAAGAAGGGCAGGGGTAGAGTCCAACCTTCAAATGAAAATTGAATATATGTAAACTTAGATAGCTTAACTAACGAACCTTGACTGCAGCAATTGTCATATTACTTCTTGAAGATGAACTACTTTTTGTGATTGAATGAGCTTAATATGCCACTAAACAAAGCTGGAAGAAGCTTTTAGACCAATTTAATTATGAAAGTAACCCTATGCGTCGTTTCAGAAACTGGTAATGGAAGAAAGTGAGTGATTAGCAATCAAATAAGATTTGATTTGTAGTTTCATATCAAAACAATTTCTTTATCTTAATATTATTACTAATGAAATGGCGAAACCTGAAAACAATATCTCTTTAGAAATTAGAATGGGATTAATATATGGATGCTGAAGAAACCAAAATGAATTAACTTGCTTATCTATGGTAGCTCAAATAATTGTTAGTTGTGCTCATTACAATCTATATTATCTTAGCTTAGTTGAATGAAGGTTTTATGCTTAGATAAGTAAACTCTAGAATTGTAGGAAAATTGTGTGTTCTGTTACACACATATTTACTAGTATATATACAGAATTTACAATGAATAAGGTAATAACCACAGAGCAATTACAGGGATTAGATTATCCTAAATAATTTGAGCAAATTCGAAATGAATTATTCAAACATATGCAACATGTCCCTAATCTAACACTTCCCCTCAAGCTGGAGCATATACATTGTATGTAATATAATGCTCACTCACATGCGGCGTGTGAATGAAACACACAGAGAATGGGAGCAGTACGTAGCTGGGTTTCCGGCTGTAGGTATCTGGTGGCGGGCCAGTTGGCAGATTCTGCCTCTGATCTGACGTCAGCGGTCATGGATGGGGTCTGGGAATGGCAGTGGTGTGAGGCTTAGCTGGGGTTGATGGAGGAAAAGTGCGCACCGGCTAATGCACAGTGGGAAGGATCGGGTCAGCCACAGTGGGCAGCTCTGATACCCTCTACAATTGTGTAAAATTTTTATATTTGTTGCACATATATTTACTTATATATATATATATATATATATATATATATATATATATACACACACACAACATTTGCAAAGAACGAGGGAATAATTACATAGCCAACATGTACCTAAAGAAAATTACAGAGCAATCACATGGAAGAACTATCCAAATTATGATCTAATTTGAAATGAATTATACAAGCAACTATAACATGTGCCTAATGTAAGATAAACAAAAAACTAATGATGATGACGATGATGATCCTTCACTGAGCTGTTATGTGACGTGATGATTGGTTTGGGAATCCAACTTTTACAACTTTAACCTTTAGAATGCATTCCAATCTTCCAAAAGTTGAGGCAAAAATCCAGATAGCATGTGAATTGATTGGGTAGATAGGGACATAGGGTGATAGACTATGATCAAGAAGGCTCATACCTCATATACCAAGTGCTTGATTGTTGTTTACTAGTCTAAGGGCATTCTGACAGATCTATATAAATAAACACTAAAGGACGTGATAAACATTCCAGCAGATCTTAGTAATCAACCCTGGTTGATATCTTTGTTCTAGCATCGATATTTCCATAAGGATACTTGCTTTTGATTTAGTTTTTTGAGTGTCAGTGACCTTGCTTCTAATCATTGATGCTTTTTCAGATGGCCACTTGACAAGTCAGAGTGGAAGAGTTAGCAATATTAAACAAAATGATCATATTTTGAATGCTGCTGCAATGAATATGCTCACCAACTTTGAAAGTCACTCTCTGGGCACCACTGCTTCTAATGAAAAAGCTGTAAAAGATCTATTGGCGAATGAAGCCCAATTTGGTGCTTCTCATCTACAGGATGACATGGAAGATGATTGTAGAGAAAATCAAGGACACCGAGAAGGGAACATTCGGAGAATGAAGAAAACAGGAGAATCAGATAAAAGTTGTATACAATGCTCTATCAAAGAAACTTCACTGAGACATGGTAGCAGAACTTCTAATGTGGTTTTTGGGAATATTCAATCTGATGGACTGTCAAAGTCTTGTGAAAAATGCAAAATGCTTACTCGGAAGGTAGCTCTAACTGACAAGCTTTGGGATGGGCGCCTCCTGTTAAACTCTTCTGTAACTGTTTCTGCAGTTGCCTTCTTTAAGAGGTCATTCATCTACTTTGGAAGTTCTTTTTTATTTTGGTAATAATATAGCTACTCATGATTTATTCAGATTGTTGTTCTATGCAAACATCGTATTTGCAAACAAAAATACTAAAATTAGTTTGAACTTGTAGCTTGGCTCCAATTGACCTAGATAATAATCTTAATAATTATATAAATACTGTTATTACTGTTGCTATAGTTTATTGCTATAGGAAGTTTTGTACAATTTGAAACACGTCGAGGAAAGCAATGAATTTGATGTTGTGTTAGTGAATGTTTTCTCTCCAATCAACTGTCATTGGATGTTTGAAATCTGCTATTGAAATTTCCCTTCTGAAGAAACAGTGCAAAGGACGAAATAAAGTTCTTTGGGTGCTTGTGCTACTGTTCTCTAACAAAAACATAACATGCATACTATTTCTCATCAATGAAAACTTTTACAAAAATTGATATGTTTTTATTGGAAATAAGTACTACAAACACCCAAAGAACTTTATCTAAGCCGTCCAAAATAAAAATCTTTACATCCTCACTAAGGACAATAATACTTTCTTTCTCCTTTTCCGGTGATGGGTTGAAATTGTTACTTCTAAACTCTTTATCATCTGAATAAGAATCGGCCTTCTTCAGCTTCCAATGTCAGCCTGTGGTGGCCGCTTTGGTTCTTGTAAAGTAAAATGAATTTTGGTTAGGTACTTTCTAGTCTGAGCTTTAAATTTGGTTATTCACTTGTGTAGTGGTGAAAAGATGCCTGGTGTCAAGTGGTCTGAGTCTATAGAAGTGAAAGGGAAGGTAAAGCTAGATGATTTTGTAAAGTATATTCAAGATCTTCCTCGTTCACGGAACAAAGGCTTGATGGTAAGAAATTGTTGCTATTATATTTTCATTATAAACAGGCCGTTGCATTCAATGTTGAAAGTACTTTCATTCCAAAAAAATTATCTACCCATTTATGCAATTGATCTTTCTGAGGACATGATTTATAATTGGTGTCCTTTGATCCACATAGTCAACCCCATCTAGCTGGAAAAAGCTTGGTTGTTGTTGGTGTATATACAACTGGATTAATCTATGACTAGAGTAATGGGAAGATATAGAGAAAACCCTTTTATCTTGTGGAGTGGCATTACAAAGCTCCTAGTAGCTAAATCTAGTTTGACAGTATTTGTTGTGTGTAGTTGTTTGGTCCTGTTTGTTCCATGTGAATAACATACTGCTTGGGAAGCATGTGGATGAGTTATCAATATCATACATTTAGGACCATAGTAAAAGAAAGTTCGATATGCATTTATCAATTATTAGACTTAGAATGCCAAATATGTTTTCTTGGCCACTTAAAATTGTGAATTTACTTTTCCTTATATGCTTTGCTGCAGTAATCTATTGTGCATTTTGGGTCAGTCCTTCAGTGCTATAAATGTCACTTTGTTACGAACCCCTAAACATAACTGAGAATTTTATTTCATGATTGACTGAAAATGAACATGAAAAGGAGAGTGATCTTCTCCAAGGCTTTCCCCTTTCAAACAATCTGCAATCTTCTGAATGGATTCTCTCTACCCTTTTCTCCCCTATTTATCTAATTAATCCCCTCTAACTAGACTAATTGCCCTAATCATATTCTAACAACAACTCTAACTAACTATTTATAATTACCCTTCTATCCTAACAATACCACCCCCCCCCACCCCCCACCCCCCCCTCCCTTAAAATTCAACCTTGTCCTCAAGGTTGGAAGCTAGAAACTGGGAATGAGTGAGGTAGATCCTCCCAACTCAGAATGAGAAGTGAGCAGGCTTTGTGGGTTTTTTTTTTTGGCACCTTCCTAGCAATTGCATATTTGAATAAAGGTCCTTGTGCGGCCTTTGAACCTTGCCTTCCACTTCCAGCAGCATTTCCCCATCCACTTGTGCCTAGCCTTTTGGGTAAAAAAAGAAGCTAAATTGTCACAATTGTATTTCAACTCCTCTTTCTTCATGAACTCAAAAAACAAACCCACTTCACAAACTTCCAGTTTTCCCCTCTTTCTTTCTCCTTCTCCAGAACCAAATCTGCCCCTCTAGCAAGATATACCTCTTTGGTGCACCCCCATGGTGGCACAGCTGAGAACAACTCACTAGTCGCTGTATGTGATGTCAAGTCCGATGGTGGTGGGGATGCAGGCGTGCTCTCTGAAACCGTCTACTCACTCTGCATCTCAGAGGACGTTGCAGCTACTGTTAGATCCGGTGGGTCTGGAAGCAGCACAGTAATGGCCAGCATTGGCATCAGTGGCCTCCTAGAAATTTTGAACTGACCAACAAGGAAAGGATCAACCGGACCAAGAAGCAACAAGAAGGTATCCATAGCCTGCATTGCAGTGGATGCCAACATCATGATCATGGTCGGGTTGCAAGAAGCTTTCCCATCAACAAGGTGTTTTCGGTGCATTGACCACTCAGCTTGGGTTCCTGCTCAAGGTGCTTATTAGCAGTAAATGTGACTTCAACCTGAAATTAAACCATGGACGTGGGTTTCATGAAGTAGCCATTATTGTCCTCAACCTCTATGGCAATCGGGACGCTGCCATCGAAATTTGGCAATTCAACCTTTCTTGCCCATGAACAGCATTCATTGATAACGACTTTGGAATCGCTGTCTTGTTGTGTCTCCACTTTTGCCGATTGTGACTTCGACATCCACTGAACATCCTCCAGCTCTAGGCTAATGCCCTCTTTCGTTTTCCCCAACTTGCTGTTCGTTCATCCCTTCATCCTCAAGATCAATACCCTTCTTCTGCATCCATCGACCCAGAAGCTGTTTGATCCCTTCGATCCCCTGTACGCTCTTCTTGGTCTTAGAGATGCTGGACTCCATTGAGCGAAACTGCACCCCGTGATCGTGGTGCAGAACTCCCTTTTGGCTGGCCTTCTCCCTGATCAAAGCTTCCACCCTGGTCTCCATTTCCCTTATTAACTGATCCGGCAGGTCGGACCACTTGTTCTGAACCCAAGAACAGAACTGAGAGTTTTATTGAATGGTTGATTGAAAATGATCAAGAAAAGGGGAGTGATGAGTGATCTCCTCCAAGGGTTTCACCTTCACAAAGGGTTTCCTCTTTCACATAATCTACAATCTTCTGATGGATTGTCTTCACCCCTTTTTCCCCTGATTATCTAATTAACCCCCCTCTAACTAGGCTAACTTCCCTAAGGGTATTCTAACAACAACTATTTCTAATTTCCCTTTTATATTGTCACACTTGTAATTCACACCTCAAATATTTTCATTTGGAAATTTGATCTTCCAAACGGAATCTCATAGATGTTGCATTTAAATATGAAATTGGGTAATTGAACTTTTTGGTCAACAATGTTTTATTTTATTGGATCTCCTTACCAAGCAAGTGCAGCCTTCAATTTTTTATTATGAGAACCAACTCACAGATTCTACGTATTCTGTGTGGATAATCCTTGGTCAATTAGTGTCTATCTATATAATTATTACTATTTGTCAATTGAATGATATTGGAGACTTCAGCTGTCATTTGTCCCCACCTCACCCCTTCAATTTATGCTGTTGGTCAAACATATGGAAACAAGGTCTGTCATTATTGTATGCTGGCTAATTCGCTAATTGGCTAGGTGGACTAAATAGATACTTCCTTCAACAAACATGTCTTATTAAATCTTTCACACCTACTGTAATTTCAGAAGCTCATAGCCATTATTCCGAGAATTTAAATTTCTACTAATGATGCAACTTCAGGTAGTCTCCCTCCGATGGAAAGAAGGATCTTCGAGACTTGCACTGGCAGGCATGAAAAAGGTGAATTTAAAGTTGATACTAATTTGATAAATATTTAAATAACCTCATGGACCCCATTTTGAAGTTAGAACTGCATGATGAATCTTTTAATTGCAGATAAAAGCATAATGCCAATTTTATCTATTTTGTGTAACAAAATGTTTCACCTCATTAACAGGTTGCAAAAAGATATCAAGAATGTGAGAGAGTTGGGTTTGCTCAAATTTCTCCTGGCATTGTTCTTTATGTCTGTCCTCATACTGAGACCATAATCACCATACTTGCAAAATATGGGTTCTTCAAAGGCAAGACAGCAATCGAGGAGAATAAAGATTCCATGATTGGTTGTATTGTGTGGCGAAGAAACCAGCTGAAATCTGAGAGATGTACACATCAAGTTGCTGCAAGTCAATGGTCTCCGATTAGTTCACAGCTCTCCGATCAAGTTGCTGCAATTCAATGGTCTCCGATTCATCCACAGCTCTCCGATAAAGTTGCTGCAATTAGATGGTCTCCGATTCACTTACAGCCTTCGGAATCCTTAGAATTATCAGGAAAAGATTGTACAGCTCTTGATGCTAAGCGAAAGGATAGAATCAAAAGGGACAAGAATCCGAGTAAATCCCCCCTTGGAGTGCACAATTTTCCCACCAGTTGTTATGTCTTAACATCGCAGTCCACTCCCAGTACTGTACCATCTGGCCGTGCAGGTACTGAAACATCTCATCCAGATCCTGAATATCAGCAGGCGTCAATGGAACAGTCGTCGAAATTAAAGTCAGAGAGATGTACACATCAAGTTGCTGCAATTGAATGGTCTCCGATTCGTTTGCCTTCGGAATCCTTAGCATTATCAGGAAAAAATCGTACAGCTCCTGATAGGGGAGACCTTCCAGAATTTAACTTTGGAACTTCATGTGGTATTATATCTCAAGCTGTGATAAGCAGAGCACTAGATTCTCTGCCTGTTGATAAAACCCTTCCAGATAAAGGTTTTAGGCACATGGATGGTTCTCTGCCACTAAAGGCACCCACTCTAAATTCTTGGCCAACTTTACATAAGAGAAGATTCGAAAATGTAAGTCATCAAGGACTTTCATCTGATGATGATACACAGAAAATGCCACCACAAAAGAAAGTCTGCAGATATGACAATATCTCCATGTTGCCTCTTGTGGGAGACAGACAAAGCAGTGATATGAGGAAGCCATATGGCACCCCGATCGCTCCACCCGCGAAGAATCTTTTTGCTAATAATGATGACATGGCAAAATGGTGCCCCCCAGATTTCAATCTAAAGATGCAATCAATTCATCCAGTTCAGCATTCAAATTTTCTTGTTGATTCCAAAGAACAAAAGTTTGTACACCCAGTTCAGTATGCACCAGCTCAAAATCCATTTTTCTCCTCTGCATGTGTAGCTCCTAACCCCCGCCCCCCATTTCCCACCCAAACACCCCATTTTACATTTCAACCATTTCATGGTCCTGATTTCACTGGGAAACATGCACAACCAAGAGCAAGTGCCATATACAATGCAATGGGTCCAAGTTCTATGCAAATCAATAGTTTCCAACCTTTCAGGTCAGGTTCCTGCCTTGTCAATGGAAAGATGCCAATCAACCATGAGGGCCGGAAAGGTTGGAATCCATATATGCCAAACCGCAATGGTATATAATTGCTACATCAATAAGTTGAGACTAAAATGTCTGCTTTGGTGGGACACAAAGTGTCTTCCATATGCAATCAGGGATAGTTTGTTATTTGAATTATTAGTAGAGAGCTAGTAGATATCATTAGATACAGGTTATTATTGGTCAGATTTTTATGATTATTAAAAATTGGGATTCATAATTTATAATTCAGTTAACATTTATCAAGGATTAAGCATGCTGCACAGGATCTTCTAGAAAACGTTTGTTTAGTTATATAGAAGGAAGTCCTATTTATCATATACTTTACCATTTATGATTTTTACCATCTTTAGTATAATATTTTTTCAATTATTAACTTGTTTTTGGTCCAATAAGTATTTAGTTAGTATAAGTAATTAAAAACTGGTTTTACATTATTTATTCTAAAATTACTATCTCTATTACATCAATCACTTTTATCTTGGATGATGCTGGGAGTTCCGCTCTTACTCCAATCCCATCCTACTCAGTCCTTTTGACTAACTTATGGAATGGGGCTTTCTGGGTACTGATATTGAGTATGCATTGTCAGTGTAAATTTTACACTGTCAATCAATCACAAATCATTAAACGAATGACTTTTAAAGTGATTTTGATAAGAATCAAAGATTTTCAATGACATGGTGATTTATTATTGGTTGACAGTGTAAAAAACATTTACACTGATAGTATATATCAATTAAAGTCATTGATATTTGATCATAGTCTTACTTTTATGTTTTGTGTGTATTTTCTTCTCATTTTCGTTAGTCAAGTCTTCATGATTCCTTTTCTACTTTGTGACTTACGCTTTGGTTTAATCTTATGGTAACGAAAACTACTTTCGTGTTTAATTAATAAAATCATGAAGATTTTCAAAATCACGAGTCCCTTGCTCTTTATTAGTTGAATTTCCACTTGCAATCCAGCTCAATTCCTCTATAGATTTGTTGTACATCACACATGAACAATTGTTGGATTTGCATTTAGGGATGGATTCACATGTCCCAAAATGGTATCTCATTCCCTGTCTCATCTACTAAGATTGTGCCAATTAGAAAATTAATTACATTATTTATTATAAATGTATCTTTTTTAAACGACCTGGCACAATCTAAGTGGATGAGACAGGAAATGAGACACCATCTTGGGATAGGTGATCTTCATCCTGCATTTAGAAGCCTGGAATTCTGTCCTAGTTAAGAAGCTCCGATATGATGGGGACACGTTTTATACAGGTATAATTGAATTGTAATATTGCAGAATATAATAATATCAAGTAAATTCAAGGGAAGTACTCAGTAGAAAAAATTACTTTGAAAGTGTTCGCTCAGAATTATCAAGAGAGTAATAATCAACCACAATGCTAATTTCCAAAACATGCCGATTGCTAGTTAGTAGAAGGAACATTTGATAAATGATTGCATCCCAATACTTTATGATCTTAAGACGTTAATAGAGCAGTACAATGATTTGTCAAAAAGTAGTGCAAAAATACTTGACAGCATGATTGCTGGGACTGCTGGCTTCGAGGCTTATCTCCAGCAGGAAGCCAACAAGGGACCATGGCAGATAAACGCGAGCATAATGTAAATGATGAATATGAAAATTATAGTAAGTGTAACCCTGCATGAAGAAGGAAATGAAAAACACAAAAGTGTATAAATATTTTAATCCAAATTTAACAGAAATGGAAAAAATGACAGTAGTCCTATTCAAATGTTTAGGCTACACAATGGAAATGTTATGCAACTCGTTGATGGTTACTTGACCATTATAAAAAGAAAATATCAAACTTAATTAACGAAAATTTTATACAAATCTCTTACAAAAATGTTATTTGAACATCTGAAATCTGATACCGACATGTTGAACTTGGTTAATAAATATATCTGTAATAGATGGATAACTCATTAACCGACAACTTGATTAATGAAGCTCGATGAATTGGTTAATAAGTTACTCATCTACTACATGTATACTCATTAACCAAATCCAACACATCATAAACCATGATTTTGAGCGTTATTAACCAGTGTCACCGGTGTCGGATTTCATATGGCATATAGTTACCCTCAAAATATCAATCAAGCTTTGTAATTATCTTTGTACAAAATAATATTTTGAAATATAGTATCAATCTTCTCAAAATCCAACAGTTTACCAAGGCATCAAAACAATCATGCAAATATATTATGGGATACTTACGTTAGCCTAACATTCCTCCACCACAAATTATTTTTAAATCGGTGAGACTGCCTTTTGAAACGAATTGATTTGCTATGCATCGCTGTAGTTTTATCAACCAGCAATTCCAAGCGGTTACCTCTCTCCAATACTTTCTCAATGTTGTCAATCATGACTGTTCTGACCTATCAATATCACACAAGTATTAAGCATTGAGATGTTAATTAATATTCAGTGCTAGAAATTTGGATTTTCTGAATGTGTCGTATGATCAATTTTGTTTTATTTTTTTTAATACACACTCAAATATATTTAAAAATATATATTAGTGAATACGTAAACGTGTTAGTATAGTGAATGGATAAACATGTGTGAAGTAAAATGTTTGGGTAAAGACCCATTTTGGTCCCTGACAAAAAGTGTGTAGGTCATTTTAGTCCCTGACAAAAAAAAAACTACTTCGTTAGTCCCTGACAATTACTACCTGGGACAATTTAGTCTGTACGTTGACTCCGTTAGTCAGCATCCGTTACTAAATTGTCCCACGATACTAATTGTCAGGGACTAATTAGTCTCACTTTAAATATTGTTAGGGACTATAATGTCCCATAGTAATTGTCAGGGACTAACTTGTCCCACGTTAGTAATTGCCAGGAATTAACAGAATAGTTTTTTTTATCAAGGACTAAAATGACCAACGAACTTTTTGTCAGGGATCAAAATGGGCCTTTACCCAAAATGTTTTGACCAAAAAAAAAAAAAAAAGGACACAACACTTGCCTGAGTCATTTCACCTTTGAGACGGTTCAACCTGTCAGCATTCGGGTCAGTAGAGTAATAATCCATCTGTTGGCTCAAGACCCTTGAGAACTCATCATTCATGGCATAGGCAGGTGCTGAAATAATAGCACGACCATATGTCTGCACAAATCTTTTATGAATATCTTCCAGAAATGCAAAAGGGATTCTTCCTACAGTGTTTGAATAAGGATATGCATTAGAGCAACAACAAAAATACCGGTAGTATAAAAGCAATTGATGCTCTTAGCATTTTGGTAGCATCTATAACTTGAACATCAATCATTTGATGAGGGTATGAAAAAGACTGCCGAATCCCTAAAAGAAACAACCTAATCAATAATTCAATATATCAACATGCAGGGATTTAAATAAAGGTTAACAACCACAATTTGAACCAGAACGTTTTGGTTTTGGAGGATTTCGAAAACTGAAATGCAACCGCAATTGCGACTGTATCGGCCA
This sequence comes from Echinosophora koreensis, assembly GCA_035048595.1. Taxonomy (NCBI): domain Eukaryota; kingdom Viridiplantae; phylum Streptophyta; class Magnoliopsida; order Fabales; family Fabaceae; genus Echinosophora; species Echinosophora koreensis. The sequence goes on from JAPCYP010000072.1 coordinate 2,299,635, forward strand.
CATTTTTTCAGAATTATTCGCAATTACGATAAACGTAATGCAACTATAACCGCGACTGCAATTGTAATTTAAAACCTTGTCAACATGTTATTTATTTGCAGATAGCATTCCTCCCTGAAGCTTCTAGTTCCCAAGAAAACATAGTAGAGATATCAAATAACCACAAATTTTTGTTTTTGCGAAATTGTTTCATTGCATTAACCAATTCCAACACATATGACCTATAAAATTAAGAGACATATAAGAAGCTTACTTCCCAAGGAATCATTTGCCATGCAAAGAATAGTGAGGCCATCAGTCCTCTTGACATGAAAAACATAGCGATCATGAGAATAAGAAGCATTGCTATCATTGTTATTCCCTTCATTAATCTTATCCAATATTTTTTTGGCTACCACACTTGCATTGCTTTGCATTGCACTAAACTCAGCCAAAACAACCTGGCCCCTCGCCACCATTGCATAGAATATCCCCATTGATTCTCAAAGCATGCAAACGTTTTGGCTTAGGAGATGGTGTGCCCACACCAACACCTATCCCAAAACCAACATCAACAACTGCAACAAAAGGAGAAAACAGATTTTCCATTCCGTTTCTAATTTTGATATTGAAATGTGTATTTTTGGGCATAAGACAGTTTGGAAATTGAAAACTGGGATCTTCACTTTTGTTTGGTTCCTTGCCAAGGTGTTAACGTCAGTACCGGTAACCATGGGACATACAACTATGTGCAATGTTCCGTCTTTTGAGGGCCCTAAATTGGTTGGATGTCGATCCACCTGATACTACTTCAGATAATATAAAAAATGAGAATTTTTTTTTTCTTGAAATGGCATAAAAAAACTTTTAAATGGCATAAATGATAAATGACTTTGTATTGAGCATCTCCAACTGTGCAATGATTGGCCCGTTGGAAAAAAAAATGTGCAATGATTGGAAATAACTAATTTCACTTTTGTTGATCCTATCACATTAGCCCACCACTTTTTACTTTAGCGTCTCTAATGGTGTAACCTATTATTAGAGTTGTTTAACTTCTTTTTTTATGAGTTCTATCATGTCACCTAACAATTTTATCTTTATTCTACTTTAAGTAACTCTATACTCCAATGACACAACTCTTAAAAGTTCATCAAATGGGTCCTACAAGTTATCATACATATTTATTTATATTTATTTTTGTTTTAATTTAAAATAGTAAATCTTTATTTTCATTTAATATTAATATTCATTTTATACTATTATTTTTCTCTCTTATATTTATTGGTAGTGCTTACATAAGAACCAGTTCTTTTTACTTATAGAAGCAATCGTCCTTACATGTGGCATCTATATCAACATACTTTAGTGGTGCAACCTTAATTAATAGAAGAACTTGTCCTTAATTTTAAAACCTAATAAGCAACTCCCATTGGAGATGCTCTAAGTAACTCTACACTTAAATGATGCAATTCTTAAAAGTTCACTAAATAGGTTCCCAATTTCACATCATTATTTACATTTTTTTTGTTTGAACTTCAAATATTAATTCATTTGTCGTTGAGCTGCTGAATATTATGATTCTCTCTCCTTTTATTATTGGCAGTGCTTATATATGCATCAATTGCTTATAGAAGCAATTGTTTGTACATATGACATTCAAATCATATTTCTCTAATAGTACAATTGTCTAAGAATTTGTCATTAACTTTAAGAACCTGCTAAACAACACCCGCTGGAGTTGCTTTTAGACATTTAGTGAATGAGTTAGTCCATTCATTTATGAACTCAAATTTTTTTGTATTAGTTTTAAAAAGGCCTCACCTCAAAATTTGTTTTAGGCCTTAATATGTGTTGGGCTGGCCCTGCATAGAGAAGAACCACCAACAAACACCCTCACGCACTTTACTGCTAAAAAACTCAAAAAAAAGGATTCAAAGAAGTTTTGGAAGAAAGCTCTCTCAATATGATGTTTTGTATTTCCAGAACCTTTCCCAAAACCAAGTTTTATTGCCAAAACAATTGAAAACGTACCATATGTGAATAAAAAAGTGTAATAATGATTTTAATAAGCTTTAATGAGTAAAAACTGCTCAAAAACGGTAGAAAACCAAAGTTTGCACTTGTACATCGATATACTTAAATAGTACATCGATGTAACATCAATGTATTTAAATATTTTCAGCAAAGTTACGTTTTTGATACATGTACATCAATGTATGTTAAACATACATCAATGTATAAAAATATACATCTGTGTAATAAAAGATATATCTGTGTAAAAAATTATTTTTACATCAACTTACAACCAAATACATCAATGTATTCAAAATCCTAATTAATTACATCTATGTACAAAAAACGTACATTAATGTATCTTTTTTTTTTTCCATAAAACATACAACAATCCCCCATTTGTTTTATTGAAAAAACATTCCACCGAGCAGTAAACAATATAACATAAGATTGAGCATAAGCAATGGTGTCCGTAGACTTGAACCATTACATAGTGATGATGCTTCAGATTATGCTAGAGTGACACGTAGTCTTGAACTCTATCTCTGACAACATTACACACTCAATCTTTCAGGGTGTAGTCTAATAAGCCCATCCATTACGGTCATACATATATATCCCAGTATAGTGAATGCTCTAGAGAATTTTGCCCAAAATTTCATAGGAAGCTGCCTCACTTCCACATTCACATAGGTGAGTCTATCAAGAGTACTCATGTAGTTAGGTACCCTACTCAATATAGAGTACAAAACTCATTAAGAATCAATCACTGATTCAACCTTTCAACACTACAGGATATCATGCTCTAAAAATATGAACGAGACTTAAAAAAAATTATCATAGCACGATTCTCACATCTCTTTACAAGTTGTTATTACCCTTTGAACCTATTTCTTGGGATCTCCAGGCCATAGGTTGGGTTACCCCTATAAGAGACAATTTAACCTATGGGCATTAGTCTCATTCCTTTAGAGGTTTTAAAAATCTTTTCTCTTGCTAACCCTTTCATCAAAGGATTAGTCAAATTTTCTTCAGAGCTCACATGATCCAGTCTCACAATCTTTGCAATAGCCGTTGTACTATCACAATGAACAATATGGCTGGAATCAGTTTATCGCACATAGGGATATCTGACAACAGGTTTCTCAACCATGTTGCTTCCTCACTAGTAGTTTCCAGTGCAATCATTTCTAACTCCATGGTAGATTGAGCAAATATGGTCTGTTTCTTAGATTTCCAAGAAAAAGCCCCCTGCTAAGCTAAAACATAGCCACTGGTCGCCTTGGAGTCATCTGAAAGGGTATTCCAATCAGCATTGTTGTATCCTTCTAGGACAGCGGGAAACTTTTGATAACATAATCCTTCTAGGTTCAAATTTTTCAAAAAGACATTTTTATCAACATGAAAATTAGAACGAAAGATAAGCAAGTCATCCATATATAATAGTGCAAAAATTATCATCTGATTTATAACATATGCACTTATCACTTTCGTTAATTTAAATCCATGTGAGATAACTAAATTATCAATTTTTCTATGCCACTACTTAGGTGTTTGTTTCAAGTCATACAAAGATTTACTTAATTTGCATACTTTATTCTCAGGACCTTAAACAATAAAATCATCAAGTTGATCCATATAAATTTCTTCTTCTAAATCACTATTTAGAAAAACATTTTTTACAACCATTTGATGCTCATGCACAACAACAAGAGATAACAAGAAAAAATGTGTCAAAGAAATTTATGTTTTTCCTAATAATTCATTATAAGAAACAATTGTTCTAGTCGGTGAATTATTAGAAGATGAGCCCCCACCATTTCTCAATTTAAACGATCTTAATAGAAATTGGCATCATTTGATTCAATAACAATTTTTCCATTTAGATCAAAAATCTATAAGCTTTGCTATTAACCGCATAGCCTACGAAAATACATTCATGTGCTCTACTTGCTAATTTTTATTTTCCGTGAATAACATGCTCAAAATAACATGAAACATTCGCATTTAGGAAAACACTGCAAGTAGACATATTCACATAATAGTAAGTATCCAAATAACAGAACACATTCATGTTTTTAAATAATTCGTTTATTAACCGGACAAAGTCTAGAATGCCAAAAATTATAAGAACAAGGCATGTATGAAAAAACAACTTTAGTCAATATTTAACTTAAACATGTTATCAGTAGCATAACCCTTTCCCACAAAGTCATCGTTCTTTGTAAGAGTATACAAATTAGCCCCAAAGGTTTGAGTAAACCCGTCTTTGTTAAGGAGATAACCTGAAACTAAGTTCTTTCTCATCTCTGGAGTATGCATAATATCCTTAAGAACCACAATCTTTCCAGAGGTAAACTTCAAATCCACCTCTCCTATCCCAGCAACAACAGTGGTGTGTGAATCACCCAACAACCATTTCTAGTTATCAACGACAGATTATGACTTAAATAAGGACCTATCATAGCAGACGTGGCGCGTTACGCTGGTGTCTACCCACCACCCCTCAGATCCGACAACAACATTGATTTCCGAGATCATAAGAATGAGTTGGTCTTCAGTAAGGTTTGCCTGCGGGGCAGGACGACCCTTAAGGTGGCAATTCCTAGCCAAATGGTCAGGCTTACTACACTTATAACAGCTAAATTGTCCTGATGGGGGTTTCTGCCCATTCTGATTCTGATTACCATTATTGTTGTTGTAGTTATGCTTATGATTTTTGAATTTCATATTTTTACCTTTCAGTGTCAGTGTGAACACCCTATTTTGACCGGGTCTTTTAGTTTCCGTTAGAAATTTCAAAAAAAAATAAAAAATGTGCAGAGAAAATAAAATAAAAAAAAAAAAAATAAACATAATAAAAATGATTTTAATTTTATCTTAAACACTTGGGTCTATTTTTATTATTGGGCCAAACCAGTTAAACCCATTACTCAATCCCTAGCAACCACCTTTGTTTTTTCCCTCCAACATTTTGATTTAGATATAGAAATCCCTTGATTTTTGATCCTTAATTTTTGCAAGTTTTGATTTTAGATAGAAATTTTAATCTGGGCATCTTTTTAGGATCAAGATCAGAGTAAATTGCCATTATAAAATCACAATGGGGGAACGAATTGGAGGAGAACAACAATAACAACAGTGTAAGCAAGAGGAAAAAATTTCTGAAGGGAAGAAAAACGTAACAAAAGTCCCGAAAAATTTTATTGTGAGATAGAGTGAAAATGCTCAACAGAGATTAGAAAAAAGGAAGGAGAGTTGCCTCTGCCCCCCCCCCCCCCCCCCACCCCATTCCTCAGATCGCCGCCGCCCCACCTTCGCATGCCCCCGTCAGTTGGCCGGAATCGCTTCGCCGCCACACGCGAAGCGCGGTTCCGTCGCGTCTCTTGCACAGATTGCATGTCGCGATCACCGGAGACACCGCGACTCCACCGCACCCTTTCCACATCGAACCACCACGAGCAACCACGCTCCGCCCAGATCCGTGCGGAAACCGTCACCCCATCGCACCGATCGCGCGTCGGGGTCACTGGAGGAACTCACCTCGCCGTCCCGGTTCCACACAGTTCCGGTCACGAGCTCGCCGCCGCCGAGACCCATAAATCGTCGCCGTCATCCCGAGCCAGGCCGCCGCCGCTGCTTCTCCTTATTCTTGCGCACACAGGTGAATAGCCAGAGAGGGTTTTGTTTTGTTTCATTGCCAATTTGCTGCTGTAACGTCACTTCTCTAGTGATTTTTAGTATTGTAGGCTCTTTTATTTTATTTGTTTTCCTTTTATTATTTTATTTATTTTCCTTATTCTTTCAATGTTAATTTGGGTTAGTTGTTGGACTTATGGGTGAGTAAGGCCCAAGATAAGTAGGTTCAACGTAATTTAAAAAAACAAACGGGCTGAAAATAACATTGAACCTAATCTTCTTTTGTGTGAAATATTCATGTTGAAATAAATAAATAAATAAAGTGATGAAAAAAAGCAATACTTGAAAATATTTATTTTGGGATTGCTTTGTGAAATGTTTCACATTCAATTCCTTAGATACGAGGTAGTTCTGTGGATGTATCTGCCATGTTCTATCTCGTTTAGGAGTTCCTTTTTTCAAAAAAAAAAAAATGAAATATATAAAAAAAACCTTTTTAAATAAAAAAAAACCTTTTCATAAAAAATAAAAACAACCAACAAACAATTATTTTCTACAAGAACTACGTAGCTTTGAGTTTCCCATCGCAGCAGGGAATACGTAGGAGCGGGATTAATTATCTCGTCAAGCCGAAATTAATTTTTTCTTTATTTTTGTGCTCTTTTTAATTTGTTAATGTAGATAATTAATTAATAATTTATTTAATGTTTTTTTTTTGTTGCTCTATGACAAGTGTCATGTTCAATCCTTTAGCTTTGAGGTTGCCCTATGGATTTGTGTGCCATGTTCAACCTTATTTAAGATTTATCAATAATATTTATTTATTTTTAAAAAAAAAATGAAGAAGCATAAAATATTAAATAAAATATATCAATAAATAATTTCTTCCTTGTAAATATTTTTTGGGGTAAAAAATAAATAATTTAATTTCGCGCAATTTATTTAAGGTATCATTCTTAGAATGAGCGATGTAGGGTGCTTAACACCTTCCCTACTTGTAACCGACTTCCGAACTCATTTTGGTTCCAAAGGCCATTTTTAGGATTTTTCCAATTTTTATCCTAAATAAATAAAATTGGTGGCGACTCTACTTTTTCTTAATAAATCTTTTTATGGTTGTCTTCGTCGTGATTTTTTTGGTTGCGACAGATGGCGACTCCACTGGGGACTTTTCGAGAGTCAAGCCTAAGTAATGAGTTGCGCATTTTGGTATTTATTGTTTACCCCTTCTATTTGTTTTCTTTTTTATTTTTGTATATATTTGATCCTTTTTGATTTAATAATTATTTTACATTAGGATAGAAGACAATGATATTTGTTGGGTGCTTGTCTTGCAGGTTCAAGTAGTTTTTTAGGATTGTACAAGTTTGTATGCCTCCAGCACACACAACACCGACACTCATTTTCACACACTTTCAGCTCTATACCCGAGCTTGTGGGAGCTTAAGGATTAGGCGGTGCCTCAGCATTGTCATTGAAGGCCTAGTGCCTATCTGATATTTGTTGATTCACCACTCAGATTGTTACTAGTGTCATGGACTAGTCATCCTGGAGGGTTTATCCCTACTTGTGACTAGGTTCATGAACTAGGTCCTTGACAAGGGCAATCTGGGGACCATGACCTTTAGAAGTCTAGACCCGTCCTAAAGTATGCACTCCTAGATTGACTTAGTGGCCGCTCGACTTAGAAGTTGCCATCTTAGGTACCTTTTAGGTCCTACCTCTTAAGACAATTGGAGGCATACCATATCTCCCTTGTGTTTTTCTATCTATTTACTTATTTGATTTTATTTTTTTTAATTTTTCTTTACTTCTTTTCCTTTTGTGTTTAACAAACGAATAATAAATAAATAAAATAAAAAGAGGGGGCAATGCTTTTATGCGTCCCATGACCTTTGGGTTTATGACCTTACAAGGACATCTCTTTTTACAATTTTTTTTTTATAAATAATATCATTTTTTTGTATTAGGTGATTCTCTTTTGTGGAGGAAAGACACTATCTGTGTAGCAAGGAATGGAAATGTCTAACTCTAGCAATGCAATTGGCCTAAAGAAGAATATTAGAGTTGATGTGAAAATCAATGATGTGAAGCCCTTAATAGAAATCAGCCATTTGATGCCAAAAGAAGTACGTTATGAGTTTGCAAGCAAGTATGGAAAGATTTTGGACTTGTTACACATACCTGTAGATGCTTTGGGCTTGAGTGCTTTGGCCCAATATTGGAACTTGAATTTGAGATGTTTCGAGTTGCCGAATTTGGATACGACACCGACTGTAGAAGAATATGCTTACATGCTAAGGATACCTCTTCCAAGGGAGCTTCGTGTTTATTTCTATTATGGCCAACATGTTAGTGATGGGAAGATAGCAGAATTGTTGGGAGTTCTATCAAAGCCATCAGACAAAATGGAAAAGGGAGATGTCAGAGGTCTGAGGCGAAGATTTCTTGAAGTTTATCTCCAGGAATTGGCGCGACAAAAGAATTGGGTTATCTTCAAGCGAGTATTAGCTTTAACCATTTATGGGTTGGTGCTTTTCCCCTTTATACCAGACATGGTGGATTACGCAGCCATGGATGTCTACCACAAGGTCGAGGAATATAATGTGAATCCTATTCCCGTAATTCTGGCAGAAACTTTCCTCTCATTGCAAGTGTGCCATGAAAATCAACAAGGCAAATTACGATGTTGTGCACAAATGATGTATGTTTGGATCGTGACTCACATGCATGCTCGAAAATATATTAGTGGGATTGATGACCCCTTGAGGAGATTCCATCACATTCCGATAAAGCCACGTAAATCCAATGAATGGAGGCAAAAATTTGATGAGGTTGATTCGAAAGCTTTTTGCTGGATGTGTCCTTGGTATAGAGGAAATACAGTAATCTTCAGTTGTGGGAATTTCTCCAATATTCCTTTGATGGGACCAAGGGGTTGCGTGTCATATTCTCCGGCACTTGTGATTCGATAATTGAAATGGACTCAACAGGAACCACTCGAAAAGGTGTTGGGTGGAATTTCTTTCTTATATCAAGAGTGCGAGGTTGTCAAAAATACAACAATAGCTGTTAGATCCGCCAGGAGCAACATCCGGATACTGGGATCAAATGAGTTGGGGAGACAAATTATTTCTCATACTAGAAACTATGAGGCATGGAGGAAAGCAAGGAAAGGCAACCCTGTTGTTTCGAAACCAATCCCGTATAAAGATGAAAATCCGCAAACGGAAGCAGAAATGTTAAAGAAGATCGAGATTATGATGGCTCAGATGGGAGTGCTAGAGGAAAAGAACGAAACAGACCAGATCACCATCATCACGCTTCAACACCAAGTCCAGAAGTTAAACATGAGGATAGAACATTTGAAAGATGAATGTGCCAATGCATATGAAGCCGCAAGTCCAGCAAAGAGAGCAAAGAAGTGGAATATGAAAGAATCAGAAGTTCGAGGATTACTAGCAAGAATAGAAGATCAAGAAAAAATGCTGGCACAAATCTTCAAAGAAAAAGAAGACTTGGGGGCAAAAATCGAAGTGCCACGTTCAGACAATCAGGATATTGGAGGAAAGCATAGGATCTCTGAAAGAAGCCTTAACTCATACTGAGCGCTACTTTGATGAAGGTTGGAATGCAGCTGCAACCATGCGTGAGTCATTGAAAAAAGCACAAGAAAAAGAGCAACAATTGTGGATGAGGGTATGGATGTTCGAAAGGGAGAAAAAACAGTATGAGGATGAGATCAGACAACAGGAAGAATGGCTAGAGAATTGGGAATCTGTGGCAAAAGATTTAAAGGCTGACAGAGATGCTTGGGAAGAAAAGATATGAACACCTCTCAGGAAGTTTGTAATACCATACCTATCAGTTCGTGGGTCACTCGAGGAAGCATTAGTCCAAACTCGCATGAGTGACGTATCTACAATCCCTCCAAAAATAGCTCGCTTCATGAAGTATTGTAGGGGTCTTGCTAGCGGATTCAAAAGGAAGACTTTAAAACTTTTGATGTAATTCTGTTAGATGGGAGACATTGTATTTTCGTTTCAAAGAAATAAAAGCCTTTTTACATCCATCAATGAATTCCGCTCTATCTTATGGTGTGTTACAAGTAGGCCTGTATGATTGCATTGCTAGTAAATGATGCTGTCTATTGAGGGACACATGTTCCCATGGATTTGTCATCAACCACACATTAACCTAAGGGGGACGTGCCCCTAGAGTTATGTGTTGGGGTGAAGTTGCTTGCTACAAAGTGGTCTTTCCTTTGCAAAAGAAAGAATTCATGGGTTTTTATTTTCGAAGCATACTTTTATCTTTCTTTTATTTATTAAAAAAATAAAAATAATAATAAAAATAATAATAATAATAATAATAATAATGAAAAAAAAATATAAAAAAAGGTTACTGACGATTTTTTTACTCAGAGCTGAAAACGCGAATTGAGGATTTGAGAACCATTGCGCGATCTAAGAAAGACAACACCAATCAAACTTGAGTTTACAACACTAGATCTCGAACCAGAATGGCTGCCAACAGTCCTGAAACAGGAAGGAACTTGAGTTTAGAAGTAGATGAAGTGAGGGGAAGGGTGGCAGAAATCTCTGAAACTCAAGCAAGGTTAGAGGCTATACTACAGGATATGAGGGAATCTCTTAGCAGACTTGGTGCAAATAGAATTGGAAATGAAGATGGCCCACACGTAAGCATACAACCGGCCCTCTCCATGGTAACGACACCAATGTTTTCAAGCATAAACAATAGTCTCACTCAGGGAATGTCAAGTTACACAGAGCCCATAGTAATCCCCATCGGGGAAGGATATCGCCCTCTCGAGAATGTGTATCATGAGGCTGCTGGTTATGCAGGGCTCACATGGGAAAAACCCCATGTATCCATTCCCGAACAATCCAGGGGAGTCCAGTTTGGGCCTGATAAGATGAAGGAAGAGTGGATGGAGAAGGTAGAAGAACAAATAAAAGAGATCAAGGGTTCAAGTGCTTATGGCCTTCTCAAGATTGAAGAACTTTGTCCTGCCACAAATGTCGTGATTCCGAAGGATTCAAAATTCCTGATTTTTCCAAGTATGACGGAAGTGGGAACCCACGATTCCATTTGATTAGCTATGCCACCAAAATGGCCATCTGGTCTAAGGATGACAAGTTTCTCATTGGTTTTTTCCATGAAAGTTTGACCGGAATCGCACTAGAGTGGTACCTTCAATTAGATCATTCTAAGATCTCACGGTGGACAGAATTAGCCGACTTGTTCATGGATCAATACAAATTTAATTTGGACGTAGCTCCAACCCGTGAACAGTTGACTACAATACAAAAGAAGAGTGATGATCCTTCAAACAGTATGCACAAAGGTGGAGGAGTTTGGCTGCTCAAGTACAAGCCACCGCTGATGTTGTCCGAAATGTGCTCATACTTTTTGGGAACCCTCGGATCCCCCTTTATTGGAGCAATGGCAGGAGCAGCTTATAGGGATTTCTCTAATTTGATTGCTGCAGGGGAAAGAATTGAAATCCTAGCTAGAGCCGGGAAGTTACCAATTGACATGGAAGGCAGTGCATCTAAGAAGGGGTTTCCAGCCTAAGAAGAAGGAAGCAGAAGCAAATTATGTGCAATACCAGCAGAACTTTGGACCTCGCCATGTCCCTTCATACCCAAGGTACCAAGCACCATATCAGACTCAAACACCCTTTTACCCACCTCAACAGGCCTCGCCAACTATCACCCAGCCACAAAACCAAATAAATAATATCCCTACCCCTCAGCCATACAACCCCACTCGCCCAACATATACTCATTACCCACCTTTGCACCTCAACAAAACCATCCAAGCTACCCTCGACCTCGCCCAAATTTTCAAAATCAAGGACGTTTCCAATCTCAAAATCTGCCACCTTTCCCAAGACTATCTATCTCCAATGCAGATTTGTTCAAACAACTATTCGATCGTCACTTAATCGCTGGAAACCCTGTACGACCTATGGAACCACCTTTCCCTGCCTGGTACAATCCAAACTTGACTTGCAAGTATCACATGGATGCCCTGGGACATTCCATTGAAGAATGTGAGGCCTTCAAGACAGCAGTAAGAAAGTTGATTGCTTGTGGAAGATTGGGTTTCGAAGAAGATTCGGGGCCTAACATTGTTAATAACCCAATCCCGAACCATAATGTTGAAAACAGGGTAAATAACTTGGAATTGAAGGGGTCTCAAGTCAAGAAGGTCCTGGAATTGCGAACACCGATGCAAGAAGTCTTTGAGGGGCTCAGGAAAGCAGGATATGATATTGTCGCACCGGGGAAGCCAATCGAAAAAGAAATGAAGTGGGATGGTGATTTAAGTTGTGACTATCATCATGGGCAGGTAGGGTATGATATTGAAACTTGTTGGGACATTAAGGTCCGAGTCCAAGGATTGCTTACCTTGGGGGTGATCCAAGCCAGACGAGGAACGACTGAAGAAATTAATGTGGTTGAAAAAATGGTGCTCCGGATACCACCCATGAATGATGCCCCGACGCCAGAAAAAGTGATTGTAAGGGTGAAAAAGCCAACCCCTTTTGCTTATAATGATACACATGCTGTACCATGGAATTATGAACAGAAGGTTGAGCTAGTAGGAGGGGCAGAAGAAACTTCAAGGGCTCAAGTTACTAATGTTGTGAGAATTGGAGGCATCACAAGGAGTGGGCGATACTATGACCCTGCAGAAGAAGAAGCAAAGAAAAAATGCCAAAGATAAGGAGATCGTGGATGAAGGAAAGGACAATGAAGAAGAAGAAGAGTTTCTGAAGATCATGAAACAAAGTGAATACGATGTGACGGAGTAGTTAAAGAAAACAACCAGCAAAAATATCGCTTTTGTCCACTTTTCCTCACATCAGAGATGCATCGTAAGGCATTATTGAAGGTGTTGAATGAAGCCTATGTTAATCCTAACGTCACACCAGAAAATGTAGTAAACATGGTGGATCTGGTGAGTCGGGTCAACATGATCAATTTCTCAGAAGATGAGGTGTTTTTGAAGTTTAGGAGGTAGTCCTAAGGCACTCCATATTACCCTAAGGTGCCAAAGGATTTGTGCTTGCGAAGGTGCTTATAGATGGTGGCTCGGCATTGAATGTGGTTCCGTTGTCCCACTCTAGAGCAGATAAACATAGGCTTGACTGATTTGACACCCCAGGAGATGATTGTGCGAGCCTTTGATGGGACAGCAAGAGGGATCTTAGGGGAAATAACTCTGCCCCTCGAAGTAGGGCCTAGTTGTTTTCATGTTCTCTTTCAAGTCATGGAGATCCAGCCAGCTTATACTATGCTTCTAGGAAGGCCTTGGATTCATGAAGCTGGTGTTGTTCCATCAACGTTGCATCAATGTTTGAAGTACATTCAGAATGGTGCTGTGATTACCATCCGTGGTGAAGAGGAAATCATGCTTTCAAAGCCTATTTCGGTACCTTACGTAGAAATTGCAGAGCAAGTCGAGGATGATTCCCTGCACAGTTTTGAGATCCTGAAAGCCATAGAGCAAGAGGAAGGAGCTGCCATTGCAGAATGAGAATGAAGTGGCAGTCCGTATAATGGAAAAGAATGTGTATCAGAAAGGAAAAGGCCTAGGGGCAAATCTCCAAGGGATCCCTCAACCAATTGCAGCCACTGCAATGGATGGAAGACATGGACTAGGGTACGATCCTTCTCTAGCAGAAAAAATGAAATACCTAACTCTCGGAGGCAAGAAAGGAGAAGGGAAGGGATTTAGTTATGTCCCCCACTTAACGGATACTTTCTCGGCATCAACTGAAGCGATCTCGCCAGAGAAGTTGACTTCCCCTCATTTCACTATCAGTGCACTTTGAAGAGGAGCAAGAAAGAAACCCTGTGATTTATCTCTCTGCTGACAATGAGGTCCTTGGCAATTGGCGGTCTGAACCGTTTGTTGATGTTATTTCCATGAAGTATTATCTTTTTGTATCTCGAATAAACTGATGTTTACTTTAGTTGAGACATGAATAAAATGAATTAGTATGATTTTCAGCATTTTTGGTGTCTTCCTTTCTCTACCCCTTATCTTATATCAATCGCGCTTTATAATATCCTTGCCTATATTTCTATTGTTGCAAACATTTTTTTTCAGAAACCTCACCCCTGTCGAAGGTTGTCTCACGAAAGGAACCTTGAAACCTCATTTACTGATTCCCTTGCGGCTGTTGACGAAGATGATTCTGGGATTAGTGAGGAAGAAGAAGCTATTGAGGAATTTACAAAGTTGATAAAGCGCTCAGAAGACTGTTTCACTTCAAATGATGAAGTTATAGAAGTGATTAATATGGGGACCGAGGAAGACAAGAAGGAGTTGAAAATAGTGGATAATCCAGAGCGTGTAGAAATGGTCATGCTGTTTACGGAGCTTCTAGATGTGTTTGCATGGTCATACAAAGATATGCCAGGATTGGATCCAGAAATAGTGTCACATAAAATCCCATTGTACCCGGACACGGTGGCAAAGAAACAAAGGTTGAGGAGGATGCATCCAGAGATGTCATTAAAGATCAAAGAAGAGGTAACTAAGCAGTTAGAAGCTGGGTTTGTGGAAGTGTCGAGACATCCAGAGTGGGTAGCTAATATGTACCAGTACCGAAGAAGGATGGGAAAGTAAGAATGTGTGTGGATTACAGAGATCTAAATAAAGCCAGTCCAAAGGATGACTTCCCTTTGCCTCATATTGACGTCCTTGTAGACAGCACAGCAAGGAACCACAGGTTCTCTTTCATGGATGGGTATTCGGGATACAATCAGATCCTCATGGACGTCGATGACAAAGAAAAGACGACTTTCATCACCCCTTGGGGAACTTTTTGTTACAAAGTAATGCCTTTTGGATTGAAGAATGCCGGAGCTACTTACCAGCGTGCTATGGTAGCATTGTTCCATGATATGATGCATAAAGAGATAGAGGTATATGTGGATGACATAGTGGCTAAGTCTAAGGAGGGGGAAAGCCATGTAGTGTTTTGCAGAAGTTATTTGAGAGATTGAGGAAATACAATTTGAGGCTCAATCCCACAAAATGTGTATTTGGAGCATCAACTGGGAAATTGCTTGGTTTTGTGGTCAATAGAGAAGGAATACAGGTGCAGCCAGAAAAGGCAAAGGCGATCAGAGACATGCCGACTCCCAAGAATGAACGAGAAGTAAGAGGTTTTCTAGGGAGATTGAATTACATTGCCCGATTCATTGCTAACTTAACTAGCACATGCGAGCCAATTTTCAGACTATTAAAAAGAATAATCCAGGAAATTGGAATGAGGAATGTCAGGAAGCCTTTGACAAAATAAAGGCGTACCTATCAAGCCCACCAGTGTTGGTGCCGCCCACTCGAGGTCGTCCCTTGATACTGTATCTCACTATCTTACCAACCTCAATGGGAGCAATGTTGGGGCAACATGATGAGTCTGGCAAGAAAGAACAGGCAATTTACTATCTGAGCAAGAAGTTTAATGACTGCGAAGCCCGATACATGGCAATTGAGAAGACTTGTTGTGCGCTGGTGTGGACTTCCAAGAGACTCAGGCAATACATGTTATATCACACCACTTGGTTAATCTCTCGAATGGACCCTTTGAAATATATCTTTGAGAGTCCCCACATATCCTTAAGGGTTTCAAAGTGGCAAGTGATATTATCAGAGTTCGATATTAAGTATATGACTCGGAAATCCGTCAAGGGAAGTGCAATTGCTGATCATTTAGCTGAAAATCCTCTCAAGGGTGGACAGCCGATTACATCTGAATTCCCTGATGGGGAGATACTATCATTGGAGGGAGACGAAGTAGAAAAGGAGAATGTATGGAAGATGTATTTCGATGGAGCAGTGAATATGCACGGTTCTGGCATAGGAGCAGTGGTGATTTCTCCGGATGGCAAACAATACCCAGTGGCCATTAAACTTGAATTTGAATGCACCAATAATATTGCCGAGTATGAAGCATGTGCGAGTGGATTACAAGCAGCGATTGATCTTGGAATAAAGCAGTTAAAGGTCTTTGGAGATGCAGCCCTAATCATTTATCAGGTCAACGGCGAATGGCAAACTAAAGATCCCAAACTTATCCCATATCAGAAATACTTGACTCAGTTAGTTGCGAAGTTTGATGAGATTACTTTCTCGCACTTGACTCGAGACAAGAATCAATTTGCGGATGCTTTAGCCACATTAGCCGCTATGACCAAGCTGGGTCTCCATACCACCGTCCAGCCTATTCAAGTGAAGGTACAAGATGAGCCAACATACTGTGCACATGTGGAAGAAGAAGAGCACGATGGCAATCCTTGGTATCACGACATCAAGCAATATATACAAAGCAGAACGTACCCAGAAGGAGCAAATGAAGTGAATAAGAGGACGATTCGTAGATTATCAATGTCCTTTTACTTAGATGGTGAAGTTTTGTATAAGAGGAACTATGATGGGGTTCTCATAAGGTGTGTTGATGCACATGAAGCCCGGACTATCATGATAGAAGTGCACGAAGGGATATGTGGAACACATGCTAATGGTCATATGATGGCACGCAAGATCTTACGAGATGGTTACTATTGGTCAACCATGGAAGCTGATTGTTTGGAGCATGTCCGAAGATGCCATAAATGCCAAATATATGCAGATCAGATCAAAGCTCCACCATTCCAATTGCACAATCTGGTGTCCCCTTGGCCCTTTTCGATGTGGGGAATAGACGTCATTGGACCTATCAATCCCAAGGCTTCAAACGGACATCGTTTCATTCTGGTTGCAATAGATTACTTCACTAAGTGGGTGGAAGCAGCATCATATGCCAATATAACTCAAAAGGTGTTTACCAAGTTCCTGAAAAGGGATATTATCTGCCGTTATGGAATACCAGAAAGAATCATTACAGATAATGCTGCCAATCTTAATGGGGCGGAGGTAAAAAGTCATCAGAGACCTTCAAAATAAAGCATCATAATTCTGCCCCATATAGACCTCAAATGAACGGTGCGGTAGACAGCCAACAAGAATGTCAAGAAAATTGTTGCTAAAATGGTAGTAAATTATAAAGATTGGCATGAAATGTGCCATATGCTTTGCATGCGTATCGTACCAACATACGATCAAGTACTAGGCAACGCCTTTCTCATTGGTCTATGGAATGGAAGCTGTTTCTCCCATAGAAGTTGAAATCCCTTCGTTAAGTGTTGATGGAAGCCAACTTAGAAGAATCTGAATGGGCGAAAGCTCGATATGATCAGTTAAACATGATTGAGGAAAAAAGACTGATGGCTCTCTGTCATGGACAACTATATCAGAAAAGGATGGCAAAAGCTTTTAATAAGAAAGTCCGTCCGAGGGAGTTTCAACCAGGTGATTTGGTGTTAAAGAAGATACTTCCCAATCAAGAAGATGCTCGAGGAAAATGGGCACCCAATTATGAAGGACCATACATAGTAAAGCAGGCATACTCAGGCGGAGCCTTGGTCCTAACAGATGAAAATGGACGAGAGCTACCGAGACCTATAAACTCCGATGCTGTGAAAAAGTTCTATGCCTGATTAGTCAAAAAAAAAAAAAGGAAAGAGGAGAGCCCGTTAGGTAGAAAACCGCAAAGGCAACCTAAGCAAAAGTTAGGGCATTAGAAAAAAAAGAAAAAGAAAAGAGTCCGTTAGGTTGAAAACCCGAAAGGGCGGCCTAAGCAAAAATTAGGACAAAGAAACTGAATCTTAGGCTGAAAACCTGCAAAGGCAGCTTAAGCGATATCTTAATGTTTATTACACCGGGGCAATTTTACTTATGACTTACTACACCGGGGCAATTCTGCTCATGACTTGCTACACTGGGGCAATTTTGTTTGTGATTGGCTACAATGGGGCAAAGAAAATCATTGAAATGTTAATGAAAGGATGTATGGGGAAGATGAGACCAGGATTTGCGACGTCAAACAGTTTTTAGGAATCAGATAAGAGGATCAAGGAACCAATACTGGGGCAAATTTTTAGGCGGTTTTCTTCTGTTCCATTATCCCTTTTCATACAATTCCATACACCCTTGTATTTCCCCCTTTCTTTCCAATTTCTTTGTGTGCAATGTAAATTCTCATATTAAGGCAAGGATTTTATTCATCCATTTTTCTTATTGTACTTAAATCATGTTTATGCATTGAAGTCATGTCTCAATTTAAGTAAATTTAAGTTTAATAGTATGATTTGATAATTTTAATGGTTACTTCAATGAATGGTTTGAACCAAAGAAAGCCCAGCATTTCAAAGTCAATAAGGGAGATAACAGTGCGTAATGAGGAGAAAAGAAAAGCAATAATGAAAGTCTCTACGAGTCCTAGTCTTGAAGGAAGCAATCAATCTACATGCCTCCACCGCTTTGAAAAAAAAAGAAGCCCCTCCTATCGAAAGGAACTGACAAGACCTGACTCATAGCTGTCGGTAAACAAGGGTTTGATTGGTCGAAGTCTTTCCATGGAGCGTGTGGTACAGCTTTAATTAAAGCAAAGTTAAAGAAAAGAAAATAATAATAAAATAAAAAGAGAGAGAGAAAGAAAAGAGAAAGCAAGTTACCATCATTTTATTTCTGGGATCTGAGGCCCATTACAATTTATTTTTGGAAGCTCTGAGGCTCATCGTGCTTTTACTTCTGGGATCTGAGTCCCACTGCAAATTTGTTTTCAAGCTCGAAGGCTGACTGTTAATGTTACTTCTGGGATCTGAGGCCCACTGCAATTTTTATTTTTCGAGCTCTGAGGCTCACTAGTATTTTTATTTTTGGGATCTGAGGCCCGCTGCAAATTTGATTTTCGAGCTCTGAGGCTCACTGCTAATTTTATACTTGGGATCTGAGGTCCGCTGCAAATTTATGTTTCGAGCTCTGAAGCTCACTGCTAATTTTATATTTGGGATCTGAGGCCCGTTACAAATTTCTTCTTCGAGCTCTGAGGCTCACCGCTAATTTATTTTCGGGAATCTGAGGCCCGCTGCAATTTATGTTTCGAGCTCTAAAGCTCACTGCTAATTTATATTTGGGATCTGAGGCCCGTTGCAATTTTCTTCTTCGAGCTCTAAGGCTTTACCGCTAATTTATTTTCGGGATCTGAGGCCCGCTGTCATTTTATTTTCCAGCTCTGAAGCTTAATGCTGAATTTCTCCAGCCTGTTTCCCATCCCGGCCAAAATGCGAGTTCATTTTCTTTACTAGTTCCTTACTACTATTACATGAAAAATCATTCTTTCTTCATGTATTCTAGTAATGAACAAGTAAAGAGGGGCAACTGTGAACACCCTATTTTGACCGGGTCTTTTAGTTTCCATTAGAAAATTTCAAAAAAAAAATAAAAAAATGTGCAGAGAAAATAAAAAATAAAAAATAAACATAATAAAAAAGATTTTAATTTTATGTTAAACACTTGGGTCTATTTTTGTTATTGGGCCAAACCAGTTAAACCCATTACTCAAACCCTAGCAGTCACCTTTGTTTTTTCCTCTAACATTTTGATTTAGAAATAGAAATCCCTTGATTTTTGATCCTTAATTTTTGCAAGTTTTGATTTTAGATAGAAATTTAAATCTGGGCATATTTTTAGGATCAAGATCAGAGTAAATTACCATTATAAAATCACAATGGGGGGAATGAATTGGAGGAGAACAACAGTAACAAACAGTGTAAGCAGAGGAAAAAATTTCTGAAGGGAAGAAAAAAGTAACAAAAGTCCCGAAAATTTTTGTTGTGAGATAGAGTGAAAATGCTCAACAGAGATTAGAAAAAAGGAAGGAGAGTTGCCTCTGCCCCCCCCCCCCCCCATTCCTCAGATTGCCGTCGCCCCACCTTCGCAAGCCGCCGTCAGTTGGCCGGAATCGCTTCGTCGCGGCACCCGAAGCGGCGGTTCCGTCGCGTCTCCTGCACAGATTCGCGTGTCGTGATCACCGGAGACACCGCGACTATCCACCGAACCCTTTCCACATCGAACCACCGCGAGCAACCACGCTCCGCCCAGATTCGTGCGCGAACCGTCGCCCCATCGCGCGTCGCGGTCACTGAGGAACTCACCTCACCTCCCGGTTCCACACAGTTCCGGTCACGAGCTCGCCGCCGCCGAGACCCATAAATCGTTGCCGTCATCCCGAGCCAGGCCGCTGCCGCTGCTTCTCCTTATTCTTGCGCACAACAGGTGAATAGCCAGAGAGGGTTTTGTTTTGTTTCATTGCCAATTTGCTGCTGTAACGTCACTTCTCTAGTGATTTTTAGTATTGTAGGCTCTTTCATTTTATTTGTTTTCCTTTTATTATTTTATTTATTTTCCTTATTCTTTCAATGTTAATTTGGGTTAGTTGTTGGACTTATGGGTGAGTAAGGCCCAAGCTAAGTAGGTTCAACGTAATTTAAAAAAACAAACGGGCTGAAAATAACATTGAACCTAATCTTCTTTTGTGTGAAATATTCATGTTGAAATAAATAAATAAATAAAGTGATGAAAAAAAGCAATACTTGAAAATATTTATTTTGGGATTACTTTGTGAAATGTTTCACATTCAATTCCTTAGATACGAGGTAGCTCTGTGGACGTATCTGCCATATTCTATCTCGTTTAGGAGTTCCTTTTTTAAAAAAAAAATGAAATATATAAAAAAAACATTTTTAAATAAAAAAAAACCTTTTCATAAAAAATAAAAACAACCAACAAACAATTATTTTCTACAAGAACTACGTAGCTTTGAGTTTCCCATCGCAGCAGGGAATACGTAGGAGCGAGATTAATTATCTCGTCAAGCCGAAATTAATTTTTTCTTTATTTTTGTGCTCTTTTTAATTTGTTAATGTAGATAATTAATTAATAATTTATTTAATGTTTTTTTTTTGTTGCTCTATGACAAGTGTCATGTTCAATCCTTTAGCTTCGAGGTTGCCCTATGGACTTGTGTGCCATGTTCAACCTTATTTAAGATTTATCAAAAATATTTATTTATTTTTAAAAAAAAAAATGAAGAAGCATAAAATATTAAATAAAATATATCAATAAATAATTTCTTCCTTGTAAATATTTTTTGGGGTAAAAAATAAATAATTTAATTTCGCGCAATTTATTTAAGGTATCATTCTTAGAATGAGCGATGTAGGGTGCTTAACACCTTCCCTACTCGTAACCGACTTCCGAACTCATTTTGGTTCCAAAGACCATTTTTAGGATTTTTCCAATTTTTATCCTAAATAAATAAAATTGGTGGCGACTCTACTTTTTCTTAATAAATCTTTTTATGGTTGTCCTCGTCGCGATTTTTTTGGTTGCGACAGTCAGGACAATAGAAGTGGATTTGACAACAGCAAGAACCTCCTCTTTCTAATCTTGTTTTCGGGCTTCTTCCTCTATACGAAGTCAGGTAATCAAGCTCTCTAGAGAGAACTCCTTGGTTTTATGCCTGATGATTTTTTTAAAATCTTTCGAACTAGGAAGCAGCTTATCAATAATAACAGCTACTTGAAATTGTTCATCTATAATTTCATACCTTTAGAGATGATTTCATGACCAAATTTTTGGAGTTCTTAGGATTGGACTTCTACAGAATTATATCATTCATTTGATACTTTAAATAGCGGCTTACAACATATTTCTTGGTTCCAGCCTCTTCGGTATCATATTTTTTTTTGCAACGTGAGAAGACTGAGATGTCAAGATGTCGCTTGGCTGATTCATCATAGAGGTTGAGGTTCGAGCTTGCAGACGATAAGTTGGAGTTTCTAGTGGATGTCTTCCAACTTTCAGATGGTCCAAGATGATGGTCCTTGTGTTTTCTGTCATGCCTGACCTTTCTTTTCTTGAGACAGGCATGATTGTCGTTGGTCTGTAGGCTATGACCTCCTCCTTGGTAAGGGAAAGGGTTAGTCAGGAGCTACTTTTGTAATGGCTCTAGTAATGTTTTTTGTGACAACGTCGGTAGTGGACTCAAATAAAGTTTCCACTAGATCTCGTTATTTGAGTTTGTCCTTCTCATGATGTACGAGAGAGGATGGTCTTTTAAATTTTTAGTTTGGCCAGCTTGGGATGTCTGGGAGTTAATGTTACTGTTTACGGAGCTGCGACTCCAAGTATCTTATATTTTAGGAGCTGCGTCTACATAGCTTTATGTTGGGTCTGTATATCTTTATGTTTTATGTTTATGAGTCAGGTTGGGTTTATACGTAAATGATTTTTGAACTTATAACCTTAATTATGATTACGAAATATTTTATTGTACATTTACTTGATTCCAAGTATTTATATTGATGTCTTGTGAAAAAGAAAAAAATTACCCCATTATATTGCAGCGATTTTAATTAAACTACTTTTCGGCCTTAAAATGTCACGAAAAATGTAACGCCCGAGAAGGGTGTTACACAACGCCTCCCATACTTCCTTGACAGAGGAATTGGTATTGTAATAATCATAAAGATCATCAGATAAACCATTTAAAAAATGAAATTCTTATACCTAAAATTATTTTCGTTCGAATTCTCCAGTTCCTTGTTGAGTATCTATTGGGTTCTCTGGTAGAACTGGCTTGTCAGTCATGAGAAACGAGGTGACTTTGCGCACGGTCAAGAAGAACATAGTCGTGTAGTGAGCGCCTTCAAAACGAATTGGCTTGTTGAGATCAAATAGGACAGAGTCGTGTTCAGACGACATGGCAGAAAGATTACGTCTTAAAATTGTTGCTGCAAATGATGAATACGAACAAGAAACAGAAGGTTGAGTCGTGGACTAGGTCGTTTCTTTAAGACGTTTCGCGTCTCTACCTAGTTTGTTGGTGGTTCTTCCTGCACAGAGAAGAACCACCAACAAACACCCTCTGACACTTTACTGCTCAAAATCTCAGAAAAAGGGGATTCAAAGATGTTTTGGAAGAAAGCTCTCTCAATATGATGTTCTGTATTTTAAGAACATTTTCTTAAACCAAGTTTTATAGCCAAAACAATTGAAAACATACCACATGTGAATAAAAACATGTAATAATGACTTTTAATAAGCTTTAATGAGCAAAAATGGCTCAAAAAAGGGTAGAAAACCAAAGTTTGCACTTATACATCGATGTATTAAATAATACTACATCGATGTATTTAAATAGTTCAACGATGTATTTAAATATTTTCAACAAAGTTACGTTTTTTAGACATGTACATCAATGTATTTTAAACATACATCGATGTATTAAAATATACATCTGTGTAATAAAAGATACATTTGAGGAAAAAATTATTTTTACATCAACGGTCAACCAAATACATCAATGTATTTAAAATCCGAATTAATTACATCTGTGTACAAGAAACGTACATCAGTGTGTATCTTTGTTTTTTCATAAAACATACAACAGTTTTTAATTATTTATCACTTCATGAAGCAAAATGTAATAAAAATTTAAGTGTGTATATATTTGGTTTAAAATATGTTTTGTATTTTTATTTATTTTCTTATTTTTTTTTAGGCAAAATTACACTTTTGGTCCCTTAAGTTATTTATTTTGTTCAAATTGGTCTCTTAAGTTTTTTTTTTTAACAAACTAGACCCTTAAGTTAGGTTCAGGTTTCAAATTGGTCCCTTAAGTTTTTTTTTTGACAAACTAGACCCTTAAGTTATACTCGGATGACAAATTGGTCCCTTAAGTTATTAAAAATAATAAATTAAGGGTCTAATTTATTGATCCCTTTGATAAATTAAGGGATCAATTTGTCACCCGAACATAACTTAAGGGTATAGTTTGTCACAAAAAAACTTATGGGACCAATTTGAAACCTGAACCTAACTTAGGGGTCTAGTTTGTCACAAAAAAAACTTAAGGGACCAATTTGAACAAAACAAATAACTTAAGGGACCAAAAATGTAATTTTGCCTTTTTTTTACTGTTATCTATATAAATATTTGAAACTAGCAAATGGAATAAAATTGATGTATCGTTTTTACAATTATTATTAATAAAAAATAAAATGAAAATAGAAATTTTGTCCCAAATCAATGTAGGCCCGGATATTTCTACTAATAGATCTAAGTTAATCTATTTTGTATTTTGGTCGAAATATACTTTTGGTTCTTTATTTTATAATGTGGTTTCAATTTGGTCCTCTAACTAATAAATGCTCCATTTTAGTCCATCTAATTTTCAAATGTTTGTCATGTTTACCATTTCCGTCAATTCCCTTAAAATTGTGTTAATTTTACATTTGTTCGTCAAAGACTAATCGAAAGCTCCATCCTCTTCTCTCTTTTAACCCCAACCACCACCATCTTCTTCCTCGTCTCACTTCACCCTACTGTCGTCTTTCTCCTACCACGATGTATCTTCTATCTTCACCTTATATATTTCCTAGAATCAAGGTGCTTCTCAATGTTACTGCCATTGCTGCTTTCTCCGTGTTGATTCACAACCATGACCATGTTTCTCCCCTAAACCCTCTAAATAATGATGTAAATGTCTCAAATAATTTGGAAATGCATGATGTTGAAAAATTAACTTATATACCATACTACTCAAGGATGTATATGTTAATAATATTATCTCATTTCTAGGCTAGGTCTTTCAAACAGCAACACGGAAAATATTATGCTTGACATCGATGTTTTGCTTTACTCATCTAGATGACACACTGCTACATGATCAACTCTCTATTACTAGTTAGTTGAGAGCTTGATCTATCTTATAGTGACTCAAATTACATTGCATATGTTGTCCATCTCGTCAACCAGTTCATGTCTGCACCTTGCTCCACACATTTTGCTTGTATTCTTCGCATCATTCATTATATATATCATGGGTACACTATTCCATTGACTTCACTTCTCATTTGACTTTCCTTTGATTCTTTGAATTTACTATTATCCCATTGATCATTACTCTACTACTTGATACTTTATTTTCCTTAGAGACTCTCTTGTTTCTTGATAAATCAAGAAACAAACTCTCGAAACCTGCTCTAATACTGAAGTGTAACATCGAGCTTTGGCTAATACCACACCTAAGATACTTTGGATTCGATAGATACTTGAAGACTTAGTATTTTCTAGTAATCCTCCTTGCCGCACCCACAATGCTATTCAAATGACCCATAATGATGCGCCCTTGCATGAGCGCACCAAACATATTGGGATCTAAATTTGCTTCATTCTCTAGCATATCCTCTGTGGTGCTCTTTGTCTCATCTTCATTAACACTCTTTCCCAACTAGTTGATTTATTAAAGCTTATCATACCGATCATTTTTATACTTTGGTTTTCAAATTCAAGTTGGTTTCCTCTACATTAACTGGAGTTAGGTGGATGTCAAATGTATTATACATATGGAAAATGTGAACAATGATGTAATTATCATTGTACGTAGTTCTAGGCCAATAAATAGTATAAGAGGAGTACTACCAACACATTCTATAACACTCTTTTCAGTATACTATCTTCTATTGGTTGAGATTCATGTGGGCCCCACAATTTTGAAAATGGGTCCCACTTAAATTTTGTAGGATCCACATGAATTTCAACCAATAGGAGGAAATATGGTGGAAAGAGAGTGCTAGAGAGTGTTTTTTTTTTTTTTTGATAAGCAAAGAATTTATTGATCGAAGACACAACTAGCTAAGTACAAGATGTACCCAAAGCAAAACTGGTCCAAAAGATACAAGAAGGCTACTGGAAAACGAACCACAACAGCAGCATAAAACATCCCAAAGACAACAATACAAGCTCCAAGATGAGGAGAGCGCTGGAAAAATAAAAAACACAGCTAGAACGCAAGACACTAAAACAAAAAAGAGCCTCAAGAAAGCACAAAATCAACTACACCACCACTACTTGAATATCCCCAGCATACTGAAAATAGAAGACAAAAAATCAGAGCAACAGAACAGAGTCTTCAGACAGCCAGCAGCTATACAAGCCCAAGCACCTAACAGGATTTAATATCCAACTAGACACAGGATACTTGAAACTTTTATGAGCTGTAGAAATCCAATGCCACGATTTTATCTTAACAAGTTCCATTAATTCTTGATGCTCTGATTTGTTACCTTTGAAGATCAAACTATTACGAGTTGTCCATATAACCCAAAAAACAGTACACCACACAATTTGCCACATACATAAGGCTGTTGAAGGACCGTCAAACAGACCATAAAATTGAAGGAAATGATTCCTGCAATCATTATGCATAGCTAGGCTCAAACCCCACCATCTAAAGCACTCCAACCAAGTCACACTCAAAAAATAGATGAGATTCTGACTCTATGTGAGTGTTACAACCTTTGCAGGCACTATTAGACCACGTAATGACATTCCTATCTAGAAGATTCTTCAGAGTTGGTATCCTGCTTTGAGCTACTTCCAAGACGAACATTTGCACCTTCAAAGGAGCATCTGTACGCCATAAAAGCTTCAGGAACTGGTCATCGATCACTGCATTTGGTTCTTTTTGTATTCTGTACGCAGATTGGAAAGTGTAGAGACCTGAAGTATCATGATTCCAGACCCATTTATCTCGGACACCATCTAAAGGAACAAAACAACTCACTACTGATTGTAGATCAGCAAACAATTTGCTCTCCCAATGAAAAAAAAAAACCCTCCTCCACTCCCTAACCCACTTCCATTGACTTCCCTCCCACACCCCAAAGTCAGCCACTGAAGCATATTTATTAACAGCCAAAAGAACAAGTGACCAAACCTGGTGCTTAGCTTCCCACCTTCCAGCCAACCATCGTGCCAAAATAAAATGGACTTCCCATCCCCCACCTCCTTTTTAATCGAGTCTGAGAACCAATTCCTACTAAACCCCCCACCTGCCCCTCCAAAGACATTAAATCTAACCACCATCAAGAACCCCTCCTCCTAGCTGGACCTATAACCCCTCCTCACCGATAAGGACTTTGATTCCACTCTCATTCTTCATAACCACTTCCCAAGCAAAGGTGAGTTGACCAACCTTACCTCCTTCAAACCCAACCCACCCTTTTCCTTGTCCCTACACACATTCTGCCAAGCCACCCAGAAAATCTTCCTTTTCCCCTCACAACTCCCCATAAGAAATGTTTAAAAAGATATTCAAGGGTAGCGATTATACCTTTTGGAGCCTTGAAGAAAGAAAGATAGTAGATCGTAAGGGAATACAGAACTAATTTTATCAATATCACACGACTACCCAAACAGAAGTGTTTACTATTCCATGAACTCAACCGCTTCCTCACTTTACCAATCACTGGCTGCCAAGTTGAATTTTTCCTTGGATTAGCACCAATAGGAAGACCAAGATACATTAAAGGAATGGAACCTACTTTACAGAGAAGTGTGTCTGATCACTGTGCAGTGGTTCTAAAGGAGAAAGATCTAAATTGGGGTCCAAAACCCTTTAAGATGTTGGCGTGCTGGAAGGAGGTTAAGGGGCATGTATCTTTTGTCAAGGATCAATGGAAGGAATATACAGTTAAAGGATGGGGAGCTTATGTGTTAAAGGAAAAGTTGAAGAATATCAAAAATAAGTGAAAGACCTGGAATTTGCAACATTTTGGTAATATAGATGCAAGGCTTGTAGAGGCAAAAAATGAATTACAGCATTGGGACTTCAAAGGGGAAGAAGGGGGTCTTAATGAGGACTAGGTTAAGAGTAGAAGAGAGAGTTGTGAGGCTCTTATTCAACAATTGGTGGCTATAAAATGCAGTTTTCTTTGGCAGAAGTCCCGTACTCGGTGGTTGAGGGAGGGTGATGCCAATTCAAGATTTTTCCAAGCTAGCATTCATAAGAGACGGAGAAGGAATGAGACACAGAGTCTGGTGTTTAATGGAATAAATATGGAAGGTGTCCAACCTTTAAAATCAGAAATAAAGTATCATTTTGAGAGCCATTTCAGCGGCCAGAAGTGGGAAAGACCAGTTTATTGCTAGCATTTCTGATAGTATAAAGCCCCTGTACACGAAACATTATTCAGAAACACTTTTTTTTTCCACAACTTCATTTCTCTCTATTTCTCCATTCTCAACCATTAGTATATTGCAATTAGGAGTATCATCAGCCTTATCAATTAAAGTTACAAATTATATCAAAGTTGAAGTGAAATGTAACAATCGCTCATTTAAATTCAAATTGCATAATCAATTAAAAAAAATGCAAAATCAGTATATTTTCTTTTCTTTTCCCTTAATTGGAATTTTTATAAACTGATGAAGCGTTCGTTTCAATATAAGTACATATTTTTATTTTAATGGTCCATTTCAATATTTTCTAAATAAGACTTCAGAATTTTCACAAGAAGTAACTCACAATTAGTGAGTACATTCTTTTTTGTCAATGGAAAAAATATAAGGAATACAACAATTTTAACTATTAGATGAACAATGAAACTGTCATTTCTATAAAAAGAACTTCTAAAATTACTAATTTTTTATTATTAGCTATGATATTAATCATATTTTATGTTATCTTGTGCTTAATATACTACTTATAATTTTATGTTTTCTCTCCTATGTGAGAAGTCTCTCTCCTCTGTGAGAAGTTTTCCATAGTTTTTTCAAAGTGTGAGTGCAAAGCGTGATTTTTCTTTCTATGACGTCTCCAAGCCTTGGTCAGTTGACGTTAGAGGATGAAGAGGAAGACTTGGAGGTTCCAGGAGAATAAGACCAGTGTGAACAGAATGTAGACCTAACCCTATGCCTGGTTGGGAGTTTCATAACAACTAGATTCATCAGAGTCCACATGATGAAGATGAGGTTGGCTAGGATTTGGCGACCAGGGAGGGGTGTAACTGTGAAGGAAGTAGAGGAGGGCAGGTTTCTGTTTCCATTTTGTCATAACGTGGATATCCAAAGGGTTTTGAAGGGGGGTCCGTGGTCTTTTGATGTTCATCTCTTGATACTAGGAACGATGTAGGATGGTGAATCCCCTGAAGAAGTGGAGCTATTCAATATCCCTTTCTGGGTGCAAGTGCACAATGTGGCCGTAAGGTTTATGATAGAAGTGGTAGGCCAACACCTTGCAAATTTCAGGGGAGAATTGTTAGAGCATGATATAAAAAATAATTCAAATTTTCTTAAGTCATACATGAGGATTACGGTGTTGATAAATATGCAAAAGCCTTTGAAGAGATTGAAGAGAGTAAAGAAGCCACGAGGGGAGGCAATTAAAGGAGGTTCATTTTAAATATGAAAATTGGGATCTTTTTGCTATCTGTGTGGAATGTTGGGGCATGTGGAAGATTATTGTGAGCAGTGGCGAATCTTGAGAAAAAAATTTGGGGGAGCCATTAGACATTATTAAAAATGATACACTTCAAATTTAGAATCAATTATGCATAATTTTATTCACTCAAATATGTAAAGTGAATAAATGTTCAATATATGAAATCCTAGAACTTTTTTTTTTTCTATAAGCAATCCTAGAACTAGTGTTTGCTCATCTTGCAATGGTTGTGTGAAGGAGGAAAAACATTTATAGTGAGTCCTAATGATGTTGAGTTTAAAATAATATTCATTTTAATGGAGTTATTTAGTTGTTTGAATATTTTTTTAAATGAAAAGAGTCTAATAATAGTATTCCACAAATATAATATATGATACTCTATGAACTTTATATATAATAGAAAGAAAATTAGAAGAAAAAAAAAATTGGGGAGAGCCACGGCTCCCCCCCACCACAAAGAAGGTCCGCCAGTGACTATGAGAAGTTGTTCATGCTAGAGGATGATGATGGCAAGCGCCTGTGGGGTTCGGAGTTGTGCGTCGAGCAGCGTCGAAACCAATGAGACGATGGGGGGAGGTGACTGAGGGAGGAACGGGTGGCGAGATGGGAGGCACCAAATCCACATGAAGTTTCAAATTTCAAATATTCATTTAATGGTGATGCGATTTTAAAAGGAATGGATAGAGGAGTTATAACTGATATAAAATGAAAAGAGAAAGTTTTGGTTGTTGATGTTTTCAGAAATCCCAATATTCTCTTTCCTAAAAATAAAGAGAGAATTATTGAGGAGAGAGGAGGTGATCATGTGATGGAGGAGGGCATTTATGATGAGGGAGAATTGGAGGGGCACAAAAAAAGAAAGAAAAGAATGAGCACGTGCATGGGGGGCAAGATGCGGCTTGCATGGATGCTAGTCAAGGTAGTGGTGTTTCAAAAAAAAATTTATCGGCAGGCCCTGGCAGCCAGGGTTGCCAGCGATTAGTATCCCAAGTTGGAACTGCCAAGGCCTGGGTAACCTACATGTAGTTCCTGTCCAAAAATACCTCGTTTGGTGTTATTGGCCAGACACGTTTTATCATTTTTTTTATTTTTACTTTTTGAATTGTTAGTTTATGCAAATAAAGTCAAGGACAATTGGCAGTGTATTGAGCATTTCTTGCAGGTAACTCGAAGCATAGAGTTCAGTCACAATTTACGTGATGAGGGAGGATATTTCTTCAAAGCTAAATTTTATAGTTACTTTCCCAGACTCCAGGTACAAAAAGAGGAAGTCCTGGATCTCCTTCAAGAGGACCAAGCTAATTATAGGGCTAGTATTTCAAATTGTAAGAGTCTTTTATCATCTCATGTTACCAACTCTTTGGTAGAGTTTGATAGGAGGAAAGTCCATGTAGTTGCTCACTCGTTGTTAGGGTGGCTACATATATTACTATTCTCCAAATTTGTGATGATGTTACCAAATGTATTGAGTTCTCCATTATTAATGAAATTGCTTAACTTTTCTTTTGTTAAAATATATATATATATACTACTTATGTTAATTGCTAACTACTTATGTAAATTACTAATTAATATTTAGGTTAAGGCTATGGTGCACCACCCACCAAAATGGTGTAGTGGTACACCACCCACATGTCAATACCTCAACCAATCATTTATTCAGCTAGACCATTTGACTTTTCATCTGGTCAAATGTTGCAACTAAAATAAGTATTTGCTAAAAAATACACTGTATTTTCGTATTAACTTATTAACCCCAAAATTTAAAAAACAAAGATGACTCGTTTAGTTCCTCTGTCCTTAAGTTTGTTCCTCAGCCATCCTCGTCTTCTCAACTCCTGCTGAAGCTGTAACACCCCCCTTGGGCATTACTTTGTAACACGTGCGGAAATAAATAAAACAGTTATTTGCTGGTTGCTTTCGAAAAATTATTTTACTTTAGGTCAGAAAACTCGATTGTAAAAAAAATTTCTTTCTGAATACTTCAGCAAAATGATATACCCAACAGCAAAGTAACAATCACATTAAACTTAATAATACACATAAACTGGGTCTATTCATAAATCAGGCCACCACAACATATAAGTTTTCTTGAAATTATTTCCATACTGAGAAATTACAAACCATACCAAGGATTGTAGAATCCCCTAAACCAATTTTCTCAAAAGTAAATAATACAAGGAAAAATCCTAAGCTGGTCACTCTATAAAACATCGACTGGATCTCACCACTATTACCAATGTCTGCAAAGATCGGGATTAGTATCCCCAATTGAAGTTAAGACTTCCTCTGCACCATCCACTACCAATACCAAGGTACAGCGGCAAAAACGAGTAAAACCTGATATATTGTAAGGGTGAGACACCAATATATGGATATAAGCATGATAACTACATGCGTGACACACAAAACAACATGTAGTCATAAAAAATCATACAGCATAAACTTCTTGGAATAACAAGTAATTTACCAATGGGTTTCATCCCCAAGTAGTCATTGTCCTTTATAAAAGAAATTAATGACACTACACAGTTCAACTTCTAACCTTATATCTAATCTCCCGGAGATTCACTCACCAAATAAATGAGCTGATCAGGCTCTTGAATGACACATTGTCCAAACTCTTGGTACAATGGTCAACAACATAATGACACATTATCCGAACTCCCGGCACAATGGTCAACAAAACAAATGGCACATCGCCCAAACATCCTGGCACGATGGTCAACAAATCAAGTGGCACATTGTCCATTAAGGCACAATGGTCAACTCTAAATGGCACATTGACCATGAAGGCACAATGGTCAACTAAACATGAATATTACCATGATACCATGACTACTAAACACACTATAACATGCATATCCTCAAGATATCATGACTAACAAATAAACTATAACATGAACATCATCCAGATATCATGACTAACCACTACCGTATAACATGAATATCATCAAGATACCATGACTCACAGATACATCAAGACATGAAGATCATTAAGATATCATGATTAACAAATACTCTGTAACATGAATATCACCAAGATATCATGACTAACAAATAAATCGTTAAGTAAAACCCGTTTACAGAAAATCCTTTCTGTTGTAACTCTGTTATAAAAAGACAAATCATATTGAAATTCATTTTCTTTTGGAAACCCTTCTTTCCGAAATAACGTCCAATCTTCGTAAAATCATTTCTCGAGAAACTCTAGTTCTTAAAAAAAACGATCTTAAAACTAAATCCATGTGCGAATGATTACTGCTGTTTTTAAGAATGCGTTCCGTAATTATTTTCAGAATTCACCGTCTTTTCGCATTTTAAAAACGTTTTAAGTCAAAACTTACTCTTTTCCACTTACATAATTTTCTAAAATCACAATTAAGTTATTTTCGAAGATTAATTTCATAAAATAACTTCTTATAATATATTGGATTTATCCACCTAAAAATTAATAGTACAAAAATAATTTCACGGTTACGTCCTCATTGTAACTCATAGTTCACTCTTACACCGATAAATCATTAAAATAATGATATTTTCAACTTTTTCTCATTTTCAACCAACCAAAAACCTAAGTAATATTCCATTACTATTTCTCATCAATTAAAATTCATTATCACATAAAAACCTTTTAACACTCTGAATCTCATTACTAATTGAGCACTGACCACTGTCAGGCTTTTCAATCCACAAACAGCATCAACGTTTCATCAACAATATTAGAACAATTCACCCAGCAGATCATGCATCAAAACATTGTAATACATAACTGCAAATAAATAATTAATCGTAGATAACAAACACCACAACCACCAATCAAGTAATACAAGTCACACAATAGATCACACATATAATTATCGGGAAAAATCCCTCAGGTAAGCTCCCCTTACCTCTTGAAGTTACAGATTTTCTCAGTGAATTTCTTCTAAGAATCCTGATTCCTCCACGAACTCACAACAACAACCAATACTTGTCCTTCACAACAAAGCAAATCCAAATCAACAAATGAAACCACAAAATCCATCTAATCCCTATGGCTATGTTTTGGCCTTCATAGGTTAATTAGGCTGGGGATGTTGAAAATTTCTCTACTCATGGATTAATGATCCTTAAGCAAGATTAAGGTATAAACAAAGCTTACTTAACAAAACTTGAAACAAAATCATCTTAACCCCAAGGTTAAGGGTTTCGGCCATGAGAGGGTTTTGTGGCTAAAGATTTCTAAAATTCTTAAGTCTTTGGATTAGTGATCCTTAAGTACTTAAGACATAGGATTAGTGATTAATCAATAAAGATTGAATCAAAATCTTCCAAGTTCCTTCATGCATAGTTTCGGCCAAAGCATAAAAATATGACAAGAGATTTTAGTTTGATACAAGAACTTGGATTCAATATTGCTACACATGAGAAAGATGAGATCTATGATCACTTTCTAAAAATTGAACAAAAGTTCCTCCACCCACTTTTTATAGAATTCGGTTTTGACAAATTAAATGAGGAAAACTTTGTTTGTAACAAA
Source organism: Echinosophora koreensis (assembly GCA_035048595.1). Taxonomy (NCBI): domain Eukaryota; kingdom Viridiplantae; phylum Streptophyta; class Magnoliopsida; order Fabales; family Fabaceae; genus Echinosophora; species Echinosophora koreensis. The sequence continues at coordinate 2,333,006 of JAPCYP010000072.1, forward strand.
CTCTTGGATTATGATAGTAGAGATGATAATAGGAACATAGAAATTGGTTTAACATTTTTAGGATTTTTCTATGATTTTCTAGAGAATTTCAAACTTTCTAGATCTAGAAATTGAAAATTATGAACAAAGCTTTAGATCATGAAAATACATGAAGAACATATAGTTAAATAATGATAAGGATCATGGATTACCTATTTGAACTTGAAAAATGGCAAAGGATGAGCAAGTTGCTTCACAAACCAAGCTTATGGAGTTAGAGAGAAAATAGAAGAATGGAGAAGTTTGGAGAAGATGAATGAAGCTTGGAGAAGGAGATGGCATCATCTTAATTGATGAAGCAATCCTCATAGGCCTTGGGCTTGGGCCTTGCGAAATTAAGCTTGAGAAGTCCAAGCCCACACACTTGATTTTCAACACAAAAACACTTAAGACAATTTTGAAGATATAGGAAAGTTTGAGAGTAGAATTTGCTTCATGAAAAGTGAGTTCATGACCATGATATTGGGCCTCAAAAATCGCAGCCCAACATGGTTTGGGAGAGCCAAAAATTGATCTACTTTACTTAGTGTATCATAGGAATTAGTTTAGGGACTAAAATGAAATTAATAGAAAGTTTAAGGACCAAAATGCAAATTCAACTTAAATTGTCATCATGAGTTAGTAGGAAAATATGTGGTGAATAAGTGAGGAGAAGTGTGGCTGTTTTTGGACCATAAGAATTAACCGTGGTTAAAATTTAACTCAACGTCGGTTAGGTTAAGCTTAGGGGTATTTTGGTCATTTCACTTGAAAATTCCCGATTACTGAAATTTAAGGCCGGACTCCTTGTCCTCTCTGCTACATTAATCCCTCCTAATATCTCAGCTCCATAATGGACTCCGTCGTCTGCCCGACATATTCTCCAACTTAGGTTTTACGCGTTTTCTTAACAATTACGTCCGAATAAAATAATAGTATTTCATTCCTAACGAATTTTTCAGAATTGTGGAAAATCGTCTGAGGCAAAATATAAAACCTAATGGTTTCGTTCACAAGTCGAAATTAGAGTTTCTGATTAGTAAAAACTCACTGTCAGTGAAAACGCAGAAAATGTATACCGATTTCTGTTTGAATTTTCATTCTAAAATTTCTCCGTAACCTTATAAAAATAAGTATGATAGGGAAATGACCTTAGTTTATCCAAAGTCATTTTCTAAATCTCGGATAAGAATATAATCATTTATATAATTATTACCGATATTAGAAAATAGAAAATCGAGATGTTACAAAAGCTCCATCGTCGTCTTCCCATCTTCGGTGGCCAGTTCCCGTCGAGCTCCCGGAAGACGTCGTCCGTGTCATCTCCGGCGCATCTTCCTTCATAGGTTCCTAAATCCCCAAATCACCAAAACCTATATCCCCAGATCGCAAGTTCACGAGCACTTCATGGCTTCAACGATCCCTAATGCATTGTTTACTGTGAAGGGTTCTTGTTTGGATTGGCATAGCTATGTTGGTGTTCGACCATGTTTTTGTCCAATAAAATTTCGCCAAAGTTCACACCTTTTTGCCATTAGAGCTTGTAATTCAAAAAAAACAAAAAGATCACACCATGATGACCCTCCAATGAGCCAGCGTATGTTTTTTTAATCCTTTTTGTGTTTTTCTCAATTTTTAATATTTTACCCGTTTCTGAAGCTTTAGTTTATAATTGGTGATGGCGTGCTCGGCATCCCAAAAAAGTGATCTGGATAAAGAACACCTCTTCACTATGTGGGAAGCGATGGTTGAAGCGTGGTGAGAGGTAGTATGCCATGGTTAGCAAGGACAATCGCAAACTCACTCAGACTCGATGACGACGACTAAGAACAAGGGGAAGAAAGGGGAAAATAGTGGTCGAATACTATTTTACAACATAATCAGATTTTTTTTTATAAAAAACAATATTTTAATATAGGTAAAATTTGTAAATACAAAGAATTCAGATATTATACTTACAATATACTGTCTTTATATAGTTTGACTATTGTATTAATATATTTTGAAAGTTCGAAATTTTGACCAACCCATGTGGTAAATTGATTGGCCTAAAATTTGTCACATGGATGATGTATCACTGTACCATTTTGTGTAGTGTACCATAGACAAAATCTAATATTTATAATAATTAATTTCAAGTAAAAAAATACTTTTACTACTTTTTTTAGACATTTTAATTACCTCTCCCACCAACCTAAATTTCCTCCTGCATCCCATCTATTTTCTCTGCGCTAAAAACTTTGCTTATTCAATTCAATTCAATTGTTCCGCTTCTCGCTTTAGCAATTTTTGTTTGAATTATTTATTAAAAAATGATGCGATTCATAAAGTTTTCAAGCAGATAGATACATGGAGAAAGACTTTGAAGAACTATTTTTTTTTATTCTACTTTTTTTGGTAACCATTAAAATTTTTTGATTCTATTTATTCGCTTCCTTTTGATTCTAAGACTTTGAAGAACCTTAAAATAAAATATCCTATTTATTAAATTAAATCAAAATCTTATCTAAAACATTTTAAAACTTAGGCCATAGTCCTTGAAGACACACTAGCTAGGCATCGTCGGACTTGTAGGATTTAGATATACTGAAATGTTAAGTTGACAACTTTCAGTGGACAACATACGATGACAATCGTATGTATATCCACTGGAATACTATTATAGTGGTACAGTGGTGTTACCTTTTTTTTTTTTAAATTTTGACTTTTCCTTTAAAAAAAATTTATATAAATTTTTTTTTAAAATATTTAGTTTTCTTGAGAAATAAAATTTTTGGTTAAGTATGTGCAAATATCTGGTTAATCATGTACAAATATCTGGTTAATTTGGTTCATTATCTGGTTAATGGGTTTTTTGGTTAAGTATGTGCAAATATCTGGTTAATCAGATACAAATATCTGGTGAATTCAGTTCATTATCTGGTTAATGGGTTTTTTGGTTAAGTATGTGCAAATATCTGGTTAATCAGGTACAAATATCTGGTGAATTCAGTTCATTATCTGGTTAATGGATTTTTTTGAGAAATAAATTTTTGGTTAAGTATGTGCAAATATCTGATTAATCAGGTACAAATATCTGGTTAATTGAGTTCAATATCTGGTTAATGGGTTTTTTGGAATAAAATTTTTGGTTAAGTATGTGTAAATATCTGGTTAATCAGGTACAAATATCTGGTTAATTCAGTTCATTATCTAGTTAATAGGTTTTTTTGATAAATAAAATTTTGGTTAAGTATGTGCAAATATCTGGTTAATCAGGTACAAATATCTGGTTAATTGAGTTCATTATCTAGTTAATGGGTGTTTTTGATAAATAAAATTTTGGTTAAGTATGTGCAAATATCTGGTTAATCAGGTACAAATATCTGGTTAATTCAGTTCATTATCTGGTTAATGGCTTTTTTTAGAAATAAAATTTTGGTTAAGTATGTATAAATATCTGGTTAATCAGGTACAAATATCTGGTTAATTCAGTTCATTATCTGGTTAATGGCTTTTTTTAGAAATAAAATTTTGGTTAAGTATGTATAAATATCTGGTTAATCAGGTACAAATATCTGGTTAATTCAGTTCATTATCTGGTTAATGACTTTTTTGAGAAATAAAATTTTGGTTATGTATGTGCAAATATATGGTTAATCACCTACAAATATCTGGTTAATTCAGTTCATTATCTGGTTCATGGGTTTTTTTTAGAAATAAATTTTTTATTTTTTTTAAAAAGTCAAAAATTGTAAAAAAAAAAAAAGTGACATTACTGTAGCGCTACAATGACGAGTTGTCTGGATAGTTGTCCCGTGGGAGTTGTTAGAATAACAGCTCTGATAGATATATTATATAGAAAAATATTATTTAAAAGTGAAAAAGAAAGGGTTGAAACTTTTCTAATTAAACAAAGTAAAACATAATTTTTAATGTTGATGAAATTAAGAAAATGAAAATAGATAACTTGGTACTATTTGTGTTTCGTTATAAACAATAATAATTTATGAGATTTAAAATAAAAATTATTAAAAAAAGAAAAGAAAGATAGAGGTTTAAATAAATAAAAAACCACTATGTTCCTAAAAAAAATAAAAAATAAAAATAAGACTCTGTGAAATTATTCTTAACCGTATGGTTATAACTTATAACCCTAATCCTACTTCTTTTGTTTATTTTTTCATATATTTTTCGTTTAAATATTTTGACCTTAAGATATACTATTATGATTTCTATTTTGTCAAATAAAATATAATTAATGATTAATAGATGGGCATTGTTATTTCGTAGTTCGTACGAAGCACGATTGTATGAATTCAATGACAAATTAACATTAGCCAATCAGATATCTTGTGGTATCTTAATAATACAGGGGAGGGAAAAAAATTCCATATCTATTTAAGAACGTGAGTAGTACAAATTTTGCATTAATTCGTACTGTTTAACATTATTTAATATAAAATAAGACGTTTTTCGATACAAGATGTAGTGAAATGTGTTACAAGTGATTTAAGAAATGAAAACTTGAGTAGGTTTAGGTGTAACAATAAATCATCAATTTGAGTTAATTATGCAATAAAAAGATATTTTAAAGAAATAAAAAGTTTTTTTTTTTGAAAGAATAAAAAGGTTAGTTAAAATCTAACAATGAACAAATAAAAATAACAATAAGTATTTCCATCCATATTATGCAACCTGTGTTTTTTTTTTTTTTTTTTTTAAATTCTTTTTTAGAAACATGTGAATGTTTCAGGATAAAAGTGACAACCAAAAAAATGTCTGTGGGGACCATAATATACATTTATCGGAAAAGTAGATTCATTAAAATCATATTTTCCATTAACTTTAATAAAGTGCAAGATCAATAATTGTGAGCTTTCTCAGATATGACGGTTAATTAATTAATTTGGTACTGAAGTAATTAGGCCGAATTCGGGATTCTTGCCAATGTGATTGATTGGCTTGAGCAGTACTCCCTTCGGTCTCTATTATAAGCAAAAATTAAATGAGACACATTATATTAAGATTCTTAGTTAATTTCATTTAAAAGAATCATTGGGAATAAAAAAATTAAGTTTGTTACCTAAATTACCCTTCCTCTTATTTATTAAACTTGTGTTGTTGAGAATAAAAAGGAGTCATTGGAAAACTAAATTTGTATTAAATGAAGAGTATTTTGAGAATAACTTCATTAAATAGGATGGAAGTAGTTGAAATTTATTTATATTTTGGACCAAAAAATTTGAGATTTTTTGCTTATATTATGGACCGAAGGGAGTAGGCACGAAGGAATTCGGTGGTTATTATTATTATTATTATTATTATTATTATTATTATTAAGAATATCCTCTATCTTATCCGATAGGTGCTAATCTCTCGACATACTGTCTAACATTTAAATAGAGATACCTCCCAATAATTTTTTCCCATACACAATACATATAATTCTGATGACCGAACCTAGAATACATGTTTAAGGGACATAAATTTAATGATTGAACCTAGAATCATATACTTAAGCAATCCAAAATGGATTGCTTAGTTTTGTCAATAAATATATATATATATATATATATATATATATATATATATATATATATATATATATATATTGCTTAAGTGTTGGACATTGAAAATGCTTAATAAAAAGTAGGTTTAGAAGAGCTCTATCCTTTTATATAAATTCTATGATTTGATTTGGATGAGTAATAGTTCAAAGTAAATTCTAGTTACCAAAGACATTTAGACCAAAATTCGAGATTCCCCGTGGAGTGCGGCGATAAGATATACTTTTCGAATTGGATAAATCGGGTCTCCATATTCAATGTTAGATTCCAACCTAAAACCAATTGGTATTAAGTGGAGTTGTCCAACAAGTATTTAAACCGCACCCCAGGATTTGAGGCAGGCGATGTGGGACTTCCAACACCCCTCTTCCACAGATGCCTGCCAGAACAGGCGCTACACAGGAAGATTGCCATAACAGGCGATACGCAGGAAGATGGGCTCTGACTCTGATACCATGTAGAAACTCAAAAAGAAGTATATGAGAGAAATATTTGCATATATTTGTTGTGTTCAATGTTACAAAAGAGTGCTCCTATTTATAGAGCAGAAAAAGATACAAAGAAATAAAGGCAAATCAAATCTAATATCCTAATATGATTACAATATCAATCACAATAATTACATAATCAAATCATATCGTATCATATCAAGTCATATCGTAACATCCCCCCTCAAACTCAAGTGGGTGGAGCTGCAACCAACTTGAGTTTGGATACTAAAGTGCGGAAGCGACCAGGAGAATGAGCTTTTGTAAACAAGTCAGCAGGCTGATCAAGAGTGCCAATGGAGACAAGATGGAGATCACCACGGAGAAGATGCTGGCGAATGAAGTGACAATCTATCTCAATATGCTTGGTGCGCTCATGGAAAACATCATTGTGGGCAATTTGAATGGCACTACGGTTGTCACAATAAAGATCAGTGGAGGAAGTCTGAGATATCTCTAGATCATCAAGAAGCCAACGGAGCCACAATATTTCAGAAGTAGTATCAGCGAGTGCACGATATTCGGCTTCAGTGCTGGAGCGAGCTGTCACAGTTTGTTTCTTACTACGCCAAGAAATAAGAGAATCTCCGAGGAAAATACAAAATCCAGTGGTGGAGCGACGATCACTTGGATCACCCGGCCCAATCTGCATCAGAGTAGGCTCGAAGAATCAAGGGAGAGGCAACTGAGTAGTGAAGACCATAAAACAAGGTACCCTTAATATACCGAATAATCCGGAGGACTGCAGCATAATGAGTGGTACGGGGGGCAGACATGAATTGACTAACTAGATGAACAGCATAGGAGATGTCTGGCCGAGTAACTGTGAGGTAAATCAGACTGCCTACAAGTTGACGATAAAGAGTGGCATCGTCGAGTAAAGTACCATCCTGAGGAGTAAACCGAACATTGGGCTCAAGAGGAGTGTGTTCGATTTTACAATCAGTGAGACCCGCTCGAGAGACAAGATCAGAAGCATACTTAGCCTGTGAGAGAAATAAGCCATCACTAGAAGATAGAACTTCGAGTCCCAGAAAATAACTTAACGGTCCAAGATCCTTCATCTCAAAATGGTGGCACAGGAACTGCTTAAGCTCAGTAATACCAACAGAATCATCGCCAGTAATAATCATATCATCCACATAAAGAAGCAAGACAACAGTACCATTTTCAGACTTACGAGTAAAAAGAGCAGAATCATGAGCACTGGAAGAGAAACCCAACTGACTAATAGTGCTATGAAATTTAGCAAACGAAGCCCGAGGTGCTTGTTTGAGGCCATAGAGAGCCTTACGAAGACGACAAACTTTCTTTGTCGGACAAGTATATCCTGGAGGAGGACGCATATAAACCTCTTCTTCCAACTCTCCATTGAGAAAAGCATTTTTAACATCCATTTGTGTGAGTGACCATTGGCGAGTGGCTGCAATGGCTAGAAGAGTTCGAACAGAGGTAATGCGTGCAACAGGGGCAAATGTTTCTTCATAATCAATACCATACTCTTGAGTGAACCCTTTTGCCACCAGACGAGCTTTGTACCGTTCAATAGAACCATCAGAATGAGTCTTGATTGTATACACCCACTTGCATCCTACAGGAGACTTACCAGAAGGAGGATCAACAAGGTCCCAAGTGTGAGTATTCTCTAATGCTTGTAACTCTTCCTGCATAGCTTGCTGCCAATGAGGGTCTGCAGAGGCTTCCTTATAGGACTGTGGCTCATGAAGGTGAAGCATAGTAGAAAAACAATGATAATCACGAAGGTAGGTAGGTGGATTTCTTACCCTAGGAGGATGCTCAATGGTGGGAGGTGCAGGATCAACGGTTGGAACAACATCTTCAGAGGCGGATGGAACATCGGAAGACGATGGAAGCTCACTGGAAGGACCTGCATCTGTGTCACTAGGAAAGTAGTCAACATCAGGATTAGTAAACAAAGGAGTGGAAGTGGACGGTATAGACGTAAACTTTGATAAGGAAGAGAACATTATGTGTTCCCAGAAGACAACATGACGAGAGACACGGATTCGCTGGGATATTGGATCCCAACAACGGTAACCTTTGTGTTCAGTGCCATAACCAAGAAAGCAACAAAGACGTGCGCGGGGCTCAAGTTTCGTATATTCATATGGTTGGAGGAGGACAAAACAAGCACAACCAAACACCTTAAGAGAGTTATAATCTGGTGTAGTGTGATAAAGACGCTCAAAAGGAGAGACATTACCAAGAACAGATGAAGGAAGACGATTGATGACATGGACAGCAGTAAGAGCAGCTTCACCCCAGGCACGCTCAGGACAAGAGGCTGAGATAAGCATAGCACGGACCGAGTCAAGAATGTGGCGATGCTTTCTCTCAGCGCGACCATTTTGTTGAGAGGTGTATGGACAAGAAAACTCAGACAAAGTACCCTGTTCACTAAGAAAAGATAAGAGTTTAGTATCACGATATTCCATGGCATTATCTCGGCGAAAAACTTTAATGACTTTAGAAAACTGTGTTTGAATCATTTTGGCAAAGTTAATGTAAATTTGAGGAAGCTCATGACGATTTTTCATCAAGTATATCCAAGTTAAGCGAGAATAGTCATCAATAAATAGCACAAAATACCGAGAACCACCCTTAGTAGGTGTGGGAGCAGGTCCCCAAACATCAGAGTGTACAAGATCAAATGGTGAAGCTGAAATAGAAGTACTTTTATTAAATGATAAAGCTGGTTGTTTAGCAGTTTGACAAGCATTACAATTAAAAGCCTCATTTGTAACAGATCCTAAATGACCCTGAGACACAAGAGGACGTAGTTTGCCAATAGAACTATGGGCAAGACGTTGATGCCAGAGCTGAAAGGAAGAAGTGGTAGAAGCGGCATAGATGCTGGACACATGAGGAACATGTAATTGAGTGAGTTCAAATAGCCTTCCGATCTTACATCCAGTCCCTATGAGTTGTCCCGTCCGTGGGTCCTGTACACGACATCCAGAGGAAGAGAAAGTAAGTTCATAACCAAGATCACATAATTGACCAACAGAGATGAGGTTAAAATTTAGTTTAGGAATGAGATAGGTGTCAGGTAAGCTTAAATTAGACAAGGAAATAGGACCCTTATGACTTACATGCATAAGAGATCCATCAGCAGTGTGGATAGAACTAGCAGTGTCATTTTTAGATAGGGATGAGAAGAAATGAGATGTAGATGTCATGTGGTTACAACAAGCAGAATCTAAATACCATTTAGTATTACCTGGTGTGGTACTAAGGGCTGCAGGAGTATTACCAATTACCAGAAGGGAGGAGATGTTTAAGGAGAGACTCGAGATCACTGGCAGAGAAGGCAGGCTGAGGAGATTCCAGAGATTCATTGGCAGCAGCAGCAGTAGTGGCAAGTACAGGCCTAGAGGAATTAGGATGAGGTTGATTCCTATTCTGGTCAGATCGTGGAGGACGAGTGGGACAATCCTGAATCAAGTGCCCTGGTGTCTTGCAGTATCGACAACAGTTTGAAGCAATATGACCCTTTTTCATGCAATTACAACATTCAATAGTAGGGCATTCGAAGAGGGAATGTCCAGACTTGCGGCAATGACTACAAAATTTGGTTGTTCTATTTGTAGTTGCAAAGACAAGATCAGCTTTGGGACGAACAAGTCCCAATCTACTTTCTTCAGACTTGAGACGGGGAAGAGCATCCTCAAGTGTAGGCAAAGGACTCTGATGTAGTAAGGATGCTCGGACCGGTTCATAATCATCGGTGAGAGCCATCAGAAACTGGATAAGACGAATACGATTGCGATGAGTCTCATATGTTTTCAGATCAGTTGCATCTTTCAAAGAAGGCTCACATGAGGTTAGCTGATCCCAGATAACTTCCATCTGTGCTAAAAACTCATAAACAGGTTGACCAGTTTGTTGCTTCAAATTACTCAGATCCTTCAACAATTGATACTGATGAGATAGATCAGAGATAGTGTAGCGTTTCTTTAAATGGTCCCATACCTCTTTGGCATTCTCAAAACGCCCAAATTGCAGATGAATACTAGGAGTAGAGGTATTGCGAAGCCAGGTAATGATCTGATGGTTCTTGCTATCCCATTCCTCTAATTTATCAGCATATTCCGTTGCAGTATCTGTATCACTTTTGGTGGGGCTCGCTATGTCACCTGTCACATATCACCAGAGTCGGCGGCCTTTCAAAAATCCGCACATTGCTTCGACCCAATGATTATAATTAGAGCCATTAAGAATAACTGGAATAGGAAGGGTGACATCGGATTTCTCCATTATAGCACAATAAAGTTCAAATAAAACAGCACTATCGGAGTAGAATTGGCAAAAATTGACGGCAAAAATGAAAAGATCTCACCGAAAAACTTAAGGAAGGGTCAAAATGCACTGTAGTCAACAAGTCAACATGTACTGGTCAACAGTCAAAGGTGCTGGTCAATGAGGCAACCCACGGGTCAGAGAAGCGGGTCAGCTCGCAGACCGAGACGAAAACTGTTCTGGAGTGCAGGCGCGTGGACAACACGCGCGGACGGTCTGGCGGCGCGTGAAGCTTCGGACGGCAGCGAAATTTCACCGGCAGGTAGAAATGGTAGATCGAGCGACGACGATTGCAATGGTACTGGAGGTGAGAGAAACCAATCACGGGAAGGGTCTGAACTGGAGTTCACCAACGGAGGGAAATCAAGCCAAGGAAGAACAAAGGAAGGAAACAACTTCAGGAGCACCACAGGGATTCAAACATGATGAGAACTCACATGTAGGTAGGAATCGAAAGCCTAAGCTCTGATACCATGTTAGATTCCAACCTAAAACCAATTGGTATTAAGTGGAGTTGCCCAACAAGTATTTAAACTGTACCCCAGGATTTGAGGCAGGCGATGTGGGACTTCCAACATTCAACATGAAGGACTGGTATAATAACAATTACCCATGAATTTATTGTTAAAAAATTATCATATATTTTTATTGTATTTTATATAGTAAATCAATTATTTGAAAGTGTAGAGTAGTCATCCTCGAATATTAATTTGAAGGATTAAACACAAAGCCTTTCTATCTAGCTTGTGCTCTCGAGAAGTTTCCTTTATCCTGAAATCATTTCTTCAATCGGCACAGATATTGAAGAAAGTATATGGTAACAAAGTCCACGGCGCAGATTCTGCAATGCGATTTAATCTTTTTCATCTACGACGGATTTCACGTAATATTGTATACTTTGCCAACTAGCTTTGGCAGCTGCCTTTTGTGCATAGTTAGCCCCATCTTCACGTGATTTGCTTGTAAGCCTTTTTTGTTTGCTTTCTACATATTTTTTATACAATTTATTTATTTTTTTTGGGTGTGAATTAAGAGTATTCATCGCTAATAGTTAGATGCTTTTCAAGTAGAGAGATCATAAAAGTAAATATTCTTTTCCAACAATTTTTCTCCATACACACGAGCTATGTATGCCAGTACTGCCGGATTTTATACAATATTTTCTAAACAATATTAGAATAATATTTATTTATATGAAAGTGAATTAATATCTACTTGGAATTCTATAATGTTTTGAGCCCGGTATTGCTACTCCAGTGGGAGGATTCTTGCGTTGGGAAACTTCATTCTTCAGGCGTTTATTTGATAAAATCGGCCTATGATTTCTTGATGAACAGAGTGACTCAACAGGTGCAGCTCTCGGTTGTAGAGGAAAAGGCATTTAAATTTATATGGAAAAGTCACGCCCCTCTTAAGGCAGTGGCTTTCTCGTGGCAAATGTTGCTTTACAGGTTACCAACTAGGATGAATCTATGTCTTAGGAAGGTTATTAGAGTGGAAAAAAAAAATCTCTTATGTGTGTTTTGCAGGTCGCATGTGGAAACTGCTTTGCACCTATTTCTTCATTGCACCTTCTCTACTACACTTTGGTCTCTTATTCTGCATATGAAGGTCAATAGGGGTGCTTGGTTATTGGTATGACATACGGTTGTTTGGTGTATATAGGAGCTTAGGAATGAGATTGTGTTTGGGAATGATAAAGTTGATATGATCTATTTGTTGGATAGGGTGAAGGCTGAAGGCATGTGCTCTTGGAGGTGGTTTACAGCAAAATCGCATGGTGTTATCTGCTCTTTTTCAAACTGGTGCATTGATCTCGTTAATTGTTTATGTAATCTTCGATAGCAGTGTTATTTGTGATTACAATTTTTGCTTTTAACTTCTTGTATATGGGTTATTGAGTATCACTTGTACTCTTTTAATATCACATTTAGCCTTGTGTAATAATAATACTGGCTTAGTGTTGCTCCAGTATTTTGGTTACATTGGTTCTATCATTTAGTTTTTATATATATTTGTTTTTGTAGACGGGTTAGGGTACCCTTATATTCTGTAATCAATATACTTTTTGCTTATAAAAAAAAATATTTAGCCTTTTCCAAAAAAAAAAAAATATTTGGATCGAAACCCAACTCGACAAGATAATGTCCTAAAATTAAAGGAACCGTACCAACTAGATATTTTGACTTAGGCTCTATTTGATAAAAACTAGCGGATAAGCTAGCGGATAGTGGATAAGTTAGCTGATGGTATATAGCGGATAAGCTAACGGATAGCGAATAAATTAACAGATTGGATTTGAAGTGTTTGGTAAAACTAATGGTTAGACCAGATGATTAATGTAAAATTACATAAAAGAACATGTTTGCATTTTTTTATATAAATTATATATTTGTATTTATATATATTATTTATTTTATTTATTTTAAAATAACTATCAATTTTAACAATTATTTTAAATTATTTATCATTTAAATATTAAAATATTAATTTTTAATTTTAATATTTATTTAGTTTTAGTTATTTTTTATAAATAATATGGAATAATAAAAATAATATTGATTTCTATTATTATTTTATTTTGTTAGTGAAGGATAAGTAAGGAATTTAATTAAGATAGTGAGGATAAAAATGGAAGAAAAAGTGATACGTTATAAGCTCAAACGCTACTTCAACTAGCGTCTGGAAAAAACGCTATACGCTAGTGAAAAAACGCTATACACTAGTGAAAAAACACTATACATTAATTTTGGAAATGGTTGCCAAATGGAGCTAATTTTCCATCCGCTATCCGCAAAACACTAAAGCGTTTTTGGCAAATTAAACAGTATCTTAGTATATAAATTTGAAAGGTATACATAATTGAATGATAGAACTAAAGAGGTAACGAACTAGAACTAGGTATATTTTACATTATATATCTCAAAACAAATAATATCAATAAAATATATCATCATATTATGAAAAAATATATTAATTTAAGTCAAGAAAACTTATTAATTTTACATAATTATGCAAAAATATAAATTAAAAGAACATGAGACATCAGTTGGGGTTGAGATAACTCCAAGTATAACTAGAACTCACCGAAAAATCTAATTTCTAAATCTAAATGTCACAATTAACTTCAAAGCACCGTGGTTAGTGGGACGAGGCATGTCTTAAACAAAGGGTAAAGATATTTCGACACATAATTTTGACACTTTGTATAGTCATCGTGGAGCTTATGAGTGTCTTGGGAATAATGAAAATACATGGTGAGAGAGAGAAGAAAATAATAAATAAGTGATGATGAGTACTTTTATACGGTGTTGAATATCATTTTTGTGTCCAAATATCATTACATAAATGATCTCTATATATCACCTTCTATTGAACCCATACTACTTCCAATAGCATGCTATTACTCTTTTCTCACTTGATCAATTTCTCTTTGTAACAAATAGAGAAACCAAAACCAGAATCATGGACTCCTCAAAGATCAATGCTTTCCTCTTCATTACCATGCTCTTCATCTCCTCTGCCACTCCCATTCTTGCTTGTGGTTCTTGTGTGAAACCAACTAAGAACAACCACAAGCTTAATAAGAAACCCAAGAGGCCTATTAAACTACCACCTATCACACTCCCTCCAATTGTGAATCCACCAATCACACTTCCACCAATAGTGAAACCCCCAGTGACTAATCCTTATCCACCCAAATCACCAGCACAGGCTACATGCCCCATTGACACACTGAAATTGGGTGCTTGTGTGGATCTTCTAGGTAGGCTTGTGCACATTGGTCTTGGAGACCCTGATGTGAACCAATGCTGCCATGTGCTACAAGGGCTTGTTGAGCTTGAGGCTGCAGTGTGTCTTTGCACTATTCTTAAGCTCAAGCTTTTGAACCTCAACATTTATGTCCCACTTGCTATTCAGCTTCTCATTACTTGTGGGAAGACTCCTCCTCCTGGTTACACTTGCTCCCTCTAAAGGCTAAACCAGTTAAGTGACCCTTCTTCCTCCACAAAATATCTAATTACTTTAAAACACTGATTTTGTATTTGAAAAATGCTAATACTTTATGGTTATTGGACTAAATCATATGAAATTATGAATACACCCTTTATTTGATTCATGTGGTGAATTTTTTTTTTTTACATGAACTTCATCAAATATCAAAAAAATTATTGAAGAGAATGTTGAAAAAAGTGTGATCCAGACATAATATTTGTTGGTTTTACGATTTCAAAGATTAACTCTGGTTTTTCAAAAAAAAAATTCCCATTTCTTTTGTTTATTATTTTGATTAATGAACAAAATGAGCTAAACAACTTCGGTAACTAATTTGATTTTCCATAAATCTTTCCCAATTTACTCCCGACTAGATTTGTATGAAAAAAGTTTAAAATTTATAATTTATGTTTGCAATGATATTTCAAAAATTAGCTTAAAAGAAATAATTTCAAAAATATAATTTTATATTTTGACTTGACATTGGGGCTGCAAGTTTCTCTTCCTTTTTCTGGTTAGTTATGCTTTGGACTTTGGTGATCAAGTTGTCTTTTCTCTTTCACCTCCTTTCTTACTTTTAGATGTGTGATTTAACTTATATTTCCTATTAATTAAACAATCCTATTTTATACTCACGAACTTGAAGTTTGTCTCGATGGATATCTTGGCCTATGCCCTGCAGGTAGTGGACTGAAGAATGTATGGACAAAATCGACATCAGAGGATGTGCAGTCACTCTTTGTCTTTTCTCTTTTAGGATTGGAAGTGCTGTTGAGTGTTGTCTGGCTATTGAATTGTTAAATCATTTGTTTTCAATTGAGATCGTTGAAATGTGTGCTTTAAATCTTGGTAAATTATTTATCTGCAAAGATGCTTTTGTGACATTATAAAAATATTCACACGATATATTGTATAACATTTGTCAATTGGGCAGGGTACAATCTAGCTTCACCTTCTCCCCTGTAAAATATATCGTGGAGTGTTTTTTTTTTAACAAGGAAAGATGAGAAAAGTGAATATTAACCATTACATATTATTTGAATAATATATATATATATATATATATATATATATATATATATATATATATATGTATATATCTATCTGTGTGTGTGTGACATTTTCAAGTAGTTATATAAGCTTTAGATAACTTTTAATCTTGACCTTTTTTTCGATAATTAAATTATTTCATTAAAACCATCTAGTCCAAGCATCAAAATGACCACTCTCCCCACCTTTTAAGAAGGGTTGAAGAGCATCCAAAGCTAAAAAAACAAACAAAAAAACATCAGATTTTTTATCCTGGCTGAAACATCCAAAATGTACATAACACATATATACTATCAACATTACAAAACACAACCCAACAAAATATATTGTCTTTATGTATATGGGTTTGGGTACTTCTTTTACCCAATTATAAATATATTTTTGCATATAAAAATAAAATAAAATAGAGAAACACCTAAACACCTGCAACCTATATTTTGCAATGTAAACATTCAGAGCTACAAACATAAAGTAAAGCTACTAAGCTTTCCAGACCATCAAAGACCTATTACAGCAAAAGTGCATCATCCCCATTATAATCACATATCCACTGTTGTAATCTAAAGGAACAAGAGCTCTAGAAAAAGAAGAACAGAACGTGCAAGCTTAATGGGGGATAAAGTTCTCTAACCATTTCATTCTTTTAGGCTAAGCTTTATATATAAAGTACAACACAGTACATGATTTCCACAAAATAAGGATCACCATTAGTTTATACACAAAAAATTAGCTAGATTACACGAAATATCTCAACTAATCTCTCAGGAGTAGGTTGGAAACAAACAACAAAAAATAATTTGTACTGCAGCAAGGACAAATCATAAGTCTAACACTCCTCCTGATTTGGCTTGCGCATAACCCCATCTTCTTTCTTAGCTGCAAAAACTTATTCTTAGCCAATGGTTTTGTTAGAATGTCAGCCAGTCGATTTTCTGACTTGCAGTGTTGAATTGAAACCTCTCCACCATTTTCAGCTTCTCTAATGTAGTGATATTTAATCTTTATGTGTTTTGTACGACCATGAAAAACTGGACTTTTAGCCATGGAAATAGCAGATTGGTTATCACACCAAATGATTATAGGCTCCTCCTAAAGCTGCAGCAAGTCAGACAATATTTTTCTCATCCACACAGCTTGATTTACAGCAGCTGAGCAAGAAACATATTCTGCTTCTGCTGACGATTGAGCAACAATTTCTTGTTTTTTGCAACTCCAGCTGATCACACACTTGCCAAGCTGAAAGATATAACCAGAGGTGCTTTTCATATCATCCAAGCAACCTCCCCAACCGCTGTCACAGTAGCCATATAATTTATAGTCATGAGATTTTTCATACAACATGCCAAGATTTAAAGTACCTTTTAAATACCTTAGAACTCTTTTGGCAAATATAAAGTGCAGAACACTAGGAGAGGACATGTATCTTGAAAGCACATAGGTAGCAAATAGTATATCTGGTCTAGTTGCTATAATGTAAAGAAGACAGCCAACCAGACTTCTATAAGTTGTAGGATTAATCTTTTCAGCACCATCCTCTTTCATTATCTTCATATTAGCAGCCAAAGGAGTGTCAGAACTCTTGCAACTCTCTATGCCAAACTTTTCAAGAGTCTTTTTTATGTAATTTTCCTGACATAAGAAGATTCGATGCCTGCTTTGCAAAACTTCAAGGCCAAGAAAATGAGTCATAAGGCCAAGATCAGACATTTCAAATTGATTCTTCATCTCAACTTTGAAATTTTCTATAAGTTCTACATTGCTACCAGTCAATAAAACATCATCCACATATAGAGAAATGATGAGCAGTTCATTGTTGGCCTTCTTAGTGTACAAAGTAGCTTCATTATGGCTTTTGCTAAAGCCAGAACTTTGAAGATAGGTGTTTATTTTTTCATACCAGGCTTGGGGAGCCTGTTTAAGACCATATAAAGCCTTTTTCAACAAGCACACTTTATTTTCCATCCCTTTCACAATATACCCTGGTGGTTGTTCAAGATAAATTTCTTCCTTGATGTCTCCATTAAGAAATGCAGATTTAACAACTAACTGCATGACTTTCTAGTTGTTTAGTGCAGCAAGACAAATTAGCATCCTTATAGTGTCATACCTTGCCATAGGTGCAAAGGTGTCACAGTAATCTACTCCAAACTGTTGAGTAAATCCTTTGGCTACCAACCGTGCCTTTAGCTTCTTGACTGTTGAGACACCCCGTTATGCCTCGGTATTTTATTAGAAAATAAACCTCGATAAATATATTCCTTTTCGTAAACTTAACGTGAAAATACGTAGAAATTAAAACTTAACTTCTTAAGCAAACAGATTCATATAGAACAGAATATGAAAACATAATTATATTAAACATACTTAATGCATCAGAGTTATCAAACACTGTTTCAGGGCATCCCGTCAATAGGATCCCTAACAAGTGCATAGTTATACAAAACATAAGCGGAAAAGATAAAGCGTCACGACACAGACGCACTGGCCATAACAAACTAGACCCTACTCATCAGGGGTCACGGCTCGTCCTCCGGCATCCAGTTCGTAGGGAGTCCCGTCCAGCTCCTCTTCATTCAGCTCAGCCACAGGGTCTTCGAACACGATCCATAAGAGATAAAACAAACTTACAGAAGATACAAGGGGACAAGAAACAGTTCTATCATCAAAAGCGGAAAAGAGTCATAGTAAACTATACAGTAATTATCACAAACACAGCATCAGTCAAGTCATCCATCTTCCATGAAATTCTTATATTCACTCATACCCTTACTCCTGCAACTAAACCTTGATACTGAAATGGCTACGGTTTCCCTATCATAGTTATGGTTATCGGTCAGTCGTCCAAGCGACACGTCCCATTCCCGGTGCACATCCTTAGTCATGGCGAGAATGCTAATGCAAAGCAATGACATTATAGCTGCACATTTGTCCCCGTGCACACCCCGGACCGTGGGTGCTCATGCAAAGCAAGGACACTATAGTTGCACGATTATCTCGGTGCACACCTTCACCATGGTAAGAACGCTCACACAAAGCGTGACACTATAGCTGCACGATGATCCCAGTGCACACCTCGTCCACTCCCAGAGGTGCTCATGCAAAGCAATGACACTCATAGCTGCACAAGTTAAGTTTACCCTTTGGACGGTCCCACAAGGACTTCGGGTCTCATATGTGTCCAACATACGGTTATAGAAACAACACAACTTATGAACCTCACAGACTCCTATGGTCATAACCTAGTGCCTTAACCTCTCATCAAGACCTCAATACATGCTCTATGTCACAACACCTCTTTAACATAATTCATTTAGGTTAGGCACCTCTAAAAGTCATCATGATCCTCATGCCCAAAACAACTCATCTCTTAGACAACATATATCTCTTCGCTTAATCCACTAAGCATAAAGTAAATACCACACAGATCATGCATAACATCAAATCAATCAAAGATATTCCAAAACATTAACATAGCACTAAATCAGTTCAATAAAGGTAATAAAACTCAAATCAACCATCAACAATATAAACATCAACCTAATATCAATAAACCTATAATCCCTGAATCACCATGGATGTTTTATGAAAGCAATTTAAAGTGATTCTGGTCTTGTCGGTTATTAGACTTCTAGTAGGGTTTAGGTCGCCCTACATAATTACTACATAATCTACTACTTATCAATTCCGACGATAGGTTGATTCTTTCCCCCACCTGAGTTATCACTGGAAGCTCGAACTCGCAGCTCCTTGTTATCACACCACAAATTACCAATTCCACCTTCAGTTAAATGATATAAATACTTATTAATCAAACAAACTCATCCATGTTTATTTTATGCTAGGTTTAACCAACTCATCAAAATGAGGCTAGGATTCTTTTCTCAACCTAAGCTTTTGGATACATATAATTTTGGTTCTAGGTAGCTTAGATCCATTGTTATCACTTGAAAATATTGAATAAAATCATCCAACCCCTTAGGGTAGGGTTTCGGCCCTATATTATAAAATAGGCTAGAAAACTTTGTTGGATTCAAGCTTTTGGATTTCACATCAAAAGGTATAAAGAGTTCAAATCAATAATCCTACTTTGAAAAATAAAACAAAACTTCTTTGTTCCAAAGACTCTAGATTCAGCCTCATTCATCAAAATATGCTAGAAATCTTTATACCTCCCAATCTCTTAGATTTAGCATCCAAATGTATTAAGGAGCTCAAATCCATGATCATATTGGGAAAAAAAAAATAGAAACAAGACATCCTAGGTCCATAACCTCATAGGTTCGGCCATCATAGGATTAATAGGTTAGAAACCTTTAAACTTTCCAATCTCTTAAACTTAGCATCCTAATGTCTTATGGAGCTCAAGTCCATGATCATTTTGGAAAATGAAAACTCAAACATCCTAGCACCAAAACATTGAGTTTCGGCCATCATAGGATAATGAGGAAAGGTTCTTTGTTTGATGAAAACTCATAGGCATCACAATGTATTAAGAGTTCTAAACCCATGATCATAGTTGAAAAGTTGAATCAAGCATCCTAAGCCTCAAAACCTCATGGTTTGGCCATCATAGGACAACAAGCTATCAAACCTTCCAACATTATAGACTTTAAGATCAAGGGGTATCTAGAAGCTCAAACACATGATCATTTAACAACAAGTTGAAACAAAACTTCCTAGGCCACCATGTATAGGTTTCGGCCATCCTTGGAAGAAATGGATAGAAATTTTTGTTTAACACAAGCTCATAGTATGTGAAACTAGAGGTTAATACAAGACTATAGAAGGTGGTTTCAACTCAAAAGGATTTTTCTACAATTTCCTAGAGATTTTAGAAGTTGGAAACCCATTAAGAACACTTAATGAAAAAATAGAGTAAACTATAAAATAAAAGGTGAAACTTGCAAAAAGATTGGTATGAGAGTATTACCCTTGATGCAAGGATAAACTCTTGTGAAGAACTTGAAGTGAAAATATGACTAAAAATATAAGCTTTATGAGTATGAAGTTTGAAGAAAAAGGAAGAAGAAGAAGGAGAATGGAGTTTTTGAGTGAGTAAAGTGAAAAGTGAAGAAGATGAGTGTAAATATACGGGAAGAGAGAGAGAATTTCGTGCTTTGAGGGGTGGGGAGAAGAACTTGGTCTCCAAGTCTTGCTTAAGGCTTGTTTGGTTGAAGAAGAGAGAGAAAAACTAGCTTTTATAATAAAATAACATTTAATTTGAAAAAGTAAAGATGATTATTTTTTGAGTGTGTCATAAGCTTTTTAGACTTGTCCCCTCATGTCACTTCCATCAATTTTGTGTTCCCTCTTCTGCTCCATTGCGTATTCGGTTGCACTTCCGATCGTATTTTACGCAGATTTTGCCTGGGTAAAATATTATATTTTTGATCCCGAACCCAAATTTTTGAAAATAACCAAAGTTATTGGAAACGTGATAAAAACACTAATTCTTTCGCTCACGGGTCAAAATTATGTTTCTGGCTCAGTAAACTTGTACTGACAGTGAAAATGCAGACCGGCTTCCGTCTCAATTTTCAACCGAAAATTTTATCGCGACTTCCTATCATAAGGTAGATTAGGAATATGATTTTATTTTATTCAAAAAAAAATATTTTCTAACTTTCATATTAAAATATAATTACTTATATTTTAATTGGTTAAACAGTATAATGAAAATCAGGTTGTTACAACTGTACCATCTGCATTCCACTTGGTTCTATAAATCCATTTAACACCTATAACATTCTTATCAATTGGTCTGTCAACAAGCACCCAAGTTCCATGCTTATGGATCATTTCAAGCTCCTCTTCCATGGCTGCTCTCCATTCAATTGAAGCGGTTGCTTCATCATATGTGGTAGGATCAACCAAGGACACATTGCATCTATTATATATATCTGCCAAAGATCTTTCTCCTCTCACAAATTGCTCTTCATCTGACTCAAAATTAGCACCTGTAGTTTCTGACATTCCTGTTTGCTTTAATGTGAGCTCCAGACTAGAAACTGATTCCACACCTTGTTTCTCCCAATCCCAATAGGCATTCTTATCAAAAGTAACATCTCTTGATACTATGACTTTTTGGGTCTTTACATTTAGAACTCTATATCCCTGTGTTTGGCTGCTATAGCCAATAAAAATTCCACTTTCAGCTTTACATCTAGTTTCTACCTTGATACTACTGGCTTAACAAAATAACACACACTTCCAAACACTCTAAGGTGTTCGCTTGAAGGTTTGATGCCAGACCATGCTTCTATTGGTGTTTTATGTTTGAGAGCTCTAGTGGGGAGTCGATTTAATAAATAAACTGCAGTACTTGCAGCTTCTGTCCAATAAGTCTTTGGCAAATTTTTCTCCAATAACAAACACCTGGTCATCTCAACTATGGTTCTGTTTTTCCTCTCGCAAACGCCATTTTGTTGAGGGGAATAAGGCACGGTAAGTTGATGATGAATACCAGCATCTCTGCATATCTTATCAAGCTGTGAATTAACATATTCACCCCCATTATCACTCCTCAAGGCTTTTATCTTCTCACCATTTTGATTCTCAGTCATTGTTTTGAATTTTAGAAATATTTCAGTAGCCTCTGACTTTGCTTTGAGAAAGTAAATCCAACACATCCTTGTACAATCATCAATAAACAACATAAAATATCTAGAACCACCAAGAGAGGGGTTTTGCATAGGACCACAAATGTCTGAGTATACAAGCTGGAGTTTAGAAGTAGCTCTAACAACTGGGCCCTTTTTAAAAGGTTTTCTGGCTAATTTCTCAAGTTGGCAGATTTTACAAACGCAACTAGAGTCTTGAACAGGAGGCATATTCTTAACCAAGTCTTCATCATGCATAGACTTTAAGGCAGAGAAATTAAAATGCCCATATCTTTTGTGCCATAAATCTGAGTCAGTAACTACACTTGGCAAAGCATGCTCAGATTTTGGTCTCCAATGAAAACTTCTATCCTTCATTGCTACAATCATCAATAAAGAACCACTAGGATCATGTATGATGCATGTTTCATTTTTGAAAGTGAGGGAGTAATTACTTTCCACCATTTGCCCAAGACTTAGTAAATTCTGGTCTATTTTGGGAACATAGAAAACATCATGTACTACTTTATTACCTAAAGGAGTTTTGATCATTACAGAACCTCTTCCTTTAGCATCAATAAACTCCCCATTTCCAAGGTTGACTCTTGAGTTGCAAACATTCTTTAGGTCCACAAACAAATTAACATTGGTTGTCATATGATTAGTGCAACCACTGTCAATAAGCCAGTCTTCTTGGCTGCTGATAGCATTGAAACAAGAGGCTAAAGCAGTGAATACTTGTTCCTCATGTGGTGGAGAACAGTCTTTAGCTGTGTTGGCTTGTTGTTGCACTTGCTTTCTCTTAACTTTACATACTTTTCCGACATGCCCAAGCTCCTTGCAATATCTACACTGAATATTAGGTCCGTACCAACAAAACTTCTCCAAGTGATTTGTCTTTTTGCAATTAGAACATGGTGGAAACTTTCCACTTTTTTCATTTGCATCCTTGTTGCTACTTCCTTCTCCTTCTTTTTTGCTCTTGTCCTTTTTCTGATGATTGTATCTGTTGCTTACAGCATTTGCCTTTGGCTTGTGGTTAGCCAAAAAGGCTCCTTCTTGTTGATCCTCCATTCTCAAAAGTCTCCTTTGTTTTGTGGCTTGGAGGGAGTTCACTAACTCTGACAAAGACATTTGAGAAATGTCCCTTGAATCCTCCAAAGAGGCAATCTTTGACTTAAACCTCTCTGGCAAGCTTATTAACATTTTCTCAACCACTCTTTGATCAGAGAGTTCTTCACCCATGAGACAAATTTGGTTGACAATCTTCATCATCTTACCAAAAAAAATCTTTGGTAGTTTCACTATCTTTCATTTTCAGTGATTCAAACTCCCTCCTGAGGTTTAGAACCCTCATTCTCCTTGTCCTATGGCTCCCATGAAATTCCTCCTTCAATCTGTCCCAAGCATCCTTAGCTTTGTCACAATCCATTATTCTTGTGAGAACATCATCACTGACAGCAGAGTGTATGAGCACTAATGCTTTCCCTTCCTTAGCTAACTCTTCAGCTTGATGTCTGATTTGGACAATAGTTGGGTTATTTGGGAGTGGTGGTGACTAAGCACCACCATTCACTATCTCCCAAAGGCTATAGGCTGTAAAATAACCCTTCATCTTTGCAGCCCACAACTCATAGTTTTCCCCTGTAAATACAGGAGGAGGAGGAGGAGGAGGAGGAGGAGGAGGAGATAAATTAGAGGACGACATCTCTATGAGTTACTTTCTCCCTTCTAAGATCACAAAAGAGCTCTGACACCACTATTGTAATCTAAAGGAACAAGAGCTCTAGAAAAAGAAGAACAGAACGTGCAAGCTTAATGGGGGATAAAGTTCTCTAACCATTTCATTCATTTAGGCTAAGCTTTATATATAAAGTACAACACAGTACATGATTTCCACAAAATAAAGATCACCATTAGTTTATACACAAAAAACTAGATTACACAAAGTAAAATAAATTGACTAAAGTACCCTTAAAAAATTGTTAGTTTTATCCAAATATATGGGGTGTAGCTTGCTAACATACTCATAAAAATCAAGTTGTAGTACGTAGTCACTCCTGCCTGTGTGCGGCACACACACAATTTGGGTTGTAGTGTAGGTTGCTAACACTCACAATTTATTTTAGAGTTTAATTTTGATACATTGTCATTGTAAAGATTTTACACTTTCAATCAATCTTAAATAATCAAATCAAATATTTTTAATGATATGATGATCTATGATTAGTTGACAATATAAAAAATTATTTACGCTGATAATACATAATAATTAAATTATTTATTTTATTCTTTTGCATGTCTTAACTTTGATTCTATCTACTCATGATGTGAGGAAATGTATCTCAAATAATTAATGGGAAAGAAGTGTTATTCTATCAAAATGAGGATAGATAATATGTAAACTCAGAAATTGGAACAATCATATGATCAATATTTGTCCCATATGGATCCAATGGCGGTGTATCAAAGGGCATTAAACGGTTATCTTGAGAGAAACTTTCTATTAGCAAGATGAATGGAGGAATGGGTTTTTGCAGTCTCTTAGGCTTTAACCTTGCCATGCTAGCGAAACAAGGTTGGAAAATGCTCTCTGACCTTGATGTTATGATATCTAGAATTTTTGAAGCTAAATACTTCTCGAGGGCTGATTTCTTGGATTCTCATGTTGGACATAATCTGAGTTATTCATGGCATAGTATCTGGAGTTCCCGGGTTATGGTTAAGGAAGGCTATCGGTGGTGTCTTGATACCGGGGAGTAACTCCGTGTTTGGGATGATCCTTGGCTCCGAGAGGTGAATCATATGAGAATCTATCGTACTGCTAATATTTGATATGAAAGTAAGGGACTTATGGCGTGCTGGAGAAAAAAAAGGTGGAATCAGGATTTGATTCATGCAATGTTCCATCCAATTGATGCTGAAGCTATTTTACGTATCCCCCTCTTTACCTCGGTCACGCATGATATGATCACCTGGTTACCAAGTAAGGATGAGCGCCATTCTGTTAGGTCTGCATATAAAATCTTTCAAGAAAAGGGGGTGGATTCGTGACAACATTATCTCGGGGGTGATTAGGGGCTGGTCTGGAATTTGGAGATCCCTTTACATGTGAAGAAGTTTATTTGGAGAGCTTGCACGGACTGCCTCCATGTGAGGTTTCGTCTTCAGAATAAGGGAATTCAATGCCCGACATCTTTTGTCATGTGTGCCTCTACTATGGAGAACTGTTGGCACTTGTTTCTTAAGTGCCCATTGAGTCGTCAGAGTTGGGAAGTTAGTGGTTTATGGCAACATGTGGAACGTGGCTTGACAGGGTTACTAGTTTTTCTGAGCTTTTATTCAATGTTTGTGGTAATCTTGAGTGCAGTTGCCGAGCTCTCCGTTGCATGTTAATGTGGGGCTTTTGGCGTACAGAAACAAGTCGTATTAGGAGGACAAGAGGTTGACTCATACCCAGATTTACTATATGGCTTGCAGTGAGTTAGAGGAGTGGAATTTAGCTACGAGGGTGGCAATCATAGCTCCTTCGTTGATAGCAGTTCAACACTTACACAAATGGACTAAGCAACCTCCAAGCTGGGTGGAATGTAACCTTGACGTTGTTTTCTCCAATGAGCTTACTAGACTCCGGATTGGTTGTTGTTTTCATAATGAGCATGGCCAATTCCTAGATGTAAAATCGGTGTGGCTTTCTCCATCACCCAAGGTGGATGAAGGTGAGGCCTTTGGCCTTATGATGGCAATGGATATTGTATCCAATGAGTACCTGCAAAATTTAACTGTACATCTGTTGTAAACCAGCCCCACACCTTCCGTTATGACCTATCTCTCTCTTTTCCAGCTTCCCCTCTCTGATGAGCCACTATCTTTCAAGATCCGTCCCCGACTCCAAATGGAATTTTCTTACATAACTTTTGAGGTATTCATACTCTTTCTAACAACTACATACCTATATTCAGAGAAAGAGGACATATATTTTTAGATAAATTGCACACTCTCTTTAACTTTAGGTAAATACTTAGCATTATGTCAATATATATATATATATATATATATATATATATATATATATATTTTGTTATTGAAACTGTTAACTATTGATAGAATGTTCACCAAGGTCGGCCAACCCCTTTTGAGGCTAAAGCGAGTCCTAAAAGTGAGGTCCTTTTAAAAAGTTAAAAAAAAATTATTAAAATTATTATATTTTTATTTAAAATTTATATTTCACAAAAATAAACTAATGGACTATAAATCAAGAATTCAAGACTAAAGAGAAAAAGTTAGAATGATAAAACCTGATTACCAAGAGATTATTCAGATGAAAATTTAAAATTCAGGGTGCTTGTTGAGCTAAATGAAATAGAAACGAGTACTAGATTTCTACAAGAGGAAGATAAAGTAATCAGTCATTTTATTATTAGATTACAATTTAAATAAACAAACAAAAATACACATAAAAAAATAAAAATATACATAATTACATAACACATTAACACTGACCAGCCCAACTAGGCAACTTCCTTCTTTTTTCCTCTAATCTTATTCCAGAAGACCAGAAGTTACTGTCGGAAACGGGAAACCACAGGCCACAGCGCAGCGCTGTAGCGGAGGTCAGAAGGAGTCGCACCAGTCGAAGCGCCGGCGCGCCGCACTGCCACCGGAACGCTACCCGCAGCAGAGGAAGTGGAAGTCGAGGTGTGGAGGCATCGGGGGAGACGCAGAGAGTGAGGCCATCCGTCGTGAAGGTCTGAGATTGAGGGAGATGCAGAGTTTAACTCTTTGTGGCTGATGAGAGCAAAGAGATGAGGGAGACAGAGAGACTCAGACGTGAGGGAGAAAATGTGGGAGGTGATGAATAGTGAATTAGGGATTGACTATTTGACTTCCTTTTTTTAATAAAAAAATTTGTTAATCAGATTGCATAATAATACACATGAATCAATGTCATGAATGAGGCCTAATGTTACGGCATTTCGCATTACGTGAGTTGGTGAGGAAGGCTTGACTCTTGGCTGTCTTTTTAAAAAAAAAAAAAAAAAAAAGAGAGTAAGTAGTGACCCTTTTTTTTTCTAGGCCTAAAGCCCTTGCTTGGATTGCTTCCCTATTGGGTTGGGCCTGATGTACACTTGGATTGTAATCTACTAAATTAAGAAAAAGGAAACTTCTATGTTTCTAACTTCACATCATCACAATAGGTGCGTTTGATATGCATTAAGGCACGGGACAGTACAGGACAATCAGGATAACACAGTACAACCCCTTGAGTCACGGAACAACTTTTTGTATATACATTATTTGATAGATAATGGACAGTACAAGTAAAATAATATTAATTTACTATGACACCCTTTGTAATATATATTAATATATAATATTATTAAAATATGTAAGTATTAGGCAATATATAATGTATATTTATAATATATAATATATATGATAATATATTATTACTATAATAATAATATTATAAATATTATTGATATGTATTATATATAATGTTAACGTTTGGAAAATAAATAAATAACATTACTGTGGGGTGGGGGAGGGGGAGAGAGAGGGGGACGGAGAGAGATAGAGCGAGGGAAAGAGGGGGAAAGCCAGGGAGAGAGCATGAGGGAGAGAGTGAGAGAGGGAGAGAGAGAGGGAGGGAGGGGAGAGAGATAGAGAGAGAGCGAGAGAGGGAAATAGAGGGGGAGAGGGATGTAAAGATAATTTTGTCTTTTTTGGTAATCTGTCCATGGGATAAAAAGTTGTCCCATGATTTGGTGCGGGACAAAAATTTGGGTTTTTATCCTACCCCTCAACCCCCCCGCTTCTTTTTTTTGTCATGTCCCCTGACCACTTTTCAGATCAAACAGGGGACAAATTTTTTTGCTGTCCAATCCCCTAAATTTTTGCAAATCAAACGCACCCTGAAAATCTCATGTTCTCCATTTGAAGGCAAATTCTATGATACTCTAAAATATTATGGAGGATTAAATGTGGACCAGATATAGATATGATGTCAAGTTGTCAACTCCACCTATATATATCATAACCTGGAGGAAGATTTTGGAGCCTCTTAATCCAAAACATTTCGCAATGGCCTGTGTTGAAGTTCCTTAGTTTTTTATGTTAGCAATTTTATAATCTTTATCAATCAACCAACGAAGGTTGGCACAAGTGGTGATGGACTTGTGCTCCTTAACCAAGTGGCTGGAGTTTGAATTACAGCTCTTACGTATGAAGTGAACTTCTACTAGGAGGGGGTTTCCCGCCTTCTTTTTTTTTTTTTTAAACCAACATGATGTGACACAGTTGGTAAATAACTGGACTCCTTAAGCATGTGGTCAGGAATTCGATTCTTAGCTCACGTGTATGGAATAACATCTGTTGGGAAAGATCAACCCTTTAAATGGATCTCAATACCTCAAGCTCGAGAGATTAATCTCTAGCTCCCGACCGAAAAATACCCGAGTTCACCAAAAAAAAAGTCAAATTTTTATAAGTTTAATTTTGATAAATTGTCTATAAAATTGTTTATGCTATCAATCAAACAAAATCGTCCAATATGTGATTTTAAGATGGTTTTGATATGAATCAAATCTTTTTAATAATATGTTAATTTATAATTGATTGATAATATAAAAAAAATAAAAAATAGAGTGATAATGCATATATCAATTACAATTAAAATCTTTTTTCTATTTTGAGGAAAGGAAGCTTTTTTTTCTTCTCATACACATAAGCACCGGCTTAGTTTTTGAAGGATTCAACTCGTTAAAATGGAAATGCATATTTCAAGGATTAAGATAACGTATCCATAGCTAACGCTTATCAGGGTTCTACCCAAAAACTAAATAATCCAAACCATGTCTATTTTGTTGTCAAGATTCTCAGGGATTCTGCCATTGCAGTAACTTTGCTGAATGATGAACTTCATTACAAGAAAGAACACAGCAGCATTAGTTTTATTTTTCTAATTAAAAAAACACAGAATTAAGGGTATCAACCCTGCTGCTCGCATCACCTTCCCGTGCATAAACAAGCAAGGTACATGTAAATAGCAAACTGCAGCATGAAACAACAAAACAAGCCACGATTTCCAATATACTAATCTGGATAATAGCACCCTTATGGTGTGTTTGGATGAGGGAATTTAAGAGAGTAATGTATTTTTAGAGGGTAATTAGAGTCCATCAATATAAAATACATTGATGGACTCTAATTACCTTCTAAGAATACACTACCCTCTTAAATTCCCCCATCCAAACACACCATTAGGGCTCGGATTAGAAAGATATAACTCTCTGCAAATAAAATGGAATTTAAATCCAAAATAACTATTGCCTTTCCAGTTTTCTAAATGTAAGCACATGACCTCTATTCTTGAATTTCAACTAAATTGGCCTCTAAAAACAGTTAAACACAATCCGAATCAGATCTACGCCTCAAATTTCAGAGGTGGGCACCATTACTAACCAAAACACAGCCACCACCACATGAACCCTAAATTTGAAAATTACAAGGCTAAAGAAATCAGAAAAATTTATTCTCTAAAATGAACTTCTATATATGTTACAAATGCTATGGAAGGATTAAGCTACCTGCTAAACTAATGCTGCGAGGTGGGCCAGGCACAATGACAAGACCCAAGAATACAACAGTCAAGAAGATCTATCCAATGTTATTCCACTAGGAAGAAACCTAATGCGGCTGCAACGTTTTAATTTGGATAGAGCTTCTTGTGGCTTACCAAGCATGAGATCAACAAAAACTGCAGTAAGTATGGCTTCTGGACAGTTAGGTAATATGGATAATGCCTGTGTAATCAACATTTGGGCCCGCTCAAATTCACCTTGCATTGCAGACATTGCTGCAAAATTTGCATAAATTGTTGCACGTGCCTCTTCTGGCTTGAGGAAAACAATCCTTGCAGTGCCCTCAAGAGAAGAATTCTTGCCTATAGTTGATCCTCCATTCACCTCGTCAAATTCTGCAGTCCTCTCCACTTGCCATTTCTCACAGTCCTCTGAGATGAAAGGCAATTCAACATTGTTTCCCCCAGACAAATAAAAGGACAAATGCTCAGCAGCTTCCTTTGGTCTGTTTAGCAAGCAGAGAGCCTCTGCTGCATAAACATGGCCTAGAAAGATGTAAATTCTCGAACATTCTGGAAGTTCTAAGAGAGATCTTGCAACTGAGTGTGCCTTCACAGGGTTGTCCAATTCCAGCTCCACATATGCCAAATTAGCAAGAACAGCCTGCTTAATCAACTGATTTTCTCTTCTACAGGTTTCTTCATAATAGGAGAGGGAATTCTGAACGGGTTCCTGACAAGTGCCTCCCTTTGGTTCTTCCATATCCCCATTTGAATTAACCTCAGCTAAACCTATTGCTACTGAAAACGACTTTGAATCAGTGCTGTGTGTACTTTTACGATTTGAATTCTTTGAAGACAACACTTCACTTGAATCATTTCCCTCGACCAAAGAATTTGAGGGCAAACCAGACCGTAAATATTGTGTGCTACAGGAATTCAGCAAGAGCAGAGCATTCAAGAGGCATTGTCGGGCAAGGGACATAGATAACTTCATCTGCCCATCATTGCTCAGACAACAATTATCCCTTCCAGAAGAGTCCACATGTCCATTTCTTGGAACCTGATCTTCCACAACAAGTTGCCTCCATTTTTCCCTTCCAACAACACATACCTCAACCTCCAACTTCTCTGATGGGACACTACTTGATTTAATTAGACCCTTTTCTAAAGCCATCAGACAGCATTCGGAGAGTCTGAGCCACAAGAGAGGCTGTTGGTGAAAAACCAAACTGGCCTTCTGGAAACAACGAGCAGCAAGTATTGGCTTCCCACAAGCCAAGTACTGCACACCACAATTATAAATTATAAAGAGAGAATTGTCCTGTGAAAAAGTGGCTAGCTTTAACGGTTGGCCCTTCCTAAGGGAAGAACAAGTAGTCAATGCCTTTGAGAAGAATAATGATGATGTCTGAAGTTTCCCGAGATGATAATAAATGCACCCAAGATTATTGTTGAAAATGCTTGAAAATGCTGTGTCTGTCCGATTACTTGATGCCATCAATAGCTTTATTGCTTTGCGGTGGTTACCACGAGCATATTCAAGCTGAGATTTCAAAAGAAGAGCCATGGATGAATCTCTTCCACGTGCAATATTCATAGCTAGCTTGACTTCACGTTTTGCAAACTTCAAGTTTCTAGTAAGAAGCAGAAATCGAACCTTGTAAAGTTGCAACTTAAGCTTTAAATCAACAGTAGAAAACCTACCAACAAGAGCCTTTGAAAAATCATTGGGAGACGGGACCAATGGCCTTATTAAATTTTGTCCACCCATATCCAAAATCATGGCTTCATAATCAAGTGTATCTTCAGATAAAGCTCCAGATAGACTATTTTCTGCGGCATTAGTGCTTGATCCTAAATCTAAACTGGATGCATCAGTAGCTGATGCACTACTGGTGACAGAAGATTTTGTAGTCAGATTTACAGATTGTTGCTGTGCTGTGTTCCCATTGTCTCCTTGACTCACACTACCAACACCAAATGCCTTTTCTAGATAAGTCAACACATCCTGAACAAAACAGATTTCAGCATCAGAAAGTTCACTTGTACAACAACCAAAGCTAATGTAAAACACACAACTTTAAGCCATTCACTCAAAAAAGTAATTAGCATAAGAGATATGTGGCAAAGTGAAAAATTGATCAAGATCGGGTCTATCTATATTTACCTTACACTTTCAGTTTGGCAATGTGTACATTGAGTCAAGAGTTTTCAAAATAGATTTGGATCCTCTCACTATAGCTCCTCATATGACCTTGTCATTTTAGGATAGGCATAGATGCAACATCGTACACAGGGGACCCATATTTCCAGAGCAGACAGGACCCACTTCTCTACCCAGAAATGGCAGGGTGTGATGTTAGGAGCTAAAATGAGAGGATTTAAATCTTAACAAATAATGTTTCTCCTAATTAGAACTCAGACAAATGATGGCATTTGCATATTTTCTATTTTTGATGACTGAGAATCACAATTTATGTAAACAGGATCTGACAACAAAGAAAACCTCCAAATAGATACAAATAAAACAATTGACAGATTAACTCCACAATTTACCATCCAAAAAATCAGCTGGCATGCCGAACAATGGGTTGGGAACAAAATTTTGAGTTATTAAAGTTCAGAACAGAAATGTTAGGTAATCAAATATGTGCTAAGTGGAATGACAAATGGAATGGAAGGAAAAGATATATCCATGCTATGAAGCACGACACTTCTAGCTTTAGGGGTGTTCGAGTGTCAGACACGTGTCCAACACGAGAGCGTGCGACACTTGTCTGACACTCCTTGTCAAGTGTCTGATTTAAAAAAAAAATTGTTGGCTCGGACATGACTCCGACACTTAGCCGACACTTCTATGTAGCTGGACACCTAAAATTTTATAATGATGTCTCTTATAATTTTTTTGTGACTCGTTATCGTAGGAAAAATTAATGCTTACCAAGTTGTTTTGTGATGATGAATATATAAATCTTGATTCTCAATTTAGATCTTTTATAATAATGCTCATTTAATTTTATTTGATTTGACACAAACATATATATATATCTATATATATATATATATATATATATATTGCTATGATGCAATGTCCTATATTTTGGACATTGTCGATGTCTTAGTCTAGTCTATGAGGGCTTTAATTGCAGTGCAGGGATTCAAAACTTGCTGGATGTATTAGAGTTATCAATCCCGGATAGCATAGCGTAGCGGTTGACCCCAAAAACACTATTGCGGGATAGCGTGTAGCAGGACAGCCGCTATTTTAGGCAAGAGGGGAGGACTGAGAAGGAATGAGGGAGGAGAGGCAGAGGGGAAAGAGGAAAGGGAAAGAGGAAATAAAGTGGGAGGGAGAAAAAGGGGGAGGAAGAGGCTCTGAATCATACCACAAAAGAAAAATAACTTGAGAGAGAAGGGGGTGGAGGAAGAATCAGCAAATGAAATAAGGGTAAAATAGATATTTTAGTGGGTATGGGTGAGGGTAAAGAAGTCATTTGCATAAATAGAAAGAGGGCAAAACAGAGAATTGTTGAGTTAAAAAAGGGTAAAATGGAGAATTTGCGAGTTAAAGAGAGGGTAGAATAGGAAAATCAGATTAAAGAATGAGCAAACCTAAAAAAACCCTAGATCTGAAATGTACCAGCCACAGGAGAGGAGCAGCCAGCTGCGAGTGACGAAGAACCAGTCGTGGGGGAGGGAGACCCAGCCGTGGAACAGCGATGCCGGCGGTTGGGAGTGGCCGGAAAAGGCTCGCCGAAGGGTTCTGTCGGCCCATGAGGTATTAGTGGCTCTGGAGCGCCGCTGCTCCCAGCGATCCCGCGGTTTTCTGCCACTTTAGCGGCCGCGACGGCCGCTACAGAAAAATGCTCCGCTCCGCCGCCTATATAGCGGCCACTGGCTGCTCTGCCCCACACCACCGCGAACGCGTGCTATTGACTACCCTGTACAATGTCGTCAAGACTAAACTGACGCTCGAGCAAGGATTAGTCCTTCACCCAAAGGGTGCAGGGACAGCTCTAGATCTTAATTCTTACCAAAGAAAAGAGAGCATGAATAGGGTATAAAATCAATGTCTTGGATCACAATTATTTTGAGAATTTGAGTCGCATTGGGTAAACACAGCCAAATGAACAAGGCTCCCACAATTTTGAGTCTCATTAGAAAAATGTATTTTTCGTGTCTCCTCTATCTATTATTCCTCCATTTAGATCTAATCCCTAAAATATTTCAATGGGAACAAAAGTTTTTAGCATAAGGCCTAGGGTTTTGATAGGTCATGGTCAAGATTTGCATGGGTAGATTGAAGGTCCATTAAGTGTATGCAATAGCAAGCAGGACTAGATGCCATATGGGTTTAAAGGGCAAGACTGGAAGGTGTTTTAGGAGCTGTGAACAGTATCAGCAAAATTAGAAATTGGCTTTGATAGGTTTTAAGGGAAAATGAAGGAAGAATCAAGAAATTTAATGATCAGCCAAAAAAAAAATATGATTTAGGCAGCTGATAAAATAAAAGGAAAAATAGGATTTAGAAGAAGAAAGAAATCTAGACATCAAATGTTGGGCCCCTAGAGGTTTGGTTGCATCATAAAGAGCAACAAGCTGCATTATTCATAAACTGGTCCCTTATCAAAAATAAAAGATTAAAACTCTATACGACTGCTAAACCCACAAGACTTGGACGTTAAAACAAAAATTCAATACATGAGTAATTTAAGCCCAAGACCAGCAAAAATGAAAATTACTAAAACATTCCTAGAAAGCTAAGATGGAACCAAGTCTTACTTTGAACAACTTAAATCATAGCCCATAAAGAACAAATAAATCCATTGCGTTCCAAGTAAAACTTGCATCAGAAGGCACAGCCAAATTGCAATACATAATATAACATCGAGTATATCCTAAGTCCTAACTGCTCTCAAGTGGAAGGGTGTCTGCGATATCATTAGCAAATCAATAGATGGTCATGATAAAATGCCCAAACAACTTCTTTATTTAATTAATTAAAAAGGACCAAATAACATTTAATCTGAGGTTTATCAATATCAATATCAATCTAGAATAAATAACAGTTCAATATCTATTAATCAGGGATAAATTAATCTCCACATGACATGTACAGTGTGATTTTCGTGCTATCAGTCTATCATGTTTATTTGGTTTTCATAGTTTAGCAGGAAAGAAAAGGAGAAGACAAAAATATTTGTTTCCAACGTGCATACTAGACAGATTCATTCTCAGCTTATGGTCATCAAATAACTAGCCATTTCACTAGTCAAAAAGAACACAAAATGGACATGTGAAATATAAAAATTGTGGTTACCAGCAATGAATGAATTAAATAGAACTTACAGCTGATTTTGACGCATCATGGCAAGCAAGGCTAGCATCCAACAATAGAAGGCAAATATGTAGAGCTGTTGTCTGCTTTTGGAAAGATAACCCCCCCACCCAACCCGAAAAAGACATTAACAACATAGCAACTTTTAGAACAAAAAAAAAAAACATCGAATAACATATGACATACCTCGTTTATCGGTTCAATATTTTGATAGAGCGGTTCCAAAACTGCTAATGTCTTTGCATAGTCATGAAGATGGAACCAAATGATAGCCTAGAGAGATTGAAATAACAAAAACACATAAACAAAGATATTATAATCATGAGCATAACTATCGAATAAAGTAATATGAGGAACAAAATCAACATACAATATTTAATGTTGCCACAGAAGAGTCAAATTCATCTGTATACATCATAGTGGTGCTGTTTGCAACTGAAAACTGGGTCACCAAAGCATTACTTCCTTGGGATCCTGAAACAACTTTATTTCCCATATTGTTAACTGACTCTTCTTGTTCAACGGAAGCCAGAGCAAGTTCATCACTTTTCGTCTGAACCAATCCCAGCAACAAAAAATATGGAGTAAGTACAAATAAGCAGAGAAAGGACCTTCAAACTGCAATTCAAATTATACAAATCAGCATAAGTCAATTTAAAACCTTATATTTGAAAACCATCCCCAATTCACCACGACATTAGAGCGTTAACCTTGTGAGAGCATAAAGCCCATATTATCCAAAACCCTAGCAAGACTTCCTATCATCTGCAATTAATTTTACTTGATAAATATTCAATGAGGATGCAATTAATTTTACTTGATAAATATTCAATAAGGAAAACCTATTCAAGCCTTCTTTAAATCCTATCAATAATATTTTCCATCTTTATTAATATCATAAACAACATCCGGAAGAAGGAATTTAGAAGACAAAAAATTGTCATCAACTATCAGCTATAGTATGTGTACAAGTCCAACAGGTAGCAGAAAGTTATCTCTCTGCATTCTTATCCCAATGAAAGAAACCAACTAGGGAATATAAAATTAAGAGAACCTATCAGAAATCAGTATAGTATCATAGACCAATGTATATGGTAAAGTTAAATATATTCACTCCACCAACTGAAGACAAAAGCCAATTCATCAATTCTTTGACCACAAAATATTTAGTTGTTTACATGTATAAAGGCTCACAAACAACTGATATTTTGATTTTACAATAGCCCAAATTATGACCCAGGTGATGTAATCTATCATCATTGTAATCTAGCTGTCCTATTCTTAAATCTTAATTGGTGTCAGTGTCATTCAATTCCATGTTTCTAATACATAAAGGAAAGCAAATGGTTGCCCTCAAATACATTCCAAGAAAAACATAAGTAGCACAAAACTGACACTTCGCCAAAAGCAACTAGGAGATGATAAAGTTCAAAATAGCATACCTTGATACCATTAAGTAATTCAAGCAACTTTTTGGGATTTGAACAACCATCTCGGAAGTATTCCACAATTGCAATATTATGAAGGATCTGAAATATTTGGATTGAAACCTTAAAAGTTAGGACGTAGAAAAAAGAAATTGCAGAAGATAGCATAAAAAACACATAACACAAGGATGATACAAAACTTGCTGGTTATATAAACTCATGGACCCAAAAAGTTAGTTTTCCACAATGGGACAGGCCCAGGTTTGGAAGATGCAGAATTTTATCTTCCGACAAACACCAAAATCAATGGATACTTATTTTAATTGAACAGGATCTCGATAATTAGAGAGCATGAGCACAAAACAATGCATTCTAAAATACACAGAAAAAATATGGCAACAAAGTCATATTTTTTCCCATCAAAGTCAACTTCACAGGTATACTTACTCCAGGGTCCTTTTAATTACTTGAACTATAGAAAACCTGACTAAACGACAATATGGAATAAGAGTTCAACCAGACAAGTGTTTGCAATATTTGGAGCTGAAAATTGGGATTGCATCATACAACAAATTGCAAACCCAATCATTTAGCAAAAAGCATAACGGCATAGGTAACGACGATAAATGCAGGGCCAAAACAATTCTAATTTCTGATTCCATGAAAAGCAAAGAACAAAAAGAAGATAATTTACAACATTAACTTAGAGATCCTAAAGCAACCAATAACCATTGTATATACAGGAAGCACTAGCATGAAGTAATTGATCGAAAATGACAAAACGTAAACTGTCGAAAGCTAACAATGGAAGAAATTTTTAACCGGATCCAACTGATCAAGATTGTCATTATCAAAATCAAGAGCTCGAAATCCTTCTCAACAAATCATCCAAGCATTCAAATTTTCAAACGCATGCATCTCTTCTCCAAATCTTTCAAGTTTCTGCACACGTTCAATGTTCTAACTTCTTAGGCTATGTTTGGCTTTACATTTGGGATTGAAAAATCAAGTTTACAATGGCTGTTTTGTAATAAAAAGTGGATCCGACGTGAAAGGAAGAATTTGTTGCGTTAAGTATGCAACTGAAAAACAAAGACACTTACATGACAATGATGACATAGTGCAAACCGTTTCAAGCCCATTCACAAGTTCTTACCAGCTCCAGCACCAAAATTGAGATTTGCATCTTATAAAGAAAATAAAACTAACTAATCACCCAAAGTATCTCAATTACACAGTAGCACCAGCCCATGAAAAGAGAAAAAAAGAAAAATTGCAAAATAATATAAACTCTATAGACTGAAAATGAGGGTTAATAATAAACACAGAGAAGCATGGAGCATATTAATCTACAATGATTGTTATTATTGAATAATATTATTACCTTTGGATCGTGTTGTTTCTTGTGCAAGAGCTGGTTCAAGACCTCGACGCATTCCACGAACTTTGATGACTGAAAATGCAACGCTGCGTCTTTCGCGAGTGCTACCGTGACAGTGAAAACGGCGTCGTCGGTATCGGCGTCAAGTGCTGCAGCCGTTGATGACGACGACGACGATGAATCTCGTGCGTCCATGCTCGGATCGAGAAACAATCAATCGTGCCTTGGGATTGGCGAGAGAGAGCGCCCTTAAATTGAGTGAAAAATTAAAACCTCGGTTTAATGGTTTTGCTATGTTCAGAGAGCGAGAGCGAGAGAGAGAAACACGAAAGTGAAGTGAGTGAAATTAAATGAAAACCTGTTCGCCGAATCGGATAGAAAGAGAGAGACAGAACAGATAGAGAGAAGGTGGAGTTGCTTTCTATCTTTATTTTTTTATTTTTATTTTTATTTTTCCCATTGCTTTTCTTTTTTATTTTTAATGTTTCTGTTGAGGTGTGTTGCTTTCTAGTTTCTACTATTAATAATCCTATTCGAGCTCTTATCTACTTTAGTTTTTGTGAATAATTTCATCCTATGTTATTCGTTTGATTTTAGAAAAAAGTTGGATATAGTGAGAGCCTGCAATAAAAGGGTAAAATGATGAGAGAAAAAAAATTTACAGGTTGTTTGATGTTGGAGAGAGTAAAAATAAAGATGAGCTTTTACGGAGTACATAATTATGTAAATTGCATATTTGGTATCACGTTACTTCGATTGGGACCTGATTATCCCATTAACTTGAAAATCAAGCTTTCATGTTTCGAGTAACAAAAATTACAAACATACCACTCGAAATGTGAAACATGGATATTGGATGTGGAGCCAAACAGACATTTTATTATATGAGGGGATGACTTATAGATGATGGATAATATTCCTGCCAAAAATCGTATTCGCCGGAATCTA
Organism: Echinosophora koreensis; assembly: GCA_035048595.1. Classification (NCBI taxonomy): domain Eukaryota; kingdom Viridiplantae; phylum Streptophyta; class Magnoliopsida; order Fabales; family Fabaceae; genus Echinosophora; species Echinosophora koreensis. The sequence goes on from JAPCYP010000072.1 coordinate 2,371,705, forward strand.
GTCGGAACGGGTATCACTCACCACTTAATTGTGCCATATAAGCCTAGAATACGAGATCAGGATCGACCTCTCTATTCTATGCCTCAGAGCACTTAAGAGTGAGTCTGTGTGTATCTTCAAAAAGTAAGTTTATTCTCTGTTTAGGACCCTCTATTTATATTGTAACTCTTAAACGTTTATTTATCTCGATAGTTATTATCTGATGCTAATTGATATCTTTATTGATATGATAAATCTTGTTACGCATATCTCGGATAGTTATTATCTGATACTAATTGATATCTTTATTGATATGATAAATCTTGTTACGCATATCTCGGATAGTTATTATCTGATACTAATTGATATCTTTATTGATATGATAAATCTTGTTACGCATATCTCGGATAGTTATTATCTGATACTGATTGATATTCTTGTTGATATGATAGGATCCATTTACGTATATCTCGGACTATTATCTACTCGTTAGGTATCACTTATCACATATTTGTTAGTTACACTCAAGCTCGGCCTCATAATACTCGGCCATTTCAGTCAAGCTCGTCCTTACAATACTGCCCAAACTCGGCCTCCCTGTCCAAGGTCGGCCTTACTACTCAATCTCGGCCACAGCTTGGCCATATTGGTAAGCTCGGCCCTATCATGGCCTGAGCTCGGTTATTCCTCCTCATTTCAGTCCAGGGATGTACACAAGTCTCCCAAGTTCTAAGTTTTTATAAGACGAAAGAGCTTTACATAAGGCCAACAACCGAGCTTAATTCTCTCCCTCCGACAGGTTCATTAGGTATTCTTTACTTCATCAATCACTGCCATTTTCCGTAAACATGTTTGCTTCCAACGAAAATAATTGAATTACTTAAAGGGATTTCCTTGTCCAAAATCCCCTTTATGTCGCACTAGCCCTCACCTCATATTCATGATACTACTTTGAGCTCGGATAGACTAAGCAACTTCAGTCAAGCTAGTCCTCCCTACTTCATACCTGGATCAAGCTCAGTAAGCTCGTCCTCCCTACAGCATACTCGGGTTAATCCTATCAAGCTCGTCCTCCCTACCTCACACTTAATCCAAGCTCGGTCAGTGTACCTTCTACCGAGACCAAACTCGGCTATCACTCCTTGTGCTATGAATAAGCTCGGTTAGTACACCTTTTGCTAGGATTAAGCTTGGCTAACCTTCATTAGTTAATCCTGGGTGGTACACAAGTCCCCCAAGTTCTGAGTTTCAATGAGACGAAAGAACTTTTAGTAAGTCCTTTTAATCGATCCCAATTTATTTTTTCTCCTTTCCTACAGATTTGTCACTATTTTCAAGATGTAATTTCATTATATATATTTTCACTTCATCAATCTCGGCGGGTCATTCCAAATCGTACCAACAATGGACATTTTAGAATATCCGAACATAAAATTTGCATGGGGAACCAATCTTGCGTAACATACTTGGTGCCTGTGATTAATTTGGACGAGTACCAAACCAAAATTTATTTATTATAACATTTTTATATATTAATTAATTTTTTGCAATACTTCTCCGTATTTCCACTCCAATAATATTTTTCGCGTACATGGGCAGAGTGCAAAATTTACAATTCACGTTACAGTAAATACAGTAACTGGAATCGAAACCAACTATAATAAGATTTAAGAAGTTATTATATTGTCATCCTCACTTACCATGAACGTTATGCTTCACACTCCAAGGTTCAAGGTAGTTATTATATTGTCATCCTCACTGTGGACCCATTTTTGGTTATGTTTCAATTGATATATAGCATTTTTAGTCAAACACACTTGGGCCTATACTATCAAACTCGGTTTGGCCCATTTGGGGTTAAGGATTAACCCTAAAACTTGGCAGCCACCTTGAGCCTTGCGCATGACAGCATGCTTCAACCATTTGAATTCCTAATTTTCTGTCTGTTGTATAAAAAACCTTTCATTTCTCTCATTTAAATCCTTATCATTCTTGTTTTTCTTTCCCTCTTGCTTTACACTTTCAAATTTGTACCATTCTTGTCTTTTTGGGTTCTTGAGTTCCTTGCTCCTCATTGTCGAATTTGGCCATTGCGCTGCTGTCTTCTACTTTCGAGTTCGAAGGTTGGCCTCTATCCTACTAGGTACGTCTCTTCTACTTCCATTATGTCTTCTTCAAGCTCCTCTACCTCTTCTTCTCCAAGTTCGGACTCTTCCCACTCTTCCTGGCAGCCCCCTTCTCCTACGCCTTCTCACACTTCGGGTCCTTACCTCGGTGGCAGTGATGGCTGCGAGTTGCAGCGATCGGAAATGCATCCAGACGCTGCTGCCATGTCTCCGTCTCAAGCACACATTGATTCTGTTTTCGGTTGGCTATCCCCTGCAGTTTTAAAATTTTCTTCCATTTATCAAACTGATAAATCTATAGCAACTCTTAGGGAGGGCATTTCTTTGTCTTATCCAGATAAGGACAACACTTTTATTTGTCTCCCCTATTTTGCTGATGATAGAGTGTTTATGGAAGTGGCTGAACATGATTCCCCTTTTTGTTACTTTTACAGAACATTGTTTGCTCAATTGTTTATTCGTTTACCTCTTTCGAAACTGTATTGTGATGTGCTGAATACTTTGAATGTTTCTCCCACCCAATTGCATCCAAATAGTTGGGCTTTTATGAAAGCTTTTGAGCTTCTTTGCTGTAGGATTAGTATGAAGGTTTCTGTTTCTCGTTTCTTGTATTTCTTTTCTGTGAAGTTAACTAAACAAGTTGGTTGGGTTTCTTTAAATGGGAAAAACAACAAGAAGCTTTTTGAAGCCTATGCCTCGTCTTATAAGTTCAATTGGAAAAAGGAATTTTTTAAGGTGAGATCTATTGATGACGAAAATCCTTTCTTTTTATCCGAAACTGGTGCTTCTCGGTTTCCCTTATATTGGACCTCAGCTCCTTCTCGCTTTTCTATTCAATATCGCCATCCTACTTTAGAGGAGAAGGAAGATGTTGATTTTTTGGAAAAGATTGCTCCACTTAGTTGTTCCGAGCTTTTGAAACTGAGAAACTCTCGAACACCTAAAGCCGATTTCAAAAGTAAGTTGTTTCTAATGTCATATCTTCTTTGCATATTTAATTTGTTCCTGATTGATTTTTTTTACCTTTTATTTCAGTTATCATGGGCTCAAAACTCCTTTTGCTTGAGATGAGGAGGATCAAACTTGAAGCTGCTAAGAGAGCCAAGGAGGCTGAGTCATCTGCTTGCCCGCCTTCGGTTTCAGACATTACTAAGGTCGGCCAGCTTGCTCGCCCAACCTCGGCCTCAGATAATGCTAAGGTTGACCAGGCTCCAATTACAATTATACCTGAATCTCCTACTAAGAAGAGAAAGGAGCCAAGTATGGGATCTAAGTCCAAGGTTATCGTCCCACAACCTGCGCCTAAGAAAGGCAAGACTTCCGATCCCAAGACCAAGAAAACCAAACCGACCAAATCAGGAAAAAAGAAAGCCAAGGCCTCCCAACCGGGTAAGTGGTTCGATCAACCTCTAGAAACTGAGGAAGGGACTCTATGGAGTCCAGATTTTGATGAGGGTGAGTTTATTGATGACCACTTGATCTGTGATGGTGATATTAGCAGGATAGAAGAGCATGGTGCTGGTTCAACTTATCAAGCAATGAAAGCTTATAACTTGCGTGCAGCAGCGCTAACACACTTAGCCGAAGAGGAAAGAAGAAATGTCGTTGAGAGAGCTAAGGAAATGAAAGCCGAGATTAAGAGCATGAAGGCCAAGTTCACGCAATTTGACACTCTGAAAAAAGACTTGGAGGATGCCCGTTGGGATCAGAACCTTCTGAAGGTTGCCAACCAAGACCTTTTTACTTCGAATGGCAAGCTTAGTGAAGAATTGGAGATGGTAAACAAATCGCTAAAGGCGTCCGAGGAAGCTGTGAAAGTTGCTGAAAAATCTCGGTCTCAAATACTGGCCGAGCTTGAACTGCTTAAGAAGACACTTCATGATCTTGAAAGTACTCATGCTGAATGTGAAGCCGAGAAGCTTAAACGAAAAGAAGCTCTTACCGATCATTTTGTTTATGGTTTTGATTCCTGCTTTGATCAAGTTAACGTTGTACTGCCCGGTTCGAATTTGTCTATGATCGGGGTTTGGAAGAAGGTAGTTAATGGCCAGGTAGTCGAAGCTTCCGAGGTCGATGAGAAGGGAAAGGACAGGGAGAAGGGTGCAGAGGGTACAAATGAAGGAGACGAGAACAACGAAGGAAATGGTGTTAACAACTAGATTAGTTAGATCATCTAGATTGGAGTTTCTGGGTTTATTTTGATTTCCGGGTTTATATTTTCCGGATGATTTGTGAACTCTCCCTTCATGTTATTTGGATTTGATAGTCTTTACTTTTGCAAAAATTTTGGTTGTACTTTTGCCTGATATGCTAGTATTCTCAATCTCCGTCTCTTCTTATTTTTACCATGTATGTTAAGTGTTTTCATATTTGCTTTTAATTTTTTGGGAGGCCTAGCTTACCATGAGGCTTGGAGGCCAAGCTGGGCTTGGAGGCCGAGCAATGGCCGAGTATGTTTTGGATCATATATACGATGTTCCCTCTTACCCTTGTATTCATGAGTATATACTGTACTCATGGAGGCCTAGCATGTGGCATGCATACTGTTCAGGTGCCGAGCTGGAGCATTTGTTCTCTACTTTCATTCATATGCCGAGTTTGGTTGTATTGCTTTAAGCAACGCGACATCATCTTGAAGGAGACACTTCATTTGGTCTAACGCCTTTTTGTTTTCAAAATGCCAAAATCTTGTTCAGAATATAAGATAAACTTCATGCATAAACCGATTTTAACCGATTTGGAATCACTAGATATAAACCGAACATAATAAACCGAACATAACCAATTTAAAGTTCGAGTCTAGCTCACTGTGATATCGAGTTGAGCTCAACTTTTGCTAATGCCGAGCTTGGTACCTGAAATTCATGCCGCACTAAACTACCGAGTTTAATACTAGACAGATCTCTACACTTTACTTTCATGCGTTTTAACAAACTCATTTTCATAAAATAATCTAACTATCTATCACCACTTTTTTGATATCCAAACTCTCCTTGTTATCAAATATTGACAACACTTTTAATCTTAATATATACCGAGTATGGGTCAATTTCTTTTGGCCCCGGCACAGGCTAGGTATAGGAGGAAAATAATTACATCAATAATAGTTATATTGAATGCAAATCTAAAATATCAAGTGATACCGATATCCCATTGTTTAACATAAATCTTAAGATAACTTGATTGAGCGAGGTCCGCTTTTAATAATTCTCGGAAAACATCAAAATGACTATATATCGTTGAAATAATCAAATATCAAGAATAGCATGAAAAACTCAAGTAAACATTTTGTAGAGGTACTTCAATTACGTACCAAAACAGTAATAACGCCAAGTCCTAGCTACCACACCTGGGACCGAGTGTCAATCTGTGCTTTCGATATTCATGACAACTTCTCCTTTTGATGTTTGACAAGTTCTGAAGCTTCAACATTTTGTGCCCATCACCCAAGCTGTGGAGCTTTAGAGGGCTTTGAAGGGTCAATTTTTCAATTTTTGATGCCCATCTCCCGAGCTGTGGAACTCCAGGAGTTTCGTAGGGTCTTATTCAATTTTTTTGATGCCCATCTCCCGAGCTGTGGAACTCCAGGAGTTTCGTAGGGTCTTACTCAATTTTTCATGCCCAACTCCCGAGCTGTGGAACTCTAGGAGTTTCGTAGGGTCTTACTCAATTTTTCATGCCCATCTCCCAAGCTGTGGAACTCTAGGAGTAGGGTCTTTTGATGTGTTATGAATTGTTCTGATCTCCGACTCTTGAGATACTTTCTCGTTTGAACATCAGCATTCTATCAACACTTAACAGAACGCTATATTATGAAGACAAGCATGTAAACTGAAAGACATTACTATTTTATTTATTGTGTGCCTCATTAAAACCTTCCCGCCTAAAAAACCCTTTCGGGAGAAAAAAGGTCGGGTTAGGAAAAAGAGTACATCACTTTATTGAAAAACATCAAAGATAAATCGAGGAGACCTAGCTCCTTTATTCATATGGACTCCTAGTACTACTTAGCTATAATAGAACTTGAGGTGGGATGCGTTCCATGTTCTAGGGATCTGCTTTCCCCCCAACTCTTCAAGTCTGTACGCTCCATTTTCCAAGCTTTCAAGCACTCTGAAAGGACCGCCCAATTCGCAGCGAGCTTTCCTTCATTGGGATTTTTTCTGGCTTCACCCTGGAATCTCAGTACTAAGTCTCCGAGCTTGAACGATCTTCTCTTCAACGCTGAATTGTATCTTCGAGCTGCCTTCCTTTTTAGTGTTTCTTCCATAATCCGAGCATCTTCCCTTGCTTCTTCAAGAAAGTCCAGCTCCAAGCTTCTGTTCTCCTTATTCACCTCTTCATCATAGTAAACTCTCCTTATACTCGGCTCTCCCACTTCAACGGGAATCATTGCATCAGCTCCATACGTTAACCTAAAAGGAGTTTCATGAGTAGTTGACTGTGGGGTGCAATGATATCCCCACAAGATGCTTGGTAACTCTTCCGCCCATGCACCCTTAGCTCTTCCTACCCTCTTTCTTAGCTCGTTTAGAATAACTTTGTTCGCAGCCTCAACTTGTCCATTAGTCTGTGGATGCTCTACCGAAGTAAATCTTTGCTTGATACCCAAGTTGCAGCAAAACTCCTCGAAACCTTTGTCAGCAAATTGTTTCCCATTATCTGTGATGATTTCTTGTGGTAGACCAAACCTACATATGATATTCTTCCAGGTAAATTGTTGCACCTTCTTTGTAGTGATTGTTGCTACCGGCTCTGCTTCTATCCATTTAGTAAAATAATCTATTGCAACCAACAGAAACTTCACTTGCCCCTTTGCTACTGGGAAAGGTCCGAGAATATCCATACCCCATTTATCAAATGACTAAGGGGAGAGAATGCTGTGTAACTCTTCTGGCCTGGTATGCTTTACCCCTGCAAATAATTGACACTCCATACACCTCTCTACCCATTCTGTGCACTCCAGCCTAATATTTGGCCAATAGTACCTGGCTCGTAATATTTTTGATGCCATAGTCCTACCTCCATTGTGCATGCCACACACCCCTCGATGTATCTCGGCCATCGCATACTCCGCCTGAATCTTGGTTAAGCATTTCAAAAGAGGTCCTGTGTAGGACCTTTTATAAAGCTCTCCTTCAACAATCGTGTAATAACTAGCTTGAACCTTTATTTTCCTTGCTGCTTTCTTATCTCCTGGCAGCACATCATGCACAAGATACTCCCAAATCGGGTTCATCCATTCTCGGTCAATTGGTTCTATCTGCATAACTTCGGCTTCATTAATACTCGGCTCACTCAAAGTCTCCTGAATCACCGTTCTATGATGCCCAGCTTTGTTTGTACTAGCTAGTTTTGACAAAAGGTCTGCCCTAGCATTCTCTTCTCTCGGAATGTGCTCAATGATGAACTCTTTGAATTCGGAAATCAGAGCATTTACCTTACACAAGTATCTTGTCAACAAAGGATCTTTGGCTTGATAATTGCCCTTGATTTGGGCTGTAACTAACTGAGAGTCACTTCTGCACCTGATAGCTCCCGCTCCATCTTCTTTAGCTAAAATCATACCTGCTATTAGAGCTTCGTACTCGGCCTGGTTGTTGGAGGCCTTAAATCCGAACTTCAACGATTGTTCCAATACTAAGTCTCCCGGTCCTTCTAGAATAACCCCTGCTCCACTTCCTTGCAGGTTGGAAGAACCATCAACATACAAGTTCCACCAACTCTGCTGAATTTTAGTTTCCGATGATAATTCAACTACAAAATCAAACAGGAATTGAGCCTTCATTGGTCCTCTTGATTCATATGCTATCTCAAATTCTGATAGCTCAACTGACCACGCAATCATTCTTCCCGCCAATTCAGGTTTCCGTAGCACTTGTTTGATTGGGTGATCAGTCTTAACTACTATCTTGTGGCTTTGAAAATAGGGTCTTAAACGCCTCGTAGTAGTGACCAATGCAAAAGCCAATTTTTCAATGACCTGGTATCTGGTCTCAGCATCCTTCAAAACTCGACTAATGAAGTATACCGGCATCTGTTGCTTTCCTTCCTCTTGAACTACCACTGCACTGATGACTGCTTCCGTAACAGAGAGGTAAAGCAGAATCTCTTTTCCTGGATTTGGGCGAGTTAATATTGGAGGTGAAGCTAAGAACTCTTTAAACTCTTTGAAGGCTTGTTCACATACCTCATCCCACTCGACTAATTATGGTTTTCGTAGAAGCTTAAAGAAAGGCCTAGCTTTATCTGCTGACTTTGGGAGAAATCGTGCTAGAGAAGCCAACCTTCCTGCTAACCTTTGCACTTCTTTTACGTTTTGCGGGCTTCTCATGTTTATTACTGCCTGACATTTATCCGGGTTTGCTTCTATTCCTCTGCTAGTTAGCTGAAAACCGAGGAACTTGCCTCCTTGTACCCCGAAAGTGCATTTTTCCGGGTTTAAGCGCATGCCATACCTACGTAGCTGAGCGAAGATTTCTCTTAGGTCCTCCTGATACTTGGATTCCGACTCTGATTTAACAATTATATCATCCACATACACCTCTAGATTCTTTCCAATCTGATCATGAAAAACTTTGTCCATCAACCTTTGATATGTAGCTCCAGCATTTTTCAGCCCGAAGGGCATGACTTGGTAACAGTAATTAGCCCCTTCGGTCATAAATGCAGTCTTCTCCTCATTTGGCGGATATATTTTAATCTGATTATAACCGGAATATGCATCAAGGAGACTTAATATTGGGTAGCCAGATGCCCCATCCACTAGTCTGTCTATGTTTGGCAATGGGTATGCGTCTTTTGGACAAGCTTTGTTGAGATCAGTATAGTCGGTACACATACGCCACTTACCATTCGATTTCCTTACTAGAACCACATTTTCCAGCCATGTTGTATATTCAACTTCTCTGATAAACCCCGCATCCAGTAACTTCTTAGTCTCTTCTTCCACTGTAACACCCTTCTACCCCGCATGTTAAAAGCCATTTAAATTAAAAACAATTAAAGGAAAAACATGCAATTATTGAATAAAATAAACAATTGTCCATGGGTAGAAAAGTCCCACATGAACCGTTTACAACGCGGAAATGAAATAAGTTTTAAACAGTAATAACATAACAAACCAATAAATATAACCCAACCCCGATGTCACATACAGAGCTGGTATAACCGTTCCGGAATAAAATCCACGGAATTACAACTGAAACTAACAACTACGATAACATAAACTAGCCCTACAATGAGTGGCGGCTCCTCAGAGTTACTCCTCTCCGGGCTGCTCGTCATCCTCTGCAATGTGCCAACCAGGCCAAACAAAAACAACAAACATATATAGGGAGTAAGAATCGTATAAACATATTAGCATGGAGATAGGTAGTAAAGTAAATAGCAAGCATAGCAGCATCACATCAAACATCAACATCATCATTATGTTATGCAGTGCAATGCAGTCCTACTCCGCTACACCATCAATGCATGTGGATCCACTAAACTCGGGATGAACGACTTCGGAGTTACATATCCACATTGAGAATCTACTCAACGCCGGAGAATCTACTCCTTGGATAGCCAACGCATCAAACCAACGAATGCCTTATCACGGGGGCGCTAGGAGAATCTACTCCAACCTTGGATAGCCGGATCGTCGTACTCTAGGACGATCTCCCCTATGTCGAACATCCCTAAACAACACCTCTGATGCAATGCGTATGCAACACAACAACAACGGCATCACCACCTCCATAACTCCAACGGAAACGACCGAAGGTAACAGCGGAATCAACCGCACCAACTAGCCTCGCGGAATCAACCGCAGTACCTGGGGCAAACTCTCGGCCACCAAGGTACATAACAACAGCACCTTAGACCCGAACCGCGGGGTCAAGGCTTCCTTGGCCAAAAAGCACCAAGGCACAACTCATCAGCTTGCGGCACCCAAAAGGGTATCGACTTAACATCTCACCATCTCATCATCTTTAATTATCTTTCGTAACATTTACCAAGTTGTCTAATCAGTTATCATCATAGGGAAGTGGGGTTTAAAACCCCTTAAGTCCTTTAATCTTGTTCTGTCCAGGTGGGTTGAGCACGGTCGTGCTCGTAACCCAGCACGATCGTGCTTAAGCACGTGAAGGGCGTGCTCCCCTGTAAGTGAAGCACGGTCGTGCTCAACAGCACGATCGTGCTCTTTGTCCTGCACGGCTGTGCTAAACAGCGCGGCCATCTTCCCAGAATTCAACTGGGAGCACGGTCGTGCTCCCTGTTCAGCACGGTCATGCTCATCGCGCGACAGTGCTGTTCTGGGCAGGAACAAAGACTGAATCTTAACCAATTCATCAAGGTTTTTACTCAATTAATCCTAACATCAATCATTAGCATGTTTTCAGGCTTAACTCATCATCATAACATCAATCAACACAATCATGGCATCAACCCAGCAATAACATTATCGTGTTAATAACAACGATAACAAAAGCAACCATAACCATATGCAACATAACAACCAGAAACATACATTAAACATAGCCTTAAATCATGTAATCATCAAACATAATATCATGCAAACCAAACCGGGATTATGGGAACCCCCTTACTCTACTCTAACTCCGAGCCTATGATCATACTACCCTTCTCCCCATACCTGGATTGAAGGTAGCTCTCTAAGACTTCCTAACAGCAACCGGTTCCTCTCCTTTAGGCGGCTCACGCACGAATGAGCCTTAAACAAACAGATTAAAACGGTGTTAGTTTCCCAACCAAAAATGAAAGGAAACTAAAGAAAAGGAACGAAACATTACCTATACATGAAGTGCAGACGAAACCACGTTTCCCTAGCGTCTCCAATACTCAAAACCACACTGAGTATGAAGGAAAAAGGGAAGAAGGGAGGTTGCAGCCGTACTAGGGTTTTTAGTAGCAAAGGTGAAGTGTACGGCGCAACCTTGAGTCTGCTCAACGTATATAGGCCCGGACTTGAGCACGGTCGTGCTCGACTTAACGTTACGAGACGCGGTCAACACATTGAGCACGGGCGTGCTCCCTGTTGAGCACGGTCGTGCTCAACTTAAAATCAGAAATACGCTTCTGACTTTAAGCATTGGCTTGCTGGCTAATGAGCACGGGCGTGCTCATGTACCAGAGAGGGACTTTTAGCCAAAAATCTCACTATGCCCTCGACCGATAAATCCAACTTAATAAACTCAGCTTAATTAATTTCGAAAAACAGGGTGTTACATCCACCACCTTCCTTCTTTCCTCTCCAAAACGTCTCTTCTTTTGTGATACTGGCTTCACTCCTGGACATAGAGACAATCGATGACATAGGAAATTCGAGTCTATTCCTAGCATATCTGATGCACTCCAGGCAAATAGATCAGAATTTTCTATGACCACAACTTTGATGTCTTCCGCTACCCTTTTTTCTAATTGAGAACCGAGTTTAGTACATTGCCCCAGGAGTTTCCCGATTTGGAAATTGATTGAATCTTCAGTGGGCTGTGGTCACAGGTCCTTCATATCTATGCGAGGATCTAATTCAACCGAGCTAACTGAAGCGTATTCTCTTTTACTCTGATTACCTCTTTTTATTTCCTCCATTTTACCAGAATTGCCGACCTTCAGACTATCTGCGTAACACTGTCTTGCTATCTTTTGATCTGCTTTGACGGTTACTATCCTCCCGGAAGTTTATGGAAACTTCATTGCCAAGTGAGGTGTTGAAACTACCGCTCCCAAATCATTCAAGCTCGGCCTCCCTAACAGAATGTTATAGGAGGCTTTTACATTGATTATGACATACTTGGTTGTTATGGTTCGAGATAGCTCTCCCGACCCGATCGTTGTAAGGAGCTCCACGTATCCCATTGTTTCCACTCTTTCTCTTGAGAATCCCACAAGAGTAGTGCTCAATCCTTTGATAGATATCTCGGGGATTCCCAACTTCTTAAAAGTTGAGTAATACATAATATCTGCCGAGCTCCCTTGATCAACCAGCGTCCTTTTTACCGTGAAATTAGCTACTTCTATGGTGATAACCATAGGATCATCCTGGCTTGGGTCTATGCCTGCGAAGTCTTCCTCGGTAAAGGTGATGGGTGGTATATCCAAGCTCGATTTTAACAACACCGAATTAACTGAAATATTGTTTCTCAGATACCTCATTCGGGACAAACTAGTTACTCCTCCCCCTGCAAAACCTCCTGCAATGGTGTTTATCACTCCTTTGGGTCCTTCAGTATGTTGCGCGTTATCAGTATTGTTTCTTTGTTGATTTTCGCCTATATTCGAATTTTGTCCCCGACCTCTACCATTTGCACCAAACCTTCCTCCTCTTCCCCTTCCACCATAAAATCCTTGCCCTGCATACGGTTGCCGCTGATTGACGGGAGGCTGCCATTGATTGTTATTCCTTTGAACGTATTCTCCTAGATGACCTTGTTGAATCAGCTCCTCAATTCTTTGGTTCAGGACAACACAATCATCGGTATTATGAGAATGGTTTCGATGGTACCGACAATATTTGCTTCTATCTGTATTATCTAGAACATTCCTTGGCGGCGGTGGGAGGGATATGAGATCTGTATGATAGACTTCCTCCAAAATTCTTGATACCGGTTTAGTTAATAGGGTATACTTCGGGTATCCCATTCCAGGACCTCTTTGGTGATTGTCATTCCTAAACTCGGATTTATGTCAGCCTCCTTGAGGTCGGCCCCCTTGATGCCCTGGCTCGGCACGCTTCTCTCATCTTTCTCCTTCCTTTCTCTTGATTTCTCTTTGCTCCTCCATACTTATGTATTTCAGAGCTCTCTGCCTTAATTCATCGATGTCTGTTGGATCTCTGCTTGCTAGGGAATCAGTGAAAGGTGACGACCTTAAAGCTCCTCTGATTGCATAGAGAGCAACAGAAGGCGTTAAATCCTTCATCAATAATGTCTCCTTATTAAACCTGACCATGAAGTCCTTTAACGACTCTCCCTTTTCCTGCTTTATGTTCAGCAAACTTGCAGACATTTTCTGATGTGCTTTGTTGGTGGCAAACTGGATTTTGAACTTAGAGACTAGGTCGGCATATGAGCTAACCGACTTTGCTGGCAAACCATAAAACCACATTGAAGCTGCTCCTTTCAGGCTCACAGAGAACATTCTACACTTGATGTTAGGGGGAGTGGGCTACCATCATCTGAGTATTGAAATGTTTCAGATGCTCCTCTGGATCCTAGCTCCCATCATACTCTTTCAGCACTGGCATTTTGAATTTTTCCGGAAAAGGAGTGGCCATCACCCTTTCGACAAAGGGATGGTCATCCTCCTCAACATCATCTTCTTCACCTTTCTCATTATTTCTTCGAACCCACTCGTTGTTTTGATGTGAGGATTGTGAGGGCTCGGGGGTGTGGCTACGTCTTCTGTCTCTCCTCATCATCTCATTCTCCCTCCGGAGCTGCTCTACTTGTTCCTGTAATTCCTGAAAACGTTGTTCCATCTGCGGATCTCCGAGACCTTCGTGTTGTTCTTCATTGATCTGAGGAGACTGCTCTCTTCCGTTCCTGGCCATCCTCCTCCCGTTACAACTTCTAGTTTCAACCATTTTTCGTAGTGTGACCAAGGGAAAGTTTGCCTCGGCCCCACGGTGGGCGCCAAATGTTCCTGCCAAAAACCGTATTCGCCGGAATCTAGCCGGAACGGGTATCACTCACCACTTAATTGTGCCCTATAAGCCTAGAATACGAGATCAGGATCGACCTCTCTATTCTATGCCTCAGAGCGCTTAAGAGTGAGTCTGTGTGTATCGTCAAAAAGTAATCTCTGTTTAGGACCCTCTATTTATATTGTAACTCTTAAACTTTTATTTATCTCGATAGTTATTATCTGATGCTAATTGATATCTTTATTGATATGATAAATCTTGTTATGCATATCTCGGATAGTTACTATCTGATACTAATTGATATCTTTATTGATATGATAAATCTTGTTACGCATATCTCAGATAGTTATTATCTGATACTGATTGATATTCTTGTTGATATGATAGGATCCTTTTACGTATATCTCGGACGGTTATCTACTCGTTAGGTATCACTTATCACATATTTGTTAGTTACACTCAAGCTCGGCCTCACAATACTCGACCATTTCAGTCAAGCTCGTCCTTACAATACTGCCCAAACTCGGTCTCCCTGTCCAAGGTCGGCCTTACTACTCAATCTCGGCCACAGCTTGGCCATATTGGTAAGCTCGGCCCTATCATGGCCTGAGCTCGGTTATTCCTCCTCATTTCAGTCCAGGGATGTACAGATAAGTTTGACATTTCACACTCTCTGTCCCTATCTTATTATAAGTGGAGAGAAAGAAAAAATAAAGTGGGTCTTACATTTTTTTCTCCAAACGAGAGAAAAGTGAAAAACTCTCTAATTTCTTTCTTTTCATTTTCTTTCCTAATTAAAAAATCCATCTGATGGTAGAGTTAATTTTATACAATTTTGTTATAAAATAATTTATATTATTAATCAATTGTACATCATTATACGTATGATTTTTTTATGAAATTACTAATTACTAATAGCATAGGTTTATAAACTGTATATGCTCTATGAACTTTATAAAAAAAAATTATATAAAAAATATTAAAAAGAATAATTATATTATATAATTTTAAAAAATTAAAATTTTAATTACCAAAGATAACAAATGGTATTATAATATTCAAAACAATGCATTTTCAAATGAGTTAATTATTTTAGATAAAATTCAAAGAAAGAAAATAAAAAATACTGGTCAAAAAAATTACATATGCCTTTATAGTCTATTTGAATTATTTTATTATTAGAATTTAATTGGTATGTATTATCAATGTAAAAAAAAAATTATACTATTAACCAAAAATAAATTATCACATCATTAAAAATATTTGACTCTTATGATAATTATAATAAAAATTATATATTAGATAACTTATGATTGATCTTGCATGATAGTATAAGACATATATTAAAATTAAACTTTCATTATTATTATTATTATTATTATTATTATTATTATTATTATTAAAACTATCTTGCATTGCTTACTAAATTAATGTGTAAATGAAAAGTATTTTAAAAAATAAGATCATCTCCAATAAGAGTTGCTTATAAAATTCTTAAATCTATGTGGCAATGTGGGTTGCTTAAAATAAGACATGGTTACTTATATAAGGAACCCAAAGGATGAGTTGCTTATGAATAAAAAAAATTAATTTTTGCTCAAATTTCAAGGAAGGATTTCTATTTTAAATTAAAACAAAATTAAGTGAAAATAAAAAAATATAAAAAATGTGGGTTGTTGAAGAGTTGCTTAAATAGGTACCATTAGAGTAAAAGTATGGTGAATTGCTTAAATATGATGTGGTATTGTGGGACTCATTTAATGAGAGATAAGCAATCCAAAATGGATTGCTTAAATATCACCCATTGAAGATGCTCTAAGAGTTTAATTTTGATACACCTTCAGTATAAAAAAATTATATTGCCAACTAATCACAAATCACTTTATGTGTGACTTTTTAAGTAATTACGATAAAAATCCAATATTTTAATTAATATGGTAATTTATATTTGGTTGACAGTATAAAAATTATGGTGCTTGTCAATAAAATCTAAAAAATTAATTGTTTTTCTTTTCAAGAACAATTGTTATTAATTATTCAATAAGACATTAATCAAGCCAATTTAATTTGACGTACCCCAAAAAACAAAATACACATCAGCCGCGAGATCAAACTATCTTAGTATCTTCAATAATCAATAGAATGAATCTATATCTATATATTACTAAGCCTCATTCGTAACTTACGTTGAGGTTTTTTTTTTTTTTTTTAAAGACTTAAGTTGAGGTGTTAAGTTGTGTCAAAAAAAAAAAAGTTGAGGTGTTAAGTTGTGTCCAAAAAAAAAAAAGTTGAAGTGTTAAGTTGTATAGTTTTTTATATTATTTTATTATTTAATATGTCTTTTTAACTTAATTTTATAATTACAATTCCACCTCTCTTACCAAAGCTTTTTTTACTCATTGATTTATTCTATGATATAATAATTAATATATCAGAAATTAATATAATTATTTTAAATTTTAGATATTTTAAAAATAACTTTTGTATATATTAAATTATTTTTATAAACAAAATTCAGAATCATAATTTTTAATATTTTTCTCTCTCATCTACAATTAGGTGAGTCATTTTTATTTTCCTCCCTCTCAAGTTTTTTTACCAGTTTTATTTTAATAACTATAAGTGAGAAATAAACATTATGCTGATTTGTCAAAATGTTATTGGATGTCTGTGTAAAAGTTCTTTACACTAATGCATAGAAATTAGACTCTTTTTTTATTTTGGCTTAATTGTACTTTTTGATCTCTGTACTTTTGATCCCAATAATCAAGACTTATCAAATTTTCACAATATTTATATTGTTAGGAAACTTGACTTTGATAGAGATCAGATGATTGACAAGCACGTTGATTGTCTTGCGAAAGTAAATTTTGGACAAAGATTAATATATGATGATAATGTGGATGTTGTGTTAAATGAGTATGGTGGTATTTTCTTTGTAGATAGTTATGGTCGGAACACTTTCCTTTGGAAGACTTTGTTCGTTCTATCGATTTCATTCTAAGGCTAACATTACTCTCAATGTTGCTTCCAGCGGGATTGTTTTTCTTTTATTTTTTGGGGGAGGACGTCTAATTCACAATTTGCTATTTTTCTCATTGATTTATTTTATTATATTATAATTAATATATTTGAATGCTACCATTTATTCAGTAATATAAAGGTGACTAAATCTATTGAACATGAATGCTACCATTATTTTCTTCAGGTACTTATTCACGCTATTTAAAAATCTATCTTAAAAACACAATATATTAACCTGTATATATTTTTTGTGTGTATCTTGCAATTTGTATAACTTATGTTAAAAGTATCATTTGAAGGGACATTTATTTGTATCAAAATAATCTAGAACATCTATAACTTTACTATTGCTCATCCTAAAAAGCATTGTAGATCAAGCTATAAATTTTTTGTCGCTATTTTATTATTTACTTACGTTGAGGTTTTTTATTTTTAAGGACTTAAGTTGAGATGTCAAGTTGTATAGTTTTTCACATTATTTTATTATTCATCCATCATTTTATATTATTTTTTTTACTTACAATTTTTATTTAATAAGTTTTTTACCTTAATTTTATCATTACAATTCCACATCTCTCACCAAAGCTTTTTTTCTCATCGATTTATTTTATGATATTATAATTAATATATGTTAAATTAATATAATTATTTTAAATTTTAGATATTTTAAAAATAACTTTTATATATATTACATTATTTTTATAAACATAATTCGGAATCAAAATTTTCAATATTTTTCTCTCTCATATACAATTAATATAATCGTTTTTATTTTTCCCCCCTCTCAAGTTTTTTTACCAGTTTTATTTTAATAACTATAAATGAGAAATAACGATAATGCTGATTTGTCAAAATATTATTGGATGTCTGTGTGAAAGTCCTTTACACTGACAGTGCATAGAAATTAGACTCTTTTTTATTCTAGCTTAATTGTACTTTTTGATATATGTACTTTTAATCCCAATAGTCAAGACTTATCAAATTTCCACAATATATATATTGTTTGGAAACTTGATTTTAATAGAGATGAGATGTTTGACAAGCATGTTGATTGTCTTGCGAAAGTAAATTTTGGACAAAGATTGATATATGATGAGATTGTGGATATTGTGTTAAATGAATATGGTGGTTTTTTCTTTGTAGATAGTTATGTTCGGAAAACTTTCCTTTGGAAGACTTTGTTATACCGATTTTATTCTAAGGCTAACATTATTCTCAATGTTGCTTCCAGCGGGATTGCTTCTCTTTTATTTCCCCCTCTCAAGTTTTTTTTACCAGTTTTATTTTTTCATTTTCTTACTATATGTGACTGTTCATGACACATTTTCCTGCTATATATCAGAGGTGCCGATAAATTTTGATTTTTTTTATTTTGGTTTAATTGTACTTTTTTGATCTCTGTACTTTTGATCCCAACAGTCAAGACTTATCAAATTTTCACAATATTTATATTGTTAGGAAACTTGACTATGATAGAGATGAGATGATTGGCAAACACGTTGATTGTTTTGGGAAAGTAAATTTTGGACAAAGATTGATATATGAAGAGATTGTGGATATTGTGTTAAATGAATACGGTGGTTTTTTCTTTGTAGATAGTTATGGTCGGAAAACTTTCCTTTGAAAGACTTTTGGTTTTTTTCTTTGTAGATAGTTATTGTCGGAAAACTTTCCTTTGGAAGACTTTGTTCTATCAATTTCATTCTAAGGCTAACATTACTCTCAATGTTGCTTCCAGCGGGATTGTTTCTCTTTTATTTTTTGGGGGAGGACTGCTAATTCACAATTTGCTATTTTTCTCATTGATTTATTTTATTATATTATAATTAATATATTTGAATGCTACCAATTATTCAGTAACATAAAGATGGCTAAATCTATTGAACTTGAATGCTACCATTATTTTCTTCAGGTACTTAGTCACGCTATTTAAAAAACTACCTAAAAAACCCAATATATTAACCTGCATATTTTTTTGGGTGTATCTTGCAATTTGCATAACTTATGTTAAAAGTATCATTTGAAGGGACATTTATTGATATCAAAATAATCTAGAAGATCTATAACTTTACTATTGCTCATCCTAAAAAGCATTGTAGATCCACTTGGCAAGCTATAAATTTTTTGTCACTATTTTATTATTTACTTTTTAAAATAAAGGGGGTGGAAAATAAAAATATTTTTTATTAATATTTATTATAAATAAAATTATTTTTATAATATATTTAATTATTTAATATATAAAATAAAAAATAATAGATTACTTTTTTTGACAAATATATATAAAATAAAAATAATATATTACTTTTTTTAATTGGGGGTACTATGTTATTTTACATATTCATCATCATCTTTTTTAAATTTCTCTCAACTTCTTCCTTTTCATTTTCTCACATATTTCTCTCTCATCAAAATGTCATAAAATTCACTCTTTTTCTTACCATCTTTCCCCCTCTCATCTTCTCTATTTCCATCTTCTCTCTTCTCATTTTCTTTTCCATACCAAACAAAGCATAAATGTATGTAAAGTTGGAGTAAAAAAATGAATGGGTTGCTTAAATCTGATGTGATAAAATGAGGACCAAAGTAGGGACCACTTAAGAAACCAAAGTGGGTTGCTTATCAAGATAGCATTTGATCATCTTTTCAAAATGTGTTATATTAGTTATTATAGCATCCCCAACGCAAAGTAACTAATGAGTTCTTATGCATAAGGAACCGTTGCTTATCTAAATGTTGTACTTTAGACAAATGATGTGGCAGTTCCTTAACATGGTTGCTTAACATTAAACTATGATTTTCTTGCATTTCATCCATAAAAAAAAAAAAAAAAAAGCACCAGCCAAGAAAATGGAGGAGAAAAAAAGCGGAATACACAGAGATGGAGATGAAGAAAGGGATACATATCCAAGATCCAAATACATAACCAATATTTTTTGTATAAGTTATGATTGTTTTAGATACTAAAGCCAAATAGAAAAAATATGTTACTAAAACATACTACCTCCAGTCCTTAATATAAGAAACAAATTGGTACTTTTTTTTGTCCAAAATATAAGAAACATACATCAATTTTTGCACATATTAAATGCTAATTTCCAATATCACCCTCATTTATAATAGGATTTATATTTACGAGATATATCAACTTTCCATACAAGTAAATTTGTTCATTAATTAGAATAGGTATTTTTGGAAATTTATATGAATATTAATTACAATTAACTCATTTCAATGCATTTCCTTGGTCTGTGAGATGAGAATAAATTTTTTCATGTTTTGTACCAGATATAAAAAGTCATTCTATGACTTTGACATAAAACTTGCCCTGGAATAAATTTTCCAATGAAGCCTCTAAGTTTTATTTGCATGTTTGACATCAGAAAAAACAACCCTCTTCCTCTTTCTTTCCCATCATCTTCTTCCTCCCAAAAGCTCCAGCTTCCTAATAGTTCTTTATATCTCGGCAATCCAATCCTTTCCTCAACAACCTTCCAACTTTCCTATTCCAGGGGTGATGGTAACAATGAGGTTGGAGGTGGTAGTGGAAGTGGCGGCGGCAGCAGCAAAGGTGATGGAAATTCCGATGACCCGCCATCTTCTTTGAGACTTGGGATCTCGCCCCATCTAAGCCCACCCCTGTCCAACCACTGTGAACCGCCACCCGGAGTCACCTTCGGCATTTCCCCCGCGTCTTTTGTTTCACCACTGTGCTCTGTTGCAAACTAATCACATGGCCTCCACGCTTCAACTCACCGAGCACTGTGCACAAACCAGATGTCGTCCGGACCATCAGACACGCACTCGTCAACCACTCATCGTCTTTCACTGACGGCTACACCATTTCAGGTCTCCTTCCCTCTATTTGCTACTTCAGTCCTATCTTCAATCTCTACTTTATGGATATCAGTGGCTCACAACGGCGACCCAAGGCGGCGGCGGAAGAGTACGTTCAAAGACATGACCATTTTACAGAGCCTCTCGGCTAGTAGAACTCTTCTTCTTCCTCCTCCGCCTCATTGTGAACTCCTCGAACCTCTGAAGCTTGTCATGCCAGCGGCTGGAGCTCCAACAAGTCCATTTTCCGAGTGTTTGTAGCAGCAGCGCCTCTGTTGTTACCGCCATCGCTATTGTTGGTGCGAGAATCAGACTGTCAGGGAAGGAAAGTAGGGAGCTGGGAAGCAGAATGATGGATGAGAAGTCCATGTCTGGAACGACTCCTGAACGGTGCACGACGAAGCTGACGGCTAATAGGGTCACGGTGTCAAATGCATAACCCACAAGTAACCAAGAAAGGGAAGAAGATGAGGCTGATGGATGGGTAACCGGGAGCGGGATGGGTGATTGATTGCATCCAGTCCACATTGCCCACGCTAGAATTTTCCTGATTTTCTATCCCTTGTACCAAACATAAAAAACATTTATTCTCACTCCTGCTTTCTCGAAAATATTAAAATATATCTGATACCAAACGCTACCTAAAGTTAAAGATTTATGGGAGGAAGGGTGTGGAGTTTGCGCATGTTGGTTACCCCTATATATTCCCCAGCACATTTTTTAGAAGATAGTGGCAAAGAGGTTCCACAGTCTAAGCAGAATAATTTAGGTCACTGCTGGATTTGGAAAGGGGATGTGACGAATAAATGTTTGGTATTGGTGATAGAGACGAATTGAGGGTCTAGAAGGAGGAATCCAGATTCCATGCATTAAAAAAACTAAACATTCACGCATTAATACACTGTTAGATCAATCACTAAAAGTGTTTAAGAAAGCTTGGGATTGATCTAACAATACATTTACATGTAAATGCGTGAATGCATTATTTTTAAATGCAAAGAATCCATTTTCTAGATGGAGCCTACTATAGGTCTGCATCCTCTCCTCTTAGATGATATGATATTGGTGGCTTAGTTGTATAGTTTTGGTTTCGTTTCTTCAGCACAAATAAAATATTAATATAAATTATTTAAAGAGTAAAGCGACAAATCTAATAAAAAATAACTTATTTAACAATATAAAATATTATATATTAAATAATATACCAATTGTACATTGAGATAACTACTAAGGATTTAAATAAAACGACATATGATTGAATAATAATAAATCATTAGTATGAAAATCATCATTCAATATAATATGAAAATGAGGAGAAAGGTAAATGGAGCTCATTGGCTTTTATGGGTGTCCTAAAAGTACTAGAAGGAGAGAATCCTGGGATATTATTAGAAGTCTGGCAGGTTTGTCGAATCTTCCTTGGTGCATCATTGGGGATTTTAACGATATCCTGGATAATGAGGAAAAACTTGGTTTAATTGAAAGGCCTCAGAGTTTTATTGATGGCTTTCATAGTGCAATTCTTGATTGTAGCTTATCTGATGTTCCTTTAGATGGGTATCCTTATACCTGGTCTAAGAGGAGAGGTTCTAACTTTGTTGTGGAAGAAAGGCTTGATAGGGCTATGGCAACTCCAGATTGGTGGAATATTTTCAATGATGCTAAACTTTTGAATTTATTGGCCCCAATTTCTGACCATACTCCTATTTTGCTTACTTTGGAGGACCAGCCTATTGCTCAACCTGTGAAGAAAAGAGTTAGATTTGAAAACATTTGGCTCAATGAAGATGGGATTGAGGAAGCGGTGCAAGGCTCCTGGCCGCTAGATATATCAATGAATATTGGAGAAAAAGTTCCAACTTTTGCTAGAGGTTTAGAAGATTGGGGTCGCTCTGTTACTCCTAATTTTAGAAGAGATATTGCGGCTTGCAAGAAAAAATTGATGGAGCTTCGAAGCAAATCTTCCAGGGCCGAAGTGAATCATTTTAATGCTTTGAGGAATAAATTGGCTAAACTCCTTGTTCAAGAGGAAGTTTATTGGCGTCAAAGTTCCAAGACTCATTGGCTTAAAGGTGGGGATTCAAACACTAGTTTTTTCCATGCTTCTGCTAATGCAAGGAAAAAATGAATAAGCTTGAAAATCTAGTGTATGATAATGGCGCGATTGTTGATACTCAGGGAGGGCTATGTTCTTTGGCTACAAACTATTTTGCAAATCTTTTCTCCAGCAGTAGCGTTGAGCAAAGTGATGTGGTTAACCAGGTTTCATCTAGAATTTTAGAAGATGATAATGAATTCCTCTTGGCTGATTTTTCTGATGATGAGTTCAAAAAGGCGGCTCTTGATATGCACCCGAATAAAACACCTAGTCCTGATGGTCTTAATGCTACTTTTTATCAGAGATTTTGGAGTATTTGTGGTAGTGATGTTGTTGCAGCTTGTCGTCAGTGGCTTCATGATGGTCAAATTCCCTCAGATATTAATGGTACAAATATTGTTTTAATTCATAAATGTGATAAGCCTTATTCTATGCATGATCTTAGACCAATCTCTCTTTGTAATGTTATTTACAAAATTTTGTCAAAGACTCTTGCTAATAGATTGGCTGCAGTGATTAATAAATGTATCTCTGAGTAGTAGTTAGCCTTTGTGGCAGGTAGATCCATAACTAACAATGCCTTAATAGCTACAGAGAATTTGCATTATATGAAGTGCAGAAGACAGGGAGTTTCTGGTGATGTTGCCTTGAAGCTAGATGTGAGTAAAGCTTATGATCGAGTTAGCTGGTCATATCTGCAGGCTATTTTGTTGAAAATAGGATTCCATGTGTAGTGGGTTAACTGGACAATGATGTGTGTTTCCTCAGTTCAGTATTCAGTCTTGGTAAATAATGAGGAAGCTGGTTTGGTTTTTCCAGGGTGTGAATATTCTTAGGGTTCAAGAACGTGTTGATGCTGGGAAATACTTGGGGATTCCCTCTTTGATTGGTAGGAATAAAAAAGAGATTTTACGATGTGTCAAAGATCGAATTTGGAAGAAAGTAAGTTCTTGGAAGAATAGATCTCTTTCAATGGCGGGTAGAGAGGTCCTAATCAAGTTAATTGCTCAATCCATTCCGGCCTATGTTATGAGTATGTATCTTATCCCTCCATCTCTTAGTGATGAGATTGAAAAAATGATGAATAGTTTCTGGTGGGGATCAAAAGATGGTGAAACCAAAGGTATCAAATGGATGTCTTGGGACAAATTGGCTATGCCAAAAATGTGGGGTGGTATGGGTTTCCGTAATTTGTATGCTTTCAACTTGGCTCTCCTAGGTAAGCAAGCTTGGAAATTTGTTGATAATCATGATGCTCTTGTGACTAGATTTTTCAAAGCTAAATATTTCTCACAAACTAATTTCATTGACTCTGGGCTAGGACACAATCCTTCTTATGCTTGGAGAAGTATTTGGATGTCCAAGGCTTTGGTGAAACATAGAATTAGATGGAGTATTGGTGATGGTTCGCAAATTCAGTTATGGGATTCCCCTTGGCTTCGCGATGGTACTAATTTGATATGTCCAGCTAACATCCTAAATGATCTGCATGGTCTTAAGTTAAATTCTTTGTGGCTCCCTAACTCAAAACAGTGGAATGTGCATGCTGTGCATGCGTTTTTTCCACCTGATTTGGCTACTAGAATTATTAATACTCCTCTTAATGATCAGGTTTTTCATGACAAAATTGTTTGGGGACCTAGTTCTAATGGGCTCTTTACGGTAAAATCTGCTTATAAAGTGGCAGTGACAAGTCTTGTGGATCCCTCTCATCTTAAGCAGGAAGGGCATTGGAAATCTATTTGGTCTTTAACCATTCCACCAAGAGTCAAACTATTTCTATGGAGAGCATGTAGCAATAACCTGCCATCTAGAGAGAGGTTGCGCACAAAGTGTGTTAATTGCCCTACCTCATGTGTTTTTTGTGATGATATTGAGAGTCTTTGGCATCTCTTATTTGGCTGCAATCCTAGCTCGGAATGCTGGACTAAGGAAGGACTTTGGTCAAAAATTGAGCCCCTCATTTTTTCAGCTGCATCTTTTAAGACTTGTGTTTTACTTTGCTAACAACCATGGCAGTGGAGGATAAACACAAGTTCTCTATGACTTTATGGAGTATTTGGAATGGCAGTAATGACAAGCTTTGGAACAGGAAAAACTTGGTGGTCTTGGATGTTATTCATCATGCTAGTAATTTTTACAATGATTGGAAGAATGCGAGAGCTATCTCTCCTTCTTTTCCTGGTCAAGTGCGTAATCCAGGTGATATGATTTGGAATCTTCCACCTCTTGGTTCTTATAAATGTAATGTTATGCTAGCTTTGATCCCAACTCCGGAAGAACAGGTATTGGCATTTACATTAGAGGAGCTCATGGTATATTTGTCCAACCAAAAACTGAAGTTATTCCAAGTTGTCTTCCAACATTAGAAGGTGAAGCTATGGGCCTTTTAAGAGCTCTCCAATGGGTCAGTAGTCTTGGTCACCATCACGTCTTCTTTGAGTTAGATTGCCAAGGAGTAGTTACCCTTTTGAATAATAATAGAGAGAACATAGCTGAAGTTGGTATCATCATCAAACAGTGTCATGAACTTGTAGTTTCTTTTCTAAACTTTGGTGTAAGTTTCATTAGGAGACAAACGAATAGTGTAACTCATTCTCTAGCAAGGATGACACTTACTTTAGCTAATGCCCAGGTTTTCTATCATGCACCACCTTGTATTGCTTCTTTGATTAGTAATGAACTGTAGTAACCATTTTCCTTCAATATATATATATATATATATATATATATAATATGAAAATATATGAAGCTAAATATACTTTTAGTAAGATAAAAAAATTTAACATCGCAGTATGAGACATGTATAACAACCCTAAAATGACAATTGGCAGCATTTTGCAAACCTGTTATACTTATTAATTGGTTATATTTATTGATTATTAATTATATTTGAATTGACTTGACACTAACGCTCAATCCCGAAATCATATCAGTTCAAACTAACCTATATGATTCAAAATATAAAGGGGCAAATTGTAGGCAAATGCATATCTCAAACGGGTAGAGTAATGGATTATGCATTTATTCTTGGATATACACGCGCTACCACCTCCAATTTAGTGCATTAGTGCTTCTCAAGCCTAGATCATGAGACAACGGTCAGTTAATACCAATTGCCACCTGATTGGATCTCCAAAGTCCAATTGGATCTATCAACAGAGAAATTATGGCTAGGATTCTCAATCACTAGAATTATTGCTATCAACCAAAGGCTCTGGACTAGAATTATAATTGAAAATTGAAGCTACTCTAGAAACTAAATATCCAAGTTCAATCATCCACATCAACACAAATACTACAAATAATATAGCCTGATGGAGAATTAAGGGTAAAATGAAACGACCTACTATAATACAGGGTACAACCACATAAAATCTAGAATACCATTTTCACAAGCGCATTCGAAGCTTCAGCTTCTCCATGGTGCATCCAGTCCTTTGCACATACAAGGGCCTCCACTGTCTCTGGCCGCAGGGAACACCTGTATTGATCCATCTCTTTGCTTTTTGTGTAAAACAGAGAGTCCGGAGGAACAGTAGAAACTGGAACAGACAATATATCCCTGGCCATCTTGGAAAGTGTAGGGTACTTGACTTTGTTTAGCTTCCACCAACCTAATACATCAAACTCCGGAACGCGCGGTAGCAGAGATTCTTCAAGATACTGATCTAGCTCAGACTTCATCTGTTGGCTAGTAGTTTCCATGATGTAGGCATCAAAATCTGAAAGGCCATTATCAGATAATAGAGTACCTCCTGGGGATCCCTGCATCTTACCATGGCCTTCTTCAGCATAAGCCGGTGTTAGCGGCAGGGGAAGAGTCACATACTCATGAAACAGCTCATGAATTCCATCATCGACGGTCTTGATATACATATGAGCATCCTCACCATGTATTTTGGTGAAACTGAACTCAACAAGCTTCATCTTGAAACGAGGATCCATGACTACTGCAAGCGCCAAAACCAGACTGCAATCTCTCCAGTACTTATCAATCTTTTCGTGCATAATTTTATTAATGTTGCTGATGAAGGGATCTTCACTCATAATTGCACGACCAACATCTAACTGCAATTTCCAAACTTCATGAAAGAAGGTAATAGCAGTGGGATGAGTTGTTGTGGTAAGAATGTTTGCTGCATCAAAAAGGGGCTTCAAGTATGCACAGAGGGTCTCCACCAGCTTCCAATCTTGCATAGATGGGGCCCCCTTGTAATCAGGATCAGAAGTGTCCAAACAAGAAAACACTTCCTTTAGCTCAGAAGCTGCCACGAGCATTTGATATGTTGTATTCCATTGAATTTGGTCATCAATAAAAAGGCTCCTTTCACTGGGAACCTGAAGTTGCTGCTTGAGCTCCAGAAATTTTTCCTCATGTGATTCTGAAGTCTTGACATATTTTACACTATCTCGGATTTTATTGATTAAGTCTTGAGCTGAACCCAGCAAATCCTTTGCAGCACTGCTTAAAGTGCGGGCAATGCAATTACCAACTAGAAACTGACCATTGAGGATATGTGTATTCTTCACAGAGAGTAAAGGCCTGAGATTTTCAAGGGCAACTTCATTCAATCCCCTATTACAAGTTACAGAAAACAACCTACCCTCCAAATCCCAATCAGAAAGGCAAACAGCTACAGCATGGCTGAGTGCAGAGTCAGAATCAGGGTATGGTTCCATTACAACATTGAGAATTCTCTTCTGCAACTTCCAATCATTATCAACAAAATGTCCTGTGATAAATACATAACCTAAAGATTGATTTGACGTCCATATGTCCAGTGTCAGACAAACACGACCCGGTAATCCCTGAAAATACTTCACAAGCTTTCCCTTTTCCATCAGGTAAGTTGCAACACAATCCCCTTGGATAGTGTTAAATGTCACCATTTTGAACTGGGGCTGCAGATTTTGGACAAATGCAACAAATCCTGGATGCTCAACCATGTGAAGAGGGTAATCATGCATAATGATCATCCTAGCAATCTCATGGCGGCAATGATCTTGATCAAAAATGATGTAAGGAGTGCTAGGGGATCTATAACGTCGTTTTGGTGGATCGTTAGCATTGCCAGCCCCAGTTCCCCTAGTACGTGGAGTATATGGGTTCGCTTGATTATGCTCCTGGCTACGTAGAATAGCTGAGCAGGTCCCCTTGGCAATGTGGCGTTTAAGGTGGCTGGTGCCTGCAACTTTTGGACCTGTACTATAAGCAAAAGTTTGACCACATTGATTGCAGCGTGCCCTTCTACATCCAGGACTGATTGTTTCTATTGTGAAGTGTTCCCAGACTATAGACTTCTTTTTCCTCCGCTTACCCGGCTGTGTTTCTGGGGTACGTTCCTCAATGTTCAGCGGTGTCTCAGCATTTATTATCTCATAGCTGGGCAGGGCGTTAGACATGGCTAACTCATAGTGTTCTTGAGAATTGACTAGCTGATTGTTGTGCATTGTTTCATTATTTTCCAGCTCATAGTGAGTCAACATTTGGGAATTGGCCAGCTGATCATGCGACAAAGCTTCAGAGTTAGCTAGATGGTTGTTGGTAAATGCCTCGGAATGGTTCAGATGATTGTTGGGCACTGTTTCATAATGGGCCAGATGATTATGAGGCATTGGTTTGATGTCTGTGAGATGATTATCTGCAAGTGGTTCAGAAATGGGCGGCTGTTCTGAGTGAGGTAGTGATTCAGGTTGAGGCAGATGATCTTCAGGAATCATGTGGAAGTTTGTGAAATGGTGAAGAACTTCAGAATGCGAGGGCTGATTGTTGGGATCTGTTATGGGATTAGCCGACTCATTTTCCGGAATAGCTTCAGACATGACCACATCATCACAGGTCTGTGTTTCAGGCATGTTGGTCTCATTGCTGGGCTGTGTGTCAGACATGACCACGTCATTGCTGGGCTGTGTGACCACCTCATTGCTTTGCCAAGTTTCAGACACAACCACCTCATTGCTGGGTTGTGTGCCCATGTCATCGCAAGTCTGTGTGTCAGGCATGCTGGCCTCATTGCTGGGCTGTGTATAAGACATGACCACCTCATTGCTGGGCTGAGTTTCACACACAACCCCCTCCTTGCTTTGGCGAGTTTCAGACACAATCACCTCCTTGCTTTGCTGACTTTCAGACACAGCCAACTCATTGATTTGCTGAGTTTCAGACACAGCCACCTCATTGCTCTGCTGAGTTTCAGACACAGCCACCTCATTGCTCTGCTGAGTATCAGACAAAGCCACATCGTTGCCTTGCTGAGTTTCAGACACAGCCACCTCATTGATTTGCTGAGGTTCAGACACAACTACAACCTTGCTTTGCTGAGTTTCAGACATAACCACATCATTGCTGCACTGTGTTTCAGACACAAGCATTTCATTATTTGTCTGTATTTCAGAATTACCAACATTATTGCTTGGCAGTGCCTCAGAACTCACCAGCTGGTAGCTGGGTTCAGAAGCCTTCTGATCAGAAAGAGCATCAGAACTAACCAACTGATCATCATGTGGTGCTTCAGAGTTGGCTGACTGATCGGTGGGTGGTACATCAGAAATAACTGGTTGACTGTTCTGTGAAGCCTCAGCATTGGCTGGATGATTGCTGGTTAATGACTCAGAATTCTCTGGATGGTCGTTCGGAGGTTCTTTGGAGTTATCCAATTCATGGTTGGGTGTGTCACCACTAGTAGCCAGAGTATCAGAAGGAAGTTCATTGTTAGGCTTCGATTCCGAATTGGACAGATCCTTGCTGGGCTGAGACTCAGGATTATCCACGTTACTGTCTGGCAGTGTTTCAGATTTTGCAAGATCATTGCTAGGTTGAGCAACAGTACTGTCTGGGTCTTTTTTCATATCAGGAGTTACAACTGCTTTATCTTCTTCCAGGATGTCTTTTCCCATATCTTAAACCTGGAAGAGAAAGATACTAATTAATGGTGAACTACAACAATCAAGAAAAATTTTCCAGACATATAGATATATTAAAAATTAAGTACTATATATGAACAAAACACGTAAATCATTATTGCATTAGGTATCAATGCAAAAAATATACAGGACTCAAACGAACACAAACATATACTGCATTGTCACAACACCACATGCATATCATATGTGATCTTGCTAACTGACAACTGACACATAATATATTACAAGTATGTGAATGAAGAAAAAATTGTGTAAATGATCAAGGAAAGAGCTTAACAGTAAATAAAAATTTCAGAAATGAAAGGAATTAAGCATATATTAAGGCAACAGAAATAACAAAACAATGGAACTAAAATAAACATTATAATAACAACACTAGAAAGAAATGCCAAAGTAGTATATCTGATAGGTAAATGCTAGCCAGAAAAGAGTAAGTTTCTAATGGAAGTGGTGTAATTAGTACATTAGAAAGTGGTATATTTAGTTTTTAAATAAATAATTATTTTTTCTTTGATAATCCTTAACCAGTGCCCCTAAAGATGGCCTGGGGAAATATTTTAATCTTTAACAGTGTCACATGAATGAATAACACACTAACACAGTGAATAAAAACTAAAAAGGTGCAAACCCACTTTTGCTTCAAATTCATTCATTCATAATGGATAAAAAGAATAGGCAGTGCCATTAAACCCGGCACTCCTACGTACCCAAAGAATACGTGGGCCACCAAATGGGTTGGGTCAGCCCAGCTCATTCACAAAATAACATTTCATATTTGATAATGATCACAATAAATAAAATAATAATAATAATAATCATATATAAAAGGAGCAACCCAACAATTTATTTGAAGAGGTCCATGCAGATTTCGATCAAGCACTCCCAAAACCATGATCAAATTCAAAAACTCATGAAAACTGATAACCATTTCTTCAACCGAAAACACATATAAAAATTTTGAAAGAAGGAAATAGACAAATAATAAATAAAAAACAAATAAACGGCAAAAATAATTATATTATTTTATAAAAATAAACAAACGAAACCCAGGGATCGATCCAGATCCAGATCACGAAAACCCTAAGGATAACAACAACAACAACAACAACAGAATTGAGCAAATCCATTGAAGAACGAAATCGAGGAAAAGAAAAGGAACGAAGGCTCGAGATTCAGCGAAGAAAATCGAAAAGGCGCACGCCCAAGGTTAGGGAATTTAATTTACCAGCAACGAAAACGGAAAAAGTAACGGCGATAACGCCGATTGGCGGCGCTGCAAGGTGAAGCCCGGAAACCGAGCTTCAGGGCTTGACGGAGTGAGATCTAGGGTTTTGCAGAGAGAGAGGAAGAGATTGGGCTTACGAACGAACCCGAGAGCGTAATTGGACCTTAGATTTTGAGTGAGGGTGGGTGGGTGAGACTCGTTTGGGAGATAAGGTTCTCAAAAGTTTAAAATTAGCTTTTGGATTCGGAATTTGGACTCTCCGGTCCATTATTATTTATTTTCTAAAATATATATATTCTAATTCTGTTCTTTTTTTTCTTTTTAACAATTTGTTTGTTTTCGTTTCCCTTCTCACCAATAGGCAATAGCCCACTTGTTTATTTTTTTTATAATAATAAATATAAATAGAAGAAAGTGGGTTTTTGCTTTTGGTCTTTGATAGAGAGGAGTACGAATGTGTATACTGTAGCCCACCGAATGTAGTGGACTATTAATCTATGGCCCCCACTTAGTTTGCTTCTTTGGTCTTCTTTTTGTTTAATTTTTTTAGCCCAATGATGTGTCTTTATATTCTATTGATGGTTGATGCCTACTTCTGTGTGTCCAACAACTTTCTCTTACTTACCATGATAACAAAGAAATCTTTCCTAAAGAAGAAACTTGAATCTGCTAGGTTGCTTGAACTGGATTGCATTGCCCAACCTTGTTCCTTTTCTTTCACCCACGATTTCCTAAGATTGCCTTGCCTTCTCTTTACTTATTTATCAGTATCTGGACCCGTGCCATGCACGGGAAATATATTATTTTTTTCGAATTTCATACAAAAATATGTAATTGTTCATTGTATGTTTTTAGTTTAATTTTTTTTTGTGGGAAATAGTGTACCAAAAATTATTGATTTATAAGGTTAATAACGCAGAAATATTTGAAAATGTTGTTATGTAAAATATAAAAGATATATTTTCATATAAGTTTAATTATAAGGTTTTTGGTAATCTATTTGATTTATAAACCTTCTTTCTTAAAAATTTATTTGATTTATTTTTTACTTTTTCCCTTGCAAGTTTACCATTTTTAAAAAATATATTTACCTACCATTTTTTCTTCTTATTTTTTAAAAATATATTTGATTTATTTATCATTTTTTCCCATGCAAGTTAACGATTTTCAGAAAATATAATTATGTATCATATTATTTTTCTTATTTTCTCTTTAAAATTTATTTGATTTAATTCTTCTCTTTATTCGCTATAAGTGACACATTTTTAGAACATATGTTTATCTTTTTTTTTTTCTTGAAAATTTATTAGATTTATTTCTTCTCTTTTCCAACGAAAGTTAACCATCTTTAGAAAATATATTTATCCATCATATTATTTTTTATCCTCTCTTAAAAATCTATTTGGTTTATTTCTCCTCTTTTCCTATGCAAGTTAACCATTTTTAGAAAATATATTTATCTATAATATTTTTTCTTATTGTTGGTGTAAGCCCTAGAGGTCAATCTATTTTGAATAGATCATCATTTGTATCATGAACTTAATCATATATTTGATATATGAATAAGGCATTAACTTATTGTGTTATTGGTTTATAACATAATAAAGTCCTTGGAATAGGCAGTTCATTCAATGAGATATTAAGTACGTGACTTAATCGTGAGACCTCATTGAATAATAGAACTCTATTCTTAAATATTCGTAGTCGAGTATTATTGTTAATTAGGGCGACAATAATACATAGAGACTATTGTGTGAGTAGACTGATGACCGCATCTCACGGATCATGGATATGTGAAATCAAGTCGGCACACAGGTATAAATATTAGGAGTAATATTTATACCGGATGACCCACTATGAGAATACTTCATAATAGTTATGTAGGTGTCATAAGTATTCTCATGGCGACCATAGTGAAGTAGTCCTTCGACTTGAAGTCACTACGATTCCTACATGAAGAGTTGTAGGTTTTAATGCTATCAAACGTCACGCGTAACAGGGTGATCATAAAAGTAGTTATTGAGCATGCAATAAATCATGTTGAGGAGTGTGAGTGATGTAGATGAGATTTGTCCCTCCTACATAACAGGGATAATGTCTTGGGCCTCTCGATAGAGTGAGACGTGAAATATGCGTGGTCACGCGGAAGTGGGCCAATATGTGATATTGGGCCCATTTATGATTACACGTCTACTCGGGGATCGAGGAATAAATAATTGAACATAACAAGGATGACACTCTTATGTCTTGTGTTCGATTAGGACATGTAGACGAAGGGACATTTACTACACGGTAAATTTTGGTCGCGGTAAGGCTAAAATCGGATCACCGATACTCTCGTTAATTGGGTTGTAATGATGCATTGCTAGATGTCGCTCATTATTTATAATATTTAATATTATAATTAATATTTGATATTATTATATTATTTAATATTATTGCCAACTTAGTGGGAGCCTATAGGGTCACACGCATAGAGCAAATGTGGAGCATTATATTAATTAAATATGATTTAATTAATATAAGGATAATTGGGCTTGTAGTGTATAAAACCCAATAGGGTAAACAGTTAGGTTAAAGGGAGCTGCCAACTTATAAATAGAAGTGTTCTCCCTCTAACCTAGGTTTGTTAACCATGCCTCCCCGTAGCCGTCAGCTAGCACAAGACGCATAGCTTCGATGTCCATTTGCTCGCGTGGACTGAATAGAGGTGTCATACCTTTGTGGCACTAGTAATCTAAACGAAAAGCACGCTCAAGAAGTAAACACAAATAACCCTTTTGTAATTCATGTTTTGTAATGTGCGATCCATGGGATGGTTTTTTTTTTCCGCCTTGAGATTTGATTTTAGAAGAGGGTAATCTCATGAAAACCCAACACTTATCTCTTGAAAATGTATTTGCTTTATTTTTACTCTTTTCTGTTCATTTCCAAAAACTTGGAACCCCTAGAACAACCACTTCCTTCGATGCATTTCAAGCTTAATTGCATGGGATTCTAGATTCTATGCAAGTTAACAATTTTGAGAAATTATATTTATCTATCATTTTTTTTTTTTATTATCTTTCGAAAATCAATTTGATGTATTTATCATATTTTCCGGTACATGTTAACCATTTTTAGATAAATATATTTATCTTTCATAATTTTTCTTCTCTCTTGAAATTCTATTTGATTTAATTCTCTTCTTATACCCATGTAAGCGAATTATTTTTAGAAACTATATTTAAGTATCATATTATTATTTTCTTCTTTTTCAAAAATATATTTGATTTATTTAACCTCTTCAATGCAAGTTAACCATTTTTGAACATATATTAATCTATCATATTATTTTTCTTGTCTTTTAAAATCTATTAGATTTATTTATTCTCTTTTTCCACTCAAGTTAACCATTTTAGAAAATATATTTATATTTTAAATTATTTTCTCATCTCTCTTGAAAATATATTTGAATTATTTATCATCTTTTCCCGTGCAAGTTAACAATTTATGTAAAAATATATTTATCTATCAAATAATTATTTTTATTTTATATTGAAAATCTATTTGATTTGTTTCTTTTCATTTTCCGTGCAACTTAACCATTTTTATAAAATATATTATCTATCATACTATTGATTTCCTTCTCTCATAAAATTTTATTTAATTTATTTGTTCTCTTTTCCGGTGCAAGTTAATCATATTTAGAAAATATATTTATCTATCATTTTGTTTTTCACATTTGACATTTCTCTCAATACATTGTTATACAACTTATCCCAACATTCAATTTTGTAGTGAATTTAATTTTTTTTTAAAACAAAATTATAAATTAGCACTATCCATTTGCTTTTTTGCTACCTTGGTAATGTATTTTTCTGAACTTTTAATTTAATAATATATATATATATATAACAATAATGTGAAATACTTTCCAATGATATTGAAAGACATATCAAATCTTTTTATTTTGTCTTGAAAAGTGTATATACTAGTAAGTTAATATATTTAAAAGCCATCGGTACAATTCATGGTTTTTACATACTAATAAACTGATAGACATACTCATGTATATAAACATTAATGTTGAAAATTGGTGGTGGATTTGTTTCCACTCATCACCTAGAAATGCAATAGCCACCTATAATAACAATAAAAAAATTCAAGCTATGAAAAATAAGCAAAGCAAGCATAAGTTGTGTAACATAAAGCTCTTAGAGGTATCCATTGAAGCATTCTAGAAGACAACTAATGCCAAATATGGCCACTATTTTTTTTTTTCTTCATCTAACAATAGTTTTTTAAACAATAAAGTCTTGAAGGAAGAGTGACAAATGAAGTCTTGAAGAAATTTCATGCTACCATTGAAAATACACCAGCATCTTGTGTGAATGTCTGTTCTACATGTAATTACATATTTATATATTTTGATGTATGACAAACACCAATAAAAAGGCAAAAGAATTTTTCTTATAGCATGTAGGTATGCGCTCACAAATTCAAAGTATTTTGGAGTACAAGAAATTCAAGTATCAAGACCGAAGGATCAAATGGGTAAACTTTTAGATCTTAGATACTTCTGTAAGAGGTTGATTTATTTAAGTATTATTTTTGGCTCAAAGTTTTAAATGATGAAAAGCAAAATATTTTTTCCAATTTTTTTTATCAAATAAAATTCTGGTTTAAGGATTTTGCTCTACTTCAATTAACTTTCAAATAATTAAAAAGAATTCTTAAATTTAGCTTTTCTTAGTCACGGATCCACGTTTTGTTTCAATACTTCAATACTTGATGTTATCCTCTTGAAAAATCTTTGGGCACTACAAAAATCTGTTTGAACATTAAATAAGAAAATCAATTTGTTTTCTTGTCCAAAAACGTTTTTTTTTTTCCATATGCACTAAATGAATTAAAATGAGTGAGTGGGATTAGTGCCATGCAACGTTCACATTCTCTTTCTAATAGCAAAACCTTTTTATGGCAATTAATTCTTTTAATTATAAAATCATTTGAGTTAAATGTCCAGCCTCACTTATGTTGCAACGTTTATAATCTTTAAATAGCAAAATCAATTTAATTTGCTAGCCGGGTAATTCACACGTTTTTCTTATGGGCATTGTTTTTTTTTCAAAAACGAACAAAATTGCTTATTTATTGTAAGCACAAAATCTGAGTCCATTCATTTAATTGCCCACTTCATGTTCAACGGTCATATTGGCTTTTAATTGGGATTGCTTCTTGATGAGAATAAGAACAGGGACATCATATATATGACGTGAAATAGCCATCTTCCAAACAAGAAGGAATATATACACTAAGTAAATTTTATTCAAAAAATTTCAAGAGCTTTTGCACAAAAATTCTGAAATCACTTTAAGCCATCACCAATACCTTCTTGATCAATTTCATAGGACTTCAATTTATATTATCTACACTAGTTAGAGTGCTTCAATTTCTTCTACTCTTTGTGTGTCAACTCAGAGATAGGGTGAGGTATCCCTAGGTTGAGGGTGAGATATCCCTCTGGTTAGAATGTGAGGTATCCTTCCGCGTAAAGGGTGGTGCATCCTTTGGTGTATGACTTTAGGCTCAGAAGTGTGGGTGAGGTATCCCGGAGGCATGAGGGAGAGTGCTAGAGTTTGAAGCTCTTACACGTGGTGGGTGAGGTATCCCAAGAGGCATGGTTAGAGTGCTCTGTTTTGTACAAAGAATGCAAGCAACAGTTTATAAGCTTGTTGATTAGTGGAAGAAAAACCCACTGCTGGAGTGGGGACTGGACTAGGCCACTTGCGGTGGGTAGCTGAACTAGGATAAAATCAACGTACAAGTATTCTCTTCCCTTCTTCTTTAATTTATTTAATTATTTGTGTGATTAATTTTGTTAATGAAAATATTTTTGAAAATGCTCCCAATAAATTTTTAGACCCAATTGACCCCTCCCCTCTTGAGTCGAAGCCGCCTATTCCAACACTACATGTAATGATTACAAGGCTGGAAATTTTCAACTGCAAGTCAAATATTACAAATATTAAATGATAAGAACATTGTCATTACCTTGACAACTGGAGTAGATCCAACTCGTGCATCCCAGAGTAGGATGTGGATCTTTTGACGGTGCCGTTAACTTTGTCTTCAACCTATATGTGATTCCCATTTGGTTCACCTGTCGCTGCCGCATTCCACCATTGAAAAGATGCTACCATATGCACACTTTTGTCTTACGAGTCCTTAACGCAAGTCCCTGCACCTTGACCAAAAGGTAATAATATGCTTAAATATTAAATATTCCTTCTGATAGAAGATGAATTTCATTATGTGCAGTGGGGGGAGCGTTTTCATCACAAAAATATTTTTTAATTATATTTTTCTTTGTATCATATTTTATTTTATATAATGTTTTGTTTTAATGTATATATATATAAAACAGAAATAAGAGATGACAGGTTTCTGAAAATATCACATGATAATATGTTGATCTAATAGAAAATGAAGCACCATGATTCAGGGAACGAATCAAGCGTGGGAGAAGGGAGATAGAGAAATAAGAGATGACAAGTTTCTAAAAAACGATGATGGCAAAGAGGACAAAAGTTGTGCAGGTGGAACACGGGTGAGGTGAAAAAGGCGAGAGTCGCGAGACAAACAATGAGAACAGAGCTTTGGACTTACCACAGTGAGCCCAGATTCCAAGAGATAATAATCGGATTTAAATTCCTCACAATCTTCATAACACAAACTAGAAGCTATATCAATTAGAGATGGAGGTAAAGGAATGAGTGTGAGTGGTAGTGGGGGCCTCAGGGAAGATGAGAGAGCTTGAGAAGCGTTTTTGTTAGGCGGGGAGGAGGAAGAAGATGGAATTTGTTGGAGATGTTAACGGCATCGTCAAAGTGTTAAATGGAGACGTTAAGCATGAGTAAATTTTTTAAATGATGTGTCAGCACCTTATTGGTGTGACAGAAGAATGGTACAGGCTTCCAGGACAGAAGATCCGCGTCCCCCAGAGTATAAGGCAAGAATCATTACCTACAATACAAAACTCTTGTGCACTTCAATAAACAAAAAAAAAAGTGTAGGAAGTATATCAAAATCATAATAAGTGGTGGAATGAAATCAACAAGTTATTAATGACTTAATATTTGACATATACCTAAAATAGAGTTTGGAAATTGCATTTTTACAATGCAATTGTGTTAGGACGCTAAACTTAAATCTCCTATTCAACAAAATAAAGTGGATTTGATTTAGATATAAATGGTTTTCCTATAAATGTGATTCATGATAGGACATTATGATGTCACTTGATCTTATGTAGCGAACCTCAACTTGTGGGAAAAAGTTTAGTTGTTGTAAAGTAGATTTAATTAACACAATAAATTTTATCACAACCAAATCAAATATCAAAATTCAAAAAAGTGACCAAAAGTATTATTATGGCAACAATTAACAGATAAAACACATATGAGCTTGCAATGAGGCATCAAGGAATTGCAGATGTATAACACTGAAAAGCTTATTTTATCAAATTAAAAAAAAAACATAAATAATAACAGTTTAAATGCACATAATTTGAGTATTTGTCAAACGTATAAGTAAAGCAAGAAACAACTACCTTGATGGGAAAAATTGCACATCTTCAACAATGTTTGTGGGACGTTGGTAAATGCCCCATGGTCCAATAGAAAGGCTTTCTTTAGGTATCTCACTATTTACCCCACCCTTTGAACCTTGTTTAATACTGGATCTTGCTTCTGCTACTAAAGTTGTAATGTGATTGTGAACACTTCATAAGATCACACACTCGTTCTTTCCCTTCATAATGAATTCTCACCCAGTCAACGAAATACAATATAGATCATATGGAGTAAATCACTCTGGTGCAAAAAGAAAATAACCAGTTTTTCAAATTTTGAGAGGAAATTGACTGCTAGTGTTAATATTTGAAGTAACATTAATACAAAAATATAAGTTTACCACATAACACATTTTCTGTACATTTTTTTTTGTCAAGGTCAATTTTAAAGACTATTGTTTGTATTATTGTCACACATCCCAAAAAGCAAGACCATGAGTAAGAGAGTCAACCCAATGACAAATAAATTTTGACATCATTTACATGTGAAGGAAATATTAAAACTCTTACCTCCAGATTTGCTTACATACATAATAGAGTTTTGGTATGCAGGTCGGGAAGTGTCGAGGAATCATTGAAATGCTTCAGGGAGAAGAAATTGAAAGGGATTCTTCCTTCAATATATATCTATTCATCACTGATCCATAATTTAAACAAAACATTAAAGGTTAAGTTGGCAACAAAACTTTTGGAGGAGCTGAATTCAGCTTCAACTTGTAGTTGGTCCAGATAAATAGTAGGTTTTATTTTTACACTTTTTTGATATCGAGCTTAGCTCTTCTATCTAGCTCGATGACTTAGATTTGCTTTCCTTTCCCCCTTTTTTAGTGTCATAATCCTACTTTAGATGAAATATTTAACTTCCCACTAATTACTCATCTCCATCAACACATAGCTCCCATTGAGAAACACTTGACATATGGATTGTAAGTATATATTTGATGATGTTTTGATGATTGACTAACACTAACCTTAGCATGCAGGAACAAAAGTATTTTTTTCTTTTATCATGCAGGTACATCGAGCATAAATTCAAGATCAAATGAATAGAAAGTACCAAGATTTCAAGCATCAAGACAAAGAACAAATAGATGGTAATCTTTTGGCCTTAGCCACTTTGTAATAGCATGGTTAGATTAAGAATTGGTTCGACTCAAGTGATTAATGATAATAAACAAAAACTTTTTTCAAGCACTTAAAAATGCTCAAATGATTTTTAAAAAAGAAAAAGTTTTCAATTGATTTTACAATATGTTCAATCTGTTTACTAAACTATAGGAAACAATTTTTGAAGGTTCAATTGATTGACATTTATCTCAATCAATTGAAATAAATAATTTCAATGGATTAACTTTTATCTCAATTGATTAACCAAAAAAAAATCTTCCATTGATTTACATGATTTTCAATTGACTGAAGAAAATACTTTCAAATTAATTTCCAGCTTCTCAATCGAATGTTTCTCATCAAAAGATCTTCAATGCTTCATCAACTAACATCATCTTCAATTGATTGATTAAAATAAATTCAATTAATTTACTCTTTCTTTTATCTATTGATATTGCAAAAGTGTATTTTCCTTTCTCTGCTTCAATAGGTTGACAATATCCTCAGTCAATTGAATAAATTAAATTCAATCAATTAACGTGGATTCTAAAGGTGATTTTTTATATATGCTTCAAATCCATAATATATTAAAACTAACCCTCAACGTAAGCTAAAGACACATCAGCTTCCTTTATTCCACCTATTTCAATTTCTTCCAAGTATGCTATTAAGCTTACGTGGCTCTTTCCCCTTGCAATTTCTTACACTTATCCGACAAACCCACGTCCAAAAGATTCAACACACACAAATATTCACCCAATAAAAACAAACCCGTTTGGGAGGATATGGCTGCTCGAATATGGAAGACTGTGGACGTCTGCGAAGAGAATTTGACGCCACAAAAACGTTGGGGTGACACAAATCTTGTGTGCCGGATTCGTTGTTGTCGAAGCCCAAAGGGTTGCCCCCGTTCACATTCACCAGAGAATTTCAACAGTTGCTCGGCTCGCTGTGGGAGACATCTTTTTCCATGGCATAGATACTGTTAGCTAGCGTGCTGCGGCCACCACTTTGAGCATCCACGACGGAGCAAATGTGGAATGGCGAAGTTTCACTGGGTTAGTGCCGGTTCGGATAGAAACGGTGGTGGTTGCCGCTTCCTTGCTGACTACGCCGTCACTACCATTGGCTATGCCACTGCCATCGTCAAACCATGTTTCATCACTTCAAAAATGAGCATTTGAATTTGGTGGTGGTTTAAGATAGGTTGGCGTCGGCGCCGGGTGCTTCCCCCCTCTACTTCATCCCCGACGTCACCTCCGGCAAGCCCCTCTGAAAGGAAACACAACAATGTCAATAAAGAACCTACGAATTGACTCATCCAATGCTTCAAGTTCCTATTCATAGTAGGCATATAACAACACTTCCCCCACTGGGCTTTACACCACTCAAGAACCAGGTCCTTTCCATTCTTCACCTGCTTGATCAATTTCTCAGTTTTAGATTCCCATCATACTTGCTTTGGCAAAAAAATGTTTTCATAAATCTCTCACTTTTAGCTGCATTTGGGTCCAACAGGTCTCAGTTATCATGACTCATGAGCAGTAATCTGTTTCGATATTTATTTGATCTGTTCATACGACCGCTCTGTCATGTGCGGCATTATATATTATATTTGTTTTACTCTACTGCTACGGCCTTTTGGTGATGTTGTAACCTATAGATCACTCATGCCCCTGCTGTCATGCACATTTAAATCTGTTATACTGTTCTGTTTCTTTCAAGAAGTCTTTGTTTCTCTTTAAATTTTGCAAGAATAGCTCTTTTTGGCCTACTCCATATGATTGTTATGCAAACGTCTACCTCAAACCATTTTTCCTTGCTGTCGAGACCCATATCATGTTTAAGATTTGTTGTTCTGGAGGCATTTTTTTTTGTATTGGTCTGGTGTGACACCAGGGCTGACGAGGGCGGGGAGTGGTTGCCGGTATAAGAAGGCACGGACAAGGAGCGGCTCCTGGCAGGCTTTTAGGCAGAGAGACACATGAATGAACCAATTACACACCGGAATGAGAGGGATCCTAAGACTGTGTGGGTATTGGACTATACAGTTGAGGAATACTTATATGAATTGATTGGTACTGCCTATATCAACAAGATGCATCTTCTTTTTGGTAGCCTATCACTTAAGAACTCCACAGTCAAGCGTGCTTGACTTAGAGCAATTCTGGGATGGGTGACCTACTGGGAAGTTTTTCCAGGAAGCGTGTGAGTGAGGATAAAGCACGCTGAAAAGACCCGTGTTGGTTTGTGGGGACAATCATGATGGGACTCCGGCAAGTGTACCGGATTTAAGCAAGTAATAAAAACACAGTAAGAAAATACCGAGGTCGAACGCAAGGATTGAGTGGCCAATTTGTCTAGATTTGAAGATAATAACTAATGTTTTTTACCAGGTCAATGGGATAAAAGTTGTTGGGATAGATTTATCTAATTTAATTATCTTAATCTAAGCATCAATTATTAAGATGTTAACTATGATAGTGAGATCTAAGTTCACGAATTCACCTACCCAATTAAGTAATAGATCCAAGTGATTATTTCTACCCCCTAAGTTCAATTACATGCCAACCAGGAACCCTAAATTATCTTAATGTCTCTCTCGAGCACGAAAGGACATATTTACACATGCAAATTACCAATATCTCTATCCAACAACCCACAAGTTAGATTAATTAAGCCCTTGGTTCCTTATATCGATTGCACCAATCTCCTACTCTATCTCTAGCAATGCTCAATCAGTGTTCCTAATTCAAGTCCTAAAGTGCGAATCTCCTCTCGGACTCATCGCACTTGACTAGTTAACCACGCACGCATATGATTAACGCAACCAAATCAGAATTAGAAAGCAAGAATTGATAGAAGGGAATAAGAAAGCATCACATTGAACTATGCCGTCATGAGCGGCTTCATCGATCCCTCAGAAAAGAGGATTAGCTCCTCATCATGTTCATAATCAACAACAAAATAATTGAAAAGAAAACAGAAAATAAACCTAAAACACTAAGGGAGACACATCTCCAAGAAAACTAGGGTTAGAAGAAGAGATCTAAAACTCTAATTTTTAAAACTACTCTCCTAATTCGCACTAAATAAGCTATTTATAATACTCTAGATCAGCGTCCACTCACGGGGCGAGCTTGGGTTAAAATTGGCTCCAAAAACAGTTTGAATCCTCGCGGGGCGAAGGCTGTCTCGCGGGGCGAGACAGAAAGACTTCAACTTTGTAACACCCTTCTCGGGCGCTATATTTTTATGTGACATTTTAAGATCGAAAAGTGGGTTAATTAAAATTCGCTGTAATATATTGGGGTAATTTTTTCTTTTTCGCAAGACATCAATATAAACACTTGGAATCAAGTAAATATGCAGTAAAATATTTCATAATCATAATTAAGGTTATAAGTTTGAAAATTATTTACATAAAACCTAACCCGACTCATAAACTGAAAATATAAAGATACACAGACACAACATAAAGATATGGAGATGCAGCTCCTAAAATATATGATACTTGGAGTTGCAGCTCCATAAACGGTAATATTAACTCCCAAACATCCTAAGCTGGCCAAACTAAAATATAAAAAGCCATCCTCTCTCGTACATCATGAGAAGGACAAATCCAACTGACGAGATCTAGTGGAAACTCTATTTGAGACGGGGATAGCCCAATTACTTGGACGCATCTACAGTGGCCAATGTATATATAAGACGTGAGGAGTACCCACGGCGTGACGATAAGCTTCCATGTTGTTTGCTTCGCGGGGCGAGCCTGAGAGTCTTCCAATTTCCTGATCAGCTGCAGCTCTGTCTCGCAGGGCGAGACACTCTTTTATGCTTTTTGCTTGTTTTCCTCAAGTTTCCTTACTTTCTCGAGCTTCACTTTTAACCTGAAATTAAAAGTAGCATTAAATGCTTTATTTGACTCAAAATTAACCAAAATATCATAAAAACTACTTAAGAGACTCAAAATGTTGCTCGAGGGCAATTAAAGCCAAATTTGGGCGAAAACGAGATTAAACTCAAACATTTAGCACAAAAATCGTGGCATCACTAGCTATAAAACTAGATAAGCCAGAGGCTTATCAAAATACCCCAAACTTAAACTTTTCTTGTCCCCAAGCAAACTAAAAACTCAAAAAGACTCTATACTAGGTAAGCTTGAGCATTATTTCACGGCATTTCCTTTTATGTAAAGTTTCTTTCTGTGGTTGTTAAGGCTTAACTTTGAAACATATTTATGAAACAAAATACTTTAGTTACATGAATAGTGGAGGTTAGTGGATCACATCAATTTTAAAATCAATATTAAGATTTTGTTTTTTTAAAGTAATATTCAGAATTTGTTCTTCACAAATATTGACTTTTATTATCATCTCATTTATTATGATTTTATTTCAAATTTAAAACTAATATTGCAAAACAAAATTGTAACCGCGCGGGTCACATCCTAGTTGGTATTAAGTGCACAATCAATTCTTTACAACAAATCAACACATTCATTTTTCCTTATCAATGTTCATATTTAAAAACGGTTTGTTTGCATTAGGAACATACATTAGAAGAAAACAGTGAGTGAAAAACAACTCTTATAATTTTCTGAAATCTCTTGAGCCAACCCTTGGTCTTAATAATA
The DNA here is from genome assembly GCA_035048595.1 of Echinosophora koreensis. Taxonomy (NCBI): domain Eukaryota; kingdom Viridiplantae; phylum Streptophyta; class Magnoliopsida; order Fabales; family Fabaceae; genus Echinosophora; species Echinosophora koreensis. The sequence continues at coordinate 2,415,929 of JAPCYP010000072.1, forward strand.
TCATTCTCCGATAGAGCTTCAAGTTGTAATCATCTGCACTAGAAGAGTGTTTCATCTTATGCTTTCTCTTTGTTGAATTCTTGTACAAGGATGAGGTATCCTTGTGTTGTAAAGGGTGGGCATCCCTTTGGTGTACGAATTTAGGCTCAGAAGCGCGGGTGAGGTATCCTGGAGGCACGAGAGAGAGTGCCAGAGGTCGTTGAGGCTTTTACATATTAGTGAGGTATCCCATAAGATGTGGCTAGAGTGCTATGTGTTGTAAAGGTTTTCAAGCACCTGGAAGCTTGTTATTAGTGGATAAATCTCAGAAACATATTCTGGGGACTGAATGTAGGTCACCATTGGTGGGTGCCTGAACCAGGATAAAACTGGTTTTCAAGCTTCTCTTCCCTATCTCTTTATTTTGTGATTTATTGTTTATCCTATTCTTTTTTAATTCGATTATTTTGATTTTATGCGATATATTTTTTAATAACGAAATCGCTTTCGCTAAATTATATGAAAATTTATAAACTCAATTCACTCCTTCTTGAGTTGAAGCCACGTATTCCAACATGGATGTCACTAAGGCATTTTGTCAAACACTCGGTGTGCTTTATTATACATGTAACACCCTTTTTTTTTTATTCTGTGCTTCGCTTGTGTTTTATTACCAGTAATTTTATATTTTATATTTTTACCTATGATCATGAAAATGATTTTGCGAAAAACAAAATCATGGTTAGAATCAACTATATTGTAGGAAGTAGTTCCAACTTGGGTTTAAAACTCAGACAGAACTCAGCCTGCATTATAGCTGACAATGCAGTTTTATACCGATTAGAAGATCCAAACTCGACCTGAAAAATAAAAATAAGTGTTTTGAATGTTTTATGATTGTTTAGAATGTGTTTTTTCAAAATTCGTTAAGGCAAAACAAGATATTTAAATTTTATTCGGTGCCGGTTAAGAGGAAGCGTGCCAACCCCGGGCATTCAGGGAAAACCGGAACCAAGTTCAGAGCAACAGAGGATGTAGAGTACAGGGAAGTGTATGACACTAGAGTCAAATAAAATGACCAATATGACAAGCCATCAAGTTGTCAAGGATATGACTAAAGCATCTTATTATCTAAACATACCTATAACTCTTGAACAATACCCTTAACACACAAAAATCTAAATTTCTCTCTCCTCCCCCTTGAGTCACATCCAGGCAGCCCTTCCTCACTTCCACTTTGCAATTTCACTCAAAGTTCTTTTGAGATCTGATATTTGAACATAAGTTGTCCAACACCATCAGGAGCGGAGTTAGAAAATTCATATGAGGGGGGCCAAGATCAAATATACGTATAATGAAACAAATTTGTCATATGATTAACAATTTAATATTATATAAGTTATTCAAACGGATCTAAGTTAATTGATAGGATATTCACAAATTTGTGGATGCTTTACAGAATTACATAACAAAGTATCAATGTTAATTTTTCTTTGTTCGATCCTTATATTTTCAGAAGGATGTAACGTAATAGGTTACTCAACAACATTTTCAACATCATTTTTTCTCTCTTTTTATCAAAATAAGTGGTTGTTCCACATAGATCTGGTTTTTCTTTCGTGCTTTTCTGTGTTTTCGTCGTCTACGTGCGATAGTGTTTTGTTCGCCGTCTTGTTGCGGCGTCGTTTGGTTTCCCTTCTTGTTGCGGTGTTCGTTTGGTTCAGATTGACAGATCAGCTTTGACCCAATTACATATTCAATCAAGATTTGGACGTCAACGTTACAGATCCGGAGGCATCGGTATTCCGGTCACTTTGATTTTGTCACATTTGTAGGCATTTTGCCGTGTTATGCTATTAATCTGGGTGCTGTGAGTTTATTCGCAGATTCATCCTTTTCGATTTTTAGCGATGTTGAATTTCTGTTGTTTTCGATATATTTTACCAATTTGAATGAATGAATATCCTTTTTTAGTAAAAAAAAAAAACAACATTTTTAACATTACTATTTGAAATTAAAATTGGTGAACTAGAATATATTTCATCATTTATTCTCTCTTTTCACTTGAAAAATGAGTCAGTAGTTTCTTTTTACATATTACTCAACCACTGAACCTCAAAAATTGATTTTTGTCAAAACATTGTTGTATTAAAAACAAGATTAAATAATTCATGTTATAAAAAAAATAATAATAATTCAAAACAAATTCATCTTTCAAAAATTATATATCTTAGCCATATTTAGAAAAAACTTGAGGGGGGCCATGGCTGCCATAGACCTCTTATATCCGCCTCTGAACACCGTATATGTATACGGTTGAATATTTAAAATAATATTTTAGTTACACTCTCTTTTCCTCTAATTCATTGGTCAAAACATCCCTCATAGATATGGTGTCTTGTATTGTTGTCCAATTTGGTTGTCAAAATATCATTTCTCATTCTTTTCCTTCTCTTTTCTCTCAACATCTTCAAAGTGTTCTTGCTTTCTTCCTCAGGGATCATCACTTTGAGGTGATTTTTCTCCAACCTTGCTTTATTAATATTATTAATTTATAAGGGGTGCACCACGTGACACGTGGCGCTCTCAAACATTTTTTTTTGGAAATTCTGATGGACCAATTGCAGACTGACACGTGTCAGTCAATGAGCACCACACAGTCAGCGAAAAAGTAAAAAAAAAAATTCCACGTTGGCAAAAACGAAAATTCTTTAGCAAATTATTTCAAAAGTATGTTATTTTGGTAAATAGTTTTTAAAAGTAGACTACCTTGGTCAAAAAATTGCGAAACCCTGTTCTTTTTCTTTCGCCCGCGATGTCCTAAACTTGTCTTCTCTTTGCCTATTTTTTTTCTTTGTCAAATTTGAATTTGAAAATTTTTATTGGATTTAATCGGTACGTACGCAGAGTATAATGATTTTTTACATGGTCAATTAATTATGAATTGCTACATCATTAAAAATATTTGACTCTTATCATAACTACTTTAAAAACCATACATAACATGATTTATGTTTGATCGGCGATGTAAAAAATTTAAACTCATTTTTATTTGTGGGACAAAATTTTATGTAACTAGCAAATATCTCGTATATTGTGAGGTTATGAAAATAGGATTGGACCGGTTGAATGATGAACCGTCCGATCTTGGTCAAGGGTAAACACCGTTTATAAGGTCAGATAGTGTGAGCACCCCATTTTAATCGGATCCCTTTTATTTCTTTGCCTAATTTTGCACTAATCCAAAAAAAAATTGAAAATAAAAGTCAAAATCATAAACAAAATGTCTTAAATTTGGGTTACTAGTTTGTGTGCTAGTTTGGGTTACTTTTGCTTGGGGACAAGCAAAGTCTTAGGTTTGCGGGTGTGATGATCCACTAGATTATGTGATTTATGTATGCTTATTTGATGGATCTTTACCCCTAATTGTGCTAATTGGTTGGGTTTTGTCCCTAAGTTGAGCTAGTTTAGTTTTTAATAGTGTTTTACGTAATTTAATTTCGTGTTTTTATAGTTAATCTAATCATATTTTTATTTGTTTAATTTTATAGGAAATAATAAAGAGAGATTGAGTCACGAAGAATTAAGAAATTAAGGAATTAAAGCTTAGCAAATCAAATTTGGATCAGTTTGAGCATTGGGTCATTGGAACTTGATGAAGCCCATGACAAAAGGAAAATCCACTTGGAACACATGACCACAAAAAGCTTGCTGCACCAAAGAGAAAAAAACTTGAAAAGAGGTTCAGGAATTGAAATTCCAATTCAATTTGGAATTGTAATTGGCAATGTAAAGAAGCACAAGACAAAGGCAAGAGGCCCACGTTAAAAGACTTTGAAGAATGTAAAATGAATGGCAATTGGATGGGCTGGACCTTGACGTGAACTTCAGATTGGGAGTCTTTGATTAGATGAAGGAAAAAGCAAGTAAAAGGGGCCTCACGGGAAGAGAAAGGGACAAGAGCGAAAATAAAAAGGGCAGCAGCAAGCTTAACGCATGGGGAGAAAATAGAGAACCAGCCGCACAGGAGCTGTGTCAGTAGCGAGAGACAGCAACGTGGAAACGTGCTGCTAAGCTTGGACATTGCTGGGATCATCTTTATTTTTATGGAGTTTTCTCTTCTCTCTTTATCTTTATTTTAGCAAGTCTAGCTAAATTCCTTTTATTAGTGTTTTGGATGGTAGATATGAATTCAAGGCAACCGGTTATTGCGGATTGTCTTCTCCGTCGCATGGTTCTTTCTCTCTCAGTCCCCCTCTCCTTCGCCTCAAGCCGTCTGCCACTGCAAGTTCTTCCTCTTTTTCAGAACAACAACCCTCTTCCTCTTTATTTCCCATCATCTTCTCCTCCCAAAAGTTCCAGCTTCCTAATAGTTCATTATATCTCGGCAATCCAATCCTTTCCTAAAAAACCTTCCAACTTTCCTGTACCAGAAGTGATGGTAACAATGAGGTTGGAGGTGGTGGCAGAAGCAGCGGCGACAGCGAAGGTGATGCAAAATCCGATGACCAGTCATCTTCTTTTGGACTTGGGATCTCGCCCCATCTAAGCCCACCCCGGTCCAACCACCATGAACCGCCAGCCATAGTCACCTTCGGCATGGCCCCTCGTCTCCCGTTTCACCACTCTGCTCTGTTGCAAACTAATCACATGTCCTCCATGCTTCAGCTCACCGAGCACTGTGCACAGACCAGATGTCGTCCGGACCATCAACAGCGCACCTGTCAGCCACGTATAGTCTTTCGCCGACAACACCACCATTTCAAGGTCTCTCCCTTTATTTGCTGCTTCAGTCCTATCTTTAATCTCTGCTTTATGGAGACCGGTGGCTCACAACAGCGACCCAAGGGGGTGGCGAAATAGTACCTCAGAGACACGACCATTTTACAGAGCCTCTTGGCTTGTAGAACTCTTCTTCCTCCTCCGCCTCATTGCGAACTCCTCGAACCTCTGAAGCTTGTCGTGCCAGCGGCTAGAGCTTCGCCGAGTCCATTTTCCAGGGTTCAGAGTAGCAGCGCCTCTGCTGTTACTGTTGTCGCCATTGTTGGCGGGAGAATCAAACTGTCATGGATGGAGAGTAGGGAGCTGGGAAACAGAATGAAGTTCATGTCTGGAATGACCCATGAACGGTGCACGGTGAAGCTGATGGCTAACATGGTCAAGGTGTCAAATGCATAACCCACGAGTAACCGGGAAAAGGGAATAAGATGAGGCTGATGGAGAGAGAAATGGATGGGTAACCGGGAGTGGGATGGATGACTGGTTGCATCCAGTAAAAGTGGATCCCTCACCGTAGGAGACTTGTCCACATTGCCCACTCTAGAATTTGCTTGATTTTCTATCTCTTGTACCAAACGTGAAAAACATTTATTCTCACTGCTACTTTATCGAAAATATTAAAAATATATTTGATACCAAACGCTATCTAAAGTTAAAGATTTATGGGAGGAAGGGGTGTGGAGTTTGAGCATGTTGACTACTCCTATATATTCCCCAGCACATTATTTAGAAGATAGTGGCATAGAGGTTCCACAGTCTAAGTAGAACAATTTAGGCCACTGCTGGATTTGAAAAGGGGATGAGACGAATAAATGTTGGGTATTGGTGATAGAGAGGAATCAAGGGTCTAAAAGGAGGAATCCAGATTCCTTGCATTAAAAAAGCTAATTCACTCATTCACGCATTAATATACTATTATATCAATCACTGAAAGTAAAAGCTTGGAATTGATCTAACAATACATTAATATAATATGTAAATACATGAATGCGTGATTTTTAAATGCAAATAATCCATTTTCTATATAGAGCCTACTATAGGTCGCACCCTCTCCTCTTAGTGATATAATATTGGTGGCTTAGCTGTATAGTTTTGGTTTCTTTTCTTCAACACAAATAAAATATTAATATAAATTATTTAAAGAGTAAAGTGACAAATCTAATAAAAAATAAATTATTTAACAATATCAAATATTATGTATTAAATAATATACCAATTGTACATTGAGATAACTACTAAGGATTTAAATAAATAAACATATGATTGAATAATAATAAATCAATAGTATGAAAATCATTATTCAATATAATATGAAAATCATATGAAGCTAACTATACTTTTACTAAGATAATAAAATTTAAGATTGTAGTAAGAGACTTTTGTAAAACAAAAAAACAAAAAAAAATATTGTAGTATGAGACATGTATAACAACCTTAAAATGACAATTGGCCTTCATATTTATTAATTGGACATATTTATTCATGATTAATTACATTTGAGTTACAGTCAAACAAAAAATTACATTTGAATTGAATTGACACTAACACCCGATCCCGAAATCATATCAGTTCAAACTCACCTATATGATTCAAAATATAATCGTCACAGTATGATATATTTTTTAAATCATTCAAATTTTTGGTACTATATGCCAAGAAAAGGGCAAATTGTAGGCAAATGCATATCTCATAAACGAGTAGAGTGCTGGATTATGCATTTATTGTTGGATATACACGCGCTACCACCTCCAATTTAGTGCATTAGTGCTTCTCAAGCCTAGATCATGATACAACAGTCAGTTAATACCCATTGCCACCTGATTGAATTATTGCTATAAACCAAAGGCTCTGTACTAGAATTATAATTTAAAATTGAAGCTACTCTAGAAACTAAATATCCAAGTTCAATCATGCACATCAACACAAATACTACAAATAATATAGCCTGATGGAGAATTATGGGTAAAATGACACGACCTACCATAATACAGGGTACAACAACATAAAATCTAGAATACCATTTTCACAAGCGCATTCGAAGCTTCAGCTTCTCCATGGTGCATCCAGTCCTTTGCACATACAAGGGCCTCCACTGTCTCTGGCCGCAAGGAACACCTGTATTGATCCATCTCTTTGCTTTTTGTGTAAAACAGAGAGTCCGGAGGAACAGTAGAAACTGGAACAGACAATATATCCCTGGCCATCTTGGAAAGTGTAGGGTACTTGACTTTGTTTAGCTTCCACCAACCTAATACATCAAACTCCGGAACACGTGGTAGCAGAGATTCTTCAAGATACTGATCTAGCTCAGACTTCATCTGTTGGCTAGTAGTTTCCATGATGTAGGCATCAAAATCTGTAAGACCATTATCAGACAATAGAGTACCTCCTGGGGATCCCTGCATCTTACCATGGCCTTCTTCCGCATAAGCCGGTGTTAGCGGCAGGGGAAGAGTCACATACTCGTGAAACAGCTCATGGATTCCATCATCAACGGTCTTGATATACATATGAGCATCCTCACCATGTATTTTGGTGAAACTGAACTCAACAAGCTTCATCTTGAAACGAGGATCCATGACTACTGCAAGTGCCAAAACCAGACTGCAATCTCTCCAGTACTTATCAATCTTTTCGTGCATAATTTTATTAATGTTGCTGATGAAGGGATCTTCACTCATAATTGCACGACCAACGTCTAACTGCAATTTCCAAACTTCATGAAAGAAGGTAATAGCAGTGGGATGAGTTGTTGTGGTAAGAATGTTTGCTGCATCAAAAAGGGGCTTCAAGTATGCACAGAGGGTCTCCACCAGCTTCCAATCTTGCATAGATGGGGCTCCCTTGTAATCAGGATCAGAAGTGTCCAAACAAGAAAACACTTCCTTTAGCTCAGAAGCTGCCACAAGCATTTGATATGTTGTATTCCATTGAATTTGGTCATCAATAAAAAGGCTCCTTTCACTGGGAACCTGAAGTTGCTGCTTGAGCTCCAGAAATTTTTCCTCATGTGATTCTGAAGTCTTGACATATTTTACACTATCTCGGATTTTATTGATTAAGTCTTGTGCTGAACCCAGCAAATCCTTCGCAGCACTGCTTAAAGTGCGGGCAATGCAATTACCAACTAGAAACTGACCATTGAGGATATGTGTATTCTTCACAGAGAGTAAAGGCCTGAGATTTTCAAGGGCAACTTCATTCAATCCCCTATTACAAGTTACAGAAAACAACCTACCCTCCAAATCCCAATCAGAAAGGCAAACAGCTACAGCATGGCTGAGTGCAGAGTCAGAATCAGGGTATGGTTCCATTACAACATTGAGAATTCTCCTCTGCAACTTCCAATCATTATCAACAAAATGTCCTGTGATAAATACATAACCTAAAGATTGATTTGACGTCCATATGTCCAGTGTCAGACAAACACGACCCGGTAATCCCTGAAAATACTTCACAAGGTTTCCCTTTTCCATCAGGTAAGTTGCAACACAATCCCCTTGGATAGTGTTAAAGGTCACCATTTTGAACTGGGGCTGCAGATTTTGGACAAATGCAACAAATCCTGGATGCTCAACCATGTGAAGAGGGTAATCATGCATAATGATCATCCTAGCAATCTCATGGCGGCAATGGTCTTGATCAAAAATGATGTAAGGAGTGCTAGGGGATCTATAACGTCGTTTTGGTGGATCGCTAGCATTGCCAGCCCCAGTTCCCCTAGTACGTGGAGTATATGGGTTCGCTTGATTATGCTCCTGGCTACGTAGAATAGCTGAGCAGGTCCCCTTGGCAATGTGGCGTTTAAGGTGGCTGGTGCCTGCAACTTTTGAACCTGTACTATAAGCAAAAGTTTGATCACATTGATTGCAGCGAGCCCTTGTACATCCAGCACTGATTGTTTCTACTGTGAAGTGTTCCCAGACTATAGACTTCTTTTTCCTCCGCTTACCCGGCTGTGTTTCTGGGGTACGTTCCTCAATGTTCAGCGGTGTCTCAGCATTTATTATCTCATAGCTGGGCAGGGCATTAGACATGGCTAACTCATAGTGTTCTTGAGAATTGACTAGCTGATTGTTGTGCATTGTTTCATTATTTTCCAGCTCATAGTCAGTCGACATTTGGGAATTGGCTAGCTGATAATGTGACAAAGCTTCAGAGTTAGCTAGATGATTGTTGGTAAATGCCTCGGAATGGTTCAGATGATTGTTGGGCACTGTTTCATAATGGGCCAGATGATTATGAGGCAATGGTTTGATGTCTGTGAGATGATTATCTGCAAGTGGTTCAGAAATGGGCGTCGGTTCTGAGTGAGGTAGTGATTCAGGTTGAGGGAGATGATCTTCAGGAATTGTGTGGAAATTTGTGAACTGGTGAAGAATTTCAGAATGCGAGGGCTGATTGTTGGGATCTGTAATGGGATTAGCCGACTCATTTTCCGGAATAGCTTCAGACATGACCACATCATCACAGGTCTGTGTTTCAGACATGTTGGTCTCATTGCTGGGCTGTGTGTCAGACATGACCACGTCATTGCTGGGCTGTGTGACCACCTCATTGCTTTGCCGAGTTTCAGACACAACCACCTCATTGCTGGGTTGTGTGCCCATGTCATCGCAAGTCTGTGGGTCAGGCATGCCGGCCTCATTGCTGGGCTGTGTATAAGACATGACCACCTCATTGCTGGGCTGTGGGGCCACCTGATTGCTTTGCTGAGTTTCACACACAACCACCTCCTTGCTTTGGTGAGTTTCAGACACAATCACCTCCTTGCTTCGCTGACTTTCAGACACAATCACCTCCTTGCTTCGCTGACTTTCAGACACAGCCACCTCATTGCTCTGTTGAGTTTCAGACACAGCCGTCTCATTGCATTGCTGAGTATCAGACAAAGCCACATCATTGCCTTGCTGAGTTTCAGACACAGCCGCCTCATTGATTTGCTGAGGTTCAGACACAACTACATCCTTGCTTTGCTGAGTTTCAGACATAACCACCTCATTGTTGCACTGTGTTTCAGACACAAGCATTTCGTTATTAGTCTGTATTTCAGAATTACCCGCATTATTGCTTGGCAATGCCTCAGAATTCACCAGCTGGTAGCTGGGTTCAGAAGCAGTCTGATCAGGAGGTGCATCAGAACTAACCAACTGATCGCCATGTGGTGCTTCAGGGTTGGCTGACTGATCGGTGGGTGGTATGTCAGAATTAACTGGTTGACTGTTCTGTGATGCCTCAGCATTGGTTGGCTGGTTGCTGGTTAATGCCTCAGAATTCTCTGGATAGTCGTTCGGAGGTTCTTTGGAGTTATCTAATTCATGGTTGGGTAATGCACCTGTGTCACCACTAGTAGCCAGGGTATCAGAAGGAAGTCCCTTGTTAGGCTCTGATTCCGAATTTGACAGATCCTTACTGGGCGAATTTACCACATTACTGTCCGGCAGTGTTTCAGATTTTGCTACATCTTTGCTAGGTTGAGCAACAGTACTGCCTGGGTCTTTTTTCATATCGGGAGTTACAACCGCTTTATCATCTTCCTGGATGTTCTTTCCCATATTTTAAACCTGGAAGAGAGAAAGATACTAATTAATGGTGAACTACAATCAAGAACAAGTTTCCAGACATATGGATATATTAAAAATTAAGTACCATATATGAACAAAACACGTAAATCGTTATTGCATTAGGTATCTATGCAAAATATACAGGAAAACGAGCACAAACATATACTGCATTGGTCACCAACTCCAAATGCATATGTGATCATGCTTACTGTCACAAAATATATTCCAAGTATGTGAATGAAGAAAAGAATGTGTTAATGATTGTTAAATGTGCTTGGACCTCACTCCCAAAAGCTAGCTCAAATGATGAGGCTGTCCAAGCATATTGGCAATGTGGGACACAAATGCAACTTCAATAATGATCAAGGAAAGAGCTCAAGAGTATATGAAAATTTCGGAAATGAAAGGAATTAAGCATATATTAAGGCAACAAAAATAACAAGACAGTGGAACTAAAATAAACATTATAATAACAACATTAGAAGGAAATGTCAAAGTAGTATATCTATTATACTATTGAAAGCACAATTTGTACACATAACAGTCCTGAAAAGTGCAAGTAAAATAATGGCCTAGGGAAGACAGGGTCACATGAATAACAGTGAATAAAAAGGTGCAAACCCACTCTTGCTTCAAAATGGATAAAAAGAATAGGCAGTGCCATTAAACCCGGCACTCCTACGTACCCAAAGAATACGTGGGCCACCAAATGGGTTGGGTCAGCCCAGCTCAGTCACAAAATAACATTTCATAGTTGATAATGATAATAATAATAATAATAATAATAATAATAATAATAATAATATATAAATGGGGCAACCAAGCAATTTATTTATAGAGATCTCTGTACATTTCAATCAAGCACTACCAAGTATATTCAAAAACGTATAAAAAAAAAAATCATCAAAACTAATAATCAGTTCTTCAATCGAAAACACACAAATATAAAAAGTAAAAAAGAAAGAAATACACAAATAAAAAATTAAAAAAAAAAAAAAACGAAAAAACAAATTATAATATTTTATATTTATATTTTATATTATAAACGCAACCCAGGGATCGATCTAGATCCAGATCACCGAAACCCTAAGGACAACAACAACAACAACAACAACAGAATTGAGTAAATCAAATCCAGTGAAGAACGAAATCGAGAAAAAGAAAAGGATCGAAGACTCGAGATTCAGCGAAGAAAATCGAAAAGGAGCACGCAAGGTGAGGGAATTTAATTTACCAGCAATGAAAACGGAAAAACTAACGGCGATAACGCCGATTGGCGGCGCTGCAAGGCCAAACCGAGCTTCAGGGCTTGACGGAGTGAGGTCTAGGGTTTTGCAGAGAGGGAGAGAGAGATTGGGCTTACGAACGAACCCGAGAAGCGTAATTGGACCTTAGAGTTTGAGTGAAAGTGGCACAGACTTGTTTGACGGTTCTCAAAAGATTATAATTATTAGGGGCATTACTTTTGGATTCGGAATTTGGACTCTCCGGTCCATTTTTATTTGTTTATTCAAATTTATATTCTGAATTTTTTGGTTTTCTTCTGTCCTTTTTTTTTTTTTTTGTAAGCTTTTGGTTGTTTAGGTTTTTCCGCTTCTCTTCTATAGCCCACTTGTTTACTTATAAATAAAAAAAATATAAATATATCAGAGAGTGGTTTTTTACTGGGTTTTTTTGGTTCATTTTTACTTGGTCTTTTTTTTTTTTATGAAGTTTTTTTATTTGGTCTTTGATAGAGAGGAGTTAGGGTAGTACGTGTAGGACGTGTGTGAATAGCCCACCGAATACAGTGGACTATGATCAATGGCCCCACTTTCTTAGAAAGGTAGTTTGCTTGTTTGGTTTTCTTTTTGTTAAAAATTTTTAGCCCAATGATGTGTCTTCATATTCTATTGATGGTTATTGCCTTCTTCTGTGTATGGCTGTGATTCCATGTGATCCAACAACTTTCTCTTACTTACACTCATAATAGAGAAATCTTTCCTAAAGAAGAACCTCCAATCTGACTAGGTTGCTTGAATTGGATTGCCTAACCTTGTTCCTTTTCTTTCACCCACAATTTCCTAAACTTGCCTTCTCTTTACCTATTTTTTCTTTTTTATCTTTGTAAAATTTGGATTTCCAAATTTTTATTGAATTTAATCGGTATGTATGGTAAGTATTATGATTTTTACATGATTAATTAATTATGAATTGCTACATCATTAAAAAAAATTACTCTTATCATAACTACTTTAAAAACCATACATAACATGATTTGTGATTGATCGGCGATGTAAATTTTTTTACAGTGACACTATATTAAGATTAAACTCAATTTTATTTGTGGGACAAAATTTTATATAACTAGAAAATATCTCGTGTATTGTGAGGTTATGAAAATAGGATAAGGCTGGTTGAATGATGAATCATTCGGTCTTGGTCAAGGGTAAAACCCATTTATAAGGTCAGATTGTGTGAGCACCCCATTTTAACCAGGTTCATTTTATTTCTTTGCCTAAATTTGCACAAACCCAAAAAAATGAAAATAAAAAGTCAAAATCACAAACAAAATGTCTTAAATTTTGGGGGAAAAATTAGAAAGGGTGCAGCTTGTTTTTAAAATTTATAAAAAAATCAGAAAAAATTGAAAAAAAACAATAAAATCACAAAATAGGTGAGCAGGTCCCCTTGTCAATGTGGCGTATGAGGCTGTCGATGCCTGCAACTTTTGAACTGGACTATAGGGAAAAGTTTGATTACATTGCTTGCAGCGTACCCTTCTACATCCAGGAGGACTGATTGTTTCTACTGTGAAGTGTTCCCAGACAGACTTCTTTTTCCACTCTCAGCATCTACTGTCTCATTGCTGAACTCATGGTGTTCTTGAGAATTGACTAGCTGATCACGAGGCATTGGTTTGATGTCTGAGTGAGACAGTGATTCAGGTTGATTTAAAGGTTGCTGAATTGAAAATTTGTATATTGGTTTAAACCAAATTCTATTAACTTTAAGCACAAAATGATATTAACGTGATATTTGTTTTCTTATTGATTGAAAATTTGAATTAACTCGTATTTGAATTAGAAATTTGTATTGATGCCATTTCATCAATTTTGAATTGGAAATCTTTATTATTTTAAAGGTTGCTAGTTGAATTGTAAATTTATATTATTTTAAACCAATTTATATTAATTGATATTAAAATGGCATTAATGTGATAATTCTTTCCTTATAAGTTCCTAGCTTTTATATGTGAACCTGTTTTTTTCTTATTGGTTATCTGGTGGATGAATAAATTATTGCAAGTAGACCCTGTGAATCTGCATAGCACCTATTTCCTAATCAAATTGAGAAATTTTATTAAAATGCATATTACTGTTGCATCTTTATTTTCCCTTTTTACGCTTTGATTTAAATTAGATGACCGCGTAGCTTTTTTTTTTCCTTCATGTTTGAATTGGCAGTTTTATTTTAAAATAAAAAATTAAAATATACCAGCAAATTCATGTGTTTTTTTTTTTTTTGCCACTGTTGACGCAGATGCTATGGTAGGTTAAAAACTTTCCATAAATGTAATAATCAACCCAAAATTTTCTTCCTTAAAAAATGTCCTCCTTGAAAAATGTTAGGCTGATTGCGATTCCTCGTACACATACATGTCTTTCTGAATTCTGTCATTGAAAATGGATATGCAGCTAACACGTGTTTATTTTGCCTTTGAAATTTGAAATGGATATTCAATTATATATTATAGATAATAGTTTTTTTTTGTTCTAAACCCAGTATAATGAAGGACTAATCACTGTTCGCGGGACGTGGCCAAGCATTATTTTAACATCGTCAGGAATCAAACCCGGGAGCAAACTGAGTCGACCCTTAGAGTGTCCCATTACAGACCTTACAACCACTGGGCCAAGATGTTTGGTTAGATAATAGATTATAAATTGATTATGAATTATAGATTATAAATACTACACTAATATTCATCATTAGGACTAATTTTTGGCCATGTTTGACATAAATTATTTTCCAAAAAAAAACAATCATTTGCTCTTAAATTTATGTTCGTCAGTGAAGTTAGTCTTGATATCAATTTTCTTGCGTTTAAAGAGATTGAATCGATGATAAGGGAAGTTAATTACCTGACATATGCATACTTATGTCATTTTTCCATATATGCACCAAATTGGTTCCCGAAATATTGTCATGTTATTATACCATTCTTTAAAAGTTTTTAAATCCATGATTTCTTAAATCTCCCTATTTATTTTTCTTTTCATATCCTTTTATTTTTCATTCCCACTTTCCTAAAAATATGTTATTTTCCTCGAACTTCAATGGAATTCAAAGACGAAATAAAAACAAAAATATTCTTATGTGCTTTCTCGTGTTCTTCTATAAACTATAACCATATGCATTCATCAATAGTGTGGTGATGGTAAATCAAGTGGAGTTGCATAAGGAACGGTGCAGGACATTGTGGACTAAGAGAGTCTGAAGTGGGTCATCTTGGAGGCAAAGGTAGGGTGGGCAAGATCACTTATATCTTCATTCTATCATCATGCTTGGTACACAGCCATGGATTTAAAAGTTATGGAAATATTTGATGTAGCCAAATTATCTTGAACATTTAAAAATATAAAAGGAATAATTGTAAAGGCAATGTTTGATATACTTTACATCAAGTATTCCATAGAGAATCAATTTATATTCTTACTAGTATGTTCACTCGTGCTATGCACGGGTAAAACAATTCATAATATATTATTTAGGTTAAAGTAATATTGTAGTTCCAATTCTTATACATAATTTTTTTATTCAAATTAGTCCCTACATGTGATAATCATTTTTAATTTGGTCCCTATATTTTAACTCTAACAAACGACGTTATAACACCACTTAACAGTGAGGACCAAATTGAAAATAATTATCATGCGTACGGACTGAATTGAAAAACAAAATCGTATAGGAACTAAATTGAAAATCAATGTCACGCATCGAAACCACAATTTTAATGTTTAAACAGTAATGTGATCTTCGTTCCCCTTCTTTCCCGTCACTGGCCTTTTCACCTCTTTTATGAAACTTTGTCAATCTTTTCAAAATGAACAATCCTTGCCCCAGGCGCCACTGCCCACACTCACCCAAGTAAAAAGTGATTTTCTATAATTAACTTTTGTTGTTTCCTACCAAAAGTACGATTTACCGTTCTTTTTCGGATAAATTGTGATATATTAGACCAATTGGGTTGTTCTAAATCCCTAATTTTTATTTGCAATTTGCTTTTTCATATAGGTTCTATTTATCGAAGTTAATACCAAAGCCACCCTATAGCCACTGCTTCTTTTTTGTTCAATTTATTTTTTCTTTTAATATCCAATCGTTAAAGTAACAGGAACCATGGAAAGACATCGACAAAGCCACGTCGATTCATTTGGTAGACTGAAGAGATTGACCGACTTTCATAAAAGAGGGAAAATGCTGGTGATGGGAATGAAGAGGAAGGAAGGTCACGTGACTGTTTTTTAAAATTTTTGATTGAAATATTTTAAACCATTAGATTAAATAGTTTTAATGGTGTATATTTGGTGTAAGTCAAAACTTACACATGATGTCAATGGATCCTAACTCATATATATATTGGGATTTGCTAACATACACCCACCCATTTTATTGAAGGTGTACGTACATAAGATTTGATGGTTGAAAAGATTTGTTATAACATTATTTCTCAGTGGATTTGATATAAATTTTGTTATAAACATTGACTAGTGTTTTTGCCGTGCCCTGCACGGGGTTATATGATGAATGGTGTTGTGACGCCGTGGCCTGATATATTCTATATAGGAATCATAATTTTTTTAAAATATAGTTTTGTAAAATTAAAAATATATATATTATTCTAATTGGATATAAATATTATTTATATTGTTTCGGTCTACCCATATAAATTAAATAATAAAAATTATACAGTATTAATATATGTTGAAAGAATATATATTATGTTCAATAAATATTATTAATCATACAAAGATATTAGACAATAAAAATAAGTACTTGAAAATATTGTTGTTCATATTCCTAGTGTTCTTTCTGTAAAACTTATTTGGTTTGTTTCTCCTCTTTTATTGTATGATTTAACCATTTTTAGAAAATATATTTATCAATCATATTTTTTTATTCTTTTTTGAAAATCTATTTGATTTTTTCTCTTCTTTTCCAGTAACAATTAACCTTTTGTTCAGAAAATATATTTATTTATCATATTATTTTTTCTTCTATCTTGAAAACAAATTGGCTATTGGATTTGTTTTCCTTCTTCTCCCTTGTAAGTTAACCTTGTTTAGAAAATATATTTATCTATAATATTCTGTGATGGTGCACCGCATATAGTTTTTCCGGGCAGTCTAGTTTTTCTGTGCATTGTGCATTCTATTTTTACAATAACATTGTAGCTTTTTTCCAGTGCATTGTAGCAACACACTGGACGTATTTTCTGTGTGATTGAGAAGCACCTATTTGATCAATATTATTGTATTATTGTTTTTACTATTTTCTTAGGACTCACCATTTTTTTTACCATTAATGAATTTAATTAATCAATATAAAAATTATATCATACAATGCTTTATTCAATAGTTTCTTTGATAAAATCAAACTACAATTTAGAACTTGATGCTTAAATATGAGTAACTAAAAGACAGAATCAACTTCAGAAAATCCAAAACACAACAACTTGTTAAGTTTAATACAATTAAGCAATCGACAATTTTTAAAACCACCAAAAAGTAACAAAGTATAATAGTAGACTTGTCTCTTTAATTTCCAAATTCGCATGCATTCAAACATACTCTTAAGAGCAAAATAATTAAGGTTTTATATTCCAATAAAGACAATTATGACATTTGCTCACAAAATATTCATTTATAAATAAAGTTCATATACATTTGGAGTTAGCATTTAAATTTATGTTCATTGCTTGGTCAAGACAGTGCTAGTCCTAGATAAGCAAATTCTCTTCCATGTCTTCAAATCATTTATGTCTTCAAATCATTCCCTTTCAATTCAGCTGGGTTGTTATGCAAAAAGTACTACTCAACCGTTAGGATAGGCAGAAACTGTAAATCTTTTGGTTTTCTATCATATCATCATCTATCTGCACCCAAAATGAAATCATAAAAGACTTTTGGTTTCTACCAAAACCAAAATATAAAACAATATTAATATCATGTTAAGATATATTTTTGTTTGAGAGAAAAGAACCCCAAAACAAAATCAAGGAATGAACAAATATTGACATGCATTGTTTTTTTCAAATTACTTTAATTTTTAACCTTTTATAATATTTTTTATTTTATTTTTTATTTTCAGTTTATCTTTCCAAGGTGTTTTTGTCCGTCCAAAAAAAAAAATCTAAGGTGTTTTTGAAAAATAATACAAACATTCCTAAGAAAGATGCAAATAAACTAATCTTGAATATTAATGTTAAACACTTGAACTATTCCCAATAATCTTGGTAATCATAGGAAATTATTTCTTCTATTGTGGAAATATATTTGTTGTATTTTTCCTCATTTGCCATGCAAGTTATTTATATAATTTATTTAAACATTATTGCTAAAACAATTCCCAGCGATCTTGCTAACCAGGAAATTTTTTTTCCCGAGCAAGTTAACCATTTATAGTTGAACCATGTTTATTTGATCAATCATTTTTCAATGTTATTAATATAATTTAGTTAAACACTAACGGTAAAACACTTCCCAAAATCTTCGTAACCATTTGATATTTTTTTCCTTCTTTCGAGAAAACCTATTTGTTGTATTTCTACTTCCCCATGTACTCCTTTAAGGATGAATCATGTTTATTTGATCGCACTAAACTTCTAAAAGAATATAAACACAACGTTTTTTTTATACTGTCTGATCTGACTCAATAAACTAATCATTATTTTATTTCAGTAAAATAAGATATTTTATTTTTTATATAAGTAAAATACATGCACCACGTGCAGATATAAAAGTTATCTGAATGTCAAATCTGATAATACAAAATATGACATCTCATGTAAATAATAGTGAGGAACAAAAAAACATTTTTCGAGATATTTACATAATGTGCAATTCAAGGGACCAAAACAAAAACAATCAACATTTGAGGCCCTTGCAGAGTAAGGAATAAAAATATATTTGTATTGAAAGCAAACATATAAAATCTTACCACAACCCATAAAATAACAATCTAAATTTTTACAATGATTAATACAGAACTTCAAATATTAGGCTTCAAATGGTTCAACTCTTATGGTTCAGCAAGTATTAAATCATATAGCAAATAATCAATAACATTTTCTGGTTCAACTCTTAAAACTAATCTCTTACACTTTGCAATAATAATAATAAAAAAGTCTAATAATGGTTGCATTTGAGCATATAACAGACAGGAATTTCAAATGGTTCACTTAGCTCAGATAGAGCAAGTATATAAGGCCTATAAGTATAATGTTCCTCTTTGCTGCAAGTTCTTCAAAAATTGTAGTTCGTTAACCATGTTCTTTCACATTTTACTTTTAATCCCCAAGGGAAGGTTTCATGGTTATGACAATACCAGAAATGAAACAAAAATGCAAAAACTAAAATATAGAAATTGAAGTAAACATTCACCTAATGAAATTTGAGCGAATAGCAATAAAATCAAGAAGCAAGAGTTGGAGTTCACCGATCCTTTCACCGCTACAGCAATTAATTTTAGTGGCAAAACTAATTGACTCTAATTCATAAATTAATTTGAAAAATTTGTGGCTAAACAATATTAGCCACTAAAAAATAATTAATAACACGTAGACTTAAACCCACTGACCAACTAATAAAAAAAAAAACCCACTGACCCAGTCGACACCTCACTTCCCCAAAACACCCTTTCATCAATTTCACCCTTTTGTCGATTTCACCATTTCATTTTCTTCTTCATCGACGCCACAGTTCATCTTCTTGCAACAGTTTTCATCGTTCTCCTATTCATCTTCTTCGTGTTCCACCTCGGTTCAGGTTGCTATCTCCTCTCCCTCCCCGATCTCTCTTCTTTGTGATTTTTTTCAGATAATACCACTATAAGAAAAATAACACCCAAGCAACTGCTCATTACTTTTGTATTTACACTATAGGTGCTTGTTTTTTTGTATTTGCAAAAACAAAAATATTTATTAAACAAATAGAAAATAGTTTTTTATATTATTTTGTTTTTTCATCAAACATGACAACAACACCATGAATTCCCTAACTTTCCTCTCATCTCATCCAGCCGACCTGCACATCACTCCTTCGTATATGTGGTTTAAATGTTTAAAGAACTAATGAATAACCTCAAATATTTTAATCTTTCATTTTTAACATTTTAAATTTTCATATATCTGGTTTAAATATTTTACAGTTTGTCTCCAGAACTTAATAGTGACTCCACAGGTCTTGTGCTGAAGTCATCTCTGTCATGTTGGGTTGAAGCCCTTTTCCAACAATTTCTAAGCTTTCCCTATTCTAAGGGTCATCAGCAAAATCCCGTAACAGCAACAACATTACAAAGTGTGCCTTTTTTATGCTCACCATTAGAGCAGAGTATAAAGATGAGGAAAAATAATTACTTTTTTTTTTTTTTTGATAGGCCAAATGGTTAGAAGTTAGTGGGTTAGTTGTTAGAGGGGGTGGGGGAGGGGATGGAACCCCAATCATGCAACTCTTTAATACCAATCGAAATTAAAAAGGGACCCCAGAACATTCAGAGTTGTTCCATAAACTAATGCTTTGGTAATTGCACAAAAGATAACTTTAACAAAATTTAGAATGTCAGTAGATAAGATAAATCAACCAAAGCAATTCTCTTCTATTACTACACAGTTAATGTTATCTACCTTCATCCTTTTCTTGATTCAATAGCATCTCACACAGCCTCCAACTTCTAGGTTTCTGCAGTGTCCTTCAAAAAGTTGAGGCGAGACTGCTTGGTTTGCTTGCAAGCGGCTAGATAAAATAAAAGGGTAAAAGGTCAGCTTTCTTTGGCAAAGTAGCCGAATGAAAAGAAAATACAAAAACTATTTCAATACCTTCTATTTTGTTTTGGTTATTGGATGCAAGCACAGAAGATTACCACTTCTCATAGTCACATTTTCCCCATTTGTTTGCATGTTTGAGAACTCAAAACAAAATTCAAAAAACAAAATTTAATAGATGAAAAAGATGAATAGAAAGGTCTCAGATGCATAAAACATCTTTATATTGGTGCTGCTAGCAATTAACAGATGGGAAGTTTTTGAAAATGTCATGAATAAATGCAATATGAATTAAAGCAACAGTTTTAAAGTTTTTAAGAGTCCCAATAATATAGTTTGAAAAGAAAGCAGGAAGTTAAAAAGTGATGCATGCATGGGTCATTTGAATTAGTAAGTGGCATTGGGAATATTGCACACCTTAATGCTAATGAAGCACCCTGTTTACGAATTTCCTTTATGATTCATTCAAACACAAACATGAAAACCTCCCAGTCACTACTGTGTCCATTCATTTCGCCACTATCACATCAGACGTAGCTCCTCCCATTCATTTCTGTAAACACAAAGTTGTTGCTGTTTCCCATAGCCAATGAAAATTAGATAAAGTTTCCAATTAATGATATTACTTATTTCAATACAATGGAATTAAAACATCAAGTTTCAAGGCATGGGAAAGTTCAATTTGTTGCAGCCTTACCGTTTTGCCCCCATTTTATGGCCTACCATTGATAACGTAAAAGTGGCCTTCCAATGCATGGGAAAATTAAATGTCGTAAATAAAATCATTTTATGTGCTTTGATGTGAAATTAATACCAATTAAAATAAAATAAAAAAATATAGATGCAATATGATTGGTTCTTTCCATTATTAGTAATAGTAAACCAAGCTTATTAGATACTCCCTCCGGTCTCTATTGTAAGCAAAAATTAAATGGGACACATATATTAAGATAGTTAGTTGATCTCATTTAAAAGAGTCATTGGGAATAAAAAATTAAGTTTGTTACCTAAATTACCCTTCCTCTTATTTATTAAGCTTGTGTTATTGAGAAGAAAAGGAGTCATTGGAAAACAAAATTTGTATTAAATGAAGGGTATTTTGAGAATAACTTCATTAAATGAGAAGAAAGTAGTTGAAATTTGCTTATATTTTGGACAAAAAAATTTGGAAAGTTTTGCTTACATTGTGGACCGGAGGGAGTAAGATAAGATTTGTTATCATTTTATTATAAATGATAAACGATAATGTACAATCTGAATCTTTCTATTCTTGTAATTAGGCTTATGTTAACAGCACTAGATTATTAATTTGCAGTTAATTCATATCTTTGATTATGCTGCTCAAATGGGATAGTTAATTGATTAGCAATAATTTTAATTACTATTAACTAGTATGTACCCGTGCTATCGCACGGATCTCGTTAATTTTTACACATCTTAAAATTAAAATGACTGGTATATACACTAATAAGCTCATATATATGAATCCATCAAAGAGCTTAACACATGTGGTTGGAAACTAATAAAATGAAGTAAATTAGTTTTCAAGATACTTAGCCTCATATTATTCATTATCATAGATAATATATATGAAGTAAATTCTCTTGTCATCTTTTTTAAAATTATGCAGTACATGGATTAACACAATTTTGAACCAGGGAATGGACTGTTGAAAGTTGAAACAAAAATGTATTCCTACTTTCTATAAGGCTAAATTATATTTTTGGTCCCTTATCTTTATTTTAGGTTCCCTCTTTTATTTTTTATTCCAAAATAGTCCCTCGTTTTTTAAAGTTATATCAATTTGGTCTCTCTTTTATTTTTTGTTCCGAAATGGTCCCTCATTTTGCAAAAGTTAAACCAATGTGATCCCTTTTGTTGTTTCAAAATGGTCCCTCTTTTATTTATTTTTTCTAAAATGGTCCCTTATTTTACAAAAGTTATATCAATTTGGTCCTTTTCATACCATATTTTAAACGAAAAGGACCACATTGAAACCTAAAATAAAGATAAGGGATCAAAACGGAACAAAAAAATTAAAGAAGGACTAAACTGAAACCTAAAATAAAAATAAAGGACCAAAAGTATAATTTAGCCTTTCTATAAAAAGAGCATGTGCCCTCACTGAAGAGTGCACCTACTTTATATAAATCTGTAATTGTTGGTTCCAGTACGGGGAGGGTGCAACAATTCAACCGCAAAGCCTGCATCGTTTCTATATACTTATATCTTAATAGTTCTAAATAGGTTAATTTACTTCTAAATTTTTTGAATAAAACCCAAGGAACTAATGTCGTCCAACATAACTACGCCATGATTATAATCTTTATATTTGTTAGAATGTAATATTAATAACTACAATCATCATAAGAAATAAAATTAAAGCAATTATTGTTTATATTTTTGTTTTAATTATTGTAATGTTATAAAGTTACTTTGTTATAACTTAAAATTAGAATGAATTAATATTTTATTATTTTATCACATTTATATTTATAATATATAATATACAAAATAAATTATTAAACTCGTGCATCGCACTAGTAGAAGAATCTAGTTTCTCATTAATTAGTGGACCAAGTAGGCATTGGGACCTTGGTTGGAGACTGCTTTCAACCGCTACAGGACCCTTATGAGTTATGAGGACATAATTTTGTTGGATAGTAATGATATATAGATATCCAAGCATCAGGATGAGGGTAATTTTGCTATCCATTATTATTGTTAAGATAATTATCAGAATGCTAACTGTGAGTAAAGTAGTTGAACAAAGTAGTGGAATGTAAATAAAAAATGGTTCTTGAAGCTAAATTTAAAGCGTGGAAGCTAAAGGAGTAGGAGTTCTCGAATATTTTACACAATTATATCTTGTATCTTCTTGTCATTATTTGTTCCTATCACATTGTTGGTAAGAAAACCTTTTCTAATTAGAGTTATGTTGTTCTAGACACTTCCGCACCTGCAGCAAACTTGTTTGTTGTGTAAAGTATAATAGAAGTAATAAGAACACTTAATCGCCGGTTTATGTGTTTCTATAACGTTAATTGTTGCAAAATTAATACTACTTGTGATTACCAATAGTCATGATATATATAGAACTTCACCAGCAATGACATACTTCAGCAACAAACATGGCCAATGTCCAGAACCTTCTCATATTTTCTTTGATACCCAGAGTTTGACGTGATGATTGAGAGAGGATGATAAAAATTTGACACGTGTTGCTTGCACATTTGAAGTTATTGGGTTTTGTATTATAATTTAGAATTTAGATTTAGATTAGCACTAATTTAGTCTATATTAATTATTAACTTTTTGGTATTTTGTAAATAATTTCCTTTTTAAATTTGAAAAGATTAGGAATCATGGCCAGCTTACAGGTGTAACGAATTGAGTGTAGAATTATGGGTGATTAATATGAATGGTAAGATGATTTGGTGATTAGCACATGATTTGGTGTAATGGTATCAAGTCAATTGAATCATTGTTGTAACGACTTTAACCTTATTAATTATCAAGTATCAAAGATTAGATGGTTATAAACCTCGTTTGATATTTTGCCTATTTCAAATCCTTTCTCCCCACCAAAATTTTTCAAATTACATTATTAATGGCAGACTGAAAATCATGAAATGCCCACCAAAGTCAATAATGAATTGGTTTTGTAACTCATTTAAAAAATATAGTATTATAATTTTGATCTAATATGTTTTTATTGTATTAACTATTTTTAAATTTCTACAATACTAATTAATTTTTATTTCAAAATGTCTAAAGACCACGATGAGGCATTATTTATATTGATTTAAATTTTTTTTTTATAATGACTAAAGTTTCAAGTTTAAAATTATCCTATGTCAAAACCTTGGTAAAGACTTATGAATGTAACATTATTTCTCTGAGATTTTGTTATAACATTATTTTTCAGTGGACTTGTTATAAATTTTGTTATAAACATTGATTTGTTATCATTTTATTATAAATGATAAATGATAATGTACAATCTGAATCTTTCTACTATTGTTTTTTTTTTTTTGATAGACACATGTTAGTAATTAGTGTGTTATGTTAGTGGGGGGAGTTGAATCCAAACCCTATGTCCCTCCCCCAAACCACATTGACCACCTTATAACTCCTTTTTTACTATTGTAATTAGGCATATGTTAACAGCACTCGAATATTTGCAGTTAATTCATATTTTTTATTGGGTATTCGCATAACCACTTTTGGTACATATATGTGATGGAAACAATAGATCATAGTAAAATTGAAATTGGATATTGGATACCAGACATGGTCAAGAATACTTGCAAATCAGGATGAAGGAGAACACAAAAGAAATATTGTATTATAATAAAAAGGACATCACAAATCCATTGCAAACAAAAACCAAGGGACATGGAAAGGAACCAAAAAAAGCAACCCATGTATGAGATCATTCTCGTACCATTTATTCAAAATCCGTAATTAAACTCAACAACTTCAACCAAACTACTCAATTAAATGAAAATATTGCTAAGCATCATGAGATAGGCTACTCCTTCTCAATTTTGATTTCTTTCTTCAAAAGATATTTTGTGGAAGTAGCCAAGTCCTTGACAGCAAAAAGGCATGGTTTTATAATGGCTGGACTGTCTTGTGGATCACTGCATAAATCTACAACATCAACCATAGAGTAGAGATTCCCCTTATTACTCTCTGCTTCTGCGAATCTGGGGAGTAGGTCCTGTAAATGAAAACATTGAGTTTCATTATTTTAGGTTCAATATACCAACACATTAAAAAACTAAATCACAAAATATATAGGTACATACTTGAGCGACCTCCTTAACACCATTAGTTGCACCTTGTAGTCCTTCCTCACAGTGACATCCTCCTATTTTTAGAAACAAAAATGATTGAGTTATGAATCTGAAAAATTCTCCCTTTTCAGATTATCAAAGATAGAAACATTTTAATGGTGGTAGGACTACCTCAAATTTATGCTTGAGTTTGATCTTTTCAATGATATCAGCATCCGAGCAAACACATTTGACACAATAACATCTTTCATAACGTGAACCCATCTTGTGGGGACATTCAACATGAAAACCTATCATTAGTAAGAAATTCACATAAAATATGTCTAATTAATAAAAGGTATAGACTAAGGTTTACCATTAAAATCTTTGCACTTCGCAAATAAAAAGCAATGACAGCATTAGAGGATTCACCACCAACTATGAATGAGTTTAACTCATCAACATAAGGCCCAAACAAAGTAATTTGGAACCGAAATCTGATTTAACATTTTAAATGAATAATTAAACAATAAAAAGTAGCTTATTATTACCCATTGTTATTTAGCTCTATCACAATGATCTTGCTCTTAACACCATTCTTCTCATATTCTATCTTTTTACCAATGCCAGTCAGTACTCTTATAAGGTCTGCATACAATGAAATGAAGTGTTAGAAATAAAAATTTATATATAAGTTTGGATGTGTTCAATACTAAAAAGATGAACGATCAAAATACTAACCAACTAAATAATCACTATCAAAGTTATCTTGGAAACATTCTGCTGGCAAGGTGAACGTGAATATGTTCATTAGAACAGCAACATTATCAATCCCTTTTTACCTTTGTATCATATTGAAAATTGAGCTTAAACTGGTGTCTGGTTGTAAGATAGTTACACGTATTTGACACCACATCAAAATTAGAGATATGATACACACAATCTTCTTTCAAATCATTTTCGTATTTATAAGATCAGCATCTTATGAATCGTAGCATGAATCTTTTTCCCCTAGGAAAAATGACATTGAAAAGTAAATATATCCATAATTTTTAAAAAATGAAATGATAAGAAGAAAAAAAAATGCATGAATTAACTACCTCAGATGCATGAATCAGCCCTTGATTTGATATGTGATATGCGTTTGATTCTTGTAGACTGATTTAATGCCAATCATTATTGATTTCATTGCATTTCCAAACGTGATATTTCCAACGTGATATTAATAATCGGTCACGTTGATTTGTCTCCAATTTGATATTAATAATATCATTTTAATGCCCTTTGATTTGTCTCCAATTTGATTCTTGTAAACTAATTTTGAATAGGTAATTCCCTGCAGGTGCATTCAAACTTGAGGTGTATTCCGGATAGGTGATTCCCGCAGGTGTATTCAGATGTGAGGTTAATGACCGTATTAAATGTCAAGTTGCTAATAGGATGCCACTTGGAATAGAAATCAATGAGGTTATTTCAATTTGTATATAGTATAGATTTGTATATAGTATAGATATAGATTAATTAGAGGGGAGATTTTGGCAGGATGAAGGAGAATACATATTAGGAAAACGACCAACTGTTATGCAGGCGATTATTTAGTATAAAAAAATTTGTTATTCTCTAAATTTAGTAATGGCTGAAAGCAAATTACTTACCAATCAACTTCATTTAGACCAAGCTCAAAAGAGCTATTGGATTCAAGACACAAAACAGGTTCCCAAATTGCGACACCACCTTAATAACCCTCCTCCAGAATATCTTCTACAATACTAGGATAACACAAATAGCATGAAGATATAGCAAGCATGAAGATACAACACTGGACTATTTGAATAGATACTTACTATCTTGATCCAAAGAAGCAAATAAACATTAATTAAAAAAAAGAATTAAAAAAGAGAAAGAATCAAAAGAGAAGGAGCCTTACCTTTTAAAGATTTGGGACGGTGCACTCGAAAAATTAGAAAGAGCGAGAATGAGAGAGTTCCAATATTGAGAACCTAGCAATGATAAAAAAAAAAAAATTGAAAAAAATCACGTGTGGAAATGAAGAAAGAAGAGAGCCTCACCTGCATGGTTTTCTCCAAACATATCTATCTCCCAAGAATCCACCTTTTTCCCTTGCACTTTCACATTTGTCTTCTTTTCTCCCTCTGAAATTGAAATTGCTAATGATAAAAATACATGATTAGGAAAAAAATATATATTAAGAAACGACATTTAGAATGATTGACTTGGTGCATGTGTGGATCACCACCTGGAATTCCACTCATTGATCCACCATAGTCAGATAATATAACAATAATACATTTTTGATGATTGTTGAACAAATCATATATAGGTGCCATTAAACAATAGCTGAGGAGAGGCTACACCAAAAGAAAACAATTCAAATGGTGACAGGATGATGCCCATGAATGGAATGTAAAATGTGATACCACCTTTAAAAGAAAACATTTGATTGGCAAATTTAGGGATACATGCACTGATTATTCGAGATTGAGATATGATTTAGTTGTGTTCACATTTCAAAAATTCAATTTTCTAATTAGTATATTAAATGTCTATTTAGAGAGGGAAAACAGTTTTGGAAAAAAATCAATGTAATTGCATTCTCAAACATGTTTTCATTAATAGCATAATAAATTATTTACATTAATAACATTTTAAATGAATAATTTCAAATTACAAATTGATTTTTTCCATTAATGAAGCCTAGACCAATAAACATTGTTTTTCTTCAAATGAACGTGAGCGCGATACATCAACATATTTTGGAGGGAAGAGCTCAGGTGAAGCCACCTATGAAAATTTTGTCTAAGAGAATGCTTGAAAGATTGACATGTGGAGGATTCCATTTTGAGATTTTTCAAAAATGTATATAACATAGATATAGATATAGATATAGATTATAAATAGATGTGCATGAGGAAGCCCCCTCTTTTGAAATTCAATAGTATAAATAACTGCAAATGCCAAATGTAATAGAATGAATGAATGTTAATATGTATAATGTAAATAAATCATATTTTATAAAGAATTCGTGAAAGGCCAAAAATTTTTAAGTAGCTGAACTGCTTTTACTCTACCAAAAAAATTGCTTGTCGCTTAAACTGTTAATTAACATTCCAAGTTTAACCTTAAAAAATCCTTGATAGAAGACCAGGTCTGTCTTCTGATTTTAAATGTGATTTGTTGAGTAACCGCGAAAGTTCTATCCATTTCGGGTTACATGTGAAAGTGATGAAGAGGTCTGGATATCCAGCCCATTTGCATATTGGCATGTCATCTTGGTAATTTTGTATCATGTATCGAGCTCCACCAGTAAAACTCGATGGCAAAATGATACGTTTTCTAGTCAATGCAGCATTTGTATCTCCCCTCGAAATAGCTTCTGTTAACCCTTTGTATAGTTCTGCCCTGAGCTGCTTTTGGTGTGATCTTATATAGGCCACCTCCGTGATTCAATCATTGTATAGGCATCCACAATAAATTGTTGGAGCAACCTCTTGGAATGTAGAATTAAAGAAATTCCATTCTCTCGATCTTGTAATTTGTAGGCAAAGAATTCTCGCATTGTCACTTTGTTCTTTTGGCTTGAAGAAGAGTGAGAAATGTCATTACGAGGAATGTCATCCTCGTAGCCATCCTCTCCATGAGGAAAGAGAAGTGGATATTGTAATAGAAGATATAAGGGGTGTAACTCACTAATGCGTTGCAATTCTCTACCTTGAGTTTCAACTATAATGTCTCTTTCACCAAAAGATGAATCAATATCACTAACAATTAATGCAACTACTTCAGATACTGTATGCAAATTATAGTTTCTAGCATTTTTATCTCTTTTATGAATCAATCTTAGCTTAAAGTCCACACGATGTTCAAATTGAAATCGATCTCTTGCCATTCGAAAAGCTTTGACTTATTCATTGTATTGATCAAGCATATCTTTCAAGCCTTTGAAGATATCTGGATTAACTTTGTTGCTAGTATCATCAGAACTAAGACACACAAATTGTAACATCTATTATTTTATGTGTGGTTTACGTATGATGATTAGGTTTAGGACTTGAATTAAATTTTTGAGATGTGGTATGAGGCATAGAGACCTTTTCATGTTAAGTACGCAGCTTTTCCGTGTGAGTTTGAACGTAGAGACCAATTAGGGTTTCCCGGTTAGTGTCTTTTAGATATTTGAGGGTGGAACAATAAATTTGGAGTTAGAGATGAGATTAGGCATTTTTGATGGTTGGAGATTGTTTATTAGGTCCTAATGAGCGTATATCCCAAATTTGGAATCAATCGGACGTCGAACGAGTTCAGAACGCGACGAAATGCGCGAACACGTATTGCTGCCCAGAAGCCAGCGCTGAGCGCTGGACTCCTAGCGCTGAGCGCCCAACGGGCAGACATGCACACTGACGCGTGGTGCTGACGTGTCACGCATGCAGTGGTCTCTGGCCAAACCCAGCGCTGAGCGCTGGGTATAAGGCGCTGAGCGCCAGGCCATCCGAGGAGCAAAATAAAAGAGGCTTCCAGCCTCATTTGAGCCATTTTTTCCTCTTGCAACTCAGAGCAAACTTAGAGAGGAACCAGAGAGGGCTTCATAGAGAGGAAGTAAGAGAGAAAACCAGAGAGAAATAAGGAGAAAGGAGAGTGAAAGCAACACAAAAACTCAAACCCCATGGCTGGAAGCTTAGAACTTGGGTGAAGCAGCCTCTGAAAATCGTCTCCCACACTTTCATTCACCGTTGGATTTCGCTCAAACTTCAGAGGG
Source organism: Echinosophora koreensis (assembly GCA_035048595.1). Taxonomy (NCBI): domain Eukaryota; kingdom Viridiplantae; phylum Streptophyta; class Magnoliopsida; order Fabales; family Fabaceae; genus Echinosophora; species Echinosophora koreensis. The sequence goes on from JAPCYP010000072.1 coordinate 2,445,833, forward strand.
AGGTTCGAAACTAAGGGTGTTGCTTATCCAACGGTTGAATTTTCTTCAGGACTTCTAGAATTCGAGTTATTCAACTCAGAAGCAAGGAGGAAAGCCAACCCGGGTAGCCCCTGACCAGCCACATTGGGAGGCTCGATCCAGACTCGTTTACCGTTGGATCGTGTTGAAATTTTTAGAGAAGGTAAAGGACATGTATTTCTTTTAACTGAACGGTTGAATTTATGAATAGAGGTCTATATTGTATTTTTCGAAGCCAAAACAGAGGCGGGTTTAACAATATTGTTGGCAGATTTTGAGTTTCTAAGTTGGGTTTTCAAACTTTGCCTTTAGGTGAAATTTTGGAGGATCGGAGGACTCGGCTGAAATGAGACAGAGTCGTGAGAAGTCGGGAAGGAGTCGTCTCGCTTCGTTTTCGTAGCCATACGTTTTTCAGGTGGGGGAAAGAAACCATTTAACGTCGGAAACGGCGCAGTTACATTTAGTTCGATAATGGCGTAGGGCGACCTAAACCCTACTCGAGAGCGAGTAACGGACAATGTCCATGTCACATTGGGGACTACTTAGTGGTACCAATGATGATATTGAAATTGTGCGTTTATCGTCGTTACGATAATTATATATTATTATATTATTTTATGACTGGCTGTGGTGACTGCTTGGATTGATTGAATTATTATGATGATGGATGATTGATAAAATGAGTATTTTATTTAATTGAAAATTATTATTATTATATTGGAAATTGATGCCATGATTAATATGATGATTTGATGGAATGATGTTATGATGCCATAAGTGTAATGGTTATGAGTAGAGTTCGAGTAAGTGATGTGATATGATGAGCATTGATGATGTATTGGGGAAATCATACTTTATGTGTTAGTAGTGCCTAACCGAGACGATTGATGTTATATAATGATGAGATTTTATTGAGGTTATTTATGAGGTGATGATGAGCGGTTAGGGCACTAGGGGGTGACCTGAAACATGGTCTGTGATATGTGGACCTGAAACATGGTCGTTTTGTGGACCTGAAACATGGTCGTTGGGGTCTATTCCTCGGAGGGAGAATTCCCGGGGTCTAGGCTAACGGCGGACCGTCCCAGACATGATTTCATTTTAGTTGCAGCTATAGTTCATGCGTTGCATGAGCACCCTGGCCGAGGTCCAGAGGTGTGCACCGGTTGTGTAGCTATAGTGCCATTGCTTTGCATGGGCACCCTCCAGCCGCGGACGAGGGTGTGCGCCGGGGCATCTGGGACGTGTCGATTGTTGTGATATCCGGATATGGCCGATTACCTGAGAAGATTCATATAGCATTTGCATTGCATCATGATGGGGGTAGAGGAAAGACCCTAGATGTGGATTGAGGATGTTTGTTTTATATATATAAAAACTATATTTTGAGAGATGGATGTTTATCGTGCTGTTATAGAATTAAATGTCGCTAAACCCTTTCCACGTTTGATGTTATATGGCTTCTTATCCCCTTTTCTTTTGTTGTATGTTTGTACATTTATGTTTTGTATATCAGATCCAGATCGTGTTGATGGCGCACTGGGATCATCCGTGGATGACTCAGGACCCGGGGTTCCCCCTCTCGGGGATCTTTGAGGTTGAGTGCTTAGATCCGAACGGGTGGCCCAGTCACTCGCTTCGTTGTGTATACGGGTCCTACGTCCATCACCTCCGTGTTCGGACAAGGAGCGCCGATAGGATTCGTCGGCACGTTCCGCTTTGGCACTACCCTTCCTTTCCAGGTAGGACAGCCAGATGGACACATACCGCCGATGCCGCCGATGCCAGGCATGGGCCCAGATCCCTTCATGGTACCCTTTGAGGTAATAGTTCCAGGACTTGCACCAGCACCAGGACCCGAGTTGGCACCTATCCAGGAGGAGGACCCGGTTGCCCCCGCCCAGGACCTGGCACCCCTTCCAGAGGTACCAGCGCCTCCAGAGGTCCGGGCTACGGTTTCAGATTCTTCTCGAGTATCTACCAGACAGTTTCATCCCCGTGATAGTAGACTTTACCGACAGAGGTTTCAGAGGCAGTCGGACAAGAGCTCGTCCAGTGAGAGCGGAGGAGTGTCCGGACCTGCCGGACCACGGGATGCAGACGAGGGTGGTAGTATTTGATGGCTCGGGCCAGTGCCATTTGTATAGGTGTGAGTGAGGTTTTGTTGTATTTTGAGAGGGGACGGGGTGTGGAGAGAATCGGCGAGGCATCTTCCCTTTTTTATCTTTTGATGTATTTCCTTTATGTTATGTACCAACGTTTTGTATATATTTCGGGATCCTACTGATGAGAATCCCTTGACAGTTGTATTAGGAGATGATGTATATAATTATCTATATATATATGTATGATGTATGTTGATGTATCTGCATGATTTATATCTACCTTTTTAGTTTTAAATTTTCTGCTATTTTTGAATATACATGCTTAACGATAATAACGAAATTAGGCTTTAATATTTTGAGTTTTGCTTTAATGGGACGTCGGGGCGTCTCACAAATAAATTAAATTAAATTAAAATACAACATCAAATTGCAGTTGACAAAAAAAAAAATAGACATCAAGAAAATAATATATTTACAGTTATATATATACATATATACCTGATTGCAACAATGCAATTTGAGATTTCATAATCAGTGTCAAATGTGTATAGTTGAGCAAATTTAGGAGCATCCCCTTCAACATGCAAGAGACTACCAATCTTATGGTAGTTGCTTCCATTTAGCCTAAATTGGTACGGTACACATGAATTATTAATATTCGTGTCAATTTTTCCTCCCATTGATGTAAATGAGAACATTGAATTATAGAGCCTTATATTCATTATGAATTGTTTGGAAAGTGGTCAGTGACGATAAAAGACCGAACTTCTCAAATACTCAGGAGGTTCATTAAGAGCTCGTCTACAAGCACTGTTCTATAGCTTGTCTATTCAAAATAGAGTAGAGCTCGTCTATTGGTACTGTTCTATATTCCGTCTACTTGAGCATATTCTCATATTTAAAATATACCATATATGTTGAAAGGCTCGTCTACTCAGATGGACGCGGATATAGACTCTTTAGTGATTTCCTTATCATATTGAATTTCGAATACCCTATAAGACTTAGATAAAACTTGTTAGATCTTAACTGACACTTTGCCATACAAATTTAATCCTTTTTGTTAACATCAAAACACAGAGATCATTTAATCCAAATTACTTTGGTTCCAACAGAAGATGCAACCATTGTCTAATAAGAAAAAGTCAATGTGTAACAAAAAAAAAATGTTGTTGTGTCTATACATCATAGTAAAACCATTGCAATGATAAAAAATTCGTAAAACCATTGTCTAATTAGAAAAACCGTTTTCTATACATAAGTATAAAACTGTTGCAAAAATTATAAAACTGTTGTTTAAACTCAACAACAACGGTTTTATATGTGTAATCTATGTAGACATATGCAACGGTTTACCCCGTTGCTTTTAGTGGCAACGGTTTTACCCTCGTTGCCTATTGTGGCAACGATTTACTAGCATTGTCGAAGGGCAATATAAAAACCGTTGCCTATATTACTTACAAATGCAACGGTTTGTGGTGATTGTTGTCTTATATTTACAAAACTGTTGCCTAAAGAAAAGGCAATGTCCGAGACTACTATAGTTGCAAAACCGTTGCCTATTGAAATGGCAACGATTTTTTTGCTTTAGACCACGGTTTTTGTTCGTTGCCATAAACCCAAAATGTTGTAGTGAGAGAGTGGGTACCATGAAAAACAAAAGAAGAAAAATAAAAAGAATAAAAAGAAAGGAAGCTATAGTCTGTACAGAAAAGAGGAGCAATTGAGAGAGAAGGATAAACAAGTCTGTATCTTACTCTTCACGTTGAGTTTGAATGTCTAAAAGAGGGTGGATGAATAGTAAAGTAATAAGGAAGGGCACGTGGGCCTAAAAAATATCCTCCAAATATTTTCACCTATGTTATATGATATTTCACTTTGTATATCCACTATAAATAATTAAAAAAATTATTTGAACTTAAATAAATCCAATAGGAATAAATGTATAATGGACAATAGAAAATAAAATATATGAATTAAAATAGCAGATAGTGATTGAAATATTGAGAGCATAAAAAGACCGCTGTTAATAAAGGAACCAACAATCTCGAAGCAACACTATGAAATATTAAGAGAATCGAATGACCTTCAACCATCAACTTCTACAGGGGAAAAAAATCTAAAGTTACGATACCTAGAGTGGAAAATGCAAACTGCAGATAAGATTGGGATCACAAAATGCCATATCTTTACTTTTGAGAGAAAAGTGTGTTGAGAATGGGATAATGAAGATTCTTGATGGGGCCTGTATTGAGAAGAGGGGAATCATCCAATCAACTATCCTATAGAGATAGTGGGTATCATGAAAAAAAAAAAGGAAAAAAAGAAAGGAAGCTTGTACCGAAAAGAGGAGCAAATGAGAGAGAAGGATAAACAAAGTCTGTAGCTTACTCTTCACGTTGAGTTTTAATGTCTAAACGAGGGTGGATGAACAGTAAAGTAATAAGGAAGGGCACATGGGCTTGGGCCTTGTGAGGATTGTAACATCTGTGTTTTAAGGCATTATTTATATGTTGGATAATTAGGTTTAAGACCTTGATGTAGGGTCTCATATGTATGTTTAGGTATTGGGAACTTTGCATGGAAAGTACAAGATTAATCGGCGTTGAATTGAATGAGAACGTGTTCTAGGGTTTTCATTATATCGTTTAGAACGCTTAAGAGTGCACAATAGGAAATTTATTTTTTAGGAAGAGATTAGGTATGTTTGAGGGCTTGGTCTTATTCCTTAGGTATAGAGGAGTCTATGTTTCAAATTTCAGGTCATCAGACTTCAAACGAGCTCAGAACGCAATAAAACGTATGAACCAGGAATACTGGACAGCAACCAGCGCTGAGCGCCGGCTTCCTGGCACTGAGCGCCAGCCAGAGGGACATGTGGCGAGCTGCGATTCGCCCAGAAAGTCGGTGCAGCCCAGCCAGCGCTGAGCGCTGGATCTGGGCGCTGAGCGCCAGTAATTAAAAAAAAAGGTATTTAATGAGAGAATTTCATGGAAGCTTGGAGAAGTGGCAGAAAGCAGAGAATATAAAGAGAGAGGGAGAGGAGAGAGAGAGAGAGAAAAACTTACAGAGCTGATTCCGATCAATCCGTTCGTCTTATTGAAAAACCGATTATATCGTTGTGATCCTCACGGCTTCTACTTCATCTCCTACCTATCTTTTCTTGATTAGGCTAAGGTAAACCTATGTTCTTATGCCAAAATGCCACCGGTGACGGTATTGAAGTTATCTCTTAATCCGTTTATCGGTTTTCAATTCCGTCTTCAGATTTGGGTTATACGTAACGTGTGCTTCATGAATATGTATTCAGGTGAATTTTTGGAGCCCCGGAGGTAGGAGAACCTCACGAGGCAAATTTGAGGAGTTTAGAGAGGGCTTGTTTCATTGCTCTAATGCTAGCCTACGACACTTCAGGTGGGGGAAAGAAGCCATCTAACGTCGGAAAATGACTAAGTAACATTTTATTAAATATTGGCGTAGGGCGACCTAAACCCTACTAGTGGGCGAATAATTGACAATGTCAATATCAGATTGGGGACTACTTAGTGGGACCAATGATGATATGGAGATTATAGGTTTATCGCCGTTAGGTTAAATTTATGATATTGAGGTTGTCTGATTTTTACTATATTGAGCTGCTTGTTGTGTGCTGTTTGGATTAACATGTTAATTATAGTTACTATGTTTATTTGAATATGTTATTATTATTATTATTATTATTATTATGATATAATTATTATTTTATTATTATCATGATGTTATTATTATTTTATTTTGATTATGGTTGATAACATATTGTCTTGAGTGATAATATGTTTTATCTGCAATGACATGCTTAGTTGGCATCTAGGCGATGATATATGATTTTTTTTTTTTAAGTTATGCATGTTGGGGGAGCGTATGATATATGACTTAGACATGTCTAACCTAATTAATTAATATTTTATTATGATTAGATTGATGATGTGATATTATTTGAGATATTTTATGAGATAGATCTTTATATTTAATGTATTTTATTTTTTATATATATAATTTAATATTTTATATGCTTAATATTTATAAATATTTATATATTTTTAAAATTTTTTGGGTCCGAATAGATTGGTTTGGTTCGAATTTCTTGACAAAAAATTATAAATTCGAACAATACCGAACCAATTGATTTTGATTGATTCGGATTTGTTTTTATGTAAATCTATTAGTTCGGATTTGTTTTTCGGACAAATCTAAACCAAACCCACCAGTTAACACAACTGATTGGCACTTATCCAGACAAAAATATTATTTCCTCCCATGGTGTGGGTATGTATGGTTTGAACTTAGAATGAAATTCCAGAAATTTGGAGGCCTCAAACTTCACAATCACACGTGACGAAAGGAATCGCTGACGTGCACGCTTATTATTAGTCCAATTCGAATCGCGTTGAAATTCCCATCTCCAATGTTTTTTTTGGTGATACTCATCTCCAATTTTTTCTTTATTCTTTCCTCTTTCTAGGGTTGGTTGGTTCCGTTTCCTTCCTTTTCTCTCACTTCCTCTCCTCGCCGGCCGGTCGGCGAGCTTCACCGGGAATCCAATTTTTCGATCATATTCCCGGCAGCCCCTACCCTGCCACGTGTCTCCTTTTCAAACTCAACTTTTTCCATAGCAAGTGAACACCTGTTTTCTTAGGTGAGTTTGTTAGATTTTGACTTTGAGTTTTTGATGTGAGGTTGAAAGCTTGTTTCGTTGTTTTGTTGTAGCTGATTGTGTTGTGTGTATGGAAGGTAAGATGGCAAGTCAGAGTGGTTCTTCTCGAAGGAGTTTTTCTTCTACGAAGAAAACATCTGATTCTGGAGTGCATCGAAAATCTCTTTCGTCTTCGCGCCCTATGTACGTTTTTTTTTTTTACAATCGTTTTCTTTATTGTTGCAGATTATTCGTATCTGTTGTTGTAATATATATGCTAGAGTAATATATCAGTATCTGAAACTGTAATCGATAAGTCAAGTGCTTATGTGAGGATCAATTTGATTGAACAATGGTTGATGTGAGGAACCGATAGAGTGTGATTATAATTTCAAGGACTAAGGCTATGTTTGGTTCACCTTTGGGATTGCAAACTTGCAATGGCAATTTTGTAAAAAAAAAAAAAAAAAAAAAAAAAAAGGGTTGATCCAACGTGAAAGGAAGAAACTGGTCCGGTGGGCAGACGTGCTTTACAAACTGGGAAGCAAACACACACTAACATGATAATTTTCTAATGCTAGGAGCTAATATGACTTGTGCTTATAATTTCATGAACTAAAATGAGGGATCAATCGTATATGCTTCTAATGCCTTCAATTTTTATTTTTTACTATTGGATGGTGTAATTTTTTTCAGAATCAAAATCCTTTTATTTTGCACACATCTTATTCATTTCATCTGCTCTGTGTTTTGAGTGCTAAAAACTAACTTGAAAAAATAAATAAATAAAAGAAAAAAATAAAAGGTTACTCTGTATGCATAAGTCATAATGATTTTAAATATTATAGTAATAGCTATTCTTGTGGTCTTCCAATGATTTCCACATTTAGAAGCAGGTATACTCAGGTTGTTGGGTGCCATAATTGCAAAAGTTAGTATTTTCAAAGTGTCAACGTCAAACAAATGTTGGTGTTTTCAAAGCCTTGCCTAATTGATTGGTTTACAATGATGTTAATAAAGAAACTATGATTTTGATGGTGTACTTACTTGTATGGGGTCATTTTCTAGGCTTCCAGCTATCAACTTCACCTGATTGGAACAGTTTTTGTCATATCATTTTCCCAATAACTCTTACAAAGCAAAAAGTACAAAGTTCATTCTGGAATATTTCATTGTTTCACGTCTCTCTTTCTTTTTTTCCCCCTACTTATTAAATGTATTTTGTCTGCTTTGAGATTTAATCATCTACCTCAGGATTCTTGTATCGACATAGTCCATATTTACTTTGTGTTTGTCTTCATGCATAGAACAAAATCTGGACTGTTAAGTCCATGAAGTGAAATATGGAATTTGTCTGTACAAGATTTCTCCATCTTCCCTCTTATAGTTTTGACTGAGTAGTCAGTTACAGAAAGTATAGTGATCGTGCCATTGCTATCTATATAGGGACCTGCCAATTCTTGATACACATATTTTATAACCGATCCGTTGTTGTCTAAATGGTTTACTAGAGAAGCTTGATGCATTCCACGAGTCGTTAAGATGCACTCAATTAGATTATTTTTTAAGCATTGCTTAAGTATTGAAGAAGAGAAGATGAGTTAGTGAAAATTTAAATCACGGATGATGCCTTGTTTCTGTTTGGACTTTGGAATTGGATCAGGGGATTACAGGAGAGCGAACAGTGAAATCATTGCGACGTTCAAAGGCCTTGACAGTACTGAAACAACACTGTCTATGATGCATGCCGTCGGATGGCTGCCCGTAGAGTAGATGCTCTATTACTAACTGATTCTATATGCCATGCTCTGTGGAATCCTCACGGACAAGGTATGATATGACATAGACTTCTTTTTCTCATCCATTAATAATGAAGACTTAGACTTCTTTTTCTCATCCATTAACAAGGGAGAAAAGAAAGTTGAGACTTTGGCTGGCTTTTCCTGCACTTTTAACATACATAACTTCTGTCCTATTTTTGTGGTTAAAGGACATAGTAACAAGAGTTGTTGCTCAAGAGATTAATCTTGAAGACACACCTGTCTCTATGGTTGTGACAAGGAGTCCGGTATTTGTCCTTTCTGAAACTCTTGCTGTGGAAGCTCTGCAAAAGATGGTGCAAGGTGGTTATATAGAGACACACTTAACTTTTCAAGTTAGTTGCTATTTTGTATCTTGCCATTTGAATACAGGGCTGATATATGTTGACAGGCAAATTTAGACATTACCTGTGGTGGAGAATGGAGAAGTTGTTGCCTTACTTGACATAGCAAAGTGTTTGTATGATGCCATTGCCCGTATGGATAGGGCAGCTGAGAAAGGTAAAGCAATTGCAGCAAGCCGTTGAAGGTGTTGAAAACAATGGGAACATCTGCCACAGGTTTGTAGAGTAATTTCCTTTTTGCATGCTGAGCTCATTGGTTTCTAACGAGGACATCCTTGGAAGATGTCATGGTTTTGTTAGGTTTCAAAATTTCCACTGGCTAATTTTTATATCATGCTAATTTGGTCTTTGCACAGTCTCCAATTCATCATTCATTGAGACTCTTCGGGAGCAGATATTCAAGCCAACAGTGTCTACATCATTCCTGAGAATTCAAAGTAGGTAATGCCTTCTTTTGTCCGAGTTGAAGTAAAAATTACTTCAGTTTTAATTGGTCGCATGTATGGAATTAGCATCCAAGTTACTTTAACAGACAGTGGCACTTTTTAGGGTTGTAACAATTTCACCAGCAGACTCAGTTTTTAACACAACAAAGAAGATGCTGGAACTTCATGCAAGTTCTGCTATTGTGACGGTTGATGACAAACCTCGTGGCATTCTTACGTACGTTTGTAGCCATTAAAATTGCCAGCTGCCTTCTTTTTTCTGAAAACTTCCTTTTGCCATTCCACCAATTGTCATTATGTAGCCTTAGATTAATTAATATTAATGGATTACAATTACAATCTGCATACAAATTTCAGTTCAAAGGATATCTTGATGCGGGTAATTGCACAAAATCTTCCCCTAGAGTCAACTCCTGTTGAGAAGGTACTTCATTTTATTTGTACGCTGTTTAAAAGAAACTACTTACTTTTGTCGGCCTTTTTCATTCTTTGGTTTTCTAACTTCTAGGTCTAGTAATGTTTAAAACCCTGTTTTTTCCTACAATGTTTTAGAAAGAAAAAGTCGTCATTCCAAGTGTTCATCCTTTTCTTCTCACTCTTATTTGATATATGTGCAACACAATATGCAGGTTATGACTCCAAATCCAGAATGTGCAGTCATTGATACACCTATTGTTGATGCACTTCACACTATGCATGATGGAAAATTTTTGCATCTTCCTGTGGTTGATAGAGGTAATGTGATTGTGATGATCAAGGTTTTAAATTGCAGTTGTGGTTGTGTTACGACTTGATGTGGCTGCAATTGCAGCCTGATGCAGTTGTGGCAGCCACCGCAGACGAGATGTTGTGGCTGCGTCACATGATGCAGTCTGCAATTTAAAACCATGATAGTATATGGAATGGGGAAGAGGTTGGTGCATCGTTATTTTTTCCTGATTTGGGTGGTTAAAACAGATGGCAGTGTAGTTGCTGTGGTAGATGTCATTCATGTCACTCATGCTGCTGTAGCGACAGTAAGTCAGGTGTGTTCTTAGGCTGTGTTATACCCACTACTGTAACTGTTGATTACATGGACCCTCTATTAAATCCCCGTTGTGTCAAAATGGGATAAATGACTTTATTTATGTATACTTATATAGCTGTCATCATGATTCTTGTCAGCAAAACTTCGTAATTTTGCATGTCCTTAATCTGGTTCTGTTGAAATTGTTAAATAAAACGTAGGCTTGACAGTACCATCCATGAACTGATAAGTATTAATATCTTGGCATCGTAGCCTAAGGCCTAAAAAGGATTCATTTTTTTTTTCAGGGAAAGGATATCATTCTCTCATTCTTTTTTTTCTTTTTTTTTTAACTACCCAAGGTTAGAGGGTACTGCTGAATCATGTTAAGTGAATTCACGAACACTATGATACCAGAATTCCCCTTTTTAATAAGAGACTTTTGAGTTGTTTTCACTTTTCAACAAACATATTTAATAATGGCGTCATTTTCTCACACTAATTAGGTTGGAAACAATGAAGCTGCCACCTCCATGATGCAAAGATTTTGGGACTCAGCCATGGCCTTAACTCCAAATGATGATGATGATGAAACACGAAGGTTATATGCTCTGAAATTGTTTAGAGAAATATATCCAGTTTTTAAATGTACTTAAACAATATTGATTACATACCAGTGACAATTCCTTGAAAATGGCTTCTGAGGGAGGAGAAACAGGGAGATCCCTTCCATATCTTTCTTCAAGCATGCCAAATATATTTTCCTTCAAAGTACAAGATAAGAAGGGCAGAATGCATAGATTCACATGCGGTATGCATACTATCACATGTTACCAAATAGATCTTTGTCTGCCTTCCCTTCTATCTGTGACAGCATATAAATGATGTTTTCAATATATGCTCTTGTTTAGTCCTTTCATGAGTCTCGCTTGACTGTGTTGCATGTCTCCAGAATGGATCCCACATTATAGTCTCATTTTACTGTAGTTCTACTTTGATAGGGAGGGCTGTGGTAATAAGTAATGGATCTGTTTTCTTTTCTTGGGGTTCTGTCTCCTTAGAGGTTTCTTCTGCATATTTTTTTGGATTGTGTTAGATACCGGAGTAATAGAAATAACAGAATACTCCCTCCGGTCCACAATGTAAGCAAAAATTTCCAAATTTTTTGGTCCAAAATATAAGCAAATTTCAACTACTTTCTTCTCATTTAATGAAGTTATTCTCAAAATACCCTTCATTTAATACAAATTTTGTTTTCCAATAACTCCTTTTATTCTCAATAACACAAGCTTAATAAATAAGAGGAAGGGTAATTTAGGTAACATACTTAATTTTTTATTCCCAATGACTCTTTTAAATGTGATCAACTAACTATCTTAATATATGTGTCCCATTTAATTTTTGCTTCCAATAGAGACCGGAGGGAGTAAGACATAACACTTAGTAATTGTTATGATTAGGTAGTTGTTAGTTAGTTGAGAAAGGTTGGTTATAACTTATAAATAAGTCATTGGGAGAGAGTGAGAGGCATTGATTGTATTGGAAAGGAAAGGGAAGTAAAGGAGATACCTGAAGTGGAGAGAAAGAGAGTTTACAGTCCAGAACTCATTCAATAAATACTATATTTTCCGTTCAATTCTGTCGTGTTCTATCATATTGCTGATTTTTTTAGTAAGAAGGGTTTCTTATTTTCCTTTTTATTTTTATTTATTCTCAATCAAGAAAAAAGACGGGTAATGGGTCTTCTGTAATATGAATAACATATTCCTGCATCAAGTCAGAATACGCCAAGTTTATTATGTATAAGTAGAAAACTATCAGTTGAGTGCTTTGTGTGGTTGCTTGCAAGTTCAGATACTCGGAGCATGACAGAGGTTAGAACTTCAATCCTTCAGAGACTTGGTGATGATATTGATCCCAACAACCTACCCCAAATTCTGGTATTTAAAAAAATATTATATCGTATGTTGTTAAGGTTGAGTTGATAGGCTCCTTCCTCATTTTCCTAACGAGGCCTGGGCAATCTTTGTTTGTAGTATGAAGACGAAGATCATGATAAAGTTGTATTGGCTTCAGACAGTGATCTTGCTGCAGCCGTAGACCATGCAAGGACGACTGGTTTGAAGGTATAGTGGATTTGTTTGCTGGTCCCAAGTCCTGAATTATTTTTCTAAGTTAAGGAGAAAACTATTAAGTGGGCAGAGTCCACCACGTCATCTCTTAGGCATTCAAATTATTATTTGACGTGTAAAAAGTATTTTTAAAGATTAGTGCAATTCTGTGATGGCCTTCACAACCTAGTCAAATAATGATTTGAATGCCTATGGGCTATGGTAGACCATGCCTGACTCAGAAATACTTCAAATAAAGGCTTACCTAAGAATGGCTTAGCCAATGGGGGTTGGTTTGGTTGTTAACGATTAAAGCACTTAGCTTGAAAGGCTTGGGTTCGATTCCTGCTGGCAACAATCCCCCCTGGTAGGTATTTTGTAAGTACCGATATAAATCCTTGTTGAGGCTTGTGTTAATGCCCTTTCTTGGAATGGGGTAGCCTCTCCTCCCCTTAACTTTGTTTAGCTTTTGTACAAGGGAAATGCTAACCTTCTGTATAAGGAATTGAAATAGTAAGTTTTTATGGGGAAATGGTGAAGTTATTACCTAACCTTGAACACTTGAATTTTTAGTTTTCCAATAAATTATTTTTTCTTCTTGATTCCTTAACCAGTGTCCTAAGGGCATTGGTTAGCAAGACCCTTTATATAATTAGGAATTGGACTTGTCATTTCCGGTAAAGATATTTGTAGGTATCTGTCTGTATCAAGAAAAGTTTGACTTTGGATTGATGCTTTTGTAGGGATTGAGATTGCATTTAGAATATACAGGGACACGTGGTTATGGGAAAGGTTCTAGTTCCGGAAGTTTGGAGTATGCTAATTCAGAATCATGGGCGTCAGCCTATAGTGCTGTTGCTGCTGGAGCAGCATTTGTTGCTGGCTTAGGCCTATTAACGTACTTGAAACGGGTTTGATGAAGGGAAGAATGGGTTTCTAATAGTGTAGAGGCCGAGCTGAAGTCAGTTGGAACTTTGGAGGGGCACACTTTATGCGCTTGCCAATCTGTATGTTCAGAAATTTTGTATAACTGTGTTCATAGGGGGAAAAAAGTCAAGGCATTTTTTCACGTTGGTTATTGTATTCTGAAAATTGGGATGCGTCAACCCTTGTTGTTTGTATGTTTATAAGTTTAGGTTTTGTAGCCTCGTCAACCTTTGGAGATTGTGTACAAGAACATACTGCACAACAATAAGTTTATGCACATTTTTTCTGACATGAGATCATAAAAGATCAAACGATCAGGATTGAGTTTATAAAAATAATTATTTTTAATATGATGATTGCGTTTATCATTCAAATTTGAAGTCTATGTAGTGTTGCAAATATTAATTGGATTTTTGTATGATTGATATTTTTCTGACGTTGATTTGAAATTGAGTTAATTGTCTTCCTTTGTAAGCAAGGTTGCTGTTGAGCTGATGGAGCTAGGGATGTTGATGGGGCAGGACGGAGAGGAGAGTTCTTCGCTCCCCATTCCCGTCCCCCAATTTTCTTCTCGTCCCTGTTCCCATTTCCCACCACGAAGAGGTTTTCTCCCCCGTTCTCATTCCTCACGGTTATGGATCCCGCAGGGAATTCAGAAATCCAGAAAATTCATAAAAAAATATATGCAATAAATTAATATCAAATAAAATATAAAATTTATAAAACTAAAAATATTAAATTTTAAAGTACTTTCAACAAGTTCAAACTCAAATAGTAACAACATGAGATTCAACAAAAATTATGACAAGGTCTAAGACTGCATCAAGTTCGATTCGTCTTATCATGTCTAACATTTAAGGTCTTTAAAAATATTTTAGTGACATCGCGACAGACAAATGGCTCTATGGCGAGATGTGGAGAAATAAAATTTATTCTCAGACAGCGCAACGAACCAGATGCGTGAAGAGTTGAGAGTGAGTGGTATGATCATTCCCGCAATCCTGCCTCGTGAGGCCCTATTCGAAGCAATCCCCGCTGGAATCCCTACACTTAGGTGGAAATTGCCATCCCTAAGTGGAGCTGAATAATAACATACTCAAAGCAATTTCAAAAACGAGTTGGGTAGGGTCGAGTTCAACATTTTTATACTAAACTCGAACCCAAGAACCTGATTAAAAACGAGTTGGTTTGAGTCGGGTCAATCGGGTCATTTGATTGTTAAAAGAGAAAAAGAAACGTTGCTGCAAGCCCAAGGACAACCCAACATCAGAAAATAGTGCATCCAAAAACCTAGTTGCTCATTGTGGTGCCTCCAGGTTGCTGGTCTCTATGTGAGCAGCAACTCCAGGAGCCAGATGATCTGGACAATGATGCGCGGTGGTAGCTGGTGGTGGTTGCACAATAAGCTATCAAGGGGAGAGACAACATATACGATGGAGAGACGATGTAGTGATGACGGACCACAGAGGCGATTCAAGGACGACGATAGATGGAGGCGATGCAGAGACGAATGGCAATAGAGTTCGGTTTGGACGGGTTAGGTTACGTTGTCGGGTTAGTCCCGGACAAAGAGAATACTCAAACCAATTTATTCGAGTTGGGTTGAGTTATTGAGTTCATCAGGTTGACCCAGATCCATGAACACCCCTGTTTCAAAAACCTAACACCCAGACATAATAAAATACAGAAGTATGTTTAAATATTATTTTGGGAACTTTTAAAAATTTTCAAATTTCATGGGTTTGACTAACCAATGTCATAAGAGTAATAGTTAATTCAAAGATAAATTAATTTTATTGGAAAGTAAAACTCTTTTTTTTTGTTACAAGGAGCTAATGCCCAAAAGAAAAGAAAACTAGCAATGCATTACATGGGTTAATGAGGCCCCTAACAAATCACCTAAACTTTTAAATTTATTGAATTCATTATTTTTATTTTTTAACCAATCGAGGGTCCACTGCTCAGCCGCCAACAAGAAGCTATCTAACTCTTTTTTTTTGTTGAATAACTAGCCCCAACTGTCTAACTGGGACTTGTTGTTTCCTTCAGCCAGGAACTGGTGCATATGTGTTGACGATCCGACAAGTGTACCGTTTCGTTACAAGTAATAAAACGTGGTAAGTAAATACCGAGGTTGAACACAAGGATTGGAAGACCAATTTAACAAATTTAATAAGGAAATTCAAAGCATTGACCAACTCAAAGGGAAGTAGTTATGAAGAGAGAGAGAGAGAATTAAATCAAAGATTAAATCAAAAACAATTAATTAAAGATGCTAAAACATTGTGATGAGATTTGATTATGACTAAGGCTATAAGGTCACAAATCCACCTACCCTATCAAGCAAGTTACCCAAGCATTTATCTCCTAATCCCTATGTTCAATTTAATTTCTTTGTCAACCAAGAACCCTCAATTATCCTAATGTCACTGCCGATTTTCAAAAGGAAATATCTACAATTGCAAGTTGTCAATCTGCCAATATATTCTACCCACAATTAAATTCATTAAGTTCTTGGTTCCCTATAGTGATTGCACCGCTTTCCTATTCTATGCCTAGCAATATTCAAACGGTGTTCTTAATTCAAGTCCTAAGTACGAATTGTCTGCAGTATCATCGCACTAGACTAGTTAACCATGCGTGCATATGATTAACACAAACAAATCAGAATTAAGAAACAACAAAAGAGGCAAAGGGATAAGAAAATATTACTTGGATAAACTATGCCATCAAAGGTGGCTTCATCGTTCCCTTAGAATAGAGGATTAGTTCCTCATAGAGACGAAAACAACGATCAAAGTATTGAAAGCATTCATCCTCAAAGAAACCGAAATAAAAGTCACTACACTGCTCTAAGCAAACTAGGATTACAACCCACAATTAAAAAACTGCTCCATCTGACCTAAAACAAGCTATTTATAATATTTGGGATCTGCGCGCGCTCGCGAGGCGAGCAGGGATTCACGAGGAAAATCTTAAGTTGACGCCAGTTCAAATTTGGATTCTTCGCGAGGCGAGATAGTGCTCGCAAGGCTAGACTGAATGGTCTTTAATTCCCTGAGTTTGGATCACAAGGCGAGGCTGAATGGCTGCCTGTTCCTGCTTAATCTGCTCCTCTGGCTCGCGTGGCGAGCTTCTGTTCGCGAGGCGAATGGCCAATTTTGCCTTTTGCTTGTTTTCTTCATTTTTCCTAGCTTCCTCGAGCTTCACTTTTAACCTGGAATACAAAAATAGCAATTAATGCTTTATTGACTCAAAATTAACTAAAATATCCTAAAAACTACTTAAGAGACTAAAAATGTTGCTTAGGGACAAAAGAAGCCAAATTTGGGTGTTTAGCGAGGTTAAATCGCTCAATTGGCATTAGAACCTTGGCTTTTCTAGCTGTAAAACTAGATAAGTTGGAGGGTTATCAATATGCGCCTGGCGCACTAACTAACCATACTTATCATGGATGGTATCAAGCAGGACATCATCTATAGCAGCAGCAACAACATCCTCACCACACTCAGCGGTCTCCTGACAATAGACTTCATAAGTGCGCCTCCTTGTAACTCGAAGCAGGCATGTATTGTGTTTCCATTTCAGCAATTTCACGATCCAACTCTTGCTGCTTCAGAACTATCGCTTTACGCAGTTCCGTCAATTCATTCTCCAGCTCGGCTATCTTACCACCCTTCTAGTTGGCGGTTTCCAGTTCTGCTAGTTGCTCACGCAGTGAGGAAACGAGTTTTGCATCAGCAACGTAGCCAGAAGCCAGATCGGATCCTTTCTTCGTCTTCAAGAAATTACCGAACTTGAAGAAAGCGACAAGGGTGCATGTGTCGTTGCGGACCCGAAAGCGCTTCTGTTTATCGAGAGCAATAACATTATGCAGGGCATACTCATTCGTAATTCCAGTGATGGTCTTAGCGTTAGCGATGAAGCTCTTAACTGTAATGAGGTTCTTGTTAATCTCGTTTGGAGTCCAGGTGTTTACAGTGAACCCTAATTTGGTGATCGGGGTAAGGCAATGGTGCAAGGCATCAGACAGGTCCTCACGACCAGCCATCTGAAAGTGTGACACCCTTCTACACTGCATGTTATAAAGCATTTAATATAAAACAATTAAATGAAAAACATGCATTTACTGAAGAATTTAAAACAATTGTCCATGGGTAGAAAAGTCCCACATAAACCAGTTCACAACGCGGAAATCAAAATAAGTTTAAAACCATAAAAACGTAACAACAAATAACCTAACCCTGATGTCACAACTCAAAGTTGATATAACCATTCCGGAAACATATCCTCGGAATACAACTGAAATAAACTCACATAACATAAACTAGCCCTAACTATGAGTGGCGGCTCCTCAGAGTCACCCCTCTCCGGGCTGCTCGTCATCCTCTGCAAGGTGCCAATCAGGCCAACAACAAACAAACAAACATAGGGAGTAAGAATCATGTAACATAATAGCAAGGAAGTAGGAAGTAAAGTAAATCATACAGGCATGGCACCCACATAAACATACATCAACAGCATCAACATTCAACATGCTATGAAGTGCAATGCAATCCTACTCCGCTAAACCTACAATGCATGTGGATCCACTAAACTCGGGATGGACGACTTCAGAGTTAAATATCCACATTGAGAATCTACTCAAAGCCGGAGAATCTACTCCTTGGATAGCCAACGCATCAAACCAACGAATGCCTCGTCACGGGGGCGCTAGGAGAATCTACTCCAACCGTGGATGGCCAGATCGCCGTACTCTAGGACGACCCCCCCATGTCGAACATCCCTAAACAACAACTCCGATGCAATGCTTATGCAACACAACAACAACGGCAACGCCACCTCCATAACTCCAACAGAATCGACCAGAGATAACAGCGGAATCGACCACACAACTTGCCTCACGGAATCTACCGGAGGACTTTAGCTGAATCAACCGCAGCACCTGGGGCAAACTCTCGGCCACCAAGGTACATACCAACAACACCTTAGACCCAAACCGCGGGGTTAAGGCTTCCTTGGTCAAAATCACCAAGACATAACTCATCAGCTTGCAGTACCCAATGGGCACCGACTTATCAAACTCAACACCTCACCATCTCATCATCTTAATTATCTTTAGTAGACATTAGCCAAGTTGTCTAATCAACTTATCATTATTGGGGAAATGGGGTTTGAAACCCCTTAAGTTCTTTAATTCTGATCTGTCCAGTAGGGGTGAGCACGGTCGTGCTTATACCCCAGCACGGTCGTGCTTAAACACGTGAGGGGCGTGCTGCCCCTTAAGTGAACTACGATCGTGCTTCCTATTGAGCACGGTCGTGCTCAGCAGCACTGTCGTGCTCTTTGTCCTGCACGGCCATGCTAAACAGCGTGACCATTTTCCAGAATACAACTTGGAGCACAGTCGTGTTCCCTGTTCAGCACGGTCGTGCTCATCGTGCGACAGTGCTGTTATGGGCAAGAACAGTAACCGAGTTTTAACCAATTTCAATGGTTTAATCCGTTAATTATCCTAAATCCATTATTAGCACGTTTAAGGGTTAAAACTCATCATTAACAACAGCATCAACTCAATATCATCATCATGCTAATAACAACGATTAACAAACAACAATCATGCTCATATTCAACAAAAATCAATCATCATAAACCAGCCAAAACATGCATCATAACATAGCCTTAAATCATACAATCATCAAATCAAATAACGGCGGGGTTATGGGAACCCCTTTACTTTACCCTAACCCCAAGCCTATGTAAACACTACCCTTCTCCCCATACCTGGATTGAAGGTAGCTCTCTAACAGTCTCCTAACAGCAACCGATTCTTCCCCTTTAAGCGGTTCACACTCAACAAGCCTTGAACAACCAGAACAGAATCAATCATTAGTTTTCCAAACCAGAAAACCAAAAAGAACTGAAAAGGGGAAACAGACCGTTACCTCTAAACCAAACTAGATGCACAGGGTTCCTCAACGGCTCCAAAAACTCTAAGAACTGGCTGAGTTTAGTGGAAACAGGGAAGAACACAGTGTCAGCCGCAACAGGGTTAGCAACCACCAAAGTAGGGTTAAAAGTCGCAACCCTCGGTTCTGTGCACATATATAAAACTCGGACTTGAGCACGGTCGTGCTCACCCTTGAGCACGGTCGTGCTCACCCTTGAGCACGGTCGTGCTCAACTTAGCGTCGCCGAGACGCGGTCAGCACAGCGAGCACGAGCGTCTCACTGTTGAGCACGGTCGTGCTCAACTTAAAATCAGAAACACGCTCCTGACTTTAAGCATGGGCATACTGGATAATGAGCACGGGCGTGCTCATGTACCAGAAAGGGACCTTTAAGCCAAAATCCCACTTAGCCCTCAACCAAACACTTAACAACCAAACGAGCCTTAAGGAAAAGCACTTACAAAAAATGGGGTGTTACAGAAAGCAGACTGTGTTATGGAAATACGGAAACTGAAAAGGGAAATTTAAAGGCAGGTAATTAATTATGAGAAACAATGGTCTAGTTCATGCAAACTGCTCAATTGACAGGTGTCATGCTCTCATTTCACCGTTTTGCCTCCAAAATTTTAGCCTCCTACTATAGCTAATCAAATAATTTCTTTATTATGGTTTTAGTTTTTATTTCCTATATTAATTATTTTTGTATGGTACCGATACACTATCTAACCTCATTTCATGCCCCAAAGATTGTGAAGGCATTCCAATAGTTTTTGGGTTTTGATGTTGAATTTATTGTCATCATTTCACGCCACCAGAAATTGTGACTTGTGAAGGCATTTTAGTACTCCCTCTGGTCCTTAATATAAAAAATAAATTGGTAATTTTTTGTTCCAAAATATAATAAGTATGCATCAATTTTCACACATATTAAATGTTAATTCCCAATATTACTCTCATTTATAATAGGATTTATATTTACGAGATATATCAACTTTTCATACAAGTGAGTTTGTTCATTAATTCTCAAAGGAATGTCAGATCTCTGAGGTGCCAACCTAGTTGGGATGTCAGATTTTCATTGTGATGCCTTTGCATGCCTTTTATTTTGCTTAAAAAAAAGAGTTTGTTCATTAATTAGAAAGGGTATTTTTGGAAATTTATATGAATATTAATTACAATTAGCTTATTTCAATGCATTTCATTGGTCTGTGTGTTTTAGGGTTTTGTTTCTTATATTAAGGACCAGAGGGAGTATTTCATAACTGTTGGGTTTAACTCATTACATGCTAGTTGCTTTTCTTCTTTTTTTTGTTTGATGCATGGTGAAGGGTTGATATTAAATGTTAATGTTTACTCCCTTGATTAATTCTCTTTTACTTTTTCAACAGTATTGCACACTACCAATAAACAACTTCCCAAGAGGTATTAAATGCTCAACTGTATGTTTTCGGATAGCATGAAAGAACCCTTTTTTCCTCTCCTGCACACGCCTTCTACTTCTTTCCTTTATATAATAAGAGATGGGAGCAAAACATCTTTCATCTAACATACCCTCATTTGACTTGGGCATAAGCAACAATGAGGATATCTCAGATCTCATTGTTGAAGACTCATTGGATAAGGATGAAGATTAAGGCCGGGAGAAATGAAATTCAAATCAGAAGTGAAAATTCAATTTTGGTGATGCAAGAAGCTAGAGCGGGACCTTTTGGCGATGCAAGAAATTAGTGCGAGACCTTTTCAGAAAGCAAAAATTTGGTGATGAGAAGACATAATGTCATAAGGTCAATGTAATAAATTGATGAATTACCTTCGGCGGGCAGATATCCATAATAAATTGATGAGAATGTGTGATGAAATCTGCAATGTCAAATTTAAATGTAATGATTGTTATAAGTAGGGGTAATTTAGTAATTCTAACACATTTTTTTTTACACAAATCAAGACAATTAAACTAAATTAACTAACTTTCTTAATAAGTGTGAAGTTAGGTTTAACTAAATGGTCTTGCTAACCATTACCCTTAGGGCATTGATTAAGGAATCAATAAAAGGTAAGGATTTATTGGAAATTAAAAAATTCAAGTTTTTAAAGTATTAACTTCACCATTTCCCAATAAAATCTTACCCTTTTAGTTCCTTAACAAATGTCCTAACCTTGCATTTGGTACAAGTTTTATAAAAATATTCCCGGAAATGTTGGCGTAGGAATCAAAGTTTCTCATATTTGGTACAAGTTTTAAAAAGGTATTCCTAGGCAAAAAAGATTCCCGGGAATAAAATTAGTAATTGCTAGTTAGAAACTTGGTAAAACTCTATTCTCATGTGTGACTATTCCCATGTGTGAAGGTGAGAAAGAAAGATTCCTGAGAATGTGATTCACAGGAATGTAATTTGTCTGAGAATAAAACATTACAGATACCAAACGTCACCTAAAGACACTGTTTAGCATTTCCCTTAATTAAATGGTCATCTAAAAGGCATTGGTTAAGGTAAGGGTTAAGGGGAAAAAAAGGGTTTAAGTTAAAAATTAAGGATAATAACACTCATAAATTAAGGAACCAAGAAAAAGTTTTCATTGGAAAACTAATGGTCTGTTTGCTTTATTTTTAGTTTCTTATTTTCATTTCATGTTTTCAGAAATAATTACAAAACTTCTACATTGTTTTCATTCTGTTTCCTGTTTTCAGAAACTTGTATATGAAACATTAAAAAATAATTTTTTTTTTCATTGTTTTCTGTACAAATTTTTGAAAACAGGAAACAAAATGTAAACAATGTGATAGTTTTGTAATTATTTTTGAGACAATAAAATGAAAACAAAAAACTAAAAATAAAGCAAACAAACCATAAACATTTCACTTTTTCAAATTTTTAATACACCAATTCCCTATATAAACTTTCTTTTCTTGGTTCCTTAACAAGTCGTTAGCATTTTCCAAAAATTAAAAACTTCACTCCTTGCTACATTGTCTTCCCATTTTTCTCACAAAATTTTCCTTTTTAATTACTTGATCAGGTTAGCATTTCCTATAATTAAATTGTTCCTATCGGAATAAATTATCCATTATTTTTTCTACAGTCATTAGCTATCTGTATTGTGTAAATGACTAAATGTTTTTTATGTCTCCACTAACTTAATTTATTTATTGTGATTGGAGTTTGTTTAATTGCAGCCCATTTTAAAATTTCATTAGGGTTTTGTCTAATAGCATGCTTCATTAAGACTGTCTCATGTTCATAGAGAAGACCATTGCATGAGGCTTCTTTTAAACATTAAAAGGGTTGTATATACTTCAAAGATATTAGCACTACTGATGCCTGATATGGCGTTACCTGTACGTGATGGACTATGCTCTTGGTTCGCTTCAAGAAAAGAAGAAATGAAAAATTTTAACGAGTGCTAGCTAGCTCTTAATTAAGACACTAATTATAAAAAATTAAAAAGGCAAATTCTTGTGGGGGAAATGGTGTTGTCAATGCTTGAGAAAGTGCAATTTTAAGTTTAATTTCAATGAAATGTTACCTTTTTTATCTCTTAACTACAGTAATGTTTTAGGACGCTAAAAAGCAAAATCTGTAAGGAATTTATTAATGCAATTAATGAAGCAACTTACCGAGGAAGATTGTTTATGATTCTATTAATTTTAGGCTAAATTACACTTTTGATCCCTAAATTATTTTTCAATATTCAATTTGGTCCTAAAGTTTTAAAAATGTTCATTTTGGTCCCTAAGTTCCTAAAACTTATTCAATCGAGTCATTCCGTTAAGTTAACTAACGAACATGGATGTTTGCCCCAAAATAATGGTCCCCAAATTGTTTTTCAATGTTCAATTTGGTCCACAATTCCAACGGACAAGATAGGGTTAACATTCATGTCCGTTAGTCAACATGACGGAAGGACTCGATTGAATAAGTTTTAGGAACTTAGGGACCAAAATGAACATTTTAAAAACTTGGGGACCAAATTGAATATTGAAAAACAATTTGGAGACCAAAAGTGTAATTTAGCCTTAATTTTAAAAAATGTCTAGACCCAAAAATGTTTGAGAAAATTGTTAGAAGCATCTTTTTTATGATGTTTTGTACAAGCTATGAAGATTATTGTATTGTATATGTAATAGTAGTAATTTGTAATATGTGTTTTTAGTGTTTTAGTTGTTAACAGTTCATTATTGATAATTTATTAGGGCTATAATTTTTTTAAGGGCCTTGCTTACGAGTGTCATAAGGACATTGGTTAAGGAACCCATGAAAGGAAAATTTATATTGAAAAACTAAGTGTTACACATTTCGAAATGCTAAATACACAATTTCCTGTATAAAATTTTCTTTCTTGATTCCTTAAACAATGCCCTAAGGGCACTTGTTAGCATTCTCAAATTTTTAATCATGTTTCTTAATTTATGCTATATACAAATCTAATTTTATCTGATGACGACTTGAAGAATAATGGTCTTTCTAACATAGAGGAAATGTTGTACTCAAATGGAAGAACCCTCAGAGAATATTTGTCAATGCCATTTATTCCTTCCGGAAAAACTTTGTCAAATATGCAAGAAAGGCTAGTTGTTGAAAAAATAAATTTTGATAGGAAGCTATTTATGGGAAAAAGTCTGAGGCTTTTCCTTTCTCTATGGCTATTTATGGAAAAACTTGATACAGAATTTGAATTTCTTATCAATATAGAATAATGGATAGTTTATTCCGATAGCAACAATTTAATTAAGATACTATCCTAATTAAGTAATTAAAAAGAGGTTTAATGGAGTTTTTGGTCCCACCACAAAGTGGGGAGTTATGGTGTGAGTCCTTGCTATTATTTTTTGTTGGTTTTGATCCATGTTAGTTTAAAACTTTTGCAATAAAAAAGAAGTTTAATGGAGTTTTTGGTCCCACCACAAAGAGGTTTATTTTTTGTTGCAATTATTTTTTGTTGGTTTTGATCCATGTCAGCCTAAATATTATTTTTTTAAAGCCGCGAAGGTATTATTTAATTTATGTTAAATTTTTTTAAAGAAATAGTGCGTGTGCATCGGGTGATTGGGTCTCAGGTTTGGAATCGGCAAACCCGGTGCTCGAATAAAATAAGGTCGGGTTGGGTCATGCCTAAATAACAAAAAGGGACCAAAACGAATGTATTGGCTTAGGTCGGGTTCTCGGGTTGACCCAGACGCATGAACTCCCCTACCAAAAAACTTCATTAAACCTTAAAAAGACAAGTTTTGTGAGAAAAATGGTAAAACAATGTATTAAGGAGCAGGGGTGGGAATAGACCAAACCACTTGTCAGGGCTTATGACCTAGCTAGCATATTTAAGGCCAAGTCTGGCCTAGCCTATTTAACACATACTCACACATACATATAATAATAATAATAATAATAATAATAATAATAATAATAATAATAATAATAATAATAATAATTTATTATATTATATATAATGCTATAATATATTATTTACAATATTTGAAAGTAAAGGCTTATTGGCCTATTTATATGTAATGACCTACTTGTCTATTTATTTGTGAAAATCTAGTGGTCTATTTATCAATATAAGCCTGTTGACCTTTTTTTATCATAAGAAGCTTACAAGTTGTTCCGGGCATAAGAATAATCTCTGATTAGGACAGAGAGTTATCGTATTAATCAAGGATTGAGTACAAGAGTCATGGAAGGCTTATACATATGACATAGGTATAAGATAAACCCTAGGCTAGTAATGTGTGTGAGGGAGTGTGGGTGTCCCTAATGAGGATGAAGGTCCTCCTTTTATAGCCCTCTTAGTGGGCCTAACCTGGTTGTCTTCAAGGAATTGGGCCTTGGTCCGGCCGACCGAGTTGTCCTCTTGTCCCGACTTAGATGTATTGTTGTCCCGATCGATATGTCTTCTTCTTAGATTGACCGAGATGTTTTCCTCTTATCTTGATTGGTCTTCATCCTTATTGGGTCGTTCACCCAATACAGTTGGGCATGTCCTACATTAGGCCGTTCATCTAATTTGGGCGAACACAAGGCTATTAACAAGTGAAGACTTATGACATATTTATAGGTGAAGACATATTTAAAGGTCATGTTGAAAAGTAATCATTTAAATAGCTTATAGGTCAGGTTCAGGCTTTAAAATAGGCCTTGTCATGCCAGACCTTAAAAATTTACCTATATTAGACAAATAAGCCAGACTCGAGTCTTGAGATTGTAATGCAGACCAGATTTGTTCACGTCAGGTCCTACCCTATTCTTACCTCTATCAAGGAGTGAATT
Source organism: Echinosophora koreensis (assembly GCA_035048595.1). Lineage (NCBI taxonomy): Eukaryota > Viridiplantae > Streptophyta > Magnoliopsida > Fabales > Fabaceae > Echinosophora > Echinosophora koreensis. Next base: position 2,471,499 of record JAPCYP010000072.1, read on the forward strand.
TTTAAATTTTTCAATAAAATGTTTTTTTCTTAATTCGTTACCTTAATTCTTGAGATGACCGTACATTGACATAATATCAACTTTTCATAATGCATTAAAAAAAAAAAAAAAAAGCAGCAGCAGCATGCAATGAGTTAAAGCCAATAGGTAGGTATGAAATACAACACATTCATGATTGATGACCATAAGGGTGCATTTGATTTGCAAAAGGTATCAGGACAGCACAAGACAGATAGAACAGCACAAGACAGATAGAACAGCACATGACAAATCCTTGAGTCACAGGACAATTCTTTGCCTTGTACATTGTTTGATGGATAATGGACAGCACAAACAAAATAATACTAAATTTATCGGAATACCCTTTATAATATATATATTATATTATTTAATATATAAATATAGACAATAGAGAGAGAGGGAGGAGAAAGTGAGTGAGAGAGGGGAGAGAGAGAGGAGAGAGAGGATAGAGAAAGAGAGAGGAGAGAGATAGAGAGAGTGAGGGAGAGAGAGAAAGAGAGAGGAGAGGAGAGAGAGAGAGTGGAGAGAGAAGGAGAGAGAGGGAGAGGAGAGAGAGAGTGAGAGAGAGGAGAGAGATGTAAGGATAATTTTGTCATTTGTTAGTCTGTTTGTCCCATGGTTTGGTGGGGGACAAAAATCTGGGTTTTTGTCCTGTCCCTCGCCCCATTTTTTGTCCTGTCCGCTGACCACTTTTCAAATCAAACATGGGACAAAAATTTTTATGCTGTCCAGTCCCCTGAATTTTTACAAATCAAACGCACCCTAAATTCAATATCAAAACCCAAAAATGATGCCTTCACAATTTTTGGGGGGCGTGAAATGAGGTTAATGGGGGTAGGTTAGAACTAGATAATGTATCGGTACCATACAAAAATAATTAATATGGGAAACTATTTGATTCGCTACAAACACCTGTCCATTGAGTAGTTTGCATGAACCTAGACCGTTGTTTCTCCTTATTTTATTTATTGGTGACTTCTCGGGAACACTCCATAATTTTTGGGTAAAAGTTACACTCCCTAAGTGGCCCAACCAGATAGTGCCATCTCAAATATAATGTTACACTTCATATGTGATTTTAACAAGTCATTATGCCTTATATGGTCTCTGAATCCCAGAGTAGTTTTATTCCAGGAAGGTCAACTGTTGACAACATCCTTGTCCTTCAAGAGACTATTCATTCCCTCAAGCACTTGAAGGGAAAGAAGGGCTATATGATTCTCAAGTTGGACCTGGAAAAAGCCTATGATAGGCTGGAATGGAGCTTTATCCTTGATACTCTGGCTTGTCTTGGTCTTCCCCAGAATCTTCAAGATCTCATATATCACTGCATCTCTTCTGTCTCCATGAGGGTCAACTGGAATGGCTCCCAATCTAATGTTTTCAATTGTTCCCGTGGCTTAAGGCAGGGAGACCCTATCTCCCCCTACCTTTTTGTTCTTTGTCTTGAAAGGCTAGGCCATAGCATCAAAGATGCAGTTGCGGCTGGCAATTGGATCCCTTTCAGTTTCGGTAGAGGGGACAGCCCCAAATTATCTCACATGTGCTTCGCTGATGACCTAATTCTTGTTGCCGAAGCAACTAGGGATCAAGTGGACTGCATCAATTCGGTTCTTCACTTGTTCTGCAGCAAATCTGGTCAGAAGATTAATCTCAGTAAATCCCAAGTCTTCTTCTCGAGCAGCATTAGTGAGGAGCAAGCGGTCTCCCTTAGTAATGCTCTCGGTGTGGATATCACCAAGGATTTGGGTAAGTACCTTGGAGCTCCGATGCTTCACCAAAGGATCTCCAAGAACTCTTTTACTTTCCTTTTAGACAAGATGCGAAAGAAATTATCTGGTTGGAAGGCCAACTCCCTCTCTTTTGCTGGTAGAATCACTTTGGCCCAGGCGTCTCTTCTAAATATCCCTGGCTATGTGTTCCAGTCCACCCTCATCCCTGTTTCCGTGTGTGAGGAAGCTGAAAAAATCTGCAGGGATTTCATATGGGGCTCTACTGCCGACCGTAAGAAGTGTCATTTGGTTGCTTGGGAAAAGCTTTGTTGTCTGAAAGCTGATGGGGGCTTGGGGTTTAGGAGCCTGAAAGTCCTTAACAAAGCTCACATGATGAAGCTTGCCTGGTCTATGATTTCTCAGCCGAATAAACTTTGGGTAAAGATCATGAGAGCCAAATATTCTTGTGGTATCTACACTGTCCCTAAAATGTTCTATAAGGCCAATTCTTCCAACATTTGGAAAGCCATTGTCAAGGCTTGGGATGAGGTGAAACCGAACCTCATTTGGGTAATTAATAATGGCCATGATACTAGGTTTTGGAAAGATAACTGGATCCCGGGGGTTGGTATTTTAGCTGATATTCTGGAGTCATCTCTTCCTCAAACAGAGAGGGAATTTCCGGTTTGTCACTATGGCTCCAATGGGAATTGGAATTGGCAGCTTGTTGAGAACATCATCCCTACTAGCATCTGTGACAAAATTGCCTATCTCAAGCCTCCTAGCTCTCCTTCAAGTGATTTTCCGTGTTGGAACCTCTCACCTGATGGTGTCTTCTCCTTGAAATCTGCATATGAGTACATCCAAAAACACCATCCTCCTGCTGAAAACCAGAATCCAATTTTCAGTAAAATCTGGAAATGGCGAGGACCTAGTAGAATCAAAACCACCCTCTGGAAGATGTGCCATAGTAAACTGATGACAAATGTGGAAAGGAAGACTCGTGGCATGACAGCCGATGAAATGTGCCCTAGATGCTGTAAACACCCTGAGACCATTATGCATATGGCTAGGGACTGTGAAGAGATCAAGGATTTCTGGTCCAGCATTATTAATCCTAATTGTTGGAGCAAATTCTTTAGTATTGGCCTTCACAATTGGATGGATTGGAATCTATCTTCCCATAATATTGGCACCCATCATCCCGACTGGCCCATTGTGTTTGGCATTGCGGTTCATGAAATTTGGAAAGATAGGAACTCCCTTGTTTTTGCCCATTCTTCCTCTTTGGGTAACAATTTCCACTTCCTTATCTTCAACCAAACGAATTTTATTGCCAACTGCACCAATCCTGTGGCTAATGGACAGCAAGGTGATGGTTCCAATATTGTAAATGTTAGCTGGGTTCCCCCTCCGAATGGTTGTTTTAAAGTCAACATTGATGGGTCGCACAAGAGTAAACCAGGGAGCTCTGCTTGTGGGGGTATTGTGAGGGATCCAAGTGGTGTTTTTGTGAAAGCTTTCTATAAGAAGCTGGGATGTTGCAATGCGATTTGGGCTGAGCTCTAGGCTCTGAGACTGGGTATTAAAATGGCCCAGGATCTGCATCTCCCATGGGTGATTTTTGAAATGGACTCCAAGGTGGTTGTGGATATGGTTCTTAATAGATGTACTCATATATCCTTTCTAAAACCTCTTCTTCAAGAGGTTATTTCCCTCCTCCATCTACCTTCTTGGGGAACTTCCTTAGTCCATATTTACCGTGAGGCCAATAAGTGTGCAGACTTGTTGGCTAACAAAGGTCATTTTGCTTCTTATGATGGGGTTGTACTAGATTTATGTTTCCCCATTCTCGATTTGTATGTTTCTGCTGATGCCAGGGGTGTTAGTACTCCTAGGTTTGTTTCTTAATATATTCCCCTTTTCACCAAAAAAAAAAAAAACAAAAAACAAGTCATTATAATTTTTCTTAAAAATACTTTTAATCTTTTCATTTAATTTTATATGCAAATGACCTATCTGTCCCTCTCACCCCTTACACCCCTTCCACCACATTCATCCACTGACCACCATATTCTGGCTATCACCACCAGTCCCAAACACCAACCAAGCTCCACTTTCGCAAGGAATGGACGACCAACGCTCTTCCACTTTCACAAGACGCTCCGCCAGAGATCAGAACGAACGACCACCGCGCATCGCCGAACAGTCACGCCGTCCCGTCGCGATGTCAGCTGCTGTGAGCACCGCCACAGATCGCAGGTCCAAGGAATGACGACCACCTCTTCCACTTTGGCAGGTAGCTCCGCTACTGACCAGAACGGGCGACCACCACGCAGTCACGCCGCCACGCCGCCATGGCAGCTCCTCTACACAGCTGCTCCTATTAGGTTTCAGGTGCTGAGTTTATGTGGATGAAGAAGATGAAGGTCATTTGGGTTTGGGTCAGCCCACTTGCTCATTAAAAAATATTCATGCTTCTGAAGAGAAAAAAATATTGTTGGGCCTATAAAGTCTTTGCTAACAGAAACTCATGTGATATCATTTTAGTGGGCTTCTAGTGTTTTTTAGGCTGAAAAAAAATATATATATATAAACATTCTCTCTTCTAAAATTAAAGAAAATTCACTTTAACAAAAATAAAAAATAAAAAAAAGAATATCTAAAAAATAAGATCTTTTTTACTATTCACAAAAAAAAAACAATTTCTTATTCAAAAACATTTCTAAAAAGAGGATCTAACGTGAGATAATCTTATAATATACTCCCTCTGGTCCTATATATAAGAGGCAAAACCCTAAAACACACAGACCAAGGAAATGCATTGAAATAAGCTATTTGTAATTAATATTCATATAAATTTACAAATTTAACCCTTCAATAATTAATGAACAAACCTACTTGTATTAAAAGTTGTACTATCTCATTAAAATAAACCCTATTATAAATAAGGGTAAAATTCAAAATGAGCATTTAATATTTGTCAAAATATATGTATGTCTCTTATATTTTGGACCAAAAAAAAGTAATCATTTGTCTCTTATAATAAGGACCGGATATAAGATAAAATATCAAGAACAAAGATAAATAATAATTATGAGTTAAAGTGTATTTATTAGTTTAAAATTTAAATTGAATATTCTAAAAATCAAACTTTATATGAAGAATGTTCTTAAGTAAATAATGTAACACCTAAATGAAAACATTCAACTCATCTAAATTGATTTTGGTCCCTGCAAAGTTTACCAATTTTGGTTATAGTCCCTTTAAAAAATTTACTTAGGATTTCATCCCTGTAATCTTAAAAATTTTGTAAATAGTTCCTACCGTCATCTTTTTCCGTTATCTAGTACTCAGCGGTACCAAAGTAATTTTATTTTATTGTCAGACTAGCTATAAAATTTTCCAGAAAATAAAAACAAAATCATACATTAGAGATCACATGGTTAAAATTGCTAAATTCCTTCATTTTGTATGATATTTAGTACTCAGGGGTATCGATGTAATTTTTGTTTATGTCCAATTTGCTCCAAAATTTGGCTAGAAAATAGGGGAAAATCATACAATAGGGCCACATGGTTAAAATTGACAAATTTTTCCATCTGGTATGATTTCTAATACTCAGGAGTAACGGTAGGGACTATTTACAAAGTTTTTGAAATTATAGGGACGAATTCCTAAGAATTTTTTTTTTACAGGGACTAAAACCAAAATCAATGAATTTTGCAAAGATTAAAAACTTATTTAAACCTTGATTTTGACATGTAAATTCATATTATAACATGTTCGAGAAGATAAATATTGAGGATTAGTTATTAAAATTGTGTACTTGGCATCTCAGAAGGATCTATCTTAGTGTTTTCTTGATAATTTAGGATTCTAGAGTGTTGTATTTCGATATGTTTTTGTTCATTCGCCCCTGCACCCTGAGAATGAAGAAAAAAAAATTGACTGTAAATATGAAAAATATAATAAATTTGATTTGTGAAAAATGACAGTTGATTTGCTTGTAACTTGTGCACCAATCAATTAATTAGCGTTACATTATACTTTCCGGAAGCGGAAGTTACGTTGCATAAAAAATTTGCAAATTTAACACCTCTGGAAAATTGTTTTCGGATGTACAATTGTAAAAATATGCAATTTATACATCCGGATTTTGAATTCCGGAGGTGTAAAAAGTGTCCGGATTTCATTTTCCGGAAGCTTCTGGAAAGTAATTTCTTGAAGTTACGTTGCATAAAAAATTTGCAAATTTAACACCTCCGGAAAACTGTTTCCGGATGTACAATTGTAAAAAATATGCAATTTATGCATCCAGATTTTGAATTCCGGAAGTGTAAAAAGTGTCCGGATTTCATTTTTCGGAAACTTCCGAAAAGTAATTTCCGGAAGTTACGTTACATAAAAAGGGTATTTTTGGAAAAATAAAAATCAAATTGAACCTACATGGTGTGAATACCAAAAAGCAAGGTGTGAATAGCAAAGCCCTTATTTTTTCAGAAACATGGTTGTTCTTTTATTAGAGAATGGGCCTAGAGTTGACCCAAACCCAAATACCCAAATATCACTTCATCTTCTCCATCCACACAAACTCAACCTCCTGTAACCTAAAGGAGTTGCTGCACGGAGGAGCTTGCACGACGACGCGACGGCGAGACGACTGGCGGAGAAGGATGGAGTTCGCGGTGGTCCGTTCTGGTATGTGGTGTTGGCGGCGGCGTTCTTGGCGTGGATCTGCGGCAGTGACGTGCTTGGTGTGGATCTTGTCACAGTGTTGGCGGCGGCATACGGCGTGCTTGGTATTGGAGGCACGCGGAGAGGCAAGGCGTTGCACGGCAGATGATGATGGCCGGATGAAAGTGGAGCTTGGTTGGAGGCCAGAAGGTGCGATGTGATGGCTAGAAGGCAGAAGAGCTACGCTTGGTTTTGATGGAGCTTGGTTGACTGTTGATGGTGATCTCTGGATGAGTGGTGAAAAGGGTAAATAAGTCTTTTGGATCTAAAATTAAATGGGAAAACTAATAGAGTCTTTTTAAAAAGTAATAATGACTCGTTAAAGTTGAGAATGAAGTGTAATACTATATTTGAGGTGTTATTATCTGGTTGGACTATCTAAACATTGTAAAAGTTACACTAAAACTATGGGAGGTTCCTGAGAATTCATCTTATTTATTTATCCAACCTTTTGTTTTACAGCCAAATGTTAGTATCTTAACATGTTTCTCCTCCGTTCATTTTTTATGGTAATTTTGGGTATTTATTTTTATTCCAAAATGTGGATCTTTTATAAACTCAATATATATTTGACAATTCTTTTTCATATATACCCTTATCATATAATTAAATTGAAATGCCTTGAACCTTTCCTACATAAATTCAGCCATAAATGTTACATGTTCCAAAATAAAAGTGACACGTATAAATGCACCTTGCATTTGACCAAATAAAATGTGCACCTTCCTGATAGAGTATGTAGTAAATGTGGTTAAAATTTATAAATAATTAATGATACTATAAATAAGGGTATTTTAGTATAAATGTAAACAAATTAATGATTTTTTAATCTGTGTGTAGAAACCTTAAATTATCATAGAAAAAAATGGAGGGAGTAGTTGTTAATTTTTCTCCTTTGCAAAAGATTGAACCTTAGAGCATCCACATCTCAGCATCCTATGTTGGAGTTCTTAAATGGGTCTCATCATTACACATCACTCATTTTTATTTTTTACAACTTAAGCATCTCATTTCTTCAACCCAGCAACTTCTAAAAAGTTTTTAAATGGACCTCACCAATAACCCCACGTAGCCACATCCTTACACTTCTATTTTTTTTAAAAAAAAAAAGGGAAATGAGTGCCCAAAATTCACAAGACTCGTAGAAGCACTCCCTACTTTTGGGATGCTTAACAAGCACCCCCTGCATCGCCCCTTTTTCTTTAAGCATCGATTCTTACGTGATAAGCACCCCGCAAGTTCAATAGATGTGGGTGCTCCTATACTTTCAATATCTTGAACCCTCAGCCCTAATCACTTGAGCCACCCACCCCTCATTTACTCTGCCTTTATATTTCCTTTTCCACAACACAGTCTGCTACTCTGCTTCTACCTTGTGCTTTCAGATGGCGCGTCGTGAGAACCTCTCTGATGCCTTGCACCATTGCCTTACCCCGCTCGCTAATTACTGGTTCCCCGTTAACACCTGGACTCCAAACGAGATTAACAACAACTTCATTACGGTAAAGAGCTTCATCGCTAACGCTAAGATTATCACTGGCATCACGAACGAGCATGTCCTGCTTAATGTTATCGCTCTCGGTCAACAGAAGGGCTTTTGGGTCCGCAACGACTCATGCACCCCCGTCGCTTTCTTCAAGTTCGTTAATTTCTTGAAGACGAAGGAAGGCTCCGATCTGGTCGCCGATGCAAATCGCGTCTCCGCACTGCGTCAGCAACTAGCGGATCTGGGTACCGCCAGGAAGGGTGGTAGGATAGCTGAGCTGGAGAAAGAGTTGAAGGAACTGCGTCGGGCGATAGTTCTGAAGGAGAAGGAGTTGGATCGTGAAATTGTTGAATTGGAGAGGAGGAGATTATTCGGCGCGGGTATCAACTCTACTGTCAGGATGCCGCTGAGCGTGATGTGGATGTTGTTGCTATAGATGATGTTCTGCTTCGTTGCATCCGTGATAGTGATGGCGAGTTAGCGAGGCACGCACATATGCAACAATTCCTGGCTGAAGGAAACAATAAGGCCCGGTTAGATAGCTGGTCGCTGAAGCAAGCTCTAGATTGGGGTTTTAATGTAGACCTTTGAAATTCTTTTCATTATTATTATTATTAAGGGTTTTTTTTGGAGGGGAAGATGAGAGAGATTTAGAACCCATTTGTTATTGCTTATTTTGTTAAAAAAAATTATTTTTTTAACTATAAAATGATTTTTGTTATGTTTTTAGTGTGTTTATTTTTGCTTCTGAAAATAATCAGAAGCAGAAAAAAATCATTTTTGCCGTTAAAATGAAAAGCAACTTTGAGTTGCTTCTGGAAAAAAAATCAGTTTTTATAATTAACTGCTTTAAAAAAATTGATTTTATGATTGTAAACAAACACAAATTTGTTTATGCTTTTTTTAAAAATCTCTAAAAATAATCACTAAATTATTTTGTAACAAAATTAATTATTTTTTAATCTTAAACAAACGGGCTCTTAGAACCCATTTATTATTGCTTATTTTGTTAAAAAAATCATTTTTTAACCATAAAATGATTTTTTTTTATATTTTTAGTGTTTGTTTTTGCTTCTGAAAATAATCAGAAGTAGAAAAAATTCATTTTTGGGGTTAAAATGAAAAGCAGCTTTGAGTTGCTTCCGGAAAAAAAGCAGTTTTTATAACTAACTACTTTTAAAAAAATGATTTTTATGATTGTAAACAAACACAAATCTGATTCTGCTTTTTTTAAAAATCTCTAAAAATAATCACTAAATTATTTTGTAACAAAATCAATTATTTTTTAATCTTAAACAAACGGGCTCTTACTCTTTCTGGTTTTTATATACATTTGAAATTTTAAAGAGATGAAGGAATTAAATTATTATGGATATAAGGAATCATAAAAGAGAAATATTGTATTGAAATGAATAACTTTTAGGTTTTTAAGAAATTAAATACATAACTTTTAATATAATATTTTTTTTTTAATTTCTTTAACACGTACAAAAGTCAAAACTTTCAATCCAAACATCCTAAGTTTACAAAATTCTAGAAGGTTGCATACGTTTATTTAAAATTTGGTATGTTATTAAGATAAAATCATGTAATTTAACTATTAAATTTGATAAATTAATATTCTATAAAAATTTATTAAATGAAGTAAGTTTTCAAGTTTTACTTGAATGCATATATCTTACATTACGATTACATTACAAAATAAAGATTGTCTGAGAAAGATCCAAATAAATTGCCTGATTTATATTTTAAAAATGCTAATTACTCGTCAAGCCATACACATGACACACCTCTCTCTTATATTCTTACGTGGTAAAATAAAATATATTAAATATAAATATAGAAAATAATTCGAATGTTTTATTCAAAAAATAAAAAAATCTGAACCGATTAGATTCAAGATCAAATTTTAGAACCGAGTCGTATGGCCATAGTCCAACTTACCACCGTCCTAATCCTGCATCCATGGCCTTTGAGGCTAACTCCACCTGAGTCACAAGTCCACATACTTCACATAGGCTGGAGAGGTTGATGTATACTGTTACTAATCCTGTATTCATCGACCATTTTTTTAACCTTTGAAAATCCATCCCGGCCCCTATTACTCACATATATCTAACCTTGAATGTGAGAACGGTGCAAAGAAGTGTTACCACACACAATAATAATACAATTGATTTTTGTATTGATTCAATTACAAATACATATGAATCAATTACATTATATGTCGAAATGAATCGGTTCAATTACATTATATGAATCGATTTCACATTAGCAAGATAATCGATTACACATGGTGGCTAGAGCTCAAAGACTCACAATCACCCACAATCACAATCACAATCACCCCTAATACTCACAATCAGCCCCATATGCTTCATCACTGGTAACCATGAAATCTGTCGGCCCCACCACGAGACTCAAGCTCAAGGGTCATTGAACAGCCCACCACCACCATTCAAAGGCGAAAGCAAGGGCGTGGTTTAGTGGTTCACGGTGGTTCGCAGAAGCAGTTGGAAAGGACCGGTCCATTTCACTGAGGTTTTGTGGAGGGGTGGTATGTTCGTGCAGCGATCGGTGATTGTGGTTGCCGAATTGGGGAGGACTTTTGAGGAGCACTGTGGAACAAGTCTGGACTAGTAGGAAAGGGCGGTTAGATGGAAAGTGGTGGCTGAGAATGTGGAGGATGGTGGTCGGAGCAGTACCCGCACGTTGTCAGTGGAGGAACTTGATTGGGTGTGGGTTAGAGACAGGGACAAAATTGTAAAGTTATCATTTGGTATTTTTTTGATAATTTATTAATTCATTACCCAATTTTAATCCGGACCATACACTTATTTTATCTATAAATCTAACGGTTAAAATTAGTGGTGCACTAGTGGACCCTTTGTATTGCTATTCCACCCTAGAAGTCACCTGAAATTATTACATGAGAAAGGTAATAACACATGACACTTATGACGGCTTTTTAACCAAACTACTATAGTTTTAGAAATTGTTTATCATTTTATGATTATTTTGAAATTATTCATCAATATAAGTTTATTTTGGACAACATGACATTTTTTAATATTACTTTTATGTTGTTGTTATTATTATTATTATTATTATTATTATTATTATTATTATTATTATTATTATTATTATTATATCATTATGAATATTATTATTTTAATTGTTTTAAATATCATTGTTATACTTCCTTAAAAAAAAATTATCATCGTTATAATTGTTCTTTTTATTATCGTTATTATTTATAGCAATATTGTAAAAATTGTTACGTTAATTATTTTTATTTTAATTACTGTTTTTATAATTTTATTTTCTCTATTTTCATCTTTCTATAATTGATTATTAAGAAATAATTCATTCTTGATTTTTTTCTTATTTATACTTTTGGAAAATCTTTTTTAAGGGTCCATTCTTGAATTTTTTTTTTATTTTATAAAAGAACATTTTTCATTTAAAAACAAAACACAAAACAAACGCACTCGTTATATCAACATGTGATTGATCTAAGTGGTAACGAGCTTGGGCTTCTTAAGCAAGTGGTCAGGGATTAGATCCCTGACTCTTGCGTATGGAGAAAACCTGGTTAAGAAAAGTCAATCCTTTAATATCGTCCAGTACCTCACGAGATTAATCTCCACAATTGCATGTGGGGATATCATTGGAAAACCAAAAAAAAAAAAGGGGCACTCGTTATCATACCTCGTAATAAGGAGGTAACGTTCAGAAATTTTGTAATCTAGAGACACCTTGAAAAACATATTACCAAATTCTCTGATTAGTCAAAGCAATAGTAATATTTTTACAACATCTTTGTTATAATTCCTAAAAAAAAAAAAAACATCTTTGTTATAATATTTTACATTATTTGTTATAATAAAATAAAAAAACACATATTTTGGCACACTTTTTATTCTGATGAAAGATTGTAAGGAATGCTACAGGAATATTTAAAAATTACCTTAATTGAAAACGTATAGCGTAAATTGTATGAGAAGAGTAATGCTGTGGGAGTTATGATATTTGAACATCTAATTTCAGATATCGTATGTGACATTGTATGTATTTGTTTCTATTTCTTACTTATTTTTTCATCTTCTTTATATATATACATCCAAAAAATATACCAAAAAACTAAAGGTATATCGTATGATGTCCCAAATTTAGTGTTCAAATATAATTTCTATGATATAAATTCAAAAAAACGTGAATGATGCAACCTGAAAAGCTTTTGTCTTTTTCATTTTATAAAAATTTCCAAAATACATCTGAGAGTGACATGTGTCCTAAAAAAAGTGATGGAGCTAGTCTCAATATTTTAAAAACCGGACCGAACCGGATGGTTCATCCGGTTCAATCATGAACTGGTCAGTCCGACGGTTTGGTCCAGCACTTTTGAACCGTAATCTGGTTGAATCACCCGAAAACCGGTTGAATCGGATTGAACCAGGGTTGAACCGCTTTGAATTATCAATTGAATTGGGTTGAACGGTTCGAAATAAATATTTTTTTTTTACCTTTCCCCCCAATTTAATATTTTTTTATTTGTTTATTAATTTATTAATCATCCAATTCAACCGTGGATTTAACCGATTGAACCAATTGAATCATGACCCAGATATCTCGTCAGTTTTATCTCCGATTCGATTTTAAAAACATTGGTCGGTCATCTTTGAAAGAGCTAGTTTGACTAGTGCCTTTATTATCATAAAAGTAATAATAGAAAAAATGTCATGGTGTCCACAACAATCTTAGATTGATAAATAGTTTCAAAATAACCCTAAACTAATAAATAATTTCTAAAATTAGGTCAATTTGGTAAAAGGTAATGTGTGTCACAGTTATGAACTTATGATCACCCTATTTGCCGTAATTTTTTGACTAGGAGCACCGACAGCATCGCATGGTTCGTTGGGAGTTTAGGACGTTAGCTAATATTTTTCATATGAAGAATGCCATTTTCATTCCTTATCTGTTATCTTATTTCCTCCTCTCACGGGCTCCCAACATGGAACCGGTTTTGAGCACTATCTTGTGTTGCCGATGGTTCAAGTCCAAATTAGGAAATCCAAATGATGCTGAAAGTTTCATGCGAGAAAACAAAAATTGTGACGTGTTTCAATCTCTTCACATGCATCCCTTTGTGCACACAATTGTCCAACGACTTGTCCTTAGTGGAATATAATATAAAATACGCTTAAGTATATAGAATGGTGAATTCTCCCAAACCTTGGATAATTTTTAGGTAAAATTTACACGTCTTAGGTGGCCCAATAAAATTGTACCAACTCATTTAATGAAGCCACCTCACCCCCACATAAGTAATACTTTCATATTTAGATTGTGACCCACAGGGACCTATTTGCAAAATTTAAAGTTGCAAGTCCCCAAATCTTTTTAAATTTATTTTAAGACCCTCAAGCCTCAATCTGCAAAATTAAAAACTCAAAATCAAAATAGAACCCTAACATGACCAACTCCTCCCTTCTCCTTCAGAGCAAAACCTGAACCATAGTCCTCCCTTCTCCTTCCAAACGGCGACAACGAGAGTGATTCTGCAAGGCGGCGACGGCGGCGAGTTCATCAACTCAGACCAGTTCCTCCTCCCTTCCAAGCAACTTGAACCCTAAGGTCACGGGACGGAGACGGCGGCGAGCTCTTTCTGCTGGGCGGCGGCGACTTCAAACTTCGCCCTTGTTCGCGCGAGTCGTAGCCTAAGGTCACGCGATCATGTTCCTCTGTATGGCGGCGGCGAGCTATTTCCGCATGGCGGCGTCGAGTCCTTTCTGCACGTCGGCGGCGACATCATTAACAGTGATGGGAGAGACACTCAAGCTGTCAATGAAGAATGTGGCGAATTTGCTCCAGCCGTTAAGGTACAACCTTCCCCATTGCATGCAAAGTATTTTAAGGGTTTAACATAGCTTGCATTGACCTGTGTTAGTGTAAATTAGGTGCATCTGGTTCCTCTCACTATATGAGGAAATATGAAGTGGGATGGAGTTCTTAATTTTTAAAATATAATTTTAACATTTTTTTCAACTCCATTCTTTTTAATCTATAACACCAATAACACCAATATTAGGCAAATAGGAGTTCTATTCTCTGTTTTAGTTTGGCCTTTTACATGCGGACTTTTTCTATAGGGTCTGGCTTTTGGGTACACACATATATATGAAAACTCTTGTTCTTTGTCTTTAACATTCCTTTATCTTAAACTGATGCTAGTTGTTCTTTGTGCTGTGCAAACCTGTTGGGTGGTGATTTCTATTGGAAATTGTCTTATCTTAGAATCATGTCTGACTTTTGGGTAGTGTTAGTTAGGTACTCAACCTTGAACTTAGTCTTTTTCATAAAATTTTGCTTCTTCTCAAAAAAAAAAAAAAAAAACCCCAATATAACAGTGTTCTTTTATGATTGTTAAAAGAAAAGGTAAACACTATTACAGAAAATCACATAACCTTTAGTCGAACATTTTTTGTATTGTAGCTTCCAATTGTTTGAACTCTATGTCAATTTTATCTTAATTTTCTGGTCCTGATACAATTTATCTTCATGCTGCTTAGTTGACCTAGGCCTTTTGTCATTACTTAAACTTAAGTTGTGTTTTGCTAGGGGGATGTTGACAAGGTTGCTTCTTCTGTGGAGCAACTAACTCAAAAGCTGGATGTGATTGCTGGATATATCCTAACCCAAAGCCCTTCCAGTACGAACAAGACAATATCAACGAAATCCCCAGGCCCTATACTAGAGAAATTGTTCACTCCACCTTCTATCAAGAAGACTGATGGGAAGGTTTTATGCATATGATGTCTTATGGTCACAACTCCATATGGTTGTAAATTTTGATATCAAGCTTTGGTTCTTGATCGATGGAAAGCATGTGGCTTACAACCTTTTTTGCTACTATTCTTTGCCCCTTATTTCTTAAAGCAGCATAACAACAACTAATATTGTCTAGTTACTTTTCATTATATTGACTAAATCAAATTGTAGTCCAAATTTGGTACATGGAGTTCAATTTACTTGATATTTTCCAGTATAAAAAGAAATGATTGCTAAAGGCTTAAACTGTTAAGGGAGTGTCAACAAATCAACTCTTATTAAACTTGTAACTCTACCCTTCTGTGTTAGGAATTTTGTTCCTCAGATCCATTAACACAAAAATAGCAACAATTAAAAGACCATCTTGGTAGTCTGATCTGTCCTGTTTGATTTAGAATATGACAGGATTTCATCAGAGGCTTCGTGCAGTAATACCGATAATTGGCATTAATGCTGGCTTGGTCTAATTGTGTGCTCTCAAACAAGTTGCGCGTGATGGCCTTGCATTAACTTGGAATCTGCTGAGGTGAAAGTGGACTTCTAGCGGGGGGCAAGCTGCACGCATGGAATGCACCTTGCCATGTTGGTTTTGTCTAATAGTGGTTCATTTAACTTCTGCAAAAATGGAAGGGTACTTTTAGGAGAGTCAAAATTAATTGGTTCACACCACAACTAGGCGATGTTGTTTGTCTCTTAGTTCTGGTTTGGAACAAATATTAGGGGCTGGTCTGGTGTATCTTCTGGTTTATTTTTCTGGTTTTGGTGTTTACTCTATCTAGCAGTATTATATTTACAATTTGCCTGCTAACTAACATGCTCCACACAGCTTACAAAAAACAAAATTCATGAAAAAAAAAATTAGCCCAAACTTGTTCCAAAATATATAACACACTTTCAGACATATATGAAATACTATACATAGGGCGATGGCTAGGGTGCGCGAGCCGAGCACCTCACGCACCGTGAGAGACTTCTCGAGACTTCTCCCTGCCATTGGATCAAAACATCCCACCAGATACTACTATGGTCTACCTGCATCAGATCCTATTCCTTCACTTTTCTTTCTCCCTTCTATCTCCCACCACCGCCTGCACCCACTGTCACCACATCACCCCACCCCCGTCGACCTCCCCTCCAACACCCACCTTGGTGACCAGATCTTGATGGTGGTCGTTTCGGTTCTTTTCCAATCTCAATTCAAATCTTCAGTCTACTATTACTAAAAATTAAAAAAGAATTAAAAATTTTAATCTGGAAAAATGGAAATGCTATTCAGACAAGAAAAACTGAAGATTCAAGCAAATAAAAATAAAGTCTTTGATGTTCTTTGTTGTCATCAGAAATCTCCATAAGGGCATAAGCCATTCTTGAAATGGTGGAAGCGATCATGGTCCATCACCCATCGTCTCTTAGCCCCGCCGCCCCCCAAAACCCAGCCACCGCCCCAGAACCAGAACATGACCCCGACACCCTGCTACTGCCGAGATCCAGTCCATGACCTTATCCGTGGTGTTCAACAGTAAACACTCACGCACAAGCCAGATCCACTGCGCCATAATAACCGCACGAACCCGCCCCCACCGCGAACTAGAACTCGACGTCCTCCATCGACCGCTATCCTTTGTTTCAGCCTCTGCCTTTGGAAGAAAGACTCAAACTTGCAAGTGAGATAGATCGTCGGAGGCATGGGTTGGTCATGGCGGTGGCTGGATGGTGTCGGTGTGACAGAGAACAAAATGTGGAAAAGAAAATATTTTCTAGTGTGGACAGATGCATGATAACATTTGGTGAATTTTTTAATCCAATGGTGATGAAACCTCGCGCACCGTGAGCGACTTAAGTCTCTTGCTCACCTTAGACGCCGCCCTATACATAGACTTTGAACTTGTTCCAAGATGAGCTCCTTATAGCTTACAAATGTCTAACCAAATGCTCAAACTGAGCTTACATATTCAGAAACTATAAGGTTGATAATGCCCCATTATGGGCTAGAGATTATTGAGTTGTAGGTAAATCCCTTGGTGTTCCACAATTTCTTCAGCTGAATTCCATTCAGTGACGGTTGATGCACTTGGCCCAATATCACTTATACGTACCCTTTGCTTCCTTGACTAAAAAGACATTTTGGAGTCCACCACGAATTTTCCTCCCATAATTCTGAAAACATAAGAAAAACAAACAAGAACCAAGTCAAAAAGTTAATATTCAGGAAACTTAAGGTGGTCATGCTCCATAAAAACATGGAAACCTCTTGTTTAGAATTCATATTTGAATTTTGCGCCCCTTAATTTCTAAGAGAGTGAGTTATATAAACTCAATAAGACATGAATTAAAAGGATAACATAAGAGAACAAAAAGAGTGTGAATATAGAACAAGATCACCTGATTCAATTAGATAGGATATGCACAAAGACCTTATAGTGAGTCTTAACACCATGTTGTACATTACTTAAACAATTCTGAATAATTCATCTCACCTCAATCCCATATCTCATAGATTCTCATGAATACATGTATCATCGCTTTCAATTCAACTACTTGACTGACAAAAGGAATGCATCACATTCCATTGTATTATTTATATCACCACCACATGAAAATCAACGCTTTCTTCAACAACTCATAACATCATATCACAATTTTATAATTCCATCATCAAGGTTTCGAAGCAATAGAACACATTATGTCAACATAAGCATGCTCTATATTTATCATAGATTTACATCCTTACCTTTATACATCATAAGTAGATTATTCATTTAAACATGGAGCGTCATACATATACTATATGTGTCTAAAATTAACTCATCAAATAATAAATACACTTCAACTCCTCTTCATAACCCTTACATTATAATATATATTATATTTACATCCTTACCTTTATACATCATAAGTAGATTATTCATTTAAACATGGAGCGTCATACATATACTATATGTGTCTCAAATTAACTCATCAAATAATAAATACACTTCAACTCCTCTTCATAACCTTACATTATAATATATATTATATGTCAAAACCACTGTACCAATAGTGCACCACATGGAGTTCCAGAAACTTCATTTTCATGATGCATTTTGACAAATAGGCAAATATTGGTTTAAAAGACATCATTAGAACTATAGGGAACAATGATGAAAGCAACAGTTTACAATCAAAATAAATTATTTCACTTTCTTGTACTCATAGAGAAGTCAATAGATAACTGTCACTTCCAATGGCTTGTATTTGAGATTGATAAAAAAAAAAATGCAAAAAGCCATTAAAACTAGAGGGGAAAAAACAGAACTTGCTATGAATTGAATATTAAGTTCAACCTGGGTGCTAACTTAAACCATTTATGAGGAAAAACCATGTTCACTGATTAGCCACTTGAGGAGGACTAATAAACTCCAAATGCACCATTTGTCCCATAATTGCTGCAGGCACTTATAAATTAAACCCAAGAGCATGTGGTTCAGTTAATTGTCCCACAACATAAGCAATAACAAAGTTCTCTTTTGAGCAAGGCAATAGTAATGAATCTCAAATAATGAAGGGCTAATCCACGCTATAAATGCACAATATGCCAGATACTCAAACTTTATCAAGAATGATATTGATGATGAAGAAAACAAATTTGTATATGGCAAAATTATTTCTACAAGTCCTTGTATCTTACTGATATTCTAGATGCCCACAATGAGTAAAGAGAAGCAGACTAACATTCTCATTTTTGTCTTGTATATGCAAGCATACATGGTAGCACATGTTTAGATTAGAAACTTACCTTATAATAAGACCAGAACTACACAATTTAGTGGAGAAACCGCGCCCAAAAACTTCCTCAAATCCTTTATGGTGATGATCATATCAATCTCGGCTGGGGTCATACACTAAGCCAACATCATGAACAACATCAACACCTTCCAACATCTACAGAGCCAAGATTTAATTCGAACAAAAACCTCAAACAAATATTAAGAGAAACAAACTTCCACCCAATTCACACTCTCATTTATCCTTTACCTCCCTTTCTCTCCATTTGAGCAAAACTGGCACCAAACCACAAACTCTTCAATTATTCTCTCTATCTCTGATATGCATTTCCACAAACACTTGGTGATTGCTACTTAGCTTGAACTCAAACCCATCAAAAGATGAAAAACGCAAATTAATATCATACCCCAGTAACCTAAACTGAGACAAGCACCCTCATATACAAAACAATGAAACATAAGGTTGAAGATATTAGAATTTTTATCTATATCAATCTTTGTAGTTATCATCAATCTGTACTGCTTCATAAACAAATTGAAGATTGATTGTGTGAATTAATCCCATGAATTAGAGAAAAAGCAGGAAGTTATTGGAAAGAGAATTGAAGAATCAGTTGTGTGCATAGAGAGAAAACAGAAGGAGGAGAAGGAAGATCATTGCTTACCTTTTGAGGATCGAATCTGGGATGGAGAAGGGAGAAGAGATTTGATCTTAGGATTTGAAATGGAGAAACCATGAACCGCCATGAACGGAAGATTGAGAGAGACTCCGAATCTACGAAGGAATGAGCTCGCCGTCGCCCTGCGGAATGAGTTCGCTGCCGCCATGCACCACCGGCTACGGAATGAACTCGCCGCCGCCGTGTAGAATGAGGTCGCGCGAGCTTCAATGGGGGATTAGGGTTCAGGTTGCTTGGAAGGAAGGAGGAACTGGTCTGAGTTGATGAACTCGCCGCCTTCGCCTCCGCCTCCCTGCAGAATCACTCTCGCCGTCGCCGTTTGGAATGACGAGGGAGGACTAGGTTTCACCATTTCAGGTTGCTTTGAAAGAGAGAAGGGAGGAACTGGTTGAGTTGGAGTGTTATTTTGATTTTGAGTTTCTAATTTTGCAGATTGAGACTTGAGGGTCTTCAAATAAATTTAAAAAGATTAGGGGACTTGCAACTTTAAATTTTGCAAATAGGTCCCCGTAGGTCAGAAGCTAAATATGAAAGTATGGCTTATGTGGGGATGAGGTGGCTTCATTAAATGAATTGGTGCAATTTTATTGGGCCACCTAAGAGATATAAATTTTACCCAAAAATTATCCAAGGTTTGGGAGAATTCACCATACAGAATATCTTCCTTTGTGCTCTCAAACGCGTGGATGGTGCCAGTTTCCACTTTGCAGAACCTGGTTTCTGAAAATTTTCATTTTCAATTATTATATACGAAAGCAACATATTCACTTTAATACTTTTACTTTAGTGTTTTTTTACCGTAATATTTTTATTCTAATGTCAGGACAAGATAAAATGATATTATACTTTTTTATGCTTTAAGATATTGTTATACGACTGAGGAATAAAGTTTCTTTTTAAGGGGCTTGTCTACTTTATCAATCCACGGTGATTTGGCTTTCACACTTAATCATCACTAGTCACTAAATTGAAGTATTTTTCAATGACAGCTCAGCAGAAATTGTCCTCCTTCTTCACGAGAAAACAACTAAGTTAAAAGGACAAAGGAAGATTATAGTTTTCAAGCTAAAATATATCAAGTAGCTATCTTGAATTCATGATTTCAAATTCCTCCAAATATAGAAATACAATCCTAATCCGCATCAAAGTATGTTCTTTTGGTCTTGTGAACCCAACTCACTCTATATTTTTTTTCAAGTATGTGACAAAATACTTCTCCAACCATATTGAATATGTAAATGTCATGAAAGTAAATAACTATTCTAATCTACCAAAATATGTATGATTATAAAAACTGAAACCCATTCATGTTGTATTTAGGCTACTTAATCGCATAAAAATAATTCTCTAAAAGAAAAACGTTGAAGCCTATCAAAGTGGACATCGTGTGAATATGTTATCCCACTACGATAATGGTGGAGAAAGTGGTGCCTCTAAGCTGTAGTAAACTATTCCACAAAAAAAAAAAAAAAATTGTTAACCAAAAACACATTTCACATTTAAAAAAAAAAAAAAAACTCCTCTTTAACGAAAATACTCATTCACAAGAAGACACTTTCCACTATCATTCCATTAATTGCGTTGCTTTTTTCTTTTCTATAGGCTCCAATACCATTAAAGGTGAGTGAATGAGTGAGGTAAATGAAGCACTGAACAAGAACCAGAAGCTTCTTTTTCCACACACCACTTTAGAAAATATCTTCTTGTCACTGCACTGAAATTTATTTGGCATTTGGAATCACATCTACACACAACTTCAATTACCTCTCCAGAATAAGAAGCCAATAAATAAAGGATTTTTGATTCACATATGGTTACAAAATTACATCCCCATTTGCCAAAAGATTCCATCTTTGCAGCAAGAATGGGAATTAGCAAAACCAAAGCACCACACCCTTTTCCCTCCATTCTCTTACTCCTTCTCACTCTGTCAAGTTTGTTCTTTCACCCAAAAAGTTATGTTTTTGCAGCAGCACAACAACAGCAGCAGCAACCTATCAAAACCATTGTGGTTTTGGTTATGGAGAACCGTTCCTTTGATCACATGCTGGGGTGGATGAAAAAAGCCATCAACCCTTTAATCAATGGGGTCACAGGAGATGAATGCAACCCAGTTTCTACTAAAAATCCAAGGCAAGATTCAATCTGCTTCAGTGATGATGCAGAGTTTGTGGATCCGGATCCGGGGCATTCATTTGAAGATGTGTTACAACAGGTATTTGGCTCTGGTTCTAGTTCAATTCCTTCCATGAATGGTTTTGTAGAACAAGCAATGTCCATGTCTCAGAACCTCTCTGAGACAGTGATGAAAGGGTTTAGACCCGAATCTGTGCCTGTTTATGCTGCTTTGGTTAGGGAATTTGCTGTTTTTGATAGGTGGTTTTCTTCAATTCCTGGTCCAACACAACCCAATAGGCTTTTTGTGTACTCTGCAACTTCTCATGGTTCAACAAGTCATGTCAAGAGGCAATTGGCTAAAGGGTATCCACAAAAAACCATATTTGACTCTATGCATGAGAATGGCTTGGACTTTGGGATTTATTTTCAGAACATACCCACAACCCTGTTCTATAGGAATCTAAGGAAATTGAAATACATATTCAAGTTCCATCAGTATGATTTGAAGTTCAAGAAAGATGCTAGACAAGGGAAGCTTCCACACTTGACTGTGATTGAGCCTAGGTACTTTGACTTGAAGGGCATTCCAGCCAATGATGACCACCCATCTCATGATGTTGCAAATGGTCAAATGCTGGTTAAGGAGGTTTATGAGACTCTAAGAGCAAGCCCTCAATGGAATGAAACTCTTCTGGTCATTACCTATGATGAACATGGTGGTTTTTATGATCATGTGAAGACTCCTTTTGTCAACATTCCTAGTCCAGATGGGAACACAGGACCTGCTCCTTATTTCTTCAAGTTTGATAGGTTAGGTGTTCGGGTGCCAACCATTATGATCTCTCCTTGGATCAAGAAAGGAACTGGTAAGCTTAAAGTCCTCATAGTTTATCATTTTGTAGCTTCTTATGTTTTGTCAAAACCATTACACATACTTTTTTATGAAAGAGATGTCAGATAATTGTGTCTAATACTCTTTATGAGGACAATGGCAGCAGGTTTTTATTCTATTGGATGCTAATTGTAGTTTTCCTGGACCTTTGTCCTTTCTGTTCACTTGTATACCGATGCCTTTATTTGTGAGTGCCTTTACCTTGAAGGCTTGGATTGGCTTTGTCCTTTCTGTCAAAGCCATTTGATTGCCCTTTTCCTTGTGTTTTGAGTAAAGATGTAGGTTTGTTCTTTGAATATAACTAAATTTAGTCAACAAACTTGACATTGATTTTGTCTAATGTGGTTATAATGATTTTGGTTTAGTCAACCTCTTTGGGTGTATATGTTGGAATCTTAAGCTCCAACCTGCATTTGATTGGTTTGACATGTCTATTGATATACTACTTGATCTGGTTTTGTAGTGATAAGTGGCGCCAAAGGACCTGCTGAAAACTCAGAGTTCGAGCACTCTTCCATTCCTGCCACCATAAAGAAGATGTTCAACCTTTCGTCTAATTTTTTGACTCACAGAGATGCTTGGGCTGGGACATTTGAGAATGTGGTTGGGGAGTTAAGTTCACCAAGAACGGATTGCCCAGGTATCCATTCCTCTTTTTCATGTCAATTAGCCGAGTTTCTCAATAATAGTAATATAGTTAAATTTTGATACACGGTAAACGTAACAATATAGTTATTATAAGAGTAAAATATTTTAATGATATAAGAATTTATGATTGGTTGATAGTGTTACTGGTGCATTACAATTAGATCTTAGAGGTATATTTAAATATGAATAACAACATCATAAACATAATAGAGGAATGGCCCATAAATTAGTACAAGAAAGAAGGGTGTGGGGAGGCACATCAACTTTGACTATGAAACTTCCTGTATTACCTCTGTTAATTGATATAATTTATCAAATTATTGTAATTACTTGCAGTTAGTTAGTTAACCAACTGACATAGACAGTTAGCAATTCTGTTAGGAAGTTAGCTTTGTTAGTTTTCAGTTAGCTCCTAACCCAATGTATAAATAGCAACTCTTGTACATTCACTAACTCAGATGAATGAAACTAACTAACTGCAAGTAATTACAATAATTTGATAAATTATATCAATTAACAACCTCATTATGTGTTGCACTAAGAAAACTTGATATGTGTGTTTCAGTGACTTTACCAGACGTGACACCTTTGAGGAGGACTGAAGCAAAAGAGGATGCTGGCCTATCTGAGTTTCAGAGTGAGGTAGTTCAATTAGCTGCTGTTCTCAATGGGGACCACTTCTTGAGCAGTTTCCCAGATGAAATGAGCAAGAAGATGAGTGTGAAGGAAGCTCATGAGTATGTACGTGGAGCTGTTTCAAGATTCATTAGAGCTAGCAAAGAGGCCATTAAGTTAGGGGCGGATGAGGCTGCTATTGTGGATATGAGGTCGTCCCTCACTACAAGGTCTTCAACTCACAATTAATAGAAAGAAAATAAAAAGGGGTAGCCTTGGCTATCTTTGTACCTAATTATTATTATAGGTCATTTGATTTGATTATTCTTGTTAGATGTTGTTTGTTAGGTTTGTGAGAGTGGAATGGGTGTTTGCTAGAATGCTTTCAGTTGGTCATGAAAGGATGGAGAGTCTCTTTGTTTGAGTTTTTTTTTTTTTTTTGTTAAAAAAAGTAACTAGAAGAGAGTGATGGGTTGGCTAGTGAGTATTTTCGAAGAAGAAAACTCCAATGCTTTCGTACAAAGTACAAACTATAATATACATGAATACTTTTATTTTGAATTGCTTCTTTGTATTTAACGATGTAAGTAGGAAGGCCCTCTTGGAGAGGCTTCTTCTGTTCATAAATATAGGCTTTCGCCCAATGACTAGAGCCTCGACGACGACGACGACGACGACGACGACGACGTAGGTTAGGGCTTTCTTTGAATTTGAGGTATTGCTCAGCTGAATTTTTATCTCCGTCCTTGTGGGAAAAAATCCACATAAAATGAATTCTTTGCCGTCATTTTTTTTATTGCATGAAATTCTGATCATAGAGTATGATAAATATATTAATGCAAAAATGACTGTATGAATGTATGAAATTTCTAAATGTAGGGAATCTAGATCCATACATTGTATCAAATGAACAATGCAAACAAATGGAACATACTGTTATAGAAGCCTAATCGCCCAGGGATGGACAAAAAACCACCCTGGACGTATTAAATGGTAAGCACTGATCAAAATGAGAAATTGTCAGAACTGCATGCAAGACTTTAGAATTGGAAAAAGTAATCTTGCTTGAAAAGGAGGCAGTGCATATAAAAGTCAAGTCACATAGAACAGACTCTATAATTACAAACTATACTTTCTAAATAAGGCGAAATGGTAACAGATTATTTGCTGTATAATCAATCCACTAGGGAGTTCCCTAAAAATGTTAAGGGTCGCATATATCCTGTAGGTAGAGAATACCACTAGCCCTGCAACAAGCAGAATTCCACTAAAGAATGACATGAGATCATATGACTGGAATCCTGCCACAGAACATTGAAAATCAGGTTGTTAGACCATGTTCGGAAATTGGTAGGTAAAAAGGACAGGAAAGAAGATGGTGAGGAATAGATACTTTCTCCTTATAGTCAGTAATGGACTACTGGACCCTTTCTTTTTTATTGAAAGGGAAGGAAGAGTGGCGGGCTCCAGTCTCCATTCCTTTTCCTGATGCTTTTTTTGCCTTTCAATTGGCAGGCAAACTTTTAAAAGAAAATCTTGAACTAGATACTACTCTGTTTCCTTATCCTTCGATTTTTAACTCTTAAGTAAAGAAGAGGAAGATACTTTTCTCACTAAACTATGTAAACAACATTCCCGTCCCTCTCCCAAATAATCCTCAAAACTAAATAAATAAATAAATCTGAGAGTGAAGCCCAAATTGGTCCCTGAAAAATTTTGGAGACTCATTTTAAGTCCTTGAAAAAAATAAATTAACCATTTAGTCCCTCAAATTTTCAAATGTGGGACACATTAGTCCTAGATTTAGTTTCGACGTTTATTTACTTGCTTACGTGTCCCATTAACCATCTTATTTAGTCTGTTAGTGGTCCTGTGTTGCTTATGACAAATTTCCTATGTGGAAAACGACTAAAAGTGGGTCCCTAAAAAGCAATGAATCCAGCTGAACAAGCTATGAATTGCAAAACTTGGCAACTAAGATCATCAAGAGTTTCATCTTGGGACCTAAATAGGCACCCTTCCCTAAACTTCAAAAGAAACCTCTTTAGGTACAATTTCTAACAACAATCAAATGAAGGATTCCATCATACTGTTATTAAAGATTGGCTGGTTTTAGAGCATCTCCAATGGTGCAACTTATTTGAATTGCTTAACTTCGCTTTTTATGGGTCTATGCCATCTCATTACTTTTTACATTATACTACTTTAAGCAATTCTCTACTCCAATGATGCAATTCTAAAAAATTCACCAAATAGGTCTGAGAAGTTATCTCCTCTTTATTTACATTTATGTTTGTTTTAATTTTTGTAGAAAGGTAGGTAAATGCAATTCCCTATTATTTTTCTCTCTCCTATTTCTATTGGGAGTTCTTATATAAGAATCGGTTGCTTATAGAAGCAACCGTCCTTACATGTGGATGACAAATTGTCCTACTCTAATGATACAACCCAGCAAGAGTTGCTCTGGTCTTAGTTTTATAAAATTAATGTCAAAAAATTCTACAAAGTACGAGCCCATTGGGAAAACATTTTCAAACAACCTCCTATTATTCCACACCTCTCAAATCGTAGTTTCAGTAAAGAAAATGAGAACATATTTAGATCAACTAATGCGACTTAAAGTGTTAAAATATCAAGAAGCATTATTACCATTTACTGTACTCTGGACACAAGCTTGTGTTTTTTGGCATCACTCTACAAATTTAAGTACTCAACCCAGGCTTCAGGCGGAACATGGACTTTGCCATGTTGATATATCAGTGATAAGCTCACGTAGTTGATCAATGAGTATCTTCAGGTGGACATTCTTGTTGGCAAGCTCCTATGTTTACAAAAATGTTCAATATTTAACATAATAATAAAAATAATATAATTTTAAAAGGAGACACTAGACAGGCTTTCGACAACTTCACCCCAGAACCAAATTTTTTTGCCAAACTTAGGGCCTATTTGCTTTGTTTTTGTTTTCCGATTTTCATCACTTGTTTTAAGAAATAATTACAAAATTATCACATTATTTTCATTATGTTTCCTATTTTCAAAGATTTGTATAGGAAACACTAAAAACAACTTTTTTCTTGTTTTCACTGTTTCCTGTGCAGATCTTTGGAAGCAGAATAAAAACAATGTGACAATTTTGTAATTATTTTTTAAAACAAATAATGAAAACTGGAAACAAAGCAAACATGCCCTTAATTATTTCAGCAATAGACTTGAAGTCTAAAACCCATTGTAAGAATATCATTAGGTTCAGTTAACAGCTGCTGACATAACATGATTGAAAAATAAGTGTTTTCTGAATCCCAATCCACTAAAATATGTGCCCAATGGCACAGTTTCAATGTTCAGGATTTGCAAAGAACATGATCAAGGACAGAAATGTAGGTGTACACAATTATTAAAACCTTATTACAATCTACCTTTCTTAGAGAAGATGCTCGCTCTTCCAACTTCTCGATTTCAGCTTCATCTGCAGGGCTAGCAGCTGAGCCAGTATCAAATGCTTTTGCCTATAATATTAACTGAGTTAGTTTTACTGGGAAACAAAAGCTCCACTAGACACAAGAATAGCATGAACTCAAATAAGTATTTAAGCAAAACAGTAACACAGACACACACATTAATGAATAAGAAGATGCAAGTATGTCTACCAATATCCTCATTCCTCTTAAGTATCATTTTAGACAGTATGGCTTCTAAATCTAAGCAAGGGAGACATCATGATTTCAGAATAGAACTTTGTTTTACTGCATCAACTTCTTCCTAGCTACAACTTCAAATTCCAGTCTATGGTACAACTGTTCAACAATATAGATGAAAAATGTGTTGGCTCCTTCAAACAAATGTTAGAAATGAAACGAGCTTTATAATTCAAACAAGAAATGGTTTGGCTCCTTCATAGAAATAGAATTCGTGTAAATGTTAGTTAGGACCCATGGCACCTATCAAGGATCTCTTCTAATTCAATCTGTGTGGCTTGTTGACTTCTCAATGGACCATAAGCGATGTGCTCCATGATGAAAAAACTTGTGTGCATTGTGTTAGAGGATGGTTTTGATGCAGGATAGCATAGTGCTAGGGAGAAATATTAGGGATCTTGAGTTTGATGTGTAAAGAAGAATTAGGAGTTGTTGATAAGATTTCCAAGTTGTGTGAGCTCATGCTGCAAATGCTCATGCTATCATTGCTATGTATCGGTATTTATACAAATTGGTAATCATGTTTCAATAGACAGAGATGTTTCAATGCCTATTTCGCTTCACATATGATGTACTTTTAACATGTCTGTCAGGATAGGGCTTTTTGTACACAGGCCTATCTAGCAACCTTAGTTGGATTCCAAAGTGCCTCCTCATTGTTTCGGCTATCATTTCTGGGTCTATCAGTTGAGGAGCCCTGTCACCTGCCTGATTTGGTGCTGGTGGCTGAACAGGTCTGATAGGTCTAGCGGGTGCACCCCCTTGCTGATAGGGCATCTGATACTGTTGCTCCTGGATGGGGATTGCCCCCCGGTTATTACCTGGGTATGGGTGATTATTCATCCATGGCTGAGGGATCGACTGAATTGGGGTTACCTGGGGTACATTGGTCCATGGCTGATCCATTCTGACAGGAATAGTCTGCCCATAAGGAAACCCCTCAGGCGTTCCTACCGGAGTAGGAGGAATATTGGACTAGGGCAATTCTCCCACATAATCAGCAATGTACCTGGTAGGGCCCGAAGCAGCCGAGTAAATGGTGCCCCCGGTCATGGCCACCTATGGACTAGCACCTATCACAGAAGTGTTAGGCGCCAGGCACGGCAGGCCAACTGTTCTGGTAACCTGGGGAGGCCTCCTGGGCACTTGTACTTGCCCAAATTGTAAATTCGGCTGTACACTGCTGTCAGGGTGTGGAGGCTGGTACATAGGAACTACCTGCGGCATGCCCAGACTCGGCTGACCATTGGTTGTAGTCCTGCCAGAGTTTGTCCGCCAGCAGGAGTGCCAGCTACAGCCGAATGGGCCGAAGCCTCACCCGCGTTGGATTTTTTTTCTCAGTTTCTCTAACAAAATGCAACTCATTATGCACCATGGGTTTCACGATCTCTGAAAGTTGTCTTGACATCTGGTACATCCAATCATTCATCCCTTGATCAATCTGGTCCTGAATAAATGATGTAGTCATTATTATCGGCTGAGGCAAATCAGAGCTTTCTACCCCAAGGGTAGTAGTTAAGGTTGAAGATGCCGAGGTACCTACAGGTAGGGGAGTGGTTGGCATCCCCAGAGTAGGCTGAGGAATCCCCTCTGATGTCTTGGTCCCGTTCTTCTTGCTCGGTTGACTAGTATCCATGCTGCTAAGGTTCTTGCCGGACCTTAGGTGCATACGCCAATGATGATCTGAACCGAGAGATGGAAACTTATCAATTAGTTCACCTTTGAGAGTCCCACTGGGCGTGCCAAATTTGGTTAACGTGAAAAATAAGTTATCAGCAGATCTAGAAATCAGCCACGATTCACTTACGGATTTTAATAGGGGTCAGACGATTTGAACTAGAAGTAAAATCCAACTTCTAGCAAAGGGTTCCCAAACTCACTAAAGAAAGCGTTTGGTACCAAGGCTAACAAGAGAAAGCTAAGAACTAAGGAATATGGACTTAATCGGCTAGGAAATAAGCTTGCGTGTAATAAATGACACTAAGTAAAAGCAGAATTGATAAAGAGCTGAAAGTAAAGACAAGTGAAAATAAGCAAAGCTTAAAATTTGTATTGGATTTTGTCGTGTGTCCTTAACAATAAATACAATAGGTATTTATAGGCTAAGCCTAACTATCAACAACCCTTTTCTTATTGGCTAAACCTCCTAAATACATGCAACTGTCCTCAACTCAGCTGGCCACACTTCTTAACCGCTACAGCCACAACAGCTACCCCTCAACAGCTCAATTCCTATTTTCTCGGCACATTTTGTGGCATCCGTTGGTAACAGCTTCCTGATCTTCACACTTGCACGTTCCTAGGTCTCTTGGCTCCTTCCACCAGCTCGTGACCCGTTATGCTTTAGCCCATTCTGCCTTTCAAGCCTAGGCCATCAACTCTCAGCCGAATATGCTCCTTTCTCCATCGGCTATTTTTGTCCTCGGCTAATCAACCTCAGCTAATTTTGCTATTAGCTGTTAGCTTAGCTACCAGCTAGATTAATTTATTTTTGGGGATAATATCAGTATAATCATCTAACTAACTACCTAACTGCATTAACTGTCTAACAAACTTCTAACTAACTAACAACTAGATTCCAGTGACTGTGTTTTCCATTGAAAAGGAAGAAAACAAGTATCCCAAATTACAAAACCAGGATTCAAAATGGTACCTTCGGGGCGTTAGGAATTGCAGTAAGAACGGTCCGAAGCGAAGCCACAGCATTCTTATACCGAAACAGAGCCTCTTCAAGAACGCCACCAGCGCCGCCGCCACCGCCGCCGCTCTTGGCGTGGGGGTTAGAGTTATCAGAAGTGGTATCTCCGTTCGAAGATGGTGGAGCATTGCGGCTAGGTGATGTAGTAGAAGAAGCGGAGGGAGAGGTGAACCACAAAACGGGGTTGCAGAGCTCGTCGTTCATGGAAGAAAGGATCTGAAACGCGTACTCTATGGTTTCTTCAAGGTACCTCTGTCCTTCTACTGCTAACTCTTGTGTCGTTTTGGGGCTGCTTGAGCTTGACATCGTGCCGTTCACTGAGTCTTCTTCCATTCTAAGAACTCAAATTTCGGGTTACGGATAATCGAATCGATCAATACAACTTGCGAGGAGATGCTATGATATAAAACCCTAACCCCCAATTTTGGTTCAAAATAGAGCAAAAAATAAAAATGGAGAAATGAAATGTGAGAAAAACGTCGACAGCAGGATTCGAACCTGCGCGGGCGAAGCCCAGTAGATTTCAAGTCTACCTCCTTAACCACTCGGACATATCGACGGTTTTAATGTAATAATTAATGCACAGTATATTTTAGTTAAAATCAGATTTCATCATATCCCAAAATGGAGAGGGAAAAAAACTATTAGACTACAAAATAAAACTTACATGGTCATACCTGGTACAAATTTTTAAATAATCTCTGTTTTATCCTCATTTAAAAAAATAAGAATGCAATAAATAAATAAAATAATTTTTGGCTTTAGAAAAATTAAATTTTGCTCCTATATATCCCATGATGTCATGATGAATTCAAAGCCACGATATTCTTTAAAAAAAAACTTGTGAATTATATACTAAATTTATTGAAATTATATAGAATATTTCTTTTATTTTTATAATTATAATAAACTAATTTGAGGTTTATAAGTTGATTACATTAACCTTCATTGACTTGAGGTTTTTAAGTTAATTATGTTGACATTTACTAATTGAGTTAATACGGGGTGTCAATATAAACCTGCAAACAAAATGATATTGGATGCAATTTGTGTGACATTCAATTTCCTGATAAAAAAAGTACTTTATAAAACTTAGTTAATATTTTGAAATTTTAATAGCAACAATATTATCTTTTTAATTAGTTTCATATTGGATGTGATAAAAGTTTTCACCATTGTCATTTTTCATCCCTTTTTTATTTTTTTTTAAATAATTCAATAATTGTAATTGCACAACACTATTCTTTTACCCAAATCCTTTTATAGTTTATTTTTATTCTTTCATACACAACATAGTTTAAGAAAGGATCAACATTCAACAGCATAGTCATACCTGTGGCTAGGATGAGCCGTGTTTGGAGAGTAAAATCAGATGATGGAGCAAATGTGATAATAGAGGCAGGACAATGCATTGGATAAAGGATCTAATAAAAACATGAGTTTGATTGGTCTCCACCCTCCTCTTGCTTGTTCTTACAACACAAACACCATTCCCAAACTTGTTCCAACTCCCAAACTGAAAACTGAGAATCCAAACCTTGGACACAAGGTCCTACCCAATCTCCTCTCTTTGGTTCTTGCTGTTACCTTTACAACCTCTCCATTACCTTCTTATGCAATCCCTTCCCTCAATTCTCAGTCTCCTCCAATCTCTCTCACCACTCCTTTTTCTCAATCCAAGAACTTGCAGCTTGGACTAGAAAATGGGTATGTGAGAATTTGAAATTTTGTTCACATGTTGCCATTTTTGCTTCAATGTAGAATCCAATTTGCTAGACTATGTTTTTCAGGCTCATAAACCTTCTCATGCTCAATTTGGGAGCATATAATGACTTTATATATATATAACTGTTAATAGTTCTAGTAGAAATGGATTATGCTCTTCAATCACCCTTGAATGCTTGTTAATTATTACTTAGTACTATGGTTTATCACCAATATATTTTGTGTACTCTTGTTTTGCAGAAAAATTAGACCTTGCCCATCAATCAATCCGGGTTGTATATCAACAAATCCTAAGTCATCATCATTTTCGTTTCCTTGGATGATTCCTGAAAATGAGTCAGACGATGTCATTCAGGTTTCTAATTCATAGTTTTAAATTGGGTTATAGCTATATTTATTTACTCACAATTGCAACAAAAAAAAAAAAGTGTCTAATGCAGATGTGGAAACTACTAAAATTTCAATGTTGTGGCAACAACTGTGATTGTAGACTGAAATTTAAAACCTTGAAACCATTTTCATTTTAGTTATATCTTGCCATTCCTTAGGTAACGTAACGTCATAATTTTTTTTTACAGAAATTGCGTGAAGCAATCATGAAGACCCAGAAAAATGTGAAATTCGAGCTTGTGGAAGATACCCCAGATGGTATACAGACTCAGTACAACCTACTTTGTTCAGTATTTAACCAACTTATTATTAAAAAGAAATAATAGCAAATTAGCAACAGAATACAAAGTTATCGGGATGCCAATTAAAGAATATATAAACAGAATAAAATAAATCCTGCTTTTTATCACATTGCAGCACTGGAATGAGGAGAGTTATATTTTAAGCCTTAAGTTTTAGATTTTAAATGATTGTTATTGTATGATTTGTATCAAGTGGTCCAAAGACATTTTTGAAGAGGTCTATAAGAATACTATTTTAAAATCCACAAGGCATAACTTCACTAATACTAAAATCAATGTGCAGGTCAATATCTACAAGCTGAAGTTGATGGAGGATTTGATAGAGATATACTTGAGTTTCTGGTGAAAGGTGATGTGGTTTTTTATAGGTGTATGGCAAAGAAAGTAACTTATGTGTACCCTTTCACTACAGCATTTGGAGATTCAAAGGGTCAAGAAGGAAGACTCAAGCAAATTAATGATCTATTAGGCTGGTATGCTCCAAGTTTTGATTCCATGGAATAGTGTAGTTTTTTGCTGTTGTTGGCTTTGTTCTTTGATGTGTAGCTCAGTAGCTTTGTTATTATAGTTTTCCTAGTATGTGCAATTCCATGGCTTCTCAGCTTAATATTTTAATGCTAGAGTCTCAGACTCACCATGGCAGAAACATTTCATCAATTTTTCAGTCTGTTAGTTTCTAAGACTGTCTCTGTCTCTGTGTTGGGTTTTGCTGCATTTCACTTAGGAGGAAAAATGGAAAATCTGGTGCCTTCATTTAGTCCAAGGCTCTGTTTGGTTTCTCCTTTAACCTACTTATTCATTAGCTAGGCTATTAAAAAAACATTGCCCCTTTCTGAGCTTCCTTTTCTTGTTTTGACTTGAAATTATTAATGCTACTCTTTGAGAACAAGGTGGAAAACTAGCCTGTGCATTACTGCATTATGGCTTGGGTTTCTGATAATTTCTCATATCAGCAACCATATATCTATATGGGATTGGGGTGTAGTGTGTGTATTGGATAATACTTAGCCTTAATTCATTATTTATGCAAATGTAATTATACAGTTTTGTTAGTTAGAAAATTAGCTGAATGTAACACAAAGTTAGTTAGGTAGTTAGACAGTTAGCATTTTCCTTTGCTTTCAATTTTGATATACTGATCAGCTGCATTAAACAAGATCTTGGACTCAACTAAATCTTTGCCCAAGATTTGTCGTTCTTGTTTCAAGACCATAGAGAAAGCCTTATTGATCTGTGGCAGTGGATCCAGAGCAAGAATTTGGCTATTGACAGTGCTATAAGAATCATTAAGTCCCTTCAAGAAGCATGTTACTAATTCATTTTCTTTGAATTTGGTAATACACTTCGCCAAATCACATGTACATTTTAACATTGCAAGAACAAGCAGGTGTGGGTCTAAGGGTTTCTAATTCTTCCCGAAAAGTTTTCATATGTGCATAACAGCTAGTAACACTTCTCTCACCTTGCTTCATCGAGTGAATTTCTTGTAGAAGAACTGATATTCAAAAGTGATCTCCCTTGTAGAATTTTTCCTTCAAATCTTGCCATAAATCGAGTGCATTATCCAAGCAAGAAACACTCTGAACAATTTATAGACATAGGATGCGTCTAATACACGTTAATACACATGACAACACAGAACAAGCAGGACAGCACAGTATAACCCCTTGAGTCACAGGACAACTTTTTGTCCTGTACATTGTTTGATAGATAATGGACAGCACAAGTAAAATAATATTTTATAATATATAGTATATATGATAATATATTATTACTACCATAATAATACTATATATATTAGAGAGAGAGATGAGAGAGAGGGGAGAGAGAGAGGGGAGAAAGATAGAGAGGGAAGAGAGAGAAAGAGAGGAGAGAGAGATAGGTGAGGATAATTTTGTCTTTTTTGGTAGTCTGTCCATGGGACAAAAAGTTGTCCCATGGTTTGGTGGGGGATAAAATTTTGGGTTTTTGTCATGTCCCTCACCCCCTTTTTTTTGTCCTGTCCTTGACTACTTTTCAAATCAAATAGGGGACATAAATTTTTGTGCTGTCCAGCCCCCTGCATTTTTGTAAATCAAACGCATCCATAGTGAACTAGTGAGGCAAGAAATGATCATACTGTTGCATCTTACCCAAGCACCATACTTTAGATCATTGGTGTTAGGAACCAGAATCGAACCATCTACAAACACAAATTTGTTTTTCGAAAGTAACGCTCTTTTTACAGCTCTGGACCAAGTGTGATAATTTGCTCCATCCATTGATGGAGTAACGAAAATTGCTCCTGGGCTCTCTCTAGGATGAAGATAATATGGATTCTCGACTGGATCTACTTGTCATGTTGATTGTGTCACAAGCGTGACTACCTCTACATCGGGTGTCAATGTCGGCATGAGTGAAGAAGAAAATGCGAGAAAATGCAAGAAAATTAACTAGAAAAATGCAAGAACTTGTTTGCGCAGCAGAGCTCTCAAGATGAGAGATCAAATACCATAAAACGAATGAAAGGAGTTTTTGAACTTTGTAATTACATTTCTAAAGTGGAAAATGCTAATTGTCAAATTACCTAACTAACTTTCTGTTACATTTAGCTAATTTTCTAACTAACAAAACTATAAAATTACGTTTGCATAAATAATGAACTAAGGCTTAGTATTATCTAATTGTGTGTGTGTATAATTGTATTGAAAAGACATGTCTTTCATGTAGACACACTTATTAACTACCCTTTACTCTTTTAAATAAGATCCATACATGACACATATCATGAATTAGGATGGATCAACTCATCATCATATGTGCTCACCCATAATCCATTTTAACACCTTCTCAAACCATTTCTCTTCCAAGCAAAACTCAATCCATAATTAGTTGTGACATAGTTGTTATCCTTATATTCAGGGCCGGTCCAACACTTTTGGAGGCCTAAAGCGAACTCTAAAGTGAGACCTTTTAAAACAAATAATAATTTTTTTATTAAAATTATTATATTTTTATTCAAAGTTTATTTTTCGTGCGTTTTGGGATGCAAAATCATTTATTAAATTATTGTAATCGATTTCATTTAACAATTCTTTTTCAATCGATAATAAAGCTAGCCCACTTAATCATTGTTGAGACTTTGTCAATCTGAAAGGTCAAAGTAGGAGAGATGAGTGAGACACAAGGATAAAGATGAGTCATGAGTGAAGAACATCATTTTTCAATTTTTTTATTGCAAAATACTAAAAATATTAACGTTATTTTATTAATGAGTCATTATGTGGGTGAGATAGAAATACGTGAGATGAGCCATGAACGAGGAAAATAAAAAGCCTTTTATGCAGCTGCTCACTCAACCTTTTGTATAACTGACTCTTAATATTTTTTTATAAAAAATATTATTGTAATAGGTAGTAAATATTATTGTAATAGGTAGTATTTTTTTTTTTTTGGAAGCCTAAAGCCCTAGCTTTACCAGCTTCCCTATTGGGTCGGCCCTGCTTATATTTTCGCTGCACCCATTTTCTTTAGACCCACCGCTGAGCAATTTAGCCCACAACAACTACTATAAAAGAGAAGAAACAAAATTCCATTCACTTCTTCATATATGTTTTTAAATCAACATATTGACTACCCGGTGGTTACGGGTTCAAATCTTGAAAACATCCTTACGGTACCATCCCCCAGACACCATCAGGTAATTAGAACCTTCTACACTAGGGCTGTGACACCTTTCTACCCCGCATGTTAAAAGCCATTTAATTTAAAAACATGCAATTATTGAATAAAATAAACAATTGTCCATGGGTAGAAAAGTCCCACATGAACCGTTTACAACGCGGAAATTGAAATGAGTTTTCAACAGTCAAAACATAACAACCAATAAATATAACCCAACCTCGATGTCACATACAGAGCTGGTATAACCGTTCCGGAATAAAATCCACGGAATTACAACTGAAACTAACAACTACAATAACATAAACTAGCCCTACAATGAGTGGCGGCTCCTCAGAGTCACTCCTCTCCGGGCTGCTCGTCATCCTCTGCAAGGTGCCAATCAGGCCAAACACAAACAAACATGGGGAGTAAGTTCATGCAATCATATACAGCAAGAGGTAGGAAGTAAAGTAAACAATAAACACATCAGCATTACACCAAACATCAACATCATCATTATGCTATGCAGTGCAATGCAGTCCTACTCCGCTCAACCAACAATGCATGTGGATCTACTAAACTCGGGATGAACGACTTCGGAGTTAAATATCCACATTAGAATCTACTCAACGCCGGAGAATCTACTCCTTGGATAGCCAACGCATCAAACCAACGAATGCCTCTTCACGGGGGCGCTAGGAGAATCTACTCCAACCGTGGATGGCCGGATCGCCGTACTCTAGGACGACCTCCCCTATGTCGAACATCCCTAAACAACATCTCCGATGCAATGCGTATGCAACACAACAACAACGGCAACACCACCTCCATAACTCCAACGGAATCGACCGAAGGTAACAGCGGAAT
The DNA here is from genome assembly GCA_035048595.1 of Echinosophora koreensis. NCBI lineage: Eukaryota > Viridiplantae > Streptophyta > Magnoliopsida > Fabales > Fabaceae > Echinosophora > Echinosophora koreensis. The sequence continues at coordinate 2,508,328 of JAPCYP010000072.1, forward strand.
CAACCGCAAAAACTTGCCTCGCGGGATCTACCTGAGGACTTAAGCGGAATCAACTGCAGTACCTGGGGCAAACTCTCGGCCACCAAGGTACACAGCAACATCAACACCTTTAAACCCAAACCACGGGGTCAAGGCTTCCTTGGCCAAAAAGCACCAAGGCACAGCTCATCAGTTTGCGGCACCCAAAAGGGCATCGACTTAACACCTCACCATCTCATGATCTTTAATTATTTTTAGTATTATCAACCGGATTGTCTAATCAATTAATCATCATTGGGGAATGGGGTTTAAAACCCCTTAAGTCCTTTAATTCGGTTCTGTTTCAGTGGGTTGAGCACGGTCGTGCTCGTAACCCAGCACGGTTGTGCTTAAGCACGTGAGGGGCGTGCTCCCCTTTAAGTGAAGCACGGTCGTGCTTCTTAGTGAGCACAGTCGTGCTAAGCAACACGGTCGTGCTCTTTGTCCTGCACGACCGTGCTGAACAGCGCGACCATTTACCCAGAATTCAACTGGGAGCACGGTCGTGCTCCCTGTTCAGCACGGTCATGCTCATCGCGCGACAATGCTGTTCTGGGCAAGAACAGGGACTGTGTTTTAAACAATTTTAAGGGTTTAAACAGTTAACATCCTAAATCCGTTTTTAACACGTTTTTAAGGATTAAATAGCAGCATTTAACATCAGCGTTCATACAACCTTGGCATCAACCAAATAATTATCATAGCATCAACTATGCAACATCATGTCAACCATCAATCATCAACATATTCATGTTCATATTAACCAACCAACATAATCATCAAGAGAACCATATGAACACAGAGCATCAAACAGCATAATACCAAACAAAACATGTTATCATCATCAACCAATTAATATATACCTCAAACCATACAATACATATAACAACGGGGTTATGGGAACTCCCTTACTTTACCCTAACTCCAAGCCTATAATCACACTACCCTTCTCCCCATACATGGATTGAAGGTAACTCCCTAACCACGTCCTAAACAGCAACCGGTTCCTTTCCTTACGGCGGCGTTCACCCAGACTAACCTTAAACAAACAGATTAAAACGGTGTTAGTTTCCCAACCATAAAACGAAAGGAAACTAAGGAAAGGAACGAAACGTTACCTATACACGAAGTGTAGACGGAACCACGTTTCCCTAGAGTCTCCAATACTCAAAACCGCACTGAGTATGAAGGAAAAAGGGAAGAAGGGAAGTTGCAGCCGTACTAGGGTTTTTGTAACAAAAGTGGAGTGTACGGCGCAACCCGGAGTCTGCTCGACGTATATAGGCCCGGACTTGAGCACGGTCATGCTCACTCTCGAGCACGGTCGTGCTCGACTTAACGTTACGAGACGCGGTCAATATGTTGATCACGGACGTGCTCACTGTTGAGCACGGTCATGCTCACTATTGAGCACGATCGTGCTCAACTTAAAATCAGAAACACGCTCCTGATTTTAAGTACGGGCGTGCTGGCTAATGAGCATGGGCGTGCTCATCTACCAGAAAGGGACTTTTAGCCAAAAATCCCACTATGCCCTCAACCGGTAAATCCAACTTAATAAACTCAGCTTAATTAAATTAATTCCGAAAAACAGGGTATTACAAAGGCCGCCCTTTATATGAACAAGCTACTTTCTCAATTTTCTCATGGGGCTCACTTTTGACACCTTGCATTATGTTCCACATACCTTGCACTATTTTTTTTATAATTTTTTTTTCCAAAAATGCCTTTTTCATTAACCTGATAATTCTATATCAAGAAATTTAATTCTGCATCCGGAAAGTGTTCGGAAATTAAATTATGAATGCCATGAAAAGACCCTCCGGTGGTTGTTGTTCATGGCGTCCAGAATTTAATTTATGGGGGGTCTTTCCATGGCATCCGGAATTTAATATCTTGACACTTTATGGAATTAAGGTCCTGTTTGGTTTATTTGCAGTTTCTTGTTTTCATTTCCTGATTTTAAAAATAATTACAACAAAATTAGTTACAAAATTGTTATTTTGTTTTCATTTTGTTTTCTATTGACAAAGATTTGTACATGAAATAATAAAAACAAACAAATAATTATTTTCAATGTTTACTGTACAAATCTTTGAAAACGGGAAAAAATGAAAATAATGTGATAATTTCATAATTATTTTTGTTGCAATTATGTATGAAAATAGGAAATGAAAACATGAAACTTGAAACAAACTAAATATGCCCTAAATTTCCAAACACTTTCCGGAATTAAATTTCCGGATGTAGAATTAAATTTCTGGTTGTAAAATTATCAGGTTAGTGCAAAGGTCCATTTTGGAAAAAAAATAAAAAAAAATAGTGCAAGGTGTATGGAGCATAATGCAAGGTGTCAAAAGTAAGCCCTTTTTCTCAATGCAAAAGTATCATCCAAGGCATCGCTTATATTGGAGTAAGGAAGACAATCCAGACCATGTTTCTGATCTAGCCTTTTGTGGTAAGCCCATTTCTCAAAATTGAGACAGTTTCTAAGGGCTCGTTTGGTGGTCATGATAGGATAGGGGCGGATAGGATAAGAGAGCAGGATAGGAGTATGATAGGATATGAGCAGGATAAGCTGTTATCCTATCTGACATTTGGTGTTCACCAGATAACCAACTGGATAACATTATAATTTTAGAAATAATTTTAAAATTCCCGATTTTATTCTAAATATTTTCATATTTTATTAGATTTTAGTTTTTATTTTATTTTTAATTTTTTTAGAATTATATAAAAAATAAAAAATATTTTTGTGATAAAATTACATATAATATTTTAAATTTTTCAAATATTGTTTACCTTAAATTAATTTTTTATAATTTTAAATATCCATTTTAAATTTTTACTTTACATATAGTTAAAAATTATTGGAATAATTTTTTATTTTTTTTAGATTTTAAAATTTATATAAAATAAAAAAAAGCCTTGTGACAAAATAAAATTAATTTTTATATTTTTATTATTTAAAATATATTATATATTATATTTTATTAAAACTTTTTTTGGTAAACATGTTATATTTTATTATATTTTAATTATTTTATATATAAAATATTTTTAAAATTTTATTATATTTTAAGTCACCCTATCCTATCATGTTGGGTTCTAAACCAGCCCTCCCCTCAAGATAGAATTTTAACTAGATAGACATGATATGACAGGTGACAAGATTGCTTTATCATATCCTGTTGGCTCATCAAACAATAGTTTCAGACAAGATATGATAGCTTATCATATCCTGTCTCTCTTATCATGACCACCAAACAAGCCCTAAAAATATCCACTTCTTAGTGAGACACATGGCTTCACCTGAATCTAAAATATTTTCCAAATAATTAAAATATACTAATTAAATGTTATAATAATTTAATAACTACCAAATTCGTTTGTCATTTACTTATTTTTCATTTTAATTATTTTTCTTTTAAAAACAAAGATTTATAATTAATTGCTATCATGGGGGATCATGGGCCACACTGAGCAGTACTGTGAAAAATTGCTTGAGTGTGAGAATGATGATGGAGCTAGGAGATGGAGGGCGAAGACTAGGGTGAAGCCTAGGAGGACTAGGAGTGACAGTGACAGTCATTGGCTGAGGGAGAAGGGACGAAAATCGCATTTGGAGAATGATGCAGATTCAGCAAATCGTGATCCCATGTTTCATGCAAAGAGTAACGTTGGGGAGAGAGGAAATGAGATCTCAAGGGATGCTGCCAATAATAAGGATAAGGATGTTATCACTATGCCCATGATTCCCTCTAACGTATTAAGTGGTGGGTCTATCTCATTAAATTCAAATATTCCAAATGATTGCAAGAATTTGAATGACGACTTGCTATGTGATAGCCAAGGTGAAAAGAAACGTCGTCGTGCCGAAGATGCTTCTATTTGTCATGCACGTGAAGTTGATAGTAACATGGTGAGCAGCTCGTGTGGTCTACCTTCTGGGTCTCTAAATGGTCATTTTTCATTGGCAGGCTCTGGTTCCCAGGTCTTCCAGAAGCCATGAATATCATTAGTTGGAACTATCGAGGTCTGGGTAACCTGCGTACAGTTCCTGTCCACAAATACCTCGTTCGGTATTATTGGCCAAACGTGTTTTATCGTTTTTTATTTTTTCTTTTGGAATTTTTAGTTTATGCAAATAAAGTCGAGCTCAACTGGTTGTGCATTGAGCCTTTCTTGCAGGTAGCTCGAAGCATCGACTTCAGTAATAATTTATGGGATGCGGGAGGATATGTCTTCAAAGCTAAATTTTATAGTTATTCCCCCAGACTCCAGGTGCAAAATGAGGAAGTCATAGTTCTCCTTCAAGGGGACCAAGCTAATTATAGGGCTGTTATTTCAAATTGTAGGAGTCTTTTATCATCTTGTGTTACCAACTCTTTGGCAGAGTTTGATAGGAGGAAAGTCCATGCAGTTGCTCACTCTTTGTTAGGCGTGGCTACATATATTACTATTCTCCAAATTTGTGATGATGTTACCAAATGTATTGCGTTCTCCATTATTAATGAAATTGCCTAACTTTCCTTGTCAAAAAAAAATTGTTAATTTTTTAAAATTAATATAAATACTAATTATTTTTATTTGCTTATTATAATGACAAGGAACTCTAAAATATAAGTATTTCATTTACAATATTCTAAAATTTATTTAAACATAGATTATACTTTATTTACAATTAAATACCTGATATGTAGAAAAAAATTATTCACAATATTTCAATAATATTAAGATCCTAATATAAATATATTGTATTATTTTTTTAATATAAATACTACTATTTTTTTCTTATTATAAATACTACTTATTTATACTATATATATTTATTATAATATAATGATGAATAATAAATTTTTTCCTTATAATAAAAAATTATTATATATTATTTTCTTATTAAATATTAGTTGTCTAGATATATTCATTTTTTTAGGATAATTATTTCTAGAAAAATTGTGGAATAATCACATATCTTTTTCAATGATTTTTTTTATGGAAGTTATCTTAATTATTTATTATGTCATTTATACATTTATATTTATTTTTTATTTTCAAGACAAATATTTCTAAAAAAATTGTATGGAATAATTGTATATAATTTTTAAAATATTTTTAATAATTATTATTTTAATTATTTGTTATATCTTTTAATTGTATATCATTCAACTGTATTTAATTTAATTTATTTCACTTTATTATATCTTAATCATGTACAGTGTAAAATGAAAACTAAGTATTTTTTTTTAAATATATTAATTAATATTTATTATTTTCAAATCTGTTGAATATTAACTAAATTACATAATTTGAAATTCACTATCACTACCAAATTCGTTTTTTAGCAATTATAATCCCATTATAATCCCTAATCTGTATTTACAATTACAACGAATTAGTGTAATGTATTATTTTTAGCATATTTTAGAGAGTTTCAACTCGGGACTTGCAAGTTTATAAATTAGTGCTTTCGGAAATTTATTGTAATATTTACTCAATGTTCAGACATAATATTATGTATTGTATTTGATAATATTATCATGTTTTATTTTAATTTAGTTAAATAGTTTTATTTCTAATGTTTTATGATTAGGTTTGGATGATCTTTGAATAATTTTTCTAATTGAGCTATAATTGTATTTTTATTCAATCTTTTTTTATTTATTAATCATTCATGATAAATTAAAACACAAATAAGCAAAAAAAAAAAAAAAAAAAAAAACACAAATAATGGGTACTGATGTAGGCACTTAAATACTTGAAAGATACAACTTAAGGACGAATCGTTCGGGCTCTGCCCGAATTCGATCCTTGGGTATGCAACAACCCTTAGCCAGACTTTACTAACCGTGCGGCCGACTCGGAGATTAGTCCCATGGCGGGTCCAAAGGATGTAAGCCGTGGGGATACTTCGAGGGTTCACTCAGTTCCAAGGACTAATTAGGGTGAGTATCAAATAAATAAAAATACTTAAAAGATAAAAATACAAATATTAAAGTTGTTAATATCAAAAGAATACGAGTGTTTTTATAAAATGCAGATATAAAAATAAATATTAGACTAAAGACTCATTTTAGTCCTTGACAATTGTTGAGATACCACATTTCGTTTCTGAAAAGAAAAAAAAACTCATCAAATAGTCCTCGAGAATGATAAAAGGGGACAAATTAGTCTTTCCATTTGTATTCATCCCGAATACACCGTTAGAGTGTTGATGCATACTTTTAGTATGCCCAGGTATTCGTTAAACTCGTTCATCTAACTAGTGTTGATGCATTTGATGTTATGCATCTGGTGAATGTGGGGTACTGTTTGTGACACGTAGGGATTAATTTGTCCCATAATATACATTATCAGGGACCAAATTGGATCATCACTTAAATAATAGTTGGGGACTTGTTGAGTCAATGCATAATTGTTCTCATGGTCTATTCTACGTGCATGGTATGTTTCCTAGGCACCTGGAGTCTCGGACACACTAACAATACACATCAATACTCTAACGGCGTGTTTAGAACGGAGACAAACAGAGGGACTACCATATCCATCTTTTGTCATTCTTGGGGACTCTTTGATGAGCTTATTTTCTCAAAGACCAAAAGGGATACCTCAAAAATTATCAGGTACTTCTGGTCTAAATATTATAATACCTGTTATCACCATGTTATCACCAAAAATTAAGTATCAAGCTAATAGCCGAATGAGATATTAGCCTACTGGGTTAGTCGAAAGTCGGCTGAGACATATTGGGTTGGGATTTTGCGTATGGGCTTATATATATATATATATACAGGAATGTTAGTGACAGTCGAAGATGCATGATGAGTGAAGGAAAGCAAGCTTCAGGTTGTTATACATGATAACCACTAAGTCCTAAAATAGTGCGGTGGTGGAGGAAAAGTATAAGCATGTCGTTGGGGATTCAAAATTCAAGGAAACGGAGCAATTGAAGACCAATGGTGCGGTTACCAAGGGGTAACCATGAAGACAAGTCTAAAATGTAGGAGTTTTTGTTTAACGTGGATAGCCTTTGGTTAGTTAAGTTAGTGGGAAAAGTCATGATGTGTATAGTGTTGCTAGAAAATATGAGATAGTGGCGAGTGGGCATGGCTTTAGCATAGCTTACAATTTTGCCTATAAATACCAATTGTACATATTGTTTTAAAGACACACCCATCAATAAACAACTTATTCGTATTGTTTTATCGCTTTCATTTCCTTTCCTTTATTGCTTTCCTACTTCACCTTCTACAATATACGCTCTTTGGAGTAGTCTAGGAACTTATAGCTGAGAAACAGAGTCCCTTTCTCAACATAAGCGCCTGAACACAAAATGGGAATCATTGTCAACTGTGCGAATTAGCCAAGAAAACGGCTAAGCACCAAAAATTTGAAATAGACAACTATAAACACGAGAAGGGGGGTTGAATTGTGTTTATTAGAATTTAAAATAAAGTTAAAAAATTTTTGCATGCAGAAGCTAAGTACAGACGGGTGTAAAAAGATACACAGACAGGTCACCTGTCTGTTGTAGTTTTCTCAGAAGAACAACACACGTAGAGATAAGAAAACAGACTTGACAGAAACAGTTTTAACCCCTTTGTTAGAAAGCAGATGATATATATAATCAAAGTAACTAAAGAGATTAAGGGAAGAGAGATTAACACAGATTTATCCTGGTTCACTCTTTAACACAAAGAGCTACGTCCAGTCCTTGGCAGCACCAAGATTTATCCACTATAACTGATCAGGTTACAGACTCCAAGTATTGTTTGCACACCTAGCCTCTTCAGGCTCCAACACAAGTATTCTTTGCACACCTAGCCTCTTCAGGCTCACTCAGATTTGTTTGAGAGTTTGGTTTGTAATAAATACACTTACAGACCTTTCACTAACACTCAGAGAGTGGTTTAAATATAAAGCTTTTGGAAAGTCTGGGTAATAACTTCAAATGATTGAAGAATACAGAATGAATAAATGAACAGAGTAATGGCTCTTTAATGCTTTGTAAAACTCTGATAATGTTCATCTTCAATGACTTCTGTATTTATAGCCTTCAAACATTTAATATCCGTTAGAGACATTCCTTGCAACTATGGCTTCAGGCAGAGCTTCATTAAATGCAATATAGTCGTTTTGGGCAGCCATTAATGCAATGAAGACGTTGGTTGTACTCTAACATGAGGGATAATAGCTTTATGCATCGTGTAGACGCCAAATCAGAGTTGTGCAGAGTGCTTTTGTACTTTTGCAGAGTACATTTCCCTTTCTGTGTAATGACTGAAAGTACTAGGGAATAAAGCATGTTGGAAACATTCTTTAACTGGAAGTTTATCTCTGACTTCCTAGTTTGCTTGAGAGAGAGCACTTCTGAGTTTCTTGATAAGCGTGAGAGAGTTCTCAGAGTATTCTTCATGAGGGGACTGCTTGCAAAAGCTTCCTGTACTTCGAGTTCTTTAACGAAGAACCTTAGACAAGTTGAAGAGTAGAGACAGGTTGTAAAACCAGTTTGCACATAGTCAACAATCCTAGTCAGCAGACAGGTTGACTTCTTGGCTTATACGGACAGGTGAGACTTAGGTAGACAGACAGGTGAGTTTTGTAATCTTCTGATCCGTACACTAAGTAGATAGGTTAGCAACCACAAAATAGGTTAATTAAATCATTACCCAATGTTTAGTTTTCATCAAAACTTAGGGAAATGCACACAGACATTTTAGAGACTTAACAAAATTAAGTATCTAGCTGATAGCTTAATGAGATATTAGCCGATGCGGTTAGTCGAAAATCGGCTAAGACATATTGGGCTGGGCTTTTGCATATGGGCTTATATATGTATACAGGAATGTTAGCAACAGCCGAAGATGCATGATGAGTGAAGAAAAGCAAGCTTCAGGTTGTTATACATGATAATCACTAAGTCCTAAAATAGTGCGATGTGGAGGAAAAGTATAAGCATGTCGTTGGGGATTCAAAATTCAATGAAAATGAGCAATTGAAGACCAATGGTGCGGTTACCAAGGGATGACCATGAAGACAAGCATAAAATGTAGTATTTTTTGTTTAACGTGGATAGCCTTTGGTTAGTTAGTGGCAGAAGTCATGATGTGCATAATGTTGCTAGAAAATAGTTGATAGTGGCAAGTGGGTATGGCTTTAGCATAGCTTACAATTTTGCCTATAAATACCAATTGTACATATTGTTTTAAAGACACACCCATCAATAAACAACTTATTCGTATTGTTTTATCGCTTTCATTTCCTTTCCTTTATTGCTTTCCTACTTCACCTTCTACAATAGACGCTCTTTGGAGTAGTCTAGGAACTTATAGCTGAGAAACAGAGTCCCTTTCTCAACATAAGCGCCTGAACACAAAATGGGAATCATTGTCAACTGTGCGAATTAGCCGAGAAAACGGCTAAGCACCAAAAATTAAGTATCTAGCTGATAGCCTAATGAGATATTAGCCGATGCGGTTAGTCGAAAATCGGCTAAGACATATTGGGCTGGGCTTTTGCATATGGGCTTATATATGTATACAGGAATGTTAGCAACAACCGAAGATGCATGATGAGTGAAGAAAAGCAAGATTCAGGTTGTTATACATGATAATCACTAAGTCCTAAAATAGTGCGATGTGGAGGAAAAGTATAAGCATGTCGTTGGGGATTCAAAATTCAATGAAAATGAGCAATTGAAGACCAATGGTGCGGTTACCAAGGGATGACCATGAAGACAAGCATAAAATGTAGGATTTTTTGTTTAACGTGGATAGCCTTTGGTTAGTTAGTGGCAGAAGTCATGATGTGCATAATGTTGCTAGAAAATAGGAGATAGTGGCAAGTGGGTATGGCTTTAGCATAGCTTACAATTTTGCCTATAAATACCAATTGTACATATTGTTTTAAAGACACACCCATCAATCAAACAACTTATTCATATTGTTATATCGCTTTCATTTCCTTTCCTTTATCGCTTTCCTTTATTTCTTTCCTTTATTGCTTTCCTACTTCCCTTCTACACTAGACACTCTTTGGAGTAGTTTAGGAACCCATAGCTGAGAAACAGAGTCCCTTTCTCAGTGTAATCGCCTGAACACAAAATGAGAATCATTGTCAACTGTGCGAATTAGCCGAGCAAACGGCTAAGCCCCAAAAATTAAGTATCAAGCTGATAGCCGAATGAGATATGAGCCGATGGGCTTAGTCAAAAATCGGTTGAGACATATTAGGCCGGGCTTTTGCATATGGGCTTATATATGTATACAAGAATGTTAGTGACAGCCGAAGATGCATGATGAGTGAAGAAAAGCATGCTTCAGGTTGTTATACATGATAACCACTAAGTCCTAAAATAGTGCGATGGTGGAGGAAAAGTGTAAGCATGTTGTTGGGGATTCATAATTCAAGGAAAAGGAGAAATTGAAGACCAATAGTGCGGTTACCAAGGGATGGCCATGAAGACAAGCCTAAAATATACGAGTTTTTGATTAACGTGGATAGCCTTTGGTTAGTTAAGTTACTAGCAAAAGTCATGATGTGCATAATGTTGCTAGAAAATAGGAAATAATGGAGAGTGGGCATGGCTTTAGCATTGCTTACAATTTTTCCTGTAATTACTAATTGTACATATTGTTTTAAAGACGCACCCATCAATCAAACAACTTATTCATATTGTTTTATCGCTTTCATTTGCTTTCCTTTATCCCTTTCCTTTCCTTTATCCCTTTCCTTTATTGCTTTCCTACGTCACCTCCTACACTATACGCTCTTTGGAGTAGTCTTGGAACCCATAGCTGAGAAACAGAGTCCCTCTCTCAGCGTAATTGCCTGAACACAAAATGGGAATCATTGTCAATTGTGCGAATTAGCCGAGCAAACGACTAAGCACCAAAAGTTCGCACGATAACAACAATTGGCACGCTCGGTGGGACCGAAAAGGTGAACTCATGGGGAAGTTTACCTCTTTTGGTCACGATTACATCATTGTTTTAGCCTGGAACCGTCTCAAGCAATTACCAAGAAGATTGGCAGCCATATAGCAGTTGAACCTTCAACTCTAATTACCTTAGGCATGACATCTTCTCAATCATCAGTAACAATGTCTACTCAACTAGTCCAAGCATCAATGTCTACTGCATCAGTGTCGACTGCCGATGGACATTCAACAATAGCAGCTTATACGACTGATCAAAATCAGCCGATGGTGATGATCGCTTCGTCTATCCACCAACAAATTGATATGGAGGTAGATGACATTATGTACCATGTTTCTAAACAGTTGGTAGACATTGTCAAACCAATGGTGCATAACAAAGTGCTTCGGGTGAGGGAGCAAGAACAACAAGAATTGAATTTTAGAGAAAACTTGGCGACTTCTACTGTAATTGGGCAATCAAGACAGCTGAATCCTACGCAACAAATATCAGTTGGTGATGCACAACAAATGCAGCCGAGTCCAAATCAATATGTTCAGGCAGGACCATTTCAGCTGGGCCAACCAAACATGCTTCAGCAGACCCCTCAACCAAGTCCCATCACACAAGCACTTACTAGTCTTAATGCTGCTAACCTTAGGGGGCAAGTGGTTGTAAATGATATTGTAGCTCAACCAATATTATCGTATGGATAGGTTCACTCGGCTAAAAGGCCAAGTTGGTATGCCGTGTTTTGTATCAAATGCTACCGCTATTGGTGCAAACTCACAGGTTACTATGCTTGGGGGTATGACGTATCCTACCACGGGCTATGAGGCAATTCAAACAAAGTTGCCTGGAAATTATGCTGGGAGCAGCCATGGAACATGATCCCACCTACCTCGGCTAATATGCCAAGCTATCAGTTGGCCCAGAACAGCCGCCTTATGTTCGTATGGGTTCAATTCCTCCTAGAGGAATTTTGTATAGGGCACCTGATGATTATGTTGGGGAGTAGCAAACTAGCAATGGAATCCAATTCCACCTACCTCGGCTAACCAATCAGCTGTTAGTAGGGCTCGATATATGAATCTTGGTGATTATGCAGCAGAGCAGCAATGGATATCAATTCCACCTACTGCGGTTAATCAAACAATGATTCCAAGCATGCTAGAGCCGATGTACCAAATTCCAGTCAGACAATCAGGTCTGGCTCCAACTCCGATACCTAACTTTGTCCAGTCGACAACGGCTGAGAGTAGACTGACTGACCCTCAGCTGATCGATCTCAACATGATAGCTGACACTATAAGAAGGTACTTTGGCATGCAACTAAGACCTTTAAATAGGCCTGAGTATCGAAAACCATATCCTGAATGGGATGACAGAATGATGTCATTGAGAAGGGTTTAAGACCCCGGAATTTCAACTTTCTCGGGAGAAGATGACAAGTCGACCATTGAGCATATTGGCAGATTTACTACCCAGTGTGGAAAGGCAAACCAGAATGAGTACTACAAGCTGCAGTTATTCCCTTTATCATTGATAGGGATAACATTCACTTGGTATTCCTCTCTGTCATCTAATTCTGTGCAAAATTGGGCAGACATGGAAAGGTGATTCCATGATAAGTTCCATAGACCTCAGCCTAAAGTTACAGCAGCTGACTTGATGAATTTGAAACAACAAGAGGGTGAGACGGCTGCTAACTTCATAAAAAGATCCAGGAAGCTGAGTAGAAGGTGTACTAGACGGCTTCCAGAAGTAGAATATGATGCAATAGCTGTAGGTAACAAACATGCACCCTCAGCTGAGAGAAAAGTTGCTAGCCCAGGAATTTTCAAATTTGAGTCAGCTGGCAACCAAAGCTTCTACGGCTGAACGATTCATTCTAGATATGCAACACTTAATCTCCATTGAAGATTATGATGGGTCTGAAGAAGCAGCTGATTATTACAGTGATTAGGCAGCTAATGTCATGGCAGCCGAGATCCTGAGGGAATGTTGTCCCCAAAAGACTTTGAATGGTGGAAAGCCCAAATTAGCTGACAAGTGTGTGGCTAAGATGACAGTTGATAAAGATGTATTCTCAGCTGCATTCACTAACATGGTTTCAATGTACGGCTTACCATTTCTTACATCAAAGGATGAGTGGAAATAGCCGACGCATAGTGTACGACTTACCATTTCCTACATCAAAGGGTAAATGGAAATAGTCAAGGCATAAGCAAGCAGTGGAAACAGAAGTGCGTAACAACTGAACAAGACAAAGTGACATGACATTTAGCTCTGTGTCAAATCGGCAACATAGGTCTACTAACTGTCAACATAATTTCTTCAAGAGGTTGGAGTGCCCAATATCAACTAGACAACATGAGGTTACTATCTGTAAACCTACTCTCTTTGGAAGGTTGGAGTTTCTTGGATCAGCTGAATCAGTTAAAGCTGGAGGGCATTTAGACATCATGTCTACTATCTGCAAACCTAGTAGTTCTAGGAGATTCAAGTTTCTGCATGCAACAGAGTCAAGTTAGTCGATAGCAAGGGCAGCAGAAAGAAGATCCTACAAGTAGATGAATCATATTATTATTATTATCCTAAGTCATATAAGGCCAAACTAATCTTTTATTTATTTAATTACGACTCTTATCTATTTCATTATATTATCATATTTTATTAGAATTTGGCCCCCTTTTATGAAAAATAATCCATTGAGATTAGTTTCGCTAACAATTAACGTCTTAGAATATTATCACAAGTCAGATAATTCATTCATTCATTCATATAATCATACACATGAATCATATTTAATTTTATTTAGTTAGTTTTGGTGGGGGTCACACCAAGCAGACAGCAATATTTATCCTAAACTGCCAACTACGCAGATATCGTAATGCAAATGCATCTTTCACCTTCCTCTTATCGTCGTCAGCTAAAAGATGCAGGGGGCATATGTTATCACCAAAAATTAAGTATCAAGCTGATAGCCGAATGAGATACTAGTCGATGGGGTTATTCGAAAATCGGTTGAGACATATTGAACTGGGCTTTTGCATATGGGCTTATATATGTATACAGGAATGTTTGTGGCAGCCGAAGATGTATGATGAGTGAAGAAAAGCAAGCTTCAGGTTGTTATACATAATAACCACTAAGTCCTAAAATAGTGCGATGGTGGAGGAAAAGTATAAGCATGTCGGTGGGGATTCAAAATTCAAGGAAAAGGAGCAATTGAAGACCAATGGTGGGGTTACCAAAGAATGACCATGAAGACAAGCCTAAAATGTAGGAGTTTAGCCTATGGTTAGTTAAGTTAGTGGCAAAAGTCATGATGTGCATATTGCTGCTAGAAAATAGGAGATAGTGGCAAGTAGGCATGGCTTTAGCATAGCTTACAATTTTGCCTATAAATATCAATTGTACATATTGTTTTAAAGACACACCCATCAATCAGACAACTTATTCATATTGTTTTATCGCTTTCATTTCCTTTATCGCTTTCCTTTATTGCTTTCTATTTCACTTTCTATACTAGACGCTCTTTGGAGTAGTCTAGGAACCCATAGTTGAGAAACATAGTCCCTTTCTCAGCGTAATCACCTGAACACAAAATGAGGATCATTGTTAACCGTGCGAATTAGCCGAGCAAACGGCTAAGCACCAAAAGTTTGCACGACGACAACAATAACCTACCATTATCATCCCGATTAACCATAAGCCATTGAGCCCCACATTGATAACACTGGACAGTGGACCCCGTGAATATGGAAGCCTCGATATTTTTCAAAGAATTATGATATTCGGACACCAGCGAGCGACACCAAATCACTGTAGCGCTACAGTGACGTACTGTAGCGCTACTGTAGCGACCTCTCTTTTTTTTTTTTTCCTTCCAAATTTTGCCTTTTTTGTATAAAAATAAAAATTTAGTTTTTTTATACTAATATTTTTGGTTAATTAAGTGTAAATATCTGATTAATTCAGTTTATTATATGGTTAACGGGTTTTTTTTGGGACAAATTTCGACTTTTTTTAAAACCAAAATACGTGGTTAATCCTTTGAAAATGGTTGGTTAATTCAGTGTATTTTGTGGTTAATCGGTTATCCTGATGCTTCAACAATCATTTTTCACAACCATGTAAATATTTAATTAATCACATGCAAATTTCTGGTTAATTCAGTTTATTATATGGTTAATGGGTCTTCTTTTTTTTTGGGACAAATTTCGATTTTTTTTTTAAAAACAAAAATAAGTGGTTAATCCTTTGAAAATGGTTGGTTAATTCAGTATATTCTGTGGTTAATCGGTTATCCTGAAGCTTACAATCATTTTTCACAACCATGTAAATATTTGATTAATCACATGCAAATTTCTAGTTAATTCATTTTATTATATGGTTAATGGGTCTTTTTTTTTTTTTGGACAAATTTCGACTTTTTTTTTTAAAACAAAAACACGTGGTTAATCCTTTGAAAATGGTTGGTTAATTCAGTGTATTCTGTGGTTAATCGGTTATCCTGATGCTTCAACAATCATTTTTCACAACCATGTAAATATTTGATTAATCACATGCAAATATCTGGTTAATTCACTTTATTATATGGTTAATGGATCTTTTTTTTTTTTGGACAAATTTCGACTTTTATTTAAAACAAAAAACACGTGGTTAATCCTTTGAAAATGGTTGGTTAATTCAGTGTATTCTGTGGTTAATCGGTAATTCTGATACTTCAACCATTCTATATGAGATATATCTCATATAGATGAATTGAATTAACCAAATATTTGCACTGGATTAACAAAAAATGTTAGTATTTAAAAAAACTAATTTTTTTTTATAAAAAAAGTCAAAATTTGAAAAAAAAAAAAAAAATCTACTGTAGTGCTACAGTATCATACTGTAGCGCTACAATAGCACTACAGTACCCGTGGTATCGCATTTTGGTGTCGGCCGCTGTGTCCGAATATCAGTGCTCTTTTTCAAATTCAGATACCTCTATTTAATAATATCTTCGCATCCTAATCATTAGAAGATCAGAAATGTTTTTCTGACTCCTCACTTGCGACAACTACCGAACAACTACGGTACTGTAGCGCTACTGTAGCGCTACAGTACCGTATCTTTTTTTTTTTTTTTTTTTAATACAAATTTTGACTTTTTAAAAATAAATAAAAAATTTAGCTTTTTTGAATATTGACATTTTTGGTTAATTACGTGTAAATAAATGGTTAATTCAGTTCATTATATGGTTAATGGGTCATTCTAAAGCTTACAATTATTTTCCACAACCATGTAAATATTTGGTTAATCCTTTGAAAGTGGATGTTTAATTTAGTTATATAAATGGTTAATTCAGCATCCTGATATTTCTAAGTTTTTAAACATCACTTAAAAATATTTGGTTAATCCTTTGAAAATGGATGGTTAATTCAGTTATATAAATGGTTAATTCAGTTATATAACCATTTAAAAACTTGGATGTTTAAAAACTTGGAAGGATAGGATGCTGAATTAACCATTTATATAACTGAATTAACCATCCATTTTCAAAGGATTAACCAAATATTTTTAAGTGATGTTTAAAAACTTGGAAGTGTCAGGATGCTGAATTAACCATTTATATAGCTGAATTAACCATCCATTTTCAAAGGATTAACCAAATATTTTTAAGTGATGTTTAAAAATTTGGAACTGTCAAGATGCTGAATTAACCATTTACATAACTGAATTAACCATCCATTTTCAAAGGATTAACCAAATATTTACATGGTTGTGGAAAATAATTGTAAGCTTTAGAATGACCCATTAACCATATAATGAACTGAATTAACCATTTATTTACACGTAATTAACCAAAAATATCAGTATTAAAAAAAGCTAAATTTTTTATTTATTTTTAAAAAGTCAAAATTTGAAAAAAAAAAAAAAAAGATAAGGTACTGTAGCGCTACAGTAGCGCTACAGTACCGTAGATGTCCAATAGATGTCAAAAAGCAGATGTTAGAATAACATTGCTCTTAGAAGATATATCTATTCCATGCCGGATATTGGACGGGAAGAGATTAAAAAATATCTTTACGAAATTACAAATCTACCATTTCTGATAGATAGACTAGCAAATATCCAATGGGTTTAAAAGTATTTTCAAAGGAATTGTTCATAACATAGATATTTTCGTCTTTAAGAAATTCGATTGAAAATGTGAACAACAGACTGTACTGACGTTGATGGAAGGGCGATATTTTTTTTTTAATAATGATATTTGGACACAAAAATAGTGTCCAACATTATATAAAAGTATTCATCCCCACTTATTTATTATTTTTTCTCTTCTCTCACATCATATATTTTATCACTGCCAAGACACTCATAAGCTCTATAATATCTATACAAGTGTTCAAATTATGTATCCAAATATCTTTACTCGAGATTTTTATCCCAAAAAGGAAAACGGCACAATAAAATCAAAGTCAAGAGGATGACACATCACATGTGGAAACTTGAGTGAACAAGTTAGTCTATCGATCCCACAATTCATGCACAGAAGAACAATTTTGAAGTCGTTTAAGGAACTAAATTAAGGTAAATTGTTTTTTAGAAATAAAAAAAAAATCAATTATACCCTTCAAGAACTAATTGTCTAACAATAAATTCCATAATTTTTAATACTAATTATCTTTTAAATATTCAGTACTAATCAACCCTTATATATCTTGAATGTAAGTTATTTGGCACAAATTCTCTCCTTCTAGTAGTGGCATAAAGTTTAAGGCGTTGTATCCACTTTTTCCAAAACATAATATAATAAGAGGAGTGAAGACCCAAAGTGGTCCTTGAAATTTTTCAAGTAGGACAGTTTGGTCCCTGAAAAAAATAAAGGACAATTTGGTCCCTCAAATTTCATAATGGGGGACATTCTGGTCCCTCCGTAAGGACCAAATTGTCCTCCGTTTTGAAATTTGGAGGACCAAATTATCCTTTATTTTTTTCAGGGACCAAACTGTCCTACTTAAAAAATTTGAAGGACTATTTTGGGTCTTTACTCTAATAAGAGTGATAAAAGCAAGGGGGCAAAAAAAAAGTGACACTAGATACTCCCGAATTGTGTATCAAATATTAGAAAGAAAAATTAAAAAGAGATTGAAAAAAAAAATGAAAAGTAATGATGATGGTCTTAAAATTGTTTCTGTATATACATGAGTGTTCAAATAAATGAAATGGGGGGAGTAAAAAAAAAATAAAATAAAATGAAATGGGGTAGTTATATCAGTTATGTGCGAGAAAAACTTGATGTAGATAGCCCTACCTTATTTTTATGTATTAATAATAACTCTGAAATGTGAAGTGAGCTTCACAAGCAACCTCTCACACATTTCATTCATAGTCTACCCCAAACAGGGTAGACCAAAATTTCTAACATACTATTCCTTAAGCCAGAATCAGAAACAGAGAACGTAAAGGCTCAAAAGTGGTTTATATTGGAAGGGTGAGATGGTTCCATTGCATGAGAAATTGAAGGCGTTTGTGGGGCACAGATGGTTTGTGTTTGTGTGTGCAATGTGGCAGATGTCATTTGCAGGGACAGCATACATGTTTGGGAGCATATCTCCTGTAATAAAGAGCAGCATGGGTTATAACCAGAAACAGGTTTCTTATTTGAGTGTGGCTAAGGATTTGGGTGACAACGTTGGTCTTCTTGCTGGGAAGATCAGTGAGGTGTCACCTACTTGGAGAGTTATACTTGTTGGGATCACACAGAATGTTGTTGGTTATGGTCTTGTTTGGCTTATTGTCACTCACAGGTTTCCTTCTTTACCCTTGTGGGCGGTAAGTTCAATTCAATAATCAAACACTGTCTATCATCAATTTGTATGTTATGTTTGATTTTACTTGTTATAGACTCATAGTTTTTTCACTTTTGTTGGCTTCTATCTTAATTGGGAAAAAATGACTTGAATTCATCACAAGCAGCTTTCTCTGTTATCTCTCATTCTCTCTTCCTATTTTCTCACTTCTTACTCCACAGTACACTCCACAAAAAGGGAAATATCTATTTGATTTACATCAAAATTAGACTGTCATGTACGGCGTTGGATCATGTCTTTAACCAAACGTTTATATTTTTACTAAAATCACGTTTAACAGGAGGCAAAATCAATTCTGATGCTTCGCACAATAAAACCAAACATACCATTAGTTTTTCAAGCGCATCAGCTGGACTATAGCTGAGTAAGAATGGATCCTCTTTTGTCAAATAAGATAATTTAAAGATAGATAGATGAAAAGATTTTTAATAATTGGACTGAAATTGTGTAAAACTGTGTTAAATTTCTTTTATCTATCTCTCTCCATGCCCTGATCATATAAAAATTTAATATGAGTACCATGTTTGTAGATGCGTCAATTTTCCCATGATTTGATGCTCAGTTAAACATAGGAAAGGGAATGAAATTAAGAGGAGAATCTTCCCCTTTTTCACTTCGTTCTATAATAGGATGAAGTCCCTTTTATATCATAGGAAGGTTATTGGTCATTAAAAACAAATAATTGCTGTCCAAAGTTAATTGGACATAAAACAGCCTATACTTGTGAAAAATTCCTTATAGCACCCTCTCATAGTCTCACTTACTTTTGTCTCTACATCACCAGTAACTTGGAAAACCAGTTACCATTTTGTCATGTAACCATATTGATTCATTATAGTGACACCAGAATATGTGGTCAAAAAACAACTGAATTATGTTTAGAAGGGATCATGAGAGTTAAGAAGCGGAAAGGAGGGAAAACGTTATGGTTAGTGTTGACCACTTGACCTACACCCTTAATTTCTTTTGCCCTGTTCTGTACTATATTGCAAGTTTGCAACTATGTTCCTTTCAACTATTTCCCTGCGACAGAATAAGCATATCCTCTCAACTCTCAAGTTTCAGAAAGAAAAACCTTTTATAAGTGCAGCTTAACATATAGTTTGATAATCCACAATCTACATACCCTTATTATATAAAAAGGCTTAGCAAGACTTTTAGAGTGTGTCTGATAAAAATAAAAAATTGAATACTAATGAAAAGACTTATCATGAGATCTGTTATGAACTTATGAATCTTTGATACACCACAGAAAATGGAGGAAAAGAACTGGGAGAAAAGTTATTTTTATATATCAATTGGGTTAGTGTTGTCTTCATCTGGATTATATCTTGGGTTGTGCTGTGCATTCTCACATTTTGAGAAACTTCAGCCCAATTCATGAGCTGGTAAAATTTGTTAACCAGACACTGATTTGCAGCTATGCTTTTTCATCTTTCTGGGACAAAATGGATCTACATATTACAACACAGCTTCACTTGTTTCATGTGTGCAAAGTTTCCCGGAAAGTAGAGGACCTGTGGTGGGGATATTGAAGGGCTTTGTTGGCTTAAGTGGTGCAATTTGGACTCAAATTATAGCAATGATCAACATCCCTGATCAGGCATCTTTGATTTTCATTATAGCAGTTGGACCTGCAATGGTTTCTTGCGCCCTCATGTTCATCATAAGACCTGTTGAAGGTTACAAACAGGCTAGAGCCTCTGATGGTTCAGGCTTCATGTTTATCTACAGCATTTGCCTTGTCTTGGCTTCTTATATTATGGGGGTTTTGTTGGTAGAGAATATGTTGCAATTAGACCAAAGCACTATCACATTATTTGCTATTATTTTGATCATTCTTATATCGCTTCCGATTATAGTTCCTATTCTTTTGGTTTTCTTCTCAAAATCCAAAACTCCAGATGAGGAAACTCTTCTTGAACAACCACCAATGCTAGCTACAACCAAATCTATGCAAGTGGTAGATGAGACTAGTTCTACTGCTGCTCATGTTGAACACGAGAAGCCTCCAAAACTAGAGGCACTTCCACTATCAGAAGGGCCAAGGGACATTGTTCAATTTCATGCTAAACTTTTCCAAGTAGCTACTAAAGCTGTCAAGAAAATCAAGCAGAAAAATGGGCCGCAAAGAGGAGAGGATTTCACCTTATCACAGGCAGTGGTCAAAGCTGATTTTTGGATCATGTTCTTCTCTCTCATGTTGGGTGCTGGATCAGGTTTGACAATGATAAACAACATGGGCCAGATTTGTCAATCATTGGGAGATGACAATGTCAATGTGTATATATCAGTTATCAGCATTTCCAACTTCATTGGTCGTGTCGCTGGAGGCTATTTCTCTGAGGTTATAGTAAGGTGCAAGCAATTTCTCCTTTTTTGCCTTTGAATTTTATTGCATCTTGATCCCCTAGGTTGGTTCACACAATCTACAATGTTATATGGAAAATGATGCTTGCACATTATACACATTTTTTACACTAGCTAGTAAACAACAACGAGTTTAATTGGTATATATTATCAATGTATAATTTTTTACAACGTCAACCAATCAAAAATCATGGTATTTATAACTTGTAGTTAGGATAAGAGTCAAATATTTTTAATGATATCTCAATTTTTGATTGGTTAGCTTTGCAAAAAATCGTTACATTATCAATACACACCAATTAAATCCAATAAGAAATATCAATGTGCATTATGTAATAAAGGAAGCTAGTAATGGGTTATCTATATTAATAACCAATTGTTTAACCACATAATAGACATGGTTAAAAAAAAAAATGATGCATAAAAGTAATGCACATATATAATAATACATGTTAACCTTTTTGTGTGCTTTTTCAACAGAAATTTTGGGTACCCAAGACTAGTTGCATTAGCAATGACTCAGGCAGCAATGGCATTAGGACTCTCCTACTATGCCCTGGGTTTGGTTGGGCAAGTGTACATTGTGGCTATATGTAATGGTTTTGGGTATGGTGCCCACTGGTCAATTGCAGTAGCTGCAGCTTCAGAACTATTTGGTTTGAAGAACTTTGGGACTTTATACAATTTCCTTACATGTGCTAGCCCAACTGGATCATTGTTTCTATCTGGATTTGTAGCAAGCACAATATATGATTATTATGCAGAGCAACAAGCAATGCAAAGATTTCACACACATGGAAATGATGAGTTGCTAGTTTGTGAGGGAAACATATGTTATTCCATGACATGTTGGATCCTAGCAACAGTTTGCCTATGTGCAACTGCTTTGAGCTTGATCTTGGTTTACAGGACTAGGAGGTTTTATGCCCAACTTTATGGGAAGTCTGGAACTTGAGTTGGGGTTTGCAGAGGAAAACTTGCAATTATTAAGGGAGGGGAGGGTGTCTACCAACTACCAAGATTTGAAGATTCTCTGTTGAATATTCATATACTCTTTTGGAAAAACATCTTTTATACCACTTTTCACACTGGTTTGGTGGTTTACGTACAAATTTGTGATTAAGAACGTGTATTAGTTGATTAATAGAATTTATTACTATCTTGTTAAACAAGTAATATAGTTATGATGAATTTGTATATCATTAATCTGTATAAATATTGACCATATTTTTCCATTGTCTTCTCTCTCTTGCCCTCATGTTCAACTAGAGATAATATCCATGCTTGCACGTTTTTTTTTTTTTTTTACATATATTTTAAACTTGTGATATTTTATATGTCTAATATTTGACAAAATGTGTCAAAGTAGTTATAATTTAAATATGTTAATAAAATATTGATAAATGATAATATAAAGGTTCATTGTAAATAGGAGGAGTGCTAGCGACACACTCCCTTCATGTAGATCCTACTATTTTTAGTATAGCCTGCATACTCATCTTGCTCAAAATAAGAATCCTCAATCTTTTTCGGATGTCACCCTTGATAATGTAACATAATTATCCATGACAAATACAAGTTTTGGCAAATATAACTACAAGATCTTTAACTTTTGTTTATTGTCCCTTATCAAACCTTTACTTGGAATTGTTTTCTTCTCAAAATATAAGCCACTTAGAACATGTTTGGGAAAATTGGATTTTTCATTTTTCGGTTTTTTTTGTCCAAAAAACTATTTTTGTAGATAATCTAGTATGTTTGGTATCTAATTTAAATTTTTTTTTTAAAAAAAATTAAGAATTTTTTTTTTCTCCATCTAAAACAAGGACTGTTTTTTGGGGGGAAAAAACTTTTTCTCCCACTTTCACATGCAGTGGCCTTTCTCTCCCTATCCTCTTTTGCTTAATATTAACATAAACAAATAACTTCGTATCATTTTTTGTAACTTATTTTGTAAAATTAATTTTTTTGCATCATCCAAATGAAATATATTATCTTAAAATTGTTTTTCAGCAAACATACTTAAACAAAAATAGATTCATATTATAATCGATTATATATATAATCGATTATCAATATAATCTATTTTTTCTAACTTTCCCAAACACAATCTTAATTACTATCAGACTCATTTATTGTTAAAACTATTCATCGGATAAGTACTTTTACATTGATGTTGCTTCATGTAATTATTTTTGCTTCAATTATCCGGTGCTCTTAGGTCCATAAAAGAGTCTTGAACTATTACACATTCCTAACACGAAGACAAATCTGTTATCCCAAAAAATGGTGTTTCGATGTCCCCTACCTCCAGTCAAATGCTGGAAATTAATATGTATAAGTGTTAATGAGTTATGATTTTATTTTATTAAGTGACAAATTATCATTGGGGGGGATAGAGGATCTTGATCCTCCTAACACGAGATTATGTTCCTCAGTAGTCAGTAGCATAATTAATTGAGATTCCTTACTTCAAGTAATGATTAAATTTTATGGTGTGTTAGGATGAGGAGATTTAAGAGGGTAAAATATTTTAAGAAAGTAATTAAAATGAAAGGCTTTTAGGGGGTATTTTGGTTTAAGGTAATTTTGAGGAATTTGAAATACCACCTAAAGAGTTTGTATTTTGAAATTTCTTCTCCCATCTCATGTGTCACCCATCACCACACACCACCTCCCGCCGCCTCTCACAGCCGTCCGACCACCACCGCCGACCATTGTCAATCGGCCACCGGTCACCATCGTCGACCACCAATGCCAGCTGCCACCGTCGATCGGCCGCCGCCTATCGCTTTACCTTTATTTAATTACTTTATGTCTATATCCAAACAAAGAATTTTAAGAATGAAAAAAATTAATTATTCTATCTAAACAATAAATTTTCAAAAAGAATGAAATTTGAATAAAGCAATTCAATTATCTAGAATTTTAAATACCCTGGAGTTTTCAAATCCCACATCCAAACACAACCTTAAAGTATTTAAAATTATACCAGACATGTAAACTCTTATTCAGTGATGTTGTTAGTATTTTATTTTATTTTATTTTATTTTTGTAAATCTCATATGAACTTATGTACTCTTTTATTGGTCCAAAAATCATGTCAATTTATTTATTTCATCTACAATGTCATTTAAATGAGTGAATATTGCTCTTTCTGGAAAATATTCTTCATCTAGTTTTTGTTGTTGAAAGTTTGGATATGCCCTAACAACAAATTTTTTGTGTGGATCACCCATTGGCTTAAGTAGATATTGCATTGGTATTATGGTCCATGTTGAATATCTTCTCCTTCTATACTAGTTATCAATATTTTAGCAAAAGAATTAGCAAAAGCACCATTTCGAATTAAAAATAAACAAACATGTGGTCATCTATTAGAAGCATCGGTTAAGTGAATTACTGGAATGATCCACAAAATGGATGAATTTGGCCACAAATATTACCTTATATTCATTATGAAAAAGAGAGGATCCAAAAGTAATTTAGATGGAGAAAGTCTAATAATTAATAATTAACTTTGAGCATAAGAAGTACAAAAATAATCATTAGGCAATTTTTTTTTTTATGATCCTTCAATGATAAGCTGCATCATAATTGAATTGAGATGATCAAGATGATCATGCTAAATTATAAACATTTTAGGATTACGATGCATATAATTTGATTCAAGATCCTTACTTTTAT
Source organism: Echinosophora koreensis (assembly GCA_035048595.1). Lineage (NCBI taxonomy): Eukaryota > Viridiplantae > Streptophyta > Magnoliopsida > Fabales > Fabaceae > Echinosophora > Echinosophora koreensis. The sequence goes on from JAPCYP010000072.1 coordinate 2,533,187, forward strand.
AAAATATAATCCCAATGATTAACTTAAGAATTTCTTGAACATTAACTTTTGGTTTGAAATTGTTGGGATAATATAGAGATATTTTACATTTCTCTCATTTTTTTTTTATTTCAATATAATACTTGTTGCGACATATAACTTTGAAACTTAAATTTTTTTTTTCCAGAATCTACTAGACAACACACGTCGTCAATATGTAAATTTTTTTTCCATTGAGAACAAAACATGAGATCTTAAGAGCCTTCAATTACATTACAGAATCAGAATGTTGATCAAAGGAATTTCTTTTATCATGAGAAGTTGTGCGAGTTGAGTCATAGTTAATTAAACATATGTCATCTCCATATTTCAATATTAGAATGGGGCATCAACAAGAAATGTGAAAGATGAGCCCATTATAAATAAAACTTTTCTTAAAGATTTACATATAGCAATCTTCAAATAAGATATACAAAATGATATTTCATTAGTATACACTTCTTATCACCAACTAAATGATCAAATTTACTACTAGGGTCTAGAAAGGAAAGTGAAGTAAAAAACATTCATCACAAAGTTGGAGCAAATAATAATGAAATAAAGAAGCAACAACACTTTCAAATATTCTATTTATCTATCTATTTATAATATATAAAAGTTGAAGCACGAGCTATGGAACCGCCATGTCAGCTATTTTAATTTCTCTAAATTTGCCCCCTAAGTAAATTTGTAAGATTCTTGGTTCCTCATTGAATGTGTTTTCAGTTTCTCATACTAAGGTGACTTGGTTCCTTATTGAATGACTTTTTAGTTTCTCATACTAAGGTTGCATACTTCTCTTTTTCCAATCTTCAATAATCATTCAACATTCTTGCTTCCAATATGAATGTCTTGATTTCTCACTCTCTTTGTTCTTAAGTAACGTATAAGTATGTTTATAACAAGATATTGACACACAAGAAGTTGTCTACATATTCAACAATAAAACTCGCATGATATAGGGTTTTCTATTATGCCTATTCATTCAACGATGTTTTCTTTCTAATTCATAGACCTCGAAAAGATGGAACAAGAGTGTAGAGATACTCTCACAATGATATAACTATAATTATTCAGTGGAAAATTAAGTAAATAGTAAATTTTAAATTATGATAATTTCCATGGTATAATCTCACACAACTATATGAAAATGATTATTGTCAAAGATATTAATAAATAGAGGATAAGAAAGCTATATACACTGTTATTATCATGGAAAGGTGAAAACTATTCAAATCATCTAAAAATTGATTTTAAAAATTGTAAATTAAGCAATAGAAGGTGTATTTGCTATTTAATCACAAAGTAATCTAGAAAGTTATATATTGAAGCGCACATTCTTTTACTAAACAAATATGAAACCAAATTTTGTTTATTCGCCCGTGCAACGCTCGGGACAATGTTATCTCATATGCAATATATATAGCATCAAGTGTATGCAAACAGATAACATTGTAAGCTATTGTAAGGATTTTTTCACTTACAATCTTGAGGTAGAAGGAGAAAAATATATAAAAACAATTATATGTTGAAATGAGCATGGCTCAACTCCTATATTGAAAATATCAATCATGTGCAGAAAGACAACTTTCATGATTAATGAACTAAATTAATATCAATTATTTTCTAAAAAATAAACAAATATTAACCTTATTTTCTAAAGGATAAAAAAGTTAATTTACTCCACTTATAATTATAATATGCTATTACTTTAGCTGTAATTAGGAGTAGAGGTTATTCTTAATTGGAATTTTCTCCTGATACTTCGGAATTCTGACACCATGTGTTTAACATGTCTGTAATTTTATAAATGAAATTTTGAGCTGTCTTAGTTACTTGTGGCCTTATTTTATATTACTTTTTATATTTTATTTATGAAAGCTTTGATCGGTAATAACCACTTTTTCAAAAATCAGAACGTGGATCCCAGAATGTAGAACCCAAAAGAAGAAAGCATCAATGTTCAGTTTTTTATGCAATGGATCATGCTTTTTTAAAGTGAGAAAAAAAATGTAAAGTTAAAACAGGAAGGATGTATTTAACTTGATTAACTAAAAGTGGATTGAGCTCAATCCACTTTAACTAATACACTTATTTTCTCACCTTTCACTTGGCTCATGTAGAAGAGTTTTATCCTAATCGTAGATGGAGTACATGGGCTTTAGCATACCCTGCCGTCGCTGAGGTCTGTTTTTTACGGCAACCATTAATCACCAACTAGGATGGTGGTCATCGGTGGGTGGATACATAAGGAAGGGGTGATAGTGAGGAATGAGAGAGTGATGGTGGGGTGAGGAGAGAGGAAAGGAGGACCAAAATGCAAAATCAGCTAATTTCTCTGTTAATAATTTCAGTCAAACTCAGCCGCTGCTTTTTTTGTATTATTAAATCTACAGACAACAATTAAAAATTTACGAGCATCAATACTCTATTGTTTTTTCATGTGTATGTAACACGAGGCCACCTCATGTAGGGTAGACCAAAATTTATTTAATACTATCCTATTAGATTGGCAAGCCATATCAATTCCATATCATTATTAAACAACATATATAAAACTTATTTATTGAAGCACACTCGAATAAAACCAAACATATATTCTAGACATACAACTTAACAAGTTCACAAAACATATTTCAAATATTAATTGAAAACTTGCGCAAATTGTCCTCAATGAAGTAATAGCAATTGGTGCTGACCAATTCTATATAGTAAAACCATGCTCGCCTCCGGTAAGGATTAATGTAGAGAACTGCTGCAATTACCAACAATATTGATGCATATGACACAACAAAGCTCACCCAAAAGACATATATATCCACCAAACTATCATTGTCCCTATCGATGTGCGAGCCATTTGGTAAAATGGAAGCACTGCAACTATTTGGTAGTGGAGGTCCACAGAGGAATGGATTGCCTTCATAGCTACTTTCATCAAATGTCAAAAACTGTCCTGTCCATTCTGGCATTGCACTTGATAAGTTGTTGTGTGCCACACTGAATACTTCAAGAGATGTTAACTCATTCAATTGTGAAGAGATACTTCCACTCAATTTGTTGAAAGAAAGATCCAAACTCTCTACCTGTACCAAATTGGAGAATGTAGCTGAGATTTTTCCTTTCAAATCATTGTAAGACAAGTTCATTGCCCGAATTTTTTTAAAGTTTCCAAGCTCAGAAGGGATGCTTCCATTTAATTTATTGGAGGATAAATCAATTCCTGTCATATTAGCAAGGATGGTCCCCATATAAGTGTAGAAGTTTTTCTTTGTAGAGAATTTTGCTTTCTCTTTTATATTTCGGCTCCCATATGGAGAGTTATCGCCAACCAATATCCACATTTCTAGGGTAGTCAGAGGGCATTTCATCCAAGCAATTGGGTATTGTACCAGACAAATTGTTACGAGAAAGGTCCAATATAGTTATATTTATTAGTTGGCATAACTGCTTTGGTATCTGCCCAGTAAAGTGATTACCTTTGAGTAGAAGAATCTTCAACCTCGTATGAAAAAGTAGTTGTATCATGTCTTGAATGCCACTGGTTATATGGTTGTAGCTAAGGTCTAGTATCGTTAAGGAAGAGCTTTTGTTGAACATTCTTTTCGGCAAGCCACTTAACTTATTATTGTTCAAATGGATAATCCTCAAGGAAGAAGTTAGAGAAGATGGAACAGAATCAGTCAACATATTTAGTGAGAGATCTAGATGTTGTAGATATTCAAGTTCCACAAACTCTGAGGGGATAGATCCTTCAAAATGATTATTGGATAAAGAAAGTGCCGTCAAACTGGACCAACTTTGATCACAGCCACTTGGAAGCTTTCCCCAAAAATGATTATTACTTAGATCCAATGATGATAATGTTGATGATTTGTTAAAAAGGGTACTTGGGATGCTACCAGAAAAGCTATTTCCATCCAATAACAAATACCTCAAATAACTAAGCATTGACAAAGTAGGAAACACAGTTCCATCAAGCTTATTATTTGAAAGTCTCAAGAATAAGAGCAACTCAGCACCAGATATGTTTTTTGGTATTTCTCCAGTCAAATGATTCTCAGAGAGATCTAACGTTAGCAATAAACTCATTTGACCAAACTCATGAGGAATTGAACCATGGATGTCATTTACAGACATGTCCAAATCGTTTAAGTTTGGGAAGATTGAGCTGATATTGTTGGATGGGAGTTGACCTGTTATTGCATTGTTGGATACATCAATGCTCCTTAAGCTATGAAGGGGTCGAGATGGTAGCTGGAAAGTACCCGTAAAAGAACAATTTCTAAGAAAAAGGCTGGTTAATTTTGTGTTGTTTTCCAACAACCAATTTGGAAAGTCTCCTTCCAATTTCCAATCAGTGAAATCTAGATAAGACAAATTGTATTGGTAAAGAAGAAAGTTCGGAAGGGGAAGAGAATTAGTCTCAGTTGGTGAAGACAAAACAAGCTCTTGCAATTGAAACTTTGGGACCCAAGTTTCCAAAGTAGGGTGTGAGTCGAGTATGAGTCTGCTCCCACTGCCATATATGAACTTGATGTTTGAATGATTGGCAAATGGTGTGAATGAAATAGGGGCTTCAAATTGGTTTCCAGCAAAATCAAGATATTCAAGTGATGTAAGGCTTCCAATGTTAGAACCGAAATTTCCCATGAAATTATTCCAAGAAAGATCTAACATCCCAAGGAATGTCATGTTGCAAAAGGATGAGGGAAGTGGTCCCTCAAATTCATTATAGCTTAGATATAACTGCTCAAGCTTCTTGAGCTTAGACCAACCTGAGGAATACATTATTTTATTAGAATGGAATTATTGAAAAGGTAAAAGTAAATGGAAACAAATTAAAAAGGATGCAAATTTGAGTAACTGAAATGATAAATACACTCCACCTGCGGCAGGGAGAGTGCCATTGATCTCACAATCAATTAGAGATAAAACTTTTAGAGAAGTCAACGATCCTATGCTTTTGAGGAACTCGTTCCCTAGCTCCCAATTGCGGTCCAAGACCAAGTGTTCAAGGTTACTCAAATCACAAAAATCTACACACACAAAAAATGAAACATAATTTTAACAAGAAAGAAATGAACTAACAAATGGAAAATTAAGGAGTTGTTATTACCTGAGGCAGCAATTGTTCCTTTAAATTGATTAGCACTTAAATCAAGCTTTCTAATAGATGAGAAAGCTCGTAAGCTCGTAATAACTTCCGCAACATATTTTCATCCATCTTATTTCCAGCTAAATTAAGGACTTCCAATTTGCTTAGACTTTTTGAGCCTAGAGAATATAAGAAGGCCTAAATTGAAAATTCGACTTCAATTTTTAACTCGGTAGAAGATGCAGAGCAAAAGTCTCTCAACTTAAATTACACAAGAACCTAAATAAATCACGTGGAACGTAAATATATAGGAACTTTATGCTGAATGTTGGAACATTAAGCCATCTGATATAGTTTATGCCCATCACAAAATTTGTAACATGAGGGAGATACTGATTCAGATTTTGGAATGGTGGCATAACTATGTACAAATTATTGTGGTATGACTAGGAAGCAAAATTGCATAAATACCTTGGTGGAAAACAAAATCGCTGATATCATTGTCCCCTAGATCGAGGATCTTAAACTTGCTTAAACTCAATAATCCTGCTTGAAATAAACAGGGTGATTATAGAGTATAACAGTTTTTTTTCACTAAAAAAATAATATAATTCAAACATGCGCCTTTAGATAAAAGACACCACATAACATACAAATTTATTATTTTTGATGAACCACATAACACACAAATGGTCGATAGACAATAAGTAATTTGTTGTCATACTAACCACTAATGTTCAATGATCCTTCCAAATAAGTGGAGCTTAAAACAAGATATTTGAGATGTCGTCACCCACCTGGAAATTTAAAAAAAAAAAAAAAACCCAGAAAGAAAGGTATTAATGAATCTGTTTACATTTTAACCCATGGACTTGTGTACATTGAGTCCTTGCCCATGTGAATTTTCCATTCTCTATTTTAAAGGGAATAGTTGTGGTATTTTGATGGGTTTGGTATCCAATGTGGGTTATCAAATATTTACTGAATGTTAATTGTATAGTAAATAGTTTAATTGTATTAAATTTACTTAGTTAATTTTTTTTTGACAAAAAAATTACCTAGTTAATGAATTGCATGACAACTTACTATAGCAATACTATGAAAATGATCTCAGAGTCAATTGACTAAGACTTGAGGGATGAAAGCTCACCAAGAGAAGATCCAAGAATATTACTCCCATTGCCATTGAAGAGGTTGTCGCCGATGTTAAGGACCTCAAGATTAAGCAACTTTGATGACAATTCACCAAGAGCTGGGTAACAAACAAAGAAATAAAAAGAAATATATAGAAATAAAATTGTAATAAAAAAGTTTAAAATTTTAGAAAAAAGGGGTACCTTAGTCTCTTGCCTTTATTTATTCTTTTAAATTTTGATCTTATAAGTGTTTTTTTTTTAAATTTAGTTCTTTAAATTTAGAATGGTTGATCAAAATCTTCCTCGTAACAATTCTGTCACCCCATTAATAGAAGTAATCGCATGTAACTAGTTGATGATTGTAATGTCATAGCCAGTGGCGGATCAACTAGTGGTGACAATCTATTTTTAAAATAATTTAAAATTTAATAATAATTGTTACTTATTTGATGGTAATTTTCTTTTAAATTTTTTTACATTGAAGATTGTTGCTCATTTGATGGTAATTTCTTCTTCAAAAAACTTTTTAGTATATCTTGCAATTAAAGAAGAGTTTAATTTCTATATACTGTCATTGTAAAGGGTTTTAACAATGACATCTAATTATATTTTAACAAATTAACATTATTATTATTATAATTATTTCTCTTTCTTAGTTATTAAAATAAAAACACATATGTTACACATGTCCAAATGCTAGTGCGTGTGTAGAATTTTTTACACTGATAGTATATACTAATCTATCTATACTATATACATTTAGGAATAATTTCATTGAATTATATGACATGTGTGACACCCTACTCCCGGGTCATCACATGGTTACCCGTTTGTGGAAAAATAAGATTTTATTTGCTGGTTGCTTTCGGAAAATATTAATTTCTCAACGTGAATCTCTTCAAAATATGGTGATAAAATTTTTTCCTTTTAATTCCATAACAACGACATAATCATAACCATACTTAGATATATAAACATATACAGAAGTCATACAACTATATTACCTCGTAAGTTTCACACTTAGATCTTTATTAACTTCGTTTATTTCAACACATGACATCACATAAAAAGAACCTAAGCTGGTCTTAACTAACAGACATTATTGGAAAGACCCCCATGGTCTTTTCCCACAAACATATACTTCTTCAAGCATCTAGCATCTAAGTCCGCAAGTGACTTAAAGAACTCCTCCGCTTCATCTGTACCAGTATCCCAGGATACAACGACAATTACCAGTAGAACCTGATATATTTGTAAGGGTGAGACGCCAATATATGGATTTAACACAATAACTAAAAGCGCGACTCACAAAACAGCATATACACACATACAATTATAGCAGCATACATTCTCATAACTAAACAAGTACTTTATCAATAGGTTTCATACCCCAAACATCAACGTTTGAAAAATATGCATGAACACTTCAATATATAGTCTCTACATTTCGCTAAATCTCCGGAGATCCCCAACAACGTGTAAATGAGCTGATCAAGCTCGATTGCCAGGTATATTAGGCACAACGTAGCCAGGTATATTAGGCACAACGTATTTACCATAGCACACTGTCCACATAAGGCACAGTGATCAACGTATATGGTATTGCCAGGTATATTAGGCACAACGTGTTTACCATAGCACACTGTCTAACACAAGGCACAGTGATCAACGTATATGGTTTTTCATTGTCCATCAAGGCACAATGAATCAACGTAGCATGAAATACCTCACACAAGGCATTCACACAAAACAACGTGGCATGGAATACCTTACTCATTAAGGTACCACACTTCACAACGTGGGCACGTCTGCCAATGAATGCATGTAAAACGTTTGTTCTCATCATTTTTCTTTGTGTTCAGTCTTTATTTGCCGAAGCTCAAAATGGCTTACGACTACTCGTGATTTTCAACGTATTAACTTAACAACGTGTTTTAGATCTTTCAACGTCAACACAGGACACGAAGTCCGAGTGCTCAATCACAAAACCTTAGACCTTGCAATCAGCCTTGGGGTTTGTGGTCGTAGAAAACAACATTTACCTTTTACAACGTAACCCACCATGTGGATATACAACGTGAAAAGGACACCAAGTCCATAACAACGTAATCTCATAACATGGATACTCAACGTAACATGGATCAAAGATCTTCGTGCTTAAACTAAAGAACACTAGTATCGCGACGTCTCTGATACTAGGCTCACGTTTCAACGTAAACACCATTTTCGTTCTGTGAAAAACAAATCCAAAACAAAGTCTCCGCAACTTATCCAAGTTGACGGAAAATAACACGGTCAGAAAAACTCCTTTACAAAAACTCCTTTATAAAATCATCGATTACTTGAAATTCTTTTCTATTACGTTTATGTGCCAAAAAGAGAATCACGTGAGGCTCAAGTTTATCTAAAACACGTACTGCCGCTTTTAAAAATATTTGCCGTCGACACTTTTCCAATTTGCCATCAAATTACATCTTTTAAGTCAATTAAACCAAACCTTAGCTTTTTCCACTTAAACAATTTGCTAAAATCATACTTAAGTTATTTTTGAAGATTAATTTCATAAAATAACTTTTTATAATATTACGGAATTTCTCACGTAAAAATTAGCAGTACTAAAATATTTTCACGGTTACGTCCTCACTGTGACTCATAGTTGACTTTTTATCAATAAATCATTAAAATAATAATATTTCTCAATACTCATTATTTTTCCCAAATAATATTTTCCACTACTATTATATTCCAACATTTCTCATAAAACATTGAATATAATGTATATAGCTTATTAAAGCTTTTATCTGATTAAGTCGGTTGTGCACTGACCACTGTCAGGCTTCTCAAACAACATTCAACAACATCATCAGAATTATATCACCAGGCAGATCATGTATCATAGCAATATAATATACAACTGCAGATAATTAAATAAATTAAAAGCAGATCAATCACCGATACACAGATAAACAACATAATGTAAACAGCATAATCAAAGCACCACAGCCACATATCAAGTATACAGACCATACTAAAGCTAATAGTTATTGGGAAAAATCCCTCAGGTAAGCTCCCCTTACCTCTTGAAGAACTTAGCCTCCGATTAAGAAAGTTGACACGGCTCCGAATAATCGGTGACACACGTACGTGTCACGAAACACTAACCTTCAACAACACATCCAAACAACCAATCAAAACAAGCAAAACAAACACCTAATCCTATTTAATAGGTCACGGCCTCCTTAGGGTTTTGTGGCTCAAAATCACTAAACTTGCTTAAGTCATGGATTAATGATCCTAAAGCACTTAAGACAATGGTTTAAGGATAAAACAACAAAGTTTTAAATCAAAAACCTCCTAACCCTCCAAATTGTAGATTCGGCCAAGACATGTCCATGAGGCTAGGCTTTTTAGTTTAATGATGAAGAGACTTGGAGATTGAAGAAATGAATAAAATGATCAACCAACACTTATATAAAATCTGGACAGTTTGAGGGTGTGTTGGTTTTGTGAGTATATCTCACAATATACTCATCCAAAAATCACAAACTTTGTCTTGTTAGAAATATAAGAAGAAAAGGAACAACTTTTATGTTGAAGGTTTCATTTGGTTCGGATCATAACAGGGGTAAAAATAGGCTTCTTTCTGCTGTCTCGCATGGATCTGAGGATTCTGGGCAGTTTCTGTATTTTGGTCATAACTCTCAATATACTCATCCGTTTTTTATGATCTTTAGCTCGTTGGAAAGAAGGGAGAAAGAGGAACGACTTTCATGTTGAGAGATTTTCGAGTTTCAGAAAGTAAGATGGTCATAAATTCGATGCAAGTTCGGTCAGTTTAGGACATCCATAATCATTTTCATGAAAAATGAACAAAAGTTCATCCCCCCACATGAACATAGGTTCGGCCTAGGCATGAAAAAATCTCTTGGATTATGTAGCAAGAATGATTATAAGCACATAAAATTGGTTTCACTATTTTAGGAGTTTTCTATGATTTATGGTGATTTTTTCAAAATTCTAGATCTAAGACTTTGTTCATGCATAAAAGTAATGATCTAGACATGGAAATGGAAAAATCAATGAAGAACATGGCATTAAATGAAGATGAAGAGTAAGAATCACCTCTATAAAAACAAGAAATGAGCAAGAATCCAACACTTGCTTCACAAACTCAAGCTTTTGGAGTTACGAACAATGGAGTTTTTGAGAGTTTGGAGAGGATGAAGAAGAGTGTGGAAGAATGGAGAAGCTCCTAGCTTCTTCAAGAGCTTATGGCAGCCACAAGGAGGCTTGGGCCATGCGAAATTGGGCTTGGCAAAAGCCCAAGTCCATTACCAAATTTTGCAACATCAAAAATGCTTAAGACTTCAATCAAAAACCTAGGAAATTAAGAGTAGGAAATTGGTTTTCATGGAATAACTCTTGGCCACGGAATTTGGGCCTCAAAAGTGCAGCCCAACATGATTTGGATGAGTGAAAAATTGATCCACTTCACTTAGTGTATCATAGAAACTAGTTTAGGGACCAAAGTGCAATTAAGAATAAGTTTAAGGACCAAAAATGCAATTATGAAAAATTTCTAACACAACCCTAAGCCACATCAAACCACTCACATGGAAGACTTAGTCCTAAGAGAATTTAGGATTTATCCACTTATCGAGTCCCGAATATCCCGTTGTTAGCTCCGTCGTTCGCCCGATCGAGTATTACGCCCGTAACACTTAAATTATTTCACTGTAAATGAAATAATTCTAAAAACACACAATCATAGGAAATAAAATAAAAACCTTAAGTTTTTCGTTCACGAATTAAAATTAGGTCTTCTGATCAGTATAAATATACTGTCAGTGAAATTCGCGGGCCGGGATTCGCCTGACTTTCAAACCTAAATTTTAATCGTAGCTTCCTACTTTCAAGTACGATTGAGTGATGAACTCCGTTTATTTAAAATAATTTTCTAACACTCATATAAAAATATAAACATAATCGTCCGCATTTCGATTATTTTGAAACAGTGAAAATCGGGGTGTTATAACATGCGTCACCCTCTTAGAAAAACATCATTTAATTCAAATCTAATAATAAAACTCAAGGGCACAAATTAATTAATAATATTGTTAAAAATCAATTAATGATATTTTTAAAAATCTATACTATACACATTGAGGAATCTATACTATATACATTTAGGAATAATTTCATTGAATTATATGTCATGTGTCACCCTCTTAGAAAAACATCATTTAATTCAAATCTAATAATAAAACTCAAGGGCACACATTAATTAATGATATTTTTTAAAATCAATTAATGATATTTTTTAAAATGGACACAAAATCATTTTTCCCTGACATTAAACATTATATATAGTTCAAACCATCAATTAATAATATTTTGTAATTATAAGATTTAATTTGATAGCTTTCAATAAAATTATTCAATACAAATAAAGAAACGATTCCACCTTATTTAATGTTGGTATACCAGCAACACCGTATTTAAATAATTCAAATATTTATTTACTTTGCTAAATTCCTGCTGAGTAAAATAGGAAACTTGCACGAGAAAATGAGTAAAAATAAATCAAATAGATTTTCAAGAGAGAAGAAGAAGATTAATATGATATAAAAATATTATTTTAGAAATAGATAACTTACATAGGAAATGAGGAGATGTAAATCAAATAAATTTTCAATAGATCAGAAAAAATAATGATAGATAAATATATTTTAGAAAATAGTTTACTTGCACGGAAAAAGAGGAGATATAAATCAAATAGATTCTAAAATAGAAGAACCGAGAAATGTGGAGAATTAACTCAAATAGATTTTCAAGAGAGAATAAAATAATAATATGATAGATAAATATATTTTATAATGGTGGTTAACTTGCATGAGAAAAGAGGTTAAATGAATCAAATAAATTTTTAAAAGAGAATAAAAAATAATATGATAGATAATTTTATTTTATTTTTTAAATTCTTAACGTTTACAGGAAAAATAGGAGAATTGAATCAAATAAATTTTCTAGAGAGAAAAAAAAATAATAGATAAATATATTTTTTAAAAATAGTTAACTTGCATTGGACAAAAAGAAGAAATAAAAAAAATCGGTTTTCAAATTTTAAACCACAAAACATGAATTCAACAATTATATATTTAAAAATAAAATTCTAAAAAATTAACATATTCCCCGTGCATGGCACGGGTCCATAAATCTAGTTTAATCCATTTAAAAAAACAAATGTAATACATTTAGTTTTATGTCTAACCAATCAGATTAATGAAACAACACAGTTATAATAAAATCCTCAAATTTGGACATATTAAAATTCTAACCTATCAATATTTGCAATTAACAATCATCAAGAGAAAGAAAAAAAGGATCAAAGAAAGAAAGCAATATCATGAGTGCAATTATTTCAAATATGGAGGACAAAGTAAAACACAAAAAAAAAAAAATGTGAATGAGGGCACTTGTCCACACTGATGTGGATGTGCATCCACCCCTGGTCGTAGCCTCATCTTCTCCACCTCATCATATAGTGATACATCATTATTTTGTAAAGTATGTTTTTGATTGAATCTTGACTAAAAGCCATGTTATAAATGAAAATTCAAAACTTACATAACCAAATTGACAAAAAAAAAAATTTAAAAATAGAATAAAGACAAGGGGAAAAATATACTATAAAAAAAAGTGCATATCTAGCCTCACCATGGAGTGAAGTTATATTGAACCCATTATCACTTAAGTCTAGAGACTTAAGAGATGAAAGTCCATCCAAACATGATAGAATGCTTTCGGCATTGTTCAGTAAATTAAAACTCAAGTCAATAACTTCTAGATTACTTAACCTCAACCCTGCAAGGTATATAAACAAAGAAAAATAGACATGTAAAAAGAAAGTTAATTTATCATAGACATGTCATAAGTCATAACAAATTCATTATAATATTGAAAATAATGATTTAACGATACCTTCATGTTCAACGCAACCAGCTATGGAATTCTGGTTCAAACCGAGACTCTTTAGATCTTCAAACACTAGAAAATCTGAGTAATTTATATACCAATTCCCAGGCCAATCATAATCCATCACATAGTTAAGATCAAGTTTTTCCACTCGCCATGTGGTGGTGTTGCACCTCACATTATTCCATTTACAACAATCAGTGTTGTCTGCCCAAGGTAAAGGCTTGTCGAATTGGACATTGAGAGCCAGAAGAGCTTCTCTCTCATGCTTCCAACACCCTTGACAGCAAATTATTTCTATTAAAACCAAAATCAACAAAAACAACATAATAGTACTCTTCATTTTCATTTTCATTTTCATTTTCATTTTGTGTAACCGAATGGTTTGGGTTTAAATAAGGACACACTTCTAATTTGTGACTCTAAGCTTATTAAATACCAAATAGCAGCACCTTCCCTGTAATTTAATTTTGTGTGGAAGACTTGCTTTTGTGTGATGTATATTGGGTTGACTTATAATGGTGGCACTACACGCACACTTTTTACACTATTGTTTCCATTGATAATTCACCGATGTCATGGCCTATTGTTTGTCTAAAATCTAAAACGATTGGATCACAGTAAAAATTTATTGTGTGATGTATATTGGATTGACTTATAATGGTGGCAATTACCGACGAATTTTTGGGATTTCCGATGGCTTTTGCCCCTCGTTAATAGCATTTTTTCTTGTAGTGAAAGGCCACAACTATGTTCTATTCAATATTAAACAAGTGTAAGATTGTTGAACTCGTCTTAAAGAATTAAGATTTAATTGATATGCACTGTTCGTGTAATGACTTTTTTTATGCATTTAACCAATAATAAATTACTATATTATTAAAAATGTTTGACTCTTATTATAACTACCTTAAAAGTTACACATAAGATGATTTTTAATTGGTTGATAGTATTAAAAAACTTTACCCAAATAATATATCAAATTAAACTCTAACAATTAATTCATCTCTAAATAAATAGAATATATAAAAGATAATGTGGTAGACACTGTCTAACTAAAGAAATCTTCCTACCATATTCTTTTTTCTACCTAAATATTTAAGAATGTTGACCAAGTCAAGTAATGCTCATTTTCTATTTAGCTATTAAGTTAACCCCAAAGTCAAGTCACGCTCCATTTTAAAATAAGTAAACCATGTCCACTAATAGGACCAAAAACCAGCACCTTGGTTGTATTTTCCTATATGGAAGACTTGAAATCCACAAAGTGGATGAAAGACTTGATTCCAAAATGCAAGTGGTATTTCTATCATACAACATTAGTAAACGGCATCAGCCACCAAGTTTGAATGGGTCTGGGACTTTGGATAGACCCACGAATCCGACCAATCCGACCCTATGCAACCCAGATTTTGAGGGTTTGTTCGGGTGATTGTGATTGGTTGGGTAAAAACACATAGAACCCATATAGTATGGGTTGAGTATTTGGTCTCAGAATTCCAAACTCACTGAACCCAACCCAAGCCATAGACTTAGTTTTATATTGATGGTTGCTGAATATCGATGACTTTCACTTTTTCACTGTAATAATTAGGACTTTTAATGGATGATTGTTAATAAATTCAGTGTCATATTTTAGTTAATGGTTGTAGAATGTAGTATGATAAACTTTAATGACTTCTGTGTAATGTTTTAATTTGGTTTTAGTTGGAGAAAATGTTTATTTATGATTTCCTGCCCTTTTCCCGGCTTTTGCCCCTTGTTAATAGCATTTTTTCTTTAGTGAAAGGCCACAACTATGTTCTATTCAATATTAAACAAGTATAAGATTGTTGAGCTCGTCTTAAAGAATTAGGATTTCATTGATATGCACTGTTCTTGTAATGACTTTTTTTTTTTATAGATTTAACCAATAATAAATTACGACATTATTAAAAATGTTTGACTCTTATTGTAACTACATTAATTAATTGTTACACATAAGATGATTTTTAATTGGTTGATAGTATTAGATAACTTTACCCTAACAATATATCAAATTAAACTCTAACAATTAATTCATCTCTAAATAAATAGAATATATAAAAGATAATGTGGTACACACTGTCTAGCTAAAGAAATCTTCCTACCATATTTTTTTTTTCTACCCAAATATTTAAGAATGTTGATCAAGTCAAGTAACGCTCATTTTTTGTTTAGCTATTAAGTTAACCTCAAAGTCAAGTCACGCTCCATTTTAAAATAGTTAACCATGTCCACTAATAGGACAAAAAACCAGCACCTTGGTTGTATTTTCCTTTATGGAAGACTTGAAATCCACAAAGTGTATAGAAGACTTAATTCCAAAATGCAAGTGGTATTTCTATCATGCAGCAATAGTAATCGCATCAGCCACCAAGTTTGAATGGGTTTGAATAGACCCACGAATCCGACCAATCCTACCCTACCCAACCCAGATTTTGTGGGTTTGATCGGGTGATTGTGATCGGTTGGGTAAAAACACATAGAACCCATATAGTATGGGTAGAGTATTTGGTTTTAGAATACCAAACCCACTGAACCCAACCCCGCCCACAGACTTAGTTTTATGTTGATGGTTGTTGAATATTGATGACTTTCACTTTTTCACTGTAATAATTAGGACTTTTAATGGATGATTGTTAATGAATTCAGTGTCATATTTTAGTTTATGGTTGTAGAATGTAGTTTGGTAAACTTTAATGACTTAAGTGTAATGTTTTAGTTTGGTTTCAGTTGGATAAAATGTTTATTTATGATTTTTTGCCCTTTTCACGGCTTTTGCCCCTTGGTAATAGCATTTTTTCTTGTAGCGAAAGGCCACAACCATGTTCTATTCAATATTAAACAAGTGTAATATTGTTGAACTCGTCTTAAAGAATTGGGATTTAATTGATATGCACTGTTCGTGTAATGACTTTTTTATACATTTAACCAATAATAAATTACAACATTATTAAAAATGTTTCACTCTTATTATAACTACATTAAAAGTTACACATAAGATGATTTTAAATTGGTTGATAGAATTAGAAAACTTTATCCTAACAATATATCAAATTAAACTCGAACAATTAATTCATCTCTAAATAAATAGAATATATAAAAGATAATGTGGTAAACACTGTCTAGCTAAAGAAATCTTCCTACCATATTCTTTTTCCAACCCAAATAGTTAAGAACGTTGACCAAGTCAAGTAATGCTCATTTTTTATTTAGCTATTAAGTTAACCTCAAAGTCAAGTCACACTCAATTTTAAAATAGTAAACCATGTCCACTAATAGGACCAAAAACCAGCACCTTGGTCGTATTTTCCTATATGGAAAACTTGAAATCCACAAAGTGTATGGAAGACTTGATTCCAAAACGCAAGTTGTATTTCTATCATGCAACATTAGTAAACCGCATCAGCCACCATGTTTGAATGGGTTTAGGACTCTGGATAGACCCACGAATCAGTTCCCTATTCACAATAATGAAAGGAAACTAAGGAAGGGGAAAGAACCTTACCTCTGTGCACTGACACAGTTAAGCTAGCGATCTCCCAAGGCTCCCAAAACTGATCAAGAGGAAGCGAAAGGAGGAATGCTAGTTCTGGCCACACTATGGCTGCTGCACTACACCAAAAATAGGGTTATCTGCCAAACCCTCGACTCTGTTTACGTATATAACGTTCGGACCTGAGCACAGTCGTGCTTAGCATTGAGCACGGTCGTGCTCCACTTAGCGTCAGCGAGACGCAGTCCACGCACTGAGCACGGTCGTGCTCAACTTAAAATCAGAAACACGCTTCTGACTTAAAGCACGGGCTTGCTGGCTGATGAGCACGAGCGTGCTCAGGTACCAGAAAGGGACTTTTAAGCTAAAATCCCACTTAGCCCTTAACCAACATTATCAAAATAATAAACTAGCTTTATAAAACATTTTATGAAACACAGGGTGTTACAACCTAACCCAGATTTTGTGGGTTTGTTCGGGTGATTGTGATTGGTTGGGTAAAGACACATAGAACCCATATAGTATGGGTTGATTATTTGGTCTCAGAATTCCAAACTCACTGAACCCAACCCAACCCATAGACTTAGTTTTATATTGATGGTTGCTGAATATTGATGACTTTCACTTTTTCACTGTAATAATTAGGACTTTTAATGGATGATTGTTAATAAATTCAGTGTCATATTTTAGTTGATGGTTGTAGAATGTAGTATGATAAACTTTAATGATTTCTGTGTAATGTTTTAATTTGGTTTCAGTTGGAGAAAATGTTTATTTATGATTTTCTGCCCTTTTCACGACTTTTGCCCCTTGTTAATAGCATTTTTTCTTTAGTGAAAGGCCACAACTATGTTCTATTCAATATTAAACAAGTATAAGATTGTTGAGCTCGTCTTAAAGAATTAGGATTTCATTGATATGCACTGTCCTTGTAATGACTCTTTTTTTTTTTATAGATTTAACCAATAATAAATTACGATATTATTAAAAATGTTTGACTCTTATTGTAACTACATTAATTAATTGTTACACATAAGATGATTTTTAGTTGGTTGATAGTACTAGAAAACTTTACCCTAACAATATATCAAATTAAACTCTAACAATTAATTCATCTCTAAATAAATAGAATATATAAAAGATAATGTGGTAAACACTGTCTAGCTAAAGAAATCTTCCTACCATATTCTTTTTTCTACCCAAATATTTAAGAATGTTGACCAAGTCAAGTAATGCCCATTTTTTATTTAGCTATTAAGTTAACCTCAAAGTCAAGTCACGCTCCAATTTAAAATAGTTAACCATGTCCACTAATAGGACCAAAAACCAGCACCTTGGTTGTATTTTCCTTTATGGAAGACTTGAAATCCACAAAGTGTATGGAAGACTTGATTCCAAAATGCAAGTGGTATTTCTATCATGCAACAATAGTAACCGCATCAGCCACCAAGTTTGAATGGGCCTGAATAGACCCACGAATCCGACCAATCCTACCCTACCCAACCCAGATTTTGTGGGTTTGTTCGGGTGATTGTGATCGGTTGGGTAAAAACACATAGAACCCATATAGTATGGGTAGAGTATTTGGTTTCAGAATACCAAACCCACTGAACCTAACCCCGCCCATAGACTTAGTTTTATGTTGATGGTTGTTGAATATTGATGACTTTCACATTTTCACTGTAATAATTAGGACTTTTAATGGATGATTGTTAAAGAATTCAGTGTCATATTTTAGTTGATGGTTGTAGAATGTAGTTTGGTAAACTTTAATGACTTCAGTGTAATGTTTTAATTTGGTTTCAGTTGGAGAAAATGTTTATTTATGATTTTCTGTCCTTTTCACGGCTTTTGCCCCTCGTTAATAGCATTTTTTCTTGTAGTGAAAAGTCACAACTATGTTCTATTCAATATTAAACAAGTATAAGATTGTTGAACTCGTCTTAAAGAATTAGGGTTTAATTGATATGTATTGTTGGTGTAATGACTTTTTTATATTTTTAACCAATAATAAATTACTATATTATTAAAAATATTTGACTCTTATTATAACTAACTTAAAAGTTACACATAAGATGATTTTTAATTGGTTGATAGTAATAAAAAACTTTACTCTGACAATATATCAAATTAAACTCTAACAATTAATTCATCTCTAAATAAATAGAATATAAAAAAGATAATGTGGTAGATAGTGTCTAGCAAAAGAAATCTTCCTACCATATTCTTTTTTCTACCCAAATATTTAAGAATGTTGACAAAGTCAAGTAATGCTCATTTTTTATTTAGCTATTGAGTTAACCTCAAAGTCAAGTCATGCTCCATTTAAAATAGTAAACCATGTTCACTAATATGACCAAAAACCAGCACCTTGGTTGTATTTTCCTATATGGAAGACTTGAAATCCACAAAGTGTATGGAAGACTTGATTCCAAAACGCAAGTGGTATTCCTATCATGCAACATTAGTAAACCGCATCAGCCACCAAGTTTGAATAGGTCTGGGACTCTGGATAGACCCACGAATCCAACCAATCCTACCTAACCTAACCCAGATTTTGTGGGTTTGTTCGGGTGATTGTGATTGGTTGGGTAAAAACACATAGAACCCATATAGTATGGGTTGAGTATTTGGTTTCAGAATACCAAACCCACTGAACCCAACCCCGCCCATAGACTTAGTTTTATATTGATGGTTGCTGAATATTGATGACTTTCACTTTTTCACTGTAATAATTAGGACTCTTAATGGATGATTGTTAATAAATTCAGTGTCATATTTTAGTTGATGGTTGTAGAATGTAGTATGACAAACTTTAATTACTTTTGTGTAATGTTTTAATTTGGTTTCAGTTGGAGAAAATGTTTATTTATGATTTTCTGCCATTTTCACTGCTTTTGCCCCTTGTTAATAGCATTTTTTCTTTAGTGAATGGCCACAACTATGTTGTGTTCAATATTAAACAAGTATAAGATTGTTGAACTCGTCTTAAAGAATTAGGATTTAATTGATATGTATTGTTGGTGTAATGACTTTTTTTATATTTTTAACCAATAATAAATTACTATATTATTAAAAATATTTGACTTTTATTATAACTAACTTAAATACACTTAAGATGATTTTTAATTGGTTGATAGTATTAAAAAACTTTACTCTGACAATATATCAAATTAAACTCTAACAATTAATTCATCTCTAAATAAATAGAATATAAAAAAGATAATGTGGTAGATAGTGTCTAGCAAAAGAAATCTTCCTACCATATTCTTTTTTCTACCCAAATATTTAAGAATGTTGACCAAGTCAAGTAATGCTCATTTTTTATTTAGCTATTAAGTTAACCTCAAAGTCAAGTCACGCTCCATTTTAAAATAGTTAACCATGTCCACTAATAGGACCAAAAACCAGCACCTTGGTTGTATTTTCCTTTATGGAAGACTTGAAATCCACAAAGTGTATGGAAGACTTGATTCCAAAATGCAAGTGGTATTTCTATCATGCAACAATAGTAACCGCATCAGCCACCGAGTTTGAATGGGTCTGAATAGACCCACGAATCCGACCAATCCTATCCTACCCAACCCAGATTTTGTGGCTTTGTTCGGGTGATTGTGATCGGTTGGGTAAAGACACATAGAACCCATATAGTATGGGTAGAGTACTTGGTTTCAGAATTCCAAACCCACTGAACCCAACCCAACCCATAGACTTAGTTTTATATTGATGGTTGTTGAATATTGATGACTGTCACTTTTTCACTATAATAATTAGGACTTTTAATGGATGATTGTTAATGAATTCAGTGTCATATTTTAGTTGATGGTTGTAGAATGTAGTTTGATAAACATTAATGACTTTATTGTAATGTTTTAATTTGGTTTCAGATTGAGAAAATGTTTATTTATGATTTTCTGCCCTTTTCACGGTTTTTGCCCCTCTTTAATAGCATTTTTTTCTTGTTGTGAAAGGCCACAACTATGTGCTATTCAATATTAAACAAGTGTAAGTTTGTTGAACACGTCTTAAAGAATTAGGATTTAATTGATATGCATTGTTCGTGCAATGACTTTTTTTATACTTTTAACCAATAATAAATTACGATATTATTAAAAATGTTTGACTCTTATTGTAACTACATTAATTGTTACACATAAGATGATTTTTTGTTGGTTGATAGTATTAGAAAACTTTACCGTAACAATATATCAAATTAAACTCTAACAATTAATTCATCTCTAAATAAATAGAATATAAAAAAGATAATGTGGTAGATAGTGTCTAGCAAAAGAAATCTTCCTACCATATTCTTTTTTCTACCCAAATATTTAAGAATGTTGACCAAGTCAAGTAATGCTCATTTTTTATTTAGCTATTGAGTTAACCTCAATGTCAAGTCATGCTCCATTTTAAAATAGTAAACCATGTCCACTAATAGGACCAAAAATCAGCACCTTGGTTGTATTTTCCTATATGGAAGACTTGAAATCCACAAAGTGTATGGAAGACTTGATTCCAAAATGCAAGTGGTATTTCTATCATGCAACAATAGTAACCGCATCAGCCACCAAGTTTGAATGGGTCTGAATAGACCCACGAATCCGACCAATCCTACCCAACCCAACCCAACCCAGATTTTGTGGGTTTGTTCGGGTGATTGTGATCGGTTGGGTAAAAACACATAGAACCCATATAGTATGGGTAGAGTATTTGGTTTCAGAATACCAAACCCACTGAACCTAACCCCGCCCATAGACTTAGTTTTATGTTGATGATTGTTGAATATTGATGACTTTCACATTTTCACTGTAATAATTAGGACTTTTAATGGATGATTGTTAAAGAATTCAGTGTCATATTTTAGTTGATGGTTGTAGAATGTAGTTTGGTAAACTTTAATGACTTCAGTGTAATGTTTTAATTTGGTTTCAGTTGGAGAAAATGTTTATTTATGATTTTCTATCCTTTTCACGGCTTTTGCCCCTCGTTAATAGCATTTTTTCTTGTAGTGAAAAGTCACAACTATGTTCTATTCAATATTAAACAAGTATAAGATTGTTGAACTCGTCTTAAAGAATTAGGGTTTAATTGATATGTATTGTTGGTGTAATGACTTTTTTATATTTTTAACCAATAATAAATTACTATATTATTAAAAATATTTGACTCTTATTATAACTAACTTAAAAGTTACACATAAGATGATTTTTAATTGGTTGATAGTATTAAAAAACTTTACACTGACAATATATCAAATTAAACTCTAACAATTAATTCATCTCTAAATAAATAGAATATAAAAAAGATAATGTGGTAGATAGTGTCTAGCAAAAGAAATCTTCCAACCATATTCTTTTTTCTACCCAAATATTTAAGAATGTTGACAAAGTCAAGTAATGCTCAATTTTTATTTAGCTATTGAGTTAACCTCAAAGTCAAGTCATGCTCCATTTAAAATAGTAAACCATGTTCACTAATATGACCAAAAACCAGCACCTTGGTTGTATTTTCCTATATGGAAGACTTGAAATCCACAAAGTGTATGGAAGACTTGATTCCAAAACGCAAGTGGTATTCCTATCATGCAACATTAGTAAACCGCATCAGCCACCAAGTTTGAATGGGTCTGGGACTCTGGATAGACCCACGAATCCGACCAATCCTACCTAACCTAACCCAGATTTCGTGGGTTTGTTCGGGTGATTGTGATTGGTTGGGTAAAAACACATAGAACCCATATAGTATGGGTTGAGTATTTGGTTTCAGAATACCAAACCCACTGAACCCAACCCCGCCCATAGACTTAGTTTTATATTGATGGTTGCTGAATATTGATGACTTTCACTTTTTCACTGTAATAATTAGGACTCTTAATGGATGATTGTTAATAAATTCAGTGTCATATTTTAGTTGATGGTTGTAGAATGTAGTATGACAAACTTTAATTACTTTTGTGTAATGTTTTAATTTGGTTTCAATTGGAGAAAATGTTTATTTATGATTTTCTGCCATTTTCACTGCTTTTGCCCCTTGTTAATAGCATTTTTTCTTTAGTGAAAGGCCACAACTATGTTGTGTTCAATATTAAACAAGTATAAGATTGTTGAACTCGTCTTAAAGAATTAGGATTTAATTGATATGTATTGTTGGTGTAATGACTTTTTTTATATTTTTAACCAATAATAAATTACTATATTATTAAAAATATTTGACTTTTATTATAACTAACTTAAATACACTTAAGATGATTTTTAATTGGTTGATAGTATTAAAAAACTTTACTCTGACAATATATCAAATTAAACTCTAACAATTAATTCATCTCTAAATAAATAGAATATAAAAAAGATAATGTGGTAGATAGTGTCTAGCAAAAGAAATCTTCCTACCATA
This sequence comes from Echinosophora koreensis, assembly GCA_035048595.1. Taxonomy (NCBI): domain Eukaryota; kingdom Viridiplantae; phylum Streptophyta; class Magnoliopsida; order Fabales; family Fabaceae; genus Echinosophora; species Echinosophora koreensis. The sequence goes on from JAPCYP010000072.1 coordinate 2,556,321, forward strand.
TTCTTTTTTCTACCCAAATATTTAAGAATGTTGACCAAGTCAAGTAATGCTCATTTTTTATTTAGCTATTAAGTTAACCTCAAAGTCAAGTCACGCTCCATTTTAAAATAGTTAACCATGTCCACTAATAGGACCAAAAACCAGCACCTTGGTTGTATTTTCCTTTATGGAAGACTTGAAATCCACAAAGTGTATGGAAGACTTGATTCCAAAATGCAAGTGGTATTTCTATCATGCAACAATAGTAACCGCATCAGCCACCGAGTTTGAATGGGTCTGAATAGACCCACGAATCCGACCAATCCTATCCTACCCAACCCAGATTTTGTGGCTTTGTTCGGGTGATTGTGATCGGTTGGGTAAAGACACATAGAACCCATATAGTATGGGTAGAGTACTTGGTTTCAGAATTCCAAACCCACTGAACCCAACCCAACCCATAGACTTAGTTTTATATTGATGGTTGTTGAATATTGATGACTGTCACTTTTTCACTATAATAATTAGGACTTTTAATGGATGATTGTTAATGAATTCAGTGTCATATTTTAGTTGATGGTTGTAGAATGTAGTTTGATAAACATTAATGACTTCATTGTAATGTTTTAATTTGGTTTCAGATTGAGAAATAGTTTATTTATGATTTTCTGCCCTTTTCACGGTTTTTGCCCCTCTTTAATAGCTTTTTTTTCTTGTTGTGAAAGGCCACAACTATGTGCTATTCAATATTAAACAAGTGTAAGTTTGTTGAACTCGTCTTAAAGAATTAGGATTTAATTGATATGCATTGTTCGTGCAATGACTTTTTTTATACTTTTAACCAATAATAAATTACGATATTATTAAAAATGTTTGACTCTTATTGTAACTACATTAATTGTTACACATAAGATGATTTTTAGTTGGTTGATAGTATTAGAAAACTTTACCGTAACAATATATCAAATTAAACTCTAACAATTAATTCATCTCTAAATAAATAGAATATATAAAAGATAATGTGGTAAACACTGTCTAGCTAAAGAAATCTTCCTACCATATTCTTTTTTCTACCCAAATATTTAAGAATGTTGACCAAGTCAAGTAATGCTCATTTTTTATTTAGCTATTAAGTTAACCTCAAAGTCAAGTCATGCTCCAATTTAAAATAGTTAACCATGTCCACTAATAGGACCAAAAACCAGCACCTTGGTTGTATTTTCCTTTATGGAAGACTTGAAATCCACAAAGTGTATGGAAGACTTGATTCCAAAATGCAAGTGGTATTTCTATCATGCAACAATAGTAACCGCATCAGCCACCAAGTTTGAATGGGTCTGAATAGACCCACGAATCCGACCAATCCTACCCTACCCAACCCTGATTTTGTGGGTTTGTTCGGGTGATTGTGATCGGTTGGGTAAAAACACATAGAACCCATATAGTATGGGTAGAGTATTTGGTTTCAGAATACCAAACCCACTGAACCTAACCCCGCCCATAGACTTAGTTTTATGTTGATGATTGTTGAATATTGATGACTTTCACATTTTCACTGTAATAATTAGGACTTTTAATGGATGATTGTTAAAGAATTCAGTGTCATATTTTAGTTGATGGTTGTAGAATGTAGTTTGGTAAACTTTAATGACTTCAGTGTAATGTTTTAATTTGGTTTCAGTTGGAGAAAATGTTTATTTATGATTTTCTGTCCTTTTCACGGCTTTTGCCCCTCGTTAATAGCATTTTTTCATGTAGTGAAAAGTCACAACTATGTTCTATTCAATATTAAACAAGTATAAGATTGTTGAACTCGTCTTAAAGAATTAGGGTTTAATTGATATGTATTGTTGGTGTAATGACTTTTTTATATTTTTAACCAATAATAAGTTACTATATTATTAAAAATATTTGACTCTTATTATAACTAACTTAAAAGTTACACATAAGATGATTTTTAATTGGTTGATAGTATTAAAAAACTTTACTCTGACAATATATCAAATTAAACTCTAACAATTAATTCATCTCTAAATAAATAGAATATAAAAAAGATAATGTGGTAGATAGTGTCTAGCAAAAGAAATCTTCCTACCATATTCTTTTTTCTACCCAAATATTTAAGAATGTTGACAAAGTCAAGTAATGCTCAATTTTTATTTAGCTATTGAGTTAACCTCAAAGTCAAGTCATGCTCCATTTAAAATAGTAAACCATGTTCACTAATATGACCAAAAACCAGCACCTTGGTTGTATTTTCCTGTATGGAAGACTTGAAATCCACAAAGTGTATGGAAGACTTGATTCCAAAACGCAAGTGGTATTCCTATCATGCAACATTAGTAAACCGCATCAGCCACCAAGTTTGAATGGGTCTGGGACTCTGGATAGACCCACGAATCCGACCAATCCTACCTAACCTAACCCAGATTTTGTGGGTTTGTTCGGGTGATTGTGATTGGTTGGGTAAAAACACATAGAACCCATATAGTATGGGTTGAGTATTTGGTTTCAGAATACCAAACCCACTGAACCCAACCCCGCCCATAGACTTAGTTTTATATTTATGGTTGCTGAATATTGATGACTTTCACTTTTTCACTGTAATAATTAGGACTCTTAATGGATGATTGTTAATAAATTCAGTGTCATATTTTAGTTGATGGTTGTAGAATGTAGTATGACAAACTTTAATTACTTTTGTGTAATGTTTTAATTTGGTTTCAGTTGGAGAAAATGTTTATTTATGATTTTCTGCCATTTTCACTGCTTTTGCCCCTTGTTAATAGCATTTTTTCTTTAGTGAAAGGCCACAACTATGTTGTGTTCAATATTAAACAAGTATAAGATTGTTGAACTCGTCTTAAAGAATTAGGATTTAATTGATATGTATTGTTGGTGTAATGACTTTTTTTATATTTTTAACCAATAATAAATTACTATATTATTAAAAATATTTGACTTTTATTATAACTAACTTAAATACACTTAAGATGATTTTTAATTGGTTGATAGTATTAAAAAACTTTACTCTGACAGTATATCAAATTAAACTCTAACAATTAATTCATCTCTAAATAAATAGAATATAAAAAAGATAATGTGGTAGATAGTGTCTAGCAAAAGAAATCTTCCTACCATATTCTTTTTTCTACCCAAATATTTAAGAATGTTGACCAAGTCAAGTAATGCTTATTTTTTATTTAGCTATTAAGTTAACCTCAAAGTCAAGTCACGCTCCATTTTAAAATAGTTAACCAAGTCCACTAATAGGACCAAAAACCAGCACCTTGGTTGTATTTTCCTTTATGGAAGACTTGAAATCCACAAAGTGTATGGAAGACTTGATTCCAAAATGCAAGTGGTATTTCTATCATACAACAATAGTAACCGCATCAGCCACCGAGTTTGAATGGGTCTGAATAGACCCACGAATCCGACCAATCCTATCCTACCCAACCCAGATTTTGTGGGTTTGTTCGGGTGATTGTGATCGGTTGGGTAAAGACACATAGAACCCATATAGTATGGGTAGAGTATTTGGTTTCAGAATTCCAAACCCACTGAACCCAACCCAACCCATAGACTTAGTTTTATATTGATGGTTGTTGAATATTGATGACTTTCACTTTTTCACTATAATAATTAGGACTTTTAATGGATGATTGTTAATGAATTCAGTGTCATATTTTAGTTGATGGTTGTAGAATGTAGTTTGATAAACATTAATGACTTCATTGTAATGTTTTAATTTGGTTTCAGATTGAGAAAATGTTTATTTATGATTTTCTGCCCTTTTCACGGTTTTTGCCCCTCTTTAATAGCATTTTTTCTTGTAGTGAAAGGCCACAATTATGTGCTATTCAATATTAAACAAGTGTAAGTTTGTTGAACTCGTCTTAAAGAATAAGGATTTAATTGATATGCATTGTTCGTGCAATGACTTTTTTTATACTTTTAACCAATAATAAATTACTACATTATTAAAAATGTTTGACTCTTATTATAACTGTCTTAAAAGTTACACATAAGATGATTTTTAATTGGTTGATAGTATTAAAAAACTTTACCCTTACAATATATCAAATTAAACTCTAACAATTAATTCATCTCTAAATAAATATAATATAAAAAAGATAATGTGGTAGATAGTGTCTAGCAAAAGAAATCTTCCTACCATATTCTTTTTTCTACCCAAATATTTAAGAATGTTGACAAAGTCAAGTAATGCTCAATTTTTATTTAGCTATTGAGTTAACCTCAAAGTCAAGTCATGCTCCATTTAAAATAGTAAACCATGTTCACTAATATGACCAAAAACCAGCACCTTGGTTGTATTTTCCTATATGGAAGACTTGAAATCCACAAAGTGTATGGAAGACTTGATTCCAAAACGCAAGTGGTATTCCTATCATGCAACAATAGTAAACCGCATCAGCAACCAAGTTTAAATGGGTCGGATAGACACACGAATCCGACCAATCCTACCCTATCCAACCTAGATTTTGAGGGTTTGTTCGGGTGATTGTGATCAGTTGGGTGAAAACACATAGAGCCCATATAGTATGGGTTGAGTATTTGGTTTCAAAATTCCAAAGCCACTGAACCCAACCCAACCCAACCCATAGACTTAGTTTTATGTTGATGGTTCTTGAATATTGATGACTTTTACTTTTTCACAGTAATAATTAGGACTTTTAATGAATGATTGTTAATGAATTCTGTGTCATATTTTAGTTGATGGTTGTAGAATGTAATTTGATAAACTTTAATGACTTCAGTGTAATGTTTTAATTTGGTTTCAGTTGGAGAAAATGTTTATTTATGATTTTCTGCCCTTTTCACGGCTTTTGCCCCTCGTTAATAGCATTTTTTTCTTGTAGTGAAAGGCCACAACTATGTTCTATTCAATATTAAACAAGTGTAAGATTGTTGAACTTGTCTTAAAGAATTTGGATTTAATTGATATGCATTGTTCGTGTAATGACTTTTTATACTTTTAACCAATAATAAATTACTATATTATTAAAAATGTCTGACTCTTATTATAACTACCTTAAAAGTTACATATAAGATGATTTTTAATTGGTTGATCGTATTAAAAAACTTTACCCTAACAATATATCAAATTAAACTCTAACAATTAATTCATCTCTAAATAAATAGAATATAAAAAAGATAATGTGGTAGATAGTGTCTAGCAAAAGAAATCTTCCTACCATATTCTTTTATCTTCCCAAATATTTAAGAATGTTGACAAAGTCAAGTAATGCTCATTTTTTATTTAGCTATTGAGTAAACCTCAAAGTCAAGTCATGCTCCATTTTAAAATAGTAAACCATGCCCATTAATAGGACCAAAAACCAGCACCTTGGTTGTATTTTCCTATATGGAAGACTTGAAATCCACAAAGTGTATGGAAGACTTGATTCCAAAACGCAAGTGGAATTTCTATCATGCAACATTGGTAAACTGCATCTGCCACCAAGTTTGAATGGGTCTTGGACTCTGGATAGACCCACGAATCCGACCAATCCTACCCAACCTAACCCAGATTTTGTGGGTTTGTTCGGGTGATTGTGATTGGTTGGGTAAAAACACATAGAACCCATATAGTATGGGTTGAGTATTTGGTTTCAGAATTCCAAACTCACTGAACCGAACCCAACCCATAGACTTAGTTTTATATTGATGGTTACTGAATATTGATGACTTTCACTTTTTCACTGTAATAATTAGGACTTTTAATGGATGATTGTTAATAAATTCGGTGTCATATTTTAGTTGATGGTTGTAGAATGTAGTATGATAAACTTTAATGACTTCTGTGTAATGTTTTAATCTGGTTTCAGTAGGAGAAAATGTTTATTTATGATTTTCTGCCCTTTTCACGGCTTTTGCCCCTTGTTAATAGCGTTTTTTCTTTAGTGAAAGGCCACAACTATGTTCTATTCAATATTAAACAAGTATAAGATTGTTGAGCTCGTCTTAAAGAATTAGGATTTCATTGATATGCACTGTTCGTGTAATGACATTTTTATAGATTTAACCAATAATAAATTACGACATTATTAAAAATGTTTGACTCTTATTATAACTACATTAATTGTTACACATAAGCTGATTTTTAATTCATTGATAGTATTAGAAAACTTTACCCTAATAATATATCAAATTAAACTCTAACAATTAATTCATCTCTAAATAAATAGAATATATAAAAGATAATGTGGTAAACACCGTCTAGCTAAAGAAATCTTCCTACCATATTCATTTTTCTACCCAAATATTTAAGAATGTTGACAAAGTCAAGTAATGCTCGTTTTTTATTTAGCTATTGAGTTAACCTCAAAGTCAAGTCATGCTCCATTTAAAATAGTAAACCATGTTCACTAATAGGACCAAAAACCAGCACCTTGGTTGTATTTTCCTTTATGGAAGACTTGAAATCCACAAAGTGTATGGAAGACTTGATTCCAAAATGCAAGTGGTATTTCTATCATGCAACAATAGTAACCGCATCAGCCACCAAGTTTGAATGGGTCTAAATAGGCCCACGAATCCGACCAATCCAACCCTCCCCAACCCAGATTTTGTGGGTTTGTTCGGGTGATTGTGATCGGTTGGGTAAAAACACATAGAACCCATATAGTATGGGTAGAATATTTGGTTTCAGAATTCCAAACCCACTGAACCAAACCCCGCCCATAGACATAGTTTTATGTTGATGGTTGTTGAATATTGATGACTTTCACATTTTCACTGTAATAATTAGGACTTTTAATGGATGATTGTTAATGAATTCAGTGTCATATTTTAGTTGATGGTTGTAGAATGTAATTTGAAAAACTTTAATGACTTAAGTGTAATGTTTTAATTTAGTTTCAGTTGGATAAAATGTTTATGATTTTCTGCCCTTTTCACGGCTTTTGCCCCTTATTAATAGCAATTTTTGTTGTAGTGAAAGGCCACAACTATGTTCTATTCAATATTAAACAAGTGTAAGATTGTTGAACTCGTCTTAAAGAATTAAGATTTAATTGATATGCACTGTTCGTGTAATGACTTTTTTATACATTTAACCAATAATAAATTACAACATTATTAAAAATGTTTGACTCTTATTATAACTACATTAAAAGTTATAGATAAGATGATTTTTAATTGGTTGATAGTATTAGAAAACTTTACCCTAACAATATATCCAATTAAACTCTAACAATTAATTCATCTCTAAATAAATAGAATATATAAAAGATAATGTGGTAGACAGTGTCTAGCTAAAGAAATCTTCCTACCATATTCTTTTTTCTACCCAAATATTTAAGAATGTTGACCAAGTCAAGTAATGCTCATTTTTCATTTAGATATTAAGTTAACCTCAAAGTCAAGTCACGCTCCATTTTAAAATAAGTGAACCATGTCCACTAATAGGACCAAAAACCAGCACCTTGGTTGTATTTTCCTATATGGAAGAGTTGAAATCCACAAAATGTATGGAAGACTTGATTCCAAAACGCAAGTGGTATTTCTATCATGCAACAATAGTAAACCACATTAGCCACCAAGTTTGAATGGGTCTAGATAAACCCACGAATCCAACCAATCCTACCCTACCCAACCCAGATTTTGTGGGTTTGTTCGGGTGATTGTGATCGGTTGGGCAAAAACACATAGAACCCATATAGTATGGGTTGAGTATTTGGTTTCAGAATTCCAAACCCACTGAACCCAACCCATAGACTTAGTTTTATGATGATGGTTGTTGAATATTGATAACTTTCGCTTTTTCAGTGTAATAATTTGGACATTTATTGGATGATGGTTAATGAATTCAGTGTCATATTTTAGTTGATAGTTGTAGAATTTAGTTTGATAAACTTTAATGACTTCAGTGTAATGTTTTAATTTGGTTTCAGTGGGAGAAAATGTTTATTTATGATTTTCTGCCCTTTTCATGGCTTTTGCCCTTCGTTAATAGCATTTTTTCTTGTAGTGAAAGGTCATAACTATGTTCTATTCAATATTAAACAAGTGTAAGATTGTTGAACTCGTCTTAAAGAATTAGGATTTAATTGATATGTACTGTTTGTATCTAACATTTTCTGGTGCTTTTCCAGTAATTATTTTCTTTTTCTACTGTCCTTGCTTCCCATGGAAGGGTAAAAGAAAAATAGTGTATCACTATGCTCTTGTTGTTGTAGCACATTTTTGCTGATATAAGAATCGCACTTTCCCCTAAATTGCAAAGAAGACTTCACTGCTCCTAATCAGGAAATTATAAAGTACAGAAGACTTCACTGCTCCTAATCAGGAAATTATAAAGTACAAGAAGCTGAAAAAGTGAAAATACACAAACTCATGCAACTATTTGCTTGTAGAGAACTTGTCATCCCTACTTAATTTTCTTCTATTTTGTTTGAATATATTATAGTTCAAGGAGTATTGGCAGGACAAATACTTCCAAAGAATCAGAAAAAGTATGTTGAATATTCAACTTTGCAGTTATGCTTCACAATGCATTTTGCAAGTCCATTTTTTTTGTAGAAGCATAATTCTGTAAGAACTGTTGATGGTTCTGATACCTGCACTCCCTGTCTGGTTGGGCCACAATCTCATGCAACACATATTTTTAGCTAAATAGTTATACACACGACTTACTAAGCATAAGATTGATAAGAATAATTAAAAAGGTACTAAAAGTCTAAAATGTATCAATTTGGTGCAGCTCAACGGTGCCTTATTGGAAGGGCAAGATGGTTTCATTGCATGAGAAATTGAAGGCCTTCTTGGGGCACAGATGGTTTGTGTTTGTGTGTGGAATGTGGCATCTGTCATTTGCAGGGACGGCCTACATGTTTGGGAGCATATCTCCTGTAATAAAGAGCAGCATGGGTTACAACCAGAAGCAGGTTTCTTATTTGAGTGTGGCCAAGGATTTGGGTGACAACGTTGGCCTTCTTGCTGGGAAGATCAGTGAGGTGTCACCTACTTGGATAGTTACGCTTGTTGGGATCATACACAATGTTGTTGGTCATGGCCTTGTTTGGCTTATTGTCACTCACAGGTTTCCTTCTTTACCCTTGTGGGTGGTAAGTTCAATTCAATAACCAAACACTATCTATCATCAATTTGTATGTTATGTTTGCTTTTACTAGTTTTAATTTTTGCATGAGAGACATAGCGATTAAGTAATCCGAGTCAAATTTTGTAACTCAAGTCAAAGTTTACAACTCAATTCTAATTTGAATTTGCTAACTTGAAAGGTCAAAGTTTGCAACTCAATTGGCAATTGAATTTGCAACTCAAAGTTGTAGTAAGGCTAGGCAACCTTTTCTTGATAATAATTATTGATTTTCTCAATATTGTACACCTATGAATCACACATCATGCCTCCAAGAACTACACCCAAGATTGACATTTCTACTTCTATACACATTTTCTCATCTCTCACAAATCACTTCATGATTTTCCCTCCAAATAGAGTTGCATAATCCCTCCCTTCTTTTCACACACACCTCTATGTGTCTAATTGTGTTACTTGTTCTTGTATTTTATTTTCACTATGTGCAAATATGATTCGTGGCCCGACAAAACCTAACAATTTCATCAATAATCATTTAAAGAAGTGAATATTGCTCTTTCTCGAAAATATTCTTCATCTAGTATTTGTTGTTGAAATTTTGGATATGCCCCAACAACAAATATTCTGAGTGGATTACCCACTGGCTTAAGTAAATATTGCATTGGTATCCTGGTCCATGTTGAATATATATCTTTTCCTTCTATACTAGTTATCAATATTTTAGCAAAAGCACCATTTCGAATTAAAAATAAACAAACATGTGGTGATCTAGTAGAAGCATCAGTTAAGTAAACTACTAGAATGACCCACAAGATGGATGAATTTGTCCACAAATGTTACTTATTCTTTATGAAAAAAAGAGAGAACCCGAAAGTAATTTGGATGAAGAAAGTCTAATCTATCTATTTATAATCTATAAAAGCTGAAGCACGTGCTATGCAACCGCCTTCTTGGTTCCTTATTGAATATCTTTTCAGCTTCTCATACTAAGGTTGCATACTCCTCTTTTATAATATGTAAAAGCTGAAGCGTGGGCTATGCAACCGCCACATCGACTATTTCTATATCTCTACATTTGATACCTAAGCAAATTTGTAACATTCTTGGTTCCTCATTGAATTTTTTTTTTTTTTTTTTCAGTTTCTCATGTTAAGGTTGCCTTCTTGGTTCTTTATTGAATGTCTTTCATTTCTCATACAAAGGTTGCATACTTCTCTTTTTCCTTTTAATCTTAATAATCATTCAACATTCTTGCTTCCACATTGAATGTCTTGATTTCTCACTCTCTTTGTTTTTCAGTAACGTATAAGTATTTTTATAACAAGATATTGACAAGCAAGAGGTTGTCTACATATTCAACAATAACTTGTATGGTATATGGTTTTTCATTATGCCCATTCATTCAAGGATGTTTTCTTTATAATTCCTAATCCACAAACAGATGGAACAAGAGTGTAAATATACTCACATGATGATATAACAATAATTATTTAGTGGAAAGTGAAGTAAATCGTAAATTTTAAATTATGATAGTTTCCATGGTACAATCTCCACACAACTATATGAAAATGATTATTGTCAAAGAAATAAATAGAGAATAAGAAAGCTATATACAATGTTATTATCACGAAAAGGTTAAAACTATTCAAATCATCCAGAAAAATGATTTTAAAAAATTGTAAACTAAGCAATAGAAGGTGTATTTGCCATTTAATCACCAAGGAGTCTACAAAGTTATATTATTCAAGCATATTCTTTTACTAAACAAATATGAAACCAAATTTTATTTATTCAACCGTGCGTTGCACGGGTCTATATATAGTAATTAATTAACTTTAAGCATAAGAATACAAAAATAATCATTAGGCCAAAAAAATTATGATCCTTTAATGAGTCTCTATGTATATAATTTATGATCCTTTAATGAGTCTGTATGTATATTTTCAATGATAAGCTGCATTATAGATGAATTGGGATGACCAAAATGACCATGCTTAACTATAAACATTTTAGGATTACGATGCATATAATTTGACTTTAAGCTTGTTTGGGAACATGGTTTCTCTGGAGTTTCAGCTGTTTTGTATCCTTTTTAGTTGTTTTGTAAATCATCTATCATGTTTGGCAACTATATTATTTAAAAAAAAAAGCTTTTTTTGTTGAAAATCAGCTGTTTTATAATAATCTCATGGTTAGGACTGTTTTTGAGAAACAGCGTTTTCTTGCTTTCGATTATAATCATGTGTTCCTCTTTTGCCCCCTCTTTTACTAAACAGTGCAAGGAAAAAAACACACGACGCAAGATTTTTTTAAAGCCAACTCTATTACACATATTGGACTGTACATAGTTTGACTTTTCATAACAAAAAAAGGTAACAAATTATATTTAATCTTTTATAATAGAAAAAAATTGGTGACAAAATATAAAAAATAACCATTTTAATAATTTTTAATTAAAAAATCTAATATTATTAATATAAACAAATAATTTTATACCATTTTTCGTAATTTATTATGTAAAAGTGATTATTTTTACATCATCCAAACGAAATAGATTATCTTAAAATCGTTTTTCAACAAACATACCCAAACAAAAACAGATTCTGATTATAATCGATTATCACAATAATCGATTATTTGAAAACAGATTATCAGCATGTCCTTACTTTTATAAAATATAATCCAGATGACAAACTAGAAAATTTCTCCAATTAAACTTTTTTGGTTTGAAATTATTGCGGTAACATTTTTGCATTTCTCTCATTTTTCATTTCAATGATACTAGTTGCGACATATAACTTTGAAGCACAATAAGTTGTTTCGGAGTCTACTAGAATATAGCATGTTATCAATATGTAATTTTGTTCCATTTGATAACATAACATGGGATGTTAAAACCCTTCAATTACCTTTACAGAATCAAATATTATATTAATATTAGTTTCAACTAATGTTGATCAAAGGGATTTTTTTATCACGAAAATTTGTGAGGCGAGTCATTCTTAATTAAACATAAATCATCCTCCATATTAACAAGTTTATTTTGCATTATCTATAGTAATACAATAATATTTTCAAATATTAGAAAGGGACATCAACAAGAAATGTGAAAGATGAGCAAATTATAAATAAAGCTTTTCTTAAAGATTTACATACAGCAATCTTCAAATACGATATACAAAATGATATTTCATTAATAAATGTAACACCCCGACTTTTCGCTGTTTTTCTAATATCGGAAATTTATATAAATACATGTATATATTTATCTGAGACTTAGAAAATTATTCTAATTAATCCGAAACCATAGTGACACTACTTGATCGTAGAGAGTTACGATAAAAATTTAGGTTGAAAAGTCAGTCGAAACCCGGTCTGCGAATTTCACTGACAGTATATTTATACTGCTCAGAAGACCTAATTTTAACTCGTGAACGAAAAACTTAAGGTTTTTATTTAATTTCCTACGATTTTGGATATTTTGAAATATTTCACTAAAAGTGAAATATTATATTTTATCCGGGCGTCGTCTTTAATCGGGGAAGCAACGGAGCAGATTACGGGATTTCCGGGATCCGCTAACGGATAATATCAATGAGTCACACATGATGAGTCACCATGTGAATGCATTAATGGTGCACATGGCATCATGATGACAATTTTTATGGAAATTGCATTTTGGTCCCTAAGCTTTTCTTTAATTTCCTTTTGGTCCTTAAGTAATCTTCTAGGATGTTCTTGAATTTGGGCCATTCTTGCTCTCCAAGCCATGAAGGGTGCAGCCCAAGGCTCAAAAAGCCTTGCCATCTCCTCTATAAATAGACTTCATCATCTTCCTCATCAAGCTTTCTCCATTTTCTCTAAGTTACAAAACTCATAAGAACACCGAATTTCCACCGAAAATATGACCCTCTTCCTTTCTGAAACTCGAAAAACCCTCAACATGAAAGTTGTTCCTCTTTCTCTCTTTTTTCTAACGAGCTAAAGATCATCAAAAACGGATGAGTATGTTGAGAGTTATGACCAAAATACAGAAACTACCCAGAATCCTCAGATCCATGCGAGACAGCAGAAAGAATCCTATTTTCACCCATGTTATGATCCGAATCAAATAAAACCTTCAACATCAAAGTTGTTCCTTCTCTTATTATATTTCTAACAAGCCAAAGTTTGTGATTTTTGGACGAGTAGATCATGAGATATACTCACAAAACCAACACACCCTCAAACTGTCCAGATTTTATATAAGTGTTAGTTGATCATTTTCTTCATGTCTTCAATCTTCAACAGGTAAAAGCTCAACTCCTTGATCATCTAAGCTTTCATATTCAATTGTTTCTCATGTTTATGCCATGAATCATATTTTCCCATTTCTAGATCTAGAAGTTTGAAAATCCATAGAGAATCATAGAAAAATCCTATGAGTATGAAATTAATTTCTATGTTCTTGTTATCATCCTTATATTCATAATCCAAGAGTATGATTTAAACTAAAATTTCCTCCTCATTTTCCTTGTCATGGCCGAACCTATGTGGGTATAGTTGGAGGAGATTTTGTTTATGTTTTTGATAAGTGATCTTGTTTCCTATCTTGATAGTATAGATCTTTATTGAATCCAAGTTGTTGTATTAAACAAAAATCCCTAGCCCTATGAACTTACCATGGCCGAAACTATGTCTTTAAGGGTTAGAAGATTTTGTTTCAATCTTTTGTATTAAGTCCCTAATCCTATGGCTTAAGTGCTTAAGGATCACTAATCCAAAAGCTTGCAAAACTTTATCATGTTTAGTCAATTTAAGTCATGAGGGCCGAACCTAACTTTTTGTTAGGAGAGAATTTGTGGATTGATCTTGGGTTGTTTTGTTGTGTGTGACACTAGTTTCTTTGTGACGAAGTTTCTTGACGCAAGCCGAAGTTTTTTGACGCGTGCCGAAATCAAAATCGACAATACGTGGAAAGTGTTCTGTAACTTCAAGAGGTAAGGGGAGAATACCTGAGGAGTTTTTTCTATAATCATGTGCTGTTTGTTGTTGTCTGTATTATTTATCTGTTGATGTTTGTTTAAGTTGTGTTATTTTTATCTGTGATGGTTTATCTGCGTATAAGTATTTATCTGCAGTGTTCTATTATGATGTTATGATGTATGATCTGTTTGGTAATATAGTTTTGATGATGATGTTGGATGTTGTTTGTGAAGCCTGACAGTGGTCAGTGCACAACCGATTAATCAGATAAAATAAGCTGCATAAAATTATATTCAATGTTTTATGGGAAATGTTGGAATATAATGTTTATGGAAAATATTTATTTGGGAAAAATAAGGAATATTAGAACATATCATTATTTTAATGATTTATCACTGTAAGAGTGAACTATGAGTCACAGTGAGGACGTAACCGTGAAATTATTTTTGTACCGCTAATTTTTACATAAGAAATTCCGGAATATTATAAAAAGTTATTTTATGAAATTAATTTTCAAAAATAACTTAATTATGATTTTAGAAAATGATTTAAGTGGAAAAAGCTAATATTTGGCTTAAATGCCTTGAAAAAGGCTAAACGACGGCAATTATTTCTAAAGCGGCAGTACGTATTTTAAACAAGTTGAGCCTCAAGTGACTCTCCTTTCTGAAAACTAAATTTTTAGTAACCGATGATGTTATAAAGGAATTTTCAATTAGAAATGATTTTCTATAAACGAATTTTACTTAACGATGTTATTCCATCAACTTAGATAAGTTGCGGAGATTTTGTTTTGAATTGTGTTTCACAAACAAAAAACGGTGTTCACGTTGAAAAATAAACCTAGTATTCGAGACGTCGTGATACCAGTGTTCTATAATAAAAACATGAAAATTTTTGATCCGTGTGACGATGAGAATGTTAAGACGTCGAAAATGATAAGACGATGAGAATGTTAAGACGTCGAAGACGATGAATAGTCGTAAGCCATTTTGAGCTTCGACAAGAATATAATGAACGAAAATAAAATGACGAGGACAAAATGTTTTACATTTGCATTTACGGCAGACGTGCCCGACGTTGTTAAGTGTGGTGCCTTAATGAGTAAGGTATTACATGCCACGTTGTCTTGTGTGAATGCCTTGAGGTGTGAGGTATTTCGCGTTGCGTTGACCATTACGCCTTGATGGGTAATGTGTCATGTAAAGTGGAGCATTGTACCTTAATGGACAATGTGTCATGTGTTGTTGAGAATTATGTGTTGTATGGATAATATTTCCATTTATCGTGTTGACCATTGTACCTTGATGGACAATGTGCCATGAATTGTTGTTGTTGACCATTGTGCCAGAATGTTTGGACAATGTGCCATGTCTTACGTTGACCATCATGCCAAGAGTTTTGGATGATGTGCCATGATCTGTGTTGACCATCGTGCTGGGAGTTTTAGGCGATGTGCCATGGTTGACCGTTGTGCCGGGAGTTCGGGCAATGTGCCATGTTTCGTGTTGACCGTTGTGCCAAATGATTGGGCAATGTGCCATGTTGAGTTGACCATTGCTTCTTTCGTAGACAATGTGCCATGTGGGAGCCTGATCAGCTCATTTATACGTTGTTGGAATCTTTAGAGATTTAGTATAAAACTTTAGATGTTGAATGTTGAAGTGTCATGCATATTTTTAAAAATGACGATGATCGGGTATGAGACCCAGTGATAAACTACTTGTTTAGTTATGAGAATCTTATGTAATTATGGTTATGCATGACTATGTGCTACTTGAATATGTGGTGCATGTGATTATCGTTATAAACTCATATATTGGTATCTCACCCTTACAAATACATCAGGTTTCTTCTGGTATTGCTGTTGTATAGTGGTACACTAGTGCAGATGGAGCTGAGAAGTTTCCCTAAGTCTTTCGGGACTTAGTTTTAGATACTTGAAGAGGTATTTTGATTGTGGGAACAGCAGCGGAGTTTTTCCGATAAATGTCTTGTAGAGTGACCAGCCTAGGAATCTTAGTTGGGTGGTGTGTCGAAATGGTCAGTAACTTTGGTGTTAAACTTTAGTCTTAGGTTTAATTTTCTGTTTTGGAAATTGAAACTTAATTATTAAAAGTTGTATGCCTTGGCGGCTTTATTCTGAATATGATTATCTCTTTGTGTGGTGATGTACAATATGAGTTTACTGTAAACGAATTTTTTTTTTTACACCCGAATGTTCTGGCTTGAAATTAATAAATGTTCCGAAAGCAACCAGCAATTAATAATTTATTTTCCGCTTTTTGGGTAACTATGTGATGACCCCAGGTTAGGGTGTCGCAATAAACACTTCTTATCACCAATTAAATGATCAGATTTACTACTAGGATCTAGAAAATAAAGTGAAATGAAAAAACATTCATCCAACAAAGTCGGAGGAAATAATAACAAAATGAAGAAGCAGCAACACTTTCAAATTTCATATAACTCAAAGGACATCTCTGATAAAAAGAAATTAACTCAAAGGACATCTTTTAGATGTATATCAAAATTAACTGGGCCAGAATAACTCCAACAACACAATGTTATCTCATATGCAATACATAGCATCAAGTGTATGCAAGCAGATACCATATGTAGATTGTAAGGATTTTTTTCACTTACAATCTTGAGGTATAAAGGAGAAAAATATATAAAAACATTTATATGTTGAAATGAGCATGGCTCAACTCCTGTATAGAAAAATATATCAATCATGTGCAGAAAGGCAACTTTCATGATTAATGAACTAAATTAATATCAATTATTTTTTAAAAATAAGCAAATATTAACCTTATTTTCTCAAGGATAAAAAGGTTAATTTACTCTATTTATAATTATAATATGCCATTACTTTAGCTGGAATTAGGAGTAAAGATTATTCTTAGTTGTCGCCGGATACTTCGGAATGCTGACACCATGTGTTTAACATGTTTGTAATTTTATAAAGGAAAAAATTGAGGTATTCTGTCTTAGTTGTTAGTTACTTGTGACCTTATGTTATATTACTTTTTATATTTTATTTATAGAAGAAATGTCCAAATTAGTCTCCGAAAAATTTAGAAGACTCATTTTTGGTCATTGAAAAAAATAAATTACTCATTTAGCCCATCAAATTTACAAACGCGAGACACATTAGTTCCTCCTTCCACTTCTAATGTTTGTTTACTTGTTTATGTGTCCCATTAATCATCCTGCTTAATTCGTTAGTAGTCTTGTATAGCCTATGACAAATTTCCACGGTAAAAAACGAATAAAAAGTAAAAACATGCACAATTTTCATGTATTAGGGTTTTAAAATTTTGCATTTTTTTCACTTTTGTTCTTTTTTTAGGGTGAAAATTTGTTATAGACCAAATAGGACCATCAAGGAGTTAGGCAAGATGATTAAAGGGACATATAAACAAATAAATGAATGTTGGAAATAGAAAGAGTGACTAATATATCCTGCATTTATAAATTTGAGAGACTGAATAAGTAATTTGTTTTTTCAGTGACCGTCGTCTAAATTTTTGGTATCAATTCGGGCCTTTACTTTTGTTTATAAAAGCTTTGATCGGTCATAGCCACTTTTTCAATAATCAGAACGTGGATTCCAGAATGTAGAACCCAGAAAGAAGAAAGCATCAGTGTTCCATTTTTTATGCAAGGGGATCATGCACTTTTAAAGTGTGAATCCACTATAACTACACTTATTTTCTCACCTTTCAATCTAGCTCATATAGAAGAGTTTTATCTGTATCCTAGATGGAGTACATGGGCTTTAGCATACCCTGCCGTCGCTGGGGTCTTTTTTTTACCGCCACCATTAATCACCAACCTAGGACGGTGGTCTTCGGTGGGTGGATACATAAGAGGGGGTGGTAGTGAGCAATGAGAGAGGAGATGGTGGGGTGAGGTAGGGGAGGAATCAGCCAATTTTTCTGTTATTGATTTCAGTCAAACTCAGCCGCTGCCTTTTTTTATGATTAAAGCAACAATTAAAAAATTATGAGCATCAATACTCTATTGTTTTTTCAAGTGTATGTAACACGAGGCCACCTCAAGTAGGGTAGGCTAGAATTTATATAATACAAATCCTTCAGCCAAAATCATTAGCAGAGAACCTCAAGGCTCAACGGTGCATTATTGGAAGGGGGTCGAAGATGGTTTCATTGCATGAGAAATTGAAGGCCTTCTTTGGGCACAGATGGTTTGTGTTTGTGTGTGGAATGTGGCATCTTTCATTTGCAGGGACGGCTTACATGTTTGGGAGCATATCACCGGTTATAAAGAGCAGCATGGGTTACAACCAGAAGCAGGTTTCCTATTTGAGTGTGGCTAAGGATTTGGGTGACAACGTTGGTCTTCTTGCTGGGAAAATCAGTGAGGTGTCACCTACTTGGATAGTTACACTTACTGGGATCATACACAATGTTGTTGGTTATGGCCTTGTTTGGCTTATTGTCACTCACAGGTTTACTTCTTTACCCTTGTGGGCGGTAAGTTCAATTCAATAACCAAACACTATCTATCATCAATTTGTATGTTATGTTTGCTTTTACTAGTTTTAACATGAGAGTCCTTTTGGTTATTTTTTTTTTGGCAAAATAGGTAAATTGGTCCTATACGTTTATTTTATTTTTTATATTGGTCCTATAAGTTTTTTATTTTTCAAATTGATCCTACACATTACGTTCCGTTTTCACATTAGACCTTTCTGTCAATATTGACCTAATGCAGTCAGTTTTGATGCCACGTGTCGGACTAAGGTGATAGCCACGTCAAATCAAAACTGACGGCGTTAAGTCAAAATTGACGGAAATGACTAATGTGAAAAAAGAACGTAACGTGTAGGACTAATTTGAAAAATAAAAAACTTATAGGATCAATATGAGAAATAAAATGAACTTATATATCGGACCAATTTACCTATTTTGTAATTTTTTTTTTATACCACCCCTCATCACCTCCACTCCATCCATTCTCTCTCGATAGTAGCTAGAGGGACCTAGTCCCATCCCCTCCATGCCATATCTCTAACCGGATGTTGTCGTCTCAGTCATAATGCATCCATCCTGCCAAATTTGATCTAATCTTATGTTCAATAGTGAGGATTCTAATTTAATATATAGCTCTTGATTTGAGAAGAATCCAATTTAATATATCTCACCAGTCACCACCCTTTCCCCACATGATAAGAGAAGAGACCACAAGATAATAGGAGAGGAGAGACCATACGTAATTAAGTGTAGAAAAACCTTTTTTACTTTGATTTAGTTTTCTTCATCTAGATTATATCTTGGGTTGTGTTGTGCATTCTCTCATTTGGAGAAACTTCAGCCCAATTTATGAGCAGGTAAAGTTTGTTAACCAGGCACTTATTTTCAGCTTTTCGTTTTCATCTTTCTGGGACAAAATGGCTCCACATATTACAACACATCTTCACTCGTTTCCTGCGTGCAAAGTTTCCCGGAAAGAAGAGGACCCGTGGTGGGGATATTGAAGGGCTTTATCGGCTTAAGTGGTGCAATTTGGACTCAAATTATAGCCATGATCAATGCCCCTGATCAAGCATCTTTGATTTTCATTATAGCAGTTGGACCTGCAATGGTTTCTTGCGCCCTCATGTTCATCATAAGACCAGTTGAAGGTTACAAACAGGCTAGAGCCTCTGATGGTTCAGGCTTCATGTTTATCTACAGCATTTGCCTTCTCCTGGCTTCTTATCTTATGGGGGTTTTGTTGGTAGAGAATATGTTGCAATTAGACCAAAGCACTATCACATTATTTGCTATTATTTTGATCATTCTTATAATGCTTCCTATTATAGTTCCTATTCTACTGGTTTTCTTCTCAAAACCCAAAACTCCAGATGAGGAAACTCTTCTTGAACAACCACCAATTGAAGTAGCAACCAAATATGTGCAAGTGTTAGATGAGACTAGCTCTATTGCTGGTCATGTTGAATACGAGAAGCTTCCAAGATTAGAGGCACTTCCACTATCAGATGGGCCAAGCGACAATGTCCAATTTCAAGCTAAACTTTTCCAAGGAGTCACTAAAGCTATGAATAAAATCAAGCAGAAAAATGGGCCGCTAAGAGGAGAGGATTTCACCTTAACACAGGCACTGGTCAATGCTGATTTTTGGATCATGTTCTTTTCTCTTGTGATGGGTTCTGGATCGGGTTTGACAGTGATAAACAACATGGGTCAGATATGTCAATCATTGGGAGACAACAATGTCAATGTGTATATATCGGTTATCAGTATATCCAACTTCCTTGGTCGTGTTGCTGGCGGCTACTTCTCAGAGATTATAGTAAGGTGCAAGAAATCTCTCTCCCTTTTGCCTTTGAATTTTAGTGCATCTTAGAATCTCCCACTTTGGAGCACAATCTACAATGTTATTTGGAAAATGAAGTTTGCACCTATAGACTGTTTTTACGTACACTACAAGGTATAAATATCAATTATCTGGTTAATCGCTATATAATGTGATAAAAGAAGCTAGTAATAGGTTATCAATTTTGATAATAAGTTGTTTAGAGCCCATTTGTTTCAACATTTTTTTCAAAAAAAAAAATTCATTTATTTTGTGAAATTATTTCTTTGTTTTCAGCTTTTGAAATTAATAAGAATTTGAAAAAAAAATGATTAATTTGAAATAAAAAATTTGAAGCTATTTTTTAGCTTCTCATTAAAATCTGATTCTATAGAGGAGAGAGTATGTTCAAAATGATTTTTATGATTGCAAACAAATATAAATTAGCTTATGTTTTACTTAAAAATGTCTAAAATTTAATCTCTAAATTATTTTATATGAAATGGCCATTTATCACATAATACTCGTGTTATTGGTATTTGTATATTATTAATCATGTGTAAAAAAAATATGTATAAAAATAGTGCACATATAGAATAATTGATGTTATATTATATAAGACAAGTGTTCCTTTTTTTGCCCTTTCTATACAGAAATTTTGGATACTCGAGACTAGTTGCATTAGCCGTAATTCAGGCAGTGATGGCATTAGGACTCTCCTACTATGCCCTGGGTTTGGTTGGACAAGTTTACATGGTGGCCATAAGTAATGGTTTTGGTTTCGGTGCCCACTGGTCAATTGCAATAGCTGCAACTTCAGAACTATTTGGCTTGAAGAGCTTTGGGACTTTATTCAATTTTCTTACAATGGCTAACCCGGTTGGATCATTGTTTCTATCTGGATTCGTAGCAAGCACAATATATGATTATTATGCAGAGCAACAAGCAAAGCACCAAATTCACACACATGGAAATGATGAATTGCTTGTTTGTGAGGGAAGCATATGCTATTCCTTGACATGTGGGATCTTAGCAACAGTTTGCCTATGTGCAACTGCTTTGAGCTTGATCTTAGTTCACAGGACTAGGAGGTTCTATGCCCAACTTTATGGGAACTCTGGAACTTGAGTTAGGGGATGCAGTGGAAAACTTGCAATTATTAAGGGAGAGGAAGGTGTCTACCAATAACCAAGGTTTAGTGTTGAATATTTTATACACTTTTGAGAAAATAATCATCTCATATTGTTTCTTTGCACCACCCTTTGTATTGGTTTATGTACATATTTGTGATTGCAAAACTTTCCTTGATCAACTAAAAGGGACATATGTATAGACATTGCACGTGTTATATTGAAGTCAGTGTGGGTAGATATTGACCTATCTCATATTTTGAGGAGTAGACTAGTAGAAACCAGTATGAAAGTATAGAGAAAATGGGGAAGATCCCCTTGATTATAGAGAATACTGCAGAATTTCAAGGGTCTGCGTCTTCCAATGCCCAAAAACCCCAATTTTATCCGGTTCACAAGATACCCTCCTCTCTCAATCTCCCTCTTATTTATAAGAAACATGCCTTATCTGCTAACTATCTCCCTGACTCACCCACTAACCAATTAACTAAAACTAACTAACTAATAGCAACTTGTCTCTTAAGAACAATTTTCTTGGGTCCCATTGTTTTAAGCATGTCGGCCCCACTACCGTCGCCGTATACATACAATTTATTGTTGCTCTTCTTTAATTTCCACGGAAAAAACCAATGTCTCCGGTGTATCTTCCTTTTGGGCCAATTTATTCCTCAAGGTTTTGGGTTGTGGCCCATTATTGAAAGTACTAGGTTGTTGCTTTTTACAGCTCTAATTTTTCTAATACACCCCATCACCTTCTTTAAAAAACTCGTTTTTTTACAAAATACCCTTATCTCTTCCTTTCTATCATCCCATTTTCTTCTTTCTGGAAGTTCTTTTCTCTCCTCTTTCCAAAAACACATACACATCTTCATGTTCCTGGATTTTTCTCCTCATTGTTCAGGTTCGTCTTATCAGGGTCTGTTCTCATTTTTTTTTTTAAAAATTGATACTTTTCGGAATTAAGTTTTCGAAAACTTAATGTCGGAACACAAATTAGTGAATTTTTTACCTTTCGGAAACTTATTTCTGGAATACGTTGCTTGAATTTTGAATCATTCAGAAAACTTATATTCGGAACTGTATGTGTGTAATCCTGGAACTATGTTTCCGGAATTACACATATACAGTTCCAAAAATAAGTTTCGGGAAGGTAAAAACACTTCCGAGAAATAAGAATGCGGAAGTGTGTATCGCTCTTTTGATTTTATTGTTTTGATTGAGATATCTGATAATATTTCTTCCTCTCGTTTCACAACAATCCTAACCAAAAATATTACTATGAATATTTCTTGTTGCTTGAGCGGGTAAATTTGTAGGTAATCCCTTGTTATTTTATTCTTCAAGAATGATGGTTGAAAATGGATTGGAGGTAGATGGGGGTGTATGGAAGGAAGGGTTCTGGAAAGAAGAAAGAAGGAGAGATTATGGAAGGGCTAAGAGTATTTTGGGGGGAAATTTCTTTAAGAGTAAACACCCAATTTGGTCTTTGAAATTGTGAAGTAGTATCAACTAGGTCCCTGAAATTATCGAAATTCCAAATTGGTCCCTGAAATTGTAAAACGGTGATCAACTTAGTCCCTCCGTTAAAATTCATATTGACTAAGTTGATATTAAGTTTGCATTGTCAAGGATTTAATTGATATCAAGTGAATAAAATGATGGACAAAATTGATACTAACTTATCATCCAAGGACGCTTTTGGAATTTCGATAATTTCAAGGACCTAGTTGATACTACTGCACAATTTCAGGGACCAAATTGGGTATTTACTCTTTGTTTAAAGAAAGGAGTGGGGTGAGAAACACCCAAAGAACTATGAGAAATGGGTGCAATATTGATTGCACTCCGATCACAGGCTAGTGCACACCCAATAGCTTTGGATTGTGGCCCATCAATGAAGGAACTTTTATTAATGGGCCTAATAGTGAATGAAAGCTGATGAAACAGTAAATCTAATAACCTATTACTGCATCACAAATAACTGGGTCTAACCCATTAGGTTACCCAGTGTATTTTGTTGGCAGCCTTCCAACTTTGCCTCTGTTTCTCCTTTGCTTTCGTGGTGGTTACGTCGTGCAGCTCCACCCATCGTGTTTTCTTCTTTGCAGCGGCGATCCCCATCACATGCCCTCGTCGATGTTGCTAGTGCATCATCAACAGCTGCTCCGCTATTCTCGTGAGTGGGGCGGCTGGGTAGGCTTGGTGGGGTGAGTACACTAAGGCTTTGTTTGTGAGTTTTGTTTTGGAGGGGAAGTAAGGGAAATGGAAGGTTTGTGAGAATCTCTCCCTTGTTTGTGAGTTTAAAAATTTGGAGGGGAAAGATTTGAGGATTTTAGAAAACCCCTCCTTAGCCCAATTTTTTTGTTTACCCCAATTTGGGGTTTTTTTTGTTGGAAAGTAATTAAATTACTAATTTACCCTCTCAGTCTTTACTAATTTGTATTAATATATTTTTTTTTGAAAGGTGCATTAATATTATTTAAAGAATATTACTTATGTTAATTTTTTAAATAAGAGTAAGATTGTAAAAGCACGTCATAAACCCTCCATTTCCTTTCCATCATACAATATGCACTCACAAACAATGTGAGATATAATACTCTCATCTCCCTCCCCTCCCCTCCCCTCCCTCTCCTTTCCTTCCCCTTTGATCTCCTCCCTTTCCTTCCACTCCAAACTCTCAAACAAAGCCTAAGGGTCTGTTTGAAAGATAGGAGGGGAGGGGCTTGATGTGAAAGGAAGGAGGAAAAGGACGAGGAAGGGAAAATAGTCACTCACCTTACATGGGTTTTTATTTTTCTTCATTGGATTAAAACCCTCCAATTTGGGAAACTCAAAAAATGAATTGAGGAAGGACTTTGGAAGGTTTCTGAAAGGCAAATTTGTTTTTTTACAATACTCTCATACAATAAAAATCTTAGCTATAAGCATTCACTTCCCCTACCAACTCCCAAACAGACTATAATCACTATCAGGGTATAAAATGTAAATGATCAAAGAACAATCAACAAAGATGGTTACCAGATGATATGGATTAGATAAAATATAATCTTCGTCTCCTGATTCAACTCTCCCTCTCTTCCACTACAATAGGAGAAAACAAAAGAAAATCTTCAGCACATTTAGATACTATAGGCTTTAACCAAAGGAAATATCATTATTTCATTGCAAATATATATTGACTATCGAATAATACACAAATCAAGTACAACATAGCATTAAAGAACTGATTCAAGTGTCAAATTAGGATGAAAAAGAAATTTAAAATTCAAACAATCATTTCATGACAACAAATGCCAACTCGTGCTCAACATATAAACTTGAGCTGCACATCATATTGCTCAAAATCAATATCATATCACAATTTCACAAATTCCAATCTGCCAAAATGAGTTGTGAATGGGGGTAATGTGCAAAGAGTGTCACACACACTAATTTAGATGCAGGTTGATTATAGTGTAGTTGGTTCAGTTATTCAATTAAGCTCATTAGCTGTCATTAGCTGTTAGTTGTTAGGTAACAAACTAAGAAATAAAAAGAAATATATAGAACTAAAATTGTAATAAAAAAGTTTAAAATTTTAGAAAAAAGGGGTACCTTACTCTGTTGCCTTTATTTATTCTTTTAAATTTTGATCTTATAAGTGTTTTTTTTTTAAATTTAGTTCTTTAAATTTAGAATGGTTGATCAAAATCTTCCTCGTAACAATTCTGTCACCCCATTAATAGAAGTAATCGCATGTAACTAGTTGATGATTGTAATGTCATAGCCAGTGGCGGATCAACTAGTGGTGACAATCTATTTTTAAAATAATTTAAAATTTAATAATAATTGTTACTTATTTGATGGTAATTTTCTTTTAAATTTTTTTACATTGAAGATTGTTGCTCATTTGATGGTAATTTCTTCTTCAAAAAACTTTTTAGTATATCTTGCAATTAAAGAAGAGTTTAATTTCTATATACTGTCATTGTAAAGGGTTTTAACAATGACATCTAATTATATTTTGACAAATTAACATTATTATTATTATTATAATTATTTCTCTTTCTTAGTTATTAAAATAAAAACACATATGTTACACATGTCCAAATGCTAGTGTGTGTGTAGAATTTTTTACACTGATAGTATATACTAATCTATCTATACTATATACATTTAGGAATAATTTCATTGAATTATATGACATGCGTCACCCTCTTAGAAAAACATCATTTAATTCAAATATAATAATAAAACTCAAGGGCACAAATTAATTAATAATATTGTTAAAAATCAATTAATGATATTTTTTAAAATCTATACTATATACATTGAGGAATCTATACTATATAAATTTAGGAATAATTTCATTGAATTATATGTCATGTGTCACCCTCTTAGAAAAACATCATTTAATTCAAATCTAATAATAAAACTCAAGGGCACACATTAATTAATGATATTTTATAAAATCAATTAATGATATTTTTTAAAATGGACACAAAATCATTTTTCCCTGACATTAAACATTATATATAGTTCAAACCATAAATTAATAATATTTTGTAATTATAAGATTTAATTTGATAGCTTTCAATAAAATTATTCAATACAAATAAAGAAACGATTCCACCTTATTTAATGTTGGAATACCAGCAACACCGTATTTAAATAATTCAAATATTTATTTACTGTGCTAAATTCCTGCTGAGTAAAATAGGAAACTTGCACGAGAAAATGAGTAAAAATAAATCAAATAGATTTTCAAGAGAGAAGAAAAAGATTAATATGATATAAAAATATTATTTTAGAAATAGATAACTTACATAGGAAATGAGGAGATGTAAATCAAATAAATTTTCAATAGATAAGAAAAAATAATGATAGATAAATATATTTTAGAAAATAGTTTACTTGCACGGAAAAAGAGGAGATATAAATCAAATAGATTCTAAAATAGAAGAACCGAGAAATGTGGAGAATTAACTCAAATAGATTTTCAAGAGAGAATAAAATAATAATATGATAGATAAATATATTTTATAATGATGGTTAACTTGCATGAGAAAAGAGGTTAAATGAATCAAATAAATTTTTAAAAGAGAATAAAAAATAATATGATAGATAATTGTTTTTTTTTAATTCTTAACGTTTACAGGAAAAATAGGAGAATTGAATCAAATAAATTTTCTAGAGAAAAAAAAAATATAATAGATAAATATATTTTTTAAAAATAGTTAACTTGCATTGGAGAAAAAGAAGAAATAAATAAAATCGGTTTTCAAATTTTAAACCACAAAACATGAATTCAACAATTATACAATTATATATTTAAAAATAAAATTCTAAAAAATTAACATATTCCCCGTGCATGGCACGGGTCCATCAATCTAGTTTAATCCATTTAAAAAAACAAATGTAATACATTTAGTTTTATGTCTAACCAATCAGAT
The DNA here is from genome assembly GCA_035048595.1 of Echinosophora koreensis. NCBI lineage: Eukaryota > Viridiplantae > Streptophyta > Magnoliopsida > Fabales > Fabaceae > Echinosophora > Echinosophora koreensis. Next base: position 2,583,242 of record JAPCYP010000072.1, read on the forward strand.
TAATGAAACAACACAGTTATAATAAAATCCTCAAATTTGGACATATTAAAATTCTAACCTATCAATATTTGCAATTAACAATCATCAAGAGAAAGAAAAAAAGGATCAAAGAAAGAAGACAATATCATGAGTGCAATTATTTCAAATATGGAGGACAAAGTAAAACACAAAAAAAAAAAAAAAAACGAATGAGGGCACTTGTCCACACTGATGTGGATGTGCGTCCACCCCTAGTCGTAGCCTCATCTTCTCCACCTCATCATCTAGTGATACATCATTATTTTGTAAAGTATGTTTTTGATTGAATCTTGACTAAAAGCCATGTTATAAATGAAAATTCAAAACTTACATAACCAAATTGACAAAAAAAAATAATAATTAAAAAATAGAAAAAAGACAAGGGAAAAAATATACTATAAAAAAAAGTGCATATCTAGCCTCACCATGGAGTGAAGTTATATTGAACCCATTATCACTTAAGTCTAGAGACTTAAGAGATGAAAGTCCATCCAAACATGATAGAATGCTTTCGGCATTGTTCAGTAAATTAAAACTCAAGTCAATAACTTCTAGATTACTTAACCTCAACCCTGCAAGGTATATAAACAAAGAAAAATAGACATGTTGTAAAAAGAAAGTTAATTTATCATAGACATGTCATAAGTCATAACAAATTCATTATAATATTGAAAATAATGATTTAACGATACCTTCATGTTCAACACAACCAGCTATGGAATTCTGGTTCAAACCGAGACTCTTTAGATCTTCAAACACTAGAAAATCTGAGTAATTTATATACCAATTCCCAGGCCGATCATAATCCATCACATAGCTAAGATCAAGTTTTTCCACTCGCCATGTGGTGGGGTTGCACCTCACATTATTCCATTTACAACAATCAGTGTTGTCTACCTAAGGTAAAGGCTTGTCGAATTGGACATTTAGAGCCAGAAGAGCTTCTCTCTCATGCTTCCAACACCTTCTCTCATGCTTCCAACACCTTTGACAGCAAATTATTTCTATTAAAACCAAAATCAACAAAAACGACATAAGAGTACTCTTCATTTTCATTTTCATTTTGTGTAACCGAATGGTTTGGGTTTAAATAAGGACACACTTCTAATTTGTGACTCTAAGCTTATTAAATACCAAATAGCAGCACCTTCCCTGTAATTTAATTTTGTGTGGAAGACTTGCTTTTGTGTGATGTATATTGGGTTGACTTATAATGGTGGCACTACACGCACACTTTTTACACTATAGTTTCCATTGATAAGTCACCGATGTCATGGCCTATTGTTTGTCTAAAATCTAAAACGATTGGATCACAGTAAAAATTTATTGTGTGATGTATATTGGATTGACTTATAATGGTGGCAATTACCGATGAATTTTTGGGATTTCCGATGGCTTTTGCCCCTCGTTAATAGCATTTTTTCTTGTAGTGAAAGGCCACAACTATGTTCTATTCAATATTAAACAAGTGTAAGATTGTTGAACTCGTCTTAAAGAATTAAGATTTAATTGATATGCACTGTTCGTGTAATGACTTTTTTTATGCATTTAACCAATAATAAATTACTATATTATTAAAAATGTTTGACGCTTATTATAACTACCTTAAAAGTTACACATAAGATGATTTTTAATTGGTTGATAGTATTAAAAAACTTTACCCAAATAATATATCAAATTAAACTCTAACAATTAATTCATCTCTAAATAAATAGAATATATAAAAGATAACGTGGTAGACACTGTCTAGCTAAAGAAATCTTCCTACCATATTCTTTTTTCTACCTAAATATTTAAGAATGTTGACCAAGTCAAGTAATGCTCATTTTCTATTTAGCTATTAAGTTAACCCCAAAGTCAAGTCACGCTCCATTTTAAAATAAGTAAACCATGCCCACTAATAGGACCAAAAACCAGCACCTTGGTTGTATTTTCCTATATGGAAGACTTGAAATCCACAAAGTGTATGAAAGACTTGATTCCAAAATGCAAGTGGTATTTCTATCATACAACATTAGTAAACCGCATCAGCCACCAAGTTTGAATGGGTCTGGGACTCTGGATAGACCCACGAATCCAACCAATCCTACCCAATCCAACCCAGATTTTGTGGGTTTGTTCGGGTGATTCTGATCGGTTGGGTAAAAACACATAGAACCTATATAGTATGGGTTTAGTATTTAGTTTCAGAATTCCAAACCCCCTGAACCCAACCCAACCAATAGACTTAGTTTTATGTTGATGGTTGTTGCATATTGATGACTTTCACTTTTTCACTGTAATAATTTGGACTTTTAATGGATGATTGTTAATGAATTCGGTGTCATATTTGAGTTGATGGTTGTAGAATGTAGCTTGATAAACTTTAATGACTTCAGTGTAATGTTTTAATTTTTTCAGTTGGAGAAAATGTTTATTTATGATTTTCTGCCCTTTTCATGACTTTTGCCCTTTGTTAATAGCATTTTTTCTTGTAGTGAAAGGCCACAACTATGTTCTATTCAATATTAAACAAGTGTAAGATTGTTGAACTCATCCTAAAGAATTAGGATTTAATTGATATGCACTGTTCGTATAATGACTTTTTTATACATTTAACAAATAATAAATTATTACATTATTAAAAATGTTTGACTCTTATTATAACTACATTAAAAGTTATACATAAGATGATTTTTAATTGGTTGATAGTATTAGAAAACTTTACCCTAACAATATATCAAATTAAACTCTAACAATTAATTCATCCCTAAATAAATAGAATATATAAAAGATAATGTAGTAAACACTGTTTAGCAAAAGAAATCTTCCTACCATATTTTTTTTTTCCACCCAAATATTTAAGAATGTTAACCAAGTCAAGTAATGCTCATTTTTTATTTAGCTATTAAGTTAACCTCAAAGTCAAGTCACGCTCCATTTTAAAATAGTAAACCATGTCCACTAATAGAACCAAAAACCAGCACCTTGGTTGTATTTTCCTATATGGAAGACTTGAAATCCACAAAGTGTATCGAAGACTTGATTCCAAAACGCAAGTGGTATTTCTATTATGCAACAATAGTAAACCGCATCAGCCACCAAGTTTGAATGGGTAGGATAGACCCACGAATCCGACCAATCCTACCCTACCCAACCCAGATTTATGGGTTTGATCGGGTGATTGTGATCGGTTGGGTAAAAACACATAGAACCCATATAGTATGGGTTGAGTATTTGGTTTCATAATTCCAAACCCACCCAACCCAACCCAACCCAACCCATAGACTTAGTTTTATGTTGATGGTTGTTGAATATTGATGACTTTCACTTTTTCACTGTAATAATTAGGACTTTTAATGGATGATTGATAATGAATTCAGTGTCATATTTTAGTTGATGGTTGTAGAATGTAGTTTGATAAACTTTAATGACTTCAGTGTAATGTTTTAATTTGCTTTCAGTTGGAGAAAATGTTTATTTATGATTTTCTGTCCTTTTCACGGCTTTTGCTCCTCGTTAATAGCATTTTTTCTTGTAGTGAAAGGTCACAACTATGTTCTATTCAATATTTAACAAGTGTAAGATTGTTGAACTCGTCTTAAAAAATTAGGATTTAATTGATATTAATTGTTCGTGTAACGACTTTTTTATATTTTTAACCAATAATAAATTACTATATTATTAAAAATATTTGACTCTTATTATAACTACCATAAAAGTTAGAAATAAGATAATTTTTAATGGGTTGATAGTATTAAAAAACATTACTCTAACAATATATCAAATTATTTTTCAAAAAAAAAAACAATATATCAAATTAAACTAAACTCTAACAATTAATTCATCTCTAAATAAATAGAATATAAAAAAGATAATGTGGTAGATAATGTCTAGCAAAAGAAATCTTCCTACCATATTCTTTTTTCTACCCAAATATTTAAGAATGTTGACAAAGTCAAGTAATACTCATTTTTTATTTAGCTATTGAGTTAACCTCAATGTCAAGTCATGCTCCATTTTAAAATAGTAAACCATGTCCACTAATAGGACCAAAAATCAGCACCTTGGTTGTATTTTCCTATATGGAAGACTTGAAATCCACAAAGTGTATGGAAGACTTGATTCCAAAACGCAAGTGGTATTTCTATCATGCAACATTAGTAAACCGCATCAGCCACCAAGTTTGAATGGGTCTGGGACTCTGGATAGACCCACGAATCCGACCAATCCTACCCAACCTAACCCAGATTTTTTGGGTTTGTTCGAGTGATTGTGATTGGTTGGTTAAAAACACATAGAACCCATATAGTATGGGTTGAGTATTTGGTTTCAGAATTCCAAACTCACTGAACCCAACCTAACCCATAGACTTAGTTTTATATTGATGGTTGCTGAATATTGATGACTTTCACTTTTTCACTGTAATAATTAGGACTTTTAATGGATGATTGTTAATAAATTCAGTGTCATATTTTAGTTGATGGTTGTAGAATGTAGTATGATAAACTTTAATGACTTCTGTGTAATGTTTTAATTTGGTTTCAGTTGGAGAAAATGTTTATTTATGATTTTCTGCCCTTTTCACAGCTTTTGCCCCTTGTTGATAGCGTTTTTTCTTGTAGTGAAAGGCCACAACTATGTTCTATTCAATATTAAACAAGTGTAAGATTGTTGAACTCGTCTTAAAGAATTAGGATTTAATTGATATGCACTGTTTGTGTAATGACTTTTTTATACATTTAACCAATAATAAATAACAAAATTATGAAAAATGTTTCACTCTTATTATAACTACATTAAAAGTTACACATAAGATGATTTTTAATTGGTTGATGGTATTAGAAAACTTTCCCCTAACAATATATCAAATTAAACTCGAACAATTAATTCATCTCTAAATAAATAGCATATATAAAAGATAATGTGGTAAACACTGTCTAGCTAAAGAAATCTTCCTACCATATTCTTTTTCCTACCCAAATATTTAAGAATGTTGACCAAGTCAAGTAATGCTCATTTTTTATTTAGCTATTAAGTTAACCTCAAACTCAAGTCACACTCCATTTTAAAATAGTAAACCATGTCCACTAATAGGACCAAAAACCAGCACCTTGGTCGAATTTTCCTATAGGGAAGACTTGAAATCCACAAAGTGTATGGAAGACTTGATTCCAAAACGCAAGTTGTATTTCTGTTGTGCAACATTAGTAAACCGCATCAGCCACCAAGTTTGAATGGGTTTAGGACTCTGGATAGACCCACGAATCCGACCAATCCTACCCAACCTAACCCAGATTTTATGGGTTTGTTCGATTTATTGTGATCGGTTGGGTAAAACGGCATAGAACCCATAGAGTATGGGTTGAGTATTTGGTTTTAGAATTCCAAACCCACTGAACCCAACCCAACCCATAGACTTAGTTTTATATTGATGGTTGTTGAATATTGATGACTTTCACTTTTTCACTGTAATAATTAGGACTTTTAATGGATGATTGTTAATGAATTCAGTGTCATATTTTAGTTGATGGTTGTAGAATGCAGTTTGATAAACTTTAATGACTTTAATGTAATGTTTTAATTTGGTTTCAGATTGAGAAAATTTTTATTTATGATTTTCTGCCCTTTTCACGGTTTTTGCCCCTTGTTAATAGCATTTTTTCTTGTAGTGAAAGGCCACAACTGTAAGACCCCCACTGGGAATTACTACGTAACACATGCGGAAGTAAATTAAAAAGATAATTTGCTGGTTGCTTTCGGAAAATTGTTTTCTTTTAAGTCAGAAAACTGGGGTATAAAATTTTCTCTATAAGGATAACTCCGAAATCCATAATACATACATTTAAACGTAAAGTCACATTCTAACAAAGTTACCATGACATACAACACTTCTCTAAGTTTCCATTTTCGAAAGAAAAGTTTAAACTACATATGGATGTATATAACACTACATTTACCGACCTCTTCAGATATACAACCCAACTCAGACTCCTAAGCTGGTCATTCTATCAAATATTCATTGTTGAGACCCCTCGTGGCCATCCCCCAATCAGAATACTTTCCCAAACTCTAACACTAGGTCTTCAAGTGACTTAGAAAGACTCCTCTACAACACCAGTACTAGAGTACCAAGGTACTACAGCAAAACCCGAAGAGACCTGATATAACTGTAAGAGTGAGACACCGGCAAATGGATATATCATACAACAACCATATACATGATACATACAACACATTGGCATATTAGCATTTAAGCATTATTCATAGATAAAACAAGTGTTATATCAGTGGGTCTCATACCCGAATCAATCAGTTTTATAAAGATAATGCATGACACTTCAATCATCAGGCTCTAAACTTAATCTCCGGAGGTCCCAACATCCTCAAAATGAGTTGATCAAGCTCGATACACCGTCTCATTGGCTAGCTAAGCACAACGATAATACACCGTCTCATTGGCCATTTAGGCACAACGATTATGCACACCGTCTCATTGTCCATTTAGGCACAACGATACACGTACACCGTCTCATTGTCCATTTTAAGAACAACGATAATACACCGTCACATGATACCTTTCCTGTTAAGGTCTCACGTTAAAACCACGTCGGGCACGTCTGCCGTAAATGCAAATGTAAAACATTTAGTTCTCGATGTTTTCTTTGTGTTCGTTCTCATTCGTTATCGAAGCTCAAAGGCTAGCGACTATTCATAAATTTCATCATCACTTGAAAATTAATAACACAGGACGCGTAGTCCGAGTGCTCAATCACAACACCTTAGACCGATGCCGCAGTCAAGGTTTGTGGTCATAAAAATCATTTATGATTTTATCCATGTTTTATTCTAACATGATAAGGACTCCTAGTCCGCAGCAACGAAATCAGGACACACAGTCCTCAATTCCGAGATTTGGACTCTTAGCCCACAACATCATGGTTAGGACCCTTGGTCCATAATTCTTGTCACGGATCCTAGATCACGTGCATACCACGGAAAACTAGAGCGACGTCTCGCAACTAGATTCCTATTCACATGTGCTTACTTTTCGTTCAGTTAAAATCAAATCCAAAACAAAACCTCGGTCACTTATCCAAGTAACCGGAACGTTTCCAAATCATTTAGGAGAAAATCCTTTTCCTTTACAAAATCTTTTATAAAGCAATTAGGAAATTCGTTTGTTTTTTTGAAATCCTTGATGGAATAAAGTCAAATATTTTCAAAGGGTTTTTCTTTCATAAAACACATAGTTCGAAAAAGGTTTTCTCTCGTACAAAACTTTAGATCATGAAAGGGTAGTTTCTGTTGACTTAAAATCACTTCAACACTTCTTTTAAAAACAAGAATCTTATTCTTTTTGAAGTAAGCATTTTAAATAAGGAACTTTTATAAATGAACCCAATACTTTCAAAGTTCTATTCAAGGCTTTTTAAGGCTTTTAATCCTTATAATCATTGAGCACAGACTCAAGTCCGGCTTCTCAAACTTCAATCAACAGTAATATCACAGTTAAATGACAGTTCATCACATATATATAATTCACAATACTTTAAAGCAAGTAATAGTCAACTTCAAGTAATAATCACAATAGTTCAAGTAAACAAGTCATTCAAGTATTGGCTCCATATAATAATAATATTCAAATCACTCAAGTTAAACACATACACGCATGCATATAGTCATTGAATATCCCTAGGCAATCCCCTCTTACCTTCCGTGAAAGTAAAGAGGTTAGATACTTGAATAGAAGTACCGCGAATGTCCTTGTTTTCTCCGCGATAGAAGTCTACGGTTATAAACACAAGATCACAAGTTAAAATCAACCAAGAACACTAAACCACAAGGTATTAGGTTCGGCCAAGACAATAAATTAGGGTTAGAGATCCCCGAAAATTATACAACTCATGGATTTATGATCCTCAAGTGTTGGGGGTTCATAAACAATGATCATTTAACAAGGTTGAACTAAAATCCCACTAAGTTATAAACTTAGGGTATTCGGCCAAGGCTATTAAAATAGGCTAGCATTCTCTAAACTTTCCAATCTCTTAGGTCTAGCATCCACACATAGTAAGGAGCTCAAAACCATGATCATTTTGGAAAATGAAAAACAAAGTATCCTAGGTCCATAACCTTCTAGGTTCGGCCTTCATAGGATTTATAGGTTAGGAATCTTTAAATCATCCAATCTTTTGGGCATAGCATCCTTCTATATTAAGGAGCTTTTAGTCCATAATCACTTTGGAAGAATAACACATCCTAGGTCCAAAAACACTAGTTTCGACCATCATAGGAAATCAAGTTAGAAAGATTTAAACTTTCCAATCTCTTAGACTTAGCATCCAAATATCTTATGGAGCTCATGTCCATGATCATCTTGGAAATGAAAGGAGTTACATTCTAGGTTTTACAACATAAACTAAACAAGTTAGAAGTCTTTAAGCTTTCCAATCACTTAGACTTAGCATCCTTCTACATTAAGGAGCCTTAGTCCATGATCATTTTGGAGAAATGAAAATAACATATCCTAGGTTCACAACCACAACCATCATAGGATGAATAGACTATACAATCTTTAAACTTTCCAATCACTTGGACTTAGCATCCTTCTACATTAAGGAGCCTTAGTCCATGATCATTTTGGAGAAATGAAAACCAAACCTTCCTAGGCCACTAAGGTATAGTTTCGGCCATCATAGAAAGAATAGGTTAGAAATCTTTGTTTGATAACAACTCTTAGGTTTAGAATCACAAAGTATTAAGAGTTCTAAATCCATGATCATACTTGGATAGATGAAACATAGTACCCTAGGCCTACTTATTCATATTTTCGGCCATCATAGGAACAAGCTATCAAAACCTTCCAAGATTTATATATTTAAGATCAAGGGATAGTTAGAAACTCAAACACATGATCATTTTCTCAAAAGTTGAAACAAAACTCACCTAAACCATAATACATGGTTTCGGCCTCCTTAGAAAGAAAGGGCTAGGGAGCTTTGTTTTACACAACCTTCTAGTATGTGAAAATACAAGTAAATACAAGACTATAGAAAGTGGTTTCAACTCAAAAGGAGTTTTCTACCATTTTTAAGAGATTTTTGAAGTTTAAAGCTTAATAAGAACACATAAAGCAAATAATGAAATAAAGTGATAAACTTGTAAAGAAATTTATATGAGAGCATTACCCTTAAGGAGAGGAAGAACTTTAATGAAGAACAAAAGTGCAAAAGATAAATAAAAATGCAAGCTTTAAGTAGTTGAAACTTAAAGAAGAAGATGAAATATAAGAGTGAAGAAGTGATGAAGAAGAAGAAAAAGTGAGGAAGTGTAAATGAAAGGGGTATATATAGGGGGAGAGGGGAGAGGTCACGAAATTGAGGGAGAAGAGAGGGGTTTGGAGTGGCTTGTGGAGTAAGTTTGAGAGTTAAGGCTTGATGGGATGGAAAGAGGAGAGAGAAGTAGCTTTTAGATTAGATTAGTATTATAATTTGAAAAAGTATAATGATTATACTTTTGGAGTGTGTAAGAGTCTCTCCCATCATGTCACCTCAAGTCACTTCATCCTTCTTTGTGCTCCATTTCATACCCGGTTGTATTTTCGATCGTAAATCTCCGACGTTTTCGCCCGAATAAAATATTTTATTTTATTTTTGAACGAAAATTTTCAAAATAACCAAAGTTGAAGGAAACATGATAAAAACACTAACCGTCTCGTTCACGGGTCAAAATTAGGTTTTATGCTCAGTAAACGGATACCGGCAGTGAAAACACAGACCGGCTTCCGTCTGAATTTTCAACCGAAAATTTTACCGTGACTTCATATGATATAACAACACAAGAAAATGATTTTAGTTTAATTAAAATCATCCTCTGAGTTTAATATAAAATAAAACACATTTAAATATGTTTATACTTGCTACAGAAAGCATAGGAAAAACAGGGTGTTACAATACTACCCCTCTAAAAAGAATTTCGTCCTCGAAATTACGTAACTTAAAACTAAACAGGATCTCTCACTATCAAGATCATACTATCAGAAGAAAGTATCTAAAAGAATTTCATCAATCCAAAGGAATACAGACAACATCCAGTGTATGAAGATCCTTCAGTAGGTTCAAGGAGGTAAAAATGTATGACTCGGTACACGTTTACATCATGAATCTAAAAGTTTCTCCTTTCACTAGAATTTTCTGGTCAACAATTTAAAAGAGCAACAGTTTGTTAAGAATTCAAACTGAATCACTTTCACCAAAAGTAAAAGTGATTAGATTAAGTCTCATCAAGAATCTTCTTTTATTAACATACCCATCCCGTGCAACAACAAGGCAATTCACAACTCTAGGAAAAGAAAGATTGGATCCAATTCTAAACTGACCACAACAATCAAAAAGAGAAGGGAACTAGAATAAATATCTCTAAAGAGACTTTTATTCCCAAAAGTCATAAGAACATACATTCACTGGAAAGACTAGTAACATAGGAGACCCTAGAGAGTCAAATACTTAAGGGCGTCAAAACACGATTATACTTAGAATCCTATTACAACTTAGAATTATAGACCACTGCCATAAGACCTTCAAATTGTACACTACTTCTGTCGTAAAAGATCATCAGATTGTGAAGCTCCAGCGCCAGTCATGGTGTAGACTCTTCCCTTTGCCATGGGTCTATCAGTCCCCTATGGTGTTGACAGCCCTTTCAAACCTTGGTGCATTACAATCCCTTGACAAGTGTCCTATTTGTCCACAGTTGTAACATTTCGTTCCCTTGCGTGGGCAAACATCAGCCATGTGATCTGGGTTTCCACACTTGTAACATCTTCTAAATTGGCCTCGGTTTTGGTTCTGTTGGCCTCCACTTCCCGATTCAGAATTATCAGAACGATGCTGTTGTTGATCCTGGTCATTTCCCTTTTGGTCGGAAATAAGGTTCCCTCCGATGCTCGCTTCCCTTTCTGATTCTGATTTTGATACTAGTCTTGAACGAGTGGGTCCTCCAACAGTTTCTCCGTTGCCTCTTTCCTTCCTCATTAGTTCCACTTTTCTACACTTCTCTACTAAGGCTTGGAATTCCGGATTTCCAATGGTAGTACTGATTCCTTGATTTCGAAACGCAGTCCTTTCTCAAAACGCTCGCACTTCCAATCTTCACTTGGGTTGTTCTGGAAAAAGCGAAAGTACTTGGCAAGAGATTCAAACCTTGCCGCGTACTCTCCAACGGTTAATTATTTCTGTTGAAATTGTAGAAATTCTTGCTCCTTTTCAGCTCGTGCACTCTGAGGAAAATACTTGTCTAAGAACCTGGTTCGGAATACTTCCCAAGTGATCTCCTGATTCTCTGCTTCCAGCAGCTGTTCGGTGCCCTTCCACCAATACTCAGCATCACCGACCACAGAAAAGTGGCATAGGATACCTTCACTCCCTCAGGACTGTGAATCAGCTTAAAAATTTACTCTAACTCCTGAATCCATAAGTCAGCTTTCACAGGATCCACATCTCCATGAAATTGGGATGGATTTTGGCATCTAAAAGCGGTTAAATTTTTGCCTTCAATAGCCTGCTCAGCTCGAGCTTGTTCCTGTTGGTTCTGGGCAGCCAGCATAGCAGTTTGATGTGCAATAGCCGCTGCAATGTTTTCCATAGCCTGAGCAGCATAGTCCACTCCATCGTCATAATTCTCATTCATGTTGGCACGACCGCCAATAGGACCACCTCTGCGACCACGTCCACGACCACGTCCACGTCCTCGTCCACGTCCACCTTCTGGTGCTGGTTCCATAACTGACCTGGCGAACAAATCAGTCAGGCCACAACCAGAAAATGAAACGTGTAAAGGCGTATCAACACACATTACTTCTAAGAAGTAATCCAAATAAAACTTAATTCAGAGAAAACACAACATCAACATAACAGACCTATTTCCCAAAGATCCCGAAAGACTCGACCAGCTCTGATACCACCTGTAAGACCCCCACTGGGATATTACTACGTACACACATGCGGAAGTAAATTAAAAAGATAATTTGCTGGTTGCTTTCGGAAAATTGTTTTCTTTTAAGTCAGAAAACTGGGGTATAAAATTTTCTCTATAAGGATAACTCCGAAATCCATAATACATACATTTAACGTAAAGTCACATTCTAACAAAGTTACCATGACATACAACACTTCTCTAAGTTTCCATTTTCGAAAGAAAAGTTTAAACTACATATGGATGTATATAACACTACATTTACCGACCTCTTCAGATATACAACCCAACTCAGACTCCTAAGCTGGTCATTCTATCAAATATTCATTGTTGAGACCCCTCGTGGCCATCCCCCAATCAGAATACTTTCCCAAACTCTAACACTAGGTCTTCAAGTGACTTAGAAAGACTCCTCTACAACACCAGTACTAGAGTACCAAGGTACTACAGCAAAACCCGAAGAGACCTGATATAACTGTAAGAGTGAGACACCGGCAAATGGATATATCATACAACAACCATATACATGATACATACAACACATTGGCATATTAGCATTTAAGCATTATTCATAGATAAAACAAGTGTTATATCAGTGGGTCTCATACCCGAATCAATCAGTTTTATAAAGATAATGCATGACACTTCAATCATCAGGCTCTAAACTTAATCTCCGGAGATCCCAACATCCTCAAAATGAGTTGATCAAGCTCGATACACCGTCTCATTGGCTAGCTAAGCACAACGATAATACACCGTCTCATTGGCCATTTAGGCACAACGATTATGCACACCGTCTCATTGTCCATTTAGGCACAACGATACACGTACACCGTCTCATTGTCCATTTTAAGAACAACGATAATACACCGTCACATGATACCTTTCCTGTTAAGGTCTCACGTTAAAACCACGTCGGGCACGTCTGCCGTAAATGCAAATGTAAAACATTTAGTTCTCGATGTTTTCTTTGTGTTCGTTCTCATTCGTTATCGAAGCTCAAAGGCTAGCGACTATTCATAAATTTCATCATCACTTGAAAATTAATAACACAGGACGCGCAGTCCGAGTGCTCAATCACAACACCTTAGACCGATGCCGCAGTCAAGGTTTGTGGTCATAGAAATCATTTATGATTTTATCCATGTTTTATTTTAACATGATAAGGACTCCTAGTCCGCAGCAACGAAATCAGGACGCACAGTCCTCAATTCCGAGATTTGGACTCTTAGCCCACAACATCATGGTTAGGACCCTTGGTCCATAATTCTTGTCACGGATCCTAGATCACGTGCATACCACGGAAAACTAGAGCGACGTCTCGCAACTAAATTCCTATTCACATGTGCTTACTTTTCGTTCAGTTAAAATCAAATCCAAAACAAAACCTCGGTCACTTATCCAAGTAACCGGAACGTTTCCAAATCATTTAGGAGAAAATCCTTTTCCTTTACAAAATCTTTTATAAAGCAATTAGGAAATTCGTTTGTTTTTTTGAAATCCTTGATGGAATAAAGTCAAATATTTTCAAAGGGTTTTTCTTTCATAAAACACATAGTTCGAAAAAGGTTTTCTCTCGTACAAAACTTTAGATCATGAAAGGGTAGTTTCTGTTGACTTAAAATCACTTCAACACTTCTTTTAAAAACAAGAATCTTATTCTTTTTGAAGTAAGCATTTTAAATAAGGAACTTTTATAAATGAACCCAATACTTTCAAAGTTCTATTCAAGGCTTTTTAAGGCTTTTAATCCTTATAATCATTGAGCACAGACTCAAGTCCGGCTTCTCAAACTTCAATCAACAGTAATATCACAGTTAAATGACAGTTCATCACATATATATAATTCACAATACTTTAAAGCAAGTAATAGTCAACTTCAAGTAATAATCACAATAGTTCAAGTAAACAAGTCATTCAAGTATTGGCTCCATATAATAATAATATTCAAATCACTCAAGTTAAACACATACACGCATGCATATAGTCATTGAATATCCCTAGGCAATCCCCTCTTACCTTCCGTGAAAGTAAAGAGGTTAGATACTTGAATAGAAGTACCGCGAATGTCCTTGTTTTCTCCGCGATAGAAGTCTACGGTTATAAACACAAGATCACAAGTTAAAATCAACCAAGAACACTAAACCACAAGGTATTAGGTTCGGCCAAGACAATAAATTAGGGTTAGAGATCCCCGAAAATTATACAACTCATGGATTTATGATCCTCAAGTGTTGGGGGTTCATAAACAATGATCATTTAACAAGGTTGAACTAAAATCCCACTAAGTTATAAACTTAGGGTATTCGGCCAAGGCTATTAAAATAGGCTAGCATTCTCTAAACTTTCCAATCTCTTAGGTCTAGCATCCACACATAGTAAGGAGCTCAAAACCATGATCATTTTGGAAAATGAAAAACAAAGTATCCTAGGTCCATAACCTTCTAGGTTCGGCCTTCATAGGATTTATAGGTTAGGAATCTTTAAATCATCCAATCTTTTGGGCATAGCATCCTTCTATATTAAGGAGCTTTTAGTCCATAATCACTTTGGAAGAATAACACATCCTAGGTCCAAAAACACTAGTTTCGACCATCATAGGAAATCAAGTTAGAAAGATTTAAACTTTCCAATCTCTTAGACTTAGCATCCAAATATCTTATGGAGCTCATGTCCATGATCATCTTGGAAATGAAAGGAGTTACATTCTAGGTTTTACAACATAAACTAAACAAGTTAGAAGTCTTTAAGCTTTCCAATCACTTAGACTTAGCATCCTTCTACATTAAGGAGCCTTAGTCCATGATCATTTTAGAGAAATGAAAATAACATATCCTAGGTTCACAACCACAACCATCATAGGATGAATAGACTATACAATCTTTAAACTTTCCAATCACTTGGACTTAGCATCCTTCTACATTAAGGAGCCTTAGTCCATGATCATTTTGGAGAAATGAAAACCAAACCTTCCTAGGCCACTAAGGTATAGTTTCGGCCATCATAGAAAGAATAGGTTAGAAATCTTTGTTTGATAACAACTCTTAGGTTTAGAATCACAAAGTATTAAGAGTTCTAAATCCATGATCATACTTGGATAGATGAAACATAGTACCCTAGGCCTACTTATTCATATTTTCGGCCATCATAGGAACAAGCTATCAAAACCTTCCAAGATTTATATATTTAAGATCAAGGGATAGTTAGAAACTCAAACACATGATCATTTTCTCAAAAGTTGAAACAAAACTCACCTAAACCATAATACATGGTTTCGGCCTCCTTAGAAAGAAAGGGCTAGGGAGCTTTGTTTTACACAACCTTCTAGTATGTGAAAATACAAGTAAATACAAGACTATAGAAAGTGGTTTCAACTCAAAAGGAGTTTTCTACCATTTTTAAGAGATTTTTGAAGTTTAAAGCTTAATAAGAACACATAAAGCAAATAATGAAATAAAGTGATAAACTTGTAAAGAAATTTATATGAGAGCATTACCCTTAAGGAGAGGAAGAACTTTAATGAAGAACAAAAGTGCAAAAGATAAATAAAAATGCAAGCTTTAAGTAGTTGAAACTTAAAGAAGAAGATGAAGTATAAGAGTGAAGAAGTGATGAAGAAGAAGAAAAGGTGAGGAAGTGTAAATGAAAGGGGTATATATAGGGGGAGAGGGGAGAGGTCACGAAATTGAGGGAGAAGAGAGGGGTTTGGAGTGGCTTGTGGAGTAAGTTTGAGAGTTAAGGCTTGATGGGATGGAAAGAGGAGAGAGAAGTAGCTTTTAGATTAGATTAGTATTATAATTTGAAAACGTATAATGATTATACTTTTGGAGTGTGTAAGAGTCTCTCCCATCATGTCACCTCAAGTCACTTCATCCTTCTTTGTGCTCCATTTCATACCCGGTTGTATTTCCGATCGTAAATCTCCGACGTTTTCGCCCGAATAAAATATTTTATTTTATTTTTGAACGAAAATTTTCAAAATAACCAAAGTTGAAGGAAACATGATAAAAACACTAACCGTCTCGTTCACGGGTCAAAATTAGGTTTTATGCTCAGTAAACGGATACCGGCAGTGAAAACGCAGACCGGCTTCCGTCTGAATTTTCAACCGAAAATTTTACCGTGACTTCATATGATATAACAACACAAGAAAATGATTTTAGTTTAATTAAAATCATCCTCTGAGTTTAATCTAAAATAAACACATTTAAATATGTTTATACTGCTACAGAAAGCATAGGAAAAACAGGGTGTTACAACAACTATGTGCTATTCAATATTAAACAAGTGTAAGATTGTTGAACTCGTCTTAAAGAATTAGGATTTAATTTATATGCATTGTTCGTGCAATGGCTTTTTTATACTTTTATCCAATAATAAATTACTACATTATTAAAAATGTTTGACTCTTATTATAACTATCTTAGAAGTTATACATAAGATGATTTTTAATTGGTTGATAGTATTAAAAAACTTTACCCTAACAATATATCAAATTAAACTCCAACAATTAATTCATCTCTAAACAAATAAAATATATAAAAGATAATGTGGTAGACAATGTCTAGCTAAAGAAATCTTCCTACCATATTCTTTTTTCTACCCAAATATTTAAGAATGTTGACCAAGTTGAGTAATACTCATATTTTTTATTTAGCTATTAAGTTAACCTCAAAGTCAAGTAACGCTCCATTTTAAAATAAGTAAACCATGTCCACTAATAGAACCAAAAACCACCGCCTTGGTTGTGTTATCCTATATGGAAGACTTGAAATCCACAAAGTGTATAGAAGACTTGATTCCAAAACGAAAGTGGTATTTCTATCATGCAACAATAGTAAACCGCATCAGCCACCAAGTTTGAATGGGTAGGATAGACCCACGAATCCGACCAATCCTACCCTACCCAACCCAGATTTTATGGGTTTGTTCGGGTGATTGTGATCGGCTGGGTAAAAACACATAGAGCCCATATAGTATGGGTTGAGTATTTGGTTTCAAAATTCCAAACCCACTGAACCCAACCCAACCCATAGACTTAGTTTTATGTTGATGGTTGTTGAATATTGATGACTTTCACTTTTTCACTGTAATAATTAGGACTTTTAATGGATGATTGATAATGAATTCAGTGTCATATTTTAGTTGATGATTGTAGAATGTAATTTGATAAACTTTAATGACTTCAGTGTAATGTTTTAATTTGGTTTCAAGTGGAGAAAATGTTTATTTATGATTTTCTGGCCTTTTCACGGTTTTTGCCCCTCGTTAATAGCATGTTTTCTTGTAGTGAAAGGCCACAACTATGTTCTATTCAATATTAAACAAGTGTAAGATTGTTGAACTTGTCTTAAAGAATTTGGATTTAATTGATATGCATTGTTCGTGTAATGACTTTTTTTTTTATAGATTTAACCAATAATAAATTATGATATTATTAAAAATGTTTGACTCTTATTATAACTACATTAATTGTTACACATAAGATGATTTTTAATTGGTTGATAGTATTAGAAAACTTTACCCTAACAATATATCAAATTAAACTCTAACAATTAATTCATCTCTAAATAAATAGAATATAAAAAAGATAATGTGGTAGATAGTGTCTAGCAAAAGAAATCTTCCTACCATATTCTTTTTTCTACCCCAAATATTTAAGAATGTTGACAAAGTCAAGTAATGCTCATTTTTTATTTAGCTATTGACTTAACCTCAAAGTCAAGTCACGCTCCATTTTAAAATAATAAACCATGTCTATTAATAGGACCAAAAACCAGCACCTTGGTCGTATTTTCCTATATAGAAGACTTGAAATCCACAAAGTGTATGGAAGACTTGATTCCAAAGCGCAAGTGATATTTCTATCATGCAACATTAGTAAACCGCATCAGCCACCAAGTTTGAATGGGTCTGGGACTCTGGATAGACCCACGAATCCGACCAATCCTACCCAACCTAACCCAGATTTTGTGGGTTTGTTCGGGTGATTGTGATTGGTTGGGTAAAAACACATAGAACCCATATAGTATTGGTTGAGTATTTGGTTTCAGAATTCCAAACTCACTAAACCCAACCTAACCCATAGACTTAGTTTTATATTGATGGTTACTGAATATTGATGACTTTCACTTTTTCACTGTAATAATTAGGACTTTTAATGGATGATTGTTAATAAATTCAGTGTCATATTTTAGTTGATGGTTGTAGAATGTATTATGATAAACTTTAATGACTCCTGTGTAATGTTTTAATTTGGTTTCAGTTGGAGAAAATGTTTATTTTTGATTTTCTGCCCTTTTCACGGCTCTTGCCCCTTGTTAATAGCATTTTTTCTTTAGTGAAAGGCCACAACTATGTTCTATTCAATATTAAACAAGTATAAGATTGTTGAGCTCGTCTTAAAGAATTAGAATTTCATTGATATGCACTGTTCGTGTAATGACTTTTTTTTTATAGATTTAACCAATAATAAATTACGATATTATTAAAAATGTTTGACTCTTATTATAACTACATTAATTGTTACACAAAAGATGATTTTTAATTGGTTGATAGTATTAGAAAACTTTACCCTAACAATTTAATTAAATTCTAACAATTAATTCATCTCTAAATAAATAGAATATATAAAAGATAATGTGGTAAACACTGTCTAGCTAAAGAAATCTTCCTACCATATTCTTTTTTCTACCCAAATATTTAAGAATGTTGACCAAGTCAAGTAATGCCCATTTTTTATTTAGCTATTAAGTTAACCTCAAAGTCAAGTCACGCTCCATTTTAAAATAGTAAACCATGTCCACTAATAGGACCAAAAACCAGCACCTTGGTTGTATTTTCCTTCATGGAGGACTTGAAATCCACAAAGTGTTTGGAAGACTTGATTCCAAAATGCAAGTGGTATTTCTATCATGCAACAATAGTAACCGCATCAGCCACCAAGTTTGAATGGGTTTGAATAGACCCACGAATCCGACCAATGCTACCCTACCCAACCCAGATTTTGTGGGTTTGTTCGGGTGATTGTGATCGGTTGGGTAAAAACACATAGAACCCATATAGTATGGGTAGAGTATTTGGTTTCAGAATTCCAAACCCATTGAACCCAACCCCACCCATAGACTTAGTTTTATGTTGATGGTTGTTAAATATTGATGGCTTTCACTTTTTCACTGAAATAATTAGGACTTTTAATGGATGATTGTTAATGAATTCAGTATCATATTTTAGTTGATGGTTGTAGAATGTAGTTTGATAAACTTTAATGACTTAAGTGTAATGTTTTAATTTGGTTTCAGTTGTTTAAAATGTTTATTTATGATTTTATGCCCTTTTCACGCTTTTGCCCCTTGTCAATCGCATTTTTTCTTGTAGTGAAAGGCCACAACTATGTTCTATTCAATATTAAACAAGTGTAAGATTGTTGAACTCGTCCTAAAGAATTTGGATTTAATTGATATGCGCTGTTCGTGTAATGACTTTTTTATACATTTAACCAATAATAAATTACAACATTATTAAAACAGAAATGCTAGTTAGTGCGAAAGCATATTCGTATGGTAGTGTGCGAATGATGTGGCAATATTTTTCCTTTTATATTTTAACTATTATATTAATTATATTAATTTATTTAAAATATAATATTAAAAAACAAAGAAATTAGGATGGTATGTGCCTATGTGGGGTTGTCGCCGCGGCCTTGTCTGGCGTCGTTCGCTCTGAGTCGGGCTTCGTCTTCCTCCTCTGTCGTTTGCCCCTCTGCCCTCACACTAGTTTCTTTTCCTTTCTTTTTTATCATTTTCGCTGGGCATGTAACTCCGATTCTTCATTGCTATCATCTTCTTCTTTGTCTTGGGTATGGTGGTCCGACTTCGGCATTGGGAGTAGCACCGCCTCCTCGCTAGTATAGTGCGTCGTGGCTGAGTTGCGCGCCTGTTGACAGAAGACGTGGCGGAGCTCTGTGGAGGCGTGGTGGCTGGTTAGTGCAGTGGTGACCCATGAGAATCGCGATGCAGCGGCTGCGGCGGAGGAGTGCGGCGGCCCGGGGTTCACTGCATGACAGGTGGGCGTCTAAGGGGAGGCTGACTCTGGTGGCTGCGAGCAAGGTGCGGTTGTCCCAGGCGGCAATGGGTCGCGATGCTGGTCCAAGGCGGAGGAGAGGCGGTGCTGCAATGGTGGCTAGACAGTGATGGTGATATTTCTTAACAAGGCAACCAGTGACTATACGTGGTGGTGGCAAAAGGTGGATACCAGACTGTGAGGGTTGTTTGTGGAAAGAAGAAGAAAAAGAAGAAAGAGTTTGGAAGGTTATAAAATTTCTGAGAAGAAAGTTGTTGGTGGAGCGTCATTTCCACCTTCATGTTACAGAAGAAGAAGCACTTTTTTTTCCCAATTTTTTTATGTTATATTAATTAATTAATAACTATTAAAATTAATAACTATTAAAAATAGAAAAGAATGGCCACGTGCCCACGTCATTCGCACAGCATTTGACGAATTCTCTTTTGCACCATATAGCGGTGCTGTTATTAAAAATGTTTCACTCTTATTATAACTACATTAAAAGTTACACATAAGATGATTTTTAATTGGTTGATAGAATTAGAAAACTTTACCCTAACAATATATCAAATTAAACTCGAACAATTAATCCATCTCTAAATAAATAGAATATATAAAAGATAATGTGGTAAACACTGTCTAGCTAAAGAAATCTTCTTACCATATTCTTTTTCCTACCCAAATATTTAAGAATGTTGACCAAGTCAAGTAATCTCATTTTTTATTTAGCTATTAAGTTAACCTCAAAGTCAAGTCACACTCCATTTTAAAATAGTAAACCATGTCCACTAATAGGACCAAAAACCAGCACCTTGGTCGTATTTTCCTATATGTAAGACTTGAAATCCACAAAGTGTATGGAAGACTTGATTCCAAAACGCAAGTTGTATTTCTATCATGCAACATTAGTAAACCGCATCAGCCACCAAGTTTGAATGGGTTTAGGACTCTGGATAGACCCACGAATCCGACCAATCCTACCCAACCTAATCTAGATTTTGTGGGTTTGTTCGATTGATTGTGATCGGTTGGGTAAAAACACATAGAACCCATAGAGTATGGGTTGAGTATTTGGTTTCAGAATTCCAAACTCACTGAACCCAACCCAACCCATAGACTTAGTTTTATGTTGATGGTTACTGAATATTGATGACTTTCACTTTTTCACAGTAATAATTAGGACTTTTAATGGATGATTGTTAATAAATTCAGTGTCATATTTTAGTTGATGGTTGTAGAATGTATTATGATAAACTTTAATGACTCCTGTGTAATGTTTTAATTTGGTTTCAGTTGGAGAAAATGTTTATTTATGATTTTCTGCCCTTTTCACGGCTCTTGCCCCTTGTTAATAGCATTTTTTCTTTAGTGAAAGGCCACAACTATGTTCTATTCAATATTAAACAAGTATAAGATTGTTGAGCTCGTCTTAAAGAATTAGGATTTCATTGATATGCACTGTTCGTGTAATGACTTTTTTTTTTTATAGATTTAACCAATAATAAATTACGATATTATTAAAAATGTTTGACTCTTATTATAACTACATTAATTGTTACACATAAGATGATTTTTAATTGGTTGATAGTATTAGAAAACTTTACCCTAACAATATATCAAATTAAACTCTAACAATTAATTCATCTCTAAATAAATAGAATATATAAAAGATAATGTAGTAAACACAGTCTAGCTAAAGAAATCTTCTTACCATATTCTTTTTTCTACCCAAATATTTAAGAATGTTGACCAAGTCAAGTAATGCTCATTTTTTATTTAGCTATTAAGTTAACCTCAAAGTCAAGTCACGCTCTATTATAAAATAGTAAACCATGTCCACTAATAGGACCAAAAACCAGCACATTGGTTGTATTTTCCTTTATGGAAGACTTGAAATCCACAAAGTGTATGGAAGAATTGATTCCAAAATGCAAGTGGTATTTCTATCATGCAACAATAGTAATCGCATCAGCCACCAAGTTTGAATGGGTCTGAATAGACCCACGAATCTGACTAATCCTACCCTACCCAACCGAGATTTTGTGGGTTTGTTTGGGTGATTGTGATCGATTGGGTAAAAACACATAGAACCCATATAGTATGGGTAGAGTATTTGGTTTCAGAATTCCAAACCTACTGAACCCAACCCCACCCATAGACTTAGTTTTATGTTGATGGTTGTTGAATATTGATGGCTTTCACTTTTTCACTGTAATAATTAGGACTTTTAATGGATGATTGTTAATAAATTCAGTGTCATATTTTAGTCGATGTGGTTATAGAATGTAGTTTGATAAAATTTAATGACTTCAATGTAATGTTTTAATTTGGTTTCAGATTGAGAAAATGTTTATTTATGATTTTCTGCCCTTTTTCACGGTTTTTGCCGCTCGTTAATAGCATTTTTTCTGGTAGTGAAAGGCCACAACTATGTGCTATTCAATATTAAACAAGGGTAAGATATTTGAACTCGTCTTAAAGAATTAGGATTTAATTTATATGCATTGTTCGTGCAATGACTTTTTTATACTTTTAACCAATAATAAATTATTACATTATTAAAAATGTTTGACTCTTATTATAACTATCTTAAAAGTTACACATAAGATATTTTTAATTGGTTGACAGTATTAAAAAACTTTACCCTAACAATATATCAAATTAAACTGTAACAATTAATTCATCTCTAAATAAATAAAATATATAAAAGATAATGTGGTAAACACTGTCTAGCAAAAGAAATCTTCCTGCCATATTCTTTTTCCTACCCAAATATTTAAGAATGTTGACCAAGTCAAGTAATCTCATTGTTTATTTAGCTATTAAGTTAACCTCAAAGTCAAGTCACACTCCATTTTAAAATAGTAAACCATGTCCACTAATAGGACCAAAAACCAGCACCTTGGTCGTATTTTCCTATATGGAAGACTTGAAATCAACAAAGTGTATGGAAGACTTGATTCCAAAACGCAAGTTGTATTTCTATCATGCAACATTAGTAAACTGCATCAGCCACCAAGTTTGAATGGGTTTAGGACTCTGGATAGACCCACGAATCCGACCAATCCTACCTAACCTCACCCAGATTTTGTGGGTTTGTTCGATTGATTGTGATCGGTTGGGTAAAAACACATAAAACCCATAGAGTATGGGTTGAGTATTTGGTTTTAGAATTCCAAACCCACTCAACCCAACCCAACCCATAGAGTTAGTTTTATATTGATGGTTGTTGAATATTGATGACTTTCACCTTTTCACTGTAATAATTAGGACTTTTAATGGATGATTGTTAACGAATTCAGTGTCATATTTTAGTTGATGTGGTTATAGAATGTAGTTTGATAAACTTTAATGACTTCAATGTAATGTTTTAATTTGGTTTCAGATTGAGAAAATGTTTATTTATGATTTTCTGCCCTTTTTCACGGTTTTTGCCCCTCGTTAATAGCATTTTTTCTGGTAGTGAAAGGCCACAACTATGTGCTATTCAATATTAAACAAGGGTAAGATATTTGAACTCGTCTTAAAGAATTAGGATTTAATTGATATGCATTGTTCGTGCAATGACTTTTTTATACTTTTAACCAATAATAAATTATTACATTATTAAAAACGTTTGACTCTTATTATAACTATCTTAAATGTTACACATAAGATGATTTTTAATTGGTTGATAGTATTAAAAAACTTTACCCTAACAATATATCAAATTAAACTGTAACAATTAATTCATCTCTAAATAAATAAAATATATAAAAGATAATGTGGTAAACACTGTCTAGCTAAAGAAATCTTCCTACCATATTCTTTTTCCTACCCAAATATTTAAGAATGTTGACCAAGTCAAGTAATCTCATTGTTTATTTAGCTATTAAGTTAACCTCAAAGTCAAGTCACACTCCATTTTAAAATAGTAAACCATGTCCACTAATAGGACCAAAAACCAGCACCTTGGTCGTATTTTCCTATATGGAAGACTTGAAATCCACAAAGTGTATGGTAGACTTGATTCCAAAATGCAAGTTGTATTTCTATCATGCAACATTAGTAAACCGCATCAGCCACCAAGTTTGAATGGGTCGGATAGACCCACTAATCCGACCAATCCTACCCTATCCAACCCAGATTTTGAGGGTTTGTTCGGGTGATTGTGATCGGTTGGGTAAAAACACATAGAGCCCATACAGTATGGGTTGAGTATTTGGTTCCAAAATTCAAACCCACTGAACCAAACCCAACCCATAGACTTAGTTTTATGTTGATGGTTGTTGAATATTGATGACTTCACTTTTTCACTGTAATAATTAGGACTTTTAATGGATGATTGTTAATGAATTCAGTGTCATATTTTAGTTGATGGTTGTAGAATGTAATTTTGATAAACTTTAATGACTTCAGTGTAATGTTTTAATTTGGTTTCAGATTGAGAAAATGTTTATTTATGATTTTCTGCCCTTTTCACAGTTTTTGCCCTTTGTTAATAGCTTTTTTCTTATAGTGAAAGGCCACAACTATGTGCTATTCAATATTAAACAAGTGTAAGATTGGTGAACTCGTCTTAAAGAATTAGGATTTAATTGATATGCATTGTTCGTGTAATGACTTTTTTATACTTTTAACCAATAATAAATTACTACATTATTAAAAATGTTTGACTCTTATTATAACTACCTTAAAAGTTACATATAAGATGATTTTTAAGTGGTTGATAGCATTAAAAAACTTTACCCTAACAATATATCAAATTAAACTCTAACAATTAATTCATCTCTAAATAAATAGAATATAAAAAAGATAATGTGGTAGATAGTGTCTAGCAAAAGAAATCTTCCTACCATATTCTTTTTTCTACCCAAATATTTAAGAATGTTGACAAAGTCAAGTAATGCTCATTTTTTATTTAGCTATTGAGTTAACCTCAAAGTCAAGTCATGCTCCATTTTAAAATAGTAAACCATGTCCACTAATAGGACCAAAAACCAGCACCTTAGTTGTATTTTCCTATATGAAAGACTTGAAATCCACAAAGTGTATGGAAGACTTGATTTCAAAACGCAAGTGGTATTTCTATCATGCAACATTAGTAAACCGCATCAGCCACCAAGTTTGAATGGGTCTGGGACTTTGGAGAGACCCACGAATCCGACCAATCCTACCCAACCAAACCCCGATTTTGTGGGTTTGTTCGGGTGATTGTGATCGGTTGGGTAAAAACACATAGAACCCATATAGTATGGGTAGAGTATTTGGTTTCAGAATTCCAAACCCACTAAACCCAACCCCACCCATAGACTTTGTTTTATGTTGATGGTTGTTGAATATTGATGGCTTTCACTTTTTCACTGTAATAATTAGGACTTTTAATGGATGATTGTTAATGAATTCAGTATCATATTTTAGTTGATGGTTGTAGAATGTAGTTTGATAAACTTTAATGACTTAAGTGTAATGTTTTAATTTGGTTTCAGTTGGATAAAATGTTTATTTCTGATTTTCTGCACTTTTCACGGCTTTTGCCCCTTGTTAATAGCATTTTTTCTTGTAGTGAAAGGCCACAACTATGTTCTATTCAATATTAAACCAGTGTAAGATTGTTGAACCTGTCTTAAAGAACTAGGATTTAATTGATATGCATTGTTCGTGTAATGACTTTTTTTATACTTTTAACCAATAATAAATTACTACATTATTAAAAATGTTTGACTCTTATTATAACTACCTTAAAAGTTACATATAAAATGATTTTTAATTGGTTGATAGCATTAAAAAACTTTACCCTAACAATATATCAAATTAAACTCTAACAATTAATTCATCTCTAAATAAATAGAATATATAAAAGATAATGTGGTAGACAGTGTCTAGCTAAAGAAATCTTCCTACCATATTCTTTTTTCTACCCAAATATTTAAGAATGTTGACCAAGTCAAGTAATGCTCATTTTTCATTTAGCTATTAAGTTAACCTCAAAGTCAAGTCACGCTCCATTTTAAATTAAGTGAACCATGTCCACTATAGGACCAAAAACCAGCACCTTGGTTGTATTTTCCTATATGGAAGACTTGAAATCCACAAAATGTATGGAAGACTTGATTCCAAAACGCAAGTGGTATTTCTATCATGCAACAATAGTAAACCACATCAGCCACCAAGTTTGAATGGGTCTAGATAAACCCATGAATCCGACCAATCCTACCCTACCCAACCCAGATTTTGTGGGTTTGTTCGGGTGATTGTGATCGGTTGGGTAAAAACACATAGAACCCATATAGTATGGGTTGAGTATTTGGTTTCGGAATTCCAAACCCACCGAACCCAACCCAACCCAACCCATAGGCTTAGTTTTATGTTGAATTGTTGAATATTGATAACTTTCACTTTTTCACTGTAATAATTTTGACATTTATTGGATGATGGTTAATGAATTCAGTGTCATATTTTAGTTGATAGTTGTAGAATTTGGTTTGATAAACTTTAATGACTTCAGTGTAATGTTTTAATTTGGTTTCAGTGGGAGAAAATGTTTATTTATGATTTGCTGCCCTTTTCATGGCTTTTGCCCCTCGTTAATAGCATTTTTTCTTGTAGTGAAAGGCCACAACTATGTTCTATTCAATATCAAACAAGTGTAAGATTGTTGAACTCGTCTTAAAGAATTAGGATTTAATTAATATGTACTGTTTGTATCTAACATTTTCTGGTGCTTTTCCAGTAACTATTTTCTTTTTCTACTGTCCTTGCTTCCCATGGAAGGGTAAAAGAAAAATAGTGTATCACTATGCTCTTGTTGGTGTAGCACATTTTTGCTGATATAAGAATCCCACTTTGCCCTAAATTGCAAAGAAGACTTCACTACTCCTAATCAGGAAATTATAAAGTACAGAAGACTTCACTGCTCCTAATCAGGAAATTATGAAGTACAAGAAGCTGAAAAAGTGAAAATACACAAACTCATGCAACTATTTGCTTGTAGAGAACTTGTCATCCCTACTTAATTTTCTTCTATTTTGTTTGAATATATTATAGTTCAAGGAGTATTGGCAGGACAAATACTTCCAAAGAATCAGAAAAAGTATGTTGAATATTCAACTTTGCAGTTATGCTTCACAATGCATTTTGCAAGTCCATTTTTTTTGTAGAAGCATAATTCTGTAAGAACTATTGATGGTTCTGATACCTGCACTCCCTGTCTGGTTGGGCCACAATCTCATGCAACACATATTTTTAGCTAAATAGTTATACACACGACTTACTAAGCATAAGATTGATAAGAATAATTAAAAAGGTACTAAAAGTCTAAAATGTATCAATTTGGTGCAGCTCAACGGTGCCTTACTTGGATAGTTACGCTTGTTGGGATCATACAGAATGTTGTTGGTTATGGCCTTGTTTGGCTTATTGTCACTCACAGGTTTCCTTCTTTACCCTCGTGGGCGGTAAGTTCGATTCAATAACCAAACACTATCTATCATCAATTTGAATGTTATGTTTGCTTTTACAAGTTTTAAATTTTGCACGAGAGTCCTTTAGGTTAATTTTTTTTTATACCACCCCTCATCACCTCCACTCCATCCATTCTCTCTCGATAGTAGCTAGAGGGACCTAGTCCCATCCCCTCCATGCCATATCTCTAACCGGATGTCGTCTCAGTCATAATGCATCCATCCTGCCAAATTTGATCTAATCTTATGTTCAATAGTGAGGATTCTAATTTAATATATAGCTCTTGATTTGAGAAGAATCCAATTTAATATATCTCACCAGTCACCACCCTTTCCCCACATGATAAGAGAAGAGACCACAAGATAATAGGAGAGGAGAGACCATACGTAATTAAGTGTAGAAAAACCTTTTTTACTTTAATTTAGTTTTCTTCATCTAGATTATATCTTGGGTTGTGTTGTGCATTCTCTCATTTGGAGAAACTTCAGCCCAATCTATGAGCTGGTAAAGTTTGTTAACCAGGCACTTATTTTCAGCTTTGCGTTTTCATCTTTCTGGGACAAAATGGCTCTACATATTACAACACATCTTCACTCGTTTCCTGCGTGCAAAGTTTCCCGGAAAGACGAGGACCCGTGGTGGGGATATTAAAGGGCTTTATTGGCTTAAGTGGTGCAATTTGGACTCAAATTATAGCCATGATCAATGCCCCTGATCAAGCATCTTTGATTTTCATTATAGCAGTTGGACCTGCAATGGTTTCTTGCGCCCTCATGTTCATCATAAGACCAGTTGAAGGTTACAAACAAGCTAGACCCTCTGATGGTTCAGGCTTCATGTTTATCTACAGCATTTGCCTTCTCCTGGCTTCTTATCTTATGGGGGTTTTGTTGGTAGAGAATATGTTGCAATTAGACCAAAGCACTATCACATTATTTGCTGTTATTTTGATCATTCTTATATTGCTTCCTATTATAGTTCCTATTCTATTGGTTTTCTTCTCAAAACCCAAAACTCCAGATGAGGAAACTCTTCTTGAACAGCCACCAATTGAAGTAGCAACCAAATATGTGCAAGTGTTAGATGAGACTAGCTCTAGTGCTGGTCATGTTGAATACGAGAAGCTTCCAAAATTAGAGGCACTTCCACTATCAGATGGGCCAAGCGACAATGTCCAATTTCAAGCTAAACTTTTCCGCTAAGAGGAGAGGATTTCACCTTAACACAGGCACTGGTCAATGCTGATTTTTGGATCATGTTCTTTTCTCTTGTGATGGGTTCTGGATCGGGTTTGACAGTGATAAACAACATGGGTCAGATGTGTCAATCGTTGGGAGAGGACAATGTCAATGTGTATATATCGGTTATCAGCATATCCAACTTCCTTGGTCGTGTTGCTGGTGGCTACTTCTCAGAGATTATAGTAAGGTGCAAGAAATCTCTCTCCCTTTTGCCTTTGAATTTTAGTGCATCTTAGAATCTCCCACTTTGGAGCACAATCTACAATGTTATTTGGAAAATGAAGTTTGCACCTATAGACTGTTTTTACGCTACAAGGTTTAAATATCAATTATCTGGTTATCGCTATATAATGTGATAAAAGAAGCTAGTAATAGGTTATCAATTTTGATAATCAGTTGTTTAGAGCCCATTTGTTTCAACATTTTTTTCAAAAAAAAAAAAATTCATTTATTTTGTGAAATTATTTCTTTGTTTTCAGCTTTTGAAACTAATAAGAATTTGAAAAAAAATTTGATTGATTTGAAATAAAAAATTTGAAGCTATTTTTTAGCTTCTCATTAAAGTCTGATTCTATAGAGGAGAGAGTATGTTCAAAATGATTTTTATGATTGCAAACAAATATAAATTAGCTTATGTTTTACTTAAAAATGTCTAAAATTTAATCTCTAAATTATTTTATATGAAATGGGCATTTATCACATAATACTCGTGTTATTGGTATTTGTATATTATTAATCATGTGTAAAAAAAATATGTCTAAAAATAGTGCACATATAGAATAATTGATGTTATATTATATAAGACAAGTGTTCCTTTTTTTGCCCTTTCTATACAGAAATTTTGGATCCTCGAGACTAGTTGCATTAGCCGTAATTCAGGCAGTGATGGCATTAGGACTCTCCTACTATGCCCTGGGTTTGGTTGGACAAGTTTACATGGTGGCCATAAGTAATGGTTTTGGTTTCGGTGCCCACTGGTCAATTGCAATAGCTGCAACTTCAGAACTATTTGGCTTGAAGAGCTTTGGGACTTTATTCAATTTTCTTACAATGGCTAACCAGGTTGGATCATTGTTTCTATCTGGATTCGTAGCAAGCACAATATATGATTATTATGCAGAGCAACAAGCAAAGCACCAAATTCACACACATGGAAATGATGAGTTGCTCGTTTGTGAGGGAAATATATGCTATTCCTTGACATGTGGGATCTTAGCACGTGTTATATTGAAAGGGACATCTGTATAGACATTGCACGTGTTATATTGAAGTCAGTGTGGGTAGATATTGACCTATCTCATATTTTGAGGAGTAGACTAGTAGAAACCAGTATGAAAGTATAGAGAAAATGGGGAAGATCCCCTTGATTATAGAGAATACTGCAGAACTTCGAGGGTTTGCATCTTCCAATGCCCAAAAACCCCAATTCTTTCCAGTTCACAAGATACCCTCCTCTCTCAATCTCCCTCTTATTTATAAGAAACATGTCTTATCTCCTAACTATCTCCCTGACTCACCCACTAACCAATTAACTAATAACTAACTAACTAATAGCAACTTGTCTCTTAAGAACAATTTTCTTGGGTCCCATTGTTTTAAGCATGTCAACCCCACTACCATCGTGGTATACATACAGTTGTCCATCAAGGTTCCATTGTTGCTCTTCTTTAATTTCCAAGGAAAAAACCAATGTCTCCGGTGTATCTTCCTTTTGGGCCAATTTATTCCTCAAGGTTTTGGGTTGTGGCCCATTATTGAACTAGATTGTGACCCGCGAGTTGCGCGGTTGCAATTTTGTTTTAAAATGAGATGAGAAATATAACATATCAGGGACCAAAGAAGAAAATATGGAACGATTAAGAATTGACAGCATCAGAAATGTCCTCTTGATGTGGATGTTCAATGCCAATAATATCAATTATTTTTATTTCACAACAAAGTTTCTTTTGCATAGGATTTCAACAAAGTAGCAAGTTCAAAGTAACTTCATTACTAACCATATAAGAATTCTATATAACAGTAATCACATTGTAATACATTTATATTATACTTAAAGATTGTTTGTGAGGATAGAATCAATAAATAGAACAAATCAACTATTTAACATTGCAAGTTAGTAATAATCTTTCAAACAATATTAAGAAAGGAAAAATTACTTTGGAATCTTTTGGCAGTAGCACTATACCTTTCAAACATTAAATTGGTGCACCTGTTGTTAGCTCTATGGTGTGGACACTGTCATTTAACAATCAATAACAATGAAATATGGAATAATTGCATTAAAATTCTTTAACAGCTTCAAAAGAGGTTTTCAAAATTGACAATATTGATATTTGCATAATACATGTTTAGATGCTTATATTGTAGTCTAAGCATATAAACCATTTTGAAACATGCACCTTCTTTTCCAAAAAAATAAAAAATTTAAAAAAGGAAGTTTTTAACTATTTAATTTGTAAATTAAAATTCAAAATACTAACAATGCTAATCAGAGTTCAATAAATTGAAGACATATTTGAGTATTTATCCAAACAAATATAACATATGGTAAGGCAAGAACTTCAGAGATTTTGGCAGCCTAGAGCTTATTGTGAAGGTTATTGAACTATAGTGATATTACTATCATTGATACTGTATATCACCCAAAATAAAATAAAAAATCAGCTCACCGTTTAACTTTTTAATATAGCAATAATGGTGTAAGAAGATGATCATAATACCGTCATAAATCATCACTAACATCCAATGTAAGGAAAAATGTGTCAGGTACCACTACATAACTTTCACATAATACTCATCATAATGAAGCATATATGTTAAAACATAATCAATTCAACTATGTAAGAAACATGATGAGGATGATAATAGAGAATTAAAAAAAGGACTTGGATCTTCAGGATGATTTAGAGTCTGCACAAACTCCTCACTTGATTGTGCAATTGTTCATTTTATTTACTTCAATGGTATATTTTGTCAAGGGCAAAATATCCTACAACAAAACCAGAGGCAAGAGTGAGATTCTAGAGGTTACAATTTTCACTCCAAGTTTGTTGAGCAATGCAAGTACAGAGGTTCCCTTTTGCTTAGTAGGAATGAAAGTAGAAAAGCTGAAGAATATAATGACAACTTTACTTCTGCACATGCAACCAGGTACAGTTATTGAAAAAAGAAAAGTTACTTAAGTTTCAAATTTATACAAAAGTATAGTACTAAATTAATTTTAATTTATGGTTGCCTCAAAGTTACTTACTATAATGCATAAGCTAAATAAAGATTCCTTTCTATATACAGAGAGAAGATCTGCAAGATTTTCAAGATGATTATTGGCTTTTATAATTTCACATGGGCAATGTAGAAAGGAATACAGGCAATGTTTACCATATATAAGAAGCATAAGGACAGTCTGTAAGCAATATGAGATGTAGGAAACCATCTGAAAGGTGTGCATCAGCCACCAAATCACTAATTGAGGGCATTGATCAATTCATCCAAAGCACAACCATTGATCATGCAATTGGTATTCAATGTCTCGCTAATTGTTACTGTAAGCAAAGATAAACCATTGAAATAACTTTTAATATTGACTAATTAAATTTACATCTAAAGATGAGTTAAACTATGAGAGATTTTTTACAAATCTTACTTAGGTGGAGAGCAGTGGTGATTGCAGTAGAGTTGAAATAGCAAGAGGCTCCTTTGTGCTTGAACCTATGATAGTAATTGCTGAAGGCAAAGTAGGCATGGTCCTTTACAGTATTTGGAAGGTAAAAGAGATGACTCACTTGTATACCTCCTTCCTTCTTCTCACTAATTGAGAATGGCATTTTTTTACCTAAAGCATAAAAATTTGAATGAATCACGCCATTTTAAACATATTATGATGTTGTTCCACTGACACGCCAGAATGAACAATTGGTATAAGACAATACATTAATAATGTAAAGAAAATTAAAAATCACACACTCAAAACTTTCACCTGAATAATCTTATATTTAACCGATCAGACCTGAATAATCTTAAGAAGAAAATGAGGCTGGGGAAGGGGAAGGGGAGACACCCCAAAAATGTCACAAGGGGACTAAACCAATCAAAAATGCTTTAAGCAAGAAACAAAGAATCAGCAACATGAAGAAATCTTAAGTTCACAAAGGGACATTAAATTACCTATACATCGCTCTGATATAGTCAACACTCAACATCATAGTTAAAAAGTGTAATTGAAAAGAAGCAGAGAACAACTTAAGAAAGAGAGACAACCTCGTCCCTAGACTCAATACATTAATTCTAATGGCAAGCACAAGAGAAATTTTAGAAGATAGCGCCTCCGCCCATCAAACAATGTCAGTGGCTGCACCGGCGAACCACGGTGTAGGAGATAGCGCCTCTGCCGCACTTTTTGAAGTTGTTGGACATTGACGGTGGCAGTGGCAATGAAGCAGGGGTAGGAGATAGTCTTGGTGACCTATTGTCATTCCACAGACGGTGGCGGCGGTGGCGACGAAGCACTGGGTATAGCGCCACCATTCCTAGTCTACCAGGCACCACAGATCCTCCGTTGCCTTCCTCGTTCGACTCCCTTCGTAGCCCGCCGCCATGAACCAACCGCCACGCAACACTAATCCATCCTCCATCGCCGTCTACTTAATCTCTAATTGTCTCTTTCTATTGTAAATTAACACAGAGAGCAACTCAAAAGAGGGAAAAATTGTGTTTCTATTGTAAATGCAGATTGTCTCTTTATTTTGTAGATTAACACAGAGAGGAAAAAATTGTGTTTCTATCATAAACGCAGAGAGCAACGCATACAACACACAGGCGGAGAGGAATTGGGGTTTTTATTCCAAGGGTAGAGAGCAAAGAGGAATTTCGTGATACTTTCCTTGAACTTAGAGAGCAGAGAGGCAAGCCACGTAGGATAATTTGGTAAGGTGGAAAAAAATGTGGGAGGTGGCCAAAATTGTGCTGAGGTGTCTTGATGAGATTTTGAGGGTGAGTTTTAATAGATTATAAATAGATAAATAGATGTACTAGGGTGTTGCTTTTTACAGCTCTAATTTTTCTAATACACCCCATCCCCTTCGTTAAAAAAAATCGTTTTTTTACAAAATACCTTTATCTCTTCCTTTCTATCATCCCATTTTCTTCTTTCTGGAAGCTCTTTTCTCTCCTCTTTCCAAAAACACATACACATCTTCATGTTCCTGGATTTTTCTCCTCATTGTTCAGGTTTATCAGGTTTGTTCTCATTTTTTTTATTTAAAAATTGATACTTTCCGGAATTAAGTTTTCGAAAACTTAATGTCGGAACACAAATTAGTGAATTTTTTTACCTTTTTCGGAAACTTATTTCTAGAATACATTGCTTGAATTTTGAATCATTTAGAAAACTTACATTCGGAACTGTATGTGTGTAATCCTGGAACTATGTTTCCGGAATTACACATATACAGTTCCGGAAATAAATTTCTGGAATGATTCAAAATTCAGGCAATGTATTCCAAAAATAAGTTTCTGGAAGGTAAAAACACTTCCGAGAAATAAGAATGCGGAAGTGTGTATCACTCTTTTGATTTTATTGTTTTGATTGAGATATCTGACAATATTTCTTCCTCTTATTTCACAACAATCCTAACCAAAAATATTGCCATGAATATTTCTTGTTGCTTGAGCGGGTAAATTTGTAGGTAATCCCTTGTTATTTTATTCTTCAAGAATGAAGGTTGAAGATGGATTGGAGGCAGATGGGGGTGTATGGAAGGAAGGGTTCTTGAAAGAAGAAAGAAGAAAGAAGGATAGATTATAGAAGGGCTAAGAGTATTTTGGGGGGAAATTTCTTTAAGAGTAAACACCCAATTTGGTCTTTGAAATTGTGAAGTAGTATCAACCAGGTCCCTGAAATTATCGAAATTCCAAATTGGTCCCTGAAATTGTAAAACGGTGATCAACTTAGTCCTTCCGTTAAAAATCATATTGACTAAGTTGATATTAAGTTTGCATTGTCAAGGACTTAATTGATATTAAGTGAATAAAATGAGGGACAAAATTGATACTAACTTATCATCCAGGGACGCTTTTGGAATTTCAAAAATTTCAAGGACCTAGTTGATATTACTTCACAATTTCAGGGACCAAATTGGGTATTTGCTCTTTGTTTAAAGAAAGGAGTGGGGTGAGCAACACCCAAATAACTATGAGAAATGGGTGCAATATTGATTGCACTCCGATCACAGGCTAGTGCACACCCAATAGCTTTGGGTTGTGGCCCATCAATGAAGGAACTTTTATTAATGGGCCTAATAGTGAATGGAAGCTGATGAAACAGCAAATCTAATAACTTATTGCTGCATCACAAATAACTGGGTCTAACCCATTAGGTTACCCAGTGTATTTTGTTGGCAGCCTTCCAACTTTGCCTCTGTTTCTCCTTCGCTTTCACAGTGGTTACGTCGTGCAGCTCCACCCATCGTGTTTTCTTCTTTGCAGCGGCGATCCCCATCACATGCCCTCGTCGATGTTGCTAGTGCATCATCAACAGCTGCTCCGCTATTCTCGTGAGTGGGGCGGCTGGGTGGGCTTGGTAGGATGAGTACACTAAGGCTTTGTTTGTGAGTTGTTTTGGAAGGGAAGTAAGGGAAATGGAAGGTTTGTGAGAATCTCTCCCTTGTTTGTGTATTTAAAAATTTGGAGGGGAAGGTTTTGAAGATTTTAGAAAACCCCTCAAACCCCTCCTTAGCCCAATTTTTTTGTTTACCCCAATTTGGGGTTTTTTTTTTTGGGGGGGAAATAATTAAATTACTAATTTACCCTCCTAGTCTTTACTAATTTGTATTAATATTTTTTTTTGAAAGGTGCATTCATATTATTTAAAGAATATTACTTATGTTAATTTTTTAAATAAGGGTAAGATTGTAAAAGCACGTCATAAACCCTCCATTTCCTTTCCCTCATACAATATGCACTCACAAACAAGGTGAGAGATAATACTCTCATTTACCTCCCCTCTCTCTCTTTTCCTTCCCCTTTGATCTCCTCCCTTTCCTTCCACTCCAAACTCACAAACAAAGCCTAGGGTCTATTTGAAAGATAGGAGGGGAGGGGCTTGATGTGAAAGGAAGGAGGAAAAGAAAGAGGAAGGGAAAATAGTCACTCTCCTTACATGGGTTTTTATTTTTCTTCATTGGATTAAAACCCTCCAATTTGGGAAACTCAAAAAATAAATTGAGGAAGGACTTTGGAAGGTTTTTGAAAGGCAAATTTGTTTTTTAACAATACTCTCATACAATAAAAATCTTAGCTATAAGCATTCACTTCCCCTCCCAACTCCCAAACAGACCATAATCACTATCACTATCAGGGTATAAAATGTAAATGATCAAAGAACAATCAACAAAGATGGTTACCAGATGATATGGATTAGATAAAATATAATCTTCGTCTCCTGATTCAACTCTCCCTCTCTTCCACTACAATAGGAGAAAACAAAAGAAAATCTTCAGCACATTTAGATACTATAGGCTTTAACCAAAGGAAATATCATTATTGCATTGCAAATATATATTGACTATCGAATAATACACAAATCAAGTACAACATAGCATTAAAGAACTGATTCAAGTGTCAAATTAGGATGAAAAAGAAATTTAAAATTCAAACAATCATTTCATGACAACAAATGCCAACTCGTGCTCAATATATAAACTTGAGCTGCACATCATATTGCTCAAAATCAATATCGTATCACAATTTCACAAATTCCAATCTGCCAGAATGAGTTGTGAATGGGGGAAATGTGCAAAGAGAGAGCCCTAGCACATTGCTTAGACAATCACTGACACTAAATTTCTTCCAACAATTTATGAAACACAAATCGCAAATTGCATTTCAGATCACTATTTGCAATTCATTAACAAATGACATGCTTAAAAACCAAAATCAAACTTAAGGACAACGCAAATTGCATTTCAAGCCAAGGATTGATTTAAGCGTAAAGTAAATAAATAGAGAAAAGTAAATAGAAATTCAGAGGAAGAGAAGATGATTTGTACATTAACTAACTATGGCGGCGTCGCTTGCTACGACGTCGCAGCGGTGGCTTGAGATAGAGCTTCTGGTACGATGTCGCTTCGGCAACTA
Source organism: Echinosophora koreensis (assembly GCA_035048595.1). NCBI lineage: Eukaryota > Viridiplantae > Streptophyta > Magnoliopsida > Fabales > Fabaceae > Echinosophora > Echinosophora koreensis. The sequence goes on from JAPCYP010000072.1 coordinate 2,620,096, forward strand.
CTCCTCCCACCACTGAAGAACCTTCTAGAGCTTCGAAACGACACCGTTCACGACGACAAAGAAGCTCCGATTACTCCTCCCCCAAGTACTCAAACGATCCAATGGAACAGGACCTTGTCCACGCGCCGCTACGTGAGTCCTCGACGGTGGAGCCAACGTCCGGTGTTGTTCCGACGAGGTTGATGATCGGAGAACCTTGGCGAGGTCGGAGACATTAGCGGATTGGCAGAGAGGGCAGGAGAGGTTGGCTTGGAGCATTCGGCGTAGAAAGCGTGACAGCAGAGTGGGAGGAATGGTTTTTCTGCAGTGGGGGTATAGATTTCGCAAGAGGGTAAGGGTGAGAAACAAGTAAAAAACCAAACAAAAAATTGGCGCTTGTCAATAGTCATGAAAAGGAGATTGGCGCCACATCTTGTGAGTTATGGGGAAAAAAAAAAGGTTAAATGATTTCTTCAAATTTTTTATCTATTATTCTTAACTAATTTATAAAAAAGGACCAAACTTACATACAGTACCCAAGGTCCTGGTGGTACTGTTATCCAATTACAATTGGACAAGTGGAAATTTTTCTAGGTCAGCACTAATATAACACCCCTTTTTCGTTAAGTGCTTCTGTGAGTGTCTTGTTTGTTTGGTTAAGCCTTAGGGCTTAACTTAGCGTTGTTGTTGGAGGGCTAAGTGGGATTTTTAGGCTTAAAATCCCTTTCTGGTACATGAGCACGACCGTGCTTGAGCGTTAATGCTTCTTGGTGACGCTGATGGAAGCACAACCATGCTTAAGGGGGGTGCACGGCCGTGCTCGGTGCAGAGTTTATAAATAGGAGGCAGCAGCGCGAGGGTTACCGTGTTAAACCCTATTTTAGCACATTGGGCAATCCTAGTGTGGCAGAAACCTCTTCCATTTCCCTTCCCTTGAACCCCTTGAAGTTCTTGGTGTTCTTGCTCTAGTTTTGGCAGAGGAACGTGCACGTTAGTGTCTTGTAAGGTAAGCCAGTTATCCCTCTTCTGTTTCCCTTTCCTTTTGTTGGATTGAGAACTAATTGGTTAACCTCTTTGTTGGCCAAGGCTTGATTCCCTTGTCGAGCCGCCTGAAGTAACGCGACCAGTTTACTATCAGGAGTCTGATCTTCATACCAGGTATGGGGAGAAGGAATAGTATGAGTATGTAGGCTTGGGGGTAGCGTAAGACGAAGGGTTACCCATGACCATTTCCTTGTTAACATGTTTATATGTTTATATGATTAATTGTTATTTGATGATTGTCTGTTGTGATGATAATATTGTTGACAAGTGACTCCAAACACAAGAGGGGGGTGAATTGTGTTTTTCAAAAACTTTGGCAAAGATAAAGACTTTTATATTATGAAAAACAACTTTGTTAAATACCCGTGCGATTAAAAGCGTTTTGCAAAAGATAAATCAGGAATAAAAAGATAAGGGATGAGAAGATGAACACAAGCGAGATATCCTGGTTCGGCCACAAACTACCCAGTGGCCTACGTCCAGTCCCCAAGGCAATACCACCAAGGGTTTTCAATCAACTCTAGTTTTTAACAGGATCAACTAGAACCTTTACAAAACAGAGCACTCCTCACAGACCAGGGATATCACCTCCCCCAGTGAAAGAGCCTCAAGATAATGACCCAAGAGATATCACCTCTCTTGTCAACCACAAGGAATATCACCTCCCTTGTAAACACTTGAAAATCACATCCAAGAACTCCCCAAGAGATATCACCTCTCTTGAAAACAAGATGTAGAAAATAAAGGTTTGAGTCACACGACTCTTACCAACAATGTGCACTCTTAATAGTGCTGATTAAACAAATTGAAGAACAATTACAATCACACCTATATGGTGTATAAAGCTCTCAAGATTAAAGTGATCAAAGTATAAGAACAAGAGAGAATAAAAGAGTTTTTGTTCCAGAGAATAAAACACAGTTCAGAGTAAAATGATTTTCGTACTTGTGTTTTTGACTAGGTTTCCTTTAAATAGAACCTTGAAAGATTAGGTCAAATTCTCCTCAAAACTCATTTTTGTCGCGCAGTAATCGATTATTTAAATGGCATAATCGATTATTTTGACTTAGTTTGAAAAGCGCCTCTTTGAGACAGTCGCAGCATAATCGATTATACTAATCGATTACGAGTCCACTGACTTTCATATAAAAAGCTATAATCGATTACATAATCGATTACAGGGTTTTTGTTGGAAGCTCGTTGAAAGACAGTAAGGACATAATCGATTATATATATTACATAATCGATTATTATAATTCAAATTCAAAACTTAACGGCTTAGCTATCATTAATTCTCATTAAAACTCATTAAAGCCATTTAAGTTATTAAAAACGTGTTCAGCTATAGATAATCGATTATATAATCGATTATAGTAATTCAAAATGGCTGATTTAAATTCTTAACCGCTCTATAATTGATTACTCATTAAAGCATGATTAAGAGCATGATAATCGATTATACTAATCGATTATTCCTTGATACAAATTTGAATTTGAAAAACTTAACAGTTATAAAATTCATTACTCATTTAAGACCAAATGTTAGCTGATAAGATTGATTCTTAAAAGCTCATTAATGTGTGTGTGTGATCAATTTTAATCTTGAGAGCATTATTAACCATTTACAATTAATCTAAAACAAGCAATACAATAAATAAAATTCCCTTAACCCATTTGACTGCTTGTTTGACATTTTGCCGCTTTTTGCAATTTAGTCCTTCTGACTTCCCCTTTTGTCATTCATCAAAACTAAAGTATCTGTCAAGGCATATATCCACAAATATTGGTATTAATGTTCTTACTATTAGTTGATGTTGTCTATTATGAATATATTGATGTTGTGATGCCATGATTATGATGAGTATGATGTTATTGGTTGTTGTTTGTGTTGTACTCTTTATGAGTGTTGATTGTTGAGGATGTTAATGCCAACAATGATGTTAAGACGTTAAAATACGTTAATGATAACAATGAGAATTAAGGGATGTTTCTCCCAGTTGTTCATAAGAAATGAATATTAATGAAGAACAGTTAAGATTAATGAAGTTGATGATCAATGGATTAGTAAAAGCCAATAGGTTGAATCTGTGAACTATCCCAAGGATTTGGGAAAAGGGTTTATGACCCTTTTTGCCCAGATCAGCATGGTCACGGTCCATTGAGCATGGTCGTGCTTAACAAGGACCATGCCCGTGCTCCAGTTTGAAACCCAGAGCAGGGCACGCATTTGGGCACGCCCGTGCTGAGGGTGAGCACGCCCGTGGTCACTTAACCAGAACAGAACCAGAAATGCTGAAATAGGGGTTTTTACCCCGAACACTTAAAAGACTTAATAAGATACCAAGGAACATGAAGACCAAAAGACAAGTGAAAAGGTGATGTTGTATCTTGGTAACCAAGTGGCCAAGGGGGCCTTGATGCTTAACGGCCAAGGTGTTTAGCTCTGGTGCTCGGGAACCATGGTGTTAATAACTAAAGTGAGAAGATAACATTGTTGATGTTGTACCTTGATAGCCCAGTGTCCGCTCCAAGGGGACCTTGATGCTTGATGGTCAAGGTGTTGAGCTCTGGTGGTTAATGACCGGAGTGTTGTTGATGCTCAAAAGACTTAACGATGAAACGTTAAACGATAATCCTTGATAGCCTAGTGGTCGAGGTATTGATGGTGATAAAACTTGGGTAGCCTATGGGCCCAAGCGGAGGTGGTGGTTGTGGTTGTGTGTTGTTTGCCATGCATTCACGCATCGGAGATGTTGATGGGAGGTTGTGCAACATAGGGGAGGTTGTCCGAGAGTAAGACGATCTGGCCATCCGCGCCGATTCATCCGAGACTATGGGGTCATGTACAACCGCGGTGGTGCACCCGTGAATAAGGTGCGTCGGGTGTCCTAGGGGTCCACCCATGGTTGGTGGTTTGGCCCGCATTGATGCTTTTTGGCCAATGTGGAGATGTAACCCCAAAGTTGGCATCCTGAGTTAGTTTGGATCCAAGTGCATAATAGAGGAGTGGAGCAGAACTGCATTGCATAGTATACACGTTATATGATGATGATTGTTATGATATTACTGTTTGATATAACATGCTTGTTTTATGTATGCTCGTCTTGCTAACTGCTTCATTGCTGTTATATTCATATATATGTTTCTTACTCCCCGTCTTTTGTTGTTGCTTTGCATGTACCCCTTTTTGTGTTATGCAGAGGACGGTGAGCAGCTTGCTGAGGAGTGACTCTGAGGAGCTGCTTCTAGCAGTTAGTTTATGTTTAGTTTAGTTTGTTATCCGAGTTGTTTATCGGATTGGTTATACCAGCTCTGTAATGTGACATCGGGGTTGGGTTATGTTTATGTTTTGTTCATGTTATGTTTCTTTCGAACATGTTTTATATTTCCGCGTTTTGAAAAGCTATGTTACAATGTGGCAGCCTCTACCCAGTTTTTATTATTATGATATAATATGCATGTATTCTTTTCCCTTTATATATCTGTGCTATCGCTTTTGAATACATGTGGGGTAGAGGCTGTCACAACTAACATCTAACTTTGGACCGTTAACACCGTCAATTCCATTCCTCCCTAAACGCTACTCTCTCTCTCTCTGCTTCATCTTCATTTCTCTGGTTTTCCTCCGCCACTCCTCCTCTCCTCACGGTCACTTTACCTCCTCCACATCTGAGTTTCCCTGAATCGCTTACCCCAACTCCAAAATCCCACCACGGGTTCAAGGCTTTGGCGGACACGATAGGGATAGTTCGTTGGCGACGGCGGCGGTGAAGATGCAATAGAGGTGATGATGCTCTGTAAGTTCCTCCCGCTTCTCAAATTTGCTACCCTGCTTCGGCGAAGATGACATATACGAACACTTTTTACTCTTCATCTTCTACCTTTATTATTTAATATATTGATTTTGATGATTTGGTGTTTGAAACTGGAATAGAACATGTACGAGTATATATTAAAGATACGGAATACTCCTCAAAGCTTCCTTTTGAAGGATACTAGATGTTCAGGAATATTAGTAATCTAATAATTCACCTTACATCAGTAATTTTGTTTGGACAAAACTTATATACAGTTCCTTAGGTCCTTGTCTTACTGTTCTCCAATTGCAAATGGACACATGGAAAAAAAATTACATATCAGCCATCACCTCTCATCTGCACAGTTAACACAGTTATGTCTCTGTTTCTTTGTTCTGCCTTATCTTCGCCTCTCTCTTCTTCCTCCACCTGACTCCTCTCATCTCTCTATGTGTTTTCCTAGGATTTTAAGAGAAGGGGAAAGGAAGAAATCAAAAAAAGAAATTAGTTTTGTTTAAACAATTATTCTCTTCCTTACTTCACCTCAATTCAGAAAGAAATAGGTTTTACCCTCAAAGAGGAGAGTTGAGTAAATAGGTATTCTCTGCCTATACTACTAAAAGCTAACTTTCAAACATGTTTTTCAGATCTCCTTCTAGACACACTGCTTGTCCTTCTCATTACCCTTCTTTCATCTTATCTATCCTCCTCCCTCAGAATAGGCACTAGTGCAATTTGAGAAGGTTAAAAATAGAAAAACTTACAGGGAATAATTAATGAGTTGCCATTGAGACACATACTATATAAATCCATATTATTGTGCTAGTTATCAATTAATATGCAATAAAAACAAAATGGACCAAACTTACATACAGTACCCAAGGTCCTGGTGGTACTATTATCCAATTACAATTGGACAAGTGGAAATTTTTCCAGGTCAGCACGAACGTCTAACTTTTGACCATTAACATTGTCAATTCCATTCCTCCCTAAATGCTACTCGCTCTCTCTCTGCTTCATTTTCGTCTCTCTGGTTTTCCTCCGCCACTCCTCCTCCCCTCACCGTCACTTTACCTCCTCCACATCTGAGTTTCCCTGAATCGCTTACCCCAACTCCAAAATCCCATCACGGGTTCAAGGCTTTGGCGGACACGATAAGGATAGTTCCGAGGCGGCGGCAGCGGCAAAGATGCAATAGAGGTGATGATGCTCTATAAGTTCCTCCCGCATCCCAAATTTGCTCCTCTACTTCGACGAAGACGACAGGTATGAACACTTTTTACCTCTTCATCTTCTACCTTTATTATTTAATATATTGATATTGATGATTTGGTGTTTGAAACTGGAATAGAGCATGTACGAGTATATATTAAAGATACTGAATAATCCTCAAAGCTTCATTTTGAAGGATACTAGATGTTCAGGAATATTAGCAATCTAATAATTCACCTTACATCAGTGATTTTGTTTTTAATGCATATTAATTGATAACTAACACAACAATATGGATTTATACAATAGGTGTCTCAATGGCAACTCATTAATTATTCCCTGTAAGTTTTTCTATTTTTAACCATCTCAAAGTGCACTAGTGCTTGTTCTGAGGGAGGAGGATAGATAGAATGAAAAAAGGGTAAAGAGAAGGACAAGTAGTGTGTCTAGAAGGAGATCTGAAAAAATGTTTGATAATTAGCTTTTATTAGTATAGGAAGAGAATACCTATTTACTCAACTCCCCTCTTTGAGGGTAAAACCCATTTCTTTCTGAACTGAGATGAAGTAAGGAAGAGAATAATTGTTTAAACAAAACTAATTTCTTTTTTTGATTTCTTCCTTTCCCCTTCTCTCTAAATCCTAGGAAAACACATAGAAAGATGAGAGGATTCAGGTGGAGGAAGAAGAGAGATGCGAAGATAAGGCAGAACAAAGAAACAGAGACATGACTGTGTTAACTATGCAGATGAGAGGTGACGGCTGATATGTAAATTTTTTTCCATGTGTCCATTTGCAATTGGAGAACAGTAAGACAAGGACCTAAGGAACTGTATATAAGTTATGTCCTATGAAAAAAATCAAATGCCAAGAATAAGAGTTTTTTTTTTTTTTTTACTGGAACCAAGAATAAGATCTAATTATACTATGTAACCAAAAAAATGGTCTAATTATACTACATAAAAAGAAACAATTAGTGATATTTGATTGGTAATAAAAATATATTTTATATATTATATAAAAGAATTTATTTACCAAAAAAATATTATATTCACCACTAAATTGTGGTCACAAAAACCGCATTTCTTGTAATAGTTGTTAAATTATATAAGTGTTTAAGTACATATATAAATATTAATTTTAACAATGCAAATTCAGCCCATTTTGTCAACGGTAAGCTGAAAAGATAATTTTAGTGTTCAATTTATTTTAAATTTTAATGACAAAATTAGCGACGAGTATTTTAGCGAAGGATATCATTTGTTATTACTTTCGTCATGAAATTTAAATAAAAATAATAAGAGTAAAGGCCCGTTTTGGTGACAAATTTCGTGGTACCCAATTTAATCCCTGAGGGGAAAAAGTCATTCGTTGGTCCTTGACAATTACAAACGTGGGACATATTAGTCCTTTCGTCTATCTCCATTTGCTGACCTCTGTTACTTTGCCTACGTGGCTCGTTAAAATGCCTAGTTGTCCCGTTAAGTTGCTTACTTGTCCCGTTAATGTATTTCCAGCATGTAATTTATTTTTAAAAAAAATAGGTAAAATGACCAAAACATCACTCATCATCTCCTCCTCCTTTTTCTTCACTAAATGGCCCCCAAACCCTAACCCACCCAACCACTTCACATTCACATTCACACCCCTAAACCAACTCTTCCTTTGCTCCAGTACCTATATCCAAGTTTAACATCAACCAGCACCGGATTACACCACCAATAGATCAAATAGAAAAAGTCAGGACCACTTTTTTACCAAAAAACGTTAGCCTCCCAGTGATAGGATTTCCTCTAAACAGAGATCATAACAACCTTCTAGAGGAAAGCTTGTTAGAATCAACTAACACCAAATAGTACCAATTAGAACCTTGGTCGTACACCTCCAGAAATGAGCCTCCTACAATTCATAAGATCCACCAAAAGAGACCAAGTCCTCCAATGAAAAGCACAACAGTGAAAATTTCCAATTAGACCGCACAGCAAGACACCCTTACTACAAATTGATCTTCCTTTTTCATAGCTACAACTTATATTTAAAGTAAGAGATTTTTTTAACCCTTTTAAGTACATTGTTTTTGCTCAGTTGATTAATTATTTAAAGATAATTATTAATGATAAAACGTTTACAAAACTGTTGCATCGTCAACATATACCTGTACAAAATGACAGTTATGCACAAACCCAGTGGTAATGATACGGTGAATAGATAGAGATGGTGGTGGTCGACCTCTAAGTGGAAAAATTGTATCGCTTCCAACTGAGGCTAAAAAGATCATAACCAGATTATATCTAGATGCCATCATATAGTCCATGTCCGGTATACTTATTCACTTATCCACACCTGCCACCCCGTCAACTAATAGATACTTCTTCAGCTCTTGTATTCACTCAAGACCATTAAATAGATCGACATATTTAGCTTGCCACTCTGTAAGCTCTCTATAACAATCAACGTGAATTATGGCCCATGAGTCCTCACCTTTACCCAATAAAGCTGCAATGGCATGATAACCACAATTACTATATGCACCCACATCAACAATCACATCAATATATGGACGAATCCCCATAGGAAATTGGTTTAAGTACTTCATAACAGTCTTCCGTCTTGACCCACTTCCTGAAGCATGAGAAGCCGGCCTAGTTGGTGTGTTATCATGGACTGAAAGCATCGCATCAACATGCTCGAATTAAGAAGGATCACGTAATAGTTGATTTATCTAACTTCAACGCAGGACCCTTCTTAGGTGCTCCCTTTGTTTTCACATTTTCAGGAGGACACATTGAAGTTGTATCGGGAAATGCTAGTTCAAACACTTTAGTTCTCAATACAATTTTCCCTGCCCGATCAAGTCCATCAAATCGATTAAATCAAGCATCAACAACTGGTACCAATGTCAACTCTGCACCCTGAATCACTCACCCCTTGATCACCAAAGTGTAACCTCAATCAATGAGTATGAATAGCAACCAAAGGAATGGAGATATGCATCATACTGTACCTAGCAAGTTCACATGCACAAGGCAACCCATATGTACTTCTAATTGTGTAACCACAACTAGAACTGTCAACACCAACATCTTTAACTTGATCAAACTTGTCAACTATACGACCTAGTGCACTCCTTGAAACAAAGCCCCGCAAGTGGTTGTAGAATGGAATATTGTGCTTGTATTCTACTATCGTGATGCTTCTCTCAAAGGAAGCCTTTATCTCTTTGTGTTGCAAAGTAATCATATTGTACATGGCACTCCAACAAGTACAAAAGTCCCCCATACTATCTTGAAGCAACTTTTTGAACCTCCAATGTGAAGGCACAACCCTATTAGCAACAATAGAAGGATAAAGTCAACATCAATACCAAAACGTTCTTTCTTTACTAATTAAAACATGAGTTTAAGCATACGTGTTAGTTGTTGTACTCCCCATGTGCATCAATCGATCAACCCATGCTGTGACAAACTTTTCCTTGTGAGGATTCAATCACGTATTTTTCACATACTCACAAAAATCAGGAAAACTCGGGCATACATTTTCAAAAATGGTAAGTCGCTTCACAAACTGACCCTCATTAGGATAATTGACAACACTATCCCATGCATCCATAACGAGTTCACAAAGCTCCTTCGATTTCACTAACACCTTGCATTTAGCATTCACATTCTTAGCAATATGAAAACGACACAATAGATTATATGATGTAGGGAAAACAACTTGCACTGCATTCATCAAGGCAATATCTCTGTCAGTCACTATCACCTGAGGGGTGGTATCTATTTGTTGAAGTATCCCTCTTAACTACTCAAGTGCCCAAGCTACATTATCAACTCGCTCAGACTCCAAATAAGCAAATGCCACAGAAAATGTCAACTTTGTTGAAGTAACGCAAACAATCTCAAGTAACGGCAACCGATATTTGTTGGTTTTGTATGTGCTATCAATGAGCAACACAATGTGAAAAATTTTCAACAGAGTTATGACATCCGGATGCGTCCAGAATATATCCCTCACAACATTGGAATCGTCGACCTTTCTATAATAGTACACATACTGATCATGTACCATTAATTGCATGAGATGTTGAATTTCTGTTCTTGGACCTCTTTGAGACCTACGATACTGTTGTTTCGCATTATAAACCTGCTTGATAGTTGATAACTCATAGAAATAAGAGTTATTACTATCCTTTTAGCTTTATCATTGTTCTTGTTTTGATCAATTTTGGAAAAGAAATTCAAGTTTTGCCTTAATTAATAAATATCTGTGTTGAATTGTTAAAATGCTGAAAAAGATGTTAAAACTGAATTGTTTTTGCTGAAGGTTTGTTTGAGTTTTGAGCAGAATGTAGAAGTGAAATTAATGCAGGAGTTGCTCTAGAATGTTATGGAATGCTGCAGCGTCTGGAAAGAGAATCACTACAAGACAAAAGAATTGTCAGCTCAGCACACCTTCACTACAGGACAAAGAACCTGTTGCGCTGTCCCAAAACGAGGAAAGAGAGAATGCAAGGCAGCAGCTGAGTGTACTTGGGAATTGGGCCAAGGATTATTTTAGTACTTGAATTGTGTAATAGCCCAAAAAGGGAGGCATGAGAGAGAGTGTTGCCCTATTTTTTGGGGAGTAGTACAAATAGTGAAAGTGACCTTGCTTTTAGGTCAGCTGGTACTATAGCAACCTGTACTGTGCAGCAGCCGTTAGCTCCCTTTGTCCTCTCTGTAATTCCATTTTTTATACTTTATGTCTTTATTCTCCATTTTCCTGACTTGTTTTATCTTTAAGCTCATTATGAGCTAATTCTCTTAAGTTAGGATTCTATGAATTTGTAATTAATCTCATGGGTAATTCAATGCAATGGATGTTATGCATTTTCTTCTTTTCTGCTTTAATGTTCAATTCCGGTATTAGCCTGATCAACTGATCTGAAATATCAGCTGACAAAGTTTGGAAAAACCAAGTTAGTGTACTTGTTTAGAAGATAAAGATAGAGCAATTAATTGGAAAATTAATTGTGTTGAATGAGCTAGGAATAGCCTTCAAGTCTTTAAGTAGCTGAACGTATTTATCTGGCAGCTGAGGGAAATTAATATGAACTTAGGAATAAGAAGCTTTTAATGAACTCAGTTTTACTGTTGAAAGCAAACTTCATTTCCTGGACTAAATGCTGTAGCATCCTGAAGCAGCGATTACCCCGAAGTTAAGATTACAAAGGATTATAATCCTAGCTGTTTCCATCTCTGTTCTAAAACAATCATTTATTGCTTTCATTAATTCCTGGCATTTATTAATTACTGCTCTGTCACCCAATCCTTCCATTTACATTATATTGCTTGAAATTTCTCTTTATTTTTATTAAACTAAGTAGAAAAAGTTAAAACTAGAAGTGATATTCAATTCATTTAAATCCTCGTGGGAACGATCTTTATTCACACTTTATTACTTGTTATGATTGTGTATACTTGCACATCACAACTTTTTGGACAACAAGTTTTTGGCGCCGTTGCCGGGGATTGACAATGGTGTTGAATATTTAATTTATTTTGTTAACTTTATCTATTTAGCTAGTATTTAAAGCTTTGTGTACTTTGCTCAGCAACAGATGTACATCTGTATGTGCAACAAGGGTACACTCGAGTTTCAATTAGACTTGGAGATAGAGAAAACAACAAAGAGGCTAAGGAAGAGAACTAAAGAACAAAGAACTAGAGATCAGAACTCTGACTTAGGCTTCATGGCTCATATTCTGGGAAATGATGATGAGGAACAACCGAGAATGATTGAGCTGGCTAATGACAAAGATAGACCCATCAGGGGTTATGCTGTGTTTGATCCCCAAACCATGAGCACTGCATTAGTGAGGCCAGAGATAACTACTCAGCAGTTTGAATTCAAGCCTATGATGTTCCAAATGCTTCAAACTGTTGGGCAGTTCAATGGAGCTCCTAGTGAAGACCCTCATTTGCATTTGAGGCAATTTCTTGAAGTGGCCAACAATTTCAAAATACCTGGAATCAGTGATGATGCATTCAGGTTGAGGCTCTTCCCTTATTCCCTTAGGGATAGAGCTAAAACTTGGTTGGATTCATTGGAACCTAATTCCATCACCTCTTGGAATGCTCTAGCTGAGAAGTTTTTGAACAAGTATTTTTCCCCCATTAAAAATGCAAAAATGAGGGGTGAAATCAACTCTTTCAGGCAGAATGAGGATGAAAATCTTTATGACACATGGGAGAGATTCAAGGATCTATTGATAAAATGCCCACACTATGGAATTCCATCTTGTATTCAGTTGGAAACTTTCTACAATGGATTGTCTCCTCCTTCAAAGCTGATGTTAGATGCCTCTTCTGGAGGACAACTGTTGATTAAGTCTTATAATGAGGCTTTTAACCTTATTGAGAGCATAGCAGCTAATAGCTACCAATGGCCCACCAATAGAGCTAACCCATCCTAAAATGTAGTTGGTATGCACGAGATCAAAGAAATGACTGTGATGTTTGCTCAATTGGCTGCCGTCACAAACATGCTGAAGAATTTGACTACCCCCAACTCAATTCAAGAAACTGTTAAGACTGAAACAGTAGCTCCTGTAAACGCACTATCCTGTGTCTTTTGTGGAGAGGGGCATTTATTTGAAGCAAGTCCAAGTAACCCTGTGTCAGTAAACTATGTGGGAAATAGGGAAATTATGCCTACAACAACAATTATAATTCGGGATTCAAGCATCCTCACCCCAATCTCAATTATGGCAATTACAACAATACTCTGAATCCACCTTCTGGCAATATTCCACAGCAAAATCAGCAACAAAATCAGAGCAACCAGTATCAGCAGACTCAAGTTCCAGCTAAGGATCATTCTCTTGAAGCCATTCTGAAGGCTTTCATGACTGAAACTAAGGCACAAATTCATAATCAAGGAGTAGCTATGAGGAACTTAGAGAATCAGGTAGGACAGTTGGCTACTGCCCTCACAAATAGGCCAACTAGAACCTTGCCTGCATCTACAGAAACTCCATCATCTTCATCTGATAAAGGAAAGGAGCAGGTTAAAGCTATAAATCTGAGAAGTGGTAAAGAGCTGCCAGATGCTGTAGCATGTAAGCAGCCAGTAACAAAGGAAACTGATGCATCTAAGACAGGAAAGGAAATCCCTGAAGTAACTCCAGTAGCTGTAGAACCAATGCTAGAAGTTCCCAAGCAGAAGGAAACTAAGCATGATCCCAGAAAGGCCACCCCCTCCATTCCCACAAAGGTTGTGGAAAGCAAATCAAGAAAAACATTTCAACAAATTTCTGGAAATTCTGAAGCAGTTGCATATCAACATACCTCTAGTTGAAGCCTTGCAGCAGATGCCTAATTACACCAAATTTATGAAGGACATTTTGACCAAGAGAAAGAGGTTGGGAGAATTTGAGACAGTAGCAATGACAAAGGAGTGCAGCCAACTATTACAGAATAAGGTCCCTCAGAAAAATGAAAGATCCAGGCAGTTTCACAATTCCTTGTTCTATAGGGAATACTTACTGTGGGAAGGCTCTGTGTGATCTTGGAGCTAGCATCTTCTAATGCCAATGTCCATTTTCAAGCAATTGAAGATTGGTGAGGCAAGGCCTACCACTGTAACTTTGCAACTTGCTGATAGATCTATTGCTTATCCCGAAGGAAAGATTGAGGATGTTCTAATTAAGGTGGACAGGTTTGTATTTTCAGTGGATTTTATTATTCTTGACTTTGAAGCTGACAAGGCAGTACCTATTATCCTTGGACGACCTTTTCTAGCAACTGGGAGAACAATGATAGATGTACAAAAAGGAGAGCTTACTATGAGGGTCAATGATCAACAAGTCACTTTCAATGTATTCAATGCATTGCAATATCCTGATGAAGAGATGGAGAGTTGTTCCGTTATTACTAGTATTGAATCTTTAGTGCAAGAGCAGTTGTTAACATCAGGAGAGAATTCAGAGGATGAAGTTGAACAAATAATGAAACTGATTTTGGAGTCGAAAAGCTGAAGCTGCTAGCTGAAGGGAATGTGGTGCAAAGACCCTGGATCAGGAAATATGAGTCTTTAGATGTATCTGCAGACACCTACAAGGAAATTGTACCCTCTGTTGAAAAACCTCCCACCCTTGAACTGAAGCAACTTCCTTCACACTTGAAGTATGCTTATCTTGGAGATCAAGAGACTCTTCCCATTATTTCTTCCTTTTTAACTTCTAAGCAGGAGAGCAATCTCATTTCAGTTTTGAGGAAGCACAAGAAGGCTATTGGATGGAAAATGGCAGGATATTAGAGGAATCAGCCCTAGTCTCTGCATGAACAGAATATTGTTGGAAAAAGATGCCAAGAATTCTATTGAAGGCCAGAGAAGACTGAATCCAATCATGAAAGAAGTGGTAAAGAAGGAGATCATAAAATGACTTGATGCAGGCATTATATACCCCATTTCAGATAGTGTGTGGGTGAGCCCTGTACAATGTGTTCCCAAGAAAGGAGGAGTTACTGTAGTGAAGAATGAAAAGAATGAACTTATTCCCACTAGGACAGTCACATGATGGAGGATTTGCATGGATTACAGAAACTGAACGAAGCCACTAGAAAGGATCATTTTCCTCTACCATTCATTGATCAAATGCTTGATAGGTTATCTGGGAGAGACTTTTACTGTTTCCTAGATGGCTATTCAGGCTATAACCAGATAGCAGTGGCACCAGAAGATCAGCAGAAGACCACATTTACATGTCCTTATGGTACATTTGCTTTTAGAAGAATGCCTTTCGGGCTCTGTAATGCTCCAGCAACTTTCCAGAGGTGCATTATGGCCATCTTTTTTGATTTTATTGAAAAGACTATGGAGATTTTCATGGATGATTTCTCAGTGTTTGGAGATTCATTCATGGGTTGTTTGGACAATTTAGAGCAGGTGCTGGACAGATGTGAAGAAACTAATCTTGTTCTGAATTGGGAGAAGTGCCATTTTATGGTCAAGGAAGGCATTGTGCTAGGCACAAGGTGTCAAAGAAAGGTTTAGAGGTGGACAAAGCAAAGATTGAGGTAATTGAAAAACTTCCCCCACCCAATTCTGTCAAGGGCATTAGAAGTTTTCTAGGACATGCTGGGTTCTATAGGAGATTCATCAAAGATTTCTCAAAAATATCCAAGCCCCTGTGCAAATTGCTAGGAGCATGACAGTGCATTCTACTTCACAGATGAATGCTTATCAGCCTTTGAAACTTTGAAGAAAGCTTTGGTCACTGCTCCTGTAATAGTAGCTCCAGATTGGGAAAAGCCATTTGAATTGATGTGTGATGCAAGTGATTTTGCAGTAGGGGCTGTGTTAGGTCAAAGGCATAACAAGATTTTCCATACTATCTATTATGCTAGCAAGACTCTCATTGATGCTCAGGTCAACTATACCACTACAGAAAAAGAGTTACTGGCAGTGGTGTTTGCTTTTGATAAGTTCAGACCCTATCTGGTGGGGACCAAGGTAGTGGTATACACAGATTCATGCAGCTATCAAATATCTCATTGACAAGAAGGATGCAAAACCAAGGCTTATCAGATGGGTGTTATTGCTTCAAGAATTTGATTTAGAAATCAAGGACAAGAAGGGTGTTGAGAATCAGGTGGCTGATCATCTTTCCAGAATCGTAAAGGGAGAAGAAGCCAAACTTCAAGGAGAAATCAAGGAGAATTTTCCTGAATGAACATCTATTGCAGATAGAAGATGCTGCAGCACCCTGGTATGCAGATATTGTGAATTTTCTGGTCAGTGGAGTAATTCCAGTGGAAATGAACTCTCAACAGAAAAAGAGGTTCTTACATCTAGTTAAACATTTCTACTGGGATGAACCTTTTCTGTACAAAAGATGTCAAGATCAGATCATGCGAAGATGTGCTGCTGAAGAGGAAATGCAAGACTATCCTTAGTGATTGCCACACAGCTCCTTATGGTGGTCACTTTGGAGGGAAAAGAACTGCAGCTAAAGTACTGCAATCAGGGTATTTCTGGCCCACTTTGTTTAAAGATGCTCAAGAGTTTGCCAAGAATTGTGACAGATGTCAGAGGGTGGGGAATATTTCCAACAAACAAGAGCTACCACTAAATACAATCCTGGAGATTGAATTGTTTGATGTGTGGGGGATAGATTTTATGGGACCTTTTCCTATGTCCTATGGAAATGCTTACATCTTGGTAGCAGTGGATTATGTCTCCAAGTGGGTAGAAGCAGTAGCATTGCCCTCCAATGATGCAAGAGTAGTAACAAAATTCTTGCATAGGAACATATTTACCAGATTTGGCACTCCTAGAGCTATAATCAGTGATGAAGGCTCTCATTTTTGCAACAAGATGTTTGCTAACTTGTTGGTTAAATATGAGTGAAACACAAAGTGGCTACTGCCTATCACCCTCAGACCAGTGGTCAAGCTGAAGTCTCCAACAGAGAGATAAAAAGAATTCTTGAGAAGATGGTGAATCCTTCTAGAAAGGATTGGTCCTTACACCTAGATGATGCTCTCTGGGCTTACAGAACAGCATTCAAGACTCCCATTGGCATGTCCCCTTACAGATTGGTTTATGGCAAAGGCTTGCCATTTACCAATAGAGCTGAAACATAAGGCATTCTGGGCCATAAAGAAGCTGAATTTTGATGCACAAGCAGCTGGGGAAGCACGAATGTTGCAATTGAATGAACTTGAAGAGTTTAGGCTTCTTTGCTTATGAAAATGCTGAAGCATACAAAAGCAAGGTCAAGGCCTGGCATGATCAGAAAATCCAGCCCAGGGAATTAGTTGAAGGCATGCAAGTGCTCTTGTTCAATTCCAGATTGAAACTATTTCCTGGGAAGCTGAAGTCAAGGTGGTCTGGACCTTTTAAATTGACCAAAGTGTACCCTCATGGAGCTGTGGATTTGTTAGATGAAAGCTCTGGAAGAGAATTCAAAGTTAATGGTCAAAGGGTAAAGCAATACTGGGGTGAACCTTGTGCAAGAAAGAAGGCCACCATTCATCTCACAGACCCTTAACCCCAAGTGTGGAGTCAGGCTGAAGGACATTAAACCAAGCGCTACTGGGAGGCAACCCAGCTTTTTATCTCTTGCCTATTTAGTTAATCTTAATTTCAGTCTAATTTTAATGTTAGTTTTACTTTATGTTATTTTAGTTGAATTAAATAATTGTTGTCACCTGTGTAGCAGTAAGCTATAGCATGTGCTGGGTCTTAAGGTTGTGCTGGAGTTGGTGTCTTGGCAAGTCCAGCCCATTATTCAGAAGCTAGGAGATATACCAGTTGGGACAGCTCCAAAGCCCAAGTTCAAATGCAAGAATTGGGAATTTTCAATTTCAAAAACTGAACAGTTTGTGGGAGGGGAGGAGTTACAGAAATAGTGACCCACTTATTACCACCCATTCTCTCCACCACTCATGTCCATCCTCAACCTCTCACCTCAACCTTCCAATTCTTTTATTTAAGCTCCAGCACCTCTGCCCTAACCCCACACACAACCCCACATTCACAACCTTCTCCTCTCCTCCTGTCACCATCCGTCTTTGTCTGTCACCATCACCCAAACTTGTGTATCCCCACTTCCAACACTCATGGGTAACACAAGAGGTCAATCGTCCAAAAAGCCCGTTAAACCCCACCTCCTCTTCGTCCAAAAAGCCAGTGACGAAGCGAAAGGAAGTTTGATAAGGAGGTGAAGAAGCGGAGTTTCCACCTCGGAGAAGGGTTTCTTCCTCCTTGATTCACCAGACTTCGGGTTAACAGAGGAAGTTGCTGAGCTCATCAACACTAACAACTGAAGAAATTTGCAGTACATCCGAGAGAGCCCATTGTCCCTTTGTCAGGGAATTTCTATGCAAACCTCACTGTCACCTGAGCAAAAGTATGTGAAAGTGAGGATTGCAAGGTTTCGTTCACTACCACAACTTTGAACGAATGTGGGGTTTGAAGGAGGTTCAAGATGAATATCAAGGGTTGAAGGATGCTGAAGAAACAGAGCTGAACAATATGATGAGGCAGGTCACAGTGGAATGGGCGGATTGGATTCAAAAAGGGGATAACTGGAAAGTGGGCCAGACCTGACCCACTTTCCCCTTGGCCAAGGTGTGGTATCCAATAATCAGAACCAAGATCCTCACCACCGCCTCATCTGGAAACAGTGAACAGAGAAAGGTTAATCTGCTATATTGCATTTTGAAAAGGAAAAAAGATTAATGTGGGCAGGCTGATTGAGAAAGAAATAATCTCATGCGCTTTTAAACCAAAAGGATTGTTATTTTTCTCATCCTTGATCACTTCTCTGTGTCTGCAATGTGGAGTGAAGGCCAGGCCTGAAGATGAAGTTAAAAGCAAAGAGGGTGCTATAGACTGGCTGGCTATCAAACGCTTTGGAATCCCAGCAGCAAAAGCGCAAGGTTCTGTTCCTCCATCTAGGCAGCAGGATCACCCAGATGATGTGAACTCAAAGATGGACATGTGCTATCAACTGCTGTAGCATAGCTTGAAGCAGCAGCAAATCTTTTGGGAATTCTCCAAGGAGCACTACCTTTGGCAGCAGAGGAATCTTGGAGTCAACAAATGAGACAAGGTAGTAATCCTCCCTGTTTCCTGAAGCTGTTTTTGAGCCATTCCAATATACTGCACCTGAACCCAAGAAGATGAACGTCTCAAGAAACCCCCATGCTCCTGAGCAAGACCCTGCTGTCTCTCCTGAAAACCCTAACATGCCAGAACCTGAGCCAGAAATGCCTCCTGTGGACTCCTACTACAGTGAGCATTCAGTGAACAACAATGAGATCAGTTCTGACTGGACACCTCCTGCACCTCCAAGAGACCCAACTCCAGCTCCAGCACAACCTAGCACCAAGGACAAGGGCAAGAAGAAAGTTCGCTGAAGCTGAGCCTGAAGGCCCTCCTCCACCCAAGAAAGGCAGAATCAAGCACACAGCTCCCCCCTAGGCCAAGACTAACCAAAGCAAAATTGGCAGCTTTACAACATTCTGACTCTAGCTGATGATTCAGAGGATAACATTCCTCTAAGTCAGAAGTTTACCAAAGGGGGCAACAGCTAAAGCTAAGGCCAGTGGAGGAGTGGATGCCAGTCTGAGCAAGAGCCTAGTGTTGAGGTGGAAATCATAAAAGAAAACCAGCAACTAGCAGGACCAACCATGAAGCAGATGGCCAGAGGAGGAGGCACTAGGAGCAGTGCCAGACTGGCTCAGCCTTGACCAGAAATTCCACCACGATGCTGTAGCATGCTACAACATCAATGACCAGGATTACCCTTAATCTCTCTTTAGGTACTGTTTTTAATTTTTGGTTATTTAGATGTAGTTGTTTGTGCTAATCTTTAGTTAGTAGAGGTAGTTCCTGCCCCCACTTTTCAAAGAAATTCTGATTAATGAGAGTGGGGGCCTTCTTTCTGAATGAATGAACTGTGTTGGCTGTACCATGTGCATCTGATGAAAAAATGTGTTTAATTGTCCCTTAATTGCATGCAAAGCACTATAATGCCCTGATTTAATTCCTTCCCACACAACATCCCTAGCTGAAATGAACTTAAAAGAAAGGGCTTCATTTGAATTCACTAATCAATTGGGAGGAATTGGGTGGCACTGACCCCTTGTCCAAGGAAAGAGAGGGTGAGGTCTGAATTAGATTGCAACCTAAGTTTAGGGGTGAGTGAGTCTGAATGTGATTGCTGCAACACTCTACAACATTAATCCTTGTGAGCTTTTGGGCTTCAATATATTCTTTCATCATGCATTCCATTCATGTATTTTCTCTGCAAGAACTTGCCTTATTTCTGTGATTGATTGCACATTTCACTGCTTGCACACAATTGGCTTGAGGCACTTTTGTTGATTTAGATACTGAAACTTAAAAGGCAACCCCTCAAGTATTACCCTTTGTGAACCCTTTGAGCCTGGGCCCCTCTTTCTGTTTTAAACCACATTACAAACCAATCTCATAAAAAAAAAATTGTACTACCCTTTTAGGTGGAGTTTGAGAATGTTGGTAAAATCTTTGAAATGTGTTGTCCTTACCAAAATGGTTGAGGACAACCATTACTATAAGTTTGGGAGCGTGGTACATATGCAACAAAAGGAGAAAAAAGGAAAAGGTACCAAAAGAAACAATGTGAAATCTGTAAACTGCAGAGTGTGTTACACTCAATTTGCCTTGCCTTTCATTCTCTATTCTTTTTTTTATTTTTTTTTTTTTTTAAAAGTACCCCTCCTTGTCATTAGAAATGTGGGCAGAAATACATAAATAGCCTAAGTTTGGGGGTGGGTGATTTGGACAAGAGATCTTGAACACTACTGTCCCAAAAATTCCATTACCTGAACCTCAGCCCCATTACATCCAATAAAGTTCCTCTTGCTGTGTGCAATTGTGTTTGTGCTTTTGGTTGTTAGAAAATTTGTCAAGCCTATGATAGGAGTGGCATATGAATGATGATTGAGTGAAACACCAACAAGAACATAAAGCTGAGTGAAAAGAGTGATGTCACAAATTCAAAAGTGTGTTAAGTCTCTTTTCTTAGGAAGATAAGCAATGGTTCAAGTTTGGGGGTGTGATTAACTATAGAAATAAGAGTTATTACTATCCTTTTAGCTTTATCATTGTTTCTGGTTTTGATCAATTTTGGAAAAGAATTTCCAGGTTTACCTTAATTAGGTAATATTCTGTGTTGAATTGTTAAAATGCTGAAAAAGATGTTTAACTGAATGTTTTTGCTGAAGGTTTGTTTGAGTTTTGAGCAGAAATGTAGAAGTGAAATTACTGCAGGAGTTGCTCTGGAATGGTTATGGAATGCTGCAGCGTCTGGAAGAGAATCACTACAAGACAAAAGAATTGTCAGCTCAGCACACCTTCACTACAGGACAAAGAACCTGCTCGCTGTCCCAAAACGAGGAAAGAGAGAATTGCCAAGGCAGCAGCTGAGTGTACTTGGGAATTGGGCCAAGGATTATTTTAGTACTTTGAATTGTGTAATAGCCCAAAAAGGGAGGCATGAGAGAGAGTGTTGCCCTAGTTTTGGGAGAGTAGTACAAATAGTGAGAGTGACCTTGCTTTTAGGTCAGCTGGTACTGTAGCAACCTGTACTGTGCAGCAGCCGTCAGCTCCCTTTGTCCTCTCTGTAATTCCATTTTTTATGCTTTATGTCTTTATTCTCCATTTTCCTGACTTGTTTTATCTTTATGCTCAGTATGAGCTAATTCTCTTAAGTTAGGATTCTATGAATTTGTAATTAAACTGATGGGTAATTCAATACAATGGATGTTATGCATTTTCTTCTTTTCTGCTTTAATGTTTAATTTCGGTATTAGCCTGATCAACTGATCTGAAATATCAGCTGACAAAGTTTGGAAAAACCAAGTTAGTGGACTTGTTTAGAAGATAAAGATAGAGCAATTAATTAGAAAATTAATTGTGTTGAATGAGCTAGGAATAGCCTTCAAGTCTTTAAGTAGCTGGACGTATTTATCTGACAGCTAAGGGAAATTAATATGAACTTAGGAATAAGAAGCTTTTAATGAACTCAGTTTTACTGCTGGAAAGCAAACTTCATTTCCTGGACTAAGTGTTGTAGCATCCTGAAGCAACGATTACCCCGAAGTTAAGATTATAAAGGATTAGAATCCTAGCTGTTTCCATCTCTGTTCTAAAACAACCATTTATTGCTTTCATTAATTCTTGGCATTTATTAATTACTGCTCTGTCACCCAATCCTTCCATTTACATTATATTGCTTGAAATTTCTCTTTATTTTTATTAAGCTAAGTAGAAAATGTTAAAACTAGAAGTGATATTCGATTCATTTAAATCCTCGTGGGAACGATCTTTATTCATACTTTATTACTTGTTACGATTGTGTATACTTGCACATCGCAACTTTTTGGACAACAATAGTAGTGCAGCTTTCCGGGTTATGATCGACCAAAGTCAGTAACATGGTTCGTGGCTTGACCATATTTTTTGTCATTTCATCAACCAAAGCCTTCTCTTAAGCACTTAGTCGACCAACATATGGATGGCCCACTAATGTTAAGGCTAAGTCATGGTTGTGCAATCCACAAACCACTTTCAGGAACCATCCTTCACCTTTCGTCAAAAGTCGTGCTCTAAGTCTGAAGGGACAGTCACATTTTCGAGTACCAATCAACTTGTTAGGTAACGAATTCTTGTATGATCTATACTTTCCACTTCTTTCACAACCAAGAATTACAACTGTCTTCCTTCCTCTACGTCTTGTAGCAGTATCTGACCTCATAATGACAACAACCATTCCATTATGTCTCCCAACATCTAGAGCCCAATTTATGCAATCATCTCGAGTAGGAAATACCTGAAAACGTCAATAAAAATTTAGGTCATAATAAGCACGCATAACTTTGTTTTAATAATTTATCAATGAAACGTACCACATCAGGGGTGAATGCATAAGTACAATCCACTTTTTTTGTACTCGATATGTCTAGTTCGTTAGATGTATTCATCATATCGTCCATGATCTGTATATATAAAAACAAACTTTTAGATCAGCAAATTATAGAATCCGACAATTAGTTGCCGGAAGTACAAAAACTGTGTTTCTGGCAATTAATTGCTAGAGGCACATTTTTTTGTACTTCCGGTGACTAGTTGTAGGATATAAGTTTTCAAATAAAATTCTATTGCCATTTAATTGCTGGATTTACAGTTTTTGTACATCCAACAACTAATTGCCAGAGCTTTTTTCAAAATTTAAAATTTTTCAGCAATTAAATGTCGGATACTAGTTATTAAATCTGGCATTTAAATGCCGGAAAGCATAGAAAAATCCAAAATAAAAAATAAAAAATAGAAAGGAACGTAGAAATGCAGAAAGACGGAGAATAGGGAGAATTCATGCACAATATCTTTAGTTTATCAATTTATGGAGGGAGATGAAAGAGAAGAGAGGGTGGAGGGAGATGGGAGAGAAGAGGAGGTGGGTGATGACTTTTAGCAAGTAATTAGAGTAAATAGGTTTATTAAGGATAGTTTGGTAATAAAAAAGATTTAAAATGTAATGTGGAGGTAGATGCCCATGTGTGGGGTGTAGGTAGCAGCTCCCTTCTAAGGAATACTAGCATGTAGCTTAATTACACCACAACTTTTTCTAATACGCCACAATTTATTTAAAAACTTTTGAATTTTCCCATGATGTCCTTGTAACCTCCTTCCCTCTTATGGTATATTTCTGGTTCACTTCATCTTCTTCCCCATTTCCGGTATACTTTTTCTTTTTCTTCCTTTTGTTTTTGCGCTACGATCGGATCAAGAAGTGGTGGAGAAATAGGCTGCATCCTATATCACTACATCCTATATCAGTGCGAAGGAGAATACAATATCCTCCACCCCAATGACAATCCAAAAATAATAATAAAAAACAAGAATAAGAAACAAGTTCTATGGAAGAAACAAGAAACAATCCAACATGAGGGCTGACAACCTGATAGTAAAAAAGCAATATTCTAGAAGTTTACGGGAAGTTAATTTTCGGTACTTTGTTTTGACAAATCGGAAATTAAAGTCCGGTAGTGATTTTAGTTTTGATACCATACCGGAAATAAACTTCCGGTGTTTAAATCCTAATACATAACAACATACCGGAAATGGGGAAGTGAGCAGTGAGCGGAGAAATTGAAGAAAGAAAAATAATTAAGATAATTTGGAAATTTTGTCCTTTAGTGGAATGATGTTGTTTCAGAGGGAACTATTGAATGGGTGAGGTGAGGAGGGAGAAGAGGGAAAGAGGAAGAAGAGGTGAGGGAAATGGTGTATTTCGGAGGATAGGTTAAGGGATGTATTAAGATAATTGAAGGTATTTAGGGGATATTAAAATGTTTTTAAATTTTTTGTGGTGTATCAGAAAACGTTGTGGTGTAAAAAGCAACACCCGCTTAAGAACAAGCATCATAATTCACAAGCGCGGCCGGATGAATTTTTTTTTTTTGATAATAGGCCCAATGGATTTGCTTTTGAGTAATGTTGTGTGTTTTCTTACCCATAATTCTGGGTTTCCTAACATGTACACAGAGCCTTTACGATGGCATTTAACTGTCTGACATCTATGAAAGATTGCTAAGAAATCCTTCTATCTTTTTTTTTTTTTTTTTTGGTGAATAAAAATCCTTCTTTCTAGGAAAATTAACAGCCGTATTTTTGTAAGATACTTGTCACAGCCTCAAATCGATGTGATGTAGCCTTCAATTTTGGAATGAATTTAATGTGGTCCTAATCCTATTAGAGCATTTTACTATTTTAGTTGAATTGTATAATCAGCAACAAAATCCCAAGAATCCAATCATCTATAGAAAGAACATTAATACATGCATGTAATGTAAGTAGCTTTGTTCTCATCAACACTAATAAGGTAGTGTCAATCTAAATGGATGTGAAAACAAGTTAATGGTCACCAGTAAATAAATATTTTAGCATGGTGAAAAAGTTTACTGTAATGTACTAATATATAACAAGAGACTTGAATGCAACGCCTGCAATCTAAAAGAGTTAAAGAACAAACTCCAGCAAACAAGATTATCAATAAAAAGGTTACGTGAATATAGTGTTCCATCTTTTCTTCACATAAAAAGTTTAATGTCCATGCTACTAATTCACGTTTTGTTCATACTGCAAACACGTGATAGACGGGCATAGTCCTAATATATTGCATAATTGATTTACTAAACTGAGATTATAAGATTTTCGTATCTTCGAAAAGATCTCCAATTGAATTTACCTTGTATATGAGAAAATCGATGCAATTAACCTGAGTTAAAATTTGACCACAATTAGATTATCGACCCCGGAAAAAGAGAAACAAATTCATGTCATCATTTAAACATAAAAAAAATCCATAAGCAAAAGCAATTACTTTATGAGTTGCTTCATTGAAGTCACACGACGGTTCACAAACACAGCTTTCGGGATCCCACTATATATACACCCATATTGAGAAACGTTGCATGCAATATTTTCTATTGTTTTATTCATTCATACGGTAACGCTTGAACTGAGAAATAAAATTTAGCAATACATATCTTTTTTACATTGAGTAAGTAATTCAGAAAAGATTATCACTCTAAGGTTCTGTTTGGTAAAAACTAACGGATAGCGGTAGCGGATAAACTAGCGGATAGAAGATAAGCTAGCTGATAGCGGATAACGGATTAGCTAGCGGATTGGATTTGAAGTGTTTAGTAAAACTAGCGGTTGGACTAACTGATAAATGTAAAATGACATAAAAGGATATGTTTGCATTTTTTTATTAAATTATATGTATATATATTATTTATATTATTTATCTTAAAATAATTATCACTTATAATAATTTATTTTATTCTAAATTATTTATGGTTTTTCACGTCAAAAAAAAAGTATTTATCGTTTAAAAAATTGAATCATTAATTTTTTATTTTAATATTAATTTAGTTTTAATTATTTTTAATAAATAAAATGGAATAATAAAAATAAAATTATATATTGATTTGATTTTTATATAAGTTTTATTTTTTATAGATAAAAATATATTTTCCACTTTTTTATCTAAAATATAAATCTAAATAGCGAAATTAATTCTTATTTATATACTATGTTAAATGATTAGTATTTTATTTTATAATCAAGGATAAGTGAGGAATTTAATTAAGATGGTAGGGATGAAAATGGAAGAAAAAATGAAACGCTATACGCTATAAGCTCAAATGCTACTTCAAATAGCGTCTGGGAAAAACGCTATATGCTAGTGAAAAAATGTTATACGCTAATTTTAAAAACGACTACCAAACAGGGCTACTTTTCCATCCGTTATACGCTATCCGCTAAACGGTAGCGGATTTGGCAAACCAAACAGTGCCTAAGGCTCTGTTTGGTAAAAACTAGCGGATAGCGGTAGCGGATAAACTAGCGGATAAGCTAGCTGATAGCGGATAGCTGATTAGCTAGCGGATTGGATTTGAAGTGTTTAGTAAAACTAGCAGTTGGACTAGATGATAAATATAAAATGACATAAGAGGATATGTTTGCATTTTTTTTATGTAAATTATATGTATATATATTATTTAGATTATTTATTTTAAAATAATTATCACTTATAATAATTTATTTTATTCTAAATTATTTATTGTTTATCACGTCAAAAAAAAAAAATTTATCGTTTAAAAAATTCAATCATTAATTTTAAATTTTAATATTAATTTAGTTTTAATTACTTTTAATAAATAAAATGGAATAATAAAAATAAAATTATATATTGATTTGATTTTTATATAAGTTTTATTTTTTATAGATAAAAATATATTTTTCACTTTTTTATCTTAAATATAAATCTAAATAGCAAAATTAATTCTTATTTATATACTATGTTAAATGATTAGTATTTTATTTTATAATCAAGGATAAGTGAGGAATTTAATTAAGATGGTAGGGATAAAAATGGAAGAAAAAATGAAACGCTATACGCTATAAGCTCAAACGCTACTTCAAGTAGCGTATGGGAAAAATGTTATATGCTAGTGAAAAAACGTCATACGCTAATTTTAAAAACGACTATCAAACGGGGCTACTTTTTCATCCGTTATACACTATCTGCTAAACGCTAGCAGATTTGGCAAACAAAACAGTGCCTAAGACTCATTTTATATAATAATTTTTTATAAAACATATTATGATTTAATTATAAGTATTAAAGTAGTATGTACTGTCATCGTAAAAAGTTCTACACTGACATCCATTAACATTTTGAAATGTGTGTTTTTATTTTAATAACTAAGATAAAGAAATAACAATAATGCTGATTTATCAAAATATTATTGAATATCTATGTAAAAGTCAATTATTCTGATAGTGTATAAAAATTAAACTCTAATTACAATGCATTAGCGATGCAAGATATATAACAAGAGACTTGAATATGTAATGCCATCAATATGAAAGAGTTAAAGAACAAACTCCAGTAAAAAAAAAAATCTCCGACAAAAAAGATTATTAATAAAAAGGTTATATAAATATGAGAAATGCTAGCAACACACTCTCTAACACGGAAATGGATTTCCTGCAGTTACTCTGTGAATGCAGGGAAATCTTGACCATTGATTAAATGGTGTGTAGGATAAATATATTAATGTAAAGATGTGTGTATAAAATTCTGACCATTGATTAATATAAAAGCGTGAATACGTGAAATTTGTAAATGCAGGGAATTCAGATCCCTCTAACACACTCTTTTCAACATATTCTTTTTTATTGATTGAAATTCGTGTGAGTCCTACAAAATTCAAATGAAATCCACATGAATTAATGAGACACATTTTTAAAATAGTGACACTCACATGAGTTTTAATCAATAGAAATAAATGTGTTGAAAAAAATATGTTAGATAGTATGTTACTGCCTCTCTTCATGTGAATATAGTGTACCATCTTTTCTTCACATGAAAATTTCAATGGAAATGCACTAATTCACGTTTTTTTACACTGCACACACGTGATAGACGCGGTCCTGATATATTGTATAATTGATTGATTTACCTTTTTTTGACGACTATAATTGATTTACTAAACTGCGATTATTAGATTTTTCGTATCTTTGAAAATATCTCCAGTTAAACCCACCTTCTATGAGAAAATTCGATGCAATTAACCTGCGTTAAAATCTAACCACAATTAGATTCTCGACCCCGAAAAAAAGAAAAAGAAATTCATGTAATCATTTAAATATAAAAAAAAAAGTGAAAGAAATCCATAAACAATTACTTTATTAGTTGCTTCATTGAAGTAACAGTCACACGACGGTTCACAAACATAGCTTCCGGATTCCCGCTATACATACCCATACTGAGAAATGTTGCATACAATATTTTTTTTTCCATTTTTTATTCATATGATAACGCTTGAACTGGGAAATCAAATTTAGCAAAACATTTTTTTTACATTGATTAAATAATTTAATAATTCAAAAAAATTTATCACTCTAATACCCACTTTATATAATATAATTGATTAAAGTAGTATACATTATTAAAAAAATAGTATACATTATCGATATAAAAAATTTTCCACTAACATTTTGACATATGTAATTTTATTTTAATAACCAAAAGAGTAAAATAACAATAATGTTGATTTCTAAAAAAAAAAATTATATAACAGTGTAAAAATTATTTACACAAACAATACACAAAAATTAAACTTATAATAATTTGTCATAAAAATATGAAAAATTAATTATACTGTAGCAACAATATAAAAGTTTTTTATACTTTAAATCAATCATGTATTGACACGTCATTAAAAATAGGCTTATATATGAATATATGGAGTATATATGATTGATTGACGGGGTAAATTTTACGGTGATCCTTTATCAAAAGTAAACTCACTGGATTAATATAATCATAATTTTCTAGATTTAATATTTTTTATATATTTAATAAATATACTATTTTTTTATTTTATTATTAGGTCAAACAAAATTTGGATACAATATTATTCAAAAGAAAATAGAATAAAAGTCCGAAGTGTATGAGAAACAGTATAAAACCTCTCACCATCTTGGCCAAACATGCACGCACCGCACAGAGTAAGCTATGAAACTCTGATCGGAGCGCAATTTCCCTCAAATTCCAAATTCATACAGAAACAGCTTCTTCAACTCAAATTCCTGCTCCCCCTTCATTCATGTCAGGCCTTTACCCTTTGCTTCCTCTAAATTTCAATCAATGCATGTTTTAGATTCTGTGATTTAATTTATTTTATTTTTTTGTTGTTGTTATGATTTTGTAGTTACTGTAGTTGATTTTATAGTGCTGTTTGAAAAATACACAAATGAAAAAGTTTTGATTTTGTTTTTCGTTTTTGATGATTTTGTTTTTTGTTTTAAATAAAATGTTTTTTGATTGTAATGGAACCAGACATGTTGTTTGCGATAATCATGACGGTGCGGTGATGAGTCTGCAATTCACCGAAAAGCTTGTGATTCTCAGACTCTAAGCAAACCGTAATCGCAACTGCATTGTTGTGGAAAATTTAAAAACTTGATTTTATCGTTTTTCAAAGTCATGATTGAAAATCTTGGAATTTGGTTTCTTTTGTATTGTTCATTCCTTGTGGTTGTTGTTTGTTCATTTGAAGGACTGATTGAGCAATGTTAATCAATGTTTTTTAAAAATCGAATTTTGAATTTTGTTTCTCATTTGTTGTTGTAGTTGTGGTTGATTATTAGATTTGTTCATTTGAAGAGATGCATGAGCTAGAATTTACTTATAAGAGAAGCAATGAAATTGCTGTTTGGTCTTTTGTATATTTTGAAATTATGCCATGGTTCGTGTTATTCCTTTGCAATCTCACCCCCCCCTAATCAGTGAGGGTTTAGTTGATCCTTGGATTGTGGTTTGGGGAAGATGGTATGGAGCTGAGAATGCGAAAACTTGTTGGAAACCTATTGTGATATCGATATGCTTCTTTTGGAAATTTGATACTCGAATACATACGTTGAGTTTGTAGTTACTTGATTATTTAGGTAAAATATTGGGAATTAAATTAAGGAATTGAAATAAGCCCTGGTCAGAATTCCGTTAACTGTTAATCGTTAATTCCGTTATTTTATTAAGATTCCACTATACTTGTATCAGTTTATTTTATTCTTTCCTTTGCCGCTAATGTGGCTGTTTTTCATTTTGGACTATTTGTAGGTTTCACAATACTTCTGTAATTGAAGGAAGCATCTTTATTGCGCACGTGGAATTGTCGGGTTCGCGGTTTAAATATTTATTGTCTCACTTCTCATTGATATGCCCTGGTGTATGCTTCTAAGGAAGCAAATAAAGAAGAGTAACTAGTGGTCATTTGGAGAAACAAACTGGCAAGCATGGAGAGTAATAAAGATGATGCCATAAAGGCTAAAGAGCTTGCAGAGAACAAGCTTTTAGAGCGGGACCTCGGTGGCGCAAGAATATTCGCAATGAAGGCTAAAGACTTGTATCCCGATCTTGTTGGGCTTCCTCAGTTGCTGGCTACAATTGAGGTGTATATCTCTTCTGAAAAGAGGGTAAATGGAGCAGTTGATTGGTATCGGGTCCTTGGCGTGCAACCCTTGGCTGATCATGAAACAATTCGAAAGAGCTATCGGAATCTAGCTCGTACTCTGCACCCTGATAAAAATAAATCGGTAGGTGCAGATGGGGCATTTAATCTTATCACACAGGCATGGAGTTTATTATCTGATAAAGACAAGAGGATCTTCTATGACCAAAACCGCAATTCATGGGGTAGATATGGAGGAATTCCAGTTGGGAAACCTTCTGTACCAGCTTGTCGGAATGGTCTCTATAATCATATTATATACAATACTTCTAACTGGAAGGATAGAGATCATAGGAGTGCCACTCATCCGATTCCCACTCCAGGATCTCCTGTGTCATTGAAACAGACATTTTGGACCATGTGCGGTTCCTGCAGGACACAGTTTGAGTACCACACTGTTTATATCAATCGCCAACTTGTCTGTAACAGCTGCCGTCAGCCCTTTAAGGCTTTTGAGGCACCACCCCCTGCTGTATACAGAAATGCTTCATCCACTTCGACGATTTCTCAGATGAATCAACATAACTTCAACTCAATCGGAATGGAAGGAAACTATCATGCTTCAGGAAGGACGCCAATGTATGCTGTCAACCCATCACTTGGGTCAGGTCATTTCTCTATGCCTGGTCGTATTTCCAGTGTACTGACACCAGCTTCTGCTGCTGCTGAAGCTTCTGCTGTTTATGGGATGTTATCTGAGAATTTGAAGAGACCTCGTGAAGATTCAACACCTGTCATGAGGGAGCAGGGGCTTTTTGGGAAAACTCATGCTGTTGAGAGAAATGGTGCTGGTTCAGCTTTTAAGTCCTCTTGTTTTGGTTCAAATTTATTTCTGAAAGGAGATGGATCATGGAAAATAAGGCGCACAGATGGAATTGAAGTACATGGTGATAGAAGAGATAGGGAAACCCAAATTGCATATCAAAATGGAGGAATAAGATTGGCTAATGGATTTGGGACTCACAAGAATAGTTTTGATACAGGAAGGGCTAATGCTGCCGGAAATTACAAGCATAATGGTAATAGGGATCTATCACAGATGGAAACAAAGAACATGTTGATGGAGAAGGCTCAAAAGGAGATTCGTAAAGTGCTTGATGAAAAGAGTGCTTCTTCTGTATTAAGGAATTTAGGAAAGTCGAAGAATACTGATGCAGAAGTCAGAAAGAAGAACAAAGAAGGGGCTACAAAAGGGGTAAAACTTACTGCCCCAGAATTTGTTGATTCTGAGACCATCAGCAGTAAGTGTTTAGCCGCTGATTCAGAGGTAACTGAGTTTCTCTCCATGAGTGTTCCAGACCCAGATTTCCATGATTTCGATGGGGATCGAATTGAAAATGCCTTTGGTGAGAATCAAGTTTGGGCTGCTTATGACGATGATGATGGCATGCCACGCTACTATGCTTTAATCAACAGTGTAATCTCAAAGAAACCTTTCAAAATGAGGATTAGTTGGCTTAACTCTAAGACCAATGATGAATTGGCCCCTATTAAGTGGGTCAGTTCTGGCTTTCCCAAGACTGTTGGGGATTTGCGAATTGGCAAGCGTGGATTTTCTAGCACTCTTAATTCCTTCTCGCACAGGGTTAAGTGGACAAAAGGTTCAAGAGGGACTATACATATATATCCTAAGAAGGGGGATGCTTGGGCTCTGTATCGAAACTGGTCCCTTGATTGGAATGAATTTACTGCGGATGAAATCATACACAAGTATGTCATGGTGGAAGTGCTTGAAGACTACAGCGAGGGGCAGGGTGTAAATGTTGCTCCACTTATTAAAGTTGCAGGTTTCAAGACAGTATTCCGCCGGAATGAAGATCCAAGAAAAATCATGAATATTCCGAAGGAAGAGATGTTTCGCTTCTCTCACCAGGTACCTTCATACTTGCTTACTGGTCAAGAAGGTCATAATGCTCCTAGGGGTTGCTTGGAGCTGGATCCTGCTGCTACACCCATGGAACTTCTTCAGGTACTCACGGAAGATCTAGAGCAAGAAATGGTAATGACAATGGCGAAATCTTTAAAAGATGAACTGAAGCCCAACGTGAATTTGACGGAGAATAGTTGCCAAACAACTAAGGAAGCAGGCTCTGTTGAAGATGTGCCAAGAAAGGAGGTGACTGAAGCAATGGGAAAGAAGGAAGGCAAGCCTGAGATTTTGTTTGTGTATAAGCGGAAACGTCTAAGGGAAAAGAAAGCGCTATAAAGTGGAAGCAATTGTTAATTACTGAATTGACATGAAGAGATTCTGTGTTAGAATTAGCCACCAAGATAGCAGATTTTAATATTCATCAAATCCGCAGCTTACAATCGTCAGTTCAACATAAATTACAGCAGGGTTTGAATCGTTTTTTTTTTTAAGTTAGCTGCATTTGTAGAGACTGATTATGCAGTTTTTTGTTGTTTTTGCTGTATATTGGCGGGGCTGCAGTTTTGCTTTAAGTGTTGGAGTTGCCCTCAAGTGTAATTTCAACTGTATCTAGGCCTGTCTGATATGCCAATGTACAACTAGTTACTGTAGTTTTTATGAGTCATAAACTCAGCATCATTTAGCTCATCTTGTTAAAAAAGTAATCCCGTATTGACCATATCTTCACAGCTTGTTAGACCGTACACCATAAGCTGAATTTTTTTCCCTACACCTCATGGATCAAAGCATTTCATGTAACAGCTAAGCTGAAATTTATCAAGACCAACTCATTTTTAGATGAACATCAACTCATTAGCTCATGAATCACTCATTGCTGGCATACACATCAATATTTTCTCTCAGCCTTCATGGCTTCGCGTCTTAACGTTTAGACATTCAGTTTTTCGTTTTTTATTTATTTAATTTTTATAATATTCTCAGTTGAGGTTAAAAAATTCTATAAACCAACCTTCCAACTTGAAGTTTTTAGATATATGACACCCGCTAGAGTTAAGAGTGAGAGGTGTGAGAATGAAACATATTGAGTTTCTCATTAGTATGAGTATATTTATAAATAGATGAGAAATCTGATATCAACTCTCGGTAACTTGTATAGAATTATAATTAATTGACTAACTAAAAAGGTAACTATGAAGTTAACAAATTATTAACCCCATCAGTAGGCTTAATTATTGTAAATTACATTCACAATCAGTGATGTAGAGTAAGACTCTACCCTCAAGATGGATGGTTGATGATAGAATGGAGCCTTTGTTGGTTTGGTGAGGAATAAGCTAATTGATTTTGAGACCGGACAAGGACCAACTTAAGGAAACCAACATTAACTTTCTCACAGATGAAGTGGTAGTCAATATCCACATGTTTGGATATATATCATAAAAATATAGGTTAGGAGGCAAGGTGATCACAACCTAGTTGTCATAAAAGACACATGGTTAAAGAAATAATGAGTTCAAAGTCTCCTTAAGCAAGTTATGAACCCAAATCAATTCACTTGAGACAATTGTCAATGCACAATATTCAACCTTTACGAAACTTCTAGATATAGTAATTTGTTTTTTTGAATTTGTAAGAGAAGAGTGCCTATGCTAGAAACACATATTAACTTGTTGTGGATCGTCTGGTATCAAAATAATTACCCTAGCCTGTATCAACAAAAGTTGTGAGGTGAAGAGAATTTGCACCTAAGAATAGAGATGACAAATTGGGTCAACCTACCCTAACCCACCACCAACTCACCTAGAACGGGCGGAATGGATTGGCCTACTTCTCAAATATGGATTGAAAATGTCAACCCACCTCATTTTATGGTTGGTTGGCGGGTCAACCCGTCTAAATTTAAATTTTAAAGAACTGGAATTTAAAAAAAAAATTATAAGAATAAAAAATCTCAATTAATCAAAACTATAGAGCCTAGTTATTTAATTTACCTAATATTATTCTCACATGTTAATTTTTTATTTACTTAAATAGAAGTATTAAATGTCTTATAAAAAATGGGTTGGCCTTACAGGTCAACCCGCCCTACAAACATGTTGTCCCACCATAACCCGCGGAGTTATGCGGGGTTATGCGGGTTAATGGGTTGTGACTTGTGAATCTCCAGCCAACCCATCAAATTTGGTGGATGAAATGCGTTGACCCGACGGGTTAGACCCGTATTGCAATCTTTAAATACTATATATTTCCTCTAAGACAAATAAATCCCCTCTATGAGGAATGTGCGATGTCCAAATTAAAAAGTATTTAAGATCTTTCAAAATTTTCAATTTGAATGAATGGTGTAATTTAATTTTGAGCTTACCAATCATTGCTTGGTTAGGGCTTGCAATGGTAATATCGTCTACATGTACTAAAAGTATCACTAAAGTGGATTCTGAGACAACATAAACGAGAGAATAGTCACTTTTAGATTGTCTAGAACCATGGTTGAGTAAGGCAAATGAAAACTTGTTAAACCATTGCTAGATGCATGCCTTATACCATAAATCAACTTGTTCACCTTAAAGGCAATACCCTCTCCCAAAGGTAAATCCATGTACACTTCCTCAAACAAATCACTATTGAGGAATGCCTTGCTTATGTCTAGCTCCAAAATTTTCTAAATCTTTATTATATAGTAATAGAAAGCATGATCCAGATAATGGTTATTGTCTTCCATGGTATGAAGCTTATCTGGCATAGTTTTTCCATTTAGGAAATCTAGCTGCTTAATTGTAAAATTAGGGTTCATAAATGGAAAAAAAAAAAGTTTAAAAAAAAAGTTTTCTATATATATGACAGAAACATTAATTATCATAGGTAATGTGATTGGTAATGGGACATAAAGCTATCAAAATGAGTAACCCATGTACCACAGGTTGCTAGTAAGTAAACCGGGCCTGGTTGTCTCACTTTAGTGGTGAGCCAAGTTTTGGCCAACCTGGCTCAACCCACCATAGGTTACGTAGGTTACATTGGTTGGCTTCCAAAGAAAAAGAACCTTGAGTGGCATTCATAAGATCTTTCTTCAGTAGAAAGGTTATCGGCATATTCTTTATTTGAAACCTGTCATGGAGTTGCAAAACTTGGCCACAATGTTCCATTGGACAAAGCTTGCAATGATTTCATTGTTGAGAGAATTTGAGATCCAAGAATTAACAATATCATTATTCTTCTGTCAAGAAGAAAGCAATTGAGAATTAGCATCACCCGGATTGGGGATTGAACCATCGACTAAGTCATATTTATTTTTGGCATTGAGTTCCATCTTCATTTAATGATGGTAGGAGGGTAGGAGCTATAGTTATCGCCAAAAGGTGGCTGAGAAACTAGAAGCAAACTGGATTGTATAAAGGGTGCAGAAAGTAAGGGTTGGAAGCATAATCAATGGTGCCTTGACGATACATATATGCTTAAAGAAAAACAACGATGAAAAGGAAAATATGACAAAGGGACAAAGGGAGGAAGAGTGTGCAATATAATTTCAAGATACTCCTGACACTATATTAAGAGTGAGAAGTGTGAGAATGAATCATCTTGAGTTTCTTATTGGTATGTATATATAATCTATACATACATGAGTAATATAAGATTAAACTGTACTAACTTGTACAGAATTGTAATTTGCAACTAACTAATTAAAATGTAACTATTAAGTTAACAAACTATTACCTAACTTAGTGGACTAAGCTACTATAAATTACATTCATAGTTAGTGATATAGAGTAAGACTAAGCACTATCCTATTACGAAGCTATTCTTACATGGGTTTTTTCCTTATAAAATAGATGCTTTATGAAATCATGTAAAAGGATAAAAAAAAATTAGAGAATTTGAGCAAAGGAAATTTTGAGTTGCATAACTATCGTTTATTTTTATGAATTCATTAGAATAATCAATTTAGGTTTAAATAAGTTTTTGGTCCCTACAAAGTTCATCAATTTTGGTTTTGGTCCCTGTGAAATTTTTTCTTAGGTTTTCGTCCTTGTAATCTCAAAATTTTTGCAAATAGTCCCTACCATCATCTTTTTCGGTTATCTAATACTCATGGGTATCAAGATAATTTTATTTTCTTGTCCGACTTGCTGTAAAATTTGGCCATAAAATATAAACAAAATCATACATGAGGGACATAAGGTTAAAATTGCTAAATTCCTTCATTTTGTATGATATCTAGTACTCAGCGGGTACCGAGGTAGTTTCTCATTCTTGTCTGACTTGCTCCAAAATTTGGCTAGAAAGTAGAAATAAAATCATACATTAGGGCCATAGAGTTAAAATTGACAAATTTTCTCATCTAGTATGATTTCTAGTACTCAGGGGTAACAATAGGGACTATTTACAAAATTTTCGAAAACATAGGGACGAAATCCTAAGAATTTTTTTTACAAGGACTAAAACCAAAATGGGTGAACTTTCCAGGGACTAAAAGCTTATTTAAACCATCAATTTAAGTTATCATTTGTTTTCATTGTTGGATTTCGGGATTGTTCACAGAAATAAGATAGCGAAAAATCCCAACTCCTTCAGGGGATCTATGCGATAGAACCATAAATTATGTTAGGGTTTATACTTCTTAAATAGACTACTACTGTTGAGGTAGAAAATCATAAGCACCATTGCTTGTAGTGCCACTGTGGTATCACAAGAAAATATTGAAGTCTCCTAACTCATGATCATGTGAATGGTGCTCTCTTTCTCACTACGGTGCTAGTTGCGGGAAGAAATCTCTTCCACTTGTTGTCCCTTTGAATTGTTTACCTGTGATGACTAGGGTTTCCATCCACTCATACTTTTTATGTTATAATGCTATTGTATATGTATATCTCTCTTACTACATATAGGCAGTAGCTTAAACTTTAAGTTGGATGCAAGGGGATTTATATGGTCTGCTCTTTAACTTATGCTAATTAAATTTGTGAGTTGGCCATCTTATTACGAGTTGACCAATCTAGTATCACTGGAAGCTTAACCTACATTATGATTAGGGATGCCAATGGGACAAGGAGGACTCCCCGCCCCAGTCCCCCAATTTTCCCCCGTCCTCGTCCCCACAAGGAGCCCCCCCCCCCCCCCCCCCCCCCCCCCTCCCCCGGTTCCCATTCTCTACAGATCCTGTGGGTTTGGATACCCTGAAACTATATTAAAAAAAAAAAAGAGAGGTAATGAACTAAAATTCAATAAACTATATAAAATAAATTAAAAAATATTAAATTTAAAGTTAAATCACTCTCCAGAATTTTGCAATAAGTTTAAACTCAAATATTACCAACACGAGATTCAACAAAAATTATGACAAGATCTAAGCCTGTATCAAGTTCAATTATTCCTATCATGTCCAACAATATTTAAGGTCTTTAAAAAAAATTTAGTGGTAGCACACCAGAAAAGTGGCATTGCGACGAGATGTGGAGGAATAAAGTTATTACTCAGACGACGCAGGGGACTAGACTCATGAAGAGCTGAGAATGAGAGTTTTGGTTCTCTAGGAATGGAAGGTGGAGATTGTAGAGGAGGAACTGAGAAATCGAATATGATTAAGAAATTTATGATTGAATTTTTTTAATATCTTTTTAAATTAATAAATAAATATATATATTTGGAGTTTTTAAAATATATTTATAATATACACACATATTTATAAGCATATTTTTGTAATCTTATCGGGGACATGGACCCCGCGGGGCAGGGCGTATGTTCCCCGTCCCAAAAGTGCCTTTGGAGGATTTTCTCCCCCATCCCCATCCCCATCCTCATCCCAGCGGGAAAAAATCCCCGTTCGCGGGGCCCCATTTGAGGTAACCCCCACGGAGATCCCTACGCTTGGGTAGAAATTGTCACCCATAATTACGATTCGAAGTTTTACATGCATTCATGGATATTCGAAAATTCATCTTATGAATTTAAACTCTAATCGTAGTACATTCTAAGTGCGTTACTCTATAGATTCTCATAATGTCAACAGTGACATCTAATAATATTTTAATACAAATAGAGAGATATCTAGCAATACATCATTGTTATCCAAGTAATGAAAGTTTTTGTGATTTAACATATTTTGCATACAGCTAATCTTACCATGTAGTCTAGTCCCTTTGTTCAGATATCTTTATCTTTATCTTTATATATATAAAAGTAAGGTAGTCTAGGGTTATCTAAGGGTATTTTGGTAATTTATTATAGGGGTAAATTTGTTATTACATTGGTCGCCTAGGGGTAGTTTGGGTAAGATGTTGTGCTATCATAAATGCCTATTTAAATTAGTTAATATCCTAATTTTATTTTCAAATAAATGATTCAATCAACTATTCTAGAATTAGTTTTATATTATTTTTCCCGGTTATAGTGAATGGGACAAGACAATATGTTGTACGTGCTAGCATTAATGCATACCTTTGGCAATTTTGACAGGTTTTAACCTTGCCTAAAAAAATTAGTCTTTAGAGTGGGTGTTCGGATTCGAATGTCGAAGAGATGAATTTCTCAGAGTGATTGTTATGTATTGGCGATTGAAGGATTGATTAAAACGACGATAAAGACGCACGAATTAAAAAGTCGTATAAAATATAAATAAAATGTATTAAAAAGTCGTGAACAACCATGTGCATCGCACATATACAAGTTCTAGTTTTTGGTAATTTGTTAGGGTATAATATCAAAGGTCAATGTGGATGCCCTATAAGTGAAGAATATACATATTAGATGCAATTTAACATTGTAAGAAGAATGTCTTCCTTAGGCATGATGGACTTTTGCATCAAAAACAACATTACTGGTGGTGAAGAAAGTAAAGCTCCTTTGTCGTTGACTGGTAAGCAGTTGTTTGAAAAGGTAAAGGATTCAAGTATTAAATTTTACAAACCTTTTGCACGAGAACTAATCACAAGAGGGTGAAAAAACATTTTCTTGATGTGATGCATATTGAATAAAATTATCTATGATAGTGTCATTGGAACATTATTCAATGTTTCAAGAAAGACTGAAGATGATATTAAGTCAAGGTTGGACTTGGTTAGTATGCAAATAAGAAGAGAAATAAGTCCGATAAAGAAGGAAAAACAATAATATCAACCTCCGATGACTCATACTCTATATTTAAAAATTATATAGTTTTATATTAAAAATAATTTAATAAAGGTTAATTCTTTGGTACATGCTTAAAATTGGGGGTAGTTTTACCCTGCACATGTGGTCCAATAAGGTACTGCCAACTAGTGCCAACTCATTTAAAATGTTCCCGCTCTTCAATGCCTTGGTCAAACCTCATTAAGGGTATATATGCAAAACCAATACTTACTAAAATGTATTTTTTGTATAATGTCCTTCCTTCAATCCCTTTTTTTTTTTGCAAAACTAATTAGAAACCAAGCACAATCGTCTTCCACCTTCCACCTAAAACCTAAAAGTCCTAGTTCATCATCAATATAGAACAAAAATTCATCAGAACGTAACTCCCACACCCTGTTCAGCTGTACCACCGACGACTTTTCTTCCACACCTTAAAGGCAACGTTTTTGGCATGTTCGATGGTGGTTCCTTCCACGCAGTCTTCGGCCCCCTTCCTCCCACCATAGTCTTCCACGGTGATGCTCTCTGTTCCCTTTTTGTTCTCACTCTTGTTCTAGCGACGCTTTATATTCATCCTCCACCTTGTGCATTCGCGGTGCCTTTATTTCTTCCCCCATCTGCACACATTAGGTAAGCATTCTGTTTCGAATTTTTTTTCCATTTAATGTTATTTTGTTGTTTGTATGGTGCTCTTCTTTAAGGAATTAGAGGTGGGTTGTGTTTTTTTATTTTGGAATTTTTACCTTTTAAGGGGTTACCAATCATGAATATAACATCCTCAAGATTGATTTGGGAATTTTGGGGCTAGGTTAATTTTGAGGTTTTTCTGCACCAGGGCTTAGAGTTCGTAATTTAGTCAATTTCAAAATTATCAATCAATTGTTATTCTGAGTCCCCAAATTTTTAATTCTGAA
Source organism: Echinosophora koreensis (assembly GCA_035048595.1). Taxonomy (NCBI): domain Eukaryota; kingdom Viridiplantae; phylum Streptophyta; class Magnoliopsida; order Fabales; family Fabaceae; genus Echinosophora; species Echinosophora koreensis. Next base: position 2,660,146 of record JAPCYP010000072.1, read on the forward strand.
ACCCCAATTCATTTTGCAATCTTAATTTGTTTTGTTCATTTTATACTAAATTGGTATTTTCTGAACATTATTGCACTGGTCCAAATCACTTTCTTGTTCAAAAGGTGATGTCATAATGCTGTTTTTAGGTGGATGAACCATGGAAAATGTTCATGGGGAACCATGTATCGATCTCAGTGGTGATTCTGACTTGAATAGGTTTGATGGCGGTGATTCTAAGATGAAGGGCTCTGACAGTCAAAATAATGACGATCCAGAGAAGAATGGTGCAAAATATGATGATACAGATGAAGGTTATAGAAAATAACTGAACTGACATGTGAGGATGTTTTGGGTTTACAATTTGGCAGTGAGTCAGACGCGTGCGAGTTCTACTATTCATATGCTAGGTGTCATGAGTGTGTCTAGAAGAGATGAAACCGATCGATATGTAAAAGGCAACATTAATATGCAGCAATTAGTTTGCAATAGAGTAGGATCCAAAAGTAAAAAGCACCTGGATAAAGTGGATAGATTTAGAGAGCATCTCCCCTTAACACGTATCAATTGTTTAGCCAAATTTGGTGTTCATTATGACACAAATTCTTCAAAGTGGGTAGTTGCTGCGTTCGCAGATTCTCATCATCACCCACTTACTCCACCAGAGCACGTTCATTTGATTCCGTCTTATCGATCGATGACCAAGGCAGACAAAGTACAGGTGGATAGTTTACATTTATATGGTAGGAGGACATGCCATATGATGGGTTTGATGTTAGGATTAAAGGGGGGTCATGCAGACTTGGAATTTTGCAAAAAAAATATATATACAACCACATTGATCATGAGAAGCGTGTTAAGATTGAAGATGGGGATGTTTTTGGTGTGTTGTGTTACTTGCAAGCTAAAGCAGATAATGATCCTATGTCATTCGCAAAGTTCACGACAACAATAGATGGAAGGCTACAACATTTGTTTGGTCGGATGGAGCAAGCTGCATTGATTTTGAGTTTTTTGGGGACGTAGTGGCCTTTGATACCACATATAAGAAGAATAAGCACAACAAGTCGTTGGTGATATTTTATGGTTATAATCATCATGGACAAACCACAATTTTTGCATGTGCACTTGTTGATGATGAGAAGACGGAGACATATAAGTGGGTTTTAGAGACATTCTGTGAAGCTATGTCAAATAAACACCCCCAATGCAATTGTAATACCCCAAAGTACATTAGGATACTACTAAATACAAAACATAAGATACATTGAAATTAGCTTTTCGCTAAAGATCTCATATATAATATATAAAAATATCTCATACATTTTCAAATTATACTTAGAAAGTAAACAATGACGTTATGACTCTTAACTCCGATCCGGTGACATCTTCCATAAAAGAGACAGCTTACATTGGAACAACTGCCAAGTATTTCCGGGGATACTTCACAGTTCTCCAACATAGGAGGGATTAACCTGAAACAAAAGGGTGACGGGGTGAGATATGAAATCTCAGTGAATTCCCTGCAAACAGAGCACTCGGTCCCACACATATACATATATTAGTAAACTTATACATATCATCAGGTATAAACATCATTGCTGCCCCCCACGCACCAAGGTACTTAAGAGGGACTAGCTTTAGGTTTAATCCTGGTATCATCATGTCATTCATAATATTTGTGAACCACTCATTTGGACATTCCTTTTTAATTTTGTCAGTGAAAAACATTGTTGTTCCCCGCACACCGAAGTACTTAAGAGGAACTAACACTTCGCTGCTCCCCGCGCACCGAGGTACTTAAGAGGAACCAGCTCTATACTGTAAGGCAGGACATACGTCTATGACCACAAGCGGCGTCCCACTTGCTTTGCACTTACTTGCTTGCCTTCCAAAATGAAAGGACTTCTGTGATTGCCTTCCAAACGGGAAGGACTCTATACTTGCCTTCCAAACTGAAAGGACTTCTGTACTTGACATCTGTAATGTCATTGATAACCATTCTAATTCGATTCATGAGTAGAATTAGCATGGTTACTACCTTTGAATGCCAAATGGTGTTTCCCATTCATTTCATCATAACATTGAATAACTTAACTCATATATCAATCAATAGCTTAATAACTAATGGCCTAAAACAAACATATAAACCATTCACATGAACATTATATAATCTCTCAATTAGAATACAATACTACTATTAATAGGAAATTCCCAATTAAAATCACAATATTACAAACAACATGTAAGTTCCACCCTAAGGTCCCAAAACCCAACAATCAACATGCATTAGCAACATATGCAGAATTCCTACAGTTTTCAGCCAACTTCGATGAATTTATTAAAATACCAAACAAAGTCGGATTTAGGCAAAAGACCCCTCCCTGGAAAGCTAATCAAGTATAATTTATGAATAAAATTTAAATTTTGGAAAACAGTCTTCCTAAAATTACAGTTTTGATCGAAGAGCCCCTGCACTCAGAAAACAGGACAGCTGCAAATACCCTAAATTGTAACAGGTTTTCCTCCATCAATACTCAATGAAAAACAGTAAAATCAATGTCTAAAATGTAGCATTTCGAGTCTTCTTTCTAACAAAATAAGAATCATACCAAAAAGAGCACTATAGAAATAGTTACAAGTAAAATACTATACATATGTCTATACGGGTTTTGCTTGACCAGCAACATCTTTTAGGACTTTTAACAAACATAACACATGCATGTAATTTTAATAATCTACAACATAATCCTACACTCATTTAAACCATATAATCAACATGCAATCAGAAATCAAACAATAAAAATCAAATTTAAACATTCCTAAGCTTGGATTTATGGTTACCAAGCACTAACTAAGGAAACTCACTTGATTGAAGATAGAAAATGAAGAATTGGTGATTTCCTCTATCACTCTTGATCTTAGAGAAATTCTCCCAATTATCAATCTATCAATTTCTTCCTTTGCTTCCTAGCCCTTGGAATGGTGAGAATAGTAGCTTCTTATCTCCTTAATTAGCTCACTTTTGTAGCTAGAAAAAGAAGAACTTTCATCTAAACCTAAATCCTTCCATGACCAATTTTGAAGGTGAAGAAGGGATGTTTGCATGCTCAGATTTTGGATTGGTTTAAGAGGAGTGTGGTGGTATTTTTTCTAGAAAGTGAAATGAGGAGGAGAATGATGTAGATTTGTGGTGGTTTGTGGTGGTTTTGGTGGAATGGAGGTGATGGTGGTGGTGAGGCTTCTTTGAGAGAATAAGAAGAGTGTTTAGATTCTTCAAAACTGAATAAGTGAGTATGGGGGAGGGGAAATTCGTGGGTTATGTCAAAAGAGAGGGGGTGTATGCAGTAAAATAGGGGGGTGCGACTAGAAATTTAAGAAAATCAGCTTTTAATGAAATATGTGTTATATTAAAATCAGGTTGTTTCATAAATAAATTTTACCCTTTATAAACCCCCAAAATAATTATATTTTCTCACTAGAATATTTCTTAGTCAAAGATAAATATTATTTGATACTAAATTATAAAATACCATTTTACAATTATAAATCAAATAAGATATTCATCGGCTCAGCCTAAAAATAATAAAGAGAGGTTCAAAAATTCATAATTCTTATATTTGCATACTCATGAGATGAAAGGAATTAAAGCACACTAGTGATCACAATCATAATGAAATGACTAAAATATCCTTGGGACAAGATATTACAGCAATAGTCACTAACGGCGACAATGCTATGAGGGAGGCTATTAAGACAATGTTTCCAAATGTCATTCGTTGTCTTTGTTCCTGGAACCTACAACAAAATGGGATTGAGAATGCGAAGAATCCCAACTTCTTAGAAGAGTTCAAGAGTCTGATCTATGCCAACTTGTTGCCAGATGAGTTTGAACTTCAACGGACGGAAGTCATTGGAAATATGATCTCCATAACAACAATTGAGCAAATAAGATAAACAAGATAAAGGAGATGTGGTCAACCACTTACATGCATGAAAAGTTATCGGTATCAGAACAACCTTTGTGTGAAGGCATTAACTCCTTCATCAAAAGGTATGTACAACAACGTAATAGCCTCATTGATTTCCTACATAATTTTGAGCGAGCGGTTAAAGAATATAGGCACAATGAGTTGATATCTGATTTTAAGTGCTCATATGGTCATCCCGTACTTACAACCCCACTACATAAATATGAACAATATGCCTCAAAATTATTGACAAGGACTAAGTTCAAGGAAGTTAAGAATGAGATTGAGGAATGTGGTGCTTTGAATATTGTAGATCGATAGGTTGATGGGAACCAAGTGAAGTTTAGGATGAATCGATTTGGCAGACCAAGCAACGAGTGTATCATGAGGTATCCCATGTAGTCATATTTTTATCCGATGAGACATGAGCACATCGATGTTATTCCCAGCAGCTTGATCTGTAAGCGCATACAAAGAATGCCAAGAAAGATTATATGACATATATTCCCACTGGAGAAAGTGAAAATGATAAAGTTGTTTTGTCGCGATCCAGTGCATTGTCAGCATCTTGTAATAGATTTTCCACTCTAGCTGCAAAAGATAGGAATGATTTCTTGGAAATGGGTGTTGAAATCCATAAGTTTACCATTAAGTTAGAAAAGCATCAAAATGGTCTGGAACAACATGCAGAAGGTTCAAATGTGATTAGTGATCATGCTGTTGTTAAAACGAAAAGTGCTCCGAGGAAGAAAAAGTATGGTGCGAAGAGGAGACGTTGTTCTAAATGCAAGAGAGTGAGACACTATAAAAAAAATATGTCCATTGTTATCCCAGGCGCAAGTATAGTGCAACATTGATGTACAGGAGTCATCTGAAGAGTCCGAAGGCAACATGAAGACATCTGATAACGTAAGTTTAGCAGTTATTTTGTGTAGATATCATTTTATATGGGGAGGTAACCTGTTAATAGAATTATTATTGTGCAGGTGAATCTTTCGAATGATGATATTGGTGCGCAACAGACAATGTTGCAAGGGTCAACCAGAAATGAAAATGTATATATGTTTTAAGTTTTCCACTATTGTTATATCATGATGACCATCTTCTGTGTTTGGCTTTTATTTTTGGATTTTGTTTGCAGATTGTTCCTACAAGTGACAAGCAAAAGTCGACGCAAACAACTCAAAGTTCATCCAGAAATTAGAACTATCAAAATGGGTTGGAACCCGTGAGCCAACACGGCTCACTAGTGGGTTGGGTTGGGTGGGTTCAACCCGGGTTGGCTTGCGAGCTCAGCAAATTTTTTATTTATTTAAAAAAAAAAAAAACCAAGGCAAAAACTCGCAACTTATTTTACTATTTTGTTTCCTCATTTAGTCATATTCCTGAGTCTGATTTATCCTTCCCTGTTCGTGAGCGGTGAGCCCTAGTCCCTCAATCCCATTTCTAAGCCACCACAAGTCCTCTAACTACTGCCGCTGGTCGAACCGCCGCTGCGCCGCACTTCCTCCGTCAATCCACCGAAACGACGCCCGCACATCCTTTGTCGACCTTCGACGCTGACTCGCTGCTCTTCCAGACCCATCAATCTCCGCCATTGTTATTTCATATCTGCCTCCGCCAGTCACCGCTCGTCGCCGCCTATACAGAGGGCTGGTATTGCTGTTCCACCGCCACATCCTTCTAGCTCGCGCGATGCGTTTCTAGATCTGCCGCTTCATTTACTTTTTCTGCCTCCGTAGGGAATGGAGGTACTACAGCCGTTAGCTGCAACTGTGGTTCTGGTGATTAGTCTGGACATGGTATTCTCATCTCAAACTGGTAGTTGCAGGGTGCTGTCGTGCTGGTAGTACTTTTCCATTTTAAATTTTGTTGTTTCTTATTTTTTTTGTTTTTTTTAATTTAAGGTGAGCCAACCCATTTAACCCACCAACCCACGGTGGGTCGAACCGGGTTGGCTATTTTTTGACTCACCAAGATGTGAGCCGGGTTGGGTTGGCCCGCATTTTGGACAACCCGTGGTGGACCAACCCGGGTGAGCAGGGCTAGCCTGTTTTGACAGCTCTACCAGAAATGAAAATGTACGTATGTTTTAAGTTTTCAAGTATTGGTATATCATCATGAGTGTCTTCTGTGTTTGGCTTGATTTTGGGATTTTGTTTGCGGGTGGTTCCTCCTAATAAGAAGCAAAAGTCCATGCAACTAACTCAAAGTTCAGCGCAAGGTTCATCTTACTACCTCCATCCAACAGAAATCAGAAACACCAACGTACACCGTCCTACCAACACCCAGACGTCAATCTCGCTCTGCCGCAAAGGCCACCCACATCTTCCTCTGACCAGTGGTGCCACCAGCATCACCGACATCTAGCTCCACCACCTTTGCTCCAACTGTGGCACCACTGTGAAACCCAGTCCATCACCCATGTTCTTCGTGCCTCTGCAAAACCACCACCACCCTACGCCGTCGATCTGGCTCCGTCCACGGTCCATCGTCATTGATAAGAGTAGAAGATAAAGCTGATATTATGATTGTGCCACCGAGTTTTCCATATTTCCACTTTTCATTTTTTAAATTTTCGTTTAAAAAAGTGGAAACACATTTTTCTTTTTAATTTTGGAATGGATAATAAATGACTCATTCCTTTTTTTTGCTTGGTCCATTGGATTAAGAAAAATAATTGGATGGATCATAACCATCCATTAATAAAAATAATCCAACTCAATCCAATCCATTTAATTTTCTTTTGATTATTAGATGGATTTTATTTTGGATGGATCGAATGGATAATTGATCCGCCGATCCTTTTGTCAGCCCTAGATTTACTTTAAAATGCAGAATAAGGAGCCCATAGTGGATACGTTTGTTAGTGAGTTGCTTGCACAAGTTAATGAAAATAATGGAAGTCTTGTTGAGAACAATTTACCCACTGCATTTACTCATGGAATGCCTATGTACCCGCAATATCCAGTTCTACCTATGTACCCTAATGTCATCCCCACCGTTCCAATGTACCACCCTCACAATCATACCTTTCCCATGTATCCTCCACAAGTATACATCTATGTTCCAATTTACCACATGTCCAACTTACAATTCATCAACAATGTTTAATAATTGGTCTTATGTTCTCCTTTTTGGCAGTATTTCGGATTGAACCCTGAACATCATAACAGAAAATAATGCTAACTGGTATTAGTTTGAAGATGGATGTTGCACAGATAAATAAATGGTTCAAAAATTTGGTAACCACGATGTTGCAACTTGGATGAATTTATTTAATATGGATTTGGATGTGTGAACTATTGTTGTTTCATTATGATATTCAAATTTATTTCGTTTTCTTAGGTTGGTTCACCAGTGCAGCTGTGTATTTTGCTAAATTTCGATGAAGACCAGCATGTTGTCAATGCATGTGGGTCTTTTATTTTGTGTATTACAGACCATGTAACTAAGGCATTATCTCTTTGCTGCAATGTGCAGGGAGTAAATGTTTGAATTTTTTTTTTTTTAGAGCCATGTTCTTTATGTATTTACTTGAAATATTAGTGGTTTGTGTTCAGCAGTATATTTGAAATATTAGACTTGATTTATCACCAGTTATATTTGAGCTTATTAGTTTCGTTTGAATACTTGGTGGTCTATGTTCAACGGGTTTGAGATATTCAGTCTTCAACTTGTGGTTTAACATGAATGTTCCTGTGGCCCATATTCAAGGACCAAGATGTTGGCCCGTGTATGAGATATTTGACATTGCCCAATTATATATAAGAATTAATATACATGAGATGGGGCAAAATAATAATAATATTTTAGATGGCCCAATTTTATAAGTAATAAATAGTTATATGTGTTAATGTAAGAATACTTATTTGAGATGGCCCGTATTGAAGGGGCAATAACTCATGATCATTCCAAATATTTGAGATGATTTTAATTACACTAAAATATTATTTTGGTCCCTACGGAGTGTGTCGGAAAAAAGTGTCAAATCAAAATTCTGAAACTTATTTGTCTTTGTTGATCCAAGTTAGTCCTCTCTGTCAATAAAATCAGTAATAATGTTAATTCTTAGTCCCTTATGTTTTAAATGAGTTTTAAATTGTTAACAAGTCTCAAGATGATCCTTTAAATTGTTAACGAGTTTCAAATTGATCCTCAAAAAGTTAACACCGTTACTGACTCATTGATGGAGAGGAGTGGGTTAATAGAGACAAATTAAAGGACCAAATTGAAAAATTTAAAAGTTAAGGGATCAAACTAAAACTAAAAAATAAGTCAAGAGATTGAAATGGTATTTTAGCCTTTTAATTATGTTGTTATATTTAAGACTGGAAATAATTGGGTAACTATGATTCAAATTGGTCCAAAGGCCTAGTAAACTGAAATTAGCCCAGCAACCTTTAATTGAATAAAAATTGGATGTGAAGTCTGTAACCACGGTGACAATGTGTCAAAGTTTAAAAAAGGGACAGTGGAGTAAAATTGTGGAAGTGGTGGCGAAGAATACTCAATTCTGTTATTCTGTTATAAGCAGTTAGCCTAACTATCATTGCTGATTCTGTTATTATTCTGTTATTCTGTTATAAGCAGTTACCCTTATTATTCTATGAAATACATTACTGATGCATATCAATGCAATCACCTAAATACAGATTTTACATGGTATCACAGAGTTAAAATTCCTGGTAGAGCAACTCTGTTCGTGCAACAATGTCAGCAGCTAAAGAAGATCAAGATCAGTCTTCTTCATCTTCAAGCAGCAGTGAAGACAAAGTCAAGACACACTCAAAAGATGCGAAAGACATTGACAACCATATTGACATCCTATCCCCCTATTACCTTCATGCTTCTGACCACCCTGGGCAAGTTTTTGTAAGCGAAGCCCTACATGATGGTAATTATGGGGAGTGGGTTGTGGATATGAGCAATGCTCTTTTCGCTAAGAATAAGATCAGCTTCGTTGATGGATCTTTACCCATGCCTGATACTGATTCCCCCAATCTTGCACACTGGATGCGCTGCAATGCCATGATAAAAGGATGGTTGAAAAGCTCCATGGACAAAGAAGTCCGTCGCAGTGTCCAATATGCATCCACAGCTCGAGAGATTTGGGTGGAACTTGAGGCAAGATTTGCGAAGGAGAGTGCTCCAAGAGTCTATGAACTCAGACGAGCAATTGCCCTTCTCAGACAGCAAGGTTCATCAGTGTCAGCATATTATACTAAATTGAAGGGACTATGGGATGAAGTCCAATCTATCTCTCCCTGGCCTAAGTGTACATGCGAAGGGTGCAAATGTGATGTTCAAAAACGTCTTTCAAGCATCAGGGAGAAAGAACAGCTCTATGACTTTCTTATGGGGCTTGATGAAGTATTCAACACTGTGAAGACTCAAGTTCTCAGTATGATACCCACTCTTACTCTTGGTCATGCCTACCATATGGTGGCTGAGGATGAGCAACAAAGGCTTATCTCAGCAACACACAAACCTATCACAGATGCTACTGCCTTTCAAACACATAATACAAAGTATCTTGCAGATGATCATAAAGCAGGCAAGAAAGAGAGGCCTAGGTGCAATCACTGTCAGAAAATTGGGCATACACAAGATGAGTGCTGGGAAATAGTGGGATACCCTCAAGACTGGAGAAAGCCAAATCAAAAGAAGGGTTCTTGGAATGGAAAGAAACCACCAGCTAAAGCTGCACAAGTCAGTACAGAAAGTCCTATCCCAGGCCTGACTTTGCAACAATATGATAGACTATTGCAACAATTAAACATAGAACATGATGCTGGATCAGGATCTTCCCAAGCAAGAACAAATGCCAATGCTGCAGGTAACACTATTTTTAACAAAACTTGGGTAATAGATTCAGGAGCAACTGAACATATTACCTATGATTTAACACTATTAAAAGGTGTCACTGTTTCTAATCAACAACCTGTGCATATCCCTAATGGTTCCAGTGTGCCAGTAAAAGGAATAGGCAATGTTAATCTAGCTAATGGTTTAAAATTAGGAAAAGTCTTGCATATTCCAGATTTCAAGTGCAATTTGATGTTAGTTAGCAAATTTACTAGAGAGCACAATTGTGCCATAATCTTCACTGCTGATTTTTGCATTATACAGGACTTACATTCCAAGACCCTGATTGGGAAGGGTAGGCATCAAGATGGTTTGTCTGTCCTTGAGCCTACACAAAATAAAACTGTTGCTATGAAGGTTAACAAACCTGTTGGTAATCAACTATGGCACATGCGACTTGGACATGCTTCTGAGTCCAAATTAGCTCACATAGGATTAGATACTATTAGAAATCAAGATGATGTTCATTGTGATTCTTGTATTCGTGCTAAGCAGACTAGACTGCCTTTTCCTCTAAGTTCAATAAAGTCTAAATCATGCTTTGATCTTATACATTGTGACATTTGGGGCCCATACAAGACAGCTTCCATTTCAGGAGCACATTATTTCCTTTCTATTGTAGATGACTATAGTAGAGGAACTTGGATTTATCTAATGAGACATAAATCTGAAATTGAACAACTGTTACCTAGATTCATTTGCATGATTGAAACTCAATTTGGTAAATGGTGAGGAGGGTGAGGTCTGATAATGGATTAGAATTCACTTCTAGTCATATGCAAAGTTTCTATGCAGAAAAGGGAATAATGATGGACCTTAGCTGTCCTTACACACCACAACAAAATGGTGTTGTGGAAAGAAAACATAGGCATATCCTAGAAACTGCCCGAGCTCTTAGATTTCATGCCAATCTTCCCATTAAGTTCTGGGGAGAGTGTGTGCTCACTGCTGCACACATTATAAATAGATTGCCTTCAAGGATCATTAATAATAAAAGCCCTTATGAGATAATACATAAGAAGAAACCTAACTATAATCATCTAAGAGTTTTTGGTTGCCTAGTCTAAGCTTTAAAGCATAAGAAAGAGGGAAAATTTGATGAGAGGGGGAGAGCATGCATCTTTATAGGCTATCCTTTAGGACAGAAAGGTTATAAAGTATATGACACTTCTACTAATAGCATTTATGTTTCCTGGGATGTTGTTTTCTTGGAAGAAAAGTTTCCTTTCAAGGATAACAACAATCTAAATCCAAAACAGCAACCAACACAGCAAGATCAAATTATAGAATGGGAACCTCAGTTTCCAGAAACACAAAAAATATGTCAAAAGGACAGTGAGAGTAATGTTAGCTCACAAAGAGAAACACAGCAGGATGAAACTGATCATAATTCAGTTCTCTTAGGGAATGAAATTAATACTGAAAACAGAAATGAAAATAGAGAAAGAGTGAGACAGTTACCTAGTTATTTGAGGGACTATGAAGTTGATCTGCCACCTTCTATTACACATTCTGTATCCATTCCTCCTTCAGGTAATTTTGTGCATTATCCTCTGTCCAACTATGTTTGCTATGATAAATGCTCTTCTGCTCACACTGCTTACCTTGTGGCCATTTCTGAACAAAATGACCCTAAGAAATTTTCACAGGCCATAAAGCATGACTGCTGGAAGGAGGCTATGTAGAAAGAAATCACAGCACTAGAAAATAACCAGACCTGGACTCTCACAGAACTTCCACAAGGAAAACATGCTGTGGACTCCAAGTGGATCTATAAAATCAAATATAAGCCAAATGGTGAGGTTGAAAGATACAAAGCTAGATTGGTTGCTAGAGGTTTCACACAAGTAGAAGGTGAAGATTTCCATGAAACATTTGCCCCAGTTGCAAAGCTTGTGACCATTAGGAGTCTCTTAACCATAGCTGTTGCAAAAGGATGGATTGTTCATCAACTTGATGTAAACAATGCCTTCCTTCATGGAGATTTGAAAGAGGAAATCTACATGAAGATACCTCAAGGCTTTGCCAAAAAGGGAGATCAAAGGGTGTGCAAACTAAGCAAATCTCTTTATGGCTTGAAGCAAGCCTCAAGAAATTGGTACCAAAAGTTCACTCAGGCCTTTAAGAGCATTGGATTCATTCAGTCAAAGGCAAATCATTCACTTTTCATCTATAATAAAAAGGGAGTTTTTCTAACATCACTTATATATGTAGATGATGTTATCTTGGCTGGTAATAACTCCAAATTTATGCAACAGGTGAAGGACTACCTTGACAAAGAATTCAGCATCAAAGACTTGGGAGAATTAAAGTACTTTCCAGGGATTGAAGCTGCTAGGTCTGCCAAAGGAATGATTCTTACTCAGAGGAAGTATGCAATTGACATTCTAAAAGAAACAAAAATGCAGAATTGCAGGCCCAGTTACTTCCCCATGGAACAGAATTGCAGCCTCAGAACAGGAACTGATGATCCAGACATAGATGCCACTCAATACAGAAGACTTCTAGGAAGGCTACTATATCTTACAGTCACAAGACCTGATATAACATACTCAGTAAACACCCTCTGCCAGTTCATGAATGCACCAAAACAGAAACACTTGGATGCAGCTCACAGAATTCTGAGATATATCAAGGCCACTCCAGGACAGGGCATTTTACTTCCAAGCAGTAACAACTTGCAGCTCCAGGCCTACTGTGATGCAGATTGGGGAGGATGTCCCTTAACTAGAAGATCTTGCACAGGATATGTCATTACTCTTGGAGGCACACCCATTTCATGGAGAACAAAACGACAAACTGTAGTTGCCAAGTCCTCAGCAGAAGCTGAGTATAGAGCTATGGCAGCCACTGTCAGTGAGTTAATTTGGCTCAGATGGTTGCTTACAGAGCTAACAGTGTCTCAAGAAGGACCAACTCAATTATTTTGTGACAATCAAGCAGCACTCCATATTGCTGCAAATCCTGTTTTCCATGAGAGGACCAAACATGTGGAGATGGACTGCTATTTTGTCCGAGAAAGAGTTCAAACTGAAGAAATTCATCCTTTGAAGATTGGCACTAAAGAACAGGTTGCAGATATGCTTACTAAACCCTTAGGGAGAGACAAGTTGCAGTATCTTCTAGGCAAGTTGGGCATGATCAACATCCATGCACCAACTTGAGGGGGAGTGAAGAATACTCAATTCTGTTATTCTGTTATAAGCAGTTAGCCTAACTATCATTGCTGATTCTGTTAGTTAGTTAGATTCTTTAGGCTCTTCTCAAGGCTAGTTGTTAGACCAAAGTGTAATATAAATAAGGGATCCATGTACCCTTATTATTCTATGAAATACATTACTGATGCATATCAATGCAATCACCTAAATACAGATTTTACAGGTGGCAGACAAAAAACATGATTTTACAATGTGTGGAAGTCCGAAATACGGTGACTTCTAGCATGAAGTACCAGTTTTACTGGTATATTGGTATACCCCAATTTTATTTTTTTTTATCAAGAATGATTTTCAACCATTAGATATATTAATTAAATAATGGATGGGCCAGATTTGTTAATTTAAAGAAAATTGAAAATAAAAATAAAATGGAAAAAGACCCCTTTACCCTTCACCTTTTCACCTTCCTAACCCCATCCACCACTATTCATTGCCGTCCTCCCCAGCCCCAGCCTATCCACAACCCATCCCACCGTCAGCCCTTCCTCCCTCCTCTTAGCCCAGATTTTTGTTGGTCCGAATATAGTTCAAATGAAATGGATCGGACATGGTGGCATGAAGCTTCACACTCAACTCACGATGGAGATCGATCCGCCTGAGATCCGTCGGCAGAGGTAGCCATGGTGGCGATGGAACAGACACGTCCACGCGCAGTCACGCCCCACCACCGTGTCTGTTGCCACTGTGTCGCACAACCACGTCCGCGTAGTCCCGCACTCGCTGTCCCGGCGGCACCAGCGGAGTTTCGTGACTGAGACAGGAGTGGGGCAACGGATCTGGATCTGTACGCGAGCTATTGCGGAGGAGGTGCTGGCGGCAGGAGCAGCGGCAGCTTTTGCTCTCGACGCGGCGGTTCTGGCTTAGGATGGCGGTGCGATTCGCGGAGCAAGGCAGCGTTATGGTGGCTGGGTCTTGCAGGGATGGTGGTGACGGGTAGAAATGGAAGAGTAGAACAAATTTTGAGGTGGTGGTGAAGGATGGGGTGAGTTTGTTGAAGGTAAGGGTAAAATGGAGTTTGCAAATAAAATTTTAAGGTACACCAGTATACCCATAAAATACCAACTTCACCCTAGAATCCACCCCGAAATATATATGAGTAATTTTGGGACACCTGATTAATCATGTATAAATATTTGGTTAATTCAGTTTATTATATGGTTAATCACGTACAAATATTTGGTTAATTCATGATGACCCATTAATCATATAAAGAACTGAATTAACCACATATTTATATGTGATTAACCAAATATTACATGGTTATGGTAAATAAGCTCATTAACGTGATTAACCATATAATGAATTGAATTAACCAAATATTTATATATGATTAACCAGGTATCCCAAATGGGTGTCCTATTTGGGTGTTCACCTATCATTGTTCAATACATAATAAATGTCATCATTCACAACATAAAATGAATTGAATTAACCAAATATTTATATATGATTAACCAGGTATCCCAAATGGGTGTCCTATTTGGGTGTTCACCTATCATTGTTGAATACATAATAAATGTCATCATTCACAACATAAAAAAATGTGCAAGTAATAAATGGCTATCGATACTAGTACAACTATTTTGTCAGATCCAACAAGTTGAAAACGGTTGCAGATGCATATGGAGTAATGATAGTTGGACACACTTTTGGTGTCCAACATCGTATATATATACATATTTATACTTGATTATTATTTTTTCTCTTTCATTACATGTATTTAGCACTTAAAAACAACGCACCACCATATGGTATCTATACTTGATGTCTCAAAAATGTGTTCATTTATCATTTCTCGTATGTATGAGACTAAGTGTGTGTTTGGGAAAGATAGATTTTTCCAAAATCAGCTTTTTTTTGTGCTAAAAAGCTTTTTATGCATTATCTATTATGTTTGGTAATAAGACTAAATTTTCAAAAACAGCTTTTTTTTATAAAAAAAATAAAATTGTTTTCTTACCATCTATCATGAAGGACAGTTGCATTTTCTGATTGTGATTATTTTTCCCCGTGAAGTTCTATTCCCCATCTTACCCCTCATATTTGCATGTGACAACTCTATGCTAACTGGGGACGCTGCTATTGTAAAGATTCAAAGAAGGTGATGTTGGGTGATTAGTGTGTGTGCATTTTTTCTGTTAAAGCATGTGTGTGCATTAAACTAGTAGTGTATGTATTAAACTTTTGTTTGGGAAATTACCGCAATGACAACTAGGAACTTAGTTTTGATATTTAAATATTTTTAAGAGGGAAATTAGTGTAACTGGACCAAAATATGAAAATTCTCTATTACTCTATATTATTCAAATAAAGTGTTTATTATATTTATTTAATTATTCTAAAAATAATATATTTTTACATATTTTTATAGTCATAAAAAAGCATCCAATATTATTAATATAAACAAATAACTTCGTACCCTTTTTTATAATTTACAATGTAAAAGTGATTTTTTTGCATCACCCAAATGAAATAGATTATTTTAAAATCGTTTTTCAGCAAACAGACCCAAACAAAAATAGATTCTGATTATAATCGATTATCACAATAATCGACTATACAAAAATTGATTATCAGCATAATCTTTTTTTTCCAGCTTTCCCAAAGACACCCTAAACTTAGAGAGCAATGTGTCACACTGATGTTAGAGTTAAAGTACATAAGATGGCAACGTAATGAGTGTACTCGATTCCTGCGTGAGGTGTGCAGTTTTTTTTTACCGTAAATTTTCAAATAGAAATTGTTAAATAATCCAAAAGGTCATAAAATAGTTATTTTTTTCAACAAGTATTCATTCAATAATAATAAATTTTCCTAAAAAAGGAATAATATTTTTTTTATTAAATAAAAAAATAATTAGGCCATCATGAACAAATTGGGACTACATGAACTAGTTGGGCCTAGATGAGTTAATCGAGGAAAGATGATCTAATTGGGCAAAAATGACTTCTCGAAGAAACATGGCTTAATCGAGCCAATGTGGTCTAATGTGGCCAAGATGACTTTATGGAGGCAATATGACTTAATCGAGCCAATATTACCTAACTGGGCCAAGAAGACTTAATTGGGTTAACATGACCTAATTGGGCCAAGATGAAGTAATTGGGCCAAGATGAACAAATTTGGGACATGATGACTTAATTGGGCCAAGGTGAACAAATTGAGAATAGATGACCTAATTGGGCCAAGATGACATAATTGGACCAATATGATCTAATTAGGACTAGATGACCTGATTGGACCGAGATGAACAAATTGGGACTAGATGACTTAATTGGGCCAACATGACATAATTGGGCCAAGATGAACAATTAGGGACTAGGTGACCTATTTGGGCCAAGTTGAATTAATTGGGCCTTGATGACCTACTTGAGCCAAGATGAACTAATTGGGCTAAGATGACTTAATTGGGCCTATATGACTTAATCGAGCCAATATTACCTAACTAGGCCAAGATGAAGGAATTGGGACTAGATGACTTAATTGGGCCAAGATAAACAAATTGGGACTAGATGGCTTAATCAAGCCAAGAAGAATAAATTGGGAATGGATGACCTAATTGGGCCTAAATGACTTAATCAAACCAAGATTACCTAACTGGGCCAAGATGGCATAATTTGGCCAAGATGACTTAATTGGGACAACATGAACAAATTGGGACTAGATGACCTAATTGGGCCGAGATGAACAAATTGGGACTAGATGACCTAATTGGGCCCATATGACTTAATTGGGCCTAGATGACCTAATTGGGCCTACATGACTTAATTGGGGCTACATTTTTATTTTTTAAATTATTTTAAAGTAAGTTTTAATTTTAAATTTTTTTAAATTAAATCTTTAATTTTTTTTTAAATTTTTTTTAACTTTTTATTTATTTAAATTCATGGCTAAATTACACTTTTGATCCCCAAATTGTTTTTCAATGTTCAATTTGGTCCCCAAGTTTTTAAAATGTTCATTTTGGTCCCTAAGTTCCTAAAACTTATTCAATCGAGTCCTTCCGTCAAGTTGACTAATGGACATGGACGTTGACCCTGTCTGACCTGCCGGAATTGGGGACCAAATTGAACATTGGAAAACAACTTGGGGACCAAATTGAACATTGAAAAACAATTTGGGGACCATTTTTTTGGGGTCAACGTCCATGTTCGTTAGTCAACTTGACGGAAGGACTCGATTGAATAAGTTTTAGGAACTTAGGGACCAAAATGGACATTTTAAAAACTTGAGGACCAAATTAAACATTGAAAAACAATTTGGGAACCAAAAGTGTAATTTAGCCTAAATTCATTTTTTAAATTTAAATTTATTTTTTAATTATAATTAAAAAAATTTGCTTTCTACATTTTTTATTTATTTATTTTTTAAAAAAAATTAATTTTAATTTCCCACATCTGCAAACCATTCCTCTTCCCTGTAATACATCTAGTAACATTGAACCCTTTCTCTTACAGACCCTCCATAGCAAAAATGCAAACCATTCCTCTTCCCCGTAAAACCTCAGATACTCTTGCATTTACTTTTGATAACTAAAGAGTCATGGAGTACTCACCGTTATGTTTTCCAAATTCCTTACTTGAAATGCACACATCCATCTTATACAAACGATCAAAAGGGGCATTCCGTGAACACACCCTCAACCATTTGACACACTATCTATCAGTGCAAACTCATAATGTGAGAAAAAGGCAAACCAATAAGAGGGCAGGGAGGACAAGGAGGGTACCAAATCAAGCATTCATGTCCCCATTGATACAGATATCATCCAGGTTTTCAAATTCCCCAATTTTTTAGGGTTCAGTGGTTTTCGCTTTTGCCAAATTGCTTTAAGGAATCATTTTTTACAATTAATGTCTTATTAACCATTATACTTGTTATTTTGTTCTTACTATACAAATTTCATTAAATATAGACGAATTTTATGAGTGATTTTATTATCCTATCACTCTGGTTTTTCATTATCATCATGAAACGGGTTGTTTTTATCACCATGTCTGTGTCATTCTTTAGTTATGCAATGTCAACCCATTTATTCATCATTAATTCTTCTTACTTTATGATAAACAACAATCAAAACGAAAGCTGCAGAAAGAAAAATGTGTCTCATGAGGAGTGTGGGGAATCCCCTCCTAAAGATAAGTCAACCAAGAAATTGGAGAAGTTTGGAGCTGACATCGACCATCTTAGGCAGACTGTGGATGTGCTTGCAAAATTCGTGGTGCCAAGAAGCCTTGAGTTTTCGAGGCACCCGCTATCACCTCTAATTTCCCAAGCAGATATGATAGTGCAGAAGTTGTTCACACCTCAATCAAGTCTTTAAGACTGCACATGGTAAGGTACTGCGAACTGTCCAAACTGCTGGTGGTTATTATGTTAGACAGTCCTTACCCGATAGACGTACTCTAGACCAATTGATCGGAAAGTCAGTGCAATGCCCCTGGGTAGATAGTTATTTGCTGCCTTTTGAGTACATATATATTGTCACCTTAACGAATACACTAACATGTATTCTGTTATTCAACTATAGTGGCTAGCTTCATTGTTCTGGCTTGCGCAGCAGATGCATTTGACCAGTGACGAGATAGCTGTAGCGGCATATATATTTGTAAGAACTAAAGCTGAGAATTTAGATCTGTAAGTAATTTATTTTCTTCCATATTCTTGTAAAAATTTGAAACCTACTATAACAACTAGCTGTTCAAGTTAAATCAGGACTAAGATATTGATAAGAACCAACAAGGAATTTGAGACTGCCACAAGAAAGATATTAAAAGGATTGAAGCCTGGACAGATGCTTGAAAGGAGGTTTTAATGTTGCACCATTTAAGTTTATTTGAAAGTCTATTTTAAATAACTACAGTTCTGGTTCTTATAGATTTCTAATTTCTAACTTAAAAAATACTATGTGGCAGATCCTGAATATTGTAGCTATCATGCTCACTGAACAGAAAGCTACTCGAACCAGCTCAACAGAGAATTGGTTTCTACCAATAGTGATTTCAGTGATTTATTTTCCAATTTGTCCATTTCAAAGACAAAATAACTACAATTGTATATTGATATTAATCCTCACTGTTACAACAATGCATTGATTCATGGATCAAAATACCTTCATCCATTGTAAATCTTTATGGATTGGCATACATGAGTCCTATATATTGGGTAAAGAAGGTTACATCAAATTCATTATTAATTGTCTAATTTTGCATTGTATACAAAAACATTATCTTACATGTACTATGTTTTTTTTAAAAAAAAAAACATATATTCATGCCAATAAATTATGATAATTTCCACTAGTTTCTCATGGTGATAGACCTGTTCCATAGGCAGATTATTGTGCTGCACTCATTCCCCTCACAAGCTCATGCGCGAACTAGATTCAAGAAAGTGCAGGAAGTGGTAATGAATACTACGTGTCCATAGTATTGCAATTTCAATTATAAATTAGAATTCATAGTTATGAATACTAATCTTCTTTATATTTTGTAGGCTATATTCTTTGAGAAGATGCTGAAAAACCAATTCTTCTTTAACTTACAAAATCCTGAGTTGATCTCAATCTCTGACTTTCCTATTGTTGAGCGAAAGGACTCCCTCTTCAAAAAGACTACTCGTAATATGTTTTTTAATTAGTGGTAGATTTTAGTTGACTAAAATTTTCTGAAACTTATCAAATGAATCATAACTGTTAATTGATGGAGGTAAGTCCCATCATCCTCATTATCATCAGCTCTATAGTCTCCATCATCAGTAGGTAACACCTCCTCCTTTTGTTTGCATTTTACGGCCGGCCAAATAAACTAGAAATTGATGGAGATGTGAGAAATTAAATCAAAACCAAGCAGTCAGTAAGACACCCCGATGTCCTATTAAAGAAAAACCTAATTAACTAAACCTTATTCGTGACATTAGGGTTAAACATACATAACAGAAAAACGAAGATATTAAAAACTTTAAGCATAAAACATATAAACAACACATCACATACTATATACATATATAAACATGTACATAACAACTATCTAGGGTACCCCATCAGTAGGATCCCATGTAGATACAGACTGATAAAACATAAGAAAATACATAAAAAGATTTGAAACAAACACCACACTCTACACAAAACCCATCCCCTCTCAAAATACATCAAAATACCTCACCACACACAACCTTATATTCAACAGACGATCTAGCCCATCCACGACACTAACGTGGATACCTACTACTACCATGACTCTCTCCACGTCTATGCCTGTACACTCTCCATGGACATCGCTGTGGTGGGGGTGCTGACGATGTTGCCTCACTGCTACTGGATATCAACACCCGACAATGACGCTGGAACAAACGTCGGTAGTGAGAACTACGGCAAGCATCGTCTCGGGGGATCGCTTCTACAGAGCCTATCACCTCTGAACTCTGGGATAGGTCCCACGGGTATGGATGTTGTCTAGCTGGCGGATGCCAAAAGTGGTGGGATGGGAGCCTCTGCCCAAGCCTGAACACTCTCATAAACGTAGATGTCGGAGCATCACCAAAACGCATATACACTCAATCTGGCCCGATATATACTGAAAGGAAAGTCGCAGGGTCAATCCGCCTGCCCCGATCATCTTAAACTCGAACTCAAAGGTGCCCATGATCAGGACCCTCAGTAGTCCCGACATCCATGGATGATTGCTGAAAGGCATCCTAAGTAGTCAGATCTGCTCCATGATCAATGACGAAACATACAGAGAAAGGGATAGGGAGATAAGAAACGATGCTATCATCATATACGAAAAATGAATACATAGCATAAGATACAATAATAGAACAAAGACATGCAGCACGTGTAGAGATATCAATCATCCTTGAGTTATGATATCATCTTCTACCCTTTACTCTCATGCAAATAAACTTGCATGCTGACGTGGCCACCTATATTCCTATCATACATCCTCCATCATAATAGGGATATTAGTCAGTCATCCAAGCGAGCACTCCCCTGTAATGTGTGTGTATATATATATATATATATATATATATATATATATATATATATATATATATATAAGTGGTCCGAAACCATACTGTAGCCCGAAGCTACACATGGAGCCGCTCGGCAAGGACTACAAGAGTATCACGGTAGTATCACTTATCAACTATCCCGTGATATCTGGTATCTGTACTCAGATACTCTGACCTCGTGTGTATCATCCACACGGCTGTGAACAACACAATGCAAACTAGTATGAGTCTCACCGACTCTTACCGGGTTAACCTAGTGCCTCAACCTCTCACTAGCAACTCGTATAATTCCTTATGTCACATCTAATAAGCTCATCATATATAAAATCATATTTTACTAGGCTAAGCACTTCTAAGTCTCATGTCAGACTCTCCTCAACAGACATTTCTCCGAAACATCGTATATCATCGCCTAGATGCCAACTAAGCATGTAATAGCAAATATAGCATGTTAAATACAATAAAATAATAATAAAATATTCAGGTTATCACATAAAAGCATATAAAGCATGTTAACACAACCAGCACATATCAAGCAATTTAACGACGATAAAATCATACATCCTCGATATTCACAAAATTAACCTAATGTCGATAAACCTACAATCCTCAAATCATCATTTTGTACTACAGGGTAGCCACCAATGTGATTTTGGCATTGTCGATTACTCGCTCACTAGTAGGGTTTAGGTCGCCCTACAAGTATTATTGCAAAATATGTTACTTAGCTGTTTCCAACGATATGATGCTTCTTTCTCCCACCTGAGGTGTATATGGATGTAACCGATAACACGAAACGAACACTCTTTTCTTCCTCTAAAATCTGCCATGCACTATTCTTCGGCCTCCGGTGCTCCAAAAATTCACCTGAACACATGTACACAAAGCAGACAACGTCGGTAACCCTAATATGAAAGCGGAACGTAAAACCAATAATTGAACAGAGAAAATCTCGATACCGTCACCGACGACATGTCGGCACGAAAAGAGCATAGACTTACCTTAGCCCTAGCAAGAAAAGGAAGGTAGAGTTAAGAAGAGCATAGGCTTACCACAGATCCTCCTTAAGCGCCTCTCGCCGCCGCGTTCTTAACTAGTCTGCCGCTCCACCGTTTCAGCATTCCAGCTTCATGTGCATAGAAGTATGAATTATTAAAGGAAAAATGGAAGGCTTGCTAATTGCTTGGTGGCTTGGTGGCTTGGTGCGACGCATAGGATAGATCATAGAAGCATGAAAGTGAAGGATTGTTAGATTTGTAGGGTTTCTATCTTACTATTGAATTTGGGCTGACTTAGGTTCAATAACAAACCTAATAGTTAAGTATAAGTGTAATAATTGACTTGGGCTCATTAAAAAAAATCTTAGCCCAATAATAATTTGATGATGTATAAGACTTTTTTTTATATGCACATGTATATTTATACATATATATATTTATTATATTATTTATTTATTTATTAGTCATCTTGTTCAACTGCTGGTTGAACCGGTTGAACCAATCGAACCATGACCCGAATCTCTTGTCGGTTCGATCTCCAATTCGGTTCTTAAAACATTGGTTATAAGTGTTCTTGTGGCAACCATAGTGAAGTAGTCACTTGACTTGAAGTCACTACGATTCCTACATATGGAGTTGTCGACTTTAATGCTATCAAACGTCTTCCGTAACAGGATGATCGTAAAAGGTAGTAATTGGGCTTACCATGAATCATGTTAAAGGATGTGAGTGATCTAGACAGGATTCGTCCCTCCTACATAACATGAGTAATGTCTTGAGCCTCTCGATAGAGTGAGGCATTAAAATGCATGACCATGCTGAAATGGGCCAATATGAGATATTAGGCTCGTTTGTGATTATACGTCTACTCGAAGATCAAGGAACAAATAATTGGACCTAACAAGGATGAAACTTTTATGTATTGTGTTCAATTAAGACATATGGACGAATGAACATTTACTGCACGATAATTTTGGTCGCATTAAGGTTAAAATCGGATCACCGATTATCTCATAAATTTGATAACAATGATGGATGGCTAGATGCTGCTCATTGTTTATAATATTTAATATTATAAATAATATTTTATATCATTATAAATATTTAATATTATTGCCAATTTAGTTGGAGTCAATAGGGTCACACGCATAGAGTAAATGATTGAAACATTTAATTTAATTAAATATTAAGAAGAACTGGGTAGTAGCGTACAACCAATAGGGGATTAGGGTGAGCATTAGGGTAACGGAGCTGACAACATATAAAGGCTTGTGCTCTCCCTCTTGCCAAACAGTTGTTGATCGCACCTCCTCTGTAGCTGTTAGCTAGCACAAGAAGCATTACTCCGATGACCATATACTCACGGGACTGAGTAAAGGTGATATCCCTTCGTGTCACTGGTGATCAAAGCTCACTTTAAGAGATAAACACGAAAGTCTCTTTTCTGATTTTTGTTTTGTAATGTGTGATCGTTGACCATGATTTTCTTCCATCTTAAGATATGAATATTTAGACGATGATCTCTTGAAAACCAAACATAATAGGTCATTTTTCAATAAGTTAAATATACCATTTTAATAATAAAAAATTACCTCTTCTGACTCTTGACAACATCACTTAGGGGTGTTAATATCCAAACCGATCCAAAAGAAAATCAAAAACCGATAAAAAAAAATGAAAACCGAACAAAACCGATGTCTATTGAATTTTTTTGGATCTTGTTGTGTGAAAATCGATCGGATTAGATCGGATTTTAGATTACTTTTTTTAAACCGAATCAATCTAAACTAAACCACATATATAAAATTGTATATATATTTATTATATTTTTTGCATTATTGATTTTTTATTTATTGGTATTTTTCCTAATAATACTTACTAGATTGATTTGACATAATCTTTTACTATTTCTAAGTTCCAAACATAAAAAAAGATGTTATGGAACTAGTTGGCGATGATATTTTTTTTTATACATATTTTATGAAATATTATTACATGAATATATAAACAAGTATATACAAGTTTAAGATTTTTTTCAATTTAGCTTGTGAGATTTTTTAATGTAATATAAATATGTAATGATGTGTCAAAAAAACTGAATCAACCAAACCGATCCAAACCGTATTTAATCGGATCAGATCGGATCGGATTTTTTTAAAGGAAGTCATCTAAACCGAATCGAACCACATGCGCTTTTTATCTGTAGATCAAATAACTTTTTACTTCAAAATCGATTCAAACCGAACCGTGAACACCCCTACATCACTCTTACGTTTTTTTGGGTGCTCTAGTTAAGTAATTTTTTATTCTTAGGTTAACCTAGAGTTGAGTAATAGTTTATTAGCAAAAAAAAAAACACTAGCTTGGACGGTATCTATACCTTATCTACACAGCCCTCCCATTGGATCATTCCCATTCAAACTCCATCTCATCTCCACCAATCCCTTTCTCTCTCTGTCTCTTATCCCTCCGATCAAACTCAAACCAAATCAAACCCTCGAGAATCAAATCCAACCATCCCCAACCAATGGACAACAACCAGCAAGCCCAATCCGCCTCATACCCACCCCAACCCCACCCCCCACCACCACCACCATTCCACCACCTCCTCCAGCAACAACAGCAACAGCTCCAAATGTTCTGGACCTACCAACGCCAAGAGATCGAACACGTCAACGACTTCAAGAACCACCAACTCCCCCTCGCCCGCATCAAGAAGATCATGAAGGCCGACGAGGACGTCCGCATGATCTCCGCCGAGGCGCCGATCCTCTTCGCCAAAGCCTGCGAGCTCTTCATCCTCGAACTCACCATCCGCTCCTGGCTCCACGCCGAGGAGAACAAGCGCCGGACGCTGCAGAAGAACGACATCGCCGCCGCGATCACGCGGACCGACATATTCGACTTCCTGGTGGACATTGTTCCGAGGGATGAGATTAAGGACGATGCTGCCCTTGCTGCTGGGGCTATTGTTGGGGCCACTGCAAGTGGGGTGCCTTATTATTATCCGCCGTTGGGCCAGCCTGCTGGGCCGGGTGGCGGGATGATGATCGGGAGGCCCGCGGTGGATCCGGCAACTGGGGTCTATGTGCAGCCGCCCTCGCAGGCGTGGCAGTCCGTGTGGCAGACCGCGGCGGAGGATGGGCCTTATGGCAGTGGTGGGAGCAGTGGGCAGGGCAATCTTGACGGCCAGAGGTAAAATAACTTAAAGTCAAAAGCTTTCTTAGACAAGTTTTGAAAAATAAGTTTTTTTTTTTTCTTTCAAACATGTTCAGGGCTAAATAACTTAATTAAGCACTTACTTATTTTGAAATATAAGTTAAAACAAGCTTATTTTCGTAGGCTTCTTTTATAATCTTATTGGAATAAGTTGAAAATAGTTACTATTAAGTCATAACCTATTTTCATAAGCTATTTTAGGTCCAAATGAGCTCTCGATAAATTCTTCCACATGTCCCCTTAATGTTATGATATGCATGTATTCCTGCAAGTTTATTTTTTTTAACTGAATCGTTTGGTATATGGGGTAATTATTTTTATTTTTATTTTGTTGTTGGAAGGAGTTAATCTTACTAGGATACTGTGTTTAGAAGGAGTTAATCTTACAAGGATTCTATGTTTTCTGTTGGGAAAGTAAATAATTTGTCTGGAATTGGAATGTTTTTGTTTTGTTTTTGTTTTGTGTTTTTTTGTGATGGACGTGAAGGCATTTATAAGTTTATTTGGAAGGGGGTTTCGTTTATTTGGGAAAATTTGTTTGTTTGTTTTTTTTTGTTTAGTGTTTTAGGAGGTTGATGTCATGTGGGTGCAGCTTAGAAAGTCACTGGCTTACTCCTTGCTATTTTTGGACTGTATTTTCACACGAGAGTTAGGAATGGAACGTCAAAATGGTTTTCACTTTTCACATCAGCAAATGACTGTTGATGTTGGCTGATGTCTTTGCTTTTTCATATTATTACTGGGTACCGAATGGCTTGCTATCCTTAAATTTCAATCATTTTAGAGCAAAAACGTTAAAGGTGTTAGTTTTACAATTTGTACTGAGGTTGGAATGCATTGTTTGTGAAAGGGTTGGACAGTACTTTACAACATGTTTGTTTGTTTCATTATAATGCGTCAACTGTGTCTGTAATAGTTAGATTTGAGGTGTTTTGGATTTAAAGTATGGTTGACAAAAGTCATATTGTCCTGTATTTATTATATTTACAAGTGAGGTTGATTTAGGAATGGAACATGTAAATGCAATGGTCATGCTAAAGGAAAGTTTTTTTCTTTTTCAGAATTTGCAAATTGCATGCTAATTTGACATATTAGCATGATGATCTTTTACCAAGCATCATAAGACATATCATCGATTGATGACCAACAACTTGTGGGATTTATATTAAGGTTCCCAAAATGTTTTTTTTCATGTAAACCATTTGTTACCTTTTAGACTCATTAAGAGTCATTGTCTGACCTAAAATTTAATTTGCATGAGATTTATGCTGTTAATGTCTATTTAGCTAGGTATATAGATATGATATCTAGATTGAAAACTAGCAAGTATGTGATTTATGGGAACATTGGTATAAGTCAACTCAGAAGATTTATCAGTTTCTTTGTCTTTTTCCTTTTGCAAATAAAGACTTCCCATCTAGGAAGCACAGACACGGACACTGGACACGACACGGACATGCGGACACCGACAATGTCCAAAACATAGGACACCGCGACACGGCTATATATATATGTGTGTGTGTGTTAAATCAAATAAAATTAAATATGAGCATCATTTAAATGATATAAATTGAAAATAAAGATAACGAGTCTAATGATAATGAGTGTCACAAAAAATAAGGAGACATCATTATACAATTTGCTCACTGTTGTCAAATTGCCACCATGACATTATGGCATAACGGATTTTGTGCCAACCGCCATGGGCCGCAACGCCTATTATATCCGCCATGTTCTGCCATAGACCGCAACTCCATATTTATATGACGGTTTTTTGGCTGGCCGCCATCAGTGT
Source organism: Echinosophora koreensis (assembly GCA_035048595.1). Lineage (NCBI taxonomy): Eukaryota > Viridiplantae > Streptophyta > Magnoliopsida > Fabales > Fabaceae > Echinosophora > Echinosophora koreensis. The sequence continues at coordinate 2,687,207 of JAPCYP010000072.1, forward strand.
TGTCGAATAGCGGCCTTGGCGGTGCCATGGCGGAAAGCGGTGGCGGGATTTGAAGGAACCGCTATACGGAGGCGGTGGCGTGGCGGTTCATGGCGGCCGCATGGCGGCTGGCGGGTATGGCAGAAACGGCTGCCATGGCAAAAACGGTGGGTTTTTTAGGGGGTTTTTTGAGGAAAAAACCTGACTCATCCTTTTGGGTAAGTTGGGTTGTGCGACCCTGCCCGGTCCAAAATGGGTGAAAAACCCTAATATCACTGCATCAGGCTTCCCTCCCTTCATTTCATCTTCCAAACAGAAACAGAGCAGCGGAACCCCTCTTCCTCCCATTCCACACTTTCTTCTCCGACCACCCACTCTCCGGCGACACCCACTGTCAGGCGACCACCTACCTTCGGCGACCACCCTTTGACCGGCGACCATCGACCATTCTCTTCTTTTCTCCTTTTTTCAGTCATTTTCGAAAATGGCAGGTACTTTATGTTGTGTGTACTTTCTGTTCAAAACTCCGTTGTGTGTATTGTCTATTCAAAACTCCGTTGAACCTTGTTATTTTATCAACCTTGTTAGTAGTCTATGATAGGTATTATGAGACTTATATGATATTTTCTATCAATTTAGTTTATGGTTCTTGACATATGTTGTTAGTGTTTTGGATTTTATATTTATTTCTGCAATTTTTGTTTTATATATATATATATATATATATATATATATATTTGTCCGCCATGGCATCCGCCATATGGCTGCATCGCCATCCACTATAATGTATGGCGGATTTTTGGCCGATCGCCATCCGCCATTGATAACACTGGCCGCCATAATCTGCCATTGATAACACTGCCTCTGCTTCGACACACGGAGATGATGTTATAGTAGACCATTACACAGTTGTTACAGCCATTGGGAATGTTATTTGATAGTTTTAAGTAACAAGTGGAAGTATCGATTTATGTTATTCCACTCTGAAATATGTTTGATTTGCCTTTTGTTCTGTTCATTTATTGTGCATACTAATTAATGTCTGGGAATGGATCTGATGCCTCTTGTGGTTTCCTATTTTGTTCTCTGCAGTTGAGTGAGAATAATGCAGATGATGGACTGTTGGGGTTAACACAGATGCTGGACTTCTGCAATGTTGCTTGGGATTTTTGATTGCTTGCAATTTGGAAAATGGTTTGTTAACTTAATTTTTATGGATGGCAGTACGAACCTGTTAACTAGATGAACACGAGCATAATTTAACTACGTATGTACAAAAAATTTTAAACTGAACAATGATCCTTCTGTGCAATGGGTGAAACATGTTTGATGATTCATTAGTTAGTAGTTTCCTCGGAAGCATCCCATGATTTTATATTTTTATTTTCTACTCCTTGGACGTGTTCTTCATTCCTAGTGTATGATATGATATCTATTGCAATCTTTTCTACTATTTATATGTTTGACAGTAAACTATTTTTTCAATTTCGTTTTTCTTTTTGGGTGAATTTCAACCTTCTCTTCACAAGTTTCGCAAAACTAATTTCTTGAGGATACACTTATTAATTGCTTATAGGTTGAATTGATAATGACTTGCAAAACTGGTTCCTAGGTTAGGTTCTGAGAAAGTGAGAAATATAGAGCCTGTTTGGATTTTTTTTTTTTTAGAAAAAATATTATTTTTAAAATAAAAGTGCTTTTTAAAAATATGAGTATTGGATCAGTTTCTTATTTTTTTTATAAAAAAAAGCAGTGAAAAAAATGTTTCGGTGCTTTCTTTAAGAAATTATATTTCCTAGCTTCTAAAAAAAATGGATATACAGTGGAAGAGAGACTGAGGATCAGTTATTTTTATGAAAAATATTGGACAATGATATTCCTGAACAAACTTTGTAAAAGTCCTTTTTTGGAGTTCATCTGAATGGAAAGTGGTTTCTACTTCTAATTAAAGTAATGTTTTGGTCCCTATACGTGACACTGATTTTCAATTTGGTCCCTATACGTAAAAAGTTATCAATTTGGTCCCTATACGTGACACTGATTTTCAATTTGGTCCCTATACGTGACACTGATTATCAATTTGGTCCCTATACGTGACACTGGTTTTCAATTTGGTCCTCATCGCTAATTGATCCCTATATAAGAGTGACCAAATTGTAAATTATTATCACATATAGGGATCAAATTGAAAATAATTGTCACATGTAGGGATCGATTTCAATTTTTTTTTTGTTGAATTGGTCCCTACATGTGACAATAATTTGTAATTTGGTCCTCTTATATCGGGACCAATTAGCGGTGAGGACCAAATTGAAAACCAGTGTCACGTATAGGGACCAAATTGATAACTTTTTACGTATAGGGACCAAATTGAAAATCAGTGTCACGTATAGGGACCAAAACATTACTTTAACCTAATTTTTACTTATACTTTTATACACCCTTCTGTTAAGGTGCATCCAGATAGGCTCATAGATGTTCGGGCTCCCAGAATGGTTTATATAGGGATGACAATGAATAGAATATGAATATTATATTATATCATTCGGCTTCATACTTGTATTTAAAATAAAAATAATGCTCGGATCTATACCTGTATGGGTAGCAACTTAGATACTAGTTCCTTTATCCGCTAGGTACCTAAGTACTCATATTTGTACTTACTATTTGCATTTTAATTAACTATAAAAAAGCAATAAATAAAAAAAGTATTATTAATATATATATATATATATATAAGTTTGAAATATCATGATAGTATATAACAAAGCAAATCATTTGAGTATGTTTTCACATTACACATCCATTTCATGATATATCTAAGTCTGAAATACAAAGGTTTTTGATATAAAACCTCCAATATTCTCCATAACCTTAAGTAAATATTATAATTAATCTCTTAAACAAATTCATAGAGGTGTAAGGTAAGTAAAGTTGAATGGAGGAAAGGAAGCAGGTAGAAATGTGAACGACGCAGGAAGGTAATGAAAGTAATAACCTAAGTTACATTTTAATTTTTTAATTTAATATATATATATATATATATATATATATATATATATATATATATATATATATATAATAGTTAAATAAATACTAATATATGTATGCGGGTATGGGGCGGGGTAGGTACTAGAATACCCACATCCATACACATTAAATTTTGTGGGTAATTACCCACCCCTACCTATATTCATAAAGTGGATAATTACCCTATCTATTATAGGTATTTTTTGCGGGTATTCATCGGGTAAAATATTCATTGCCATTTATTGAATAAATAGTTTTTACATGTTCAATGTTATTAACTAGAGTAACTGACTTGTGCCATGCACGGGGAATAAGCTAATTTTTTACCATTTCATCGAAAAATATGTAATTATTGATTTCACATTTTTAGTTTAAAAACTTTTTGTTGAGGAATTATATACCACAAATTATTGAATTATGAGGTTAATTACACAGAAATATTTCAAAAAAAAATTGTTATGTAAAATATAAAAGATAAATCTTCATATAAATTTAATTATAATATTTTTTTAATTTATAAACCTTCTCTCTTAATTATTTTTTTTATTCTTTTTCCCTCCAAGTTAACCATTATTAGAAATAATATTTATCTATTATATTTTTTTCTCCTCTCTTAAAAATATATTCTATATTTTTATCTATCATATTTTTTTTATTTTCTCCTGAAAATCTATTAGATTTATTTCTCCTTTGTTCCCCATGTAAGTTAACCATTTTTAGAAAATATATATATGTATTTATCATTGTTTCTTATTTTTTGAAAATCTGTTTGATTTATCATATTTTTTATTCTCTCTTGACAATCTATTTTATTTATTTCTCTTATTTTCTCGTGCAAGTTAACAATTTTTAGAAAATAGATTTATCTAAATTTTTTTTTTCTTCTCTCTTGAAATTCTAATTGATTTAATTCTCCTCGTATCCCATGCAAGTGAACTTTTTCTTCTCTTTTTATTGGATCAAATTTGTAATTGATCTGCAGAGTTTTATTATATGTTTTATCTTCATTACATAAAAAATGATTGATGCATCTTACCAATAGTTTTATTTAGCTATCATCTTACATATGTTTCATACCCAGCAACACCAACTAAATAAAGAGACAAAATAATACTTTCCCTCCAATGTGCTCATATTTTAACAGAGGGGGTGTTATTGGTCACACCCACTGTGCATGCATATTTGTTTTCTCTTTCTTTTTCTTTTGTGCTATTTAATCATTACTTTGAAATCATAGATAGGTTAGGTCAAGACGAATGGACTTAAGTAAGCCAAAATATACCATACCATAACCACCAAGAAAGTGGTACACAACACCAAACTTATCAAACAAACAAATTAACTAAAGACAACATTTGCATAAAAAAAAAAGCTAAAGACAACATTGTAGTGTTGCGTCATGTTGTATATTTAATTTATTTCAAAATTTTAACTTTAAGTTCTGAACTTATATATGTTTTAAATTCTATTTTTATTTCCATTTATTTTCAAACATTCTCGTTAATATTTTAATTCCTCTTTGATTTTTTTCCTATGACTTTTATTGTTTTCTTTGGTTAACAATTTTCTCATGTGCTGAATCTTTTTTTTTTCTTTTCAAACTTACAATTTAATTTTATTTCACTGAAATTAATTGTAAATATGTGGTTGGTGTGTTAAAGCCGATGAATACAATTTTATTCCAATTTGCAATTGGTAGATGCTCGTTCAATATTTTTTTGAACATATATTTTTATTCAAATGCTTTTGGAATTGAAACGGAAATGAAGGTGTATTACTGATTGTTGGAGATATTTCTTTTTTGGCATTTGTTGTTTCTAATAACTCATTATGTATTTACAAAAAAAAACAAACAAACAAACAGGTAGGGATTCCATGTTTTCATATTTATGACAATAACCATGAAGAAATCAAAGCCCCAAAAGACTGCCCTTGATTGTGTGTTGGCTAAAATGGAAAAAATAAAAAAATAAAAAAGACACATGTAAAACATGTGTATTTGATTCATTATTTATTATTCATTATTATTTATACGCATGAATGTCATTTCGATAGTTTCATCATCATTATACTCATATTTTATTTGACTATCTTCAATATAATTAATATCGAAAATAATAATTTATCTTTAATAATATTTTTATGATATATCATGTCATTAGTGAAGTTATAATTATAATATTTTTTTTATTTTCAATATTTGAACTAATCACCTAAATTTAAAATTTTGAATTTCAAATAATATAAAATATATCATAAAATTATTTCAATTTCTCGAATCATACTTTCCATTATTTACTGTGTGATGAACCTAATATTAAATGTACGCATGTTAATTTAATTATTCGTAATATAATCAATATTACAAATCATAAATGTAGTAATATCTGTATTTGCACGAAATCTTTTTTCATTAATAACATTGATGAAATTATAATTAAATTTCCTTCTTATAATTTGAACTAATTTCTGGCTCGAAAAAAAAATTTGAACTAATTTCAATCTAAATTTTAACTTTTGAATTTCAAATATTGTTTAAATTTGAGTTGTTGTCATGTTGAATTATAATATTTTATAATTAATATATTATCTGTATAATCAATTCTAATGAATGTACTCTTAATTGTTAATATTTTTTGGATTATTTTTTAAGCATTATATTATTTTCATACTAAATTGGCATAATCGGTGTTAATGTTTTCATTCATAAAATTTCAAAATTCAAATTGATTTCATTATTGTTTTCATTAATTATTGTTTTCATTAATGACATTTTGATCATCATTATGTTTTTTCTTCAAATCAATATGAGTGCAACACATCATCGAAATTTGGAGGGAAGCGTCGGATTGGAGAATGATTATGCCTCCAATATCAAATCCTTTCTTTTTCTTTTTTTTTTGACTGGCTCCTGAAAAATAACAAATATATGACTTCCTAAATCCCTCTAATAAATTGGTCGAAAAAAAAAAAAAACCCTCTAATAAAGTATCAACAAAAGAAGCAAAAGATGTTTCAAGTATAAATCATATAAAAGCGTTGAAAAATCAAGATATATAATATAATATATAAAAATGAAAAAAAAAGGTCTAATATGGGAACTTGCTACTCAGTGTATAGTTCCATGAGAATAAACACCAAAGCTAATGAATGAAGTTAATAAACCATAAACACCAAAGTTAAAGATTTCACATTAAAAATATAATATAGTAAAATATTGTATGAGGTTAGGTGAGGTACTTTTTCGATATGAATAGATATGTATCTTAGCATTTTCATAATAAAATCATAGCATAAATCCACCCTTTTATAGGGGTTGAAAAGTCAAAAACCCAAGTGACAATGTGGATGATCTAGATTTTGCCACTTAGGTGGTGTACCACTGCACCACTTTTGTGGGTAGTGCACCTTAGACAACACCTGTAAAACAGTGATTCATAGTAAGATCATAGCATGAGGACTATTTCGATATGTATAGATATGTACCTTAGCATTTTCAAACTCCAACAGAGTATAATTAGTAATTACCATTCATACGATGATGGCTGACTGTCTATACCAGCATTCGTTTTCAGTTGATTGTTTAGCATGAAGAATATGCCCAAAGTCTAAGAAGAGGAAAAGAAAATAAAGAGCAGTGAATGTTATTTACCTCGACCAAGATTCATGCCATCCCAGGCCCTTACACTTTTTCTTAGAACTGATAAGGTGGAGAATCACAGCTTCAAAACATGAACTTTCCCTGTTACTCTGAAAAAAAAAAAATCACATTAAAGCAATAAGGGTGACAATAACATTAATAAAAAAGAGCAATATCAATTGATAAAAAACTTTTCAAAGGTGTAACCAAAAAAAAAAATTTCAAATGTGCAATGTTGAATTTTTTTTCTCTCTATATATGTGTGTCTTTTTGTCAATGGTTAGCAGCCTCATCGAATAGCCAAATATATGAAAAACAAATAAATTTCTTACCTCCTTTATCGGTGAGTTGTGCTTTCAATAACAAAATTTTATAAATTAAGAAGACTAGAAAAAAGCAGCCTCGTAGACAGCTCAATCATACCATAAAATAGAAAGAAAAAAAAACTTGGCTTCACTTGAAAGTCTCAAGTGATAGCTGCAACAGATGAGAAGAACAAAGGAGAAAAGTATATACAAAATGTGAGAACAAAATAGAACAAAAGAATATAAAAACGATGAGAGAGAGGAGTCATACAAGAGAAAGAAGAATTGAGGGGTCGTGGGAGATAGAGAAGAAGGGCTAGGAGAACAAAAAACCAATAAATAACAATCAAATCAAATTTGAAAAATATCAATCAATCAAATCAAATAAATATCAATCAAATCAAATTTTCATATTCAAATAAAATTTGAAAACTTTCCATTGATAGACTTTTTTCATAATAAAATAAATAATTTACCTTCCAATAATACTCCTTTATGAATTTGAAAATTTATGTCTTTTAATGCATTGAAATCTTTCCTTTTATAGGCAAATTGCTACATATCTAGTCATCTCTTGAAACATGGTATGAATGACACGTAGGAAAATGCTGTCATGGACAGTCTAATTGAATGACACGTGTAAAAACAGATTCCTGCATACATTCTCCTTTGTATATATTATTATAGATTATAGATTATAGATTTGAGGAGGTGTATCTTATTTCAATTTTTTTGGTAAAATATTTTAATATTGACAACTGAATCTAAAATTATCATTTTGTTTAAAAGAAATAAAAGATATGTTGTCAATGAATAAACAATAAAATTTGGAGGAACCATTAACCACTAACAATAAAATAATGTGAGTGGCAAAAAATGTAATTTTTTTTATAAGACAAAATATTAACAAAAGATGCTACCTAAAAGCCTCAAATAGATCTTGTGTCACTAAATAGATCCAAAACTGGATATTACAAAATATCAACAAATAAATCATTTTGTTGGATGCTTCCTTGATGCTCATGTTACTAAACACAAATTGTAAAAAAAAAATGATACTTTCATCAAACAAGATTCTTTCAATGTTATAAAACCCACAAAATATATCAAACGTTAAACGTGAGCTAGGTAGGGATAAAAGTAAAAGTAGATTTTCATTATATGGCCCTGATCATATAACTCGAAGGTCAACCGAACCCGTCTCTTGACCCGGCACCAGATCACTAAATAAGACGCGGGTTCATCCATTCTCTTCTGCAGGTTAGGGTCAGACCTGACCCGAACATTACAGGTTGGAACGAGTTCTAGGGTCGGGCCGAGTTTTGCACACCCCTATGCTTGATGTAAATAAAGTTGTCTATTTATTTATTTGATACAAGCAACTTATTTTAAAATTAACACTTAAAACACATTCAATTCAAAAATGCTTAACTTTTAATTATAAATTATTTTAAACATAAACTAAATTAATCTTCAATCCCTAAAAATTACGAACCCATAATTTATTCAACCTGTAACCATCCCAAAATCCATCCCAGAACAACAATGCTCAGGGTAGGTGAGCATCACTGCATCAGAAAGCAACACCGAAATATAAGAAAGAAGAGAACTGACAAGTGATGATGTGAGAGTGAGACTCATGTCATGTGAACCACAAACAAAAGCAAGTACCAAGTAGCAACTGTCTTCAAATTTTTTTGTTTTACCATTTTACCCACGCAAGAACCTCCTCAACAGTTAAAATCACGAGGACAATAAAGTAAATAAATAATAACACTCTTCATCTTATTTAAGCCTCCACCACACACTATAGCAACAGTTCACAGTTCAGAGTTCACAGCACACCCTTTCCATTCAGCAATGGCTGCCACCTCTTCCACAACCACACCCTCCACATTCTCTTCCTCCTCCTCCATCTTCCCAAAACGCATTTCCAAATTTACCCTCACTTTCTCTCCCATTCACAACAAACACCATTCCCTTAGAATCACAAGCTCCCTCTCCAAACCACCTCCACCTTCCGCCGCCGCCGCCGTAACTACCGCCTCTCCCATCGCCGAGCCCTTCACTTCCCGTTTCGCCGCCGGGGAGCCCCGAAAGGGAGCCGACATCCTCGTCGAAGCCCTGGAGCGGGAGGGCGTCACCACCGTCTTCGCCTACCCCGGCGGCGCGTCGATGGAGATCCACCAAGCTCTCACGCGCTCCACTGCCATCCGCAACGTCCTCCCGCGCCATGAGCAAGGCGGCGTCTTCGCAGCCGAGGGCTACGCCCGCTCCTCCGGCCTCCCCGGCGTCTGCATCGCCACCTCCGGCCCCGGCGCCACCAACCTCGTGAGCGGCCTCGCCGACGCCATGATGGACAGCATCCCCGTCGTCGCCATCACCGGCCAGGTCCCCCGCCGCATGATCGGCACCGACGCCTTCCAAGAAACCCCAATAGTTGAGGTAACAAGATCAATCACCAAGCACAATTACCTTGTTCTTGATGTTGATGACATTCCTAGGGTAGTGAAAGAAGCATTTTTTGTAGCTAGTTCTGGAAGACCAGGTCCTGTTCTTATTGATATACCTAAAGATGTGCAACAACAATTAGCAGTTCCCAATTTTGAACAACCAATTAGGCTCAATGGGTACCTTTCAAGGTTGCCCAAGATACCCAATGAGGCAATTTTTGAGCAAATTGTGAGGTTGGTTTTGGAATCAAAGAAACCTGTTTTGTATGTTGGTGGTGGTTGTTTGAATTCAAGTGAGGAGTTGAGGAGGTTTGTGGAGCTTACTGGGATTCCTGTGGCTAGTACATTGATGGGTCTTGGGGCTTACCCTACTGCTGATGAATTTTCACTTCAAATGTTGGGAATGCATGGCACTGTTTATGCTAATTATGCTGTTGATAATAGTGATTTGTTGCTTGCGTTTGGGGTAAGATTCGATGACCGTGTGACCGGGAAGCTTGAGGCTTTTGCAAGCAGGGCTAAGATTGTTCATATAGACATTGATTCTGCTGAGATTGGGAAGAACAAGCAGCCTCATCTGTCGGTTTGTGCCGATTTGAGGATTGCATTGGAAGGCATTAATCGTATGTTGGAGAACAAAGGAGTCAAGGGTAAACTTGATTTTGGAGCTTGGAGAGAAGAGTTGAATGTGCAGAAACTAAAGTTTCCACCAAGTTACAAGACATTTGAGGAAGAGATTTCACCTCAGTATGCTATTCAAGTTCTTGATGAACTCACAAATGGAAATGCTATTATAAGTACTGGGGTTGGACAGCATCAGATGTGGGCTGCACAGTTTTACAAGTACAAGAGGCCTAGGCAGTGGTTAACATCAGGGGGTCTTGGGGCTATGGGTTTTGGATTGCCTGCTGCTGTTGGTGCTGCTGTTGCCAACCCTGATGCAATTGTGGTTGACATTGATGGAGATGGTAGCTTTATTATGAATGTACAAGAGTTAGCCACTATAAGGGTTGAAAATCTTCCTATTAAGATCTTCTTGTTGAATAATCAACACTTGGGTATGGTTGTTCAGTGGGAGGACAGGTTCTATAAATCGAATAGGGCTCACACATATCTTGGAGACCCAGCTAAGGAGACCGAGATCTTCCCAAACATGTTGAAGTTTGCTGATGCTTGTGGGATACCGGCAGCTCGCGTGACGAAGAAGGAAGACCTTAGAGCAGCAATCCAGAAAATGTTGGACACCCCTGGCCCTTACCTTCTTGATGTCATTGTACCCCATCAGGAGCATGTCTTGCCAATGATTCCAAGTAATGGATCCTTCAAGGATGTGATAACTGAGGGTGATGGCAGAACGAGTTACTGATTTTCTTGGCTGATTATTCCTTGATGGTTTTGTAGAATCTAGTATGCTTCGATAGTAGCAGGATTCGACATCTTAGTTTTTAGTAATTTTGTTGGTAGCACTACATGTTTACCGTTTCTTCAAGGTTCTATGTTGTAGTATGATATCTCTTGTTGTACCGTGGTTTTTGCTCTAGTGAGAGGATGAAGTGATAATAGTAATAATATTTGTGCCCTGAACTTCTGATATTGTTATTTTTAGCAATTTTGATAGACATCTAATAGAATCTATTTGTTTCAATCTTTAACCGAAATAATCATTAAAGAAGTAGGAGGTGAAGATATGAAGATGGATATTGAAAAATGAATCTATTTCTTTTTTTTCTTTTTGAAAATTTTAGCTTCAATATTTTCTTTAATTCCCCGAGTAATAAAGATACGCACTTAGCATATGTAACTTCCTGTTTTCTTTTAAGGGTCTTGCTAACCAGTTTTAAGGAATCAAGATACACACTTACCATATGTAACTTTCTGGAAATCACATGTTTTGAATTTTTAGAGTAGAATATAACAATTTTCAAGACAAACTTTCTATATCTGATTCTTTAACCGACGCACTTAGGCATTGGTTAGCATTCTCTTTCTTTTAATGGAACTTGTGACTAATTTCCTCGGGTCAAATAGTTATGGGTTGGACCAATTGTATGACACAACTGGTGCTCTATCTTCCAGAGAGATTTCAAAAATCATAACTATTTATGAGAGGGGGAACATAAATAGATATTGAAAACGACAGCTTCATTAACTAACATCATATTCCAAGGTAACACGGGTATTTGGACCCAAGTCCAATTGGGTATGGAAGCACTTGCACCCACAAAAGCAACTAAGAGCTGCTTCTTGGAGTGCTTCTACTAGCTCAGTGCAAGTTTCAACTTGACCTTTGAGCTGCTGGCATCTTGCTAACTTGACTAGATGATCCACTCCAACAACTCAATGGATAACATGTCTTGGTCTCCACGGGTAGGAAGACCCTACTTTTAAAAAATGAAAGAAAATAAAATATAGATCTTAACTCATTAGAAGCTGAATCAAGATGCCAACACAGAATAGCCTGACACCACTCAACTCAGTTAGCTAAATTTTGTACGTGCATGACCACTACGATTTGTATTTTGTATCTTAGTAGATAAATTATGAATGGCCAGTGTTTGCAAATGGGACAACTTCCAGTCATGGAATCTAAGGGTATGATGGCTAATCAGTAAGTACAGAAGAGCATACCAAAACCGGAAAAGAGTTTTTCATGGTCATATATCCAAGGATAATGTAGTCAATACCTTGAAAAATCAAGTTTTTATGGAAAAGTGGTTTATTCATTATTTCAAGTAGTATATATAGTTTTTCTATGAAACTTGCTTGTTTGGATTCCTTAACGTTCACTGATTAGCAATACTTTATATTAAGAAAAATGCGAAGTACACACTCCTTATCACACTCCTCTTCAACAAACTCTATTATTGGGTGGATTTCATGTAGGACCAACAACAAAATAGATGGTCCAACATTAAATCTACCCAATAATGGAGGGTGTGTTAAGAGTGTTAAGAAGAGTATAATGCTAACATCACTCTTAAAGGCTTCACATGATATCAAGAAGGAAAAGTCAACGAAAAGAATATGATAAAAAAAAGAGAGAAGTGAAAGACTATCCCTCACCTTGTTTGAGATTATTGGATGGAAAAGAAAGGAGACTTCCCCTCTCTCTGTTTTGTTTTACAAAAGAAATAAATGGTTGCATTCTAAAGGAAAATTATGGCACTTCAAGATCAGAGGTCACTTCAATTCGACAAGATTCTGTCCTGCATGAATATGTATCATAGAGCAGTAGCATACTCATTATAGAGATGATACGAAGACAGTTCAGCAGATGTCACTAATCAAATAGCAATATTCTCCATAAACAAGTGTCACTATATAACCCTAGTTCAAACCAATTTTGCATCAACGAACCTATAGCATCAGAGTGGCCTACATGATAACTGCCAGATAAATACTGAGCATCTCAAATTTCATTTTCAGATAGCCTAAGATCACTGACCGGTTCGAAGGTAAATCAGAACTATTGGTCAGAGGGACATAGTCAAAAACATAAGAGAAGCTACAAGCTAATTTCAAACCTGCCATATCTATTACGTCTGAGGAATCGTAGCTAAAAGCCATAATGGAAAAATGGAGAAAAGAAGAGAAATCCGAGTCATAAAATGATTGAGTTCTTTGGGATGAGATGTTCACAAAAATTGCACTTGTGTGCTGAGACGTTACTAAAACACATAACCAACAAAATGCTGAGACGTTACTAAAACACATAACCAACAAAATACTGAAAATATATCTCTTAACTAACTAGTAAGAATAATCAGTATTCTGTACACAACTATGGATAAGCTGTCCTATATCCATGGAAAAGAGCAACACGTTTGCAAAGCAATGCCCATCTAAATGCCAATAGCAGTCATCCCTAAGTTCAAAATCATGCCGAACACAAGAATTGATGTCGCATAGCACATAAAATGTAGTAAAATGGATTCACTATGACCACAATCATTAATGCAGAGTAACAACCCTCACTCCTTGCTCAATGCATGTACATATTTTACTCTATCGGATTGGGATTCCATTCACCTACAATGTAAAAAACACTGAAATGTGAATGTACAGTAATGATGATTGGTTGAACATCTTGTCACCAGAAATTTTCACCCACTAGCATGATCACCTCCACTATCCATCCGCTGCAAAGAACAACACACAGGAGCACGATTAAATATTTACAAATTGATGATTGAAATATAAATATGAATGTCAAAATAGCTTTAATTTATATTGCAGAAGGAAAAACATACACTAACAATTCGGATTAGTACTATGAATTCATATGCCCATTTGTCAATTTGCTGTCAGTTTCACCCTCAAGGATTCGGACACTAAATAATTGTCAATCTAGAGAAGGGCAATGAACTCAAAGAGAGATTGAATGGTGAACATCTTATATATTTAGAAAACTTTTAAGCTTTAAATTTTTTTAAAAAAAAAAAAAAAAAAAAAACTGAAAACCGTTATAAATCATTAATTATTCACTAGACAAACACAGGAACAAATTTACATTAAAAATTCATAGTAATAGGCCCTTTACCTGTTACCGCCCTTTACCCAACAATTTTATTGGTTGTTTCTTAAAAAAAATGTTCTCATTGCCTCTATATGCTGGCACATCGGTTAACCAGAAACCCCATTTACAAAAACTAAGGTATCCATTTATGAATCCACCTCCCATTTTAGGCAGGTTGGGCAAGATTGGCATAATGGACATATAGACCATTTGCAACCCATTCATCAAACAAGCGAGTCCTGTTTGGCCAGTTTAAGCCAGGCCCAAAGCCAGCTCGGTTGGCTGACAGTTGTAAGAGAAACTAGACCAGTGATCTAGGAACCTACATCATGGACAAGACTCACCATTCTTTTGCTAACATAAGGCTGTATCTTGATTGGCATCTCAGCTTGAGTTTCAATGTTTAACAACTTTTGTTTCTCCCTCTCAAATTCTTTTCTTGATTCTTTTCTGGTACCAGATTGCCAGACTCTACCAAAATTGGGAAGCCAGTGAGCATCGCACTCGTTCCTCACAGTCTCTCCCCTCTTCTCCATTTCCAATTCAATCTTTCTCTTTTCTGCCCAAGCTGCTCCCACCCGTTTTGGATTCAACCTTTTGGACTTCCCTGACCTGTTTGAATGGGAAACAAGGTTTCCTAAAACAGGTTTAGAATGTGTCTGAACTCTCTCAGCTGCTTCAAACCATGGTGGAGGTGCTCCAGTATGAACCATTTCCACCCGCAATTTCAGCAGGCATAGAGGAGATTCGGGTGAGCAATCTGTAGACCTGAAAAAGCAGAAGGATCACAAGTAGAAAATGCATCATGTATGCAAGCTCACCACCACACTCATAAGCTCCTCTATGCTACATATCTACCAGTGAGTTATAATGCAATAGTAAAGTCTTAACCTTTTTTTTTGGCATACAATTAGTCTTAATTATTTTGCATAAAGGTTCAAATGCAACATTGTTACTAAACTACATATTCAATTGGCATATGTCCGCAGATTTCTAGTATTATAAGAGAACAAAAACAAAAATGACACAATTAAAGATGAATACCCTGATGACTGCTCTCTCCGCTTACCCATTCCACCATTGTAACACACCTGACACATTCATACAGATTGCAATACTTTTATCATGTCTTGAAATTACCACATCAGATTAGATAGATACAACACAGGTGAAAGCAACAAATAGAAAAATGTTTAGAAAGGGAGAGAAAATTAGATGTTAAAAAACACAGAAGCATGCATTTTTAAGAAGCATACTATAATCCTTGATCACAAGACTATGAAAATTAGATAACTAAAAACTGGGCAAAACTTCAGATGCATCGATCTTGCAAACCAATGAATTTACCCACCAATGACTGCAGAAAGTCTGAAACTCAGAAAGTTAGATTTCTAATGAGAAAACAATTAAAAACCTATGACAGAACAACTGGCAAGGAACTTACCCCTTTATTACTGGTGTAACCATCACTTGACCATTGTCTACCAATTACAAGGGAGAGAGTGGCTTCCACTTTCAACTGAGACACAATAAAAGCACAATAAAAGATAGGACCCGAATTTAACAAAGAAAAAGTCTAAGGATAAAAGTGATGTGTGTAGTTGTGCAACATTGTTGTTTAACATATGCCATGTGAATAATAGCCTGTAAAGAATATGAAATGACATTTACAATAGACAAGATATGCATACCTGCAAAATTCTTCAAAGCAAAAGGATTTGCACCAGAGCATGATGCTTCCGAAGGTAAAGAAGAGGTAGTAACATTATTATCTAACAGACCAGCATTGGCAACTCCAGAAATACCTGAACAGGATACCTGATACTCATTTGTATAGCATTGTAAAGGCAAAACACCATTTGAAGGATGTGATTTCACAGAATGGGTATAAACATTATCAAAACTATCAATATTTCCATTGTTGTTTTGATTATGGATATCACTTGAAGGTCCAAACACAGCTCCTCCGCGACATCCCTCACTCGACGACACAGCTTCATTTTTCAAGGCCATACGCCTCTTTTCCCACTGCACTCGCCAAAGAAATGACAACCAATCAACAATTACATTCTAAATCCCTAATTTCTTTTCTTATTCTTTTATCTGAAAAATAACATATAAAATAGAGTAAATATCCATTTTAGTTGCTAAGAAAAACATCAACCCTCAAATTAGACCCAGAGAAATAAAAACCCCAACTTGATACTAAGGAGTAAGGATCTCAAATGTCGGAGAAATTAGTCATTTTTAAGGGGGAACTGACAAATTTTTGGGATATATTTTAGTGACCAAGTTGGGAGTTATTGATTTAAGGGCCGATATTTTCTGAGCAAATAAAAGTGTGTATGGAATCCCTAAAGATTTAATCTCGGCATAAAAAAAAAAAATTGAAGCTATCAACCAATCATAATTTATCACATTATTAAAATGTTCGGACGCTTAACATAAGAAACTTTACAAATATTACTCATCACACAAAATAAGACCGAAAATTGATATAATTTATAGAGCACCTTAGCTATATCATCATCAGAAACCGTAAAGGCATTCAACTGATCCATGGCACCACCCATGTTTCCAGAAAAAGTGCTTCAAATTCTTCACGTGTTCAACGCTCGCTAGATGACGAATCGCATTAGCACTGCCACCACGAAAACAAACGCAAAAAAATAAATTCCACTTTTTCATTA
Source organism: Echinosophora koreensis (assembly GCA_035048595.1). NCBI lineage: Eukaryota > Viridiplantae > Streptophyta > Magnoliopsida > Fabales > Fabaceae > Echinosophora > Echinosophora koreensis. The sequence continues at coordinate 2,703,820 of JAPCYP010000072.1, forward strand.
AAAGAAACCTTTATTTATTTACTAACAATTTTTCAATTCGAGATTCGAGATTCCATACCAGGCAAAAGAGCTATCGAGCTCGTCGATATCTTGGTCGCAGAAAACGCACCAGAAGCGGTTGCGAGAAAGCGAGTTGGGGATTGAGAGCGATAGGGTTGTGGAGGAAGAAGCGGACATCGGAGAGTTTGTTACGGAAACGAGAGAGGAAGGTCGAAAGGGAATTTTTTGTGGTTAGGGAAATACTTGTGACGGAGACCTTTGTCGTGGTTTATATTGCAAACTTTTGCCAGAATTCGAACTCGGTTTTCTTCTTCTTGTTATTTGTTTCAGTTTTAGGGTCACTCCATTTTCACTCTCACTATCATGTTGCTCCCCCGTCATCTTCATCGTTACCAGACCAGCTCCTGTCACTTTGTGCGTGAACGACGATGTGATTATGTAACGTAGCAACAGAAAGAGAGTAACTGAAAAAAAGGCACAACATTAACAACGTAAAAGAAACCAAAACAACAACTCGTTCAGCTTTGACAGGCCCAATCTGTACTGGCCCGGTTCTAGAAAAATCAATTTTACCGTTTGGGACTCTCTTTTTTTTTTTTTTTTTTTTTTGGGTTCATATATGGCATCACCGTTGGAGACCTTGAACTATGGCCTAATATTTTAAAAAATAAAAAAGAAATTGGACCCACTACTGCTACTCACTGTCATAATTTATGAACTTAACAAATTAATTAATTAAATTATCCTAAAGATGCATCCATATTTGGTTTTATTATCAATTAATCATTCTCGATTGTCTTTTCAAAAAATCATTCTCGATTATATATATTTTTTGCAACGTAATTTGCTAGCTCCATCTTATGTTGCACAGGTACGGTACGGATATATAAAATATAAAATTAATACACTACTAACATAAAATTAGTAAATTATGTAAACATTATAGATTTTATAAGCATCCAAAAGAGGTTAACTTAACAGGGTAATAAGCTTTTTCAAATCTTAAACTTAACGTGTTTGCTAAATAACTCACACATATGTAGACCACAGTAGCAAAGCCATAAACCCTACCTCACTTAACCTATTTCCTACAAGTAGGTAGGGTACAAGCACTTGAAATAAAAACTGCTAGTACAGATACAAATACATGATATGAAAATAAACAAACTAAACCACAAGCATCCCATTTTTGTATATTAAAATTCAAAAAACCAAATATCAAACTACAACACCAAAATTAGAACACAAAAATATAAACAACAAAAACTAAGGAACTTAAATTGTTCAACCACACAAGACAACATCAATAATAAAAAACTGCAATACTTGACAACTTCTAAACATGAAAAAGGTTATAGATTAGCATACACCCATTTTAATGCCTTAAGGACCTGATTAGCAACAAGGCAAGAATAATTACAAACGAAATTCTTGTCTTCTTCTACCAAAGAATATTTATAAATTATTATTATTATTATTATTGTTATTATTATTATTTGTTTTAATGCCTTTAAAGCAAAAGAAATTCAACAATTACAAAATAATGCAGCAAAGTAATAAAACAAATTACATTATAGATATTAGAAGCTGATCAAGAACACAACTACATTGCCTATTTTTTATGACAATTTTAATTTGTTCTAGTTACATTATAGTTCAAGACCTAAAAAGCTAAGGCAATGTTAAATTCAAAGGAAATTTGAAATATAAGAGAATTTAATTTCTCAATTAAATTTCCTTCATTTTCATTTTCAAAATACTTTGTTTGGATTAAACAACTCATTTTTTTTTTGGTCCGGGATGGAACCCAGGGTATCTCCATAGCCGGAAAGCCGTAGGACTAATCCCTCGAGGATTGTAGAGTACCAGTTAAAGGGCAACTCCTCTACCCACATATGTAGCTCTATCCCCATCACCAGGATTTGAACCCTGGACATATGATTAAAGGGTTAATGAGTGTGATTTCACCTCATATTTCCTTGACATTTTTGCATGCATTTTCATATAGGTTAGACATATTTAATTTGATTTTTGTTAGTTTTTGCCTTGGAACGGGTAAGGTGGTTTTGTGGTGTGTTTGTGCAGGAATTGAAGAATTAAATGTTTAGAATCAGTCATATTGGAGCTTGCATGATCAAAAGGAGTTTGAAGAATAAAGGAAAATTGGTCAACCAGAAGCCATCACGGCCAGGCCGTGATAGGCATCATGGCCGTGACCGAGTGGAGCTGAAAAGGAAGACAATGCTCAAAGCAGAACTGGTCACAGCCTGGCCGTGAAGTCCATCACGGTCGTGACATGAAAGCTGAACCAGACCCTCACAGGCAGAAATGATCACGGCTAGGCCATGATGACCATCACGGCCGTGACAAACCAAAAGCAAAGCCATCCCCCAGGACAGAAACGGTCACGCTAGGCCGTGATGGCCATCACGGCAGTGACGCGCAATATCTGGAATTTTAAATTGAAGATTTGATTTGATTTTGTAACAGTTTTGGATCCAAGTTGCCCTACATTATAAATAGGACTCTAAGGCTCGAAAATATGGACCTCTTGGCTGCTACCTTAGGCTTAATTTTAGGATTTCTCTTCTTCTCAATTGCTTCTCTTCTCTTAGGATTTTTATGTTTTTGTTATTCAACGTTGCTATGAACATGGCAATGTGTGAGTAGTCGTTTTATTTCTAGGAATTGGGGCTATGCCCAAGACTCGTTTTATGTGATGAATTGACGTTTTACTTCTTGTTAATTTCAATTTGCTTTCGATTTGATTCCTATTGCATGAATTACTTGTAAATTTGGTGCGCACTTATTTGCATGTCATAGATACTCTAAGGATGAACCTAGCGATGAACTTAGGTATTGGATCTATAGGGATTGAACTTAGGACTTAAATCACGAGAGTTAGAAGCGGTCCTTCGAGGGTTCATTGAATTGTCATAAATCTCAATGGGTTCAATTTAAATACAATTACCACGAGAGTATGAGTTGGTTTAATTGGGCACGATTCTTGTATCTCGAGAGGGAACATTAACTTTATTAGGATAAATTCACCTTCAAAGCAATTTTGATAATTAACAAGAGGAGTAGTCAATTTAGTAGCATAAGCAGTCTTGTTGGTAACCCAATTCCTGGAAATATCTTTTAATTTGAAAAACACCAGATTAGATTTGATTGCGATTTTTTAACTGATTTCGTTTTAGATATTTGATTTGTTAGTTAATCTTTATTTTAAAAAACCAATCTTTTACCAAATCTTTTTTTATATATAGTTTAGTTAAATTGATCTAATAATTAATTGTTATTTAAGATCAAGGTCTCTGTGGGTTCGATCTTTTTATTACTTGACGACGAAGCCGTACACTTGTGGATTCACGCTATCAAGGGCCCAAGCTATTAGCCACTTGGACCACACCTTGTGGGTTAAACAACTCAAATTTGGATAAAGCAATTCAATTTCATTCATATTAAAATTCCATTTTTTTGTAAAGATTGAGATTTCAAAACAAAGCTTTGCAAAACAAAATAAACATTCAATATTCGACTAATTAAAAATTAGAAAAATAAATTTTTAGAAAAACAGAAAACAAAAATAAAATATCGATTAATTATACCATAATTTCTCATAAATAATCAATGAGTACAAAAGCAAATATTTAAAACTGCGATTTGAGTTAGGGCTGATCATCAACCCGAGACCCGCCCGAACCCGAACAAACCGATTCATAATTTAGTAAAACGGGCGGTTTCGGGCGGGTTAACGGGTTAAGCGGATGAAAACAATGGTTTGATATGGGTTTAGTCGGGCGAGTTCGGTTCTAGAAAATTTAATCTATCGGTAACCGAACCCGACCGACCACTGTTAGACAAAATTTGTTCCCTTTCCTATTTGATGAAATCTCACCTATTGATCAAAAAAAAAGATGAAATCTCTCCTCTCTCAGAGTCTCAGTCTGTCTAGCTCGCCTTCACCATCTTCAGATCAGCTCCCTCACTTCTGCCATGCTGCTTCTCCTTCTCCTTCTCCATGTCCTTCTTCTTCTTCTTCCTCAGATCACCTTCACCATGTCCTTCTCCTTCCCCCAAAACCAGATCTGAGATTGTGTTCTTCTCCTTCCCCAGTCGGAGCCAGATCTACCATGAGCAGGAGGGAGCTATTGGAGCTAGATGAAGCAAAGTCAAAGAGAATGGCTGAACGTGGAGGAAGAGGGAGGAGCGGCCGGACCCGTAGGCGGCGCTCGCGCAGCGGAGGACCATCTTCACGTTCGTACGGCGCAGATCTGAAGCATGGAGGTCGTCGAGCGGCGAAGTCGAGTGAGGGCGGAGTGAGCGGCAAACCATAGAGCCTGGGCGGCCCGATGCGACGATGCGCGGCCGCGGGTCTCCCTTTGATCTGGTCGACTGGTCCCGACGACGTTCTCCAGAGGCTCAGAGACGGAGTATATCAGTTTTTGCATTTTTTTTTTTAAAATAATAAATAAAATAATAAAATAATCATGGATCCATATGAATCCGCCCGACAACCTTTCAATCCGCCCAACCCGTCACCGACCAACCCGATGTATAGATGGGCGGAAGTGGATTTCATTTTTCTTGCATCGAACCCACCTGAACCCGCCAATCCCAGCCCGAACCCGCCCGATGCTCACCCCTAATTTGAGTCTTTCCCTTGTCCTTTTCTATGGATTATTATTTATATTGTTTATGCCTAACACTAATATTAGCAACACTAAGCCAGACCAGAACATAGCTAACTGCAGAGCAAGTCATACAGCAATATCCCTTAGGAGTTCCTTCCTGCGTAAATATGCAAGATCATGAAAACCAGGATGGTAAACGATGATCCAAAAATCAAGAAAAACAAATAAGCAACTTCTCCACCTAAACAAGCTTCAATAGGATCAAAGGGTAAGCACAATCGAGACTTCTTGCATAATCAGTTTTGGCCTAACTACCTCTGCTGTCCTAGAATCTTCGTAGGCTTCCAAAATATTAATAATCCTAGAAACTGAATTAGGCCTTCAAATTTCAGCTTCACATGATTAGATGGCCTAACTTTCATATATGACTGAGATACTTATACAACATTAGGTGTAACTTCAGAAGTCAGAACTGAACCAAACAATCACAAAGTTTCAACAGAGCATTATGCAGAAAATCACTCCAGTTTCAATGCAGATTGGTATTTCATGATAGAGTATTAAAACCATATTTTTCCACAGGTTAAAGACCTACATATTATCTTACCAACAAGACAAACCATGCATGATTTGTAATTACACAACTCAAGTTATGGTTTGAACAGTACATGCAGCCAGATAAGCAAAATCGGCAGAAGAAAGCCTAACTTCTAATGAAAACTGGTATTAAAAGAGAGAGGATTTATGATTGGAATTCTTATAGTAGCTTTTCAACAAGAGGAACTGCACTAAGTTCATGTTATCTAGCTTGTTATTGTTGAGATAGCCGGTGCCCCCAGACAAATTTAGCATGCGAAAATAACAAAGTGTGCAAATCAAATATTCCTAATGTGTGCCCAAATTTTTCTATAATAGCAAAACAACCAAATACTCACGCTTTCTAGATCAAATGCATCCTAAAGGTTGGGTAGCATTAAAGACCCCAACCGCTCAATGTGAACAAATAATGACAGCAGCTAACAGGATGCTTCTTCTTGACACTTCAGCTTTGCATAAGAAAGTGTTGGAAATCCGCCTTAATTGCGGTTCGCCCCTAGCCGCCTTAATTGCGGCAAGTTTGGGCTGCTTTCATTGCAGCCTCCAGCACCTTCATTGTGCTGAGTATGAGGGGTGTGTTTAGTCCCACGTCGCCTAGAGATATGACCAAAGTAGTGCTTATAAAGCTTGGGCAATCCTCACCTTACAAGCTAGCTTTTGGGGTTGAGTTAGGCCCAAGCCCACAATCTAATATGGTATCAGAGCCTATCCTAGATCCTTTGTTGGGTTGCCCGCATCATCCACGCTCCAAGTCCATTAGGCTTGGGCGTGTGGGGGTGTGTTGGAAATCCGCCTTAATTGCGGTTCGCCCTTAGCCGCCTTAATTGCGGCAAGTTTGGGCTGCCTTCATTGCAGCCTCCAGCACCTTCATTGTGCTGAATATGAGGGTTGTGTTTAGTCCCACATCGTGTAGAGATATGGCCAAAGTAGTGCTTATAAAGCTTGGGCAATCCTTACCTTATAAGCTAGCTGTTGGGGTTGAGTTAGGCCCAAACCCAAATTTTAAGAGAAAGAACTGGATCAGATGTCGGTAAGATAGTGTAGAAAGAATGAGAATTCTTATTGAATATGATGTTCCCTCAAGATCAGAATCATTGAGATTAGAGGTCCGAGACAGAGATCGAACAAGAATGCAGAAAAGGAAAGCTCAGGAAATTCGAGTCCTCGCTCTCCCCCCAACCTCTCTCTACAATTCCAAAATTGCCTTTTCCCTCCCTCCCATTCTGTTAAAACCTAACAAACTGATTGCCTGTCCAATCCACTCTCAGTTCTCACTGTCATTGTAGGAAAATGGATTTGGTGCCTTTCATTTTGGTGCCTTTCTCTCTATCTCTCTCATATCTTATTTTCTCTATTACATTTTTCCTTCATTTTTTCCTATCTCTCTCATCTCATTTTTTGCCTAAAGTCACCAAAGTTACTATTTTCCAAAGGCACCAAATCCTTACTCGTCATTGTAGTTAAGAACACTGTCAATAGCATTAACCAAGTCTTCTAATTCCCTGCTCCCACTTCTATTCTTCCTAACATACACCCTCTTGATTGCGGGTCTGCAATCAACATCCTTTCCTTCTTCTTTCTCCTGAAGCAGCAAACATCTTTTACCTTAAAAATTGGATTACTTTCTACCAGGACAACAAACACAATACAAAGAAAAGTCAAATCCCCACTCTATTTTACCTTTCTTTGGTACATTAAGGCTATGTTTAGTTTTACTTTGAAGCAACAAAAATCACGTTGGCAATGGCAAAAGTGTAAATTTTTTCAAGCCAAAGGTGAAAAAAACTTTTTCATACTTTGGCGTCAGCGTCAATACTGATGCCAAACCAAAGTACCAAACACACACTATCCCCAAGTAGAGTATAGGAGTCAATTAAAGTAGAGAGACTTACGATAAATCTTTAAATGCATAAACCATAGGGTCAATTTTGGGAATGACCACCGGCAGGCTCTCAGAGCACAGAAGCAACAAGTTTCTCAGAGCTTGTGCTGAATCCTTGCCTTGTCAAGAGATACTGAACCACTGACATTTTCATCAGGATTGTACAAAAATAAAATCCTGCATCAAATACAAAGAAAGACAAAATTGAACAACAATTCAAAGTTTAATTGTGGATATGCTGCACAGTCAAGGGTTCATTCATTGTTTAATTGTGGATATTAAAAAAAGTCTGCACCAGATACACAGAAAGGGAGTGAGAGAGAGAGAGAGAGAGGGAGAGAGAGATTGCGCTCTTTTTTATAGAAGTTCTAAGGCCCTGTTTGATTGTGGATATGCTGCACAGTCAAGGGTTCATTCATTGTAAACCAGAGTCAATAAGAACACAATTCAACAACAAAAAATGGTGTAACCACAAAATGACTAATAAATTGACAAAACAAAATTAAAAAATCACTTGATTTTCTCTATAAGATGACACTCCCCCAGCTGCTAATACCACATATTAATGCTAAAATTTCAAACAAGAGCTCAAGAAAGATTTTACGGAGTTACGGACCAAAATCATGAGTGCAAAACTCTCTTCATTTCATGTTATATCAGAACCTGAAATATCCAAAACAAAAGGGACCCAATGAAAGCAACAGTAAACTCAAATTTCACACATTCATCATGAATTCAAAAGCACTGGAATGCAAATTAACCGCAAGGAAGCCTCATAACGACATCATGATCACATACCTCATTTGATAATCCATACAAGAATATGCTTTTCATGGATTACATTAAATTCGATGCAATCCCATTTAACTTCTTTAATAGAGTTGTAGTATTTTGGTTTGATGCAGCCCCATTTCAAGATAAAAAATCCACCTCCAGAACATATGCATGTCAATACACTCTTCAAATTTTCAAAACATATCTATGCACTATAACAAAGTGTCATGGTTCAAACTTTTCGACAAACAATATACACACCACTACTGAGTACATGTTTGGTCCCACGTTTTTCCCTCATCAAACGTGCATTCTGTGCTCAAACGTGATATTTGTCTTCAGACCCATATGTTTGGCAATCAGTGAGAATGCGATTCCAGGCCACTAAAAGTACGTTGGAGCTAAAGCAGGAAATAGTAGCTTTTGGATCCTTGAAAATTGATTCTGAATTATTTTGCAAATTTTGCTGCTGGAAGAAAGAGGACACGATCGGTGCTTAGGGTCGCAAATTTGTTGGAATAGGAGAAAAATTCTAAACTATAATGGGCAGTGATCACGGATAGAGTAAAACTTGCATAGATAATTTTTTTTAGAGAAGTATGTGTGTGTGTGTGGGTGTGGTATTGCTAACGAGCTGGAAAGTTTGTATTGAAAATACAAGTTTAACACTTTTTAATGTAATAAATACATCACTTTCTCATACAAACTTACTTCATTTAATTCCTTAACTAATGTCCTAAGGGCTAAGGATACTCGTTAACATTATCCATTTTGATAATTACATACTCAAAAGCAATTTTGATTCAAACTATTCAAGCACCAAGAGTTAATAAAATCACTTTTGTCAAGAATGCATCCAAACATTAACCACTTCACTTGTAAATCACTTTTAACCAAAATCAATTATATAAAATCAATTTCTCTCAAAATCACGTTTGTCAAATGCTCATTCAACCACACGGAATATCAAAAAAGTAAGTACAACCGAAGAAACTAAATCACAAAATATCAAAATTTGGTTCATTCCACTCAATCAAGAGTTTCATCAAACATGTTGTATTCTAAGTAGCATGGATACGGATACTAGTACGAGGTCCAACAAAATTTCTAAAAATCAGGGTACACTACAGTTACAACATGATACATTATATAAAGATATAAAATATTCAATAAAGTGATTAAAATTTAAATCATAAGATAAATGCAATTTTGTTTTAGGATTTAATTGGTATGCATCTTCAGTGAGTTGTCACGACATATCATTAAATATATTTGATTCTTATCCTACTTACTGAAAAAAAGTTATTTAAAAAAGTCATTGATTTAATTGCTAAAAAAATACTGAAAGTGTATCAAAATTGCAATGTTTTAAACCAAGCACTTGGGTACAAGTGGTTAATGTAATGCTGTTAAGGACGAATGGTTCGTGCTTTGCACGAGTTCGATCCTTGGCAACAACAACTCTTGGCCAGACTTTACTTACCTCCCGGCCGCACCCTGAATTAGTTAGGGTCAAAGACTCTGGACACCGGGGCGGGGGTCAAAGACCCTCTGGACCAAAAAAAAAAAAAATTGCAATGTTTTAACTATAAGTGTGTTTGGGAAAGCTGGAAAAAAAAAGATTATGCTGATAATCTGTTTTCAAATAATCGATTATTGTGATAATCGATTATAATCAGAATCTGTTTTTGTTTGGGTATGTTTCCTGAAAATTGATTTTAAGATAATCTATTTCGTTTGGGTAATACAAAAATAATCATTTTTATATAGTAAATTACAAAAAAGGGTATGAAAATATTTGTTTATAGCCTTTTATTTTAATATCACTTTTACATGCCTGTGCGATGTAGTGAAGAATTGTATTGGTCAGATGGAATTGTGTTGGTCAACTGCAGGGACACAACTGGAACAGTGCTCGTCAACTTGTGCAGCACAGGGAAGGAAAAAAGCTTTTTCAGTAGACAGTCCTCCCTACTAGCTTGTGTCAAAACAGTGTTTTTTTAATAAAGAAAAGCTTTTTTGAAGATTAAGCTATTGACCCAAACAAAACAACTTTTTATCAAAACAGCTTTTTATCAAAAAAAACAACTGAAACTCCCAAAAAGAATCTTTCCCAGACACCCTCACTAAATATATAAAGAAGGAATGTGATATAAAAGAAGGGAAATAGACAACTTACAAGTACTGGTCGACGGTGGAGAAGAGCGAAGAGGGATTTCAAGGATCAATTTGGAGCTTTAATCATAAAAACAATAAAGAAAATGAGCCAAACCACGTTGGAAGTAAATCTAATTTCCAGAGTTTCTCTTTTGATCAGAACAAAAAAGAAACATCATATTCGCGCATAGACGTAAAATGAGTGTTTTGAGTGGTAAGAAACCTTCTTATTGGTGCATAGATGTAGAGAATAAAAAATATATCAAAAAATATATTAGAATTAGAATACAATCAATTGTGGAGAGTGGGATTTGAACCCACGCCCTTTCAGACCAAAACCTTAATCTTGGCACCTTAGACCAACTCGACCATCTCCACAACGGTGCTGGAATGCCACAAATTTACGAACAAAACCTATTGACACAAAACATACTTTCATAAAGTACTAATTGTTAGAGAAGCTTATGAAAATAAATTATTTTAAATTTATTTAGAAAATTTTTAGTGAATAAACACTTTATTAAGTTATTTATCCAAATGCACCCTTAACACCTCCTTATTTAAATAATAAGACAAAATACATATCCCAATTTTTTTTTTTTTTTTTACCTTCCTTTGCCCAAAGAAGCAAAATATAAAAATAATGAAAGAATTTTGATGCACAAATATCATTACTTTGTAAAAATAACGATATAAACTATAAAGCAACGAATGAGGATACTTGGGACCGAAGGAACAATTTCTTATCAGGGATTAGTTGGAGATGAATCATTATCCTACATTGAACTTGATAACTCACTCAATTTATGCTTTGGATTTTAAGCTCCCAAAGATAAAACTCAAATTAGAGTAAAATCCAAACTAGTTCCCGAGAGAAACATGAAGACATATTTGATTTCTGAAAAATAAAAAATATCAATTTGGTCCCTAAGAGCATCCATAACCCAACATCTCATATTTTTACTTTTTTTTAGGTTCTTAAGTGGGTCTCGCATTTATACATCACTCAATTTTATTTTTTACAATTTAAGCACCCCATCTCTTCAACCTATCACCTCCAAAAATTTTGCTAAATAGATCCCACTAATAACCTCACATATTTACATTTTATCAATAAAATACTATTTTCTTTCTCAATCAAGTCAGAACATGGCCCACAAAATGCTTCTAGCATCGGTGCTTCTGAAAGTTCCAAGCTCTTAATAAGAACTCTCTCCAACAGTTGCATGTGCTTAATTGGGAGTGCTTAACAAGCAATCACCCATGAAAAACTAGCGTTGCAGGTGCTCTAAGGCCATCTCCATCCTAGCACCCCATATTTTTACTTTTTGTGTTCTTAAATGAGTCCTACTTTGACACATCACTCATTTTTATATTTTACAACTTAAGCATCTCATCTCTCCAGCCCAGCAACTTCAAAAAAGTTCTTAAATGGACCCCATCAGTAAACCAACATCCTTACATTTCATCAATAATTTATAACAACAGTATACTTTTTTTGTAATTAAAAAATGAAGCCTGGCCCACTGAAAATGGTAAGAATCGATCCTTGCACAAGGAGTTCATCTTGTTAAGCACCCCTTGTGAAATCCTCTCCAACAAGGGGTGCTTGTTAAGGACCAATGCTTGTTAAGGTAGCATCCACAAATAAGGCACCCTTGGAGATGGTCTAAGAATCTCAAATATCGGTCAAAGTAATCTTTGAGAGTGGCCAAAATATCCCTAAAATCATCTTAAAATGACTTATTTGACCGACATTTGAGATTCTTCAGGACAAAATTAATACTTTTTAATTCTCAGGGACCAAATATCTCTCCGTATTTTATGTTGGGGCCAGTTTGGACATTTACTCCTCAAATTATAGTTTGGATAAACATCCGAAACTCTGATAGGCATATGCATCGTTCCTACCCAACCCCTTCCACCCCTTTTCCAAACAAATATTTCCTTGATCCTACTGGCAGTACCTTCGAAGACAAAAATAGGTATCAACAAAATAGATATGCTATTGCTCAAGTTTTGAAGTTCTTATCAAACAAATTTTGAAGCTTGTCATAAATTCTCAATCTTTGTATTCTATCTTCTGTTGAAATTCTTTTATAGCAGAAAAGCCCCTATAGTTGAACGATTTCTCAAACAAATAAGGAACGACGATAACAAAAGTACTTTTTGGCCCTTCACTCAGTGATTTCTCTGTATTCCAGCTGCAAGCCTGAGTTTAACCACCCTGTAACGTCTCAACAATGCACCTCTGGGGGTCACAAAGGAGAAGGCAACAAATTTTGAGGACTATCCTTTCCATCTATAATCAAGGCAAATTGATTGTATATTATTATTAGAGATGTCTATAACCAACAAAAACCAAAGATGTAGAAATGCTATTCAACAACCCTCGTTGACAAACTCCAAATACTAGATAGCATTCCTATGTGTACTTGTCCATATGCACAAACAGTTTGAGTAAAATTTTGATTCTTGAGTGTGTTTGAGAAAATTGGGGAAAAAAAATAAAATCATGCTGATAATCTGATTTCAAATAATCGATTATTGTGATAATCGATTATAATCAAAATCTGCTTTTGTTTGGATATGTTTGCTAAAAAGCGATTTTAAGCTAATTTATTTTGTTTGAGTGGTGCAAAAATAATCATTTTTACATAGTAAAGATGGAGAATGTTGTGAATAGATGCTGGTTAAAAAAAGTTTTTTTAAAAAACAGTTGGATCTTGCAACTTGTTAGAAAACAGCTTAAATGAGGAGAAAAAAGTTTTCTAGAAAATAATCCAGGTACCCAAACATACTAATTTTTTCACAAAAACCACTTAATTGCTCAAAAACAGCTGAATAGTTAAATCTTTCCCAAACACACTCTATGACTGTAAAGTAGTTATAAACTATCATCTAATGATGTGGCAACACATCATTTAAGAACTATATAAAACATTTTTACACTAACAATGTATCAAAATTAGATTCATAGTTTTAACATACGAATTGCCTGAAGTCCAGTTAGAATATAAATTTGAACAGCATTCCGGATCATACAACATATATAATTAAAAGCAACAAACTAAACAAAGATCAGCAAAACTGTTGTCAAGCAAAGGGAATGAATCCCAATTTTGAAGTTAAACCCGCATGCCTGAATTAAAACCCAAAAGCGTTTTTCCTTTTTTTCTATAATAAATCATTTGAAAAAGCTATAAACTGACACTACTGCTACGCAGAATTAATGGCTTCAAGTTGCCTTCGGAGATCATCAAGATCATCATCATTGTCAGTTATTGGAGCTTCAGAATGTAGTTTTTGGAACTCATCCGCACTAGGAAGTTCATGAGTGAGACCTTCAGGCAGGACATCTGCAATAGATTTTGGGGACAGGAGGTTACTCATTTAAATACTAATTGAAAATGAACAATACAACTGAAACAAATCCAAAATTCTTCAACAAGAAAGTTAAATGCTTTTCAACCCATATTGTCAACGGAAATAAAGCAAATGAACAAAAAAATGCATTAGCAGGGAAAATGTAGAACACAGAAATTTTAGCTTTCGCAATAAAGGTGGGGACAATGGGAATATATTGCGCAAAAACATCTCAAAGAAGGAGCTAATTAAAAGAAAATTGCCCTAGCCAAGAGTAGATAGAATTTCTGATGTGGTCCAAAACGAACAAGGAAACCGACATAGCAGTAATGTCAGTATCACGAATCCAGAAGACAAAATCATGGAAAGACATCCAGCACTTCAGTTCACATGTAGGAAAGGACAAACTCTGAGCTGATCAATATGAACTCAAGAATATAATTAAGTAAATACCTGAACTTCTGGTATCAGGACCATCCAGATGACAATCGTCAAGAACACTGAAAATTTAACACAAAGAAGTCGTCACTAAAATGTGAAGGCTACAATTTCAAGAAGGAATCGGTGCTCTTTGATATTACGTGGTCATCACATTAATGATTACATTCAGTACATCTAAAATAAAATCAATTCCAACCGACAAAGCATCTTTGTGGTTTCTCTTGCAAACATGTAAAAAAAATGAAAAACATAAATGATAATAAAGATCATTAAGCACCTTATATTCCATTCATTATCATCGTGAAGTGGGCCTTCCTCAGTTGATAATGCTTCAGCTTTCAATTTTGCTTTTGCTGCAGCATCTCTCACTGGCTTTGCAAGAATGTACTCTTCCTGCATAACATGTATAGCTCAATAACTAGACAGAATGATAGGAGTTTATGCACAAAATCAAATTTTGCTACAAAGGCATGTTTGGAAACACCTTACCTGTCTTTTTAAGCAAGCTACATTTGAACATTGAGGGTTTGGCTTCATTTGCATGGTTGGGAAAAAATCTTTAAGAGAGTTATATCCCTAGAAACAAGAAAACAGAATTGGGGATATCAGCATAAAGCTAGTGTATTTTGAAAAACGGCAGAGACTGTTTTCTTCATAGTGGCCTCAACAGATTCCTCTTTGAAGAATAAATGATACTTTCTTTACCTTTTTTTTTAAACAAAAGAAGAAAGGAATAATTTGCAACAATTCAATGAAAGGAGAATAGAGGGAACATTGATGCAGTATTGCAGTAGTTACCAAATATGGAGAGACTTGACCAAAACCTAACAAGAATTTGAGTGTGTTTTGGACTAAAAGCCCAGCAACAACGCCCTGGAAAGTCAAACAAAATTTTATAATGCAAGACAAATAACAAACAAAAAGTGTGCGACATATTGTAAACAATAAAGAGATAATTAAATAAGCCACTAAAAGTAGTAGAAAATGTCAAACGAAACAGATCTGTCTTTTTGTATGTGTAAAAGCCACCAGATAAGTATAATAAGATGAAAACTTTCTGAACAATTTATTTAAATTTCAAACTATAAAGAAGAAAAGCAACCAATGTAAGAGATGTAAAAGTATATTTTACCATGGTGGTTGGTAAAGATGCAGCACAAACCCCTTCACGCTTGAGTGTACGTTCATCTACCCCAGATGCTACAACCTAAAAAGAAAAACATAATTGCATGTTTCACATGTTTGTACATACTACATACAAGTTTCACATTTGCTGTAAGCTGGATGTAGTTGTATGTATCAACAAATTTAGTTACATTAGCCACTATTTTATTTAATTCATTTTTTGCAATAAAATAGAATAGTCCACACATGGATGAACTTCTGAAACTTTATGTATCACCAGATTCAATTAAATTACATCCTTTAAGGCGATCTATTGTCAATTGTGAACAATACCCAATTGCAAATAAAGAACAAGCATACCAGAGGAGGTGCACATGCAAAACAGGCAGTTTCACCAGGAATAAGTAACTGAATATGACCAGAAACAGCATCCTCAGAAACGCCTGCCAAAATATTTATATTTTGTATGAGTTTCCACACAAGTATATTTTTCAAACATCTAGACATGCAAAGTTACCATAACAAATTGACCAATGCATCATGGTGACAGAATACACACTTAAGATTTGTATTTAACAATCAATGTGCCTAGAGATTATATTAAATGCTCAAACATGAGGAAAATGCTATAGTGCCCGGAAGTAGATAGCCTACTGCTTCTTGGGTAACTTCCATAAGTTCAGCAAGAAGCGCACTAAGCCACTAACACTAGCTTAGAGGTGAGAACTGGTGAGCATAGCATAACACAAGTCACAGTTTAGAATTTAGATGTTTTGGATCTATCATACAAAATGACAAAGAAATAGAGGGAGATGTAAACCATAGGATTATAGCAAGGTGAATGAAATGGAGAAGTGCTTCAGGTATTATTTGTGATAGAAAAAAGACTCTCAAGCTTAAAGGAAAATTTTACCGCATAACTATTAAGACCCACAATGCTTTGTGGTACTGAATGCTAGGTGGTAAAAGGCCAACAAGAGCACAACCTTAGTGTTGTAAAGATGAGGATGTTGCATTGGATGATGGACATACGAGACAAGACAGGATTAAGACATGTATTAGAGAGAAAGGGGGACAGCACCTATTGAGTAAAAGATGGACAATCTCACCTTAGATGATTTGGGCATGTGAGATTAGACCATTAGAAGTCTTAGTAAGAAGAGTGGATCAAGTGGAAGACAGCCCAATAGTTAGAGGTAGAGAGAGACCAAGAAAAACTATAAGTGATACCCTTAAAAAGGATTTAGGTTTAAATGACCTTAGACATGGCTTATGAGTTATGACAGAACATGGCGTCATTTGATCCATGTAGTCAACCCCACCTTATGGAAAAAGGCTTTGTTGTTGTTAAAATATAAAAATGCTAGTTAATGCAAATTAGTTAGGACAAATCGGGTCCTGTAAGTTGGGCTCTCTAGAAGTACTAAAAAAAACATTTTGGCCAAATGAACATAGATGCATCATGCATATAGTTATCAAGGTTTGGATACTTTCATAGTAGCATAAAACATCTGTCAAGAACAAATTATTACACTGTGAATTTCTATCAGAAGCATGTCTATTTCTAGTTCTCAGAAAAACATAGAATCACAGATTATTTTCATATTACTATTATGCACACATCAATAAAAAAGGGGAAGCTAATTCTGAGCATTTTAACTTTTCTTCAAAGATAAAAAAACATCCAAGAGAATCTATCACCTACAAAAAAAGAAGGCTAACCTGACTCCAACCATGTCTGGCTCAGTTCATTACAAGCCTGAAGTGCATATAGATTACACATGAAAATCCCTAAGCAATACTAAAAATAAGATAATTTGGTCATTTTAATTATGTTAAATTATAAATACCTGGTTAACAGCCATTCTTGCTTCATAATTATCTACACAGCTTAAGACAAGATCCACACCACTACCTTGTTTACTAGGGCGAAATGACTTATTTTTCAAAGATGACACAAAGGTCTCAAAACCTTCAACTGTTGTGATATTCAGTGTATAGCTCTAAATGAAAAGGAGAGGAACTATATCAGCAGAGAAAGTATTCTTAAAAAAAAAATACAGTAGATTCATCTTAATAACATCGATATCTGTAATGAGCCACAGAGGCTACAAACAATACAGATTACTTACCTCAAGCACAACATCAGGGTTTATATCTGAAAGAGTTTGTACAGCTGCATCTGTTTTTGTCATACCAACCTAGCAAGGCAAAAGACAAATTAGTTCATGGTATGAGTTAAATAAATTTCTGGCAGCTTCTATATGTAAAATACATAAGTCTGGAAGTTAGCTGTCAATATCAAATTTTCAAATTGCTATCTTTCCTACAAAGAGAATATCTATGTTAAAAATCATTGGGGCAGCCCCTTGAATTTTAAAGACATGATATCTGGAAATGATAAAAATATATATCAACAATTAAATTCTGAACACAAGAAAATGAAGATTTGGGTACTCACCTGATCTGGACGAAAGAAGAGCCTATTCATGTTTGCAAGCTCCACTTTGTCATAATCATACAACAAAAGTCGACCTATACCACATCTAGTTAGCATCTCAGCAGCAACACTTCCTACACCACCTATTCCCTGTGATTGTGTTGACCAAAGATAAGAATTTACAACCAGAATGTAGTGGGGAAAAAAAACTAAACAATAAGAGACAGATAATTTTAGAATAGTATGAACCACCTATTTGGATAATCTTGTAAAAAAGAACTGTCCATTTTCTGTGTTCATGACCAGAATTAGAAAGACAAATCAAGTACTCTACATCTTCTACAAACTAATTTACCAAGGCCACAGAGACTCTCTTTGCACAAATTATTCTTGCTATTTCAAGTATTGGACTCGTTATTGTTAATAATAAATCTAGGTTGGAGTGGGTGAAGGAATATAAATCCATGCAGAGCCAGCAAGTGATTCTATCTCTCTCATCAGCACGTGGAAACTAAGTGAATGTCAAACCTAAATCCTCTAAGTACAAATAAAATATGGAATATCCACCAATAATACTAACACAGATTTGAGTCAGGATTATGGGCACTCTCTGAGACCATTGGCATATAATCCTACTTTTATTTAATAAAAAATCACTACCATAAATAAAAGATAATTAATATTACTTTTAAGTAGTTTCCTAGATGAATTGAGAAAGTAACGTTTCCTCCACTAGACATTCAATGCCTTTCTTCTGTCTTTGGTATTTTATAATTCTTTTCATGATTAATACAAACAAGGAGTGAATAGTCAAATTGGTCCCGAAAGATGTGAGCAATTTCACATTAGTTCCCGAGAATAGAAAAACCTCATTTTAGTCCCTGAAAATGTAAAACTCCAAGGACTAATTTGACCGATAAAAAAAGAACCAAGAAGGACCAATTTGATCGAGCTTTTATGCTCTAGGGGACTAAAACGATGTTTTCTTCTCTCAAGGACCAATTTGACTGTAGTATTAAAAGACCAGACAAATATGTGTGTGCATTAGTGAGTAAACAGTTTAGATCCATATAGTAAATCTTATATAGGCACGTGTCCATTAGGCACAACCAATCATAATCTAAAAATAACTTCAAAATAATTATAGTAAGGACTCTGTTGTTTTTTGAATTGTTATTTTAGTGACTACTGAAAATCTGATTGGTTGTGCAAAGTAGACACCATGTCCATCCAAGACCTTCTCAAATGGATATCATATTTTGTAAAGAATAAAGTAACAGTGCAAGAGGAGATTAATACAGACAACAATGGCAATGGAGAAATCCCTTATCCGTTCATAGTTCTCCACAATACCCATTCTCTGAAGCGCCATAAGCCGACTATACGGATTACTATCTACAACCTCAGCACTCATATCCTGTCATTTCAACACAGTGTGATAAATATGAATAATCAATAAAACTTCAACGATGAAAATGCATCAAAATTACAGGCAAATACAATAATGTACCATACAATTTACCTTAACTTTAGAGCGTCTAACAGGCTCACCCTTTGCTAGATTAGCAACATGCTCAACGCGCGATTGAATCTTCAAACAAAAAGATAGAAAAATCAATCCAAGCCAATGCTAAATGAGTATATTATAGATATTAATGGCATTATTATCATAAGCTCAATTTTAATTAATAGATTTATAGAAAATTCATTCACAAAAATGGATCATAACTGAATTTTATGGAATCTGAGAAATAATAATACCTTATGGAGCGAAGCATTGAGAGATGGATCAGAAAGCGATTGGTTGAGAGATTGCAGATCCGCGAGCAACTCTTTGAGTTCCACCTCCATCTCTTTCTCTCTGTCTTTGATCTTTCCTTTGAGATCTCAAATGAAAGTAAATTGAAATTGAAATTGAAATTGAAATTTGAGATTGTAATCTGCAGAAATGCTAAATTGAAACTAGAATTTCAGCTTTCACCGTTGGTGCTACTTTGGTAGCAGAGGACGGTGAGAGCTCCTTCACACTAGTGTACGGCTAATTTTTTTTTTTTTTCTGGTTCTTTATCCCGGGTCGATCCAAATCAAGATGGACCGGACCAGACACAGATTTGTTCTTTACTAGATCGGCCCGATTTTATATAGAGAACAAAACAAATTTAATTTTGTTTATAGGTGTCCGCTCAAATTTGTTTTATGTCTTTCTCTCCTCATAACATCGGAGGAAAACATGAAAGAAATTAAGTAAATAGAGTAATTTTGTTAAATGTTTCATTTTTTAAATTAAAAATTAATTTTAATTCAATTAAATTATTATTTTAATAATAAACATGCCACATGACATGCCATGTGGGACAAAAGTGACAACGCTAAGAAGGTAGGATGACAGAAGAACTAACGTTGCAACGTTAGAAAAAGTGGGGCATTAAAAGGAGGCAAAAAAAGTTTAGGGTTGAACATCACACATGGATTATACATGGGGAACAAATATTGCAATTAAGCCTTTTATAAAAAGGGACATTCATGGTCGGTCAATTTTAAGCAATGACTATAAGCCAGAATAGGGAAATTCCCCTTGGTTGATTCCAAAAACTATCACATACCCGCAAGATTGTTTAAAACCTAACTTATTAAAAGAAAGAGGGTTTTTCAAGTTCCTCCTCGAGCTTCTTCTTCTTTTAAACCCAAATCCTAACACATAGCTTCATCCATGTTCTACCAATATGTGGTTGATCCAAGTGGCAAGGGACTTGGATACCTTAAGCAAGTCAGGGGTTCAAATCCTGATTCTTGTGTATGGAGAAAACTTGGTTGGGAGGGGAGAACACACCTTATGTACCCAACAGGTTCTTCCACGGAGATTAGTCACTACTAACAGTGGTGGATACTTCGTATCTATGTCATGGTTACCAAAAAAAAAAAAAAAGAGCTTCATCCCTGTTCTTTCTAAGAATCTGTTTGGTAGGATTGAAGGGAGGTAGCTCCCTTCTTAAATTTATTTCATGATAACAAATGTTGAATCTATAAGGATCCTGGTTTAATAAGAAATCACTCCGTCATCCTCATATTTGCTACCTTTAAATTCGGGAAAAAAAAAATTTAATCCTTTCATAACTTTATTTTAATTACTTCGAGTAAAAAAAGAGTCCAATTTCCATTGCCTTACATAATAAGATTAAGGGGGGCTTCATAAATTTAGTTCCTAAAATTTAATTGGGACCCAAGTTAGACCATGAGTACACATATTTGTAAGCACCAAAAGCTAACTGCTCATGCGAGAAGACAACTAATATTATTATAAAATGATTCCTGGCTGATATACTCCAATTGAGGTGGGACTTTACTCTTAAAAAAACAAAAAAAAAAAAAACATGCACGGCTGACGGCTCCTGCATAAGCTTTCATTGAATTGGCCAGAGTATCTAATCCAAGAGAGATAAAGGAACGACCAACACTGCTGTTTTGGACTATTTTGCAGCTTTATGGTGTAGTTTTTTTCGGCTTCTTGACGTTTTATTGCATCTTCTCATCCCCAAGAGCCAACAATAACAAATAAACAATAAGAAACCCATTCACACTGAAGAATCCCATTTATAAATCTTCTCAAGAAAATGAGGAAAAAAACGGAGAAGAAAGGAAAGGGTAATAAAAGATACAAGGAAAAAAAAGAGCTCTTTGTAATTTGGTATTTGTATATTATACATTTATTTCAGATAACTGATGCTTGTGCATCTTCTAAAGCGGAACATAAAACCACCTCAATGGCATAAACAGCCAAGCAGAAATATCATTTTAATGAATGTTGAATGTTGAATCAAACAGAATCTCAACACTTGATATCAAGGAGCGTCATATGAAGGAACAGGCAAAAAGGGAAAAGGTGCCACAGAGGCATATGCTACAGGTGGATGTGCTTGTGTCTGATAGGGACGCCTCCCCTGATCTTCTTTTCATCCTCCTCCAGCTCTAAAGTTTCAGCAGAAGATGAAGAATTCACAAAACTCTCTGCAGTGTTTTCTACGAACTGTGGTTTATCAGAACGACGGTGAATTAGAAGCCCAGACATAAACACGGGAAGATAGAGAAGACTGGCATAGAACATTCTTCTAGCTTTTTCTTTAGTACGGTCTCTATAGAAAGAAAATGCTGTGGCGCTTATAGCGAGTGTGAGTGCTGTGGACTCGAGACAAAACCATCCAGAAGCCACACCCCCTGTTGATAGATGCAGAAACATGAGTGTCAACTTTCAAGATTCTCCTTGAGGCCAAGCCAGGATTTAGATTTACTGCAGTCACTACACCCACACGGTCACTAAGATGCATCGTTGGATCAGTGTTGTTTCATTTTTTCAATACACACTCAAATGCATCCAACGATGTAGCTCGGTAACTATGATGAATGTCTGGACGCAGTGACTGGAAACAACAATCCAAAACCGGGCAAAACATTCACTTCATTTTCAAATTAAACGAAAACTGAAAATTTATAAGTCTGTTTGCTTTGTTTCCAGCGTTTTGTTTTTATTACCTATTTTTGGAAATAATTACAAAAATGTCATCTTATTCTCATTCTATTTCTTGTTTTAAAAAAATTGGACAAGAAACATTGAAAACATATAAATCTTTGAAAACAGAGAAAATGATGAAAACAATGTTGCATTTTTGTAATTATTTCTAAAAATATGAAATGAAAACATAAAATTGAAAACAAAACAAACAAGCCCCGACATTCCAACCATCCACTTACGGACATGCAATTTAAATGGTGTGTATATTCTCATCTCTTATAGTTTCTATAAAGATTCCGATGTTATATATGTTAAAGGTTCTGTGTCCTTCGTAGAAATATACCAGTTGCTACATAAATAACAAAAACATATGAACACGGTCTTAAATAGTTTGGCCAAGACCATGCCGGCGTACATCATTAACAAACAAAAAAACCAGACACGCTGAATTTACTTTTAGTTGTTGTCTCTGTCTATGGTTCTATGCCCATGGCCATGAGCAAAGAGGCTAAAAGTCAGGCGACTTGGAAGCTATACTCTTAATTTTATTAAAATTATAAACTTTTTATTTTATTATGATAAACCATTATTAAAAACTCATACAACTCAGTATACTGAACAGTCCAGAATCTTATTTAAGAAGAAATTCTTCATGAGGTGTTGACTTCAAAGGAAAATTTTAAAAGGTATTTATCAAAGTATGTAATCAATATTTGCAACATATAATGAAAGATAAAATCTCAAGAAAAAAATATAAGGAGAACTTAATAATGATAATGAC